>CM071598.1:54242500-59042500 GCA_036435485.1 Saposhnikovia divaricata
AAGTCACGATTCCGATTACTTTATTCGCATTTTTAGTTTTCTTTCCTTTGAAATAAACAGACTTTATTAATCACAAATCAAGGAATAGGCATATCCGTAAATACAAAAATAAAGTAGTTTTGTGTTTAAAGTATGCTTTGCAATACAATGAGTAACTGCATTACAATATCGATTATAAACATAAATTCCTTGTAACGTTGCAATTTTCATAACTACATGAATTTCCTGCACAATCACGTACACTGTTGTTAACGAAACTAGTTATTTGTGAATAAGCACGAGCTCGGCTCGTTAAGAGTTCAATTCGGCTCGATTCGTTAAGAACTCGAGTTCGAGTTCGAACACAAAAAAGTGTTCGTTAAGCTAATGAGCTCAAGCCGAGCTTTTAGCATGTGCGGCTCGAGCTCGGCTCGATTTTGTTCGACTCGGTTCGGTTCGTTAGAGATCAAAAAATTGTATTTATTTTATATTTTTATATATTATGTATATATATATTTTTTTATATTATTTTATATATATATATATATATAATATATATATATATTTTATATAGCTTGGGATGGGTTAAAAAATGATAGAATGATATTTAATTGGGCTATTAGTGGATTTAAGTCTTTTTCTTGGTTAATTTCTTTTATTTTTTGGACAATTTAAAAAGAAAAAATTTGTTAACGAGCTGTTCGATAAGAGCTCGAGCTCGACTCGGCTCGTTTTTGTTCGATAAAAGCTCGAACTCGGCTTGGTTCATTAACGAGCTTGAGCTCGAGCTCGAACACATGTTTTGTTCGATTAGAAAGCTCAGCTCGACTCGATTCGTTAGGAAACAAATTTAAACTCAATTTCGTTCGATCAAAGCTCAGCTCAACTTGGTTCGTTTACAACTCTCACGTACAAATCATCGTAAACAACTTACCGATTATTTTACATATCCACAATTATTTTGCAATCAAAGTACATAAGAGATGTTACCAATTGTAAACCATCTTGGATGGCATATAATTATGGGAAAATGCTAGACTCTCCAAATTTATTCCCAAATTTATTCTCAAATATCATGTATTAAAATGTTATTGGTATTAATTTAATTAATAACTAGCCTTAATTACCGTGCAAGGCACGGGATTGTTCTACTTTATAATTGGTATTGTAGTTTTTCTCGTTACGTTTTGATATTAATATTAGCAATTGATATTGTGACGATTAAAATTCTTTTCAGTTTAGCGCATTTTTTTTTAATCAACGTTTATTTTGTCCCCATTTCAAGATCTCCAATTTTGGTTAAAGAATTCAAGTGTACCATTTATTTTTCCAAAGTACTCAGAGTCATGTATTTCTTGTATTTGATATTATAGAATGTCAAATAATGCACCAGAGCCAAGAAAGTATAAAAAAAATATTGTATTAGACACATTTCTATAAAGTAAAAATACTCGGTACAAAAATTAATTTATTCTGTAGATTGCATAGCAAAAATTTGTAGTTAGCAATCTGATGTTAATGTTTTATTTCTTCAAGTTCCAACTTCCAAGGCTTCTATACTCGTGCGAGGCACAAACTGTTTCGAATACTTAGTTAATTGCAAGGTAACGAAAGTGTTATAATTAAGTAGATAGTATTAAATAAACATATTAAATACAAATTTTAATTGATGTATATTAATGAATGCACTTATTAAATACAAATTTTAACTGATGTGTATTAATGAATGCTATATTAATGAATGCACATATTAAATACGAATTTTAATTGATGTGTATTAATGAATGCAGAAGGTTAAAATAGTAATTTAACATGGATTAAAATGGTACATGTTGTGGTATTATATATATATTAGATGATGAATTCTTTACATTCACATAAATTTTATCAATTAAAATCTTTCAAAATGCCACGTTAGCTATGCCACGTCATTTGGAAACTTAATTTGGAAACGTTTTCACATACGTATCATTACTCTTAATTATGTTAGTAGAGGATGCACTTCACCATTAATCACCTTATAACTCCAGAATATTACGGGCTTGTTTGGGATTTCTTATTTTGCATAAATAAGTTACTTACTAGCTTATAATCCGTGCGATGCACAGATTTCTTTTGATATATATTAAATTTTATTTTATGTAACAAATATATTTTTAGATAATCATTATTTACAATATTTCATGTAAATTTTAATTTACATAATTTAATATAAATATAATTAATGATATGCATGATTTAAAATTTATAGTATAAAATTTTAAAATAAGTATGTTGTTGATGGAATTAAAACCTTGAAATTTTAGTAAATTAATTTAATCATATAATATATTTAATCATTAGATCTAACGTTTCTATTTTTTTACTAAAAATCTAATGATCATTATTCGAAGTATACGGATTTCTATTATATTTTTTTAGTGATTAGAAGATATGGTGTGATATTTTTTGGTATATATTAATTATTGCAAGATTCTGTTTTAAATTAAAAGTTAAACGCGTTTTAATTAGAAAAAAAATATTAGTGATTAGAAAATATGATATTTTAGGTGCTTATAAAAAGTAGTATCATCAATTAAAAGTAAATATTTTTTAATTAAAAAAGTAATCGGCTAATTACCATTTATCATATTATTTCATTATTTATTTTAATAATTAGAATGACCATGCCGAAAACCGAACCGACAAACTTTCAATGCCCGTGCATCTTACTTTTATTATGTTATAAATTTTATTGAATATTACAATTATGTTTTTATATAATTACCATTTTTAATAATTTTTTTAATTTTATTTTTATATAATTTATTGTACTCATGTTTACGGATTATACTAATGTTTTCTTTTTATAAACAACATATACGAATTTTTAATACATTTTATTAATAATTGAAAAGTACGGTGTGATATTTTCGGGTATATTTTAATGATTGTAAAATTAGTTTTAAATAAAAAATGTAACGTGTTTTAATTCGAAAGAAATATTAATGATCGGAAGATATGATATGATTGATGTTTTTAGGTGTTTATAAAAGTAACGTCTTCAACAGAAAGTAAATGTGAAAAAGGCAATCGACTAATTATCATTAATTATATTATGTAATTATTTATTTTAGGTGTTTTTATATTATAGATATCGTATATATTTTTCTTTTTAATGAAGGGTAAATAAATAAATTCATAGCCACGCCCGTCGTCGACGCGCCAAATTGAAAATAAATATTTATGCTCTACTATGTTCGCACTTAACTATAAAATATAGCAAATCTGGCAAGTAGGGATCGAACCCAAGGGAATAGCGTTCAATACTAGTGTAAGGTAAAATGGTGGGAGGTTTTTGAGTTGGTTGTGGTGTTTTATCAAACACCTTGCATACAAGAAATAAATTGCTAGAGAAGTATAACTAAGTAATTTGAAATCATCCAATTTTTACCAACACAACAAGGCACAATGTTTAAATTAGCAAGATAAAGAGATATTTGACCCAAGGATTATGGATATTCAAGTACTTCACCCAAACACATATGAGCAAGATGCAATCAACTCTACCTAACCAAGATAATTGGTGAAGCACACAATCACTTATTTCTATTCCAAAAACACTAATTTAGTGAAGCACATAAATTAGCTCTCTTGACATAATCAACCAATAGCGAAGCACTACTAATTTAACCAAATCAAGGAATTAAACAAAGAGAGGTTAGGACAAACCCAAGAATGAGAAGCTCAACCTAGGTATTTGCACTTAAAACTTGAGAATTTAGGTAAACTAAACTTGTGCTACTATAATGAATGTACTAACAATTACGGATTAGTACAAACAATTAGCAATTGAAATTACAAGAAGAGCAAGATGAAGCAACTTACAAATTTCCAAGCAAAATCATAAACAATACAACTCAAGCAATTAAGATAGAGTGAAATAGATCTTACTTAAATGAAATGGGTTTAGTACAAGAGATCCTCCTTGAGCCAAATATATGAAGTTAATTACTCAAAATCAATGCTAGATTATGAGTAATTAATGTTTCTCTCTACTCTACTAACCCTAGTTTTATGTTCTTGAAGAGGCAAAGATGAGATGAGATGAGATGTAGAAGTTAAGATATGATGTTTTGATATGTTTACTACTCTTTTAATACACAGCAAGTGCTGCACAGCCTGTTGCACGACCGTGTAGCAGCCCGTGAAAAAGACTGCCCAATCTGCACTACTTGTAACACTCTGCACGGCCTGCTGAACGGCCGTGCAGCAGCCCGTGAAAAAGACTTCCCAATCTGCACTACTTAGAACACTCTGCACAGCTTGATGAACGGCCGTGCGGTAGCTCGTGCGAGACAAAATCTTCAAGATTATACAATAAAAACCTCCCGGAAATGCGAGCTTACATCTTCTAACTTCCTTCTTGAATAATCTTTGCTTTCATGCCCGAAATAAGCCATCTTTTCAACAATTAAGCATGAGGCACTGAAAGATGAAAAACATAATTAATATCGATAAAACTACATTCGAAACTAACATAAATGTAAGAAAATAAAAGACCAAACGTGTATAAAATACACGTTATCAATTCACGAAGTACCAAAAAACAGGTACCAAAACTTTAATGTTTTTAATAATTTTTTAAATTTTAATTTATATAATTTAATATACTCATGTTTACGGATTATACTAATGTTTCCTTATTATAAACACCGGATACAGATATTTAATATATTTTATTAAAAATTGAAAAGTATGGTGTGATATTTTCGGGTATATATTAATTATTGAAAAATTAGTTTTAAATCAAAAGATAACGTGTTTTAATTCGAAAGAAATATTAATGATTGGAAGATATGATATGATTGATGTTTTTAGGTGTTTATAAAATGTAATATCTTCAAGTAAAAGTAAATGTGAAAAAGGAAATCGACTAAATGCCATTAATTATATTATGTTATTATTTATTTTAGGTGTTTTAATAGTATAGATATCATATATATTTTTCTTTATAATGAAGGATAAATAAGTAAATTCACGAAGTACCAAAAAATAGGTACCAAAACTTTTAATGTTTCAGTTTTTATATAATAGTATAGATTTAATTAATTATATGCATGGTTTAAAACTTATAGTATAAAATTTTAATTTCGTTGATGGAATTCGAACCTTAAAATTTTAGTAAATTAATTTAATCATATAATATATCTAATCATTATATTTAACGCTTCTGTTTTTTTACTAAAAATATTATGGTCATTATTCGTAGTATACAGATTTCTATTATATTTCGTTAGTTATTAGAAGATATGGTGTGATATTTTTTGGTATATATTAATTATTGCAAGATTCTATTTTAAATTAAAAGTTAACTTGTTTTAATTAGAAAAAAAATATTTTATTGATTGCAAGATATGATATTTTAGGTGTTTATAAAAAGTAATATCATCAATTAAAAGTAAACATTTTTTAACATAATTTAATATACTCATGTTTACGGATTATACTAATGTTTCCTTATTATAAACAACGTATACGAATTTTTAATATATTTTATTAATAATTGAAAAGTATTGTGTGATATTTTCAGATATATATTAATGATGTAAGATTAGTTTTAAATCAAAAATGTAACGTGTTTTAATTCGAAAGAAATATTAATAATTGGAAGATATGATACGATTGATTTTTTTATGTGTTTATAAAAGGTAATACCTTCAATTGAAAGTAAATGTGAGAAAGGTAATCGACTAATTACCATTAATTGTATTATGTTTCTTATTTATATTAGGCGTTTTAACAGTATAGATATCGTATATATTTTTCTTTATAATAAAGGGTAAATAAGTAAATTCACGAAGTACCAAAAAACAGGTACCAAAAAGGCAATCGACTAATTACCGTTAATTATATTATGTTGTTATTTATATTAGGTGTTTTAATAGTATAGATATCGTATATATTTTTCTTTATAATGAAGGGTAAATAAGTAAATTTACGAAGTACCAAAAATAGGTACCAAAACTTTTAATGTTTCGGTTTTTATATAATAGTATAGATTTTTAAAAAAAGTGCGATATTGTGTACTTTTTTCTAAAAATAAATAACTTATTTTTACAAATAAAGAATATTAAACATTTTTTACATACTAAATTCTAAAAACATTACGTAAATATCAAAAAAATAATTTGAAATAAATACTTATTTACAACTTATAAGATTTGACAAACAAGCTTGTACATAACGACCATACAAGTCGAGAATATTACGATGCTGGATTCAACATTAACATTAATAATAATTTTTAGTTTACTAATTTATAATCGTGCGTTGCACGATTTCTTTTTCTAATATTTATAATTATATATATATTTTTAATTTTATATGTTATTAATTTACATATTAAATTGTTATTAGAAAATTTATATATATAAGATTTTACACATTCGATTTAATATTTGTACTATCATGAATTCTTAAAATTTGATTTGGATGGTTTTATAGCCCACGTAAAATTAACAAAATAATCTTTTATTTAGTGATGGTTTAACAATTATTTTCCAACTAAACCTACGCAAATATTGACAATTTTTTACGTTGAAAATTCTATTTGATTTATGAATTCTACTTATAATTCGTTTTGATTATCAAAATACCCATGTAAATATTTGAAGATAATTCTACTAACAACCAAATACAATTTTAATAATAAGTGTAAGTGAGATTTTGTCAAAAATTTTGATAATCGGTAATCTAGTCCTCCGTACGATTAAGATCTTAAAATAAATAGATGAAAACCGGTGGATCTAGAATAAAAAAATGTTTAATATTTTAATATGTTATAAACTAAAAAATGTATTTATATTGAAATACGAAAACGTATATGTTAATGATTTAAATTATATATAATTAGGTTTTCTACATTGAATAGCATTTTGTAGGACTTCTACATTATTGAATATGATTAATGTAAAAATTCGTAATTATATTTTCTCTTGAAATTCTGAGTGTTTCCATATATTTGAATAATAATTATTAAAGTCTCACTAAATTAAAGATAATTTTATGAGGTTCGCGTGGATTGTAAAATCATCAAAATCTGATTTCTAGATCTCAAGATAGAGTCCAAATAGTACATATGAAATTTTTTTTAATACTAATAAAAAAAATTAAATTAAATTCTAATACAACCTTTTTTAATTATATCCTTGTCAGATTATAACTTTCTTTTTAAAATTTAATTATACTACAAGCTTTTTTAATTGTATCATTTTTAGATTATAATTTTCTTTTTAAAATTCACTTCTAATACAACATTTTCTAATTAAATCCTTTTTAGATTATAATTTTATTTTTAATAATGTGATCTAATCTTGATCGTCTATTTTCAATATAACGGATCATATGATTTTGGTAGTACAAACTAGACCAAAAATTTGGATAAAATCCCTCTTATGCTTATCTTTACTAATATATAATAAGCAAACATGGGTATAATTGTTGGTAGTTTGGTTAAATAGTTGAACTGTTAAAAGAATAGTGACCGTTAGATATTTAGTAAATAGATAATAACCGTTAAATCTAATAATAAGGAATAATCTTAAATTAAACCCCCTTCTAAATATCAAAGTTTCGAATCCTGTCAATAACGAATTTACATTAAGATTTTATATTATTAATTCCTAGCAATACATGTCAATTATTAAATAACTATTATTATTACTAATAATATTATTAATTAATATTACAAAATTAAATTATATCTATAATAAATTATTTTATTTTATTTTATTTAATCATATAATTTTAAAATATTTAAAAATTAAAATATTTAAAAGTAACCCGTATTTTGCACGAAATATAGACTAGTTATATATAAGAATATAATGATAATTAAATGACTCGTTCATTAAAAAAATATATATCCTAATCATAGAGACACCAACATAAATGGTAAACGAAGACTAGAAAAGAAACAAAGTGCACCGTTTAAGCATAACCATAAATTAATGAAAGTGAAAGGTACATGATGTTGTAGTTAGGGAGCAGCAATGCATGGAGGTTAACCGTGACGGTGTATAAACCCGTCGGTTGTTCTTCCGGAGAAAATATGAGAATAGATATCTAAACTACCTTCATTTATTATGTGAATTTAAGTAACCTATCCATATCTTACTTACCCCCTTTATATAGCAACATTTTGTAATAAATGTTTTGTAAATAATTCAATCTATGCGTGTAGCACTCCTCAAAATAGATTTTCTGTCGCCTATATAAACATAGTACTGTACATGCATGTAGACAAATGTGATTATTTTAAATGTAGTAGGAATAGACCATTCAATTGTGTATATTCGATTCGATTTATATTCCTATATTTACATGAAATTCATAGTTTATCAGAAAGATATCGTGATGTAAATTGTGGTCCTAACTAATTGTAAATTAATCTGCCCCATAGTATATTATATTGGAAATTTACCAAGAATACTAGATTTAAAGTTTCTATTTGCAAAAATACCATCTCCTTGAATTAATTGCAATTTTACCAACCTAAGTTTCAAAATTGCAAAAATACCAACCCTAACCCTAACCCTCCCCCCTTTCCCCTCTCCCCTTTATCCTTCTTTTCCCCTCTCCCCTTTATCCTTTCAACAGGCGTCGGTTGTACTTTTTTTTTTTTTTTTTTTTTTTTTTTAAGGTGGGGTGCTATTTTGGTGGATTTGAGTTGCAAGGTCCCGTAGGGGCATATTCAACTGAATGCAACCACATTCAACCAAATGCAATCACATTCAACTTTTTTTTTTAAGGTGGGGTGATTTTGGTGGATTTGGGTTGCAATGCCCCGCCAGGGGCAATATACAACCAAATGCAACCACATTCAATTTTTTGTTTTTTTTAGGTGGGGTGATTTTGGTGGATTTGGGTTGCAAGGCCCCGCCAGGGGCAATATACAACCAAATGCAACCACATTCAACTTTCTTTTTTTTAAGGTGGGGTGATTTTGGTGGATTTGGGTTGAAAGGGCCCGCAGGGGCAATATTCAACTGAATGCAACTGAAATCAGAAATTTAGTTGCATATGGTTGCATTCAGTTGCTGATTTCAAGTTCCATTTTTCCGTTGTCATTTTCGACCTCATTTTTGGACTATATATATATATAGGGTTTTGCTCAGATGAGAACCCCCACTTATGGTGAGATATGAGATATAATCCTAGCCACTCATTTAAATACATTATATTCATCTCTTACAATTCATTTTAAATTTTAATATTTTAATATTTTACATTTGGGATTTCACCATCTTTTTACTAATTCAACCACCCATCCCCACGGCAACCACCACCGACGACCACCACCAACTCCGGCGACCACCAGAAAATCACCACCGGCAAACATAAAATCACCACTGCCAAACCAGAAATCACCATCAGAAACGCAAAAATCACCACCAGCAAACACAAAATCACCACCGGAAAACCAGAAATCACCATCAGAAACACAAAAATCACCACTCCGACCACCTGTAAACAAAAAATCACCACCGGAAAACGAAAAATCACCACCACAAATTACCGGCAAGACCGAAATTCACCACAAATAACTCGAAATCACAACGCAACATACAAAATCACCACACAAAAAACACCAATTTTAAACAAAAACACACCACTGTCCTCCTATTTCAACATTTGTTTCCTCCTAACAAATTATACAACTGCAGCATAACATTAATCGCTACCTATACTTCATCCTTCTCAACTCTCGTAATTAATTACCAGCAGCATTCATAGCCGTCGCCGGAGACACTCCCAAAGCCGGGGCCGGAATTACCGATACCAACAATATTGGATCTGGACGAAGGAGAATATTGGATCTGGACGAAGGAGAGAGAGATAGGAGAGAGAAGAGAGAGAGAGAGAGAGAGAGAGAGAGAGAGAGAGAGGAGATAGCGTGGCGACAAAGGGGGGCGTGGGCGATGGCGGCGTAGTCGGGATGGGTGGGGGAAATGAATTGGGGTATGTACGCGTTTGGGTATGTACGTGTTTGTTTGTTACTGTGTGTTGTGTGTATTTGTGTGTGTGCAGTGTGTATGGTTTATGGTGGGTGTGTATTTAATGTGTGGCTGTGATTAAAAGAGGTTTAAAATTTGTGTGGTTGAGATTAGATTTCAGTTCTCACAATAAGATGGGGTTCTCATTTGAGCAAAACCTATATGAGTCCAAAAATGAGGTCGAAAATGACAACTGAAAAATGGAACATGAAATCAGAAATTTAGTTGCATATGGTTGCATTCAGTTGCAAATTTAGTTGAATATGCCCCTGCGGGGCCATGCAACCTAAATCCACCAAAATATCACCCACATTATATATATATATATATATATATATATAGAGTTAAAAAATGAGGTCGAAAAAGACAAATGACAAATGGAACTTAAAATCAGAAATTTAGTTGCATGTGGTTGCATTTAGTTGCAATTAGTTGCATGTGGTTGCATTCAGTTGAATATGCCCCTGCGGGGCCTTGCAAACCAAATCCACAAAAATATCCCCAGCTTAAAAAAGAAGAAGTTTAATGTAGTTGAATTCAGTTGAATGTGATTGCATTAAGTTGAATATGCCCCTGCGGGGCCTTGCAACCCAAATGAACCAAAATAGAACCCCACCTTAAAAAAAAAAAAGAAAAAAAAAGTACAACCTGCTGCGTACAAAGAAAGAGGGAAAGAGGGGGGCTAGGGTTAGGGTTAGTATTTTTGCAATTTTGAAACTTAGTTAGTAAAATTGCAAATAGATATTCTTAACAAAAGTAAATGTGCAAAAAATTACTTTTTCCTATTTATTTATCAAAAACACCCTATATTATTTGTGCTTTTTATTTCGATATTTTTGTATATTAAAATATGATTCTTATCCGTTTACAATTAGCAAAAAAAATCGAAAGATAAGAGCAGACACAATTCACAAGTCACGATATTTGATTTTTGATGAGTCCCAAATAGTGGAGTTGGTCCATTTGTCAGGAGGCCCAGCCCATAATTACCAAAGCAAATTTAATTGATTACCAGAACTAGTTTCATCTGGACTGCTGGAGCCGGCTTCATCAAACTTCCAAGTTTGGGCTGTGCATATAGTTTTAAATTATATCCCAAACAGAATCAAATCCCGATTGATTTTTTCTACAACATGCCTGACGCCTATGTTGCTTGGACATGTTGCGTTGCATGTGCGTTAAAATTATGATATCATCTTATAACAACTCTTTATTTTATTAAACAATTAGAGAATTATTAAGTATTTAATTAAAATACATATAGCTAATTCAAACAGTTATTTACTAAATAATTTGTTAATTATCATCAATATGGCATTGTTGTATTCGAATCTTTGACAGTTTATATCTCTTCTACCCAGATACAGGACAAACAAAATCAAGAAAGAAGTCTTGCGCAGACCTTGCCAAGAGCAGATGATATCAGTTTTGTGTGATGATGGATTTTGGCTGAGCTCTATATGATATCTGGATCAGACTCTCAAGCTTACCACTCCTCATCCCAGTTATAGTTTAATAGATTATTTGATTCTTGTATTATTTGATCCAGTTATCAACTGAAAATATAAACCAAACCAAGTAAATCATAATAAACAAATTAAATAATATTATAATATCAAGCTTTTTGGTTTAAACGGCAAAAATCAGTTACCTCCCCCCTACTTGGCATATACCAATGTCAAACGTATATATTTTATCATGAATAATGCATGATGAATAATGCTATATACACAAAATTGGTTACATAATTTTTGCACAAATGAGTTGGATTTCAATATTATAAATTTTTATTAATTAATATTAATGTGAATGCAGGAAATCTATTTATTTATTAACAATTAAATTAAGATACTTATCATTTTGTGAAACTTTTTTTAAAAATTTATGTATGCATATTCGTTTTATGATATGTACAGAAAGATACAGTATTTTTTTTAATAATGTGGAGAGAGAGAGGGAGTGGGGGACAAAAAAGAAGGATCCATCACACTTTCTTTCCTGCTATTGCTATCTTGATAAAAAAGAACGGGAGAAGATGACAAATAAGTGAAAATTCTTGATCTAATCTGAGAACAAACAGTAGCAATCAAGCTCAAAACCCACAAAACAAGTTCTTCCTCATCAAACACCAAGACTCACTGATCACTATCTACTTGGTCAAAAACTAGGACAAGGGCAATTTGGAACAACATATCTTTGCACAGAGAAGTCTTCTGGTGAAGATTATGCTTGCAAATCGATAGCGAAACGAAACCTTTTATGTCAAGAAGATTATGAAGATGTATGGAGAGAGATACAAATGATGCACCATTTATCTGAACATGCACATGTAGTAAGGATCAAAGCTACTTATGAAGATAATTTGTGTGTTCATCTTGTAATGGAGTTGTGCAAAGGTGGTGAGCTTTTTGATAGGATTGTGCAAAAGGGTCATTATAGTGAGAAAAAAGCTGCAGAGTTGATGAAGACTATTGTTAAGGTTGTGGAGGGATGTCATGCTCTTGGGGTTATGCATAGAGATCTTAAGCCTGAGAATTTCTTGTTTGATTCTCCTGATGAAGATGCTAAGCTTAAGGCTATTGATTTTGGGTTGTCTGTGTTCTACAAGCCTGGTTTGTCCTTCATCATCTCTTTAATTTTGATTGATCTTGCTAAATTTCCTACTGATGTTATTGATTTAATTATATGATTGAACTGGAAGGTAGGTACTGAGAGTAAGATGACTTTTGTTTCCTTTCTTTTACTTTAATGCTTCCTGCACCATCTTTAACTTCCACCGACTTTGTTATACTTATCATACCGTGTACAGTATTATAAAGAAACCGTAATAAATTTGCCCTCTGAATTTGGTATCAGAGCCTGTAAACAAAAAGGAGTGGTATTTGGTATCATAAAAAATTTAAAAACAAGTTAGTATAACACGGAACACAAATAATAAAAATTTGGAAAAGTTGTTATGGTTATGTACAAAATAGTGCTAAATAGTAACCTAGAAAAAATAGTACGTAAGTGAAAAACCTAGACATGTTAGTTAATTGTGTTAGTGGAGCAAATAGTAAGTCAATAAAACAAGTTTTAAATCATGAACTACACGGCATGAAAAGAAAAATCAAGAAATCAACATTCCTGGACTTATAAATGAGACCTCCTATTAACTCAAAATTTAGGAAAGAATATAACTCACGTATAATTGCAACCCTATTAATAATGTATAAATCAAATAATAAATCTACACAAAAGATGTGTAAAAAACTTATTAAAAAATATTTAGTTTAAAAATGGATTTACAAAGAATTCAGAAAATAGCAGCTAAAACTCCTACTTATAACAAAGATATAAATCAATATATTGAAAGTTGTAAAATTAGTTTGAGAATAATAGATCAAAGAGAAGACACAATAAAAATATTAAGAGATATGTTAGCTGATAGAGATGGATAGATAAGTATGTTAGAAGAAAAGAATTTAACGTTAATAATGAGAAAAAATAAAGAAACAGAAGAATTAAGAAAGGTTATAGAGGAACAATATAAATTAATAAATGATTTAGCTAATAAATTAAATAAGAAAAATGACAATAAAGAGAAGATTTGGAATTTTTAAATATTATATAAAAGCTGGAGAAAAAATGGAACAAGAAATGGAAAAAATTCAAACTGAACTTAATAAAATAGAATGGATAGAAGAAACTCATTTAGAAAGAATAATATTATACGAGAGATTAGGTAAAATATGGGAAAAATATAGGGTAAATAGAATAGATATAAAATGGTATCATGAAAGATTATTAGAAGATGCAAATTTAACTGGATAAAATGGAAAGATCTTATTTTATATATAAGTCAAAGATAAAAGAAAAAATTAAAATAATGCAAGATTATGAAAAAAGTCTTAATAAACTAGAAAATTGTGTTAATCATAAAAATTTAATACATAATATTAATTTTCTTAAAAAATACTTAAGTGACATAAAGAAAGAAATAAAAACAGACATAGAAATTATTTGCCATGGATAGATCATATTTTGTATATAAATCAGAAATAAAAGAAGAAGTTAAAGAAACTTTTGAAAGATTAGAACATTATGAGAAAATATTAAAATACTTAGAATCTAAAAAGAATAATGGATCTGAAAAACAAAAAATAGAAGACCAAGAAAGAATAAATATTCTTAGAGAATATACTAGTGAAATAAAAAAGAGATTAGAAACAAAAACAAATATTTATTTCTATGGATAAATCCTATTTTATATACCGAGCAAATATAAAGAATAAAATTAAAGAAATAGATAAAGACATAGAAAAAATTAGAAAAAGGATTAATAGAATAAAAAATGGAAAATATAAAAAAGAAAAATTAAGAATAAGGTAAATAAAATTTGTCATGGATAAAGGTAAAGAATTAGCAGAAGAATCTAATGAAACATATTACCAAACGGAAACTTATGAAGAAGGAGTGTCACAAACATTAAGCTTTAAACCTGAAACTTATAGAAAAATACAAAATGAAAAAGAAGAATTATCTTTTAAGAAAATATTTAAAACTTGATTATTTCAAAGAAATAAAGAAATCAGATATATAGCACAAAAACATGAAAATATAATAGATATAACTAGTATACATGATAAGACAAAAATAAGTCTAATAACTGATGAAATTATAAAAAGAGAATTAAGAAAATTATCTAATAAAGAAGCAAATAAATATAGAAATATATATTTAGGAGCAGTAGAGTTTACAATAAAAGCATATTTTCAGAAAAATATAGATACCCATATACAAATATATATACTAGATGATAGAATACTAGGAAATTTACAAGATGCCTTAATATCAGTAATTAAAGGAAATTTAATATATCAGAAATTAAAATTTACCATACAACCAGATTTTAGTATATCATTAAAAGATGAACATAAAGAATTAGCTTTAACCCTATATTATAAATTAGAAGGAATAAAAATGCCACAAGGTAGGAAAGTAATAAGTATTGAAACTAAAATGATATATGCATTAACAGGTAATCATCATGTAACTAAACAACATGAATTAGATGTTTTAGTACCAAAAATGTATCAAGAAATATTAGAACAAATAGAACATAAAGAAAATTCACAAATAACTATACTAGAAGAAATATATATGGATTTTAATACAAGAACAATAAGACCACCTAATAAAATAATACCAAGAATAGAAGGTTCAAGATTAAGTTTTAGAAAAGAACCATCAACTTCAAGACAAATAGATATAAGAACAGATAGATTAAAAATTAAAGTAATAATATTTGATGGAATTATAGCAAAAGATTGCATAGCTGAAATAAATACTGGAGCTATTAAAAGTTTTATACATATAAATAAGATTAATGAAAATGATTGTTGTATAATAGAACCACAAACTTATAATTATCCTGAAAATGAAAGAGAAATAATAATTACTAAAAGTGTTAACTTAAGATTCAAAATACAAGATTTAGAATATAATATAAATATAGGAGTCATAGAATATGATAGTTCTAATGAAATATTATTAGGAAGTGATTTTTTAACTATGATAAATTATAAGATCAATAATAATGGAATTGAAATAAATGATCAAGGAAAGATTAGATTTATTAACAAATTATGAATATACAAGAGAAATTGGAAAATAAGAAAGTAAAACTACAAAAAATAAAAGATGCTTTAAAAGAAGAAATATATTCACAAATAAAATATTTAGAATATAGAGAAAAAGAAATTAAACTGTAAAATGATATAAAAGAATTAGAAAATATAATAAGAAAAGAAGAAACAAAATCTAAGAAAATATGGATAGATATGGGAAATGGATGGAAAAAACGCATTAATATACCAAAAGAATGAATAATCCGAATAATTTTGATAAAATACAAGAATTATGGGAAGAAATAATAGTAAAAGAGAATTTAAAAAATATAGTAACAATAATAGATGAAATCAGGAATGATCAATCTCAAATAAGAAAAATAATAAGAGAAGAATTATCTGATTTATGGAATATATCTGAAATACCAACATTTAAAATAATATTAGATAAATTAGCCAAATTAGAAAAAGAATTACAGACAAACGTACAAATAATAAAAAACCAAGATAGTAGTGAACAATTAGAAATGGTACCATAAATGCTTGGAGAAAAACTAAGGAACCTATTATGTTAATATAACTAAAATGAAAGCTAAAATATCAGAATCAGCAGATAAAGTATTAAAAAAATTTATCTCTCTAGGAAGGAAAATTTTAATGGATAAACAAGAATATAATGTAATAACATTTCTTAGAAATCATGGAAAAGAAATATTAGAAAGAGACAGATATAAGTATGAACCAATAAGAAGAGAATCAAAAAATATAGAAGCTAATATTACTAAAGAAGAAAAAGAAACTATAGAATATTTAAAATTAAAATTAGAAAAACAAGAAAAAGAGTTAGAGAAAGTAAAAGAGGAAAATAATAAACTTAAAGAAAATACTAATGAAGAATGGTTTAATAAATATAAAAAATATAAAGACAAATATAAAACTGTTAAAAAAGAGCTAAAAGAAACTAAAAGAGAATTAAAACAGGTAACATATGAATTACATCAAAAATGGAAGAAACTAAAAAAGAATTAAACTTCTTAAAAGAAGAAATTAGGAAATTTAAAGGAAAAGAATCGATAATTATTGGAGAAAGTTCTCAAAGGAATAATGAAAATACAACTAGTGATTCAGAAAGTTCAAATGATAGTTCTAATAAAAAATATGTAAATTTTATAGAGGAATCAGAAAGTGAAGGAGGATCAGAAGTAGAAAAGGAGAATAATCAAATAATGCAAGCTTTAAGGAAAATGAATAACGTAAGTGCAATAATAAAAGAAGAACCTGAAAGTGATGAACAAATAGAAACAGAAATGGAAACAGATGAAACAATGAAAGAAGATATAGATAATTATCAGGAAGAAGAATTATATGACCCAAATTTAGAAATAATAACGAAAGGTAGTAATAAAATTCCCAAACATATACCAATTGGACAACATGTAGAATTCAAAGAAATTGTAGGATCAATGTCACAAGGTGTTAATTTAAATGGTTATTTTTTAGACCTAGATAATGTATATGAAGAACAAGAAATTAGTAGAAAAATTACATATTGGAATCACGGAACTTATATAGCTTTAATGAGTTCTACACATACTAATAATTTAGAATATATTTTTGATTTAATATCTAAAACATTAATAGGAAAGGTTGCATATTGGATAGAGATAGTGGCTAGAGATCAAGTATTAGTAGAAAGAAAAAAGAAATAATAATGAATTTAAATAATATGAAATGTTGTAAAATAAATAAATTTACCAGAATATACAATAAGTTTTACTAAATTCTTTTATGAAGCTAGATTTCTACCTGAAGAAAGTCTAGTATATCAACAATTATATTATGATCACTTACCAAGTCCATATAATACTGAAATAACAAAAGAATATAATAAATTAGGACCAAGAGAAAATACTTTAGGAGAAAAAATAAGAGTATTAAGAGGATATTATATGAGAAAATGTGAAGAATATAGAATACAACAGAAAGTAAAGAAAGATAAAAAAATTAGGATTAAGAGAAATATGTGGATTGACTGAAAAAAGGTTAGTATTTGGATGTGATAAAAAACCTTATAAAAAATATAAGAAAAAAATATAGAAGAAAGACTCAAAAATATAAAGGTTATAATAAAGATTATAAACCTAAAAATTATAATCCTTATTATAGTAAGTATAAAAGGAAAAGATTTAGGAGATTTAGAAATACTAATAATACTAGAAATAAATTTAAAAATAAAAGAAAGTTTAGAAGAAAACCTAATAATAAAGGAAAAGATAAAATAAGTGAATGTAAGTGTTGGAATTGTAATGAAAAAGGACATTATGCTAATAAGTGCCCCAAATTAAAAGAAAAAGGTGTAAAGTATATTAATTCATCACAATTTATAATGAATCTTGAACAAATAAAAGAAGATAATGATAAATGGTATAAATATGAAGATTTTTATGTAAGTCAAACTGATAATAGTGAAACAGAACAAGAAAATATAAATTACTATTCTACAGATAGTAACTCAGAATAATGGTAGCAATCTATGTAGAAGCATATGTAGAATATAAACCTGAAAAATTGATAAAACAAAAAATATTTATAGATAGTGGAGCAGATGTATGCTTAGCTAAAGAAGGAGTATTAATTCAACATAGATGGAAAAGATCAAAATTACATTGAACTAGGGTAATAGGATTTAATGAACAAAGAAAAGAATTAGATACAATTGCAGAAAATATGAAAATATTATTAAATAAGACAATATTTAAACTTCCCTTAATATATCAAGAAAATAATATGAAACAATCAATATTATTAGGAAATAATTTCTTAGATCATTTTAAAACTCAAGTAGTAACTTCAGATACTTTAAGTTTACAAACTCCATGTGATAAATGGATAGTATTAAAAAGAATATTATCATTAGGGATAAAAAGGATAAATAACCTAATGATTGACAGAAATAATAATTTACAAGAATTAATAGCTAAATATAAGGAGTTATTAAAACCAAACTTTGGAGAAAATCCAGTACAATTATGGGAAAAAGAAAAAATATATGGTGAAATAAAACTAATAAACCCTAATGATATAGTACGATCTAAACCTATTAGATATAGCCCAAGTGATCAAAAAGAATTTGAAATTCAAATAAATGAATTACTAGAAATGAAAATAATACAAGAAAGTAAAAGTCCACATAGTAGTCATACCTTTTTAGTAAGAAAACATAGTGAACAAAAAAGAGGTAAGGCTCGAATGGTAATAGATTATAGAGAATTAAATAAAAAGACTGTATTTGATGGATATTGTTTACCATATAAAAGAAATCTTATTAACATTCTTGGAAATAAAAAATGGTTTAGTAAATTTGATTGTAAAAGCGGATTTTGGCAAATAAAATTAACAAAAGAATCAAGACCTCTACCAGCTTTTAGTGCACCTCAAGGTCACTACGAGTGGATGGTACTTCCTTTTGGATTTAAAAATGCCCCACAAATATTTCAAAAAAAAATGGATCAAGTATTCAGAAAATTAAAAGATTTTTGTATACAGTTAAACCTCGATTAAGTAATATCCGATAAAGTAATAACCTCGCTTAAGTAATAATTTTCATCGGTCCCAACTTGGGCCAATGTTGTAAAGTAATATTCTCGCTAAAAGCATAAGATAATAAAAAATTCGAAAGTCATTAAGGGCCCAAGTAATATGTAAAGTAATAATTCCATAATTATATATATATATATATATATATATAATGTATATGATTACAAAATTTAATTCTTATTAAAATATGAATCTATTGTAGCTTGTTTCTTCTTTCCACCAAAGCCAAAATTAATCTCGTCCTTGACTTTATGTAAAGCAAAAATAACTCCTGGTATGTTTTGCTCGTGTTGTAACAAGTAATTGTTCAAAGTGGTGAGTGCTTGAAATGCTTCCTTTGATGACACGCTTGGGATGACATTGCTATCGTCGGGTTCAGGATCAGTCCCTTCATCAGTGCTCATTACCGACTCAATGATTTCTTCATCCGTAGGTGATTCCATAACCGCATCATTCTCGTTTGGATAGTTTAAGAGATGCTCGACATCCATCACATTCCTATATCGTAAATTAGAGATAACTTCATTTAATCCTTCGACACCTTCATTTATTTCTCCAAGTTCTTGTTCATCATTTTCTTCTGAACGAATCTTGCAATGCCGAAAACAATTTGCAATTGTGGTTGTTTTCACATCAATATTCCAAGCCATGTTAGCAAAACTAATAGCATTCAAGATATTAACTTTTTCAGGATTTGTTGCATTAACTTCAAGACTTTGCAACATGCTAGAATATAGACGACGCCGATAGTGAACTTTAAATGCTCGAATAATTCCAGCATCGCATGGTTGAATCTTAGATGTTGTGTTAGGAGGTAGAAAGAACAACTCTGTATTTCTCAAGCCTTCAACTATTTTTGGATGAGCAGGACAATTGTCAACAATCAAAAGTACCTTCCTGCCATTCATTTTACTATCAAACCAAGTAACAAATTCTTGAAAAAGCAAGCCAGTCATCCAAGCCTTCTTGTTAAAACGATACACACAATTAAGATTGTTTATATTCACATTTTTAAAGCACCTAGGATTGGCGTACTTACCAATGATCCAAAGTGGAACTTTGTCAGACCCATCACCGTTGCAACACACAACTACAGTGATTCTCTCTTTATCTTTTTTGCGGCCCTCTAGCTGTTTGGTAGCTAGTGAATGGTCAGCTTCAAGTCGATAGAATAATCCCGTTTCATCCATGTTATAAATATCTTTCAACTGAAATTGATCCAATTTTGATCGGATGCCTGGCAATGCATTTTCAATGTTCTCCATCATCACTGAACCACTTTCACCAAAACGCCGATAAGATTTGATTCCATATCTTGCCTTGAAACGTTCTAACCATCCACTGGAAAAGCTAAAATCGGAATTACTTTCCCCATACATTTTCTTCATTAGCTCCTTTCCTTTTTCTTGAATGATTTCTCCAGACATATTAACTTTATCTTGCCTTTGAAGAAACCACTCAAACAAAACTTTCTCTAACTCTGGATATTTTGCTGATTTGTGTTTTTTGACATCACTTTGTTTCCTCTCGTCGGACAAGTATTCCGAGGCTCTCTTGAGTGTGTTTGATATAGTTGATTGACTGATATCTAAGTCATATTTTTGATGTACCCATGCTTGTAAATCTTTCTGGCTTACACCTGGATTCTCCTTTTTATATTCACAAATAGCACTCCTTATCTTATCTGTGATTGCTGATTTTTTCACTCCTTTTAGATGATGCGAAGACATTGGTGTATACTGTAAAACAAAGTTGATATTGTATGTGTCTGTAGTGTACCATTCTATCATTTTATATAGTTAATCACAAAGTCTTATCATTAATATTATGGTGTCTCTTCATGTATTTTTATTTAAGAATTACAATAAATATTAGATGGTTGAGTTTCAATACAACGTACACAACACATGTTACCTTTATGTACTGATCTGGTGCAATTTTAATATGCATGCATCTAGTTTTTGGATATAAGTAATCATAATAAAAGTAATTTTAGATCAAATACATTGCATGTGATTAATTCTAGTTTTTATACGTACATTATATATTATACTGTACCACGTAAACATAAAAATTCGGTAAAGTAATAAAATATTACTTTATCGATAAAGTAATAAAATATTATTATATCGATAAAGTAATAAATTCGGTAAAGTAATATTTTTTCCCGGTCCCAAGGGTATTACTTTAAAGAGGTTTAACTGTAGTTTATGTAGATGACATATTAATATATAGTGAAACCCTAGAAGATCATATAAAACGTTTAGATCAATTTATAGAAATTGTAAAACAACATGGAATATTACTTTCTGAAAAGAAATCAGAATTATTTAACAATAAAATAGAATATTTAGGATATATTATTGATAAAGAAGGATTACAATTACAAAATCATATAGTATCAAAAATACAAAATTTTAAAGATAAGTTAGAAAACAAGAAAGAGGTTCAACAATTTTTAGGAATAATTAATTATGCATCAGATTATATAAAAGATTTACCACAATTAAGAAAACCTTTACAAGAATTAACAAAAAATAAAAAACCCTTTCAGTGGATGGAAGAACATGATAAAGCCGTTAAAACCCTTAAAGAAAAGGTGAAGAATTTACCAAAGCATAGAATCCCTATGGAAACTGATCAATTAGAATTATTTACAGATGCAAGTGATATAGGATGGGGAGCAGTCCTCATAGCTTATGAACACAATGATATTGATAAAGAAAAACCCCTTATCTGTGGATATGCAGGAGGAACATGGAAACATAATGAAATGAATTACCATATAAATGAAAAAGAATTATTAGCAGTAAAATTTGGAATAAAGAAATTTCATTATCATTTATTACCAGTAAAATTCATAGTTAGAACTGATAATACTCAGGTGAAGGCATTTATTACTAATAAAATTGATTTGTTAGCAGAATTAAATAAAAGAAGAAAATGGCAATCATTCTTTTGTTGTTATGATTTTATTGTTAAAAATATATCTGGTACTAAGAATGTTCTAGCTGATTTTCTTAGCAGGTACAAAGATGGCAAATAAAAACTTTGAAGAATATATTAGAGATGTTACTACTGCTATTACAAAGAACCATGAAACCATTGCTTATTTACATAAAGAGATAGATACCAAAGTACAAGAAAATAAACATCTTTTGGAATCCTTGAATGAAGCCATAAAGAACAGAATGAAAACCCTACAAAGCCCTACTACAAAACCTCAATCCTTTACATCCAAACTGGCAACTATACCATCTTCATCAAATACCTCCCACATATCACCTTCAATATCACCTGAAATAACCATGAGTGATAAGCTTAAATACCCTTCTGAAGTTTTGACAGCTTATGAGAAAATCATGAAATTTTATGATTATAAAACAAATATGAATATCTTGAGAAGTTTGAAACTTAGTAAATATCCCAGATATTTATGCAGTGAAAAAGCAAAACCGGAAGTGGTAGAAAAGCTATTTACATATGGATTCATTGACAAAATAATGGTGGATGAAACCCTGTATAGTATTTCCAAATTACCATCACTTATTTTGGAATCTGTTAAAGTTATGATAGATGCATATGGAAATGGAACTTTTGGAGTACAAATCTTTGATGGCTCTACAGATTTAACAGGCAAACCTATAGTAATTTATCAATTATTCAGGATGGGAAAGAAAGAAATACAAGGTGATTATTCTGATTTAACCCTACCACCACCTTGTACCCTTGCAAATTTCCAGGAATGGTTATGCATGAAACGTGCTATCGGTTTATCTACTTTGAAAAATAAAATTGATGATATGATAAGAGCTGGAAAAGCTAAAGTCATTGGTACTAGTAAAGGTGGAGCTGTTGAAGAAATTATTACTATTTATTATGACAATGAAACCATATCAAGAGATACCATGGAGCTGGAAAGAATGCGAGATAGAATTGTTCGTTTCCAACATACTCATGCAAAACAAACCATAGAACATTATCAGGTAATTGCAGGTCAAAGAAAAAGGCCTGTTTTCAGTACTGTCAGTGGTACTAATAATACAAATATTACCATAAAAGAAGAAGGATCAACTGATCCCTTCCAATGATACTGTTAAGCCCAATGTAGTTGAAACTACTAGGGTCCATGAAATTATAGTAGGTCAAATGTAGTTCAGCTACAGGTCCATAATATTATATTACCATACTACAATCAAGAAAAATCTGGAAGCAGAAGCAGCTGGACGGCTGGAAATGAAAGAAAAGTTGACAAGACTAAAGTAAAAGAAGATGGAAGCTGAAGACAAGCAAGGATAAAGCAAGATAAAAGGAATCTTGAAAAAATAACAAGAAAAAATAACAACGGGACAAGAAAAGTGAAGAAAATTGATAAAAACAAAGTCTGGTCAAATTATGTAAACAGAATAGGTGAATAACAGGTTATCAGTTTTCCATGTAAGAAGTTGCCTATAAAAGGCCTTCAAATCTGATGTAATGATATAGAAAGTTTGCTGGCAATAAAATTTCTTAAGTTCTTATACTCTCTCAATGTCTAGCTAAACCCTCTTATCTTCTATAATTTTTGCCAAGAATATAGTATCATATTTTCAGAATTATTACTTTAAGATTATAAATAGTATTTGTTAGTTCAATAATTATTATCTAAAAACAGTATTTATGATTAGTAAGTAGCATCTTGGAGGATATTCCGTTGAAGCTCGTAAAGCCTGGCCAAGTAAGACGCTGTGAAGCATGGATGCAGTTAGGCGCAGTGTGGAAGGGTGAGCATACCGGTGATCTGAGGTACTATTACGGTCTGACATACTATTTATAAGGTAAGGTTCTGAACTAGTATTTACTGTTTATAATTAAAGTTAAAGTGATTATTTCTGTGATTATGATGCTAGGGTTTTGGTAAGGAATTATAGAAGTTTTAAATTAAAAATGAATTATGTTTTAATTAATTTTGTTTTAATTACTGTTTTATGTTATGATAACCATAATATTTATGCTCAATGAGATCCAAATTGATATTTATTATAATAAATTTACATTTTATAATTAAAATGATGCTTATCATGATATGTTTACAGCTTATTATATTTTTAAAGCTCTTTATAATACTGTTTATTATAAAGAAACTGTAATAAACCTGCCCCTCTGAATTTGGTATATTCACCTATTCTGTTTACATAATTTGACCTGACTTTGATTTAATCAATTTTCTTCACTTTTCTTGTCCCGTTATTTTTTCAAGATTCCTTTTATCTTGCTTTATCCTTGCTTGTCTTCAGCTTCCATCTTCTTTTACTTTAGTCTTGTCAACTTTTCTTTCATTTCCAGCCGTCCAGCTGCTTCTGCTTCTAGATTTTTCTTGATTGTAGTATGGTAATATAATATTATGGACCTGTAGCTGAACTACATTTGGCCTACTATAATTTCATGGACCCTAGTAGTTTCAACTACATTGGGCTTATCAGTATCATTGGAAGGGATCAGTTGATCCTTCTTCTTTTATGGTAATATTTGTATTATTAGTACTACAGACAGTACTGAGAACATGCCTTTTTCTTTGACCTGCAATTACCTGATAATGTTCTATGGTTTGTTTTGCATGAGTATGTTGGAGACGAACAATTCTGTCTCGCATTCTTTCCAGCTCCATGGTATCTCTTGATATGGTTTCATTGTCATAATAAATAGTAATAATTTCTTCAACAGATCCACCTTTACTAGTACCAATGACTTTAGCTTTTCCAGCTCTTATCATATAATCAATTTTATTTTTCAAAGTAGATAAATCGATAGCACGTTTCATGCATAACCATTCCTGGAAATTTGTAAGGGTACAAGGTGGTGGTAGGGTTAAATCAGAATAATCACCTTGTATTTCTTTCTTTCCCATCCTGGATAATTGACAAATTACTATAGGTTTGCCTGTTAAATCTGTAGAGGCATCAAAGATTTGTACTCCAAAAGTTCCATTTCCATATGCATCTATCATACTTTAACAGATTCCAAAATAAGTGATGGTAATTTGGAAATACTATACAGGGTTTCATCCACCATTATTTTGTCAATGAATCCATATGTAAATAGCTTTTCTACCACTTCTGGTTTTGCTTTTTCACTACATAAATATCTGGGATATTTACTAAGTTTCAAACTTCTCAAGATATTCATATTTGTTTTATAATCATAAAATTTCATGATTTTCTCATAAGCTGTTAAAACTTCAGAAGGGTATTTAAGCTTATCACTCATGGTTATTTCAGGTGATATTGAAGGTGATATGTGGGAGGTATTTGATGAAGATGGTATAGTTGCCAGTTTGGATGTAAAGGATTGAGGTTTTGTAGTAGGGCTTTGTAGGGTTTTCATTCTGTTCTTTATGGCTTCATTCAAGGATTCCAAAAGATGTTTATTTTCTTGTACTTTGGTATCTATCTCTTTATGTAAATAAGCAATGGTTTCATGGTTCTTTGTAATAGCAGTAGTAACATTTCTAATATATTCTTTAAAATTTTTATTTGCCATCTTTGTACCTGCTAAGAAAATCAGCTAGAACATTCTTAGTACCAGATATATTTTTAACAATAAAATCATAACAACAAAAGAATGATTGCCATTTTCTTCTTTTATTTAATTCTGGTAACAAATCAATTTTATTAGTAATAAATGCCTTCACCTGAGTATTATCAGTTCTAACTATGAATTTTACTGGTAATAAATGATAATGAAATTTCTTTATTCCAAATTTTACTGATAATAATTCTTTTTCATTTATATGGTAATTCATTTCATTATGTTTCCATGTTCCTCCTGCATATCCACATATAAGGGGTTTTTCTTTATCAATATCATTTTGTTCATAAGCTATGAGGACTGCTCCCAATCCTATATCACTTGCATCTGTAAATAATTCTAATTGATCAGTTTCTATAGGGATTCTATGCTTTGGTAAATTCTTCACCTTTTCTTTAAGGGTTTTAACGGCTTTATCATGTTCTTCCATCCACTGAAAGGGTTTTTTATTTTTTGTTAATTCTTGTAAAGGTTTTCTTAATTGTGGTAAATCTTTTATATAATCTGATGCATAATTAATTATTCCTAAAAATTGTTGAACCTCTTTCTTGTTTTCTAACTTATCTTTAAAATTTTGTATTTTTGATACTATATGATTTTGTAATTGTAATCCTTCTTTATCAATAATATATCCTAAATATTCTATTTTATTCTTAAATAATTCTGATTTCTTTTCAGAAAGTAATATTCCATGTTGTTTTACAATTTCTATAAATTGATCTAAATGTTTTATATGATCTTCTAGGGTTTCACTATATATTAATATGTCATCTACATAAACTATACAAAAATCTTTTAATTTTCTGAATACTTGATCCATTCTTCTTTGAAATATTTGTGGGGCATTTTTAAATCCAAAAGGAAGTACCATCCACTCGTAGTGACCTTGAGGTGCACTAAAAGCTTTTAGAGGTCTTGATTCTTTTGTTAATTTTATTTGCCAAAATCCGCTTTTACAATCAAATTTACTAAACCATTTTTTATTTCCAAGAATGTTAATAAGATTTCTTTTATATGGTAAAAAATATCCATCAAATATAGTCTTTTTATTTAATTCTCTATAATCTATTACCATTCGAGCCTTACTTCTTTTTTGTTCACTATGTTTTCTTACTAAAAAGGCAGGACTACTATGTGGACTTTTACTTTCGTGTATTATTTTCATTTCTAGTAATTCATTTATTTGAATTTCAAATTCTTTTTGATCACTTGGGCTATATCTAATAGGTTTAGATCGTACTATATCATTAGGGTTTATTAGTTTTATTTCACCATATATTTTTTCTTTTTCCCATAATTGTACTGGATTTTCTCCAAAGTTTGGTTTTAATAACTCCTTATATTTAGCTATTAATTCTTGTAAATTATTATTTCTGTCAATCATTAGGTTATTTATCCTTTTTATCCCTAATGATAATATTCTTTTTAATACTATCCATTTATTACATGGAGTTTGTAAACTTAAAGTATCTGAAGTTACTACTTGAGTTTTAAAATGATCTAAGAAATTATTTCCTAATAATATTGATTGTTTCATATTATTTTCTTGATATATTAAGGGAAGTTTAAATATTGTCTTATTTAATAATATTTTCATATTTTCTGCAATTGTATCTAATTCTTTTCTTTGTTCATTAAATCCTATTACCCTAGTTCAATGTAATTTTGATCTTTTCCATCTATGTTGAATTAATACTCCTTTTTTAGCTAAGCATAAATCTGCTCCACTATCTATAAATATTTTTTGTTTTATCAATTTTTCAGGTTTATATTCTACATATGCTTCTACATAGATTGCTACCATTATTCTGAGTTACTATCTGTAGAATAGTAATTTATATTTTCTTGTTCTGTTTCACTATTATCAGTTTGACTTACATAAAAATCTTCATATTTATACCATTTATCATTATCTTCTTTTATTTGTTCAAGATT
The DNA here is from genome assembly GCA_036435485.1 of Saposhnikovia divaricata. Taxonomy (NCBI): domain Eukaryota; kingdom Viridiplantae; phylum Streptophyta; class Magnoliopsida; order Apiales; family Apiaceae; genus Saposhnikovia; species Saposhnikovia divaricata. The sequence continues at coordinate 54,270,225 of CM071598.1, forward strand.
CATTATAAATTGTGATGAATTAATATACTTTACACATTTTTCTTTTAATTTGGGGCACTTATTAGCATAATGTCCTTTTTCATTACAATTCCAACACTTACATTCACTTATTTTATCTTTTCCTTTATTATTAGGTTTTCTTCTAAACTTTCTTTTATTTTTAAATTTATTTCTAGTATTATTAGTATTTCTAAATCTCCTAAATCTTTTCCTTTTATACTTACTATAATAAGGATTTGTTAGTCACAGAGGCATGCCTGAATACATCTAATAACAAGCCTAAGTATGTGTAATGCTATGCATTACCTACATGACCTCTTAACTGAGGGAACCTCTAGTTGTAGAGTTTCTATTTGTTCTGTACTTGTAATAGGCATCAAATTCTAGTTGTGTTACTGTAATTATAAAGTCAAGAATAATGCTTGAAAGAAGTTCCAAGGTTCATGCCTCAAGCAAGGAGATAAAGACTACCAAATAATCACAGTTGGGATTTGAAGAAATGAAGAATTTGCCTAAGTACCAATTCGAGAAGTACATTTGTCTATTCGAGAAGTCTAGCATTCGAGAAGTCAGAGATTCGATATCTCAGAAGACACTATTCGATATCTCTGAATACACTGTTCGATATCTCATTCGATATCTCAGAGATTCGAAACAAAACAGGAATGGAAAATTAGGGATTAACAAGGACAACAACTATGCTTATGTGCCCAATGCCCCTAGGAAAGTTTGTCAAAATTGTTTTAGCACTAATCATTTAACTCATGCATGCAAGAAACCATCTGGTAGTGTTGCTAAACCATTCTATGATTGCTCTGTGCCTTTAAGACATAGAGACTCTCCTTTCTGTGATAAATTTGATTGTATGCCATGTAACATGAATGTAATGACTAGTTGCTTTAATTTGAGAAGACAATTCATGGAAGGGTGCATCAGTCACAATGTTCACACACACTACACAAGAACAAAGTCTTCAAGTCCTCCTAAAGTTAGGAAGGTGCCTCTGTCACCTAAGTCTAAGAACCCTGATTCTAAGACTTCTAACAGTGACAAGAAGACTAACATCAAGAAAATTGATAAGCATGCTGTTTATGATAAGACTGTTGCTAAGCCACATGGACCCAAACTTGTTTGGGTACCAAAGGTGAAGTAATACCTTTGTGTTTGCAGGGCAAAGAAAGTGAAAGAAAGGTCATGTGGATTTTGGACAGTGGATGCTCAAACCATATGACTGGTGATATGGCCCTGCTATCACAGTATGAGGAGAAGGCTGACCCAATGGTTGCTTTTGGAGATGACAGCATTGGTGTGACGCCCCCAACTCTGAGGTCAAAGATTCAGGTCGTCACATCATCGTCCAACCATATCATACCTGTATTAACTTTACAACTCAACAATACATACGTCCAGACCTCAATCTTACGCACAAACAAGTTAGAGCCTCAGAAACGATAATCAAAAGTAACACTAAATATTACAATTCATCTGTACAATCCAGAGTCTTACGCGCTTCCACTTATACAACTATACTTGAAGACAAGTCTTACTATTACAGTTGAAAACCTATCAGACTTACTCTGTAGTATTTATCAGGAACTAAATCATCTCCGGGGTAATTCTTCTACTCCTCTTCTGCTGGTGCGGAGTTAATCGGCCAAATTCTTCTCTTTCTGAAAAGTTTTTATAAAGCAAGAATGAGGTACATAATGCTCAGCAAGTTCACCATTTTGTAAAATAATAATGTGGTTTATTTCGAAAACATTCCCAACTATATGGGTATATATCTCAGATTTCAAAACATAATTGGACAATGTATATGTCCGAGTTTGAATAAAACATCTATACTCACTAAGGAGCTTTAAGAATAACATATGAACCCTTTATAAGGTTCCCATTTCAATATATCTCAAGTTTGAAAATATATACATATGAGTATATCATTTTCGGCAAAACACTCTACTATTAACATACTGTACAGGGAATACATCATTGCAAACCTCTTTCCTTCCACTAGCTTAGAAGGTTTCTCATACAAAAACATTTCATTCTTTGAAACAATTGCAAGAGTGCACTAACACGTGCCAATCTTTATAGAAAATCTTGCAGTTCTAGATACTGCACGATGTCAATATTTTTCTTATAAAAAACCACACTATCGGCAACTTGGCGCTTAGGCCCAAGAAGCAGTGTTTGAGTATTTTTCCAAAGTGGAGGATGGGACTGGAAGAAAACATAAAAACCTGACAAGGATTGACGATGATCAGTCGCCACATCCAAGTCCAATAATCCGCGGGTCTTCTCTACCGGTAGAAGGATAGAAACTACATCCGTAACTATCCCCGAGTGAAAACTACATCCGTAATCACCCTCGATGAAAACTACATCCGTAATCATCCTTCGGCAACACCTGGGCCGGAGTAAAAATTGATGGACCGCCTGGCTCACGGCCGCTTACACATCCCGGGAATCGTTCGTCAACGGTTCCCACACCTGCCGGAGTCCCTTTTTCTTTTTCTTTTAAAACTTGATTTTGATTGAAAACTGAGTAATTGAGGTCCGACATCAATCGACCGATGATTCTTGAAATCATACAAGAAGCAAACCTGACCGGGGGTTTTCGAAAATGTTTTGAGTTCGAAAGAGTTCGAGTTTGAAAGTGCTAAAGGTATCTTGGATTAGCTTTGTCTTTAAAATAATGAACAATAATTAATAAATGATATTTTAAGATTTAATATTAATAATTAATAAAATAATTATTTAATTAAATAAGCTTTTAATCCAAGATAGGTATTTTGAGTATTTACGAAGGTATAAAAATAATTACTGGAGTATACGATACTCCCCGAATGACCCTTCGGGTTTTCGCAATTTAATTACGATATAATAATATACCGCTCCCCGGTCAATAGTATATACGGACCGCTATGACCTCTATTGCAAGAGTCGTTGTCCGAAGAAAACATTTCATTCTAAGTTCAAGGGGTGCAAACATATATGTACTGATATATCTCAATTTCATCGATACTTCGATAAACATAAACATTTGATATGATTGAAAACTACAAACACAACAGTGAAAGTCCTTGTATATGTAAGTTTTGAAAAGTAAACTTGCCTTGGTGAGGTTGGGGTGGTCGAGCTTGCGGAGTGGAACGATCTATACATAATCAATAGCCGATCGTTAGTACCTTAACAATATCTCTTTAATTGCGGGGTTTTAGGGGGTACAAAATTAACTTAATGACTTCGTCTTATGACTCTCTAGCCCCACTATAGGTTCATGTCCTCAATCGATTACGCTCGCCACTTATTCGACTTAATTTGGTTACCATTTCCGAATCACATCCATTACCCCTTAAATTACACTCCACTTACGACTTTTTCCCTTGCGCGAATTTTACTCTAACATTTTTATAAAATTGAAAAATACATATTTTAATCCAATTCTTTTTGGGTAGTCTTCACCACTGCATTTACTAGCTCCTCTAATGTTTCCATGATCCTACATAAATTTTTAGGGGTTTAAACAAGGTTCACAAGGGGACCATTTCGTGCAGTCCGGAATCCAGAAACACATTTCACTTGTCAGGCCATAACTCAAAATCTATACATCACCTAGTCATGAACCTTACATTTCTGAAAACTACATTCAAATACCTTTCCAACAATATATATTAGGACTTTAGGGGACAAGATTTAGGGGTTCAAAACCCTCCTACAAAACAGTACAAGTTCCTGGAAAATACTCAGCATGCTTTTACAACTTCACTAACCAAGAATCTTACATACACATCACAACCATCATCTAAACCACCAAGATCCTACTTTACAACATACATGGAGTTACATACACTAACCACAAGCTTAAAAATCACAACCACAACACTTAAACTCAAGATCTACATCATCCATCACTTATATGTCCAAGATTCACACAAATAATCATGGATCTAACATTACACATCACAAATACTACATGGCCAAGAGGGGTTAGGGTTTTATACCTTCTTGATGTTCTTACAATCTCAAACAAGCTTGGTTAACCTTGGGGAAGCCTTACTCTATGCTCACCATCTTCAATCTCACCAAAGAAATCAAGAACATGGAAGTGGGTTTCCTGACTGGAAAAACACGCCCCAAAGATCAGCCAAAACGAAGCCATTGCACTCGTTTCCTGGTCGAGGCTCCTGAATGAAAGTTGTAGAGCGTCTTAACAGCTTTCTAACCATATAAAGAACAAAAAATTTCATTGAGTAATGAAGGCTCTAGGCCCGTTTTACTGAGAGGGTGTTCTGCTGGGCAGAATGGTTTTGTTCTTGGTTTCATGTTCTAATAATGCCATACACCTGATATATATCTATTTTTGGTTGGATGCATCTCATCCTTGCTAGGTGGAAACCTCTCATTGGCTCCTCTAGATTTCTTATCCACTTAAATTGCAACCAAGTCCTTTGCTAACTGCAACCAAGTCCTTGTCTCTTGTTTCTTGCACTTAAGTCCTTTTGTTTTGTTTTCTTTTCCACCGCTTTGATTTCCTTGTCGTTTCTTGAATAAAATAAATACGTTACAACTTATACGTTGCATATTATTGCTCTAATATAGCACAATACCTCGAACGAATATTAATTCCAACATCCCTTGTTTATTTCTCTTTATCTCAGAAAACGTTCTCCCGATTTCTCAAGCATTCTCTTTTCTCAATTCTAGGAGTTTATTCTCAATCCTTTTTCCCTCTCATAATATATGCTTCCTTGGACTCTTAATATACCATATCCTTAATCCAAGATTCGTTCGTTCAATCGCTTAATCTCATTGTAAAGTTTCAGCGGTTTCTAGAACGTTTGTTTCACTTCCTCAGTGGTTTTCGTTCCAAATTCTCAAATCACTTATAATAAAATTTCAAAATATTAACTCCTCAATTCCTCAAATTAAATATCTCATTTCTTGATATTACTGATATATAATTCACTGATCGGTCAAATATTACACGAAAATAGAATTTGGAATTTCTGAATTCCGATCGCATTTACGTACACTTATTTACTCCGTAGATTACTAGTATAACTTCGGAATATCCACACTACGTCTCGTACATAGGTGGCATGAAAATTTTTCTTAATCCTCAAAATCACTATTCATTGATGCACTTCATTATAATAGGAAAAGTTTTAATTCTACCGAAATTTTGGGTTCTTACAGTCTCCCCTCCTTACAAGGATTCCGTCCCGGAATCAGTTTAGGAATCACTGGGGTTACTCCTTCTTTGTTTCACTCTTTCAACTTCTAGGTGGATTCTTCCACATCTTGATTTTCTCACAATTCCTTATTAGTTTGAAAACCTTGTTCCTCAGCACTTGTTCTTCTCTATCCATGATTTCCACGGGTTGTTCCACATAGGTCAAGTCTGGTTGTAGGTCCACTTGGTCGTACTCTATCACATGCCGAAAGTCCGTATGGTAGGGTCGTAGCATGGACATATGAAACACATTATGAATTTTCTGCAAGCTTGGGGGCAAGGCTTACTCGTAGGCTAACTTCCCGATATGCCTCAAAATCTCAAAAGGTCCAATAAACCTCAGACTTAGCTTCCCTTCCTTACCAAATCGTATCAATCCTTTCCAGGGGATACCTTTAGCATCAAGAAGTCTCCCACCTCATACTCCTTTGATATCTCACAAAATTTGACCATTCGAAATAATGGGTTTCGAAAAAAAAAACTGATGACTTTTACATACACTCGTCTGCACAGTAAAGACGTAATATGAATTCGAAATCTTCATTTAATAATTCGTACATCTCGTGATCGCAAAGATTTCTCATCCACCCATAAAATTTGGGTTATTGCAGTCTCCTCTCCTTAAAATGATTCTATCTTAAGAACCTAAGGATAATAGTTTTTGATACAATTCCAACTTTACCCTTCCCAACTCTCAGGTTGACACTTCAACCCTTTTGCTCTCTTACCTTGATCTTACCAACGCTTTAGTGTTGCTTCTCAGCGTGTGCTCTCCTCGACCTGTATTCCTCATCGGTTGTTCTATGAATGAAAATTTCTATCCCACTACTTATACGTTCCTCTTCTACCTTGTTCATAGTATCCGTGTTGAGTCCTTGTATCGTTGGGCCGTGAATACTTTATGGTCATGTTATATAATCTGAGACAACGTCAATACGCATGGTATTCCTCATATTCCTTCGCTTGATTAGCAGGCATGCGTTGCCTCCCGTCAGCCGTTACCACTTGCTGTGGATACTGTATAGTCTTCGGTATACGTCGAACCAGTTCAGCTACTATATCCCTCGTTCATTGACTTCTTCGTAATGCAAGAAAAGCGAAGCTTCTTCTTTCGCAGTACGCTTTACAAGAGACGTCCTTACGTTCGCATGGTGACGATCGTGATAACAACATTCATTTCATGGATAAGTTTTTATTCTCGATTTCCCCGTGAAATCTAAGGCACGACACTAAATACAAATTCGATCGTCTGGATAATTCTTCTTCCATGTCCATCAGCCACAGGTCAAATTAGTACATACGCTCAATCTCTTTGTTAAATATACCTGAAAGCACCTTCAATATTCGAAGTTTAACCTTAAGTCTTTATCTGACATAATCGCTGCAGAAGTTTTATATTGCACCACCATCTCTTCCATATAATATTGGATAATCTTCTCAATGGAAAGTCTCTCCTAGGTAAATCACTTGGTCCAACAATTATAACTCAACTAGGGCCATCTCTTGGCTCGGTCTTTGGCGACCTACTTATGAAATTCATTATAATTCTGTCCACGTTCAATATTTTCTACAGGCGGAATTAATCCACTAGATCTCTATCATTCTGCTTTTGGCATGTCGCGTTTGTACTTAATAGTTTGCCAATACCATTCTTCATATCCGTTTGCCAAACATTCTCTTAATTCTCTATACATCTTTGTCCTTCCCCATAATTTATTTATTTTCCTCTAATCATTATTCTTTATTGTATATAATCTATTTTCTTGGTCAATACTGACTGAATTCCAATTTCGAATAATACCTTCTATAGGTATCGGCCACCACACTGGCCTTCCCTAGGTAATAACAAATTTCTCCATTATACTCCCTGCTCCCTTTCGTCACCTTCTCTTTCTTATGTTTAGTTCTAATATGAAGATATACTTATGGCACTTGTGGAGAAATTTTCACACTTTTCTCATAAGGTTAACGTCTCAGTTTTATGCGTGAACGCCATCATGACTAATCCCAGACTCACGGTTAGTATGGGCCTGTTTGGCTCAGCTTATTTTAAGGGCTTATGAACTTATTTTCGGGTAAAAATTTTATATTTTGAAATTTTGTTTTTATACAAGTATTTAATATATGTTTGAGATTCAATAAGTTGCAAAAATAAGTTGGAAACTAAGTTGGAAAGTTAGGAATCTCTAACTTTGTCTTAAAATAAGTTGACTTATTCTGAAAAAAAGTTCCCCCAAACACCCCCTATATCCTATCCCGTAACCTTTATGTTGTTTAGAAGTATAGGCTATCATCCCCTTTCTACTGCATCAGCACACCTCTTAAACTCTTGAAACATCATCGTGACTCTCAAAGTCCTCTTTTTATCATCAAGTATAGCTAACAACGAGGTTGTTGCTAATATCTCATTTCATCCCAAAACTTTGTTCATTAATCCATAAAGGCTTCCGACTCATTAGTCCATTCAAACGATACTACCACAATTTTATAACGTTTATATTAGTGTGAAATGCCAACTTTGGCACAGTACAGAGGTCGATCTTGAGTTGGTGAAACCTTCTCTTCAACCTTATCTTTGAAAAACAACTACTCATTTTAACTAGTCAACAATTCCTCCATTTCCGATAAGGGTATCAGTTCTCGATGGTATATGTAAGATGTCATACGCTCGTCCTCCTTCACAACTGGCGCCAATCAGCCTGAGGCCTGTATGCGGCTGCGATTCCCAATAAACTTGATTAGGTGGTAATCTCGAAGGATCATTGGCATATATCCATGCATCCATTTGCTATTAGGGGCCTGTTAAACTATATGTCTCTCTATGTGCATCAATCCCTTTAAGCTAAGTAAAGCTTCACATTCTTGCCACGATATTTCTTCCTTTCTCGTCCATCTCACTTCCATGTTAGTTTCCTCCAAAGATATGTTTTACATCGCAATCGATTTGCATTTCCTGGATCAGGAAAAGGCTTGGTAACTCCAGAATTCATTAATATAACATCCTGACAACGGTTGGTAGGAGCGTACTCCTAACCACCTCATCATTCCTTACAACTTTCCCCACACTAATAATAAAGGTCTTATGGTATGCCCCGACATGTTACTTCTACTTTAATAATTACTCGGCATAATGCACTGGCTGCACAATTACAACATTTGGTTTTTAATCTCATATTGGTGTAACGGTTCATAATTGTACCTCCCGTTCACCTTAGAGTAATCACTTTGAAAGGAATGGTTTCAATTTAACAAAGTCCAATAGATAATTTCAATAAGAATTCCACATTGGATGTTCCAAGAATGTTGATGGTTCCAAATACTAGGGGTCTCGATTTTTTGGAGATGTAAGGATGGACAGAAGAATACAACAAGGTTTATTCCTTCCCGTCCTGATAATTCTGTAATATGACACCATAGAGAATGTTGCACAAGGGCAATGATTGTTGGATACAAAAGTCATAAAGACGGTCTTTATACAATTCTTACATCGGGTGGATACTTTTCCTCCTGAATAATAAGAGGAAATCTAAAGTCGCATTGATGAAGGTCAGCCAATAGAAACCAATTCTACTCCATGACAATTAAAGAATGAAGTAGTTTTTCACTCAAGTAATCAATGGTTTCAAATGAATTCTCATTGTATGAAATGAAAGAATAAAATATTCAAGTGATATAAAGTCTGATACGAAGATGGGTAAGAGTTCAAGTCGAGTGGGCGACCTCACTAGGTCTCAATCAAGTTCTTCATCGAACTTTCATCATCATGCTTTACCGTAGGCAAAACGCATGGCAGAATTGCTGGATAAATTAAATTGGGAGTTGGACCAGTGGAACAATAACTAGTTCTTTTCAAGAAACACTAGCAACTAGTTAGACAAAATTTGCTAGTTCACCTGTTTGAGACATCACCTCTAGCTAGGACAATTAGCTAGGTGTTCTTCACAACATTACAATTTTGACTAGTTAGAACAATCAACTAATCATTCATATTGACATATCGACTAGCCAGTTTCAATTGGCTAGAACGGAATTTCAACATCGTAGCCATTGAAGAAACTTTAGGCTTCTCGGATAACGAATGAAAATAAGAAGTTATTAAGTTTAAAAAAGAAAACTATAAAATCTGAATAGAATGTTCTAGGTATCGGAACAATCGATAACCTCTCAACAAACATTATTTATCAGTGAATCGGTCCACCCAAGGGTGCCTCCGTACACATGCTTTATCAGATCCGACAATAGAATTAAATTCGGAATACCAATATCAAAATGATATCCTTACTATGATTTCAATGTACGATGTACAATCTCATCTTGAATAGAAGAAAAGAATTCATGAGGGATGTCTGGACATTAGATCATCCATGTCCTCAGTAATTTGTTGAATATTTATGAGCTCAACTGAAGAGTGCAAGTATGAAAGATGCAATCAAATATCGATATTCGTTAAGTAGTATTCATCGATTAATTAAGGAAATATTTGTTGAACCTTCCTTGGATAATTGAAAGAAAGTGTAAATAGGCCTGAGCCGAACAAGATCGTCATAAATTTTTGAATAGTATGTTCATGGATCAAATAAAATTGCTTCGGATAAGTCCTGCTTTAGGGAAAGTATATCACTGGTTGTTATTCCACAAGTTTGAAGTAGAAAGCTAGGAGGGTTACCTGATATAAACTGATCGAGGTAACATGGTTAGTGAACAATTTAAAATGAAGTAGTGCACTAGCCGGTAGTTACCAAAATAAGTTAATAATCATTCGTGCATTCCATTATCACCATTATGAGTGCATTCCATTATCACCATTATGAGGTTAACTCCATCTCTTCGTCTTCGTAATACAAGACACCAACTAGTGTGTCTCTCAATCATCATCTTAACGTCATTTATCGAGTTGGGGTTTCACAAATATATCTGTCATTTCCGTGCTTTACCTTGAAGACCAAGCCTCATACCATTCCGGGGACACCTGCTAAGTCCATAGGGTCCTACTTCATGCCTCTCGACATGAATCACAAGTGGCCAGTTCCCCCTGGGAACAGATCAAAGAGATCTCTCAGGGATCTCAATGCAGTCCATAGGTTCAGTGGCGGGTGTGTGTATGTGAACATATACCAAAAATATTGAGGTCTACAATACATATATATGTAATCCCTGATAACATCTCTATCAAAAGATCCCACTCTAGACCCACTGGTCTTTTCTTTTGGTAGACTCCGAGATCACTGAATCGCTCGTTGCAACCATATTCAACTTCTCTTGAGTCCCTTTGTTAATTCTACTTGTTTGTTCTCTAAGTTGAACTACCATGCTCTAGCGTCCGAATCATGCGTGGAATTATCTAGCACGCTCGTCTTATGATAACATTCTCGTATAACACATGTAAAATTCGCCATCAAGGGTAATGAAATCCACAACGACATAGTGACCAACTTTCAGGTAAACCCGTTACTTATCGAAAATCGGATCTTATAGCCAAAGTAAAAGACTTTCATTAATCCAAGTACTAAGTACCCTTAATTATGTAGGGAAGTCCAAACTTCTTGATTCTTAAAATGCCGCCTCCTAAACTGTGGAGGAATATGGGCCACAAAATTTATGCCAGCCTAGTCATCCGATCATATTGGCAATATCGCCTCTACCTCAGCTGCTCTCGAGATTTCGCTCTGCTTCCTATATCATTACCTATGATAGGTCATGTACGACTCTCAAACCTCTATTCATCATTCTGAAGGTATCTAAGGATTCTATCGACCCTAGTATAATACCTCCAATCAACACTCCAGTCCATTCTACTCACCGGTACCTCTTCCGGTAGTCCAATAATAAGTTTACTACGATCTCTTATGTCATTCTCCTACTTAGACTTAACTCTCAACACTCTTGTTTCTGAGTACTGTAACTTATCGCTCTGATACCATTTCTGTGACGCCCCCAACTCTGAGGTCAAAGATTCAGGTCGTCACATCATCGTCCAACCATATCATACCTGTATTAACTTTACAACTCAACAATACATACGTCCAGACCTCAATCTTACGCACAAACAAGTTAGAGCCTCAGAAACGATAATCAAAAGTAACACTAAATATTACAATTCATCTGTACAATCCAGAGTCTTACGCGCTTCCACTTATACAACTATACTTGAAGACAAGTCTTACTATTACAGTTGAAAACCTATCAGACTTACTCTGTAGTATTTATCAGGAACTAAATCATCTCCGGGGTAATTCTTCTACTCCTCTTCTGCTGGTGCGGAGTTAATCGGCCAAATTCTTCTCTTTCTGAAAAGTTTTTATAAAGCAAGAATGAGGTACATAATGCTCAGCAAGTTCACCATTTTGTAAAATAATAATGTGGTTTATTTCGAAAACATTCCCAACTATATGGGTATATATCTCAGATTTCAAAACATAATTGGACAATGTATATGTCCGAGTTTGAATAAAACATCTATACTCACTAAGGAGCTTTAAGAATAACATATGAACCCTTTATAAGGTTCCCATTTCAATATATCTCAAGTTTGAAAATATATACATATGAGTATATCATTTTCGGCAAAACACTCTACTATTAACATACTGTACAGGGAATACATCATTGCAAACCTCTTTCCTTCCACTAGCTTAGAAGGTTTCTCATACAAAAACATTTCATTCTTTGAAACAATTGCAAGAGTGCACTAACACGTGCCAATCTTTATAGAAAATCTTGCAGTTCTAGATACTGCACGATGTCAATATTTTTCTTATAAAAAACCACACTATCGGCAACTTGGCGCTTAGGCCCAAGAAGCAGTGTTTGAGTATTTTTCCAAAGTGGAGGATGGGACTGGAAGAAAACATAAAAACCTGACAAGGATTGACGATGATCAGTCGCCACATCCAAGTCCAATAATCCGCGGGTCTTCTCTACCGGTAGAAGGATAGAAACTACATCCGTAACTATCCCCGAGTGAAAACTACATCCGTAATCACCCTCGATGAAAACTACATCCGTAATCATCCTTCGGCAACACCTGGGCCGGAGTAAAAATTGATGGACCGCCTGGCTCACGGCCGCTTACACATCCCGGGAATCGTTCGTCAACGGTTCCCACACCTGCCGGAGTCCCTTTTTCTTTTTCTTTTAAAACTTGATTTTGATTGAAAACTGAGTAATTGAGGTCCGACATCAATCGACCGATGATTCTTGAAATCATACAAGAAGCAAACCTGACCGGGGGTTTTCGAAAATGTTTTGAGTTCGAAAGAGTTCGAGTTTGAAAGTGCTAAAGGTATCTTGGATTAGCTTTGTCTTTAAAATAATGAACAATAATTAATAAATGATATTTTAAGATTTAATATTAATAATTAATAAAATAATTATTTAATTAAATAAGCTTTTAATCCAAGATAGGTATTTTGAGTATTTACGAAGGTATAAAAATAATTACTGGAGTATACGATACTCCCCGAATGACCCTTCGGGTTTTCGCAATTTAATTACGATATAATAATATACCGCTCCCCGGTCAATAGTATATACGGACCGCTATGACCTCTATTGCAAGAGTCGTTGTCCGAAGAAAACATTTCATTCTAAGTTCAAGGGGTGCAAACATATATGTACTGATATATCTCAATTTCATCGATACTTCGATAAACATAAACATTTGATATGATTGAAAACTACAAACACAACAGTGAAAGTCCTTGTATATGTAAGTTTTGAAAAGTAAACTTGCCTTGGTGAGGTTGGGGTGGTCGAGCTTGCGGAGTGGAACGATCTATACATAATCAATAGCCGATCGTTAGTACCTTAACAATATCTCTTTAATTGCGGGGTTTTAGGGGGTACAAAATTAACTTAATGACTTCGTCTTATGACTCTCTAGCCCCACTATAGGTTGATGTCCTCAATCGATTACGCTCGACACTTATTCGACTTAATTTGGTTACCATTTCCGAATCACATCCATTACCCCTTAAATTACACTCCACTTACGACTTTTTCCCTTGCGCGAATTTTACTCTAACATTTTTATAAAATTGAAAAATACATATTTTAATCCAATTCTTTTTGGGTAGTCTTCACCACTGCATTTACTAGCTCCTCTAATTTTTCCATGATCCTACATAAATTTTTAGGGGTTTAAACAAGGTTCACAAGGGGACCATTTCGTGCAGTCCGGAATCCAGAAACACATTTCACTTGTCAGGCCATAACTCAAAATCTATACATCACCTAGTCATGAACCTTACATTTCTGAAAACTACATTCAAATACCTTTCCAACAACATATATTAGGACTTTAGGGGACAAGATTTAGGGGTTCAAAACCCTCCTACAAAACAGTAGAAGTTCCTGGAAAATACTCAGCATGCTTTTACAACTTCACTAACCAAGAATCTTACATACACATCACAACCATCATCTAAACCACCAAGATCCTACTTTACAACATACATGGAGTTACATACACTAACCACAAGCTTAAAAATCACAACCACAACACTTAAACTCAAGATCTACATCATCCATCACTTATATGTCCAAGATTCACACAAATAATCATGGATCTAACATTACACATCACAAATACTACATGGCCAAGAGGGGTTAGGGTTTTATACCTTCTTGATGTTCTTACAATCTCAAACAAGCTTGGTTAACCTTGGGGAAGCCTTACTCTATGCTCACCATCTTCAATCTCACCAAAGAAATCAAGAACATGGAAGTGGGTTTCCTGACTGGAAAAACACGCCCCAAAGATCAGCCAAAACGAAGCCATTGCACTCGTTTCCTGGTCGAGGCTCCTGAATGAAAGTTGTAGAGCGTCTTAACAGCTTTCTAACCATATAAAGAACAAAAAATTTCATTGAGTTATGAAGGCTCTAGGCCCGTTTTACTGAGAGGGTGTTCTGCTGGGCAGAATGGTTTTGTTCTTGGTTTCATGTTCTAATAATGCCATACACCTGATATATATCTATTTTTGGTTGGATGCATCTCATCCTTGCTAGGTGGCAACCTCTCATTGGCTCCTCTAGATTTCTTATCCACTTAAATTGCAACCAAGTCCTTTGCTAATTGCAACCAAGTCCTTGTCTCTTGTTTCTTGCACTTAAGTCCTTTTGTTTTGTTTTCTTTTCCACCGCTTTGATTTCCTTGTCGTTTCTTGAATAAAATAAATACGTTACAACTTATACGTTGCATATTATTGCTCTAATATAGCACAATACCTCGAACGAATATTAATTCCAACATCCCTTGTTTATTTCTCTTTATCTCAGAAAACGTTCTCCCGATTTCTCAAGCATTCTCTTTTCTCAATTCTAGGAGTTTATTCTCAATCCTTTTTCCCTCTCATAATATATCCTTCCTTGGACTCTTAATATACCATATCCTTAATCCAAGATTCGTTCGCTCAATCGCTTAATCTCATTGTAAAGTTTCAGCGGTTTCTAGAACGTTTGTTTCACTTCCTCAGTGGTTTTCGTTCCAAATTCTCAAATCACTTATAATAAAATTCCAAAATATTAACTCCTCAATTCCTCAAATTAAATATCTCATTTCTTGATATTACTGATATATAATTCACTGATCGGTCAAATATTACACGAAAATAGAATTTGGAATTTCTGAATTCCGATCGCATTTACGTACACTTATTTACTCCGTAGATTACTAGTATAACTTCGGAATATCCACACTACGTCTCGTACATAGGTGGCATGAAAAAGTTTCTTAATCCTTAAAATCACTATTCATTGATGCACTTCATCATAATAGGAAAAGTTTTAATTCTACCGAAATTTTGGGTTCTTACAATTGGCAACACACTGGGATATGGCAAGTTGGAAATTGGAAATGTCATCATTGAGAATGTAGCACTGGTCAAGGGACTCAAGCACAATCTACTGAGTGTTGGTCAATTTACTGACAGAGGCTTCAAAGTGAATTTTGACAAAGATGAATGTTTGATCACCCACAAAAAGACTGGTGACTTTGCTCTATCTGGAGTAAGGAAAGGAAGCCTGTTTGTAGCCAATATGAACTCTGCAAACAAGGACAAAATCTATTGCTTTTACTCAAAAGCATCAAATGAAGATAGTTGGTTGTGGCATAAGAAGCTATCACACTTGAACTTCAAAGGCATTAATTCTCTAGTCAAAAGAGAGTTAGTAAGAGGCATGCCCACACTTGAATTCTGTCAAGAAGGAGTGTGAGGCTTGTCAAAAGGGAAAAATGAAAAGATCAAGCCACAAGTCAAAGACAGTGACATCAATAACCAAGCCCCTACAACTAATTCATATGGACTTGTTTGGGCCTGTCAATATTATGTCACTAGGAAGGAAAAAGTATGCTCTGGTGATGGTTGATGATTTCACAAGGTATACATGGGTAGAATTTCTGGCATCAAAAGATGAGGCTCCCCAAGTAATCATTGAGCATATAAAGAAAATTGAAAAGGAAGCAAAGGCCAACAATGCAAGTGTGATTGCATTAAGGAGTGATAATGGAACAGAGTTCAGAAATGCCATGCTTGAAGGCTTGAAGCATTCTGCAAAGAAAATGGTATTTCTCAACAATTCTCAGCTCCAAGGACTCCACAACAAAATGGAGTTGTTGAAAGAAAGAATAGAACTCTGATTGAGGCTGCTAGAACAATGTTACTTGATGCAAAGATGCCTACATGTTTTTGGGCTGAGGCTGTGACCACTGCATGCTATATCCAAAACGGAACCCTCATCAACAAAAACACTGGAAAGACACCTTACAACTTGATGACTGGAAAGAAGCCCACCCTAAAGTATGTTCATACTTTTGGAAGCAAATGCTTTGTGTTAAAAGACAACTCAGAATATGTTGGAAAGTTTGATGCAAAAGCATTTGAAGGAATTTTTCTTGGCTACTCTATGGAAAGAATTGCATACAAAGTTTATGTCATCACTCAAAAGAAAGTTATGGAAAGCACAGATGTGACATTTGATGACAGCAAACTACCTGGATTAGAAGAAGCCAATGATGAAGATAAAGATCCTTTGAAGTTTGACAATCTAGATGATTCTGATGAGGAGATCGAAACTAAATTTGAGCCCACAATTCAACAAACTCAAGTGAATGAAGAACCTGTGTCAACCAACAATGAAGAAACAAGCATCCAAGACACACCTGTGATTAGTGAAAACTTCATAGGGGGAGGAAATGTAAATGATCATGATCTGGATGATGAAGCAACATCAAGGCTGAGAAATCAATCTGAACATACAAGGAAATGGGATAGATCACATACTGCAGATCAGATAATTGGAGATCCAAATACAGGAGTGAGAACAAGGAGAGCAACTCTAAATGAATGTCTCTATGGTTGCTTTCTATCCCAAGCTGAGCCTAAGAAACTTGAAGATGCATTGTTGGATCCTGATTGGATAATTGCTATGCAAGAGGAGCTAAACCAATTTGAAAGAAGCAAAGTATGGGAACTTGTGCCTGCACCAAAGGTTAGAACCATTGTTGGAACAAAATGGGTTCTAAGGAATAAGATGGATGAAAATGGTGTAGTCATAAGAAACAAAGCAAGGTTGGTTGCAAAAGGATACTCTCAACAGGAGGGCATTGACTATGATGAGACTTTTGCCCCTGTTGCCAGACTATAGGCCATCAGAATTTTCTTGGCATTTGCTGCACATTCTAATTTTGTCAAGAGTGCATTTCTGAATAGGGAGTTGGAAGAAGAAGTATATGTGCAACAGCCACCTGGCTTTGAGGATCCACAATTCCCTCACTTTGTCTACAGCAAGCTCCTAGGGCATGGTATGACACATTGTCACAATTTCTACTTGAGAATCAATTCTCTAGAGGCACACTAGACAAGACACTGTTTTACAAGAAACATGGTGTGATATTATCTTAGTTCAAATCTATGTGGATGATATCATATTTGGCTCTACAAATGAGAAGCTGTGTGAGAAATTCTCTAAGCTCATGCAGAGCAGATATGAGATGAGTATGATGGCAGAATTAACATTCTTTCTTGGGCTGCAAGTGAGTCAAAGGAAGGATGGCATTTTTATAAGTCAAACCAAATACATCAAGGATCTATTGAAGAAATTTGACGTAGAAGAATGCTCACCTGCAAAGACACCCATGGCCACTGCTACCAAGTTAGATGAAGATAGTAAGGGCAAGAAGGTAGATATCTCAATCTACAGAGGCATGGTTGGTTCTCTACTCTACCTCACTGCTAGTAGGCCAGACATCATGTTTGCAACATGCTTGTGTGCAAGGTTTCAATCAAATCCAAAGGAATCACATATGATAGCAATAAAGAGGATTTTCAGATATCTGAAGGGCACACCAAACTTGGGGTTATGGTATCCTAAGGACACAGGGTTCAATCTGGTTGGTTATTCTGATGCTGATTATGCTGGATGCAGAGTGGATAGGAAAAGCACCTCAGGTAGCTGCCAGTTTCTTGGACAAAGGTTAGTCTCTTGGTACAGCAAGAAACAACAATCTGTGTCAACTTCCACAGCTGAAGCTGAGTACATAGCTGCTGGAAGTTGCTGTGCTCAAGTGCTTTGGATCAGAAACCAACTTAGAGATTATGGACTTGTGTTGGAAAGAATTCCAATCATGTGTGACAACACAAGTGCAATCTCTATAGTTTCCAATCCTGTCAATCATTCTAGGACAAAGCACATTGACATCAGATATCACTTCATAAGGGAGCATGCAACTAATGGAATCATTGAGTTACATTATGTTCCCACAGAGAAACAACTAGCTGACATATTCACTAAGCCATTAGATGAAGCCACCTTCACAAGGTTGGTTAGTGAGATTGGAATGCTGAATTCTTCAAATTCTGGCTGAGTGAATATATCAACTAGATTGTTGCAGCAGTAAATACTTACTTTATCAAATGCTCAATATTTTTAAAGTAAGTATTGGCTGGATTATGATTTATAAATATTCCACAATGCTGCATATGTTGAAAATCATACATCTTTAGCTTGAAATTTCTGTGAAATTTTGAGAGAATCACTATTTAATTTAGTAGAATATTCTTCAGTGAATATTTCTGGTAAATTTTAAAAGATAGTGAAAATTGAATTTTATGAGTGAAAAGTATAGTTCGATAAGTCAGACTTCTCGAATGGTTCATTGTTTTGTCATGGCTCGAGTTCTCGAATAGGCCTATCAAGAACCCTCCTGAGTTCTCGAATAGTGTCTTTTGAGAAATCGAATAGCACACTTTGAGTTCTCAAATAGAGTATTTTAGTTCTCTAATGATGGAGTTCTCGAATACTGTATTTGAGTTATCGAATCATTTGAAAAGGCTGATTTCTCGCTGACACTTAATCGCTTTTTGGATTTATATTCAAAATTTCATTTCGCTCATAAAAACATATTTTATTTAGCTTAGAATTATTTTCTGAGTTAAATAACTGCCAGCTGTGAGTTACAAACTGCTTGAGATATCGAATAAGCCTTTCTTGACTTATCGAATAGCTGTTTTATACTTCTCGAATGACTGACTTGTCGATACAAAACTTATATCTAATCGACAACTCAAGTCACTCACATATATACAATTCCACAACTGTTCAAATCATTTCATTCGATTTCTCAGGCAGCTAAAGTTCCAAAACCTCTGTAAACCCTAACGTCAAAAGCTAAATTTCTTCTTCAACCTTCATTCTCTTCTCATCTCTCTGTGTAACAATGGCAAATACCCAACTCACAATTCCTAAACACACCAATTTCATAGCAATAACCAACGATGTTGAAGCACCCAATGCAAACTTTAAGTGCTTCGTTCGATGGATGGCTGAATCATACATCAAGGATGCACTCTCAGCCAACCCAACTCTGTATCTAGATTTACTGGAACAGTTTTGGAGAACTGCTACTGTGGAGGTCGTGGCCCTAGAGAATGCAATAACTTCATACGTAATCTATTGCAAGATTCAGGACAAGGAAATCACCATCACTACTGAAATTATGAATCAAGCACTGGGGTTACAACAAGGATTGTATGACAGTCAAGCAACTGATCAGGAATTGGAAGATTTCTTTGATTTTATCAACTACTCAGATAGAATCAAGCTTGGAAATTTGAATAGGAAGTACTTGAGGAAGGAATGGAGCTATGTCTTTGCCACTCTTCTTCAAGTCTTCACAGCAAGGAAGTCCAGCTTTGATCAAATCAGTACACCTGTTCAACAAATAGGATATGCTCTAGCATATGGGAGAAAGATTGATGTTGGTTTGATCATAATGCAAGAATTGTATGGGAGACTTGGTAAGAACTCAGCCAAGAGAGGTAATGAAATTTTCTTCCCTCGCTTTATTCAATCTGTACTTAATTTCATAGATGTTAAATTGATTGAATTGCCTGGGTTAGACAAAAATAGAATAGGCTATCCGAAATCCATGACCAAACTCATTTTTGGTAGCTTGGAGACTAGGAATGATGTGGATGTAAGGCTCAAAATAACTCCCCTTATGGAGAGTTTATTTAGGACTTACCCCCACAACATGCCAATATGTGCCTCAAAATCTGAGTTAGCTAGGCCCAAGCAAGTAGAGCAAAATGCTAACCCAGGGCCTGCTAACCAACCCTCTCAGCCAAACACTTTACCAAATACAGAGACAACCGCATCATCCTCTCAAAAGGATGATGTTAGTAAAAAGAAGAGAAAACAGGTTGCTTCTGAACCTCTAAAAATCTTAACTGAAGCAGCCTTGGCTGTAGAATTAGGCTTAGCAAGTGAGGAACCTGAGTCACCCTTACCAAGGCCAAAGAAGAAGAAGAAGTCTAAAACCACCTCTTCAGTCACCCAAATGGCTGAAGTTGTAAAATCAGGGGCAAACAGCTCACTAGGTGTATCCTCTCAACAGGGTGCATCTATAGAATCAAGCATTCTCCCCAATGCACCTACTTGTACAGAGTCAGCACATGGGAGTGATAAGGCTGGCACAACACTGAGTGGAGAGCACATCACAATTGAAACTCCCTCTATCTCTCAGGGGGAGTTGCCAAAATCTAATCTACAACACTCTTCTCTTCCTGAATCTACCACTCATATTTCTTTGGAGCCTGCAACTCAAGCAATTGAGGAGCAAGGCATTGATCATCAAGAATTCTTTTCTCTTGATGAGCCAATGGATTCAAGTGACTTGGTGCATGACACCTTGCTCACCACCCAGGTACCACATTTAGATGGTCAGGGAATGCATGCTGGGGCATCTCCTAATGACACCATCACAAACACAGAGGATTCACTAGTTTTAACTAGAGACTCTGTGCCTGTGTCAACTACTGTTGTAACTCATCCCACTTCTGTGGAGACAACAGTAGCAGAGTCTTTTCATCCGGTTGCAGAAGTTGCATCTGTAACTGAGGAGTCTAGCTTGACTAACTCTAGCTCTCACTTTTTGTCCCAATGGCTGAAGCCTGTGCAACATGACAGTGCTTCAGGATCAGGGTCTGTTCCACCACAAATGTCCATTGAAGCTCTCCAAAGCTATGTTGTGGATCAGATTCCTGAGTTTGTCAAAATAGCCCAGAACCTTGTCACCTCCAACATCTCAAATCCAGATTATGAAGCCATCCTACTATGTCATAGGGATGATGTGGAGATGCAGAAGGCCAAGATTATTGATGATGCTGAGAGAGATGGCAATGTAGATGCCTGGATGCAAGGAAAGTATGATGTAACTCTCAGTGAAGCACTTCAATATCTTAGAGAGGAATACATCACTTCATTGGGTTCAAATGCAAAATCCCTGTCCCCTAGTGAAGTGTTTGAAGCTGTCAATGATTCCTACAAGGGTTTTCTCAAGGCTGCACACTATCTTGGCAAGGGAGTCAAAATTGAAGTCAACAAGGTGAGTGACAAGACATCCACTTCAGTAGAAGAGATAAAGAGGGCCTTTGATGCCAAATTTCCTCAACTAGACAGTGTGGTCAAAGATATCAGACACTTCAACACCACCTGCACCAAGATGGATAATAGTCTAGCTCTCCTTAAAGATACAGTCACAGGTCTAGGAAGCAAATTTCAAATTTTATCTGATCAGACTACAGATGCCAATGCCATGCTTAGGACACTCTTTGCAAATCAATATGGAGACAAGCTGGTAACTGAGGTTCCTGTGCATGAGCTGTCTAGATTTGAAGTGCAGAGACTTAAAGAACAATCCCTGTCTGGCTTCAAATCTAATGCATTATTCAGTAAGGTAGATGCACTTGAAAAGGAGGTAGCTACTCTCACTCAGTCCAATGCTCATCTTACAGACAAGGTACAAACTCTAACTGAGCAGTTGAACACTCAAGCCACCACCACAGCTGATGTTCTTCTGCATCAACAATCAATGTTGTCTGCAATGATGAAGCACATGGGTCTCCCTCTACCTGAAGAATCTTCAACCCCAAAGGTCAATACTACAGCCTCTGTGCATGACAACAAGCCTAAGGGGGAGAAGAGGACATCAAGGAACTCAAATACAAAGGGGGAGAAACCACCAGTAAAGGGCATCAAAATCATTGAAGGTGGTCATCAAAGAACTTCAAAATCTCTAATTCATGTGCCTGGCAAACGAAAAGACAAAGTTGATGAGCCTCCTACTTCTCTGCCAGTTGTCACTCTACCAACTGTGCACATCACTACTTCCAGTGGTCAAAAGCAAACTATCACAACCACAGTGGTTGTAGGGAGTATGCCATCTGATAAACCTTCACTCTCCATATCTAAAAGTACCAAGCCTGTAGAAGTGAAGGTGGTCACTGAGGCCAAGCTACAAGAAATTGCAAACTCAAATGTTTATCATGATGATGCATTCTTGGAGTTTCTAAAAGTCTCAAGAGAACAGGCTGGTGACACTCAATTGTATCTAAGGAGCTTGAAGGATCTGATCGATTACTTCACTGTGGTACCTAGAAAAGTTAATAGCTCATGGCTCAAGGAAGTAATGATGGTAGCAAAATCCAGAATCTGGCATCTAACCTACAAAACTCTACATGCCCTGAAACATTCAGAGATAGATGCACTGATAGAGCTCATAGAGAAGAGGAATGTAAATGAAAACAATAAGAGTCTGTATGATGACTTGAGGAATGGCCAACCTTCAAGGCTGCCAGAAGTGATTAAGAAGCCAAGGACCATTATCTATCAGTCTGGCACCAGAATTGAAGAGATTAAACAATTGGTCATTCCCAATGATCTCACTTCTCGAAATCACAGACTCATTATTGCCATCATTGATCTACTGCAAAAGAAGAAGGGGACAAGTACTGCTGAAGAGATAGAGGCACTACACATTCTCAGATCATTCATTGCAACTGGTGTAATTCCAGAAATGGCCAAGCCAAGGAGGAATAAGGATGATGAAGATGAAGACAAGAGTGATGGGAGGAGAAGTCATCACAGGAGTGATAAGGGGGATGAGGATAAGAAGAAGAAGAAAGACAGCAAGGATAAGAAGGATGATGACCAAGGCAAAGTCTATGAGAGGAAGAATGGAAAACAGCAAGCCTTAGGCATTGCTAGCAGTAATCTCACCACAACACAAGACTCTAAGTCTAGGGTGAATGCTGTTAGTAATGACCTACCAAAATCTAATCCCATGGCTTCTGCAACTGTTTTACCACCTCAAGAAGAGAAGAAGATTCAAGTCAAGAAACCATCTGTACATTTCAAAAAGCATACTGCTAATGGAATACTACAATGGTCCACAAACAAAGGTCACATGCTACTGCTAGGCAACCATGTCAAAAGGATCAAATTCAAACAAGCTGCAAGGAAACCAAAGCTATCCAAGTCAAGGACTCTGACAATCTATCCAGGCTTAAAACTCCAACCACTAGATGAAGATTTTGATGAAGACCAACTGCAATTCTTACAAGCTCAAAGAATCTATCATGTTGCCATTGTTGATAACTGCCTTGAGATCAAATATACTGATGGAAGGGAGGAGAAATTCAAACAAGGAGGATGTCAACACTGGGGCAAACTACATGACATAGAAAGAATCATTGCATTGTTGAGCTCAGAAGATAAAGTGGAAAGAGTATGGAAGCTGGAGCTAATTGATTTTGTGAAGATGAAGAGAGATCATAAGGAGAAAATCAGGAAAGAGTGTCTTGAGAAATGGCTAGCAAGGGAGAAAGAAATTGAGAGACTGAAGATTGAAGCAGAAAAGCTAAGGGCAAAGGGATTGTGTAGAGTTCAGTTTAACCCCTATGTGGTGAAGTATAGGAGGAGAAATGGGAATCAGATCCACATCAGAATGAATCTACTCAACCACTATCCTACAAGCATTCTGAATTCAGTACTTGAAGATTTCAAAGACTCAATTTTGCTTGAAGAATTGGATGCTATGGCAGAAATAATAAAAGCTATGGATGAGAATACAAGGAAGGAGAAAGAAAGAAGACAGAAAGCATATGATGATTTGCAAGCCAAAGCTATGGAAAGGGAAACAAATGACAATGGCTAGTACTTCATCAAAGGCTGTAAGATTACTCACCCTGTAGTTCTATCCACATTGCTAATCAAAATTCATACATGTACTGTCAAGTTTTATCTTTATGTATGTTAGGCTTGTTATCAGACATGAAATTGTGACTAAGGGTCTTACTCACAATTTGGGGGAGATTGTTAGTCACAGAGGCATGCCTGAATACATCTAATAACAAGCCTAAGTATGTGTAATGCTATGCATTACCTACATGACCTCTTAACTGAGGGAACCTCTAGTTGTAGAGTTTCTATTTGTTCTGTACTTGTAATAGGCATCAAATTCTAGTTGTGTTACTGTAATTATAAAGTCAAGAATAATGCTTGAAAGAAGTTCCAAGGTTCATGCCTCAAGCAAGGAGATAAAGACTACCAAATAATCACAGTTGGGATTTGAAGAAATGAAGAATTTGCCTAAGTACCAATTCGAGAAGTACATTTGTCTATTCGAGAAGTCTAGCATTCGAGAAGTCAGAGATTCGATATCTCAGAAGACACTATTCGATATCTCTGAATACACTGTTCGATATCTCTGAATACACTGTTCGATATCTCATTCGATATCTCAGAGATTCGATATGTCTAGTACTTTATTCGAGAACTCATGGAGTCAACAAGTCAAAGCATCATTCGAGTTCTCTAAGAGTCAACAAGTCAATGATCTATTCGTTCGATATCTCAAGGACTAAAGAAGCTATTCGACATCTCAGGGATTCGATATGTCAAAATGCTCTATTCGATATCTCAAGGAGTCCCAGAGAAAAGAGCTATTCGAGAAGTGATTCGATATGTCAATATAACACTATTCGAGAACTCAGAGTTATCGATTAAGTCAATTCGAGTTCTCGAATCAATCACTTAGCCACTTCTCGAATACATTCTTGGAGACAAAATACTGAAGAATTGTACAAGTCAGAAAACTGCAACAAGCCAAGACGCTTTATTTGACTATGTACTATAAAGCAGATTGGAAAGCCTACAAAGAAGCTTGGAGAGATAAGACAAAGGGACAAGGAGCCGAAGAAGTGGATCTGAACAGGCTTTACAAAGTCAAATCTGTAGCCGTTTGGACTCTTACTCAAATAAGATAGACAGACTGGAAAGTATTTTGTTTACCTACCTTATTTGTAGTAAGTAGGTGTATCCATGTCTATAAGGATACAGCCTCACTTTCTTAGCTAAAGGTGATAAGTTTTTCAATATACATCTCAAGAAATATCTCTCTAAGAAAAACGAAGCTGAGAATACTACCATTTGTATTCACAGATTGTAGCAAAATCTTTATCTAATAAAATATTAGATTAAAGTGATATTGTGTTGTGTTTGTCTTTGTTATCTGTACTTACATATCTCACACATTCAACACATATCTTGCTGCAAAGATTCAAGAACAAAGAAAAGTTCAAGAATCCATTCACCCCCCCTCTGTATTCTTTTACCGTATTCAATACTCAACAGGATTATAATTTTTAGGTTTATAATCTTTATTATAACCTTTATATTTTTGAGTCTTTCTTCTATATTTCTTCTTATATTTTTTATAAGGTTTTTTATCACATCCAAATACTAACCTTTTTTCAGTCAATCCACATATTTCTCTTAATCCTAATTTTTTATCTTTCTTTACTTTCTGTTGTATTCTATATTCTTCACATTTTCTCATAAGATATCCTCTTAATACTCTTATTTTTTCTCCTAAAGTATTTTCTCTTGGTTCTAATTTATTATATTCTTTTGTTATTTCAGTATTATATGGACTTGGTAAGTGATCATAATATAATTGTTGATATACTAGACTTTCTTCAGGTAGAAATCTAGCTTCATAAAAGAATTTAGTAAAACTTATTGTATATTCTGGTAATTTATTTATTTTACAACATTTCATATTATTTAAATTCATTATTATTTCTATTTTTCTTTCTACTAATACTTGATCTCTAGCCACTATCCAAGGTTCTCCTAAAAATTCTCTTTTTAATATCATATCAAATATTTGTAACATAGATTTCCAATCTCCTGCACTTCTCATTACTTCCATTCTTAATTGATAATCAATAGATTCTATCCAATATGCAACCTTTCCTATTAATGTTTTAGATATTAAATCATAAATATATTCTAAATTATTAGTATGTGTAGAACTCATTAAAGCTATATAAGTTCCGAGATTCCAATCTATAATTCTTCTACTAATTTCTTGTTCTTCATATACATTATCTAGGTCTAAAAAATAACCATTTAAATTAACACCTTGTGACATTGATCCTACAAATTCTTTGAATTCTGCATGTTGTCCAATTGGTATATGTTTGGGAATTTTATTACTACCTTTCATTATTATTTCTAGATTTGGGTCATATAATTCTTCTTCCTGATAATTATCTATATCTTCTTTCATTGTTTCATCTGTTTCCATTTCTGTTTCTATTTGTTCATCACTTTCAGGTTCTTCTTTTATTATTGCACTTACGTTATTCATTTTCCTTAAAGCTTGCATTATTTGATTATTCTCCTTTTCTACTTCTGATCCTCCTTCACTTTCTGATTCCTCTATAAAATTTACATATTTTTTATTAGAACTATCATTTGAACTTTCTGAATCACTAGTTGTATTTTCATTATTCCTTTGAGAACTTTCTCCAATAATTATCGATTTTTTTCCTTTAAATTTCCTAATTTCTTCTTTTAAGAAGTTTAATTCTTTTTTAGTTTCTTCTATTTCTTGATGTAATTCATATGTTACCTGTTTTAATTCTCTTTTAGTTTCATTTAGCTCTTTTTTAACAGTTTTATATTTGTCTTTATATTTTTTATATTTATTAAACCATTCTTCATTAGTATTTTCTTTAAGTTTATTATTTTCCTCTTTTACTTTCTCTAACTCTTTTTCTTGTTTTTCTAATTTTAATTTTAAATATTCTATAGATTCTTTTTCTTCTTTAGTAATATCAGCTTCTATATTTTTTGATTCTCTCCTTATTGGTTCATACTTATATCTGTCTCTTTCTAATATTTCTTTTCCATGATTTCTAAGAAATGTTATTACATTATATTTTTGTTTATCCATTAAAATTTTCCTTCCTTTTGTAAGAGAGATAAATTTTTTAATACTTTATCTGCTGATTCTGATATTTTAGGTTTCATTTTACTTATATTTACCATAATAGGTTCCTTAGTTCTTCTCCAAGCATTTATGGGTACCATTTCTAATTGTTCACTACTACCTTGGTTTTTTATTATTTGTACGTTTGTCTGTAATTCTTTTTCTAATTTGGCTAATTTATCTAATATTATTTTAAATGTTGGTATTTCAGATATATTCCATAAATCAGATAATTCTTCTCTTATTATTTTTCTTATTTGAGATTGATCATTCCTGATTTCATCTATTATTGTTACTATATTTTTTAAATTCTCTTTTACTATTATTTCTTCCCATAATTTTTGTATTTTATCAAAATTATTCGGATTATTCATTCTTTTGGTATATTAATGCGTTTTTTCCATCCATTTCCCATATCTATCCATACTTTCTTAGATTTTGTTTCTTCTTTTCTTATTAAATTTTCTAATTCTTTTATATCATTTTCCAGTTTAATTTCTTTTTCTCTATATTCTAAATATTTTATTTGTGAATATATTTCTTCTTTTAAAGCATCTTTTATTTTTTGTAGTTTTACTTTCTTATTTTCCAATTTCTATTGTATATTCATAATTTGTTAATAAATCTAATCTTTCCTTGATCATTTATTTCAATTCCATTATTATTGATCTTATAATTTATCATAGTTAAAAAATCATTTCCTAATAATAATTCATTAGAACTATCATATTCTATGACTCCTATATTTATATTATATTCTAAATCTTGTATTTTGAATCTTAAGTTAACACTTTTAGTAATTATTATTTCTCTTTCATTTTCAGGATAATTATAAGTTTGTGGTTCTATTATACAACAATCATTTTCATTAATCTTATTTATATGTATAAAACTTTTTAATAGCTCCAATATTTTTTTCAGCTATGCAATCTTTTGCTGTAATTCCATCAAATATTATTACTTTAATTTTTAATCTATCTGTTATTATATCTATTAAATTTATTCTTCTAGGTAAACTATAGTGTCGTGTTATCATTTGTTGTCTTGAGGTTGATGGTTCTTTTCTAAAACTTATTCTTGGTATTATTTTATTAGGTGGTCTTATTGTTCTTGTATTAAAATCCATATATATTTCCTCTGGTATAGTTATTTGTGAATTTTCTTTATGTTCTATTTGTTCTAATATTTCTTGATACATTTTTGGTACTAAAACATCTGTTGTTTAGTTACATGAAGATTACCTGTTAATGCATATATCATTTTAGTTTCAATACTTATTACTTTACTACATTGTGGCATTTTTATTCCTTCTAATTTATAATATAGGGTTAAAGCTAATTCTTTATATTCATCTTTTAATGATATACTAAAATAAATTTTAATTTCTGATATATTAAATTTCCTTTAATTACTGATATTAAGGCATCTTGTAAATTTCCTAGTATATATATTTGTATAGGGGTATCAATATTTTTCTGAAAATATGCTTTTATTATAAACTCTACTGCTCCTAAATATATATTTCTATATTTATTTGCTTCTTTATTAGATAATTTTCTTAATTCTCTTTTTATAATTTCATCAGTTATTAGACTTATTTTTGTCTTACCATGTGTACTAGTTATATCTATTATATTTTCATGTTTTTGTGCTATATATCTGATTTCTTTATTTCTTTGAAATAATCAAGTTTTAAATATTTTCTTAACAGATAATTCTTCTTTTTTATTTTGTATTTTTCTATAAGTTTCAGGTTTAAAGCTTAATGTTTGTGACACTCCTTCTTCATAAGTTTCCGTTTGGTAATATGTTTCATTAGATTCTTATGCTAATTCTTTACCTTTATCCATGACAAATTTTATTTACCTTATTCTTAATTTTTCTTTTACGTTTTTCAATCATTTCATTTAAAAGTTCTATAGCATGATCTTTATAAACTTTCGAGAATGGTGAGTTACTGCCATTATATTTTCCATTTTTTATTCTATTAATCCTTTTTCTAATATTTTCTCATAATGTTCTAATCTTTCAAAAGTTTCTTTAACTTCTTTTCTTATTTCTGATTTATATACAAAATATGATCTATCCATGGCAAATAATTTCTATGTCTGTTTTTATTTCTTTCTTTATGTCACTTAAGTATTTTTTTAAGAAAATTAATATTATGTATTAAATTTTTATGATTAACACAATTTTCTAGTTTATTAAGACTTTTTTCATAATCTTGCATTATTTTAATTTTTTCTTTTATCTTTGACTTATATATAAAATAAGATCTTTCCATTTTATCCAGTTAAATTTGCATCTTCTAATAATCTTTCATGATACCATTTTATATCTATTTTATTATTTGTTGACTTGTATCTATAATGGTTCCAAATACTCTTATTCTAATTGATGTGGGATGTTACAAACACCCCCTCTTATTGGGTCGACGTCCTCGTCGAGCCCACACACACTTACTAAACCCGGGCAGTGCCTCTGCACTTCCGGCCGGGTAGAGCTCTGATACCATATGTGACAACCCGGGTCAAATCCCGAGCCTTTTTCGAAAATCGGGTCAAGTCCCGATTCCGAATCAGAAATAAGTCAAAGTAAACTGGCCCAAATGCAACCAACTTGGGTAATCCACAAGCCCACCACAGCCCCCCAAAAGATCATGATTTGTTGGTGCACATAGTAGTAGTACTTTGCCTTATAAACTGAACTAAAGTCCCAAATCTTCTCGGTGTGGGACTGGGGTGTTACAACACATGATAAGATTTCTTATAAAATATTTAAGTGAGATAAAAGAAGAATTTGAAGAAAAGGAAAATATTTATTTCTATGGATAAATCCTATTTTATATATAGAGCTAATGCAAGAATTAAAATTAAAGAAAAATTTAAAAAAATAGAAAGATGTGAAAAGAAAATTAATAGAATAAATAATGGAAAATATGATAAGAGTAACTCACCATTCTCGAAAGTTTATAAAGACCAAGCTATAAAATTTCTTAATGATATAATTAAAAAACAAAAAAGAAAAATTCAGGAAGAAAGTAAATAACATTTGTCATGGATAAAGGAAAAGAATTAGAAGAGGATTCTAAAAAATCATATTACCAGATGGAAACTTATGAAGGAGGAGTGTCACAAACATTGAGTTTTAAACCTGAAACTTATCAAAAGATACAAAATGAAAAAGAAGAATTATATGTTAAGAAAATATTTAAAACTAGTTGGTTTGAGAGAAATAAAGAAATTAGATATATAGCTCAAAATCATGAAAATATAATAGATATTACTAGTATTAATGGAAAAACAAAAATAAGTTTAATAACCAATGAAATAATAAAAAGAGAATTGAGAAAATTATCAACTAAAGAAGCAAAGAAATATAGAAATATATATTTTGGAGTTGTGGAATTTATAATAAAAGCATATCTCAAGAAAAACATATATACACCAATACAAATTTATATTAGATGATAGAATATTAGGAAATTTACAAGATGCTTTAATATCAAAAATTAAAATTTAAGCATTAACCTTATATTATAAATTAGATGGAATAAAAATGCCACCAGGTAATAAGTATTGAAACAAAAATGATTTATGCATTAACAGGCAATTATCACGTAACAAAACAACATGAATTAAACATTTTAGTACCAAAAATATATCAGGGAACAAATAGAACATAAAGAAAACTCATAAATAACTATACCAGAAGAAATATATATGGATTTTAATACAAGAACGTTACAACAATAATACCAAGAATAAGGTTCGAGGTTAAGTTTTAGAAAAGAACCATCAACATACAACAAATGATAACAAGACAATATGTTTACGTAGACAAACAAATTTAATAGACATAAGAACAGATAGATTATAAATCAAGGTAATAATATTTGATGGAATTATAGCTGAAATAAACACGTAAAATTAATGAAAATGATTGTTGTATAATAGAACCACAAATTTATTTATAATTATCTAAAGAATGAAAGAGAAATAATAATGACTAAAAGTATCAACTTAAGATTTAAAATACAAGATTTAGAATATAATATAAATATAGGAGTCATAGAATATGATAGTTCTAATGAATTATTATTAGGAAGTGACTTCTTAACTATGATAAAATATAAAATTAATAATAATGGGATTGAAATAAATGACCAAGGAAAAATTAGATTCATATATAAAATATGAATATACAGGAGAAATTAGAGAATAAGAAACAGAAATTACAAAAGATAAAAAATGAAAAGGAAGGAGTATATTCACAAATAAAATATTTAGAATATAGTGAAAAAGAAATTAAACTAGAAAATTAAATAAAAGAATTAGAAAATATCATATATAATAAAAGAAGATAAAAAAATTAAGAAAATATGAATAGATATGGGAGATGGATGGATGAAGAGAATTAATAAAACTGAGAAATGAATAAAAATTATGATAAAATACAAGAATTATGGGAAGAAATAATAATAAAAGAGAAAATAGAAAATTTAATGATTATAATGGATGAAATTAGAAAAGATCAAACTCAAACAAGACAAATAATAAGAGAAGAATTAACTAAGCTATGGAATACTTCTGAAATACCAACATTTAAAATAATATTAGAAATTAACAAAATTAAAAGAAGAAAATGTAAAAAATCACAAATTATAAAAAATGAGGATAGTATTAAACAATCATAAATGGTACCTATAAATGCTTGGAGAAGAGAAGAACAAAGAACCTATTATAGTAGATATAAGTAAAATGAAACCTAGAATATCAGAATAGTAGATAAAGTATTAAAAAATCTATCTTTATTACAAAAAGAAATAAAATTTTAAATGGATCAAAAAGAATATAACGTAATAACATTTCTTAGAAATCATGGAAAAGAAATATTAGAAAGAGACAAATATAAGTATGAACCAATAAGAAAAGAATCAAAAATTATAGAAAATCAGGGTAATAGTGAAAAAGAAAAAAAATGGAATATTTGCAATTAAAATTAGAAAAACAAGAACAAGAATTAAAAAAAGCCAAAGAAGAAAATGAAAATCTAAAATTAAACACTAAGGAAGAATGGTTTAGCAAATATAAAAAATATAAAGATATATATAAATCTGTTAAAAAAGAATTAAAAGAAACCAAAAAAGAATTAAAATGAGTAAAAAATGAACTATATCAAGAAACATAAGAAACTAAAGAAGAATTAAATTTCTTAAAAGAAGAAATCAAGAAATTTAAAGGAAAAGGAAAAATGATAATTGTTCAAAGTTCATTAAAAACAACTAGTGATTCAGAAAGTTCAAATAATAGTTCTAATAAAGATTCAGAATTATAGAAGAATCAGAAAGTGAAGGAAGATCAAATGTTGAAAAATAAAATAAATGGAAGTTTTAAGAAAAATGAATAATGTAAATGCAATAATTATAGAAACAAAAACGGAAACATATCAAATAATGAATGAAGATGTAGATAATTATCACGAAGAAGAATTATCTGACCCAAATTTAGAAGTAATAACAAAAGGTAGTAATAAAATACACAACCATATACCAATCGGATAACATGCAGAATTCAAAGAATTTGTAGGATCAATGTCACAAGGTGTTAATTTAAATGGATATTTTTTAGATTTTGATAATGTATATGAAGAACAAGAAATTAGTAGAAGAATTACAGATTGGAATCTTGGGACTTATATAGCTTTCATGAGTTCTACACATACTAACAATTTAGAATATATATATTTATGATTTAATATCTAAAACATTAATAGGAAAGGTAGCATAATGGATAGAATCTATAGATTACAAATATTTGATATGATATTAAAAAGAGAATTTTTAGGAGAACCATGTATAGTAGCCAGAGATCAAGTACTAGTAGAAAGGAAAATAGAAATAATAAATGAATTTAAATAATATGAAATGTTGTAAAATAAATAAATTACCAGAATACACAATAAGTTTTACTAAATTCTTTTGTGAAGTTAGATTTCTACCTGAAGAAAGTCTAGTATCAACAATTATATTATGATCATTTACCAAGTCCATATAATACTGAAATAACAAAAGAATATAATAAATTAGAACCAAGAGAAAACACTTTAGGAGAGGATAAGAGTACTAAGACGATATCTTATGAGAAAATGTGAAGAATATAGAATATCACAGAAAGTTAAGAAAGATAAAAAATTAGGATTAAGAGAGATATGTGGTTTAACTGAAAGAAGATTAGTATTTGGATGTGATGAAAAACCTTATAAAAAATATAAGAAGAGATATAGGAAAAAGACTCAGAAGAATAAAAGTTATAGAAAAAATTACAAACCTAAAAATTATAATTCTTATTATTACAAATATAAAAGGAAAAAATTTAAGAAATTTAGAAACACTAATAGTACTAGAAATAGATTTAGAAACAAAAGAAAATTTAGGAGAAAACCTTATACTAAAGGAAAAGATAAAATAAGTGAATGTAAGTGTTGGAATTGTAATGAAAAAGGACATTATGCTAATAAGTGCCCCAAATTAAATGAAAAAGGTGTAAAGTATATTAATTCATCACAATTTATAATGAATCTTGAACAAATAAAAGAGGATAATGATAATTGGTGTAAATATGAAGATTTTTATGTAAGTCAAACTGATAGTGAAACAAAACCAGAAGATATAAATCGCTATTCTACCAATAGTAACTCAGATTAATGGTAGCAATTTATATAGAAGCATATGTAGAAAATAAACCTGAAAAAATGATAAAACAAAAAATATCTATCTATTATATATATAAGAGAAAAATGTTCCTACAGTTAAATTTAGGAGAATTTCCTAAAGCTAACCTTTAAAATTATTCATTTGTTACCTTTTATTAATAAGGGCCCCGTAGGGCATTAATGATATGTCTTTTTATTCAGGAAACTATGTGATGTGTCTTGATTTCATTGGTTAACTTTAGGAAATTCGCCTACAGTTAACTATAGGATCATTAAGCCCTATATATATATATATATATATATATACTTTCAAGTTTTTGGAGGCTTGTATAAGCCGTGGCTTCTGTAGTACTACTTAACCAAATTGTTTGCTCAGGCGGAAAGGGAGAATTAATAGTATCTCATTTTTTAGTCTTCCAAGGTCTTTGTAATACTAGAATTTCTTTATTAGTGTTATTAAGATAGGTTTTTATAAACCAATGAACAAAAGATATATAATTTTCTGTCTTAGCTAGGTAAGAATAGTATTCGTCTTTGAACCTTTTTAGGTCATCTGACGAATAAGTTTTAAAATACCATTGCCTAAATTGAGCATGATTTTCTTGTTGGAATTCCTTATTAAGGATTTCCCTCATCGCGCTTCCTGGGGATAAATCAATCATTGATATGGAAGCTCATTTCTGATTGAGTAGGAGATTGCCTACTCTTTCCATAAATTCCTTCTGGAATTCTATTTTGGCTAATTCTAATTTCTTCTACGAATTCGGGTTCTCTTAATTGTGAAGTTGAGGCTCTAGCTGAGACGCTAGGGGCTGTGATATAATCACTAGCGGTGGAATATCTAGCGGATATAGTTCTAGGGAGCCTAATAGTTCTCTGAGGAGTAAATTTGATTTCTACATCACCCTCAACTGTTTGAATTATTTGATCAACTTCATTGTTGACTTGAGGCTCAAGCTCTAATTCCTGAGGAAGAGACCAGGTTTCTGGAAAGTCAATTTCTTTCCACTTAATCATTATATTGGTGGATATGTTTGAGGTTAATAAGTTTGTTTGAACTACAGTTGTAGTTCCGGGAAATTATATTTGTTTAGCCTTAGGGTTTAAAGTATTTAAGACTTTATAATAAATTCAATAGCATATTGCTATAATCTCACTTCCTGGTTTAAAATCATATCCGTAAGTATGTAATGTTAGTTGCATAGCATCTAACAAATGATTATTAAACAAAGATAGGGTCAAATTTGGGGCTACATCAAAGTAGACTGGCCCATGGCATAAACTGTTTTCTATTAACGCGGATAGAGATTGTTTGAAATCTCTACATCGACCATCTCTAACAGAGGCCATAATACTCGTATTTAAGCCTAACAAAGTTAAGGGCTTAAAGGCTATTTGAATTAATCCAATGTGGATAAAGTTATAGCTTTTAAAAGGAAGTAAATCCTTTTTATTCAATAATCTAATTGTTTGATTAGTGTCAGTGACTCTAATTGTTTGTTTCATCTTTTTGATGACTTGTCTTGATTTAAAATCGAATAAACCAATATTATAAATATGGCTTAAGGGAACAGAGGGTATTACCCATTTATTCAATTTATCCAAATTCTTTGGATATTCAGCTAATTCAGCATTTCTAACTAAATCATTTTGATGATTATCATCCTCTAAATCATTCATATTCATGAATAATAGAGCTAAGACTGTTGTGGTTGGTTGGACTTCTAAATTATTTAAGTATGTTTATTCTTTGCAGAAAAATAAAAGTGCGAAAAAGTACAATATTTTTGGTCATCTTTGCAAACGACTCACTCGTTTTACCATCAACCATAGGGATAGACGGATTAAATCCAAGAAATCAAAGATGTGAAATATTTTTAGCAAAAATTTTCTGTTATGAAATCATCCGGAAAACTCCCATTTTAACTCTCGGGATAAAAGATGATGTTTTAAGAAAACACTAAAAAAATTTTGATTTTGCCTTTTTTTTTTCTTTTTTTACATACTTACTTAACGTAAAACATCCAACCTTCCACAACAGGGATTTAGCTACTAACAGACATTAATTGAAAGAAGAAGATAGGGGTTGTACCTTGACCAGGGCTTTAAACTTGTAATGGCTCTGATACCAACTCTAGGCGGAAGCTGGAAAACAGTATTTACTTTAATTTAAAGTAAGAAAGGGGGCTCAGCACATGAGCGAGAGAGAGAAGGAAAAGAAAGATTATATTATTTCACAAATGAAGCACACCCCTAAGCTGATCTCTCTTTATATAGAGAGAAAAAGGCACGGTGAATGCAGGCCTTATCACTCCAATAATACAAAAGTCAAAAGATGACAAAAAACTTTAACAAAGTAGACATTATTGTTGTAACTCTAGGCGGAAGCAGGAAAACAGTATTTACTTTAATTTAAAGTAAGAAAGGGGGCTCAACACGTGAGCGAGAGAGAGAGAAGGAAAAGAAAGCTTATATTATTTCACAAATGAAGCACACCCCTAAACTGATACATATCTCTCTTTATATAGAGAGAAAGAGGCACTGTGAATGCAGGCCTTAGCACACCAATAATACAAAAGTAAGTCAAAAGAAGACAAAAAACTTTAACAAAGTAGACATTATTGTTGCCAGGTGCTCACTGGGCCCCATCGACACAATAATAATGCTAGCTTACAAACAACTTTATTAATACAAACAAGAGACTTTAAAAAAGCATTCAATAATGCTCCTTCCCACTACAAAAAGCAGATTCCATCTACTCCAATTTTCTTCAAAGCTAAATGATTCTTCAAAAAGTAAATATTCCCATTGTCTGGAATAATTGAGCAAGTATGATTGCGGACTTCTGATTAAGCTGTAAAATTATTGAACCAAAGGAGTCTTTGCTTTAACAATCTCTGCTTATGAATTTTACTCCATAGATAGTTATGGAACAAACGAATCATTTCGAAATCTTCTTGGATTTGCTGAGAAGTTCTATTTCTTCTTTCTTCCCAGGACATTTGGGATTAATGTAAAAAATAGGATTCAATCTGATCCTTAATGAGCTTGATTTTACGGTCCTTTTTCTTCAATTTCCTGAAAGCCAGGTCTAGAGTAAACATGATTAATTTACTGGATCTTTACCTTTTCCCTGAGACTTTTGAATTAAAGGCCGAATCATAGAATCCCAGAAATCTCCTAGGATAGGTTCTTCTTGAATAGAATCTTCCGCTTAAGACTCTCCTGATAGACAATTAAAAGTATTAGAATCCATAGATCCTTGTGATGAAGAAGTCTTTATAGATTGATCATCATCCCCTGCATGCTGTGAGGGAAAAGAACTGAAAAATTGTTCTTTCATGAAATCCAAAACTCGAGCCATTATTTGTTCTTCTGATTCTGATGGGTATTTCTTTAAAAAATATTCTCTCATACTGGCTATTGAAGGTTGCTGAGACATTTTTTCTTTGGAACCTTGGCCCTTTTCAGCAACAATTGTTGCTTTAATAGTAGCTATTTTAGCATGAACATCTTCGGAATCCATGTTTTGCCACCATTTGCAAAAGAAATTTCTTTGCAGAATAGGGTCGTTAAATTTATCCTGGGAGACTGATACTGTCCATCCCCAAATCCAAGGGATTTGAAATTTATTGAAAAATATAAAAGGACATTGTCCAGTGATCATTCTTTCTGCTAGTACCTTTGCTACCAGGGGACTATTATCACGCCATGGATTGTATAAATCTTTTATTTCCTTAGGAAGAATTTCTAAGGATGGTCCGAATTTGGCCCACCATTGGTAAAACCAATTAGGGACTGGTTTCTTAAGTACTTCCGGATTAATGCTAAAAAACCAAGAATGCGTATTTTTTGGATTTTGATAATAAAAAGCTTTTGTGAAAGCCTTAATATAGTCCCAATAATTAAAGTAAATATACTTTCCTTCAGCTATTTTAACAGCTCTATCCGCATTGGGATTAAATCCCCATTCTCTAGGTAGGAGTATCTTATTGATATGGCATTTGCTGAAATTTATAAAATTTTCAGGATTATTATTTTGATGATGATGAGTAATTGTTACCGATTCGGCCATATCCGCGACCTCTTCCCCTATTAGGGGTTGACATCATTCACCCTATAAAAATTCACGAGTTAAATAATCAGCAAGAGAATTATTTTCTCCTTTTATGTATTGAATATCAAATTCAAAGGCTGAAAGCTGAGCTTGCCATCCTGCAAAAATTTGTTTTGCTACAAGATTTTTTACATCTTTTTCAATAATTGATTTAGTTGAGCTACAATCAATTTTAAACAGAAATTTCTGATTTAGTAAATCACTCTGAAATTTAGTGATGCATTTAATAATAGAAAGCATTTCTTTCTTAATAGTCGAGTATTTCGACTGAGTAGGATTCCATTTTCCTGATGTAAAGCATACCAGGACTTTTTTTGAAGTTTCAGGAATTACTTGTTTTAGTATCCCTCCATAGCCTATATTAGAGGCATCTGTTTCAACAATTTTGAAATATTTCGGATTAGCCAAAGATAAGCAAGGTAAACATTTTACCTTAGTTTTAATCTTTTGGATTGCTTGAGAATGTTTCTCTGTCCAAGGTTCAGGTTTTTTCTTGAGTCTAGAATACAGAATGGCTGTATCTTGTGCTAAATTAGCATAGTAATCTGAAATATAATTCAGACTTCCTAAAAATCTTTGTAACTGCTTTTTATCAGTTATTGTATCAGGAAATTTAGAAGCAAACTCTATACTGCTATCTATAGGAATAATTTTTCCTTGATTTATCATGACCTAAAAATCTGACTTGAGTTTGGAATAATTTCATTTTAGGAGAAGATATGACTAACCCATTATGTTTTATCAAATTCTTAAATATTTTTAAGTGTTTGATATGTTGGTCTATTGTTTTAGAAAATACTAAAACATCATCTATATAAACAATTATGAACTCAGTATAGGGATTGAATATATCTTTCATAATATTTTGAAATACAGAAGGGGCATTTTTCTGACCGAAAGGAAGGACATTCCATTCATAATGACCAAAAGGAACGGTAAAGGTAGTTTTATATCTATCAGATTCATTAATCTGTATCTGCCAATATCCTGATTTCATATCGAATTTAGAAAAGATTAAATCATCGCTTAATCTATCTAACAAATCCTTTTTATTAGGGATTGGATATCTAATCCATTTTAACACTTTATTAAGAGGTTTATAGTTAACTACTAACCTAGGGACGCCTCTTTCCTTTTCTGCACCATTATTAACATAAAATGTTGTACAACTCCAAGGGGATTTAGACTTTCGAATTAAGCCTTTTTCTAAAAGTGAGTTTATCTCCTTTTTGCATAATTCCAAGTACTCTTTGTTCATCTGGGCTGGTCTAGCCTTAGTAGGAATTTGGTTTTCATTAAAACCATCTATATAAGGAAGATAAACAACATGTTTCTTTCTATTCCAGAAAGCATTAGGAAGGTCATTACAAACTTCATCATTGAATTGTTTTTCAATGATCTTTATTTGATTTTTAATATCGGATATTTTGAGCTGTTCATTAATACTCAAAACTTTTATTTCTTCTTTAAGAAAACATAATTGGTTTTGTTTACCAAGAGGACGATCTCTAACTTCATTAAGTATACGAGTTTGGGGGTCTGTGACAAAATTAAATTTTATATTCTTGCCTTCTATCATGGTAGAAATTCCACTTTGATCAACATTGTTGAGGGGCATAATATTGTGAAGGAAAGGTGTTCCTAATATTATTCTATGGTTAATGTTCTTTATTAAAATAAAAGATGTGGGAAGACAAATGTCTTGGTTGCAAATATAAGCATTTGACAACTTATATCAAACTTGAAGTTTGTCTCCAACAGCATGAGAAATTGATTGAGTAGTTTTTTCAAAATATTTAGTAGGGATTATCCCTTCTTTAATACAATTCAAGTCAGCTCCACTATCAACTAGAGCTATCTCATCTTTAAGAATAATTTTTCTATCGATCATAAAAGTAACCTTAATATACCATCTTTGAGATGTTACTTGTTCTAAGAGATTCAAGTATTCTGTAATTTCATTATTACTAGTAGATGGGATGTTCTTGGGTTCTTCCCTTTTAGTAGAAGATTTATCTTCTAATGAAGTAATTCTTTGTGCTAACAGGGTGTTATTCTGCTTAATCTGACTAATTTCAGATTTTAATAAATTGACTTCTTTTTTCAAGTCATTAATAGAAACAGGAGTTTCCTTAATAGTATATTGTTGAAATCTATCTATAACCTCACTAAATTGATATGGTGCTTCTATAACTATAGGAGTTTCTTTCTCTTTATTATCTTTAATAAGGGCTTCGAGCATTTGTTTTTTTAAGTCAAAATTCGTAATTGACTCTATGATTTTTAAAGCTCGATCTTGATCAGCCGTTAAGAGATTTAATCCATTCATATCTATTATGGATTTGTAATAGTTTTGTTCATTACACTGACAATCATTAGCGTCAGAACTAACTGAGTCTGATGAGGATTCATAAATTAAGGCTAAATCTTCATCATTAGAAGATTCTCTTTCTTCATTTTCTAATTGTGAACGTAATTGTTCATCTTCTATCTCATTTAGGGCTTTCTTAGTCCAACATTGATTGGCATAATGGCCAATTTTGCCACATTTATGGCAAGTTATATCAATCTTTTTGGCTTTCCTTTTCTTCTTATTAGGAACAAAGGGTCTTTCCTTTGATTTATTATAAGATTTTCTTTTGTAATTCTTTTTATAAGAATTATTATTAAGAGGATATTTCGATTTATAAGAATTATTCTTATAGGCTTTATTCCTTTTATAAGGAATTTTTTGTTATTTCTTTTCTGGGAATCTAGGAGTTTTTCCTATATCAAAGTCGAATTGATCACGAATTCTCCTAATTGGTGTTTTTATGAAAGCTT
This sequence comes from Saposhnikovia divaricata, assembly GCA_036435485.1. Taxonomy (NCBI): domain Eukaryota; kingdom Viridiplantae; phylum Streptophyta; class Magnoliopsida; order Apiales; family Apiaceae; genus Saposhnikovia; species Saposhnikovia divaricata. The sequence goes on from CM071598.1 coordinate 54,310,733, forward strand.
TTGCTTTTTTAGCTGATTTTTTTAACTATATGTCATTACATAAAGTTAATCCTTCGTTAATACAATTACTAATAATCTCTCCATAAGTCAGAGATGAGTAATTAATGTTTACTCCATCATTCTTATTTCTTAAGGATTGTCTAACCCTTTCAGCAAAGAGATGGGGTAAGCCGTCTACAAATTTAGACTTCCAATGAATTGAATTAAGGTCATTAAGTTGATAAACCCTAGATAAGAAGGTGTCTTTATACCATCTAAAATGAGTCAATGAAGGGCATCTAAGATTCTGAAGAAGCGTACATAGCTTCTCTGTTACAGGAACATTTGCTCCTATAAAATGTTGTAGAATAGCAAGGCACACAGTATAAACTGCGTCTTCTTCTCCCGAAGTAGGGCTGAGCATTCGGTCGGTTCGGTCCAAAACCGGACCGGACCGAAATAACCGAAAACCGAAATATTGGTTTTTTCAAGGACCGAACCGAACCGAAATTCCATTATAAACCGGACCGGAACCGAACCGAAATATTTCGGTCTATTCGGTTCGATCCTGTATAACTGAAATTTGGCAAAAAAAAACTAATGGGTGAACAGAATGGCACCATTTTTACCACTGAATTACAAGCTTTGCCAAGTTATTCAAGTACACAATAATTGCTAGTATACTCTAACTTATAAATTGGTGCTACTTTCAACCTTGCAGGACAGCAGGAGATAATATAAATAGAAGTGTAGGACAATGAATAATAAATCACAAGTCACAACATAAAATAAATAGCCAAGTAGCAGGAGCCGTGGAGGACCGTGGGGTGGAGTTTTACTTTTAGAGTTTTAGGTTGTAACTCGTAAGTCAGTAGTCACAAAACAAGATAAGGTAAGGAATTTAGGTCATATACGATAGATATACGCGTATGGGTATTAATATATATATAATGTAAATATATATTTTAAATATTTCGGTTTATTCGGTCCAGAACCGAATTTTTTTGAAAAGAACCGGACCGAACCGAAATATATTTCGGTCCCGGCCGAAAAACCGAAATAACCTAAATTTCAGAATATTTAGAACCGAACCAAACCGAAATAACAAATTTCGGTTCGGTTTTTCGGATTCGGATCGGTTTTGCTAGCCCTATCCCGAAGTGGTAATACCATCATCTATTTTTATGATTTTCTTATGATTTAGAATTTCTAATCTCTGGCTTTGGGTAAGATAATGATCCCACCATCCTCTGATTTGTCCTACAAATCCAGTGGAAATGAAGGATGCTATAGCACTGTCAGTGCTTCCATTCTGTTTACAAACAGTGGAGTACATAATCATTCTATGTATAACATCGAAAATTTGTTTTTCGTTTAAACCATTAACATTCCATTCATAGATGGCTTTTCCCGAGTATGAAGTTTGGATATACTCTGGTTCTTCAAATAGAAGATCTTGAGGAGAAGGTCTTTGATAGTAGAATTTTTCTAATGGTTTAGGAACATAAATAGGGTTTAGCTCCGCATGACTAATTTGTTATTTAGAAAACATGGTTGCTAATTGGTTAATGTCATCTAAGTCTTCAGAAGGGTCTGAAGCCTCTGATTGTTGTGAAGAGTCATCCTTGGATAACACTGTTAAGCTTAGGTTTTGAAGCTTTTGCTGAATAATTTGCAAAAATTCTTCGCCATTAGTTTCTATCTTAAATCCCTTTATTGGGATAGGAGGTTGAATCATCGGAATATTGTCTTTATTAGATGATGATTCTGGTAAAAGGTTTTGAGGTTCTTGTTTCTCAATTGCCTTTTTAAGCGAAACTAATCCGTCTTTTATAGTTTGCCTAAGAGAAATTATCTCATTTTCTATGGCTATAAATTGATCACCTAAACAAGACTCCTTTGGTTCAATAATTTTCAGCTTAATCAGAAGTCCGCAATCATACTTGCTCAATTATTCCAGACAATGGGAATATTTACTTTTTGAAGAATCATTCAGCTTTGAAGAAAATTGGAGTAGATGGAATCTGCTTTTCGTAGTGGGAAGGAGCATTATTGAATGCTTTTTTAAGTCTCTTGTTTGTATTAATAAAGTTGTTTGTAAGCCAGCATTATTATTGTGTCGATGGGGCTCAGTGAGCACCCGGCAACAATAATGTCTACTTTGTTAAAGTTTTTTTTCTTCTTTTGACTTTTCTATTATTGGTGTGCTAAGGCCTGCATTCACAATGCCTCTTTCTCTCTATATAAAGATAGATATGTATCAGTTTAGGTGTGTGCTTCATTTGTGAAATAATATAAGCTTTCTTTTCCTTCTCTCTCTCTCGCTCATGTGCTGAGCCCCCTTTCTTACTTTAAATTAAAGTAAATACTGTTTTCCTTCTTCCGCCTAGAGTTGGTATCAGAGCCATTACAAGTTTAAAGCCCTGGTCAAGGTACAACCCCTATCTTCTTCTTTCAATTAATGTCTGTTAGTAGCTAAATCCCTGTTGTGGAAGGTTGAATGTTTTACGTTAAGTAAGTATGTAGAAAAAAAAAGAAAGGCAAAATAGAAATATTTTTAGTGTTTTCTTAAAACATCATCTTTTTTCCCGAGAGTTAACATGGGAGTTTTCCGGATGATTTCATAACAAAAAATTTTTGCTAAAAATATTTCACATCTTTGATTTCGTGGATTTAATCCGTCTATCCCTATGACTGATAGTAAAACGATGAGTCGTTTGCAAAGATGACCAAAAATATTGTACTTTTTCGCACTTCTATTTTTCTGCAAAGAATAAACATACTTAAATAATTTAGAAGTCCAGCCAACCACAACAGTCTTAGCTCTATTATTCATGAATATGAATGATTTAGAGGATGATAATCATCAAAATGATTTAGTTAAAAATGCTGAATTAGCTGAATATCTAAAGAATTTGGATAAATTAAATAAATGGGTAATACCCTCTGTTCCCTTAAGCCATATTTATAATATTGGTTTATTTGATTTTAAATCAAGACAAGTCATCAAAACGATGGAATAAACAATTAGAGTCACTGACACTAATCAAACAATTAGATTATTGAATAAAAAAGATTACTTCCTTTTAAAAGTTATAACTTTATCCACATTGGATTAATTCAAATAGCCTTTAAGCCCTTAACTTTGTTAGGCCTAAATACGAGTATTATGACCTCTGTTAGAGATGGTCGATGTAGAGATTTCAAACAATCTCTAGCCGCGTTAATAGAAACCAGTTTATGCCATGGACCAGTCTACTTTGATGTAGCCCTAAATTTGACCCTATCTTTGTCTGATAATCATTTGTTAGATGCTATGCAACTAACATTACATACTCACGGATATGATTTTAAACCAGGAAGTGAGATTATAGCAATATGCTATAGAATTTATTATAAAGTCTTAAATACTTTAAACCCTAAGGCTAAACAAATATCATTTCCCGGAACTATAACTGTAGTTCAAACAAACTTATTAACCTCAAACATAGCCACCAATAGAATGATTAAGTGGAAATAAATTGACTTTCCAGAAACCTGGCCTCTTCCTCAGGAATTAGAGCCTGAGCCTCAAGTCAACAAAGAAGTTGATCAAATAATTCAAACAGTTGAGGGTGATGTAGAAATCAAATTTACTCCTCAGAGAACTATTAGGCTCCTTAGAACTATATCCGCTAGATATTCCACAGCTAGTGATTATATCACAGCCCCTAACGTCTCAGCTAGAGCCTCAACTTTACAATTAAGAGAACCCGAATTCGTAGAAGAAATTAGAATTTGCCAAAATAGAATTCCAGAAGGAATTTATGAAAAGAGTAGGCAATCTCCTACTCAATCAGAAATGAGCTTCCATATCAATGATTGATTTATCCCCAGGAAGCACGATGAGGGAAATCCTTAATAAGGAATTCCAACAAGAAAAACATGCCCAATTTAGGCAATGGTATTTTAAAACTTATTCGTCAGATGACCTAAAATGGTTCAAAGACGAATACTATTCTTACCTAGTTAAGACAGAAAATTATATATCTTTTATTCATTGGTTTATAAAAACCTATCTTAATAACAATAATAAAGAAATTCTAGTATTACAATGACCTTGGAAGACTACAAAAGGAGATACTATTAATTCTCCCTTTTCGCCTGAGCAAACAATTTGCTTAAGTAGTACTACAGAAGCCACGACTTATACAAGCCTCCAAAAACTTGAAAGTACGCAAGTTACTGTAAAAAATCTAAATGAGATAATAAGGTCACAAAATTATACCAATACCTTTCTCACTTGTTTAGGTGATCAATTTATAGTCTTAGAGAACGAGATAATTTCTTTAAGGCAAATTATAAAAGACGAATTAGTTTCGCTTAAAAAGGCAATTGAGAAACAAGAACCTCAAAACCTTTTACCAGAATCATCGTCTAATAAAGACAATATTCCGATGATTCAACCTCCTATCCCAATAAAGGGATTTATGATAGAAACTAGTGGCGAAGAATTTTTGCAAATTCTTCAGCAAAAGCTTCAAAACCTAAGCTTAACAGTGTTATCTAAGGATGACTGTTCACAACAATAAGAGGCTTCAGACCCTTCTGAAGACTTAGATGACATTAACCAATTAGCAACCATGTTTGCTAAACAACAAATTAGCCATGTGGAGCTAAACCCTATTTATGCTCCTAAACCATTAGAAAAATTCTACTATCAAAGACCTTCTCCTCAAGATCTTCTATTTGAAGAACCAGAGTATATCCAAACTTCATACTCGGGAAAAGCCATATATGAATGGAATGTTGATGGTTTAAACGAAAAACAAATTTTCGATGTTATACATAGAATGATTATGTAATCCACTGTTTGTAAACAGAATGGAAGCACTGACAGTGCTATAGCATCCTTCATTTCCACTGGATTTGTAGGACAAATCAGAGGATGGTGGGATCATTATCTTACCCAAAGCTAGACATTAGAAATATATATATATATATATATATATATATATATATATATATATATATATATTATCACAAAAAATTGAAGAATCACTTACTTTGTTGATGACCCCAAGCTAAAGAATTAACAAATCTGTTAAAAGAAGTTCAATTAAAAATAAAAAATTGAAATTTGAAATGAAATTCGAAACCCACTTACTATTCGAGCGGATTTGAGCTAGATAATAGAGAGAGAATCAACCGACTGAAACTTCCTCTACACGTAATTAACACAAATTGATCGATGTTGTATCTATTTTTTCTAGTAGTGATCGGAAGTGTTCTTCAATTAGGGTTTGTGTTAATGGAAAATTAAGGGTAAATTTGTGAGTATTATTTTTGAATTAGGGTTGAATTTGTTGAACAAGAGAGATGGTAGAGTGAGAAGAGAGAGAGGGAGAGAGAGATAGAGAGAACTGAGAGAGAGTCTCTGAGAGAGAGAGTCGCGTGAGAAATGGGGGAGAAGGGGGAGTAGAATTTTGGTTAAGGGGGAAATAAAATTTTGGTTAAGGGGGGAAGTACAATTTGTTCGAGGGGAAATTTTTGTAAAAAGAGGGAAAGCAAAGGCACGGTGTTTTTAGTATTTTTTGAAAATGGAATTAGACAACGGTTACTTTGAAAACCGATGCAGAGAAACCACTATAACATCGTTATAAAAAAAGCGATGTTAAAAAAGGCTTTGACATCGGTGGCTTTTGTAACCGATGTCTAATGTGTGATGTCTATTACAGTTTTTCTAGTAGTGACTGTAAAACAACATAGAATATTATTGTCTGAAAAGAAATAAAAAAATTTTAGAAATAAAATAGAATATCTTGGATATATTATTGATAAAGAAGGATTACAATTACAGGATCACATAGTATCAAAAATAAAAAATTTTAAAGAAAAATTAGAAAACAAGAAAGAAGTTCAACATTTTTTAGGAATAATTAATTATGCAGCAGATTATATAAAAGATTTACCACAATTAAGAAAGCCATTACAAGAATTAACAAAAAATAAACCCTTTAAGTGGATGGAAGAACATGAAAAAGCTATTAAAACTCTTAAAGAAAAAGTAATAAATTTACCAAAACATAGAATACCTATAGTGATCAAAATAAAATTATTTACTGACGCAAGTGATATAGGATGGGGAGCAGGACTCATAGCTTATGAACAAAATGATATTGATAAAGAAAAACCACTTATATGTGGATATGCAGGAGGAACCTGGAAAACTAATGAAATGAATTACCATATAAATGAAAAAGAATTATTAGCAGTAAAATTTGGGATTAAGAAATTTCATTATCATTTATTACTAGTAAAATTCATAGTTAGGACAGATAACACTCAAGTAAAGACATTTATTACAAATAAAAACGATTTATTACCAGAATTAAATAAAAGAAGAAAATGGCAATCTTTCTTATGTCGTTATGATTTTATTGTTTAAAACATATGTGGTACTAAGAATGTTCTAGTTAATTTTCTTAGCAGGTTCGAAGATGACAACTAATAATTTTGAAGAATATATTAGCAATGTTACAACTTCTATTACAAAAAACCATGAAACCATTGCTCAGTTACATAAGGAGATAGATGCCAAGGTACAAGAAAATAAACATATCTTGGAATCCCTAAATGAAGCTATAAAAAACAGAATGAAAACTCTACAAAACCCTACTACAAAACCTCAATCCTTTACATCCAAACTTGCAACCATGCCATCATCATCAAACACATCCCAGATATTACCTACAATATCACCTGCAATAATCATGAGTGATAAGCTCAAATATCCTTTCGAAGTCATAACAGCTTACGAGAAAATCATGAAATTTTATGACTATAAAAAGAACATGAATATCCTGAGAAACTTAAAACTTAGTAAATATCCCAGATATTTATGCAGTGAAAAGGCAAATACAGATGTGGTAGAAAAACTATTTACATATGGATTTATTTGATAAAATAATGGTGGATGAAACCCTGTATAGTATTGCCAAATTACCATCCCTTCTTATGGAGTCTATTAAAGCTATGATAGGATCCTATGGAAATGGAATTTTTGGAATACAAATCTTTGATGCCTCTACGGATTTAACAGGAAAACTTATAGTAATTGTCAATTGTTCCGCATGGGAAAGAAAGAGATACAAGGTGATTTCGCTGATTTAACCCTGACACCACCTTGTACTCTTGCAAACTTCCAGGAATAGATGTGTATGAAACGTGCAATTGGAATATCTACCTTGAAAACTAAAATTGATGATATGTTGAGAGCTGGAAAAGCTAATGTTATGGGTATTAGCAAAGGTGGTGTAATAACCGCGAATTTTCGAATAAAATTTTAATTTTGAGTCGAATTTAGGATATCGTTTTAATTAGTCAGCGGGAGGAAAACGAACTCTTTTTACCAAATAATTATATTAAATATTTTCATCATTATATCATTTCAATTTGTCCCCCATTTTTATTTCTTTTAATTTAATAATTACCACTTACAAAATAATAATTAGGCATTATGGCCACTAAAAATGTTACAATGATTTTGCCTCCATGATTTAGTCTTTTTATTTTTTTTATTGCAAGCATTAACAGCTATATGATTATAAGAGTAGTGCATATTTTTAGTAATAGAAAAACCGGAGCTTTTATTTATAAGACAGATACACAACACATTTTTTTTTGCAAAACAATAACCACCTATATTCTTTCTTTCCTGCAAGAGACATTACCTCCCCAGTCTTTTTCTATCCAAAAACCCGGTTACATATATAGATACTAAACAGTTTTATACCAGGTAGTTTATTTTTTTAGTCAATTTCTTTGTTTTAATTTTTGGTTTCATTTTTGATAGTTTCTTGCTTTGGATTTCGATTGGGTTGGTTGTGTTTGTTGTGATTTGTGGGTGGGTGTGGTTATTGTCGGAATCGATTGGTTTTGGCTGGAGAACTAATCGGAGAAATGGGGGGTTGAAGAAGAGGGAGGCGGGGAAAGGTGGGAGAGAGGTGGGGTGAGATGAGAGATTGATTGTGGGTGGTGTTAAATCGGAAAGAAGAGACAGATAGATGAGCCGAGAGAGAGACGACGGGGGAGATACGACGAGAGAGAGAGAGAGAGAGAGAGAGAGAGAGAGAGAGAGAGAGAGAGAGACGAACAGAGAGTGTTTGTTGCTGTTGAGGTTCAAACTAGGAATCGAGGGAGAGACTGGAGACTGGGAGAGGTTAGAGAGGGTGCAGAGAGATTGTTGCGAGAGAGATTGTGGTGGAGAGATGAACCGAGGGAGATGAGAGTTGAGAGAGATTCGAGAGAGATAGAGAAAAGAGGGAGATGGAGAAACGGGAGAGAGGGGTAGCAGGTGGGACCCACTTGGTGCAGGTGGGGCCCACATCGATATTGCAGCAATAGTAAAACGACGATACAGTTTTAGTAAATAAACGATTGAATGTTTTAAAAATAGAGTCTTAATTAATTGGTTTGCTATTTAAAAATTGTGAGTAATAAAAAGAGTTTAATTAATTAAATAGAATTATTTAGAGTTTTTAAATGTAATTTAGAATTTATTAATTGAGTAATTAAATAGAAATATTTGTGATTTGGAACACAATTTAGAGATTTTATAATTTGTCGATAAAAAGAAGAATATTTGTGAATAAATAGAGTAAAATATGTTTTATTTTGGAAAACTGTTTTTAATATTTTCCGGTTTATTTTAACTAACCGGATCGAGTCAGATTTAATTTAGAGATTAAAATTGGATTTATATTTAGTGAGTAAAATAAATGAGAATTTGTGAGGTTGCTTAAAATTAGAATTCTTTGATAAATTAATTTAAAAATGAGAATAATTATTTTGGATTTAAATTGAATAAAACTGAATTGTTGAATTTTTCATTTTGAGTAAGAATTGAGATTTCCAGATATTAAAAATCGGATATATTCTCCAGATTTAATTCCTGAGTTTGAAGAGATATTTATTTATCCCGGAATTAATTTCCGTTATTTATTCAGGAGATGTTTATGAGATATTATATTATTATCAAATATTATCGGATCGGGAATATTTTATTCTGAAGAATCGCTCACGTATTTCTGGTTGTCATTTTTAGAGAATAATTCTCGAGGCGTAGATCGACGCCAAGTTCACGGGTAGAGTATAATTTTTATCTGCATTCATTTGCACTTTGAGATCGAGGCAAGTTCATTCTTACCCTAACTTTTGGAAACTGTGCATTTCTGTTCGTATTATTTAATTCCTTAATTATTTTCGAGTTACTAAATATTGAGATTTATCTGTTGCTCTGTATGATGCAATAATTTCTTTTGAGCATTATTTCTCGTTGAATATTATTATATTGTTAAGTTAGTTTATTTGAGAATTATAATCCCTATAAGCGTAGAAATAAATTAGTTGCTATCAGGGTCGATCTCATTAATTCGAGATGACTATTATTTTGATTCAGTGAAACTAATCTCATTCGTCTGAGATAGTTAAATTCATTCTTTTCGATTGAATTTATTGTACAAATTCAACCGTTATTTATTGATGATCTTTTTGTTAGTTCCTCGTTCGAACTAACCGATAGAAGTTTAAAAATTATAATTATTAGAAATTTTTACTCGTCGATCAAATGAAAAATATTATGTTTAAACGTTCATCAATGTTGAGTATTACAAATATTGAGAAGTACTATTTGTTCAGTACGACTCCCAATTACTTCATTTTAAGACTATGCTCATAATTTCGAGATAGTTGATTTTATTGTCAAGGTTTGGCATTTTGTTCGTGTCAATCGATAAATTATTATTATTGAGAATTTACATCAGTCCATTGTTCGGATTGGTGGTAAAATCGAGTCAGACTGGCAGTCCGCCAGATTTGTAAATATTTTTTGGAAGAATTATCTCAAGTTATCTGTACCCCAAATATTCGGGAATTCTGTATTCTACTGGTCAATTTTGGGCAAGAGGCCCATTATAGAGAAAGAGAGACTCGTGTACCGTTTTACGGACCCGAGAATAATTAGGCACTTTGTTGCCATGGTTGAATTGATAACCATTATGATGCTAGCATTCATACATATATATTATATTGTTGATATCGTATTGTAGCCGTGATCGGACGAAGTGTGGTGTCATTGGAGGCCGGTATTCTTGGTCGGTTAGTTGATCGCCCCACCGAGATACCGAGAGGTGGAAGACCAGTTCATTCTTAAATCATGAGTTATCAGAGTTATATTAAATGAGTTGTTCAAGTATTCTGTTTCGAGATGAGTAATGAGTCTTTTGGAGTATTTTGTTTTGAGATGAGTTTTGAGCCTTTCGAGTATGATATTTTCGAGATGAATTTGAGCCAAATCATATTGTGATATCTGATATTAAAAATTTTGAGTATTTCTTTCGGTAAACCTTATTATATTTATATACCGAGCAAGAAGAGAACTTGCTGAGCACTATAGTTGCTCATTCTTGCTTTACAACATTTTGTTCAGCTATCAAGTCGGAGAGAGGCGAAACGTCCAGTCAAGGATACAGAGGCAAGGAGAAAGCGCAAGGCTATGGTGACAATAATTAGAAGATCCAGATGGAATCTTTATATTTCTACTGTTGTGAACTTTTGTAATATATTATTTCGAAATGTAACAAGTTGGATTGTACTATGTTGTGAAGATGATCTTGGACCTGCGGAGTGGGACATTTATGCTCCGTTGTAATAAAATTTGGTATTGTTATTGCGTTATCATATTGAGACAATGTGACGACCCGAGTCCCCGGTCAGGGTGGATTTGGGGGCGTTACAGTTTTGGAATCAGAGCCATAGTTATATTTTTAGGAATCGTACGAGCCTAGAATTATAACACGACGTGAGAATTTAGAGGTATTATATAACGTGGAGATTTTAGCACCAAGTGCCTTACACCCTTATATATTTATATGCGTTTATAGTCGACTAGAACCTGTTTGTGACCGAGACTCTTTGCTTTTGTCGATGTCTTCTTCATGATCTACCGGTTTCTTTCCTACTGGAGACAGATCTCCTACCCCATACCCACTAGGACCTCTAGATCCTAGCTCAGGGACGGATAGTGACCCATTAGAGGAGTACATGGTGATCAGTAGCGACTCGGAGGATTCTTTTGTCCAAATACTTACACCTTCACCTCCACATGTGATTGACTTAAATACACCTCCACATGAGGTTCAGATAGAGACTGAGCAGATAGAGCAGACTACCTCACTGTTTACCCCCGAGATGTTTAGAGCTGAGACCCCAGAGCCAGAGATTGCGGATCAGGTTGATGAGAGGTTGCGTTCACCTGTCCACACTGACGTGGTGCCTAGTTCAGCTGCCCCAGAGTCTAGAGTTGATACACCCACCAGAGTGGCAGCTGTTGCTGACTGGTTTACTTCCCAGGTTCCAGTATATGTTTCGGCTCCGTCAGTCCCTACTATACCGAACTACATGTTTCCACAGGTCGATGATACTCCTGCTTGTGATACTGCTCCATCGGCACCTACTATACCTATTCATGCTCCGACTCAGCCCATTGCGGCCCCTGTTACTACTACTGCGATGCCACCTGTTCACGTTGAGTATGAGGGAGCGGCAGGAGAGATGGTCCCTTGGCACGTTCACCATTCCCTCTTCCAGCATTATCGATGGTTATGGTCTCGTTATGAGGAGATCTTTGCTACTAGGGATGGTATCCTTAGATTGTTGGCTGTTCCTGATCCTTTTGTTGTGCATCACGGAAGGAGTTTACTGGTGAGAGACGTCCCAATGGAGATTATGCATCAGATTACTCTTACCATTTTGATGGGACTACAGACTGACTTTGCTGCCTTGCCGTCATCGAGTACCGTGCAGATTGACCGTGCCAGAGTTGCCACCATGATTGCAGATATCGTAGCAGAGTTCCATAGGAGGGTCGGTGAGATGTTCCCACGTTGATGACCTATTTGCACGCTTGAGTATCCTCATCGTTTGGCTAGAGTAGCTAGTGGTGAACCATTTTCTGGATGGCGTCACATTAGATCTTTCTGTATTGGGATGTACATAGTCTCTTGTTATATGTATTTGATGTAGCTGAGATGTATTATATTCAGTGTTATGACATGTACCGTACCAGTAGCTGTACCTTTTTATTATTGTATATTCTGATCTATTAGTAGAACTGTTGTTTTACTTTATTTATTGGAAAATTGTGTTACAGTAGAGTATCATGTGATATTGTATCCTCATGCTACCCCGATATAGATAACAACTTATTTGCAAAAGTTACGACTTAAAATGAGTTTGGCCAAAATTTGAGAACCAGAGATTAATAACGATTGAATTTTAGAACTTATAAGGTTTCCCGAGAACTGCCAGTTATACTAAGAATAAGAGTAATTGTTATAAAGAGACCAGAGAGAATGACGATTTTGGGTATGATTTATTTCGAGGAACCGGGAATTTGACTGAGTAATTATTTATGAATGCCAATCATAACTGTGCCAGCAATGGTGTCGTATAATTGTAAACCTGAGATATAACATACCTTATTGTTTTCGCTCTTATAGAAAAAGATGGCACCTAAGAGAGGAAGACCCGCAAGAAATCCTCGTCCTCAACCCGAGGTGAATCCAGAGAATGAGGTTCCACCTCAGAACCAAGTTCCAAACCCGGAACCACAACTCGCTCGAGATACTAACCAAGAAAATAACCCGATGAGTCTACTTATGAACTTTCTTATTCAGCATACCCAGAACCTTCAGCCCCAATAGAACCAACATCCAGTGGGAGGAAATCTACCTCCAGCTCAACTGACACAGGCTACCGTTAGTTTCAAATCATTTAAATCTCTGAATCCCCCTGAGTTTAAGGGTACTACCGATCCTGTTGAAGCAAGAATATGGTTACGTGAGATAGAAAAGACCTTTGAGATCGTAGGGGTAGAAGAAGAGAAGAAAACCATCTTTGCAGCCTACATGTTAAAAGGTGAAGCGAATTATTGGTGGGAATCAAAGAGAGCAATGGAAGGGAACGTAGTCATACCCTGGACCAGGTTCACGCAGCTATTTTTAGAGAAATATTTTCCTAAATACTTGGAGAGTCAAATGGAGGTCAAGTTTCTGGAACTTAAGCAAGGCAACATGACTGTAGCTGAATATGAAGCCAAGTTTTCTGAACTCTCTAGGTTTGTGCCTTACCATGTGGATACTGACGAAAAGAGAGCTAAACGTTTTCAACTAGGGCTGAAGCCGTGGATCCAGAATCGAGTTGCGGTCCTAGAAATCACCAACTATGCTACTGTGGTTCAAAAAGCATCTATTGTGGAAAGTGGATCTGAGTTGTACTCAAAGGACAAGGATATGAAGAAAAGGAAGTTTCAGAATCGTGGAAATAATTTTGAGAGGAAGCCGGACGATCGGAATGGAAAGAGACCTTTTGTGAAGCGGGAAGACAGAAGCAATGATACAAAGAGAACTGAGAATCAAGACACTAGGGGAAACAATCAAAAGTTCAGACCCCCTCAGGCAGCCAATCTAATTCAAGGAAGGCCACCGCTACCCGAATGCAAAACGTGTGGAAGGAAGCACCCAGGACCTTGTAATCTTGCCAGCATTGTTTGTTACAACTGTGGACAAAAAGGGCACTATTCTTCTCACTGCAAGGAGAATGCCATTACTTGTTTCAATTGCGGGAAGAAAGGACATATTGCACGAGATTGCAAGTCACCACCAAAGGAGACAACCGCGCCTAGACTCATGGCACCTCCCAGCAACAAGCCAACTACTCTTACTTTCAACATGACGGTGAAGGATGCTATTGCTGATAGTGATGTAATTGCAGGTACGCTTTTAGTCAATTCTGTAGATGCATGTGTTTTGTTTGATTCGGGAGCAACAAAATCTTTCATATCGGAGAATTTTAGGAAAAAATTGGATATTCAGTCTGTACCATTAGGGGAGACATTGATTATAGAAGTAGCAAATCAGGAAAAAGTCCTTGTAGATCAGATATGTCCAGATTGTGGAATCGAAATCCAAGGACAACGTTTCGAAGCAGACCTTCTTTCTTTTAATTTAGGGGAGTTTGATATAATTCTGGGAATGGATTGGTTGACGCGTTATGATGCTCAAATCAATTATCGGCGTAAGTGGGTTAGTTTAAAGGGACCCAACGACAAAAGAATACAATTTCGCGGAAGGAAACCTACCTGTAATTTTCTGACTATGATTCAAGCGAAGAAACTACTAAGGAGTGGGTGTCAAGCCTACTTAGCTTATGTGGTTGACAACGAGAAGCAAGCCCCTCCCATTGATGAAATCCCTGTAGTGAATCAATTCGAAGATGTTTTTCCTGAAGAGTTATCTGGATTGCCGCCCGACAGAGAAATAGAATCCAATATAGATCTTGCCCCGGGAACTGCACCAATTTCCAAAGCACCATACCGAATGGCTCCAGTTGAGATGAAGGAGTTGGCTACCCAAATGCAAGAATTACTTGAGAAAGGCGTAATCAAACCAAGTGTATCCCCGTGGGGAGCTCCAGTGTTGTTCGTGAAGAAGAAGGACGGATCTATGCGACTATGTATTGATTATCGTGAATTGAACAAGATGACCATCAAGAACAAGTACCCTCTACCTCGAATCGACGATCTGTTTGACCAACTTAAGGGAGCTAAATGTTTTTCAAAGATTGATTTGAGATCCGGCTATCATCAACTAAAGATCAAGCCTGAAGATATTCCTAAGACTGCCTTTAGGACCCGATATGGACATTACGAATTCTTAGTCATGTCTTTTGGATTGACGAATGCGCCAGCTGCTTTTATGGACTTGATGAATCGTGTGTTCAAGAGGTACTTGGACAACTTCGTGATTGTATTTATTGATGACATCCTGATATACTCGAAGTCTCCTGAGGAACATGCTGAACACCTCCGTTTAGTTCTGGAAGCGCTGAGAAAGGAAAAGTTATATGCGAAATTTTCAAAGTGTGAATTCTGGCTAAAAGAAGTTCAATTTTTGGGACACATTGTAAGCGGCGAAGGGATTTCTATAGACCCCGCAAAGATAGAAGCCGTAGCAGATTGGGAGAGACCCAAGACTCCAACCGAAGTTAGAAGTTTCCTTGGATTGGCCGGATACTATCGTAGATTCGTGAAGGATTTCTCAAAGATAGCTATGCCACTGACTCGACTTACCAGAAAGAGTGAAAAGTTCGAATGGACCCCCAAATGCGAAGATAGCTTTCAAGAATTGAAGAAGAGATTGACTACTGCCCCGGTGTTGACCTTACCCGATGAGAAAGGCGATTTCGTAATTTTCAGCGACGCTTCTCACAAGGGTTTAGGATGTGTTTTGATGCAACATGGAAAAGTAATAGCTTACGCCTCTCGACAACTGAAGGAGTATGAGTCCCGTTACCCTACTCACGATTTGGAACTTGCTGCTATTGTTTTTGCACTCAAGATTTGGAGACATTACCTTTATGGAGAGAAATGCGAGATTTACACGGATCACAAGAGCTTAAAGTATATATTCACGCAGAAGGAATTAAACATGAGACAGAGAAGATGGTTGGAATTGATCAAAGACTATGATTGCTCGATAAACTACCACCCAGGGAAGGCAAATGTTGTAGCTGATGCATTAAGTAGAAAAGAGAGTCTAAACCTGTTGACAACCTCAGAAGAATTGGTTAGAGAATTTGAGAAAATGGAATTAGAAGTCAAGGTCCCAGTCCAAAACAATGAAATAGTTTACAGCATTCAGTTTCAACCGGAGTTACTCGAGAAGATTCGCCGTTGCCAGGAACAAGTAATGGAAGAAAGAAGATCAGAGTTGACCGGAGAAGAATTTCTAAGTTCAAAAGATGATAAGGGAATTAAGCGATTTGCATCGAGAATATGGATTCCTAATGTTACAGAGTTGAAGGAAGAAATTATGAGCGAAGCGCATAACTCGAGATATTCCATTCACCCAGGGAGCACAAAAATGTATCAAGACATCAAGTTGAATTATTGGTGGCCCAACATGAAGAGGGAGATTGCAGAATGGGTAAGTAAGTGTTTGACATGTCAGAAAGTGAAGGCAGAAGATCAACGACCAAGTGGACTTCTACAACCTTTAGAGATACCCGAGTGGAAATGGGAGCATATTACCATGGATTTTGTCGTAGGATTGCCCCGAACTAGAGCCAGCCACGATGCTATTTGGGTTATTGTCGATCGACTCACTAAATCTACGCATTTCCTACCAATTAGTGATAAGTATTCCGTTGAGAGATTGGTGAACATATACCTAAAGGAGATCGTGGTTCGTCACGGAGTACCTGTTTCAATTGTATCTGATAGAGATGCCCGTTTTACTTCTCGATTTTGGAAAAGTTTTCAAGAATGTCTTGGCACGAAGTTAAATTTGAGCACTGCATATCATCCACAGACCGACGGACAAAGTGAAAGGACGATTCAAACAGTTGCAGATATGTTAAGAGCCTGTGCACTTGATTTTAAAGGAAGTTGGGATGAGCATTTACCCCTAGTCGAGTTTGCTTACAACAATAGTTACCATTCGAGCATATGTATGGCACCTTATGAAGCTTTGTACGGAAGGAAGTGTAGATCACCGTTATATTGGGATGAAGTAGGAGAAAGAAAGATACTAGGACCAGAATTACTTCAACAAACTAAGCAAGCAACCGAGGTTATTCGAAAAAGGTTAGTTGCAGCTCAAGATCGACAGAGGAAGTATGCAAATCAAAAGAGGAAAGACAAAGCATTTGAAGTGGGAGATATGGTGATGTTGAAAGTTTCACCTTGGAAATGAGTAATGAGATTCGGAAAGAAAGGCAAGTTAAGCCCCAGATATATAGTACCTTTTGAGATTCTTAAGAAGATAGGACCACTAGCTTATCAGTTGGCCCTACCTCCAGACCTTCAGTATATCCACGATGTGTTTCATGTTTCTGCGTTAAGAGAATACCATTCTGATTTCAGACATGTTATAACCTACGAGCCAGTGGAGATACGTCCTGATTTATCGTACGAAGAAAAGCCAGTAGAAGTCCTAGATTACAAAGTGCAAGAGTTAAGAACTAAGAAAGTAAATTTAGTGAAAGTACTTTGGAGAAATCACCAAGTTGAGGAAGCCACGTGGGAATTAGAAAGCGAAATTCGAAACAAATATCCTGAATTGTTTAGTGCATAGTTTTGATTCCGAGGACGGAATCCTATAAGGGGGGAAGACTGTAATAACCGCGAATTTTCGAATAAAATTTTAATTTTGAGTCGAATTTAGGATATCGTTTTAATTAGTCAGCGGGAGGAAAACGAACTCTTTTTACCAAATAATTATATTAAATATTTTCATCATTATATCATTTCAATTTGTCCCCCATTTTTATTTCTTTTAATTTAATAATTACCACTTACAAAATAATAATTAAGCATTATGGCCACTAAAAATGTTACAATGATTTTGCCTCCATGATTTAGTCTTTTTATTTTTTTTTATTGCAAGCATTAACAGTTACATGATTATAACAGTAGTGCATATTTTTAGTAATAGAAAAACCGGAGCTTTTATTTATAAGACAGATACACAACACATTTTTTTTGCAAAACAACAACAACAACCTATATTCTTTCTTTCCTGCAAGAGACATTACCTCCCCTGTCTTTTTCTATCCAAAAACCCGGTTACATATATAGATACTAAACAGTTTTATACCAGGTAGTTTATTTTTTTTTAGTCAATTTCTTTGTTTTAATTTTCGGTTTCATTTTTGATAGTTTCTTGCTTTGGATTTCGATTGGGTTGGTTGTGTTTGTTGTGATTTGTGGGTGGGTGTGGTTATTGTCGGAATCGATTGGTTTTGGCCGGAGAACTAATCGGAGAAATGGGGGGTTGAAGAAGAGGGAGGCGGGGAATGGTGGGAGAGAGGCGGAGTGAGATGAGAGATTGATTGTGGGTGGTGTTAAATCGGAAAGAAGAGACAGAGAGATGAGCCGAGAGAGAGACGACGGGGGAGATACGACGAGAGAGAGAGAGAGAGAGAGAGAGAGAGAGAGAGAGAGAGACGAACAGAGAGTGTTTGTTGCTGTTGAGGTTCGAACTAGGAATCGAGGGAGAGACTGGGAGAGGTTAGAGAGGGTGCAGAGAGATTGTTGCGAGAGAGATTATGGTGGAGAGATGAACCGATGGAGATGGGAGTTTAGAGAGATTCGAGAGAGATAGAGAAAAGAGGGAGATAGAGAAACGGGAGAGAGGGGTAGCAGGTGGGACCCACTTGGTGCAGGTGGGGTCCACATCGATATTGCAGCAATAGTAAAACGACGATACAGTTTTAGTAAATAAACGATTGAATGTTTTAAAAATAGAGTCTTAATTAATTGGTTTGCTATTTAAAAATTGTGAGTAATAAAAAGAGTTTAATTAATTAAATAGAATTATTTAGAGTTTTTAAATGTAATTTAGAATTTATTAATTGAGTAATTAAATAGAAATATTTGTGATTTGGAACACAATTTATAGATTTTATAATTTGTCGATAAAAAGAAGAATATTTGTGAATAAGTAGAGTAAAATATGTTTTATTTTGGAAAGCTGTTTTTAATATTTTCCGGTTTATTTTAATTAACCGGATCGAGTCAGATTTAATTTAGAGATTAAAATTGGATTTATATTTAGTGAGTAAAATAAATTAGAATTTGTGAGGTTGCTTAAAATTAGAATTCTTCGATAAATTAGTTTAAAAATGAGAATAATTATTTTGGATTTAAATTGAATAAAACTGAATTGTTGAATTTTTCATTTTGAGTAAGAATTGAGATTTCCAGATATTAAAAATAGGATATATTCTCCAGATTTAATTCCTGAGTTTGAAGAGATATTTATTTATCCCGGAATTAATTTCCGTTATTTATTCAGGAGATGTTTATGAGATATTATGTTATTATCAATTATATTATCGGATCGGGAATATTTTATTCTGAAGAATCGCTCACGTATTTCTGGTTGTCATTTTTAGAGAATAATTCTCGAAGCATAGATCGACGCCAAGTTCACGGGTAGAGTATAATTTTTATCTGCATTCATTTGCACTTCGAGATCGAGGCAAGTTCATTCCTACCCTAACTTTTGGAAACTGTGCATTTCTGTTCGTATTATTTAATTCCTTAATTATTTTCGAGTTATTAAATATTGAGATTTATCTGTTGCTCCGTATGATGCAATAATTTCTTTTGAGCATTATTTCTCGTTGAATATTATTATATTGTTAAGTTAGTTTATTTGAGAATTATAATCCCTATAAGCGTAGAAATAAATTAGTTGCTATCAGGGTCGATCTCATTAATTCGAGATGACTATTATTTTGATTCAGTGAAACTAATCTTTTTCGTCTGAGATAGTTAAATTCATTCTTTTCGATTGAATTTATTGTACAAATTCAACCGTTATTTATTGATGATCTTTTTGTTAGTTCCTCGTTCGAACTAACCGATAGAAGTTTAAAAATTATAATTATTAGAGATTTTTACTCGTCGATCAAATGAAAAATATTCTGTTGAAACGTTCATCAATGTTGAGTATTACAAATATTGAGAAGTACTATTTGTTCAGTACGACTCCCAATTACTTCATTTTAAGACTATGCTCATAATTTCGAGATAGTTGATTTTATTGTCAAGGTTTGGCATTTTGTTCGTGTCAACCGATAAATTATTATTATTGAGAATTTACATCAGTCCATTGTTCGGATTGGTGGTAAAATCGAGTCAGACTGGCAGTCCGCCAGATTTGTAAATATTTTTTGGAAGAATTATCTCAAGTTATCTGTACCCCAAATATTCGGGAATTCTGTATTCTACTGGTCAATTTTGGGCAAGAGGCCCATTATAGAGAAAGAGAGACTCGTGTACCGTTTTACGGACCCGAGAATAATTAGGCACTTTGTTGTCATGGTTGAATTGATAACCATTATGATGCTAGCATTCATACATATATATATTATATTGTTGATATCGTATTGTAGCCGTGATCGGGCGAAGTGCGGTGTCATTGGAGGCCGGTATTCTTGGTCGGTTAGTTGATCGCCCCACCGAGATACCGAGAGGTGGAAGACCAGTTCATTCTTAAATCATGAGTTATAAGAGTTATATCAAATGAGTTGTTCAAGTATTCTGTTTCGAGATGAGTAATGAGTCTTTTGGAGTATTTTGTTTTGAGTTGAGTTTTGAGCCTTTCGAGTATGATATTTTCGAGATGAATTTGAGCCAAATCATATTGTGATATCTGATATTAAAAATTTTGAGTATTTCTTTCGGTAAACCTTATTATATTTATATACCGAGCAAGAAGAGAACTTGCTGAGCACTATAGTTGCTCATTCTTGCTTTACAACATTTTGTTCAGCTGTCAAGTCGGAGAGAGGCGAAACGTCCAGTCAAGGATACAGAAGCAAGAGGAAAGCGCAAGGCTATGGTGACAATAATTAGAAGATCCAGTTGGAATCTTTATATTTCTACTGTTGTGAACTTTTGTAATATATTATTTCGAGATGTAACAAGTTGGATTGTACTATGTTGTGAAGACGATCTTGGACCTGCGGAGTGGAACATTTATGCTCCGTTGTAATAAAATTTGGTATTGTTATTGCGTTATCATATTGAGACAATGTGACGACCCGAGTCCCCGGTCAGGGTGGATTTGGGGGCGTTACAGGTGGACCAGTTGAAGAAATTATTACCACCTATTATGATAACGAAACTATATTACGAGATACAATGGAACTGGAAAGGATGAGAGACAAAATTATTCGTCTTCAACATCCCCATGCTAAACAAACCATAGAACATTATCATGCAATCTCGGGTCAAAGAAAAAGACATGTTCTCGGTGCTGCCAGTGGCACTAATGATACGAATATTACCATAAAAGAAGAAGGATCTTTTGATCCCTTCAAATAATATTAATAGACCTGATCTAGTTAAACTACTAAGGTCCATGAAATTATAACATGCCATATGTAGTTAAACTACAGAAGGTCCATAATATCATTATATCATCATATTACAAGCAAGAATAGGAATTATCAACAGCTGGACGACTGAAAATAAAAGAGGACGGAACCTTCAAACGAGATAACAAGATAAAAAGAAGATGGGACTCTGAAGAAAGGATTTTGAAAAACTGACAACAAGACAAGCAAAGATAGATAGATCATGGCAGACAAAGATAAATGAAGATAAAGCAAAAGCAAATCTACAAGAGCATGAAATGATATGTATTTGTATTATTTTTTTAAAAAAGTATGTACTAAATGAATTATGTAAATAGGAAAGGTTGTAAACCGGTAGCAAGTTGCAAGGTGAGAGGCCTCCTATAAAAGGACCTCAGTGTAATAGAATGGGCATCATCGAAAATTCTCAGCAATAAAAGTTTGAATTTTAATATTCTCCATGTCTAGCTAAACCCCTCTCTCTTCTATAATTTCTATCCAGAATATAGTATCATATTTCCAGATTTATTACTTTAAGATTATAAATAGTATTTGCTAGTTCTTAACTATTATCTAAAAGCAGTATTTTAGAAGATGCTGTTGAGCAATCTCCTAGCACCTAGGCCATGTATCCCGCATTTTGGTATCAGCGCAAATTCAGAGGGGTACTAGATTTAGAGATAACTTACTCTTATTAAGATACATAGTAATATAATAAGCTGTAAACTTATCATAATAAGCATCATTTTAATAATAAATTGTAAATTTATTATAATGAATATCAACTTGGATCTCATCATCTATTAACCCTAAAGAGGGAAGGAATATAGATGGTATATTTAACATGGCATGAAACAGTAATTAAAACAAAATTCATTTTTAATTCGAAACTTCTACAATTCCTTACCAAACTCTAGAATCATAATCAAAGAAATAATCACTTTAAATCCTAATTATAAACAGTAAATTCTAGTTTATAAAGAGGTATACACAAAATATAATCTCATTCCACACTTAAACTGGAGGATAACCTCTCTATATATACAAGCACTCAAAGGAAATGTACTAACGGTTATTACAGACATATTCCAACGGGTCTTTAGTCAAGAGGTATTAACAAGAGGTAGTGCAGAGAATGTGTGGTGTGATGGACATTATTGTAGACAACATGTAGTGCATTTAGTGTGCTGCATATTCATTAGATGTAGGGTTGCTCCATGGTCCATGTGATCAACTAAAGTAGTAACTAAAGTAGTAACTAAAGTAGTAACTAAAGTGTGTGTGTATCATGTTCCCTCAATACCCTTCTTCAAGCTGGAAGTAGAAGTAGTTCGAATGCCAAGCTTGTCACGTAGAAGCCTGAAGTTGTCCTTGGATAGAGGTTTGGTGAGGATATCGGCAAGTTGTTGGATGGACCGGACAAACCGTGTGATTAGTGAACCTAACGCCACCTTTTCACGAACAAAGTGATAATCAATTTCGATGTGTTTAGATCGAGAATGAAAAACTGGATTGATGGTCATGTAGAGAGCACTGATGTTGTCCGAAAACAGTTGTGGAGCTCGAGGAAGTACAACTTGTAAGTCACGAAGAATGAAAGAAATCCAGGTGATTTCAGCAGATGATATGGCAAGAGCTCGGTATTCTGCTTCTGCGCTTGATCTGGACACAGTTGGTTGTCGTTTGGACGCCCAAGAAATGCAGTTTGTACCAAGGTAAATGCAATATCCAGAGGTGCTTCGTCGTGTGGTAGGACATCCAGCCCAATCAGCATCACAAAAACCATATAATTGCAGGGTGCTTTGAGCTGAAAAATGAATGCCAAAATCAATGGTCCCTTTGACGTATCGAAGAATTCTTTTGATTGCCTTAAAATCACCATTCGTAGGACTTTGCATTTTTTGACAAATCTTATTCACAGCATAGGTAATGTCTGGTCGAGAATGAGTGAGATAGAGTAGACCACCTGCATAGCTTCGATAGGTTCTAGTATCAAATGGTTGGAGATCCTGGTATGATAGTTGTGTCTTTGTTGCCATTGGTGTGCTGATGGGTGAACAATGTTGTAGTTGAGCTTTAGTAATCAACTCATTTGCATATTTCCCTTGTGAGAGAGTGATACCATTAGAGGTGTACTTGACTTCCATGCCTAAGAAAAAACAAAGTTGTCCAAGATCCTTGATGGCAAATTTATTTCCTAGTGCATCAATCATGTACTGAAATTCCTGTGGAATCATTACCTGTAATAACAATATCATCTACATATACTAGTAATATGATGGTAATCGAATTGTTGCAGAAAATAAATAGAGAAGAATCAGCTTTGCTACAATTGAATCCCAAGTTGAGTAAGAATTGAGATAATGTATCGAACCAGGTCCTTGATGCTTGTCTTAATCCATATATGGATTTGAGAAGTTTGCAGACAAAGTCAGGATATTTTTCATCTATAAAACCTGGAGCCTGCTCCATATATACTGTTTCACTCAATGTACCGTGCAGAAAGGCATTCTTCATGTCAAGTTGTCGTAGAGGCCATTATTGAGTCACAGCAAGAGCAAGAACAATACGAAGGGTGGTGATGCGAATGACTGGACTGAAAGTTTCATTGTAGTCTTGCCCTGCCACCTGAGTATATCCCTGAGCCACGAGTCTCGCCTTATGCCGATCCAAAGTGCCATCTGATCTAAGCTTTGTTTTAAAAACCCATCTGGATCCAACAACATTAGTGTTGTCTGGCCGAGGGACAAGGATCCACGTATGATTGTTCTGAAGAGCACGTATTTCATCTTTCATTGCTTGACACCATGTGTTACTTAAGATTGCCTTTTTCCAAGATGTTGGTTCCTGAAGTGCATTGACACAAAGAAGAGCACGTGATCTGTCTTGCTTTCTTTTTCTGATTTTATCCGTTTCACAAGCTAAAAGAGGATCAAGTTCTGGATTCAATGCTAATTGACGACGAGTGAGCATGCTAGGAACAACAATGTTGCTATTAGTTTCATTGGATTCGACATGAATCCTGTCAGCTGAGTTGGGATCAGATTGAAGATGATCAATATCAAGACATGGATCACCCTCATCCATTACAGGAGGAGTAACACTTGTACTTGGTGACACAGTTGTTGGAGTTGCTGCATCAACATAGTCCTTTTCACTGAGCGTATCCTCTGTATTTCCATTAGAATCAGTTGAATCATCAAGTTGATCTCCATGCGTCTGTCCAGTGGTATCTGTAAGATCATTGTGCTCGATATTTGTTGATGGTGCAGCAGTTTGAGGTCTTTGTTTGGGCATAGAATTGTGAATACTCGAAGAATCTGGAGAAGTGTTGTGAGCAGGCCTTTTACTCAACCAAGCTTCTTGGTCACTAAATTCTACTGCCTCAATCGAACTTTCTTTCTCAGTAGTGATGCTTGTCTTGTTAAATGGAAAAACCTGCTCATCAAAAATCACATGTCTGGATATATAAACTCGATTGTTCTTAGGATCTAGACACCTGTATCCCTTGTGCATTGGACTATATCCAATGAATACACATGGATATGTTTTCATCGAAAACTTATTTTTGCCATAGTTGCGGAGATGTGGAAAGCATCTGCATCCAAAACTTCGTAATACATCATATTGAGGATTAGTAGCAAATAACCTTTTAAATGGGGAGTCCATGAGGAGTTTAGAACTAGGGAGTCGATTAATAATAAAAACTGCAGTAAGAAATGCATCTACCCAATATCGCATAGGCAATTTTGACTGAAAAAGAAGCGTTAAACCTGTCTCCACTACATGACGATGTTTACGTTCGGCCACACCATTTTGTTCTGGTGTGTGTGGACATGAAAATTGATGGTGCACTCCACATTGTTGTAGGTGTGTTTCAAAAATGTCTGAGGTGAACTCACCACCTCCATCACTCTGAAATGTCTTTATCCTTCTATCAAACCTGTTCTCAACGATTCTTTGCAGTTTAATAAATTGTTTACAGAAGTCAGATTTATATCTTAACGGTATAATCCAAGTGTATCGAGTAAAGTCATCAATTATAACTGCATAATATCGAAAGTTTTGACATGATGCAGTAGGGGATGGTCCCCATAAATCACAATGCACTTTATCTAAAGGATTCAGAGAAGAAATTGTAGAAATATTAAAGGGAAGTTTATAATTCTTTCCCATTTGACAGAAAGGACAAATGGTTCCTTCTTTATTCCATTTAGAAATGTTAATAAGTTCTTTATTATTCAAATACTGCAAGGTACGAGGGCTAGTATGTCCCAAACGATGATGCCAAACTGTCGAAGATGCCTTGTTTGATATGGCCATTAGAGCCATATTTTGGATTTCTTCTAAGGCATACAATTCTCCCTTCTTGAATCCCTTAGCTATTAGGTTGCCCTGAACATCCTCAACAAAGAACTCATTAGAGTTAAAAGTAATATGGCAAGCATTATCTTTTGTCAATTTACTAACTGATAGCAGATTCTTTTTAATATCAGGTACAATTAACACATCATTAGTTTGAGATTACCGTGTTGTGTTTGTATAGTACCTTGACCAGTGTGTGATATTTTAAGACCATTACCATTTCCAACATATAATGAATCATTTCCATGATAAGGTAGGAGTTTATGAAGTTTACCAGCATCATTCATGACGTGCTTGGTGGCTCCTGAGTCAGCGTATAGTGTAGGATCAGTGTCATCGTGCATCTGCATTGCTGAGAGTGCCTGTGCAAGTTGATCTTCCGGTTGGATAGAATGATCGAACCTACTCCAACATTTAATAGCCGTATGGTTTCTTTTTCCACAAATTTGACACATCACAATTTCTTCTCTTCGAAAAGTTCTTTGTTTTTCTTCATTTCTTCCTTTGAATTGGTTTTTGCTTGTTTGGTGTCCAATGTTGTTCTGATTTGATGAAGAACCAAACTGGTTTTGGTTAGCTGATGGTCCAAATCCTCGACCACTAGAGTTGAATCTTCCTCCTCGACCACGACCTCTACCATGTCTGCTATAGAAGGCTTGATGTGGTTCTAGGTGATTACTAGCTTCTTCCAGTAGAAGGGACTGCTCATGGGACTGCAGAGACAGAACAAACTGATTATATGATGGATAAGGAGGTTTAGAAAGCATTACCAGCCTGAAATCTTTGTAACGAGGCCCAAGTCCTCTTGCAAGATGAAAGACTTTGATGGTTTCTTCCAAGGGTTTGCCAATGGCAGTAAGATTGTCACAGAGTACCTTGAAGGTTCGTAGATATTGTTCAATGCTCATGCTTCCTTTCGTCAATGACATAAGTGAGTCCGTCAGTAGGATCTCCTTTTCCTTTGATTGAGGTAACATAATATTCTCAATGGATTTCCAGACCTTGTAAGCTGATGATGTGTCTTCAAGATCTAGCAGCACTTCCTCAGTGATTGTTCCAATCAGCCATGTGGTCAAGAGACCATCATTGTTGAACCAAATGAAATATCTAGGATTGACAACTTTTTTCTCAGCAACTATCATTATTTGCGATGGAACATTCTCTCCTTCAAGATGATGGAAGACACCAAGGCTTTTGACCAGTGGTACAATTTGTGATTTCCATAATAGCAGGTTTGATTTGCTTAGCTTCAATGTTGCAAGACTTGAACATTGATGAAAGTTTTGAATGGAGAGTATTGTTTCTGTAGAAGAAGATGAATTGGCCATGAGATCGTTTTTCGTTTCTTTGAGTGCTTAGCTCTGATACCATAAAGAGGTTTACACAAAATATAATCTCATTCCACACTTAAACTGGAGGATAACCTCTCTATATATACAAGCACTCAAAGGAAATGTACTAACGGTTATTACAGACATATTCCAACGGGTCTTTAGTCAAGAGGTAGTGACAAGAGGTAGTGCAGAGAATGTGTGGTGTGATGGATTGCTCAACAGCCTCTTCCAAAATACTATTTTTAGATAATAGTTAAGTGTAGAGTCGGTGTCAATCCAAGTCCTACATCGATAAGATAAAGAAGAATTATCTTGAATATAAGCAGTCAAAACAACTCCATTAGTATGAGGCCTTTTGGGAGGAGCCCAAAAATAAATCCGTGTGGGCGTTGTGTGGTGTGGAGGCTCTCTAGAACTACGATTGGAGATCTTGCACGGCTTGTACCGAAAGTCTTCCTGACACTGAGGTGGTCGGGCGGCGTGTCCCGCAAGATGAGGAGCCACAGATGAATAGCAGTGGTATATGGGTCACAAGATTGGTGGTTCTTGGATTGAGGGGAGATTGTAGAGTGGGTGTCAACCCAAGTCCTACATCGATAAGATAAAGAAGAATTATCTTGAATATAAGCAGTCAAAACAACTCCATTGTATGAGGCCTTTTGGGAGGAGCCCAAAAACAAATCCGTGCGGGCGTGGCCACTGCCCAGAACGAACAATATCATACTAATATGGAGTTAGTAGGTGTTGCGCGGCCCAACATTAAGAACTAGCAAATACTATTTATAATCTTAAAGTAATAAATCTGGAAATATGATACTATATTCTGGATAGAAATTATAGAAGAGAGAGGGGTTTAGCTAGACATGGAGAATATTAAAACTTCAAACTTTTATTGCTGAGAATTTTCGATGATCCTCATTCTATTACACTGAGGTCCTTTTATAGGTGGCCTCTCACATTGCAACTTGCTACCGGTTTTCAACCTTTCCTATTTACATAATTCATTCAGTACATACTTTTTTTTTAAAATAATACAAATACATATCATTTCATGCTCCTGTAGATTTTCTTTTGCTTTATCTTAATTTATCTTTGTTTGCCATGATATGTCCATCTTTGCTTGTCTTGTTGTCAGTTTTTTAAAATCCTTTCTTCAGAGTTCCATCTTCTTTTTGTCTTGTTATCTCCTTTGAAGATTCCATCCTCTTTTATTTTGAGTCGTCCAACTGTTGATAATTCCTGTTCTTGCTTGTAATATGATGATATAATGATAGTATGGACCTTCTGTAGTTAAACTACATATGGCCTGTTATAATTTCATGGACCTTAGTAGTTTAACTACATCGGGTCTATTAATATTATTTGAAGGGATCAGAAGATCCTTCTTCTTTTATGTAATATTTGTATCATTAGTGCCACTGACAACACTGAGAATAGGTCTTTTTCTTTGACTCGAGATTGCATGATAATGTTCTATGGTCTGTTTAGCATGAGGATGTTGAAGACGAATAATTCTGCCTCTCATCCTTTCCAGTTCCATTGTATCTCGTGATATAGTTTCATTGTCATAATATATGGTAATAATTTCTTCAACTGGTCCACCTTTGTTAATACCTATAACATTAGCTTTTCCAGCTCTCAACATATCATCAATTTTACTTTTCAAGGTAGATAATCCAATTGCACGTTTCATACACATCCATTCCTGGAAGTTTGCAAGAGTACAAGGTGGTGGTAGGGTTAAATCAGCAAAATCACCTTGTATCTCTTTCTTTCCCATGCGGAACAATTGACAAATTACTATAGTTTTTCCTTTTAAATCCGTAGAGGCATCAAAGATTTGTATTCCAAAAGTTCCATTTCCGTAGGATCCTATCATAGCTTTAACAGACTCCATAATAAGGGATGGTAATTTGGCAATACTATACAAGGTTTCATCCACCATTATTTTTTCAATAAATCCATATGTAAATAGTTTTTCTACCACATCTGGATTTGCCTTTTCACTGCATAAATATCTGGGATATTTACTAAGTTTTAAGATTCTCAGGATATTCATGTTCTTTTTATAGTCATAAAATTTCATGATTTTCTCGTAAGCTGTTATGACTTCAGAAGGATATTTGAGCTTATCACTCATGGTTATTGCAGGTGATATTGTAGGTAATATCTGGGATGTGTTTGATGATGATGGCATGGTTGCAGGTTTGGATGTAAAGGATTGAGGTTTTGTAGTAGGGTTTTGTAGAGTTTTCATTCTGTTTTTTATAGCTTCATTTAAGGATTCCAAGAGATGTTTGTTTTCTTGTACCTTGGCATCTATCTCCTTATGTAACTGAGCAATGGTTTCATGATTTTTTGTAATAGCAGTTGTAACATTGCTAATATATTCTTCAAAATTATTACCTGTCATCTTTGTACCTGCTAAGAAAATCAACTAGAACATTCTTAGTACCAGATATTTTTTTAACAATAAAATCATAACAACAAAAGAATGATTGTCATTTTCTTCTTTTCTTTAATTCTGGTAACTTCTTTGAAATATTTGAGGTGCATTTTTAAATCCAAAAGGAAGTATTATCCACTCGTAGTGACCTTGAGGTGCACGTTAGAGGTCTTGATTCTTTTGTTAATTTATTTGCCAAAATCCACTTTTACAATCAAGTTTACTAAACCATTTTTTATTTCCCAGAATATTAATAAGATTTCTTTTATATGGTAGGAAGTATCCATCAGATATAGTCTTTTTATTTAGTTCTCTATAATCAATTACCATTCTAGCCTTACCTCTTTTTTGCTCACTATGTTTTCTTACTAGAAAGCCATGACTACTATGTGGACTTTTACTTTACTGTATTATTTTCATTTCTAATAATTCATTTATTTGAGTTTCAAATTCCTTTTGATCGGTTGAGCTATATCTAATAGGTCTAGATCTTACTATATCATTAGGATTTATTAATATTATTTCAGCATATATTTTTTCTTTATCCCATAATTGTACTAGATTTTCTCCAAAATTTGGTTGTAATAACTCCTGATATTTAGTTATTAGTTCTTTTAAATTATTATTTTTATCAACCATTTATCCTTTTTATCCCTAGTGGTAATATTCTTTTTAGTATTATATATTTATCACGGGGAGTTTGTAAACTTGAGGTATTTGAAGTTACTATTTGAGTTTTAAAATTATCTAAGAAATTATTTCCCAATAATATTGATTGTTTCATACTATTTTCTTTATATATCAAGGGAAGTTTAAATATTGTTTTATTTTGTAATATTTTCATGTTTTCTACAATTGTATCTAGTTCTTTTCTTTGTTCATTAAATCACGTCACTCTTGTTCTATGTAATTTTGATCTTTTCTATCTATGGACTTAATACTCCTTATTTAGCTAATCATAAATATGCTCCACTATCTATAAATATTTTTTGTTTTATCATTTTTTCAAGTTTATATTCTACATATGCTTCTATATAAATTGCTACCATTAATCTGAGTTACTATTGGTAGAATAGTGATTTATATCTTCTGGTTCTGTTTCACTATTATCAGTTTGACTTACATAAAAATCTTCATATTTATACCAATTATCATTATCCTCTTTTATTTGTTCAAGATTCATTATAAATTGTGATGAATTAATATACTTTACACATTTTTCATTTAATTTGGGGTACTTATTAGCATAATGTCCTTTTTCATTACAATTCCAACATTTACATTCACTTATTTTATCTTTTCCTTTAGTATTAGGTTTTCTCCTAAATTTTCTTTTGTTTCTAAATCTATTTCTAGTACTATTAGTGTTTCTAAATTTCTTAAATTTTTTCCTTTTATATTTGTAATAATAAGGATTATAATTTTTAGGTTTATAATTTTTTCTATAACTTTTATACCTTTGAGTCTTTTTCCTATATCTCTTCTTATATTTTTTATAAAGTTTTTCATCACACCCAAATACTAATCTTCTTTCAGTTAAACCACATATCTCTCTTAATTCTAATTTTTTATCTTTCTTAACTTTTTGTGGTATTCTATATTCTGCACAATTTCTCATAAGATATCGTCTTAGTACTCTTATCCTTTCTCCTAAAGTGTTTTCTCTTGGTTCTAATTTATTATATTCTTTTGTTATTTCAGTATTATATGGACTTGGTAAAGGATCATAATATAATTGTTGATATACTAGACGTTCTTCAAGTAGAAATCTAGCTTCATAAAAGAATTTAATAAAACTTATTGTGTATTCTATTTTCCTTTCTACTAGTACTTGATCTCTGGCTACTATCCATGGTTCTCCTAAAAATTATCTTTTTAATATCATATCAAATATTTGTAACATAGATTTCCAATCTCCTGCACTTCGCATTACTTCAGTTCTTAACTGATAATCTATAGATTCTATCAAGATGCTACCTTTCCTATTTATGTTTTAAATATTAAATCATAAATATATTCTAAATTGTTAATATGTGTAGAACTTATTAAAGCTATATAAGTTCCAAGATTCCAATCTTTAATTCTTCTACTAATTTCTTGTTCTTCCTATACATTATCTAAATCTAAAAAATATCCATTTAAATTAACACCTTGTGACATTGATCCTACAAATTCTTTGAATTCTGCATGTTATCCGATTGGTATATAATTTGGTATTTTATTACTACCTTTTGTTATTACTTCTAAATTTGGGTCAGATAATTCTTCTTCGGGATAATTATCTACATCTTCATCATTATTCTGGTTCTTCTTATTGCATTTACATTATCCATTTTTCTTAAAACTTGCATTATCTGATTATTTTCTTTTTCTACCTCTGATCATCCTTCACTTTTGATTCTTCTATAAAATTTACACTTTTTTTAGAGTTATCACATTCCTTTTTAGAATTTGAACTTTCAGAATCTTTATTAGAACTATTATTTGAACTTTCTGAATCACTAGTTGTTTTTAATGAACTTTCATCAATTATCATTTTTTCTTTTCCTTTAAATTTCTTGATTTCTTCTTTTAGAAATTTAATTCTTCTTTAGTTTCTTCTATTTCTTGATATAGTTCATTTTTTACTCATTTTAATTCTTTTTTGTTTTTTTAATTCTTTTTTAACAGATTTATATTTATCTTTATATTTTTTATATTTGCTAAACCATTCTTCCTTAGTGTTTCTTTGGCTTTTTTTAATTCTTGTTCTTGTTTTTCTAATTTTAATTGCAAATATTCTATTTTTTCTTTTTCAATATTACCCCGATTTTCTATATTTTTTTTATTCTTTTCTTATTGATTCATACTTATATTTGTCTCTTTCTAATATTTCTTTTCCATGATTTCTAAGAAATGTTATTACATTATATTCTTTTTTATCCATTTAAAATTTTCCTTCTTTTTGTAATAAAGATAGATTTTTTAATACTTTATTAGCTGATTCTGATATTCTAGGTTTCATTTTACTTATATCTATCATAATAGGTTCTTTGGTTCTTCTCCAAGCATTTATAGTACAATTTCTAATAATTGTTTAATTTTTTTATAATTTGTGAGTTTGTTACATTTTCTTCTTATAATTTGGTTAATTTTTCTAATATTATTTTAAATGTTGGTATTTCAGAAGTATTCCATAGCTTAGTTAATTCTTCTCTTATTATTTGTCTTGTTTGAGTTTGATCTTTTCTAATTTCATCCATTATAATCCTTAAATTTTCTATTTTCTCTTTTATTATTATTTCTTCTCATAATTCTTGTATTTTATCATTATTTTTATTCATTTATCAGTTTTATTAATTCTCTTCATCCATCCATCTCCCATATCTATCCATATTTTCTTAATTTTTTTATCTTCTTTTATTATGATATTTTCTAATTCTTTTATTTTATTTTCTAGTTTAATTTCCTTTTCACTATATTCTAAATATTTTATTTGTGAATATACTCCTTCCTTTTCATTTTTTATCTTTTGTAATTTCTGTTTCTTATTCTCTAGTTTCTCCTGTATATTAATATTTTATTTATGTATCTAATTTTTCCTTGGTCATTTATTTCAATCCCATTATTATTAATTTTATAATTTATCATAGTTAAGAAGTCACTTCCTAATAATAATTCATTAGAACTATCATATTCTACGACTCCTATATTTATATTATATTCTAAATCTTGTATTTTAAATCATAAGTTGATACTTTTAGTAATTATTATTTCTCTTTCATTCTGGATAATTATAAGTTTGTGGTTCTATTATACAACAATCATTTTCATTAATTTTACTTATATGTATAAAACTTTTAGCTCCAGTGTTTATTACAGCTATACTATCTTTTGTTATAATTCTATCAAATATTATTATTGATGGTTCTTTTGTAAAACTTAACCTCGAACCTTCTCTTCTTGGTATCATTATAATTATTTGTGAGTTTTCTTTATGTTCTAGTAAATTTTAATTTCTGATATATCGATATTAAAGCATCTTGTAAATTCCTACTATTCTATCATTTAATATATATATATATATATATATATATATATTGGTGTATCTATATTTTTCTGGAAATATGCTTTTATTGTAAATTTCACACCTCCAAAATATATATTTCTATATTTCTTTGCTTCTTTAGTTGATAATTTTCTCAATTCTCTTTTTATTATTTAATCAGTTATTAAACTTATTTTTGTTTTTCCATAATACTATTAATGTCTATTATATTTTCAAGCTATATATTTAACTTCTTTATTTCTCTCAAACCAACTAGTTTTAAATATTTTCTTAATTTTTCTTTTTCATTTTGTATCTTTTGATAAGTTTCAGGTTTAAAACTCATATGATTCTCTAGAATCCTTTGTTAATTTTTTTTCCTTTATCCATGACAAATGTTATTTACTTTCTTCTGAATTTTTCTTTTTTTGTTTTTTAATTATATCATTAAGAAATTTTATAGCTTGGTCTTTATAAACTTTCGAGAATGGTGAGTTACTGTTATCATATTTTCCATTATTTATTCTATTAATTTTCTTCACATCTTTCTATTTTTAAAATTTTTTCTTTAATTTTATTTCTTGCATTAGCTCTATATATAAAATAGGATTTATCCATAGAAATAAATATTTACCTTTTCTTTAAATTCTTCTTTTATCTCATTTGAATATTTTATAAGAAATTTTATCATGTGTTTAGTTCTTTCTTCATATTCAGGATAGTACAGTACTGTTTAGTTTAATTTGAAGGGAAAATTTGGTTCCAATCATCTAACTATTAATGATTTCTTAGAAATAAGTTTAGGGGTAATCGAAATGTAATTCATGCTATAAATTAAAGACAAAGACAGTATGAATTTGTAGTAAATAGGCAATTAATCAAAGACATAACTTGCTCTTGACTGTTGATAAACAATTAGAGTAAGTACATATATAGGTTCTAATCCGGGAATTATAACTTCACAAAGAAATCTTGGCACAAGAGTTAGGGTATTACAATGACATGTTTTGTAAATGGTTTAAAACTTCCTTACTCGTCTCCTCAATTAAAGACTAATTCTTTTGTGGACAAAGTCACAAAAGAATTTATATAATTCTTTGGTTGGCATAATTTCTGTCTCTGGTACTCTGTTAGTCTTTGAAATTACCTTTTTATCGTATTCGTTTAAATTCTTTATGCAATGAATTTATATGATATGTTTATTTCAATGTTTGACACTACTAGTACTGGTTGTTTGTATATATAATTGGACGTTTGTACTCCTCGGAGTGTAGGGGTAACGTCCACGTATTTCTTTGTAGTGGGATTTAGGGAGTATGTTTGGCTTAGTTTGATTGGAAGTTTGAGACATTAAGTGTAATGCACTATGGACTGAATATTTCATGCCAAGTGAAACCAAGTTCCTTGTTTTTCTTTTTTTCTTTTTGCAAGATACTAACATATTTCCATTTCTAGTACTGCTATTCCACTATTTTACTATGTTTCACTCGACGCAATTTCTATTTCAGTACCTAGTGGAATTAACTTGTAGAATAACTATCCACTCTATCCTCCTGCATTTCCTTGTGCTTGAGCATACAAGGTTCTTTCTGGGGAAATATACATTATTGCATTAAAAGTTAAAACAGGAAATATCGTACTTAAAGGTTCTTTGTAAAGTTACGCTAGCAGAATCCAAGTTCAGCATATAAGGGCAGCATGGTTTAGCTTATGCTACCTAAGGTTTAGAGAAAGGACCCTGCGTAGGTGCCTCGTATCAAGTGTGATATGTATAACCTCCTTCATCAGGTGCTTTCATCCTCGGCTCCTACTCATTTCTGGTTAGAAATGAGTAGGTTTTTCGTATATGGTATACTTGAACGCAAATTTTCACTTACGGTACAACTGAGAAAACCAGTGGAAAACGCCACTTGAAGTATGGGGGCCAAAAAAATAATTTTTAACATGTTTTTTTTTTTGTAATTTTTGTTTGGTATGCAAGTATTAACTTTCTACTTTGCTATAAGCCAAAAAAAAAAGCAAATACTATTATGTGTGAGAATGGTTTTCTGAGGACCAAAATTGATTACAAAACACAACTTTTACACTTTTATTGAAATCAAAGAGGAAAACAAGCACACTTAGTTAAAATGGAAACATGAACTTTGACAATAACCATGAAATCACACCAGAACCACCATACGTCAACAACGTAATTCCCGTCCTCAACTTACTCAATTTCCTTTACAATTTGATGTTCCTTTGCAGCTCGAGCTTCCATTTCAATTTGATGATCTCGTGCTTGTTTGCTGGTTTATGCTTTTTTGCTCTTATCCATTTGATGCAAATTCCTTAAACAAAGATTTTTTGAGAAGAAGCTAGTAAATTGTGATTATGAATAAACAGGAAGAACGATTTTATAGACATATTTGGAGATCAATAATACACACCAACAGCTGTAAATAATGAAAGCTATGTTACTGTTGACGAGACTACACAACTTTATACGAACTATGATCATTAGTACACAACAACGGCTATAAATAATTAAAGGTATGTCACTGTTGACGTGACTACACAACTATGAAAATAGTTTCAACAAACATGATCATTTGGTTCTTAAAACATGATACAGTTTGAAGAAAAAGCCTATAATCATCATAATAGTACAATTAATTCATTAGAGTGGTACAATTCATTCTAAAATATAGCTAATATATTTGAATAGCCCCCATGAAAAGTGAAATTGTCGTAGTCAATAACGTCCGCGGCAAAAATGATCTCAAATTGACAACATATCTTGTAGAGGACTATAACACATCCGACTTCAACCGGTTTACGAATAAGTGGATACCTATCCTTATCCAGTCGGAGGTAAAAATCAACTTTCCGTGTCCCATCATCTATTATGATGATTCTTTTATCAAATAGCTCCGAGTCACGAATTCTTACAATCCATCCCTTTGCAAAATCGACCTGTATGGTGTCCACAAAGTCGTCGTATTCTGCAAACGCATTTTTGAAATTCCTTTATAAGTCCTTACTTTGACGGAATAAGTGATTTTGCATTCTATCATCCTTGGATTCGGGTGCTCGTTAGCTAAATAATCCGCATCTGTAATACATGTTATCGCCAATATATAAAAGCATTAAATCAGTACAAGAAACATGAAATAAGTAGAAAGGATCTTACTACCACTATCAACGAACATTTTACAATCCTTCAACTACTTACTTTTGTAGTCAATACGGGGAACTTGTGGAATTAGAATGAATGGTTGAGGAGTTTCTGGAGTGATTCATTCAGGATTTGAAGTGGTTCCGCTTTCTCTTGAAGGGGAGACTTGGGGAAGGTTTAGGGAAATATCCGGGTGTGCTTCATAATAAGCATCGGCGGCTCTATTAACGGGACTACACAACTTTTTACAGTCTCTCATCAATAATAAAACCAAAACCTGTAAATAATGCAAGTGGTAGATAACAGTCCGGGTGACTATAAATATGTAACTAAAATCACTATCATCGACACATAGTGACTTATACTCATGGTGATATTTTTAGAGCTATGGGTAAAAAGTGGTTGTGTGATGATGATTTTACTTACTCATTGAACCCTAATCATCGTTACTCAACTCTTTCAGTAACAAAAATGTAGAGGGAATGAAAATGGCGTACATGAACTCTTGACATTTGTGTCGAACAATGTCAGATGTATGGACTAAGAGTATCAAAACCACACGCTGAATTCCTGGTACATAATACTCCTCAACAACTGGAAGCCGCATTGTTCCGTGCACGGAAGGAGGAGAATCGAATGCGGTTGCGCATACAATGACATAGCTTAGCAGCAGATGCGCGGATGTATGTAGAGGACGGAGACATCCTACAGGCTAGACAGTATCATCAATGGAGCATAAGTTCTGATATTCAATCGGACTGCGACATGTCCGACGAGGAGTAAATTATTGTACTTTTATTATTGGAAGTGTGTTCAATTATGTAATTTCTATGTTTTCATAAGTGTAGGCATTTTTATGTTTTCAACACTTGACGATGGTGAAATAAAACTGATATTAAGCACACAAATTCAACTAAGAAGAACCAAAGTACATGTAAGAAATAAAATCACATAAAGTAAATAACATAAATTCAAATGATGGCAACAAACTACATTAAGGAAGTCAAATCACACCAAACAAAAAAATTTGAATTTATCAACTTTAAAGCTCCGGGGACGTTGTGGACAAAGTTTGCTCCATTTTGTATGTCCTTCCTGCTTATAGCGGCTACACTTCTTCCCCAATATTGACTGGTCCATTTCAATTCAAATTCTTATAGACTATCCCTTATTGCCACGCTTTTTCTTCACCTTCCTGTAGGCCTCATTAGGTATCAATTTCCTATACATCTGCCACTCGAATGGTAAAGCGTAGTTCCACAACTCCGTGATTGGCAATGAAAATATAAAGGTTCCCATAACTTATGCAATTTGGATGAGTAGTGGTAAGGTCCAACCCACTTCTTTCAATTAATGTTGTCCACCAAACAACCAACCATTACATGAGAACAAGGCATATGGTGACATTTCAATTTTCCACCAGTGCAAGTTTTCTTACTAATGTCCACATTATGCTGGTGTCCCCCCTTCGTGCCACCTTTCACCCGATAGCGTTGAGTAACAACTGTGAAAATGCCAAGTTGACGACTATATGTTGTAACCGTATGTGCTTTAACCTTCTCCATATATCTGGTTATCATATCATTCGTCCTTCGACAGAATTATTGGCCTTCATATAGAGCATCAACGGTGGTTTCTTTTGTATTCACAATTCTGACATTTTTGTAGAATATTTACTCCATCATTACCGTAATAGGAAGGAAACGAGCCATTCGTATGTTTCCACTGTAGCCTTCCATGATGTTAGTAGTAGCTCATCCGTAAAGAGCACCACCCCGATCGTGATAGAAGGTCTATAATTCAGCAGGAACGTCACAAAGCCACTGTAAAGCACCAGGTGATATCTCACCTATTTTTTTCATGTAGGCAGTGTGCTTCCTAACTTGCGGGGTACTTCCAGCTAGCCACATCAAATGTCTCAAGTCCCCCCGGGATGCTTACTAGAGAAGTTACTTCTGAAATGGAACAAACACCATCTACGAATCCCATAAGGTGCGAATCCGTTGCCCGGATCCGACATTGCTGCGAGAATTTCACTAGCACGGTCTGAGATTATTCAAATACGTAACCTTTCCCTGCATACATGTTTACGTAGCAGTCTTAAAAACCAAACTCAATTATCCTGA
The DNA here is from genome assembly GCA_036435485.1 of Saposhnikovia divaricata. Lineage (NCBI taxonomy): Eukaryota > Viridiplantae > Streptophyta > Magnoliopsida > Apiales > Apiaceae > Saposhnikovia > Saposhnikovia divaricata. The sequence continues at coordinate 54,349,134 of CM071598.1, forward strand.
GACTCCTCCTCAACCAACGCATGACAGACAGGATATTGATGATTGTTAGAATCAACACCTGTTAGGTCCGATAAGATTGTAGAAGGGGGGGTTGAATACAATCTTTACCTTTTTTATCGAAATTTGTCCTTTAAATAAAATTTGATAAAGACAAATTTATGTGCGGAATTATTTAACACAATTTTTCAAGTTGAATATAACTGTATATTAACTTGATGTGGTATTACAAAATCAGTATAACAACTTATCAAGATGTTAATAACTAATTAGAAAATTCGACATGAACTTTTCTAATTTAGTTAATAATAATCAAGATAAGAACTAGGAAACTTAATTCGCTAGTAGTACAAGAATCACAAATAAACAAGTTCTATTGGATAGAATATAACAAAGATGATGAACTTGAATTTCTGGGAATTGTTTAAGCTTTGGTGTTCTTGATATTCTTGAGAGAGAATTCTGTTCTGGATGTTTTCTGCTGTGTTTTTCCGTTATGACTTAATCTGCTCTGTTCTGTTCTTTTATATCAGTAACAGGTCTTGCTGGCTTTCTGTAGGATATTTAACTGCTCCAGCATGACTTAAACTGCTTCCAAGACTTAGTTTTCATTCATTAAGACTTACACAAACCTCCATTAAGACATAAAACTTGTCGGTATGACTTAACAGAAATTCGGTAAGACTTACAACAGCTGGCAACAAGTCGGTAAGACTAAATCAGGTCGGTAAGACATAATCTTCAATTTCAATGCTCGGTATGACTTAACTCAACAGCTGTGTTCGGTATGACTTAACTGATTAGGTCATACCGAATTTTAACCAATAAGACATAATCCTTCCAGCTTTATTTAAGTCATTTCTTTAAGTCATATTGATCCAATTAATTAATTAATGATTAACTAATTCACATTTAATTGATACAATAATTAATTTAAATAAATTAATTAATTCTTCTAGAATTAATTCATTTAATTAAATCAACTAAATGATTTATATCAATTACAAATGAATTTAATTAAATCAATAAATAATTAATCTAATTCTTACAAACCACTGAAGGTAGTAAAGAATTACCACTGATTTGTGTTGACGTTCGATGTACTGTCTGGTTCATGAACGACTAACTTCAACGATGCTTCTTCACTTTTGACTTTAGGTTGTGGTTTGTTTCTTCTCTCAATTCTCTTGTACTGTAACTGATTTTCAAACTATCACTCGAAAAATCTCTGTCACTGTTCAAATGAATCCATTCACTTCAATGCTATACTGGGGCTTGATCAGATAACTGAATCGTCTTCCAGTGTATGACATCAAAACTATAGATTGACTTTTCTTCTTTCTTCTGACAGATAATACTTCTTGAGATTCCTGTGACAGTTCATATGTATATTTACTTATTACAATTTGGTTTAAGTTGATTAGGATCCTCTAACTACAAATAGGCTGAGTCATATGCCTTTCAATCTCCCCCTATTTGTTTGTTAGACAATAACAAGCAAATTCCTAGAGGATACCTCAACTAATCCAACTTAACCAAATGAAAGATAAAACTTTAAATACTAAGTAAATATTAAAAAAGTTCTGGTTTATATTTAACATTTACCAGATTCAAACATGAAAGATAAATACAAGATAGATGATCCTCTAGACTGATCATATGATACAAATTCCTATCAAGATTTATCTAATCTCTAAAGATATAACATGTAGAGCAATTCTTTTTCTTCAGTTGTCTTCCCTTCTGAATTCTCCTTCTTCTGGATCATCTGTGACTTGAAGTTTCATGTGTAGATCAGAATCAACAAGACGTTCTCTTCTTGATGACAATCCTTGAGGTAAGACTAAAGGAATTCCAAGCTTCTTTCTCAGTTCACCTTGAAATTTCTTGTAATCTTTTATGTTCGTTTGTGCATAGGAACGAATGTGATCTGCAGCTATTACCTTTTCTTCAGTCAAGAATCCATGATTTCTGAGAGCATATTCAGCATATACCAAGTGCTTTGCATGATGTTCGTATAACTCATCTGTCTGAAGATTGATTGAGTGAAGTACCTCTCCCTTAAGAAATTTTACTTGTGGAGGTTCCTTAATCACTTCTGGTCCAGCTCTTTCAGCAAATTCTTTGAACTTCTCATGTAACAACACACCTAGCTCAGAAGATGTTCTTACCTTAGGCCTAAGTACCCAAATCTCTGTCAACGATCTGTCATAAAAGAACTGAATAGATACTCTGAAAGTTCCAACTTTATGACAATCTACAAATATTACCAGCTCATCAGATTTGGGTTCAAATGCAGTAGTTATCCTGATGACTTCTACCTGTAAGGCCTTTATATACATATCATGAATTGGATTTGCCAGTTTGAATTCCTCGAGAATTTGTCCAAGACGACGATCTTCATAATCAGAACTCTGAGGTGAATCAATTGCTTTTTGAGCACGTTCCCATTTGTCACCGCTCTTTAGTCTGATATATGTCTTTCTCTTCTCAACATTTATAGCATGTAATCGTTGTAATGCTTACTGTTCAGCTTTCTGAAGTTCTTCATTTCGTGCAATTTGCTCTAATGATTTTTGAAGTTTTTCTTCTCTCATTTGCAAATTAGCTTCCCTTTGAGCAAATAATTCTTCAGATTCTTTCTTAGCTTGTTGAGCTTCAAATTCAGATATCACTGGTCCTTCATCTTCCTAGTGACTAAGATCAGGTTCAGGAAGTTCTTCACCTTGATCAGGGAATTCAAGATCAGCAAAAACATCGAAGTTATCCGGTTCACCCGTGTAATAATAACCTGTGTTCTTGTCTTGAATTTCTTCTTCAATTTCTTCAACTACTTTCTTCCTCTTATCTTCACTTTGGTCTTGGTCAGATTTTCCCTCTCCTCCCTCTCTTTCTTTAGTTTTATCTTGTGACCCCTTTGATTTCTCCCCCTTAGTTGAGGAATCCTCTACAGATTTATCAGTTGCCCCAGCTTCAGGATCTTGTTCATCATAATCACCACCCTTGCTTGTAAAGAATTCAATTTCATCATTTGTAGGTTTGCGACTTTGACTTACAAGATTAAACAAATGTCTTAACCCTTTAGCCTGGTGTGCATTTTGCTTTTCGATCTGGTCCAGACGAGAATCAGTAGATTCCTGATTGTGCTGTACCTCTGACTGTAGAGTGTCAACTTTCATGGAAATTTCAGAAATTAACATGTCTTGAGCAACAGTAATATCTCCAGAGTCATCAAGTGCCTTTTCATGAGAGAGTTCGAGAGAACCTATCTTCTTAGTGAAAGATGTCTTTAAGTAGTTTATGTCCTTCTTGATTACAGCAAGCTGACTGTTGACAGAGGTGGATGAAGAAGATCGCTCACCCACTTGTGCTTTAAGGATTTCTGTTTCAGCCTTGCTGACTGCAAGTTCTTTCTCTAAAGCAGTTATCTTTTCTAATAATGAGAGATTGTATGTGTCAGTGTGTGCGCTCACCTGACGTTCACTTTGAGATCCACTCACCTGAAGTGCATGTGTTTCACTCAATTTTATGGTATTCCTCACATCACTCCTCTCAGATTCCTTAGCTGCTTCCATATTTGTACCTGCATGTAAAATCACCCTAGCCTCCTCTGGGAAGGTCAGTGGTGGAGCAATTGGAGTTCGCAAATCCCTGTCCTTAATCAAATCTACTTGAACATTTGAAATTGTTGACTGAATTGCTTCAGTAGTAGATTGATCAAGTTGCCTTCCACCTTCTCCAGTCGAAACTGCGAGTGGAAAATCCCTTGAGGGAGCCAGGAGTGTTTGTCCTGGGAGGGGAAATGATGGTTCTATTAAAGTTGGCTGAGAACCAAGATTTCCCTCTAAAGCCTGTGAAGACTCTTCTACCGTAACTATGGTAGGCACTGTCACATTTTCTACGTGCTCTCCTTGCAATGTGTCCTGAGACTCATCTAAAGGTATGTCTTCCCCCATTGTGAGTAATAGGGGTGTGCTTGACTCACTACAAGGTGCCACGACCCTATGGCGAATTTCAATAGAATCATCCTGTTGAGAAGATGATTCTAGTAACTGTGTAACGGCTATGTCAACTTCCATATCCTGTTGGGAGGATATAGACGGGCTTACAGTTGCCTCAGTTTGAGTTCTACTTTTCTTTTCTAGAGGCAGAGCTGTGGGTTCACTCATACTACCACTACTGATTCGACTTCTTTTAACTTGCAATTTCTTTCTGGAGTGAAAAGATATGAGTTTTGTTGGTTGAGTATTTGGCTCTACGACCTTGGTTAGAGGTTGTGGTACTACAACCCCTTGGTCAGACCTACCAACCACTTGGGTTCCAGAAATAGATTGAGAAGTAGTAGTTTGAGGAACAGAAGGCAATACCTGGTCAGCTGATTCCGCAACAGTCTCTGATAAGATGGGTTGATCTGATTCAGGTTCAGGGACAGATGCAGTTTCTTGCACTGGATGTTCAACAGCAAGTGCAGCTGGCTGAGGAATAATTTGCTGAGCAGGTTCAACTCGTTGATTGCCTTGATCTTCATTATCAACAAGTACGTTTTCCACTGGTGGTTCAGGGTTTTGTTCAGGTTGTTCAGGTTCTGGTACAGGTTCAATGACAGGTAGTTGTATATAGTTTGACATGTATTGGGTGACAACTACAGGTATGTTTGTGAATTTAGGCTTGTTGCTGTACTCAGTGAACAATCTGGTAGTAGGTTTACCTGACGTCAGTGATTCACCATTCAGGAATTGGGCTTGGTTTTCTAGTTCCACAAGATGATTAAAAATCAATGACAAGAATCTTGGATAATAACATGATACTTTATGTCCATTATCAAAATTCTTCTTTGCATTAATGATTCTTCTAACCATCGGAACACACAGTAGTCTACCAATATTAATTCTTCGGTTGTGTGCAACTGCATATCCAATATGCTGCAAGAAGGATGGTAGTACCCCGAAGTTCCCTTTAGTAGAATTGGCAAAGACTCTACCTAATGTGTCAAACAGATAATCCCATTCCTGAACAAAGTTCTTTTTATTCCAGACAGTTTGATCAGGACTGTCTTGATAGAATACACCATTCAAAAAATTTATCAATTCTTGATCTGATGGTAATTCTTCGAAATTTTCAGTTAGAAAATTTAAGACCGTATTTATTGTATTTTCATTCACTGTGTACTGATTGTCTCCTACAGAGAAGACAAATGATCTGTTATCATTAGAAACGACAGCAGTAGTACACATGATTCGCAAAGGTTCAATTTTTAATGGAGCATCCAATCTCAAAGCATTGCGAACCAGTGAATTTTGATTTAAAAATCGAATCCACGGTCGAAAACGTTCAACTGAACATTTTTCTGGATCAAAATAACCGATTAAATTATGTTTAATAATTTCAAATCGATCATCCATTTTAATCAGAATTTAATTTCTTTGAAAATTTCAGATTTTACAAAATTATAATTTAAAAATTAATTTTTCGAATTAATAATTAATTAAAAAATTCGAAAAAATTAAAATTTCTCCAAAAATTCTGAAAAATTCACACAATGATCCTCTTACACACACGAACACACGTATATTTTTAGATTTGCAAGAATCAAACCCAGATTTTCAGAAAAACAGATCTTAAAACCGATTTTTCGAAAATTAAACTCTTTAAAAACTGGACCAAATCACGATTTTAAACAATCAAAACGTAGATAATCAGTCAAGGAATCCAAATATGTGGTTAGATCGTGAAATGGGTGAGTGATTCCGGTCGAAAATCCGGCAGAGGTTCGACTGTGTTATGTGTGTGTATCGTATGTATCGGTTCTCAATGACTTAACATGTGAGAAGACATAAAATGAGATTATGACTTAACACTTCTATTTGCTATATATATACAAATTAACCGAATAAGACTTAAAAAGATAACTAATAAGACTTAAAACTTAAATAAAATACATATTATGAATAAGACTTAGATTAATTACAGACGAGTAAGACTTAAATAAAATACATATTACGAATAAGACTTAGATTAAAAACTCGCTAAGACTTAACTTATATACAGGTGAATAAGACTTAATTTATATACAGACAAGACTTAAAATTAATATATACAAATCATAATCGATTAAGACTTAATGTAAACAGACTAGCGAATATGACTTAATTAAAAAAAACTCGGTAAGACTTAACCTGTTTAAGTCATACCGATTTTAAGTTAAGTCATATTGATTGTATTTCCTTATTTTAAGTCATATTTACTTTAAACAACCATTAAAAACACAATAAAATATACAATTAACTTATAAAAATAATAAAAATATTATAGAAAATTAAACAAATAATAAAAATAATTATAAATACCATATGCTAACCTATTAACGAAAACAAAGCAATATTAACAGGACAAACATTACAAAACATATGATAAATTAATTAATAAAATAGAAATAAATATCTACAAGTATTCTAAAAATACAGAAGTATGAAGTATTAAATAATATGAATAAACAGAGTGAAAAATAACTAAACAAGCAAGAAAATCAGATGGTAAAATAATTATACAAGTGATTTCACACAACAGATATTCACAGAATAATCACTTGCAAAATTATTAAAGATCAAATTTCAGATATTAACAGTATTAATTACTAGGATTGTTTAACATACCCAATTCACTAACAATTCTAGTGAATGAGGATTCATTAAGCGACTTAGTAAAAATATCTGCAGTTTGATCTCCAGAGCCTACAAATAGTAGTTGTACTATACCATTCATTACATGCTCTCTTATAAAATGATACCTTATGTTAATGTGCTTTGTCCTTGAGTGCTGCACAGGATTGTTAGCGATTGCTATGGCACTTGTATTATCACATAAAATAGGAATATTTTCCAATACAATGCCATAGTCCATTAATTGATTCCTTATCCATAAGATTTGAGCACAACAGCTTCCAGCAGCTATATATTCAACTTCAGCTGTAGAGTTGGAAACTGTTTGCTGTTTCTTACTGAACCAGGATACCAATCTTCCACCTAGGTATTGACAACTCCCGGATGTACTCTTCCTGTCTACAACACTTCCTGCATAGTCAGAATCTGTATATCCAATTAAAGTAAAACCAGTTTCATTAGGGTACCAGATGCCTAAATTAGGCGTACCCTTTAGATATCTTAAGATTCTTTTGACAGCAGTGAGATGGATTTCTTTAGGGTTCGCTTGGAACCTTGCACACAAGCATGTGGCAAACATTTTATCTGGTCTACTAGCAGTTAGGTAAAGCAATGAGCCAATCATACCTCTATAGCCTGTGATATCTACCTTGGCAGAACTTTCACATAAACCAATTTTGACAGCTATAGTTGATGGTGTCTTTGCTGATGAGCACTCCTCCATGTGATATTTCTTGAGGAGCTCCTTAATGTACTTGGATTGACAAATAAATATTCCATCTTGTCTCTGACTTATTTGTAATCCAAGAAAGAATTTCAGTTCTCCCATCATGCTCATTTCAAACCTACCCTGCATTAACTTAGAAAACTTCTTGCATAGAAGCTCATTAGTAGACCCAAATATAATATCGTCCACATAGACTTGGACTAGTATTATATCATTCTTATGTCTTTTATTGAAGAGAGTTTTGTCTATGACACCTCTTATAAAACCATTTTCTAATAGAAATTCAGAGAGAGTGTCATACCATTTTCTTGGGGCTTTCTTAAGACCATAGATATCTTTGTAAAGAAAGTAGACATAGTCCAGATGATCTTGATCTTCAAAACCAGGGGGCTGTTCTACATACACTTCTTCATCCAGCTTACCATTCAGAAAAGCACTCTTGACATCCATTTGATAAACTTTGAATCTTGAATAGGATGCAAATGCCAAGAATATTCTGATGGCCTCAAGTCTTGCCACTGGAGCATAGGTCTCGTCATAATCAATGCCTTCAGGTTGAGAATAACCTTTAGCTACCAGTCTTGCTTTGTTTCTTATCACAGTGCCATCTTCATCTAATTTGTTTCTGAATACCCATCTTGTGTCCACCACTTTTCTATCTTTAGGTCTGGGTACCACCGTCCACACTTCTAGTTGCTTAAATTGATTGAGTTCATCTTGCATAGCAATCACCCAATCAGGATCAGATAGAGCTTCTTCTTCTTTCTTAGGTTCCATGACAGACAGGAACCCAGAATAGTTACATTGATTCTGATAAGCTCTTCTTGTTTTCACACCAACATCTGGATCACCAAGAATCAGCTCAAAAGGATGAGCTCTATTCCAAACAGTTTGTCTGGGAAGAATTGATCTTGATGATTCGCCTTGATCTTCAGTATGATGTTGAGTATGACTTGTTGACCCTTCATTATCTCCCCCTGAGTTGTTGCCAGTTTGACTTATTGATGGTTCAAGAGTATCAGGGGTGTCTTGAAAATTATCATTGTTTTCACCAGCATCACCTTGATCATTACCACCAACATTTGGATTATTATTATCAGCAACAACTTCAGGTTGGTTGTCATCATCTGAATCTGAGTCTGACATATCATCAAACTTAAGCTTTTCAGATGGATCTTCATTTTGGATATTTGGGAGTTTTGTGTCATCAAATGTAACATTGACACTTTCCAAGGTTTTCTGTTGATCAATAAGATACACCTTGTAGGCTCTTCTAGTATAACCAATAAATATTGCTTCATGTGCTTTTTCTTCAAATTTACCACCTTGATCATCTTCTTCTTTCAGCACAAAGCATTTTGTCCCAAATACATTGAAGTACTTGAGAGTTGGTTTCTTGTCATGTAGAGCTTCATATGGTGTCTTCATTAAGTCTTTATTGATAAGTGTACGATTCTGGGTATAGCATGCAGTGTTGACAGCTTCAGCCCAAAAGCTCAATGGAAGCCTTGATTCACTTAGCATAGTACGTGCAGCTTCAATCAAGGTTCTATTCTTTCTTTCAACTACCCCATTTTGTTGAGGAGTTCTGGGAGCTGAGTACTGTCTTGTTATACCCTTTTCAGTGCAAAAGTCATTCAGAACTGCATTCTTGAATTCAGTTCCGTTGTCTGACCTTATAGCTCTTACTGGACGATTAGAATCCAGCTCAATTAACTTAATGTGATCAACTACCAGTTGTGGAGTTTCATCTTTTGAGTTCAAAATTAGTACCCATGTGAATTTTGAGAAATCATCAACAATCACTAGAGCATATCTTTTTCTTGACATAGACATCACACTAACTGGACCAAACAAATCCATATGGAGAAGTTGTAATGGTTCAGTTATTGATGATATGTTAGTGCTCCTGTGAGTTGCCCTTTTTAACTTCCCTTTTTGACAAGCATCACATTGACCTTCCTGAGTAAATTCAATCGAAGGTAAACCTCTCACCAACTCTCTTTTCAATAGAGAATTCATTGTTTTGAAGTTTAGGTGAGAAAGTTTCTTGTGCCATAACCAACTTTCATCAGTGGATGCCTTTGAATAAAAACATCTAATTTCTTCTGTGCTTCCAGAGTTCATATTGGCTATGTACAAGTTTCCTTTTCTTACTCCAGTCAACTGTGGCCTTTCATTTCTCTTGTGTGATATTAGACAATTCTTCTTGTTGAAATGAACTTCATAACCTTTGTCACAGAATTGACTAATACTGAGCAAATTGTGCTCAAGGCCGTTCACAAAAGAGACATCTTCAATGATAACATTTCCAGCTTCTAATATGCCATATCCATCAGTTTTACCTTTTCTGTTATCTCCAAAGGTAACGACTGGGCCGGCCTTCTCCACCACATTTGTCAGCAGGGCTCTATCTCCGGTCATATGCCTTGAACATCCACTATCCAGAATCCACATGACTCGTTCAACCTGTTTTAAACCCTGCAATGACAAATTGGTTAGACTTTCTTCGGAACCCAAATTTGATTGGGTCCGGAGTACTTAAAGAATTGACCTTTATCAGGTAAAGCAACACTTTTTATTTTAACAACATTTTCTTCAGGTACTGGACATTTAACCCTGTAAACAGTTTTAACTTGTTTTGGTTTCAGCTTGGGTAACCATGTCTTTACCATATCCTGAGAAGGACTTGAAGTCCTAATCTTAGAATTAGGTGATGTTACAGTCCTGGATCTAACATGTTTATTTCTGCTCATATGCTGTCTAGGAACATTCTTATCAACACATGCATGATTACCGTTAAAGTAAGCAGACATTATATTAAAAGCACAAGACATGCAATTAACAGCATTGCATTTCTTATGAGCAGTATCAATAACAGGAATAGCATGCATAGTAGATATGTTGTTGCATTTATTCATGTTGTTACTTCTACTACTAGTTTTCAAGGAACTAGTAGACTCACCAACTCTTTCTATTTTCTTAAACACAGACTTTCTATCTTCATCATTTTTAACAATTTGATTACTTTCTAAGACTACGCCATTAGCTAAATCCTCAATGCGCATCTCTTCCTTAATGATTAAAGATGTTGTATCCAAAGGTTCTGCTATGGATGTCTTAAAGAGTGGGTTACTAACACTCTTAAGCACTAATGGTATACCCCTATCTATAGCACAGACACGATTAGGGGTAATAATTCTTTTTCGACCAATAGCTTCATTATAATCAAACCCAATTCCTACAGTTTGATTAATAGCTTGTTGGTTAAACAACTCTTTAGCCACTTTACATGAATTAGAAGTAGCACTAACCCTTATTTCTAGCTCAGCTATTGTTTCACGTGGTTGAACCACTATCAACGCTAGAGACCTCTCAAGTTCTTTTAGAATTCTTATTTCTGATTTTTGTTTATCATTGCAATTTTGTACATCGTGTAATTCTGATAATTGATTACTAAGATCTGTATTTAACAAATTGATCCTTTCAATCTCTCTATTAGCATTACCTAGTGTATCACTAAGTTGATAAATATATTGACTTTCAGTACATGATACCTCAGATGAAGTACCACTGGAGTTATCAGATTTTGCCATCAGGGCAAGATTGCCATACTCTTCATCTTCAGAGTCTGTATCATCCCAACTCTTTCCAGCAGCCACATAGGCTTTACCTGTCTTCTTCTTCTCAGATCCAAAGTCTTTTCTTTGGTTTTGTTTTGGCTTCTGACATTCAGTAGCGAAATGTCCAAGTTCATTACAGTTGTAGCATCTAATTTTACTTCTTTCAACTGTTCCAATTTTGTAACCTCCTCTGTTACTTGAGGATGAAGAACCTCCTCTCTGGAACCTGTTATAGTTAGATTTGTACCTGAACTTAGGATTCTTCCTGAATCTGAAGTTGCTGAATTTTCTTACCAACAAAGCCATGGACTCATCTTCCAACTAATCTAGCTCTTCTAACGAATAGAAGTCTCCTTCATCTGGACTAGCATTCGTTTGACCAACTTCAACTTCAAGCTTACCACTATCAACATTACAAGGTTGAATAACCTTATCTTCCACTTCCTGTTTGTTCTCAACAATAAGAGCTGTAGAAGTATTAGCAACTCTTCCTTTTCCATAAATCTCCTTTTGTTGAGATTGTTCCAGTTCATAGGTTTTTAAAACACCAAAGAGTCTTTCTACAGTAATTTCACTTAGATTCCTTGACTCTCTGATAGCTGTAATTCTATGTTCTAGATGAACAGGCATTGATAGTAGAAATTTTCTGTTGATCTCTTTCTGAGTGTAGTACTTGCCATGCATCTGTAAATTGTTGACAAGTTTGTTATATCTTTCAAACACATCTTGAATACTTTCATTGTATGCTGATCGAAAGTGTTCATACTCAGATGTCAGAATTTCTAGACGATTCTCCCTAACTTCCTCTGTTCCTTCATTCACAGTTTCAATGGTTTCCCACATGCGCTTTGCAGTCTTGCAGTTAATCACATGACTGTACATCACAGAGTCTAGAGAATCTATTAAGATCAGTCTTAAATTAATGTCAAGTCCAGCTTCCTCTCTTTCAACAAGAGTGTACTCAGAAGAATCTTTGTGTACAAACTTTGCAAGGGAAATAACTTTTCCATCAGTAACAACTTCAGGAATTAATCCAAAAGGTATTATTGGTCCTTCTGATAAGACTTTCATGTATTTAGGATTTGCAACCTCGAGGAACATTAACATTTTGTTCTTCCACATATCATAACTGTTTTTGTCATATATGGGAATTTTCACAGTTCCAACTTTAGAAGACATGATGAATTTTTTAAGAGAGTTAAAAAATTCGGGGATTATTTTTAATCGAGTAAAATGGGATCTTAGATTTGTGTATCAATCAATCTGCTCTGATACCAATTGTTAGGTCCGATAAGATTGTAGAAGGGGGGTTGAATACAATCTTTACCTTTTTTATCGAAATTTGTCCTTTAAATAAAATTTGATAAAGACAAATTTATGTGCGGAATTATTTAACACAATTTTTCAAGTTGAATATAACTGTATATTAACTTGATGTGGTATTACGAAATCAGTATAACAACTTATCAAGATGTTAATAACTAATTAGAAAATTCGACATGAACTTTTCTAATTTAGTTAATAATAATCAAGATAAGAACTAGGAAACTTAATTCGCTAGTAGTACAAGAATCACAAATAAACAAGTTCTATCGGATAGAATATAACAAAGATGATGAACTTGAATTTCTGGGAATTGTTTAAGCTTTGGTGTTCTTGATATTCTTGAGAGAGAATTCTGTTCTGGATGTTTTCTGCTGTGTTTTTCCGTTATGACTTAATCTGCTCTATTCTGTTCTTTTATATCAGTAACAGGTCTTGCTGGCTTTCTGTAGGATATTTAACTGCTCCAGCATGACTTAAACTGCTTCCAAGACTTAGTTTTCCTTCATTAAGACTTACACAAACCTCCATTAAGACATAAAACTTGTCGGTATGACTTAACAGAAATTCGGTAAGACTTACAACAGCTGGCAACAAGTCGGTAAGACTAAATCAGGTCGGTAAGACATAATCTTCAATTTCAATGCTCGGTATGACTTAACTCAACAGCTGTGTTCGGTATGACTTAACTGATTAGGTCATACCGAATTTTAACCAATAAGACATAATCCTTCCAGCTTTATTTAAGTCATTTCTTTAAGTCATATTGATCCAATTAATTAATTAATGATTAACTAATTCACATTTAATTGATACAATAATTAATTTAAATAAATTAATTAATTCTTCTAGAATTAATTCATTTAATTAAATCAACTAAATGATTTATATCAATTACAAATGAATTTAATTAAATCAATAAATAATTAATCTAATTCTTACAAACCACTGAAGGTAGTAAAGAATTACCACTGATTTGTGTTGACGTTCGATGTACTGTCTGGTTCATGAACGACTAACTTCAACGATGCTTCTTCACTTTTGACTTTAGGTTGTGGTTTGTTTCTTCTCTCAATTCTCTTGTACTGTAACTGATCTTCAAACTATCACTCGAAAAATCTCTGTCACTGTTCAAATGAATCCATTCACTTCAATGCTATACTGGGGCTTGATCAGATAACTGAATCGTCTTCCAGTGTATGACATCAAAACTATAGATTGACTTTTCTTCTTTCTTCTGACAGATAATACTTCTTGAGATTCCTGTGACAGTTCATATGTATATTTACTTATTACAATTTGGTTTAAGTTGATTAGGATCCTCTAACTACAAATAGGCTGAGTCATATGCCTTTCAACACCCATGGCAATGAGTATCTTTCCGTTATATTTGCCCTTAGAAATGTACCGTCAATCGAAGTACAGGCGGAGCATGTTATTAGCCATCCATTATTGCTTTAAGGCTGAAGAAAACATGCTTGCAAATAGATTGATGTGCATTGTTTCTATCACGTACTACATCAATCACACCAGCACTCCCTGGGTTGGAATCTACAATGACCATAAAAAACTGTGGTAGTGTGTCATATGTTGTACTCCACTTGCCATATATCTCCTCAACCGCCAACTGTTTCCCTCTTCATGCTTTAATGTACTTGACATTGTGGTTGAATTCTTTAGTGACCAAGTCTTAACATTCTTGATTGGGAGATTCGGTGTTCCTACAACCTGTCACACATTTTAAAAAAACATGTCGACAAGCTATTTATACAGAATGACTTATACTAAATTTGAAATTAAATAACTTAAATGTGGTTTGACAACATCTGAAACTAATCTTGCAATAATCTTCTTGTGATCCTTCGTAGGATGGTCACACAAGCAAATGTGTTCTGTGCACTTTGTGATTTCAAATAAACTGTCTATTTTTCTTCGCAGCTCTCACTCTCCACGAAAAATTTGGCACAGTACACTTTGCAATGAACTGAACATGATTGCTCCTAACCACGATGTACATTCGATTACTAGTAATGTGCATATTTCACACAGCATCGGTTAGCATTTTTTTGTCAATGAACATCTGTCCAATAACAGGATTTTCACTTTCTTGATCTACAACAAGGTAGTTGTCATCTTGCTTATTTTATTCAACCGGTTGTGTACTCCTCGGTTTCAAACCAAGGTACTCTCGGAACATACCACCCCCCTCATTCAAGCGGTCCTTACCTCTTCGGCCTTAAAGCAATGATGGATGGTTGGTAACATGTCCGGCCTGTACTTTCGATTGACGGTACATTTCTATGGGCAAATACAACGGAAAGATATTCATTGCCATGGGTGTTGATTATAACAATTATCAATATCCCGTCTGTTATGCGTTGGTTGAGGAGGAGTTTGAGAATAATTGGGGTTGGTTTTTAAGACGGCTACGTAAACATGTATGCAGGGATAGATTACGTGTTTGCAGAATCTCAAACAGTGTTGGTGGAATTCTTGTAGCAATGTCAGATTGGGGCAACGGATTCGTATCACACCTTATAGGATTCATAGATGGTGTTTGTTCCATTTCAGAAGTAACTTCTCTAGTAAGCATCCCGGGGGGACTTGAGACGTTTGATATGGCTAGCTGGAAGTATCCCGCAAGTCAGAAAGCACAATGCCTACTTGAAAAAAATAGGCGAGATATCACCTAGTGCTTTACAGTGGCTTTGTAACGTTCCTGCTGAATTATAGACCTTCTGTCACAATCGGGATGGTGCCCATTACGGACAAGCTACTAATAACATCATGGAAGGCTACAATGGTAACATACAAATGGCTCGTTTCCTTCCTATTACGGCAATGATGGAGTACATATTCTACAAAAATGTCAAAATTGTGAATACACAAAGAAACCAAGTCGTTGATGCTCTACATGAAGGCCAACAATTCTGTCGAAGGACGAATGATATGATAACTAGATATACGGAGAAGGTTAAAGCACATACAGTTGCAACATATAGTTGTCAACTTGGCATTTTCACAGTTGTTACTCAACGCTACCGGGTGAAAGGTGGCACGGAGGGGGGACACCAGCATAATGTGGACATTAGTAAGAAAACTTGCACTCGTGGAAAATGGAAATGTCACCATATGCCTTGTTCTCATGTAATGGCTGGTTGTTTGGTGAACAACATTAACTAGAAGAAGTGGGTTGGACCTTACCACTATTCATCCAAATTGCATAAGTTATGGGAACCTTAGATATTTCCATTACCAAACACGGAGTTGTGGAACTACGTTTTACCATTCGAGTGGCAGATGTATGGGAAATTGATACCTAATGAGGCCTACAGGAAGGTGAAGAAAAAGCATGACACTAAGGGATAGTCTGTAAAAATTTGAACTGAAATGGATCAGTCAAGATCAGGGAAGAAGTGTTGTCGGTGTAAGCAGGAAGGACATACAAAACGGAGCAAACTTTGTCCATAGCATCCCCCAGAGCTTTGAAGTTGATGAAATCAAGTTTTTTGTTTGGTGTGATTTGACTCCTTGAATTTCTGTTATTTACTTTGTGTGATTTTATCTATTTCATGTACTTTTGTTTTTATTAGTTGTTTTTTTGTGCTTAATATCAGTTTCATTTCACCATTTCAAGTGTTGAAAACATAAAAATGCCTACACTTATGAAAACATAGCAATTGCACAATTGTACACACTTCCAATAATAAAAGTACAATAGTTTACTACTCGTCGGACATGTCGCAGTCCGATTGAATATAAGAGCTTATGCTCCATTGATGATGTTGTCTAGCCTGTAGGATGTCTCTGTCCTCTGCATACATCCTCGCATCTCTTGCTATGCTATGCGACTTCCAGTTGTTGAGGAGTATTGCATACCATGAATTTAGCGTGCTATTTTGGTACTCTTAGTCCATACATCTGACATTGTTCGACACAAATGTCAAGAGTTCGTGTATGCCATTCCAACTCTCTTTACATTGTTGTTACAGAAAAAGTTGTGTAACGATGATTAGTATAAGTCATTATGTGTCGATGATAGTGATTTTAGTTACATATTTATATTCACCCGGACTGTTGTCTACCACTTGCATTATTTACAGGTTTTGGTTTTAATATTGATGAGAGACTGTAAAAAGTTGTGTAGTCCCGTCAATATAGCCGCCGATGCTTATGAAGCACACCCAGATAGTTCCCTAAACCTTCCCCAAATCTCCTTTCCAAGAGAAAGCGGAACCACTTCCAATACTGAATGAATCACTCTAGAAGCTCCTCAACCAATCACTCCAATTCCGCAAGCTCCTCGAACTGACTACAAAAGTACGCAGTGGAAGGGTTGTAAAATGTTCATTAATAGTGGTGGTAAGATCCTTTCTACTTATTTCATGTTTCATGTACAGATTCAATGTTTACATATATTGGTGATAACATGTAATTTTGCAGATGCGGATTATTTAGCTAACGAGCACCTAAATCCAATGATAATAGAATGTAAAATCACTTATTCTGTCAAAGTAAGGATTATTAAAGGAATTTCAAAATATGCACTTAAAGAATATGATGACTTTGTGGACGCCATACATGCCGATTTTGCAAAGGGATGGATTGTAAGAATCCGTGACTCGGAGTAGGGCTGAGCATTCGGACGGTTCGGTCCCGAACCGAATAAACCGAAAACCGAAATGTCATTTTTTTTCTGGACCGAACCGGACCGAACCGAAATAATTCGGTTCGGTTCGGTCCGGACCGAAAAAACCAAATTTTTTTTTAAAAAAAACCTATATTATAAATAAAGCTAAAAATTCATGATTTATCACAAAAATAATAATCAATTAATCATCACTATTTCACCAACATAGATATAATTAGAATTTACAAATTAGATAATATAATTATATTTTATAAGATATATATAAAATGTATATAACATAAATATAAAATTAAAGTATATATTATTCGGACTATTCGGTCCGGACCGAAATATTTTTCAAAGAACCGAACCGAACCGATTTTTATTTTGGTCTATTCGGTCCGGACCGAATAAACCGAATTTTCAAAAAATTAGAACCGAACCGAACCGAATTTGCACGGTTCGGTTCGGTTTTTCGGTTTCGGTTCGGTTTTGCTCAGCCCTAACTCGGAGCTATTTGGTAAAAGAATCAACATAGTAGATGATGGGACATGGCAAGTTGATTGTTACCTTCGATTGGATAAGGATCGGTATCCACTTATCCGTAAACTGGTTGAAGTCGGCTGTGTTATAGTCCTCTACAAGATATGTTGTCAATTTGAGATCACTTTTGCCGTGGACGTTATAGACTACAAAATTTCACATTTTATTGGGGCTATTCAAATATATTAGTTGTATTTTAGAATGAATTGTACCATTGTAATGAATTAATTATACTCTTATGATGATTTTAGGCTATTTCTTCGAACTGTATCATGTTTTTAAGAACCAAGAGATCATGTTTGTTGAAGCTATTTTCATAGTTGTGTAGTCACGTCAACAGACCTTTAATTATTTACAACTGTTGGTGTGTACTACTGATCATAGTCTATATAAAGTTGTATTGTCCCGTCAACAGTAACATAGCTTTCATTATTTATAGCTGTTGATGTGTATTATTGATCTCCAAATATATTTATTAAACCGTTCTTCCTATTTATTCATAATCACAATTTACTACCTTCTTCTCAAAAAATCTTTATTTAAGGCACTTGCATCAAATGGATAAGGGCAAAAAAGCAGAAACCAGCAAGCGAGCATGAGATATTCAAATTGAAATGGAAGCTCGAGCTGCAAAGAAACGTCAAAATGCAATGGAAGCTGAAGCTGCAAGAGAACGTCAAATTGCAAAGGAAATTGAGGAAGCTGAGGACAAGAATTACGCTTTTGACCTCAATGAATTTTAGTAACTTGTATGGTAGTCCTGGTGTGATTTCATGGTTATTGTCAAAGTTCATGTTTCCATTTTAACTAAGTTTGCTTGTTTGCCTCTTTGATTTCAATAAAAGTGTGAAATTTGTGTTTTGTCGTCAATTTTGGACCTCAAAAAACCATTCTCACACATATTATTATTTGGTTTTTTTTGGCTTATAGCAAAGTAGGAAGTTAATACTTTAATATGAAACAAAATTTACAAAAAAAAAACATGTTAAAAATTGTATTTTTGGCCCCCCAATATGCCTCCACAAACAAATTATTAAGAATTTTATGTGTACTAGTCTATTTCGGGGCCAAAAAATCATAGTTACACATAATATTTTTTTTCTAGTTTTTTCGCTTATAGCAAAGTAGGACGTTAATACAGAACAAAAATAACGATAAAAAAATTGTTTTTTAGGCCCCTAACATGCCTCCACAAAGTTATTGTTAAAAATATGATGTGGATTTGTCATATTCGGACCCCAAATGAACATAGCTACACAAATTATTTTTTCGAGATTTTTGGCTTATACAAATGTAGAACGTCAATACTTCAATACTGAGCAAAAAAAAAAGAAATAAATTTATTTGCAAATACATTTTATAAGCCTCTGAAATTGACCACTAACAAAGTTGTAAAACAGTTCTAATTTAAGCCAAAAAAAAAAAGGCAATAGGTTCGCCACTTCAAGTGGCGTTTTCCGCTGGTAAATGGATCAGCTTTGTGTGTGTTTTTATATACATCATCTAGATTCAAATTGATATGTTGGTGAACCAAGACCAGTAATTTTTGTTATCTTATATCCTTTTTGTCAAGTAATACCCAAAAACTAACACTATTTGCTACTCTATGCTCATAAGTTTTTTTTTTACATCCAGGTCAATATCTTGCTGATGTTGTTGGAAGTCCGTATTATGTTGCACCTGAGGTGCTGTACAAATATTGTGGTCCTGAAATCGATGTATCGATGTATGGAGTGCTGGCGTTATATTATACATCTTACTATGTGGAACTCCTCCCTTTTGGGCAGGTACTACAGAGATAAAAAGTATGCAATGCTGAGTGCATCAATTTATTACACGTGTGTATTCATTATGGTGGTGGATGTTTTTTTTGCTTCATGTGCATGATTTCTGCAGAAACCGACTCTGGTATTTTCAGACAGATTTTAAAAGGAAAAATAGATTTTGTATCTGATCTGTGGCCGCAGATTTCAGAAAGTGCGAAAGATTTAATACGGAAGATGCTTGATAGAAGCCCAAGAGAAAGAATATTCTAGTATCAGCTACTATAGGTCTGTGTTTACTCTAAATACAACGTCTGGAACAAGATAGTCAGCTCTACTAATAATAATAATAAGCAGTGTTTAGGATAATAGTGCAATACAACGATAAAATGAAAAGATACACCCGAGCATTCGAGAGGCTCGGTCTCTCCTACTTTCTCCAATTAAGTGTTTACTTCTTGAATGATAACCCTAATTTCTGCCTCTTGCCCCTTTTTACTCGATCCTCTCTTGTTGTCAATTTACTCTTCTGTCCCTCCTCCTCAAAAGACTTTTCTACCCTTTAATTTAATTATTCGCTGCTTTCTTTTTCCTTGTGTATTTAAGTTTCGTGAACTGTGACTCTCCATTGCTTGCAATACTCGCCTCCCAAAGAGCCACCTTGTCCTCAAGGTGAAAATCAGGAAATCGTCGGTTGAGAGCTGAAAAATCTTCCCAGGTGGCCTCAAACTCGGCCATTCCTTTCCATTTGATCAAGACTTCGACATTGTCAGGACGCCCATTGCGAATTCCCAAAACCTGTTCCGGTTCTGCTATGAGTACCAAATCCTCAGAAATATTAGGAAGTAGTGGTGATGCCTGAAACCCCGTACCCACAGCCTGCTTTAGTTGGGACACATGAAACACGGGATGAATTTTTGACGATGCTGGCAACTTCAACTTATATGCCACAGTGCCCACTCGCTGTTCCACTTCGAAAGGCCCATAGAACCGCGCTGCGAGCTTCTCCCAAGCTCGTCGTGCCAGTGTTTGTTGTCGATAGGGTTGGAGTTTTAGATGCACCCAATCCCCTACCTGAAATTCAACCTCCCTTCTCTTTTTATCTTCTTGAATCTTCATTCGTTGCTGAGCACAAAGTAAGTTAAATTGTAGCTCATCCAGCATCGCATCTCTCTCCATTAAGTGTTGTTCGATGCTTGAGACCCCTGTGTTGGAAGCTGTACCTCGAACAAGAGGAAGCGGGTCTCGCCCGTATAATGCTTTGAAAGGGGACATGGATGTAGCTCTATGCATTGCTGTGTTATAGCTATATTCTGCCCAGGCTAGCCACAACACCCACTTTCGAGGTTGCCCGTTCACAAAGCATCTCAAGTACGTTTCTAACCCCTTATTAACCACCTCCGTTTGTCCATCCGACTGGGGGTGGTAGGCAGTGCTCCGCTGTAGCTTAGTTCCTTGGAGACGAAAAAGTTCCTTCCAAAACAAGCTCGGGAAAATTTTGTCACGGTCGGACACAATGGTTGATGGAAAACCATGTAGTCGCACTATTTCTGTCACAAACACAGCTGCTACCGATTGTGCAGTGAATGGATGTTTCAACGCAATAAAATGTGCATATTCGGTGAACCTGTCAACCACCACCAACACTGAGTCATACCCGAACGATTTTGGTAACCCTTCGATGAAATCTAGTGAGATGTCGTCCCAAACTCGAGTGGAAATTGGCAAAGGTTGTAGGAGTCCGGCCGGTTGTAGAGTGGATGTCTTACTCTGTTGACAAATCAAACAAGCTTCCACATAGTTTGCAATCTCTTGACGCATACCCACCCAAAACCACTCACGAGCTATTCGTTGATAAGTCTTTAGTTCACTAGCATGCCCCCTACCACTGAATCGTGATACTCGTGTAGAATAGTTGCCACCAACTCGCATCCTTTGGGAATTACCACTCGGCCTTTATACTTCACGATGCCTTGCTCCTCCGAAAACCCTTTGGAGAACTCCCCTCCTTTTTCTATCTCCTGCCTCAGTTTAATCAAGTATGGATCGTCTCGAATTTTGTGTTGAATGTCCTCCCAAACTACTCCATGCGAACTGACTAGAGACCCCAACTCCACTCCCTCAACTATCTTTCGTGACAGTGCATCTGTCACTCGATTTGAAGCCCCTGGTTGATATTGTATCTCGAATGTGAATCCCATTAACTTACTTACCCACTTTTGGTACTCCGCACCTACTTCACGCTGTTCTAACAAAAACCTCAAGCTTTGTTGATCCATTTTAATTATAAACTTCCTGCCCAATAAGTAATGTCGCCATTTCATGACTGATAACACAATCGCCATTAACACTTTTTCATACAATGACTTAAGTCGAGCTCTTTGACCCAAGGTGCTGCTATAAAAAGCCACAGGGTGCCCTTGCTGAGATAAAACTGCTCCTAACCCGTAGCTTGAGGCATCGGTCTCCACAACAAACGGTAGCTCGAAATTAGGAAGGGCCAAAACCGGCGTTGTAGTGAGTTTTTGTTTGAGCTGTTGAAAAGCCATGTCTGCCTCCTTATCCCACCGAAAATTATCCTTTTTTAACTGTTCAGTCAGTGGAAGAGCAATCTTAGCATACCCGTGCACAAATTTCCGATTGTACCCCGTTAATCCAAGAAACCCCCGTAACTCCTTGACATTTCGAGGCACCTCCCACTCCAACATCACCTTGATTTTGTCCCCATCGACTGCCACCCCTTTTGAAGAAATAACATGGCCCAAGTAAGCAATTTCTGTTCGGCCAAAAGCACATTTTTTCTGATGTGCGTATAACTGATGCTGTTGCAAGGTCTGCAATACCACTGACAAATGTTCTCGATGCGCTTCTAGTGTTGGGTTGTACACCAAAATATCGTCGAAGAAGATGAGTACAAATTTTCTCAAGTATGGTTTGAACACCTCGTTCATAAGGGCTTGAAAAGTAGCTGGCCCATTCATTAACCCGAACGGCAACACACAAAACTCATAGTGTCCCTCGTGGGTTCTGAACGCTGTTTTGTGTATGTCTCCCTCGTTCATGCGAATCTGGTGGTACCCGGATTTTAGGTCTAGCTTCGAGAAAAAAACTGCCCCGTGCAACTCATCTAATAGCTCATCGATCACTGGTATGAGGTATTTATCCGGGACTGTCACCTTGTTTAACGCCCTATAATCCACACAAAAACGCCAAGATGCGTCTTTCTTCTTTACCAAAATCACTGGGCTTGAGAACGGACTCCGAGACACCTGAATAATTTTAGCTTGGAGCATCTCTCTGATCATCTGCTCAATCTCATTCTTCTGAATTTGAGGGTATCTGTAGGGCCTGACTGACACTGGTGCGGTGCCTGGCTGGAGGTTTATGCTGTGTGAATACGTTCTGTGAGGTGGAAGTCCCACTGGCATTTAGAAGACCCCTTTGTATTTCTGCAGTATTGGAGCTACCCAAGGAGGAACACTCTCCTTTTCTTGTTTCTCAACTGACTCATTCTCACTGCCATCAATGCAATTTAATTCCACCAGAATCCCCGACCCTGTTTTCTTCAACGTTCTGATCATGGCTTTGAGTGAAATCCTGGTCTTTTCCAACGCGGGCTCCCCTTTTATTGTTACTGTTTCTCCCTGCACCCTAAAACTGAGCGTTTGAGTTTTCCAATTCGCACTCATCGTACCCAGCTTCTCCAACCATTCAATTCCCAAAATTACATCTGAACTCCCAAGATGTAGTGGAAGAAAATCTTCCACCACCTCAATGCCTTGTATCCATACTGATAACCCTTTGCACACCCCACTGCCCTGTACAGATTCTCCTGTCCCCAAAGCCACCCCGAAGCCCTTCGTCGGAGTTACTCTGATCCCCAACTTGCGTACTGTTTCCATCGACACGAAGTTATGGGTCGCCCCCGGGTCGACCATCACTATCACTTGTACACCTTTGATAGTGCCCAACGGTTTAATGGTTTTAGGGGTAGTAAGACCCACTACTGAGTTTAGTGACACCTCAGGTTGGTTCTGCTCCTCTCCTCCAACTCCCTCACTCTCCGTGCTCGGACTCAACAACGGGCTGTCGTATTCATCCTCTTCTCCCTGCGTTAACAATACACTGAGCTCCCTTTTATTGCAACGGTGGCCCACCTGCCACTTTCAATCACACCGAAAACACAGCCCTTTTTCTCGCCTACTCTGCCACTCCTTGTCACTCGACCTCCTTATCTCTCCTATAGGTTTAGCCACTGGCACTGAACTCACGCTTTTTGCGCTGACCATCGAGCTCGTGTACCCAGACAACAAGGTGGGCGACCTTGTGCTACTGTTAGACGACCCACTTGAACTCTTACTATCAAAAGAATGGTTGGTAGGACTAAAAGATTTTTGTGAGTTGTAATAGAATGGACTGTATGTACCTCTGTTTCCCACATTGGAATTGCTGACTTTGTTTCGAGCACGCGCCTCCGTGTTGCATCTCAGCTTCTCTTCTATCTTCAAAGACAAGTCCATTGCGTGCTCTAAACTCTGCGGTCCCAACAATCTCAACTCTGCCTTAATCTCTTCTTTTAAAACGTTGACATATTGTCCCTTTGCTATTTCTTCAGGAATTCCCACCAATGGGGCCATAAGTTCAATAAACCCTCTACGATACTCCACGACTGACTCGGTTTGTGTATGACCCAACCATTGTTCCTGGAGGCTGCCTGCAGAAGTCGGTCGAAACTGTTGAAGTAAGAGCCGTTTTAACTCAACCCAACTCCTCACCGGTCTCCTACCATTCTCAAACTGAAACCACAGTAAGGCATCTCCGTCCATCGCCACAATGGCTGCTTCCAACTGTTCCCCTTCTGTCAACTTGTAGAAACTAAAGAACCTTTCCGCTCTCATAATCCACCCATCTGGGTTCTCTCCATAGAACATTGGCAAATCCAACTTCTTAAGCTTCCACTGAGATCCCCCCCCCATGACCCATGGGAAAATACCCACTTAAATCTGTTCCACCTCGACCCGGCCCGGGACCCGGTCCACGACCCGACCCATATATACCATCCTGACCCGACCCGAACCCCACGGCCCTACCCGACCCGATTCCAGAACCCTCGGGTCGAAAACCTACCTCAACTTCCTGGGTCAAACCCGACTGAACTTTTTCATGAGCGGCCTGAGTTCTTCGCACCATCTCCATCGTTAACATCACTTCTTCTTGAAACCTCGCTTGTTCACCCTTCATCGCCTCCACAGCCACTTCATACTTCTCCGCCACCCGCTCAGCTTGTAGATCTAACGACTTGGTGAGTCGATCGATTAATCTCTCTTGGAGGTCTTGTGTGGCTGCTCGAACACCCGCTGCGATTTGTTCTGCCAAACCTGTACGCAGCTCACTCACCCCTTGCTCCAACAACTCAATACGGTGCTGATTTGATGGCGGCACCACCATTCTGAACCGTTACCGCTCTAATACCAATTTGCTAGTATCAGCTACTATAGGTCTGTGTTTACTCTAAATACAACGTCTGGAACAAGATAGTCAGCTCTACTAATAATAATAATAAGCAGTGTTTGGGATAATAGTGCAATACAACGATAAAATGAAAAGATACACCCGAGCATTCGAGAGGCTCGGTCTCTCCTACTTTCTCCCATTAATTGTTTACTTCTTGAACGATAACCCTAATTTCTGCCTCTTGCCCCTTTTTACTCGATCCCCTCTTGTTGTCAATTTACTCTTCCGTCTCTCCTCCTCAAAAGACTTTTCTACCCTTTAATTTAATTATTCGCTGCTTTCTTTTTCCTTGTGTATTTAAGTTTCGTGAACTGTGACTCTCCATTGCTTGCAGAATAACTGCCTATGAAGTCTTATGTGAGTCTTATGTGTTTGGTAGCAAGTATACTTGTGTTACTTTATGTTAATTAAACTCTTTTTCTATCAATGTACTTCTTGACAATGCAACTGAGTGATGGAAACAAAACAGTTTAACAATGCAACTGCAATGTATAATGTGGAAGAAGAACAACTGTTTTGATTGCTTTAAAACACAAGACATTACACTCTTTAAATAGAGAATACAAAAGCACACAAACTGCTTAAACAATTAACTAAAACAGAAAAACAAAAAAGAACCCATGCTAAGCTGTTCTTGAATCTCAGCAACGTGTTGTTGGATCTCAGTCACATGCCTCCTGCATATTCTCTGCAAAACCACACTGATGGCACTCCTTCAAACCATGTGTTACAGACAATGGAAGCACCAACACACGAGCAACACACTAATATAGGATGGTCGCCACTTGAAGTGGCTTCCAAGCCTTGGTCGCCACTTGAAGTGGCTTCCAAGCCTTGGTTGCCACTTGAAGTGGCTTCCAAGCCTATATAATATATAATAAGGTTTAGATAAACTCCAACAATCTCTCCCTTTATCTAAACGTGCTTCACCAGGTCTTTCACTCCAAGTAGCTTGCGCATTTCCTCAAATTTTGCAGTAGACAAAGCTTTAGTTAGAATGTCTGCCTTCTGATCATTTGTACGCACATACTTCACAACTATTTCTCCTCTCTCTACACAATCTCTGATGAAGTGATAACGCACATCAATATGCTTGCTTCTCCCGTGAAAGACTGGATTTTTTGTTAGGTTAATTGCAAACTTGTTGTCCACAAAGATGACCACAGGTTCTGGACTCATATCAGTCACTTGTCTTAGCAAATTTTTCAACCAAATTGCTTGACATGCTGCAGCTGTTGCTGCCATAAATTCAGCTTCACATGATGATAATGCTACACACCTCTGTTTCTGTGATACCCAAGTTATAAGGTTATCATTCAGATAAAATGCCATGCCACCTGTGCTTTTCCTGTCATCCACACTTCCAGCTAGATCACTGTCTGCATACCCTGACAAGATATAATTTCCTACTCCACGTGAGTATATCAATCCATACTCAAGTGTGCCCTTTACATACCTGAGTATCCTTTTCACAGCTTCAAGATGCAAGACAGTAGGTTTCTCCATGTATCGACTGACAATGCCAACAGAATAGGCAATGTCTGGTCTAGTGTGTACAAGATACCTCAATCCACCAATTATGCTTCTGAACTGAGTTTCATCTACTAGTTTACCACCACCATCTTTATGCAACTGAATCTTAACTTCCATAGGATATTTGACTGGATTGCAGTCTCTCATTCCTGCTTTGTCCAACACTTTCTTGGCATATGCAGTTTGTTTCAGTTCAATGTAGTTCCTTTCTTGGCATACCTCCAAACCAAGATAGTATGACAACTTTCCTAAGTCTGTCATCTCAAACTCACTGGCCATCTGGTTCTTGAACTTCTTGACACTTTCAACATTTGATCCTGTTACAATTAGATCATCCACGTACACTCCAACCACCAAACTCTCATCACCTTCACGTTTGGTGTAAACAGCATGTTCATATGGGCATTTTATGAAATTGAGTTCTCTTAAGCATTTGTTAAGGCGGGTGTACCAGGCTCGTGGAGCCTGTCGAAGCCCATACAAAGCTTTTAACAGCTTGTATACCTTTCTTTCTTCATTTTTCTTCACATATCCTTCTGGTTGTGATACGTACACTTCTTCGAGCAACTCACCATTCAAAAATGCAGACTTCACGTCAAGATGGTGTACCTCCCATCCATGCTTGGCTGATAGTGCCAATAACAGCCTTACTGTCTCCAACCTTGTGACTGGTGCAAATACTTCGTCAAAGTCTATGCCCTTTTTCTGCACATAGCCTTTTGCTACGAGACGTGCTTTGTACTTCACAATGTTGCCAGTTGAGTCTTTCTTCAGTTTGTAAACCCATTTCAAGTTTATGGATTTTCTTCCTTCTGGTAGGTTAGTTAACACCCACGTTTTGTTTTTCTCGATTGCATCGATTTCAACCTGCATTGCCTTCTTCCAAGCATCTTCTTTTGTTGCTTGGCTGTAAGTTACTGGTTCATCAACACCAGCAAACAATAATTCTTCTGCTAGTTCAATTGCCTCTGTCACATTGTATATGTCATTGAGCCTTCGAGTCTTTACAGGCTCCATGCTCCCACTGCTAGAGTTTGAATTTGCAGACGAGCTTAGACTTTCAGCAGCACCTGTAGCATTTGAATGTACATGAGTCACAAACTCTGAGTCTCCTTCATAATGCTCTCCACCTTGTGCCTCAAAAATGACAAAGGCATCTGGGACAACATTTCCTTCTTCTGACCTTTGCCAGTTCCAACCTTTCTTTTCTTCAAAATGCACATCCCTGCTCACGTGCAAACATCCAGTTTTTGGATCAAACAAGCGATGTGCCTTAGTTCCAGGTTCTTTACCAAGATACACCACCTGTTTGCTACGATCATCTAGTTTACTGGTGTGCACCTTTGGGATCTTCATGTGTGCTAAGCATCCAAAGATGCGTATGTGATCTAGGTGTGGTTTCTTCCCAGTCCAAGCTTCATATGGGGTCTCACCAACTAATGCTTTTGTTGGTAACCTGTTCAAGATATAGACAGCATGTCTGACTGCCTCTCCCCAATAAATTTGTGGCATCTCTTTTTCTTTAAGCAAGCTCCTTGTCATGGCAACAATGGTACGATTTCGTCGTTCCACCACCCCATTTTGCTGAGGACAATAGGGAGCTGTGAGATGCCTTTGAATCCCTGCATTAGCACAATAATCCTCGAATTCTTTGGAGGTGAATTCTCCACCTCTATCAGTTCTGAAAACTCTTATCTCTGTCTTTGCTTCTTTTTCAACTAACACTTTAAATTTCTTGAAGGCAGTCAATGCCTCATCCTTCGTTTTTAGCAAGTAAATCCACATTGCTCTACTAAGATCATCTACAAGCAATAAGAAATACCTGTTACCAGCTGGTGTAGGTGGTGAGATAGGTCCACACAGATCACCATGTATCAACTCTAGTTTTTCTTTTGCAACAAAATCTGATTTTGAGGGAAATGAACGTTGTGTTTGCTTAGACAATAAACATCCACTGCACAACTCTTTTGGCCTCATCAGTTTTGGAATTCCATACACCATTTCTTTGCTTGACATGAGATTCATTGCTTGAAAATTGGCATGACCTAAACGTGAATGCCAGGTCCAGGTTTCTTCTTCCATCTTTGACAATAAACACTCAGAGCTACTATCTTCGAGTAGGATCTTGTATAGCCTGTTAGGTGACTTTTTTACTTTCATTAGTAGTCTTCCTGTTTCCTCGTAGATCCAAAGATGCTCACCCTCAAGTATCACTTTATTCCCACTCTCAGATAACTGTCCAAGACTGATTATGTTGTTATGCAGGGTGGGAATGAAGTATACCTCGTGTAGCTGTCTTTCTTCACCATTCTTACACTTGAAGGTTATTGATCCTTTGCCTTCAATATCTACCGTCGAACCATCACCGAACTTCACCTTTCCTGTCACCCTTGTATCGAGTTCTGTAAACTTGGAGCGTATTCCTGTCATATGGTTGCTAGCACCATTGTCTAGGTACCACAACCTTGCATCATGGATGGTGTTTTTTTGTGTTGGTGTCAAACTTTCTTCGTTTAACAGAACGAAGTTGGTTTCTTTGCCTTTGCATTCTGATAGTAACAAAGTAGGTTCATCTTCATCATCTTGCACCTGTGTTAGGTTAGACTCATGAGAGTTGTCTTTGTCTCGTGTCCTTTCTTTCTTTGGCTTCTTGCACTCTGTGGCAAAATGTCCAAGCCCACTGCAATTGTAGCACCTTACTCGACTTTTATCGAAACGGCTACCACTGTTAGAACCTCCACGACTTGTTTCATGTGAACGTCCTTGTTGCTGATTCTCCCTTGTACTAGTTGCATCATTATTTCTCCTGCCTCTGCCACGATATGATCTACCTCCTCTGGTTCTATGATTCGAGTTTGACTTGCTCCGTTTTATCCATTCTTCTTGTGTGAGGAGCAACTGGCCATTAGAACTCTCAGTTTGTTGGCCTTTCATTCGTTCTTCGTGGGTTTTGAGACGACCCATTACTTCTTCCACTGTCATAGTTTTCAAATCTCCAAACTGCTCTATAGTTGATGCAATTTGAAGAAATTTTGCTGGCACTGCACGTAGGAGTTTCTTCACCACGCTTGCCTCGTCTATTTTCTCTCCCAGGATTCTTATGTTTGTCACAATTCCTGTTAACTTCATACAGAAATCATCGAGTTGGTCCATTTCCTTCATTGTTATGGACTCAAACTCTGCTCTCAAAGTCTGCACTTTTGCAGTCTTTACCCTTTCTTCCCCATGCACATTACTTTTAAGTAATCCCAAGCTTCTTTGGCTGTCTCTTTCTCAGCAATTGACAGCAAGATTTCTTCAGGTATACCCTGGTAAATCGCAGCCAAAGCCATCTGGTCTATCTTGTCTTCGACTGTGACTTTGGGATCGCCTTGTTCTACAGCATGCCACACTCCTTGTGCCTTCATAAAAACCTTCATTTTTAGAGACCATACTGTGTAGTTGCTTCTGGACAACATAGGATAACTGAGACCAACTGAACCTTCTTTTGGTTTTGGTGCTTCCATTGTTGTACTTGCAGATGTGGTGACTGGTGGGGTTACTGTGTTTCTAGGCATGTGTGTTTAGGCTTACAACGACCTGGGTGCTCTGATACCAGATTGATGGAAACAAAACAGTTTAACAATGCAACTGCAATGTATAATGTGGAAGAAGAACAACTGTTTTGATTGCTTTAAAACACAAGACATTACACTCTTTAAATAGAGAATACAAAAGCACACAAACTGCTTAAACAATTAACTAAAACAGAAAAACAAAAAAGAACCCATGCTAAGCTGTTCTTGAATCTCAGCAACGTGTTGTTGGATCTCAGTCACATGCCTCCTGCATATTCTCTGCAAAACCACACTGATGGCACTCCTTCAAACCATGTGTTACAGACAATGGAAGCACCAACACACGAGCAACACACTAATATAGGATGGTCGCCACTTGAAGTGGCTTCCAAGCCTTGGTCGCCACTTGAAGTGGCTTCCAAGCCTTGGTTGCCACTTGAAGTGGCTTCCAAGCCTATATAATATATAATAAGGTTTAGATAAACTCCAACACTGAGTTCATATCAGGTCATCCTTGGATCGTGGATGACAGGGTTGCACCAGATAAGCCCTTGGATTCTGCAGTTCTGACACGACTGAAGCAGTTCTCGGCTATGAACAAACTAAAAAAGATGGCTTTGCGTGTATGTTTACCTCTTTAGATGACTGCATATTTTGCGGTTTTAACCTGTGCTTTTAATCAGTATCTACCAATACTTGTATGATTTGTATTGTGAATATTGAGCAAGCTGTGCATAATTTGCTAAGATTTCAAGCTTTACAATATTTGGTCTGTCATTACTTAATTTTAATTTGATAGAGCCATGTCATGACAAGATTTGAAAAACAATGCAGAAAATGACAGTGATCAAACATGTATGCTGTGGATCATGACTCTTAAGCGACATAGATTAGGCCAGTTGATCGCTTCAATAATTGCATACAGATGTTATGGAACAATAAG
Organism: Saposhnikovia divaricata; assembly: GCA_036435485.1. Taxonomy (NCBI): domain Eukaryota; kingdom Viridiplantae; phylum Streptophyta; class Magnoliopsida; order Apiales; family Apiaceae; genus Saposhnikovia; species Saposhnikovia divaricata. The sequence continues at coordinate 54,379,946 of CM071598.1, forward strand.
AATTTTATTTTAAAGCATTAGGAAAGATAAGCCACGAACTAAACCAGGATAGTTTGATTTGACTAGTCTTGAAAGGAAACTTTTTCTGTCAACGTATAAAGTAACATATGCAGCGTTCATGATTCTTTGTCTAACCTGCTATTTACAGGTCATAGCAGAAAGTCTTTCTGAAGAAGAAATTGGCGGTTTAAAGCAACTGTTCAGAATGATAGATACAGACAACAGCGGCACTATAACATTCGAGGAGCTGAAACATGGATAGAAAAGAGTAGGCTCTAATCTAATGGAGTCTGAGATCCATGATCTTATGAATGCGGTACTTGTTATATTCAAATTGTGTCATTTAATTCTAAATTAATCTAAATCATCAAAATATCTTAATTACAATCTGGTTCAATCTATTCACTAAAATTGTCGCTGGCAGGCTGATATTGACAACAGTGGCACAATTGACTATGGAGAATTTCTCGCTGCTACTTTGCACGTCAACAAGATGGAGAGGGAGGAGAACTTAGTCAGAGCATTTACTTTCTTTGACAAGGATGGGAGTGGTTACATAACCATTGACGATCTGCAACAGGCTTGCAAAGATTTTGGTCTCGATGAGGTTAAACTGGATGAGATTATTAGTGAGATTGATACGGATAATGTAAGAGTTTCCTTTCCATATTATTCATTTGGATTACAAAATTTAATAGAAGTTGTTCTTGGAATCAATTCATTGCTTCTTCTTTTGTAACCGTCAATTGGAATAATTAATATTCACACTGTCACAAGCAAATATGTCTTGACTGAGACTGGAACTATCAAGCTTTATTACCATGAAGAGATATGGCATCCATTGTTTTGTCATTGGTGCATGTCTTAACTGAGATTCGAACTATCAAGCTTACTACTATGAGGAGAGAGGGTATTTATTGTTGTGCTCTGGGTGCATATTCGTTCTTTATATAGTTTATTCATAGGGTCTTCGTCAGCGGCTCCATAAATCTTGTAGTTCTGTGCCATGAAACTTATGTAGTTCAAAGTTATTTTTGAAGTTTTGTTGCAAATATTCTAATAGTTTCGTTAATCGGATTCTTAACCAGCCTTGTTTTTTTTTTCTTTTGTTGCAGGACGGACGTATAGATTACAATGAATTTGCTACAATGATGAGGAAGGGTGATGTAGGAGCTGGGAGCAGAAGCATGAGAGGCAATCTGAACTTTAACAACTTTAACGTGGCTGAAGCTTTAGGAGCTACCGATTCCAAAGGTCTTGACGGAGCTGTCAACTCTTTGAAAGAAACATAAGCCTATGCCCCCCTAATAATACTACGGAAAATGCTAATGCCTCTACTGACAGTGTCGAAAAAAGATGGCAATGAAAACAGTTCCAGAAAATCACATGTATACACTATATCTTTTCAGTTCTGGTTACTTGTTTGATTTGTTCATAGTTGATAATTCTGTTAACGGCTAATCCAAATTTAAATTTTTTTATTCATAAATTTGTTAAATGTTTACTAAAATTATTGCAGCGAAAATAGTACTATTCAATGAAATATTACAACACAAAATACATTAATTTTAATTACTTCACCGAGAATATATGCATGGTTTTTTTTATTTTGCCTTATAGATTTGCAATATTTAAGTAATTTTTACATTTTTTAAATAATCATATTCCCAAATACGTACTGTTGGCACAAAATGAACTGTGTACACAAAGTGTTTGTATAAATTGAAGAGAACAAAACGATTTGCTGAACTACTTCTTATTCATGCTGAACGTTTACAATATATAGAAAAACAATACAAGATAAGGAAATGGTTCCTATAACATAGGATCTAAACTAACAAACCCAATCGAATCAATTTATTCTCATAATGCTCTTACATTATCTCCATCAGTCTAACAGAAACCAAAGACTTTGTAGAGCATCATTCACGGACCAAACAAACAGCAAAGTTTAGATTAACACCCCAACATACTCCCCCTTAATCTGAATTTGTCTTGATGCATTTCATAACCCCAAGCAAGTTTCGCATGGTTTCGAATTTAACAGCAGTAAGGGCCTTGGTGAGGGGGTCTGCACGTTGCTCTTCAGTGCTCACATGCTTCACAACTATCGAAGCTGATGAAGTATGCGTTCCATTTATATAGCGAAGTATGCGTTTTTGCTGCAGCTAGATGAAGCTGAGTTGGTCTCTCCATAAACCTACTCATGATGCCCACAGAGTAAGCTATATTTGGCCTGGTGTGAACAAGATACCGCAATCCTCCAATTATACTTTTGAATTCTCTGTAGAATTAACTTTAGTTCCACCTTCATCTTTGCTGATCACTTCCTTGGGATGCATTACGACTTTAGTTGAGTTGCAGTGTAACATACCAGCCTTGTTAAGGATTTTCTTTGCATACCCAGACTGTTTCAGTTGAATATATCCATTGCCCTGTTCAACTTCAATACCAAGATAGTAAGTTAGCTTGCCCAAATCGCTCATCTCAAACTTGCTTGCCATTTGTTCCTTGAACTCTGTGATAGCTGCTGCACTTGCTCCAGTTACAAGAAGATCATCAACGTTGACACCAATGATTAGCACTTCCTTTTCCACTTTCTTTGTATACACTGCTTGCTCGTAAGCGCATCTGACAAAACCCAACTCTTCTAAGCATTTACTCAACTTAGAGTACCAAGCTCTTGGGGCTTGATGTATACCATATAACGCTTTGATGAGTTTGTAAACAAGATGCTCCTTTCCCTGTTTGACAAAACCTTCAGGCTGCTTTACATAAACTTCCTCCTTGATTTCTCCGTTCCGAAAGGCTGTTTTGACGTCGAGATGGTGCACCTCCCAGTTTCCTTTTGCAGCAAGAGCAAGTAATAATTGTATTGTTTCAATTCACGTAACTGGTGCGAAAACTTCATCAAAGTCTATGCCTTGCTTCTGTACATACCTCTTTGCTACAATTCTTGCCTTGTGCTTAACAACATTTCCATGTGCATCACATTTGATCTTGTAAATCACTTTAACTCAATAGCCTTGCGACCTCGGGGTAACTCTGTTAGCTTCCAAGTGCCATTTCTCTCTACAGCTTCCATCTCGATTTTCATGGCTCTCTTCGACTCTTCCCCCTAGCTGCTTGAACATAGTTAACTGGTTCGTCCAACCCCATCAAATACAGTTCTTCCATCTCGAGCTCAACTGGTTCTATCACGTCATAAATTTCACTAAATGGCTTATATCTTCGAGGCCCATCGTCAGAATCTGAGCTTGAGACAGACCTGACTGATTCTGGTGTACTTTCTCCTGAATCTTCTCTTTCATAGAATGAGTTAGACCCATTTAAACTCTGCATATCACTTACAGCAGTGTCACTATGATCGTTACTCGAAGTCAACGAGCTTGACATAGAAGTAGCTTCGCTAGTCTGATCATTCCCATTAGCCATCTCGAACAAACTGGTATTCACAGTGAATGAACCCAGTCTTGTTGTCACTTCCTCACTTTTCTCAGTCCAATTCCAAGCTTTCCCTTCTTCAAATACAACATCACGGCTAACACATATAGCTTTTGTTTCAGGATCATACAATCTGAAAGCTTTCATGCCTGTTTCTTTCCAAAGATAGACAACAATTTTACTTCTATCATCCAGTTTTTTCAAGTTTGCACTCGGCACCCTCATATGTGCTATGCAGCCAAAGACTCTGAGATGATCTACGTGAGGTTTTTTCTTTGACCACGCCTCATAAGGTGTAATCCCTGTCACAGCACGAGTGGGGAGTCTGTTAATTAGATATGTAGCATGTCGGATGGCTTCACCCCAGAAATAGTTTGGCATGTTCATCTCCTTCAACAAACTTCGTGACATTTTAATCAAAGTTCTGTTACGTCTCTCAACCACACCGTTCTGTTGTGGTGAATAAGGAGCAGAGAAGTGTCTAACAATCCCAGCTTCTTCACAATATTGAGTAAATTATTTTGATGTAAATTCTCCTTCGTTGTCCGTCCTGAAAGTCATAATCTTCTTCTCTGGACTGTTTTCGACTAGAGCACGAAATTTTTTAAAAGCATCAAACGTTTCACTCTTCTTTTTCAGCAAATACGTCCACATTACACGACTTTAATCATCAATCAAAACAAAGATATATTTTTTACCTCCAGGTGTACACAGTGTGATGGGTCCACACAAATCCCCGTGGACTAGTTCTAGTGCTTTCTTAGCAGTAAAACTCGATTGCTGTGGGAATGTCTTTCTAGCATGCTTTGACATCAAGCATCCGGTACACACTTCACTTGGTTGATCGATCTTAGGCATCCCATACACCATGTTTGTTGTAGATAAAAGCTTCAAGGCCTTAAAGTTGACATGGCCTAGTCGAGAATGCCACAGCCAATTTTCATTGTCACACCTCGCCATTAAGCAATTAGACTCACCATTGTAGATAATGATCTTATACAGACGGTTTGGAGAGCGCTTCACTTTCATTAACAGATCACCTTTACTCTCATGAACCCAAAGATTTTCACCTTTAAGTACAATTCTATATCCTGCTTTAGAAAGTTTCCAAAGACTAATAATATTACTTCGAAGAGAAGGGATATAATATACCTCATTTAGGGTTCTGCTCACTCCATTTTTGCACTTCAAAACTATTGATCCTTTGCCCTTGATTTGAACCATCGATCCATCACCAAATTTGACCTGACCTATCACATTCGTGTCGAGTTTTTTGAACTTTGAAAATTGGCCAGTCATGTGATTGCTGGCACCATTATCCAAATACCATAAGTTAGACTCCATCTCCTTCACATCTGCTTTCTGGTTTAGTTTTTTTGTGACATGTTCTTCGTTAATCAACAATGTACTGTTAAATATAATTGATGTGTTTTAATCAGTGTTTTAGTGTTACAGTGAATTATCAGAGTTTAGCTGGAAGCGGTCAGAGTTTAGTGTAAACTCTGACAGATGGAAGCTCGACAGAGTTTGTCAAACTCTGTCTGGAGGCAATGTCTACTGGTCAACGGTGATTGAAGATTTATTATGGAAGCGATATTTATTATGGAAGCGATATCTTTGAAGATTGGATAGCTATTAAAGAGATCGAGTTGACTTAGGAGACGTGTGACAATCTGTAATTGATATCATTGTATAGCTGATTATTAGGAATATCAATTAGAGATTGTATCGAAGCTGTATATTATATAAATACAGTTAGGTTAACCCTAGAAGGGTATCGTGCAACGAATTATCTTTATTGTAACCTAGCAGCTCTTTGTGATAGTTTACATCACGAAGAGGGTTCTTAATACCAGAAGTTTTTAAGTGCATAAACGTCTTACTTGTTAAACTCTCATACGAATTTGATTATTAATTGTGTATTCGGCCTAACAAGTGGTATCACAGCCAATTTGTTACTTTATTATAGGTTAAGATCCAAACACAACAATAATCATGTCAGCAATTCCTCCACCAACACCTACTGTTTCTGAAAAGGCTCCTACTACTGTGAGTCGTTATGAACCAATCAGGGTTCCTATTCTCAGGCCATTAGAGTATGCTATGTGGAAGGTCAAGATGACTATGTTTCTGGAGGCTACTGATCCAGAAAATCTTGACAGGATTTATGAAGGCCCTCACAATCCTACAAAGCTATCTGTTGCAGCTGCTGGTGAAGAAGCTAAAATAGTTCCAAAGGAAAAGAAGGACATGACTCCTGAAGATCTATCATCAATTGCTAAGGATGCAAAGGTTAGGCATTTACTGCATAGTGCTTTAGACAATGCTATGTCTAACAAAGTGATTAACTGCACCACTGCAAAAGAGATATGGGATGCTCTTGAAGTCAGATGTCAAGGAACTGCTGCTATTAAGAAGAATAGGAGAAACATACTCACACAAGAGTATGAGCATTTTGAGGCTAAACCTGAAGAGACCATGACAGATACATTTGATAGATTCTGTAAATTGCTTAATGATCTGTCATTGGTCAACAAAGAGTATGATCTCGAAGACTCTAATCTCAAGTTTCTTCTTTCTCTACCTGAAAAGTGGGATGTGAAAACAACCACTATTAGAGACAACTATGATCTTGCTGAAACACAGATTGATGAAATCTATGGGCTGCTCAAAACTCATGAATTGGAAATGGAGCAGAGAAACAGGAGATCAAGCAGGAAGTCAAAGTCTGTTGCTCTTAATGTTGAAGAGAAGCCTCAGAAGAAAGAGGCATCAAGAAGGAAAATGAAGGGAAAAGCTTTGGTCATACACTCAGAAAGTGAATCATCAAACTCTGATTGTGATTCAAACTCTTCTGAATCATCTGACTCTGAGGATGATGAAGAAGAAATGAGGAAAATGGCTATGTTGATGGTGAAGACCTTCAAGAAAATGGGCTTCAAGAATTTCAAGAAAGGGAAAAGGTTTTCTACAGATTCAAATGAAGACAGGAAAAGCTTCAGGAAGTTTGATAAGAGAGATTCTAGGGGGAAGAAGGATAAGTCTGAAATTCAATGCTACAAGTGTAAGGAGATGGGTCACTATGCTCCTGAGTGCAAGAAGGGTTAAACTGGAAAGGTACTCTACACTAAAGGCAGAGATTGGGCAGACACTTCAGATTCTGATGAAGAAGTGAACTATGCTCTCATGGCTACTACTGAATCAGAAACTTCTGAAAATCAGGTACCTCTAACTACCTATGCTTATAATATTGATGACATTGCTCAATTAAGAATTTATCTTAAGTCATTGCATATAAGTTATAGGGATCAGACTTTAGAGAATGAGAGGATAAAATCTGAAAATTCTGAACTTAAGGTTAGAAATAAACTTGTTGAAGAAAAACTTGAAAACATGCAACAAGTTCAGAAAGAGAGAGATGATGCTGTTTCCATAGAACAGGATTTGCTTCAGAAATATAAACAACTAGAATCTGAGTTGGAGAAAGCAAATAAGAAAATTAGGACTTGGACTAATTCTGGAAAGGACACTCAACAGATTTTTCAAACAGACACTGTTGGTCTAGGTTATAATGAGGGAGATGAACTTAGATTTCAAAATCAAGTTAAAATCAGACCTCATTTTGTACATGGAACCAGTAAATTTTTGTCTGAAAATGAAAAAGAAGCTGTTAAAAGTAAACCAGTAAAAACTAGTGTTAAACAGGTTAATATTGGTTCAATGACAGATAAACAACTCAAACATAAACTGAAGGAGTTAAAATCTGTTAAGAAACAGAGAGTGTCAAATAAGAACAGAAATGGAAAAGTAGGCATCACTTCAGGAAATAAACCAATGCTTGCTAGTTATGCTCCAAGAAAGACATGTCATAACTGTGGTAGTACTAAGCATCTTGCAAATTTCTGCAAGAAAAACAAAAATATAAATTCTTTACTTTCCAAGTCTGAGGTAAAGAAGGATTTTGCTAGAACTAAGCCACGGACTTTATGCACACACTGTGGAAGCACTTGGCATTCCATTTATACCTGCAGAGAATATCATGCTATCTATCATAATTACTATGAACTGAAACCCAATCTAAAATGGGTTAAAGTTGATACTGCAAGTGTAAACACTGATACTGTTAGCTCAAACTCTGATAATGTTAATTCCGCTGCAAAAGCTAACAAAGTTAAGAATGTCAAAGGATCCAAGCAAGTCTGGATCCTTAAATCTAACTCTCATTAATTGCTTGTGATTGCAGGGCAACAGGGAGGCAACCCTAGTCGTGGACAGTGGATGTTCAGGACACATGACTAGAAATAAAGCCCTGCTATCAGACTATGAAGAGAAGGCTGGCCCAAAAGTTTCCTATGGTGATGGCAATGTAGGAAAAACATTGGGATATGGCAATATTAATCTTGGAAATGTCATCATCAACAATGTAGCTCATGTCCCAGGACTCAAGCATGACTTGCTGTCTGTGAGTCAAATTTGTGACAAGGGATATCATGTAGATTTTCAACCTGAATATTGTGAAGTTATCAGCAAATCTACAGGAAAGGTTGTTCTAGTTGGTCATAGGCAGAACAACATTTATGAAATCAAGCTCTTAATAGACTCTGTTGGAAAAGTTGTTTGCCTGTCTACAAGAATGTCTAGTGAAGAGAGTTGGAATTGGCACAAGAAACTCTCACATTTGAACTTGAACAACATCAATGAATTGATCAGAAAGGATCTTGTAAGAGGACTCCCAAAGGCTCTGTTAAATGTTGATGGCCTATGTGATTCATGTCAGAAGGCTAAACAAAGGAAGTCATCTTTCAAGAGCAAGACAGAATTTTCAATCACTGATCCCTATCATCTTCTGCATGTTGATCTCTTTGGTCCAGTAAATGTTATGTCTATAGCAAGAAAGAAATATGCTTTAGTCATTGTTGATGAATACACTAGATTCACTTGGGTGTATTTTCTAGCAAAGAAGGATGAAGCTACATTAACTCTGATAGAGCATGTGAAGCTTCTGGACAAAGGATCAAGTAACAAAGTCAAAATCATCAGAAGTGATAATGGAACTGAGTTCAGAAATTCAACAATGGAAGAATTCTGCAAGGACAATGGAGTGAAGCAAGAATTTTCAGCACCTGGTACACCACAACAAAATGGTGTAGTTGAAAGGAAAAATAGAACCTTGATTGAAGCTGCTAGAACTATGATTGATGAAGCAAAATTGCCAACTTATTTCTGGGCAGAAGCTGTTCAAACTGCTTGTTTTACTCAAAATGCTACACTGATCAATAAGCATGGAAAGACACCATATGAGATGGTGAAGAAAAAGAAGCCAAACCTGAAATACTTTCATATTTTCAGGTGCAAATGTTTTGTTTTGAAGACTCATCCTGAACAGTTGACCAAGTTTGAGCTAAAGGCAGATGAAGGAATTTTTGTTGGCTATCCACTGTCAACAAAGGCATTCAGAGTTTACAATCTGAGAACTAAAGTGATCATGGAATCTATACACGTGTCGTTTGATGACAAGAAGATAACTGGACTTGAAGACAAAGATGAATATGATCAACTGAACTTTGAAAATGAAGATTTAAACTCTGATGAAGTAAACTCTGATGAAACAACTCTGACAGACTCTGTTGAAACAACATCTGAACCTCTACTGGTAAACACTGGAGAAACTTCTCAGCCACAACAAAGGGAAGAACCAGTTGAGGGGGAGCATGATCAAGATGAAGACTCAAACACTGATACTGAGTCAACTGAAAATTTTGAATCAAACTCTGATGATTCAAATTCTGACTCTGGGTAGTCAAGTTCAGGGGGAGTCTCAGAAAATGAAGAAAGATCACAACAAAATCAGGAGAGCATGGATCAAGGGGGAGGATCACATGCTGACAGAAGTCATTTGCCTTCTGCTAGGAAATGGACTAAATCACATACACCTGATTTGATAATTGGTGATCCAGATGCAAAAGTGAAAACAAGAAGTGCTACTGCAAGTGAATGTCTGTTTCATGCATTCTTGTCTAAAAATGAACCAAAGAAAGTGGAAGAAGCTCTTCAAGATGCTGACTGGATAACAGCAATGCAGGAAGAGTTGAATGAATTTGAAAGGAATGAAGTTTGGACCCTTGTACCAAGGCCAAAGAACAGATCTATTGTTGGTACTAAATGGGTTTTCAGAAACAAGACTGACATTGAAGGTGTTATCACAAGGAACAAGGCTAGACTGGTAGCAAAAGGCTATTCACAGCAGGAAGGAATAGACTATGATGAAACATTTGCTCCAGTTGCAAGATTGGAGGCAATCTGAATTTTTCTAGCATATGCCTCTCACAAGAAATTCAAAGTGTTCCAGATGGATGTGAAAAGTGCTTTTCTGAATGGGAACCTTGAAGAAGAAGTGTTTGTTGAACAACCACCAGGATTTGTGGACCCCAAATATCCAGATTATGTCTACAGGCTAGATAAGGCACTATATGGACTTAAGCAGGCACCGAGAGCATGGTATGAAACACTTACTCAATTTCTTCTAGAAAGTGGATTCAACAGAGGAACAATTGACAAAACTTTGTTTTATTTCAATCAAGGAAGTGACCTCCTTTTAGTTCAAATATATGTTGATGACATTATCTTTGGGTCTACTAATGATAAACTCTGTAAGAAGTTTGCCAAGCTCATGCAGTCCAGGTATCAAATGAGCATGATGGGAGAGCTTAGTTACTTTCTAGGCCTACAGGTGAGACAAACAGATGATGGTATTTTCATTAATCAAGAAAAATATACCAGAAATCTTCTCAAGAAATTTGGTATGCTTGACTGTTCATCTGCATCAACTCCCATGGCAACAGCAACTAAATTGGACAAAGACACAGGAGTTTCAGTGGATATGACAAACTACAGGGGCATGATAGGATCTCTTCTTTACTTGACAGCTAGTAGGCCTGACATCATGTATGCAACCTGTCTTTATGCAAGGTTTCAGGCAGATCCTAGAGAGCCACATCTGACAGCTGTGAAAAGAATCTTCAAGTATCTCAAGGGCACCATATCATTAGGTCTATGGTACCCCAGAGAATCAGATTTAAAGCTACTTGGGTATTCTGATGCAGACTTTGCAGGCTGCAAGATAGACAGAAAGAGCACTAGTGGAAGTTGTCAATTTCTTGGTGACAGACTTGTCTCTTGGTACAGCAAGAAACAGAAATCAATTTCCACATCTACAGCTGAAGCAGAGTATATTGCAGCTGGTAGCTGTTGTGCATAGATCTTGTGGATGAAGAATCAATTGCTGGATTATGGATTGAGGTACAGTAAAATTCCTATTTACTGTGATAATCAAAGTGCTATTGCTATGACATGTAATCCAGTACAGCATTCAATGACCAAGCACATCAGCATAAGGTACCACTTCATCAGAGAACATGTGGAAGAAGGGAATATCGAACTACATTTTGTGTCTACAGAACAACAGCTTGCAAATATCTTCACTAAACCATTGAGTGAAGGTACATTTACAAGACTGGTCAATGAACTAGGAATGGTCTCTGGTTCTGACTAGGAATGTTGGTTAGATTCAAATTTTACTTATGTAATGTATTACTCATATTTCCTTGATTTGTTAAGTGCTAAGTGAACTCTGTTGATTAAATACTGTTATGCATACTCTGTTAACATGTTTTTTCTGTCAAACTCTGTTACACTCTGTCAGCATGCCTGTATGTCATACACTGGTAATAAGTTGATAAACTCTGTGAACTCTGAGTTGATTTATGTCTGAATGAAAACACCAATGAAGAAATATGTATGCAGCATGATTCTCAGCAATTAATCATGAATCTTTCTGAGTTATTGTGATCTAATCTTAGATTGTACAGAAAATTAACACAGCATGATACTGGTTCATATTTAAAGCATCTCTTAGTTTATCTTGTCCTAAACTCTGAGTCTATAAATACTGTGTGCATTGCCTTTCATGAATAACTACTGATGTTGATGAACTCTAAACTCTGATTAGTTATACACTAGTAGATTAAAAATGCTTACTGCAATACCCCAAACAAAATGTATATAGGTTGCTATACTCCTTTGAGATTATGTTGGATACTAGGATGACCCAGGAACCTATTGGTATATAATATGTGCTAAAATTCTCTGATTTTTGGTGACTAGTCAAATACTAGGATGACCCAGGAACTTATCAAAATGATAAGGGCTAAGATTTTTGAATTTTTGGTGACTGGTTCCAACCTCTAATTACTGGAATGAATAAAAATTAAAAATTAAAAAAAAAATTTAGAGGGGGTATAAAATAAATTAAATATTACTGTATATAGATTGATTACTACAGAGTTTAGCTTTCATCATACAGTCAGTGTTTACTATGACAGTTTGTGCATCCAGTGTTTATTGATTTACTTTATGGATTTTATGAAAAATTAGATGCTCTAAAAATTGATTCAGTAAACTCTGCTTCACACACACATATTTTCACAACTGTGCAATTTATGAAAGGGTTTCGGTGATAAAGTTGGAGAATTGACAAACGCTGCTGATTCGTGGTTCGTACTCTAAGGTAAATTTTCATTTGGATAATTTGAAAATTTTGGAGTAAATAGGGCTTTTCACAACTGTTAATAAGTGTATTGTTGATTTGTGGTTCGTAATGTATTCGAGAAGTAGCTAAGTGATTGATTCGAGAACTCGAATTGACTTAATCTATAACTCTGAGTTCTCGAATAGTGTTATATTGACATATCGAATCACTTCTCGAATAGCTCTTTTCTCTGGGACTCCATGAGTTCTCGAATAGAGTAATAGACATGTCGAATCTCTGAGTTATCGAATGACACTTTGACTTGTTGACTCTCAGAGATGTCGAATAGTGTTTTCACAAATATCGCCTCGACTTGTCGAATGCTAGACTTCTCGAATAGAACAAAACACTTCTCGAATTGGTACTCTGTTCTGTTCCTGATTTAATTGTGATTATTGTTGATGAATTTGTTCCTTATATGATTACTTTAATCAGTTTTCATATTCTTCTCTTTGATTTAATTCCTTTAAGAACAGTTCATAAACATAAAAAAAAATTGCAGAACACACTGAATAAGATTAGAGAAACAGAATTTTTCATTGATAATAAGAAAGAGATTACATGTAAGAATTACATCTTTTTGTTCTCTCTATCTCCTAATCTATTCAACAAGAAATAAAAAGTGAAATCCAAACCACTCCATTGTTAGCAAACATCCCAGATCCCATCTTTGCCACTTTATTTGGGTGGAAGTTGAAGGGATAAGGTTATTTTTGCTGACATATTCATTAACAATGGTTGGTGGTGTTGGATGAGGATGCCTTCGAGGAAAGCCATGCTAATGTTGCTTGGAGAGCAGCATCGATGTCGATCACTCTTGCAGGCTTTTCTCTCTAGATCTCTTCCAGACCGGCATCCATCTGCAGCCATAGAGTTTCAAGCTGCCTTTCCCAGTCAAACGCATCAAACTCTTCACGCGTATAACTGAAGATATCTCTATTCTCTACGAGATGGAGATTCTTTTCTTTGATGGTAAGGTTTGACATTGTTTTTAAGAGTGTGTTGTTTGAAGGGTTTTTGATTTTTCAGGAGAGGATGAAAGGTTAAAGAGATAGTGAACAAGTCTGAACAAGTCTCTAGGCCTTAAATAGAGATGGGTAAGCAACGAAGTACTAAAACGCTTCGTATTCTGGTTATTAATGGTTACAGGTAAACGCTTCAAATTCTGGTTTTAATTGGGTCCAGGTATTTTGAGAAAGTGTTATTTGATTTTTTTTTAAATTAAATATTTTATTGTTATATTTGCAAAATACACTTCTTAAAATCACAAGCACGTGACCCACTCACCCATTACTGTGTCCCACTCACCCGCTATCATGTCCCACTCACACATTAATCTATGAACTGTTGACTGTTTGATTACATAAAAGATTGAGTTTTAATTACTCTAATTACTTTTGTGTCCAAACGGTTGTGTTTTTTTTACATCTCACAGTTCTCTCACTTTTCACTTGGACATTTTCGCAAACACCTCTCCTACATACACTTCTCTTTGGGATTTCTTGCAAATTTCTTGATTCAATGGCTTCTAAACCATTCACTGCTCTTGGTCTACGTTTTGTCCCTAACAACTATGAAGCTCCACTCTATCATGAACGTGTTCCAGCAGCGTTTCATCTAATGCAGAATTTCTTGAGAGACTCAGAGATTGGACAAGCTCTGGTTGAACCTGGTACTCTCTCTACATCTCAAATTGCCACTTTTTGGCAAAACTCAGTCTATGTGGATGGAGGAGAGAATGGGACTCCTAACATCATCTTCACTTATGAAGAACAAGAGTTTGTGATTACTCCACAAACTGTCAGAGATACAATGGGGTTTGATACACATACATCCTATACTTATGTGGTTGAACATCACTTGAGACAGATGCTACAGGAGATAGGTTACATGGAATCTCTTGACAAGCTTGGCAGTGTAAAGAGACCTAATCTAAGGAAGGAATGGAACTTTTTCTTCGATTGCATTACAAGGACATTCCAGAAGAAGGTCACTAACTGGGATGCTATTCCAATAGACAGTCTACAAATCGGGTATTCTCTACTTTATGGTAGTAATTTTGATTTTGGTAGATATGTTCTGATGAATTTAGGTGATAAACTGTCAGAGTCTACTACAGTTTATTATGCTCGATTTTGTCAAATGCTGTTCAATGCTTGTGTACCTGATCTAGAGATTGCTGATACTGATGAAATTCAGCCTTTTAGAGTCAACAAGAGAATATTCTCTGATATGACTAATAAGGATGTTGGTAAAGAAAACCTACCTGCCTTTGTTCTGCCACTTACTTTGCAGAATTTTCTCAACCAACCACAACCTGAACCACTAAACATTGATCGTACTCAAACACCAAACACTGAACCACCTACATCACCTACTCACTCAGCACCTACAAAACAACCTTCATACACTCCACAAACAAACTCTGAATCATCAAAATCTCCACCACAATCACAGTCTAAAGCAAAAAGAGTTAAGAAGGCAATCACTGAATGACATGCAAGAGTTAAGAAGGCAATAGAGACACAAATGAAAGCAAAACAGACATCTCTTGGAGCTGTTTATACTAGAAGAATGAAAAGAATAAAACAAACGGCAAACAAACCTAAGTCACCCTCAGTGGTAGCAGAATCTAGTGAAGAGGATTCAGATGAAGTGCCTCTAGCGAAAAGAAGAAAACTGGTAATCTCTGATTCTGTTGATGACAATGTTGAAGCTCCAGAGGTAGTTTCACAACAACCACCTACTGTTGAGGCTGAAAAAGATTCAATGCCTGAAGAAGTTCAAATGCCTGCAGAGGACAAAATGCCTGCAGAAGAGGATACTAGAGATGGCTTTTCTCAAATGAATGATATTCTTGATTCATTCATGCCATTCTCTGATCCTATCTCTGATACTGGTGCAGCTGATCAACCTACAGTTGTTCTTTCTGAAACTGTAGCATCACATACTGAATTACTCTCAGATGCTCACCAGATTGCTGAAGGAGGAGATGAGATTGATCAACAATCTAAGGAGATAAACTCTGAGACTATTGTGCAATCTGCAGAGGATGTTGTACAGCCTATTGTTGACTCTACTACTAAACCTGTTGCAGAGGATGTTATTGGCACCGTTGATGCATCTATTCCTATTCCTCCATCCTCTCATCATGTTGAAGCTGAGGTTGGAGATGAAACTGAAGGGAATACTGAGTCAAGCCCTTCTTAGAGTTTAACAGTCCAGACTGATGCTAAGGTTAAGGATTTTGCTGGTCCTTCAAAACAAGCAGATGCTGAAGAAGAACATCTTGAACAATTTTCCAATGACTGGTACAAGGACACTTGTATCTTTCCTCCTGCAAGAGCAGCTGAATTTGTCAAGAGAACCTCCAGAACAATTACAAATCCAGAGATTCTATCTTGTCTTAAGGCTATAGTTGTACAAGTGAAGACTCTCAACTCGAGGTTTGATCTGTGTCAAAAGGCAATCTCTGATGTTCGAGGTGATGTTGTTAAGGGAACTGAAATGATTAAACTTGACAACAAGAATAAATTTCAATATCTTACTCAGAATCAAGACACTTTGTCTCACAGGCTGAACAAAGTTGAACAAAATCTGAATGATATGTCCCTAAATATTGATTCTATTGCTACTTCATTGGAGTTAATCACATCTATTCTTATGCCTGATGATGTCAAAAAGGGGGAGAGAGTTGCTAAAGACAAATGCAAGCAATCTCAAACTCTGATCAGA
The DNA here is from genome assembly GCA_036435485.1 of Saposhnikovia divaricata. Lineage (NCBI taxonomy): Eukaryota > Viridiplantae > Streptophyta > Magnoliopsida > Apiales > Apiaceae > Saposhnikovia > Saposhnikovia divaricata. The sequence goes on from CM071598.1 coordinate 54,395,712, forward strand.
AAGGATAAAGCTGGAGATGGAGGAGCAAGTAGTAAAGGAAAGAGCAAAACTGAAGAATTTCAAACTCTGAAAACTAGCAAGTCTTCTAAATCACAGTTTGTTGGGATAAACACTGATAATCAAGGTACTTCAAAGACCAAGAGTTTGCTATTACCTTCTAATCCACAGACTGATGAAGAATTGGCTGCTAAGTTGTTTATTGAAGAGAATGAGGAAGGAGTTACAATTGAGGACATTGAAGCTGAAGAAAAGAGTTTATAAGAAGAACATCTCAAGGCTTTAAAGTCTGGTAAGTTAAAAAGAGGAAAAGCTCCTAGGCCTGTTGTTAAAGGTGTTGTGATCAAGGAAATGGCTGATGTTAGTCAAAGATCTCAGTTTTCAAAGGAAACAATGGCAGCAGAAGCTCAACTCAAGCTGAAAGGCATTGAAGGAGAAAGTTCACAGAAGAAAGTTACAACTTCTGTTGCATCACAAGTTGTGACTACACCTTTACAATCTTCTCAGTTGAAATCAGTTTTTGGGAAAGGAATAATTCATGATCCAAATATATTATCTGGAGTTTCTATGAATATTTCTGATGGAAGAGCCTTGTCTGGTAAAGTTGGAAACAATAAGGGTGGACTAGGTTCACACAAGGACAAAAGGCAATATACTGGTCCTAGAGATCCTTCTTCACTGGCTGTTCCAGGTCGTGGTGTCACTCAAGAGAGTTTGGACAGACTGGAATCAGTACAGTTAGTTCATCAGAAGAGTTTAAAGAATGATTTTCTCTTGTACTTCATGGCTGATGGGACAGTATTTAGAATTGGTGAGAATGATATTGGTTTGAAATATTGGGAAGAACTAGAATATGTTCTATATCTTTTCAAGGTGAATAGTCAAAGGACTCAATCAGTTGCTAATGTGCTCAGACAGAGGATGCTTCAGAATTTGGCAATCAGAGGAGAGAAGTATAATAGCAGATATGTTCCTAAGTACAGGGATTATAATTGAAATCTTATTGAAATGAAGAAAGGTACTGCAAAATTAAAGACTGATTTGGGAATCACAGTACTTGACTTCAATTCACAGTCAGAAGAAGTCAAATTTATTATACTGGGAAATGAGATGAGAAGAAACAAACTCTATGATCTTAAAGCTGCTATCTATCAGACAGATGAGAGTGATCCTCAGCTCAGAGAGATTAAAGAAGCAATGGAGATTGAGCTTGAAAATGCAGAAAGAAGATTGCTCATAGAATATCTCAGAGCTACACCAGATCTTGAAGAGATTAGAGATTAAAGTATGTAAGGATTTTCTTATTCTCTGTAGATTTTGTTAAGTAGAAGCTTAAACTCTGAATTTGTATAAACACTGTATTTGTCTATTTGTTTTGACATCATCAATTACTGTTATTAACTTGTGCATTTTTGCTAATGAACAAGTTGGGGGAGATTGTTAAATATAATTGATGTGTTTTAATCAGTGTTTTAGTGTTACAGTGAATTATCAGAGTTTAGCTGGAAGCGGTCAGAGTTTAGTGTAAACTCTGACAGATGGAAGCTCGACAGAGTTTGTCAAACTCTGTCTAGAGGCAATGTCTACTGGTCAACGGTGATTGAAGATTTATTATGGAAGCGATATTTATTATGGAAGCGATATCTTTGAAGATTGGATAGCTATTAAAGAGATCGAGTTGACTTAGGAGACATGTGACAATCTGTAATTGATATCATTGTATAGCTGATTATTAGGAATATCAATTAGAGATTGTATCGAAGTTGTATATTATATAAATACAGTTAGGTTAACCCTAGAAGGGTATCGTGCAACGAATTATCTTTATTGTAACCTAGCAGCTCTTTGTGATAGTTTACATCACGAAGAGGGTTCTTAATACCAGAAGTTTTTAAGTGCATAAACGTCTTACTTGTTAAACTCTCATACGAATTTGATTATTAATTGTGTATTCGGCCTAACATGTACCCTCTTCCCTTTTAGTGCTTTCAACCATCAATAACGCAGGCTCGTCATCCGTTATCTGTACCATGTTCGCCTCTTCTCTATTATCTCTAACACGTCTTGGTTTCTTACATTCTGTTGCATAATGACCATAAACACTGCAGTTGAAACAACGGAATTTGCTTTTGTCACGAACACCTCGACTGTACTCCTTACCCCTGTTCTTATGTGATGTCTCGGTACCTCCTCTGTTCGACCGTTTCATCCATTCTTCCTTTGTAAGCAATAGTTTGCTTTCATCTTCCTTTTCACGGTCGATCCATTCCTCCTTTGTAAGTAATAATTTCACTCCCCCGGTTTCAGTTTGCCCCTTGATCCTTTCCTCATGAGTCTTCAAAGAACCCACGGTTTCCTCTATTGTCATTGACTTAAGATCACCAAACTGCTCTATGGTGGATGCAATTTTCAAGAACTTGGAGGGAACCGCACGTAATAATTTCTTCACCACATAGCTTTCTGCTAGATTCTCTCCTAGTGTGCGTATGTTGGTGACTAACCCATTTAGTTTCATGGAAAAATCGTCCACTGTGTCCGTATCTTTCATCACCATGGATTCAAATTCCGCCTTAAGTGTCTGCACCTTAGCTTCCCTAGATCATTCAGCGCCTTGATATAATATCTTAATTGCCTCCCATGCTTCCTTTGTCGTCTCCTTGTCTGCAAGAGAAAGAAGCACCTCCTCTGAGATGCCCTAATATATTGCTGTCAGAGCCATCTTATCCATTTTCTCATCGACCATCGATTTCTTTGGATCCTTAGGTGATATAGCCTCCCAAACACCATGGATTTGCATATACACCTTCATCTTCATTGCCCATGCTGTGTAGTTTGCTCTTGTAAACATTGGATAGTTCAGACTCATCGTTCCATCTTTGTTCTTACCCGTCTCCATCATTAGTGCCTTGGGCATATACTTGGGCATCCACTGATTAACCAAGCTCTGATACCAGACTGTTGGCAAAAAATGAACTGTGTACACAAAGTGTTTGTATAAACTGAAGAGAACAAAACGATTTGTTGAACTACTTACTTCTTATTCATGCTGAACGTTTACAATATATAGAAAAACAATACAAGATAAGGAAATGGTTCCTATAACATAGGATCTAAACTAACATACTCAATCGTATCAATTTATTCTCATAATGCTCCTACATTATCTCCATCAGTCTAACAGAAACCAAAGACTTTGTAGAGCATTATTCACGGACCAAACAAACAGTAAAGTAATCAAGCATAAGTTTAGATTAACACCCCAACACGTACATGTAGTGAATATCAAAATTTAAAAAATATAAATTAAAAATACGTAAAATACATGTGTAAAATTTGTTCCTGAAGATAACATCATAAACATTTTGAAAGAAAGCCCAAAATGCCTCTTTTTTACTACCCTACTTACCAAAATATTCGGTTTGAAAAACACTGCCCTAGATACCCATGGGATTCACTGTTGGAGAAGGCGTATCCCATGTTTACTGTAGCCCCGTGTCTCTCTTCCTCTTCTTCGCCTCTCTCTTTCTCTCTCTCTCTCTCTCTCTCTCTCCCTCTCTCTCTCTCTCCGGCAAAACAGTGACCGATTGGGGTTGTGATTCCAGCATTCAAACTGGGATAATAGTGGTATAGGATTGTAGGTCATCTAGAGACAAATCAATGGGCTATAAAACATCAACGAAACATTAACGGAACTGGACGAACGGAGGAGAAGTGTGTTCGTCGAAAAATCGGGAAAATAGGTTTGAATTGGGGGTTTACAATCCGACATTAGAAACGATAAACGAATGGCATAGGGTTGGAGAGGATGAAAAGGTGATTCCAATGATATATAGAACGTAACGGGAAATTGAGTGATGGTGTTAAACGAGCCTCGCCGGAGTTTTACCAAAAATTGCACAAAATCGCCAGAGCTCGCGATTTTTTGAGAAAAGTGATGATGACATTAGATGACGTCATCACGCATGTTGCAAATGCGTTACCCTGGATGTGCCTTACCAGAATGCGTATCTCACCAATATACTACTCCACCAAAGGCGTAACCCACTTGTTACTCCTCTGTCATAGGCGTAACCCACAATTTACTCCTCTTTCAAAGGCGTATTCGAGGATACTCCTCTGTCATAGACGTATCCCATGGGTATTTTGGGCACGCAGCGCGGAATCTGGGCATTTTGGTTATGAAACAATAAAAAGTGAGTATTTATGGCACTCACCCAAACATTTTCAGTAAGAAAAACATATTATGCATGACAACAAAATGCGTAATACACATATTTTCCTGTGCTTGAGCTTGGCTGCAACAGCTGACTTCAAAAGATTGAGGATCCTTTAAAAGAAAAAATGAGAGGTACACGCTTCAGGAACACCAGTTCCAGGTTTCATGAAAAGAGAAAAGCCACCTTTGGTTTAGATCAATATTATACTTCTTTGCACAATTGCACCTAAAATGACTTTCACCTAAATGACTCATATATTAATTAAAAGAAAAACCATTAACATATTACATATAACTGCTACAATTAAAAATTACAGAAATTGTGGCAAAATCAATTTTTATGAAGAATAAAATTTTATGATAATGTTTTTTATATAAGATATTCTTTTTAGGGTGTAACTCATATATATATATATATATATATATATATATATATATATATATATATATATATATATATGTGTGTGTGTGTGTGTGTGTGTGTGTGTGGCTGAGTTTCAGTAAAAAAAATTAAATAAAAACTTATAAATTTTTTATTTAATTTTTTTTGTTCAACACATATATAACTTGGGTTCAACATTCTTTTTTTAATCAAAATTAAAATTTTATTAATACACATAAATATTAACGAAAACATATTATATCGTTTTATAATTTATTAAAAACATATTTGTAATATTTTTTACAAAAAACTAAATTCTATTTTGTAACGAGTGTTCAACATATATATAACTTGAGTTCAACACCATCTGTTGAACAATAGTTATACTTGTATTAAATTCAAATATATAAAATAATTTTACATTGGTATGATTAAAAAAATTGTATTTAATTAATAATATTTTATATTTCTATACCCTAATTTTGCATTGGTGAATCCGAGATGGATAGTTGAAAATTCTACAATATTCATTTAATAAATTTTTAACTACGGTTCAACACACAATATATTAAACAACTAAAATTTCATATTTCTATACCCTATTTGGGTCCCGGAAGGATATTTTGAAATTAAATTATGTGTATTCAATAAAATTTTAAATATTATTTGATAATTTATGTTGAACAAAATTATAAATGTGTTGAACAAAAAAAGTTTGTAAGTTTGTATTTAAGAAAAAAAATTGTTTTTTTTTGTCAAGGTATTTAAGAAAAGTTTGTATTTGATACATAGAGTTAGGTTCAGTGGGGGCCATATTTTTTGTGGAGTCCTGGAGTTCACCTTTGTTCTGTATACATTCATTAACATTTTACATTGCATTTAGCAATTTTCTTTGGTCATCAAGATTAGTTAGGATTTTTTCAACAATATCGTCGAAATCCATCATAAATATACATTATATTGCCCGCAACGACAACATATTGAATTTGCAGAACAAATTTTATTTTGCAGAACCAAGTGTTCAAGAACAAAGCGATTTAAATATTTTACATCAATTCAAGAGATGTTTAGGCGTGTTTCGGAGCAGTTTACGGTCATGTTCAGGAGGAAAGCATTTTCGCATTGGTAAAATATTGTTAAATGCGGATGAATGTATGAAGAACAAATGTGGATTCCAGGACTCGACAAAAAACACGGTCTCCACTGAACTTTGTTCTATATATCTATTATATATTACTTTTAATATGTTGTTGGAGGGAATCGAAATATCAACCTTTCTATAACATATTTTAGTATTAATTTTAAATTAAAATATTGTTGGCGGAATTGAACTTTAGACCTTTATATATAACAATTTTTAGTATTGTATCCAATAATCATCATTAATTAATTCGAGTTGCAGATCTAATGGTTGTAAATGAAAAGTATAATCAAAAATGGTATTAAACAAACTATAAAATATACCCTTTTGCTTATTATAGATAGTATAGATATAGATTTATCAAAAGAAAATAAATAATTCAAAATACAAAAAATTAACCACGACAATAAAATGTCTGATTATTACCGTATATTAAATAGTTCATTGCTACTACCTCACTTCAGTTGCATGAGGCATGAGCGTTTGATTCTGATCATTTCCCTTCAACAAATATTTATAGGTGAGTGTACGTGATGACTCCCTTTGCTTGTATGATCTTTGTACTTGCAGGTTTCATTATAATTTGATGCGTTTTCTTGCGGTGATGGTACGTAGATGTGGGTGCTGAATTGGTAAAAATTAAAATGCAGTGATGGTGCGTAGAGGTGGGTGTTGGATTGGTGAGGTGCCTATTTGAAGGGTGTTGGATGATTCGCGCGCTGATTCGTTACACTTAATTGTCGGTCTCTAGTATAGATTTGTGTAAAAACTGTAGGATGACACTCGAATTTGTGGTTCAACCACATAATGTCAAAAAAAAAAAAAAGGTAACACATTCCTACCATTAGATCTACGTATATTCTATTTCCTCCATTCGAGATACAAAAGTGTACATACGTTAAAGATTGTCAATGAACTGCATCGATTTGAATTTTAAAATCAACTTTCTTTTAAACGAATCGATTCGAGCAGGCATTGCCTAATCAAAACATGAATCCATGTTCAAACATAATAAATCAGTCAAACCGATCTCAAGTTAAATACGTCAAGTCGTGTTTGAAATAATCTCAAACAATCTTTTAAATAAGTTAACGTTTGATTTGATTATGATTTGTAGTATGTGATTTGATTTGGTTGAATATCTGTTTCCTTGATTTTAGGATCGTGGAATAAGTCATGGGTTGTTAGAACTTATTTAGGAAAGTAGTGTGTGTCGTGTTCTGTTTTCTAGCTTGCAGTTTCCTTGTATTGCATTATATATTGTGAAGTGTTTGCAGTAGTAAAATAAGAAGAAGAGAATATAATGTAATCTTTTAATTTTTGTTTCTTCATATGTACATACACATATAGATATAGGTGTCTTATACAAGTTTTTTTTTCTACATTTGGTATCAGAGCGGGCGATTCTCGAGGACCTTGTTCCGTTTGTTTCCGCCATTATTGATGTTGTTCTTGAGCTTTTACCATTGGTTCTACACGCCAAGTATCTGATCAATGGTCTCAGTCAGAGAATCTGTTATTTTGTCAAGTTTTTGGTTGTTTAGTGTCATCCTGTGTGTGTTTGTGAGTTTGTGAGGGCAGGAGATTCCATTGTTGAACATAATCTGGTGTTGTTTGAGGTGCAATAGTTGTTGTTCCAGGAGCTGTTGGAAACAAGAGATAACGTATTGTCTTCTGTTCCGTTCATATTTGTAAGAGGCTGTTATGGAGGTTGAAGAAGAATGATTTTGTTATTGAAGAAGAGGAACTCATTTTTTTATGTTGCAGCGGATGGTGTGCAGATTGTTTGAAGGAGGTAGTCGTTGCAGAAGGTTGGTGGAAAAGCTGCATGTGTAGTATGGGATGCATGTGTAGTATGGGGCTGCCGAGAAAGACGAGGCGATGCCGGAGAAGCTTGCTGAAAACAGAAAACGAGATAGAGTGGCAGAAAGCCATGAAGAACGATATGGGCACAGTAGTAGCCATACGGGCTTATGTTATGAAGAAAAGCCATACAGACTCAGATTATTAGCCATACGGGCTCAGTTTAATAGCCATACGGGCTCAGTCAATTAGCCATATGGGCTCAGTCGAATTAGCCGTACGGGCTCAGTTTAAAAGGCATACGGGCTGGACGGATGCATCATACATGTTTGAGATTATGGGGGAGATTGTTGGAGATAATCTCAAACAATCTTTTAAATAAGTTAATGTTTGATTTGATTATGATTTGTAGTATGTGATTTGATTTGGTCAAATGTCTGTTTCCTTGATTTTAGGATCGTGGAATAAGTCATGGGTTGTTAGAGCTTGTTTAGGAAAGTAGTGTGTGTCGAGTTCTGTTCCTTATATTGCACTATATATTGTGAAGTGTTTACAGTAATAAAATAAGAAGAAGAGAATACAATGTAGTCTTTTAATTTTTGTTTCTTCATATGTACATACACATATAGATATAGGTATCTTATACAAAAAAAATTTCTACAAGTCGAAGCCATTAAAGTATAAACTCGGTTCAAATTCATTTATAACCTCATTTTCATGTTCATTCTAATCGAGTAAAAAACAAGTATAAGTTCAGTTGGAACTCAGTTTATAAAGCGTACAAATTTTTTTTGAACCTTAAATGAATCGAACCTAATTAAACAAATTGACCTCATGAGTTTCATTTTTGAACACTTGAATTTGATTGCCTACTGCTTTTAAAAATAGAAAAGGATATTGATATTTTGAAGGAAAAACTTGAAACCTTAATTAGTAACTTTTATCTCATTAAAAGAAGAGCAAAAGAGAGACAGAAGCCTATAAAATAGAAACCTTTGCTTAACCCTAAAAGTCGAAATGTAAACTTGAAACTTCAACCCACTATCTGATCCAGGTTCATAAAATAAACAATATATGGAACAGGAAGAGACAATTAAATTGTTTAAACTGATCAATCAAAATATCTATATTCAAAATATGATATACGTACAGTTGGTAATCATCAAAACTTGTCTCTTACATCAGGTAGTACCACCACTCGATCTGTCTCTCATCCTCTCGAAACATTATCATCGTGTATCTCATTTGGAAATCATGTGACGGACTATTAAAAATTATTATTAGTGAAATAATCTTATCGAGATATGAAATAGTAAGAAAATTGAGGACAAATTGAAAAGTGTGGGGAGACAAATGTAGTCGTTATCCACCCTGATAATAATACATATATATTAATTAGGCCTCTGTCTAAAAGTATAGGTTATAAGGGGAGGATATGATGGAGTTGGTTGAAAATGGAGTTTAGAGAAAAAAAAAAAAAAAAAAAAAAAAATGGGACAGTTAAGTATGTGGGGATGGCAGCACGGCATAACCCCACAAACCGCCCCAAAAAAAACCCAACTTGCTTAATTTACACTATGCTTCTGAGTGTGAGCTACAACTAGGTAGGTTAATTGTATTAACCAGGCCATGCTGATAGAATTTGGAATGATGCTTTTGCTTATTTGCTGTTGTTCGATCGCCAATGACAAGGTTGTTAATTAAAGAGGTGTTGGTTTCACATTATTACTCTTTTGCATTGTAGGAAGAGGATTCACTTTGCCTTGCATGATTAATGATTTCATGTGCAATATATATAAGATTGCACTTTGCTGTAACAATTGATAAATTGACCTCAGACTTATCTACATTCTACTCAAGCAGTCAAATTATCAAAAGGAAATGTATTTTTATGGACGCACAATTGTGAAAGTACAAGCAAGACATAAGAACATATATTTATAAATGTAAACTTGGTTGTATTAGGGAGCGGAACCATGAAGTCCCACTTAAATCGAAACTTCTTTTGTCTCAAGTGTCTTCACACTCTTGAAAATTAATACAAATATTATTTTGTGTTTCGATTAATCATGTATAATTAACAGAATAATTATTATCAAAATTTTCAATCTCCCATCATTTTAAAACATGATTCCGTCACTAAATTTATACTTATCAATTATTCACCACTTGAGTCGGTAAAACCTGGTTTTTTTTACATGACTTTTCCTTGATGTGAATGGAAAGGTTAATTAACAAGAGACAACACAATCACAAACACAAAAACTAAAAACGTGCTAATTCACAAATCATCTTACTGCTTGTTACGTCTATATTATTCTTATACACTTTTAGTTTATTAGTAATTTTACATTTGATGCTTGTAAGTTGTAACTATGTGTTGCTTCCACCTGTCTTTAGCTATTATTCTTAGTAAAAAAGGTTTAGTACGTAATCTAATACTGTATATAATTACCAGCACTTAATATATAATTACCAATACTTAATGAGTTATTGTGAGCAGAAATCATATACGATATGTAAACACCTCAGAACTAACACCTCAGAACTTGTGAAAACTTTAAGCTTTAGAGCATTTTCAACTGCTGGCTAAAATGATTATTTAAAATAATATAAAATACTGATTGGTTAAATTTTATCGAATTTGTAAGGTGTGATAAAATTTATATGACAATTTTATTTATAGGTTCGACAATTTGATCATTGTTGAAAGATTGAATTAGCTATAATTTTAGTTAATAATTTTGGATGAGATTCAAAATTTATATAAATTATTTAAAATATTTAGCATGTAATTTTTTTTTTTACTAAGAAACTCTATCACTAGAGATGCTCTTACAAAGAAAAGGCTATTAAAACAATGAATGTGATTATTGATGTATGACTAATATATAGTAGCTTGGTTTAAATATAATCTTAAGAGTTTAAAGAAGCAAAGTCGGTAGATTACATAAGATTTTCTTGATTGTATAAGATCCTGTTAATTATTGTTACTCATGATCAGCAATATTTGTGGATCCCAACCTTTGCATGTTACAGTTACTCTTTACCTAGCTTTCATTTACAAACATTTCGTACCACTACCATTACCCTAAAATAGTTCAATTCAAGTAATTAAGGCTGTGTTTGGCTACGTACATACAAGTCGACCTATGATTTACAAGTCCATAAACAATGATGTTTGTCAACTCAATAACGGATTTTATTTCAATTTATTTGTTATTATAATATAACTCATTATAAAAATATTTTATATAATATTAATCTTATATAGGAGTAATAAAAATTATGATCCAATTCTATATAATTAATTTAAAAATGATTTCTATTTAAAAATAACCTTCTTATAATAATATATTTTCTTGTTCCTAAGAATATTACTATATAAAGATTTTACTATACCTGATTTTTTGTTTATTTAATAAATTATTTTCTTCATTTATGTTTCCCAATATCTTTTTAATTTAAAATGCATGTATTAAATTTAGTGCATTAAATAATTATTTTTTTAAATTTAATTTAACAAAAACTTAACTAACTTATAAGTAAATTTATTCAAACAGGTATATAATTTATAAGTCATATTTATAATTATCCAAACACCAAATATTTATATTTAGAATTGTAAATATTCATCTACTTAATATTTTTTTGACATTTATTCATTTTTAATATAAAAATTACATTATTTAAAATATTTGAAACAGAGAACTAATTTAGTACTTAATTTAGCAGCTAAACGACCAAAAAAATCAAATATCTATCTCTCACACACATATACGGGGTCACATTCGAAGATTGGAACATCATAATTAAACAATTCTAATTTTTTAGATTGATTTGAAGAAAAAATGGTTGGTGGACCAGGCAGTTCAGAGCAACAACTTAACAAAAAATGGTATATATCCTCCACTTCAATCCCTTGCTGTTTTAATAAAATAAAGTAAATATATGTTGAGCAAAACGTAACAACAAACATTGTTTTCGCTCTTCTGCGGATATATAAGAAGGTTCCAACTATACATGGCCAAACCGTAACCGGAACCGGAAAACCGGACCGGACCGGGTCAAAACCGGTCAAAACCGGTTCCGGCTCTAAACCGCCGATTTATTTTAAAGGTTCAGGTTCAGGTTTGTGTGTATTGAAACCGGTGAACCGGCGGTTCGAACCGGTGGTTAATCGTTAGTAATGACTGGCTATGTATTAGTGTAGTATAGATTATAAAAATTATTGTAATAAATTTTATTGTTTGTTGTATTCTTATAAAATATTTAAAATTTATTGTAATATATTTTATTGTTTGTTGTATTCTTGTAAAACATTTAAAATTTATTGTAATATATTTACTAATGTTTTAATAAAAAAAAAGTACCAATGAATTTAACATTAAATTAATTTACGTGAAAGTACCACTTAATAAAAGTGAAACTATTATATCCTTGAACTTTTAAAACGGTTTGCATCTTACAAATTTTAAAAAATTACTTAGCATTACAATACTTCTAATTATAATTCATTCCATCCAAATTCAGAAAAACTTATCGTATTTCGAAAAAAAACGTATCAAGTATAATGTATATATAAGGTTCAAACCGGAACCAGAACCGGGTCTTGAACCGGGTCAAAACCGAGTCAAACCCTGAACCTGAACCGTCTGAACCGGAATCGGCGGTTTATATCCTGTTAAGGTTTAGGTTCCGGTTCAAGATTTTTACAAACCGGAACCGGCGGTTCACGAACCGTGGCCATGTATAGTTCCAACGGAAATTATATTTAAAAATATTTTCTCTTTACTTTATTTGGTAGTCTTTTGAAAAAGAAATTTGGTAGTCTCTTGAAAAGGAAGCATGGCTTTGGTAAAAGTCTGGTTTCGTTGTTGACTGTAATTGATTAGTCTACTTAATTTTGGCTTGTAGTCCATTATTAATAAATTTAAATCTTAAATGACGGATAACAACCCCGACCCAGTGTGGGAGTTTATAAACTTTATACATATCCTAAATATCTATATTTTAGAATATTACGTTCAAAATATCCATAAACGCTGGAGACTGATCCTATACACCTACCAAATACATGCATATGGGCATATGGAAGATACGTGTACGGGATACGCATGTGTAAAATATATATGTTATATAAATTGGAAGTTTCACGACAAATGAGTGTCTTGAGATACGCTGGCGACAAATGCGTATCTCAAAATACGCATGTGACAGATGCGTGTCTTCAGTCATCTTCTTCTCCCAAAAAACAGGACTTTCACTCTCTCTAAGACGATTTTCGACCAAAACTTCGGCAGTTCCGTTCACCTCTTTTCTGTATGGTTCCTTTTATGTTGTATATATCATTCAAATCGTTTTTCGATAATCTACAACCATTTAAAACCATTTCTAATGCCGAATTTTAAACCTCTAAATTGGAATCCTAGTTCGTTCGATTTTTCGACGAAGTTTTACACAGCCCCTGCCAGGCCGGAAAAGGAGAAAAGTAAGGGAGAAAGGAAGAGAAGGAGATCGACGACGTGTTGTTGTGATCAGAGAGGCATATTGACGAGCTACGATGACGGATAAGGGAGGCACGAGAGAGAAGACGAGAAAGTGCGATAGAGAGGGAGAAGACAGTGAACGGTACCACGTATAGTGCATCTTCCGCATGCATATTCTCGTCGGTATTTAGGGTCATCTTTTTTAAAATGGGCATTTCGAACGATGGGACTTGGAATCTCGACATTTTGGACAATTTCTCCTTTATACATGTCATTTTGTATATGTTGATCTTCGAACATCTTAAATAGCTCAATATATAAGTTCTTAAGTTTGAAATCAAAAAAGGATGTTTGAATTAGAGTACAAAAAAATTTTAGAGGCTCGTTAAAAACTTCTAGAGTGTCTTCTCTTCTTAATTCTAAAGCCTTTATAATTATTCTTAATTAATATTTTATTATTAAGTAATAGGATGTACTTTCTTTCCTTTTCCACTTATTTTTGTATTTTTGGAGTTCAAGTGCTTTTAATAATATAAAATTAAAGGAGAAATGAATATTAAAAATATCGTTGGAGATTAATACACATTAAATTACTAAAAATTGAAAATTTATAGAAAAATTATAAAAAAATACTACTTTTTAAAAAATCACAATTTTAACTAATATTTGCAAAAATATGTTTTGCAGCCAAAACAACAAAATGCAACTTTTACGTTTTCCTAAAAAAAATAATTGAAGTTTGATATGGGCTGAAAATAAGCCCTAAAGACACATTTAATGCGGCATTAATTAGGCCGAGAATAGTCCAAACGTGGGGCCCACCAGCTGGGCCCAAAACCCTAAATATAATATTAATTTCGTAATTAATATTAAGGGTAATAAACAGCTCAGCAAATAAGAGTTGGATAAGGATAATATCCCTTTCAAACTTATCCAATAAGGCATCCAATTCAATATGGAAACTGATTCCTACAAGGAATAGATCTAGAACATTCCTCAAAGACTTGTCCATCAAGTCTCCGAATCCTACCATAATTCTAAGGCTTCTCAGCCTATATAAAGGGCCTGACCCCTCATCTCAGAACTACGTTTTTGGCTTGATCTTTGATATTCATCAAAGTACGTAGGCATTCTGTGAGGACCGTTAAGTCTCGAACGCAGAAGCAGCCATTAAAGCACGAAGCTCACGAACCCTAGCATTAAATATACAAACCCTAGCCGTAATATTTTCAACCTAGTTTTTATTCCACAACATTTGGCGCCGTCTGTGGGAAGAAGACATCAACCATGGTTACCACTCGAAGAACAACACCGATCTCAACCGAGGCTACCTCCGGAACCATCGCTCCACCAATCACTGCTCCTCCTGTTGGTACAGGGCCAGGGTCTGTACCCCCATTGACGGAAACAAACCCTCATAGTCAGGCCTCTCAACCACAAGGGACGGATCCCCCCGCTGAAAGATCTCAACCTGAAATCGTCCCTCTAGGACCGGAGACTAACCCGCTCCAGATGGTGGTCTCTCCTCTCCCTCTGAGTAGCCGCCCGCCGCTTCACAGTCTCTCCACTTCTTCGCTCCCTGTCAACACTAACCCAATGTATGGGCTACCTAATTACCCCCAAGATCCAAGGGATCCAGGACCAAGCGGTCATGCTCGGTTGATCCATGGGCAACAACAATCCCCTTATCTTAGAGGCCCGGCTCCTCCTGAACCAGGATACTATGATTACTCTGGTCCTTATACCGGAGACTCGTCGTCTGAAGACGATGATCGAGACGAAGCCCCAAGGAGGCGACGCGCTAGTAAGGAACCTCTAGGGAGGAATCCATCGAACCGAGATGGTCCTTTAACAATCGCAGAGAAAATTAAGGCTTATGAAGCCGAGATTCAGAAGCTGAAGGACGACCAAGCAAGGGAACTAGAGAGACAGAACCCTAATCAGACTCGACCTCCTCCGACTTCAGGAGGGATTCCCTTCATAGATCTGGAGAGGTCTTCAAGGAGACACCGAAGGGCTGAAGTCCCAACCAGAGGAATTACCAGGGTGGAACCCCCCAAGAATAATCCTAGAGATTTGATGCTGCAAGGAGATCTGGATGATCCGACCCCTCCATTCACTGAGGAGGTAATGAATGCACATATTTCCCGAAAGTTTAAGATGCCCACGATCAAAGCTTACGATGGAACGGGGGATCCCGCAACTCATGTGAGAACGTTTACGAGCGCCTTGTTACTGCAGCCTGCCAACGATGCCCTTAAGTGTAGGGCGTTTCCCCAAACCCTGTCGGGCATGGCGCAACGTTGGTATAGTCGTTTACCTCCAAACTCTATTAGCTCTTTCAAGGAGTTGAGTACCGCTTTTGTCAGTCAATTCATTAGCGGAAGAATTCATGAGAAAAGCTCTGCATCTCTTATGTATGTGACACAGGGGAAGAATGAGAATTTAAGAGATTACATCAAGCGATTCACTAAGGAAACTCTGAATATAACCGATTTGGAAAATAAGGTGGCCATGGTAGCCTTGCAGCACGGAACCACGGATCTCTTTTTTAAGAGGTCGTTGGCAAAACACCCCCCTGAAAGCATGGATGAACTTCAACGAAGGGCGGACAAGTATATAAAAGCTGAGGACAGCATCAAGAAAGAAGCCACGTTGGGCAATGGAGGGAACAAGCGGAAGCAAGAACAAGAGTACGATGCTAGGGACAAGTATCCCCGAGCTAGCAGAGACTCTGAATCTGCTCCAAAAAAGAGCTCGGGTCCAAGGTTTTCAGAGTATGCCAGACTTAATGCTCCAAGAAGCCAGATCCTGTTGGACATTGAAAAGGAAAAGGATTTCCGATGGCCGAAGCCACTTAGAGGAGACCCAGCTAAGCGAAATAAGGAGCAATACTGCAGGTTCCACAAAGATGTGGGACATGACACCGACGATTGTAGGCAACTCAAGGATGAGATTGAGTTCTTGATACGAAGAGGAAAACTAAGTCAGTTCACCAAGGGTGATGACCGTGGGAACCAGAGAAGGGACAATGACAGAAGAGACAATGAAAGGAGAGATAATAATAGGAGGGATGACAACCATGATCGCAATCCCCAGCCCCGAAGGGCAGTTATCAATATGATCTGGGGAGGCCCGACAGCAGCCGGCACGACTAAGAATTCTCGAAAAGCTTATGCTAGAGAAGTAATGCACATTGTGGGAGAAGCCCCGAAGCGTGCTAAAACCGAGATGGTAATTGGTTTCGATGATTCAGACTTGGAGGGGGTGAAATTTCCCCATGACGACCCGCTGGTCATAACTCCCGTGATTGGAAACTCCGAAGTAAAACGAGTCTTGATAGACAATGGGGCTTCTGTGGATATTTTATTTCATGATGCATTTGTAAAGATGGGTTACAACGACTCTCAACTGACTCCTACAAACATGCCTATATATGGGTTTAACGGAGTGGAGTCCAACGTTGAAGGGACTATTCAGCTACCCGTGACTATTGGGCAGGAGCCTAAAGAGGCGACTCAGATGTTGAATTTCTTGGTGATCAAGGCAGCATCAACATACAACGCAATCCTTGGAAGGACTGGACTTCATGCGTTTAAGGCTGTGGCCTCTTCCTATCATATGAAAATTAAGTTTCCGACACGGAATGGTGTCGGAGAACAAAAGGGTGATCAGAAGATGGCAAGAAGTTGCTATGTGGCCGCACTGAGGGCCGATGGAGCCGGGGGGCAGGTCCTTCCGATTGAAGACATGGATGTCCGTGATGATGAAGAGCATAGAGGGAAGCCAGCAGAGGATTTGATTCCCATACCTCTAGAACCTAATGACCCTGAAAAAGTTACTTATGTTGGAGCATCTCTGAAAGAACCCCTGAAGGGCAAGTTAATAGAATTCTTACAGAAGAATAGCGACGTGTTCGCGTGGACAGCAGCTGATATGCCAGGGATTGACCCCCGACTCATAACTCATAGGTTAAATGTTGATCCCAAAAGAAAG
The DNA here is from genome assembly GCA_036435485.1 of Saposhnikovia divaricata. Classification (NCBI taxonomy): domain Eukaryota; kingdom Viridiplantae; phylum Streptophyta; class Magnoliopsida; order Apiales; family Apiaceae; genus Saposhnikovia; species Saposhnikovia divaricata. The sequence goes on from CM071598.1 coordinate 54,412,736, forward strand.
ACAATAAAGCAGAAGAAGAGAAACTTTGCTCCGGAGAGGCAAGAGGCCATTAGGCAAGAAGTGAATAAGCTCTTGGAAGCTGGTTTTATTGAAGAGATTCAGTTTCCTGAATGGTTAGCGAACCCAGTCATGGTCAAGAAAGCAAATGGGAAGTGGAGAATGTGTATAGACTTCACTGACCTGAATGATGCATGCCCAAAAGATTGTTTTCCCCTGCCGAGGATTGATATGTTGATAGATGCTACAGCTGGACATGAGATGTTAAGCTTCATGGATGGATTCAGCGGCTATAATCAGATTAAGATGCACAAGGATGACATACCTAAGGTATCTTTCATAACTGACTTTGGTGTCTTTTGTTATCTTGTCATGGCTTTTGGTCTAAAGAATGCAGGAGCTACTTACCAACGATTGGTGAATAAGATATTCGCCCATCTGATTGGAAGAACCATGGAGGTATATGTTGATGACATGTTAGTCAAGAGCCTACTTAAGGCTGATCATATCAAGCACCTCGGAGAGGCATTTGAAGTGCTGAGGCACCACAAGATGATGTTGAATCCCGCCAAGTGTGCTTTTGGCGTTGGATCGGGGAAGTTTTTAGGGCTGATGGTTTCGAAAAGAGGCATTGAGGCCAATCCTGACAAGATCAAGGCGATTTTAGACATGGAGCCACCACGCTCTATAAGAGATGTGCAGAGGTTGACAGGTCGAGTTGCAGCCTTAGGAAGATTCATCTCCAAGTCTGGAGACAAATGCTTGCCTTTCTTCCAAACGTTAAAAAAGTTGAAAAATTTTGAGTGGACACCTGAAAGCCAAGAGGCCTTTGAGCAACTGAAGAAGTACATGGTTGAAGCCCCGTTATTGACTAAACCAAGTCCTGGGGAGATTCTTAGTTTATACCTGGCGGTATCCGAACAAGCCCTGAGTGCTGTCCTTATTCGGGAAGAGGAAAAGGTTCAGAAACCTATCTATTATGTGAGCAAAGTGTTGCATGGGGCTGAGTTGAATTACTCACCCATAGAAAAGTTTGCTTTGGCATTAGTAACTGCCTCAAGAAAGCTGCGTCCTTACTTTCAGGCACATAAGATTCAAGTTCTGACAAACCAGCAATTGAGGAACATATTGCATAGCCCTAAGGCCAGTGGAAGGCTAATCAAATGGGCGATTGAGTTAGGAGAGTTTGACATCACATACAAGCCTCGTACAGCTATCAAAGCTCAGGCATTAGCTGACTTCGTGGTTGAATGTACTATTAACAACCAAGAAGTCGGGGGGCAAGAGATAATGACTACCCCTGGGCAAGAGGAAAAAGAAGAGAAACTTACACCCGATCTGAAGGAATATTGGGTGCTCTATTTTGATGGAGCATCAAAAACAAAATCTAGTGGTGCAGGTTTGGTTTTGCAAAGCCCCGATGGGTTCACAGTTGAGTACGCTTTAAAGTTGGATTTCCCTACTACCAACAACGAGGCGGAGTATGAGGCATTGATAGCTGGTTTGGGCTTGGCCAGAATCATGAGGGTCAAGAATCTCAAAGTTTGTGGAGATTCAAGGCTTGTGGTAGCACAAGTAAATGGTGAATTCGAGGCTAAAGATGAGACTATGGCAAAATACTTGAGAGTAGTAAAGGCTGTTATGTCCCAGTTTGAGGAGTGCTATGTTGAGCACATTCCAAGAGAGGAAAACATTAAGGCCGATGCCCTATCTAAGTTTGCTTCTTCTGAAATAGAAAATTATGCCGGGAGTGTCTACTTTCAGGTCTTGAAGGCCCCGACTGTTAATGCAAAGTTAGTGGCACCAATTGATATAGGAGGCTCTTGGATAGATCCTATTAAGGCACACCTGGAGACCGGTTGGCTCCCAGACAATGCCATGGAGGCACGAAAACTCTCAGTAAGAGCGTTGAGATATACTTTGATTGAGGGTATTCTGTACAAAAGGTCGTTTGTAATCCCGTACTTGAAGTGTCTAAGGCCTATGGAGGCAAGGGAAGCATTGGAGGAAGTTCATGAAGGAATCTGTGGGCAACACTTGGGGGGCAGAGCCCTAGCTCACAAGATAATTCGTTTAGGGTTTTATTGGCCGGAGATGTTGGCTGATGCACAAAACTATGTCAAGAGATGTGAGAGATGCCAGAAGCATGCCCCAATTGTGAGGCAACCGCCTGAGGTGTTGACCTCGATTAACTCTCCCATTCCATTTGCTATGTGGGGGATGGATATACTTGGACCCTTTCCCATGGCTTCAGCACAGAGGAAATTCCTAATAGTAGCAATTGATTATTTCACTAAGTGGATTGAGGCTAAACCCCTGGCCAAGATAACCACCAAGCAAGTTTCCCAGTTCTTTTGGGAGAACATCATCTGCAGATACGGAATCCCACGAATCCTTGTGACAGACAATGGTACACAATTCAACAATGAGGAGTTTAAGAAGTATTGTGAAGAGAATGCAATTGAGCTCCGTTTTACCTCGGTGGCACACCCTCAGGCCAATGGGCAAGCTGAGGTAGCTAATCGAATTATCCTTGATGGACTGAAAAAGAGGGTCGAACGCTCTAGGAATACATGGGTAGATGAGTTGTTGCCCATACTTTGGGCATATCGTACCACTTGTAAGGTAACTACTGGAGCAACCCCATTTTTGCTGGCTTACGGAGCCGAGGCAGTTGTGCCTTTAGAGATCATGCAAGCATCACCTCGAATTGAGGCATATGAGCCAGAAACTAATGACGAAGGAATGAGACTCGCCCTTGACTTAATTGATGAGGTTAGAGATGGAGCTAATGCGAAGAATGCTGAATATCAGAAGAGAGCATCTTTTCACTACAACCAGAGAGTTAAAGAAAGATTCTTTCGACAGGGTGACATGGTTTTAAGGAAGATTGAAGCCTCAGGAGTTGGCCAGAAAGGAAAGTTAGCACCAAACTGGGAAGGACCATATCTAGTCAGAAAGGTGTTAGGGCAAGGATCCTACAAGTTAGAAACCTTGGATGGGATTGAGGTGCCCCGAACTTGGCATGCTGTGAACCTCAAAGTTTATTATATCTAAGTTCTTTTGACAAAGGCTTGGACTTTTATCTATTTATTAGGAATAAGGTTCGAATGAAACCATTTTAGAGCATGTTGCTCCCAGTAGAAGATAGAGTATTTATGTAAGGGTTGAACCCATTCTATTGATATCCATTGACAGCATAATGGAATTTACATTGTTTTCTTTATAAGTTACTTCTCTTTGTTAAAATAAACACGAAAGGCAAACGTTGAACTAACTTGTGAGTTTAGTACCAGCCAGGAGGCCAAGTACTTGAGAAATTCTAAAGTTTAACGAACAATAACCAAAAAATAAGAACATGGAAACAAAAGGAACTACTGCATAAATAAAGTTAAGTCATAAGCCCCGAAGGGCAAAAGTTCAGAATAAATAAAGATAAACAGAAATAAGCCACGCAGGGCCATCTACTCATCTAAGTCCTCAATAACTACATCTCCCTGAGTGGAAGAAGGATCTGCTGTCTCTACCCCAGGAGAAGAAGGTGGATCCTGAGTGGGCTGAGAGTCCCCATCCACTGCTGTCTCTGTAGCGATCTCCAAGGTATCTGTCAATCCAGGGATAGCAGGTACCGGGAACTTCTCCAAGGATACCCCCTCGATCTTCCCACTCAGCTCCTCGATGATCCCTTCCCAACACTCCTTGAAGGTGCCAGGAAAGTTTGCATCATACTCGGCATTCAGGACATCTTGAAAGTCCTTAGAAACCTTGTAATCAGCAATGATGTGTTCCCTGTTCTGCTGCACCTCCAGCTGAAGCTTCCTGTTCTTCTCCTTCTCAGCAGCCAGCTCCTTCTCCACCTCCCTGAAACGAGCAAAGTTTGCCTCGGAGGCATCAAAGTATCTGTCTCTATCCCTCTCAGCAATGGTCTTTTCAGCACGCACCTCCTTCAGGTTATGAACAGCGGCCTGAAGGTAGGCGTTCATCTGCAAAGGAAACAAGTAAATAAGGGAAAAGTAAATGCAATTAAATTAAAGAAGTTGAATAAGAAATTACCGAAGCAACAGCTTGAGCCCCGAGAAGCTCAATCTGTAAATCATCAGAGGACTCCACAATGTGGACCCTGTCCCGTGGAGTGACCACGCTCCTGGACCACTCAGCTGCAGCCCTGGAGTCACCTACAGCTGTGTCCCTATTGCATAAACCCCATCCCACTGTAAAGGGAGTGAGGTCTTCCTCAATAGGAACTGACTTTTCCTGAAGAAAAGCAGGAACACGCTCCACCGCGGCAGAGGCCTCATCTGTCCTGGCCCTTTTGGCCCTCGGGTTCTCTGTTACCACCCTAGCAGTGGCAGCAGTCTCCCTCTGTTTAAAAATTGCTCCCAGGGCAGTTTTGGCTGCAAAATGATTACAAGAGAGTTAGATAATTATATCTAGCATGAAATATTAACAAAGTAAGAGGTGAGAATTACCCTCAGGGCCCAAATCGCTTAGCCCATAGGCCTGCAACGAATCTTCAGAAATCAAATTTGCACATTGATGCAAATTATCCGATGTTAATAAATTTATGGCGGCCTCTTCTTCCACGCCCAATTTTAAACTCCTAACAGGCCCATCAACGGCTCTGCAGAAGGTGGGCCGAAAATAGTTGTCCCAGTCATCCCCATCCAAAAAGATATAAAACCATTCCCTTTTCCAATTAGGAAGGGAATCAGGAGCGGAATCCGAAACAAAACAAGAACGGGCCAAGGAACGGTGTTGGATTTTGACCCAGCCCGAATTATCAGAAGAATTGACAAATTTGAATAGATATCGAAAAACAGAGATGCTGGGCTCAAGCCCATGTTTCTTACATTGGACTAAGAAACAATAGATAAAACGCCATGCATTTGGCATAAGTTGGGTTGGACAAACCCGGGCTTCGGCCAAAAGACGGTAAACGAAAGGAGGAGGAGGTAGGCGAAAACCAGCATAAAAAGTTTCTTTGTAAATCCTAATGGCCCCAGGCTTTGGGTGACAAGCCCTTTCGTTTGAGGCCGGAGCAACGGCCCTATAAGGCCCATTAATATGAAAAAGTTGGGCTAGAATGTCTACCCTATGTTGTTTATATTTCGATTTATATTCATAAGCATCTAAATGAAGCATGTTTGGAAAAGCTTGACCAAACTCATTTAAAAGATCCCTAAGGGAAAAAACACTGGCATGGACAAGAGATGTTTTAGGGTTCTTACCCCTTGAAAGCCGTGGAGCGGTGGTGGAAGTGTTAGCGAGCTGTGACTGGCCTGAAGAGCTAGAATCCTCCATTGGTATGCTTCCCTTGAAGGCTTGAAACCCAGAAAAGTTGAAAAAAGGGGTTGAAGAAGATGAAGATTCAACGATCTTCAAACGGAAACTGGAAAGTAAGGCGGAGTAAAAACGCCGGAAATCGCCTCACGACAGAACCCTAGCAGAGCTTTTTTGAAAAATATTTGTGATAAGGGAATGATAGTTTTTGCTGAATAGTGGAATGAGAAATGAGGGATGCACACTACTCTTTTATAGAGTTCATGGTTGGTCATTCAACCGGTTATATCCAGTAAATGGGCTGCCAACAGGTGACTGGGCCTTTGAATAGGCGGGAAGCCCATGAAATTCAAATTTTGAAATAATTCTAGAATGTTCTACGACATTTTTAGAAAATAGGATAAAATCCCGTTAGAATTTAAAGGCAGGAAGCCCAATTAAAAGGCTATACCCACGCCCAGGAGACCAAACCTCCTAGGCGTGCCTAAGGAAGGTGTCTCCTTGGCGGGGGTACCCACGCCTAGCTCGATTTTCTCTAAAGAAGGCTATACCCACGCCCAGGAGACCAAACCTCCTAGGCGTGCCTAAGGAAGGTGTCTCCTTGGCGGGGGTACCCACGCCTAGCTCGATTTTCTCTAAAGAAGGGTATACCCACGCCCAGGAGACCAAACCTCCTAGGCGTGCCTAAGGAAGGTGTCTCCTTGGCGGGGGTACCCACGCCTAGCTCGATTTTCTCTAAAGAAGGGTATACCCACGCCCAGGAGACCAAACCTCCTAGGCGTGCCTAAGGAAGGTGTCTCCTTGGCGGGGGTACCCACGCCTAGCTCGAACTTTTCTAAAGAAGGCTATACCCACGCCCAGGAGACCAAACCCCCTAGGCGTGCCTAAGGAGGGTGTCTCCTTGGCGGGGGTACCCACGCCCAGGAAGCATTTCCAGGGACAAAGGTCACCCACGCCCAGGAGACCAAACCCCCTAGGCGTGCCTAAGGAGGGTGTCTCCTTGGCGGGGGTACCCACGCCCAGGAAGCATTTCCAGGGACAAAGGTCACCCACGCCCAGGAGACCAAACCCCCTAGGCATGCCTAAGGAGGGTGTCTCCTTGGCGGGGGTACCCACGCCCAGGAGGCATTTCTTGCCAAGGTGACTTTTTTAAAAGTTAATACTTTAAAAAAATTTTAAATAATGTTGGGAAATTAAAAAATAATTCCCAAAAAATACCTGTTGGTACATAAAAATTCCTAAATTATTAGGAAAAATTACAAAAAATACCTGTTGGTACATAAAAATTCCTAAAATATTAGGAAAAGTACAGAAAAATACGAGGAAAATTATAGAAATATTTTCTTGACAAGTTGAGCAATAATATATGCTAATAATGCATAAAAACTCTATGAAAGTGCCGAAATTGCTAAAAGCAAGCACAAATTAAAGCCTCGAATAAGGCAAATCGTCGTAAATGTGTAGGTCGCTCCACACTTTACAAGCAAGACGATACTCGTGAAACACTAGTGTAAACCAAAACTCCCATATAGGGGTAGGAAAATTAAGAAGTCCCAGGTAAGGGATAAAAACGACCCCGAGTCTCGATTAAGGCAAATATAACTTCTACGAAAACCTGATCAGTTTTCCTAAGAAGTTGGGGGGCAAATGATATGGGCTGAAAATAAGCCCTAAAGACACATTTAATGCGGCATTAATTTCGTAATTAATATTAAGGGTAATAAACAGCTCAGCAAATAAGAGTTGGATAAGGATAATATCCCTTTCAAACTTATCCAATAAGGCATCCAATTCAATATGGAAACTGATTCCTACAAGGAATAGATCTAGAACATTCCTCAAAGACTTGTCCATCAAGTCTCCGAATCCTACCATAATTCTAAGGCTTCTCAGCCTATATAAAGGGCCTGACCCCTCATCTCAGAACTACGTTTTTGGCTTGATCTTTGATATTCATCAAAGTACGTAGGCATTCTGTGAGGACCGTTAAGTCTCGAACGCAGAAGCAGCCATTAAAGCACGAAGCTCACGAACCCTAGCATTAAATATACAAACCCTAGCCGTAATATTTTCAACCTAGTTTTTATTCCACAACAAAGTTGATTTTGGTTGCATTTGGGGTTGATTTTACTTGCATTTGATTTAATCGGTGCTTTTTAAGCAAACTATTATGCAACTAAAGATGATTTCAATTACTAAATTTATAAAGTTGCACTTGTAGTTAATTTTAATTGATGTCAGTTGCAAGTATGGTTGCAAAATTACCAACTGAATTTTTACAAATATTTTTTTGAAAATTGATGTTTTACAAAAAAAAATATTAAAAACAACATTTTACAATAAAAAATTTGACCGTAAGTAAAAATCCTAAATTATATTATATTTTAGAAATAATTTAAGAGTCTCTTAAAAATGTTTTTAAATATTGATCTATGTTATATTTTAGCCGACAACATGTTGGTGCAGTGGTTGAGCCACTGGCCTCCTTTGAAGGAGGTCAGGGGCGTAAATCTACCCTCCCCACACACCACTTTGAGTGGTATTATAACTGAGTAAGGTTTCGTTTTTTTATCTATGTTATATTTTAAGAGTGATTTACTTACTCCCTTTATTTCAAAATGCATTATATTTTGTTTTGTGTGCATATTTTAAACTGCTTTGATCATTTATTTAAAATTTTATTTAAAAAATTTTCTATAGAAATTTTTTACATTTAAAATCAAAAATAGATAAATATAAATTGATAATTTTAAACCTATAATCAAATAATATTTTAGTGTGCATCGTACATTTTGAAATGGAAGGAGTTTTAGACTAACTCATGATGTTAACTACTACCTGATCCATCATTGCAACACCTACTATATATGAATATACAGGCATAAGTTTAGCATGCACTACAAGAAAACAGCTTTAAACCGATCGTCACAAAACCGACCATCACAAATTCAATGGTTATAACCGACCGCTGCCGTAGGTAGTCGGTTTTATGATAAAACCGACCATCTAAAACTGACCGGTGCGGACTCGGGCCCATTTTGCTGACTCACATTTTCGGTCTCTGTGACACGTCATCTAAAACCGACCAATACCACTACGGTTGGTTTTAGGTGGTCGGTTTTAGGTGGTCGGTTATGCAAATTTCTAAATTTCGAAAATACCGCCCAAATGAAAAATTCAAATTTTTGATCAAACTCATAACCGACCACATATCGGTCGGAAATAAGCCATGATTTCACAAAATTTTAAAAATGGAGCCCAAACTAAATTTTTTTCGAAAATACCGCCCAAATGAAAATTTCAAATTTTTGATCAAACTCATAACCGACCATATATCGGTCGGAAATAAGCCTTGATTTCACGAAAATTTTAAAAATGGAGCCCAAACTAAAAAATTCAAATTTTTTGCCAAATTTTATTTAAACAAACCACTTCACCAAATTTCATCTCTATCCCTACATCCACTTCACCAAAATTCCTCTCCCTTTTAACTTTCATTTTCGAAATTTGGAGTAAAAAAAAACTCTTTCTCCAAATCATCCCCCTTATACATGGATCAATGGTTTTGGATTTCGAATTTTTTTATACTTATCATTGTTATCGTTGTGTTTTACTGCATCGAAATCCTACAATGGTATCCTAACTACTTGCATCAAATGATGATTTGGTTATATATATCTCTGGTGTATTTTGATGATAATGACTGTTTAAGAAGAAGAAGAAAAAGGTGAAGAAAATGAAGAAGAATAAGATCGTATTGTCTGGTGATGATGAAGACGATGATGGTTTTGACGAAATTGAATAATGTTTGTAAACTTAGTTTTGATGCTTTTCACGAAGTTGAGTATTAATTTTGTTTGTGAACATTAAATTCGTAGCATTCATGTTTGTGTGTTTAATTATTTTTTTATGAAGTTGAATGGTATGGTGAATCTCTAGTTTGTTAATGTTAAATGGCTTGGTGGTGATTGCAATATTGAAATGTAATGAAGTGGAATGGCAAAACCTGCAATTTTTTTTTTTAAAACCCTAGAAAACCGACCGAAATAATACATAATCGGCCATTTTTTACAATTTCATTCCCAGAAAACCGACCGAAATAATACATAACCGACCGTTTTTTACCATTCCATTTCCGAAAAACCGACCGTCTCCTTTATAAATGGTCGGTTTTAAATAAATAAAAAATGAATAATGGCTAAAAAATTAAATAAAATAGAAAAAAACAAAAATCAATTCAGAATTTATACATACCCACGTAGTGACACGTGGTGCCACATGTCCAATTCGGACCCCACATTGGAGAATTTGTAAACACATATAACCGACCAAATTATTGGTCGGTTATGTGTGTTAAACCCGATCAAATGACATAACCAACCAGGCTTAAACCGACAAGCGTTTTTGGTCGGTTTTAATTGTTAAACCGACCGATTCCTTTTATAACCGACCATTTTTGACGGTCGGTTTAAAACGATTTTTTTGTAGTGATGAAAGTATAGCATCCACGATCCTTTAAAATTAAGTGTTTCATGTAAGGGTGAAAACGAGCCTATGCGCGAATAATAATATGAGCAGATTTGATTCGAATTTATAGTTGTTTGATTAAATTTAATTTGGATTCAAATTAATATATTTACATTGTGCTCAAATTCGACTCGATTATTTATCTAATTACTCGTTTTGGTATATTCGAATTCATATAAAATAATTTTAAAATAGTAAGAATATCCGTATAATAATTTACAATTAACTAAAATTTGCTACTTTGTAAAATATTACTTAAATATATTTTACATATTAATATATACATAACTTACAAATTATAATTGAATGCATATAATAAACAGATATTAGAGTAATATAAAATTATTCGAGCTATTTTAAATAAGTATGAATGAATATTGGAATGGTGAGATTCGATTTGATATTCGCTTGAATTATAAAATAAGATTCAAATTCGTTCTTTTTTTTATACGAATACGAAAAATATTCGTTATTAACTAATCGAATTTGAATTTAAACCCGCATCACTCGAATTCATTTATAACCCTACTTTCGTGGTAAAATTAACATATAGTTGGGGATAATGTCCATATTACAAGTAGACTTGTCCACGAGCGGAATTAAGCGGAGATTAATCTAAATTGAAGCCCCAATTAAATTGAAAAAAATTAGTATGAAATTGTTTATAAACCACAATTTTAAATTGAAAATCAACAAAAAATTCACATTAAATCCCGGCTAACTTCCAAAAATTAACAATATTTTATTTTGAACTTCGATTATATTTTGTGATATTGGTTCCACCACTAAACTTCCCTCGTCTCGTTAAAGTTAAACATCAACGCATACACAAATGACCGGCCAAGCCAAACAAGGATAAAGACAGTCGAGTTGACTAAATACTGAATTAGTTGGAAGGGCACAAATGATTAGCTCCGATAAGGTACTAGTTCTGAGTTTTGATAATTGTGTGTAATCCACCTGACAATACTTCATTAATTAGTGGATTCTTATTTTAGAAGGGAAACACATGAAAATATATAATAAACAAGAGCACAGGGATGAGATGATCAATTTATTTCTTAAATATTTTTATCAATTCGTTGTTGGTTGCATACTGTTTAGTGACTCTGAGCTTGGAGGATGCGATCATGCCATGGAAATGACTTTTTTTGTTAACATAATAATAATTATGATAAATTTTTATATTATATCAATAATAATATATTAACATCTTTTTATCAGTAATTACTACTATACATGTCGATTCGATTGATAAACAGAGGATGAATTTTGTGAAAATAACGGATTTAGGTTTTTTTACTTTTGCAGCTTTTAACGGATTGTTTCATGTCAATCACATTATCGCGGATCCTATAATGATAGTCCTCGTTTTTAAAACGAATTTTAGGTCGGTTAAAGTTAACTCTACTGAATTTAAAGTTCAGAAAAGGCAGGAAATTAAATTTCCAAATGAGTGAAATAAACTGCTGGCACTAAATTAATTTTAAAATTTTAATTTTTTTTAAGTAAGAGCATAGACACATACGTATTATTCATTCAATAATTTTATAAAAATATCATTTTTTTACATCCAAAGAAAAATTAAAGTGATAAAAATCACCCTTGATTAAAAAGGTGAATGAAAAAGTAAGATGGTGGAACAAAAAAATGACGGCGGATGCAAGGAGGGGGTGGTGGCGTGAAAATTAGTGCCACGCCGTCCAACCAAACGTTTGATGTAGAATCTCTCTGCTGCCACCCCACTCGCAAACAATACAATCTCTCTCTCTCTCGCAAACAATACAATCTCTCTCTCTCGGCTACCTTTCTCTTCTTATATAAATACCAGTACATTTCTATCACACCCTTGCTATATATATTCTCCCCATCTTTCAGTTGTCCGTACAAAAACTCTCTCCCAACACTAGTACTTGTCTCACTCTTAACGATATCTCCATTAATCAAGTTTCTGGTTAGTTTTTCTTGCATGTCTATATTTATATATGCAAGGTTCGGATCAGGGTTATCAAGTCTTAAACCACAACTTCTATGTTTTGTGATTTTCTTCAAAGCAAAATTGTTTTTGCATTCATCATTTTAAATTTTCTTTATTACTATTAATATTGTTATAAATTTTTCTTTGTTATTGCGAAATCATTTCCATGATTCTGTTTTCACCTAATTACTATTGTTTCTTAATATTTTTATAAATGATTAATAATTTTGACAAGTCATTTCAAGTCTTTGTTTGTGGTAATTTGGTTTAGTGATTTAGTGTAGTGTTATGGAATTAAGGTACACTGGCAATGAATAAACAAAATTATGTACGGAGTGAGTAAGAAGTGGGTGGGAGAACCTTGTCGAGCTATCATCATCATCTTCTTGCACGGAGTGGAGTTTACTCTAAGAAAACATAACATGCTTTCGACGTTTACACACACACACATGTCACGGTCAACAAATATCGGCTAGTTGCTTACTACTTTTGTTTTCATTATGCAGCTTCCATTTGTCTGAATATATATAGCTAGATGCAACTTATAAATCAACTTTGATCCATGTTTTACATGACTATCTATCTCATATAGCATACTCCCTTCGTCCTATAAAATACATGTCCCCTTTTAAAAAATTAATTTATTCCATATTATATGTTTCTTTTCTTTTTTCAATACAAATTTAAGGATAATTTTTTAAAATTATTTCTATATTTATTGTGTTTAAGATTTGAATTTTTTCAAACTTAACATTATTCTCATTTTTCAATGTATTAATTAAAAGTATTGATTAGAAATTTTTATCTAACTAACATTTCTCTTAATATGTATATTTTTTACTAAAAGGACATGTAAAATGAGACTGATGGAGTATTATTGTCGTTTTGTCAAATCCGTTGTGTTTGTATATATACATGTTGAAGTGGCTTTAAAACACACATGCATAGCCTAGCTAGTTTTGTTCTACCTAGCTAGCTCGGGTCCCAACTTGTATATATGATCTAAAATCAACGATATACGTACACACGCATGCACATAGATAGATCATGATTATGACCATTTAGGAAGCTTTCTTCGTCTTCCACTATCTCTCAGGGTATGAACAAAACATAATTAATGGGGTCTATCCTTTTATTTTTGAAAAATTTACAACAAGTTTTAGTGCTGATTTCTCTGATTTCATCTTGTTTTAAACATGCGCTTCCAAGTTAATAGAAATGTGAAAGCATTCAAATGGAAATCTATATATATATATAAACATATATATATATACTTTTTTTATCTAATAAATATAGATGTGTATTGTTTTCTTAGCTAATATTCGACATATGTTTAATTTTGTTTTGCAGGAGAGGATAATATAAATCTTTCATGGAAGCCCAATCATGTGTCCCTCCTGGTTTTAGATTTCACCCAACTGAGGAAGAACTTGTAGGCTACTACCTCCATCGAAAAATTAACTCGTTAAAGATTGATCTAGATGTTATTGTGGAGGTTGATCTTTACAGCATCGAACCATGGGACCTTCAAGGTACATAACATACTGTTAAGATATATAATAGGAGATCCGATTAATTAAGTACGTACTTTTTCAAAATTAACACATTGAGATTTTGACGGAGCTAAAGGTAGAGCTACCTGATGCCCTCGGTGGTGGCATGTGTGTGTGTGACGATAAGTATGCATGCAATTTCCAAAAAATTATGCATGCAATTGATCATGCATCAATGGTTGTTACATGTACAGTAATATTTATTAGCTTAAATGCACTGAAGATGTTAGTGTTGATGCAGGCAGATGCAAATTGGGGTACGAAGAACAAAACGAGTGGTATTTTTTCAGTCACAAAGATAGGAAATATCCAACCGGAATACGCACAAACAGAGCAACAAGTGCAGGGTTTTGGAAAGCAACTGGAAGAGATAAAGCTGTGCTCTCAAAAGAGAGCATCATAGGCATGAGGAAAACCCTAGTTTTCTACAAAGGCCGTGCGCCTACTGGTATCAAGACTGATTGGATCATGCACGAATATCGTCTCCAATCATCCCAACACGGACCTCCACAGGCAAGTACTAACTAAACTTAAGTACTAGACGTACTAGTTAAATTTTTATATTTTTAAGTGACTAGTACTAGTTAATTGCATGTACAAAATAAAATAGTACTAGCGAGTTAAGGTCAAATAAATTATGAAGATAGAAGGTAGTAATTAATTAAGATTGCGGGACAATATTTATATAATAAAAAAGGTCTAATCAATTCTGCAGTAATATGAAATAGTTTTCCAACTTATGTCTTCTTCTTTTACATAAAAGGAATCTTTAAAAGCAACGCACCATCTCCAGAAAATTAAAAGCTTCTTTCTGAGGTTGAATACTCCTCCGCCCATGAAGTTGTTTACATTTGCTTTTTGCACGGAAACCAATATAGTGGGTGTAATATTGTTAAAATAAGTGAGTTAGTGGGTGTAATAGTGATTTTATTGTTAAAATAATTTAGTTAGTGGGTGTAATAGTGTAAAGTGTTGAAAAAGTGGAGTGAAGTAGTGGATGTAATAAAGTATTTTATTGTTAAAAGTTACTATTTTAGGAAACGTAAAGAATTGGTTGGGACATCTCAAAAAGGAAAGTGTAAAGAAATGGATGGAACAGAGGGAGTATAAGGTTATAGGCCAGGGAACAAGAAGACAAAACATGTTAACTTTTGCGGCTAATATTGTAGAAAAAACATGAAAACATTACTAGGTGTCGAATATTAAATGGCCGAGTACGAGGTTTAAACATTGAAAACTACTGCACTATGTCCAAAACTATTGCATGCTTCCCTGCTAGTAATTAAAGTGGCTTAATTAAGGAGCAATTATGCTAAAATTTCTAAAACCATTTCCAAAACTGAATTATCATAATTGACTGTTTTCTAGTCAATGAAATACGATTCTTGTGAATTACACAGAATAAAACGATATCACGTGATATTTGATAATATTTTTCGGAACCTTTTTTAGACATGTCACATTACTGTTAATTAATTATTTGATCTTATTCTGTTATTAAGTCACTAGCTAGTTGCATGCACTACATATAAAAAAGCTTGTGGACAAAATAGCAAATCTACGTTGTCCTTGGAAGAGCAAAATTGAATTTTGCCTTGCGCAGTGAGAGTTCTGGATTCTAATTACCTTACAGTACATATATATCTCTCTTACGTTAAGAAAAAGCCTTAATTAACAACTTGTGCAGGAAGAAGGATGGGTTGTCTGCCGAGCATTCAAGAAACCTATTCCAAATCAAAGGCAAGGGAATGGTAATTGGAACAATGGTTATTATTTTCGAAGCGACAACAATTTTGCATCTTCTTCAATACAAGATTTACTAGTTAATCCGGGGCATGCGGTCATGCAAAATCAAACCACAAATTATTACCAAGTACCCTTTGACAGTTTAGACCAACAGCAGATCTCTAACCATGCTCACTTTGATCAAGAGCTAATGGATCTTCCGCATCTTGATAGTCCCAGTACCATCTCAACAAGCCTTGACCCGGAACAAGATAAGAATAATCATTTTAACTATTACGATGACTCCAAAAATGTGCAGAATTTATACATGCCGAAATTAAATGAAGCTGCATTGTTTCCCTTCCCAAACATGCCCCTAATTCCATGTGATGATGATTCAGATTCCCAAAATCATTTGAATCATCTCCTTGGATGTTTTCCTGATTTATAAACAACTGATGTGCATGCAATTCTAGTGTGTCACTAGTAATATACGTGATTCTCGGTTATGGTATGGATGCTATTTAGCTAGACTGATCAAATGTGTATTACGTAGAAGAAAGCTGGAGAACCCCTGTAACTGTTATTACCCTCGATGCTTATTGTTTAGATATTTGAGGTTGTAAACTACGTACTGTATGTATGTGGATTAACTGGTTCTGTTGTGAGTAGACAAAAGTCATTTCGGTACTCAAGTCACATTGCATCGTCTATATATAGATTTTTGAGTTGTGCTCACTCTTGTAAGTTACTACACTTTCCATATCGAAAGCTTTAGGCTGATGTAGATCTAATAGTCTTTATTCCTCAATTCGTCTCCAAGGATTAATGTCTTTCAAGTTCGAGTTTAAATGATCTTAAAGTAAATACATATGGCGTGTTTGGGAACTTCGGGGATTCATTTGAAATTTTGAATTTGTACAAATGACATGTTTGGATAATCAACAGAAAATAAAAGGTACAATACACATACTTTCAGTTGGGTTACCAGCCCAAAAAAGTTTTCAGTTTCAATAAAAATATTTCAAACAGGTTACTGCCATTATTCCCGTTAAATTTAATAACGGAAAGGTGATGTGACAGGTGACGTGGCGCAATGAAATTTTCAGTCAAATGCTTGAATAATAAAAATATTTCAAACATGTCACTCTTGTTAACTTGGGTTATTATTTTTTAAATTAATTAATAAAAGTAAACAAACATTTAAGCGTATCTTTTTCAAAAAAGCAAACAAAGTATTTAGATATATACTGTAATTTACAAATTATTTAATAATTTACAATTTATTTAATAATTTACAAATTATTTGTAAGTATTTTTAAAATTCATTTATTCAAGTTGAATCGTTAAAATATTTAGAAATTTTTTTAATATCAAAACAATTAGTACATAGGGCTTATGAATATTTAGAGTAATTATCTCGAATTTTTAAATTTTTTCGAATGATTAGAATTTAATCAAATTTAAAAATGAACATACCCATTAAATTTATATGCGTATAAATTGATACATGCAAACAAATATTTTAAGATATCACATTTTTTCAATCAAAAGTGAATTTTTAAATTTTTTTTCGAATGATTAGAATTTAATTTAATTTAAAAATGAACATGCTCATTCGAGTGAATTTTTTTTGAATTTTTTCGAATTTAAAAATGAACATATTCATTCAGTTTAATGCGTATAAATTTTTTTGAATTAAAAATTTTCAAAATATGCGTATAAATTTTTTCGAATATTTTAAGTTATGTGTATAAATTTTTTCAAATTAAAAAATTTCAAATCTTTCGAATTGAAAATTTTCAAATTTTTTTCGAGTGATTACAATCTAATTAAATTTAAAACTGGACATACATACTCATTTCATTTAATTAAATTCATAATATATTTCTAAAATTTTAATTTTTTTACGATGACCTAATTGAAATTTTTAACGTTTGTGATAAATAGTTTAACATTTTCCATCAAAATCAAACATGATTTAAAGGTCGTGAAATTTTTAAAAGTACGGTTACGATTGGCAGCAATCAATTGTACAGTTATGCGATTGAAAACTTTTTTGAGATAGTAATTCAACTGAAAGTTTCTATATTGTACAATGATGAAATAGCTCATTAACCCGAAAATAAAATTCCAATTCAAATATAAGCTTAGAGTTGAAAATTTGAAATGACAACTCAAATGATGTCATTGAAATGAATATTTTTGGAGCAAAAGTTTTTTTCTTAGAGCAATTTTTGGACAACAGTGTCAAATTGGCCCAACATCCGGTACGAATCTAAAACAAGTATGCCATAGAGGCTAGAAGTATTAACATTACTGATGAGAAGAATACACACGTAGCCATGTTGTTGTTGACATGTACTTGATGTACTCCTATAGTTGCATGTCGGTAAACTATTAAAAGCATCTTCAATAGGAGTTGCCAAAAAGGTTGCCAACATCTATGTGGTAAGCAATCTTGGTTGCCTTCCTATTGGAGAACCAAGGTTGCCAACAATTGTTGTCAAAAATTGGCAACTTCCTCAAATGGTTAGAGTGCATATTTTTGTTTAAAAGAAATATACTAATATACCTATTTTACATGTCTTACTTCAAATTTACATTATTTAATTATTCATATGGGGACAATTTATACAACTTTTAGAGTTGCCAATCATTGGATCATTTTTCTATTCAAAGTTGCCAAATTGAAGATCAATTAAAAAATTATTTTCTTTTGATGATTTGGCAAAGTTGGCAACTTGATTAGCAACTTTTATTGGAGATGCCCTAATCAAGGTTTAATACTATAAAGAAAATAGTTGAGATGCTGATATGATTGATAATCGAAATAATGAACTCTGTACTCTTAGAAACAACATCAATTAAAGAAAGTCTTTCCAACAGCTAAAAATTTGTTAGAAGCACGAGAATAGGTTTAGCAAACAAGTTGAGTTGATAATAGTGTGACAGTACACATATATATTTCACTACCGGTACGAGTAGGATTGCATACTGAATCTGGCAATCAGACAGTTGCACACTCGTGAGTACATACATATGTACGTGTGTCTGTAGTGCGCAGGAGCCGCTGATACTGAACAGTTTCATGCAATAATTCACCACCCATAATTATCTGTCGCGGTATATACATACATGCATACAGGTTTAAAACATCCTACAAAACGCACATTACTTGTGTATCTCGAATATTTAGTGCAAACAATCTCACATCACCAAGTTGCTTTCAAATTTCGAAACCGTGAATCTGGATAACTTGATAAAAATTGACAATCGCGGCATGCAAACACAACCTTCCGTAGTTTTTCATAGTTGATTAGGCACTTGTTAAGACCACAGTATATATGAAAAATTTTAGTCTACGTCTGCTTGATTTTCTCCTTTAGTTTTATGCAGTAGAAACCATTCCTCTAATGTCTCAAAATTAATGATTTCAAGTTTTCAACTTCTACTAACTTGTATCAAAGTTTTACTTTTTTAGATTTGATAAATCTTTTTATTTTCATTTTCTAGTTTTAATTTAGTATCTGAATTATCTTTTATAACTGGACCTCCCATCCAGCTGTCACTTTGTTCATAAGCGATTTAAGTAAAATTGTTTTTCATGAGCACCAGCTGGTGAAAGGGACCATTAGTATACAGTAGTGTATATATGTCTTTGTGTCAAATTGCAATGTATGTATCTCTGTCTATTGCATCAGTATGTGAGTGACCTTACATAGAGCCCGATCTGTCCCCTTCTTCATATCCCCTTCCGTGTCCCCTGCTCTTTTAGTATCCTGACGAGACCACCATTTTAAGGAAAATAAAAATAAAAATAATATTTTCATTAAAATGGATCCCGCCAGGAGCACTCTTCTAATACTAAAAAGAGCAGGGGACATAGAGAAGGGGACAGAGGATCCCTACACCCTTATATACCATATAAAGGCCTAATAAGAAGGAAGCTTCCAAAACCAAAAGTGATGCTCTTATCTTGATGCTCTTGAAAAAGGGAAACAAAAGCTAGCAGTGCACCAAACTCAAAACCTGTGAATTTGTTGGTATCCTTTCATGTGAACAATCAATACTTAGTCCATTACAGCTCAATATCCCACATAATATATGTATATTATTAAGGAAAAAATTATTCTATAAAGAGGCACCCTCCTCATCCAACCATTTCTCCAACACATAACTATTTCCTTTCTTATCAAGTTGCCATAATTTTATTGTTCAGCTCAAGAAATGAAGCTTTTTGCCTTATTTCTTATTGTCTTCCTTCTCCTGCAGGTATGCGCGCACACGCACACACACACACACATTGGTTTCTTAGTTTTAGTGCCATATAGTATCTTCCCAAGTAATGCCTAACAGTTATTACATTTTCATTACAAGGTGTTTGCTGAAGCACTACCACCAAGTGATGACCCGGCCTCGTCTGAGCTAGTGAGTTATCATCATTGGTTTTTCTAATAAAGTTGATGAGTACCGCCATCAGTCAATCAATATCTTCATTTGATAAAAGAAGGTTGATATCAACGTGAACTGATTTATTCTTATTGCAGATGGATGATGCAGGCATTGAAGCGTCTCTCCGGAAGGGATATCATCTGCACAAGAAAATTAGTAAGAGGACTACTTTTGCAATCTGGCATTTTAGACTCTGGCAATTACTTCTTTCACATTACTTATGATCTTGTAATCTTAATGGCTGTGTTGTTTGTTTGATTATTGAAACAGATTGCAGCTATGCATGTGCAAGAAGATGCAGAAAGTCGTCGAGGAAGAATGTGTGTCATCGAGCATGCAAAACTTGTTGCGCCAGATGCCACTGCGTCCCTCCTGGCACTTATGGCAACAAAAGTGTCTGTCCCTGCTATGCTAAGCTCAAGACTCATCGTCACCAGCCCAAGTGCCCGTAGTTACCTACTCAGTGTTCCCTGCTTATTTATAACTATGTTCATGATCATGTTGTTGTATGAGAGAGGATAGACTTCAGGGTATCATATGTCTTTGGCCAAATACCTCTCTGTATCTATGTTGAATTGACCGTTCAACGTTTTATTTCCTGAATGCTTAATAAATGTTCTTCTCATTCCGAGAGTACATACTTTTGAGTAGTATACTGACTTTTTTGTTAGGAAACCAACTCTCCCAAGATCTCAAAGTGTTACAAGAATGACTTAATTGAATCATATATTATTTGTCAGAAGGGTGGCTTAATTAAATCATATATTATATCCGACACCCCATTCAACGGTACAAGTGGACAAAAAGAACGCGCAACTGACAAGAAAAAAAACACTAACTGGGGATGAAAAGGCTCGAGATCTATCCCTAAACATGTGTCATGGTACCAAGTAACTATCCTAAAACCTTAAGGTACGAGGAGTAGGACTTAATTGAATCAAATAAATACAGTATTCAACACTTTTCAACATAAACTGTTAAACATACAAAATGATTTTCTTTTTAATAGGGAAGAAGTTAGAAATTGAACTGACCAACAGATACATAAACATTTATATACCACTAGAATCGAACCCAACAACGAGTGCATTGTGCCATGCAATCTCCCTTACAGTCAATATTAAAACCCAATACTTTGGGATTTCGTAGTAGTAAATTCCGTAAAGACTTCCCTTTAATTCCCCATTGCTTCTCCAGGACCGCCACATTGTTCTTGATCTCATCTTCAAGACTACATCCAAGAACTTCTGGGAACTTTTTGAGCACCTTCGTAAGATCTTCGTCTGAAAGGCTTAAACTCCTTAGATAGTTTAAGATACCATTTACAACATCAACTTCAGGTACCTCTTTATTGCGATCTTCACCCCAATATGGTGAATGGACCAGGCCAAATGCTTTTCCCAATATTTTATCTTCCTCCTCGATACTAAAATTGAATGTAGAAAGAGCTTGCTTACATGCATCCCATGTTTTCCTCTCGTCATCCACCAAGGACAAATTATTAGTGTTCGTAGTTGAATGTACTTTCCATTTCTGAGATGAAAGCAAGGAAGTACAGGTCACTCCTATCTGGCATGGAAGAAAGTCACCAGAAAACTTTACGCCCGATGAAGTTACGTGCAGTGCAGCCACGACAAATTCTGTCTGAGACGATAAGAGGAAATGGAATGAAAAGATAAAATTTCAAATTGAAAGACAAATTGAAATTATACTGGGACCAAACAACCTAGTTATTTTATTTAATATCATTGCAAGTAAGGTCAGAATCAGACAATATGCAGGTAAATGATAATACAGGGCTATTGACCAAATAAACTAATTGTCTAGGTTTTTACGTAGAACACTTATCAGTCCTGTACTTTTCTTCTTCATTTTTTTTTAAATCAGTACAGACATAACAAGTCGAGTTTGTTTGAGTAGATAAAATTGTTTATGTGGGTTCATTCTTTTTGTTTTCTACTATAAACATCCACATGGTTAAATTGATTTTAATAAATTGTTTATTACTTGACGCAACACAAGTTGGCACATTTTCAAGTTCATTTATAAAGACTTATTTTCTCAAAAATTTACTTCTTTGTTTTCCAACAGTAGACTGTAGGTTCTGCGAAGCTCACAGAGGCAGAATTTTAGTTCGCTATAGTAATGTTCGTTCTTTATATGATTCAGATAATCACTTATTATTTGACAGAATCCTGTGCCGAAACAAGCTGTATATCAACGAGAACAATTACCCATTATCCCTTACACACCTTAGTCTTCAGCTCAAATTTAACATGTCACCAGTTTGGTGTACAAATAATAATAAAAAAAAGGTGAAGCATAATCATATTATGTTCACTAATTCACTTGAACAAATTTGACTTTTCTTTCTAACTTTTTTATTAAAAAATTGATGCATCCGCGGAAAATAAAAAAACCTATTCACAGAAAAAAGATTGAACAAGGTTATTGGGATAACTACGAAAGCTATTCACCAAAGCAATCCCATTTCAGACAGCTCATTAATATGCTAGCACAACTTTAACAAACATTTAGCTGCAATAAAGCAGTTGTACAGACAGTACTTACAGACGAAAAGCGACGTGTTACAGAATCGAAGGTAAACAAGGGTGGAGCTGGTAAATGTCCTAGCATCCCTGGGATACCTAAGAGTAGAAAAAAAAGGAGTTGAGACTCAAAAACTGAAGATGATCAGAGAATAAAATTTCATCAACAGCAAATACAAATTATACAGCAAATACAAATTATAGACCTCAATTAGAGAACTGAAAGATAGCAAAATGAAGCAGAACGTTAAAGGCATGATATAGAAGTCTTCTTAATTTTTTTTTTAAAAAGACAAAAGTTTGCAGCTAAGTAGGTGCAGGATGACCTACTTTTTAGTAATTGTTGTTTTCACTGATAATGTTGGTCGGACTCCGGTACCAAGTGTCAGAATGATATGGATCCCGGTGTTGGACTAGAGATTTCTAAAAGTTGGCCTACACTGGCATTTTTTTTTTCTAAAAATGGATATTTTTAAGTGAAATCCATATCTTATAAGCGAATTTATTAAATGACAAAGCTTTTATTATATCTATATAGGCTAGTGATCAAATAGAAACCAAAATTAAAATAGAAACTAGAAATTAATCTAAGTCCTTAGATCAATCTAATCTAATGGCCCCGCTAGGGGCACCACACACAAATCCAATACACCCTCGCACACACAATTTCACCTAATCCCTTCCATTTTTTATTTGATTTTTCCGGTCAATCGGTGAGTTTTTTTTTAAATCTGACTTCACTGTATTTTTTTCCATCTCCCAACGATCAGTTTACATACCATATGTGCTATATTCCGACGCGATTTAGAAATTTTTTTATTTAGTTTCTAGTTTATAGCCTAAGAGTGGTTTGTATTAGAGTAAGACCCTATTTATATATACATATCTTATCAGCTACTAAAACCAAAATAAACAAAATATTACATATCATCAAAATTAGTATAACAGAGAATTATATAGAAAAACCCATTACATAAACCTAAACCACATAATATATTAACTTAACAATCAGTGCTATCAGTTTATCATTATATCCTCAACAATTTTCATTTCCATCTAAATCGCGGCGTCTTCTTCTTCCCATCTTCATCATTTTAAATCTCCTTTTTTCTTCTCCTCTTCTTCTTTGTACATCCTATGTTCATTTCCTCCATGCCCAATCTTTTTAGTTAGACATTATGTCAGAAAACTAACTGAAGGATAGGACATGGATACGATATGGACACGGACACCTCGGGAGAAATGCGAAACCAAGGACTCCAACTTATTCATGCTCATTGCAAGCAAAAGTTTTGACGACAAACACATAGGGTGCATATCCATAATCTAGAAACAAACATGTTCCATGGAGAATAAAATTTCATCAACAGCAAATACAAATTATAGACCTCAATTAGAGAGTTGAAAGATAGCAAAATGAAGCAGAACGTTAAAGGCATGATATAGAAGTCTTCTTAATTTTTTTTTTAAAAAGACAAAAGTTTGCAGCTAAGTAGGAGCAGGATGACCTTCTTTTTAGTAATTGTTGCTTTCACTGATAATGTTGGTCGGACTCCGGTACCAAGTGTCAGAATGATATGGATCCCAGTGTTGGACTAGAGATTTCTAAAAGTTGGCGCCTACCCAGGCATTTTTTTTTTTATAAAAATGGATATCTTTAAGTGACATCCATATCTTATAAGCGAATTTATTAAATGACAAAGCTTTTATTATATTTATATAGGCTAGTGATCAAATAGAAACCAAAATTAAAATAGAAACTAAAAACTAATCTAAGTCCTTAGATCAATCTAATCTAATGGCCCCGCTAGAGGCACCACACACAAATCCAATACATCCTCACACACACAATTCCACCTAATCCCCTCCACTTTTAATTTGATTTTTCCCGTCAATCCGTGAGTTTTTTTTTTTGAAATCTGAATTCACAATATTTTTCCTCATCTCCCAACGATCAGTTTACATACCATATATGCCATATTCCGACGCGATTTAGAAATATTTTTTATTTAGTTTCTAGTTTCTAGCCTAAGAGTGGTTTCTATTAGAGTAAGACCCTATTTATATATACATATCTTATCAGCTACTAAAACCAAAATAAACAAAATATTACATATCATCAAAATTAGTATATCAGAGAATTATATAGAAAAATCCATTACATAAACCTAAACCACATAATATATTAACTTAACAATCAGTGCTATCAGTTTATCATTATATCCTCAACAATTTTCATTTTCATCTAAATCGAGGCGTCTTCTTCTTCTCATCTTCATCATATTAAATCTCATTTTTTCTTCTCCTCTTCTTCTTTGTACATCCTATGTTCATTTCCTCCATGCCCAATCTTTTTAGTCAGACATTATGTCAGACAACTAACTGAAGGATAGGACATGGATACGATGTGGACACGGACACCGCGGGAGAAATGCGAAACCAAGGACTCCAACTTATTCATGCTCATTGCAAGCAAAAGTTTTGACGACAAACACATAGGGTGCATATCCATAATCTAGAAACAAAAATGTTCCATGGAGAATAAAATTTCATCAACAGCAAATACAAATTATAGACCTCAATTAGAGAATTGAAAGATAGCAAAATGAAGCAGAACGTTAAAGGCATGATATAGAAGTCTTCTTAAATTTTTTTAAAAAAGACAAAAGTTTGCAGCTAAGTAGGTGCACGATGACCTACGTTTTAGTAATTGTTGCTTTCACTGATAATGTTAGTCGGCCTCCGGTACCAAGTGTCAGATGATATGGATCCCAGTGTTGGACTAGAGATTTCTAAAAGTTGGCCTTCACTGGCATTTTTTTTTCTAAAAATGGATAATTTTAAGTGAAATCCATATCTTATAAGCGAATTTTATTAAATGACAAAGCTTCTATTATATTTATATAGGCTAGTGATCAAATAGAAACCAAAATTAAAATAGAAACTAGAAACTAATCTAAGTCCTTAGATCAATCTAATCTAATGGCCCCGCTAGGGGCACCACACACAAATCCAATACACCCTCACACACACAATTCCACCTAATCCCCTCCATTTTTAATTTGATTTTTCCCGTCAATCGGTGAGTTTTTTTTTTTGAAATCTGACTTCACTTTATTTTTCTCCATCTCTCAACGATCAATTTACATACCATATGTGCTATATTCCGACACGATTTAGAAATTTTTTATTTAGTTTCTAGTTTCTAGTCTAAGAGTGGTTTCTATTAGAGTAAGACCATATTTATATATACATATCTTATCAGCTACTAAAACCAAAATAAACAAAATATTACATATCATCAAAATTAGTATATCAGAGAATTATATAGAAAAACCCATTACATAAACCTAAACCACATAATATATTAACTTAACAGTCAGTGCTATCAGTTTATCATTATATCCTCAACAATTTTCATTTCCATCTAAATTGAGGCGTCTTCTTCTTCTCATCTTCATCATTTTAAATCTCCTTTCTTCTTCTCCTCTTCTTATTTGTACATCCTATGTTCATTTCCTCCATGCCCAATCTTTTTAGTCAGACATTATGTAAGACAACTAACTGAAGGATAGGACATGGATACGATGTGGACACGGACACCGCGGGAGAAATATGAAACCAAGGACTCCAACTTAGTCATGCTCATTGCAAGCAAAAGTTTTGACGACAAACACATAGGGGGCATATCCATAATCCAGAAACAAACATGTTCCATGGAGAATAAAATTTCATCAACAGCAAATACAAATTATAGACCACAATTAGAGAATTGAAAGATAGCAAAATGAAGCAGAACGTTAAAGGCATGATATAGAAGTCTTCTTAATTTTTTTTTAAAAAAGACAAAAGTTTGCAGCTAAGTAGGTGCAGGATGACCTACTTTTTAGTAATTGTTGTTTTCATTGATAATGTTGGTCGGACTCCGGTACCAAGTGTCAGAATGATATGGATCCCAGTGTTGGACTAGAGATTTCTAAAAGTTGGCCTACACTGGCATTTTTTTTTTTCTAAAAATGGATATTTTTAAGTGAAATATATATCTTATAAGTGAATTTATTAAATGACAAAGTTTCTATTATATTTATATAGGCTAGTGATCAAATAGAAACCAAAATTAAAATAGAAACTAGAAACTAATCTAAGTCCTTAGATCAATCTAATCTAATGGCCCCGCTAGGGGTGTTAGAGTTTTTAAACTATAGAGAAGAGAGGAAAATATAGAGAACAAGGAGAATAATATTAAGATGCATACTTGAGATGTTATTCCAAATAACCAACGTGTGGTTTTAAACACAAAGCAAACTAAACTCCTAAAACCTAGCATCTATCCTATCCATTAGTTATTTTAAAAAAAACAACTAACAAACTAATTAACAATATTTCAAAAACAATTCAACTTATTTTGAATTATTCTCAACATTCCCTCTTAATTCAAAATTCTAAAATTTGTTGGACCATTGATGTACTTCCCATCAACATCATCTTTGTTGGAGCACTTCTCTCCACAATTTCTTCTAGGTGCACTTCTCACCAATTCCATGTCTTGATGCACTTCTCACCAATTTCATGTTGATGCACTTCTCACCAATATCAAAATAAATGTTCTTCGTCAATTTCTTGTGTCTTGTTGACACTTTCTTCCGTTTTGTTTCTACAATACTTTTGCACATGTCCAAACCTTTTGCATTTAAAGCATTGAGGCTTCCCCTTATGCCAACATTCCTTTTCTTCATGCCCGTTCTTCTTGCAATGACCACACGTGGTAAATCTTATTTTCTCTTCTGAAGTTTTGGCTAATAAAGCTCCTTCAACCGCATCTTCAGTTTCCTTGTTTCTAATTGCTCTTCTTTGTTCCTGGGCTTGCAAAGAACTAATCAGCTCGGATAAACCTAACTCACTTATATCCTTTGAATCTTCAAGAGATGAAAGTTTTGCCTCAAATCTTTCAGGCAAACTCACAAACAGCTTCTCTACAACTTTGCTATCGGGTAGATCCTCTCCCATTAGCCGTATTTTGTTCACCACAACCATCAATTTATCGTAATAATCTTGTATATTGTCTCTTTCTTTCATGGTTAAAATCTCAAAATCCCGTTTGAGATTTAAGACTTGCATCTTCTTTGCTCTTGCATTACCTTCATACAAATCTTTTAGTTTATCCCAAGCCTCTTTTCCTGTTTCACAAGTCATGATTCTTGTGAAAATTGATTCCGACACAATAGCATGAATTATTGATAAAGCCCTTGGAGCCTTGCTTAATTCATCTTCGTGAGCCCTGATTTGATTTAGTGTTGGATTGTTGGCAAGCGGTTGTATCTCCATCTCACTTTCAACCCACTTCCATAAACCCAAACCTCTCAAATGAGCTTTCATCTTCACAACCCATATTTGGTAATGTTCACCATTAAAAGTTGGAGGAGAAAGGTTTGATGTGTTGTTTGAGGTCATGGCTATATTTTCTCTCAGATTTAACACAGGCCCATTAAGATCATTAAAGCTTTGATACCAATGTTAGAGTTTTTAGACTATAGAGAAGAGAGGAAAATATAGAGAACAAGGAGAACAATATTAAGATGCATACTTGAGATGTTATTCCAAATAACCAATGTGTGGTTTTAAACACAAAAAGCAAACTAAACTCCTAAAACCTAGCATCTATCCAATCCATTAGTTATTTTAAAAAAAAAAAAACTAACAAACTAATTAACAATATTTCAAAAACAATTCAACTAATTTTGAATTATTCTCAACAACAGGCACCACACACAAATCCAATACACCCTCACACACACAATTCCACCTAATCCCCTCCATTTTTAATTTGATTTTTCCCGTCAATCGGTGAGTTTTTTTTTTGAAATCTGACTTCACTGTATTTTTCTCCATCTCCCAACGATCAATTTACATACAATATGTGCTATATTCCGACGCGATTTAGAAATTTTTTTATTTAGTTTCTAGTTTCTAGCCTAAGAGTAGTTTCTATTAGAGTAAGACCCTATTTATATATACATATCTTATCAGCTACTAAAACCAAAATAAACAAAATATTACATATCATCAAAATTAGTATATCAGAGAATTATATAGAAAGACCCATTACATAAACCTAAACCACATAATATATTAACTTAACAGTCAGTTTATCATTATATCCTCAACAACTTTCATTTCCATCTAAATCGAGGCGTCTTCTTCTTCTCATCTTCATCATTTTAAATCTCCTTTTTTCTTCTCCTCTTCTTCTTTGTACATCCTATGTTCATTTCCTCCATGCCCAATCTTTTTAGTCAGACAACTAACTGAAGGATAGGACATGGATATGATGTGGACACGGACACCGCGGGAGAAATGCGAAACCAAGGACTCCAACTTATTCATGCTCATTGCAAGCAAAAGTTTTGACGACAAACACATAGGGTGCATATCCATAATCTAGAAACAAACATGTTCCATATGGGAACTAAGCTGAAGCTGGTGTTTGCTGACCAACCAAGTACGAATAACCCTAAACATCAAAGACTGTTACCAAAGTATTACAATTTTATGCAAGTAATGTAACTAATCCCACTGTGTACAGAAGCGCAGGTGGTCAAGAAGCAATCCGTGGCCCTTCTAAGCATATAATAAAAATAATTTGATTAGGTCTGCCTTTTTTAGATAAATTTTGTGTATACAAGCCACACATATAAAATCTAATAACTGGATGCTTAACTTGGGTCTACACAATATGGCCTTCAGTAGAAATACTCCACATCTGTCTTGATTTTATTTGTCAGAGCAGAAAAGAAAAAGAAGAAGCTTATAACTATATCAATTTCATATTTGAATTTCATTAAAGTTAAGATCATTTACTTCATAGAAGGCAATAGTGCATCAAACTGATTAAACTCTTAGGCATCAAGATAGGTTTCAGGTATAATAACATACCACAAGTGAACTTGATATAGCCCATTTGATAACTTGGTGGTTCAAATTATTCGACCCAATTAGCACCTTCTACTACTTTTCTTAGATTTTGGTAGAGTTGGTCAACTAACATTGTATCAGGGACCAGGAAAGGTCTTGACATCTAAGCACAAATATTCTCACAATGTAGATGCCTTTATTTTTATTTTTTTCCTTGGTGAGATTGAGATTGTGCCCATTGGTGGGATTATCATGGGAGTGATGTGGGTGTTAAAAGTATAAATTATATTTAGGGGATTTTATTACTACATTAAGGTTTTTGAAGAGTTGTATCTAGCATAGATAATTGTCTTACCATATGCATCTTATTCCCGGCAGATTGCTGATATGTTACAAAACCACTTTCGACTGAGCATTTCGTTTTTAACCAACAAACTTATAACCCTCTTGCTCGATAAATTATAACAATCTCTGTGATAATAAGGTTTTATAATACATAATGAAAACCATTAAAAAAATTAAACTACCCTTACTACATAATTAACCAAGATGTTTAACATAAGTAGTTACTAGGTCTCCGGTTACTAAACAAATTCCCACCAACCAATTTGCTGAGACACTATAAGTTCAAAGAATGATGTGATTAAAAAAAATGGCAGTTGTTGTAAGCTCATACAGAATGAAAAACCACATTTCTAGTGTGAAATTAAATGAAACTAATGTTCGTTAAACAATAACACATAAGCAGCAAGATTGCCCAAAAACACAAATGGAGGTGTAAAAGCAAAAGTGAAAAAACCATTTAGACAAAGTGAAAAAACCATTTAGACAAACTAGCTAAAAAATGAATAACCCAGATAGATATGTAACTGATACACTGTATAACAACGATCATGAGTTTCAAATTCTCATTAAATTTACAGAAAAAAATGGTGGGGTTGAAACATATAAATTGAATTGCAGGAGAATCAAGAAACTGATGTAAAAGAAATTAAATAGAAGGATATTTGGTACCTGGGATTGGAAGATTTAAAAAGAGAATTAGCAGCCGTTGAATCTAGTGAAGTACAGAAACAGCAGTAGGGGGGGTTAGGAAAGATTGCAAGAAAAATGACAACAACTATATATTTAGGATTCATGGTGAAGAAGGGCCGTTAATTAGTTGCAAAGGCCAAGAGAAAATGTGGGCCCCACTTGAAATATATATGGGCCACATACATACATACATATGTATTGTAGACTTTGTGGTGCATTACCAATCAATATTGTTCCAAAAATTCTATAATATCCTGGACAAATCTCTCCTTTAGTTTGGGAAAAAAAATCTTTAAAATATATTTTAAGGTGAATTGAACAGACACGTAAATGTTTCTAATTAGCAAACGTCATTACACCAATGTGAATAACTGTACTTTGTTATCAGTTTTACAGACTTTTAGATACATCACTTGTTGCCAACAAATCACAAAACTAGCATTAAATTTGTTTGCATAAAGAATGACTACAGATTCTATATGCCATGCAGGCTACAACCAACTACCCAAGTGTCAGTTCTACAAGCTGTTTACATTATCAAGC
This sequence comes from Saposhnikovia divaricata, assembly GCA_036435485.1. Classification (NCBI taxonomy): domain Eukaryota; kingdom Viridiplantae; phylum Streptophyta; class Magnoliopsida; order Apiales; family Apiaceae; genus Saposhnikovia; species Saposhnikovia divaricata. The sequence goes on from CM071598.1 coordinate 54,443,290, forward strand.
CAGCCCAAGTCAACTAAGAACTTCTTGCCTACTATATCATTCACCACATCTTCTTAGTGTGCAACTCCAAATCTTTATAATGGGTTTTGATGAGTATGTACACAATGTTTCTTCTTCAAGACTGGCTTTTCGACAAGTTTAAAAACGTTATTATAAAGTGAACAATACTCTTCAGCCAGTAGATAAGGCGCAATTATATCTTTTGCTTCTGCAGTAGACACTGTATGAAGCTAACTATGGTAGACAGATCTTTGTTCGCCACAGCACTGAACATGAAACCCTTGAACTCCACTCGGCCCTTTAAGCTTTTACACATTTCTTGAACTGGACTTCTGCTTAAATTTCTGAAACATACCAGAAGTGTAATGCTGGATTTTTTCAATCAAGCCGTAATTGGTTTTCCGCATATGATTTATCAGCCACTGATACTCAGATAATGTAGCATCCGATAATGGCTCCAAGAATTCACACCTCTTCAAAATCTCTGCTGGAGGTACTCCACCAATTAAGTTGGTGTCGAGCTTTGGCTTATTCTTGTGAGGCTCCACAATGGATTCAACTAGTGCACCTTCAAGGGCAGATGGTGACGCGCCTGGGACTACCTCCTCCTTGAAAGGCAATGCTCGTTCAGATTGCAAACAGAATTCTAGCCATTGATGCACCAAGGGAGATGGCCCTCTAACTCGTCCTCCAATTTTTTCATTTTTAATTTCAGATGCAGCAGGTATTGCCTGCAAGATGTGATTTTCCCAAGAGGATATAAATTATACAAAAAAACAGTATCTGTTTATTACAACCATAATTGTAGACATTCCTAAAAAAAACAATGTATACTGTATCTTCTCACTTTCATTCATGTATATATATGATCTTATTTCATATTTTGTCATCAACTGATAAAAAGTGGGTCAGGCACAACACGTCCTACCTGACTCTTCTTTGATAATAGGGAACAACATGTCCTCGAGAAACTGGCACCATTTGAAATGATACTAGCTAATAGTTGGAATGTAATGCTTATCTTCAGCACGAATTAACACATTGTACGTTGGTGATCCCAAAACGTGCACATACTGAATAAAGCATCTCAACCTTGGACTGAACGAGGCATTATACTAGTCCTGTTTGCATTGTAATTAATCATAGAACATACATGGGAGATTATATGGTAAAAATTCTGTGCTAACAGGGTTTTGGCAGGTGAGACCATGGTAAACTCTGGCATTTGCAGATTGTCCCAACTTAATACCTTAGCAAGTGAGTAAGTGGCCCACCCAAGACCCAACCCATAAATTGACAAGGCAAACAAGGCTAATAATTGGAGAACAATCTGCAGCAACACATACTTGCCCCCTACTCCAGAATGGAATATTTTTGCTTTATATCTTTTTCTAGGGTGACCATGTAATAGTGCTTTGAGATTTTTATATTTTTTCCCCTTCATTTATATTAATCAATAAAATAAACAAATTATCTTGACAATATGTAAAAATTAGGGGTATTACCCAAACATCTGCCCATAGACTAGCACCAGACTTCGGAACAATAACTGCAACGTCTGACATGCGTTTGGCAGCAGGAATAATGTCAGAACTCCATCCAACAGTCACCCACACGTCGCCTACTTCAAAAGCTTTTAGATAATGCACACTGTCAAATAGTCGAACCTATAAAAAAGCATGATATGCAGTATGTAAAATATGTTTATAACAACTCAAATGTGTGACTGCTAGTAGCCCCATGCCCTTTCTACTACTGATGTAACATGCCTGTGAGTGGTCATACCTGGTTTTCAAGTAGTGAAAGCTTCTGCAAGACCGCATTTCTTCCCCCAGCAATTTCAGTATCAAAGTTACTTGTATTATATGAGGCCCCCATGTACTTCAGTACGGCACCAATGACTTCTCTGGGAGAATCAACCATAGAAATCTTCCCTGAAAGCTCAGGCCTCCAGAGATCTGCCCAGTCCTACAAGTTTAAAGTATATAAATCTTGTAAATTCTGTTTCATATCATTTCTTTTATATTTTACAGAAGCCTGTATGTCAAATACGAAGATTAAAATTAAAACAGAAATTAGATTTTCTATCTCAATTGTAGTACAAATCATATATCATATATGAACAGGAAAAATTATAGTTTACTCAATTCTTTGTCCCTACTAATTCCCGTCCAGGTGTGAATTTTTTCCTCTTCGTCTTGCCTTGTACATAGGCCTGTCAAAAAAATTCGAAAAATCCGATATCCGTTCGAAATATCTGTATTCGTATCCGAAAAAATCAAATATCATTATTCGAAATGAATCGGATATTATCCGTATTCGGATCCGACAAATTCGGATACGTATATGGATATAGGCACATCCGTATCCGATAATTTCTGAATCCGGGATAATATACATATAAATATAAACATAAATATTTTATTTATTTAATTTAGAAATCATTATGTTGTTTACTCATCAACTAATATAGTAATATATTTATATGAGATAAATATAATTGTAAACATATTATATGTATAATATTTATATAATCTCATACAAATTCAATATTTTAAGAATAACAAAATTGTACTTAAAAACATATATTAATATAATTTTTTTAACATTAAAAAAAACAAACGTCCTAGTAAATTTAACTTTTTTTAGTTTTAGAAAAGTTAAATATTTAATTTTTGTTGTTTTTGTAATATCTTTGAATTAAAATTTAAAATTAAAATAGAAAAATATGATTAAATGGATTCAGATATTATCCGGATCCGGACAGTATCCGCTAGATTCGGATTCGAATATTTTTATTCAAATATTTACGGATTCGGATTCAGATTTTCGGATACGGATTCGGATACAGGCAGATCCGTATCCGAATTATTCGTTTGACAGCCCTACTTGTACACACCAATTACTACTGAAAAAGTACTCTGTTCATATAAAAACAATAAAATTCTCTCTGATCCTACCTGAGCCTATTGTACATCCTGCTTCAGTTTGCTGTGTGCAACTAAACTTAAACAGATTTGGGTTGCACAACAAAAGCAATGCCAAAAGAAATCAGCTGGCCATGACATAATATGGGTATATATTGAATATTGACATTAGGCGAGACAACTTTGGATCAGACATATGTTACAAAAAAATACCTCAATAGGAGCCAAATTATTCTTCTGAAATTTGCTTTTTTTAAAAGCAATTACCATGCTTCCCCACCGATAAGGAGCAGCCCAAACTTTGCCTTCAACGTCTAAGTTTCCCTCACTGTTCCTGCGTAAGTATACCTGAGATCATTTAAGACATTTAAACATTACTAATAGGTAAGAAAAATATATGATTAAAAAGAGTTCTCTGCAATAATATAGGCTTCCTCATCATATAAATAAATTTAGATATCTTAATTTTTAAGTTAAATAACACCATCAGATGTTGGGAAAACTCAAAATAGAAAAACAAGATTTGGGGCATGGCTAGGTGACTTTTAAGATACAAGGACAAGCAATCTCCAGGAGTCAGGAGAGTATCAATAGTATAATCCAAGTTCAATTTCTTCTTTGGAAAAGCCCAGACAACCGTTGTAGCTTGCAAAACCTTATTCTAGCTTTTTTTTAGCCATATACGCTCACATAATATGGTGCTTAAATTCTTATTGGACTTTCGATGCAGGTGTGACATGATTGCAGAGAGTCAGCTTCTTTAGCACACTAATTTTCAGTTTACTATGTGAAAAATGTTGGCATTATAAGTTATAACAAAATCAAGGGCCTGGGGAAAAAAAATAGGACCCATGTAGCCTATTACTTCAAGAAGCCGAATGTTGGCTACTGCTCTGCTGAGCTTTTCTTTCTATAGTTTCTCAACCCTGCCCATAAACAGATAAAACAAAATGACTATGAGCATATCAGAATGACAGTTTTGCCATGGTGAATCTGGGTTGACTATATATATGGTGCAGACGACAGGAACAGGAACATTGAATCTGACCTGAACCCAGTAGGTCCAAAGAGGCTAGAGAAATACCTTAAACAAGATAATATATACTTTATTAAAGCAAAACAAGAAGTAGTCCTTGGACCTTTCTATTAGAAGATGAGAGAGGTATAAGTGTATAACTAGAGACCTCATTGACTTGATAAGCATACAAAATTCACCACAAGAGCATATTTGATGCTCCATCCGTCCACTTTTACTTGTCACTTTGACCTTTTTGCACGTTTACTACGGTGTTAAAAAGCGATACTTGTACAAATTATTTTTTGAATCAAAGTATAAATAAATAATTCTAAAATAAAGTTCAAAAAATAATTTATGAAGGTGCCTTTTTTATGCACCTTAAAATACGTCCAAAAGGTCAAAGTGAAAGTAAAATGGGACGGGGGGAGTGTTAAACTTAAATGTTACCCTTACCTTCCATTTGTCGCTTAAGCCAGCAAACCACTCTTGGTCTTCAATATTTTGTATAGGTTCAATTAGAGCTTTGTTAATAGCAAAATTAAGCCAGGTATCTCCTAATGCAACAATATCAGCTGTTACAGCAGATCTGCGAGCAGCATCTCTTTTGCTAAATCCCATAGAAAGCTCAGAAAATATATCACTGATACTTCCACGAAATTCCATACGTAGTTTTGATCTCTTTCCTTGAGCTTGCATAAAGTTCTGTGTCAACAGATATGAATCTCAATAATTTACAAAAAGATCCAATTTGTAATAAGAATAAAGCATATACAAAACAAGCTCTCATAATGCTACTTTCTGATTTTACCGGATTTTGTTGGACAATGTCTAAAATTTACAGTGTAGTTCATTTCTTCTAACAAGCTGATGTACATGTACTGGTCAAAGATGCTAAATGCAAAGCAACATTTTTTTACTCTATTAAACTCTACACCTCATCACATTTTGACATTAACTGTTGTGAAACCTTTTTCTTGAAAGAGACAAGATAAACTTAGTTAACCTATGTGCATTTCAAATAACAAAAACTAAATAAGGTCGGAGCTTCAGAGTAATCCATATATTCAAGAGGATTTCGAATTGTAGTTGAATAAACACAAAACAAGATAATGTATAGACCTTGATCCACAAAGGAGGTACAGAGCTACGCAGAGCAATAATTCTCAAAGGAACAGTCAGGGAGTATGTTCTAGATTTCCAATTTTCGAATGCTGTACGTGTTTCTTCATCTTCAAATACAATATCTGATTCTTTTTCATCAACTTTCTCTGTAGTCAAACAATACCACAGAATAAGACCAACAAGCACTTAACTTGACTGTCCTAAACAAAAATGAATATACGAATTTACGATACCTTGAGTTGTTCGCTGTTGAAACGTTTGTTGAGTAGAAGCAGAAGCTGGACGAGTGCAAATGCCAAGACCTAATAACAAAATTACGGAAGCTCCAAGTAGCTCAAGTAAATGTTTGCGCAAATTGGGAAAAATCTGTGGCTCTTGAGACTTGGCAACGACCAAACACGGGGACAAATGACGGTGGCAAGATGTGGTGAAGAAACATACAGAGATTGTATGAGTTGGGAGTGGCAAGAATTGGGGTTTGTGGTTAAGAGAGTGAGGGTAAAGGTGCAGGATACGGTGATTAGGATAAGAGATCTGTGAACATGGTAATGAAGACATATCTTTGTTTAATCGCCTAAAATTAAAATTTGAATTTATTGTATAACAACTAAGAACATCTTCCAACAGCAACCCTAACCTGAAACGGAAGAAAGATTCGAGTAAAGCCCGAATCAGTGTACTACATCAACGCACATTCATTCACAATACATATATAAACAAAGTCATGTTCCGCTACAAACTATCTTCGCCTTAAAACTCTAAAAACCTAATCACCATTTACAAGTTACTACATATCATCGATATTGGATTATCAATAATTAATAATACTAGTGAGTTCTTAGTTTCCATTTTAATTCCAACACAATATACTGTTAAAGTAAAAATATATAATAGCTAGAGCTCTGACAAGACTATACCATTTGGTATACACATCTTCAGTTAATTGGCTTAAGGACATCTTAATGGCATCTTAATAATCATTAATTACGCTTATGAATATATATACATATATATATTTATATATATATATATATATATATATAAATTTTCCAATTAACATCTACAATTTAAATACAAGTAATATTATATAATTTACTTTTACACATGAACAAATTACACATGGGGTGTGACCAGCTCGATTAAATTGAACCAATCCAATTCAATCCTTTTCTTTACTGAGTAAATCAATGAAAAAGTTATAAATTCGTTGTTACATTATATTGTGTTGGAATAAATTAATATTCTAACTAAACACATTCTTATAATATTTCTAATCAATTAATCACAAATGTATGTTATGAGACGGGCATCGGCTTTAAATAACGTTTTATTTAATATTTATAAATTTTTATTATAAAAATTATTAACATTGTACATGTACATATTTATTATAGGATTTAATATAAAAGTATTAAAATACGTGAGTACCATTTTGAACATGTGTCCATGAATTTAAATTTAATATCACATACAAAAAAAGTTCTTTCAAATGCTCAAAAAAATTAATCAAATGAATAGATACAGGTATCGAATCACTCCAAAAAGTATGAAGCATGACTTACAAAATGCATTTGAATTCTGTTTTATTTGCCATACAACCAAATTTTTTTGACAAGTTAAGTCAATCACACTTCTTATCACATTTACATTCTAATTCTTTTTTTCGTCATACAAACTAAAAAAACTAAGCAATCAAATCTTTCATAATGCCATCGACAACAAATATAATACAAAATGTTAATTTTAATTATCTATTATCAAATTTTACAAATGTTTATCAATATTTGATTTTAAAAGCATTTTTTTATGTAACAAAATAGATGTCATCAATATTTTCGAAAATATTATTATTAACACTTAGGAGTTTAACTAAAACATGTTTTCTTTCTACTAATTATTTTCTCCATAATTCTTAAATATTCAAATTTAATTACATTTTACACAAGTTTCAATTTATCATATCAACTTTCAAATAATAAAACTTAACGAAAAATAATGTTACATATATGATTTTTTTAAAAAATTTGTGCCGCACGTAGCGCGGCTTTATTACCTAGTATATTATAATGCTTGGAGATCGGAAAGTTACCAGAAGCGTTCAAAATATTTTTCTTAAAGTTTCATAATTTTGATTTTTTTATAAAAATTATTTTCTTGCATTAAATAACTCTTAATAACATATTAATTAGTCATTAATTATACCTAATAAATGTGGAAAAAATTGAAAAACTTTATTTGAGTATGGTAACTATTATTTCAAAATAAAATATTAATTACATATATTATTATGTTTATTTTTAGGTAAAATGACGACTAAAAATTGTGTAAATTGCGTCCATTTTTATTTCCTATCGAATACCACTCCAATTTCTTTTCGGACAATTGTAGTACAGACGGCCCTTAACTTCTCAAACAATTTTTATTATTAATGATTATGAAAATCGTAATAAATTATGGAAGTATTTAAATCTTCGCTTAACACTTGTAATAAAAAATAATAAAAATATATTTTATTTTTATACATGAATAAATTAGAGAAAATGCCCTAAATAACTAATATTCATGTCCTATATGCCCAAAATAACATATGTCGGATTTTTTGTCCAAAATAACCAATTGAATCCGCATTCACAGAATGCGTATATTTAGTACATGAAATCAACAAAAAACCCAATTGCCCTTATCGTATTTTTACCCAGGCTTCCTCTTCTCCTTGCCTTTTTTTGCCACCATTTAATCTACAATCACTATACAAACGAAGGTACAAATCTCATAACCTCTACACACAAAAAATTTTCCCATCCCAATCCCCAGTTCTTTACGACCTCATACACATCACCAAACATCTCCATTAATCACTGACTCATATGTATACATGTACATATGATGTAATTGAATGTTGAATTAAGTGAGATTATTGAGTGATTAGAACTCACTGCCCATCTACTTCGTTGTCACGAATCTCTGTGGAATTCGGAGAAGACATTTGGTCGGAGTGAGGTGATGCCGAAATCGACTAGAGAGTGAGTGAGTTGTTCATGACATCGATTAGTGGGGATGGGCTGTGTTATGAGATGGAGATGATGGGAGAGATTTTGAACAATTTGGGGAGATTGGACCCGTGTTCAATAAAAAAAAACTGGAACAATTTGGTGAAATACGTATATTGTAAATGCGTATATGGGTACTCGCATTCTCTGGATATGTATTCTCCCTATTTCTTAACAAGGCCGCGCAGCGGGTAAATGCGTGTGCATAGTGTAACAGGTTTTATTTATTAAAAAAAACTGCATGTTACGCATCGCGCATATGCGCAGCTGGTGTTCGCATTTTCCAAATGCGTAGTCATTTGGTTATTTTGGACAGCTTTGTCGACAATCCTTATTTTGGGCACAACACTTTATAATTTGGTTATTGAAGGCTTTCACCCAATAAATTACACATGGGTTATGACCTAACCGATTAAATTGAAAAAACCCAATTTATCGGTAGATTAAATAAATAAAAAAGTTAAGCACTCGTTCTTCAATATATTATGTCGAAATAAATTAATATTCTAATTAAATAATTCTTACAGTACTATTGAACATATATGTTATGAGAGAGGCGTCAGCTTTAAAAAGTGTTATTATATATAATATTTATAACTTTGAATCGTAAAGACTACGTTTGTATTATAATTGCTACTTTTTACGTTTACGATATTTTTGAGATTATGAAAATTTTAGATATATAAAGAGAGTATTTTTAAACTTATAATTACTATAACTTGTTTTGAATCAATTTTTTTAAAAAAAATTAAGGGACCAATCAGTTTTTAAAAATAATAAAAAATAATTAATCTGTTTTCAGTATTTTAAAATGAAAATTTATGAATCGTGCGAATAAGTTGCATAGTATATTATAATGCCAGGAGACTTAGAAACGCACTAGAAGGGTTCAAGATAATTTTCTTGAATTTTCTATTTTATTATTTTTTCATTAAACTTCTTTTCTTGCATTAAGTATCATGTTAATGACATCTTAATTATTCATTAACTGCACATATTAAATTTATATTAAATTTACTTTATTTTATCTATATAAAATATTAACAAATTTTATTTGAGCATTATAATTATTATTTCAATTATAAAATATTAATTACATATATAATTAAGATTATTTTTAGGTAAATTGACAACTTAAAATTGTTTATATTGCATCATTTGTTATTCCATATTCAAGATCGTTACCTTTTCTCTTCGGACGATTGTGGGACATACAACCTTTACTTTTTCGTTATAAGTTATGTAAGTATATAGATCTTTCTGTTAAAATCTAGAATTTGTATACAAATATGACAAGTTTTTACTTTTGCACAAAACGAACCTAACCATTTTATCGACAGATTAAATTGATAAAAAATTATACACATGTTGTTGCGTTAGATTGGGTCGAAATAAATTAATATTCTAATTAAATAAATGTTTATACTATTATAGAGTATATGTAGGTTATGAGAGGGGTGTCGGATTTAAAAAACGGTACTTATATATTTAATATTTATAATTTTTGATTGTAAAGATTGCGTTCGTATTGTAATTGTTATTTTTTATGTTTATGATATTTTTAAGATTATTAAAATTCTAGATATTTAATGAGAGTATTATATCAATTAATAATTCATGCAAATTGTTCTAAATCCATTTTTTTAGATAATTTTTATAATATCTATTAATTTTTTTACATAATAGAAATTAATTTATCTATTTAATAATATAAATATAAAAAATATTAACCGCGCGAAGCGCGGCTAAGTTGCTTAGTATATTATAATAGTAGGAGATCGGAGAGCCTTTCACTTAGAAGTTCAAAATATTTTTCTTGATATTTCACATTTTTTATTTTTTATTAAAATAATTTCCTTGCATTTAATAGCATTTTAATTAGTCATTAACTGTACCTATTAAACTTATATTAAATACACTTTATTTTATACTTAATGTAAATTTTAGTTATCTTCATTAGAACATTATAATTATTATATTAATATAAAATATTAATTATCTATATGAAAGTACAATTATTTCAAGATATAACGATAAAAAAAATATTTATATCGTCCACTTCTAAACCTTATTCAAAATCATTGCAATTTTTTCGGTAACAATATAAATTGACGATTTTACCTTTTGATAAATACGTAATCAATGACCGTAAATATCATGATAAGATATAGAAATAGATAAATTTTCCAATTACCATTCATAATTTAAATACAAGTAATATTATTTATTCACTTTTACACATGAACAAATTAAACATGAGATGTGACCAACTCGATTAAATTGAACCACTCGAACCCTTTTGTTTACTGATTAAATCAATGAAAAGGTTATCCATTCGTTGCTTCATTATATTGTGTTATAATAAATTAATATTGTAACTAAACACATAGTTATATTATTACTAATCAATTAATCATGTATATATGTTATGAGACGGGCGTCGGCGTTTAAAAACATTAATTAGATATATTTAATATTTACAAATTTTAAAATTTAAACTATGTTGACATTATAATTTGGTATGAAAAAAAAGTAAGAGGCTTTTATGGGGTTGATGAAGTTGATTTGTTATGGGATCTTCATTTTGTTTATTTAATTAATTTTAAAAGGCTTAGTTTTTATTCAGATTCCAATAATTTTTAAATTTATTTTTATTTGAGATAAAATATAATTACATGTACATATTTATTATAAGATTTAATATAAAAGTATTAGAATATGTAAGTATCATTTCGAACATGCATGTGTTCATGAATAAATTTAAATTTAATATTAATTAGAAAAAAGTTCTTATAAATGTTCAAAAAAATTAAGCAAGTGAATAGATACAGGTATCGGATCACTCCAAAAATAAAAAAATATGTAGTATGACTTACAAAATGCATTTGAATTTTGTTTTTTTTTGTCATACAACCAAATTTATCGACAAGTTAAGTCAATTACATCTCTGATCACATTTACATTCTGCTTCTTTTTTCATTATACAATCAAATTTATCAACAAACTAAGCAAGTCTCTCATAATGCCATCTACAACAAAAATGATTCAAAAATGTTAATTTTACTTATCCATTGTCAAACTTTACAAATGTTTATTAATATTGCACTTCAAAAGCATTTTTTTATGCAAAAAACCAAGTGTCGTCAATATCTTCGAAAATATTATTATTAATATTTTAGAGTTTATCGGAAACGTATATTCTTTTTGCTAATTCTTTTTCTCTGTAATTCTTAAACATTCAAATTTAACTACATTTTACACAAATTTCAATTCATCATAGCAACTTTTAAATAATAAAACTCAACGAATAATGATGTTATATATACGATTTGAAAATGTTTTCGTGCCGCACGTAGCGCGGCTTTATTATCTAGTTTCATATGATAGGCTAAACTAATTGTAAAAATTAATTAGCTATAGTTTACAAAAGAGATACTAAACGTTGTAATTGTTGTGCAATCAATCAACAAATTATTACTATACAACTAATAATTGAGAATTGTATAGTTGATTTAACTCTTTCTTTTTTGAAAAAATCGAACTTGCATTAACTTTCATCCTTGATCAAATTACAAATAAAATCCGGAGCAGTATTATACCACTCCATAGAATCTGACATGGAATAAGTAGCTTGAGCTAACAAATATGCTACTTTATTCGCAGATCTTCTAGTAAAAACAACTAACACCTCCTCGAAGTGTTGAAGAATTTCCACACAATCGTCTATAATTGTATGAAAATAGAGTTGCCACTACCTCCGTGAATGGCATCAACCACTGTCTTAGCATCGATCTCGAATATGCATCTTGTATTTCTCCACTGCCTGATCCAAAGTAACGCTTCTCGAAGACTTCTTGCCTCCCCTTCCCTTGCTTGCATTCTTCCACCAATCTGACAACTACGCGCACGCTAGAAAACACCCATTTTCATCTCGAACTACACAACTAGCTCCAATGAAGTCATATCCAGTCTTACAAGAGGCATCAACGTTGATCTTAATCCATCCCAGTGGTGGCTTACACCAGTTCTGCACCTGTACTCGACCTTTACTCCCAGTTCCATCCTCCTGAGCTCTATTCCAGTCTTGAAACAAATTCACAGCCATAGCACCAAAAGCCGATATAGCCTTTCTATCCCATACACAGGTATTTCGTCGTACCCACAAACTCCAACATAGCAGGCTGATTTGAACACACTGCTCCCTAGTACTACTGTTAAAAGCTTGCTTCAAAATCTGTAATATAGTACCTCCCTCATCATTTTGAACCATTCTCTGTAGCCCCACCAGATTCCACATTTCTTTCACAAAACAGCAAGTGAATAATACATGCACAACATCTTCATTATAAGCATGACACCATGAACACAATTTAATCACATCCACCTTCTTAACAGCCAAAGCTGTTGTCCACATTTGAACAAGTACGCTAGATAAAGTTCAAAATTTTACCTGGCAATTTAGTTACCCACAACTTCTTCCAAAATAACCTATCTTCACAACTCTGTTCCCCACAAATTTGTCTATAGCAGCTCTTGACCGTAAACTCTCCACTTTCATCACCCATCCAATACCAGGCATCATTTCCAGGATAACGACTAGATAAAGGTATTTGTCGTATCAGAAGTTGATCTCTCTCATTAAACAGATCCTCCAAAATTTCTTCATCCCAGCTTCTACTTCTAGTTTCCATCAATCCACTCATCGTAACATTCTCCAACCCCTTATGCATGTCAGTAGTTACATACCCATTAACAGGACATGGCAACCATGGAATATGCCAAATTCGAGTATCCTTCCCATCAACAATCCTCCTTCTACTCCATTGCTTCATACAATTTTGCACATCCATAATACTCCTCCAAGTATAGCTTGGGTTTTGACCCAAGTTCGCATTTATAAACTCCGTATCCGCGTAGTACCTAGCCTTCATTAATGTAGTCACCAAAGGATTCGAGTTATTCATTAACCTCCACGCTTGCTTAGCTAGCATGGCCATAATGAACTCCCTCAACCTCTTGAATCCCAACCCCCCTCCCTCCTTCACATCACACAATCTACTCCACGCCATCCACTTAATCCCACCTCCCCACCAATACGAGTTCATTTTCCTCTCGATAGCCTCACATATATCCACTGGTATTAAGAATAATTGCATCCAAAAATTTGGTACCGTTTGAGCAGAACCTTTAAGCAACGTAGTCTTACCTGCCCTGGATATATTTTGCATCCTCCATGTCTGCAATTTCTGTTCTACTCGATCCACCAGAAAACTAAACGCTGCTTTTTTCTTACTCCCTATAGACATTGGCATCCCGAGATACTTTCCTGGACTCACACTCTCAGACACCTGCAACTGTGAACACACCTCCCTACGAACTTCTGCCTTCGTGTTTGAAGAGAAAGTAATGGCTGATTTGTTGAAATTAATAACCTGGCCCGAAATATCAGCATATCTATCCAATATTCGTTTCATCACCTTTGCTTTAGTCATATTTACCCTGAAAAAGAAGTAGCAGTCGTCTGCAAACAATAAATGAGAGATTATTGGTGCTCCTCTTGCTATACGACAACCATGTAACAGTCCATCCATTTCATTCCTCCGAATAATTGCACTAAGGTCCTCAGCACACATAATATAAATATATGGCGAAATAGGATCGCCTTTCCTCAACCCCCTTCCCGGCATTACACATCCAAACTCCTCACCATTATGTAAAAATATATATGAGACAGAGTTAATAAAATACATAATTCTATGAATCCAAATCTGGTTAAAACCAAATTTCTCCATCATATTTCGAATAAATCCCCATTCTAACTTGTCATATGCTTTAGATACATCAATTTTAAAACCTGCAATCCCCACATTTCCTTGAGTATGCCTCTTCATGTAATGATTAATCTCATATGAAATCAAGGCATTATCAGTGAGCAAACGTCCCTCTATAAATGCACTTTGATTTTCAGATATTATCGAACCCAAACAACTCTTCAATCTATTCGACAGTACCTTAGATAAGATTCGAACTAATACGTTACATAGAGAGATTGGACATAAATCCCCCATGGTTTGAGGTATTTTAATCTTGGGAATCAAACATACCAGTGTCTTGTTTACTCCCTCAGGCAGTACTCCCGTGTGCATAAAATCGCGACAGAAATTGATCACATCAGTCTCCACTACACTCCAAAAAGCTTGGTAAAAGGCAGGATTAAACCCATCAACTCCAGATGCTTTTTCTGGATGCATGGAAAACACAGCCTTCTTCACTTCCGCACTTGTAACTTCCATCAGCAACTCCTCATTCTCAGCATCTGACACCTGTTTAACTGTCTCTCTATCCGACAATTTACCTTGCAAATTTGCTGCTGTAAACAGTCCTGCAAAATAATCCTCCACAACCCCCTGAATTCCTTCTTTCGTTTCCTGCCATTCACCATTTGCCCCCTTAATTCTATCAACCCTATTATTCTTACACCTATTTGATGCATACCGATGAAAAAACCTCGTGTTCTTGTCCCCCTCCCGAAGCCAAAATTGCTTGGACCGCTGCTTCCAATATACCTCCTGCTTATCAAGTAAACGCAAGTACTCCCACCTGGTTGCATTGTACTGGTGAATACCCTGGTGGTCTCTTCGTGATCTCAACTTCTTTAACATCAACCGACATTGCTGAATCTTCACCTTGTACTCATTACTCAAGCCTCCTCCCCATTGTTGTAACTTTTCAGCACAAATCTGAATTTTACTCGTAATATCCCTACTTCCAGCTAATTCCCATCCATTCCTCACTACGTTCATACACTCCTTCTCACGCAACCAAACATTCTCGAATCTGAATCGATGCCCTTTAGGTTCATGCACCTTTCTATTCAACTGTAATAACAACGGTAAGTGGTCCGATGTGGCTACCTCAATTACCTGTACCTCTGCCATCGGAAACATCTCCTGCCACCAACAATCAGCAAACCCTCGATCCAACCGCTCCTGAACCCAGTTAGCTTGACCCCTTGACTTTTCCCATGTATACTTCTCTCCCACATACCCTAGATCCCTAAGCCCACAGTCATTAATAGTATTGGTAAATCCCTCTAAGAAATTACTTGGCTGCTCCCTACCTCCCCTTTTCTCATCTCTATACATCATATCGTTAAAATCTCCTAGTATACACCATGGCAGACTCGATTTACTGGCCAAATACGTGATGTATCCCCATGACTCACGTCTCCTCCCTCTCTCAGGACACCCATAGAATCCTGTATATCTCCACCTTCCAACTTGAATATTTTCAACCTCAAAGTCTATGAAATGTCGTGTTGCCTCTACTACTGTGCATCCTCCTTCATACTTCCAAAGTAAAGCTAACCCTCCACTTTGACCTTGAACATCCACACTACAGTACTCAGCAAAATTCAACGTCTTACATAATTTCTTAATTTTATTCTCCTTAGCTAATGTCTCCGATAGAAAAATAATATTGGGCTTTTTTTGTTGGGTAATTTATTTTAAAAATTGAATTGTTCGTGGTTTACCCAGCCCACGACAATTCCATGCTAATACACTCATTGTCCTAGGCGGGCCTGGAGTCCAGTACCCGCCTCTGGTCCGTTTTTTGGCCCATTACCATTTGAACATTCAATCATATTATCCAACTCCTGATTTCCTGGACTATCAGTATTATTAAGCCGCTTCCTTTTTGCCTCCATAATTAAAAATTCAGATTCATCAGTTTTCCCGCTCTCGTCCATCACATCCACAAAATTAGCATTCTGTTTACCTCCCTTATCCCCCAGAATCCGTTGTTTGACTATGACACTCCCATCTCTCCCTTGAATTTCGGTAACCACCCCATCTGTTTCCTTGAATCTCTCCCCCATCATCCCACCTGCACTGGTGCTACCTGAGTTCCATGCTTGTCCTCCGTTTTTCCCATTTCGCAACCACTTTGCCCCTATATTCTGGGTTTTTGCGTTCTTACTCGGTGCCCTTAACCATACCCCATACGCTCTCTTAACTGTCTTGCCTGGATTAGCATATACTACCGAGCACTCCCTGTCTGAATGTCCCAAGTAGCCACATACAAAGCAAAACATACTAAGACGCTCATATTTAAAATTTATCCAGCTAAAATTCCCACCTTCACGCTTGAGTTTCATTCTACGTTTCAGAGGTTTCTCAATATTCATTCTAATACGAACACGTACAAACGGCTTCCACAAACCATCCATATTCAAAGGGTCTGATTTTATAAACTCTCCCACAAAATTCCCTATGCTCTGTATGATTCTTTCCGATAGCATCCCCATTGGTAAATCATATATCTGAACCCAAATATCCATCTTGTTTAGTTGTATCGTGTTTGGATCTTCTTGTACCCCCAATTTATGATACACTAACAATCCCTGCTCGAACGTCCATGGCCCTCCCTCGATAACTCTCTCCATATCCAGAATATGATAGAATACAAAAGAATAGCGCTGCCCCCCAAGGTCGTGTATTTCTACTCCTTCTTTTGGCCTCCAAAGTGATGATAACACATTCTGCATTGCCTGAAAATTCACATTCCTCTCAGTAAGAAAACGTCCGACCAATACAAACTTTTGTTGCTCTTGACTCTCTTTCTCCTCCCCCACCAGAATTCCTTCCTCCTCTTCCTCTGTCAACGCCAGTTTTGCATACATATCTTCCAGATTCATATCTTATGATGCCATAATAATAATACGTAGAAAAGATTTGACACAAACAATAACGAAACTATATTACTGATTAATATCAGAGACTTGATAAAACAAATCACTTGTCACAAGACAAGACAAAACTTGCTAATTTGCAAGACATTTGTTATTTCATAGATTTAGATCAACGCGTGCACGTATAGTTGATTTAACTTGTTGTGATATATATATACATATATATGGTCTTGTTCTAATAGAAACTAAATTAGAATAGAAACTAGAAACCAAACCCAAATAAAAAATTGAAGCTAATCTAATGACCAAATTAGGGGTACTCCAATACAAAAAATGCATAATATTCTAGGCTCCATTCAGCAAAAAAAAAATACTGTTCACGCTGATGACATGGCAGTGACGTCATCGAGTGAACAGTATTTTTTTTTCTTTTGCTGTGTATTGGTAAGTTAATTTGTAGCAGTTTTTGTGAAGGTGCCCCTGACGGGGCCCTTAGAATAGATGAAATATAATTTATTTAGTGATAGTTTCTAGTTTCTATTCTAAGCTTGGTTTCTATTTGACCAGGAGCCTATATATATATATATATATATATATATATATATATATATATATATATATAGGCTAGTGATCAAATAGAAACCATTTTTAAAATAAAAACTAGAAACCTCTATTAACCTTAGGATCTAATTAAATCTAATGGCCCCATTTAAACATTCACATTCAATTTAAATACACACAAACCCAACTTATCCACACCCACCCACCCACCCACCCACCCACCCACTGCTCCTGCCATCATCTTCTCCGACCTCCGGTCATCTAGCTTCTCCGGTGAACTCTAATTTTCCGGCGAGCTGGAAATTTGCAGATCTGGCTCCTCTTTTTCCTTTCCAATCTCTGGCCCCGCAGGGGCACCATCTTCATCATTTATAGAAACTTATATGAATCACACATTTATCTCTGCCGATTTTGATAGATAAGGCAGGTGCGTGCCTGACTTTTTTTCTTCGTTATAAATTTGTATTCTTTTTCCTGACTCAAAGATCTCTCTCTCCTCAACATTCATACACATATACACAGGATAATTACTTTCCTCCTCTATTTCTCTTTCTCACTAACTCTTCTTTTTTTTTTTTCTAAATTCATTCATCTTCTCTATGTTCGCTCCAACTACCTTCCTGCCAGCACCACATCTACTTGAATATTTTTGATACCCCTGTTATATTAACAATTAGCCTATCTTTTTTTTAATTCAATACATCAATCTAAACATAATTTTCTTTTCTGGCGACTTGTCGTTAAAAAACATCGTCAACGAATCACCATTTATAGTTATCAAAACTTAAAAAAATGATGATTTTATTGTACAAAATTGGTGATTGCCCTAGTACGGTTTAGTGATCTATGTAGTATAAAATAGTGATTACTGTAGTATTATATAGTGATTTCTACTAAAAAAAACTTTGGTAATTCATATATTTGCAATACTTGTAAAGGTTGATGCAGATGGAGATCTAAGTTCGATGGTATACAGTGATGAGATGTTGGTGGTGATCGATGTGATTGTAATAGTGAGGCATGTTACAATAATTTGGTAGTACGATGGTATTGGTTTTTATCAAAACTAGATCGGAGCTGGAGGTGGTGGTGATAGTCGGAGATGGTGATCAAAGGAGGTTGTTGAATGTTGTGGTGAATGTTGTGATGATATAATATACACAATATATGTATATTAGGGATGGGGCAAGTGTCGGGAGATGTGGGTTGGAAAAGTGCATTTACAATTATGTCCCTAGTTTCTAGTTTTTAGTTTAAGATAGGTTTGTAGTTGAGTAAGACCCTATATATTCGGAATAAAGTGTATTTTAGCCCCAGCTGATATCGAAAAATTAGTGATAATTATTTTTAATCATGACTGTTCGGGATCCTGGTTTCGCCTACACCACCGTACCAGTAACAGAAGGTCAATTCAATTCCTCAGAATAAATATAATTAATACTCTAGTAATTTATAAATCATTGGCCTGGTTGCCCAGCTAAACCACCCAATATAATACATGTTTGTAATAATTTCATAGAAAATATTAGTATTTAAAAATTTTACTATTTTATTTTACTTTATGTTTTTATTTAAAATTACACGAAAATACGGTATGAATATATATACTAACACAATATACTGTATGTAAACTCAATAATCCCAACCAAAACAAATATCCTTCAACAGGGACTAGTAGTTTATTAAGCAGTATATTCGTCAAAAGGTGAATTACAGGACACCCTAGGCCTGCCCGGATTTATTCCGGGACCTGCCGACCAGCCACATGGCCAACACAGGCATATAAATCTGCTAGCCGATTGGTTTAGGCCAAAAACAACACCAATTCGTAAAAGTTTCAGCAACTCAGGTGAGGTCCAGAAGCGTGGTGATCTTATTCAACAAAGTTACGTATATATTCCCATTTATCCGTCCGGAAAGAGAATCTCAAAATCACATTTCACCGCCCAACTAACAGAAAATGTAATTGTGGGACTTGATGAATGTTATAGTAATACAACAACAAATACACTTGTACAGTACAGGTTTGGGCTATCTCACCACGAATTTATCAAAGAACAGAATGGAAATAAAAAATGGGATATGAACCGGACAGCAATGGTGTGGTAGGACTGGGGTGACTCTTCCATGCCTTCAAAGGTAATGAATGAAATATTGAATTGATACTATAATCATGAAGCTGAAAGTTTGGAAGCAGGCAAGTGACCTTTCCTCGATTGAGTCCCTGCTAAGAGAAATATACATTTCCCAGGATATCTTCATGTAGAATGGTAATATACAACATCAGTTTCTACAAACAGCGCGCTATGTAACATCTTTGGAGAAGATATCTTCTCGAAGCAACCTGTATGAGTGTGGCCAAGTATAAAATGGTAACGAAATGGAAAAGCTAACTGCGCAAGACAAAATACATAATCTACTCTGCCGCATGTCCAGCAATGTATTTGCTCTCTTCTGATCTGTGACGGAAGAGTTTTGCTATTCTTCGCCTCTCACAGTCCTGAAACACAATCATAGTTAGGTAAAAATTTATAGAGCTTAAACTAATTTATTCATCGCGAACATGAAAATTTGATTTTCAGAAATCCACACCTTGAACATATTAAGATAGAAAGGTTTGCTAGGATTCGTCCTTCTCAGCTTCTGATATGTGTATGCGAAACTTAACTGATCACGAGGAGTAAACCACTCAACTTCATTAAACCAAAGACAGGAGAACAAGTTTGACATCGGTGTGTGTGCTCTTACAATGAAAGACCCTTCTGGAACATCTGAAATGTAGTAGTAATAATATGATATAAGCAATACAGACAACGTCATGGCCTGCAAGTTGCAGTAAAAAAGTGAAAAGATTTGACTCAATAATGACAAATGTGCAGGAAGAAGGCTCACTGCTAGGGAGAAGTTTGTCTGGATCTGATGCATTGAATCTTTTCAGCCCATCAGCCTGGTAAAATGCAAACTGTTCGTCTATGATAGAATGATTAAACTTGTTAAGCTTCTTATTTTGGGCCACTTCTTCCCACACACAGTGGCGATCATAGTGATTTGAGATTGCATATTCATGACCTTTACGCCATAGAAAGTATTCCAAAATGAGCATAGGATCAAGTTGGAGACGTAATTTGCTATCCAACCAAATTGAATACCTAAAAAGATTCCAAAAGACACTCTTAAGATGTATGCAAATCTGTCAATCAATATGCCAGTCGCATTCAATATGGTACCACCTTACACAAAATTACTGTCAGAACAAAATCACAAAATAAAAAATGCATTTTAGTTCCGATTACACACTGACAAATAAAAACAAAATTATAACCTTAATTTTGGTTCCATTTTAAATCCACAGATGCTATATGGTCTATTCATGACTAGTTGAAGGCTTGAAGCATACATCATCATGTTCTGGCATGGTAATAAAGAAGATGCATAAGTTTATGTGACATATAGGTAGATCGCAAGAAGAGAAAGGCGAAAAACCCAGAAGATAGTTGTGTTCCAAGCAACCGGTAATGACAAATAACTTGCTCCAATGGAAAGGGTCAAACTGGATGTGGCTTTACGGAGATAAGGTTAGCTACAAGCCAAAGGTTTTGGATTGCTCCAGGTTACGAGGGATTTTCATCCTCGTGTACACAAATTGATTCTGTGTGATTTTCTTAAAAGATGAGACTGAGATTTGTGTTCAAGGTGGCTTCATTGATTAATTTAATGACCAGCATACAGGTTTCTGCCTATCATACTAATGACTCAATCCAAACTATTGTATCAGCTTCACTTGTTAAGTTGTTATTGTTCATTTATTTTTTCAGAAAGTTCATTTTGTTTTACCTTGTGTAATTTGGACGAGATCCCCCTAAAATCAGCAGACTTATTTGGCATCTACAAGAAATAATAACGCCAGAACCCTACAATTCTGTATTCCCAATATGTAGGAGGAATAATAAGGGTTTAAAGATTATTTTTGCATTGCCTTGGGATGGTTTCAACAAAAACCAGACCAATAAATCACAAGCACAAACATATAACCAAAACACATATATCTAAGTGGACAAACTCGATTCTAGGGATTCCAGAGAAAGCCATTTCTTGTTTGTCCTTTAATATTTCAAAATTCTCTAATAATTTGGAAGAAAGTACAGCCCTAACAACAAACGCCAGTCCCAAACTTTGAACTTCACACAACCATATTTCTTCTGTAGATTGAAAATAGAATTGTCATTCTAAAGACATCAACAATCCCCCCCCCCCAAACCATATGAAAGTGATGCAATCCCCGGTTACTAGATCCATTAAAGGCGGTGCTGACTGCTGAGTAGGTAATGTTATCAAAAACTTCAATATATTGAGCATAGTTTCAAAATCCAGAAATACTGGATCGGAACATAGTCAATTCATTTATTATATTTTAATAATGCAGTCCATACTGTCATCAATTTAATTAATGTGCCTATGTGATGAAACCGGAATACATATATTAAGAATTAATGATGTCTAAAGGGTTAAGCTATAAACTTGGAGAAAACCTTTCCATGCAGTTTATGAAAATATAGGTTAAGAATTCATCCTCCAATCTGCCAACGAGACCGGTACCACGAAGCATTTTTTTTCATCACATTCAATTAAGTTACTCTGCTTGTAATACTCTTACTTTTCATCTCAGGCCTGGTCTACTGAAAGGAAACCCCGTGGATTTTGAGGTCTGGTCGATGGGTTCTTGTAAATTTTAGTCTGCCATTCTACATTCACTGTCGCACAGTTTTTTCTTGTTCATTTTGTCTTTCTTCTTCCCCATAATATGATTTGGGATTGATTATGGTGGTAAGGCTCACTTGTGAGGAGAACTGGTTAGACTTATCTCAACATGTTACTATGAATAAATAATAAAAGTAATCACCAGTCGTATTTAATGCAACAGAACCTACTAGAGTAAGCACTAAATATTCCCATCTCATACTTGTGATGAAATTTCATCCACAAAGGGCTAATGTAAGGTTTAAACTAGTGAACAAATTCAAGTTAACTACAACATGTATACTCTGGAGTATAGATGTTAGAATTCCTAAAGATAGGTTCAACTCATGGTGCTTGTTAATACTGAGAGATGGCAAGATAATTGTTGAGGAAAACGAAAACACTAGTTCAATTTGCTTCTCAATCTATTTAACATATTGTTTTCATCACATAGTGGAACTTAAAAGGTGTAAACAAAGGAGATCATGCAACAAAATCAATCATGTCACTAATTGTTTCTTCTTACCTTGCAGACGGAAAAAGACGGTGTGATAGAAATTTAGGTATCTTTCCAACTCTACGCATATCACTGTAAGGCAGATTCTTCACCATTACAATCTTCCATAAACCAATAAAACCCATGGTGTCTGGCCTGTGCCCTTCCGAAGAAAGCGTGCGCAGAGTGATTTCATCCATAAACATCACAAAGCAGACATTTTTCCTTGACAGAGTAGAGACCTGTAATGAGGGAAATTGGATAGTTTGTGAGCAGAAAAACAAACTTCTAAATCCAAGTATAAAATATCAGAAAGAAGATAATTCCTAGATAATTCCTAGAAGCAATATAACAGAATGCATAAATTGTAGCAATAATATTTACTATGCACGAACTCGACATACTAAATGTATAACTAAAATAATATTACCAGCTCTTACATCTTATTAAATTATATTTAAGTGAATAGATAAGAGGAAACTTGTGGTGGTGAAATTACACATAATGAAAAGCGAAAGGCTATTAGGTACTAACCATCTCAATAGTTAATATCATATAAAAAAGTCTATTTTGAGAATCACAAACATCAAGCATCGTGATGGACTCTGTGCATGTAGTCTACGTATAGGTCGGTCCGCTTTCAAGAAAAAAAAGGAGATACAAGGGAACAAAAGGGCACATGGACCAGATAAAAGACAAATAAATCAGTAAAACTAATGTCCATACCGTTCTGCCTGTTGGTACTCTCAAACGATCCGAATTTCCAAAGATGCACGAGGAGACTGCAATATGGCAACTACTAAGGTATTTTGAATCATCTTCTTCCAAGTCAAATCCAGTACTTGGAGATCCCTTTGGACCTCTCACAAAGCCACAATTTATCTTCTGATCACGTGCGATATATGATTCCTCCCTTTCTTCTAAACTCTGATGCCCAGCAAATCTGGGTTCCCAAGACTGTTCTCCGCTAATATTCTCTTCACTTTCTCGATATTGCAATGCAAATCGGGAGAATTTTCTACTTTCTAATGGCTCCACCAGTTGTGAAGTAGAATTTGATATCTTCATCTCACATGAACCTGATAAAAATATTATCACCGGCATTTACATATATTTCTTCCACACCACCTAGAACTTTGGAACAACTACTCAACTAAAAAAATTACTTTTTTAACCCAATACATAGTGAGATATTCTTAAAAAAGACTGTTTACTTTCTCTCTTATTAGTATGAGGTCAAGAGAGTTTGACATCTGAAACATACAGAAACTTGATTTTTTTTTTTGAAGTTTTATTTTGTAATTATCATGGCGTAATTATTTTGTAATTAAGAAAGCTCCAGATAACTCACAAAGATGGAGAAGAACCTTACCAGAAAATTTGTGCCGCTTTGTCTTCTTCTTGGAAGCTGATCGCTTTTCAGAACTAGATCTTTTTGAATATTGACTGCCAACAACACTGACATGCCTAGAACTAACCTTAAGTTTATCCGAGTGTAGAGAGCTTGAGGAAGAATCTTCTTCAGATATTTCGGATGAAGACTCTTCGACATCCTTTTCCATCATCTGCCTTTTGTTTTCAGAATCTACCGCACTGGAAGACCCTCTAAGATCTGCCTCACGAGATATTGGTACTTTAATATTATCCCCCTGTCCATGATCATTATACTCATAATCTTCAGATCTTGAATCATGTAAATCAATACCATCATCATACTCATCATCAGCATCCACTTCCTCAGTGTGGATTCCATTAGCTGCGTCATCTGATAGATGATTTGTATTCCTGCCTTCAGTTTTTAATCCATTGACACTGTTTAAAGAAGCTTCATATTCGGCTTCATACATTTTTAGTTCATTACGCCCAGCTTCGTTATATAAACCAATGCCTTTATGATCAGTAACCTTCCGCAGTTCAGCAAACGAAGACTTCTTGTCACTGTTCATCCCTTTACGAACATTACCTGTGTTGCTATCCTGAACACCTACAGTAGAATGCTCCACTGCCTCCTCATTATAGTCTTCATCCCTCCTTCTATCGTCTTTATCCCAATACCGTGAATCCCGGCCATGAGCTACTGAACCCTGACCAAATTTTAGAACCTTCAGTCTGTCTGTCCGTGTCACATTGGTAAGGAAATCTGTATCATTTACCAGACCATCATCTGGAACAGTATAATCATTTATTCCTGCACCAGCAAATAGCTGGGTCAGTACATATAATTATAGCGACCACGATTTCATGTTAATGATGGTATATTGGGTCATTCATATATTTGGATGCACACAGTCTAAGAACATGATACAGGACAGAATGAAGAAGAAGAATCACACAATAAAAACAATTAAAAAGATAAACTAGGGTATTTGAACCGCAAAAAAATGGTTGCCCCTATGTTTCCTATCCGCGGAAGGGAGCAGATATAAAGGATCGCAATCCATAATTAGATAAAGAAATTCACTAATAGATACTTCAATTACATCAACTTTTCTTGATTTGTGGGGAACTACAATACTCTTATATGGAAAATAAAACCTAACATAACTTAACAAGTAAGACATAAAATATTCCAAAATACTAACACAGATCTTAAACTAATACTATTTTCCAACATTCACACAATTTCCCAAAATCAAATCTTCCCATATAAATAAAATAAAATTTCTGATAATAAATATCTTCAAAAATGTCAATACTTAAAATAGTACTATACAAAAATGTTGATTAGAAACTCATAGAGAAGGGCACAACGCATTGCCCACTAGCAACCTAAGCAATCTTAAGCAGAGTAACAATATATTTCTGCCTCGGCAAATCAATATCAAGCAAATAGCTACTTTGGTTATGCGAATGTAGTAAACAGTGATAATATTCACTCGGATGTTGCAATTCAGTCTCAAGAAGAGATTCAACTCAGAAATTCTCTGCCCAAGTATAAAGTTACCTAGTATATCTGTAAGATAGTGTCACACAAATATACCTCTATATGCAAAATATTTAGAAGTATTTCATAATGCATCAGGTTGAAATTGTATACAAACAAGGTCATAAACACATTGTCTGCAGCAATTCTGGCCCCAGAAAATAACACAAAGCAAATACCTAGTTCATTTAATGTAGTTACAGTTATTATGAACAAGTGTCAATTTTGGAAGCTGTACAAAGTCATTCTTGATGTGAAGGCCAAATCCTAAAAAGAACATATGCAACCCAAGTAAACATTTACCTATCTGATATTCGAGTTCTTAATACAACTCTTATCCCACTACCCGAAATGTTCAGGAACTTTAAAATGCCAACAGATAAAAACTCAAAGAAAACAATGGCACAACTAAAAGAACGTTTTTGAAAGGAAAGTCACATGAAATAACCAGTACAGGCGCAACCACAGCTAACCACCGCCCACAAGAATGAAAAGAGATGCTATAAAATTATCTGCAATCCAGTTCCAGACTAACTAAGCAAGACTGCCGAGTTTCAGCACTTCTATTGTGTAGCTCTAGAAGACCTTTTTCGCCATTCAGAAATCTACTAAGAAATTCTGCTGCTGTGCGGTAGCGTAATAACAAATTGAATATATCAAAATGTATTTTGAGCAGAGTAACTTGGCTAGTATACGAATCTACATACCTAGTGTAGAAGCTTGAACCAGATATCAAACCAACAATATAATCTTGAAGGCATAACCTCTCTTTGATAAAATCAAGAGAAAATTACAGAGATGTGGGTGAACTTAATCCTGTTTAGCACTTTGGTGGCTGGAGTTTCAAGCCACCACTTTGCAATTTACTCTAAAATCAATTATCATTGTCTATGTTTGGTATTAAAAAAAGCATCAACTACTTTCAGATACCAATATAGAAGGAATTAAGGTACAAGTTCAATAAAAGTTTTTCTAGTTGTTCCTTTCAGTTAAGTTACTAAAGACAAGTTCAACAACAATTTCCCATACTATACACAACTCACAGACGTGGCCTACCACAAACCCTAACCAAACAATCTTTTATATCATTTCTTCAGATCTCTACTTGGAAGTAGGGGTAATTTATAATTTTTCAGCAAACACAATTAACTTCCCATAGCAGTTAACATAATTTCATATTAAATGCTAACTAAGCAGAAAACTTAGATACTAATGCTTTGTTCGGTCCGGGATAATGGAATAGAATAAAAACACCTTCCTCCATCCGCTTTAATTACTAACAAAATTCAACATCAAAAGCAACTAAAAAAACCAAACTAATCGAGTCATCCAATTATCCCTCTTTTCGGTTTCCAAATCAAACTAGTAACTAAAAACACTATCCACAAACAAGTAATCATTAACTAAACAGACATACATAACAAGATTCATATCCACAAAATCAACCAAATCCAAATCAACGAATCCGAAAATCGAGACAATCGGCAAACCTCCTTTATCGGCAGAGAAATACACAAAGGCCAAAACAGTAATGACGAAACCAAGAACAAGAGTCAAAGCTAGGGCACCAATTGAGATCTTCCGACCTCTAAATCGCCGGTGATGTAGTCGTGATTGCTTGTGTTGTTGATTTCCGGCACGAACTCCGATGGAAACTTGATCGAATCCGCCGTTCCGAGCCGAAGTCCTATCGAATCCAGATTGTCTGTACTGAGCCATTTCTACATTGTTTGTAGAGATGATCTATATGCATATATACGTATATTTTGTGTGTATAGGTGTGTGTATAGTTGGGAGTTTATTGAATCTGTGTAACTGGGAATGGATTTACATGTAAATTTCTAGGGCTTCAAGATTGAAGAAGATAGTTAATGTAGCGACGATTTATTAAATTTCTTTTTCTTTTATTTTGTTCGTGATCGATTCATAAAATTTTAATGGGAATTTATCAAAAATACTACTCCCTCCGCCCCAATGGTTGGTTACGTTCAAAGACTAGGGATGGCAAAAAAATTCGATCCGACGGATACTCGATCCGAAACCCAAAATTTTGGATAACCTGAACCCGATTTTTTGGATTTGGATTTGGATTTGGATTTAATTTTCAAACCCGAAAATTTTTGGATTTGGATTTGGATATTATGAAACCCGATCCGAAACCCGATCCAAAACCCGAAAACCGATCCAAACCCGATCCGAACCCGAAAAAAACCCGAAAATATATATATATATATATATATATATATATATATATATATAAGTGTGTGTGTATGTATATATGTATATAATTTATACTATAATATATTTCATAATGTAATACATTTTATATAAAAGTCATTGGTTCATTGTATAACAAATAACCTTCTATTATTAAAACCGAAATATTAAAACATTTTTAGACTCTAAGTGTTTAAGATGTATTTCATATCAAATCTATTTGGTTATTTTAATGATTTAAATTCATTTAAAAATTGATTATATGTAAAATTTTATAACAAAATTAAATATTAAAATTAATGCACAGAATATAATTTATTTATATAATATTAATAATACTTTTTATAAAATTTTCGGGTTTCGGGTTTCGGGTATTATCCAAATCCAAAAATTTTCGGGTTTCGGGTATACCCGAAATCCATTGGATCGGGTTCGGGTTTCGGTTTTCGGGTATTTTTCGGGTTCGGGTCGGGTTCGGGTTTTATCCAAAAAATCGGGTTTGGATTTGGATTTGGCCAAACCCGACCCGATCCGACCCGATTGCCATCCCTATCGGAGACCAAGAATTATAATTAAAATAAGTAAAATAGTGGGTGTAATGGTAATTTTATTGTTAAAAAAAGTGAAGTAGTGGGTGTAATAGTAATTTTATTGTTAAAATAAGTGAAGTAGTGGGTGTAATAGTGTAAAGTGTTGAAAAAGTGGAGTGAAGTAGTGGATATTTATTTTAGGTGTTTTAATAGTACTAGAGACTTTGCCCGCGCTACGCACGCGATCCGAAAAATTAATAAAAAATTTAAATAGTTACAAATTGTTTAATATGATTAGTATTTATTAATTAATTTATTTATTCATCTAAAATTGATTAATATATATTAAAAATGTGTTACCCTTACTTAAAAATTAAAAAATATACCTATCAACAACATATTGATGGATACAAAATATGATTTCATTTATATTCATTTTGTCACATTTAAAATTAAGAAATGAAAAAAATTATATATATAAATTAATAAAAAAATTCCAAACAATAAAAAAAACTTAAAATTTATACATAGATAGGTGTGATAAAAAATGGGGGAGTGAAGACCTAATTCAACATTACCCTAGACAACGACTTGAGACGTAACTCATAATCGTAAAAATTAAAAACTCTAAACGATGAATTTTCGACATCTATCTTCAATCATCTTCATTAAATATTAAAATTTCTGTATATTTGATTTAATTTATTAGGTTTTAAATGAAATGTGATCCAAGAAGGTGTAGTAATATGTAATTTTTACAATTTGATAATTGCTCATTCAGTATAAGTCAATGTAGTTATATAGCATAACGTTGCTCGACGTCGGCTCGCGGCGCCGTCGTGCATTTTATAATATGAAAATTAAAGTTATAATTGGATTAAAAATGAATTATGAATAATTTCAATTATTGAGGTATAAATTTAATAAAATAAATTATCCGATCATATTCTTTTATCGATATAAAACTCTAAATGATGAGTTTTTGATATCTATCTTCAATCATCTTCATTAAATTTATTATCGAGCAATAAATTCATGAGTCTTAAAAATTATCCAATAATATTCTTTTATCAACACTAAACTATAAATAATGAGTCTTCACTCAATATAGTTATACAGTATAACGTTACTCGACGTCGCCTCACGGCGCTGTCTCGCTTTCTGTATTATGAAAATTATAACTATAATTGGACTAAAAATAAATAATAAATAATTTTAATTATTGAGCAATGAATTTATGAAAAAAAATTATCCAATCATATTATTTTATCGACATAAGACTCTAAATGATGAGTTTTTTAAATCTATCTTCAATCATCTTCATTAAATTTATTATCGAGCAATAAACTTATGAGTCTTAAAAATTATCCAATAATATTCTTTTATCAACATTAAACTCTAAACAATGAGTCTTCACTCAATATAGTTATATAGTATAACGTTACTCGACGTCGCCTCACGGCGTCGTCTCGCTTTCTGTAATATGAAAATTATAATTATAATTGGACTAAAAATAAATTATGAATAATTTTAATTATTGAGCAATGAATTTATAAAAAAAATTATCCGATCATATTCCTTTATCGACATAAAACTCTAATCGATGAGTTTTCGACATCTATTTTCAATCATCTTCATTAAATATATTAAATATTAAAATTTGTGTATGGTTGATTTAATGAATTAGGTTTTAAACGAAATGTAATCCAAGAAGGTGTAGTAAAATGAATTCTTACAATTTGATAATTGCTCATTCAATATAAGTCAATGTAGTTATATAGCATAACGTTGCTCGACGTCGGCTCGTGGCGCTGTCTTGCATTTTATAATATGAAAATTAAAACTATAATTGGACTAAAAATGAATTATGAATAATTTCAATTATTGAGTTATAAATTTAATCAAATAAATTATCAAATCATATTCTTTTATCGATATAAAACTCTAAATGATGAGTTTTTGATATATATCTTCAATCATCTTCATTAAATTTATTATCGAGCAATAAATTTATGAGTTTTAAAAATTTTCCAATAATATTCTTTTATCAACATTAAACTATAAATAATGAGTCTTCACTCAATATAGTTATATAGTATAACGTTACTCGACGTCGTATCACGGCGCCGTCTCGCTTTCTGTAATATAAATTTTTTAATTATAATTGGACTAAAAGTAAATAATGAATAATTTTAAATATTGATCAATGAATTTATGAAAAAAAATTATCCAGTCATATTCTTTTATCGACATAAGACTCTAAATGATGAGTTTTTGAAATCTATCTTTAATCATCTTCATTAAATTTATTATCGAGCAATAAATTTTTGAGTCTTAAAAAATATCCAATAATATTCTTTTATCAACATTAAACTCTAAACAATGAGTCTTCACTCAATATAGTTATATGGTATAACGTTACTCGACGTCGCCTCACGGCGTCGTCTCGCTTTCTGTAATAAAATTATAATTATAATTGGATTAAAAATAAATTATGAATACTTTTAATTATTGAGCAATGAATTTATGAAAAAAAATATCTGATCATATTCCTTTATCGACATAAAACTCTAATCGATGAGTTTTCAACATCTATCTTCAATCATCTTCATTAAATATAATAAATATTAAAATTTGTGTATGTTTGATTTAATTAATTAGGTTTTAAACGAAATGTGATCCAAGAAAGTGTAGTAAAATATAATTATTACAATTTGATAATTGCTCAATCAATATAAGTCAATGTACACCGTCTCGCATTTTGTAATATGAAAATTAAAATCATAGTCGGACAAAAAATGAATTATGAATAATTTCAATTATTAAGCAATTAATTTAAGAAAATAAATATCCGATCATATTCTTTTATCGATATAAAACTCTAATCAGTGAGTATTCAAGATCTATCTTCAATCATCTTCATTAAACTTATTAAATATAAAAATTTGTGTATGTATGATTTTATTCATTAATTTTTTAATGAAATGTGATCCAATAAGCTGGAGTAAAAATATAATTTTTACAATTTGATAATTTTTCACTCAATCTAGATAAATATAGTTATATAGTATAACGTTACTCGATGTTGTGTCAAGATACCGTTTCACATTTTTTAATTTTTTTTTAAAAAGAAATTTATATCATGAATAAATTAAATTATTGAGTAATAAGTTTATAAAAATAATTTGATAACTTTGACCAAATATAAAATATTAAATGCATTCTACATTCGTTTTATAAAGATCTCGACAAAATTTATTACACGTTAATATTTGTGTACTTGATATAATTATTTATATTCATAATAATAATGTTTATCCAAACAAATTATTTAATTTTAATTAGAGAATAATATTCCTGAGGTTACCTCAGGAAACTTACCTGAGATTTTAGTATAATTTTTTAAGGGCAGTTTTGCAATAATTGAACATGGTTCCTGTATTTACAAAAATAACCCTATTCTTGTATTGTTTTTTTAATAAACTCAGAAAACTAATATGAGCTAACCTTAGAAAAAGCAAACCCTTTTAATAGCCTCTCGCATCACAATTTATAAAAAAAAGATAGTTAACTAAAAAAAACTTATTAAAAGACGCAAAATAGGATTATATATTTGTAATACACAATATATTTATATCTACACACTTTGTGCATAGATGCACTTAGGATATATTACATAAATTTGTATTTTTATACTTAAAAGATCTAGTCATAAAATTATTAATTTTCCTGTATTTCAAATAACTGTACTTTGAAGAAAGTAAAAATTCAAGTATTATAATATAATTTAATTTTTAATAATTTAGTAAACAAAAAGGGTTTAATAAGGATGATATTACAATAATATACGAAGGATATTTAAATTAAGTTTGACAATTAGTACTTTATTACATGAATTTATGTATCGAGCATTATTGAAAAATAATTAATATTTTCATTATTATAACCCTAAAATTTTACTTTGAAATGTGAAATGTATGTGTAGTAGCATTAATTTAACAATGATTTTTACTAATTTTAAAATTTATTAAAAATGAATAAGTTGATATGAGATTATTTAATACGTAAACTTTTTGTGCTAAATATGCACTGTGTTAAATTTATGATAAATACCCTTCATAACATACATGAATTATCTTAAAAAAGGATGAGGTCATTAACTTTTGTAATAATCTATAAGAAAAAATGGTACGTAGCATTTTCATTTTTTTACTAATTAGAAAAAGTTAATAAAAACGAAATACAAACTTATATATTTTGACATAGAAAGCGAGTTGTTAGGAAATTAAAAATTTTATGTATTATATTCAACTTTTTACCTTTTATACTAAAATTTATAATTAATTAATAAAGTATATTAATAATATTAGGATTTATTTAAAGACTATTTAGCATTAATTTTGTTTAGAAGCTCTAAAGGTTATATTTATGAATTTCACTAATAACAAAAATGTCAGGTATTATTTAATAATACTTTTAAATTTATTTTAACACTCTGTAGCATTTCTTTTGTGTTCCGTTATGTATGTCATATTCTGTTAATTTCGATTTGAGTTTGTTCAAAATTCAAAATTTTATTATTTACAAAATTTTGTACTTGCAACAACAAAATTGTGTATAATTATTAAAACACTATTTCAATAAAATAAATTATATGTATTGAGGAAAAAAAATAAAAATGTGTATGGTATATAAATAAGATTTAATTTTAAATAAGCAACTAATTTTATAATTAGATAAATAGACTAATATATGCATTGTATGAAGCTGTTAAGGTAAATCTTACTAATTAGATTTATAATTTTTGTCATCACTTGAACGGATTTTAATATATATTTTACAGAACATTATGATCAAAGTAACATGTGCTAAATATTTAATTATTAAAAAAATGAAAAAATAATTTATTTTAAAATTTTATATTTGTACAAATACAAAATATTTGGTTGAAAATATATCACTGATTATGTATATTTTTATTTTTTTGCTAAGAACTGATTATGTATATTTTAATTGAAATGAGTTAAATTATGTATTAACAAAAGTTCTTTCTTGAAACTATCCACACACCACACATAAACATTGATAAAAACAAAAATATTAACACACCAAAAATTAACTTAATAAATATAACTATAAATATAAGATAGCCAATATGTAAATCTCTTTACAAATAATCCCATAGATGGAGATTTTGAGAGGCAGCCTTATTTATTCTCTAACGTTTTCTTTTTCTATGCATGCAAGGTAGTGTTTTATTAATAAAAAAGCATAAAACATTTATATACTTATCATCATAAATTTAAATATAATACCTTGTAGGTGTCTTCTTTTTTTCTTACTAATCATGGCACATGCTACTAACATGACAAACATCCTTACCTTCTCCAATCTCTAACCACTTTGCAATAAATTCATTTGACAATCCCACCTCTATACTGACCTCTTTGCTAGAAACAGCCAACTCCCCTACCACCAAAATGGATAAGCTAAAAAGTGAAAACGCTACTTCAGTGTAAATATCTTCTATAACTTGGATTTACAATGAAACACGATGAATATTGAATCCTCAAACACAATGCCAATAGATTTCATCTGCGGGCCTTACTGCTCAGCTCATCCTGAACCTCTTCACTTCATCATTTACAAAACAGGAAGCCAAAATAAACATAGCCCATTATTATATCCATCCTCCGACCAAGTATGGCCTATTTTTCACTTTCTCTACTTCCCCATAAACACTCTAGGCATACATGAGAGTCTAATATTACTACAATTCCCTATATTACTTTGGATCCGAGAATTTACTACAATAATTAAGCATAAAATCTAAAATCCATATTTAGACATTTTTGGAAATTTTCATATATAGGTGGAGGGAATGCCACCTACTTAGATGTTAAAATGTTAAATAAGTAACGGGCATTGTTTCAACATCCAATCTTTTGGATTGTGACCTACGCTATATATTTATCGGAGAAATTAGAGATCTTTATCTATGAAATCATGTACTACACGCGATACTAAAGAATTTCTGTTTCTCTCAAGTAAAATAATTCGGAATATTAAGATTGATGGTTCCTAATACTATCAGAAAAATGCTGCATGTCTTTACTAAAATGAAGATTGTGTCTCTCGAGTCTCGACTATAGGGTATGCGGATGCCTCTGGTAAAAAAGATAAGGACAACTCCTCGCTAAGAGTTTTCATCATTAAGAAAGAAATTAATTTGACTCAATTATCAAAAAATAAGAAATGATCTAAACGATTGAGGTTCTAAATGAAGCTGACCTAGCACCCATATTATAGGTCACCCATATCCAGTGGCACATAAGTTATGCTAAAACATTGTGGGTTGTCCTAATTACTAAAATATATTTATGCACATAAGCAACAATCCATTGTGGACTGCCCCATAATCGAATTTTAATAAATCTTAATTGAAACAGAAAAATCTCCAACAAATTTCTAACTGGCCGAAGCCTTAGTTCCACAATAACAGTCATACCAAAATCTTGATTATTCTGTAAGCCAAATGATTGGAATTGCGCACACATATATACATCTGTATGTTTGTGAGCTTCCATGTTGAAAAAATTCATGAATTTGATTCTCTATATGATAATACCGCAGGTAGCATTTGTGGCAAGTCATGGAGCAGTAAGATTACTGGAGATCAGTTTTGCCAAACACTCCCATGCCTAAATCCATTAGCGAACTTCTTCAATCTCTTGGTTAGTGAACTCCCCAAATTTCATCTGTACTACACTTCTTCTGGCCTAGCCAAATAATTGTTCCATGTTCCGAAAACCGATTCCTAAACAATTTCTTTGTATAACAAAAAAAAAATTGGACAATTCAAATCAATCTTACAATTATCAATAAGAACCAAAGGTATAAGAAAGTGTTTTTTTGAAATATAAATAGCTTCTAATATCAGAGTACCTTGGATATATACACAGAATGGGTGGATGATAAAAGTAAGGTTTAAAACCTGAAAGTCAAATCAATCCAAGCTTACATTTCTGCTGCTTTTACAACTCAGCACACCGGCATAGGTGGTGTAGCAGTCAAGTCGGGAAACAAAGGAAAGCCAGTTTACGGTGGAGTCAATCCAGGCCCAAACCTATTATACTACGACTATGCTGCCTCTGCAGCTCAACTACATGACAATGTAGCCCTATTTTTTTTTGAAAATGATTTACACCAAGGAACAAACATGAATCTACATTTTGCCAAGTCCACTACTCCAACAGCGTTCTTGCCTCGAAAAGTTGTCGAGTCCATTCCATTCTCGTCGAATAAACTACCAGAAATATTTAAGTTCTCTGTGATACAGAACACATTGGAATCTGAAACAATTAAGTAGATACTCAGTTTAATTATGAGGGTAATATTCTCTTGCCATGTCCATGTCCAGTTTAAGATGAGACGCAGATTGCAGAGCTCAAATCGAGAATTCAGAAATGCATCTATAAGTAGAATAACATTGACGACTCTATTGCTTGTGTTCATCCTGTAGAGCACCAGCTCCTGTACCAAAAACATTAAAAACATATGTTAAGTAAAAAGTAAAACTAATATCGCTTCTTAACCACGAAAACTTCGTGGACAACTGGATATGGCAAGAAAAATAACAAAGTCCTAAAGTAAGTCACATTCAGGGGTGTTGACTCAAAAACATAGTCACATAAATTGCTTTTCAAGAGTATTTATAAATCACATGGAAAAAATGTTAAAATAATTCATTTATCAAATACAGCCCTTTGTATCAAACCAAAATAAACATTATGAAGTGCTAATGTATGCATAAATAGTGTTTAAAATGTGAAGGTTGACGATCTTACCTACTGAAATGTGTTGAGAGATGCCAAGATAGAGCCTCCAATCCACACACTGTACTTTCTCTCTACAGGTGCCACCACCTTAATTTTCATGCTAGTTGGTGGCAATGTTGTGATTTCTTTGCTCATTCTGTTAGCAATATCTGGGAACATGGTTGTTCCACCACTGAGAACAATGTTTCCGTAAAGTTTCTTCCTAATATCCACGTCGCACTTCATGATAGAGTTGTATGTAGTTTCGTGTATTCCAGCAGCTTCCATTCCAATCATCGATGGCTGGAAGAGGATTTCTGGACAACGGAATCGCTTAGCACCAATGGTCATATCCGATAAGTGGCTTTTTTTGGTCTTCTGTCTTTTTTATTTCTTTTTCAATTTTCTCCACCGCATCCATCATCATAGCATCTGCACCAAGTTCATCAGTAAGACCTCTCCTGCAAAAAGAGGAAACTAAAAAGGAAGACAGAGAGATTGAAAAAGCTCACCTTAAACTTTATATATGGATTATCAGCAAATCAATTAATTTTGATAAGCTTATGCATAATAAACAAATTCATTAGTGACACAATCAAAGAAATAAAAAACACATAGATGATCAATACAAATTCATTAGTGACCAATACAAAACACACATAAAAATTGAATTTTTAGCTAATAAACAATCAATCAATAAGAAAAAAATAGAATTACATAACAGTCAAGATTAAAAATCATACCTTTAGCATAACAGAGGATCCACAAACACCCATCAAGAAAGTCAATACCAAAACCAAACCCTGCATACAAAACACAAAAAGGCAATCTTTTTAATACCTTAGTTGATGGAGTGGATACAAATTCATACCGTCGTCATACAGGTATGAGCGAAACCTGTAAAAGGCAACCCAGAACTGCGATTATAAGGGTGGTTTCAGTTTTTCTTACACCGGCAGATAATATTTGCGCTCCACCCTCTGTTCTTGAACCGGAGACCATTTCCGTTGATTATTAAACCCTATAAAGAATTGTAATTCGATATCAATTCAAGATTTAGCACAGCGAATTGAGAGACATGCATTTGATATTAAACAGTGACTAACTGTAATGATTGTATATATGTTTGTGTGTGTAGAGGGGGAGAGAGAGAGAGAGAGAGAGAGAGAGAGTATACCTGTTACACAGAGAAGTCATAGATTACAACCCTGAGTCGTTCATGTAAGAACATTGATAAGATGAACATAATACATAATTTAGCCCAATTCAAATAATAACTTACGTAAGAGAGTCATAGATTACAAACCTGAGTTGTTCATGTAAGAGCAGTGAGGAGAGTAATGGAGGAAGACGGTGAAGATGATATTAGGTAGTAGGTTACATATTCAAATATATATGATTACATAACACGCACATATATACAAAAACGTATATCTAAAATACAAAAAAAATTAGGACTTATATATAAAGAGACAGAAGTAAGATGAATAAAAAGTATGCGTAAAAGCATATAGAACATCTAAAACATATGAAGATGAGCTCCTCAAACTGTCCAATGCTTGAAACTGGTGAACCCACCCAGATTATTTCCATTGAATTACTATAACTATAAGAACTTATATATAAAAGAGACATGAGTAAGATGAATAAAAAAGTATGTGCAAAATGTAGCGCATAACTCAAAATATAGAGGACACACCAGTGCTGCAACTTGTTATCATGTTTGCGTCAAACGTGCACAAACTTGAAACTTGAAGTGATAAAGAGACCTGCTGAAATAGCCGGTGCCGGATAATCCACAAAATGTGTAAATATATATTATAGATGTGCTGGTGAATTATACATAAATAATCAATCTACAAAAGCTATGCGTACCTTTAAAACCTGAGTCGCACTGCAGCAAGTACAACGAAATAATGAAATGTATATCGTGCCTAAACAAAGATGCAATAAGAAAATGTGGAGAACAAAAAAGTGTATTGAATACAACGGCAGCAACATGATAGCAAGTATGAATTGAGAAGCCAAGTATGAGAAATGTTATAAAACTGTTGAGGTTACAGAATTGAAGAAAACTCACACCCGCTGCACCGAAAGAATTGAAGAAAACTCACACCCGCTGCACCTGCACAAAAATTGACCATCTATCTTTTTAGGTTATAAGAGAAGAAAATAGTATATATCAGGAAGATCCCCTGTAATATGGACATACCAACATAAGCAAAGAAAAAACATACAAAGCAGCAAAAAATGACAATGGAATATAGGGGAATATCGCACCAAACTTTGTTGCAGGAACACTGTAATGTGATTGACATATTAGAACTTGCACATACAAAGCAAATATTACATATACCTATGATTCATGTTAGACCAACTTTATGAGAGTCTCATTACAATGGCAACATAATTTACATTGTTCACTAACACAGTTGATAATCATGATCAATTAGATATAAGTAGATAAAGATGTTTGACCGACGTGTTTACGATTATTGAAGAAACTCGGTTATGATTCTCTCAGGTTCATATCCTGCAAATTAAACCAGATAAATGCAAGTAAAAAATTTATTATAATTACACAAACACTTATATAAACATATAAACACAAAATCAACACAAACATAAAACATTAATTGAAATCCGAGGATAGGTAAAAGTCGAATACACACCCAATTAATCATAGTTCTTGTTGAATCTTATAAATTGTCTTTTATGTCGGAATACAAACATAAAAAGATCACGGAGAGAGAGGAAAAAAACCTTATAGAGATGAAAAAAATCTTATTTTCTTGAAGACTTGGATTCCATAGATTTGATGAACTCTTCTGATTAAGTTATATTGAAAATACCACTTCTCAAACAATCTGCAACAAAAATACACATACAAATTAGTTTACAATCAACAAAAATTGAATATAAATATTAGATGAACAGGCAATACATACACATTATATAAACAAAAAAATTGAAAATCAATACAAATGGCAAAAAGCTATATATTATCACATACACATACAAACATCCACGGAGATAAAAAAAGACCAAGAAGAAGAAGAAAAATGAGAGAGATTTCTGAATAAGGAAAAGAAATTAGGCTGGAAGCAAGAGGATAAAATGTATGTATAATCGATCGAGATTTGAGGATTGATGCCTAGATAAAAAAATGAAACTGTAGCATTTAAGGATTGATTTGTAATGCATAAATTAGTTGTGATATAACGTAGAAAGTGGATCTCTAATTGATATTACTTGAAAAAACTAAAATGAATTTTAAAAAATGGGAATAAGATGTGTAGGTGATAAGACATTTGTTTATTTTGTTTTGGATTTTGTTATTAATTTAACAATGTTTTGTTAGGATAATATGGAAAGATGAACATTCAAAATTTGAAAAAATTAGTTAATTTTGAAATGTAGCTATAATCAAGTCCTCATTTTATGGAAATATGGTTGAAATTGATCAGCTAAATATGTTACATTAAATGGTTTGAAAAATAGATGACCCATTTATAAAGTGGATTATCCATTTAGAAAACGGGTTAGACATGTGAGAGAGATGGGTAAATTTTTTTACCCGTGGGTAAATTTAAATGGGTTGCACCACTCATTAAGAATATATAGATAGATATCATATATATTTATATTTATAATAAAGGTTAAATAAGTAAATTTACGAAATACTAAAAAACATATACCAAAAAATAGGTACCAAAATTTTTAATGTTTTGTCTATTATATAATTAATTAATTTTAATTTAAAATAATTTAATATACTCATGTATACGGATTATACTAATGTATCCTTGCTATAAACAACGTATGCATATTTTTAATATATTTTATTAATAATTGAAAATAATGATGTTATATTTCCGGGTATATATTAATGATTGTAATATTAGTTTTAAATTAAAAAGATAACGTGTTTTAATTCGAAAGAAAATATTAATGATTGGAAGATATGATACGATTGATGTTTTTATATATATATTTTAATGAAGAGTAAATAAGTAAATTCACAACGTACCAAAAACCATGTACCAAAACTTTTAATGTTTCGCTTTTTATATAGGGAGTCAATTGTAAATATTTCAAGGTTCAAATACCACTATAAGTGTAATGCTTGTATGACCTAGTACTTAAGTTTATTTATTTATATTGATTATTTAATTACTGATACTATATAATAAATCTATACTATTATATAAATTCCGAAACATTGAAAGTTTTGGTACCTGTTTTTTTGTACTAAGTGAATTTACTTATTTACCCTTCATTATAAAGAAAAATATATATGATATCTATACTATTAAAATTCCTAAAATAAATAATAACATAATATGATTAATGGTAAGTAGTCAATTGCTTTTTTTCACAATTACTTTTAATTGAAAATATTACCTTTTATAAACACCTACTAATCTTACAATCACAAATATCTATACTATTATATAAAAGCATAAGAGAGTTTTGGTATTTTTTTTGTTACTAAGTGAATTTATTTATTTACCCTTCATTATAAATAAAAATATATATGATATCTATACTATTAAAACTCCTAAAATAAATAATAACATAATATAATTAATGGTAAGTAGTCGATTGCCTTTTTTCAGATTTACTTTTAATTGA
Organism: Saposhnikovia divaricata; assembly: GCA_036435485.1. Taxonomy (NCBI): domain Eukaryota; kingdom Viridiplantae; phylum Streptophyta; class Magnoliopsida; order Apiales; family Apiaceae; genus Saposhnikovia; species Saposhnikovia divaricata. Next base: position 54,484,015 of record CM071598.1, read on the forward strand.
AGATATTACCTTTTATAAACACCTACTAATCTTACAATCATTAATATATACCCGAAAATATCACATCATATTTTTCAATTATTAATAAAATATATTAAAAATCTGTATACGTTGTTTATAAAAACATCAATCGTATCATATCTTACAATCATTAATATTTCATTTCAAATTACAACATGTTACCTTTTTAATTTAAAACTAATCTTAAAATCATTAATATATACCCGAAAATATTACATCATATTTTTCAATTAATAATAAAAATATATTAAAAATCTGTATACGTTGTTTATAATAAGGAAACATTAGTATAATCCGTAAACATGAGTATATTAAATTATATTAAATTAAAATTCATTAATTAAAATAATGGTAAGTAGTCGATTGCCTTAATTAAATTATAATTACTATAAACTAATCAATTACCTTTTTCACATAAATCGTATAATCTTTTTAATTTTCACGTTACCTTTCTATTTCTATAGCTAAAATATATTTTTTTTCAATTATATCACGGGAGGTTCTATTTAATAAAAGAAACTAATAATATTCTAATATTAATAATTAACTGATTTTCTTTTTCAGCTAAAACGTATCATCTTTTATATATTTTCTAACTAAAATCCCTTTTTAATAGAAACATCACGTACAATATTAATTTCTTCTTTTCAAAAACCATTACGAGCAATTGTATTTAGTAAAATAACTTAATTAAATTATAAATACTATAAACTAATCAATTACCTTTTTCACCTAAAACATGTTACCTTTTTAATTTTTTTTAACTAAATCCTCTCTTATTCAAATCATTGCACGGGCATTATATTTAATAAAATAAAAGAATTATTTTATAATTACTAATAATTAAACAATTATTTTTTTCAACTAAAACCTATCATCTTTCTACATTTTCTCACTAAAATCTGTCCATTTTTAGAAATATCATGGATAACATTTATACAACTATTATCAAATCATCTAATATAAAAATTTAAGCCTCCGAAATTAATATTTCAAAAAATAATTTAAATTAATACAAAAAATTTTATGTAATATTTTAAAAAATCCGTGCATCGCACGGGTTTTAAGCTAGTAATAAATAAAATCTATTTTGCTTATTTTTATGTTTTGTCAGTTTGAATCCCACATAAAATAGAAGAATAACAACCGGGACCCAGACAGGGAATTGTAATGATTAAATAATGTACAACCGAATTTAAAATAAATATTTTATTAATAACAAAAAAATATGATATAATATTTTCGGGTATATATTAATGATTGTAAGATTAGTTTTAAATTAAAAAAGATAACGTATTTTAATTTGAAAGGAAATATTAATGATCGTAAGATATGATATGATTGATGTTTTTATAAACAACGTATACAGATTTTTAATATATTTTATTAATAATTGAAAAATATGATGTGATATTTTTTGGTATATATTAATGATGGTAAGATTAGTAGGTGTTTATAAAAGGTAATATCTTCAATTAAAAGTAAATATGAAAAAAGGAAATTCACTACTTACCATTAATTATATTATGTTATTATTTGTTTTAGGAGTTTAATAATATAGATATCATATATATATATATATATATATATATATATATATATATATATATATATATATATATATAGGCTAGCGTTCAAATAGAAACCAACCTTAGAATAGAAACTAGAAACCTACACTAAATAAATTATATTTCATTTATTTTAATGGCCCCGCTAGGGGCACCTTCACAAAAAACGTTTAAAATTCTTGGCTCTATTCAACAAAAATATAAAAAAATAAAAAAAAAATTTAAAAAAAGTTACTGTTCACGTGCCACGTCATCACGTGAACAGTAACTTTTTTTTTTTTAAATTTTTTTTATTTTTTTATATTTTTGTTGAATAGAGACAATAATTTTAAACGTTTTTTGTATTGGAGTACCCCTAATTTGGTCATTAGATTAGCTTGAAATATTTAATTTAGGTTTAGTTTTTAGTTTCTATTCTAAGTTAGTTTCTATTAGAACAAGACCCTATATATATATTTATAATGAAGGGTAAATAGGTAAATTCACTTAGTACCAAAAAATAGGTACCAAAATTTTTAATGTTTCGGCTATTATAATATTAATGATTGTAAGATATGATATGATTGGTGTTTTTATAAACAACGTATACAAAATTTTAAAATATTTTATTAATAATTGAAAAATATGATGTGATATTTTTGGGTATATATTAATGATGGTAAGATTAGTAGGTGTTTATAAAAAGTAATATTTTCAATTAAAAGTAAATATGAAAAAAGGAAATCCACTACTTACCATTAATTATATTATGTTATTATTTATTTTAGGAGTTTTAGTATATATATATATATATATATATATATATATATATATATATATATATGTATATATATATATATATATTTATAATGAAGGGTAAATAATTAAATTCACTTAGTACAAAAAAATAGGTACCAAAATTTTTAATGTTTCGGCTATTATAATATTAATGATTGTAAGATATGATATGATTGATGTTTTTATAAACAACGTATACAGATTTTTAATATACTAGCTTATAACCCGTGCAATGCATGGGTTTCTTATATCATATTATAAATTTTATTTAATATTATAATTATGTTTTTATATAATCATTATTTTTAATAATTTTTCAATTTTAATTTAATATAATTTAATATACTCATGTTTATAGATTATACTAATGTTTCCTTATTATAAACAACGTATACGATTTTTAATATATTTTATTAATAATTGAGAAATATGCTGTGATATTTTCGGGTATATATTAATTATTGTAAGATTTGTTGTAAATTAAAAAAGTAACGTGTTTTAATTATAAAGGAAATATTAATGATTGAAAAATAAGATACGATTGATCTTTTTATGTGTTTATAAAAGGTAATATCTTCATCTAAAAGTAAATATGTAAAAGACAATCGACTAATTACCATTATATATTATGTTATTATTTATTTTAGGTGTTATATTTTTATTGAAAATTATGGTGTGATATTTTTTGGTATAAATTAATGATTGTAAGATTTGTTTTAAATTAAAAAGGTAACGTGTTTTAATTCGAAAGAAAATATTAATGATCTAAAGATATGATACGATTGATATTTTTAGGTGTTTATAAAAGGTAATATGTTTAACTAAAAGTAAATGTGAAAAAGGCAATCGACTAATTACCATTAATTTTATTATAATAATGTGAAAAAGGCAATCGACTAATTACCATTAATTATAACGTGTTTTAATTCGAAAGGAAATACTAATGATGGAAAGATATAATACGATTGATGTTTTTAGGTGTTTATAAAAGCTAATATCTCGACTAATTACCATTAATTATATTATGTTATTATTTATTTTAGGTGTATTTATTTTTCTTTATAATGAAGGGTAAATAAGTAAATTCACTCAGTACCAAAAAACAGGTACCAAAACTTTCAATATTTCGGCTTTTATATAATAGTATAGATTTAATTAATAATTGAAAAATATGATGTGATATTTTTGGGTATATATTAATGATGGTAAGATTAGTAGGTGTTTATAAAAGGTAATATCTTCAATTAAAAGTAAATATAAAAAAAGACAATCGACTACTTACCGTTAATTATATTATGTTATTATTTATTTTAGGAATTTTAATATTATAGATATCATATATTTTTTTTCTTTATAATGATGGGTAAATAAGTAAATTCACTTAGTACCAAAAAACAGGTACCAAAACTTTCAATGTTTCGGAATTTATATAATAGTATATATTTTATTAATAATTGAAAAATGTGATGTGATATTTTTGGGTATATATTAATGATGGTAAGATTAGTAGGTGTTTATAAAAGGTAATATTTTCAATTAAAATTAAATATAAAAAAAGATAATCGACTACTTACCGTTAATTATATTATGTTATTATTTATTTTAGGAATTTTAATATTATAGATATCATATATTTTTTTCTTTATAATGAAGGGTAAATAAGTAAATTCACTTAGTACCAAAAAACAGGTACCAAAACTTTCAATGTTTCGGAATTTATATAATAGTATAGATAGGATTTAAGAAAATATATTTGGGAATATAATTTGTATCAAAAGGGTTGGTGTAAATGAAGTAGACATTTATCCTTAAAAAGTTGATGACCGTTAGCTGAACTTAACACAATGCAATTTTTTGTTAAATAAATAATAATTTGGCACATAAAATGGATACTATAATTTTTGGACCATTTTTGTGTAAAAGAAAAATAGTTCTGGCCTTCATAGGTCTTAATAAAATTGTGATTTTTATAAAACATTGTTTGTAAAATAGTATGTTTTGCAATATTTTATTATGATTTTCGATAAAATAGTAATCTAAATATATATTAAAATTTACATGGATGTAATAATATATTCATGCGATAACTAAATTATATAGCAACTAGGAGGTTTCTTAATCCATTTTATTTAAGTTAAATTACTAAATTATCCTTTATAAATAATAATTTTCTCATTTAATATACATTTATCAATTGCATCTTATTCAATATGCATGTATTAATTAGTCTATCTCATTATTTCATATAATTACTATTACTTCATTGTTTACTATTAATAATTTATAATTATATATTAATTATATTATCTTATTGTAATTTTAACACTAAACATGATTTAAAGATAATCCCATATTTAAAATTTATTATTTTAAGTGGATATATTTTATATAATGACTATTTCTACGAAAAAATATTAAAAGTGTACAAGTACTTAAGTACAAAAAGTACAAAACATTTTTGATGTTAATGGTGCGGGGGACTACTATAACTCTATAAAAAACGGAGTTTGTCATCGTACGATTAAAATTAAACATAACAAAGATCGGGTCGGAGTTTTTGAATATATATGATTTGATATTGAAACATTTAAACAGATCGGGCCCGAGTTTTTGAATACATATGATTTGATATTGAAACATTTAAACGTCAAATTAATTGTGAAACGGTGGTTGGTAGTTTTAAGGTGAAAGAGGCTGCTAACTAATTTAGATAAGATTTCTACCTTATAATGTCATGTCTCCTAAAAAAACAAGTTATACTGGAGATAATATCCTGCCCAGATAGTACAAAAATCTCATTTGACATGTCATCTTTCATGTTATAAATATAACAAAAATTGAACTTTCATGTATAAAAGAATAACATGCAAACTTACCAAGGGATCAACAATTTGCAGTCAAGTATCACTTAAAAACATGTGATATTGTTATTCTGTATTTTTTCTTAAATTCCTATATATAGGTTACTTTCCATTTATTTGTGTGTTATTTTACTCGTAAAACACTGATCACTACAAATAACCCTGTATATTTTGCTAGAAAAATGTTTATTATGCACTTTTCGTTGAACATTCTATTTTCACTATTAAGTATTTCGTATTTTAATTCAAAAAATTTATGAATATTTTTATAAATTATACTAAACAGTCCATTCAAAAGTGATTGATGTTTGCCTGTGATAAATTTTATTTGTGACAATTAAGTGATAGATAAATCACAATGTACATGTATATGTATATTTAAAATTATAATTAACTTATTACTCGTGCGATGCACAAACTTTTATTAGTAAATGTTATTTTATTTTATGCACAGATATAAATAAAATAAGTTTTGTATTAGTACAAGTTTTAACACGGAATTATATTCGTTATAAGGAGATTAATAGAGTATAGGCAAATCGAATCATGATACACAGAAAGTATTTACCGGTGCATGTTTGGGCTGACTTGTTGGAGGTATTTTATCATGTGCCTCTTTCAAAAATGATTACTTCGAATAAATTTTAAAAAATAAAAGAGTAAAATGCACTTTGTGTACCTGAACTTTGACGAAGACACCACTTGCAATACCACCTTTCTAAAAGTATCACTTACAATACCAAGTAATGGATTTACTTAAACTTCGTGTACCGCCGTCTATCTGTTTCTAACGACGTTAGAATATCAGGGGCAAAACAGTCATTTTACCCACTTTTATTCCTATATATTGTAAATCTTTCTCTCTCCCAATTTTTATACACACACACGGACACACACACACCACACACACTCACCTTAATTTCGATTTTTCTACTTTAATTTTGCATCAATTTGAGCATGTAATTACATGATATTAACCTACAAATTCATAGCTTCATTTTGATATATGATTTGTGAAGATTCATGATTTTTTTTTCAAAAAACCCATTTTGATTTTTGTTCGGTTTTTGTGTTATAGTGATTTGTTCTTGTTTTTGGAGCTTAATCTTTGTTTATCTTGATGTGTAGAGTAGTTTATAGTGATAGATATTGTGTTTTGGTAATGAAATTTTTTGGGTTTAAAACCCATTTCATTTTAATTTTGATTTTTGGATTTTGATTTTGATTTTTGAGGCCTAGTGTGGATTCTATTTATGTGATCTTGAATAATACGGACGATGCTGTTGTTATTGGTTCGGATTATCGAAGCTTGAGTTGAGGTTAGATGAGAGGTTTGTGTTGGATGTGTTGAATTCCGATGAGGATGTTTTGTCGTGTTTGAAGTTTTTTGATTGGGCGGGGAGGCAACGAGGGTTTGTGCATACGAGGGCTACGTTTTACGCGATTTTTAAGATTTTGAGTAAGGCGAAATTTATGACGTTGATGACGGATTTTTTGGATAGTTATAGGAAGTAAAGTGGGGTTTGTAAGACGAGGTTTTATAATACGTTGGTTATGGGGTATGCAGTTGCGGGGAAACCGGATGTTGCGTTGAGATTCAAAATACTCTGCAGCTCTTTGCTGTATCTCAACATCAATGCAACTCTCATATCTGAAAATGCGTGAATGTGTCAAACCTTAAAGATATAAGCTCATTTTTTTGGTAGGCAGCTCAAATTAATTTCATCTACAATATACAGAGAATTTCGGCATCTCACTTGCTGAATACTGCCCAAATTTGAGTTTGTAATTCTGGGTCTGGGGGTTGAGAATGCATTAATATCTTTGCATATGTTGAAAGCAGAATAGGTATTATAGGTGTCCTGAAGAGATGATTTGCATGAGCATGGATAACTAAGAAACAGGAAATCATCACGAGAATATAACAAGCGCATGCATGTTCACACTTACGAAACTATTGGAAGCTTCTCATGGATTATAGTAAATATTTCCTTTGGACTGCACCCAGGCCGATTGGCCAGAAGATAGTTCTCCATGGAGATAAGCACTGACCTGCTCCAGAAAAAACATTTTACAACAATTAATGATTAAATAAAATATAGCATCTTAATTATTCATCCCATGTTTCAACCCGTAGGAATGAATCCAACTTCAAAGTTACCCGCCAACAAAGGAAGAAACTACGAGTCTACGACTTAAGAGAAAAATTAAAAACTATGCAGAATTAATTTTTTTTTTTGCCAGAAAATCAATTAATTGTAAACTGTATATGTAAAACTCTTTTAAAATAATAAGAAATTCAACAGTCCCAGTCCTACAGACTGACAGAAGTCCAACAGGCCCTTAAAGCTGTATTAGGGTGGAAAAGACTGATTTGCCCCTAGGATTCTAACGCCGTTAGAAGTAGATAGACGGCGGTACACGAAGTTTAAGTAAATCCATTACTTGGTATTGCACGTGGTACTTTTAGAAAAGTGGTATTGCAAGTGGTGTCTTCGCCAAAGTTTAGGTACACAAAGTGCATTTTACTCAAAATAAAATTAAAACACCAATAGCCCCCAACCCCTACCTGAACAAGTTTGTTGTTATTTTTTGTAAACTATCATTTTCAGTCTCCAGTTTGGCAATTCTGGCTTTAATCCATGTATTGGGTTACATATCAGAAATCCTGCATGCTCCATTAGATTTCTCTTGCATGCTCCATTAGATTTCCATTGCATGCTCCATTAGACCTCCCCTGCAAAACATGTTCTATTTTTTCTATTTGTGCTATATGGAATTATAACGTGACTTCTTAAGGCAATATTATGTCTACTTCTTTTAATTAGAAAAGACAATCGACTAGTTACTCTTACTATGGTATAATTGATATTTTAAGAGGTAACATGTTTTAATTAAAAATGACAATCAATTTTTTTTATGTAGTCAAAGTGTTTGTTGAAATTCCACTTAAAAACATGTTTTATTTCTTGACACTACCTTTACTACCAAATGTTTAGAATTAGAGAAAACTATTATTACATTCGTCTATGCGTGTTACTTATGCGGGTGGAGTGCAAGCCCATAATAAAGATTTCCGTAAGAAGATATGAGGAAGGCATCACGAAGACGTGCCCGGAATGCCGCACCTGGTTTCGCAATCAGGAGGCTCTTGGTACTCATAGGGTTGAGAAACATAAGGTGAAATTCTTTAAGCTTGAACTTTGAAACATACTTTGTTCTTATTTTATAATCTTCATTGAGTAATTTCTTGGATGATAAATTTTGACTTCGATTCAAAAATATTCATTGCGTAAATAGTAGAACCCCGTAATCAAAAGGAGACAATCAATAATTGAAGAAATTCGTTACCCCGTAATCTAAAGTAGACAATCAAATATTTAATATTATTTATATTATTTTATCATTTATAAAATAGAGCGACCGAAAATCAAAAATTTCGATATTTTGTTTCTAATATAATAGTACAAATATATACCAAAATAATAATTAAGTAAAGAATAACTAAAGAATGGTAATTAAGTAAAAATACAAAGTACCAAAAAACAGGTATTGTTACCAATCAAACCTTTAATGTTTCGTATTTAATAATATAGTGTTGATATATTCTATTATAAAAAAATGAATGTTATTTATTGAATCTAAATTATTGATGAAATAAATTTAATAAGATTAAATTTAGAAAAATTACCAAAAATACTATACTCTTTTGTATTTCAGCATCTTTTGAAAATATTTGTATAAAATACGATTTACAACAAATTACAAACAAATTTATTTAATTATTTTGGGAAAAATTGAAGTTGATTTTGGTTGAATTTGAAGAAAGACTTACAACCCTCGAACAGACAACACAAAAGAAGAAAAAGAATTCGAAGTTGGCATCAGGCAAGAAGGGTAAAAAAGCTAAGATTAATCCCAAACAGTTGGACGTTGATGAAGAAGAACATGAAGAAAAGGTTGAGGAAGAGATCGAAGACCCAAAGAAAGATGCTGAAGGTGAAGAAGATGGTGAACCCAAGGATAAACAGCCTCATGTTAAGAAAACTCGGTTACAGATCTTGGCAGGACTTAAGAGTAAGAAGGCTATGAAATCGGGAGCATCTTCCCAGAAAAAGAAAAAAGCAAAGGAACCCTCTATTGAGATAATTGAAGATGATTCAAGTTTAGACGAGATCGCGAACGATTCGGGTATAGCAGAATCACAAGAAGCTGATGATGAAGATAGGGAAGAAAAAGATGGTGGTGATGGTGATATGAATATTGAAGACCTTAAGATGATTCTAGTGAAACTCAAGGAAGAAAAGCAGTCAACGACAGGTGCAATAACCTCATCTCCATTCACTAAGAAGGTTAGAAAATCCCCATTACCTAAATCCTATCATATGTCAAACGAGTTTAAATTTGATGGCACTACGGATCCCGTGGAGTATCTGGGTCAACGACAGGTGCAATAACCTCATCTCCATTCACTAAGAAGGTTAGAAAATCCCCATTACCTAAATCCTATCATATGTCAAACGAGTTTAAATTTGATGGCACTACGGATCCCGTGGAGTATCTGGGTCGTTTCAATACCGAGATGGAAGTTTACCAAGTTAAGGAGCCAACAAGGTCTAGATTACTGGCTGCAACCCTTCATGGTGGAGCTCATCAGTGGTTCAAGAGGTTACCATCAAATTCTATAGATTCCTGGGAGAATATGGGGAAGCTCTTCGTTATGCAGTTTAGAGCTTCCATGGCTTTTGTACCCCCAACCAATACCTTGGCCAACATCAAGCAGAGAGCAGATGAGACCTTGACAGAGTACCTCAAATGTTTCAATGCAGAGGTTCCCAGAGTTAAGAAAGCTCCTGACGAGATCATTATGAGCTTCCTGATTGCTGGAGTTAGAGTTCGTTCAGACTTCTGGAAGGAGTTACAAGTACGTGAACCTGGTACACTAGCTGAGTTCTACCAATAAGCTGAACTGTATAAATGTGTGGAGGAATCTTTGTTAAAGCTGAGAGAAATAGAAGATCTTAGAAATGAAGCTAGTCACAAAGGAAGCAAGCGAGAGAGGTCTCCAAGCCCGCAAGCATATGTTATTGGGGATCGAGCTTCCTCCAAAAGAAGTAAAACAAATTTGAAGACAAAGTACGACAATTATACCTCTCTGGTCGCTCCAGTGGACCACATCTTCATGGTTTACGGGAAAGAAGGAATATTTGTGAAGCCTGCACCTTTACCTGTAGGAGCAAGGAAAGATCTGAATAAATATTTTGACTTCCATGAGGATAATTGCCATGATACTTCCGAATGTAGAGCACTGAAAGACCAAATTGAGGATTTGATTAAAGTGGGAAGCTCGCGGAATGGATAGCTCGAGGTGACTAGTAGTTGAAAGTTTGAGAGCTTCCTTAAAGTAGAGTTGAGAGACCTTTATTTATATATGTATTTCCTTCTTAGAACTGGGGGGTAGTGCATGTATACCTCCCTAGCAAGCAAACCTATTTCTTTTGACTAGTTTTCAACGAAATTATGAGTAGTTCTTTTCCTTGTATTATGTCATACATGAGCTTATATTTAGCTTGTAAAACAAGGAACGTAATTCAGTGAGTTGCTAGAAATACCTCACAAGTAATCTCTTTAAGTATCTCTTGTTTCTTACAATGAGTTAGCTCGCGTAAGCTTAGAGGTGCTGTATTGGGATATTTATATTAGATATAGAGGTTCATTCTCAGCGTGTTTCGTAAGAGGTTAAAGAAGAAAAGAGAAGACATGGCAAAGCTACAAGCAGGAATGGGGTGAAGAAATTATAATATCTATTCGAGCGTTAAGGAAAATTCAACATAGTTGAAGATTTTGATGAAGAGTAGCTACAAGATCTAATATGAGCATCTTGAAGAAAACACACAGTACTCAACTTCATGGATGAATATTCAACAACTTATTAGAGATTATCGAAGAATTGTGAAGCTTACCGGAGTTAGTTCTTCATCAAAGACAAGCTTCCCTGAAGAACTGGGGGGTAGTATAATTACTATAGCACATGGTACTTTGAAAATTGAGGATTTCAAAACTTTGAGAATTCAGGTCCAGGAACCTCACCATCAGGTCCAGGAAGCTCGCGGTTTGATTCAGGATCCTCACAGCTAGGATGCAATTTAGGAACCAGATAGCTCATATTTGGTTCAAGAACCTTAAGGATTGATTTGGTTTAGTATCTTGAAGAGCAGCATGCTGGCATCATGAACACGTCAATGAGTTTTCAAATCTTAACGGAGGCTTCCACTTCACATTTGATCAGTCTACAGAAAGATCCAGGTGATTCCTCGCCTTTTATTCTTACATATTCGTAGAAAACCTCCCAGGTATGCGCAATAAACTCTTACTATTTGTAAAGCATGCTTAAACATCTATGCTATTATGGTCTTATGTGCGATAAAGCTATGATTATGTCTTGATTATGTTTCTAGATGTTAGAATGCACATGTACTGTAACACCCCCAGATCCGGGGTCCGGGATCCGGTGGTTACGGTTTCCAATTCTGTCCACAACAATTGAACTTTCCTTAACATAAAATAAATTACGTCTCTATAACCCAACACAACAATATAAAACACACCCGTTATAGTCCCAGAGATGAAATCAGAGTAACAATCAAATTTTTATTAATCACATTATGAGTTCTTACAATCCAAAAGAATTTCAATATAAATACATACTCTTTGCCATCCATTTACATAAGTCATACTAGACCATATTCTTGGTACTGGAAGAATAAATATATCCTACCAATAGCTTCTTCTTCAGCTCTGGTAGTCTCATCGTCCTCGCCCGCGTCGAGTGCGCCTTGTGCGAGTCATCTGGTCTAGCTGTTGTTGTGATATAATAATAAAGCAAGGGTGAGCAATAGCCCACCAACAATAATATATAACTGAACGATAATGTATAACAGTTCAAAAGTATCTTTCAAACCATATGCCATGCATTTACGGGAATGATGCCAGTATAATATGAACGATGAAGTTACAAGGCAACTTAAAGTATTTGTTTGTAGAAATATCTGCTACATCAAAAGTAAGCGAGATATTCTCATTGTTATTAAGAAGAGGAACTTGCATGAAAAGGTTGCAATTCCAGTTATGAACACTTTTCCAGCTCTGCCAACAGTAATCATGTTGCAGGAAATAAATAAGTTTGGATGATGAACCAATGATGGAGTATTCACCGCGCCCGCTGTTCCGATCTTGATGATCAGTCGAGATCGTACAGCTCAATTTAGATTTACTACCGGTAGAAGGAAGAACTGACGGCTTTACTTGTATACCGCCTTGCTAGCTCTCCCCGGCCAACGGTTGGGCCAAAGGGGATGGACCGGCGCTACTCGGCCTCTTACACGACTCCTAGTTCAAATAGAATTCATGATTCTGAATGTAACGTTCGTCCCCCTTTCCCCAAGTATAATACTTGTTGATAAGACTCCACAAAGTAGTCGTATCTAGTTGGAAAGGAAAATTTACCAATAACTCCCAAGCTATTACTTGGTAACGGATATCAACTTGTTCCAGTAATCTTACCCCTCGAAAGATGAGAAGGTAAGCAACGACTTAATAAGTCAACAGCACCCGAGTTGCGAGTGAAGGGAATACTTTATGACCGGGAAGTCGACAAGATAAATAACATTTTCCAAGTAAGGTTCCCTTATTATTAAGGAGATAGACTCAAAGAAGAATGATGTCTGAGAACCTTTCTTGATATAAGATTAATAATAATATGACTCCGAAATATTTTCTGTAATAATCGAAGAAAATAAACCTTATCGAGGTTATTCTAAGTATGGAATAAATATTCAGAGAATATTTATTGAATTAAAATATTTTACGGAATATTTAGGAATATGAAAGAATATCTTTAATCAGAGTATCTCTCAAATAATTCTTGAAGAAATATCGAGAGAATATTTATTGCATAACTAAATATTCAAATGAATATTCCAAATAATATTCATTAATTAATAAGACCTGAAAGGAATATTTAAAATATTTAAAATAATATTCGATGATTAAATAGAACCCTGGATGAATATTCAAAATAATATTCATAATTAATTAGGAATTTAAATGAATAGTGATAAAGTAATATTCATTTAATGGATAATATTCTAAATGAATATCAAGTAATGTTCATTTAGTAATCCAAGCTTTAAAGGAATATTCGAGATAAGACTCGATAAATAAATCAAGTTTCAGATGAACATTAAAATAATATTCGATAGGTAATTACTATCTTAAATGAATACTCAAAAGTAATATTCATTTAATGAATAATATTCTAAATGAATATCCAAATAATATTCATTTAGTAGTCCAACCTTTAGAAGAATATTCGCAATAATAATCGATAAATAATTCGACTCTGAATGAATATTAAAAATATTATTCGTCGAATAGTTACGTTCAAATAATTATTTGAAGTAAAGATCGTTAAAATAAATAATCTCGAACGAATATTCAAATAATATTCGTCGCCCGAATAATGGAAAATATTTACTTAAATATTTTCCTCCGAGGTAATCTCGATATATCAAGAAATATTGACTCCCGGTCTATATTTGATGAATAAGATGTATACGCCCTTCTATGAGGGTCTTACAATAGCCGGCTTATAGTTGCTACGATAGCTATCTAATTTATAAGCCAATAACAATCAGGGAACAAGCATAATGATATAACTTGAAAGTAGGCATGCATGCTATGGCATATGTATAACAGAAAACATATATATATATATATATATATATATATATATATATATATATATATATATATATATATATATATTCAATCACAACAACAGCCTAAAAGAAGGGAATTGAAACTTGCCTGGTAGTCGAGTACGGTAAGGGGTAGTGGTAGCGGGTCCCGGTTCAGCTTGGTGATCTATAAATAGCCAAGGCATTCGGGATTAATCACTTAACATATTAAAAGTTAAGTTATACTTAATTCGAAACACGTTCTCGAGTTATCTCGTTATACCCCTTTTAGTGGATTACTTTTATCACTGATCCGACCCGACATTCGTTCGTTAATACGACATGTCATTGTACTTATACTTGGGACATACTTAAGTCATATGAGTTCTAAGGTCGATCGTTACGAACCAATACTATACTCCGAGTTTTATCGCCCGTTTTCTAAGTGTTTTACCGAAGTTATAAAAGAGTCGTCTTTTAGGGGTTCGTTCGCGTTTAATCTCGACTCGAACTTTTTTAATAAATCGAAAAATGATCCTTTTGACATACGGTTTTCTTTCACACCTTCCTTTTTACCTCTAATATTTATTTACCAAGATTCGCCATGACGTTACATAGTTTACGAGGGTTCAATTACAGTTACGAACTTTCGTTTACGGATTCGAACTACTTTTAGTAATTTGGTCATAATTCCTAAACCGTAAATCGAAATGCTTCGATTCTTTCGCCAAAGTGATCTATGTTTAAAAACCTATCAGTAGGGTTCATTGCTTTGTCAAGAACAGAAAGTTATGACCACTGACCAAATCGATTTCTTAATGTTAATGAAAATCGGGCATTACGACGGCTATGAATCGAGCATTCTAAAAATCATATCGCATCAACCAAGCCACACCGGGCATCTAAACAATTTATACACTTAATAAGCATCTCTAAGAGTCCAGAAGCTACTGATCTTGGTATTGAAAATCATCATGCTTCTTGATTCACTAAACCACTTAACTAATCATGCTTATAACATCATTAAGAACATATTACTCTAAAATCATCAAGAACAAGCATGATATCAAAGTAAGGCCTAGGGTTTTAAGAGATTTATACCTTCCTTGGAGTGTGTAAAGACCTTGCTAAGCCTTGCATAGTCCTTGTATACCCATAACCAAGCTTAGATCATCCTAGAAATCAAGGAAATCAAGAGTTGTTCTTGAAAATCACTATTCACCCTAGACTTTGATGATTTCTTTGAAAATGGAAACAATGGATTTTGAGCTTGAAATTTTTAGGAGATTAGTTTTGTGAAATATAGGACTCACCTTAAAAATTACAAGATCAAATGATGGTTGGAAGTTGATCTTTGGTCTTGGAATTAACCAAAAAGCCGAATGGATGAAGAAAGAAATGAATGGAGAGAGTTTGCTTGTTTTCTTGATTTGTTTTGCTCAATTATGCATAAAGTGACTTTTGGTAGATAATATCTCATCTTGGTAGTGTTAGTGGAGTGTGATGTAATGGATGAGGTATTTGGCAAAGCATGTGTCTTGTTTTAAATGGTGGAGAGCTAAGTAATGGTTAGATTTCTAAGTACTACTTCCTTTCCTAAGTGTGCTAGTTACTTGGAGCCACTTGGTTGCTAGATATTATCACTTGCACATGCATGCATCTTGCTTTCTCTGCTTGGTTCTATGTCCGGTTATTGCTCGTTTCGATTGATCGTTCGTAGGAATAACCAAGTAGTTTCACCTCTAGGGTTTACCGGGAAATTTCTCGATATTCATAATATCTTCCCCAATCCTTAATATAATCCTCGTGATGACCATGTAGGATATTTAATCTTGATACGAACTTAATCCGTAATCTAGGATTCGTTCGTTTTATTGATTAATCTCGTTATAACGTTTTAGCGGTTTCTAGAACGCTTGTTTCACTGTCTCAGTGGTTTCCTACCTTCATTCTTAAATCAAATATAATAACATCCCAAAATATCAAATCCTCAAAGTTAATATCTCAATTCTTGGATTATAATAATATTTAATCCACTGTCCGGTCAAATATTATACCGAAAAAGAATTTGGAATTTCTGAATTCCGATCGTCTCTGCATTCACTTATTTCCTCCGCGTATTACTAATATGACTTCGAAACATCCATATCACGTCCCGTACATAGGGTGACGTGAAAAGTTTTCCAACTTACAAAATCACTATTCATCCACCAAATTACTATGCACGTACAGGAAATACTATGCACGTACGGGAAATTCTATGCACGTACGGGAAACACTATGCACGTACTCATTTCCCTTCAAGGATCCATTAGCTCCTTCCTGGATGGTAGATTATTCTTATCTAGGTCCTCAACCATCGAATTACTCTATTCTGACAATATACCAATGCATCAGGATCATTGTCCAAAGCAATATCCATTCATTACAATTATTGTTCTTTGAAACCACCATTCATTAGAGCTAGTGACCTTGTTGTCGGAATCATTGTTCCCCATTTTATCATTACTTAATAAAAAGTTTTAATTATATCCAAAATTTGGGGTTCTTACATGTACCTAACAGATTGTAGGTTCCTTGATATTTACCTGCTTCTTGCAAGTTCCTTGATATTGACTTGCACCTTGCAGGTTCCTTAATGTTTACCTGCAGATCACATGTTCTTTAATATTTACCTGCAGTTTCTAAGTTTAGTTATATTTACCTACAGTTAACAGGTTCATTGATATTTACCTAAAGCTTCTATCTAACAGCTTTTGGGTTCATTGACATTTGTTAGAAGCCAATTGTTGACAGTTTCTGATTAGCAGCTTCCTGCATGAAGTTCCCAGCCAAGCGATACCTGAATAGAAGAAAGTGTACTTACAGCAAGAGCTCCATGCCATTATAGGATTAATCTAGTGCCCTTCTGGATTCTTTTTGTGCTCCATTCAAGGATTCACTTAGAGCCCAGAAGGATTCACTAGGTTCCCCCAAGAATTTTCATGTATTCACCTAGTGCCCTTATGGATTCTCTATGTGCCCGTATAGGTTCACTTAGAGCCCAAAAGGATTCAATTGGTGCTTCATGCATCCACGCGCATTTGTTTGGTATCTTAATGGATTCTCTTTGTACCCTTTTAGGGATTCATTTGGTGCCCAATTGGTTACGATTTTTGCCCTTAGCAGAGGTTCACATAATGACCAGTTGGATTCATCTTATGCCCTTACAAGGATTTTCATAGAGCCCAGAAAGATTCACTTTGAAAAGCCCTGTAAGCTGCAGGCACTCGATAGCCAGAAAAGATTTGCAAGCACAAAAGATTCACTTCGAAAAGCCCTATGAATCGTAGGCACACATTCAAAAGTCCCATAAGCATGTGGGCACCTAGTTAAGGGTTTTGGGAACCTAAGCATGGGTAACCTAACCTAGAGTTTGCTTGTAATTAAAAAACCATTCAAAGGGATTCACCTTGTGCCCGCACAGATTTACTGGGTGCTCCTAGCATTTGAAGGGATTCACCTTTTGCCCTTACGGATTCACTTGGTGCCCCTAGAATTTCAAAATGATTCATCATGTGCCCTATAAATTCTCTTTATGCCCACAAAAGGATTCACTTAAAGCCTATAAGGATTCACTTGATGCCATAAAGGAATTCACTTAGTGCCCAATTGAATTCTCTAAATGCCTTTCCCAGGATTCACCTAGAGCTCAATTGTATTCGCCTTGTGCCCTCATCAAAGAGATACATAGATGAATTATCCCACTTACAAAGCTTGTATATGATTAAAACAGGTACCGTACTACTAACAGCTTCTTGATAAATTAGCTTGCAGTATCATCAGAAGCTTCCAGTTAATAGCTTCCAGCTTCCGATTTCCAACCCGCAATTTATAGCTTACATCTTCCAGGATCAGTGATATTTAACCGAAACAAGCAGTTTTCAGTCAACCACTTCAACAAGCTAGAAGAGGTTTATGCGTCATGATGGCTCGGGGGGTAGCCCAATTCCCCTATGTCTTATTATTGTGAGCTTGCACAGAGAAGAGCTTCCATCTTCCAGGATCAGTAACGAAACTTCAATCCAAATCGGCACAATGAAGCATAGATAAGTTCTACTTTCATGACATTATATCATTAATTGTCATGTACATTTTCTGTCGATGAGATCTTTATTTTCTATTATGCTTAGATACATATTGCTTTTGATCGCATATTGCATAATTCTTAGAGATGAAATTTATGTGAACTTGTACTTAGGATGTTATCATGCCTGATAGGTTTACAACTTACATTAAATATATGCTTAGCTTATGATCTCGAACTTGTTAGTTGAATCATTCAAGTAGATAATTAATATGCCACTTGAGAAGGTAGCAACATATATAATGTAGATAATCATTAATACTTGCATACATGCATCACTTATATGTGAGCTCTTTAGCTCGTATTACTAATCCATTTTTCTAGTATTGTGCCCAAAATCACCATGGGCCAGATTTAGACCTATTAAGTCATAGGTTCCAATCAACAAGTATTGTATAAGCCAGGAGATAGATTCAGTACAAGATATGAAGACCAAACGCGGAGATATGAGCACTAGCTGAGAAGACAGTCAAGAGTTTATGAGTATCAAGACGTTCCTGATGAACCAGTAGCTGAGCAGATTACGAATGGACCAGGTTCCTCCCCGTAGAAGAGCCCGACTCAGCCTAGCAGCAGCAATGAGGATAGCAAGAAGTACATGGGAACCACAGAAAGGCTCCCAAGACTAATATATTTGTTATTTGTGCAGGTACAGTTTCCTGTAGAGAGGTTCCTGAGCACCAGGTTCCGAGACATAGGTTCCTGAGCACCAGGTTCCGAGACATAGGTTCCTGAGCGTAGACAGCAGAGAGATCAAGAAGCCAACTAGAGAGAAGCAGACTCATTATTGGAGAATACTCCTAGGACGCAACTGATCCTAGATTACCTCTAATAGACACACATTAGATAGTCAAATGAAAAGCAGCTTATCAGATGAAAGCACCCACTCGAGAAATCAAGTTATGATTTTCAAGGTTAACCTCGTGCCCTTTTAAGGATTCATCTAGTGCTCTATTTGGATTCATTTTGTGCCCTCAGCATAGGTCCACATAACGCCCAACTAGGCTCACTTTATGCCCTTATTTGGATTCACGTGGTTCCCTTGACATCCCTAAGATTCTTGTTCCTTTTAAGGATTCATTTAGTGCCCTATTGGATTCGTTTTGTGCCCTCGGCAAAGGTTCACATAATGCCCAATTAGGTTCACTTAATGCCCTTAGTTGGATTCACTTGGTTCCCTTGACATTCTTAAGGTTCACTCAGTGCCCAATCGGATTCGCTTTGTGCCCTTGTCAAAGGATTCACTCAGCGCCTAATTGGATTCACTTTGTACCCTTGTCACGATTCAAGCAAGAAGATAAAAACCTGTATGGTTCACTTAGAAGAAACATGGGAGCACTGAAGGGATTGGACCTTAAAATATCAGGCTATTTAGTTTCCTCTCGCATCCTATGACTTCGAGGAACCGGGGGGTAGTTGTTGTGCCCAAAATCTCCATGGGCTAGATTTAGGCCCATTAGGCTTAAGGATCCAATCCGTATGGTTAACATGGGTTATGATTGAGTTCCCTTAAGATAAATGGGGCTAAATAGCATGTGAAATGGATCAGGACAGGTTCAGGTTCCCGAGAGATAGGTTCCTGATACAGCTTCCCGCAGATAGCTTCCCGGGAGATAGGTTCCCGCAGACAGGTTCCTGAGAGACAGCTTCATGTACGAGAACAGATTTATGCTAGCAGAATTCTGGTATGATTAAGCCTTCTATTCTTTAGAAGCAAGTTATGAACATCAACTCCTTATTGGTATGTACTCCTTGGGCGCAGATGATCCTTGAATACTTCTAATAGAACTAGAACTAGTAAAGACATTCCTAGCCAGACTAGAACTTGAGTTCTATTCAACTTAGGTTGCCTATTCGTGGCTGAAATCTGGATAAAAGGAGCTCCCCACGAATTAGGAACCTAGAATATTGCTGCCTAACCAGACTTCTAGTCTAAAAAGAACTACGTGAACTTGATCCCTATATATACAAGGGTACGTAGGCACCTTGGGAACATGTTTTACAAGCCTTGCGATTCACCTACGAGATTCTTGAGAACACGACACAAGCCTCAAGGGAACTCGTGAGATTCTTGTAAACGCTCTCGAGCTCAGTTCAACCCCCATAAAAAACCTCCATTCTCCATAGATTAGTTGATCGTTAGCCTTTATAACTCACCATAAACCTCTAAAAAGTTGTTACGAAATCCACTCATCAACATACACTAACACCACAGATCCAACAGGTTGACAAGTTAAAGAAAATAAAGAAAAGTTTAGAAAATACATTCACCCCTTTTGTATTTTCCTGTGTGTATTTCATACTCAAAAAATTTCTCTTCAAGTTTCTTTGTAGGCTTGCCAAGTGCACACTACAACAAATGGACCACTGCAGGTGCCTTGGTTTGTGTAGATTCTTTGTCTCCAAATTTTTGCAGAAATTTGTCTTTTGTTGCATTGAAAAAATGCTAACTCCCTTATTCGATATCTTTAAAATAACTGATTTGATATCTTGACTTCACGAACCAGTTCCCTTATTACTTCTCAAATCCGTATATTTTGACTTCACTAATCAAGACATCGCGTATCAGTGTTTTTAGACTTCACTAATCAAGACATCTCGAATTAGTGTTTTCTTCACTTCTCGAATCAATACACTTCTCGAATCTTAAGTGTAGCACATTTTGAATTGGTGACTTCTCTAGCCAGTTTGTTCTACACTTCTAAAATCTGTTCATTATGCACTTCTTGAGTTATGAATTACTCAATTTTAAACATCATTCTTGCAACATCTTTATTCTTCAATTTGTCTTTAAAAAGTCTTGAGGCATGATCCATAGATCTTATTCCAAGTTGCGCGCATTCAGTGACTTATTTGAGGTTACATGAATTGAAATTTACATTGAACAAAGTACAAGTGTAGAAATTTCGGTAGAAAAAGGGACCCCCAGTTAAAGGGTCAAGTATGTAATGCGCAGTATTACTATGTTTAATATCATACCGCTAACCTAAACAATCACATGTTTTGTCAATCAGACACATAATATGTGTGTGTCTTGCATGAACCTAATTCAAAGCGAATAAAATTTATCAAGATTAAGGAACAAGTGATATATTAAGATTAATAATACTACATATTTGACATATGAACACTATGTTGATTAAATAATTATATCAATTATATAGTTGTACTCAAATTACGAAATTAGGAATTAATTCATGAGTAATATCTAAATAATCGTTAGATTACTTAGTTTAGATGTGTTAACAAAATATGATACTATTAAAAAAAATATTAGAATGTATTTAACTGCAAAGTATGTAATAGTCGATTAGTCAAATGTGGGTCTGCAAAAATAATTAGATCAACAATCATTTCTTATAAAAATAACGTTATGGATTGAACATAAAATTTAATTAAATCTTAAGTTTATAAATAATTTTTTTTCCTAAAAAAGAACCATGTGTAATCTATTTATATGATTATTAATTTTATAGAGTTAATCGAAAAAAAATAAAAGATCAATCATAATATGTTAAATTGATCACTTCTTTAATTATTAATTACATATTGAATTATATTTTTGATTGCTGAAAAAGTTTATATCGCGTTATAAAACTAATAAGCTATTCTATGAAATTTTGGAAGAGTATTGAATGTGGAGTTCGTGGAGAATCAGATGTGTTGAAACCAATTTGCCTTCATGCCCCTAAAGTCGATAATCGAGTCAATTCATCTCATCCCTCTCATGCAGAAATATAAAAAATGTTGTTAACACCTCGATCACATAATGTTCACATACTTGAGAAGGCATACGATTTTGTTACTCATGAAATTGTAATGAAATATTAGAAGACATAACAGTGTCATGGGTATATGTGAGAGCGAGTTAAGATATGTACTTATGAGTAAAAACATGTGTTAGGACTCTACTGGATACACTCAATACTTTCGAAGAGGACAAAACTACATCGAGGATGGGCCTTAAGTCCATACTCTTCACAATCGTACTTGATGCGATTTATCGAGTTATTCAAGATGGTGTATGCAATTTGTTAATTCATAAGGAAGGAAAACATGAAAGAGCTAGATATCACACATTACATTAAGGCGGGATGATTGAAGTCGAAGGTCACCGCAGGGTTGTATTCGTGTTGTGTGACAAGAAAGTCCTATTAAAGTTAAAGGGAAAATTCCACAAAGTAACCTTTAGACATTAAATTTTGTATACGTCTAAGTATACTTGGTAAGAAAGGCACGTAGCAAAAACTGGAAGTCGCAGGCTTGTAGATGTTACCATGGACAAGTAGATACATAATTATGAATATGATTTCAAATGAAAATTTTCAAAAGAAATTAAAAGAGAGCTCTTATTTTAGAAAAAAATAGGAGAGGGGAGATTAAGGATCAGAGGCCAACATTAGTGTCGGGAAGAGTTTTAGGGAAGGAGGGTCGAGATTACTGTTGTTGAAGAAGAAGGGGAGGTCGATCATAAAAAACGTGGCATGAACCGTTGAGCCTAGATTTGATTTCAAATAAGATAATTCATATATTGGATCATATATAGTACATAACTAAATTAATTATGTTTTATCTACTACTTTTTAAATGTTAAAAGATTGTATATTTGTAAAATTTGTATCAGAAACCTTTGGTTAGTAAAAAATATCATGACTATAAATTAATTAAAAGGTACTACTAGATTAAAAAGAGTGAATATTTTGAAAACATACAAAAAGATCTTTTTTAATTAATAATAAAGTTATAAATTATATATTAAAAGTGACGAAATTACAAAAAATAACTTCCAATGACATATTTTCATACATTATGAACTAAAGTCAATTGGTTCATAAGGTACTAATATTGATAAACATATAAATAAGCAAGATATTATTATATAAATAAGCAAGACCCATATATTTTACTCAATAATACAAAAAATTATAATTCACAGATATGCACGTAGAATATAACTTTATTTATACTAAATAGTAAAAGATTCGATGGGGATGGCAATATAGTCGTAATATGATTCATTGATATACTAACAGAGAGCAATAAAAAATATTATGTTATGAAATTGAGAATTATCAACTAGCTCTGAGGTTTTGTTCCATGAATTAAAAATTAGGTGGATTTGATCAGTTTAAACTGATGAATTATGACGTAAATAATGACATGACATGCACCTGAACGCTGATTTCTCAAAAACTAACATTTCTCGTCATAAATCAACTTATATTAACGATTGTGTAAGTTTTATTTTATTCAATATTATGATTTTCAATGATTTTAATTTTAGTGATGCGGTTATAAATATTTTAAGCTGAATGGAGTATGATATTTGCAAGTTAATAATGATATTAATAATAAAATAGCAATTCGTAATTTATTTAACCAAGACTCTCTTATTTATTCTTGTGAATAATATTATACATTTTTATTTATACTTGTGTAATTTAACGTGATTCATATTATATATTTAAAAAAATGAAAAAATTTCATAATAAAAATCTAAGAGGTTGAAAAAACATTCAATTTTATTATTTTGTGAAATTAGAGCACTCAATGTAAGGCTACTAAATTACTATGAAGTAAATTCATAATATTGGATGAAAAAATAAATATGAAAATAAGAATTTGTTTAAAATTATTTACACAAATTTGGAAATCTATACAAACAATGATGAACGATATTGCATAAAAATAAATACAAAAAAATTGTTAAAAATATCTATAAACAATGTTTGATGAAACAAATAAATATAAAAATAAGAATTTGTTTAAAATCATATAAAAAATTTGGAAATAATTACGAACAATGATGAACAATATTACATAAAAAATTCATATTTTTGTATTTTGCTAGAGAAAAACCCGTGACTCACATGGGTTATAATGCTAGTCCATTATATCTATTATATGTCAACATGCCATTTCCACCTATTTAGTAATTTACTAAAGTACCCCTTACATTATGTTAATGCTAAAAAGTAATGATTTTCAAGGATTTGAACCCATGACCTCCATGTATTAATGTTTTTACGTTTGCATGTATTACCACTACACTAGAACATTTGATGATACATCTTTTCAAGTCAATGATTGCATACATATACAATCCATTTGCTAATTTTTTTTTAATATGACCTCCATGTACCAAAATTTTTGTGTTGGCATGTATTAGTACTACACTAGAACAATTAATTATACATTTCTTATAATCAATATAATTGCATGCATAGACAATTTACTTGCTAATTTTTTTTAATATTTATTTACAAATTTATTCATGATAAAATTAATTAAAATGATAAAACATGTAAACAATTTTTAATTGAATGAATACCAATGATTGAATGTACGTGTATTTACAATAAAATTTTAAATATATAATTCACATGGTACACGAAATAACATAAATTTTAATTTCTGATACATGTATATTAATATTTTTATGCAAACACCAATTATAATATTTATTTACGTTTGTTACGTGGTACACGTATGAATGAGCATTTCACCATATCTACCTGAACTGATTCCTTTCCCATTTGGATTGTGGATTAGGGAATTTCTTCGGGTCAACATGAAATATTATAGAATAAAAATTCGTACGAAGGGAATGGGCTCGGGGATTAAGGTATCCCGGCACGATCCCCGTTTCCGTTCCCCGACTGATTATCTTATTTAGAAAAAAAAAAATTAAACATATATTTACTAGATTATTAAAGAGATTGAAATTATGTGTATTTCATATAAAATTTTAAATATATAGGCCTCGAATTCACATGATACACGAAATAACATAAATTCAAATTTTAATTTATGGTACGTGTATATTAGTTTTATTTTATAAAATTATAAATTATATTAGTTATCTATGTTTGTTATTCTCCTAACAAAATAAAACTAATTCACGTGAGACACGTAAGGATGAACATTTCATCATGTGACCTCGATCTAATCCGTTTCCCATTTTTTTTAGGTATTTGACAAATTTTTCGGGACAACATGAAATATTCTAGAAAAAAAATTGGAGGAAGGGAACAACCTCATATATTAAGGTACCCCAGTCTGATCCCTGATTTCGTTCCCCAAATGATTATCATATTTATGAAGAATAATTTTTAAAATATATGTTTACTAGATTATTAAAAATAATATAATTCAAAATTTCAAAATTTTTATAAACTTAGAATTTCTGATATAAAATTTAACAAACTAAAATAGAATTTTAATACTATATTTCATCTTTTTTATTAAAAAATTAATTCAAATCTCTATTTATAATATAATAATAATTTTATCATGATTTATCAAATTAATTTTATTATCCGACATATTCAAGAATATATACATTTTAAATAAAAAAATTAAGTATCTCCCATTTTTTGCGGGGATCCTCTTTCCCCGTTCGTGGTAAGAATCATGAAGTAAAATAATCTTCATTCGAGGATCGATACGGGTTCAAGTTCAAAATTTTAACTAAAACAAAATTAAACTCCACGATTTCTCGCGGGAATCCATATTTCCCTTTCGGGGCAGAAATCTAGGAACATAATGATCCTCGTTCGGAAATCGGGACGGGTTCAATGATTATGTTCGAATTCGGGGAGTGTGACGGGTATAACACTACCCGACCCTGAATTGACCGATCTGATGCTCATCCCCAAGTATACATATAGTATGAATTCATTTATTGTTAAATTTGGACACCTATACACGAAATACACTCAACTAAATACCAGTAAAAGAATATGTACATCAATTTTTTTTATCTAACTTAAAAAAAAACAATAATACAACTAAATAAGGTATAATAAAATGTTAATCTAATTTGTTGAGGAATATTAAAAGAGTTTAATTGAAATTCAAAAAAATAATTACCAAAATAACATTCGAAAAACGTATACATGTTTAATGTGTGAGAGATATAACAATTAACTATTTTATTATAATAACACCTATTCAGCTCGTAAAGACAACAATAGTAATTTTATATAAACATGGAAACGTAGGTCGATGAGAGATTGTCAAAGATGATGCGAGATGATTGGAGAGAGAAAAGACGAACAAACTTAAGGTTTTTAAAGAAAAAGAAAGGTGGTGGGGCAAGATAAATGTGCATATATGATGTGGTTGGAGGAAAGGGAGGATCTTAGAGGTATAATGAGGTGGTTGAATAGTGATCGGAAAAAGGCCGAAGTGAGAGTGCACATGATCAGTAATAAATTGGAGTAGATATGAGGTAGACATATGAGTATAAGAGAAAATAGATATTCAAAAAATGTTGTGGCTAAGATTGAAAGTAGTTAAAAGATGGCTTAATGACCTCTTGGTCTTTTAAGTTTGCACAGTTATACCGTAAAGCTCTATAGTTTTAAAGCGTTCTTTTTCGCCTTTCCAACTTCAGAAATGTACCTTTTAGCCACAAAATTGTTGTCTTTTTGGCATAAAATCGTCGTCTTTTAGAACGAATAGACGAAAGTTTGTGGCAAAAAGGTACATTCTAAAGTTGGAGGGATGAAAAGGAGCCCTTTAAAAATAAAGGGCTTTATGGGTATAAATGTGCAAACTTGAAGGGCCAAAAGGTCATTAAGCCTTAAAAGAACTACTATCATGGTAATTCTTTTATGATTTTACTGAAAAACAAACTAAAGGACACTATTATCATGGTAATACTTGATAGCTAACGATTAACTCTTCTTGTATACAACTTTTGTCTCCTTCTCACATTCAATAAGCATCACTATAAATATGATCCTCAAAATTTAGAATGTGCTAATAATTTAAATTTAGAACGATTATTAAAAATTGAATCTTAGTAAACCGTTATACGTGAAAGGTAAAACACACTGACAAGAGGATATAACGAACTCCATCGCAAATTTGAAAAATATTATATGAATTAAAATTTGGCCCGTGCCTTGCACGGGCTATCATGCTAGTTATTAGTAATGATCAGTCAAATTATTACTCGACTATAAAGTATGATAATACGGATTTATGTTATATATTAAACTAATGTAATATGTCATATAATTTAGTTTGGTAAATGAATTTCTAAACATCTATACTATCTATCTATACTATATTATAATCTATACTATTATATAAAAGTCAAAACATTAAAAGTTTAGTTGGTCGGTACGGTACTTGTTGATTTTACATATTTACCCTTACTTAACAGTACATGTCATTTTTAAATAATTATCCATACATAATTACTTATATTTACTAATAACTAATAAATTTCTTTTTTTGGGTAAAACATGTTACCTTTTCTATTTTTCAGTAACTAATCAATTTTTTTTTTCACGTAGAATACATTATCTTTTATATTTTATCTAACTAAAATTTTTCCATTCATTAATTTCTTTTTTTAGGTAAAACATGTTATCTTTCCCATTTTTCAATAACTAATCAATTTCTTTTTTCATGTATAGTACATTATCTTTTATATTTTATCTAACTAAAATTTTTCTTTTTCTAAAAACACTATAAGCAATTCTATTTAATAAACTAAAATATTACAAGTATAAATATAATTATTAATAATTAACCAATTACTTTTTTCATCTAAAATACGTCGCCTTTTATATTTTTTATTCTTTCCCAATAAAACCTATTCGGGAAGTTTTATTTAAGTAAAGTAAAATAATAACAATATAATAACTAATAACTAACCGATTACGTTTTTTAGCTAAACTGTCACGCCCCCAAATCCACGATTTATAGACTTAGGTCGCCACTTACCGTCAATACTTGTCTTATACAAAATACATTACAATACATAATAAACATGAAGGTTTTATCATACAACAGTGGTTCCATCCCACAAGTCCAAGCATCGACAAGTCTCAGAATTATTACAACATATAACTAGTACACACGATATCAATACACACGTCGAAAGATATGCTAATAGTCTTCGATAGCGTCGCCGTATCTGAGATAAGCACACTAGTCCAGCTCAGTGCTCTGGTGCATTTTCTCCTTTCCCTTGAAACGAGAGGTTTCGCCTTTTTCCGTCTTCACTGAAAAACAATGTCAACAACAAGAATGAGCAACTAGGTGCTCAGCAAGTCCACTGACTCACTCTCTCACTAACAAGGAAGGTGGAAAGAATACAACTCTATTTATGAAAGATACTCGTATGCAGGCAAAATGCCATGGAAATACTTACTGATAAACTCAAACAACTTAACTCTTGAATAAAGAAATTGGAATTTAAAACTTGAGATACCGGTCTTCCGCCTTTACGATACCCCACAGCGAGATCAACCGCAGTGTCTCAAGTACCGCACACCCGTGATACCCCATAGCACGATCACTACTATGTCGCAGGTACCACTATATCGTTTTGCTAGCAAAAAGGTGGTTGAAAAATCAACCTGGCAACTATTGTGTCAAAATGTTAATATTTCTCTTTCGATACCACGAGTTTATTCCTAGTGTTGATCTGAAAGAAAATCCATGGGCCATCTCCCATGTTGACTAGTGGATTATATGATTATTCCTCGTGTTGTACTCCTTGGTTCTTGCGGGGTCTACCTCTTTTAGGTGGCATCTTTTTCTATTAAAATTGAAAAAACATCGCTTGGTCAAACAGGGTAAAAGTATACATATATAGCAGAATATTGATGCTGGTAACGTAAACCCTTAAAGTCATATGTCGAATTCTGAAATGCTGAAGATATATCTCGTGTGTCACAATAAAATATTATTCCCATTTAGGTAAAACCATTAACGGTTGCAAAGTTCTAAATCTCAAATATCGCGGTTTAAGGAAATGTTTTAGTCGTTATTGAAAACACTTTTTTTTATCAACAGGAATGCTACTAATAAAGCGCAACAATAATCATAAAATCTGAAACAGATAAAGGTGCAAAGATACTGATATTAACATATAATCCATAATGGTACATAAACATCCTAATACAGAAAAATCTAATGTGATCAGAAAGTGGTTCACCACTAGCTATACTAGCCAAAAGATAGGGATAGGCAAATCCAGGCTATGTCATCAGCAATGGTCTCAGCGACCAAACATCTCAACCACGCGTCTCTGGAACTCCTCGATGGCTCTGGTAATAAAATCAGTAATAGCAGTACGGTTAACAGCTCCTGTACTAGAGGATGGTAAGGCTGTGAGATCAGTCTGCAGCCCGGTCAGAACAGAGATAGAGATCTGATGTATAATCTCCATAGGAACATCCCTCACAAGTAAGCTGCCTCCTCCATGAACTGCAGCCGGGTCAACCGACATTAGTCGCAATATAGCATCCCTTGTAACAAAGACCTCTTCATAGCGAAGCCATACCCAACGAAACTGCTGGAAAAGATGATCATGAACAACCCAAGGTACTAGCGCTCGATCCACTATCGACGGCACAGGCCCACCAACTGACTGTACTGGAAAAGGTGGAGCAGATGGAATCACTACTGGAGCAGGGATATGGATAGCAGGTGCAGGAGGAGCAGTGTCACACACCGGTGCACCATCGACCGGTATCACCACTGGAGCAGTATCACCAACAAGAGTGTCGCTGGTAAGTGGAAATATGAAGTCCGGTATAGAAGGGACCGTCGGAGTCAAAGTATAAATCGGAATAGGAACAGTAACCAAATCTGGGATAGCTGTAGCCCTAGTAGGTGTGGCAACCTTGGAAACTGTATCTGCTGAGCTAGGCACCACCTCCGTACAGACGGGTGAAAGCTGGCTCTTATCAACCGTCTCCGAAATCTCGTGCTTTGGAGTCTCAGCTCTGAACATCTCGAGAGTAACCAAAGGTGTAGTCTGTTCTAACTGCTTGGTCTCTGCCTGAACCTCAAGTGGAGGTGTATCTAGATCAATCACATGTGGAAGAGAAGGTGTGAGTATCTGAATAGAAGAATCCTCCGAGTCACTGGAGATCAGCATATACTCCTCAGATGGGTCACTATCTGAACCTGAGCTGGGATTTAGTGTTCCGTAAGGGTAGGGTGTAGGAGATTTGTCTCGCATAGGTAAGAAACCGGTAGATCCTGAAGAAGACATCTACAAAAGCAAAGAGTTTCGGTCACCAACAGGTTCTAATCGACTATATACGCGTATAGATATATATAAGGGTGTAAAGCACTTAGTGCTAAATTCTCAACATCGTATTATACCTCTAAACTCTCACGTCGCGTTATAATTCTAGGCTCGTACAATTCCTAAAAATATAACTAAGCTCTGATACCGAGCTGTCACGCCCCCAAATCCACGATTTATAGACTCAGGTCGCCACTTACCGTCAATACCTGTCTTATACAAAATACATTACAATACATAATAAACATGAAGGTTTTATCGTACAACAGTGGTTCCATCCCACAAGTCCAAGCATCGACAAGTCTCAGAATTATTACAACATATAACTAGTACACATGATATCAATACACACGTCGAAAGATATGCTAATAGTCTTCGATAGCGTCGTCGCCTCTGAGATAGGCACACTAGTCCAGCTCAGTGCTCTGGTGTATTTTCTCCTTTCCCTTGTGTTGACTCGTAAACACGCAAGTATACGCGATCACGATAGCAAGTGATAAGTAAGATTCGTTCCGCAGAGACTAGGTGTAAATGTGAATTAAGTACTTATACAACGGTGTATGGTTATTTACTTACTGCTTAAACAAGTATCAAAATTGGTTGTTGACTACTAACTTAACTAATTAAACAATTATTAACTAAGAGTGAATTAACAAACAAGATTACTTATGTATGAGGAAACATGGAGTTCCAATTTCATCGAAAACTTCACTAAAGGTTGACACATTAAATCGACACGGGTGACGAACAAGATAATTAATCAGATTACACTACGATAATACAAGCTACCTTTCAATATACTCATATCAAACCACTTAACATCCACAACAGATAGAAGTCAAGAGGACACCACATTACGATCAAACCATATATGTCTATACAATCTGGAAAAGTAATTGGTTTAAGCACAAGTTATCTTTTATAATTACATGGGGTAATATGCATTGGTTAAATCATACCACTAAACATGAAAAATCAAATTAATTCATGAACCCATGCTAGTATGGCAAAATCTCAAATCTTAAATCCACTTTCGCAATCAACAATAATTAATAAATTAGATGCTAGCTAAACATCTATCAATTAAATCAACCATACTAGTTTATCATAATCAAATCACCCAACAATCAATCACATGTCAAACACAATAATTACGTAATCAAGTCCATTGGAACCCCATGATAATGATTAGTTCATAATTGAATTAATCACCATCATGGGTTCAAGAGTAAACATGGTTCTAAAAACAAATACAATTAGAAGAGTATAAGTTTGGAAAACAAATCTCCAATAGTGCGAAGAAGAATACAAAAGATGAAAATAGATTAGGTCTCCGTTGCTTGTCACGATGCGTTGAAGATCCCTCCTCTAGTGTTTCTTTCTTGTTTCTCCTCTCCAAGATATGTGTTTTTTTTATTTTTGTCTCTCATAAATAATAATATTTTACCCACACTTAACCTAGGTAGGAAGCCCACGGAAATTTATCCGGACTAAAAATTGGACTGCTGAAAATCGACCAGGTGCTAGACAGCGCTGCTGCGCTTGTTTAGGCGCTGTAGCGCTTGTTTAGGTGCTGTAGCGCCTGACACTCCCTGTCCAGAATTGTAGAAATTTCTCTCCTCTTCGCGTGGGCTGTAAGATCGCCCAATTCTGACGTCTGGAACTCCAGTTATGGCCAAAACAGTTATGCATGCGCATTGTGCTCAAATTCCTGAATTCCCTTGCCCTGGACTTCCTGTAATCTCTACTTTAAGCTCACAGAATACCACCAATTCTTCACCAACACCACCAATGCCACCCTACTATGCAACCTACACAAATTAGATGAAAACACATCAAACTAACACGAAACTTGATAACTCGCAATCGTTTTACGTACGAATGGAATACAAATAGTGGATATAAAATCCACTTATTAAACCCCCAAACTTAAACCGTTGCTTGTCCTCAAGCAATGCAAACTCAACTCTAAAATGATGAATGAATGCAACTAAAAGTTAAATGTCAGGATAATGCAAAAATTTCCTAATGCAATGATCCCACACAAATTACCGAAACCAACTCAACACGCCAACGTCTCAAGGAATGCAACAACTCCAAACAGAGCTCGACTAAGTCCCCGTATACTAACTATACATGCTTGGAAACGTGGTGTGTGCATTTCTCACTAGATATACTCTCGAAACTAGATAAAAGGCATAACCAATTCTTCGCCAAGACAATCACATGCTTATAAACAGAATGAACTTTAGACACTCCATGACTCAAAGACACCGCCATCATCATTTAAGGTATACAAGGATTCATGCTTAACTACACAAAATGAAAAATACACATGCTTATTGACCGTGCAATGGGTGAGACCCCTAAAGGCTTATACAATAGCACCCTTGTAGCGAGCGTTAGGTTAGTGGATCCCAGACCGGAAAAGTCTTAGGTCACTAGGCATAAAATCCCCTAGAACTTACTTGCTCGAGTACTAAAGAGCCCACCTTAGTCAATTAGCATACACACACTCTCACAAACGCTCATTTTTTATACTTACAACTCTTTTTTTTTTATTTTCTTCTTCTTTTTTTTTTCTTTCGACTCTTTTTTTCTTACCTTTTTTTTCTTTTTTTTTATTCACACATGGGTGCACTATCTCACCCCCCTAGACTACTCATATTAAATATGAGCGGCTACTAGCCATTTGACGCCTAGCCATTATTACACTACGACACGACAATTAGCATGAAATCCCTCTTGTTTTCCCCCAAACTTATACTTAAGTGCTCCTACGCCATCAAGGGAATAACGAAAATTCTAGATATAAATAAGTGATTAAATCCCAACAACCAAACCAGGTATGACTCGATCTAGCCCAAGAGCAAACAGTGAGACCGTGAAAAGATTGTGTTCCCGACACACGCAAGTCAATTTCATAAGAACTTAAATCAACCCTCTATCCATTGTCATCACACTCAAATTAACGTCGACCTATTGAGCCAGAAACAGACACTCATATGGAATCATGTGATATGCATGAACAAAATGATATTAATAATCCTAAATAAATCTATATGGCATGGCATCCTAAATGCAACTAAATGGCATGGCAAAACTAAATGCAAAATTACTAATATGAACTATCATGAATATGCAGCTATATGCAATGCAATGACTCTTAATACCCTAAAATCACCCCCAAACTTATTAAATTCAATGTCCTCATTGAAGGTAAAATTAAAGGGTACAAGAGATACTCCCCTACTCGTCGGCATCTCCACCCTCCTCGGGTGGTGTGTCTGGTGGTGGATAGACGTGGAGGCTCCAACACAACTGTTGTTTTATTGGAAAGCAAGAAATCATGGGTTGCCTCCCACGAAGCGCCTTTCTTTAACGTCTTTAGCTAGACTTGGCCACGATTTTCCTCTTAAAAATTTTCTGCACCGCATCTCTATAAGGCCATTTAATGATCTTTTCTGGAGCGACATCTTCAACGACAAGCTTTACCCGTATTCGCTTCTCACAAGATCTCTTAACAACATTCTCCCGCCTACCTGAAAAGTTAGCAGCAATAACAATAGCAAGCAAAGGAGATGAATTACAAGAAACATACCCCAGGTGAACTAGCAATGGTTTGAGCTCGAGTTCGGGAGCTCCTTCAAATGATGGCTTAAGGCGCACCTGAGAATTCAAGAGATCTTCCACTCCAAGCAACTTATGTGGAATACGTAGCCCCATTAACCAAGGCACTGTAATCCTCAGCTGGCCATGCTTTGCCTTCTCCTTCTCCGTGTCATACTTTTTACTCTGCCCTGCATCAACCAATTTCAAGCTAAAACACTCCTCATCCTCCGCCGGTAAATTCATGGTTAGAGTTTGCTTCTGAAGCTACTATGGATAAGGAGGAGGAAAATCAATTTGGATGATCTCTGTAGTCTTCTCCGGAGTAGATTTGTCAGCAGGAGTGATGCTCTTTTCCTCTTCAGCCTCCAACTGGTCGAAGTCAGATTACAACGGAGCGGCATTCAACAACTGAACATGCTCTTCTAATTCATCATCTTCAATGTCAAACTTTCCTTGAAAAGCACTCTCTACAGACTTTGACTTTAACGGCTGATCAACCTTCTTACGGTGTTCAGTATCAACCATTACCACACTGAGACCCTCTTCATCCTTCGAAGGAAATAGCATAGCCACTTGAGCCTTGGAGTTTTCTTGATCTTGGGATGATTCTTTAGAATTTTCAGATTGCAAAGGAAGTGGTTGCGGCTGATTATTCAGAACCGAATTTTTTGGACATTCTGAATTTTCTGATTGGTTTGCCTCCGGTTCTGCTTCCTTATCAGCTTCATGTTCTGCTTCTTCCTCATCTTTGCCCTCAGACTCTCCTTCCTGAACTTCGATCAAGGTCTCACCTGTGGCTAAGAAAGGCCAGTCAAGACTGATAGGAAGGTTCTTGTCCTCCTGCTCTACAGCTAGGCCTTCTATATCACTTGCAGTTTGATTCAATATTTTTAATGCATTTGCAATTTGACCGATCTGATCTCCTATTGTCTGGAGAGACAATGCATTGCTTTTAACCATCAACCTCAATTCTTCTAATTCAGCTTCTTCGGTCGACTGTTGGTTAGACCAAGTCTGAAATTGCTGCTGCTGAAATTCAGGAGGTTGAAAGTGTTGATGCACTGGGGCATACTGATGCTGAAATTGTTGCCCCTGTTGCTGCTGAGTTCCCCCTGGACTGTGTGGCTCATCTCCAAACTGCT
The DNA here is from genome assembly GCA_036435485.1 of Saposhnikovia divaricata. Lineage (NCBI taxonomy): Eukaryota > Viridiplantae > Streptophyta > Magnoliopsida > Apiales > Apiaceae > Saposhnikovia > Saposhnikovia divaricata. The sequence continues at coordinate 54,518,921 of CM071598.1, forward strand.
GATTTTGGAGCGGGTGGGATGGATATTGGGATTGCTCCATACCACTCTGATTATAGTCCCAGCTGAAATTCGGCCGGTTTCTGTTATACTCACATTGATGAGTGTAATGTCCACCTGCACACAGCTCATACACAATTACGAAGTCCTGCTCCCAATAATCCATCAAATAAAGAAAAAAATATTTCAAGTCAGTAATCCATAATGACCACTGATGACAAGCACTTAAACTACAAATAACACCGAAGTCCCCGGCAACGGCGCCAAAAACTTGTTGACTCGTAAACACGCAAGTATATGCGATCACGATAGCAAGTGATAAGTAAGATTCGTTCCGCAGAGACTAGGTGTAAATGTGAATTAAGTACTTATACAACGGTGTATGGTTATTTACTTACTGCTTAAACAAGTATCAAAATTGGTTGTTGACTACTAACTTAACTAATTAAACGATTATTAACTAAGAGTGAATTAACAAATGAGATTACTTATGTATGAGGAAACATGGAGTTCCAATTTCATCGAAAACTTCACTAAAGGTTGACACATTAAATCGACACGGGTGACGAACAAGATAATTAATCAGATTACACTACGATAATACGAGCTACCTTTCAATATACTCATATCAAACCACTTAACATCCACAACAGATAGAAGTCAAGAGGACACCACAATACGATCAAACCATATATGTCTATACAATCTAGAAAAGTAATTGGTTTAAGCACAAGTTATCTTTTATAATTACATGGGGTAATATGCATTGGTTAAATCATACCACTAAACATGAAAAATCAAATTAATTCATGAACCCATGCTAGTATGGCAAAATCTCAAATCTTGAATCCACTTTCGCAATCAACAAGAATTAATGAATTAGATGCTAGCTAAACATCTATCAATTAAATAAACCATACTAGTTTATCATAATCAAATCACCCAACAATCAATCACATGTCAAACACAATAATTACGTAATCAAGTCCATTGGAACCCCATGATAATGATTAGTTCATAATTGAATTAATCACCATCATGGGTTCAAGAGTAAACATGGTTCTAAAAACAAATACAATTAGAAGAGTATAAGTTTAGAAAACAAATCCCCAATAGTGCGAAGAAGAATACAAAAGATGAAAATAGATTAGGCCTCCGTTGCTTGTCACGATGCGTTGAAGATCCCTCCTCTAGTGTTTCTCTCTTGTTTCTCCTCTCCAAGATATGTGTTTTTTTATTTTTGTCTCTCATAAATAATAATATTTTACCCACACTTAACCTAGGTAGGAAGCCCACGAAAATTTATTCGGACTAAAAATTGGACTGCTGAAAATCGACGAGGTGCTAGACAACGCTGCTGCGCTTGTTTAGGTGCTGTAGCGCTTGTTTAGGTGCTGTAGCGCCTGACACTCCCTGTCCCGAATTGTAGAAATTTCTCTCCTCTTCGCGTGGGCTGTAAGATCGCCCAATTCTGACGTCTGGAACTCCAGTTATGGCCAAAACAGTTATGCATGCGCATTGTGCTCAAATTCCTGAATTCCCTTGCCCTGGACTTCCTGTAATCTCTACTTTAAGCTCACAGAATACCACCAATTCTTCACCAACACCACCAATACCACCCTACTATGCAACCTACATAAATTAGATGAAAACACATCAAACTAACACGAAACTTGAGAACTCGCAATCGTTTTACGTACGAATGGAATGCAAATAGTGGATATAAAATCCACTTATCACCTTGAAACGAGAGGTTTCGCCTTTTTCCGTCTTCACTGAAAAATAATGTCAACAACAAGAATGAGCAACTAGGTGCTCAGCAAGTCCACTGACTCGCTCTCTCACTAACATGGAAGGTGGAAAGAATACAACTCTATTTATGAAAGATACTCGTATGCAGGCAAAATGCCATGGAAATACTTACTGATAAACTCAAACAACTTAACTCTTGAATAAAGAAATTGGAATTTAAAACTTGAGATACCGGTCTTCCACCTGTACGATACCCCATAGCGAGATCAATCGCTGTGTCTCAAGTACCGCACACCCGTGATACCCCATAGCACGATCACTACTATGTCGCAGGTACCACTATATCGTTTTGCTAGCAAAAAGGTGGTTGAAAAATCAACCTGGCAACTATTGTGTCAAAATGTTAATATTTCTCTTTCGATATCATGAGTTTATTCCTCGTGTTGATCTGAAAGAAAATCCATGGGCCATCTCCCATGTTGACCAGTGGATTATATGATTATTCCTCCGGATAAAAAATTGATTGATTTGGATTCCTATTCGATTCTGGCCGACCGCCAGTCTACACTTTGTACGAGACCGACCTGAACAAAAGGCCGTCACAATATTTTCAAAAGGACTCATTTATTTCGTTGACACGAACAATATGTCAATTCAAGACAATAAGTAACGACCTTGAACAAGTAAGGTTCGTTGATTAGAATATTTCATGTGAAGTCGTCTTGAAATAATAAGAACGACTCGACTCAGAAGGAAAACTTCCAATTTCGCTAGAGTACGTATTTTAGAGGAAATTCTGATGATATACTATTCTTCTATTCACTATTCTGAATGCAACTATTTTGATTCGAACAATGAATCAAATTTGAATATTGAAACAAAGTTTATCGGATCTGAACAATGGATCCGATTAAAGTCAATAAATTCTAACTACCTCGATATATGAGCGCAGTTATAACTAAATAATATTTAAGGGTCATCTCAAAACAATTAAGATACCCTGGATTTCAATCAAATTACGTTATATGAATTTATCGAAATTTTGGGAAAATCTCAAAAATTTTCTAAATCAATCTTATGATAAACAGGATATTTTATAATGAACCGGCAATTCAAAACAAAATTTTAACAGAATAATATCCAAACATTTCTCGAAATATTTCAGAAGGAGTGAGGGTCAGAAGGTACTTGCCTTGATCTCGAAGTGCAATGAATACAGATAAAATTTATACTCTACCCGTGAACTCAGCTTCCGTTTACGGCTCGAAATTTATTCTCTAAAAATGGCAACCAGAAATACGTGAGCGCTTCGAAAAAAAATAGAATATTTCCAAACCGATAATATAATATTTAAATATAATAATATAATATCTCTAAAAAATCTCTACGATAATTAACGGAAAATAATTTCCGGATAAATAAATCTCTCTTCGAACTCAGGAATTAAATCTCGAAAATAAATCCTATTTTTAATCATCCGTTAATCCGACTTAAAATGAAAATAGGGTTACGGAAATTAACGGCAATACTCTATTTTTAATCTCGTAAATAATTAAATATTACACCGATTTTAATCTCTAAAATAATCTGACTTGATCTGGTTAATTAAAATAATCCGAAAACGATAAATATAACCTTCTAAAATAATACCGCTTTTTAATCATATTTATTCACAATTATTCTCTTTTTTATTGACAAATTAGTAAATCTCTAATTTTCGTCCAAAAATCACAAAATAACTCTTTTTACAAACTAATAATTAATCCATTTTATTAAACTCTTTTTATTTCTCAACAATTTTAAAATATTAACTCCATTATTAAAACAATTTTTTTTAAAAATATACAACCCCTTTTATTTATTAATATTATCTCTTTATTATTATTTAAATATATATATATATATATATATACATATATATATGTATTTTAAATCCATTTATTCCTCGTTTAAACAGATTCAGGAAAACACACTGCACATCGGTGTGGGTCTCACCGTGTGGGCCCCACCTGCTCTTTCCCCCTCCCCTGCATCTCTCTCTCGACTGTCTCTCCCAATCTCACTCGAATTCGACCTCTCTCATTCTCTCTGTTTTCTTTCTCCCCCCCCCCTCTCTCTCTCTCTCTCTCTCTCTCTCTCTCTCTCTCTCTCTCTCTCTTTTCCTCTCTCCGGTAACAAACACCACCACCATCAATCGGTGCTGGCTCTGCCTCCATTACCACCATCGTCCCCCCCCAAAACTCCTAATTCTCCCTCGAATCTCCCCTCCCTGCCTCTCCATTCTCTCTTCCGCCTCTCCTCTCCATCTCTCCGCCCTCAATCTCTCTCCGCCTCCCTCTCTTCTATCATCTCCTCTCGACCACAACACTCACCAGTAAACACAACAACAAAGCTTAAACCCCCATCTCGATTACAATTATCCACAATACCAACCACGAACAACACTCTCTCCTGCCGTCTCTCTCTCAATCCCGACCTCTATCCGTTTATCCCTCTCCGTTCTCTCCCCCTTCACCGATTCAATCACCAATCAAAACAACAAGATCAAACCCCCCGCCCCCAACTCGATTACAATTACTACATCAGACACAAGAACCCAGATTCAGCAAAAAAAACGGAATCAACAGAAGTATTAACCAAGAAAATAAAAGGAAAGAAAGGAGGAAGGAAAGAAAAAAAATTATTCTACCTGTCGACTACTCTGTTTGTGTAAAGATATGATCGGGTGTTTTGTTTTTGAAAAAAAATGCTGTGTATGTGTTTTTATTGCTGTGTAAACTGAGTGCTGTATTGTTTGTAATTATGAGGTTGATAATGGTTTGTTTATTAAATTAAAAAGAATCCAAATATGGGGGACAAAATAAGTGTCATAATAATGATTATATTTAGTGCAAGGTTTGGTCAAAAGAGTTCGCCCCCCCTGCTGGCTAAATAAAACGAAACTTTAAATTTCGTTCTCTAAAATAAATACGGCCAAAAATAAAAATCCTATTTTTCTTAAATTTCATAATTTTAATAAATACTAAATAAAATATAAATAATTAAATATAATACGAATATATATAATTTTAAAAATTTACAAAACGCGCTAATTAAAAATATACTAGTGCATCACTCTTAAATAAAATTTAAACATCGAGTAGAAAATTAATTCAAAAATTCGCGGTTATTACAGTCTTCCCCCCTTATAGGATTCCGTCCTCGAAATCAAAATTATGCACTAAACAATTCAGGATATTTGTTTCGCATTTCGCTTTCTAACTCCCACGTGGCTTCCTCAACCTGGTGGTTTCTCAAAAGTACTTTCACTAAATTTACTTTCTTGGTTCTTAACTCTTGCACTTTGTAATCTAGGATCTGTACTGGCTGTTCTTCGTAGGTCAAATCAGGACGTATTTCCACTGGTTCGTAGGTTATAACATGTCTGAAATCAGAATGGTATTCTCTTAACGCAAAAACATGAAACACATCGTGGATATGCTGAAGGTCTGGAGGTAGGGCCAACTGATAAGCCAGCGGTCCTAACTTCTTGAGAATCTCAAAAGGTCCTATATATCTGGGGCTCAACTTGCCTTTCTTTCCGAATCTCATTACTCATTTCCAAGGTGAAACTTTCAACATCACTTTATCTCCCACTTCAAATGCTTTGTCTTTTCTCCTTTGATTTGCATACTTCCTCTGTCGATCTTGAGCTGCAACTAACCTTTTTCGAATAACTTCGGTTGCTTGTTTAGTTTGTTGAAGTAATTCTAGTCCTAGTATCTTTCTTTCTCCTACCTCATCCCAGTATAGAGGTGATTTACACTTTCTTCCGTACAATGCCTCATATGGTGCCATACCTATGCTGGAGTGGTAGCTATTATTGTAAGCAAACTCAACTAGGGGCAGATGATCATCCCAACTTCCTTTGAAATCCAGTGCACAGGCTCTTAACATATCCTCAACTGTTTGAATTGTCCTTTCACTTTGTCCGTCGGTCTGGGGATGATATGCAGTGCTCAAATTTAACTTCGTGCCAAGACATTCCTGAAAACTTTTCCAAAATCGAGAAGTAAAACGGGCGTCTCTATCAGATACAATTGAAACAGGCACTCCATGACGAACCACAATTTCCTTCAGGTACATGTTCACCAATCTTTCCACCGAGTACTTATCACTAATTGATAGAAAATGCACAGATTTAGCGAGTCAATCAACAATAACCCAAATTGCATCATGGCTGGCTCTAGTTCGGGGCAATCCTACGACAAAATCCATGGTAATATGCTCCCATTTCCACTCAGGTATCTCTAATGGTTGTAAAAGTCCACTTGGTCGTTGATGTTCTGCCTTCACTTTCTGACGGGTTAAACATTTACTTACTCAGTCTGCAATTTCTCTTTTCATGTTAGGCCACCAATAGTTTTGCTTGATATCTTGATACATCTTCGTGCTTCCGGGATGAATAGAGTACTTCGAGCTATGTGCTTCGCTCAAAATCTCTTCCTTTAGTTCTGCAACATTTGGTATCCAAACTCTAGAGGCAAATATTTTAATTCCTTTAGCATCCTTTGGACCCTGAAATTCTTCTCCGGTTAACTGATCCCTCTCTTCTTCCATCATTTTCTCTTGACATCGGCGAATCTTTTCGATCAACTCTGGTTGTAAGGAGATTTCATATACTCTCTCATTGGCTTGAACAGGAATCTTAATCTCCAAATTAAATCTCTCAATTTCTTTTATCAATTCCTTTGACGATACTACCATATTAAGTCTTTCTTTTCTACTTAATGCGTCTACCACCACATTGGCCTTCCCTGGATGATAATTAATCGAACAGTCATAGTCCTTGATCAATTCTAACCATCGTCTCTGCCTCATATTTAATTCTTTCTGGGTAAAGATATATTTTAGACTCTTATGATCCGTGAAAATCTTACACTTTTCTACGTACAAATAGTGTCTCCAAATCTTTAGCGCAAAAACAATCGCAGCTAACTCGAGGTCGTGAGTTGGGTATCTTACCTCATAATCTTTTAACTGTCGGGAAGCATAAGCAATTACTTTTCCATGCTGCATCAATACGCATCCTAAACCCTTATGGGAAGCGTCACTATAAATTACGAAATTTCCCGTATCGTCTGGTAATGTCAAAACCGGGGCAGATGTTAATCGCCTCTTAAGTTCTTGAAAACTTTCTTCACACTTGGGAGTCCATTCAAACTTCTCATTCTTTCTGGTGAGCTTGGTCAAGGGTGTAGCTATCTTTGAAAAATCCTTTACAAATCTCCGATAATATCCGGCTAGTCCCAGAAAACTTCTAACCTCTATTGGAGTCTCCGGCCTTTCCCAATTTGCAACTGCCTCCACTTTTGCTGGGTCAAAAGAAATTCCTTCACTGCTCACAATGTGTCCTAGGAATTGCACTTTACTTAGCCAAAACTCGCACTTAGAGAATTTAGCGTATAACCTTTCCTTGCGTAACGTTTCCAATACTAAAACGAAGATGCTTTACGTGTTCTTCTTGGCTTTTAGAATAAATCAAGATATCATCAATAAACACGATCACGAACTTGTCCAAATACTTCTTGAATACGCAATTCATCAAATTCATAAAAGCGGCTGGAGCATTCGTCAATCCAAATGGCATCACTAGAAATTCGTAATGCCTATAGCGAGTTCTAAAGGCAGTCTTTGGCACATCTTCAGGTTTAATCTTCAACTGGTGATAACCTGATCTCAGATCAATCTTGGAAAAATGAGTTGCTCCCTTCAGTTGATCAAACCAATCGTCAATTCGTGGCAAAGGATATTTATTCTTGATCGTCATCTTGTTTAACTCTCGATAATCTATGCACAACCTCATAGATCCATCTTTCTTCTTTACAAATAACACTGGAGCTCCCCAAGGGGATACGCTTGGTCTAATTATGCCCTTGTCTAATAGTTCTTGCAGTTGTGTAGCCAACTCCTTCATCTCAACTGGAGCCATTCTGTATGGTGCTTTGGAAATTGGTGCAGTTCCCGGGGCAAGATCGATATTGAATTCTATTTCTCTGTCGGGCGGCAATCCAGGTAATTCTTCAGGAAAAACATCCTCGAATTGATTCACTATAGGAATTTCGTCAATGGCAGGGGCTTGCTTCTCGTTGCCAACCACATGAGCTAAGTAGGCTTGACACCCACTCCTTAGTAGTTTCTTCGCTTGAACCATAGTCAGAAAATTACGGGTAGGTTTTCTTCCACGAAATTGTATTCGTTTGCCGTTGGGTCCCTTTAAACTAACCCACTTACGCCGACAATTGATTTGAGCATCATAACGTGCTATCCAATCCATTACATGAATTATATCAAACTCCCCTAGATTAAAAGAAAGAAGATCTGCTTCGAAGCGTTGTCCTTGTATTTCGATTCCACAATCTTGACATATCTGATCTACATGAACTTTTTCCTAATTTTCTACTTCTACAATTAATGTCTCCTCTAATGGTACAGACTGAATATCCAATTTATTCCTAAAATTCTCCGATATGAAAGATTTTGTTGCTCCCGAATCAAACAGAACACATGCATCTACAGAATTTACTAAAAGCGTACCTGCAATTACATCACTGTCAGCAATAGCATCCTTCACCATCATGTTGAAAGTACGTGCAATTGGCTTGTTGCTAGGAGGTGCCATGAGTCTAGGTGCAGTCGTCTCCTTTGGTGGTGACTTGCAATCTCGCGCAATATGTCCTTTCTTCCCGAAATTGAAACAAGTAATGGCCTTCTCCTTGCAGTTAGAAGAATAATGCCCTTTTTGTCCACAATTGTAACAAACAATGTTGGTAAGGTTACAGGGTCCTGGGTGTTTCTTTCCACACGTTTTGCATTTTGGTAGCGGTGGCCTTCCTTGAATAAGATTGGCTGCCTGAGGGGATCTGAATTTCTGATTGTTTCCCCTAGTGTCTTGATCTTCAATTCTCTTTATATCATTGCTTCTGTCTTCCCGTTTCACAAATGGTCTCTTTCCATTCTGATCGTCCGGTTTCCTCTCAAAATTAGTTCCACGATTCTGAAACTTCCTTTTCTTCATATCCTTGTCCTTTGAGTACGACTCAATTCCACATTCAACAATAGATGCTTTCTGAACCACAGTAGAATAGTTAGTGATTTCTAGGACCGCAACTCGATTCTGGATCCACGGCTTCAGCCCTAGTTGAAAACGTTTAGCTCTCTTTTCGTCAGTATCCACATGGTAAGGCACAAACCTAGAGAGTTCAGAAAATTTGGTTTCGTATTCAGCTATAGTCATATTGCCTTGCTTAAGTTCCAGAAATTTGACCACCATCTGATTTTCCAAGTATTTAGGAAAATATTTCTCTAAAAATAGCTGCGTGAACCTAGTCCAGGGTATGACTACGTTCCCTTCCATTGATCTCTTTGATTCCCACCAATAATTCGCTTCACCTTTTAACATGTAGGCTGCAAAAATGGTCTTCTTCTCTTCTTCTACTCCTACAATCTCAAAGGTCTTTTCTATCTCACGTAACCATATTCTTGCCTCAACAGGATCAGTGGTACCCTTAAATTCAGGGGGATTTAATGATTTGAAAGATTTAAATGCAACTGTATTTTTAGCTGGTGGGCTGGGGGTTGATCATTTCTGACTTGAGGTATTTCTTGTCTAGGTGGAGGATTTTGTGTATATTGTCTTATGAATTCCACGAGTGTTGAGTGTTGAATACAGTAAAAGAATACAGAGGGGGGGGGTGAATGGATTCTTTAAACTTTTCTTTGTTCTTGGATCTTTGCAACAAGATATGTGTTTAGTGTGTGAGATATGTAAGTACAGATAACAAAGACAAACACAACACAATATCACTTTAATCTAATATTTTATTAGATAAAGATTTTGCTACAATCTGTGAATACAAATGGTAGTATTCTCACCTTCGTTTTTCTTAGAGAGATATTTCTTGTGATGTATCTTCAAAAACTTCTCTGCTAAGGAAGTGAGGCTGTATCCTTATAGACATGGATACACCTACTTACTAAAAATAAGGTAGGTAAAACAAACTACTTTTCAGTATGTCTATCTCATTAGAGTAAGAGTCCAAACGGCTACAGATTTGACTTTGCAAAGCCTGTTCAGATCCACTTTTTTAGCTCCTTGTCCCTTTGTCTTATCTCTCCAAGCTTCTTTGTAGGCTTTCCAATCTGCTTTATAGTACATAGTCAAATAAAGCGTCTTGGCTTGTTGCAGGTTTCTGACTTGTACAATTCTTCAGTATTTTGTCTCCAAGAATGTATTCGAGAAGTGGCTAAGTGATTAATTCGAGAACTCGAATTGACTTAATCGATAACTCTGAGTTCTCGAATAGTGTTATATTGACATATCGAATTACTTCTCGAATAGCTCTTTTCTCTGGGACTCCTTGAGATATCGAATAGAGCATTTTGACATATCGAATCCCTGAGATGTCGAATAGCTTCTTTAGTCCTTGAGATATCGAATAGATCATTGACTTGTTGACTCTTAGAGAACTCGAATGATGCTTTGACTTGTTGACTCCATGAGTTCTCGAATAGAGTAATAGACATATCGAATCTCTGAGATATCGAACAGTGTATTTAGAGATATCGAATAGTGTCTTCTGAGATATCGAATCTCTGACTTCTCGAATGCTAGACTTCTCGAATAGACAAATGTACTTCTCGAATTGGTACTTAGGCAAATTCTTCATTTCTTCAAATCCCAACTGTGATTATTTGGCATTCTTTATCTCCTTGCTTGAGGCATGAACCTTGGAACTTCTTTCAAGCATTATTCTTGACTTTATAAGTACAGTAACACAACTAGAATTTGATGCCTATTACAAGTACAGAACAAATACAAACTCTACAACTAGAGGTTCCCTCAGTTAAGAGTTCATGTAGGTAATGCATAGCATTACACATACTTAGGCTTGTTATTAGATGTATTCAGGCATGCCTCTGTGACTAACAACGAGTAAACCCATAGGGTCGTTAGGATTTGGATTTGGTTGTACTGCGGGTACTGGCTCAGGTTCGGGTTCTGGTTGAGGATTGGGATCAACATCAGGGTAGTCCTCTGCTGGGGGTACTCCTTGGTTCTTGCGGAGTCTACCTCTTTTAGGTGGCATCTTTTTCTATTAAGATTGAAAACACAGCGCTTAGTCAAACAGGGTAAAAGTATACATATATAGCAGAATATTGATGCTGGTAACGTAAACCCTTAAAGTCATATGTCGAATTCTGAAAATGCTGAAGATATATCTCGTGTGTCACAATAAAATATTTTTCCCATTTAGGTAAAACCATTAACGGTTGCAAAGTTCTAAATCTCAAATATCGCGGTTTAAGGAAATGTTTTAGTCGTTATTGAAAACACTTTTTTTTATAAACATGAATGCTACTAATAAAGCGCAACAATAATCATAAAATCTGAAACAGATAAAGGTGCAAAGATACTGATATTAACATATAATCCATAATGGTACATAAACATCCTAATACAGAAAAATCTAATGTGATCAGAAAGTGGTTCACCACTAGCTATACTAGCCAAAAGATAGTGTTAGGCCGAATACACAAATAATAATCAACTTTGTATGAGAGATTAACAAGTAAAAGCGTTTATGCACTTAAAAACTTCTTGTATTTCGAACCCTCTTCGTGATGTAAAATATCACAAAGAGCTGCTAGGTTACAATAATGATAATTCGTTATCGATACCCTTCTAGGGTTAACCTATCTGTATTTATATAACATACAGCTACGATACAATCTCTAATTGATATTCCTAATAATCAGCTATACAATGATATCAATTACAGATTGTCACACGTCTCCTATGTCAACTCGATCTCTTTGATAGCTATCCAATCTTCAAAGATACCGCTTCCATAATTAATCTTCAATCACTGTTGAACAGTAGACAGAGTTTAACAAACTCTGTCAAGCTTCCAACTGTCAGAGTTTACGCAAACTCTGACTGCTTCCAGCTAAACTCTGATAACTCCCTGTAACACTTAAACACTGATTAAAACAAATCAATTATATTTAACAATCTCCCCCAACTTGTTCATTAGCAAAAATGTACAAGTTAATGACATCAATTGATGATGTCAAAACAAATAGATAAATACAGTGTTTATACAGATTCAGAGTTTAAGCTTAAAAACTATAGAGAATAAGAAAATTCTTACAGAACTTAATCTCTAATCATTTCAAGATCTGGCATGGTTCTGAGATAATCAATCAGCAATCTTCTTTCTGCATTTTCAAGTTCAATCTTCATTGCTTCTTTGATTTCTCTGAGTTGAGGATCACTTTCATCTGTTTGGTAAATAGCAGCCCTAAGATCATAAATCTTGTTCCTTCTCATTTCATTACCCAGTCTGATAAATCTGACTTTTTCTGCCTGAGTATTGAAGTCAAGTACTGTGATTCCCAAATCAGTTTTTAATTTTGCAGTACCTTTCTTCATTTCAATGAGATTGCCTTGGTAATCCCTGTACTTAGGAATATATCTGATGTTGTATTTTTGTCCTCTAATTGCCAGATTCTGAGTCATCTTCTGTCTGAGTACATTGGCAACTGATTGAGTCCTTCGACTATTCACCTTGAGAAGATATAGAACATACTCTAGTTCTTCCCAACATTTCAAGCCGATATCATCCTCACCAACTTTGAATACTGTCCCATCAGCCATGAAGTATAGAAGAAAATCTTTGTCTAAACTCTTCTGATGAACCAACTGCACTGATTCCAGTCTATCCAGACTCTCTTGAGGAACACCACGACCTGGAACAGCCAGTGAAGAAGGATCTCTAGGACCAGTATATTGCCTTCTGTCTCTATGTGAGCCTAGTCCAGCCTTATTATTTCCAATCTTGCCAGATAAAGCTTTTCCATCAGAAATATTCATTGAGACTCCAGATAACACATTTGGATCAGAAATTGTTCCTTTACCAAAAACAGATTTCAACTGTGAAGAGTGTAAAGGTGTGATCATTGCTTGAGATGCAACAGAAGTTGTAACTTTCTTCTGTGAACTTTCACCTTCAATGCCTTTTAGCTTGAGTTTAGCCTCTGCTGCAATTGATTCCTTTGAGAACCGAGAACTTTGACTAACACCAGTCCTCTCTCTGATCACAACACCTTTAACAACAGGTCTAGGAGCTTTTCCTCTTTGTACCTTATCAGACTTTAAAGCTTTAAGATGTTCTTCTTGTAAACTCTTTTCCTCAGCTTCAATGTCCTCAATCGTTACTCCTTCCTCATTCTCTTCAATGAACAACTTAGCAGCCAATTCTTCATCAGTTTGTGGATTTGAAGATAACAGTAAACTCTTGGTCCTTGAAGTTCCTTGAGTATCAGTATTTCTCCCAACAGACTGTGATTTGGATGACTTACTAGTTCTCAGAGTTTGAACCTCTTCAGCCTTTTTCTTTCCTTTGTTACTTGCCCCTCCATCTCCAGCACTATCCCTTCTGACAACTCTCTCCCCCTTTTTGACATCATCAGGCATAAGGATAGAAGTAATTAACTCCAGGGAGGTAGCAATAGAATCAATTTTAGCAGATAAATCAGACTGATTCTCTTCAACTTTACTCAGCCTGGCAAAGATATTGTCTTGAGCTTTAGAGAATTTTGTAGTCACTTGTTTTGAATGTGTTTCCATTTTCATCTCTCTAGCTACAACCTCATTTCGCAAAGAAGTGATTGCCAAATTAGTATCATCAAATCGTCTATCCAGAGTTTTAACTTGAACTATAGTTGCTTTCAAGCAAGAAAGAATCTCTGGATTAGAGATAGTATCAGCACTTTGCTTGACAAACTTAGCTGCTCTTCCTGGTGGAAAAATACAATCTTCTTTGTACCATTCAGCAGCATTCTTGGCAAATTGTGCTCTCTCAACTTCATGAGAAGTACAAGGTTGAGAAAAAGGTGTATGTTTATCATCAGTTTGTACTGGTGCACTCAGAGAAGTATCAGAGTTTGCACTACTGTCACCTTCAGCTTCAACACTTGTAGCTTTAACTGGTTCATCTTCAGCCATAGGTTTAGCAATATCTTCTGTAGGTTTTTCAAGATTTTCTCCATGTTGCTCAGGCTCAGCAACAGGCATTGACTGAGAAGTTACTTTGGTTGCCTGATCAATTTCTTCACCTTCTTCAACAGTGTGGTGAGCATCAGATATTATCTCAGTATGAGATGCCACAGCTTTAGAAGGAACAGACGTAGGTTGATCAGCTACACCAATATTAGAGATAGGATCAGAGAATGGCATAAATGAATCAGGAACATCATTTATTGGAGAAACACCATCTCTTGCATCCTCTTCTGCAGGCATTTTATCCTCTGCAGGCATTACATCCTCTGCAGGTATTACATCCTCTGCAGGTGTTGCATCTTTCTCAACTTCAACAGGAGGTGTTTGCTGTGAAACAACCTCTGGAGCTTCAATATCTTCATCCACATAATCAGAGAATATCACTTTTCTTCGTTTTGCTAGAGGTACATTATCTGAATCCTCTTCACTAGTTGGTGGAGTTTGTTCTACCACTGAGAGTGACTTAGATATGTTTGCCCGAGCTTTCATTCTTTTCCCCCTTCTAGTGTAAACAGCTTCAGGAGATTTCCGTTTTGATTTGCTTTGTGTCTCTTCTGCCTGCTTTAGACTTGCACGTCATTTAGTAACTGCCTTCTTAACTCTTTGCATTCTAGACTGTGATGCTGGTGGAGATTGTGACGAATCAGAGTTTGTGTTTGAAGTAGGTGAAGGTTGCTTTGCAGGTGATTCAGTGTTTGGTTCTGGTTGAGGTTCATGGTGTGGTTCAGGTTGTTGTGGTTCTTCTTCATGTTCATCTTGTTGTGGTGCATCGTGTTGTGGTTCCTGTTGGTCTTGTTGTGGTTCATGTGGTTGATTTAGAAAATTTCGTAGAGCAAGAGGCATGACAAACTCAGGAAGATTTTCTTTACCAACATCCTTGTTAGTCATATCAGAGAATATGCGCTTATTGACTCTAAACGGATCAATTTCATCAGTTTCATCAATTTCAAGACCAGGTACACATGCATTGAACAACATTTGACAGAAACGAGCATAATAGACAGTGGTAGACTCTGACAATTTATCACCTAAGCTCATCAAAACATGTCGACCAAAATCAAAATTAGAACCATAGAGCAGAGAATACCCGATTTGAAGACTGTCTATTGGAATGGCATCCCAGTTTGTGACTTTCTTCTGGAACGTCCTCGTTATGTAATCAAAGAAGAAATTCCATTCTTTTCTGAGATTTGGCCTTTTTATACTGCCGAGCTTGTCAAGAGATTCCATGTAACCTATCTCTTGTAGCATCTCTCTCAGATAAGTTTCATTAACGAGAGTATAGGAAGTATGTGTATCAAACCCCATTGTATCTCGTACAGTCTGTGGAGTAATCACATGATCTTGGTCTTCGTAAGTGAAGATAATGGTAGGAGTTCCACTTTCTCTGGTTCATTTTTAGACAAGAATGCATGAAACAGACATTCACTTGCAGTAGCACTTCTTGTCTTTACTTTTGCATCTGGATCACCAATTATCAAATCAGGTGTATGTGATTTAGTCCATTTCCTAGCAGAAGGCAAATGACTTCTGTCAGCATGTGATCCTCCCCCTTGATCCATGCTCTCCTGATTCTGTTGTGATCTATCTTCGTTTTCTGAGACTCCCCCTGAACTTGACTGTCCAGAGTCAGAATTTGAATTTTCAGAGTTTGAAGCATCAGAGTTTGATCCAGATTTTTCAGTTGACTCAGTATCAGTGTTTGAGTCTTCATCTTGATCATGCTCCCCCTCAACTGGTTCTCCTCTTTGTTGTGACTGAGAAGTTTCTCCAGAATTTACCAGTAGAGGTTCAGAGTTTGTTTCAACAGAGTCTGTCAGAATTGTTTCATCAGAGTTTCCTTCATCAGAGTTTAAAACTTCATTTTCAAAGTTCAGTTGATCATATTCGTCTTTGTCTTCAAGTCCAGTTATCTTCTTATCATCAAAAGAAACATGTATAGATTCCATGATCACTTTAGTTCTCAGATTGTAAACTCTGAATGCCTTTGTTGACAGTGGATAGCCAACAAAAATTCCTTCATCTGCCTTTAACTCAAACTTGGTCAACTGTTCTGGATGAGTCTTCAAAACGAAACATTTGCACCCGAAAATATGAAAGTATTTCAGGTTAGGCTTCTTTTTCTTCACCATCTCATATGGTGTCTTTCCATGCTTATTGATCAGTGTTGCATTTTGAGTAAAACAAGCAGTTTGAACAGCTTCTGCCCAGAAATAAGTTGGCAATTTTGCTTCATCAAGCATAGTTCTGGCAGCTTCAATTAAGGTTCTATTTTTCCTTTCAACTACACCATTTTGTTGTGGTGTACCAGGTGCTGAAAATTCTTGTTTCACTCCATTGTCCTTGCAGAATTCTTCCATTTTTGCATTTCTGAACTCAGTTCCATTATCACTTCTGATGATTCTGACTTTGTTGCTTGATCCTTTGTCCAGAAGCTTCACATGCTCCATCAGAGTCGATGCAGTTTCATCCTTCTTTGCTAGAAAATACACCCAGGTGAATCTATTGTATTCATCAACAATGACTAAAGCATATTTCTTCCTTGCAATAGACATAACATTTACTGGACCAAATAGATCAACATGCAGAAGATGATGGGGATCAGTGATAGAAAATTCTGTTTTGCTCTTGAAAGATGACTTCCTTTGTTTAGCCTTCTGACATGAGTCACATAGGCCATCAACATTTAACAGGGTCTTTGGGAGTCCTCTTACAAGATCCTTTCTGATCAGTTCATTGATGTTGTTCAAGTTCAAATGTGAGAGTTTCTTGTGCCACTTCCAACTCTCTTCACTAGACATTCTTGTAGACAGGCAAACAGCTTTTCCAACAGAGTCTATCAAAAGCTTGATTTCATAAATGTTGTTTTGCCTGTGACCAACTAGAACAACCTTTCCTGTAGATTTGCTGATAACTTCACAATATTCAGGTTGGAAATCTACATGATATCCCTTGTCACAGATTTGACTCACAGATAGCAAGTCATGCTTGAGTCCTGGGACATGAGCTACATTGTTGATGATGACATTTCCAAGATTGATATTGCCATATCCCAATGTTCTTCCTATATTGCCATCACCATAGGAAACTTTTGGGCCAGCCTTCTCCTCATATTCTGATAGCAGGGCTTTATTTCCAGTCATGTGTCCTGAACATCCACTGTCCACGACTAGGGTTGCCTCCCTGTTACCCTGCAATCACAAACAATTACTGAGGATTAGTTTTAAGGATCCAGACTTGCTTGGATCCTTTGGCAT
Source organism: Saposhnikovia divaricata (assembly GCA_036435485.1). Lineage (NCBI taxonomy): Eukaryota > Viridiplantae > Streptophyta > Magnoliopsida > Apiales > Apiaceae > Saposhnikovia > Saposhnikovia divaricata. Next base: position 54,536,030 of record CM071598.1, read on the forward strand.
TCTTAACTTTGTTAGCTTTTGCAGCGGAATTAACATTATCAGAGTTTGAGCTAACAGTATCAGTGTTTACACTTGCAGTATCAACTTTAACCCATTTTAGATTGGGTTTCAGTTCATAGTAATTATGATAGATAGCATGATATTTTCTGCAAGTATAGATGGAATGCCAAGTGCTTCCACAGTGTGTGCATAGAGTCTGTGGCTTAGTTCTAGCAAAATCCTTCTTTACCTTAGACTTTGTAGGTAAAGAATTTATATTTTTATTTTTCTTGCAGAAATTTGCAAGATGCTTAGTACTACCACAGTTATGACATGTCTTTCTTGGAGCATAACTAGCAAGCATTGGTTTATTTCCTGAAGTGATGCCTACTTTTCCATTTCTGTTCTTGTTTGACACTTTCTTTTTCTCAACAGATTTTAACTCCTTCAGTTTATGTTTGAGTTGTTTATCTGTCATTGAACCAATATTAACCTGTTTAACACTAGTTTTTACTGGTTTTTTTTGGACAGCTTCTTTTTCATTCTCAGACAAAAATTTACTGGTTCCATGAACAAATTTAGTTCTGACTTTAACTTGATTTTGAAATCTAAGTTCATCTCCCTCATTATAACCTAGACCAACAGTGTCTGTTTGAAAAATCTGTTGAGTGTCTTTTCCAGAATTAGTCCAAGTCCTAATTTTATTATTTGCTTCCTTCAACTCTGACTCTAGTTGTTTATACTTCTGAAGCAAAATCTGTTCTTTGCAAACAGCATCATCTCTCTTTCTGAACTTGTTGCATGTTTTCAAGTTTCTCTTCAACAAGTTTATTTCTCTCTTTAAGTTCAGAATTTTCAGCTTTTATCCTCTCATTTTCTAAAGTCTGATCCCTATAACTTATATGCAATGACTTAAGAAAAATTCTTAATTGAGCAATGTCATCAATATTATAAGCATAGGTAGTTGGAGGTACCTGATTTTCAGAGGATTCTGTTTCAGTAGTAGCCATGAGAGCATAGTTCACTTCTTCAATCAGAATCTGAAGTATCTGCCCAATCTCTGCCTTTAGTGTAGAGTACCTTTCCAGTTTTACCCTTCTTGCACTCAGGAGCATAGTGACCCATCTCCTTACACTTGTAGCATTGAATTTCAGACTTATCCTTCTTCCCTTTAGAATCTCTCTTATCAGACTTCCTGTAGCTTTTCCTGTCTTCATTTGAATCCCTAGAAAACCTTTTTCCTTTCTTGAAATTCTTGAAGCCCATTTTCTTGAAAGTCTTCACCATCAGCACAGCCATTTATCTCATTTCTTCTTCATCATCCTCAGAGTCAGATGATTCAGAAGAATTTGAATCATAATCAGAGTTTGGTGAATCACTTTCTGAATGTATGACCAAAGCTTTTCCTTTCATTTTCCTTCTTGTTGCCTCTTTCTTCTGAGGCTTTTCTTCAACATTAAGAGCAACAGACTTTCCTTTCCTGCTTGATCTCCTGTTTCTCTGCTCCATTTCCAATTCATAAGTTTTGAGCAGTCCATAAATTTCATCAATCTCTGTTTCAGCAAGATCATAGTTGTCTCTAATAGTGGTTGTTTTCACATCCCACTTTTCAGGTAGAGAAAGAAGAAACTTGAGATTCGAGTCTTCTAGATCATACTCTTTGTTGACCAATGACAGATCATTAATCAGTTTACAGAATCTATCAAATGTTTTTGTCATGGTCTCTTCAGGTTTAGCCTCAAAATGCTCATACTCTTGTGTGAGTATGTTTCTCCTATTCTTCTTAATAGCTGCAGTTCCTTGACACCTGACTTCAAGAGCATCCCATATCTCTTTTGCAGTGGTGCAGTTAATGACTTTGTTAGACATAACATTGTCTAAGGCACTATGCAGTAAATGCCTAACTTTTACATCCTTAGCAATTGATGATAGATCTTCAGGAGTCATGTCCTTCTTTTCCTTTGGAACCATTTTTGCTGCTTCACCAGCAACTGCAACAGATAGCTTTGTAGGATTGTGAGGGCCTTCATAAATCCTGTCAAGATATTCTGGATCTGTAGCCTCCAGAAACATAGTCATCTTGACCTTCCACATAGCATACTCTAATGGCCTCAGAATAGGAACCCTGATTGGTTCATAACGACTCACAGTAGTAGGAGCCTTTTCAGAAACAGTAGGTGTTGGTGGAGGAATTTCTCACATGATTATTGTTGTGTTTGGATCTTAACCTGTAATAAAGTAACAGATTGGCTCTGATACCACTTGTTAGGCCGAATACACAAATAATAATCAACTTTGTATGAGAGATTAACAAGTAAAAGCGTTTATGCACTTAAAAACTTCTTGTATTTCGAACCCTCTTCGTGATGTAAAATATCACAAAGAGCTGCTAGGTTACAATAATGATAATTCGTTATCGATACCCTTCTAGGGTTAACCTATCTGTATTTATATAACATACAGCTACGATACAATCTCTAATTGATATTCCTAATAATCAGCTATACAATGATATCAATTACAGATTGTCACACGTCTCCTATGTCAACTCGATCTCTTTGATAGCTATCCAATCTTCAAAGATACCGCTTCCATAATTAATCTTCAATCACTGTTGAACAGTAGACGCGCTTCCTTCAGACAGAGTTTAACAAACTCTGTCAAGCTTCCAACTGTCAGAGTTTACGCAAACTCTGAATGCTTCCAGCTAAACTCTGATAACTCCCTGTAACACTTAAACACTGATTAAAACACATCAATTATATTTAACAGATAGGGATAGGCAAATCCAGGCTATGTCATCAGCAATGGTCTCAGCGACCAAACATCTCAACCACGCGTCTCTGGAACTCCTCGATGGCTCTGGTAATAAAATCAGTAATAGTAGTACGGTTAACAGCTCCTGTACTAGAGGATGGTAAGGCTGTGAGATCAGTCTGCAGCCCGGTCAGAACAGAGATAGAGATCTGATGTATAATCTCCATAGGAACATCCCTCACAAGTAAGCTGCCTCCTCCATGAACTGCAGTCGGGTCAACCGACATTAGTCGCAATATAGCATCCCTTGTAACAAAGACCTCCTCATAGCGAAGCCATACCCAACGAAACTATTGGAAAAGATGATCATGAACAACCTAAGGTACTGGCGCTCGATCCACTATCGACGGCACAGGCCCACCAACTGACTGTACTGGAAAAGGTGGAGCAGATGGAATCACTACTGGAGCAGGGATATGGATAGCAGGTACAGGAGAAGCAGTGTCACACGCCGGTGCACCATCGACCGGTATCACCACTGGAGCAGTATCACCAATAGGAGTGTCGCTGGTAAGTGGAAATATGAAGTCCGGTATAGAAGGGACCGTCGGAGTCAAAGTATAAACCGGAATAGGAACAGTAACAAAATCTGGGATAGCTGTAGCCCTAGTAGGTGTGGCGACCCTGGAAACTGGATCTGCTGAGCTAGGCACCACCTCCGTACGGACGGGTGAAAGCTTGCTCTTATCAACCGTCTCCGAAATCTCGTGCTTTGGAGTCTCAGCTCTGAACATCTCGGGAGTAACCAAAGGTGTAGTCTGTTCTAACTGCTCGGTCTCTACCTGAACCTCAAGTGGAGGTGTATCTAGATCAATCACATGTGGAGGAGAAGGTGTGAGTATCTGAATAGAAGAATCCTCCGAGTCATTGGAGATCAGCATATACTCCTCAGATGGGTCACTATCTGAACCTGAGCTGGGATCTAGTGGTCCGTAAGGGTAGGGTGTAGGAGATCTGTCTCACATAGGTAAGAAACCGGTAGATCCTGAAGAAGACATCTACAAAAGCAAAGAGTTTCGGTCACCAACAGGTTGTAATCGACTATATACGCGTATAGATATATATAAGGGTGTAAAGCACTTAGTGCTAAATTCTCAACATCGTATTATACCTCTAAACTCTCACGTCGTGTTATAATTCTAGGCTTGTACGATTGATAAAAATATAACTAAGCTCTGATACCAAGCTGTCACGCCCCCAAATCCACGATTTATAGACTTAGGTCGCCACTTACCATCAATACCTGTCTTATACAAAATACATTACAATACATAATAAACATGAAGGTTTTATCGTACAACAGTGGTTCCATCCCACAAGTCCAAGCATCGACAAGTCTCAGAATTATTACAACATATAACTAGTACATATGATATCAATACACACGTCGAAAGATATGCTAATAGTCTTCGATAGTGTCGTCGCCTCTGAGATAAGGACACTAGTCCAGCTCAGTGCTCTGGTGCATTTTCTCCTTTCCCTTGAAACGAGAGGTTTCGCCTTTTTCCGTCTTCACTGAAAAACAATGTCAACAACAAGAATGAGCAACTAGGTGCTCAGCAAGTCCATTGACTCGCTCTCTCACTAACAAGGAAGGTGGAAAGAATACAACTCTATTTATGAAAGATACTCGTATGCAGGCAAAATGCCATGGAAATACTTACTGATAAACTCAAACAACTTAACTCTTGAATAAAGAAATTGGAATTTAAAACTTGAGATACCGGTCTTCCGCCTTTACGATACCCCACAGCGAGATCAACCGCTGTGTCTCAAGTACCGCACACCTGTGATACCCCATAGCACGATCACTACTATGTCGCAGGTACCACTATATCGTTTTGCTAGCAAAAAGGTGGTTGAAAAATCAACCTGGCAACTATTGTGTCAAAATGTTAATATTTCTCTTTCGATATCACGAGTTTATTCCTCGTGTTGATCTGAAAGAAAATCCATGGGCCATCTCCCATGTTGACCAGTGGATTATATTATTATTCCTCCGGATAAAAAATTTATTGATTTGGATTCCTATTCGATTCTGGCCGACCGCCAGTCTACACTTTGTACGAGACCGACCTGAAGAAAAGGTCGTCACAATATTTTCAAAAGGACTCATTTATTTCGTTGACACGAGCAATATGTCAATTCAAGACAATAAGTAACGACCTTGAACAAGTAAGGTTTGTTGATTAGAATATTTCATGTGAAGTCATCTTGAAATAATAAGAACGACTCGACTCAGAAGGAAAACTTCCAATTTCGCTAGAGTACGTATTTTAGAGGAAATTCTGATGATATACTATTCTTCTATTCACTATTCTGAATGCAACTACTTTGATTCGAAAAATGAATCAAATTTGACTATTGAAACAAAGTTTATCGGATCTGAACAATGGATCCGATTAAAGTCAATAAATTCTAACTACCTCGATATATGAGCGCAGTTATAACTGAATAATATTTAAGGGTCATCTAAAAACAATTAAGATACCCTGGATTTCAATCAAATTACGTTCTATGAATTTATCGAAATTTTGGGAAAATCTCTAAAATTTTCTAAATCAATATTATGATAAACAGGATATTTTATAATGAACCGGCAATTCAAAACAAAATTTTAACAGAATAATATCCAAACATTTCTCGAAATATTTCAGAAGGAGTGAGGGTCAGAAGGTACTTGCCCTGATCTCGAAGTGCAATGAATACAGATAAAATTTATACTCTACCCGTGAACTCAGCTTCCGTCTACGGCTCGGAATTTATTCTCTAAAAATGGCAACCAGAAATACGTGAGCGCTTCGAAAAAAATAGAATATTTCCAAACCGATAATATAATATTTAAATATAATAATAAAATATCTCTCAAAAATCTCTACGATAATTAACGGAAAATAATTTCCGGATAAATAAATCTCTCTTCGAACTCAGGAATTAAATCTCGAAAATAAATCCTATTTTTAATTATCCGTTAATCCGACTTAAAACGAAAATAAGGTTACGGAAATTAACGGCAATACTCTATTTTTAATCTCGTAAATAATTAAATATTACACCGATTTTAATCTCTAAAATAATCTGACTCGATCTGGTTAATTAAAATAATCCGGAAACGATAAATATAACCTTCTAAAATAATACCACTTTTTAATCATATTTATTCACAATTATTCTCTTTTTTATCGACAAATTAGTAAATCTCTAATTTTCGTCCAAAAATCACAAAATAACTCTTTTTACAAACTAATAATTAATCCATTTTATTAAACTCTTTTTATTTCTCAACATTTTTAAAATATTAACTCCATTTTTAAAACTAAATTTTTTAAAAATATACAACCCCTTTTATTTATTAATATTATCTCTTTATTATTATTATTATATATATATATTAAATCCATTTATTCCTCGTTTAAACAGATTCAGGAAAACACACTGCACATCGGTGTGGGTCCCACCGTGTGGACCCCACCTGCTCTTTCCCCCTCCCCTGCATCTCTCTCTCGACTGTCTCTCCCAATCTCTCTCGAATTCGACCTCTCTCATCCTCTCTGTTCTCTCTCTCTCTCTCTCCCTCTCTCTCTCTCTCCCTCTCTCTCTCACTCTCTCTCTCTCTCTCTCTCTCTTCCTCTCTCCGGTAACAAACACCACCACCATCAATCGGTGGTGGCTCTGCCTCCATTACCACCATCGTCCCCCCCCCAAACTCCTAATTCTCCCTCGAATCTCCCCTCCCTGCCTCTCCATTCTCTCTTCCGCCTCTCCTCTCCATCTCTCCGCCCTCAATCTCTCTCCGCCTCCCTCTCTTCTATCACCTCCTCTCGACCACAACACTCACCAGTAAACACAACAACAAAGCTTAAACCCCCCATCTCGATTACAATTATCCACAATACCAACCATAAACAACAATCTCTCCTGCCGTCTCTCTCTCACGACCCAATCTCTCTCTCAATCCCGACCTCTCTCCGTTTATCCCTCTCCGTTCTCTCCCCCTTCACCGATTCAATCACCAATCAAAACAACAAGATCAAACCCCCCGCCCCCAACTCGATTACAATTACTACATCGGACACAAGAACCCAGATTCAACAAAAAAAAAACGGAATCAACAGAAGTATTAACCGAGAAAATAAAAGGAAAGAAAGGAGGAAGGAAAGGAAAAAAAAATTATTCTACCTGTCGATTACTCTGTTTGTGTAAAGATATGGTCGGGTGTTTTGTTTTTGAAAAAAATGTTGTGTATGTGTTTTTATTGCTGTGTAAACTGAGTGCTGTATTGTTTGTAATTTTGAGGTTGATAATGGTTTGTTTATTAAACTAAAAAGAATCAAAATATGGGGGACAAAATAAGTGTCATAATAATGATTATATTTAGTGCAAGGTTTGGTCAAAAGAGTTCGCCCCCCTGCTGGCTAAATAAAACGAAACTTTAAATTTCGTTCTCTAAAATAAATACGACCAAAAATAAAAATCCTATTTTTCTTAAATTTCCTAATTTTAATAAATACTAAACAAAATATAAATAATTAAATATAATACGAATATATATAATTTTAAAAATTTACAAAACGCGCTAATTAAAAATATACTAGTGCATCGCTCTTAAATAAAATTTAAACATCGAGTAGAAAATTAATTCGAAAATTCGCGGTTATTACATAAACCATATCATTTTTTTTATATTTTCAAAGTAAAATCCCTCATTTTCTAAAAATATCATGGACAACATATATATATATATATATATATATATATAATTATTATCTTTTTTTTATATAAGCCATATATTGTAGTGATTGGAAAAAAATACAATATTGAGAGTCACCTCATATAGGAATGAGGCAGACCTGGATACTACCATCTTACATGCATACAAAGGGGACGACTACTGAACCTTACTACAACCATAACCAGACCATGCTCATACTACAACCACAAAATCAGCATGCACGGACTAACATCTTAGTACCACTACGTACATAAAACTAACTGATAACAAGCAAGCAAAATAAGAAGACCCATGACAGCAACTGGAAAGTGATTGGAGGATGCCGTTTGATTGTCTAGTCTATCGACTACATTGGTGTGTCTCCCACGAACTCCGGCTGATCTGCATAGAATACCACCCCTCCATGAAAGAAATCTTCCTCAAAAGCAGCACCTTGTTGAAGCGCATCTGCGTTTAACGCCAAGTCTAGGCTAATCACTAATGGCGCATTGAGCTGACCCAAACCTAGATCCCCCTATCTGGTCCGAGAGATTGGTCACTACATCGAAGTTGACCGGATCCGGCGCCTCTGTGGGTAGATAGACGTCTTGAAAGTCAGGGTGATTAATCCCTAGGCCCATATCCCAGTTCAGCAATTCTTCAACTCCTCCGACTGGCCTATCAAACTTGTAGATTCTGTTAGCTGCTTCTAGACCAAGGCGAGCCAAGAACCTTGCCACTTTGTTATGAGAAGGGTACACATATGTTATCCTGCACTTCTAACGTTTGTCTTTCGACTTGATATCAATCTGAGAGGCCAAATCATACACCGAAGCAAGGGCTCCAGTTTGGAAGTTTTTCATGACCATATATGCCTCGTGGTTATCCGTTTCCAGCTGTATATTCCTAAAACCCTCTTCAAAAGCACGGTTGAGTGCTACAAGAACTACCCACAGTTGATTACCAAGCGGAGTTAGGAAGGGAATAGTTCCAACCGTGAGCAGTTCGAGATTACCATTACAGTCTCTGTAGGTGGCTCCTATGCCCGTGTCATTACCACTTGGCCTAATCATATCAGTGTATGTGCCATGCACATTAATTTTCATAGTGTTAGTAGGGGGTATAGCTAGAAAGGAGAGTATAAATAGGCGAGTATTTTCCCCTGAATTAAATGCCTATAGCCCTAATACTCACCAACCTTTGTGACGTGTATGTATGAATAATAAGTACCCCGCCCTGCATTTGAAATGTTAAGCGCGTAATCTGTATGTAAGCTAGGGGACATAGGCCATATATTTATCACTCTATCTCTGCATCTAACAAATATGCTCCCACTTATAGCTGCGAAATGAAGATTCCAACTTAATTCTCTGCTTCTTTCCTAATTAACTGAAGTGATTGAAAAACCACTCTGAGTTAGATCTTCTAGAAGCTTTAATCCTTGTCACATCTATCCTGCTACCATATTAATACGCCGGGCTCCTTCTCTTGCTAATCTGTCAGCTTCTGAGTTAAATCCTCTCCTAAAATGAGCCAACTTGAGATTTTTGAATGACCAAATAGACTGAAGAAGAGATATGTTCGCTCCTGGGTTTAATGCGGAGCGGCTGTAAGAGTTAATCAGCTGGGAAGAGTCAGATGCCAATAAGAGGGATATATCTTTTTTGTTTTTCAGAATTAAACTCTCTATCATAAATTGAAATCCCTGCTCCTCTGAAAAATAAGGGCACTACTGAGGCGTGGGCCAGAGAAGATAAAAATCACTTGGGCTTTGTTATCCATGATGAATCCTCCTATCCCAGATTTAATATTGCCATTTGCATCTTGACTCCATGCACCATCTATACAGCCCACATGATTGTTTGTTTCAAACCATTTATTGAGAATGGACTTAAGCCCATCATGCCTAGCTCTTTTGTAACCCTGCAATGGATCTGTATACCATAGAGTCTTCCACTTTTCTGAAATTAGATCATTTGCAGTGCTCCAGTCCCATGCTATCGACTTTATCATTCTATACAGGGATAAGTCATCTCTATAGGTGAAGGAGAAAACCTTTTCGTTACGAGCTAGCCATATGGACCACACTGTTGCACTGATGCACGTTAGTTTTCCTTGCGCTTCAGTGTCCTTTGAACATAGTAGGATAACCTGTTTCAAGTTAGATGGTAGTGGCCTATTAAGTTCCCACCACTCATGAAAAAATTTCCAGCATTTTTTTGCTAAATCACACTCCCAGATCAGTTGGTTGATATCTTCAATCTCTTTATGACACCACGCGCACAAAGCATCATAATGTATTCCTCTTGAAAATAATAGACTCCTCGTTGGGATACTTTCATGTATTGCCTGCCATAGGAACAACTTCGCCTTTGGGGGGATTGTTGCTTTCCACACTATGTTCCATATAGGCTCCTGCAATCCCGATGTTTGCAGTAAATTGTAACCCTCTGTTGAAGAATATGCAGCATTATTTGCCTTCCATTCAATAACATCTTCTCTATTTTTGAGAGTCATATTACGAATGTTAGTCCCCAACTCTTCAAGATTATTAATCTCCCAACCTCTCAAATTTCTTCTCCAAAAGTTGAGATCACCTCTTCTGATTGACTCCCAGTGTTGCGTCACCTCTAGTATTGTCATTTCTTTGAAACGGAAAAAATCGAATAGTCTATTATAGGACTGAAATAGAGGTGTTGAAGATTTCCAAGAATCCGACCAAAATCTAATTTTATCACCTCTTCCTAGGATCCATTGAAAATCCTCTGATGTGAATAACTTTAGATTTTCATGAGATTTCACTGCTTCTATACTCTGGACCATAGGAGAGGTCAGTTTTTTCCTACCTCATGGGTTCGAAAAGAAATGTTCTCCATATTTTGCTCTAAAAATTTGATGCCATAACTTCGATTTCTCTGTCCTCGCTTTCCACCACCATTTAGCTAATAAAGATGCATTCTTCCAAGCTAAGACTTGAACTCCTAGGCCACCCCTAAGCTTGGGCCTGCAAATGACCTCCCAACGCACCAGATGAAGTTTTCTAGAAAAAACCTCTTTAGAACATATTTCACCCCAGAAAAATCTTCTCTTCCACTTTTCCAATTCTTGTTGCACCCCTACTGGGAGTTTAAATAAATTTATCCAATAAACTGGGATCGAGTTCAAGACTGCTTGTATTAGAACCAACCTCCCCGCTTTTGAAAGAGTTGAACACCTCCATGCAGAAAATTTGGTTTTCACTTTTCTCAAAAGTGATCTCCAAAAACTTTTTTTTTTATGGAGGTTCCCAGTTGTGCACCCAGGTAATTCAATGGGAATGAACCCAATTTGCATCCTAGAATTTGAGCCCATTGAGTTGCCATAGAATCATCTTTTGCGGATGTAAAGAGAAAACTTTTATCAAAGTTAACTTTTAGGCCTGAAAGAAGTTGAAAGATAAGAAGGATAACTTTGATCCCTACTATTGCCTCAACCTTATTTTGCAAGAAGAAGATTGTGTCATCTGCAAACTGCAGATGTGAGACCTTAAGATTTGATGCTAAGCTGATTCCACTCAAAATTCCCATATGTTTCGCTTTTTCCACTAAAATGTGGAGGAATTCTGTCACCTGTATAAACAACAATGGTGATGGCGGATCGCCCTGTCGAAGCCCTCTACCCATCTTAAATTCTCTTGATGGACTCCCAATGATAAGAACTGACATTTTAACCGTTGAAATGATAGCTTCGATCCAGGCCCTCCATTTTGTTCCAAAACCTTGTAGCTTTAGACAAGAAGATAAAAATTCCCAGTTGATTGAGTCGAACGCTTTTTCAAAATCCACCTTAAGAATAACTCCATCTACCAAATTGTTCTGGATGCTATGAACTACTTCCCCTGCAATTAAAATACATTCAGAGATATTTCGATTTTTTGATGAATGCAAATTGAATCTCCGAGATTATGGATGAAATAACCCTCCTGAGTCTATTTGCTAATAACTTGAGTAGGATTTTCATCGTGGTGTTAATCAAGCTTATCGGACGAAACTCCTGTACAAGGCAGTTTTTGGGATAAGTGAGATAAAAAAGGAGTTGATACCCTGAGGTAGTTTGCTTTCTATCTGAAATATTTGCATGAAATTGATGAGGCTTTCTTTCAGATAAACCCAAAATTGCTTAATATAGAACGCATTAAATCCATCTGGGCCTGGGGCTCTGTTAGTGTGTATGTCTTTCAATGCGTTTAATATTTCATTCTCTATGAATCTTGCCTCCAATTCTTGTGAGTCTATAGTAGATATTGCTTTAACCTCCAACTCAGAAACTTGTAAGCAATGTGACGATGGAATTCTTCTAAATCTGTCCTCAAAGTGATTTGCAAAAATATTTTTTATTTCTCCAGGCGAGGTTATCCATGACCCATTATAGCTTATTCCTTGAATGTTATTCCTCCATCTTTTTGCTTTGATTGCCGCATGAAAGAATGTTGTATTAGCATCACCCTTCTTTGCCCATAACAATCTCGATTTCTGCCTTAGGATTGATTCTTGTTCCTCATATGCCTTTCTTAACTTTTTTTGGGTATCAGTTGCCTGTGCAGAATCCCCTGTGTTGTCTACTCTTAAGAGATCATCCTCCATCACTCTGATGTGCTTGCTCTGTTTGTCATTAATCTCCGAGTTCCACTTTTGAAACACCAATCGTATTTCTTTCAATTTCATTTGTATTGGTATGTTTGAGAACTGCAGGTTTTGTAATTCTTGCTGCACCATGAGCTTGCATTGAGTATCTGAAAACCACGATTCAAAAACTCTAACCGTCTTGGGTCCCCAGTCTGACTTGGAATAATCCAAAAAGAGAGGAGAATGATCAGAATTTTTCCTCGATAGACCCTTGACTCTCCACTGTAAACTATCTGGCCAATGGGAGTTCAGAAGAATTCTGTCTAGTCTGCTACTTTTACCATTGGATGAAAACCAAGTGAACTCCTGGTTTTGTATCTTCAAATCCCAAACATTGTTGGAATTTAGGAACCGGGAGAAAAGCACAATGTCTTTTGTTCTAAATGTACAATTCCTTGATTCACTAGCATTCTTTGTACAATTGAAATCTCCAGCTATGCACAGCGGTTCCATGTTGCATGCTGTGATGAATTGTTGTAAGTTTTCCCAAAGTGTCTTTTTGGCCATGCTATTTTGTGGACCATAAATATTGATGCAGTTTACAAACACTCTATGGGATTCCTGTCCGAACTTTACCTCCCACCTTACCCATTGTATATTTTGTGTTGATACAGATTCTAACAACGAGAGCTTGTATTTGTCCCAGGAAATGAGCAAACCTCCTGATTGTCCAATCGAAGGTGATACCAACCATTCATGGGACTCATCCCATATTGTATCTTTCATATCGTCTGAAAGGAATTGACATTTAGTTTCTTGAATCATAATCACCCAAGGATCTACTTCTCTTATTGTTTTCCTTAGATTTTTTCGAGCCAAACTACTATTAATCCCCCTAATGTTCCAAGTTAACAGCGAAAATTTATCAATGCTCATCATAGAAAGAACTACTGTGATGGACTTCCTCTCTTAGTGCCTTCCTTATGGTTGCAATCGAATCTGCTGCATCTTGTTCCAGCGTTAGGCCCATTAGAAGACTGGTCTCATAAATTTGATTTGCCAGTTGTTGATCCGGAACTGCTGATAAGCAATCTGCATTTGAATTTGAAATTATTTCATTCTTATCAGCTTTTTTCCACCTCTACATTTGTTTTTCTTGGACTGCCCTTTCTTGGTTTTCTGGACAAAATCAAAGAAATTGTTGATTCTTGCCACCTTCCTTGGTCGCCCTCTATTTCTACCCAATTTCAGTCTAGAGACTTTATCTTGAATGTTGATTAACACTCCTTCCTCCTCCTCTAGACTCTGGTTATGCACTGCCCAGGCATTAGTTCTATCATCCTCCAAATCTTGAAGAATTAAATTTTCCTGTAACGAGGAGTTTACCGTGTTCTCAGTATTATCATCTTCTCTCTCTCCCCAATTCCACATATCACTTACTTCTTGCGAACCCTTTTCCTTGCATTTGTCCTGCTCAATGTCATCTATCATATTTTCACTGCAAGGTGGTGAAGTATCTTGAAGATCAACTGAGGCAGGATTTGCTGGTTCTTGCACCTCTTCTTCGTCTAATGAAAAATTATTGTCTTCTGTCAAGCAAACATTTCCATTTGGCATAAAGTTCCTCCCAGATTGTGTCTGTTTTTCCATTGTGGTCTTGTTATGTAAATCTTAATTATGCATGCCTTCTACCATCGATGTTGTTTCCTTAATCCTGACCCAAAACCCCACATTATCTATTAATACTTTCACTGTCTCATCAATCATTGAGACTTTTTGTGTTTCTATGCAGATCATCCTCTTTTGATACATATTACATATCAGTGGTACATGGTTGCATGAGACCAGATTTCCCCAATCCTCCATAATTGCCCTCAAGTTAACTTCATTCCAAACTGATAGAGGTATCCCATCACAGTGAATCCTTTAAAATTATTATCAGATCATATTATTTAAAATTTTAAGCCCAAAAATTCATGTCTTAAAACTGTTAATCCAGATTTTTAAAAAAAATCATTATAAAAAAAACACGGGTTTTAAGCTAGTCTATACTAAATTATAAAGGACGAAACATTGAAAGTTTTGGTACGGTATGGTACGGTACCTACCTTATCCAATTGTTTTAATTTATTACCCTTAATTATTTTACTTAATTTTGAAAAACAAAACACAATCTTTTCTCAAAATATATCACGCAGCTCTTCCCAACACTTCTCCTAAATATAATTAATAAATAACCAATTATCTTTTCAGCTATTACCTTTTCTAATTTTTCTAACTAAAATCTCTTCTTTCCGAAAATATGGACGTTCTAATGAAATAAATTAATAATATTATAATTACTAATAACTAGGTGATTACCTTTTTCAACAAAAAGGTAATACATTTTATATATTTTCTTACTAAAATATCTCATTTCCCCTAAATAATAACTAACCAATTACCTTTTTCAGCTATTATCTTTTCTAATTTTTCTAACTAAAATCTTCTTTCCAAAAATATGATCGTCCTAATTAATGAAATAAATTAATAATATTAAAATTACTAATAGCTAACTGATTATCTTTATAAGCTAAAAGGTAAAATCTTTTCTATATTTTCCAACTAAAATTCTCATTTTCAAACTTGAATTTTATACTTAATTATCATTACTTAAATATTTATTATAGGTAAAAACATGTAGTTCTATTTTATAAAATAAAATAGCGATATTATAGTTCCTAATAACTAACCAATTACCTTTTTCAGCTAAAACGCATTATCTTTTCTAATTTTTTTGACTAGAACCTCTCCTTTCCAAAAATATCAAAGGTCATTTTATTTAATGAAATAAACTAATAAAATCATAATTACAAACAACCAATTACCTTTTTCAGCTAAAAGTAATATCTTTTCTATATTTTGTAACTAAAATATCTCATTTTCAAACTTTCTTTTCTTACTTGATTATCCTCACTTAAATCTATACTATTATATTATATAATAGCTGAAACATTAAAAGTTTTGGTACATGTTGTTCGGTACTTCGTGAATTTACTTTTACTAGCTTATAACTCGTGCGATGCACGGATTTTTTTGATATGTAACAAATTTTATTTTGTTATAATTATATTTTTATATAATCATTATTTACAATATTTTATTTTAATTTTAATATTAATAATTTAATATAAGTTTAATTAATAATATGCATGGTTTAAAACTTATATTATAAAATTTTAAAATAAATACGTTTTTGATAGAATTCGAACCTTGAATATAATATATTTAATCATTAGATCTAACGATTTTGATTTTTTACTAAAAATTTAATGGTCATTATTCGTAGTATACAGATTTTTATTATATTTTGTTAGTGATTAGAAGATATGATGTGATATTTTTAGGTATATATTAATTATTGCTAGATATGATATGATTGGAAGATATGATATGATCGATGTTTTTAGGTGTTTATAAAAGATAATATCTTCAACTAAAAGTAAATGTGAAAAAGACAATCGACTAATTACCATAATTATATTATCTTATTATTTATTTTAGGTGTTTTAATAGTATAGATATAGTATATATTTTTCTTTATAATAAAGGTTAAATAAGTAAATTTACGAAATACTAAAAAACATATACAAAAAAATAAGTGCCAAAATTTTTAATATTTCTGCTAATATTTTCTTATTATAAACAATGTATACATATTTTTAATATATTTTATTAATAATTGAAAAATATTATGTTATATTTTCGGGGTATATATTAATGATTGTAAGATTAGTTTTAAATTAAAAAGGTAACGTGTTTTAATTCGAAAGAAAATATTAATGATTGGAAGATATGATACGATTGATGTTTTTAGGTGTTAATAAAAGGTAATATTTTCAATTAAAAGTAAATGTGAAAAAAGGCAATTGACTACTTACCATTAATTTATATTATGTTATTATTTATTTAATGAGTTTTAAAATGTTTTTAGATGTTTATAAAAGGTAATATCTTCAACTAAAAGTAAATGTGAAAAAGATAATCGACTAATTACCATAATTATATTATGTTATTATTTATTTTAGGTGTTTTAATAGCATAGATATTGTATATATTTTTCTTTATAATAAAGGTCAAATAAGTAAATTCACGAAATACTAAAAAACATATACCAAAAAATAAGTGCCAAAATTTTTAATGTTTCGGCTAATGTTTCCTTATTATAAACAATGTATACATATTTTTAATATATTTTATTAATAATTGAAAAATATGATGTTATATATTTGGGTATATATTAATGAGTGTAAGATTAGTTTTAAATTGGAAAGGTAAAGTTTTAATTCAAAAGAAAATATTAATGATCGGAAGATTGATGTTTTTAGGTATTAATAAAAGGTAATATCTTCAACTAAATGTAAATGTGAAAAAAGGTAATTGACTACTTACAGTTAATTTATATTATGTTATTATTTATTTTATTAGTTTTAATAGTATATTATATCATATATTTTTTCTTTATAATGAAGGGTAAATAAGTAAATTCACTACGTACCAAAAAACATGTACCAAAACTTTTAATGTTTCGGCTTTTATATAATAGTATAGATAACATTCATTATAAATAAAAATATATACGATATCTATAATATTAAAACACCTAAAATAAATAAAAACATAATATAATTAATGGTAATTAGTCGATTGCCTTTTTCACATTACTTTATTTGAAGATATTACCTTTTATAAACACCTAAAAACATCAATCGTATCATATCTTCCTATCATTAATATTTCATTTCGAATCAAAATACGTTAACTTTTCGATTTAAAACTAATATTATGACACCATAATTTTCCATTGTTAATATAAAAAATTAAAAATCCATATACTTTATTTATAATAAGGAAACATTAGTATAATTCGTAAACTTGAGTATATTAAAATAAAATTTAAAAATTATTAAAAATAATGATTAAATAAAAATATAATTGTAATATTAAATAAAATTTATAATATAATAAAAGAAACACCATATCAATAAATTTTATTTATAACATAATAAATTTTAATATAATTTTATAAATTTATATCTTCCAATCAAAAATATTTTTTTTCTAATTTGAACACGTTAACTTTTAATTTAAAACATAATCTTGAAATAATTAATATATACCCAAAAATATTACACCATATCTTCTATTCACTAATAAAATATAACAGAAATCCGTATACTACGAATAATGATCGTTAGATTTTTAGTAAAAAATTAGAATCGTTAGATCTAATGATTAGATATATATTATATGATTAAATTAATTTACTAAAATTTCAAGATTCAAATTCCATCAACGACATATTTATTTTAAAATTTTATAATATAAGTTTTAAACCATGCATATCATTAATTAAGTTTATATTAAATAACCCCTGGCTAACATGGATAATGGCAAGAGTGTTTCTGTCGAGACCGAGGTCCAAACCTCTCGTTTTCTAGGCTTGCATGGTCCTGCTAGTTTGGGTACTTCTACATCCAATGGGACTTGGCATGAGGCTACTTGGAATGAGCATAAGAAGCTATCAAAATTAATTGTGTTGGAATAACCCCCCTTTCAGTGGGCTCTTTAGTTTTGCACTTTCTTTTCAGTGGTCTTTTAGGTGTGTTTTTGTTTTGGTCTCCTAGCATCTTAGCTTTTTAGGTCTCGTTGTTTGCAGTGGTTTTTGCCTGTAAGTGCCGTTCGGCTAATTTTATTTTATTGCTGCTTATCAAAAAAAAAGTTTATATTAAATAATTTAAATTTAACTTAAAATAAAATATTGTAAATAATGATTATATAAAAATATAATTGTAACATAAAATAAAATTTATTACATATCAAAAGAAATCTGTGCATCGCATGAGTTATAAGCTAGTCTATACTATTATATAAAAGCCGAAACATTAAAAGTTTGGTTGGTCGGTACGGTACCTGTTGTTAGGTCCGATAAGATTGTAGAAGGGGGGGTTGAATACAATCTATACCATTTTCTCAAAATTTATTCGTTAAACAATTTTCACTTAAACGAATATTTTGTGCGGAATAATATAACACAAATTTCAAGTTGAATATAACAATATATTAACTTGATGGGTGTTACAAAATCAGTCCAAATGATTATCAAGTAATTAATAACTAATTAGAAAATTCAACATGAACTTTGCTAATTTAGTTAATAAAATCAAGATATCAATTTGTGAACTAGGAAACTTAATTCGCTAGTAGTACAAGAATCACAAGTAAACAAGTTCCAATGGATAGGATATTACAACTGAGATGAACTTGAATTTACAGAATTAAATTTGTAGGTGTTCTTGAGCTTGAGAGAGAGAGAGAATGGCTGCTGTGTGTATTTTTCTTGTTTAGCTCGACTGGTTCTTTTCCTTCTGCATTCTTCTGCCTTATATACACAGCCATAGTCATATTACTTGATTTAAACTGATATGACAATCATTTTACATTAATATGACAATCGGTATGACTATCAAATCAATGTAATATGACTGTCCAGCTTAAATATGACTTTCGGTATAACTTATCAAGTCAATATAACATTCGGTATAACTTACCAAGTCAATATAACATTCGGTATAACTTACCATTTGAATGAAATATGACTATCTCCTTTGAACTGTATATGACTATCTCCTTTGAACTGAATATGACTATCTCCTTTATAAACTGAATATGACTATCGGTATAACTATCAGTTTGATAGTTATATCATCATATTTTTCAGTTAATAATTAATTAAATGACTTATTAAAAATCATTTAACTAATTAATCCTTTTTCATATTAATTCTTATTTAATTAATCTAATAATCACTTTAACAAATATATTAATTCTGATAGAATTAATTTATTTATTAACTTAATTACTTGACTTAATCAATTAAAATAGAATTAATATAAATTCTTTAATAGTCAATACTCCGCTGAAAACCACGTAATTATGATAAGGAACATACACTGGCATGATGTTGACGCTCGATGTACTGTCTGGTTCATGAACGACTAACTCCAATCTCTGTTCTTCATCGTGACTTTTAACACTGTGGTCTTTTTATACTCTTCACTCTCATCAATCATTCGGTACTGAAATTGTTTCTTGTCACTAGTAGAAATCTCTGTCTTCTTAAATGAATCCACTTGTTTCAATGCTACCTTGAGGCCTGATCAGATATCTGAATCTTCTTCCAGTGTAAAACATCAAAACTATAGATTGACTTGTTGATTTTTCTTCTGACGGTTATCATCTTTTGAGATTCCTGTGACAGTTGATATTATTTACTTATTACAATCTAGTTTAATTGGATTAGGATCCTCGAACTACAAATAGGCTGAGTCATATGCCTTTCAATCTCCCCCTATTTGTTTGTTATACAATAACAAGCAAATACCTAGAGGATTCTTCAACTAATCCCAATTAAACAAGTAAAAGAAAACACTTTAAATGCTATGTAAATAATGTAAAAGTTCTGGTTTATATTAACATTATCCAGATTCAAACAGAAAAGATAAATACAAGATAGATGATCCTCTAGACTGATCATATAAGACAATTATCCTATCTTGTTCTAACAAAGCTCTAATGATATAACTTGTAGAGCTAATCTTCATTTACCACCTTCTTCCTCGTTGATTTCTCCTTCTTCTTGTTCATCCATATCAGGTAGATTCTTAATCAACTCGGAGTCAACAAGTAATTCCCTTCCGGATGACACATTTGTAGGATAAACCAGTGGTATTCCAAGTTTCTTTCTCAACTCACCTTGATACTGCTTGTACTTCTTCATGTTGGTCTGAGCATAGGATCGAATATGATTTGCAGCTTCAATCTTTTCTTGTGATGCAAAACCATGATTTCGAAGAGCATATTCAACATATACCAAATGTCTGGCAAGGTTTGTATACAATTCGTCTGTCTGAAGATTAACAGTATGAATGACTTCTCCCTTAAGAATTTTAACTTGTGGAGGGTCATTTATAACTTCAGGACCAGCTCTTTCAGCAAACTCTTGAAATTTTTCATGAAGCAGTATGCCTAGTTCAGAAGATGTTCTTACTTTTGGTCTCAACACCCAAAGCTCTGACAGAGATCTATCATAGAAGAACTGAAGCGATACTTTGTGAGATCCGAGCTTATGACATTCAACAAAGATAAGTAGCTCACCATTCTTAGGATCAGATGCAGTGGTTATTCTCACAATTTCTGTCTTTAAAGCTTTCAAATACATATCATGTATAGGGTTCTTCTGTTTAAAGCTTTCAAAAATAGCAATCATCCGACGATCATCATAGTCAGAAGTTTGTGGTGAGTCAATTACCTTTTGAGCACGTTCCCACTTATCACCATTTTTGTACTTGATGTACATCTTCCTAGCTTCCAGCTTCTGAGCATGTTGCTTTTGAAGTGCTTCATGTTCTGCCTTTTGAAGTATTTCATTATGAGCTAACTGTTCGAGTGTCTTCTTGAGTCTTTCTTCTCTCATAGCCAGATTAGCTTCATTCTGTTCGAGTTCTTTGTTTGCTTCAAAATTCATTTGTTGTGTTTCAACAGAATCAGGAATTATTTGCTCTTCATCATCCCAAAAACTGAGATCTGGTTCATCAAATTCTTCACCAACATCAGGAAACTGTAAGTCAGCAAACAGATCAATATCAGGTTCACCTGTATAGTAAAAACCTTCTACATCATCATCCTCCTGTTCTGCTGCTTGATGAGTTGTCTTCTTCTTCCCTTCACTCCTATCTTCAATTTTCTCTTTACTTGCACTTCCTCCCTCCCCTCTAGATTTCTCCCCCTTAGTTGAGGAATCCTCTACAGTCTTGTGACTTGTACCAGCTCCAGGGTCACTTCCATCACTACCTCCAAAGAATTTCTTCTCTTCTGCTGTATGTGAGTGAGTTCTGCTAATGATATTATATAAGTGTCTCAACCCCTTTGCTTGATGATCACTTTGATTTTCAATCTGACTGAGACGATGTTCAGTGGTTAAGTGATTCTCATTTATGTTATTCTGAAGATCTTCAATCTGATTAGACATAGATGATATAATAAGATCTTGAGCCACTGTGACATCTCCAGAGTCTTCAACTGCTTGTTGTTGAGAGAGTTTAAGTGCATTGATTTTGTTGTTGAAGATAGTTCTCATGTTATCCATATCAAACCTCAAGTTTTTGTTGTCTTCTTCAGCTTGAGCAAGACTTTCTTTCATTTGATTGAGTTGTGCGATGAGAGATAAAGTGTATGTGTCATTGTGTGCTCTCACCTCAATCGCTCTTTGAGTATCACTCACCTCACGTGCTAGTGTTTCACTCAGATTTGAAGTAATTCTCACATCACTCCTCTCATAATCCTGAGCTGCATCCATTGTACCTGCACTAGAGATCACCCTAGCCTCCTCTTGGAAGGTCAGTGGTGGTGCAATGGGAGTTCGCAAATCCCGATCAACCTGTGAAGGTTCTTCTGCCGTAACAATGGCAGGCACTGTAACTTGCTCCTCTTGCATAACAAAGTTTTCAGCTTCATGTGAGAAAATATCTTCCCCCATTGTGAGTAACAGGGGTGAACTTGAAGGAATGAATGGGTTTAAGATTGCCTTTGACATGGTTTTACTTTTCTTTTGTGATGGCAAATCTGTTTCACTCAAGATATCACTACTGGGGATAGCTCTTTTGAATGACAATTTCTTTCTACGATAGTGTTTGGAGAATTTAGGATCAGTGTTTGGTGCATTGACCTGGGATAAAGGTTGTGGATCTACAATCCCTTGGTCACTTCTCACAATCATTTGACTATCAGAAAGATATTGAGATTGTAAAGGAGTTGAGTCAAATACCTGATCATTGACATGTACATCATCTTCATTCTGAGTGGGTTGATCCACTGGAAGTTGATGTTCAAGAGTATTCAAGGGTTCAGAATCAGGTTGAGGTGCTGAAACTTGTTCTGCTTTAGGCTGTGGAGCTTGTTGAATTAAAGGTACCTCAGCATCTGGCTGTGGCATGACATTTGGAAAATGTATGTATGTAGACATATATGGTGTTATGACTACAGGAACATGCAACAAGACCTTAGAAGTATCCAGCCTGGTGTAGAACTTCTTATTTGGTTTACCAGACCATTGAATTCGATCATTTGGAAACGGAGCAGGTTGATCCTTAGGCATAAGATGATTAAAAATTAGTGTCAAAAATCGAGGATAATGACACTTAACCAGTTTACCTTTTCCAAAGTTCTTTGTAGCCTTTTTCAATCGATTTAGCAGAATAGGCCATATCAAGCTGCCAAAATTGATTCTTCTATTGTGAGCAATCGAGAAACCAATTGACTGTAACATACCTGTGATGACAGTATTGTTACTCTTTGTAGAATTAGCAAACACCTTTGCTATGATCTCGAAGAAGATATTCCATTCTTGAACCAGATTGCTTTTGAGTGGTCGTTTAAGTTCAGTTGACCATGATAGTTGATATTTGTGAAAAATTGAGTCAACTCATCATTTGAAGGCACTTCAGCAAATTGTTCATTAGGAAGCCCCAGAGCAGCATTGAAGACAGATTCATCCACTGTATATGTCTTGTCATTAAAGTCGAATGAAAATGATCTTTCATCTGAGACAGCTGTAGTACACATTAATTTGAGTGGACCAAATTTCATTGGAACATTTGCAGTTATAGAGTGACTACAGAGATTTTGTTCGTTTAGGAATTTTATCCAGGACTTGAACCGATCCACTAGGCAATCCTCGGGATTAAAATATCCAATATAATTGTGATTCACAAGCTCAAAATTATTATAAGCACCAGCCATTGCAAATCAGGGATTAAAATTAATAAATCTGCAAAATTCAGCAATTTAACCCAATTAAATTACCAAATTCGAATTAATAAATAAATAAAAATTCGAAAAATCAAAATCTTTATCAAAAATTCTGAAAAATTTAGACAAAGATCTTGATTGCAATACAAACACACATGTATTTTTAGATTTTATAAAATCATCACCATTTGTTCAGAATTTTAGATCAAAAATTCGAACTTTTCAAACTCAAAACTCAAAACCTCGATCAAATCTTACATTTTAACCGTGGTTTTGAAGATTATAGACTGGGTAAATGATTAATGTCCTTAGAATCGTGTTTTGAGATGAAAATTGGGCAGCAATTCGATCGAAAATGGTGTGTATATTGTGTATGTATCGTTCGAACGATTTGGGTGACTTAACACGCCAATATAACAAACACTGAGATATGACTGTCGAATATAATTTAGCTCTTAAATATCAAATGACTGTGATATGACTATCGGGAGATAGTCATACCGATAGTTATATTACGTTTAAAAACGTAATATGACTATCCTTGGCAGTAAGTTATATCACACTTAATCTCTAATATAACTACCGAAAAACACATAATATAACAATAAAATCACAGTTATACCGATAGTTATATTACTATAAAAACACACAATATAACTATAAACTAATTAACAGTTATATTTAAACAAAAACAAAATTATATCTATTTTATTACTAAGTTATATTATACCACTTATCACTAATATAACTAACACAAATTCGAATATAACAATCAAGTAGATTGTTATACCGATAGTTATATTCTAACAAAACAGCTAATATAACTAACTAAAAACAGAATTTTAACAAGAAAATCACATTAATAATTTACATAAACAAAAAATAGCAAATTAATTAATACTAAAATTATAAAACCTAATAAAAATTATAAAAACGATCATATGTAGTCCCTTTTACGAAATCAACCATTAATAACAAAAGGACAAACACTACAAATCAAATAAAATAAAATCAATTAACATACTAAATATTTACAAAACTATTTCTGATGAGTTAATAAATCTATAAATTTTCTAATAAAACAATTTCCATATAGAAAATTATTCAAAAAGAAACTATGATTTATTTAAACAACAAAAATAATTAAACTAAATTTAAAACAATAACATTTTCAAGAAAAATAGATTTCTCATAAATTACAGTTTGTAAAATTCGAGAAAAATATTTTTAAAGAAAATGTGTTAATCTAAAAATACAATAAATAATTAAAAATATGTACAGAAGATAATAACAATGATTTAAGATGAAACAAGCAAGAGTATAAGTTGATAAAATAATTATACAAGTGATTTAATAACAAATATTAACACATCAATTACTTGTAAATTATTAAAGATCAAACCTCAGATATTAACCAGTTTAATTACTAGGACTGTTTAACATACCCAATTCACCAACAATTCTGGTAAATGTGGATTCGTCAAGAGACTTAGTAAAAATATCTGCTGTTTGTTCTTCCGTGGGTACAAAAAATAACTCCACGGTACCATTCATGACATGCTCTCGAATAAAATGATACCTGATGTCAATATGCTTTGTTCTTGTGTGCTGCACAGGATTGTTAGAGATTGCTATGGCACTTGTATTATCACATAAAATTGGAATTTTATCAAGCATAAAGCCATAGTCTCTCAGCTGATTCCTGATCCACAAAATCTGTGCGCAACAGCTTCCAGCAGCTATATATTCAGCTTCAGCCGTTGAGTTGGAAACTGTCTGTTGTTTCTTGCTGTACGAGGAAACTAGTCTACCACCTAGGAATTGACAACTCCCAGATGTGCTTTTTCTATCCACAACGCTTCCTGCATAGTCAGAATCTGTATATCCAACAAGATTAAAACCAGAATCTTTAGGGTACCAGATGCCTAGGTTAGGCGTACCCTTAAGATATCTCAGAATTCGTTTAACAGCAATGAGATGAACATCTCTAGGATCCGATTGAAACCTTGCACACAAACACGTAGCATGCATAATATCAGGTCTACTTGCAGTGAGATAAAGTAATGAGCCTATCATACCTCTGTAGCTTGTGATATCTACCTTGGCAGAATTTTCACATGCTCCAAATTTGACAGCTGTGGTTGATGGTGTCTTTGCTGAAGAAGAGTCCTCCATTTGATACTTCTTGAGAAGCTCTTTGACATACTTGGATTGACAGATAAATATTCCATCTGTCCTTTGACTTATTTGCAATCCAAGAAAGAACTTCAGCTCACCCATCATGCTCATTTCAAATCTACCCTGCATTAACTTCGCAAATTTCTTGCACAAAAGATCATTAGTAGACCCGAATATTATATCATCCACATAGACTTGGACTATAATTGTATCATTCTTATGTTTCTTTGTGAAGAGAGTTTTGTCTATGACACCTCTAACAAAATCATTTTCAAGTAAAAATTAAGAGAGAGTGTCATACCATTTCCTTGGTGCTTGCTTAAGACCATAGACAGCCTTGAAAAGGAAGTAGACATAGTCAATTAAATCTGGATCTTCAAAGCCAGGGGGCTGTTCTACATAAACCTCTTCATCTAGCTTGCCATTTAAGAAAGCACTCTTGACATACATTTGATAAACTTTAAGGTTTGAAAATGCTGCGAATGCCAAGAATATTCTTATGGCCTCAAGTCTAGCCACTGGAGCATAGGTCTCATCATAGTCAATGCCTTCAGATTGGGAGTAACCCTTTGCTACCAGTCTTGCTTTATTTCTCGTCACTGTGCCATCTTCATCAAGTTTGTTTCTGAATACCCACCTTGTGCCAACTACTGGTCTGTCTGTAGGTCTGGGTACCAGCTTCCAAACTTCTTGTTGTTTAAATTGATTGAGTTCATCTTGCATAGCAATCACCCAATCAGGATCAGAAAGAGCTTCTTCAGTTTTCTTAGGTTCCATTTCAGATAGAAACCCTGAATAATTGCATTGATTCTGAAGAGCTCTTCTAGTTTTTACACCAACAACTGGATCACCAATGATTAACTCAAAAGGATGAGCTCTATTCCAAACAGTCTGTCTGGGAAGATTAGATCTTGATGATTCGCCTTGACCTTCATTGGGATGTTGTGTGTGACCAGTTGACCCTTCATTTTCTCCCCCTGAGTTGTTGCTAGGTTGACTAGATGATGATTGATTATTAGAGACAGGGGAATTTTGACTACTATCATTGATTTCATCACCATTACCCTGATCATCATTGTTGTCATTAGCATCAGCAAAAATCTCAGGTGCATTGTCATCATCTGAATCTGTATCTGTCATGTCATCGAAAGATAGCTTCTCAGATGGATTCTCAGTTTGGATACTAGGGAGTTTAGTGTCATCGAATGTTACATTGACACTTTCCATCATCTTCTGTTCATCAATCACATACACCCTGTATGCTCTCATTGAATAACCAATAAAAATTGCTTCAAATGCTTTGGTATCAAATTTACCACCTTGATCATCACCTTCTTTAAGCACAAAGCACTTTGCTCCAAATACATGAAAGTATTTGAGTGAAGGTTTCTTATCAGCCATAATTTCATAGGGTGTCTTCATTTGATCTTTATTGATTAGAGTTCGATTCTGGGTATAGCACGCAGTATTGATGGCTTCAGCCCAAAAGTACAATGGAAGCCTTGATTCACTTAGCATAGTACGTGCAGCTTCAATCAAGGTTCTATTCTTTCTTTCCACTACCCCATTTTGCTGAGGAGTTCTTGGAGCTGAATATTGTCTGGTTATACCCTTCTCAGTGCAAAAGTCATTTAGAACTGCATTCTTGAATTCAGTTCCATTGTCTGATCTTATAGCTCTCACTGGATACGTAGAATCTCGCTCAATTAATTTAATGTGATCAATCACCAGTTGTGGAGTCTCATCTTTAGAATTCAAAAACAGAACCCATGTGTATTTTGAAAAATCATCAACAATCACTAGAGCATATCTCTTCCTTGACATAGACATCACATTAACTGGACCAAACAAATCCATATGAAGTAATTGTAATGGTTCAGTTATTGAAGATGTATCAGTGCTCCTGTGACTTGCCCTTTTGACATGCATCACACAGTCCTTCTTGAGTGAATTCCATTGAAGGCAAACCTCTCACCAATTCTCTTTTAACCAGAGAATTCATTGTCTTAAAATTAAGATGAGAAAGTTTCTTGTGCCATAGCCAACTCTCATCATTAGATGCTTTAGTGTAGAAGCAAGTGACTTTTTCAGTGCTTCCTGAGTTCATATTGGCTACGTACAGATTGCCTTTTCTAACTCCTGTCAGTTGTGGCTTTTCATGTCTCTTGTGTGAAATTAGACAATTCTTCTTGTTGAAATGAACTTCATAACCTTTATCACAGAATTGACTGACACTGAGCAAATTGTGCTCAAGTCCTTTCACAAAAGAAACTTCATCAATGATAACATTTCCAGCTTCAAGTCTGCCATATCCATCAGTTCTACCTTTGCTGTTATCTCCAAAGGTAACTACTGGGCCGGCCTTCTCCACCACATTTGTCAGCAGGGTTCTATCTCCAGTCATATTCCTTGAACATCCACTGTCCAAGATCCAGGTTACTCGATCAACCTGTTCAATACCCTGCAATGACAAATGAGTTAAACCTTCTTCGGGACCCAAATTTGATTGGGTCCTGCGTATTTAAAGTATTGACCTTTATCAGGCAAAACAACATTTTTAAGTTTAACCTGTTTAGTCAATAAACATTTAACCTTATAAACAGATTTGAAAATCTTTTGTTTAATCTTGGGTATCCATGTTTCTCTCGCAGCAGTAACACTTGTGTCATTGACTGGACATTTGACCTGGTAGACATTCTTGGTAATCTTTTGTTTAGTCTTAGGTGCAAATGTCTCTCTCCTAACTTGAGGAGGAAAAGCAGTCTTAGATAGAACATTATTGTTCCTGTTCATGTGCTGTCGAGGAGCATTCTGTTTAACACATGCATAATTACCATTAAAATAAGCACGCATATTGTTAAAAGCACAAGACATACAATTGATAATACCACATGCTTTATGATTAGAATCAATAGTAGACATGGTATTTTTCTGTTTTAACTTGTTACTACCTAATCCAGTCTTAGAAGAACTAGCTGATTCAACAACTTTGACTGGTACTTTAGGTATATCTTTCTTGGATGAAACATTTGTTGTGTTAACGTCCTCAACTGATTTAGCCTTAACAAAGACTGTGACATTTTTCTTGGATGACACATTCTTTGTATTAGAGTTCTTAACAGTTTTATCCTTAACACATTTATTCTTAACAAGGACTGTGCCATTTGCACTATCCTCATTTCTCATTTCTTCTTGTATAACCATAGAAAGAATATCTGGTGGGCCAGCATCAGATTTTGTAAACATTGGTTTTTCAACATTCTTGAGAATATATGGTATACCTCTTTCTTTAGCTGGGATAGAATTAGGAGAATGATTACTCAAAGAACCAACAGCTTGACTGTAATCAAATCTTATTCCCACAGTTTGTTCTACTGCTTGTTTGTTGAAGAAATCTTTAGAAACCTTAACAGTATTATAACAAGCTCTAACCTGTGTTTCAAGTTCTCTAATCTTGGTTTCTTGTTCAGCAATCCTATCAACTTGTTTTACCATGTATTCTCCTAGACCCTTTTCTCTGTAGTTAAGTCGAGCTATTTCTTCTATATTCTTATCTTGATTAACCTGCACCTTTTTTAAGTCTAACATTTGATTTTCAAGGTTAGTGTTAACAAGACTTATTCTCTCGTATCCTCTTTGTGCATTATTCAAGGAACTACGTAAACTATCAATTAACTGAGCATCAGTAAGAATTACCGGTGTGGTATAATAAGTTGAAGATTCAGCATTTGCCACCAACGCAAAGTTTCCATATTCTTCATCTTCGCTATCTGTGTCATCCCAGCTTTTACCAGCAGCTACATAAGCTCTTCCACTTTTCTTCTTTTCAGAAGCATAATCTTTCTTCTGTGCTTGCTTGGGTTTCTAACACTCAGTAGCAAAATGTCCCAACTCATTACAATTGAAACAACGAATTTTGCTTCTGTCAACAGTTCCAGTTTTATAACCTCCCCTGTTACTAGAGGATGAAGAACCTCCTCTCTGAAATCTGTTATTTGACTTAAACCTGAACTTTGGATTTCTTCTGAATCTGAAGTTACTGAATTGTCTCACCATCATTGCCATAGATTCATCTTCCAATTGATCCAGCTCTTCAAGTGAATAAAATTCTCCACCATCCTGAGTAGCTGGTGTTTGGCCAAGTTCTACTTCAGTTTGTTCCTTTTTGAAACTGTTAGGTTGAACAACTTTAGTTTCCACTTCCTTGGGAACCTCAACCACTAGAGCTGTAGAAGAATTTACCATTCTGCCTTTGCCATAGAATTCCTTTTGCTGTACTTGTTCTAATTCATATGTTTTCAGAACACCAAACAGCCTTTCAAGAGCAACCTGAGTTAGATCTCTAGATTCTCTGATGGCAGTGATTCGATGCTCCAAGTGAGTAGGCATAGTTAGTAAAAACTTCATGTTGATCTCCTTCTGAGTATATTGCTTGCCATGAACTTGCAAGTTGTTGATTATCTTGTTATTCCTTTCGAACACTTCCTGAATGCCTTCATTAGGGCCAGCTCTAAAGTGTTCATATTCAGAAGTTAGAATTTGTAGTCTATTTTCCTTGACTTCATCAGTCCCTTCATTAATGACCTCAATAGTTTCCCAGATGTGCTTAGCAGTTTTACAATTCCTCACATGGCTATACATTACAGCATCTAGGGAATCCAATAGAATGAGTCTCAAATTTTTATCCAATCCAGCTTCCTCCTTATCTTCAGAGGTATAGTTCTTAGGGTCCTTTGGATAGGATTTGGCAGGGACTGTTACAGTTCCATTTAAAACTGTTTCAGTATCATGTTGCATGGGAGTTACTGGTCCATTTTCCAAAACCCAAAAAAATCTTGGGTTTGCTACATCAAGAAATAACTCCATTTTGTTTTTCCACATATCATAGTTATCTTTATTAAAGATAGGAATTTTAACATTGCCTTTGGCTGACATGATGAATTTTTAAGAGAGTTAAAAATTCGAGCTTGATTTTTGATTGAGTAAAATTAGGATCTTGATTTGTGTATCAATCAATAGGCTCTGATACCAATTGTTAGGTCCGATAAGATTGTAGAAGGGGGGGTTGAATACAATCTATACCATTTTCTCAAAATTTATTCGTTAAACAATTTTCACTTAAACGAATATTTTGTGCGGAATAATATAACACAAATTTCAAGTTGAATATAACAATATATTAACTTGATGGGTGTTACAAAATCAGTCCAAATGATTATCAAGTAATTAATAACTAATTAGAAAATTCAACATGAACTTTGCTAATTTAGTTAATAAAATCAAGATATCAATTTGTGAACTAGGAAACTTAATTCGCTAGTAGTACAAGAATCACAAGTAAACAAGTTCCAATGGATAGGATATTACAACTGAGATGAACTTGAATTTACAGAATTAAATTTGTAGGTGTTCTTGAGCTTGAGAGAGAGAGAGAATGGCTGCTGTGTGTATTTTTCTTGTTTAGCTCGACTGGTTCTTTTCCTTCTGCATTCTTCTGCCTTATATACACAGCCATAGTCATATTACTTGATTTAAACTGATATGACAATCATTTTACATTAATATGACAATCGGTATGACTATCAAATCAATGTAATATGACTGTCCAGCTTAAATATGACTTTCGGTATAACTTATCAAGTCAATATAACATTCGGTATAACTTACCAAGTCAATATAACATTCGGTATAACTTACCATTTGAATGAAATATGACTATCTCCTTTGAACTGTATATGACTATCTCCTTTGAACTGAATATGACTATCTCCTTTATAAACTGAATATGACTATCGGTATAACTATCAGTTTGATAGTTATATCATCATATTTTTCAGTTAATAATTAATTAAATGACTTATTAAAAATCATTTAACTAATTAATCCTTTTTCATATTAATTCTTATTTAATTAATCTAATAATCACTTTAACAAATATATTAATTCTGATAGAATTAATTTATTTATTAACTTAATTACTTGATTTAATCAATTAAAATAGAATTAATATAAATTCTTTAATAGTCAATACTCCGCTGAAAACCACGTAATTATGATAAGGAACATACACTGGCATGATGTTGACGCTCGATGTACTGTCTGGTTCATGAACGACTAACTCCAATCTCTGTTCTTCATCGTGACTTTTAACACTGTGGTCTTTTTATACTCTTCACTCTCATCAATCATTCGGTACTGAAATTGTTTCTTGTCACTAGTAGAAATCTCTGTCTTCTTAAATGAATCCACTTGTTTCAATGCTACCTTGAGGCCTGATCAGATATCTGAATCTTCTTCCAGTGTAAAACATCAAAACTATAGATTTACTTGTTGATTTTTCTTCTGACGGTTATCATCTTTTGAGATTCCTGTGACAGTTGATATTATTTACTTATTACAATCTAGTTTAATTGGATTAGGATCCTCGAACTACAAATAGGCTGAGTCATATGCCTTTCACCTGTTGATTTTACTAATTTACCCTTAATTAATTACAAATAAAATCCATCCTATTAAATAATCAATTTCCTTTTTCAGGTTAAAGATATTATCCATTCTATTTTTCAATAACTAAATAATTTCCTTTTTCAGGTAAAATACAATATCTTTTATATTTTATATAACTAAAATTTCTTCTTTACTAATCAATTTTCTTTTTCATGTTAAACATATTACCTTTTTAATTTTTCAAAACTAAATAATTTTATTTTTCAAGTAAAGTACAATATCTTTTATATTTTAACTGACTAAAATTTCTTCTTTTTAAAAATATTACGAGCAATTTTGTTTAATAAGATATCATAATTATATTATAATAATTATGAACTAATTTATTACCTTTTTTAGCCAAAACACGTTACCTTTTCTCTTTTCTCTAACTAAAATCTCTTTTTTCCAATTATATAACGGGAAATTACCTTTTTCAGCCAAAACACGTTACCTTTTCTCTTTTTTCTAATTAAAATCTCTCTCTTTCTAATTCTATTAATAAAAATAAAATAATAATATTAAATTATTAATAATTAACTGATTACCTTTTCAGGTAAAACGTATCATTTTTTCCATCTTTTCTAATCAAATTCCCTTTTTTATTTATTTTACAAACTGAGGACTTATCTTTTCTCTAACTAAAATATCTTTTT
The DNA here is from genome assembly GCA_036435485.1 of Saposhnikovia divaricata. Lineage (NCBI taxonomy): Eukaryota > Viridiplantae > Streptophyta > Magnoliopsida > Apiales > Apiaceae > Saposhnikovia > Saposhnikovia divaricata. The sequence goes on from CM071598.1 coordinate 54,568,309, forward strand.
TCCAATTATATCACGAGCAATTACCTTTTTCAGCAAAAACACGTTACCTTTTCTCTTTTCTCTAAATAAAATTTCTTTCTTTCCAATTATATCACGGGCGATTCTATTTAATAAAAATAAAATAATAATAATATAATATTAATAATTAACTTATTACCATCTCAGCTAAAACGTAACATTTTTTCCATCTTTTTTAACTAAATTCCCTTTTTTTCTAGAAATATCATGGGCAACATTAATTTCTCATTTTATAAAAACACGATGAGCAATTTTATTTAGTAAAATAAGATAATTAAATTATAATTACTATAAACTAATCAATTACCTTTTTCACCTAAAACATGTCATCTTTTTAATGTTCACGTTACCTTTTCTATTTTCTCTAACTAAATCTCTCCTTTTTTATCACGAAATATTTCTTTCTCCAATTATATCACGGGTGGTTTTATTTAATAAAATAAAATAATATTATAATACTAATAATTAAACGATGACCTTTTCAGCTAAAATATATTATTTTTTCTATATTTTATAACTAACATCCCTCTTTTCTAGAAATATCACGGACAACTTTAATTTCTCCTTTTCTAAAAACATTACGAGCAATTTTATTCAATAAAATAGCATAATTAAATTATAATTACTATTAACTAATTAATTACCTTTTTCACCAAAAACATGTTACCTTTTTAATATTCTCTAACTTAGATCTCTCTTTTTCCACTTATATCACGGGCGTTCTATTTAATAAAATAAAATAATAATTTTATGTATTATCTAACAAAAATCTCTCATATTCTAGAAATATCACGAATAACATTTATGTAATTATTATCAAAACATCCCATTTAAAATTTTAAGCCTCCAAAATTCATGTTTTAAAAAAAATTCAAATTAATGAAAAATATTCATATAATATTAAAAAAATCCGTGCATGGCACGGGTTTTAAGCTAGTCAATACTATTATATAAAAGCCGAAACATTAAAAGTTTGGTCGGTCGGTCGGTTAGTCGGTACGGTACCTGTTGATTTTACTTATTTACCCTTACTCAATTACATATAAAATCCATCCTACAAACTAATCAATTTCCTTATTATCTTTCCTATTTTTCAATAACTAAATAATTTCTTTTTTCAGGTAAAATACAATATCTTTTATATTTTATCTAACTAAAATTTCCTTTATTAATCAATTTCCTTTTTCAGGTTAAACATATTACCTTTTTTATTTTTCAATAACTAAAAAATTTCTTTTTTCAGATAAAATACAATATCTTTTACATTTTATCTAACTAAAATTTCTCATTTTTTAAAAAAACTACAAGCAATTTTGTTTAATAAAATAACATAATTATATTATAATTACTATTAAATAATCAATTATCTTTTTTAGTCAAAATACGTTACCTTTTTTCTTTTCTCTAACTAAAATTTCTCTTTTTCCAATTATATCATGGACAGTTACTTTTTCAGCCAAAACACGTTACCTTTTTTCTTTTCTCTTACTAAAACCTCTCTTATTCCAATTATATAAGGGGAGTTTTTATTTAATAAAAATAAAATAATAATATTATAATACTAATAATTAACTTATTTACTTTTCATCTAAAATATATCATCTTTTCTATTTTTTCTAATTAAATTCCCTTTTTTCTTCTAGAAATATCACGGGCAACATTCATTTCTCATTTTCTAAAAACTATGAGCAATTTTATTTGGTAAAATAACATAATTAAATTATAGTCACTATAAACTAATCAATTACCTTTTTTCACATAAATCAATTTCTCCTTTTTTAAAAGATTACGAACAAATTGTTCAATAAAATAACATAATTATATTATAATTATTATTAACTAATCAATTACTTTTTTCAGTCAAAACACGTTACCCTTTTTTTCAAACTAAAATATCTCTTTTTCCAATTATATCATGGACGGTGGTTATCTTTTCCAGCCAAAATACGTTACTTTTTCTCTATTCTCTTACTAAAACATCTCATTTTCCAATTATATCACGGGCGATTCTATTTAATAAAAATAAAATAATAAAATAATTATACTGATAATTAACCAATTACCTTTTTCAGCTAAAATGTATCATCTTTTCTATATTTTTTAACTAAAATCTCTCTTTTAATAGAAATATCACGAACAATATTAATTTCTCCTTTTCTAAAAACATTACGAGCAATTGTATTTAGTAAAATAACGTAATTAAATTATAATTACAGTAAACTAATCAATTATCTTTTTGACCTAGAAAATGTTACATTTTTAATTTTTTCTAACTAAATCCTATTGTTTTGAAATCATATCACGAGCATTCTATTTAATAAAATAAAATAATAATTTTATAATTACTAATAATTAACCGATTACCTTTTTCAACTAAAATCTATCATCTTTTCTATATTTTCTAACTAAAATCCCTTATTCTCTAGAAATATCACGGATAACATTTTTATAATTATTATCAAATCATCTTATATAAAAATTTTAGCCAAAAAAATTTATATTTTAAAAAATTAATTTAAATTAATGAAAAAATTCATATAATATTAAAAAAAAATCCGTGCATCACACAGGGTTTAAGTTAGTATATTATAAAAGACAAAACATTAAAAGTTTTGGTACGTACGGTACGGTACTTACTTTATTTATTCGTTTTACTTTCTTACCTTTAATTATTTTACTTAATTATGAACTTTTTAAATTTTCTAACTAAAATCTCTTCTTTCCAAAAATATGGTCGTTCTAATTAATGAAATAAACTAATAATATTAGAATTAGTAATAACTAATTGATTATCTTTTCCAGCTAAAAGGTAGTAATATCTTTTCTTTATTTTCTAACTAAAATACCTCATTTTCAAACTTGATTTTTTACTTAATTATCCTTACTTAAATATTTATTATTGGTAAAAACATGTAATTCTATTCTTAACAAAAATATGGTCGTTCTAATTAATGAAATAAATTAATAAAATTATAATGACTAATAACTAATTGATTATTTTTTCCAGCTAAAACTTAATATTTTTTCTTATATTTTCTAACTAAAATATCTCATTTTCAAACTTTCTTTTTTCCCTTAATTATCCTTACTTAAAAATTTATTACTGGTAAAAACATGTTACCTTTTCTATTTTTCTAATAACTAATTAATTTCATTTTTAGGTAACACATGTTATCTTTTATATTCTAAAAATACCACGGGCAATTATATTTAATAAAATAAAATAATATTACTATGATTACTGATAACTAACAAATTACATTTTTACCTAAAACAAGTTACCTTTTATATTTTCTCTTACTAAAAACTCTTCTTTTCCAATAGTATTATGGATAATTGTATTCAATAAAATAATACCATAATAACTAATAGTGAACTAATTACATTTTTCACCTAAAGTGTATCATCTTATCTATATCTTATAGCTAATTTTTTTTTCCTATTTAAAAATATTACAGCAAAAATTATATCATTTAAAAATTTAACTTACAAAATTCATATCATAAAAAATTCATTCAAATTATTGAAAAAATCATATAATATTAAAAAAAATCCGTGCATAGCACGAATTTTAAGCTAGTATGTATAATCCCTAATCACTTCAAAAGTTATCACATCTACAATATGTTTCACTAATTTTTTTAGTAACAAAAAATAGCATATTTATTAATATATATTATAGTTAATTTAGAGATTATTAATGTGTACTATGAAACTATATTAAATAAGATATTAAGATTTCTGAAAGTGCATTTAAGATAATTGAATTTGAGTTAAAAATGAGTTTTTAAAATTCAGGATTTCAATAATATATAATAACTGAGTTGTTGAATATGAAATACACACACATGAAAATACAGAGGGGGTGAATGTATTTTCAAACTTTTCTTTGAATATGAATTTCAAGAACGTTTGTTTGATGTTTATGTAGCTCAGTATGTGTTTGTGTTTATCAGAATATGAATGTGGAAAATAAGATACACACTAATATAATACTCACTTTAATATAATATTTTATTAGATCAAGATTTTCTACAAACTGTGAATACAGAAGTTAGTATCCTCAACTTCTTTTTCTTAGAGAGATATATCTTGAATAGTTCTCTATCTAATTCTCCTCTATTATCTCTTTTTGCTAATGGTGGTGAGGTTGTACACTTATAGAACATGTGTACAACCCACTTTCTACAAATGATGGAACAAACAAAAATTACTTTCTAAGGTGTCTATCCTTTTTGAGAAAAGGTCTGAACGGGCATGCAATTTGACCATCTTCTTTGCCTGTTCAGTACCACCACTTTAGCAGCTTTCTCTGAAATATCTCTCCAAGCTTCCTTGTAGGCTTTCCATGTACACTTACAGTTATGGTGGTCCTGTAATTGTACTGGCTTGTTGCAGGTTTCTGACTTGTACAATTTCCAATAATTTGTCTCCAAGAATCCATTCGAGAAGTAATTAAGTGATCGATTTGAGAACTAGAATTGACTTAATAGATAACTCTGAGTTCTCGAATACTGAATCCTTGAGAAATCGAACTACTTCTCGAAGTGACTATTTTTTCAGGAGTCCTTGAGTTGTCGAATAGAACAATTGACTTATCGAATCCTGGAGATGTCGAATAGCTTCTTAAGTCCTTGAGATATCGAATGTAACTTTGACTTGTTGACTCTTTGAGAACTCGAATGATGATTTGACTTGTAGACTTCTTGAGTTCTCAAATAGAGTTATAGACATGTCGAATCCCTGAGTTGTCGAATGATACTTTGACTTGTTGACTCCTTGAGATATCGAACAGTGTCTTTTGAGATATCGAATCCCTGACTTCTCGAAAGCTGGAATTCTCGAATAGACAAAAGTACTTCTCGAATTAGTACTTAGACAAATCTTTAATCTTCAAAAATCCAACTGTGTTTATTTTGACAGCCTTGTTCTTCAAGCTTGAGGCATGATCTCTGGATCTTCTTTCAAGCATTATTCCATGACTTAATTTACAGTTTACACATGTAGAGTTTTGATGCCTATTACAAGTACTAGATACAAATAGAAACTCTACAACTAGAGGTTCCCCCAGTTAAGGGGTCATGTAAGTAATGCAAAGCATTACAAATAATTAGGCTTGTTATTAGATGTGTACAGGCATGCCTCTATGACTAACAATCTCCCCCAAATTGTGAGTAAGACCCTTAGTCACAATTTCATGTCTGATAACAAGCCTAACAAACATAAAGATAAGACTTTGAACAGTACAGGTATAACAAAGATTGAATCTTGAATACAAAAAGTAGACATTCTTACAGTTGAAGATTATCCGGTGCCTTTAGCATTTTTCCCTTGAGTCTTAGCTAGATATTCATTCAGTTTCTCCTGTTGTTTCTCTTCTGCCTTCCTTTTGTTTTCTTTCATTGCATCCAAGATATCCACCATAGCATTTAGCTCCTCAACCATAGGTGAATCCTTAAAATCTTCAATTATTGAATTCAGTATGTTTGCAGGGTAATGATTGACCAGGTCCATTCTGATATTGGCATTGTCACCATTTCTCCTCCTATATTTCACAACATTAGGATTGAACTAGACTCTGCACAATCCTTTTGCCCTTAGCTCCTCTACTTTGACTTCAAGTGCATCTAGCTCCTCCATCTTTTTCTTCAGCAATTCTTCACTCTCCTATTTCTTCATTGCCTGATGATCCCTCTTCATTTTGACAAAGTATGCCAATTCTAGCTTCCACATTCTTTCCACATTGTCTTCAAAGTTTAACAATGCAATTACCCTTTCAATATCATATAGTTTACCCAAATGCTGACACATCCCTTGCTTGAACTTCTTCTCTCCCATTAGTATATTTGAATTCAAGGCAATTATCAACAATGGCAACATGATGGATTCTTTGAGCCCTTAGAAATAGCAGTTGATCTTCATCATAGTCTTCATCTAGAGGTGGCAAGTTTAGTCCAGGTACTATTGTGATGGCTTGAGATTCAGATGTCTTCATCTTCCTTGTCTTTCTGGCCATAGATTTGATTTTTAGCTTTTGCACTCTGTCACTAGGGAGAAGTTTGAAGCCTTTGCCTTTTGACCATCTAAATATGATCGTTCTAATTAGCAGTTTGCTTCTGGAGACATACAGATGATTTCTTGATTTGAATCTTCTTTCCTTGAGATGGAAAAACAGTTGCAGAAGCCATAGATTTAGATTTTGATAAGTCATTACTAACTGCATTCACCCTAGACATAGAGTCTTGTTTTGTGGTGAGGTTACTATTAGTAATGCTTAGGGATTGCTGTTTTCCACTCTTCCTTTCATAAATCTTCCCTCCATCTTTGTCATAATCACTTTTCTTCCCTTGATCACTCTTCTTCTTCTTCTTGTCTTCATCCCCCTTATTACTCCTGTGATGTCTTCCTCTCTTATCACTTTCATCTTTATCATCATTATCCTTATCTCTCCTTTCCTTACCCATCTCAGGAATAGAGCCTGTTGTTATAAATGTCTTCAATATGTACAGAGCTTCCAATTCTTCAGCAGTTCTGATTCCTTTATTTTTGGTTAGTTGTTCAATGACTGAATGAATCAACCTTATGTTCTGGGACGTGAGATGCTTGGGAATGACCAGTTGTTTAATATCTTCAGGTTTGGTGCCAGATTGATAGATGATTATTCTTGGATTTATAATCACTTCTGGCAGCCTTGAGAGTTGGTCATTTCTCAGATCATCAAACAAGCTCCTAGTATTCTGATTAGTTTTCTCAATCAAATTGATGACTATATCTACTTCACTGTATTTCAAAGAACTCAAAGTATCATATGAAAGATTCCATATCTTAGATTTGGACACCATCATAATCTCTTTGAAGTACACTTGATCAACTTTTCTGGGAACCACAGTGAAGTATTCAATTTGCTCCTTCAATCTTCTCAGATACTTTTCAGTATCACCACTCACAGATGCCTTAGAGGCTTGCAGAAACTTCAAGAAAGCATCATAATGATATATCTCTGAGTTTGCAACTTCTATCAGTTTGGCCCCTGTGACTACACTCACTTCAACTGGATGATCATCTTCATGTGTGGAGGCTTGAGCTTGATCAAAAGGCATGGAACTTGCCACTACTGTAGATGTGATTGATTGCTTCAAACCACTTGGAGTAGTGATGTGCACAGTTGGTAGAGAGGTGATAGGCTTGACAGGTTTAGAGGTTTGAGTCCTAGTGGCTTTAGCTTTTCCTTTCCTTTAGATTTGAACTTGAGGAGTTGTAGATTTTGAAGGTTTTGGATGATCAAATATGACAATACCCTTCTCCATCTTAGATTTAGAATTTACTTTCTTCTCCCCCTTAGGCTTGTTCTCAGACACATGTGTCTTTGATGGGGCCCTTGGGTTTGAAGAGGTGGCTGAAGGTTTGACAGAGTAAGAATCTTCAAGTTGAGGTAGTCCCATATGCTTCATCATTGCAGACAACATCTGTTGTTGATTGAGAAGAACCTCAGTTGTAGTGGTAGCCTGAGTGTCCAACTTTTCATTGAGTAGATTAACAGATTTCTGTAGCTCAGAATTGTACTACTTTAGAGAACTCACTTCCTTTTCCAAATTATCCACCTTTGTGAGCAATTCTGTAGCTTTGAACCCAGTAATTGATTGTTCTTTGAGTCTTTCTACCTCAAACTTTGTCATGTCATGAATAGGGACATCAGTCACCAGCTTATCTCCATACTGATTAGGAAAAAGAATTTTGATATGTGCATTGGCATCAGTTGTTTATTCTCTGAGTCTGTCCATTTGAGATGTGATGTTTGTGATGGAAGCTAGTACCAGAGGGAGTCTATCATCCAGTTTAGTACAGGTGGCTTTGCACTCTTTGATATTTCTGAAAACAGACTCCAAAGATGGAAATTCCTTGGTGAATTAAGACTGAATCTCTCTCACTACCTTAGTTGTTACTTTGCACACTCCTTTAATTTCAGATTGAACTCCTTTCCCTAGGTAGTGAGCAGCCTTCAAGCTTCCTTTGTAAGAATCATTGATAGCCTCATATACTTCAGTGGGGGTAAGAGATTTGGCATTTGACCCTAATGAAGTAATATATTCCTCCCTTAAATATTGAAGATCTTCACTTAGAGAGGTGCTGCCACATCCTTGCAACCAGGCATCAATATTGCCATATCTCTCAGCTTCATCTGCTAACTTTTCTTGCTGCTACTCAACATCTTCTTTGTGACAAAGTAGAATGGCCTCATAGTCAGCATTTGGCATGTTGGGAGTGAGGAGATGTTTAGCAATCTTTGAGAACTCAGGAATCTGATCCATAATTAAGCTTAAAAGTGCTTCAACAGTCAATTATTGTGTAACAGACTCTGATCCTGAAGCACTGTCATGTTGTACAGGCTTCAGACATTATGACATGTAGTCAGAGCTAGAGCTAGGCAAGCTAGACCCCTCAGTTACAGATGCAACTTCTATAACTGGATGGAATGACTCTACCACTGTTATCTCCACAGGAGTGGGATGAGTTACAACAGTAGATGACACAGGCACAGAGTCTCCAGTGAAAACTAGTGAAGCCTCTGTGTTTTTTATGGTGTCATTAGCAATAAGTCACTTGAATCCATTGGCTCACCAAGAGGGGAAAATTCTTGGTGATCAATGCCTTGCTCCTCAATTACTCGAGTTACAGGCTGTAAAGAAATTTGAGATGTAGATTCTGGAATAGGAGTGTCTTGTAGAGTAGATTTTGGTAACTCCCCCCCTGAGAAATAGAGGGAGTTTCAAGTGTGATGTGCTCTCCACTCAATGTTGTGCCAGCCTTATCACTCCCATATGCAGACTCTGTACAGGAAGGTGTATTGGGGAGAATGCTTGATTTTATAGATGCACCCTGTTGAGAGAGTACATCTAATGAGCTGTTTGCCCCTGATTTTACAACTTCATCCATTTGTGTGACTGAAGAGGTGGTTTTCTTTGCTTTCTTCTTCTTTGGCCTTTGTAAGGGTGACTCAGGTTTCTCACATTCTAAACCTAATTCCACAGTCAAAGCTGCTTCAGACAAGATTTTTAAAGGTTCAGCAACTATTTGTTTTCTCTTCTTCTCCTTTTTACTAGCATCACCCTTTTGAGAGGATGATGCAGTTGGTTCAGTGTTTGGTAGAGTGTTTGGTTGAGGAGGTTGGTTAACCGACCCTGGGTTAGCAATTTGTTCTACTTGCTTGGGCCTAGCTAACTCAGTTTTAGAAGCAAATATTGGATATGTGAGTGGGTAAGACTGAAAAATGCCCTTCATATGAGGAGTAATTTCAAGTCTTACATCCACATCATTTCTAGAATCCAAATTTCCAAAAATGACTTTGGACATGGACTTAGAGTAGCCTATTCTAGTTTTATTCAATCCAGGCAATTTAGTCAAATTAGCATCTACATAATTATGTACAGACTGAATGAATCTAGGAAAGAAAATATCATTACCTCGCTTGGTTGGGTTCTTACCAAGCTTTCCATACAGCTCTTGCATTATCAGCTTTCCAACATTCAATTTTTTGCCATAGGCCAATGAGTACCCAATTTGCTGAACAGGTGCACTCAGTTGATCAAAGCTTGATTTCCTTCCAGTGAAGACTTGTAGCAGTGTTGCAAACATATAGCTCCACTCCTTCCTAAGAAATTTTCTGTTCAAGTTCCCAACTTTAATTGTGTCTGAGTATCTGATGAACTCGAAAAATTCAGCAAGTTGATCATCAGTAACTAACTCATCATATGCATCCTGATAAAGATCCAAAGCCTTGCTCATATCTTCAGATGTGATAGTGAACTCTTTACCCAGAATGGTGCAGTTGATGATGTAGTCTAAACCACCATTTTCAAGAGCGATTGACTCGGTAACAGCAGAGCCCCAAAACTGTTCTAGAACATCTAGATACAGAGTTGGATTGGCTGAAAGTGCGCCCTTGATGTAGGACTCAGACATCCATCGTATAAAGCATTTGTAATTGGGGTTTGTGGCCTCTACATCACTAGTGATAGCGATGTAGTTGGTAGTAGCAGGTAGGTTGAATTGTCTGTTTGCCATTGATTACGGATAAGAGAGAAGAGAATAGAGGTTGAAGAAGAAATTTAGCTTTTGCAATTAGGATTTTCAGAGGTTTTAGCTTGAGAAATCGAATGAAATGAAAGAAGTAGTTGTGGAATTGTATAAGTATGAAGTACTTGAACTGTCGATTAGATATATGTTTTGTATCGACAAGTCAAGCATTCGAGAAGTGTAAAACAACTATTCGATATGTCAAGAAAGGCTTATTCGATAACTCAAGCAGGTAGTAACTCACAGCTGGCAGTTTATCCAATTTAAAATTGAATAAAATATGTTTTTATGAGCGAATTAAGATTTTAGACAAAATCCAAAAACGATTGGAATTCAGCAATAATTCAGCTTTCCAAAATGATTCGAGAACTCAAAATATGATATTCGAGAACTGAGATAATTAGAGAACTCTAGTACCATATTCGAGAAGTCAAGTATATCTCCATTCGATATCTCTAAAAGACACTATTCGAGAACTCAAAAATACTCTAAGGGGAGTTGTTAGAGAAGTCGAACAGTAACACAGAATGAATCATTAGAGAATTCAGACTTATCGAAATAAGCTTTCACTCATAAAATTCAATTTTCACTATCTTTTAAAATTTACTAGAAATATTCAGTGAAGAATATTCTAACAAATTAAATAGTGATTTTCTTAAAATTTCATAGAAATTCCAAAAGTTAACAAAATATGATTTTTCAGCATATGCAACAGAATTGAAATATTTATAAATCATATTTCAGCCAACACTTACTTCAAAAATATTGAGCATTTAGATAAAAAAAAGTGTTTACTGTTGCAACAATTTTGTTGATACTTTCACTTAGCCAGATTCTAAAGAATTCAGCATTCCAATCTCACTAACCAACATAGTGAAAATGGCTTCATCCAATGGCTTAGTGAATATATCAGCTAATTGTTTATCTATGGGAACATAATGTAACTCAATGGTTCCATTAGTTGCATGTTCCCTGATAAAATGATATCTGATGTCAATATGCTTTGTTCTAGAATGATTGACAGGATTGGAAACTATAGAGATTGCACTTGTGTTGTCACACATGATAGGAATCTTTTCCAACACAAGTCCATAATCTCTAAGTTGGTTTCTAATCCAAAGCACTTGAGCACAACAACTACCAGCAACTATGTATTCAGCCTCAGCTATGGAAGTTGATGCAGATTGTTGTTTCTTACTGTACCAAGAGACTAACCTTTGTCTAAGAAACTGGCAGCTTCCTAAGGTGCTTTTCCTATCCACTCTGTATCTAGCATAATCAGCATCAGAATAACCAACCAGATTGAACCCTGTGTCCTTAGGATACCATAAACCCAAGTTTGGAGTGCCCTTCAGATATTTAAAGATCCTTTTAATAGCAATCATGTGTGATTCCTTTGGATTTGATTGAAACCTTGCACACAGACATGTAGCAAACATGATGTCTGGCCTACTTGCAGTGAGATAGAGTAGAGAACTAACCATGCCTCTGTAGACTGAGATATCTACCTTCTTGCCCTTAGCATCTTCATCTAATTTAGTGGCAATGGCCATGGGTGTCTTTGCAGGTGAGCTTTCTTCCAAGTCAAACTTCTTCAATAGGTCTTTGATGTACTTGGTTTGACTAATAAAGATACCATCCTTCCTTTGATTAACTTGCAGTCCAAGAAAGAATGTCAACTCTCCCATCATGCTCATCTCATATCTGCTTTGCATGAGCTTAGAAAACTTTTCACACAGTTTCTCATTCGTAGAGCCAAATATGATATCATCCACATAAATTTGAACTAGGATAATATCATTACCATGCTTCTTGTAAAACAGTGTCTTGTCCAATGTTCCTCTAGTGAACTGATTTTCAAGAAGAAATTGTGATAGAGTGTCATACCATGCTCTTGGAGCCTGCTTAAGTCCATACAATGCCTTAAGCAGTCTGTAGACAAATTTTGGGAAATGTGGATGTGGTTGTTGCACATATACTTCTTTTTCCAACTCTCCATTCAGAAATGCACTCTTGACATCCATTTGATAAACTTTAAAATTTGAATGTGTAGCAAATGCCAAGAAGATTCTGATGGCTTCCAGTCTGGCAACAGGGGCAAATGTCTCATCATAGTCAATGCCTTCTTGTTGAGAGTATCCTTTTGCAACCAACCTTGCTTTGTTCCTTATAATTACACCATATTCATCCATCTTATTTTTCAGAACCCATTTTGTTCCAACAATGGTTCTGTTCTTTGGTGCAGGCACAAGCTCCCATACTTTGTTTCTTTCAAATTGATTTAGCACTTCTTGCATGGCAATAATCCATTCTGGATCCAACAGTGCATCATCAAGTTTCTTAGGCTCAACTTGAGACAGAAATCAGAGACACTCATTTTGAGTTGCTATCCTTGTTCTCACTCCTGCATTTGGATCTCCAATAATTTGTTCTGCAGTATGTGATCTATCCCATTTTATTGTATGCTCGGGTTGATTCCTTAAATGAGATGTTGCTTCATCATCCAAATTGTGATCAAATTCATTTCCTCCCTCTGTGAAAGTGCTCTCATTCACAGGTGTGTCTTGGATGCTTGTATCTTCACTATTGATTGGCACAAACTCTTCTCTTGCTTCATCATTCACTGGAGTTTGTTGAGCTGTAGTCTCAACTTCAATTTCAATCTCTTCAACAGAATCATCCATATCTTCAAACCTCAATGGATCTCTATCTTCATCATTAACTTCTTCTAGTGCAGGTAGTTTGCTGTCATTAAATGTCACATCTGTGCTTTCCATAACTTTTTTTTGACTGATGACATAAACCTTGTAAGCTATTCTCTCCAATGAATAGCCAAGAAATATTCCTTCAAATGCATTTGCATCAAATTTTCCAACATATTCTGAATTATCCTTCAACACAAAGCATTTGCTTCCAAAAGCATGAACATGCTTAAGAGTGAGCTTTTTTCCAGTCATCAAATTGTAAGGCGTCTTTCCATTATTTTTGTTGATGGGGGTTCTATTTTGAATATAGCATGCAGTGCTCACAGCCTCAACCCAAAAACATGTAGGCATCTTTGCATCAAGTAACATTGTTCTTGCAGCCTCAATTAGAGTTCTATTCTTTCTATCAACAACTCCATTTTGTTATGGGGTCCTTGGAGCTGAGAATTGTTGTGAAATACCATTCTCTTTGCAGAATGCTTTAAGCATGGCATTTCTGAACTCTGTTCCATTGTCACTTCTCAATGCAGTCACACTTGCATTGTTGGCCTTCACATCTTTATCAACTTTCTTTATATGCACAATGATTGCTTGTGGAGCCTCATCCTTTGATGCTAGAAATTCCACCCATGTATACCTTGTAAAGTCATCAACCATCACCAGGGCATACTTCTTTCTTGCTAAAGACATAATGTTGACAGGCCCAAACTGATCCATGTGAATTAGTTGTAAGGGCTTGGTGATTGATGTCACTGTCTTTGACTTGTGGCTTGACCTTTTCATCTTTCCTTTCTGGAAAGCCTCACACACTCCTTCTTGAGAGAATTCAAGTGTGGGCATGCCTCTCACTAACTCTCTTTTGACTAAAGAGTTAATGGCCTTGAAGTTCAAGTGTGATAACTTCTTATGCCACAACCAACAATCTTCATTTGATGTCTTTGTGTAAAAGCAATTGCAGAGTCCATATTGGCTACAAACAGGCTTCCTTTCCTGACTCCAGTTAGAGCAAGATCACCAGTCTTCTTCTGAGTAATCAAACATTCATTTTTGTCAAAATCAACTTTAAAACCACTGTTAGTAAACTGACCAACACTCAGTAGATTATGCTTGAGTCCTTTAACCAGTGCTACATCTTCAACGATGACATTACCAACTTTCAGTTTGACATATCCCAATGTGTTACCAATGCTGTCATCTCCAAAAGTAACCATAGGGCCAGCCTTCTCTTCATACTGTGATAGCAGGTCCATATCACCAGTTGTTCACACAAAATCACGTAAGCGTACGTGGTCACAAGTAATATAGATTTAAGTCAAGTTCGTTCCCACAGAGATCTGGTTTAGGTTTCAATTCAGTTAATGCACTTATGCAACAATGAATGGTTTTTATTCACTGCTAAGACAATTAACAAGATTGAGTTTTGATTAACTAAATTTAACTAAAAAGCAAATTAACAAACTAAGAATTAAATAACTAATGAGAATTTGAATCGAGTTACTTATGCTAGAGAAAACATGGGATCCTAACTTCATTAAATACTTTGCTTATATCTGATGCCTTTAATCATTATATGCAATGGTTATGATATCTGATCGGACAACACGAAACAAGTACACACTACCTATCAGTATACGTATACCAAACTACTCATACATCCACAAAAGAGATAGAAGATGAATATACACCAATTATGCTTAGACCCTATATGTCTATAAAATTTGAAAACATAACGGTTGAGGAACAAGTTATCCATAAAGATCACACAAGGCAGAGTAAGATAGTTCAAATTACACTACGAATCATGTTGATAAACAATCATGAACCTATGCTAGCATGGCAAGTTCTAAATCTCAAGATCCACTTTTACTTCACAAGAGATTAACAGATTAGATGTTAGCTACGCATCTAATAATTAAGCATAACCATACGAGGATATCAATATACATCACACACAGATCTTTAAAGCATCAAAATACTAAAGCTCCATAAATAAATCCGTTAGAATCCCATGACAATGATTAGTTCATAATCGAACTGCTCGTCACCATGGGATCTGATGAAAACATGATAGTGAACGAAGTATTAAAGATTACAAATAAACTAGAGTAATGAGTTAAGAAAACAAATCCGAAATCCAGAGTATCGCCTAATTTAGAAGAATACAAAAGTAGATCTAGATCTCCGAATGCTGTCACGTCCTTCGAAATCCGTCTCCAAGTCTGACTCTCTATCTCTAGCTCTCGTTGTGTTTATTCTAAGTACTGGTACAAATTATGTTGATAGGATGTGTTTATATAGGCCACGGGAGTCTTGTCCAGCAAGAAACTACCAAAACAGAATTAAAATAGAATTTCTGCAGTTCGGCACAAAATACGTTTCCTAAACTGATTCTGTTTTGAAGGAAAATTCGTAACTGACTTTTATTCAGTATTTCTGGGCCGTTCCATTTGTATTTGGACATCTGAACCACTTTATAATGAAAGAGAATTCCGTTATCTTCGCGTGGACTGTAAGATCGTCCAAAACGGACTTGTAGAACTCAAGATATGGCCCAAACAGTGAATCAGGATTTTTTCCCGAACTGGTAGCGCTGCCTGCGCTCTTTTTTACTGTTTGGGCGCTGCTTGCGCTCCTCTGTGGCGTAGCTGCGCTAGTGAGGCCTGCTAGTTGCTGATTTTGTGCTGATTTCTTCATTTTTTCTCCATTTTCTTCCGTTTCTTTTGCACTAGCTCCTGTCTTCAATCCTTTGACTCATGAATCTTCATGATAGCATAAAGGAATACTCTTTCCTTCATTCCAATGCTCACTTTCAACTCCAAGATCGACGAAAATCAACAACCTTAGCCGACATTTTACGAACCTGCACAAGTAGACAAAAATACATTAAAAACACAACATACTTGAGGTCAAGACATCAATTTACGCCGAAATGAAGCGCTCCAAGTGGATATGAAATCCTCTTATCACCAGTCATATGATTTGAGCATCCACTGTCCAAAATCCACATGACTTTCTCTTCCTTTTCTTTGCCCTGCAAACACGAGTGTATTACTTCTTCTTTGGTACCCAAATGAGTTTGGGTCCACCTGGCTTAGAAACTGTTTTATCGTAAACAGCATGCTTATCAACTTTCTTAGAGCTAGTCTTCTTATCACAACTAGGGGTCTTAGAGCTTGAATTCTCAGACTTAGGTGACAGAGGTACCTTCCTAGCCTTAGGAGGACTTGAAAACTTTGACCTTGTGTAGTGTGTGTGAATTGTGACTTATACAACCATCAATGAATTGCCTTCTCAAATTGAAACAGCTAGTCATAACATTCATATTGCATGGCAGACAGTGAAATTTATCACAAAATGGAGAATCTCTATGTCTTAAAGGCACAGAGCAATCATAGAAAGGTTTAGGCACAATTCCAACAGGTTTCTTGCATGCATGAGTTAAATGATTAGTACTAAAACAGTTTTGACATGTTTTCCTATGGGCATTTGGCACATATGCATAGTTGTTATCTTTGTTGATCCCTAGTTTGCCATTACTGTTTTGTTTCTTTTTAGCCACATTCTTCACAGATTCATTCCTTTTAGCTGGTTCAAACTTAACAGATTTTTCAGTTTTAGGTTCAACTCCAACAGGCTTCTTGGCTTTCACTTTGGTACTCTTATTCTTAGAGGATGCTGGTTGTTCACTTGATTGTGCTTCATCTTCATCAATCAACATTTGCTTTATGAGTAAGGCTTCCTCAACAATTTCAAGTGTTGATTCTTTAAAGATAGGTGCCTTAGCATTTTTCAAAACATGAGGCACATTCTGATGAATAGCCTTGTCATCTTCAATGACAGCACAGCCTTTCCTCTTCTTGAGAGTATCATAATCAAATCCAATAGCAGCCTTTACATTCTCCTGATGTTTCTCATGATAGGACTGCAATAGGCAAGAGGAGTTCTTAAAGGTCTTTAGTTTAAACTCATTTTCAGCTAATTCATCCCTAAGAACCTTTTCAATCTGACTAGCACATAGAACCTTATTCTCTAGATATTCAACTTCTTTCTTAAGGTTTTCTACTTGCATACAGTTAGCTCTAGTTCCTCATTTCTTTTGTTTAATAGTTCATTTTTAGCAGACAATTTCAAAATATCTTCATTAGCAGCAGTCATACTGGTATGAATGTTAAACATCTCAATAGATAGTTGTTCAATCATATCTTTATATTCAGAAACAAACATGTCTATGGTAGTGAGAGATGGTACATGAGAGTCTGATGGAGATGTCTCTTCCTTGGAATTGGCCATCAAGGCATAGTTGCAAAACTCTTGCTCTTCTCCATCACTGTCAGTGTCATCCCAACACTTCCCTTTAGCTATGTAGGCCTTGCCTGGTGTTTGCTTTCTGAGAAGGGCCTCATATTTAGCTTCAAACTCTAGAAACTCTTTATCCTTCTTTTTAGGCTTTTTACATTCACTAGCAAAATGCCCTAGGTCATTGCATCTATAACATCTCACAGATGACCTATCCACATAGCCAGTTTTGAATTTATTTTTGTTTGGCTTCACAGGTGCTTTGCTCTTGTTGAATGAATGGTTCTGAGGTCTAGGTTTGAAGGGTTGCTTTATCTTGAATATGATATTTGGAAATTTTCTGGCCATGAAAGCATATGATGTATTTTCCATGCTATCTAGCTCCTCAAGAGTGTAGAACTTATCTTCTTCTTTCTGTTCCTCAGCAACAGCCTCAAGCAGCTCCACTACTGGTTCCTCATCCACTATCTCTTCAATTATCAGCTGGCATATAGAGGCTTCAAGGTCTTGTATAGATTTGTTTACAATCAAGGCACATGATGTGTTGATCATTTTTCCTTGGTCGGCTTGGATAGCCCTCTTCTGCAACAGCTCCAGCTCATGAGTCTTTAACACACCATAAAGCATATCATATGTAAATATGTTCAAATCTCTTTCCCTTAGAGAAATGACCCTTTGCTCTAGGTGGTTGGGTGAAGAGAGTAGAAATTTCATATTCAGTTCTTTGGTGTTGTAGACTTTTCCATTCATCTGTAGCTCAGTCACCAGCTTGTGAAATCTCTCAAACATGTCAGTAATGTTTTCTTTGGGTTGTGCCATAAAAGCCTCATACTATGTGACCAGTATCTGTTTCTTGTTTTCTCTAATCTCATATGTCCCTTCACATAGAATTCCAATGTGATCCCACATCTCTTTTGCTATTATGCAAGAGGCAATATTAGCAAACATTGACATCTCCATTGAATCTATGATTAACAGCATTAGATGACTGTCAAAGGCAACCTTCTCCTTCTCTATGTCTGTCCATTTGGATGGATCTTTAGCAACATAAGATCTTAAGATGGTTATGGTTCCAACAGTTGACTCAGCAATCTCTTGTTGTGGAACAAATGAACCATTCTTGAGAATCTCAGGGTATAGAGGGTTAGCAGCTTTGATGAACAACATCATCTTGATTTTCCAGAGGTTGTAGTTATCCTTATCAAACTTAGGGACTTTCACCGTTCCTGTTGTCTTTGGTGTATTCATAATGATCTTTTTCTGTTTTGATTAACAGCCTGCTCTGATACCACTTGTTGAATATGAAATACACACAGAGGAAAATACAGAGGGGGGTTGAATGTATTTTCAAACTTTTCTTTGAATATGAATTTCAAGAATGTTTGTTTGATGTTTGTGTAGCTCAGTATGTGTTTGTGTTTATTAGAATATGAATGCGGAAAATAATATACACACTAACACAATACTCACTTTAATCTAATATTTTATTAGATCAAGATTTGCTACAAACTGTGAATACAGAAGTTAGTATCCTCGGCTTCTTTTTCTTAGAGAGATATATCTTGAATAGTTCTCTATTTAATTACCCTCTATTATCTCTTTTTGCTAATGGTGTTGAGGTTGTATACTTATAGAACATGTGTACGGTCCACTTTCTACAAATGATGGAACAAACAAAAATTACTTTCTAAGGTGTCTATCCTTTTTGAGAAAGGGTTTGAACGGGCATGCAATGTGACCATCTTCTTAGCCTGTTCTGTAACACCACTTTAGCAGGTACCTCTGAAATATCTCTCCAAGCTTCCTTGTAGGCTTTCCACGTACACTTACAGTTATGGTGGTCCTGTAATTGTACTGGCTTGTTGCAGGTTTCTGACTTGTACAATTTCCAGTAATTTGTCTCCAAGAATCCATTTGAGAAGTAATTAAGTGATCGATTCGAGAACTAGAATTGACTTAATAGATAACTCTGAGTTCTCGAATACTGAATCCTTGAGATATCGAACTACTTCTCGAAGTGACTATTTCTTTAGGAGTCCTTGAGTTATCGAATAGAATAATTGATTTATCGAATCCTGGAGATGTCGAATAGCTTCTTAAGTCCTTGAGATATCGAATGTAACTTTGACTTGTTGACTCTTTGAGAACTCGAATGATGCTTTGACTTGTAGACTTCTTGATTTCTTGATTTCTCGAATAGAGTTATAGACATGTCGAATCCCTGAGTTATCGAATGATACTTTGACTTGTTGACTCCTTGAGATATCGAACAGTGTCTTTTGAGATATCGAATTCCTGAATTCTCGAAAGCTGGACTTATCTAATAGACAAAAGTACTTCTCGAATTAGTACTTAGACAAATCTTTAATCTTCAAAAATCCAACTGTGTTTATTTTGACGGCCTTGTTCTTCAAGCTTGAGGGATGATCTCTGGATCTTCTTTCAAGCATTATTCCATGACTTAATTTACAGTTTACACAGGTAGAGTTTTGATGCCTATTACAAGTACTAGATACAAGTAGAAACTCTACAACTAGAGGTTCTCCCAGTTAAAGGGTAATGTAAGTAATGTAAAGCGTTACAAACAATTAGGCTTGTTATTAGATTTGTACAGGCATGCCTCTGTGACTAACATGAGTTGTAAAATACACTTATATCAATGTAAGATGAAATCAAAAATTATGATTTTAGATATTATTTAGATATACAATCTATTAATATTATCTATTCATATGATATTAGACAACAATCTAGAATGCCGATTAAATTAGGTTGCATATACGTATTGAATTTGTGCTACTCAAAAAATGTCGTACGTATTAGTTCTATACCTCCATAAAAGATGTTTATGTGTAACATCGATATTGTCATCCAACGTGTTATTTTGATACTTTGGAGAGAGCCCGTTGAAAGTTTCAAGTAACGTAATAAGTCTACCGTT
Organism: Saposhnikovia divaricata; assembly: GCA_036435485.1. Classification (NCBI taxonomy): domain Eukaryota; kingdom Viridiplantae; phylum Streptophyta; class Magnoliopsida; order Apiales; family Apiaceae; genus Saposhnikovia; species Saposhnikovia divaricata. The sequence goes on from CM071598.1 coordinate 54,588,343, forward strand.
AGTGCCAGAATTTTCATATTCTGTCGACGACTTGGTTTTACATTGACGACTAGGCATTATGCTGACAATTACGATCTAGACGAGTATGTATGGAAGATAGCTTGATATAAAATGAGTGATAATTCATAGTTACAACGTCTATAAGACTAATAAAGACCAAGTCAGACGTTGAACCAGTCAGACAGGAACAGAAATATGCTTGACAACTACGTATTACATTGACAGATACAAGACAACAAAGTGACTAAGTCTACTCGTCAGCTAACAACCTTGAATTGTAGAAGATAAAACAGGAACTACAGCTACATGATTGAAACAAGGTCAAAACCATCACCTAAAGAATATCTACATCGGAGTTGGAGATGGCAGATATATACATTCAAAAAGAAGATAAACACAAGTATTGTTGACTACTTAGCCAATTACTTAGTGATAAATTTAGATGTTCTAAGTACAGGACGAGTAGTGACAATATACTAGACAAATACGTTTTTCATCATTATCTTCTCATCTTTTGTACTTGTAATACTCAATTTTTACATTACTAGTGGTTATCTTTGATTGGGACAATCCCACCTGCGATTTTTAACTTTCTTTAAGGGATTTTCCGCGTCACCAAAACGTTTCCGTCTTGTTTCTTTATCGTTTTTTACATGTTATCTAGTTTTCTATCTGTTCATATAGAAAGAAATCTATTAGCCTTAGATTTTAACCCTGCAAAATTTTACCAAAACATCTGCCACTTCTGAAATCAAATTAAATAATTACTTCTTCTAATTATATATTAATAATCTTTATATTATTCTTGTACTATATTAATAAATTTTTATAATTATTTTAGTGCATGAATATACGAGACAGAAAAAGACGTTACTAACTTTGAATTTTTGGGTCATACTACGTTATCCTTAATAACAGAATAATACTTACAATTGAGTAAGCAAAGAAACAACAATTTTACAAAAATCATAAGGCAAACACGGATGATGTGAGAGATGTTTCATGATATAGCATGCTCTTATATTTTGCAAAATTTTATCACGTTCATATTTTGTCCTAATTTAACAAATTGAAAAATCTAGTCGAATTCGGATTCTGTTATATTTTAATAGTTTATCTTTCATTCTTAATGTAATGGTTGAGACCATTAACATTATTTTGTTCAATTATATCACCATAATTTTTACTACCATAAAAGGAGAACAATATAAGTACATACAAAACGTAAACATCATAACATTCTCTTGCTAAGAAACAAAAAACATCTTTTATAAAAATTGCTTTGGTAACTTGAACACATGATAATTCTTTTAAACTCGCAAAATCTCGATCTGATTTATTTATGATTCACAAAATATTTGTTACATAATGTGATTAATACCATCTTTCAACAAGATCAGTCAATCATGATAAATCCAAACAATCATTCTTACACATGGCTTAACTATCACAAACAAATTAAGTAATTTAAACATATTTTTAATAACAAAAAATTAGTTGTTTATTGACACATGCCCATGCCTTGCATGACCTGTTACGTTTGTATTATATTTATTTATAATAAAAATGTTTTATTTAAAAAGTAATTTGTAATAATAATTAAATTCCAAAAACAAAATGATTTTGCCAGTTCTACACACACGGTCTAAAAAATAAAAACAAATGAAACGAATATATAATGTTTAATAAGATTAACCCTTATTACTTTATTTATTCCTCTAGAATTGATTAACATAAATTAAAAATGTGTTATCCTTACTTGTAAGTTAAAAATCATACATTTCACAACAATATATACATTGATGGATATAAAATATATTTTTTTTATATTCATTTTATCACACTTAAAATTAAGAAATAAAAAATAATATTTATAAAAATTAATAAAAAAATTCAAATAACAAAAAACAATAATTAGAGAAAACTTGAAATTTGTACATAGATAGGTGTTGAAATTTATGAGGTGTTGGCCCTATCTATCACCATCACCCAAATATTACAACTCAAAAACTTGGTCCAAAATATCACTCCAGGACATAGTATTAAACTGTGTTTTGGTTTTTTTTCTTCTTTTTTGGTAACGTGCGTCTAGCGTGTTTTTTTTTGTTTTGTTGACTTCAAACGCGAGATCATATTGTGTCTTGATACAAACGCTGAGTGAAGTTTGGTTTTCAGAGACCCAACGCCACTTTATGTGGCGTTTGGGCTTTTTTACTTTTTTTTTGTCTTTTTTTTTTGTCTTATTTTTTTTGTTTTCTTCTAAATATATATTTATAAAAAATATTAAAAAAGTTATTTATAAATGGTTAATTAAAATATAAATTTATATTTTTTAAAGTTCGTATACAGTTTATTCGTCGTTCTGAATATTTCTAAAATCCAAAATGGAAACGTTGAACCCCAAAAATTAATTGTTGAACCCCTAAATTTAATTAAAATTGTATTTTTTAAATTTAAAATTTTTAATTAAAAAATTGAATCCGGCGGCCTGATTTTTTAAACGCTAATAAGTTAGGGTATAGGGTTTAGGGTTGTAAACAACCCTAAACCCCAAACCCTAAACCCTAAGTTCGTATACGGTTTATCCGTCATTCGGAATATTTTTAAAACCCAAAATGGAACTGTTGAACCCCAAAGGTTAACCGTTGAAATTCCGAGGGTATACAGATAAAATTTTAAAATTTTAATTAAAAAAATTGAATCCGTCGGCCTGATTTTTCAGGATAAGTTAGGGTTTAGGGTCTAGGATTTAGGTATGTAAACAACCCTAAATCCCAAACCCTAAACCCTAAATTGGTATATGGTTTATTCGTCGTTCTGAATATTTATAAAACCTAAACGGAAACGTTTAACCTCAAAAGTTAATTATTGAATCCCAAGGTTAATTAAAATTATATTTTTAAAAATTAAAAAAGTACAATTTTAATTGACCATTTTTAATATTATTTGCAAATACATGTTTAAAAGAAAAAAAAGGTTAAGAAAAAAAAACAAGAAAAAAAAATACCAACCCCAATGCTACATAATGTGGCGTTTCCCCCCTCCCCTAACTTAAGTCACGGTAACGCTATATCAACTTTGGTTTTACACCCAGAACGCTAACTTATCTAGCGTTGTAATTTTAAAAAAAATAAAATTCTAAAATGCTAAGCGATCTAGCGTTTCTAAAAAAAATATATATCAAAAACGGTACACTATGTTTGGTTATGGAGTGATATTTGGGACCAATATTTTAAGTTAGGATATTTTGAATTAATTACTCTAAAATTATGATATTGGGGACTTTTTTTTCAAATTTATGCAATTTTTTGATAAATACTGATTTCACTGTTGTATAGATCATATGCAAGTACAACACACATATATCTGATGAGACCGGTGAAGTTGGTTGAAAGCTCCGCCCAATTTCGATACATTCGATGAACACACAAACACCCACCTCTTTATTCTCACCATAACACACACGCACACGCACACACTTTCTTCCCAACAAATACAGAAACAAAACCCCCATTTTGTTGATTTTCCAATCCAATCTCTCCCTCATTTCTCAACTCTCTCCTCAATTCAACCCCAACCCATTTCACAATGTCTCATCTTTTGCACACTTCATTCATCTCCACCACCAAAACCCCTTCTCTCTACCGGCCCACCACTGTTTTACCCCAACCCCATTTCAAGAAACCCACAAAAATCCAAGCCAAGATTCGAGAAATCTTCATGCCTGCACTTAGTTCAACAATGACTGAAGGAAAGATTGTATCTTGGGTTAAATCAGAAGGTGATAAGTTATCTAAAGGTGAATCAGTTGTTGTGGTTGAGTCTGATAAGGCTGATATGGATGTTGAGACTTTTTATGATGGCTATTTGGCTGCTATTATGGTTGATGAAGGTGGTGTTGCTGCTGTTGGATCAGCTATTGGGTTGTTAGCTGAGACTGAAGAGGAGATTCAGATGGCTAAAGATAAGGCTTCCAATAATGCGGGTTCTTCGAGTGGTGCTGCTGCTTCTCCTCCTGCTCCGGTGGAGGCTAAGGCTGCTGTTAGTGATTCTGTTCCTAAGGGTGAGGATTGAGTCTTTACTTTGTTTTTTGGTTGTTTGATTGATACTTGTTTCATTGTCTGCGTGTGTTTGTTAACGTTTACATACACAATTATGTTTGATAATTAGTACAAGGGGCGAGGGAGGTAGGAGAGGGCTTGTGCATTGCTTGTTTATATGTTTAGGAAGACGTGATCTTATGATGTTGTGCATTGTTGATGTTTTTGGACCTGGGGTGAGTAATTGCCTAGTGTTTTACATTTAAAATTGTATTTGGGTGAGGGAGCAAGGAGAAGGTGTGTACATGACTGACATTTGAATAATCATGTAGGATTGAACTTTCAAGTTTAAAGTACCCTTTGCACAAATAGGAATCCCCTTCGAGACCTTGTTCCGGCTATCTAATATCTACTTAAAAAAGTGTTGTTGCTTTGGAGTTTCTTCTTTTCTTTCGTTTCATATTAAGGAAGTGCACATCTTTAGCAATTGAAGTGTGATGGACTGATGGTTGGAAAATATAACGGGAACTTTATCATTGATATATATATATATATATATATATATATGTATATATATATATATATGGATGTTATAACTACCCGGGAAAATGAAAAACAAGAAACCTTGTCGTTCTGTCTTTACATATCTTCTGAATATTGTTGCAACTTTTCAGCAATTGAATCTGCCCCCAAGGCAAAGTCAGTAACTGGATCATCAGTGCATCCTGCATCAGAAGGAGGGAAAAGGATTGTGGCATCTCCATATGCAAAAAAGTTGGCTAAGGAGTTGAAGGTAGACTTGAGCGGTGTTGTTGGAAGCGGACCAATGGGTAGGATTGTTGCCAAGGATGTTGAAGCTGCAGCAGCTACAGGTGTTGTTGTTGATACAGCCAAGCCGAATGTGAGTGTTAAGCCAGATGCCGGCCCGAAAGTTGAACTGGGTTCGGTTGTTCCATTTACTGCAATGCAGTCAGCTGTTAGTAGAAATATGGTGGAAAGTCTTGCAGTGCCTACATTTAGGGTCGGATATACAATTTCAACTGATGCACTTGACGCTCTCTACAAGAAGGTACATATATCCTTTACTAAGTCATGAATTCTTTTATCTGAAACTCTACATGTATACTATGTTGTTGCATTGATGCAGAACGTAAGATATTTTTAGTAAAAATGAAGATGTTTGTGTTTGAATATGAGATACAATGTGATGATCCTGATTTGTGACTTCTTATATATTTTTAATTTTACTTACAGTTAACATCTTTGTTAAAAGATATTACATAAATGACTGATGTCTCTATGCTTCATTTTATTAGACCTCATCTATCTTATCTCTGTCATTGTACACCTAATAATGTTAACCTGATATCCTATTATTTTTTTAGGAGGCGTTAGACTTTAGTTTTATAATGCAATGCATAGTCAAAAAAATAAAAAATCAAGGATTGAAACATTAGATGATTTTGCTAGTAGCTCTACTACATGCATTTCCTTTCATTATTTTATTAATTAAAATCTTACAATACATTTTTTTTTGGCTATCGGTGAAGTGGAATCACTGAAAAAGGACAAAATAGCACTTTGATTCAAGTTAAAGTCTACATTTTCATATTTAATAGAATTACTGATCTTTTTTTTTTAATGCGGTGAGCCTGTAATATCGTAAAATCTTTTTGTTTCTTCCTCTCCAAAAAAGTTTCTCAAGTTAACTGTCTACTGTATGTGTATAAATAGTACTCATTTGTTGCAAATTTGAAGTTGAGTCGGACCATTCGTGACAGAGGTAAGTAAAAGGTTTCCAGTTCTGCTAGATGTTTTGCAATGAACAGGGTGTAGGAAGTCTATCCAACTTTGCTAGATAATAATGGCCAAAAATTAACTAATTTAGATGAATCAGCCTCAAATAGGCTGTAATGAACCTAAATGGTTCAGCTTAGGTCATCAACCATCTAATTTCACATTGTTTGCAGTCATGTGGAATCATATTAATGCAGTAATTGCTAGTTATTTATTCTTTTGCTAAATGTTCTGGAAATATTTTTCTCTTACTAATCGATCTTAGATCCATTAATTTTACATAATAAGTAAATAGTTTACATATCACTCATTGTTCTTTGTATTTGAAAAAACTTACAGATAAAATCAAAGGGAGTGACCATGACTGCAATGCTAGCAAAAGCGACAGCTCTTGCACTGGCTGCACATCCTGTGGTGAATTCAAGTTGTAGGGATGGAAAGAGCTTTACCTATAACAGCAGCATTAACATTGCTGTTGCTGTGGCTATTGATGGGGGGTTGATTACACCTGTGCTTCCTGATGCTGACAAGGTCAGTATTTATCAGATTCTGTTTAGTTGCATTTCTTCATAGGTTTTTAGATATCGAAAATTATGTGAATGGTGGATTCTGTTATTCTTTTAGGTTGACATATACACATTATCACGCAAGTGGAAGGAGTTGGTAGACAAGGCTCGTGCAAAGCAGCTGCAACCACATGAATACACCACAGGTATTTGCAAAAATACTTCCTAGTTCTTAGATTGCTTTTGATATGGTTATGATACTTGGTATATTGTTCTATCGACTTTTTTGTCTGAGCATACCCAGCAAACTCTTCATCAGCTCATTCTCCTTGTACGATCATAATGTGGAAGATTATCGGTGAACACTGTTTCTGTAACCATCCCCTCATTTAAGAGAGCGTCAGTCACTCTGCAAGTGTAGACTAACGACCTCTTTGCTATGTTCAGTCGTGATTGCTGATTTCTATCTAATCTGGCAAAGCACGTGTCTTACACTAATATCTGCATGAGAAATAAAGAGAAGTAAACGAGAGATGTTATGATGTAGTAACATTATAACATACCTGTGTCATCCCTCCCTTCTCCCTTTCTCTGCATTAAAGCTCTTGATTGATGGCTGAGATTTAAGGCATCTGCATATAAAAGATAGGGAGTAAAATATTTATTGACTTATTTAATATAAAGATTTATTACTTTTATTTATTTTGTAATTCATAGTAAAATCATTAAGCATAAATATCTATCTATATATATATATATATGAATATGTATTAAAGCATTCCTTGCTTCCAATGGGTTATAAGATTTTTTTATTTATTATAAGGGTACAAAGTGACGACCCCTCTTCCAGTCTACTTGGTATTTTATTTTTCTATTGAGTTTCTTGGTAGTGCATAAATTGTTTTTCAGTTAGACACTCGGACCTCTGTTGTATTTTTATCCTGATTATTATGTTTGTATGTGATATACACGGTCAATGCACTTGGAACCATAATTAGACAGATTAAAGCATCCCTTTTAGCTGAAACAACGCTCTATGTAAATGGTTAAATTATAACTTGTCAAATGTTATTGTTATTTGTTGGTTGATATGCAGTGCATAGGGTAATCTAGTAGGTATATTTTAATTGAAGTTGTCATGTCATTATATGTTCATCTGGTTGATGCTTACAACCTAATATCTTACCTCCCAATGTCAAAGTAAATAAATTTATATGACAACCCAATATGTTCATGCAGATGGGGTCAATCACTTTCAAATTCATAATTTTCACTTGTGCCCCGGACACGGACACACACACACACATGCAAACAACACTCACCTACATCTTATTATTCTAACAACACAAAAAACTTTAAACTTGTCATAATTAATTATACAGTGTAGGTATTACTTATGTTGGACGCTTATTTTACAAAGTGAAGCTTCACTTGAACGGTTGTACCTGAAAATGTCATCTGCTGCTGCTGCTACTGTTGTATTGAAATTAAATATGCCATTTTATTATTTGTTTAATGATGCTGTTTGCTGGTATTTAGGCACTTTTACTCTTTCCAACCTGGGCATGTTTGGTGTGGATCGCTTTGATGCCATCTTACCACCAGGCACTGTAAGTGTAAAATTTCTCATGAAGCATCTTTACAAGTTACCGCTATGAATTGTGGATATTTACAAATTCTCATGAAGCATCTTTACAAGTTACCGCTATGAATTGTGGATATTGACATTTTTGTACATACTTTTGCAGGGTGCAATTATGGCTGTAGGAGCATCTCAGCCCACTGTTGTTGGTACCAAGGATGGCCGAATTGGCATGAAAAACCAGATGCAGGTAAGTTGATTTGGTTGTATCAATATAGCTTACATATTTGCTTACTCTTTTCTATTTATTCAGAAAGTTATTTTCTTACTTTGGGTAAACACATACTTCACAGGTAAATGTTACAGCTGATCATCGTGTAATTTATGGTGCTGATCTAGCATCATTCTTGCAAACACTAGCTAAGATAATCGAGGACCCTAAGGATCTCACACTCTAGCTTCATTGAGAGTACTTTCTTGTAGCGATGGCTCTATCCCCCTCTTATCATCCCCGAACTAGGCACAAGTGCAGAAAAAAATTCGCAAGCCACAATGTATTGTGTTCTTAATAGTTGCTCTTGTTAAAAGGAGTAGAATTTTTGGATTTTAATTTATACCTTTTTTAAGAAAAAAACTCGAAAATGTACATTGACATTGACTCATTGTGGTCGAGTGTGGCATTCCTTTTATGTGTTGGTGTCATTTGATTAATACTAGTGTTGTTTTTTATAACATATAAACTGTTGTCATTGCTGTATCTGTGGTCTGAAACAGGATAATACTAATTTGGAGTCATTTTATATGATTTTTTTTTTTGACAAATTAAAAGCATATTTCATTAATAACTTGAAAGAGGCTCAATCGAGACAACTCCCCAACTGATCGTACGACCAGGTTGAAAAACAAATGAATGAGTTAAATAGTTAGCCGTTTTATTTCTGGATTGTTTAAACAATTGAATACAAGTATTCTTAAAATTAAAAATGACTTTCATGGATGTCTTAGCAATCACCAATAATACTGTTAATTTATATATATTATTTAAACATGCGATATATTGAAACTTTTACATATAACAAAATCTTATAAATAAATAATATTATCTGTGAAAACGAGGCGTTTTTTAAAATTTAAAAGCACCAAAAAATAACAGGCCAAAAAATAAGAAGACAAAAATGGGGCTCAGAAAAATATCTTGAGCCGGGTTGGACCGGTTAATGGCCGGGTCAAGCTATAAAAGAGTCCGGTTTAAAGCACAGAAAATAAGATCATACATACAAGATAAACTTATCTTGAGGAACACAGTTTGGGATTGTTGAGAGATGCTTTCCTTACACATATTCTGACAGTTGATAATATAACATCATAGATTTATAGTAGTAGAACTAGAAATGCTGCTCCACTCCAATACTTCAACTCCTCTTCATACTTACTCACATGGGTCTCAAAATGTTCTTGTAAATCTAATTTACACCACCCATAAATATCCAGTTTCTGAGTTTCAAAGCTGTGGATCAAGAATACCCATCAAGCCCAAGTTCAACAACCACAAGCTCTCTCTTCAGGTAGATTATATGCATGTTTTCTTTTGGTAATGCTTGTTGTTTTCTGCATTTTGTTATGTTTGTATGTATGGATGCTTTGTTGTGTATGTCATAGATTATATTCAGAGCCGGCCCTGAGCATGTGCGACATGTTCGATCGCACAGGGCACTTCATTTTATTAGGGCACATTTTTTAGGTAGGTGTATATATGTATGTATATTTTATTTGAAAAAAAAAAGTTAAGTTTAATTTTAAAGGTTAAAAAAATTTGTAAATGAGAAAAAAGTTGAAAATGGTGTTGTCAAAATAATTAAAAAATTATTATATTGAGCAAAATAAGAAAATATTATACTTACACACAATTTTGCTTTCAAATTTCAACTAATACTAATTATTTTTATTGTTAACCGTGTAGACTATAAATATCATTAAAGTTATTAAATGTTTTTGGTTGACAACTTACACATAAATATATTTTTACAATTACAATGTAATAGTTCAATTTATCAATTATTCATTTATGAACTTGTTATGTTTTTTTTACAAATTTCAGTTAATGTTTAATATTTTATGTAGTTGTTAAAAAAATTTATTAGTATTAGGGCACTTTTTTGTTTTGTTTTGCACAGGGCATCCAAAATCGCAGGACCGGCTCTGATTATATTTAAAGCTTTTTAAACTTTGTATTTATTGTTTTTGTTATTCAGTAGAGTCTGAGTCTCACATGGATGCAGAGAAGGCTTTAATATGGTTTAAGAATTAAGATGGTCAAAGTAATTTGTAACATCTTAATTTTATGTGTTGAGGAGAATATATACCTTTCAACCAGACACTTATCCATTCTGTTGTACTTGTATTTTATTATTTTCTGTACTTTATCTTAGATTTCTGTTGGAAAAAATCACTCAACAGAAGCATGTAAAACCAGTATATATAATATAAACATGCCACAACCTATTTCTGGTGTGGACAAATTCCCAGATTTAATGGAAGTAGAGATGATGATATTAGGATGATTCTTGATGAGGGAAACGATGTTATTCCCTGTGATTATTCTTGGTTACGTACTTTCCCATTGTCAATCTGGTTCTACTTTCCCATCCGTTAATACTCGTTACTTGATTTATAAAAACTTTCACCGTCCCCTTCACTGCACACTTTATAACATTAGTGTTGTCTAAAACATGATAACGTGAAGCCTTGGTTGGCACAATATCTGCAAGTCGAAAAGTAACAACTTTTTGAAAGTTTCAATTTGGAAATAAAGGAAGATTCAAAAACCTCGCTAAAAATGTATAACCCGAGGGGAAACTTGCAAAAAACTCTGTACTTTATGCTTAAACATAAACAGATCGTATAAATGAAATAAAAATAACCCTAATCTCTTCCATCTTAAATGCAAGCTATGGATCTTCTTCATCAGATCTCTTTAGAGAAAGTTGATGAAGAGGCATGGGTCGAGCTAAACGAATAGAGAATACCTGAGTTGTTGATTTTTGGTTGATTGATGTCAATTGACCTATATCTGTTATGTTTGGGACTACACCACCTATTACATCGTTAACTATTTGAATCAACAACAAATTTGTTTCATTGAGTGTGCTAAATTACACTTCACGAGTTGTGCCTTAAAATCATCTTTTGCACATTTAGTGAGTTTATGCCTTTCACAACACTGCATAACATACTAGCATAGATATGTTTTCTCATAATTTTCTGCTCTCCAATCTTTCCCCACTACGTTTATATGATCTTGATGATCAGTTGGAGGTTTGGAAATTATGACCATACATATTTAAGTTTACATTTGATGATTAATGAATCAGATATATGGAAGACGACTGCCCATATTGCCACTCATTTCCTCAAGAAGATACGAAGGTAATCACTTAGTATTAGGCTGATCTATTTGTAATTATAGATGTTTTGTCTCGATCTTGTTTATATCTTACTCTATCAAGTATTACTCGTCTGTCTGCTATCCTTTTATCGTTGTAGTCAAGTGTTTGCTTTGTTTATCCCGTCCTTCAGCACTTGCCAATATTATCCGCAAGACAATTTCAGCACACGTATAATCAGTTACACATTAAAGATATTTTAACAACATAAAATGCCAAATCAGCACTTGGGCTTGTATATTTACAAACAAAAAAACTATGATGGCTAGCTTTCTCTTTTCTCAATTTTAAGTTTCAAATCCGTTAAGTAATTTTATTTTATAATTAGATTGCTTATATCGGAGAACAGTGACATACCTTAAGGTCAAGATTTGATTCTTAGGTTGTCAGTGTTATCGGCCACTTCCCCTTAAGCATTATAAATGTTTGTGTTGTACACTTTTAACTACTCCAACTCTTAAAGCTAATGAGTTACAGTCTCGTTTCTAGGAGGATCTGAAGCTTGATTTCAGAATAGGATCTTTATGTAGCCCAACTCATAGAGAGTTTTGTAATTTGGTTTAAGCATTATATATGTTTGTGTTGTACACTGTGAATTACTCCTACTCTTAAAGCTAGTGAGTTACAGTCTCGTTTCTAGGAGGATCTGAAGCTTGACGTAGACTTTGAACCTCTATTTATATTGGTTTCTTTGGAGCAAGTTGTTGCTTTACCTTTACCAATTCCCAGACTCCCTGAGGCCCAAACTCTATTCTTCTTTTTTCTTTTTGTTGGTTCGAAAACTAACTACGCAAGCGTACGCGGTCACAAGTAATATAATAAGATCGATCCCACGAAGACTTGGTGTTTGTTCAGAAATAGTGCTTATGCAACGACATATGATTAAACAACAAACTACTTGAATAAATATAAAAGGGGAGTTGTGTTTTATTATTTTAATTGATTTATCAAAATACTAAGTAATTCGAACTACTTGAATTAATTAAACGAAATTTTATATGTGAGAAAAATATGGGATTCTAATTTCATTACTTATTTCATTTAGAATTGATGCCTTAATTCAAAATGATCTGATAATTACGAAAGCTAGTCGGGAACACGAAACTAACACAAGCGCCTTTCAGCTTTAACTTATATCAAACCACACGAACATCCACTTAAAAAGATAGAAGTTGCGTAGACACCGTTTATGCTTAGACCCTATATGTCTATAAGATTTGAAAACATAATTGGTTTACGAATAAATTCCTTTATTATGACTACATAGGGTGATGTGATCCAGAACCCTACCACTTATCGTAAATGTACATGACAATTACGAACCTATGCTAACATGGCAAATTCAAAATTCCCACATCCACAATAGGTCTTGACTGCCATCTCAGTCCATTATAGAAACAATTTATGACCATCCAGTTGGGCATGCCATGTTGAGGGCATTTCCTTAGCATTTCCTTGTACCTCTCCCACGCTTCACATAAAGATTCACCTGACTGCTGTGTGAACTGAGCAAGAGCATTCCTTATGGCAGCTCTTTTTGCCATGGGATAGAATTTAGTGAGGAACTTTTTAGCGAGTTCCTCCCATGTTGTTATTGAGCCAGCTGGGAGAGAGTGCAACCATCCCTTAGCTTTGTCCCGTAGAGAAAATGGAAAAAGCCTCAACTTTACAGCATCATCTGACACGTTGAATTTGAATGTGTCATAAATCTCTATGAAGTTCCGGATATGCATATTTGGATCTTCCGTTGGCGCTCCCCCGAACTGGACAGAGTTTTGTACCATCTGGATTGTGCCAGGTTTGATTTCAAATGTGTTGGCTGCAATGGCTGGCCTGACGATGCTTGACTGAATGTCATTGATTTTCGGTTGAGAATAGTCCATCAACGTTTTGGGCACATCATCTGCCATGTTTAACGCTTCTTCCAACTTTCTTACAGTTCTTGATTTAAGAGTTTGGGCACGCGTTAGCATAAACAACTCAAGATCCTTATACTGGCAAAGCGAGAAAACACGACGTGAGAAACAAAAAACTATCCAAGTCAGTTAAGTTTAACCTCCGTTGATGTTAAACACAAATTCTGAAAATAACACCGAAGTCCCAGGCAACGGCGCCAAAAATTTGTTGGTTCGAAAACTAACTACGCAAGCGTACGCGGTCACAAGTAATATAATAAGATCAATCCCACGAAGACTTGGTGTTTGTTCAGAAATAGTGCTTATGCAACGCCGTATGATTAAACAACAAACTACTTGAATAAATATAAAAGGGGAGTTGTGTTTTATTATTTTAATTGATTTATCAAAATACTAAGTTATTCGAACTACTTGAATTAATTAAACGAAATTTTATATGTGAGAAAAACATGGGATTCTAATTTCATTACTTATTTCATTTAGAATTGATGCCTTAATTCAAAATGATTTGATAATTACGAAAGCTAGTCGGGAACGCGAAACTAACACAAGCGCCTTTTAGCCTTAACTTATATCAAACCACACGAACATCCACTTAAAAAGATAGAAGTTGCGTAGACACCGTTTATGCTTAGACCCTATATGTCTATAAGATTTGAAAACATAATTGGTTTACGAATAAATTCCTTTATTATGACTACATAGGGTGATGTGATCCAGAACCCTACCACTTATCGTAAATGTACATGACAATTACGAACCTATGCTAACATGGCAAATTCTAAATTCCCAAATCCACTTTCGCATTCATTAGGAATTAATAATTTAGACGATAGCTACGCGTCTAATAAATTATGCACAACCATATTAGGCAATCTGAATTTTTATTATAATACAAATTATTAAGGCATTGAATTATTAAATTACGTAAATAAATCCATTAGAATCCCATGACGGCGATTAGTTCATAATCGAACGGATCGTCATCATGGGATTAAATGAAAACATGGTAGAAAATTGTATAAATTAAATTTGAAATTACAAGAGTTTAGAAAATAGAACTGTAATAGCTTCCAATGAAAGATAAGAGCACTCCAAGTAATCCCCTTACAATCTTCAACCAAAATAGAACTTACACTAAATTGCAGAAAATTAAAGTATATGAAATAAAACTAAAATACAAAGAATAGCTACTGAATTTTCAGAGAATACAAGAGAGAATTCAGCTGAGAGGTGTGTTCCAAACCTATGAAAAACTCTCCTATTTATAGCACAAAAAAGAACACATCGGGCAATAAAGAATTCGGCCGAAAGCTATATAGCAAAACAGAGCACCAACATTGCTGCCAACAACCACTTTCAGGCGGCCCTTTTCTTTTTGCCTACTTAATTTATTTGTTAAATCAAAAGCTTATTCTGCCGACAGAACACAATCATCCAGTCCTTTTCTAATTCAAAATCAACAATCGTAGCTTATTTTGTTTTATATGAGTTGGCTCCGTAAAAATACTTTTTAATCCGCACAGCTTATAATCTTTAATTAATAAATAATTAATTTAATTCAGAAATTATAAAAATAAATATCTAATATTATTAGATATTTATAAATATAATTTTCTAATTAAATAAAATATTTATTAATATAAATAAATCCTTAATTCCTAAGTTGCGGTCAATTGAGGGTCTAGAATCGGACTCCTTTTGCTTAACAAAAAATATATCAATTCCAACCGGGGTTCCAGCTTTAAGAATATATCACTTTCCATCTTTTTGTGATAATTCTATTTCCTCATTGTTCGTCCAGGTGTAAGCTACGGTCTCTTGAGGATCTAAAACCGGACTCCTTTTGCTTAACGAAAAATATATCAATTGCAACCGGGATTCCAGCTTTAAGAATATATCACTTTCCATCTTTTTGTGATAATTCTATTTCCTCATTACTCGTCCAGGTGTAAGTTACGGTCTATTGAGGATCTGAAACCGGACTCCTTTTGTTTAACAAAAAATATATCAATTCCAACCGGGGTTTCAGCATTAAGAATATATCACTAAGAATTTCTTTATGATAATTCTTTCTCCTCGTAGCCAGTCCACTTGATAATAAAATCCTTGTGATTAAATTATTTAGCACTTCTGTTGCTTGCACAATAATTTTATTTATACCAGTATTGACTTCCTCAGACCTTGCGCTTTCTTGGCAACTCTTAATTCCGAATTGAGGCAGAAATCCACCGTTTTTAGTCTTTTATCACCACAATACCTAAAGTTGCAAGTTCTGCACAACAAAGACTTAAACAACATAAACGAATTAAAAGACACAACATACTTAAGGATAAACCACCAATCTAGGTCCAATTAGCGCATAATAAGTGGATATAAAATCCACTTATCACTTTTCCCGTCCTTTGTGGTGTTTGAATATAAAATAATTGTAATGTTTACTTCGCATGAATGTATAAATGACTTCAAATGATTAATTATCATGTTTCAAGCATACCTCACAAGTTTGTAGAGAACTGCTTCACTGACATGAGTGAGTGTTCTGTTTCCAATTTTTAGACTCCCTTTTGGTCGATGACGATAACATGAATTCCAAAGGACAACTATTAGGCGTCTCTGCTTTCTCATGTGGATCAGTCTCATGGTTGGCATCTGCACAAGCGGCACAAGCAAGTGGATATGCCTATATAGATCCTGTTTATGAGATTGGAGAGTTATTTGAATTGGGAATCCAGCTCTCATATGTGCTTTCATTGCTAGGCTTGCTTGGGGTTGGGACTTTTTTTGTAATTCGCCAAGTTCTTGTTCGTAGAGAACTCGACCTTTCAGCAAAAGAATTGCAGGTAAAGGTCTATATTTTAAAGTTTCTTCTCACTAAATAATTAATAGAATCTTTCTTTAATACAACACATTTGACATTTGCAAGTAAAAAAATTAATTACGCCAACATGATTTAGGTTGTTGCCTTATCTTAAATTAAGAGGTTCAAGTGTTTCAACCTATAGTGTATTTAGCTCTCACACATATATGTCTAAATGTCCACAAATGCCAGAATATGCTGCTCTATCAATTTGTTACTCTCCTGGTCAACTCATTGTTGTTATACTAGTATGCCTCTCATACTTCTGACTTCTGAGAACATCTCATCTGGAAACAAGTTATTAAATTTACCCATGCAAAAATGAAAAAGTAAAAAGAGAAAATATTAAGAATTTACAGTTATAATTTTTTATAAGAACTGCTTGCCACAGTAACTGCGAGTACAGTTATAGAGACTCGTGTGAAGAGAAGCAAACACGCATATCTGTCATTCATCTTATAACACATGTTTTCTAGATACTGCCTTCTAAACTAGGTTGAATAAGAGCAGCAATATATCTGTGACATGTTTACTCTACCCCTATCTATTGTTGATTTTAGTGATCCTCAGGAACAAGTCAGAAGCGGTGACGCTAGTGCAACAGAGTTATTTGAACTTGGAGCAGTCATGTTACGGAGAAAAGTCTACCCTGCTGCTACTAAATTCTTGCTTCAAGCAATTGAAAAATGGGATGGAGATGATCAGGATCTTGCGCAAGTATGATATCATTTTTTATTTCTTCAAGCTCTTGAAATAGCATACATTGTTTCTCTATACCAAGTATGATTGGCAAAATGCGCCTATATAAACACATCTCAATTGCACATTTTATGATGAATTTCATGACTTGTCTCATGTATATATGTTCCCGCTTCCAATGTACCATCACAGGTTTATAATGCTCTTGGTGTGAGTTACACTCGGGATGGGAAGGTTGACAAAGGCATTGCTCAGTTTGAGACTGCTGTGAGGATCCAACCAGGCTATGTTACGGCTTGGAACAACCTAGGTGATGCATATGAGACTAAAAAAGAATGGACACCTGCTCTGAAGGCATTTGAAGAAGTCTTGCTATTTGATCCTAACAACAAAATAGCGCGGCCAAGGCGAGATGCATTGAAGGAAAAAGTTCAGATGTACAAAGGAGTTCCTATTAAATCGAAGAAGAAAGCATAGCATTTTGTGTATCATATGCGCCTCTTAGTTAAGTTTTTAGTTCTTTATATTTGTACTTCCACGACATTTTGGATTAACCACGAGTCAGTCATATACCAACTGCAAACTCATCTGGGTGATTTTGCCGGGATCTAAATATGTAATACTACTATACAAGAGATTTCAAGTATTTGAAATATGGGTACTAGTTACGTGACTCGATTTTATCTTTAACTGTCACATATTTTAGGGGGTATGGTCCACAACAGATTATTGTTATAACATATCATAGCCAGCGGTATGTTAATATGAGCTCCATATATTCACATCAAAAACTCTACCTTATACGTACCGCGGTATCACACCAAAAACGCTACCTTACACCTACCACAGTATCACTTGCTGTGGATCATGACCTTTACGGCATCCTCGTCTATCTAATCTTGTATTCTAATAAATGAATGAATGTAGTTTTTATGTGACTGTTTGTGACAGGAAGGAGAGCAAAATGGAAAGTCTTGATTGAAAGGAGCTTATTCCATTCTTAACTTTACATCACATTCATCAAAATACATTGCTCCAATAAAACAAGATGCCTGTTTATGACCTTTCAAGCTGCCGCCTTGTCTTTCGATGAATCTTATTTTACCTTTTTACCCCATCACACATAGGATTTCAACTCCACAACGTGCCATCAAAATTAGAATTAAGGTGGAATTACGGTGGACTTAAATACCTAAATTTTATCAGTCGACCAAAAATTATATGTAATAGATATTTTTTTTTTTAAAATCAATATTTGTTGCCACTATCTTTTTATTAATTTTAAATGTTTCGAAGTTTTGATTCGTCGACCCTTATCAAATATTTTACATTTTCCGTTTCAAAATTATTTTATTCATCTCTAAAATATTATCTCTTACGTTTCCTTTTTTGTTAGTTCATGTTTGGTTTATCTGCGTAACAACGTCACTCGACATAACGTGTCGCCTCCATGTTTATGTAAATATATACTAACATACATGGTTGTGTTGATTGACTTGTTGGTGTTTATTCTTTTTGAAGTTCATGAAAGCCAGAAATAACAATCCTCCTGTTATTTTAAAAACGCGAAGTATTTTTTCGTTGATAACGATTGTGTGAGAATAAACTAAAATGTTTAACGCAAAAAGAATGGAAAAGAAATGAAAAAAATCCTTCATTAAAATTTACTATTTGTTATATATAATATAATATAGAGATAAGATTTGAGAGAACTAGATAATAGAGAAGGGGGAGATCATTTCATTATTTGTTGTGTCAAATCAAAGTACAAGCAAGTCTTTATATAGGCCATGTAAAATGTATGTTACAAGGGTAATGTAAAGCCAAAGGTTGGCTATATTAAAGAGGGATATATGAAAGGCTAAGAGTCATCTATGAAATTCTAAGAGTCATCTAATAATACATAACACTCCCCCTTAGATGACTCATACAAACATCATGCCTCGTTAAAACCTTACTAGGAAAAACCCAGTGGGAAAAACCCTAGTGAAGGAAAAAGAGTACATGTATTGTACATTTAGTAAAGTGAAGAGTGTACCATATCTCCCCCTCATTTTAACATGACTATGAATATCATCACATATCTCGAAGTTTTCACATTCCAATCTTGTACACCAATTTCTTGAATGAAGAAGTAGGAAGTGCTTTTGTAAACAAATCTGTCGAATTTTTACATGAGCGAATCAGACAAACATCAATTTCTCCCCTTTGTTGAAGTTCATGGGTGAAGAAGAATTTTGGATCGATGTGCTTCGTCCGATCTCCTTTATTGTAGCCTTCTCGAGTTTGAGTGATACATGCTTCATTATCTTCGAATAGAACAGTAGGACTTTCTTTATTGACTAAAAGACCACATGATTCTCGAATATGATGGATCAAAGACCTTAGCCACACGCATTCTCGACTAGCTTCATGTAGTGCCAATAATTCCGCATGATTCGAAGAAGTTGCTGCAAGAGTTTGTTTTGTAGACCACCAAGATATTGCGGTATCACCATATTTGAATACATAACCTGTTTGTGATCTACCTTTATGGGGATCAGATCGATAACCTGCATCTGCATAACCAACTAATTCTACTTTTGAGTCTTTAGAATAAAACAAACCCATATCCATTGTACCTCGAAGATATCTAAAAATTTGTTTCACACCACTCCAATGTCTTCCAGTTGGAGCAGAACTATGCCTTGCCAATAAATTAACAGAAAAAGCAATATCAGGTCGTGTACAATTGGCAAGGTACATTAGTGCACCAATGGCACTAAGATATGGTACTTCGGGACCAAGAAGTTCTTCTCCTTCTACTCTTGGGCGGAATGGATCCTTTTTCTTTTCAAGTGAGCGAACAACCATAGGTGTACTTACATGATATGCTTTATCCATAATAAATCGCTTAAGGATCTTTTCAATATATGATGACTGGTGGACAAAAATTCCTTTGGATAGATGTTTGACTTGAAAACCAAGGCATAGTTTTGTTTTGCCCAAGTCTTTCATTTCAAATTCTCTTTTCAAATATTCAATTGTTTTATTAAGCTCATCTTGGGTCCCAATGATGTTTAGATCATCAACATAAACCGCAATTATAATAAACCCCATTTTTGTCCTTTTAATAAAAACACATGGAAAAATTACATTATTAACATATCCATTTTTCAAAAGGTACTCATTGAGGCGATTATACCACATTCGACCTGATTGTTTCAACCCGTACAATGATCTTCGTAATTTAATTGAATAAATTTCTCGGGGTCTTGAACTACATGCTTCAGGCATTTTTAATCCATCGGGGACTTTCATGTAAATGTCATTATCAAGTGACCCATATAAGTAAGCAGTCACAACATCCATCAAATTCATTCGGAGCCCTTCTCAAATTGATAGACTTAGTAAGAATCTGAATGTTGTTGCATCCATTACCGGGGAATAGTCTCTTCATAATCAATTCCCGGTCTTTGTGAGAAGCCTTGTGCAACAAGGCGTGCCTTATATCTCACAACTTCATTTTTCTCATTTCTTTTGCGCACAAATACCCATCTATATCCAACGGGTTTCACACCTGCAGGTGTTTGGACAATAGGTCCAAAAACTTGACGTTTTTCAAGTGATTTCAATTCTGCCTCAATAGCATCTTTCCATTTTGGCCAATCATTTCTTCTTTTACATTCATAGATCGATCTAGGTTCATGATCATCGATTTCTTCAGAAATGTCAAGTCCAGCTGCATATGCAAATATGTCATCCATGACAATTTCTTTTCTATTCCACCTTTTTCCTGAAATGATATAATTTATCGAGATCTCTTCATTGTCCTCAATTTCAGGTGTTTGATTATCCTTTGAAGACGTCTCTTCAGTGATCAATTCTATTTCATTTGGAATGATGTCATTTGATGTACCAACTTGTTTATCAAGTTTCCTTGATTTTCTAGGATTTTTATCTTTGGATCCAATAGGTTCCTGAAATGATATAATTTATCGAGATCTCTTCATTGTCCTCAATTTCAGGTGTTTGATTATCCTTTGAAGACGTCTCTTCAGTGATCAATTCTATTTCATTTGGAATGATGTCATTTGATGTACCAACTTGTTTATCAAGTTTCCTTGATTTTCTAGGATTTTTATCTTTGGATCCAATAGGTCTACCACACTTCTGGCGTGCTTTAGACTCATTTGCTAGCAAGACTTTATTTTCCTCATCAGGAAGTTTTATTTTACAAGAAACATTGACAGCCGGTATATGTGACTTCGTTATTGTCTTGACATCGGTAAATGAATTAGGCAATTTATTTGCAACCTCTTGTAGGTGGATAATCTTTTGAACTTCAAGTTCACACTGATTTGTACGAGGATCATAATGAGACAGAGATGCTGCATTCCACAAAATTTCTTGTCTTTCTTTTTCAAATTTTGACTTATCTCCCCCTAATGCAGGAAAAACTGTCTCATCAAACTGACAGTCGGCAAATCTTGCCTTAAATAAATCACCAGTCATGGGCTCCAAATATTTTATAATTGAGGGAGAGTCAAACCCAACGTATACCCCTAATCTTCTTTGGGGTCCTATTTTTGTTCGTTGGGGAGGAGATATCGGAACATAAACTGCACACCCAAAAACTCTCAAGTGAGAAATATTTGGTTCTTGACCATTTACAAGTTGCATTGGGGAATATTTATGATAAGCAGTCGGTCTTAAACGAACAAGTGATGCAACATGTAATATTGCATATCCCCAAGCAGTATTTGGTAATTTTGTTTTCATAAGCAAGGGTCTAGCAATTAATTGTAGCCTCTTAATAAAAGATTCTGCTAAACCATTTTGGGTATGCGTGTGCGGAACTGGATGTTCCACATCAATCCCAATTGACATGCAATAATCATTAAAAGACTGAGAAGTAAATTCTCCTGCATTATCTAATCGAATTTTCTTAATTGCATGATCTGGGAATTGTGTCCTTAATCGAATTATTTGAGCAAGGAGTCTTGCAAATGCAACATTACGAGTGGACAATAAACTAACATGCGACCAACGTGTTGATGCATCTATAAGTACCATAAAGTACTGAAATGGTCCACTTGATGGTGTAATAGGTCCACATATATCTCCTTGAATTCGCTCCAAAAATGATGGACACTCAATTGCAACTTTCACATGCGATGACTTTGTTATTAGTTTTCCTTGAAAACAAGCAACACAAGAAAAATCTTTGGACAATGGAACAATCTTATTCTTTAGAGGATGTCCATTTGAATTTTCAATAATTCTTCGCATCATTGTTGAACCCGGATGACCTAAGCGATCATGCCACATAAGAAAATTTTCCGGGTTTGAAAATTTTTGACTCATTATCATGTGTGTCTCTACTGGATTAATAAAGGTATAATATAATCCAGATTTATATGATGGGAGTTTTTCTATTATTTGCTTCCTCCCAGAGACTATAGACGTGATACATAAATATTCATCGTCATTTTCATTTGTTGTTTCAATATGATAGCCATAGTGGCGTATATCTTTAAAACTCAAAAGGTTTCTTTTTGATCGGGTGGAGAACATGGCATTCTCAATAAATAAATGTGTACCATTAGGTAACACTATACTTACTCTTCCGGAGCCTTCAATAATATCTGATGCACCCGATATTGTATTTACATTAGCTTTAGCTAATATGAGATGCGAAAAATATTATTTCTTTCTCAAAATTGTATGTGTTGTTGCACTATCCGCAAGACAAAATAATTGCTCATCTTTCATAGCGCATAATGAGAGATCACTAACAATATTCCTTCGCAAAATAAATATATAAATGAAGATTAGAATAATATCCAAAACAATCCATTCATAATGAAAGAGAATTACACGGACTGCATAAAGTAAAGCCAAATCATTTTTGAGTTCAAACAAAAATATGAAATATTCAATAAGCAAAAGCAAAGTTTTAATATATGGTCTAATTATTGCCACCACCAGATTTGACCATCTCATCATTCCCATCTTCAAAGAAATCACCAACTTCCATGTGAGTGAGTCCCGAAGGATCAACTGGATCTGCACCACTAAGGTGTGCTTCAAGATGAGCAATTCCCAAGGGATCATTTTGCTCAGCAAAATTAGTTTCAACATTTTTCAAAGAGACTTGATAAAGGTCAGCAAAGTGCTTGGAGGTACGACATGTACGTCTCCAATGACCTTTCATTCCACAACGACTACAAACACTTTCAACCCTTTTCACCATTGTACTTCCCTCGGGTTTCTCTTCCTTTTTTGTCCACTTCTGGTGGTGAGGCTTCCTTTTAAAGTTGGTGAAATTTTGATGATTATGTCCTCGACCATGCCCAAAATTACGGGCACGTCCACGTCCACGTCCACGTCCATATCCACGACCACGACCACGCCCACGTCCAAATGGCTTATTATCTCCATATTCATTGTTAGTCACCGCATTCACTTCAGGGAATGGTGTTGAGCCAGTTGGACGTGCTTGATGATTTTTCAGCAAAAGTTCATTATTTTGCTCAGCAAGAAGCAATACAGAAATCAGCTCAGAATATTTCGTGAATCCACGTTCACGATATTGTTGTTGTAGGAGCATATTATTGGCATGGAAAGTGGAATATGTTTTTTCCAACATATCTTTATCGGTGATACTCTCGCCACATAATTTTAATTGAGATGTAATTTTGAACATGACAGAGTTATACTCACTCACACTTTTATAATCTTGCAATCGCAAGTGTAGCCAATCATAGCGAGCTTTTGGGAGTATCTATGAAATTCTAAGAGTCATCTAATAATACATAACACTATTGGAATTATCAGAGTTAAGTAACTACAAAGGAATTTTAATTAATATACAAGGTGAATGTTTTTGCAATTATAGGAATATACTCATATCAACTATATAATAAATCCTGAATCCTCCTAACAAATTTATCAAAAGGAAAGTACCTAAATACCCATCATTTTAACATCTTTTTTTTCCTACAAAATCCTACCAAAACGAAAAGTACCTTTATTAAATAGCAAAATAGGAAGACAAATGTTTGAAGCTTCCAGAGAAAGCTTGATTTTGAAAATTACAGTTTTCAAGAATTCAAATTAAATCATTTGTGTGAGTTCCTTTCCTCTCTCCTTCAGTCTCTTTTTGAATTTCTACTCCATACTTTTATGCCTTCTTTTCTCTCTGATATGTTTCCCATTATTCTTACCTTTGTTTTTGTTTTTCATTGCAGATGAACCGAGAACACAACTGCTTAACGGATTGAGTATGAGAAAAATTGATAAATACATTCAACCCATTATGATTCATAAATTTCAAGGTGTGAAATTATTGATTACTTATTGTTTCCAATTTTATGTATGTATAAACGTTATTACTTCTATTTCTTATTAGTGTTCATTGGTTTTCATGTTTAATTAATAGGTGTGTTCCATGGAATCAAACTTAAGGTATCTATTTAAATTTCTGTTTTCTAAGGCAACTCTATCAGTTTTATAAAATTTTTGTGTTCCATTATGAGGCAGATGTTTTATAAAATTTATAAGTTTATAACATGAGCTTATTTGAAAAATTCCCATCTATGTAATTTACTCCATCAGTTTGTAATTTCGTTCAATAACACGATTTATAAATTTATAAGTTTATAACATGAGCTTTCTTCTTGCATATTGGATCATAGCTATTGCAGGTCTACAACCCAGGTGCTATCAGTTATCGAGAATTCATATTTGTAAATGATTTATCTCTTCTCATCTCTATTTCTCTCATCTCTCTCAAATTTATATTACTATTTTTACTAATCAAGGTTGTTTGTGTTAATTGCAGGTGCACACCAACAGTTTGATGGATTAAAGATGAGATGTAGATTGATAGTTCTATTTGTAATCCATTTTTTTTTCTTCTTTTTGCTATTATTTACGAGATTATGTGACTTCACTCACTTTTTGTTCTTCTTTAGTGCAAGTAGTACTCTGACCACCAACTGTTTGATGGATTTAGCATGAGAACCAAATTGATAAATTCATCAAATAAATCTACCCGGCAGCATTTTAGGTTCAAAATCTCAATTGTTTGTTTCACATTTTGTTTGTGTTGTGCCCAAAATCCGCCCAGGGCTTGATTTAAGGCCCATTAAGGTTACGGGTTTGGATTACACGGATATGAGAGGATGGGTCAGGCTGGATAAGGAGATGGGGGCCCAATACCCCTTAGAAAAATGAAGATTGTGACATCTGGATCGAGGTTCATTCGTGAAGGGGTTCAAGTGCGTAGACCTTAGGTAGGGGTACTGCCACGTGGAGGCTTGATAGGGGTATGTTTGGGTGATAGGCTTCCAGGAAGGGGTACGTGCACGTACCCTGAAGATTTCCAGTAGGCGGCTTCCTAAATTATAGGAGAACGGATAGGGGACGCCCTAACTGACTTGGGGATAAGTCCTAAACCTCAGGAACGAGTCAACAACATCAGTTAGCATGGATAATCATTATATATACATGGATTATGTATATACATGGAGATATATGATGGAAAATCATATATTTATGAAGATAATCATGGATTTATGGAGGAATGACTACTGGATAATCATATCAGCTGGGATAATTGATGGAATCAGTTCAACATGGAGGATAAAGCTTATCAAATCATGGCTCAATCATCAAGAACTACATTGGACTTGATCCCTTATAAATATAATGGTATGTAGGCCATTTGCAGGGGTGAGACACAGCTATACACACCTCTAACACAGTTCTGGGCATCTTCTCCGATTGAGTAGGATTTACTCAGTCACAATCACCCGGAGACCTTGCAAATTCAGTCCAAAAATAGCCACAACTCCCCCTCGGTTCAAGGCAGTTGAACCCTGGAAGTCGGCGTGCGTACGTGCTTCCAACGCCGATTTCTACACGATTCTCCGTTCTTCCCGCAACTACCTCCAAGAAGTGTTGTACCAAATTTCCCTCACAACATTTTTGGTGCTAGAAGGAGGGGACTTTGGTTTAATCTCTAGAGGGAAGAGATGTCTCGAAATTCCGGTGATATACATACGCCGGAGGAGGAACGGAACGACTATGAAAAAGAACATGATGATGGAGCCACAAATCAGGAGCTCCAGAAAGAAGTTAAGAAGATGAGAAAGAAAATAAGCTCTTTGGAAAAGAAGTCCAAAAAATTGAAGAAGTGGAAACAAAAACATAGTTCCACGGACGGGAAAGTGAAAAAGAAGGTGGTTACCCCGACTCATTTGAATTTTAAGTGATGTTGAGGAGTCTGAGAAGGAGGTCTCGGAAAAAGGTTTTTCTGATGTGGAGGCTGACCAGACCAATCCGGACTGGGAGGATGATGAGGAAGAGGTCCAGAAATTGCAGGGTTCACCCACGCGTAGCCAGAGTGTCTTTGACAGGCTAGGCAATAGGTTGGACAACAAGGACCTACGCCACAAACTGGATAGAAAAAGAGATTCGCAGACAAGGAGGACTCAGGATGGGAGGTCTAAGTCCAAGGAGTCTCAAAGTTACAGAACGGAAAAGTCTGGCTCCAAATCTGGTAAAAGTACCAAGGTGGCTGAGGTTGAGAAAAGCTATAGCTCACAGCATAACCCCAAATATGGTAGGGGTTCTGCTGAGGAGACTGATGAAGAGGAGATCCAATTTACTGATGGTGAAGATGAGCACTATAAGGTGAGAGATCTGCGTGATGCGCTCAAGAAACTAAAGGCGGAAAAACAGTCGATGGAAGGCTTAACGGTGGCTTCACCCTTCATGAAGAAGGTGAGGGATTCACCACTCCCGGCAAAGTACCGGGGGGTAGGAGACTTAAAGTTCAGTGGAACCACCGACCCAGTTGAATATCTTAGTCGGTTCAACAGTGAAATGGAGGTGTATCAGGTCAAGGATCTGACGAAGTGCCGTTTATTGGCTGCCACACTAAGAGACAGTGCCCATCAATGGTTCAAAAGGATACGTCCAAACTCAATACGGTCTTGGCGGCAAATGAGTGAACTGTTTGTAACTCAGTTTCGGGCTTCGGTTGCATTCGCACCCCCGGCCAATACTCTTGCGAACATCAAGCAAGATAAAAATGAAACCCTTACTGAATATTTCAAACGCTTCAATGCGGAAGTCCCAAAAGTAAGGAAAACAACTGATGAAACTTACAAAAACTTCTTGATTGCGGGCGTACGCCCAGGGACCAATTTTTGGAAGGAGCTGCAAGGCCAGGAGCCCAAAACCTTGGCAGATTTTTATGCAAGAGCTGAAACCCACAAAGTAGCGGAAGAATCAATGGCTAAACTGGAGAAGGATCGTAACTCTGGCAGCTGGAATAGGAGCAAGAGAAATAGATATTACAGTCCTAAAGATAGGGGGTACAACAAGCGAACCCCCTATAGTGGAAGCTCCTCTGCTAAGGCACCCCATCATAATGAAAAGACAGCACCGTTAACTGTGAATGCAACTGGTGCGGGGAGAACAGTAAGCTACAAATACCCAACTAGAAATTACCCTTGGGATACTGCCAAATATGCGGAGTACACCCCCCTCGCTGCTTCTGTTGAGCACGTGCTTGAGGTGGGTGGTAAGGCTGGATTGTTCAGGAAGCCTATGAGGAGTGGAACCCTAGGAAGGAAGGATGCAGGCCCATACTGTGCCTTTCATGATTCTAATGGGCATGGGACGGTAGATTGCCGCCACCTAAGGGATCATATTGAAGACTTGATTAGAAGTGGATACCTTACGGAATTTATGGCCCAGGAAGCGAAGCGATATAAAGGTGATAAAGCTGTTAGGGATGCTGAAAGGGTGAACCCAGAACATACTACAAGAGCCAACAGCATACGTACTATCATAGGCGGACCCTACATTGGGGGTACAAGTAGGAATGCAAGAAAAAACTATACCAGAGAAGCCAAGGGTACACCCCTCACAAATGTATACCACTTGACTGAAAGACCCCCTAAGCTCTTTAAGGGGGAAGCAGCTGATATAACGTTCACTGAAGAGGATGCTAGGCACGTTCATCATCCCCATAATGATGCACTAGTGGTCAAGGTTGCAATTGGAGGCCTGAATGTGTACTGAGTGTTGGTGGATAACGGAAGCTCCGTGAATATTCTTGCATACAGCACCTATCAGAAAATGGGGCTGCTTGATAAGGAAATGGCTCCTTCCTATAATGAGTTGTATGGGTTTACTGGGAACCTCGTGCAGATTGTGGGACGGGTGAAGCTCCCTATCACTTTGGGGGAGGAACCCCGATCTGCCACACAGATGGCCGAGTTCATGGTGGTAAATGAAGATATATCCTACAATGGGATATTGGGAAGACCACTACTTAAAGAGATGCGGGTGGTAACCTCGATCTACCACTTGTCCATGAAATTCCCCACACTAGGTGGAATTGGATGTATCCAAGGATGCCAATTGGATTCTAGGGAATGCTATAGTAAGGCATTACATGCGGCTGAGCAGTCTTGCAAACACCTGCTACTAATGGACGGGGGTCCTACAGATGAGCAATGTTATCGTTACCTGGAACCAGTGGGACAACAAGTGGATGAACCCCCACTCTGGAAGGAGGCAAAATCAGTAAGGGGAACTTGTAATGTTATTACGACTTTACAGCATCAAGGGGAGAAACCTCACTATAATGTTGCTTTTTCCTGTGGGAAGGACACCTATGATAAAATGTTGATGCTTGAAGCCCCAAAATATCAGGATACGGAAGTGATGGAACCCCTGATCAAGAAGATGATGGAGGAGGTCCTTGATGATGATATTGGAAGCTTTGATGATAAGAATTGTTTGACAAAAATAACAAAGGCCAAATTGCCCGGAGAAAAGCTACCAGATTCTGATCAGGGGTACACTCCCCTCATATCTGGTACAGGCTACAACTATCGTAGAATAATGCCTTTTGGACTGTCGAACGCTGGATCAACCTATCAGAAGTCAATCAGCTTGATGCCTACGGCTAGAGGTCCAATCATAAAATGTGGCCATGATTTCTTGGAAAACAAAGGCAAACATCATTTGCATCTGAATATGGTGGAAAGGAATCAGAGAACTTCACAGTTGAAGCCCGAGGCCCATAAAATTAAGACTCATAAGTACCCCGATGGCGGGGTTCGGATACCACTCTTGGCTGGCGATTTGGTTTTAAGGAAACAGATGCCCAATTCAAAGACTTCAGGACATGGAATCTTTGAGGCAATCTGGGAAGGCCCTTATGTGATCACATCGGTCCTAGGGGAAGGCAATTATCACTTGGCAGGTTTGGATGGGAAACTCATCCCGAAGGCGTGGAACGCCAAATATCTTAGGAAATATTACCGATAGATGACTCCAGGTAATACTTATCGTAGTCCTCTTTTAGGCATAGGAGAATAAAGGTAGTTTATTAGTTATAACTACCACGATCTTAGGACCAGTCGCTAGGATTTTCTTTTCTTTAGGATAATAAAGTGCTCAGGGGGTTGTGAATGTACGCCTACCTGTTGAACACCTATTTTGATTTAATTGGATGTAATGCAGTCAACTTGTTCCTTGCTTTAATTGCTGTCTTATGTAGTGGAAATGAATGCATGCTTTACGTGTTACTTTTCTTACGTGCTACGTGTGGTACTTGCATTGCTCATATGCTACATGTGTTATTTGTTTCGCCTGCGTACTGCATGTAGAGGTTACGACTGCTTATACCTAGTTCTTCACTATAAGTATAATTATACTAAAGAACTCGGGGGGTAGTAGGTGGATACTAACCTTGGATAGGATACTGACCTCGGATAAGATAACCTAATTTTAAAGGAAATTTAAAATTTTTCGGATTCAAATCGCATGTGGATTACGTGCGCAAGGCAGGAACATGCATGGACTATACATGAATCGCATGTGGATTACGTGCGCAAGGTAGGAATATGTATGGACTATACATGAATCGCATGTGGATTACGTGAGCAAGGCAGGATTGGAGCACATGGATTATGTGCTAATTGATTACACGGACTATATGGAACATGTATGGATTATACATGAATCAAGGCAGGCACATGTATGGATTATACATGAATCAAGGCAGGAACATGTATGGATTATACATGCATCACATGTGGATTACGTGTGAATGGGTTGGAACCCCAAGGCAGGCTAGACCTAGGGACACTAGGCCAATAAAGTTCCCCCATATTGGAGGTTTACTCGTTTGAACCCTGACCAGGCGTAACGCCGGTAAGCTTCCGTGTAATCACGTTGGTGGATAACCAACCCCGTTTCGGGACTCATGTACAGCTGTGGAAGCTACGTACAAATTGACAAACGACTTCGCCACGACCCCAGGGAAACTGGGTGAGTGAGGCTAGAACGCTAAGGACTTTAGCGGTGTGAGGATATCACATTGGATTGGAAAACAGCTTCACCACGACCCCAGGGAAACTGGGTAAGTGAAGTTCAACTCTTGGAAGCTAACATTGATAGTAATATAACATTATTAGTAAACTAACATCGTTAGGAAGTTAACATCGTAAGGAAATCACCCGGAAAGGAATTTAGTCACATTTAGGGGTACGACAAGTGGAACACCTGTCTCCCCAGGTAAAGGTCCCTATGGAATATAGGGATAAACTTCAAGGCAAGGATTTGGAACGGATACAGGTACAGGTGGAAAACCTATCCCTTCTACGGTAGGAACCCTCCTAAGAATGAGGATGCTCTTGGGTAAAAAGAAATTCCTACTTTAGAATCTATGCATATATCTGTGTTATTTAACCACTGTGCAGGATTGTCAAACTTCTCTATCCCAGGTTCACTCCTGGTAACTCACTTGGCAATAATCCTTGAGGCAGGAAAGTCTTATGTCTAAGTCTATGGAATAACAACTGGGTGGCGTACGCCTACGGAAGGCATATGACTCTACACGTTGCCCAGGCTACGAAGGGTGTACCCCAAAGGCTAACTGGGGTTCATTCATCCTAACTAGGGACACTATGGAATATAGGGATAAACTTCAAGGCAAGGATTTGGAACGGATACAAGTACAGGTGGAAAACCTATCCCTTCTACGGTAGGAACCCTCCTAAGAATGAGGATGCACTTGGGTAAAAAGAAATTCCTACTTTAGAATCTATGCATATATCTGTGTTATTTAACCACTGTGCAGGATTGTCAAACTTCTCTATCCCAGGTTCACTCCTGGTAACTCACTTGGCAATAATCATTGAGGCAGGAAAGTCTTATGTCTAAGTCTATGGAATAACAACTGGGTGGCGTACGCCTACGGAAGGCATATGACTCTACACGTTGCCCAGGCTACGAAGGGTGTACCCCAAAGGCTAACTGGGGTTCATTCATCCTAACTAGGAACATGGCATGGATTTTCTACGAGGAACATATCACGGATTCTCTATAAGGCATGACATAACAACACATCCACAAATATGTGCATGTGTGTGCGCACAAGGTGGACATACAACAGATACATATAAAAGAAAAGCATGCAAGGTTCATAAACCATCTACTTAGAGTTCAAAAGAAACCAATTCAAAAGTTATGGGTACAACTTGCGAGGCCTTCCGAGGAGCCCGCACCCTCAAAATAACGAGTTCACGGCGATCAACGCCGAAAGAGTTCTTAAAAATTTCACTTAAAAAGAGCGCCTGGTGAAGGTTTACTGGCTTGACTTGGTTGTGGAGGCAGAAGAAGGCACACCAGCTGGAGAAGTCTTTGAAGCTTCAAGTTCGGTTTGGGCAACTTCTACCTGGGTGTAACGCCCCCAAATCCGGGGTCAGGGATATGGGTCGCTACCGCGGAAAACCTTAACAACCAAACAATCAACTGCCAATATTAAATCTAAAACATGACATCCGACCCCTAACTACCAAGAATCTTTTCAGGTTATAGACTTGGAAACAAGAAATCCGAAAACACTTATAATAACTTACAACTCTTGGTACAACAATCTCTTATACAATCTTATGTTGTTAGTATCACCTTGATATAAGGTATACAACAACCACAATATTCTAATACAACAAATATTATAACTCAGGAATATGAATACCATACCAGTCTAACTAAACATCTGGTAGACAAACTCAAAATACAGAAACACTCTGAGCCGAACATCAACTCGATCCATGACTTGCCCTGCTTCGAGCTAAACCAAGTCAACTGCATCCACTATCTATTTCTGAAAAATAAGATTTAAACAAAAGCAAGAATGAGCGAAAGAGGCGCTCAGCAAGTATATAATAGAGTATACTAAAATACTACCACAACTCACTCAAAATATATTTTTACTACTCCATACGACTTATAAATATAATTACTTTTGAAAAAAAAGATCAACTCAGAAATGCTTATAAATCTCGAAATACTACTCCAATATATCTCAAAAACTTCTCAAAATACTCCTCATATGAAAGAATAAATACATCTCAATAACTTCTCAAAATACTCCTCATATAACTCAAAAATACTCCTCAGAACTGCTCAATTAATTTGAATAAATAAAATTTACCAACTGCTCGGATCAACCCTCTAGTTAACAAAACCACACAGGCATCGGTTAACCGTTAGGATGTCAAAGGTTGGATTTCTGCTCATAACGCCTTCTCAAGTAATGGATGATCAATCCATTGTCACTTCTCAATTCTATCGATAGAAAGGATGGTCGACGTCTCGAACCACCCAAATATAACTTCTCAGAAGGATGAGCCGTCTTTCTCGGCCCTTCACCCTTTATATGCAACAGTTTGGGCCGGTGCGTTACTCCGGTCACTTTTGCTTTTAGAAGCAATAATCCACAACTTACTTTATATATATATATAGATATATATAATCCCACTTTTAAATATAAATATTCTGTGGTAGGAAAATATTATTAAATATATCTTTATAATCTCTTCTACGAATACAAATGAAGTATTTCGATAAACGTCTCAACAATATAAACCAACTTTTAAAATAAATTGCAAACATCTCGTGTAATAAACAGCTCAACAATAATATATATGCATGTAAATTGCATGGATAAAATCTGGTATAAACCACTAGAAAGAATATTTGCTTTTGAGTATCGAAAGCTTAATCAGCATACTATATATAGATAACAATATAAATACTCCGAATGATGGAATACGGGTTAGTAAACTTGCAATACATGCATCATACTTTCAATATAAGATATACTCTGAACGATAGAGCATAAATTAAATAATTTGCAATTATGGATTTAAATCTAGTTCGCACATTTCATATATTTCAAAATACGGATACTCTGAACGATAGAGTATGCATAAATAAACTTGCCTCTGGTCCTGAGCATAAAGCAGAAAACCGCGAATAAATCCTTCGCACCTTGTCCAAGCAATTCCATGGAGGTAACTTACCTTTCTTCATACGACGCTCCGATCTTTCCTCTTTGATGCACGTCGTTCCAACTTGATTATACCCTAATGGTACTGAAATAGTTACGAGTACGTGTCAGTCCTACCTCGTATCTCGAGTAAACACAACTTGGAATTGTCACTAAATCATATAAAGTCAAACTATAGGTGTCCTCCCTATAGTTGACTATTCTATTATCACTTAGTACACATAACACATTTAGTAAAGAAAACGAAATGGAAGGGTCCCCTTTATAAAGTGGACACTTCCTGGAGTTAATCACCTCAAACAATTATAACACTTAATCAAACTCCACTTAACATATACAACTATAACGCCTTTGACATTCTATGACACAAAATAATTAATAGATAATCCTCAAATCACAATTAATCTTCAACAGAGCACATAAATTCTCGGAACAACCATTATCCTCAAATTAATACATAAATAGACAAATTAAACCCCAAGACACTATATATTAATCCTCGAAATGAATTACCTGACACATATACATAAACATTTAGCACCCAAAACATGCCTTTAGACCATTAAAGTCAAATAAGTTAAATAAATTTAAATGCAGGAGATTTTCAGAAAATTTCGGCATGACCTATTCGTTTATCGGACTATGGGCATAGCCCCTCAATTACAATACAACCCTGTTTTAGCAAAAATAAGCTGCCTCAACTTGCAGCAACATAAAATAAACACATAAGAAAGTATCCGCCCTGACATGCGGCACATAGCACATAATGATTAACACTACTACTTACGCTACACCAATGATCGTATTTCTCACGCATTTACTGATACACGTGACAACCAATCATTGATGCTCGTAAGCCCTAGGGAACAACACCTATCACTAACTATTACTTATGCTATATCGATGATCACACCACTCAAGTATATGAATTATACCCGTGATAGCTAATCATGGATATTCGTAAGCCCTAGGGATTAGTCGAAAAGAATTACACAAGTCCTTTAAATATTGACACTTAAAAACTTGTGATCTTCTCGTAACCCCTAGCACAGTTCTAATTATTATAAAATTCTAACATTTAACATGTATCACGTATTCTCATACTTACCATTTAGTCAATTCATATAACTCCACAAATAATACCAACATCACCAACCACCAATATCCATAATTCGACTTATAGTACTTAGCACGTAAACATTTATTGATGACCACATATTACAAGTAAGTCACGTAACCTTAATTATCGACTCGATTAAATCTAATTCTCGCATATAAGACATTTATCAAATACTATGGTCAAACTCGATTGTTGACTAACTCGATTATCATTTAAATCAATTAAGCATAGCAATTCCATATAACCACTTAATCATTTTATTCATTTAAAACGAATCATAATAATCTTTAAATCTAACATCCACTCCGACTATTAAACTCGAATATTAACGAGACCACAATTAATCTCACAATTCCAATTAGCAACTAATAATTTAACAATTAACAATTATTAACTCGAACATTTAATCGGACTCACAATTAAACCCAACAATAATCCAAACTATTAATACTCTAATATTCTCCAAAAATCCCAACTTGGACTCCCGAAAAATAATAATTAACATTTTCCAAAAACTTGAATCCAACTTCGAAAATTAAGATTTAACTACAAATTCCCGAAGTCAACTCTAATGGTCTAACTTTGACCGGCTATAACTCACTCATTTTTAATCCGATTTACATGATTCAAGAATGCATTCCATGTATTTTCTCGCAAGGATTCTGAATATGCAATCAGTTTTCAAATCCGACAACAACAAGCCACATAACGAACTGCTTAATCAGAACAGAAAAATAACTAATATAACCCATATCGAAAATTACACTAATTAAATTCACAACAATTAAACTCGAAATTTAAATATAATATAACACGGAAATTAAATAATTAAGAACACGAAATTATACCCTTTTCGTTCCCGATCCGATCCGAAATATCCACCATCTCTCCCTCTCTCTCTCTCTTTCCCTCTCTCCTTCTTTCTTTCTCCATCTTTACCGATTTTTCTCTCCCACCTGCCTACATCTCTCCGATATCTCTCCGTGTAAAGCCCTTCCTCTATCTTCCGTGATGCTCCCTCTGAAATATCTCTTCATCTCTCCCAATATTCAATAATCTCTCCAGCCTTTTCTCTCCTGCGTTTTCTATCCCTCCATCTCTCCCTCTCTTTCTTTCTCTCTCTATCTCTCTCCCTCTCTACTTGCTGAAATCTCTACCACCGCACAACACCACCACGAACGCAGCACACACATACCCACTTACGATTATACACGCACACACGTATGTATATATATTTATGTGTATGTGTTCTTGAATTCCCCCCCTTCTCCTTCTTAATCTCTCTCAATTTCTTCTCTCTTTCTTCTTCTCTTTCTTTCTTCCCCCGTTCTGCTCTCTATGTGCGGCTGTGTGTGTATATATCTGTTGTGTTAGTGATTAGAAACCTAATGGGCCTTGGGCCCAATCCAATTTAAAAGTAAAACAATTAAATACTACACACTTTTAAAAATTGAAATCCAATAGAAAATTGGTGGAAAATTAAGATTTTCATTTTTAAAATAAAGAGTGTAAAATTATGAACACCCACATATTTTTAAAATATTTTTAGGATCAAAATTGAATTAAATACGAATTTTCAAAGTTTTGATCCTTTAAATACAATAAAGCTCTTAAAAATCATTATAAAATACTTAAACACCCAAAATAATTCTCCAATAAATTTTAAAAACTAAATAATATCATAAAGATAATATCACAAAAGATTTCGTGATTTTATCCAACTCTAATAATTTAATAAAGATTTTTGAAGATCAATAATACTTGATTTAAATACTTTTAAATCACTAAAATACAAATAAAAAAATATTGGGGCACACATAAATCCAAATATACTCATATAAACTCGATACTAAATATTGTTGAACTCCACAACGATATTCTCAAATCCAATTCCATCCTTTAAATACTAATTAACATAATTAAATAATAAAAATAATAATTTATTTTGAAAATTCGGATTGTCACACTGGGCTTCCACTGTCGAACCCCCAACATGAGCTTCAACTGTCTTGATCTCCGCAGCTCCCGCCACAACCTGCACAGTAATGTCTGCAGGCACCTCATCATTCTTGTTCTGGGGAGCTTCAGTCATGACAGCATCTGGGACTTCGAAGGCTTTCTCTTCCTTGATCAGGTTGATGGCGTCCACATCATCTTGGCCTAAGAGTTCCCAATCCAGGTTAGGGAAGACCTCATACATGGATGCCATGTAGTCTTTAATGCCAGCCTGGTATCCCGCATTATACTCCTTGTCCTCCCGAAGGGAGAGAGAGACTTTGTACTTAGCAACAGCACCCTGGAGGGTTCTCACCTTGGTTTCAAGTTGGCTTTTCTCAACAGCAAGCTCGTCCTTTTCCTTGTCAAGCTTGATGGTTAAGGTGTTCAGTGTCTCCCTTTCTTTCGCCAATTTATCCCTCTCCTGGATCAAGATGGTCTCATTCTCATGGAACTTCTTGTTCAAGTCCAACATCTTCTTTCTATCCTCATGATAGACCTTCACCTCGGAACGTAGCCCGACAAGCTCTTCACGGACTTTGGGGTCCTCTTTGGCAGCTTCAGTCATTCGACGACCATGTTTTAGATACAAGAACAAGCTCTGAGCATTGACAAAGGACATCGTGTCAACAGCCTCCTCCATGCCAATTTTGTCCCACTCCAAGATTGACTGCATGGGAACACATTCTTTGATGGAGTCAAGAAAGGCAACAAGAGGAGAAGGCGGAGTAACATCAGGCGGGCTACGCCCATGATCATTCCTAGATCTTTTACCACTGCGAGGGCCGGAAGCACCTGAAGACTCAGAGATTTTTTGAGAAGACCTTTTTCTTGAAAGGGTGGATCTATTAGTAGTAGCCAGGTTGGTTTTGGCTGTCGGGACAGGAATCTCTTCTTCAAGATCAGTGTTCACCTGATCTCTCTTCGAGGCATTCTTGCTGGTTCTCTTAATGAAGGAAGGGATGGCGAAAGACATCTCTGCTGAAAACGGTAGACATAAGACAGAAAACGTTAGTGGCAAATGGTGATACAAGGATGGATTATATGCACAAAAACGACGCAACAAACATGAATGAATATGTAAAACACAAATATGAGGCATGCATGACATAGGAAGGCAATAAAAAGGAGGTACGTCCTAAGAAGGGGGTACGTTATTGAACCTGTTTCATTTAAGGTTTTTTCTGTTAAGCCTTCCTCAACAGGGGTACTAATGACCTCCTGCGTTATGAGGGTACGGTCGCGACTGAACCATAAATTGATCAGGCTCTCTTTGGTTAACAAGCTGGAGCAATCTCCTAGCTTCGAACATATTTTCAAGATCTTTTTAGCTCTCTCTAGTTCCACTCCTTCCAGGGGAGTCTGTTCTGGCATTGCTACAATACATAAAACAAAACAGTACACACATAATGGGGCTTCACATAGAGGTACACCTAAAGGGAAGGTTGTAAAACAAAGGGTGGGAGCAACTTACATGGGTCAAGATTGAAATCCTTTCTGTACTCTGGGCAGTCATAACAGTATAAAAGCTGTTTATACCAACCTGACATACCCTTTTTGTTCCCCTTTATACATTGCCCTTTGTGAGAATTCCAAGTTGTGAGGTAGAAGAAGCCTGGAGTTTTTCCAGTTTCTTTGAGTTGATAGAAGTAAGCCAACTCATATGCTGTTAACTCAACTTGGAACATGGTTTCGTAAAGGATGAACATACAGATCGCCATGCGATAGGAGTTCGGTGTCAATTGCATTGGTGAAATGCCATAAAAGTCTAGTATATCTATGATGAAAGGATGCAGTGGTAAAGACAATCCCAACCTAAAGAATTGGGCGGATAACACGGCATTGGGAACAATTTGGTCAGGTTCGAAGTTAGAGAAATCATGACACCTCTCATCAGGTTGGGGTACGACAATTGTGCACCCTGGGTTACATACACTCAACAGGTTCTCTAGTTTCTGGCTGGTCATGATTGACTTCGTGTTGGCACAATGCGGTAGGCTCAAGCTGGAATCGAGGGCTTCAACGGTCGTAGCCTCATCATGGAGTTCATCTTTAGAGTTGTAGCAACTGGCAGGCTTGGTTGGTAGGAACACATGGCTTAGAGAATCACATTCCTCTCTTGGTTCAAATGTGTCAGAGCTAATGGGAGTAGGGTTCGTTGGTTCACAGCTTGTGGGTTTAGCTTTTATGGAAATCTGAGCTTTGATGGGGTCAAGGACTTTGACCTTTGACCGTGTGCGGCCACTAACAGTAAAGGACAGTGGTGGAAGTGAGGATACCGGGCTTGGAGATGAGAATGAAGTCCTGTTAAATATAATTGATGTGTTTTAATCAGTGTTTAAGTGTTACAGTGAATTATCAGAGTTTAGATGGAAGCGGTCAGAGTTTAGTGTAAACTCTGACAGATGGAAGCTCGACAGAGTTTGTCAAACTCTGTCTGGAGGCAGCGTCTACTGGTCAACAGTGATTGAAGATTTATTATGGAAGTGATATCTTTGAAGATTGGATAGCTATCAAAGAGATTGAGTTGACTTAGGAGACGTGTGACAATCTGTAATTGATATCATTTTATAGCTGTTTATTAGGAATATCAATTAGAGATTGTATCGAAGCTGTATGTTTTATAAATACAGTTAGGTTAACCCTAGAAGGGTATCGAACAACGAATTATCTTTATTGTAACCTAGCAGCTCTTTGTGATAGTTTACATCACGAAGAGGGTTCTTAATACCAGAAGTTTTTAAGTGCATAAACGTATTACTTGTTAAACTCTCATACGAATTTGATTATTAATTGTGTATTCGGCATAACAAGTGGTATCAAAGCCAATCAGTTACTTTATTACAGGTTAAGATCCAAACACAACAATAATCATGTCGGCAATTCCTCCACCAACACCTACTGTTTCTGAAAAGGCTCCTACTACTGTGAGTCGTTATGAACCAATCAGGGTTCCTATTCTCAGACCATTAGAGTATGCTATGTGTAAGGTCAAGATGACTATGTTTCTGGAGGCTACAGATCCAGAATATCTTGATAGGATTTATGAAGGCCCTCACAATCCTACAAAGATATCTGTTGCAGCTGCTGGTGAAGAAGCTAAAATAGTTCCAAAGGAAAAGAAGGACATGACTCCTGAAGATCTATCATCAATTGCTAAGGATGCAAAGGTTAGGCATTTACTGCATAGTGCTTTAGACAATGTTATGTCTAACAAAGTCATTAATTGCACCACTGCAAAAGAGATATGGGATGCTCTTGAAGTCAGGTGTCAAGGAACTGCGGCTATTAAGAAGAATAGGAGAAACATACTCACACAAGAGTATGAGCATTTTGAGGCTAAACCTGAAGAGACCATGACAGAAACATTTGATAGATTCTGTAAACTGCTCAATGATCTGTCATTGGTCAACAAAGAGTATGATCTAGAAGACTCAAATCTCAAGTTTCTTCTTTCTCTACCTGAAAAGTGGGATGTGAAAACAACCACTATTAGAGACAACTATGATCTTGCTGAAACAGAGATTGATGAAATCTATGGGCTGCTCAAAACTCATGAATTGGAAATGGAGCAGAGAAACAGGAGATCAAGCAGGAAGGCAAAGTCTGTTGCTCTTAATGTTGAAGAGAAGCCTCAGAAGAAAGAGGCATCAAGAAGGAAAATGAAGGGAAAAGCTTTGGTCATACACTCAGAAAGTGAATCATCAAACTCTGATTGTGATTCAAACTCTTCTGAATCATCTGACTCTGAGGATGATGAAGAAGAAATGAGGAAAATGGCTGTGTTGATGGTGAAGACCTTCAAGAAAATGGGCTTCAAGAATTTCAAGAAAGGGAAAAGGTTTTCTAGAGATTCAAATGAAGACAGGAAAAGCTTCAGGAAGTTTGATAAAAGAGATTCTAAAGGGAAGAAGGACAAGTCTGAAATTCAATGCTACAAGTGTAAGGAGATGGGTCACTATGCTCCTGAGTGCAAGAAGGGTAAAACTGGAAAGGTACTCTACACTAAAGGCAGAGATTGGGCAGATACTTCAGATTCTGATGAAGAAGTGAACTATGCTCTCATGGCTACTACTGAATCAGAAACTTCTGAAAATCAGGTACCTCTAACTACCTATGCTTATAATATTGATGACATTGCTCAATTAAGAATTTATCTTAAGTCATTGCATATAAGTTATAGGGATCAGACTTTAGAAAATGAGAGGATAAAATCTGAAAATTCTGAACTTAAGGTTAGAAATAAACTTGTTGAAGAAAAACTTGAAAACATGCAACAAGTTCAGAAAGAGAGAGATGATGCTGTTTCTATAGAAAAGAATTTGCTTCAGAAATATAAACAACTAGAATCTGAGTTGGAGGAAGCAAATAAGAAAATTAGGACTTGGACTAATTCTGGTAAGGACACTCAACAGATTTTTCAAACAGACACTGTTGGTCTAGGTTATAATGAGGAAGATGAACTTAGATTTCAAAATCAAGTTAAAATCAGACCTCATTTTGTACATGGAACCAGTAAATTTTTGTCTGAAAATGAAAAAGAAGTTGTTAAAAGTAAACCAGTAAAAACTAGTGTTAAACAGGTTAATATTGGTTCAATGACAGATAAACAACTCAAACATAAACTGAAGGAGTTATAATCTGTTAAGAAACAGAGAGTGTCAAATAAGAACAGAAATGGAAAAGTAGGCATCACTTCAGGAAATAAACCAATGCTTGCTAGTTATGCTCCAAGAAAGACATGTCATAACTGTGGTAGTACTAAGCATCTTGCAAATTTCTGCAAGAAAAATAAAAATATAAATTCTTTACCTACCAAGTCTGAGGTAAAGAAGGATTTTGCTAGAACTAAGCCACAGACTTTATGCACACACTGTGGAAGCACTTGGAATTCCATTTATACTTGCAGAGAATATCATGCTATCTATCATAATTATTATGAACTGAAACCCAATCTGAAATGGGTTAAAGTTGATACTGCAAGTGTAAACACTGATACTGTTAGCTCAAACTCTGATAATGTTAATTCCGCTGCAAAAGCTAACAAAGTTAAGAATGTCAAAGGATCCAAGCAAGTCTGGATCCTTAAATCTAATCCTCAGTAATTGCATGTGATTGCAGGGCAACAGGAAGGCAACCCTAGTCATGGACAGTGGATGTTCAGGACACATGACTGGAAATAAAGCCCTGCTATCAGACTATGAGGAGAAAGTTGGCCCAAAAGTTTCCTATGGTGATGGCAATGTAGGAAGAACATTGGGATATGGCAATATTAATCTTGGAAATGTCATCATCAAAAATGTAGTTCATGTCCCAGGACTCAAGCATGACTTGTTATCTGTGAGTCAAATCTGTGACAAGGGATATCATGTAGATTTTCAACCTGAATATTGTGAAGTTATCAGCAAATCTACAGGAAAGGTTGTTCTAGTTGGTCACAGGCAAAACAACATTTATGAAATCAAGCTTTTGATAGACTCTGTTGGAAAAGCTGTTTGCCTGTCTACAAGAATGTCTAGTGAAGAGAGTTGGAAGTGGCACAAGAAACTATCACATTTGAACTTGAACAACATCAATGAATTGATCAGAAAGGATCTTGTAAGAGGACTCCCAAAGGCTCTGTTAAATGTTGATGGCCTATATGATTCATGTCAGAAGGCTAAACAAAGGAAGTCATCTTTCAAGAGCAAGACAGAATTTTCAATCACTGATCCCTATCATCTTCTGCATGTTGATCTCTTTGGTCCAGTAAATGTTATGTCTATAGCAAGGAAGAAATATGCTTTAGTCATTGTTGATGAATACACTAGATTCACTTGGGTGTATTTTTTAGCAAAGAAGGATGAAACTGCATTAACTCTGATGGAGCATGTGAAGCTTCTGGACAAAGGATCAAGTAACAAAGTCAGAATCATCAGAAGTGATAATGGAACTGAGTTCAGAAATGCAACAATGGAAGAATTCTGCAAGGACAATGGAGTGAAGCAAGAATTTTTAGCACCTGGTACACCACAACAAAATGGTGTAGTTGAAAGGAAAAATAGAACCTTGATTGAAGCTGCCAGAACTATGCTTGATGAAGCAAAATTGCCAACTTATTTCTGGGCAGAAGCTGTTCAAACTGCTTGTTTTACTCAAAATGCTACACTGATCAATAAGCATGGAAAGACACCATATGAGATGGTGAAGAAAAAGAAGCCTAACCTGAAATACTTTCATATTTTCGGGTGCAAATGTTTTGTTTTGAAGACTCATCCTAAACAGTTGACCAAGTTTGAGCTAAAGGCAGATGAAGGAATTTTTGTTGGCTATCCACTGTCAACAAAGGCATTCAGAGTTTACAATCAGAGAACTAAAGTGATCATGGAATCTATACATGTGTCTTTTGATGATAAGAAGATAACTGGACTTGAAGACAAAGATGAATATGATCAACTGAACTTTGAAAATGAAGATTTAAACTCTGATGAAGTAAACTCTGATGAAACAATTCTGACAGACTCTGTTGAAACAAACTCTGAACCTCTACTGGTAAACACTGGAGAAACTTCTCAGCCACAACAAAGGGGAGAACCAGTTGAGGGGGAGCATGATCAAGATGAAGACTCAAACACTGATACCGAGTCAACTGAAAAATCTGGATCAAACTATGATGATTCAAACTCTGAAAATTCAAATTCTGACTCTGGGAAGTCAAGTTCAGGGAGAGTCTCAGAAAACGAAGATAGATCACAACAAAATCAGGAGAGCATGGATCAAGGGGGAGGATCACATGCTGACAGAAGTCATTTGCCTTCTGCTAGGAAATGGACTAAATCACATACACCTGATTTGATAATTGGTGATCCAGATGCAAAAGTGAAAACAAGAAGTGCTACTGCAAGTGAATGTCTGTTTCATGCATTCTTGTCTAAAAATGAACCAAAGAAAGTGGAAGAAGCTCTTCAAGATGCTGACTGGATAACAGCAATGCAGGAAGAGTTGAATGAATTTGAAAGAAATGAAGTTTGGACCCTTGTACCAAGGCCAAAGAACAGATCTATTGTTGGTACTAAATGGGTTTTCAGAAACAAGACTAACAGTGAAGGTGTTATCACAAGGAACAAGGCTAGACTGGTAGCAAAAGGCTATTCACAATAGGAAGGAATAGACTATGATGAAACAT
Source organism: Saposhnikovia divaricata (assembly GCA_036435485.1). Taxonomy (NCBI): domain Eukaryota; kingdom Viridiplantae; phylum Streptophyta; class Magnoliopsida; order Apiales; family Apiaceae; genus Saposhnikovia; species Saposhnikovia divaricata. The sequence continues at coordinate 54,631,835 of CM071598.1, forward strand.
TTGCTCCAGTTGCAAGATTGGAGGCAATCAGAATTTTTCTAGCATATGCCTCTCACAAGAAATTCAAAGTGTTCCAGATGGATGTGAAAAGTGCTTTTCTGAATGGAAAGCTTGAAGAAGAAGTGTTTGTTGAACAACCACCAGGATTTGTGGACCCCAAATATCCAGATTATGTCTACAGGCTAGATAAGGCACTATATGGACTTAAGCAGGCACCAAGAGCATGGTATGAGACACTTGCTCAATTTCTTCTAGAAAGTGGATTCAACAGAGGAACAATTGACAAAACTCTGTTTTATTTCAATCAAGGAAGTGACCTCCTTTTAGTTCAGATATATGTTGATGACATTATCTTTGGGTCTACTAATGATAAACTCTGTAAAAAGTTTGCCAAGCTCATGCAGTCCAGGTATCAAATGAGCATGATGGGAGAGCTTAGTTACTTTCTAGGCCTACAGGCGAGACAAACAAATGATGGTATTTTCATTAATCAAGAAAAATATACCATAAATCTTCTCAAGAAATTTGGTATGCTTGACTGTTCATCTGCATCAACTCCCATGGCAACAGCAACTAAATTGGACAAAAACACAGGAGTTTCAGTGGATATGACAAACTACAGGGGCATGATAGGATCACTTCTATACTTGACAGCTAGTAGGCCTGACATCATGTATGCAACCTGTCTTTGTGCAAGGTTTCAGGCAGATCCTAGAGAGCCACATCTGACAGCTGTGAAAAGAATCTTCAAGTATCTCAAGGGCACCATATCATTAGGTCTGTGGTACCCCAGAGAATCAGATTTCAAGCTACTTGGGTATTCTGATGCAGACTTTGCAGGCTGCAAGATAGACAGAAAGAGCACTAGTGGAAGTTGTCAATTTCTTGGTGACAGACTTGTCTCCTGGTACAGCAAGAAACAGAAATCAATTTCCACATCTACAGCTGAAGCAGAGTATATTGCAGCTGGTAGCTGTTGTGCACAGATCTTGTGGATGAAGAATCAATTGCTTGATTATGGATTGAGGTACAGTAAAATTCCTATTTACTGTGATAATCAAAGTGCTATTGCTATGACAGGTAATCCAGTACAGCATTCAATGACCAAGCACATCAGCATAAGGTACCACTTCATCAGAGAACATGTGGAAGAAGGGAATATTGAACTACATTTTGTGTCTACGAACAACAGCTTGCAGATATCTTCACTAAACCATTGAGTGAAGCTATATTTACAAGACTGGTCAATGAACTAGGAATGATCTCTGGTTCTGACTAGGAATGTTGGTTAGATTCAAATTTTACTTATGTATTGTATTACTCATATTTCCTGATTGGTTAAGTGCTAAGTGAACTCTGTTGATTAAACTCTGTTATGCATACTCTGTTAAACTCTGTCAGCATGCCTGTATGTCATACACTGTTAATAAGTTTGATAAACTCTGTGAACTCTGAGTTGATTTTTGTCTGAATGAAAACACCAATGAAGAAATATGTATGAAGCATGATTCTCAGCAATTAATCATGAATCTTTCTGAGTTATTGTGATCTAATCTTAGATTGTGCAGAAAGTTAACACAGCATGATACTGGTTCATATTTATAGCATCTCTTGGTTTATTTTGTCCTAAACTCTGAGTCTATAAATACTGTGTGCATTACCTTACATGAATAACTACTGATGTTGATGAACTCTAAACTCTGTTAGTTATACTCTGGTAGAATAAAATGCTTACTGCAATACCCCAAAGAAAATGTATATAGGTTGTTATACTCCTTTGAGATTATGTTGGATACTAGGATGACCCAGGAACTTATTGGTATATAATATGTGCTAAAATTCTCTGATTTTTGGTGACTAGTTAAATACTAGGATGACCCAGGAACTTATCAAAATGATAAGGGCTAAAATTTTTGAATTTTTGGTGACTGGTTCCAACCTCTAATTACTGGAATGAATAATTAAAAAAAAATATTGTATATATAGAGGGGGTATAAAATAAATTTAAAAGTTACTGTATATAGATTGATTACTACAGAGTTTAGCTTTCATCATACAGTCAGTGTTTACTATGAAAGTTTGTGCATCTAGTGTTTATTGATTTACTTTATGGATTTTATGAAAAATTAGATGCTCTAAAAATTGATTTAGTAAACTCTGCTTCACACACACATATTTTCACAACTGTGCAATTTATGAAAGGGTTTCGGTGATAAAGTTGGAAAATTGACAAACGCTATTGATTCGTGGTTAGTACTCTAAGGTAAATTTTCATTTGGATAATTTGAAAATTTTGGAGTAAATAGGGCTTTTGACAACTGTTAATAAGTGTATTGTTGATGAATTTGTTCCTTATATGATTACTTTAATTAGTTTTCATATTCTCTTCTTTGATTTAATTCCTTGAAGAACAGTTCATAAACATAAAAAAAAAATTGCAGAACACACTGAATAAGATTAGAGAAACAGAATTTTTCATTGATAATAAGAAAGAGATTACAAGCAACTATTACATCTTTTTGTTCTCTCTATCTGCTAATCTATTCAACAGGAAAATAAAAGGTCAAGTCCAAACCACTCCATTGTTAGCAAACATCCCAGATCCCATCTTTGCCACTTTATTTGGGTGGAAGTTGAAGGGATAAGGTTATTTTTGCTGACATATTCATTAACAATGGTTGGTGGTGTTGGATAAGGATGCCTTCGAGGAAAGCCATGCTAATGTTGCTTGGAGAGCAGCATCGATGTCGATCACTCTTGCAGGTTTTTCTCTCTCGATCTCAACCAGACCGGCATCCATCTGCAGCCACAGAGTTTCAAGCTGCCTTTCCCAGTCAAACGCATCAAACTCTTCACGTGTATAGCTGAAGATATCTCTATTCTCTACGAGATGGAAATTCTTTTCTTTGATGGTAAGGTTTGACATTGTTATTCAGAGTGTGTTGTTTGAAGGGTTTTTGATTTTACAGGGGAGAATGAAAGGTTAAAGGGATAGTGAACTAATCTGAACAAGTCTCTAGGCCTTAAATAGAGATGGATAAGCAACGAAGTATTAAAACGCTTCGTATTCTGGTTATTAATGGTTACAGTAAACGCTTCATATTCTGGTTTTAATTGGGTCCAGGTATTTTAAGAGAGTGTTATTTGATTTTTTTTAAATCAAATATTTTATTGTTATAATTTGTAAAATACACTTCTTAAAAATACGAGCACGTGACCCACTCACCCATTACTGTGTCCCACTCACCCATTATCGTGTCCCACTCACACATTAATCTAGGAACTGATTGAGTGTTTGATTACATAAGAGATTGAGTTTTTAATTACTCTAATTACTTTTGTGTCCAAACGGTTGTGTTTTATTTTTACATCTCACAGTTCTCTCACTTTTCACTTGGGCATTCTCGCAAACACCTTTCCTACATACACTTCTCTTAGGGATTCTTGCAAATTTCTTAACTCAATGGCTTCTAAACCATTCACTGCTCTTGGTCTACGGTTTGTCCCTAACAACTATGAAGCTCCACTCTATCATGAACGTGTTCCAGAAGCGTTTCATCTAATGCAGAATTTCTTGAGAGACTCAGAGATTGGACAAGCTCTGGTTGAACCTGGTACTCTCTCTGCATCTCAAATTGCCACTTTTTGGCAAAACTCAGTCTATGTGGATGGAGGAGAGAATGGGACTCCTAACATCATCTTCACTTATGAAGAACAAGAGTTTGTGATTACTCCACAAACTCTCAGAGATACAATGGGGTTTGATACACATACATCTTATACTTATGTTAATGAAACTCTATTGAGAGAGATGCTACAGGAGATAGGTTACATGGAATCTCTTGACAAGCTTGGCGGTATAAAGAGACCTAATCTCAGGAAGGAATGGAACTTTTTCTTCGATTGCATTACAAGGACATTCCAGAAGAAAGTCACCAACTGGGATGCCATTCCAATAGACAGTCTACAAATCGGGTATTCTCTACCCTATGATAGTAATTTTGATTTTGGTAGATATGTTCTGATGAATTTAGGTGATAAACTGTCAGAGTCTACTACAGTTTATTATGCTCGATTTTATCAAATGCTGCTCAATGCTTGTGTACCTGGTCTAGAGATTGCTGATACTGATGAAATTCAGCCCTTTAGAGTCAACAAGAGAATATTCTCTGATATGACTAATAAGGATGTTGGTAAAGAAAATCTACCTGCCTTTGTTCTGCCACTTGCTTTGCAGAATTTTCTCAACCAACCTCAGGACCAACCACAACCTGAACCACTAAACATTGATCGTACTCAAACACCAAACACTGAATCACCTACATCACCTACTCACTCAGCACCTACAAAACAACCTTCACACACTCCACAAACAAACTCTGAATCATCACAATCTCCACCACAACCACAGCCTAAAACAAAAAGAGGCAGAGTAAAGTCAGCACTAAACACTAAACGACATGCAAGAGTTAAGAAGGCAATAGAGACAAAAATGAAAGCAAAACAGACATCTCCTGGAGCTGTTTATACTAGAAGAATGAAAAGAATAAAACAAATGGCAAACATACCTAAGTCACTCTCAGTGGTAGCACAATCTAGTGAAGAGGATTCAGATGAAGTGCCTCTAGCGAAGAGAAGAAAACTGGTAATCTCTGATTCTTTGGATGAAACTGTTGAAGCTCCAGAGGTGGTTTCACATTAAACACCTACTGTTGAGGTTGAAAAAGATGAAATACCTGCAGAGGTTGAAATACCTGCAGAGGTTGAAATGCCTGCAGAGGACAAAATGCCTGCAGAAGAGGATACTAGAGATGGCTTTTCTCCAATGAATGATATTCTTGATTCATTTATGCCATTCTCTGATCCTATCTCTGATACTGGTGCAGCTGATCAACATACGGTTGTCCTTTCTGAAACTGTAGCATCAAATACAGAGTTACTCTCAGATGCTCACCAAACTGTTGAAGGAAGAGATGAGATTGATCAAGCAACCAAGGCTACTTCTCAGTCTATGCCTGTTGATGACAAAAATGTAAACTCTGTTGCTGAGTCTGAGCAACATGAAGCAAATCTTGACAAGGCTGCAGAAGAAATTGCAGAAACTGTGGCTGACAATGCTCAGCACAGTGTTTTACTTGAAGATGAACATGCTAAAGCTGCAAGTGTTGAACCTGAAGGTGAAAGCAGTGCAAACTCTGATTCTTCTCTGAGTGCACCAGTACAAACAGACAATAAACATACATCTTTCACTCAACCTTGTAAGTCTCATGAAGTTGAGAGAGCAAAACTTGCACAATTTGCTGCTGACTGGTACAAAGAGGATTGCATTTTTCCACGAGGGAGAGCAGCTGATTTTGTTAAGCAAACTGCTGATACTATCTCCAATCCGGAGATTCTTTCTTGCTTAAAAGCAACTGTAGTTCAAGTCAAAACTCTGGATAGAAGATTTGATGACACTACAAAGGCAATCACTGATTTGAGGACTGAGATCGTAACTAGAGAAATGAAAATGGAAAGAGAGTCAAAACTCATGAATACAAAATTTTCTAAAGCTCAAGACAATCTCTTTGCCAGGCTGGGTAAAATTGAAGAAAATCAGTCTGCCTTGTCTGTTAAAATTGATTCTATTGCAACCTCTTTGGAGTTGATCACCTCTATACTCATGCCTGATGATGTCAAAAAGGGGGAGAGAGTTGCTAAAGACAAGTGCAAGCAATCTCAAACTATGATCAGAAGGGATAGTGCTGGAGATGGAGGAGCAAGTAGTAAAGGAAAGAACAAAACTGAAGAATTTCAAACTTTGAAAACTAGCAAGTCATCTAAATCACAGTTTGTTGGGATAAATACTGATACTCAAGGTACTTCAAAGACCAAGAGTTTGCTATTACCTTCTAATCCACAGACTGATGAAGAATTGGCTGCTAAGCTGTTTATTGAAGAGAATGAAGAAGGAGTTACAATTGAGGACATTGAAGCTGAAGAAAAGAGTTTACAAGAAGAACATCTCAAGGCTTTAAAGTCTGGTAAGTTAAAAAGAGGAAAAGCTCCTAGGCCTGTTGTTAAAGGTGTTGTGATCAAGGAAAGGGCTGATGTTAGTCAAAGATCTCAGTTTTCAATGGAAACAATGGCAGCAGAAGCTCAACTCAAGCTGAAAGGCATTGAAGGAGAAAGTTCACAGAAGAAAGTTACAACTTCTGTTGCATCACAAGTTATGACCATACCTTTACAATCTTCTCAGTTGAAATCGGTTTTTGGGAAAGGAACAATTCAAGATCCAAATACATTATCTGGAGTTTCTGTGAATATTTCTGATGGAAGAGCCTTGTCTGGTAAAGTTGGAAACAATAAGGGTGGACTAGGTTCACACAAAGACAAAAGGCAATATAATGGTCCTAGAGATCCTTCTTCGATGGCTGTTCCAGGTCGTGGTGTCACTCAAGAGAGTTTGGACAGACTGGAATCAGTACAGTTAGTTTATCAGAAGAGTTTAAAGAAGGACTTTCTCTTGTACTTCATGGCTGATGGGACAGTATTTAGAATTGGTGAGAATGATATTGGCTTGAAATATTGGGAAGAACTAGAATATGTTCTATATCTTTTCAAGGTGAATAGTTAAAGGACTCAATCAGTTGCTAATGTGCTCAGACAGAGGATGCTTCAGAATTTGGCAATCAGAGGAGAGAAGTATAATAGCAGATATGTTCCTAAGTACAGGGATTACAATGGAAATCTTATTGAAATGAAGAAAGGTACTGCAAAATTAAAGACTGATTTGGGAATCACAGTACTTGACTTCAATTCACAGTCAGAAGAAGTCAAATTTATCAGACTGGGAAATGAGATGAGAAGAAACAAAATCTATGATCTTAGGCCTGCTATCTACCAGACAGATGAGAGTGATTCTCAGCTCAGAGAGATTAAAGAAGCTATGGAGATTGAGCTTGAAAATGCAGAAAGAAGATTGCTCATAGATTATCTCAGAGCTATGCCAGATCTTGAAGAGATAAGAGATTAAGGTCTGTAAGGATTTTCTTATTCTCTGTAGATTTTGTTAAGTAGAAGCTTAAACTCTGAATTTGTATAAACACTGTATTTGTCTATTTGTTTTGACATCATCAATTATTGTCATTAACTTGTGCATTTTTGCTAATGAACAAGTTGGGGGAGATTGTTAAATATAATTGATGTGTTTTAATCAGTGTTTAAGTGTTACAGTGGATTATCAGAGTTTAGCTGGAAGCGGTCAGAGTTTAGTGTAAACTCTGACAGATGGAAGCTCGACAGAGTTTGTCAAACTATGTCTGGAGGCAGCGTCTACTGGTCAACAGTGATTGAAGATTTATTATGGAAGCGATATCTTTGAAGATTGGATAGCTATCAAAGAGATTGAGTTGACTTAGGAGACGTGTGACAATCTGTAATTGATATCATTTTATAGCTGATTATTAGGAATATCACTTAGAGAAGCTGTATGTTTTATAAATACAGTTAGGTTAACCCTAGAAGGGTATCGAACAACGAATTATCTTTATTGTAACCTAGCAGCTCTTTGTGATAGTTTACATCATGAAGAGGGTTCTTAATACCAGAAGTTTTTAAGTGCATAAACGTATTACTTGTTAAACTCTCATACGAATTTGATTATTAATTGTGTATTCGGCCTAACAAGTCCCTTCAGAGGTTCCCGACTGGGGGGTAGCCTCCTTAGTCATTGAATTCTGGGACTGAGCAGAAACGGTTTGGCTGGACATCTACAAAGGGAAAAGCAGTGTCAGCACGAAGCGTGGGATACAAACCAGCAAGGTGTCAACTTGGATAAAAAAGGCAATGAAGTCAAGGAAGGAGTTGGAGACCCTAGGTTTGTCAAAGGGGTTTCTTCAGGCGAACCCCACGGTAAAATAAGGTTTGGATAGAAAATGTCATGGTGGGAATTTCATCGAGCACCTACAGGGCTTTAAGGGATGCTAGCCCAAGTGGTCTCAGGGGTACAGCAATATGAACCCCAAAGGACAGGAAATCAAAATCATGTCAAAATCTGGAGGATCTAGAGATGGCATGGCAAGTCTACTCAAAGTACGAACACGCTAATGGTAAGTCTAACAACACATCTGAAGTCTCATATATCAAAAAGTGGCAGGACTCGCAATCAATTAAAGGGTGCACTTGTGTGTGCATACATGGGCATACAAATGTGAATAGACGCAGTTGGAAACATCAAGTAAGCTATACGGACGGTTCAATTCAATCATGAAAAACAACATGCATACAAAATGGGAGAAGAAAAACAGGTAAGAGCTAGCATACGGAGCAAAGGAAGCGTATAAAAGCAAATTCAACCGGGGCATCGAACGGGGGTGAATTTATTAAGGGGTGTATGCACTTGTGTGTGTATCTACGTATATATGCATAAAGTTAAGCACAAGAATAAGGAGATCTAAATATGAAGGGATTGGAGGATACCTTTAACTTTGATGGCCAAAGGGAATCGTGGGTCTGCGCCTCGTCGGAGATGGAGCTGCGGTAATGAAGCGTCTCGGATAAAGAAAAAGGGTTTTTTGGTGTTCAATTGTGATATGAAGATAGAAAGGGGGAAGAGGTGTGAGTATAGATGTATATATAGGCGTGTGGGGATATGGACCGATGGGACACATGGCAATTTCTGGTAGGATGCGTAAAAAAAAAATAATGGTTGAAAGTTTTTAGGAGTTGAATGTAGACGGGTGGAAGGCCCGATGCATGGGGACTTATGGCGGAGATGAAGAGTTTCTGCAGGATTCAAATTTTGAATAAATTGAGTCCAGGTATAATTTTGCTTACTTGTGATTTATCATTTTAAGGAAATTTATTCGAGGTAAATTCTTTTAATTGTTATTTGGAGGAATGGATATTTTTACCAAGGCACGTAGCTTGAGGGGGGGTTCAATGATGGTACCCCAATATGGAGATGGAGGAACCCCAGGGTTCAAAAAAAAAACGAAGGTACAGTCATTGGCACAGGAGTTTCGTGTCTGGATCCCTTGTTTCCTACAACGAGTACGCTCATTTAGGCTTAGGGGTTCGCATGGAACAAAAGTGTAAGTGAGGTATGAGCAATAATAGGTTCCTTTTGCCTTCAAAGGCTGCAAGGAACCGGGGGGTAGTTGTTGTGCCCAAAATCCGCCTAGGGCTTGATTTAAGGCCCATTAAGGTTACGAGTTTGGATTATACGGATATGAGAGGATGGGTCAGGCTGGATAAGAAGATGGGGGCCCAATACCCCTTATAAAAATGAAGATTGTGACATCTGGATCGAGGTTCATTCGTGAAGGGGTTCAGGTGCGTAGACCTTAGGTAGGGGTACTGCCATGTGGAGGCTTGATAGGGGTACGTTTGGGTGATAGGCTTCCAGGAAGGGGTACGTGCACGTACCCTGAAGATTTCCAGAAGGCGGCTTAGCAGCCCTGTGGCTTCCTAAATTATAGGAGAACGGATAGGGGACGCCCTAACTGACTTTGGGATAAGTCCTAAACCTCAGGAACGAGTCAACAGCATCAATTAGCATGGATAATCATTATATATACATGGATTATGTATATACATGGAGATATATGATGGAAAATCATATATTTATGAAGATAATCATGGATTTATGGAGGAATAACTACTGGATAATCATATCAGCTGGGATAATTGATGGAATCAGTTCAACATGGAGGATAAAGCTTATCAAATCGTGGCTCAATCATCAAGAACTACATTGGACTTGATCCCTTATAAATATAAGGGTATGTAGGCCATTTACAGGGGTGAGACACAGCTATACACACCTCTAACACAGTTCTGGGCATCTTCTCCGATTGAGTAGGATTTACTCGGTCACAATCGCCCGGAGACCTTGTAAATTCAGTCCAAAAATAACCACAACTCCCCCTCGGTTCAAGGCAGTTGAACCCTGGAAGTCGGCGTGCGTACGTGCTTCCAACGCCGATTTCTACGTGATTCTCTGTTCTTCCCGCAACTACCTCCAAGAAGTGTTGTACCAAATTTCCCTCACAACAGTTTGTTTTGTATGTGCATATTTCTTTTTGCTTGAAATGGGTCTGCCATGAGTATTATTTATAACTAGGGGTGAGCAAAAAACCGAAATGAAACCGAAACCGAACCGAAACCGACCAAAACCGAACCGAAAAAACCGAAACCGAAGCCGAACCGGCGGTTGCGGTTTTTGATTTTTAAAAACCGAAATTTTCGGTTTCGGTTCCGGTTTTAGGTTAAAACCGAACCGACTAAAACCGAACCGAACCGATTATTAAAATAAATATATAATTTATATAAAATTATAAAACTTTCTGGTGACTGCTCCGGCTGGTAACCTCTCATTTTCGTAAACTATATATATAGGTTTCTACTATCATGTAAATTGTATTAAAACTAAGATTATATTGCAACCAATTTACATATTACATGAGAAAGTTCTAATTTGCTTTTGTATTAGCAACTCAGAGTACATTTTGTCATTTACTCATATACTGGTTTTTGCAAGGCATTAAATTTTTGCAAGTTAAGACTTAATTAGGTATGATTTATTCATTGCACATTATCACACATGCATGTATAAATTTTGTTAAAATATATTGTGAGTCCTGTATAACTTATTAGCTTACTAATGTCATATGATACTGTCATATAACATTACCACTAACATATACACAGAGTGTATTCATTCAAAAACTCAGTTACTTTGTTTAAAAATCGAGAGCGTTGTAATTTATAAATTTAAAATCTTGTAATATATTTATGATTTTTTCGTTCGATTTTAAAACCGAAACCGAACCGTTAAAAACCGAACCGAGCTTTTTAAAACCGAAACCGAAACCGACGGTTCGGTTGCGGTTGCGGTTTTCAATTTTAAAAACCGAAGACATGCGGTTTCGGGTTCGGTTTCGGGGCAAAACCGAACCGAACCGAACCGTGCTCTCCCCTAACTATAACCACATTATAGAAAATTGTAAATTGTATACATGTGTGAGATTTAGTTGTAAGTTGTTTGATTTGACTATGTTTCAGGGTGATGAGCAATGCTAATGGTCCATATAGATTATTAGAATTGAATTCTTCTTTCGCCTTAAGGATGATAATTTTTCGTTGGGTTATTATTTAGTTTGGATGATGATATTGCTAATTTTTTATTTTTAATGTACCATTATATCTTATATCGTTGTTTAATTGTTATTGGAAAGCATCACCTTTCCATTGAGAGGTGTTGTAGAAGAATATAACAGAACTAGAATTCTAACCCAAATGTTTTGGAAGGAATGCTCATTCCATTTCTACATCAGTTTTCCTACAATCTTTATCAAGGAAAATTTAGACTCTCTCATATTCATTCATGATTTCACTCATATATTCTTCTTTCTTCATAAAATTTGTATATAATTTTTCATTCCATTCCCCCCAAGTGAACACAACCCAAGTGTATATAATTGTATACATTACGTTATACTTTCGATATCCATCCTAAATTGTCAATCAAGCTCGCAACAGAGAAAAGAATGAGCCATTAATGTTCAAACAGACATAATTTGTTATGGTCATTTTCTTGCACTAATATAATTATTAATTTCACACATTGTAATTACTTTTCAAATGTTCTAATCTATAAATCAATCTACAATTTATATTTTAAAACCAAATTTTAGAATTTCTATATTTAAGAAAGCCCAGCACCGCGGACATAAATACTAGTTTATATAATTATGCTATTAAAATAGTTCTACGTTTTTAGGAACATTATTTTTGAATTAAATTAAAAAGTTGGAGTATATTTACCAATAATTTATGAAAAGGAGGTAAGGAAATGAAATAATTCGGATTTCAATACCTTCCTCTTCCATAAAGTGGTGTTTTTATTATTCATAAAAATAAGATGAGAAAACGAAAAATGATTTAAATTGAGTGAAAAATTGACAAATGCTAAATTAAAATCGATATTTCTAAAATATGATTGCTCGATTAACACATACAGGACATTGTATTTCTGACTAGAAAACATTGACTCAAAAAAGAACTACTAGTACAAATAAATTCACGGGTGATGGTCCAAAATAATAAAAATAAATGCTATTTGCCCAAAATACCGACGGGACACGGTAGATCGTGTACCGTGATAGGGGTGTATTGCGGAACACGATCTTCCGTAATAGGGCATGATACGGAGCTGCGTCTTCCGTGTTATGCATGATACGCTGTACCGTGTTCCGTGACAGTGCTGAGCACCCACCTAACATGGAACACCGTCCACCGTATCATGCATAACACGGTAGACGCAGCTCCGTATCTACGTAATACGGAGGACGATGCTCCGCATCATGCTAACACGAAGGACGATTCTCTATATCCCGTCAGTATTTCGAGCATTTTTTTTCAAAATCAGTATTTTAAACAAACACTTGTGAAAAATAGGCATTTTGGTCCTTTTCTCTAAATTCACATAGCTTGCTTCCCTGTCTCCTTCAAGTCTTCAACTCCTAATTCCTAATATAATAATGGAAATTATTGAGGTTATGGTACATAAGTAGATGGATTAGCATTTCTTCATTTGTTTAATGTAAAATAATGGAGAGACTAACAGAATCATCCAGTTGGGTTGTTACTTGTTGGGGTTTGTGTGGATCCACAAGTTGTGTTAGATTTCGTAAACCAAAAAGGCAAGTACATTAAATATTGGAGTAAGCTTTTCCTATAATTTTTAATAAGCTTTTCCTATAATTTTTAAAATTAAAAGCTTAAGTACATTAATTCAGATGATAATAGAATAAAAAAAAATGAAATAATATTTTTAATATATCAGTTAAAAATAATGTTGCAAATTTCGGAAATCGAAATTATTTGGTTGAGGTACCGATTTATGATTTATCGGATGACTCGGTTGAAAATCGGCGATTTTTACAAAATCGACCAAATAAGTTACAAAATTTTACTAATTTTTGACCAACTTATCGACGATTTTTCAGAAATCGACCTATCTCAATAACAATAAGACAGAAACATAAATCTATATTCTATAACGTTGACTAAGATATGAACAGTGCACATCAACATAAGAAACTTGATCAAGGGCCAAGATTGATTTAGATTAGATTAGTGGACCCCACATAGACACAGACTAGTAAGCTTTCCTGGTACCAGAGATGTTATACCCTTATATATACTTGAGACTTGAGTTTGTAATTTCTATTTCACATTCTCTATCTTTGCTCATCCAACAAACTGCATCTACTCTAATCCAAAATCTCGTAACTTCTTGACCTTATCTTTCTATTCACTTATTTATTTTATAGTTAAATTTGGGTTTTTTATATGTATTTTCTTTAATTTGTCAGCTTCAGTTTTGATGGGTATGTGTTAGTTCTTGATTAGTTTTACACTTTTATGTTGAAATGAAATATGGGTTTTGTTTTATATGTGTTTATGTGTAAGTATGCTTTTTGTAAAGAATTTTATTGGGATATACTTGAAAAATATTGAAAGGTGGGATCTTGGTGAATTTGAGTAATACAGAAGAAAGATGGAATTTTGTGTTTTTTTTTATTTGTATGTGCTTTAGATTTTGAGCTTTAGTTTTGATGGGTACTTGTTCGTTCTTGATTAGCTTTACTTTAGTATCTTGAGATGAAATATGGACTAAAATATATGTTTATATGAAGGTTGTCTAAAGAATTTTGTTGGGATATACTAGGGAGATATGAAAGTGGGATCTTGGTCAATTTGAGTAATTTTGAGAAAAGAGGAGACTTTAGGTTTATTGGGATATCTTGATTGAGTTATTTTATGGGTCAATAATTTTGGGTTTCTATATTTGTAGTTTCTTTAGATTCCAGTTTCATTTTTGGTGGGCTTATGTTTGCTCTTGATTAGTTTTAGTTTAGTATTTTGAAATTAAATATGGGTTTATAAATATATGAAGGTTGTTCGAGATTTTTATTTGGATATACTTGGCAGATGTTGAAAGTGGGATCTTGGTCAATTCGAGTAGTATTGAAGATACATGAGACTTTGGTTGATGTGAATTTTTTTTGATCATTTGTATTAGAAAATATTCATGTGAGTTGGGGTTATTCAGCTTTATGCATAAGTTTTTCATAAACATCAGTTTTTTATTTTATATGAATTCTTTGGAGATCAGTGGTTATGAAACACAGACATATATACATATTTGCATCTCTGTGTGATTGTATATTTGAATATTTGCCTATGTATAAATACATATTTGTGTCAAGGGGGTTTCTCTTTGTTAACGATATTCTTATCTCTTTCATGGTATTAAGAGGGATTTTATTTGGTCATTTGTAATCTATAAAGACAATCTTCTTGCTCCATTGGTTTACTTGGTGGTTCTGATTATACCTGGTTTATGTGAGTTTGATGCTTCGAGGGTTCTAAGTAATTCTTTCTTTGATTGTCTTGCTGCTTTTCAGATTTCTTGCTTTAAATTAGTGCTATACAGAAGATATAATGGATCTTCAAAAGAGGTTGTGCGCAACAGAAACATGGAAGAAGTTACCTTCGTCGACCCAGCTTGAATTACAAAAAAAGGTCCCTCCTGATCAACAATCTTTTATCAATTTCAGTTCTCAACAAAATCTGCAGAAGTGGGATGACCCTTCACTTATTGATTACTCTACGAGGATCGAAGAACAGTTTCCTGAATTCCGTCAACCTTCTCAAACCCCATGTACATATACTAGCAACAATGATAATCAGATGAAAATTCTTGGTCAACTAGATGGTCAGATGAATGGCATTCGTGATGCAATTCGAAATTCTGACTGGGATCCAAGAGTGATGCTGACTAATCTCTCAATCATGGAAGAGAAGATTCATCAGCTTCAAGATTTGGTACATCTGATTGTTGGTCGAAGAACTGAAGCCGCTAAAGGATCCGAAGAACTTGCAGCTCAGCAACAGCAGTTAATAAATGCTGATCTCACCTCAATTATTGTTCAGCTGATCTCAACTGCTGGTAGTCTTCTGCCATCGGCCAAGAATACATTCTCCTCTGGCAATCCTTTTGGAAGCCAACTTGGTCAGCCTCAGCCTGTTGGAATTGGATATCCTTCACGACCTTCAGAAACTGGAAATAAAAATGTAAACAAGGTAGAAGATCATTCCAACCAGATTGATCTGATTGGGAACAGTGTTGAAGAACATGATACGAAGGATGAAGAAGAAGTTGATGAAGGCGAACACCTACCCCCGGGTTCGTATGAAATCTTGCAACTAGAAAAAGAAGAAATCCTTGCCCCTCACACTCATTTCTGTTTAATATGTGGAAAGGGTTTTAAGAGGGATGCCAATTTGCGAATGCACATGAGAGGTCATGGGGATGAATACAAAACTCCAGCTGCACTTGCAAAGCCGCACAAGGAGATGTGTGGTGAGGCCCCGCTGGTTAAGAGGTATTCCTGTCCTTATATTGGTTGCAAGCGAAACAAGGATCACAAAAAGTTTCAGCCTTTGAAAACGATCTTGTGCGTGAAAAACCATTACAAGAGAACCCATTGTGACAAAAGCTACACTTGCAGTCGATGCCATACAAAAAAGTTCTCAGTAATTGCAGATCTTAAAACACATGAAAAGCATTGTGGCAGGGATAAATGGCTCTGCTCTTGTGGTACAACTTTCTCAAGGAAAGACAAACTTTTCGGACACATCACGCTTTTCCAAGGCCACACGCCTGCCATTCCTCTGGACGAAAATAAAGGAGTGGTTGAGTCGTCTGATCACGGGGAAGGCAATGAAGCGCCAAGTAAGGTTACTCGAACTGACTTTGACCTCAGCCCTAACGACTTCCAAAATATTTTGGACGAGAAAGGAATTGCTAATGATGATACAAGAATTTTCTCGCCATTAGACTTTGACACTGGCAGTCTTGGTGGATTTAGTGATTTCCCTCAGCCTCCATTTGAAGATTCAGTCAGTTCTTTATCTTTCCTGATTTCGGGTGCTTGTAATTACCCTAGGGAAACTGGAAGGATTTCAGGTTCTAATAATTTAGAATGATATATTAAATTATTTGCAGAAGGTTTCAAGTATGGTATGTGGTAGGGGTTTATAGTTTCTTGTTGAAATTGCTTTCTCATGTAAAATGACTCTCTAGTCTCTAATAAATATTATCGCAATTAAGCACTGTTTCATGCATCTAATGTTGCCATGTCTCTGTGGTTAGCATAGCTTTTGAAGTTTTCAAATCAAGGGTTAAATAATGCTTCAAGGCGTAGTACAAGTGGAGATTCTTCATTGGAACTATCAAAGTCAGCAAGGGTTAAATATTATTAGAACAATAGTTATTCAAAAGTCAACTACGCCTTTGAGCAAATACGTAGTACATCTTTGAGCAGGATTTTTGGTTGACTTACTGTATGCTTATTTTTTTATGTTAAATAAGTTAACTTATGTCAGATATCGGTATTTAAAGAAATTGTGTAAAATATTGGAGCAAATCTGAGATAAGCTTAAGTTGATCTGGAACACAAACGCCCTTAACATCAATTGGATACTTGATGGAATTCTAAATGAGATGAAAAAGAGAGCTGTAAACATCTTAATGACCAAGAAAAACTGGTTTTCCATGTTAAAAACAGAGACAAGTACATATAGTTAACAAGCAGATATTTCGAGTTCGTGCAAACTGGAGTTAAAAACAATTCTTTTCTACTGGATTTGGAATTAGTCCACTAAAGTGAGTTCTGGACCAATATGAGCTTCAAACCCTTCAAGCTGTCTCCAGATTTTGATAGCGGCTTCTTGAAAGGGCCGCGATAGTACATCTCCCTCAGAATAATGTCATCTGCACAAGACCAAGTCTGTCCTCTTGGAGAGCTTTTAGCCCACAAGAACCTATCAGAGAACGGATTCACCAGGCTCTCACGGAATTCTTCTGCTGCCTCACATCTGAGCCCCTGCAAACAAATAAAAAAAACAATTACATAAGTTTATTTTGGCATGTGCTTGAACACGAAGAGATCAAAGGTCAAACAAATCTTACTTCTGCCATGGCCTTAATCTTCAGTGAAACATCATCGCTAAGAATGACCAGGTTTTCATCATTTTTCGTTCTTCTATTGAGGAGAGCACAGTCAAGAATATGATCTCCAGACGTTAGTGAAACAATCTCCAAAAACTTCGGAAAAGCAGAGAACGGGGTTGAACTGGAAGTGAAATCCTCGATTTCTCCTTCAGATTTAGTTAGGGAAGGAGCAGGTGTAAGATGCCTACCCTCCTCCATCAAACTCTCAACATGAATCCACCAGTTTGTATTTATCATACAATCTTCGATCCATTGTAATGCTGATGAAATTTCTGTTGTTCTTGTAAACAGATATCCTCTCCGCTTCATGCAATCAAGTTCCCTAAAAACTATACAAAAAGTATCATAATTATAATTATTGGACAAAAAGGAAGCATTTGAAATAATTTACCAGAAAACATGAAAAAGTTGGCCAGCGAGTAAATATTAAAATTTACCAACTCTAGGTATGATCAGCTGAGTCCCCTTCACTCCTTGCAAAAGCTGTAATGCCTTCCTGGAGACTTTATTAAGAAGAGAATTAGTGTCTGCTACCATGATCCACCGCTTATTGTCTCCTGCAACAGCATTCTGTAGTATACAAAGAGGCACATGTAAAACTTGAGAGATCCAAAGGGAGTTTTTAAGCTAAACCAAGTTTAATCTAAAGGAAGTGAAGCAAAAATGTATGTAACTGACCTTTTCGATGGGTTGAGCATATTTGCCAGAGTTGCTGCTGCAGCTCTTGCTTGCAGAGTTGGAGAGCAGAGACTTAAAAGGAATCCTGCTAATTCCATTCTTTGTTGCTGGTTCCAAATTCAGCCTTGCTGAATTCTTGGAGGCAGGTTGCACTAATCTAGATTTCTGGAGAACCTTTGGAGTGTGGTTCTCTTTGTCAGAAGAGAACATTATTTCGTCATCTTGAACAAAGTTCCGGTAAATAGAAATCTTTGACGGGGATGATAAGCAAAGAGGGTCTGAAAGCTTGATCTCTTCTAATTTATTGGTCTTATTGGTGGACCTCTGTTTAAGAGTGTTGGGAGTGAAATTCGCTTTTTCTGGAGTTAAGATTTCTTCCGCAAACACTTCAACATTAGAGATAAGGGCCTCTGAACCTGATTCATAGTCTACATTCTCTTTGTACAGTTCTTTGACCTCAGTATCAGTGGGAAAAATGCTAGTAGGTTTTCCCCTTACGGTGGGAGAATCAGATTGTTCCCCTGATCTCAATGGGGTGTTGATATCGGTATCTTTGGGTTCAGACACATTAAAGGCGGAGATCTCATCCTTTTCATCTTTATCATATTGCTGATTTCCAATCTCTACAACTGACTCATTGAGGATCTGTACAGAAGCAAAGGCGGAGATCTCATCCTTTTCAAACTCTTTCTTCAACGGGTGTTCATTGTGATAGATAGCAGAGCTGCTATTTGCGTCTGCTATACCAGATAGAACACCATCAAGAGCTTGTGAGATCTCATCCTTTTCATCGTCATCAAATTGCTGATTTGCAATCTCTAAAACTGACTCACTGAAAATCTCCACAGAAGTAAAGGCGGAGATCTCATCCTTTTCAAACTCTTCCTTTGACGGATGCTCATTAAGATAGATAGTGGAGCTGCTATCTGCATCTGCTATACCAGATAGAACTCCAACAAGAGCTTGTGAGTTTTCACACACTTCATCGTATTGCTGACATTCAACCTCTAAAACTGACTCGTTGAGAAGCTGTCCAGACGGAAAGGAAGAGACCTCATGCTCTTCAAACTCTTCTCTATAATGATTGATAACGGGGCTGCTATTTGCATTTGCTATACCAGATAGAACTCCTTTAAGAGGTTGTGACTTTTCATACTCTCTGCCATGTTGCAGATATTTAATGTCTTCAACCGACTCATTGAGAAGCTGCCCAGACGAAAAGGCATGAATCTCATTCTCTTCAAATTCTCCCCTTAACGGGTGCTCACAGTGATCGACAGTGGGGCTGCTATCTGCATCTGCTATACCAGATAGAACTCTAACAAGAGCTTGTGAGTTTTCGCACACTTCATCGTATTGCTGACATTCTACGTCTAAAACTGACTCGTTGAGAAGCTGTCCAGACGGAAAGGCAGAGACCTCATGCTCTTCAAACTCTTCTCTATAATGATTGATAACGGGGCTGCTATTTGCATTTTCTATACCAGATAGAACTCCATCAAGAGGTTGTGACTTTTCATACTCTCCGTCATGTTGCAGATATTTAATGTCTTCAACCGACTCATTGAGAAGCTGCCCAGACGAAAAGGCATGAATCTCATTCTCTTCGAATTCTCCCCTTAACGGGTGCTCACAGTGATCGACAGTGAGGCTGCTATTCGCATCTGCTATACCAGATAGAACTCCATTAAGATCTTGTGAGTTTTCATAATCTTCATCACATTGCTGATATTCAATCTCTACAACTGACTCATAGAGAAGCTGTCCAGATGTAAAGGCAGAGATCTCATACTCTTCCCTCATCAGATTCTTATTGTGATCGCCACTTGGACTTTTTGCATATGATATACCACCACTTAGTCCAGCTAGAGCTTGTGGGTTTTCATCATTCTCTTTATTATATTGCTGATTTTCAAACTTTCTTACAGCTGACTCCTTCAAAGGAGTTCCAGAAGAAAAGCCAGAAATCTCATTCTCTTTGTGCTCTTCCCTAAACAAGTCCTTATTGTGATCATTACTAGGACTACCTGCATTTGGTGAATTCTCACAATCCTTATCAGCTTCCTGAATCAACTCCTCCTTCAAAGGAGTTCCAGAAGGAAAGCCATATGTCTCATACTCTTCCTTCAACAAGTCCTTATAGTGATCATTATCAGGACTACTTGCATTTGGTGAATTCTCCCAATCTTTATCAGAGTGCTGATTCTTAATCTCCTCAATCAATGACTCCTCGTTCAAAGGAATTCCAGAAGAAGAGTCAGATATCTCATTCTCTTTGTGCTCTTCCCTAAAGAAGTCCGTATTGTGATCATTACTATGACTACTTGCATTTGGTGAATTCTCCCAACCTATATCAAAATGCCGATTCTTAATTTTCTCAATCAATTCCTCCTCCTTTAAAGGAGTTCCAGAAGAAAATCCAGATATCTCAGTCTCTTCGTGCTCTTCCCTAAATAAGTCATTATCATGATCATTACTAGGACTACTTGCAGTAGGTGAATTCTCACTATCCTTATCAGAATGCTGATTTTTAATTTCCTCAATCAACTCCTCCTTTAGGGGTTGTCCAGAAGAAATGCCAGAGATCTCATTCTGTTTGCACTTTTCCCTGGACAGGTTCCCTTTTTTCGCTTCCTCATTTTCGCGTGAAGAATCCACAAACTCTGGCATTGTTGGGGCTACAGGGCTTACTGTCATCTCCTTTTTGGAGAATGATAAGTCTGAATCCCCCAAACTCGTACGCTGTGACTGAATCTGATTTGTATCAATAGATGAGCAGCAATTCTCATCCTGCAAAACAGGATAAAAAGAATAAGGCCACAACAAGAACAATCATCACCAAAGTTATACATTTCCAGGTAAGCTACTTTAAAAGTCATAGAACTCACCTGATTCGATAATTCTTCAGCTTCTTTGACAGTCATCAAGACATCCATAGGTGGGACAAAAGGAACATCCAAATTATAAGCACGGCTCATTGGAACCCAATGCAGCATGTAGCGTCTACTGGAACCGCCAAGCTGTACTATATCACCCTCTTTCAAGTCTACTTGAACACCAGGTTCAACCTTCTTCCCAGAAACCCATGTACCATGAACTACAACAACAGATGATTGAATATCAAAAACTTAATTAGAACTCAAAACGGCTAACTGCTTGACAAAAGTGATATGGCAATTAAACACTTCATTATCAAAGCCCTTCAAAATAACACACAGGAACACCACTGCCTCTGGACGGCCCCTAGGATCACAAAGAGACATGATGAAGAATCTATCTTTTTATTAATTTTATATCTTCTAATCATTGATTTCCAAAGCTTTCCTACATCAAGACACCACACTACAAACACATACAAGTGGCTTACTGTAATGAAAAATTACAAAAGGGAGGCTTGCTTGATACCAGTAGGTATAGATTTGTTAAAACTGTTTACCTCTTTTAGAAATTCCAAGGTACATATTTCTACACTGATTTTAGTCTGGTTTATGAAACATATTTCAGAAGCCCATTAATCTCTACCGCTATTAACACTAGTATTTTCTATTCACCTCGGCATATAAAAATATTTTACCCACACTACCAATTCTTCTGCCAAAACAGAGACCCGTGACGAGGGACCAAGAACTATGCAAATTCAGTCATACGTACAAGAACTACAAACAATAAGAAGCTAAAACCAAAAAAAAAAAAATTCCAAAAATCAAGAAACCCGCAGAAAAACACAAATCACACACACACACACACACACACACAAACTAAATCAAGAAGACAGTGAAAGCCTAATAAACTCTTCAATCCACAATAAAATTTCACATCCAAGAAATAACAAAAATATATCTATACACAAAACAATTAATGGGGTTTACCCAAAATATATCAAGAAATCAAGAAACCCACAAAAAGCAGCTTACAAAAAGATTGTAAAATGAAGAAATGATACTAACCAGATGATAAATCAACAAGAGAGAGTGAGAGAGAAGAGGGGTTTGAGTGTAGACGAAGATGAAATCTACTAATACTAGGATGATCCAAAGTGATGCTACAATCTGGGTGTCTTCCAATTACAATAACTTGTTCATCATCTTCTTGATTTGGTGTTGAATTGAGGGGTTCATTTGTTTGTGGGGCATCAAGAAATATGTTTTTCAAGATTGAGTTTTTCTTGAATACAGTAAAGACTGGAACTTTTTTCTCTTCTTCCTGCTTCTGATCACCCATCGAGAGAGAGAGAGAGAGAGAGAGAGAGAGAGAGAGAGAGTTTGTTCTGAGAAAATTGTAATTGGGTTTTGGCTAAATGAATGATTTATGCGAGGGATTTTAGGGGTTTTGAATGAATATTTGGGGGAAAGATGAACGTTTTGATATTGTTTTAAAATCTTCAATCTTCCTAACGGCTATGAGTATTATTTTTTGAATTGTAAATTACTTGAAAATGTTGATTTGTTCTCAAGTGAAAATTCACCAAGACAAGGACATGGAAACATTTTTACTTTCCCACACATTAGCGCACAAAAAATTAGTCAGGGAAAAAAAACATATAAAAAAAAAATTGCAACTCTTTAAGAAGGAAAATGCTACATACTTCATAAAAATTTCTAAATTTTTTCCCAAATACTCATGTATTAAAGTTATGATTGGTAATTTTCCTAACTATGAAATGGGATCCCACGTGCATACATCTATACTATATTATAAAAAACGAAACATTATCAGTTTTGGTTTGGTACGGTACAGTACTTATCTTATTTAATTATTTTACTTTATTACCATTAATTATTTTACTTACTTATTATTACAAAACAAAACACAATATTTTCTCAAAATATCACACGACACTTCCCCTAAATAATAACTAACCAACCACCTTTTTCAACTATTACCTTTTCTAACTAAAATCTATTATTTCCAAAAACATGATCGTGGTAATTAATGAAATAACTAATATATTATAATTACTTATAACTAAGTGATTATCTTTTCAAGTTAAAAGGTAATATCTTTTCTATATTTTGTAACTAAAATATCTCATTTTCTTCTAAATAATAACTAACCAATTATCTTTTCACAGTTCTTACCTTATTTAATTGTTTTACTTTATTACTATTAATTATTTTACTTATTAAAAAACAAAACAAAATTTTTTCTCAAAATATCACAGGCAACTCTCCCAACACTTCCCCTAAATAATAACTAACCAACTACATTTTTCAACAATTACCTTTCCTAACTTTTCTAACTAAAATATATTTTTTCCAAAAACATGATCGTTCTAATTAATGAAATAACTAATATATTATAATTACTAATAACTAATTGATTAACTTTTCCAGCTAAAAGATATTATATTTTCTGTATTTTTTAACTAAAATATCTCATTTTCTTCTAAATAATAACTAATCAGTTATCTTTTTCAGCTATTACCTTTTCTACCTTTACCTTTTCTAACTTTTCTAACTACAATCTCTTTTTTCCAAAAATATTATCGTTTTAATTATTGAAATAAACTAATAATATTATAATTACTAATAACTAAATGATTATCTTTTTCAGCTAAAAAGTAATTAATTTTCTATCTTTTCTAACTAAAATATCTCATTTTCTCCTAAATAATAACTAACCAATTACCTTTTTCAGCTATTAACTTTTCTAACTAAAATTTTTTCTTTCCAAAAATATAGTCGTTCTAATTAATGAAATAAACTAATAATTATTTACTTTAACTAGTTAATTACCTTTTTCAACTAAAAGGTAATATCTTTTTTATATTTCCTAACTGAAATATCTCATTTCCAAACTTAATTTTTCACTTAATTATCCTTACTTAAATCTATACTATATATATTACAATACCCGAAACATTAAAAGTTTGGTTGGTCGGTACGGTACCAATTGATTTTACCTAATTACCCTTACCTAATTACATATAAAATTAATTCTAATAACTAATCAATTTCCTTTTTCAGGTTAAATATATTATCTTTTCTCCTTTTTAATAAATAATTATTTTTTCTACAATATCTTTTATGTTTTATCTAACTAAAATTTCTCATTTTTTAAAAACTCTACGAACAATTTTGTTTAATAAAATAACATAATTATATTATAATTACTATTAACTAATTAATTACTCCCTCTATCCCAACCAGTTCTTTACCTATCGGAGAGATTGTCTGATACGCATTTTAAGATGCACATAAAGTATTGTTCCATAACTTATTTTTACAATTTTCTTTTTTTGTTTAAAAATAGGACTTTATTTTTATACAAAAGAAGAAAATTTAAAAAATAAGTTATGGAACCATTCTTAAAATTCGTGTTAGACTTCCTCTCCGATAGGTAAAGAATCAGTTGGGACTAAGGGTGTGCATCGGGTGGTTTGGGCGGTTTAGGACCGCCAAACCAACCAAACCATAAATTTCGGGTTTTTAATTTTTCAAACCATAACCAAACCAAAAACCATAACATTTAAAAAAAACCAACCTAATTATAACGGTTTGGTTTGGTCGGTTTCGGTTTAAAACCATGACATAATTTAGTTATTATCCATATGCATAGGTAGGTAGAGATCTACCCCATTTAGGAAGGAGAAACTATAATAAAATGAGTTAATGAGAGAACTCGACAAATAGCTAAAAAATTTTAAAAGAACCATATATATATATATATATATATATATATATATATATATATATATATATATATATATATATATATATATATAATATTATATATTATTTAATCTTAATGGCCGGGTTGGTTAAATCGGGTGAAAAAAATAGTAAAACCAAACCCAACCCAAAATTTTCGGTTTTTAAAAATTTAAAACCATAACCAATCCAAATCGAAAAAAAACCTAAACTTTCGGTTTGGTCGGGTTGGTTTGGTCGGTTTAACCGGTTTTCGGTAAACCGTGCTCACCCCTAGTTGGGACTAAGGAAGTACCTTTTTCAGCTAAAACACGTTACCTTTTCTATTTTCTCGAATTAAAATATCTCTTTTTCCAATTATATTATGGGAGGTTCCATTTAATAAAAAATAATAATAATATTATAATACTAATAATTAACTGATTATCTTTTTCAGCTAAAACGTATCATCTTTTCTATATTTTCTAACTAAAATCCCTTTTCCTAGAAATATTACGGGCAACATAAATTTCTCCTTTTCTAAAAATACTACGAGCAATTCTATTTAGTAAAAATTACATAATTATATTATAATTACTATAAACTAATCAATTACCTTTTTCACCTTAAACATGTTGTCTTTTTAATTTTCACGTTACTTTTTCAATTTTCTCTAACTAAAATCTTTTTTTTCCCAATTATATCATGGGCCGTTTTATTTAATAAAATATAATAATAATATTGTAATACTAATAAGTAACCGATTACCTTTTTTAGTTTAAACGTATTATCTTTTCAATATTTTCAAACAAAAATCCTTCTTTTTCTAGAAATATCACGGGCATCATTAATTTCTCCTTTTCTAAAAATACTATGAACAATTTTATTTAGTTAAATAACATAATTAAATTATAATTACTATAAATTAATTAATTACCTTTTTTTACCTAAAACAAGTTACCTTTCTAATATTATCTAACTAAAATCTCTTTTTTCCAATTATATCATGGACGATTCTATTTAATAAAATAAAATAATAAATTTATAATAATTATTAATTAACCAGTTATCCTTTTCAACTACAACCTACCATCTTTTCTATATTTTCTAACTAAAATCCCTCATTTTCTAGAAATATCACGGATAACATTTATATAATTATTATCAAATCATCTCATTTAAAAATTTAAGCATCCGAAAATCATGTCTTAAAAAAATTAATTCAAATTAATGAAGAAATTTATTTAAAATTAAAAAGTCCGTGCATCCCACGGGTTTTAAGCTAGTGTAAACTAATAACATATAAATATAAAAAAAATTAAAATAATTTTAAATAATAAAAAAGGAGCCGTGCAACGCACGGGTTATAAGCTAGTACTATTATATAAAAGCCGAAACATTAAAAGTTTGTTTGGTTGGTTGGTCGGTCGGTCGGTACGGTACCTGTTAATTTTACTTATTACCCTTACTCAATTACAGATCAACTAACTAATCAATTTTCTTCTTTAGGTTAAACATATTATCTTTTCTATTTTTCAAGAACTAAATAATTTCGTAAAATACAATATCCTTTTATATTTTATCTAATTAAAATTTCTCCTTTATTAATTAATTTCTTTTTCAGGTTAGACATATTACCTTTTCTACTAACTAATCAATTTCCTTCTTAAGGTTAAACATATTATCTTTTCTCTTTTTCAAAAACTAAATAATTTCCTTTTTCTGGTAAAATATAATATCCCTTTATATTTTATCTAACTAAAATTTCTCCTTCATTAATCAATTTTCTTTTTCAACTTAAACGTATTACCTTTTCTATTTTTCAATAACTAAACAATTTTCTTTTCAAGTAAAATAGAATATCTTTCACATTTTATTTAACTAAAATATCTTTTTTTTTTAAAAATAGTACGAGCAGTTTTGTTTAATAAAATAACATAATTATATTATAATTATTATTAACTAATCAATTATTTTTTTTCACACAAAACACGTTACCTTTTCTTTTTTCTCTAATTAACATCTCTCTTTTCCAATTATATCATGAATGGTTACTTGTTTCACCCAAAAAACGTTACCTGTTTTCTTTTCTCTTATTAAAACCTCTCTTTTCCAATTATATCACAGATGTTTCTATTTACTAAAATAAAATAATAATATTATAATACTAATAATTAACCGATTACATTTTCAGCTAAAACGTATCATCTTTTCTATTTTTTCTAATTAAATTCTTTTTTTTTTCTAGAAATATCACGGGCAACATTAATTTCTCATTTTCTAAAAACTATAAGCAATTATATTTAGTAAGCCGACATAATTAAATTATAATTATATAAGCTAATCAATTACCTTTTTCACATAAATCATGTCATCTTTTTAATTTTCACGTTACCTTTCTATTTTCTTTAACTAAAATCTCTCTTTTTCCAATTATATCAAGGGCGGTTTTATTTAATAAAATAAACTAATAATATTTTAATATTAATAATTAACCGATTACATTTTTCAACTAAAACGTATCATCTTTTCTATATTTTCTAATTAAAATCCTTTTTTCAATAGAAATATCACGGATAATATTAATTTCTCCTTTTATAGAAATATTACGTGCAATTGTATTTAGTAAATAAGGTAATTAAATTATAATTGCAATAAACTAATCAATTATCTTTTTCACCTGGAACATGTTTCCTTTTTAATTTTCTCTAACTAAATCCTATCTTTTTCTAATCATATCACATGCATTCTATTTAATAAAATAAAATAATAATTTTATTTTATAATTACCAATAACTAACTGTTATAGGGAGAATATTGTATAACAATATTTTGGAGGTTTGCTGGATTATCGGAGCAAAATACGGATATTTTGCTAACAAAAGAAGTACAAGGATTAGGATTTTGTGTGTTTAGATGTGGCTGAGCTTGATAGGTGTTTGCAGGTTTAACTGTTTCTCATCCGTATCAAGGTGCCTATGTACCCTATTTATAGGGATCAAGCCGTACGTAGTTCTTGGGCAGCAAGTTACCTAGGCGGGGCTAGGGTTTTAGAAGACAAGTCATGACCCAAGCCCACTCGTGTAGGGCTGAGGTGGCAATGAATCATTAATTCTATCCATGGTTTATAGAAGGAAACCGATGGTCTCGCATGGTTAGAGAAGTGGAGCCTAGCATGCGACCTCGAGGGATCTGGCCATGCGAAGCGATCCTAGTGTCCAGCTACTCATGTGATCTTGGGTCTGGCCATGAGCCTTCTAGTAAAGAGTTAGAGATAGCGATCCTGCAGATGTGATGATAGCGCGAAGCGATCCCTGAGAGGGAGGATCAGCGAAGCGATCCCTTAGACCGGATCATGAGCGAGGTGGCCTTGTAGTTGTGCCGGGCTGATTCCAATAGTGGACTTTAGTGGCCCAACTGTCATCTTCTAGGCCCATAGTCAATTATGAACCGTTAATTTAGCTAATTAAATCATGATAATTATTATACCAGATTTGGGCAAAACAACTACCCCCAAGTCCATGTTGTCATTGAAGATGCGATGTGGACTCAAAGAGGATGTATGAAACCGCGAAGCGAAGCCTTGACCTTTTGTTGATATAGATATGATTGTTAGAGACGTTGCGACCCCAAGAATGTGAAAGGGTTTGACAGCTGTTACATCTCGAGATGTGTATTCAACAGCTGAGATCTTGACACGTGTCCATGTCTTTCTCTCTCCTGGTGGGCTATATATACCCCTGTCACTATCATTTCCTTTTTTATCTTCACGAACACATTACCGAAGTGCTGCCAGTTTTCTCCCAGATCAAACGCAAGAAATTTTCAAGCTTTATCACCAGCGACCTCAAAGTTCTCCAGATTCCCTCAATTTTCCTCAAGAAAAAGTAAGTCCTCATTCTCCATTTGCATTTAAATTGTTGTTCTTCATCATAATTGCATGATTAGATAACGTTAATTGTACGCGATGCGATCCATTTTAACTGTGATCCCATATTGTCAATTTTAATGTGCGATCCCATCCTCGTTACGATAATACTGCGATCCTTCCTTTAGGAATGTAGATGCGATCCCAACCAATTTAGAAATATGAACATTCCATTATTTCCTACAAGCGAAGCGAAAACACATAGAGCCCTTCTGTCTATTTATTCTTTTCTCCCTTCATTTGCTTTCTGTAAGAGCACACACTTAATCATTTCACTTCTTTTCAGATGTCGAACGATGATAGCTCGAGGACTCCCTCTCCTCTTCCAAACGTTCGAATTAGCAATGAGGCTGCTGCCAACATCGCAAGGGCAACGAGTACGAGTGAAAGCTCCTTCAAATTATATTTCGACTCGCAATGGTCGAATGAAGATTATACCAGAGAGGTACCCCTAGATAAGTGGCGAACCAAGCATCCCACAAGCTCACGAGACCAATCTTTGGATGCGCTTCCAACTCAGGTCGAATTCCAAACCGAGATGACACCTCTTGAACAAGAAATTGAAATGTTAACAAAGAAGGGAGAAGAATTCAGCTCAGAAGCAGCACGGATCCTTTCCAAACTACCTCCTCAAACTATTTCTCCCATTCACATAAGTGACTCCCCAGTAGATTCATTAGGCGAGGCCTACTATGATGTTGAGGGGGGTGTGGATAATGAGGCTGACTCGGATGATTCTGACTACGAGGAACCTTCCTCAGATGATGGCGGCCTTGACGAAGTGGCCAGAATTGTAAATTTCAAAGATTATGATTATGTCCCGGAGGCTTCGCCTGATCCTTACATTCCAACCCCCCAACCAGAGCTCGAGGGCATTATATATGTGGGTGGGCCTCGCCCTGAAGAAATCCCACCTGATTCAAAGGTAAAGCCCGGTATGCCTCGCATACTCGCGTGTCGCGATATGACCTCAACTTTGATTGTGAAAACTATTACAGAAGGGGTGGCTAGATTTAGGTCTGAAGGCAAAATCATCCTTCCCAAGAAAAAGATATGATGCTACCGCTTCAATCATGAAGAGAACGGAGGTAGGGTACCAAGGATGGTTCTAACGGTCCCCCTGATGAAGATAAGTGTCTCTTCTCCTCTCCATCCATTCATCAAGGATGTCTGTGAGACTTATCACCTCGCTCCCATCCAAATAAGTACGAACGGGTACAGATCCATGATCGCTTTGTACATTCTCTACCACAAGCTTCGATATCCGCCCATGGATACGAAGACGATGGGATACTTCCTTCAGATTAAGCGATGCGGGGCCAAGGACTTTGGTTACGTCTACTTTTCTGTGTGGCCAGAATTTAATAAGAAAAACCTTCTTCCTGGCGGAATAAGCAATGCAAGCTCGTGGAAGAAGCCCTTTTTCTATGTCCATGAGGTTCCCCGAGTTAAAACAAGCTTCAACTATCTTCCTGGTAAGCTATCGAGGCTGTAGCCCTTTACCTTACTCCTAGTTCTTTGTTTATAAACTAACAACTCCCTTGGCATCGCAGTCGGTCCAGTTCGCACCGTCTTGAAAGGTGATGAAAAACGACGTGCTGACGACGTGTTGACCAAGTCCACTGAGGAAGAGAGAAACATTAGGACTCTTCTTTCCTTAGATAATTTAGTAGAATGCGAATTCCTCAAGGAGGGAATAGGTGCCTTTCCTGAAGCGGGGCCTTCAAAAGCGAGGCGGGCCTCGTCTTTTCATGTTGAGATAACAGACGAAGAGGGTACTCTTATATATCGATATGATCCCTTGCACCTTTTTTCATATTGCATCGCATTCCCTTTTCTCTCTATATGCATAACTGTCATTTAATTTTGCATTTAAATTGTCTTACTTTGTGCCAGATTTTTTGAACTATTTTTAACTTGTCTCTTTCTTTTTACAAATATGTCAGCTCGCAGCGGAAGAGGTCAAGCTCCCCCATTTCTACAGAGTGGCAAGAAGGGGGTGACCTCGAAAACGGTCCCTGCCTCAAAAGTTCTTCCTCCAACAGCTCCCAAACCAATCAACGATCCTCCATCTCAAAATCCTACTGGGGCTCAACATGAAAACTCTCCTGAACCGAGTCCCTTAAAGCGGGCGAAGAAGGACAGGCAACCTGATGGGCCTCCTCAGCCATCCTCACGGACCGTGAATGCCTGTGCGACCCAGCATCTTTTTGCTTCGCCGGGGAGCAAATATACCGAGGAGGCTGAGGCATCCAACTGGTGGAAAGCCACTCCTGAGGATAATGCTAACGCTTTAACCAAGTGCTTAGCTGAAGCATTTATCCGTCAGGCTGCACATACAAAAAATTTCTTCCAACTCGACAAAAAAAACAAGGTCCTTGAGTTCCAGAAAGTGGAGGATAAACGATCCCTGGAGGCTGAGTTCAAGAAGCAACTATCTCATGAGACTGCGCAGATTCGCACCGACTTGAAGACCGCTCGCAGGGAGAGGAACGAATTTGAAAATTCCCTCAAGGAGCTACAGAAGTCTAACGAGAAGGATTTGAAGTAGAAGAATGAGGAGATTGCGAAGCTAAAAGGCGATCTGACTGCTGCGCAGGCCTCGTTAGCATCTGCTGAAGAGAAATTCCTTGCCCAAGGCCAAGTCACTTTCATGAAGGGATTCATCCGTGCGATCCCCGACTTTGACTGGGACCGGCTTGGGCCTGGAAATGCTGACTATGCTGATATTCTAAAGCAGGAGATCGCAGAAGAGGATGCCGAGGAGGCAAGATTGGAGGAGGAGGCAAGAATAGCCAAGGAGGCCGTCAATGCCAATCAGGATCCACCTGCTTCATAAATTTATTCTACAATTTGCTGTAACTTTGAACTGGGGATGCGGGCACCCCTTGAATGCCTCGCAAGTGTAATATCGGTTTCTCTAACTTTATTTTGTTGTCCTAGAATTCTGGGATCGCATGGCGATCTGCTAACTTTTAATTTAATCTTTGCTTCATTCAATATTGTTGCTTCAATTTCATTTAGCCTTGTAAAAGTGTCCTTTTCCTTTAAATCTTCATGTGGATTATCTTCATTAACATACTACAGTTGTAATATAGACTGTGCTCGCAGATTAGAAGTACTCTAAGTAGTTCAAACATGTATTCCTTAGCTTAGATTCCTTTGATTGTTGCAAATAATTTAAGATGTGAGTAGCTAATTTGAGATGTTGACTATTGCGATCCTAGCATCGTTGAGATGGCTTGGACCTTGAAATGTAAATGCTAATAGACAAGCAAGCAAATTTTGAATGCACAAGTAAGCAATTCATAAATCAAACGAACTCTTTCATTGAAAAGTGGGGCGAGGCCCGAAAGTCATTACATCATAAAGGGGGGGTGTCTATATGATCACTACCCCCCAGTACTTTGTATGAATTATTCATGCTAAGTAGTAGTAGAGAGAGGCTACCAGGGGCGAGGCCCTTACTGATAGTATTTTCTCAAATGCTCCGCATTCCAAGCTCGCGGAATAACTTTGTCTTTCATATCAGTGAGATAATAGGTCCCTTCTGAAAGAGTAGCATAGATCTTGTAAGGTCCTTCCCAATTAGCGCCAAAAACTCCATGACCTGGGACCTTAGTGTTAGGCATGACCCTTCTAAGTACTAGGTCACCTGTATGTAGAGATCGCGCTTTGACCTTTCCATTATAGTACCTCGCTGTTCGTTGTTGATAGGCTGCGAGGCGTAGCTGGGCCTCGCTTCTAGTTTCCTCTATCATGTCCAAATAAAGCCTATGATTGACCTCGTTTGCCTCGGGATCGTAATGTTCTCTTCTAAACGACCCTGAGCCCACTTCGACTGGCACCATGGCCTCGCATCCATAAGTAAGTGAAAATGGTGTTTCTCCTGTGGTCGACCTTGGGGTCGTATTGTATGACCACAAAACCCTTGGTAACTCCTCAGGCCAATTACCCTAGCTCTCTTCCAGTCTGGCTTTCAAAGCGTGTTTTATGATTTTGTTTATGGCCTCAGTTGGACCATTCGTCTGAGGGTGGCTCACAGCTGAGAAACTCTTTTTTATCCCCAGATTTTCACAGAATTCCTTCATTTCCTTGCTGTCAAATTGCTTCCCATTATCCGAAATGAGTTGATATGGGATCCCATAGCGACATACAATTGCTCTGTACACGAAGTCCTTGAGCTTCTTTGCAGTGATAGTTGCAAGTGGCTCGGCCTCGGCCCACTTGGTGAAATAGTCAACGACCACTACTACATATTTAAGTCCTCCTTTACCCTTTGGGAGTTCCCCAATTAGATCGATACCCCACATAGCAAAGGGCCATGGGCTCGTTAACGAGGTAAGCTGAGAGACATGGACGTTGCTGAAGTTAGCGATCCTCTGACAGGCATCGCATTTTCTTGAAAACTCAAATGCATCCCTTTTTAGCGTAGGCCAATAATACCCTTGGCGAAGAATTTTTTGGGCCACGAACTACCCCCCGTATGATTGCTGCATATCCCTTTATGGACTTCTCTGAGAATGTAATTACACTCTTCCCCATCTACACACCTCAGGAGTGGGATGTTAAATCCTCTTCGATACAAGACTTCATCATAAATGACATAGCGAGCCGCCTGATATTTAATCTTCCTCGCTTCTTTCTTGTCTTGAGGCAAAGCTCCATTTTTCACATATTCCCATATTGGGGTCATCCAAGTCAACTCTGGGGTCGCTACCTCCATAATGAACTCCTCCGGTACACTGGGCTTTGTCTGAATTTCCAATGGGATAATTCCAAGTAATGTGGCCTCGCGTCGCGATCCCAATTTTGCCAGTGCATCTGCCCCTTGATTCTTTTCTCTTCTAAAATGAACCACCTTGACATTGTTAAACATTTTTATCAACCTTTGTGCACATCGCAGATATAGCTCAATCTGATCACCTCTAGCTTGCCACCCACACCAGAGTTGATATGTTACCAGCATAGAATCGTTGTAAGCTGTGAGGTTTTCCACCTTCATTTCCAGTGCCAGTTTGAGACCAATAATGAGGGCTTCGTACTCTGCTGCATTATTGGTGGCTTCGAAGGTGAAGTGTACTGCACTTTGTATTTTACGACCTTCTGGAGTTACCAACTCGATGCCAGCCCCGGCTCCTTCCTTGTTAGATGCCCCATCTACGTATAGCTCCCACCACGGGGCTGAATTTTCTTTTTTGTCCTCGCTATCTGTTATTTCTGGTACTGCTATGATAACCCAGTCATCTCCTTAAGATTGGGGAGGAAACTCCAAGATAAAATCCGCAAGTGCCTGTCCTTTTATGGGGCCGCAAGGTTTGAACTCGATGTCGAACTGACTAAGCTCTACGGTCCATTTTAGCAATCTCCCCGAAGACTCTGGCTTGTGCATTACTTGCCTCAGTGGGTAGGCGGTGCGAACCTCAATGCTATGAGCCTGAAAGTAGGGCCTTAACTTTCGCGAGGCCAAGACCAGGGCATAGGCTAGCTTTTCCATGTTTGTGTATCGATTCTCAGCATCTAACATTCTTTTACTGACATAGTAGACAGGATATTGAACCTTTTCCTCTTCACGAACCAATACTGCACTGATTGCATGCACTGACACAGCGAGGTAGACAATGAGTGTCTCTCCCTCTTTGGGCTTAGACAGCAAAGGTGGCGAGCCTAGCTGTTCCTTGATATTCTGGAAAGCATCCTCGCATTGGGGGGTCCATTCAAAGTTCTTTCCCACCTTTTTGATAGCTTTAAAGAATTCATGGCACTTGTCTGATGACTTCGAGACAAACCTGTTGAGAGCAGCTATCCTCCCTGTTAGGCTTTGAACCTCCTTCACACATCTTGGCGACCTCATCTCCATTAGAGCCTTTATTTTTGTGGGGTTGGCCTCGATACCCCGGTGGTTGACAATAAACCCAAGGAATTTCCCAGACTCGACCCCAAATACACATTTTTGTGGGTTGAGCTTCATCCTATACTTTCTCAAGATACTGAACATTTCTGCTAGGTGAGCGATGTGGTCCCCAGCTTCCTTGGATTTTACCAGCATATCGTCCACATACACCTCCATTGTCTTTCGAATCTGCTTTTCAAACATCATATTGACTAACCTTTGATAGGTCGCCCCAGCGTTAAGGAGGCCGAAGGGCATCCCTATGTAACAGTAGAGCCCTCTATCTATGATGAACGAGGTGTGCTCCTGGTCAGGGCCATACATAGGTATCTGATTGTACCCAGAGTAAGCATCCATAAAGCTTAGGAGCGCATGCCCCGCTGTTGCATCCACCAATTGATCTATCCTCGGTAATGGGAAACTGTCTTTTGGGTAGTGTTTGTTGAGATCAGTGAAGTCTACACATGTCCTCCACTTTCCATTAGGTTTTTTTCACGAGGACGGGGTTTGCGAGCCAGTCAGGATAGAATGATTCCCTAACGAGCCCAACTTCGAGGAGTCTATCCACTTCTGCTTTGAGAGCCTCATCTCGCTCACCACTTATAGGTCGCCTTTTCTGTCTGACTCCTTTCTTGCCGGGGTCGAGATTGAGCCTATGACACATAACATTAGGATCAATCCCAACCATATCCTCGTGGGACCAGGCGAACACATCCAAGTTATCTCTCAAAAAAGTGACAAGCCTTTCCATTAAACTAGGGTTGAGTTGCGACCCTATCTTCAACACCTTAGAAGGGTCTTGTACATCAACAAGAATAAGAATAGTATCCTCCGCAGTTCCGGCTCACTCTACATGTTCTGGGATGCGAGGATCAAGGTCTATATCATACTCGCGAGCCTGGCTTAGCCCGGCCTCGCAGTTATTAGTTTTTATCATTTTGGGGGGTCGTATCCTCTGACATTGGGGTCGCACCCACATGTCCATATTCATTCACAACAGTTGTTTCTTGTATGATTCCGTTTGGTAGCTCTGTTAGTGTGGAAGTTTCCTTGCGAACCCATTTGCCTTTTCGGGCTCGCACAGCTGCCTGCCCTGGGCTCTCTCCTTTGTCACTAGCTTCTTCTACAATTCCTTCTTAGAGTACCATCACAGGTTGCGAGGCCTCCATCATGAGGGCTCCTGGGACCGGTTCTACCTGGATACCCAAGTTATCAAAGTAATCATCTGGAAGCTCCTCGATTGTGATCATGTTACAATCTGGTGAAGGCATGAGGGCTATCTTGCGAGACCTGTCTTCCTCTTCGCATTCCATCTTATCAATCATATAGTTACTCCCCTTTTTCGCTGACTTAAAGGCCTTATTATAGCCTTCTCGAGATTCATATTGCGCTCCCTTAACACATCCGACTCCATTTGGGGTAGGGAACTTCATAGAGAGGTGGTAAATAAAAGTGACCACCCTCATTTCTTTTATAATTGGTCTCCCCAAAATAGCATTATAGACCGAGGGCTGATCAACTACCATAAAATGAGCGATCTGTGTAGTTATACAGGGCTCGTCCCCTAAGGTAACAGGGAGCCTTACGAGTCCCTTGACATTGACTGAAGCTCCAGTAAAACCGTAAAGATGTCCTACGGTAGGGATAAGGTCTCTGTCCACGAACCCCATTTTCTGATAGACCTCGTATGTTAGAACATTCACTGCACTTCCATTGTCCACAAGGACCCTATAAACATTTTGCAATCCAATGCGAACTCGGACAACGAGGGCATCCGAGTGGGGGTGGTGGACCCACTTCGCATCTTCTTCAGTGAACATGATATTTGTATCTTCCCCCTTGAAGAGCTTTGGGGGTCGTTCCTGTAGGTGATGAACATTAGTGAGAGGTCGCTCCTTAGCTTCGCGAGCATATCTCTCCCTAGCCCTATTGCTGTCTCCCCCGATGTGGGGTCCTCCAATTATCACATGGATACTTCCACCTCGCGTTTCCCTTTCCTTAATGACTGGATTCTGTTCAGGTGGGGGAGCTTGATTATAACCAAGACCAGACTTGTGATTATGCTTCTTCACTTCTCGAACCGCCCATTCAGTTAACTTTCCATCCCGAATTAACTAATCCACTTGCTGTTTGAGCTCCCGGCAATTAGTTGTATCATGCCCTGTTTGTTCATGAAAGGCACAATATTTTTCCAGTGTCTGCAGTTCCTTTTGGACCCATTTGTGCAGGTCTCCTGAATACCCCTTTGTTCATGTTGACAGTATAGATGTGATCAATTGGGGCGACCAGAGGAATGAATTTGTCCTCGCTCCTTGTAGGGCGAGCTCGAGGAGGGGATCGCCTTGCGGGATCGCGTTCTCTCCTTTTTGGACTTGGTCTTCGATCCCGTCTTCGTCTCGGACTCCTGGAGTCCTTCCTTTTCACTCCCCTGTTCCTACTCCAATTGCTACTCCCTTCATTATTCTTTTTTAGATCTGCAAGTGACTTCTCAACGCGCTTGAAAGGCTCAGCGACCCTGTGTAACTCAGAAAGGGTGTTAGGGGTTTGTTCTTGCAGTTTCTTCCAGAACTCAGTCCCTTCTCTTACTCCAGCGATAAGGAAATTCTTTACAGATTCATCATTCGCCCCTCGTACGCGAGGTACCTCAGCATTGAATCTCTTGAAATAGTCATGAAGAGTTTCTCCTTCCTTCTGTTTTATGTTCGCCAAGGTGGATACAGGGGGGTGCATAGAGCATCGAAGATTGGAACTGCTTGATAAAGATATCAACAAATTGCTCCCATGAGTCGATAGTAACTAGGGCCCCTAGCTTTGAAAACCATTGCTTGGCACTTCCCCTTAGCGAGGCGGCAAACAACCTATACCTCGATAGCTGCGAGACCTGGTATACATCCATCTCGTTGTTAAATCGAATTACGAACTCAGCTGGATCGGTATCTCCATTATAGGTCATATCTGAATGATGCCCACGAAACACCGCAGGGAGTGGAGCCGTTCGAATTTCGTGGGTAAAGGGTGAAGAAGAGCCCATAGTGATAAAGATCCCTTTCTCATTGTTCATTGCGTCCAAGGCCTTTTTCAACTCCTCCAGCTTATAGTCTCCCACTTTGACTTCCTTGTCCCCATCCTTTTTCTCCCCAGTACTCCCATGGTGTGACTGAGTCTTTTTTGGGATGCTAGACTCCTCTTGGTCATTCCTGCGATCCTTCTTTTTACGATCCTCTTAATGGTATTGGGATCGTTCTTGGTCTCGATGAGATGGGGGTCTGTCATCGCGACGATGGGACCGCTCGCGATCTCGATGAGGAGAAAATAGTCGGTGAGGGCCCTTGCTTTTATTCTTAGATTCTTCATTCCGAGGTGCATTAATCTTTTCTAATTTGAGACGAAGGTCATGTTCAGTTAGCTTCTTTCCGAGACGGTCAAAAACACTAACCGATCTCCCCTCAGATGAGGCGACCTTGTCATGCGATCCTCCTTTCTTTTCGAGCGAATGCTCCTCCTCATCCCAGTCAGGGTTCGTTTGATCTGTTAGGACATCCTCGAAATCATCGATGAGTTTCTTGGCAGGGACTTTTCTTCCTTCCCCTTGATATGTTCGACCACCTGTCCTTGCATTCCTCTTCGATCCTCTAGAACTATAGCGCTTCTCCACTTTTGCGACCCTCTCATGTACAACGGTCACTTGATCGCCGAGGCCTTTTAGAAAAGACATAACCTCGCTGATCAACGCCACCCTCTGTACTGGGGGTGTGTGCTCCTCCTTGTACCCAGTCTTAGAGTTGTCCTTGGACACCTCGTCCTCTGAGGGGTCCCTCGTCAAGGGATCGTCCTTGTTAACCCTATGCGATCCCGGGGTCTCTCCATCATTATTCTTTTTGTGTGATTTAGTCATCGCTTCTCCCAATTCAATGACTGCCCCTCCTTCTAGCGCCAAATGTTATAGGGAGAATATTGTATAACAATATTTTGGAGGTTTGCTGGATTATCGGAGCAAAATACGGATATTTTGCTAACAAAAGAAGAACAAGGATTAGGGTTTTGTGTGTTTAGATGTGGCTGAGCTTGATAGGTGTTTGCAGGTTTAACTGTTTCTCATCCGTATCAAGGTGCCTACGTACCCTATTTATAGGGATCAAGCTGTACCTAGTTCTTGGGCAGCAAGTTACCTAATCGGGCTAGGGTTTTAGAATACAAGTCATGACCCAAGCCCACTCGTGTAGGGCTGACGTGGTAATGAATCATTAATTCTATCCATGATCCATGGTTTATAGAAGGAAACCGATGGTCTCGCATGGTTAAAGAAGTGGAGCCTAGCATGCGACCTCGAGGGATCTGGCCATGCGAAGCGATCCTAGTGTCAAGCTACTCATGCGACCTTGGGTCTGGCTATGAGCCTTCTAGTAAAGAGTTAGAGATAGCGATTCTGCAGATGTGATGATAGCGCGAAGCAATCCCTAAGAGGGAGGATCAGCGAAGCGATCCCTTAGACCGGATCATGAGCGAGGTGGCCCTGTAGTTGTGCCGGGCTGATTCCAATAGTGGACTTTAGTGGCCCAATTGTCATCTTCTAGGCCAATAGTCAATTATGAACCGTTAATTTAGCTAATTTAATCATGATAATTATTATGCCAGATTTTGTTATAACACTAACCAATTACCTTTTTCAACTAAAACCTATCATCTTTTCTATATTTTCTAACTAAAATCCTTCCATTTCTAGAAATATCACGGATAACATTTGTATAATTATTATCAAATCATCTCATATAATAATGTAAGTCGCCAAAATTCATGTTTTAAAAAATTAATTTAAACAAATGAAAAATGCATATAATAATAACATAAAAAAATACGTGCATCGCACGTATTTTAAGCTAGTAATATTATAAATTCTGACAAATGCAAATATAAGCGTTCAATTTGTAAATTTATTGCAAAAGTAAAAAGAAAATCTCAACTAATTCTCATAAATCTCTTAATATTATAAATGTTTTATTTACGATAATGTCATAGTTTCTCTCAACTAAATTGGGAGATACATAAAGAATGATAGTACTCCATAACAATAAAAAAATATAGGACACCAAAAGTACTACATAGAAAATTAATGGACAAGATAAGTGACGGCAAGAGCTAGAAGGAGAAGGAAATAAGCAACGCCTTGATCAATGGTTGAGCCGTCGCTCATCGGATCATTTGGTGCCGGCGCCGGAGAAAAATCTTGAGCATGAACCAATTGTTGCTGCATGATCATCATGAACATGAACCCTATTATAACAAGAGCCAAAGATCTCATGGTCTTCATATTCTTGTTATGTATGAATAAATTAAATATAGAATATTATATAAATGTTGCAAGAGAGTTGTGTAAGAAAAATCAAGAAGAAATGGTAATGAGTATGTTGTTTATGTGTTGTATGATCGAGATTTATATACACAAGTGTGGGCGTGTAATTGTGCAAGTGAATTTTCTAAGAAAGATGGAGAGGAGTGAAGGTACGCGTCGTCTATGACTTTTCTTGGAATCTAAGTATATTTTTTATTTTTGACTAACTTTATGTTAGTAAGAATAGCCGGCTTAATATAAACGTGCAATCGATTTAATTTAATTATTATTATCAGCAAATAAATATTCTAAGAAACGAAAATGAATAATTTTTCAATTCTAACATATTATGTATGGGTCACGCTTTGCTATATCGTAAGAATATAGTTGTTTTACAACAAAGTAATAAATAATTGTTGTGCATTTTTTAAAAAATGCAAAACAATTTTATTTATAGATTGTTCTCACATGAATTATGTCTATGTATAATGTATTTTGTACTTTATAATGCATAAAATTTAATAAACAAATAAACTTTCTAATACCGAAAATATTCATTTAATTGTACTGTGAATTTTTAGTGTGATTTGGTTGAGTGTATTTATCATTTTGGTGATGAATCATATGAATTGTCAAATGAATAAGAAAATCTAGCTAGAAGTCATCTTATGGTCTTCTTACTGGCAATTTTGTTGACCTCTGACCATCTACACGCTTCTTCAAATATTTGTCAATTTCTTAAAGCAATCGTTATCAATTACATCACAATTCAGAAGGCGATTTTTTTTAAATATATATGTAGTAATGAAAATGGCTATTAGTAAATTTTGAACAGCTGTATCTTAATAAATAGATACACCATATTTAAAATATATTAATTTTATCAAAGAAATAATAATTAATAATTTTATATAAAATCTATACTATTATATAAAAGCCGAAACATTAAAAGTTTTGGTGCCTGTTTTTTGGTACTTCGTGAATTTACTTATAAAAAATATATAATAAGACTGATACCTTGAAATTTGATTCGAAAACTGGATAAAAAAATTGGACGTATATATCAATTTAATATTTAAAATAAAGTCAAATTTTAGTTCAAAATTGAAAATGAAATATTAAGTTAGTTGAGAATTTAGCATTAAATGTAAAATTTGTATTAAAGTCTATTTTTTTGTAACTCGTGTAACGGTCTCAACTACTACATTTAGTTTGTTGAAACCCCTAATTTACTCTCTATGTTTTTACATTGACATTTGCAGACGGCTGTTCTTAAAGGTTCTTACCAAATCTCCGTTCCACATCAACTAATCTCCGTTCTATTTCGGGTAATCCATGCAATTATTGAATCGGTTTTGTTTGTGTTTTAATTTGTGTTTATATCACCAACTGTTTTCCTCTGTTTTGAAAGTATTTTGATGTTCTTTTTGCTTAACTTTACTCTTTTAGGAACTTTTCTCATGGATTTGGAAGAAACGGAAAACAGTTTTATTTGTATGAACTCTTCCTAGGGATGGGCATCGGGGCACTTTGGGGCTGGGGAGTGCTATCCCCGCACCCATCCCCGAATTCAAACCCAATCCCCGTCCCCGGCCCGCTCCCCGTCGGGGATTGTTTTTTATTCCCCGTCCCCGACCCACACGGGTAACGGGGATCCCTGCGGGGAATCGGGGAATTTCATTTTAAACAAAAAATAATATCTTAAATAATTTTAAACACTAACTAGTGAGTTTGAAATAATTTTTTCTTGTGATATATTATGAAATTAGCAACTAAAGCTAGATTAGATGTTACGTTACCACGTTTTTTCATTACCATTAATCGCATAATAAGTATATCTTCAGATTCACAAGCATATATGTTACCTCTTAAAATTTCTTTTTGAAATCTAAACATTACAAATCAGTAGCTAATATATATGATTATTAATATATATGATTATATATATTATAATGTGGTGAAATCGATTCGGGGATTGAAAATCGGGTTGGATGGAGAAATCGGGGCGGGGGTCGGGGATCGGGCCGGGGAGACATAAAATCCCGGCCCCGGCCCGTTCCCCGATTTTTTTTGAAAATTATCCCCGCTCCCCGGCCCGTACCCGAAAAAATCCCCGATTCCCCGCCCCGTTCGGTGCGGGGAACGGATCGGGATCGGGCGGGCCGGGGTGAATGCCCTTCCCTAACTCTTCCTTTGATCATAAAGAAAGCAAATTGGTATGATTTTTTCTGTTTTTTTGGTTAATTATATTTAGGTTTTTATGGAATTATATATGATGTACAAATTTGATTGTAGAAACTTGCATTGCCGTTTTATTGTGAGTATGGAGATGATTTACCTCAAAAATTGAATTTGCATGTGAAAAATGGGGCAGTTTGGGAGGGTAAGTTTGTTCGGGCTTCATTTTTGATTGAGGGTTTGCAAGATATGATGAGGTTTTATGGTTTAAAAGGATCTGATTTGGCTATACTGCAATTTGTTGGAGGTGGTGAATTTAAATTGAAATTTTATAATGCTTATGCTGTTGAGATGAAGCTTGAAAATGAAGTGCCTGTTTCCAATTCCCTCGTAACCTCTACTGCTATTGAAGAAGATAGACTTTGGTCTACTTTACTTTATAATACTTTTCATAATTTTGCTGGCTTGTACAACTTGAAGATTGAAAGGAAACATTTACTTGATGAACCTGATATCAAGGTAACAGAATTTCATCTCTTGATTTATTGTATACTATTGTTTAAAATAGATTACATGTTCAATTTTAATACATTTGTTCTTTGTTTTGTTATGAATTGCACTATTGACTCAAGGCAGTGAACATTTCAGTTCGTGATGTTGTTACCATGTACAAAACTTGCACTGCATTTCATTTTAAAGTTTCCATATTCGAAAAAAACATTGTCTCTGAACAGCGTTTAGATGGAGGTAAAGTTTACTGGATTGTTCATGTATTTCACTTAACAGCCTGATTGATCAAAGTTAATGAGTTTTATACTTTTGAACAGATGGTGCTACAATTGCGTCATATGCCAATTTTTTTAAAATAATGAATTTGGAATCATTGGAGAAAGCAGAATTGGTATGTTTTTGCTGTATTTACCCTTACTTGTTTCGAATTATTTGATCATATCGTGTCTCTTTTTCTTAGGAATTACCGCGAGTTTTCGAAAGAAATTTGCACACACATTGACTGAAAGCCTCCACATTGAACTTGGGGCTGGTTACTCAACTAAGTTCAAATACTGTGCCGCATCGAAGAAAATCTACGATTTGCAGCGTTTCATTAGAAAATTCGACATTAATGATGAATATGTCCTGTTCTTCAATTATTTGGGAAATTCAAGGATTGGTCTGTCAGTTTATGATACCCAGCGTTGCAATCATCTGCGTGATGTTATTGGAGATTTACGCTTTGAGGATTTTATGTATCCCCCATCTGATATGGAAGTTGTAGTTGTTTCAGATGGTGATGAAGATATTCTTCAAGCTGATCAGGAAGGTACTTTTTGATGTATATATGGATTTATAATGTTGTGGACATATATTACTTGGATAGTAAATTTATAATTTATCAATGTATTTCATTTAGTGTGAATTGTACAATGGTTTTGATTTAACTATTTACTTTCATCTGAATTTTGTAGAGGATGAAGAAGAATATGGAAATGATCGAATGTCTTTCACTGTAAGTTTGACCATGTCTCATGTTGATCAGCAAGGCCATGGAGTGGTAATAATTATTTTTTACTTATATGTTCTGTTTTAAATTATTTAATTAGGAACCGAATTATGAACCATGATTTTTGTTTGCAGTACATCCCAAGATTTATGTGGTATGTTTATCAAAACTGGCGTAAAAGAACAAATGTTACTTTGAGGGTGGGTGGAAGGCATTGGAAGGTGGATATACTGCGCTCGCAGTGACAGTTCAGATTTGGTAAAGGATGGGATGCTTTCACAATGGACAATGGTTTAGTAGTTGGTCAGGAGATCACGTTTCAGTTTGTTGGCAACTCAACCTTTCAAGTAACCGTTTAATGCTTCTGCCATTTCAAAAATGCTCTAGGACCTATTATCTTATTCGAATTTGTGTACTCGTTAAAACTTGTGTCTTTTAACTGATTATTACTTTAAAACTTATGTCTTTTATTTTGAATTCTCGTGCATCATCTATACTGCAATTTAGTTTGACAAACATAGGAAATATTTATTTAGCTTATCAAATAGCATGA
Organism: Saposhnikovia divaricata; assembly: GCA_036435485.1. Lineage (NCBI taxonomy): Eukaryota > Viridiplantae > Streptophyta > Magnoliopsida > Apiales > Apiaceae > Saposhnikovia > Saposhnikovia divaricata. Next base: position 54,675,592 of record CM071598.1, read on the forward strand.
TTACTTGACATGATCAGTTCATATAGAAATACATAAGTGAACATAAGATATAGTCTTAACAGGAAAACATAAGTTAGGCTAGATTGTATTCTGTATTTTGGCATATCTAACTATTATCAGACATTGATTCGAGATGGTAGGTGGATACCGATGCCTGTTTTAGACAAACATTGTTGGGATACTAAAAACATGAATGTTGTGCATATAAACATGATTCTTGAAAAAAGTAAGGAAATTACCTCTGCATATGATTCTTGGATTGGCCTTGGTTGCTCTTGCAGTTGTAGTTCATTTTTGTCCAAATGGTGTCCTTCCATAATATCTTTTGCAACGTAGATCTTTGAAATTTGTTTGATGTTCTGTTCATTTATAAACAATTTAATTGTGTACTGCTTCTTCTCAATTGATTTCAAGATCTCTGGGTAGCTTTCTTCATCATCCTTGTATATTGCAAAATTAATAAGTTAGAGTTTATATTATACTACGGACATAAGATAACAGAAATCACCAGAATGTTTACTTCATCGAAAATGTCACATGCTTTCTTCCTAATGCATTTTTCAACCGGTTCATTTTCCAACATTATGTCAATGTTACCAGTGTCATCAGATGCTACTATGAGTAGGCTATACCTGTTTCAGTTTTTTATTATTTATATTTAAAATCTGAAAAGCTCGAATTTGGTAGCCAAAAATGAAATGTTTGACAATTTGTGATACTCTTACCACAGTGGAGGATAAGGAACTTCTCTTGGACATTTGTTGCAGTGGTATATTTTACCAATCTTGTTCAATAGATTATAGCAAGAAGTGCAGTAACCATAGCACCATGTTCCTATTTGTGGCACATGTTCAATCACTACCTTACACAATACTTCAACCTACAAAATTTTTAAAAGGATTTCTTTGATATAAGTAAGGCATATATTTCAGTTTATAAAGAATATGTTGAAATGTAATACCTCACACAATCTTCTCCAAAAAGTTTTACTTGCTCTATTGTGTAAAATTTAGGAGGTTCCTTTCTTTGAAACGACTTCTGGTATTGTGCAAACTCTGGTTCTTTCAACCTATTACAAAGTAAAAGGATATGATCAGTAGTTAATCAAATACAGTGAATCTTATAATATATTTGAAATGAAATGATTTACATCTTCCTCGTATGAATCACGCTATGATGATGGTAGTTGAGGCAAAAAGTAGTAGCACCCACATTTGATATATCAATTTGATCTGCATTTCATCCAACATTAAGTAAAGTATAGTTGTAGTATATGTCAACTGAAAAAGGAAGCTTTTAAGGTACATACGTACTTTTCCACTCACTAATTCTACCACAACCAATAATAATAATGAGAGGATATTCAAAATCATCTTGAAGAGTGGCATTAAACAGTTCAGCAAATTCATCCCAGAAGGTCACCTTTACTGATGTTCTGTTTGCAATATAAAGGTGCAGTTTGTTATGTTTATAATATAAAGGTGCAGTTTGCAATATAAAGTTCATCTTACTGTTTGAAATGAGAAAGTAGTGAACAAAACTTCCATCAGTTATATGAAACCTCATCTGTGGTTGAACTACACCAAATCTGTTACGAAGTTTGTTGAGATTAAGTTTTTGTTCTTTGATGACTCCTATGACATCTTCAACATAAATATATAATGATCAATTTCTAAGCTTAATTTTGGGATTTACCAGTAAATGTTTGGGTTGAGAATTACCAGTTAGATAATTAGTTTGTTTTGAGAGTTGTTTTAGATCAGCCAAATCATAAAAATCAAATACTGCATTCTCAATGAACACATCATTTTCTTCTAACTCAATAATTTTGGTCTCGTTAGAGAATACAATTTGCACTGTCTTGTGGATGCACCTAAATTTGTCATCTGCTTTGTAATCTTTGACAGTAAAGTTTTTGAATAAGTAAATTTTTCCAACCACTAAAAATGGTTCCAAGGCTTCAGCAATATTTGTAGGAACAAAAGCATGGATTCGTGCATGCTGTCAATGTTTATGTAAACAAAAAGAATCAAAGATATTGTTATAAAACATAAAGTTTGAAAAAAATGATATTCTTACCTTATTATCCAAGAGCAATAGGTTGAAAGGTTTGAATGGTTCGCCAGTTTTTGTGTATCCTCTCCATAGATTCATTATTCTTGCTTTCACTTTCCAATCATATTTCCCTTTCTTCAGATCTTTGAAAGAGTCATATTTTTCACTTGCCATTTCTGCTCAAACTAAATGTATCTTGGAGTTTTAGATCTTACACTTGTTTACATAAAGGTATAAGCATTAAGTTTTGATTTGATATGCTATCAAACTCCTAATTTATTGTAGAAGAGTACCGGTGCTGCACATTAATGGAGCCAACTGGACTTGTATACTTTATGTAAAACTTTAATTTCAAATAAAGTAGTTTCCTTGAAACAAATAAAAGTTCATAATTGTGATAATAACATTAAACAAACAGCCAACATAGACTTTCATTGAACAATACGGCAAACAATAGTGGAAAAGTTCTCCTTGTTAAACATATAGTTCTACAAATATGAAGAGAGACAAAGCAAAAGAGCTCTTCATCATAATATACTCCAGCAGATACTTTCTTTAAATCTGCAATGCAAAAAAACATTATAAGAATGTATTCGTTGGATTTAAAATAAATTTTTTTAGAACAACGAAACCTTCTAGTGAGTTCTAACCTTTTTAGGATTTCTGCAACTTAGCAACATGAGACTCATCATCATCATACTTTAACGGAGCCTTACACTTGCCAGTAGGAGGACTGCAGCTTTTGAGAAGCGTCGCACAATCAATTTCCTAGTAACACATATTTACTATTATTGTTTTGTAAAAGCATGTGCTAAAATACTATTAATCATTTGGCAAAATCCAATACTTACAGTTTTAACACTAACATTATGCACTGTTGGACTTGGTTCTTTGTTGGGATCATGATCTCCAAACATTTCTTCAGGATTACCAATTTTTTTCGCTTTATAAATCTTGCTGGATTTATTTATATTTTCAAGTGAGGGTGTCAAAGTGACAATGTACTCCTTTTTCTCAAATTGCTTTAGCAAAGGAGGAAATGTTATACCCTCACCAACCTAAAATCAAATATAAACTGTTACCATGGCAAACTACTATTGAAATAATATTTCAAACTTACAGAAACCTGAGTATCATCGTTCGCAATTTCGAAAGCATCTTTTCCAATAATGCGTTGGACTTCATCATCGGGAAAAATAATCGGAAGTATTCCAGTGTTGTCCGAACAAACAGTGCATAACCTGAATCTAATTTTTAAAAAGTGTTTAGTTCAACTTCACAGGTAATAAAAACAATATAAGCAAAAAAAATTAATCCACCTCTTATATGGATAAGGGATGAATCTGTTACACTCCTTTCCGTTGCATCTAAATCTTCCATCGACTTTAGCAATCTCATCTCCACAACCCGTGCAGAAGTTGTCATACCAGTTCAACTCTTCTTCAACCTTTTTAACAGTGACTCGACAAAATACATCCTTCTAAATATTACAAACATATATTTAAAAAAATTAATGTTCATTGTAACTTGGTTTAAATTCGTATAAATGGAATATCTGTTTAAACATACCTCATTGTATTTTGTGGTAAAATTTTTGACTTCTTCAATAGTATAAATTTTTGAATCAACCTCTGGTTCACAATCCATCATGGTCATACTACATAACAATATGTAAATCTCTTCAATCTCTAAATTTGTTAATATGTTAAATTCAATCCAAAAGTTGTATTTACCTTTTCAAAAACTTCTTAACACTGTAATGTTTTGGATTTAGATAGAACCTTGTGGCTGGAAAGTTGGTCAAATATGTTTCACCTGTGAGAAACAGGGAATAAAATTTTATACTACATGTCAATGCAAATTGAACAATAAGGATAAAAAATTGTCATGGAACGTACCATCATACTTATGAACTTTAGTACTGGATATAATCACAACAATTTTTTCTTGACCTATGTCATTAAAAGCTTTCTGAAAGCTCTCACCAAACTCGTGGAAAAAAGTTACATTTATCTTAAACCTAACCAACGCATATGGAAGTAAAATAGTTGGAGAATTGCCTTGACATTAAATGTGTATTACAACATATGCAAAGGAATATACCTGCCATCTGATATCTTAAAATTTAGATGTGATTTAGTTGTATCTTCTTTAGATACAACAGACTTCAGAATGACAGTATCCACTACTCCAATAACATCTACAAATAATAACAATAAGTAGAAGAGTAATAAGATATTGTATAAAAATATAAACAATAAAAGTTATGAACATTTACCAATTAAGAAGCGCTCATCAGTTATGAACCTGTCAACATCTTGCAAACCAAATAAATCGAAGGCGTACGGTTCGACGTTTGCAACATTTTCCTTAAGTACTTTTAGCTGGGTATAAGAGTCAAAATAAATGTGCATATTATTTCGCACTGCTCTGTTGGTTTCTTGTCCTTCATAATGTTTCACTTTAAATTTGGACACATGATATAAATCACCTTCTTTCAAATCTTCTTCAAACGCATCGCTTACTTTTTCAGTAATGAATGCATGTATCCTACAATTCTATAAAAAGATATGAAAACTGTAAATTAATCTTTTATTAAATAGATTCATTGTGATTTGATGAGAATTTTGTAAAACATACCTGATTGTCAATAAATATGATTTTGTAGCCACGAAATTCATTGGTTTTTCGGTTGATACCTTTCCAGATTACTTGAGCTCTGACACAGATACACCATTCCTTCTTTTCATCTGTTAAACTTAACAAACTATCAAATTGGTTAAACATATTTTCACCACTCTCTCTGGAAATAAAGAATCGGTCTAGATCTTTCTAGAACATAATGTGGATAGATCTGAGTATGTGGATGCGGATTGTTTGCTTTACTATCTTTAATTAATCATAAAATATTGGTACTTTAAGCTTTATACATGTTCAATATGTAACACAGTTTTCGGTTAACTAATGTTGTATATTTTAATCTTCTCTTGAAATTTTAATGTTTGCAATATGTGGCTCGAACAATACAATAAAAATTTACAAAACTGAAAGTGAAATTAAGAATAATAGACAAACATACTGTATATCCTCATTACTGGAAATATGAAAATGGAATTACTAAGAAAAAATATTTATATATAGACTAATTCAAATACATGACTTCATACAGTCTTTGGCAAATTATAGAACACTTCTTTGTACACAACATAGGCAGTTACTGTAATAATCCGGATTTTTCAAGAATGATTTTATTATTATTTTAATAATAATAATGTTTTTCCTAAAATGAGGAGGATTTTTTTTATTTTTTTTATTTTATTTGATTTTATTATTTAATTATGTTAATTAGTATTTAAAGTATGGAATTGGATTTGAGAATATCGTTGTGGAATTCAACGATATTTAGTATTGAGTTTATATGAGTATATATTGAGTTATGTGTGCCAATGTGTGCCCCAGTATTTTATGGGTATTTTTAGTGATTTAAAAATATTTAAATCAAGTATTATTGATCTTCAAAAATCTTTATTTAATTATCGGAGGGCTTAAAAATCATGAAATCTTTTGTAAAATTATCTTTATATATTTATTGAGTTTTTAAAATTGTTGGGTGGATTAATTTGGGTGGTCGAGTATTTTAAAATGATTTTAAGAGTTTTATTGCAATTAAAGGATCAAAACTTTGAAAATTCATATTTAATTCATTTTTGATCCGAAAAATATTTCGAAAATATGTGGGTGCTCATAATTTTATATTCTTTATTTTAAAAATGAAAAGTTTAAATTTTCGAATATTTTATTTAAGTATGATTTATAGATTTATAAGTAGTGTTTAATTGGGGCTAGAATGAAGTATTAGTGGTAGTAATATAAGTTTGGGCCTAAGCCCATTAAGCATTAGAAACGCAGCAGACAAAACAGACGGGGAGAGAGAGTAGAGATTGGGGGGAAGAAGCAAAATTAGGGTTTATAATTAAATTGGGGGTTTTGGGTATTGAATCAATTAGTGCTATATATGTATAAATCGTGTGTGTGTATATATATATACGCCTGTGTGTGTGAGGGTGTGTGTAATCAATCAGTGTGCGTGTGTGTGTATATTCGTATGTATAGGTGTGTGAGGTCGAGTTGTATGTGCGAGATGGAGGAGGCTGTTGAAGATGGCGGCTCTCCGGCGAGCTCCTGGCGGCGCGGTGGTGGCTAGCACAGCAGCAGCAGTAGGCAGCAGTAGAGAGAAGAAGAGAGAGCAGCGAAGGCGAAGAGAGATGTGGAGATTATCCGGTGGTTCGATCTTTAGTGGGTCGAAATCGAAAGGGTATAAATTTTTATACTCCTAAATTACGTATTTGATTGTGGTAAATTAATTAGTTGTAAAATTGCGAGTATGGATTAATTGTCGTTAGTTAATTGATTTCAAATTGCGAGTTTAATTGTTAATTTTCGTGAATTAGTTGGAGGGTCGATAATTGTTAATTATGATTGATGGTATAAAGTACGAGATGATTGTATTAATTTTTGGTGATTTAATTCGGAGAGGTAGTGGTTAATTTATAATTATTTGGATAAATTGTGGGCCGGTTGTGTTCTCGGGTTTGTGTGATGGTTATTGGTTTATTATTGTCGGATTAGTTGTTAATTGCTAATTGCTATGTGGTATAATAAATGGGAGTTTATGTGATTTGACTAGTTATAAATGGTCGTCAGAAAATGTTTAAATGCTAAATGCTATAAGTGGAGTCGTAATTGTGGGATGTCATATTTGACAACTACTTGGTGTTGGATTATATATGGTTAAATGGGTATTGGTCATGTATATCGGTTTTACTTATGTAAGTCGAATTATGGATGGTGATGTTGGTATTATTTGTGGAGTTATATGAATTGACTAAATGGTAGGTATGGGAATACGTGATACATGTTAAATGTCAGAATCTTATAATAATTAGAATTGTGCTAGGGGTTATGAGAAGATCACAAGTTTCTAAATGTCAATATTTAAAGGACTTGTGTAATTCTTTTCGACTAATCCCTAGGGCTTACGAATATCCATGATTAGCTATCACGGGTATAATTCATATACTTGAGTGGTGTGATCATCGATATAGCGTAAGTAATAGTTAGTGCTAGGGGTTGTTCCCTAGGGCTTAAGAACATCAATGATTGATTGTCACGTGTATCATTAAAATACGTGAGAAATACGATCATTGGTGTAGCGTAAGTAGTAGTGTAATATAAATCATTATGTGCTATGTGCCGCATGTCAGGGCGGATACTTTCTTATATGTTTATTTTATGTTGCTGCAAGTTGAGGCAGCTTATTTTTGCTAAAACAGGGTTGTATTGTATTTGAGGGGCTGTGCCCATAGTCCGATAAACGAATACTTCATGCCGAAATTTTCTGAAAATCCCCTGCGATTAATTATATTTAATTTATTAAATTTCCGTGGTCTAGAGGCATGAAGTGGATGTTAACTGATTATGTGTATATGTGTTAAGTGGTTGAGTTGAGGATTAATTGTTGTCTCGAGGATTTATGTGCTAAGTTAAGTATTAAAAATGGTATTGAGGATCAATGACGCCTTGAGAATTAATTATATATTAAATTGGTTTAAGTCTATTAAATGGATATGAATGTGTTATGTGCATTAAGTGGTATTAGAATAGTTAACTATGGGGAAGACGCCTATAGTTTTTCTTTAAGTGACTTAGTAGTAACTCTGAGTCGGGACTACTCGAGATACGAGGGAGGACTGACACGTACTCGTAACCATTTCAGTCCTATTAGGGCGTAATCAAATTGGAGCGACGTGCATCCAAAAAGGAAGATCGAGACGTTATGTAAGGTCCATGGAATTGCTGGGACGAGGTGCGAAGGATTTGTCCGCGGTTTCTATTTTCTGCTAAGGACCAGAGGCAAGTTTACTATGCATACTCTATTGTTCGGAGTATATTTACTTTAAATATATGAAATGTGTCAAATAAGTTTTCAATCCGTAATCGCGAGTTTTCCAACCTTGTACTTCTTCTTCCAAATCATTGTATTCCTGGCTTTGCCAGCAATATTAAATTCTGCTCGTGTAATAACCGAAACCCCATGGCCTTTAATACTGTTGACGGGCAGTGATGTTTTTATGACTCTATATCTTGATTTATACGGTATATATATCTATAAACTTTTCGCACTATGGTAGTGGACTATATGTTATGAGGTATGTATTTATGTATCGGAATAAGAGAGGCTCAGAAGGTAGAGCATGTATTGAGTTTTAGAACTTAGCCGCGTGTCGGGGCTATTCTGTATTGTATGTTTTCGAAAACCCGGGCAAAGCTTTTTAAAAGAATTTCGAAATAATTAACCTAAAGGAAACAACACCAATAAACCAGTGTTTATTTAATTAATAGATGCTTCTGAAAGCATTCACTAATTAAATAAGCCTCATTCGCCTAATTAAATTTATTTAATTAGACGAATATCGTTTTCAAAACGCTTTCTTAAAATCACTTTGTCCCGGAGATATAATAAAATAATTTAATGGAGTGATTCTATCTAGTATATTATTTATCGGAGATAGTTTATTTACAATACGGATTAAAGATATTCCAACGGTTATAAATTGGTTATTTTCAGCTTAAAACAGCTAGACTGATATCGATATATGTTATTTGAATAATTATTTAAATTGATGAATATTATTATAATATTCATTAACAAAAAGGGAGAAAGAGAAAAAGGATTTTCAGGCTTATTAATTATTCCTTACTGACCGAGAGTCAATAGTAGTTATTTGATAAAGTGGCTAAAGTTTGGAGACTGTCGGAGAGATTGTGTCTTGATTTTTTTTTTTGAAACATTCCAAGAGTTGTATTTGGGTGTTTTGAGGTTATTAAATATTTCAGTCTTAATAGTAATATTATTTGAATATTATTTAATGAATGAATATTATTTTGAGTATTCTTTTAAAAAGGGATTATTGAATATTTATTATTTGTTACATATTAGTCAAATATTTATTAAATACTTTGAGTGTTCTGAAGATTATAAAACACTATTCAAAGGGTGTCTAAAGACTTTCATAGTCATTTAAAATATCATATTTTGATTCTATCTCGGTAAGTTACTTTTCAAGAACACTTATATATACATGGAATTACCCTGTTGTGTTACAAGCTTTATGCGTACCATTTTCCATATGTGAACACAAAACCTTGTGTCGGGATTGATATAGGTATAAGTGTATACCTCTACTCGAACTCTTTCGAACTCAAAATATTTTCGAAAACCCTCGGTATGATTTTACTTCCTTGCACATTTTTCAAGAATCATCGATCGACTGATGTCGAACCTCAACTACTCAGTTTTCAATCAAAATAAAGTTTTTAAAGGAAAAAGAAAAGGGACTCTGGCAGGTGTGGGAATCGTTGACGAACGATTCCCGGGATGTGTAAGCGGCCGTGAGCCAGACGGTCCATCAATTATTATTCCGGCCCAGGTGTTGCCGAAGGATGATTACAGATGTAGTTTTCATCGAGGGTGATTACGGATGTAGTTTTCACCCGAGGATAGTTACGGATGTAGTTTCTATCCTTCTACCGGTAGAGAAGACCCGCGGATTATTGGACTTGGATGTGGCGACTGATCATCGTCAATCCTTGTCAGGTTTTTATGTTTTCTTTAAGTCCCATCCTCCACTTTGGAAAAATACTCAAACACTGCTTCTTGGGTCTAAGTGCCAAGTTGCCGATAGTGTTGTTTTCAATTATGAAAGATGATGATGAATTCATGCAGTATCTAGAACTGCAAGAATATTTTAACAATAATGGCACGTGTTTGTGCACTTTTGCAATTATTCAAAAGATGAAAGATGGTTCATCGGTTATTGATGTCAAGTCTCAAATGTTTTGCTTCAAGAGCTTTGACTCGCTTCCTATCAGTTATTTCTGAGTTTAGATTTATCAAGTGGTTAAAGAACTTATACCCGGTACATGATGTTGATCTATGGGGTGTTTGATGAAAATGACATACTTATACGTATATACCTTCAGACTTGAGAAATACTAAAAATGAAACCTTCTAATGGTTTGGTTTGTATACGATGATAAACAACTGTCTTAGCAGCATACTGAACTGCGTATTTTGAAAAGCTTTCTAAAAGATTAGCAATACTGTAGTGTATACTATTTCGCTAAGATATGAGGATTGCTATGGTTATTATAAACTTATCTGTTCATTGGATGTTGCGTTAAACGTCATATTTTCCTTATTGAAGTTTCATAGTTATAAATGTTTCGGAAATGATGTTAAGTATTGTTGGATTTTAAAATCCCCGTGTATATTGGATTATATATTGTTAAACTCTATTAATACTTACTGGGCAATTCTTTCGCTCATACTTGTTTGTTTTTAATATTAACCTTTCAGAGAAAGGTAGGCGGATGATGCTTATATGCATAGCTCGGAAGGAGCAGGTATTATGCCCTTATGAAGACGATATGATCCAGAAAATCTATAGCTGGAGTAAGTTATATGTAATCATATTGATGTGTAATAATTATATTACTTTGTACAGGATAGCACTAGTTGCTGGTGTACCTCTCATCGAAGCTATACTAGTAGAATAGGATTTGTAATACACGATGTAATGTAATTGAATGGCTGTAATGAATTGAGTAATGTAAGGATTTTAGTTCTTGTTTCTAGCCCTATAACCCAAAAGATGCTTGGTAGTTGGGGTCTCAATTGTTGTATTTCTGTTAGTAAGTGACTACAAATGGTTTAATATTGATAAACAGGTGATGTGTTATTGAGGATTTCCGCGTGACGACCAAATCCCTGACCCCGGATTTGGGGTGTTACAGAAATGGTATCAGAGCTGAGGTTATAGTAAACTAGAAACGAGAGTGAGTAGGAGTGTGTATAGTTATGTGAGACCGTCAGAACTCATGTAGAGTTCATGTTGGACTACCGGACGTAGTGCCAATGATTTAGTTAAGATTGGAATGCCATACTGAGGAATGTGTTGGGATAGAATTCACTTGTTGTGGCGATGGATGTCTACTAAAGAATTCTCAGAGACGAGTATTGGTCGGCTGGGGCATAAATCGCCCGAGACCAAAGATTCAGATGATTCTAGGGGATTCATGGACGCAGTTATGTATTCTCCGAACTATAGGAAATTTCAATATGATGATGAAGGACAGAAAGTTGGCATCTAGTATTTTGGCAAGGATGTGTTGAGAACGTGTTCATACTGTTAAAATTCCAAAAAGGGAAGCAAAACAAGATCACTATGAAATATTATTAGTCGAAGTTGCGGATGTTTAAACCCTCTCGAGCTTAATAGAGTTTGAGGTAATATTATGAATGGATTGGTGGACAGACACCGATTGTTTCAATTGATTATAGAAGTAAAATGGTAAAGATGAAATTGGTCAATAAAGATGAAATGTTTTAAGAACGAAGACGGACTGAGAAAGTCTGAGAAAGACTAGTACGAAGGCTGTGATGCCAAGGAGAGATAAGCTTAAGTAGCACATGAAATTGTCATGAGGACAGGAACATGTGGTATAAAGATGGTTGTAATGGTGACTGGATCTAGGTAGGTATTTTCCAGCAATGATCCGGAATATCGTCCATTCGACATGTGGAATTCGTCGTCGCTAGGGGCGACATCGTATCAAAGTCTTCTCAAAGAAAAGAACGCTTGCGTGAGATGCTGGCACCGAGTCGAATAGAACTCCTTACGATTGTAAAGGTCGATGGTTGAATCTTTAGCGACTATTACGAGTCGACGATGATGTCAGCTATCAAGCACCTTAGAGTGTGCATGGAAAAGAAAAGCTTTAAAATCGAACGATTATCTATCAGAGGAGCCGATATAAAAAGGCATCCATGGCGACCTTGGCAATACCCTCCCCATTCGTGAATCATTTGGATTACCTCCCCAATCTGTGAATTATTTGATGTCTCCCCGTTTGCAAATTATTTTGATTACCTCCCTAATCTATGACCTATCTTGACATCTCTCCAAGAGAGAATTTTTAATAAAGAATACATTCCCTTCTCGAAGTTATTCTTTAATACTTGTGTTAAGCCATATTTAATTTCGATTGTGCCAGAAGCTGTCATTATCCCTACTTTCAGGTTTCTGAAGTCCTGATGAACGACGATATTTCAAACTCCCACTTTCCTCCAATAGTGGATGATTCTATGGTGTATAGCTAGCACCACTTGCTTGTTGAATACCAGTATTTTTCTGGTTATCCTTTTCTTTGGAGATCACACCCTTGGAATCCGTTCAATTCTAATCCAAGGTGTCCTTTTTAGAATTTAATTGTCAAATACGATAATCATTAACTTGATTTCGATTTGCTTTCATACTAAACAACTTCCACTGAGACGAACAACCCTATACTTATAGGGGACACAAGGACTTTCTGTCTGTGTGATAGAAGTCTGACGGGAAGCCGTCACTTGTGAGTTGTGAACTACAAGAAGGCTAATTACCTTTAGTAATGTCTCAACTGAGACACGCAACGTGAGTTCTTTTGATCATATTGATCTCTCGGTAAATTCTCTTATCTCAAATAAGGTTACTTTAACACTAATAACCTTATGATCATCAATGTGTGGCAATAGCCTTGACCTGACAGCTATCTTTTTAAAAGCTCCATAATTCTTGTTATCTCAAATAAATTTCAAGGGGATGCCAACCAGGTCGGCCAAGTCATAAATTCGTTGATAGAAATTAGATTCGAATGGGATTGTCTATGACAAGAGGGAATTCCAAGGCGAATAGAATATCAGCGACGTATCAATGGAATTAGTAAATTCTTTCTCTCTCAATGATATTATGTTAATGGAATTAGTGTATTCTCTCTCTCAAGGATGTTTTGTGAATAGAATCAGTGGACTTTCTCTCTCAAGGATAGTACGATAACGGAAAGTTGGTCGAGATATATGTGTGAAAGGAATAACGTGGTAAGACTCAAGTGATAACTGTGACAAATAGATCCTGTGGTTGGATTGAGGTTTCGGAGAAGTTGTTTATGAATGGACACTTTCCGGTTTGGCAGAATAAGTGTTGATGATGAAAGAGTTAAGGAATCCCAGTAGTGGCCTTAGCTGATTCCGTGGACGGAATCCTTTTAAGGAGGGTAGACTGTAATAATCCGGATTTTTCAAGAATGATTTTATTATTATTTTAATAATAATAATGTTTTTCCTAAAATGAGGAGGATTTTTTTTTATTTGATTTTATTATTTTATTATTTTAATTAGTATTTAAAGTATGGAATTGGATTTGAGAATATCGTTGTGGAATTCAACGATATTTAGTATTGAGTTTATATGAGTATATATTGAGTTATGTGTGCCAATGTGTGCCCCAGTATTTTATGGGTATTTTTAGTGATTTAAAAATATTTAAATCAAGTATTATTGATCTTCAAAAATCTTTATTTAATTATCGGAGGGCTTAAAAATCGTGAAATCTTTTGTAAAATTATCTTTTTATATTTATTGAGTTTTTAAAATTGTTGGGTGGATTAATTTGGGTGGTCGAGTATTTTAAAATGATTTTAAGAGTTTTATTGCAATTAAAGGATCAAAACTTTGAAAATTCATATTTAATTCATTTTTGATCCGAAAAATATTTCAAAAATATGTGAGTGCTCATAATTTTATATTCTTTATTTTAAAAATGAAAAGTTTAAATTTTCGAATATTTTATTTAAGTATGATTTATAGAATTATAAGTAGTGTTTAATTGGGGCTAGAATGAAGTATTAGTGGTAGTAATATAAGTTTGGGCCTAAGCCCATTAAGCATTAGAAACGCAGCAGACAAAACAGACGGGGAGAGAGAGTAGAGATTGGGGGGAAGAAGCAAAATTAGGGTTTATAATTAAATTGGGGGTTTTGGGGATTGAATCAATTAGTGCTATATATGTATAAATCGTGTGTGTATATATATATATATATACGCCTGTGTGTGTGAGGGTGTGTGTAATCAATAAGTGTGCGTGTATATTCGTATGTATAGGTGTGTGAGGTCGAGTTGTGTGTGCGAGATGGAGGAGGCTGTTGAAGATGGCGGCTCTTCGGCGAGCTCCTGGCGGCGCGGTGGTGGCTAGCACAGCAGCAGCAGTAGGCAGCAGTAGAGAGAAGAAGAGAGAGCAGCGCAGGCGAAGAGAGATGTGGAGATTATCCGGTGGTTCGATCTTTAGTGGGTCGAAATCGAAAGGGTATAAATTTTTATACTCCTAAATTACGTATTTGATTGTGGTAAATTAATTAGTTGTAAAATTGCGAGTATGGATTAATTGTCGTTAGTTAATTGATTTCAAATTGCGAGTTTAATTGTTAATTTTCGTGAATTAGTTGGAGGGTCGATAATTGTTAATTATGATTGATGGTATAAAGTACGAGATGATTGTATTAATTTTTGGTGATTTAATTCGGAGAGGTAGTGGTTAATTTATAATTATTTGGGTAAATTGTGGGCCGGTTGTGTGCTCGGGTTTGTGTGATGGTTATTGGTTTATTATTGTCGGATTAGTTGTTAATTGCTAATTGCTATGTGGTATAATAAATGGGAGTTTATGTGATTTGACTAGTTATAAATGGTCGTCAAAAAATGTTTAAATGCTAAATGCTATAAGTGGAGTCGTAATTGTGGGATGTCATATTTGACAACTACTTGGTGTTGGATTATATATGGTTAAATGGGTATTGGTCATGTATATCGGTTTTACTTATGTAAGTCGAATTATGGATATTGGTGGATGATGATGTTGGTATTATTTGTGGAGTTATATGAATTGACTAAATGGTAGGTATGGGAATACGTGATACATGTTAAATGTCAGAATCTTATAATAATTAGAATTGTGCTAGGGGTTATGAGAAGATCACAAGTTTCTAAATGTCAATATTTAAAGGACTTGTGTAATTCTTTTCGACTAATCCCTAGGGCTTACTAATATCCATGATTAGCTATCACGGGTATAATTCATATACTTGAGTGGTGTGATCATCGATATATCGTAAGTAATAATTAGTGCTAGGGGTTGTTCCTTAGGGCTTACGAACATCAATGATTGATTGTCACGTGTATCATTAAAATACGTGAGAAATATGATCATTGGTGTAGCGTAAGTAGTAGTGTAATATAAATCATTATGTGCTATGTGCCGCATGTCAGGGCGGATACTTTCTTATGTGTTTATTTTATGTTGCTGCAAGTTGAGGCAACTTATTTTTGCTAAAACAGGGTTGTATTGTATTTGAGGGGCTGTGCCCATAGTCCGATAAACGAATACTTCATGCCGAAATTTTCTGAAAATCCCCTGCGATTAATTATATTTAATTTATTAAATTTCCGTGGTCTAGAGGCATGAAATGGATGTTAACTGATTATGTGTATATGTGTTAAGTGGTTGAGTTGAGGATTAATTGTTGTCTCGAGGATTTATGTGCTAAGTTAAGTATTAAAAATGGTATTGAGGATCAATGACGCCTTGAGGATTAATTATATATTAAATTGGTTTAAGTCTATTAAATGGATATGAATGTGTTATGTGCATTAAGTGGTATTAGAATAGTTAACTATGGGGAAGACGCCTATAGTTTTTCTTTAAGTTACTTAGTAGTAACTCTGAGTCGGGACTACTCGAGATACGAGGGAGGACTGACACGTACTCGTAACCATTTCAGTACTATTAGGGCGTAATCAAATTGGAGCGACGTGCATCCATAAAGGAAGATCGAGACGTCAGGTAAGGTCCATGGAATTGCTGGGACGAGGTGCGAAGGATTTGTCCGCGGCTTCTATTTTCTGCTAAGGAGCATAGGCAAGTTTACTATGCATACTCTATTGTTCGGAGTATATTTACTTTAAATATATGAAATGTGTCAAATAAGTTTTCAATCCGTAATCGCGAGTTTTCCATCCTTGTACTTCTTCTTCCAAATCATTGTATTCCTGGCTTTGCCAGCAATATGAAATTCTGCTCGTGTAATAACCGAAACCCCATGGCCTTTAATACTGTTGACGGGCAGTGATGTTTTTATGACTCTATATCTTGATTTATGCGGTATATATATATATATCTATAAACTTTTCGCACTATGGTAGTGGACTATATGTTATGAGGTATGTATTTATGTATCGGAATAAGAGAGGCTCAGAGGGTAGAGCATGTATTGATTTTTAGAACTTAGCCGCGTGCCGGGGCTATTCTGTATTGTATGTTTTCGAAAACCCGGGCAAAGCTTTTAAAAAGAATTTCGCAATAATTAACCTAAAGGCAACATCACCAATAAACCGGTGTTTATTTAATTAATAGATGCTTCTGAAAGCATTCACTAATTAAATAAGCCTCATTCGCCTAATTAAATTTATTTAATTAGACGAATATCCTTTTCAAAACGCTTTCTTAAAATCACTTTGTCCTGGAGATATAATAAAATAATTTAATGGAGTGATTCTATGTAGTATATTATTTATCGGAGATAGTTTATTTTCAATACGGATTAAAGATATTCCAACGGTTATAAATTGGTTATTTTCAGCTTAAAACAGCTAGACTGATATCGATATATGTTATTTGAATGATTGTTTAAATTGATGAATATTAATTATAATATTCATTAACAAAAAGGGAGAAAGAGAAAAAGGATTTTCAGGCTTATTAATTATTCCTTACTGACCGAGAGTCAGTAGTAGTTATTTGATAAAGTGGGTAAAGTTTGGAGACTGCCGGAGAGATTGTGTCTTGATTTTTTTTTTTTGAAACATTCCAAGAGTTGTATTTGGGTGTTTTGAGGTTATTAAATATTTCAGTCATAATAGTAATATTATTTGAATATTATTTAATGAATGAATATTATTTTGAGTATTCTTTTAAAAAGGGATTATTGAATATTTATTATTTGTTACATATTAGTCAAATATTTATTAAATACTTTGAGTGTTCAGAAGATTATAAAATACTATTCAAAGGGTGTCTAAGGACTTTCATAGTCATTTAAAATATCATATTTTGATTCTATCTCGGTAAGTTACTTTTCAAGAACACTTATATATACATGGAATTACCCTGTTGTGTTACAAGCTTTATGCGTACCATTTTCCATATGTGAACACAAAACCCTGTGTCGGGATTGATATAGGTATAAGTGTATACCTCTACTCGAACTCTTTCGAACTCAAAATATTTTCGAAAACCCCCGGTCTGATTTTGCTTCCTTGCACATTTTTCAAGAATCATCGGTCGACTGATGTCGAACCTCAACTACTCAGTTTTCAATCAAAATAAAGTTTTTAAAGGAAAAAGAAAAGGGACTCTGGCAGGTGTGGGAATCGTTGACGAACGATTCCCGGGATGTGTAAGCGGCCGTGAGCCAGGCGGTCCATCAATTATTATTCCGGCCCAGGTGTTTCCGAAGGATGATTACGGATGTAGTTTTCATCGAGGGTGATTACGGATGTAGTTTTCACCCGAGGATAGTTACGGATGTAGTTTCTATCCTTCTACTAGTATAGAAGACCCGCGGATTATTGGACTTGGATGTGGCGACTGATCATCGTCAATCCTTGTCAGGTTTTTATGTCTTCTTTAAGTCCCATCCTCCACTTTGGAAAAAATACTCAAACACTGCTTCTTGGGCCTAAGTGCCAAGTTGCCGATAGTGTTGTTTTCAATTATGAAAGATGATGATGAATTCATGCAGTATCTAGAACTGCAAGAATATTCTAACAATAATGGCACGTGTTTGTGCACTTTTGCAATTATTCAAAAGATGAAAGATGGTTCATCGGTTATTGATGTCAAGTCTCAAATGTTTTGCTTCAAGAGCTTTGACTCGCTTCCTATCAGTTATTTCTGAGTTTAGATTTATCAAGTGGTTAAAGAACTTATACCCGGTACATGATGTTGATCTATGGGGTGTTTGATGAAAATGACATACTTATACGTATATACCTTCAGACTTGAGAAATACTAAAAATGAAACCTTCTAATGGTTTGGTTTGTATACGATGATAAACAACTGTCTTAGCAGCATATTGAACTGCGTATTTTGAAAAGCTTTCTAAAAGATTAGCAATACTGTAGTGTATACTATTTCGCTAAGATATGAGGATTGCAATGGTTATTATAAACTTATCTATTCATTGGATGTTGCGTTAAACATCATATTTTCCTTATTGAAGTTTCATAGTTATAAATGTTTCGGAAATGATGTTAAGTATTGTTGGATTTTAAAACCCCCGTGTATATTGGATTATATATTGTTAAACTCTATTAATACTTGCTGGGCAATTCTTTCGCTCATACTTGTTTGTTTTTAATATTAACCTTTCAGAGAAAGGTAGGCGGATGATGCTTATATGCATAGCTCGGGAGAAGCAGGTAGTATGCCCTTATGAAGACGATATGATCCAGAAAATCTATAGCTGGAGTAAGTTATATGTAATCATATTGAAGTGTAATAATTATATTACTTTGTACAGGATAGCACTAGTTGCTGGTGTACCTCTCATCGAAGCTATACTAGTAGAATAGGATTTGTAATACACGATGTAATGTAATTGAATGGCTGTAATGAATCGAGTAATGTAAGGATTTTAGTTCTTGTTTCTAGCCCTATAACCCGAAGATGCTTGGTAGTTGGGGTCTCAATTGTTGTATTTCTGTTAGTAAGTGACTACAAATGGTTTAATATTGATAAACAGGTGATGTGTTATTGAGGATTTCCGCGTGACGACCAAATCCCTGACCCCGGATTTGGGGTGTTACATTTACATTAGTTGGAGAACCACTACTAGAATCAATAAAAATTTTTAGTCCTTCAGGAGACGTTAGTCGGCTAACAGCAACGTAAAGTTGTCCGTGAGTAAATACAGAGTTTGGCAAGTATAAACCAACCCTTTCAAGTGACTGACCTTGTGATTTGTTTATAGTCATTGAATAGCAAAGTTGCAACGGCATCTGTTTACGAATCAGCTTGAAAGGCAACTTTGTTTCTGTTGGATATAATTCCATTCTAGGAATAAAGTGCTTAGTGCCAACAAATGCACCGCAAATGACTTCACACTCAACAGAATATTTGAAGCATTTTGTCACAACCATTCTTGTCCCGTTGCAAAGACCAAGAGTCTGATTTAGATTCCGCATAAGCATAACTGCAGCACCTTCCTTTAATTTTAATTCATGAGCTGGAAGTCCTGCAATGTTGATGGAGTTCAGATATTCTGGTGGAAACGCAAAGCTTAGATCAGCAGCAGTGCCACCAAAATCCTCAGCTTTGTCAACACTGAAATATCTAAAGTCCTCACCAGGAATGCTATCAACAATCACTGAATTCAGATGTCCAACAACTTGATTTGTTGGAGTTAATATCGCTCTCTCACTCAAATATTTTGGGGACTTGTAATTTGCTGAAAAATCTGTATAGGTCCATTTAATCATATTCTCAACAGTATTTTGAATTTTAGTGTCACAAAAATCTGGAGGAATAAGAATATCATCTTCTTCATATTCTTGTAGACCATCACTTGGTGTTGGAATCGTTCCATTCCCTACTTGTAGCACCCATTCAGCAAATCTTCTTAACTTGTCGCCCTCTTCTTCATTCTTTCCTTGATTAAGTCGCATGTTCCTTTTAAAAATAAAAATCTTTGATTGTCGCCACAACTGTGATCTTATAATACATGCAGAAATAGTATCACCACGCGAGCCTAAGTTAATGACAGGTAGAATTTGTCTGAAATCACCACCTAACAAAACTGTGATACCTCCAAAAGGCTTATGATATCTTCCAGGATCAACAACTTTCATGATATTTCTTAAAGAACGGTCAAGACATTCAAATGCGTATTTATGTTGCATTGGCGCCTCGTCCCATATGATAAGGCTGGTATTCCTGATTAGTTCAGCAATGTCAGATTCATGACCAATTCCACAGGAAGAATAATCATCCAGAATGATAGGTATTTTGAAGCGGGAATGCGCCGTTCTTCCACCTGGCATTAGTGTAGCAGCAATGCCGGAAGAAGCAACAGGTAGTACAATCAAACCTAAAGACCTTAACTTATATATTAGAGTCTTCCATAAGTAAGTTTTACCGCAACCACCACTACCATAAAGGAAGAAAACACCTCATTCATTCTTTTCAACCGACTGAAAAATAGCATTATAAACTTGTAATTGTTCTTCATTTAAATCTTTGAACAATTTCTCAAATTCAGCTGCCATTTCATCGATATTGTAACTTGTTTCCTCCAACACCAAATTATTTGAACCAGATTGAAGATATGTTGATGGAGGTTGAGGAAGCTGGCCGAACTGTCTCAATGATTTACCAATGGACCTGAGCAACTTGTCAATTTCTACAAATTGAAGTAAATTTGATTATTTCTTCGCAACGTAAATGATGCATCTTACTTTCTTAAAATAAATAGAAGTGAAGAAATAACATACCTGCCAAAACATAGAATTGTAGTTGTTTATTGCTTAAAATTTTACTTGTTTCTCCATTTAGATTCCTCCTTTATAGCAATATATCATCTGCCATATGGTTCCAATGTTGATTCCAAAGATTAAGCAAGTCAATAACTTGACATTTGACAATTATATGTACAAACAGCTGTCGAATTTGAGCAGGAAAACCACATTTAGCACACTCTTCTAGCACTGCATGCCACTCATTGTCATCATCTAGCAATCCGTAATTTTGACATGCATCTTTAAATGTCTTGTAACGTTTACCATTCACTGTCTTTAAAGATTCAAATGAAGTTGGTCCGCGAACCTTGGAGAGCAACAAACGGAGGTACCACAATTCTCCTGAGCTGTGATGTGTGTACAACAACCTACCAATTTGTTTTCCTTTCTTTCTAATAGTCCAAACCATGTCAGTCTCATTCCAAACATAATGTTGTGGAATTTCATCGAAAGTGTATTGCCTAGCATTTGGATCATTCATGTTAAGAATAAAGAAAGCTTCCAACTGAGAACGTTTGTGCATGTGTCGCCGAACAACTTTCTCCAGAATTTCATTCTCTGTAAAAGTACAGCTTCTCTCTCCTGGCAAATGAAAAGACAAACGTAGCACAGAGATAGAACGGTAATGTATTGGAAAACTAAAAATCCGATACGCAGCCTCAGACGCACATATGTACCTCCCATCAAAATAGGCATTGATTTCATCAATTTGTTCATTGACATCATTTGAGTTTGATTCCTTTTGAGCAGAAATCTCCACAGTAGCCCGATCATGTCCTTTAAGACAATATTTGAATAAATATTTTAAACTTCGAGCATGGCAACAGATTTCCACATTCATATGACATTGGTATTTAACTAACAAATCCCTGTTATATGGGACTACCCACTGATTGTCAAGTTCATGTCCTCCTTTTGTCACAGTAATCCCTGTTTTACGGCATTTGTAAATCAGAAAACCTGATTGATCAAACATAGTATTCTGACAAAACCTACATTTCATAGAAAATTGATTAGCATATTTTAATTGATTGAATTTAAACTATTATCAACTAAGTTCTTACTTTTTTGGGAAATGCTTTGTGCATTCAAATTTCTTCATGCAGACACACTTGGTATTTAGAGAACTACATGGTCCATGTATCATAAATGATTTAACTGCAGCATAACCTGCTGGATCCTTCTCAGGATCTGGAATCTCGGTCGATAAAAAATTGTCAATATTGGCGGTCAGATTCTTTTTGGAGTCTGAATTAAGCCATATTAACATATGCACATGCGGAAGTCCACGCTTTTGAAACTCCATAACATACATAACTGCAAAATAAGAAAAAAAGTTCAAATTTAGTTGATGAAATAAATACAACAACTGCTCCAATTGTGAAATTACCACCAATGCAGGTTCCAAAATAATTCTTCTTCTTAATGTCATTTAAGATTTGGTCCAATTTTTGGTGAAATACACGCGCAATTACATCAGGAGAGTTTTGTGGAGAGCAGCCTGGAACAAATTTCATCATTTGCAAAATTTCATCCCACATTGGATTACATGTCATAGTGAGGAAAATATCGGGATGTCCAAAAATACGACAAACATCAAGTGCATCCTGGAAATTCTGTTGCATATATCTTTTTGATCCTAAGAAGTTAGCAGGCAAGATGAAACCTTTTCCAGTAGTAGAACTATCTGCATTCCCACTGGCAGCCTTCTTAGCAATATTAGTAAACAAATCATTACGAAGATTTGTTTGATGAGTACGCAACCACCACAAACGCGACTGCTCAATACAAGAAAATGCATCAACAATATACTGCTGGAACAATCTTCCACCTAAACGAACTGTCATGCCTTATTTTACAAAGGGTATTGTAATAAAAGTAAGAAAAAGTTAATATAAAATAACCAGAATACACAAAAAAAAAAATTTAAGTGGAATAAAGGAATGGATATTATACCTTCATGTTTCCTGACTTGTAATTTATATGAGTAATACTCTTTCATTGTTATTCTTTTTCATTTTTTTTATTTTCTGGATCAACATATGGTATTTCCTCATGGTAGCCATCTTCACCCATAGGAAATAACAAAGGATATTGTAACGCCATGAGTGATGGATGAATGGTTGAAATACGCTCAAGATCTTTGTTTGTTTTCTCGATGATAATATCTCTAACACCAATGGTAGTTTCATCATCACCTACCAGAACAACAGCTACCTCATCAGATGGGCCAATATTATTCTCCCGGCCACTCTTCGAACGACAAACTTTCATTTTAATCCTTAAGTTTCTTATTGGCTATTCTTCAAAACGATCACGGGCATACAGAAATTTTCTAACCAACTGATTAGTTTCATCAAGCATCTTGATCAGCCCTTCAACTATTTCAGTATCAATAGCCTCACTATCATCAACTTTTACCCATTTCATCTTGTTCTCCACCTCATGTTCTATATCATAAATGTAAAGTTAAAAATATACTGGATCATCTCCTTTGTTCGGCATTAGTGTTCCAAACACATGGTGGTTTTGTCCATTCAGTCGATAAATGTAAGGAGCTCTGCCGCAATTTATTGTATGATCAACTTTTCCACCAATAGAAGTAAAGGCAAACATAGCATTGTATAAACGTATACATCTCTTGAAATGGTTAGATTTCTTTCGATCATTGTACAACTGCATTAAGTATGAAGGTGTCGGTGGAGTTTCTGGAAGCTTAATCTGACCTTGCCCGCAACATATACTGAACTTAGGAACCCCATGTTTAACATTTTTATTTGCCCTCTCTTCTTTCCACATTATAGCATGACATTTACTACAACATTCTGTAGGGGCTCCTAAAGTTGCATAACCATCTGGCACTGCAAAATAACGTTGTCCTATTAGCCACTAAGTTTAAATAACTAAGAAAAAACTGTAGAAATATATAAATACCTGTACTACATATTTCAGACATATCGTTCAAAGTAGTATCATCTTCATTGTCACCATATATAGAATCTGAAAGCATTAAGCATAAATCTTACCAATGAACAATAAAATCTTACAACATAGAGAAGATAATTTTGGTCATGTAAAATACCATCATCCCAGAACAAACCATCATCATCATTATCATCATCCGATAAAAGCCCAGACTTTGTAGATTTGTCTAACACAAAAGTAAAAATCGACGTAGAAGTTATGGATCGACTAAATAAATAAATTTGTAAATTCTTATTATCTAAAATCAATTTTACCTTTAACATCATATTCCACATCAACGTTTGTTTCTTCAAATAAACGTGTTGCTGACTCAACCAAGACTGTTGAGCTCCAGTTTTTCTGTGATTTTCTAGGATGACATTGTTCCGTTAAACAGGATTGTGCACACGGGTCACTTGTAATGTTAGATACCTTAGATGAACGTGTTGTTTTACAAACGGATCTAGTTTCAGCCTCTAAACCTCTTACCTTGCCAGAACTTGTTTTACCATTTAATTCATCTGTTTTTTTTCCTGAGTTTCCAAAGAAGACAAAAATAGTTATGTTATGCCTGACAATAGCTCAAGTTTAACCAAAGTATTCAAAGTATAGCTGATCCGACACTGAAAGTATTAGATATGTTGCAACATCTGGAGGAGTAAAATTGTTCAAATTGCATTTACTTGGAGTAAAATCTCTCATTCCGCAGGTACTTCTCCCAGGTTGATTATTGGAACCAAATACAACTGAACATAAATGATGGTTGGAATAAAAATATAGTATGTCATCAATAATTTAATGTTGCAAACAAATTTATAACAGAGTAGTTTACATGAACATTTATTATATGTAAAGTGGTCCTAAAAGAAGATGCATTTAATACGTCCAGGTAGGTATAAAAACACACATATCCGAGATGTTTCAGAATCTTAAACATGTAGATCTGAAGTAAGAGTTAAAGATACACATATTAAACATGCCTGCAGATGTCGGAGAATCACTGTTCATAGCATTATAAGGACAAAAGTTCTCCTTATTAAACATGTAATCTTCAGTTCTTGTCTTTTTCTTCCTGGAATTTGAGCCTACAACAGCAAGAACATAGTTCAATCAACATTTAAAAGGAAACATACATCCTAATCCATGACAAAGGCTACCATATTTACCGAAATCAGAACGGAAGGAAGGAAAATTATCAAGTTTAATGTGGTTGTAATTAGCCTGCAAAAAATGAAAAAGATAAAGATTGATTAAAAAAGGCTTGAAAAACGAAAGAGATAAAGATTGATTTCAACGAAGAACGACGAAGAACCATAACCTCTTTCATTTCTTCAAATTCTCGGATTTCAATTCTCGGATGAAGGAAGCTTGTTAAGCACAGTTTTTTTGATTTGATGAATTTGAAAAGTAAAGTTTAAAGTAGAAAGATAAAGATGAAGGATGTTGCATGGTTACAGAGGAACAATACAATAATTTGATTTTTAAGTGTTAAAAAAATTAATGATGTAAGAGGATGAGTGTTAAAAGTTGAGTGTTAGAACGGTGGCAATTTCTGTAATTATATGTGAACTTTTGGGGTAGGGTGTGTAAATTTGCTTGTTTTGGATCAAGGATTTATAATATAAATAGATAAATAGATATACATATATATATATATATATAGAGAGAGAGAGAGTCAAAAAAAGAGGTCGAAAATGACAACTGAAAAATGGAACTTGAAATCAGAAATATATAGTCCAAAAAAGAGGTCGAAAATGACAACTGAAAAATGGAACTTAAAATCAGAAATTTAGTTGCATGTGGTTTAATTCAGTTGAATGTGGTTGCATTTAGTTGAATATGCCCCTGCGGGGCCTTGGAACCCAAATAGCACCCACCTTAAAAAAAAAGGAGTTGAATGTGGTTGAATGTGGTTGCACGGCTGGACAGGCTGGGCAATTGGGCAGGCTTGCCCTAAAAGGTAGTATTTTTTGCAATTTTGAAACTTAGGTTAGTAAAATTGCAAATAGCTTTTCTTAACAAAAGTAAAATTGCAAAAATTTACTTTTTTATATATATTTATGAAAAAAGCCCTATAATTAATGATAATTAGTCGATTGCCTTTTTTAATTAAATTTTTTTTACTTTTAATTAATGTTATTACTTTTTATAAACACCTAAAATATTATATCTTCCAGTCAATAATATTTCTTTTCTAATTAAAACACGTTAACTTTTAATTTAAAACATAATCTTGCAATAATTAATATATACCTAAAAATTTCACAATATATATTCTAATCACTAACAAAATATAATATAAATTCGTATACTACGAATAATGACCGTTAGATTTTTAGTAAAAAATCAAAACCGTTAGATTTGAAGATTAGATATATTATATGATTAAAGTAATTTACTACAATTTCAAGATTTGAATTTCATCAACGATATATTTATTTTAAAATTTTATAATATAAGTTTTAAATTATGCAAATCATTAATTAAATTTATATTAAATTATTTAAATTAAAATTTAAAAATTATTGTAATTAATGATTATATAAAATATAATTGTAACATAAAATAAAACTTATTACATATCAAAAAAAAATTTGTGCATCGCATAAATCTAATTAATGATATGCATAATTTAAAACTTATATTATAAATTATAAGTTAAATATGTTGTTAACGTGATTTGAAATGATAAAATTGATGTTTTTAGGTATTTATAAAAGGTAATATCTTCAACTAAAAGTAATGTGAAAAAGACAATGTACTAATTAATATTAATTATATTATGTTATTATTTATTTTAGGTGTTTTAATAGTATAGATATCGTATATATTTTTCTTTATAATGAAGGGTAAATAAATAAATTTACGAAATATCAAAAAACAGGTAGCATATAATATATAATTACTAATAACTACTTAATTACTAATATCTATTATTTTTCAATAATATCACATGTAGTTTTATGTTAAATATAATTGATATGGTTAATATCAGTGTTTAAGTTTTACAGGGAAAAACAGAGTTTAACTTGAAACAGGAAGCAGTCAGAGTTTAGTTAAACTCTGACAGTTGGAAGCTTGACAGAGTTTGCTATACGCTGACATTGGAAGCTCGACAGAGTTTAGTTAAACTCTGTCTGGAGGAAGCGCGTCTTCAGTCAACATTGATTAAAGATTAATTGAAGATAGTTATGGAAGCAATATCTTTACAGATTGGATAGCTGTTAAAGAGATTGAGTTGACTTAGGAGATGTGTAGCAATCATAATTGATAACATTTGTATAGCTGATTTATAGGCGAATCAATTATCGATTGTACGTAGCTGTATATCTTTATAAATACAGTTAGGTTAACCCCAGAAGGGTATCGATCGTGTAATACAATATCTTTCATTGTAACCTAAGCAGCTCTCTGTGATATTTTACATCACTGAGAGAGAAGTTAATTCCAAACAGTTTTTAAAGCTTTTAAAGAACTTATTGTTATTCTCTCATACTTAGTTGATTATAAGTGTGTATTCGGCCTAACAATTGGTATCAAAGCTTAATCTGTTAATTTAATACAGTTTAAGATCCACACACACACACAACTATAATCAATGGCAGAAATTCCTCCTCCAACATCAAGCTCTAATGCTGAGAAGGCTCAACCTGCAACTGTGAATCGATATGAAACAATCAGGGTTCCTATTCTTAAGCCAGCAGAATACTCAACCTGGAAGGTGAAAATGGCTATGTTTCTGGAGGCTACAGATCCAGAATATCGACATAATTTATGAAGGCCCTCATAAGCCTACAAAATTATCTGTTGTTGCTGCTGGACAGGAAGCTAAATCTATTCCAAAGGAGAAGAAAGATTTGACTCCTGAGGACATTTCATCCATTGGTAAGGATGCAAAGGTTAGACATCTGCTCATAGTTCATTGGATAATGTTATGTCTAACAAAGTGATCAATTGTAAAACTGCAAAAGAGATCTGGGATGCTCTAGAGGTTAGATGTCAGGGAACTGCAGCAATCAAGAAGAATAGAGGGAACATACTCACACAGAAGTATGAACACTTTGAGGCTAAATCTGAAGAATCAATGACAGAAACCTTTGACAGATTCTGTAAGCTACTTAATGATCTGTCACTGGTTAATAAAGAATATGATCTAGAAGATTCAAATCTCAAGTTTCTTCTGTCTCTACCTGAAAAGTGGGATGTTAAGACAACCACTATTAGAGACAACTATGATCTGGCTGATACTGATATTGATGAGATCTATGAGTTGCTCAAGACTCATGAACTAGAAATAGAACAGAGAAGCAGAAGATCAGGCATAAAGTCAAAATCTGTTGCTCTAAGAGTTGAAGAAAGACCCTCAAAGAAGGAAGCATCAAGGAAGAAGGCAAAAGGAAAAGCTTTGGTCATTCATTCTGAAAGTGAGTCATCAAACTCTGATGTTGACTCAAATACAGATGGATCATCTGATTTTGAAGATGATGAGGAAATGATCCAAATGGCTGCTTTGATGGTAAAGACTTTCAAGAAGATGGGATTTAAGAACTTCAAGAAAGGAAAGAGATTCTCCAAGAATGATTCAAAGTTTGACAGGAAGAATTTCAGCAAATTTTAGAGAAAGGATACCAAATCTGGGAAAAGAGACAAGTCTGAGATTCAATGCTACAAGTGTAAGAAGATGGGTCACTATGCTCCTGAGTGCAAGAAGGGTAAAACTGAGAAGGCACTCTTCACTAAAGGTAGAGATTGGGCAGACACCTCTGACTCAGATGAGGATGTGAACTATGCTCTCATGGCTACTACTGTTGATGAAGCTGAAGATTCTGAAAACAAGGTACCTCTAACTACCTATGCTTATAATACTGATGATATAACTGAATTAAGAATATATCTTAAGGCATTGCATATCAGTTATAGGGATCAGACTTTAGAGAATGAGAGAATAAAAACTGAGAATTCTGAACTCAAAGAGAGAAATAAGGTTGTAGAAGAGAAACTTGCTAACATGCAGCAAGTTCAAAAGGAGAGAGATGATGCTGTCTATCTTGAACAAGAGTTGTTAAGTAAGTATAAACAACTAGAATCTGAATTGGAAAAGGCAAATCAAATTATTAAAACTTGGACTCACTCAGGAAAAGACACTCAAGAAGTTTTTCAATCTGACACTGTAGGTCTAGGTTATTCTGAGGAAGATGAACTTAGGTTTCAGAATACAGTCAAGATTAGACCAACTCTTCCACCTAAGAAATTTGGAACATTTGTTAATGGAATAAGTGAACCTAGGTTTGAAGGTGGAAAAGAAGCTGTTAAGAAAGAACCAGTAAAAACTAGTGTTAAACAGGTTAATATTGGTTTAATGACAGATAAACAACTTAAGCATAAGCTTAAGGAGTTAAAATCTGTTAAGAAACAGAAATTGTTTAGAAAGAACAGAAATGGTAAAGTAGGCATCACTCAAGGTAATTATCCAATGCTTGCTACTTTAGCCCCAAGAAAGACGTGTCATAACTATGGTAGCACTAACCATCTTGCTAGTTTTTGCAGGAAGAACAAAGACATTAATTCTTTACCTTCCAAGTCTGAAGTAAAGAAAGATAATGTTAGAACTAGGCCACAGACTTTATGCAAACACTGTGGAAGCACTTGTCATTCTATTTATACTTGCAGAAATTATCATGCTATTTATCATAATTACTATGAACTGAAACCTAATCTGAAATGGGTTAGAGTTAATTCTGCAAGTGTAAACTCTGATAAAGTTAGCTTAAACCCTGATAGTGTAAATTCCGCTGCTAAAGCTAACAAAATTAAGAAAGCCAAAGGATCCAAGCAAGTCTGGATCCTTAAATCTAATCATCAGTAATTGTTTGTGATTGCAGGGCATCAGGGAAAGTATCCTAGTCGTGGACAGTGGATGTTCAGGACACATGACTGGAAATAAAGCCCTGCTATCAGAGTATGTGGAAAAGACTGGCCCAAAAGTTTCCTATGGAGATGACAACATAGGACATACTCTGGGATATGGCAATATTAATCATGGAAGTGTCATCATCACAAATGTAGCTCTGGTTCCAGGACTCAAGCATGATCTGCTATCTGTGAGTCAAATCTGTGACAGAGGTTTTCATGTAGATTTTCAACCTGAATACTGTGAGGTTATCAGCAAAACCACAGGGAAAGTTGTTTTAGTTGGACAAAGGCGCAACAATATCTATGAAGCAAGCTTGTTGACAAACTCTGATGGAAAAACTATGTGCCTGTCAACAAGAATGTCCAATGAAGAGAGTTGGAAGTGGCATAAGAAACTCTCTCATTTGAATCTGAACAACATCAATGAGCTGATAATAAAGGATCTTGTTAGAGGACTTCCAAAGTCTTTGTTAAATGTTGATGGTCTGTGTGATTCATGTCAAAAGGCCAAACAGAGGAAGACCTCTTTCAAGAGCAAGTCTGAATCTTCAATTGTTGATCCATATCATCTATTACATGTTGATCTTTTTGGACCAGTAAATGTCTTGTCAATTG
This sequence comes from Saposhnikovia divaricata, assembly GCA_036435485.1. Classification (NCBI taxonomy): domain Eukaryota; kingdom Viridiplantae; phylum Streptophyta; class Magnoliopsida; order Apiales; family Apiaceae; genus Saposhnikovia; species Saposhnikovia divaricata. The sequence continues at coordinate 54,705,645 of CM071598.1, forward strand.
GAAGGAAGAAATATGCTCTAGTCATTATTGATGAATATACCAGATACACTTGGGTGTATTTTCTAGCAAAGAAGGATGAAACTGCATTAACTCTGATGGAGCATGTAAAGCTACTGGACAAAGGATCAAAACACAAAGTCAAAATAATAAGAAGTGATAATGGAACTGAATTCAGAAATGCAACAATGGAAGAATTTTGCAAGAACAAAGGGTTGAAGCAAGAGTTTTCTGCACCTGGTACACCACATCAAAATGGTGTAGTTGAGAGGAAGAACAGAACCTTGATAGAAGCTGCCAGAACTATGCTTGATGAAGCAAAATTGCCAACATATTTCTGGGCAGAAGCAGTTCAAACTGCTTGTTTTACTCAAAATGCAACACTGATCAACAAACATGGAAAAACACCAAATGAGATGGTGAGGGAAAAGAAGCCAAACCTGAAATATTTTCATATTTTTGGGTGCAAATGCTTTGTGTTGAAATCTCATCCTGAACAGTTGACCAAATTTGAGTTGAAAGCAGATGAAGGAATTTTTGTTGGCTATCCAGTGTCAACCAAGGCATTCAGAGTTTATAATCTGAGAACAAAGGTGATTATGGAATCTATTAATGTGTCATTTGATGACAAGAAAATCACTGGACTTGAAGATGTTGATGAACATGATCAGTTGCATTTCGAAAATGAAGATCTAATCTCTGATGAAGTAAACTCTGTTGACACTAATCCAACAAACTCTGTTGATGCAAACTCTGAACCTCTACTGGTACACACAGAAGAAATAGTACATTCAGAATAAAGAGGAGAACCAGTTGAGTGGGAGCATGATCATAGTGATGACTCAAATTCTGATAGTGAGTCAACTGAAAAATCTGGATCAAACTCAAACTCTGAAAGTTCAAAGTCTGACAGTTCAAACTCTGAGCGATCAAATTCAGGGGGAGCCTCAGAGAATGAAGAAAGGCATCAAGATAATCAGGAGAACATTGATCAAGGGGGAGGATCAACTGTTGATAGAAGTCATTTACCTTCAGCTAGGAAATGGACAAAATCTCATACACCTGATTTAATAATTGGAGATCCAGATGCAAAAGTTAGGACAAGAAGTGCTACAACAAATGAATGTCTATTTCATGCATTTCTATCCAAATCTGAACCAAAGAAAGTGGAAGAAGCTCTTCAAGAGGCTAACTGGATAACAGCAATGCAGGAGGAGTTAAATGAATTTGAGAGAAATGAAGTATGGACCCTTGTACCTAGACCAAAGAATAGATCTGTTGTTGGTACTAGATGGGTTTTCAGAAACAAAACTGACAGTGATGGAGTTGTTACAAGAAACAAGGCTAGACTTGTGGCCAAAGGCTATTCACAGCAAGAAGGCATAGACTATGATGAAACTTTTGCTCCAGTTGCAAGGTTGGAGGCAATAAGAATCTTTCTAGCATATGCTTCTCACAAGAAATTCAACGTTTTTCAGATGGATGTGAAAAGTGCTTTTCTGAATGGAAAACTTGAAGAAGAAGTGTTTGTTGAACAACCACCAGGATTTGTAGATCCCAAGTATCCAAATTATGTCTACAGGCTTGACAAGGCACTCTATGGACTTAATCAGGCACCAAGAGCATGGTATGAAACTCTGGCTCAATTTCTTTTAGAAAGTGGGTTCAACAGAGGTACAATTGATAAAACCTTGTTCTACTTCAATCTTAGTAGTGATCTGTTATTAGTTCAAATATATGTAGATGACATAATCTTTGGATCTACTAATGATAAACTCTGTAAGAAGTTTGCCAAGCTCATGCAGTCCAGGTATCAAATGAGCATGATGGGAGAGCTCAGTTATTTTCTAGGGCTACAGGTGAAGCAAACAGATGATGGAATCTTTATCAATCAAGCAAAATATACCAGAAATCTTCTCAATAAATTTGGCATGCTTGACTGCTCATCTGCAACAACTCCCATGGCAACAGCAACAAAGTTGGATAGAGACATAGGTTCACCAGTGGATATGACAAACTATAGAGGAATGATTGGGTCTCTTCTTTATCTAACAGCTAGCAGACCTGACATCATGTATGCAACATGTCTTTGTGCAAGATTTTAGGCAGACCCAAGAGAACCACATCTAACAACTGTAAAGAGAATTTTCAAATATCTTAAGGGCACCATAACTTTAGATTTGTGGTATCCAAGAGAATCAGACTTCAAGCTTCTTGGTTACTCTAATGCAGACTTTGCAGGCTGTAAGATAGACAGAAAAAGTACTAGTGGAAGTTATCAATTTCTTGGTGATAGACTTGTTTCATGGTACAGCAAGAAACAGAAATCAATCTCTACATCTACAGCTGAAGCAGAGTATATTGCTGCTGGTAGCTGTTGTGCACAGATTCTGTGGATGAAGAATCAATTACTGGATTATGGATTGAGGTACAGTAAAATACCTATTTACTGTGATAATCAAAGTGCTATTGCTATGATAGGTAATCCAGTACAACATTCAATGACCAAGCACATCAGCATAAGGTACCATTTTATCAGAGAACATGTAGAGGAAGGGAATATTGAGCTTCATTTTGTGTCTATAGAACAACAGCTTGCAGATATCTTCACCAAGCCATTGAGTGAAGCTGTATTTACAAGGTTGGTAAATGAACTAGGGATGGTCTCTGGCTTTGACTAGAGATATTGGTTAGACTCAAAATTCTACTTATGTACTGTGTTGCTCATATTTCTGTGGTATGTTAAACTCTGCTATGCAAACTCTACTCAATGTCTGTTAAACTCTGTTAGCATGCTCTTTAAGTCATACACTGTTGACTGTTGGATAAACTCTGAGAAACTCTGATAATGTTTGTTTCTGAACATAAAAACCGATGAAGATACATGTATGAAACATTATTCTCAGTAATTAGTCATGAATCCTTCTAAGTTATTTGTGATCTAATCTTAGATTGTGCAGAAAATTAACACAGCATGATACTGTTTCATATTTATAGCATCTCTTAGTTTATTTATCCTAAACTCTGAGTCTGTACATGTTGTGTGCATTGCCTCTCATGAATAATTTCTGATGTTGATGAGCTCTAAACTCTGTTAGTTATACACTGTTAAATTAGATTCTGTTATTAGAATAACCCCAAAGCTTATAGATATAGACTGTTAGAACTCCTTTGAGATCATGTTTGTAACTAGGACGACCCAGGAACTTACTGGTATATAGTAAGGGCTAAAATTCTCTAATTTTTGGTGACTAGTCAGAGACTAGGAAGATCCAAGAACTTATCAAATTGATAAGGGCTAAAATTATAGGATTTTTGGTGACTAGTTCCAACCTCTGATTACTGGAGAAATTAAAAAAAATTTAGGGTTATAAATTAATTAAATATTCCTGTATATAAACTGTTTACTACAGAGTTTAGCATTCATCATACATTTAGTATTTACTATGAGAGTTTGTGCATCCAGTGTTTACTGATTTATTTTATGGATTTTATGAAATACTAGATGCTCTAAATACTGATCTAGTAAACTCTGCTATACACACACTCATATTCACAACCGTGCAGTGTTTGAAAGGATAACAGTAATTAAGTTGGAGAATTGATAAACACTGTTGTATTCTGTTGAGTACTCTAATGTAATATTTTATTTCATACAAAGCATATACTTGGAGTACAAAAAGAGTTTTTGAAATTTGCATGTGATACGTGCCAATTGTTTAATGGTGTCAGACAGTTAAAGCTTATTGGTAATAGGAGAGAGAATAGCCGTAATAATAGGCATTATTACTGCGCGTGTACATGGTTGTTCCACTTGCTACGTGACACGTGTCCCACTCACACACTTAACAAGAAATTGGTTGCGTGTTTAATGTCTAAAACGATTGGGTTTTAATTTTCAGTTACAGATCTAATCAAACTCATTTCATTATTCACTTTTTTACTTTTACACCCACGAACACACAACATTACACACAATTTCTCTGTTACTTTCACTTAAGCATTTTCACAAACACTTTTCCACACACTCTCTTTTATAACAATCTATTCTAATGGCAACCAAGACTTTTGTGGCTCAGGGATTATCTTTTGTTCCTAACAACTATGCAGCAATACTAAACACTGATAAAGCTCCAGAATCATTTCATTTGATTCAGAACTTCTTAAGAGATTCTGAAATTGGTCAAGCTCTTGTTCAACCAGAAAAACTCTCTGCCATACAAATCTCTACTTTCTGGAGAAACTCTGTTTATGATGATGGTGGAGAGAATGGGACTCCATCTATTGTCTTTACTCATGAAGATCAAGAGTTTGTAATCACTCCTGCAACTGTTCGAGACGTTATGGATTTTGATACTCACACCTCATACGTTGTGGCTGGTGAGAATGAATTGAAAGAAATGTTACAGCAACTGCGGTTTTCTGGCCCTTTGGATAAGCTTGGGAATGTTAAAAGGCCAGGGCTCAGGAAGGAGTGGAGCTTTTTCTTTGACTGCATCACTCGAGCATTTGGAAAGAAAGTCACCAACTGGGATGCAATTCCCACTGATAGTCTTCAAATCGGGTATTCTCTTCTTAATGGGAGTAACTTTGATTTTGGTAGATTAGTTCTTATGAATTTAGAGTCTATTACAACTGTTTATTTCTCACATTTTTGTCAATGTTTATTCTCTGCTTGTTTGCCTAATTTGGTAATCTCTGATGAGGATGTTATACAACCCTTTCAAGTCCATAAGAGAATGTTCTCTGACTTAACAAATAAAGATGCTAACAAGGAACAAGTTCCAGAGTTCATCTAGCCTCTTGCCCTCAGAAATTTTCTCAATCAACCACAGGAACCACAAGCACCAAAACCTGAACCTATACTTGAACCTCCAGAGTCACCTCCTCAACCCACAAACACTGAACCTCAAATAACCATAAACACTGAACCTACCTCTAAACCCACATCTACATCTACATCCACTCCACCCACTGTTGCTACTACTTCTCAACCTAAATCACAACCTCAACCTCAACCACAATCCAAACCAAGAAAGCCAAAGAAAAGCAGGGCTATAAGGCCACCAAGAAAGCACAGGACTGCTGAAGCTTCTAAGCCAAAGAGAGCTAGGAAGGAAAGAGCAAATAGACCTCAATCTTCATCTACTCTAGATGATTTTATCTTAGAAGAAGAGAGAACATAAGTGAATCCTCCAGTTAAAAGGAGGAGACTAATTATTGAAGAATCTGATGAAGAATTGAATATTGAAGCTCCAGAGGATATTTCTAAGGAAATACCTGCTGTTGAGATAGACAGAGATGGTAATCCTGATGCTACAATGGATGAAATTCTTGAGCCATTGTTCCCATTCTCTGAGAACATGGACATTCCAATCTCTTCACCTGCTGTTTTCTCTGAAGAAACTGATGCAGTAAATCAAACCACTGTGGTACTTGAAGAAACAGTGGCTTCTCACACTGAGTTAATCTCTGATGCTCATCAATCTGTCGAACAGGGTGAGGAAATTGATCAACCACCCATGGAGATAATCTCTAAGCCTATTGTACAACCTGCAGAGGATGTTGTAGAGCCTGTTGCAGAGAATGTTGAACGTACTGCAGACACTGTTGCAGAAACTGTTGATGAGTCTCTTCCAATTCCTAAATCAACTGACCATATTGAAGCTGAAACTGAAATTGAAACTGAAGGGAGTACTGAGTCAAGCTCTTCTCAGAGTTTACCAGTACAGACCTCTGCTAAAGTTAATGATTTTGCTGGCCCTTCAAATCAAGCAGATGTTGAAGAAGACTACTTTGAACAATTTTCAGCTGATTGGTACAAAAAAACTTCCATCTTTCCTGTTGCAAGAGAAGCTGAATTTGTCAAGAGAACATCCAGAACAATCACAAATCCAGAGATTCTATCCTGTCTCAAGGCCACTGTTGTCCAAGTGAAGACTCTCAATTCTAGATTTGATCATTGTCAAAAGGCCATTTCTGATGTTTAAGGTGAAGTTATTAGAGGAGATGATATGCTTAAACTCGATAGCAAGAACAAGTTTCAATATCTTTCCCAGAATCAAGAAACATTGTCTCACAGGCTGAGCAAAGTTGAAGAAAATCAAAATGCCATGTCTTTAAAGATTGATTCTATTGGTACCTCTCTGGTGTTAATCACATCTATTCTCATGCCTGATGATGTCAAAAAGGGGGAGAGAATTGCTAAGTCTAAATGCAAGCAATCTCAAACTCTGACTAAAGAGGATGAAGATACTGAAAATAGAGGAGCAGGAGCAAAGGGCAAAGAGAAGAAGATATTAAGAGCTGATCAAAGTCTGAAATTTAGCAAGTCTTCCAAGTCAAAGTCAACTTCCAACACCAAGAGTTTATTATTCATTGAAAATTCAATGACTGATGAGGAATTGGCTGCTAAGTTATTTATTGAAGAAAATGAAGAAGGAGCTACTATTGAAGATATTAAAGCTGAAGAAAAGAACTTACAAGAGCAACATCAGAAAGCTTTAAAGTCTGGAAAGTTTAAAAAGAAAGAAAAAGCTCCTAGGCCTGTTCTTAAAGGCATTGTGATTAAGGAAAATGTTGATGCTGATCAAAGATCACATTTATCTAAGAAACCAACAGAAGCTGAAGCTAAACTCAAGCTAAAAGGCATTGCTATGGAAGGAGAAGATTCAAAGAAGAAAGATACAACCTCTGTTTCTACACAAGTTGTACAGAAGAAAGAAAACACAACCTCTGTTGCTACACAAGTTGTGTCTAGACCTCTATCTTCTCAGTTGAAATCAGTTTTTGGTAAAGGAACACTTCATGATCCAAATCTAGTATCTGGAGCTCCTATGGATTTTACTGATGGAAGAGCCTTGTCTGGTAAGATTGGAAATAATAAAGCTGGTCCAGGCACACACAGAGATAAAAGGCAACATACTGGTCCTAGAGATCCTTCTTCACTAGCTGTTCCAGGTCGTGGTGTCACTCAAGAGAGTTTGGACAGACTGGAATCAGTACAGTTAGTTCATCAGAAGAGTTTAAAGAAAGGTTTTCTCTTATACTTTATGGCTGATGGGACAGTATTTAAAATTGGTGAGCATGATATTGGTTTGAAATATTGGGAAGAACTTGAACATGTTCTGTATCTTTTCAAGGTGAACAGTCGAAGGACTCAATCAGTTGCAAATGTGCTCAGACAGAAAATGCTCCAAAATTTGGCAATTAGAGGAATGAAGTGTAACAGTAGATATGTTCCTAAGTACAGAGACTGGAATGGAAATCTCACTGAAATGAAGAAGGGTGCTGCAAAGATGAAGACTGATCTGGGAATCACAGTACTTGACTTCAATTCACAGTCAAAGGAAGTAAAATTTATCAGACTGGGAAATGAGATGAGGAGGAACAAAATCTATGATCTAAGATTTGCTATTTATCAAACTGATGAGAGTGATCCTCAGTTGAGAGAGATCAAGGAAGCTATGAAGATTGAACTTGAGAATGCATAGAGAAGATTGCTTATAGATTATCTCAGAACAACACCAGATCTTGAGGAGATTAGAGATTAAAGTCTGTAAGAATTTTCTTGTTTTCTGCAGATTTTTGTTTAGTCAAGTTTAAACTCTGCTTATTTGAATAAACACTGTGTTTGTATGAAATTGTTTTGACATCATCAATTATTGTTAACTTGTGCATTTTTACTAATGAACAAGTTGGGGGAGATTGTTAAATATAATTGATATGGTTAATATCAGTGTTTAAGTTTTACAGGGAAAAACAGAGTTTAACTTGAAACAGGAAGCAGTCAGAGTTTAGTTAAACTCTCACAGTTGGAAGCTTGACAGAGTTTGCTATACGCTGACATTGGAAGCTCGACAGAGTTTAGTTAAACTCTGTCTGGAGGAAGCGCGTCTTCAGTCAACAGTGATTAAAGATTAATTGAAGATAATTATGGAAGCAATATCTTTACAGATTGGATAGCTGTTAAAGAGATTGAGTTGACTTAGAAGATGTGTAGCAATCATAATTGATAACATTTGTACAGCTGATTTATAGGCGAATCAATTATCGATTGTACGTAGCTGTATATCTTTATAAATACAGTTAGGTTAACCCCAGAAGGGTATCGATCGTGTAATACAATATCTTTCATTGTAACCTAAGCAGCTCTCTGTGATATTTTACATCACTGAGAGAGAAGTTAATTCCAAACAGTTTTTAAAGCTTTTAAAGAACTTATTGTTATTCTCTCATACTTAGTTGATTATAAGTGTGTATTCGGCCTAACATTTTACTTAAATAAAATGATAATATTATAATAACTAACCGATTACCATAATATTCGATAAAAATTTTAGGAAAAAATTTGGAGTACCTAACACTACCCAAAAAGGAAAATGCTACCATCATACAGATCCAATCCAAAAACATAAACTAAATAATTGTCAAGAGTATGAAAAAGGAGAAACTGGAAATTAAATAATTTTATTTAAGTTACGATTGGCGTTCTTCCTAAAAAAAACACAGATATTGTAAGTAGTCGGAAGACTTGTAATTATTAATTATATAATTTGTGATTAATCGGATCGATTAATTGAATTATTAATCAAAATTAATTTAAATTAAGAAATTATAATATATTATTTAATTTAAATATCATGAAGCTGTCAAAATTTCTATCAAAAAAATCATATATCATTAGTTCAATGTTAGTATAATGCTAAGACTTACGAAATAAAAAATCACATATCATTAACCGAATGGACATAGTAATTCAACTTGAGAGAAAAACTAATATATTAAGAATTTAGTAAAGTATTTACATAATAAATTCTTCATATTTAAATATAATTAACTATTACTTAAAAATTTAATTTTTTTTATAAATTTGTTTTTTTGCAATTTTGATATATTAATATTGATTTTTGATCGTTTCAATTAATTCAACCAATTCACTACGTAGCACCCAATTTTTTATCCTTTTTTAGAGAAAAATGGCCCTGAGGATGATCTCGGGGACCTTACATGTAGTTATATTAGTTTCCGTATCAATATTGGATGGCAATTTTGTAATAATAAAATTCACCCTATTGAATTTACAAAAATAACCTCAACTTATAGCTTATTTTGTCCTAAATTCAGGGTTTTTACCTGAGGATAACCTCAGGGCCATTAAGCTCCTCATAAAATCACTTTTTATCCCAATTTCGAAGGAACTTGTGGATCTATCGATTTTGCCGATTTACGAGTTGTCGAGTATTAATTTTCGCTTCTTTATTTAGAAAGTACTAGCTTATAATCTGTGCATAGCATAGCATGGGTTCTTTAACATATTATTAGCTTATAATCCGTGCATAGCATAGCATGGCTAGTTGGCTACTGTAAGACTTCTTGGTTGCTGGTTGGTTTTGGCTTGGCCACCAGGACCAGGTGCCACCGGTTGGCGCCAAGACTCAGCACCATTGGCTGATGCTAAAGCTGTTGTTAGTTGTGGGCGACATTAAATGACGCTGGGTTTTGCCTTAGTGATTTTGTTGGCTTTGGGCTGAAGAAATGGGTTGTTGAGCATTAGAAATGTGGGCTTCAACTATCCAAAAGGCTTTGGGTCATTTGCTGGGCACATGTGTGGGGGAGCAGTTTTGTAACTGCCGAGCAGTTACCAAAACTGCCAGAAACTGCTCAGAACTGCAGGTCATGGCTTTTATATATATGTTAGGCATTTCAGATGTAAACATAAGAGAGAATATTGTATGTATCATATACGAATTGTATAGAGGGGATAGATACAATAGTGGGAAACACTTTGGTTGGGGGAGATCTAAGTGTATTGTGGGCAGATATACATGAGAGATGAAACTTGGGGGAGTATGATGCCTTGTAAACTCCTGCCATAACTCTTGTGTTCCTTTGTAAATATAATACAAATGTTGGCTTCAGCTGTATATCTTGTGTATTGCATTATATTGTGGCATTGCGTACATAGTGATATAGTTATTTGCGGGTAAGGCTGACTGGTCTTGGTCGCTAGGGGCACATAGGGCAATTGGGGAACTCGACATACTTGGGGTGACAAGAGCAGGCCGTGTGGGCGACGTTGAAGGAAAAGAGAACGGACTCGTAACAACTGGTATCAGAGCGTGGTTTGAAAGGAAAGATGGTTAATCCTAATGTGCAAAAGATTCAAGAACGATTAGGGCATTTGGAGGATTTTGTTGGCGCAGCCATGGATTCAGATTAGATTCCTTTTGCAAATCAGTGTCATAGTCTGGGGCAGGACTTAACACATGCTAGAACGTTGCTAGAGACTCAATTTTATGAAGAAGATGACAAGCAAGATCGATTTTTGGCAAAGATTAAGGGGCTGACTAACGATTTCAAGTCATATGTTGAAAGGGCTGAGGGCCAAGTAAACAAAATGGGTGAAGAGATAGCAATTCTAAGGAGGACTGTGGCGGGCACTTCTTTGGGTGGCGCAGATGGTCACTCTAAACCAAAGATCCCAACCAAAGCCTTTTGGAGGAAGCCGAAGTGCTAAGGAACTGGAGAACTTTTTATGGGACATGGAGCAGTACTTTAAGACTGCACATATTGGGGCTGATGAGCAAGTAACCATTACAAGTATGTATCTAGTGGAATATGCGAAACTTTGGTGGTGTACTCAAATGGAAGATGTGAGCGCTGGTAGGACTACAATTGCAACATGGGAAGCAATTAAACAAGAATTGAAGGATCAATTTCTGACGGTTAATTTGGCTTGGGTTGCAAGAGAAAATCTGAAGGCGCTGTAACAAGTGGGTTCTATTTGGGATTATATGAAAGAATTCAGTAGTTTATTGCTGGATATCAAAAATATGTCTGAGGAAGACAAGTTGTTCAACTTCATGTCTGGTTTGAAACCTTAGGCCCAAAACAGGTTGCGTATGTAGGCTGTTAAGGACTTGGTGACAACGGTGGCTATGGCTGATGGGTTAGTAGACTACAAGTTTGCAAGTTCTGAGGATAGGACTGAAATTGTGGCTACTGTTGAGGGCGATAAAGGGGCTGGAAAAGACAAGAAGAAAAAGTGCAAAAAGAGGTGGGGCAATGAGGATGCTAGCAAAGAGGCAAAACAGTCAATGCAAGGGAAAAAGGGTTGCTATCTTTGTGGCGGTGCACACTTCATGAGGGAATGTCCTAAGAGGGAAAAGATCAATGCCTTGATGGTTGAAGAAAATGAGTAATAACCACTGGCAAGGGCAGGTTCACTACGTTTAGTTAATGCAATGCAGGTTGTGGAAAATGCTCCAGGTGAGGGGGCTACCTATGGGATTGATTGATCAGTTCGTGGGAGGCTAGCAGGCGGGCCAGATAGTCTGCACAATTGGGCAACCAGTGCCTGGGTTTGGCTTAATTATTTGGGGGAATAGGCGACATAGGAGGTTTCAAATTCTTGGATGATGAGTAACGAAGTCAGGCCAGTGGGAGGCAAGCGAAAGCACTAATTTGGTTTGTTGGCATCATTTAAGATAAGTGGGTGACTTCATGAAATGGGTAGCGACATCAAAGCCTCTAAAGGGGAGCATGCTAATGGGGGCATTTGATTGGGTTGTTGACAAGATGAAGGCATATTTGGGGACAGCAAGAGGTTAGGCAAAACTTAAGTCAATGAGGACATTGACTCAAGTGGTGTGGGAGGGTTTGTAAGACTTTTTGATTGCTGGTTGGTTTTGACTTGGCCACCAGGACCAGGTGCCACCGGTTGGCACCAAGACTCGGCATCACCGGTTGATGCTGAACCTGTGGTTAGTTGTGGGCGACACTAAATGATGCTGGATTTTGCTTTAGTGATTCTGTTGGCTTTGGGCTGAAGAAATGGGTTGCTGGGCATTAGAGAATGTGGGCTTCAACTATCCAAAAGGCTTTTGGTCATTTGCTGGGCACATGTGTGGGGGAGCAGTTTTGTAACTGCCGAGCAGTTACCAAAACTGCCAGAAACTGCTCGGAACTGCAAGTCATGGCTTTTTTTATATATGTTAAGCATTTCAGATGTAAACATAAAAGAGAATATTGTATGTATCATATACGAATTTTATAGAGGGGATAGATATAATAGTGGGAAACACTTGGGTTGGGGGATATCTAAGTGTATTGTGGACAGAGATACATGAGAGATGAAACGTGGAGGAGTATGATGCCTTGTAAACTCCTGCCATAACTCTTGTGTTCCTTTGTAAATATTGTGGTAATAAATAATAATACAAAGGTTGACTTCGGCTATATATCTTGTGTATTGCATTATATTGTGGCATTGCATACATAGTGATATAGTTATTTGTGGGTAAGGCTGACTGGTCTTGGTCGCTTGGGCACACGGGACAAATGGGGCACTTGGCATACTTGGGGTGACAAGAGCAGGCCGTGCAGGCGACGTTGAAGGAAAAAAGAACGGACCCGTAACAGCTACCATCTATACAGATCCAAATATAATAAATTTAATCCAAAAAACATAAACTAAATAATTGTCAAGAGTATGAAAAATGAGAAATTGGAAATTAAATAACTTTAATATATTTCAGTTACGATTGGTGTTCATCCTGACAAAAAAAATAAATAAATAAAGAACCATATATATTGTAAATAATCGGCAGACTTGTTGTTATTAATTATATAATTAGTGATTAATCGAATTAATTAATTAAATTATTAATCAAAATCAATTTAATTTAAAAAATCATAATATATAATTTAATTTAAATATCATGAAGCTGTCAAAATATCTTTCAAAAAAATCATATATTATTAGTCAAAGTTAGTATAATGCTAAGACTTACGAAATAAAAAATCGCATATCATTAACCCTAATATGAATAAACCAAACCAAACCAAACATACCCAGTATATCCCGCTCAGAGCAGGGTCTGGGGAGGGTAGGTTGTACGCAGACCATGCCCCTACTTTTTAGGGTAGGGAGACTGTTTCCGTGAAGACCCTCGGCTTTGTGCACGACATATAACGGTGTAAGATAAATACAAAGGAATCTAAAGTAAATACGACAACGTTCACAGCAATACCTGAGCCCATGGCTTTCTCCACACGGGACTTACCTACCATGCCCCTAGATACGACCAAGCGAAGCTCCATGCACCTGCACAACCGGGAGACATATGATAATAAAAATGAAAATGAGAAAATAAATCGGCAAAGGCCAAACTCCTAGGATAAGGTCATCCGAGACAACCCAACTCTGAGGTTCTCCACTATAGAGCCGTCCCCTAGAAGGGAGTCCACCACTCTGATTTGCTGCCTCCACGAACACCTGTCAGCGGTCATGGTCTCACTTAGGTTCATAGCCTTCAAATCCAACCTAAGCTGCTCTTCCCATGACCTCCTCGGTCTGCCTCTCCTCCTCACCCCATCAACCGAAAGACTCTCGACCCTTCGCACTGGAGTTTCCGGCCGCCTCCTACGGACGTGGCCGAACCATCTCAACCTCCCTTCTCTAACTTTCGCAGAGAGGGGCGCCACTTCGAGCTCGGTCCTGAACACCCTATTAGGGATTCTATCTAGCAACGTGCAGCCACACGACCACCGCAACATCCTCATTTCCGCTGCTTCCAACGAGCTTTCGTGGGTCTTCTTCGCTGCCCAGCACTCCGAACCATATAACATCGCAGGCCGGATAGCTGCTCTATAGAATCTCCCTTTCAACTTTAAAGGAACCTTCTTGTCGCACATCACCCCTGACGCTGCCCTCCACCTTAGCCACCCAGCATTGATACGATGCTTGACATCGTCTTCAACCCCACCTTCCTTCTGGATGATCGACCCCAGGTACTTGAACTTATCCGTACGCGGGATGATCTGATCTTCGATCTTAACCTCCACCCCTTCGTCGATGGCCTCGCCACTGAAGTTGCACCAGAGATACTCGGTTTTAGTTCTACTCACCCGCAAGCCTTGAGACTCCAAAGTTGATCTCCATAGTTCCAACTTCTCGTTGACCTCCCCCCTAGACTCCGCCACTAGCACAATATCGTCAGCGAAGAGCATGCACCAAGGGACGGCGTCAAGTATATCGCGTGACATGACATCCAGGATAAGTGCGAAAAGGAGAGGACTAAGGGCCGATCCCTGATGGAGCCCAATCTCCACAGGGAAGAAACGCGAGTCACCCACTGGGGTCTGGACGCAAGAAGTAGCTTGGGAGTACATGTCTTGTATCACTCTTACGTACGACGACGATACACTCCGCTCTACGAGGGCCTTCCAAATCGCTTCACGGGGGATACTGTCATAAGCCTTCTCGAGATCAATGAACACCATGTGGAGGTCTTTGCGGCGCTCCCTGAACTTCTCCATAAGGCATCTGACGAGATGAATAGCCTCCGTCGTCGATCTCCCCGGCATAAAACCAAATTGATTCTCTGAGATTTCAACTTCTCTTCTAATCCGGCCTTCTACCACTCTCTCCCAGAGTTTCATAGTATGACTGAGTAATTTAATACCCCGATAGTTACTACAACTCTGAGCATCACCTTTGTTCTTGAAAAAAGGAACTACAACACTACGCCTCCATTCTGCTGGCATCTTAGCACCCAAGAGGAGATCATTGAACAGATTAACTAGCCATTGAACGCCAACTTCGCCAAGGCAAATCCACACCTCGATTAGGATAAGATCCGGGCCCACCGCCTTCCCTTTCGCCATCTTACGCATGGCCCCCTTGACCTCGTCCTCGCTGATACGCTCACAAGGAGACGAGGGGGGGAACTCTAGTTCCCCACCGGCCCAACTCCTCCTATTCTCATTGAAAAGGTTATGGAAGTACGAACTCCACCTCTCCTTAATAGCGTCTTCATTAAGTAACACTCTGTCTGACTCATCCTTTATAAACTTAACAGCACCCAGGTCGCGCCGCCCTCTCTCTCTAGCTTTAGCTAGTTTAAAGATAGCATTCGTTCCTTCCTTGGTGTCCAGGCGGTTGTACAACCCCTTATAGGCTTCCCCTTTGGCTTTCGCCACGGCTTTCTTTGCCTCCCGTCTCGCCACCTTGTACGCTTCCATCTTCCGACTCCTCTCCGCCCCTGCACTCATTGACAAAAGCTCTTTAAAGAGCGCGCGTTTAGCCTTAACTTTTGTTTGAACCTCCACGTTCCACCACCAAGACTCCTTATGGCTCCTGCACCTACCCGAGGAAATCCCCACCACTTTTTCGGCCACACACCGAATGTCCTTCACCATTTTGGTCCACCTACAGTTAGCATCTCCTTCACGCGCAAAACTACCTTCGATGACCAGAGACTCCCTAAATTCGACTGCCTTCTCGCCCTTCAGATCTTTCCACAGGATTCTCGGTCTGAACTCTCTCACCCTGTGGATAACTCGACCCCCCAAGGTCAGATCCATGGCCAACAGCCGGTGCTGGGAAGCACACGCCTCACTCCGGAACACCTTGCAATCCATGCACGTCCTGACATCCCGACTGCGCATCAGTAGGTAGTCAATCTGAGTGACGTTGCCCCCGCTACTAAAGGTGATGAGGTGCTCCTCCCTCTTCTGAAAAACCGAATTCACGATAACCAACTCCTGAGCAGTAGCAAAGTCCAACAAGGCTGACCCACCGACATTCCTGGTTCCGAAGCCAAAACCGCCATGGGCGCTGGTGTAGCCATCTGCCCTCTCACCAATATGCCCATTGAAATCGCCACCCAGCACTAAGAATTGATCGTCAGGAATACTGCCAACCAACTCATCTAAGCAGACCCAGAACGCCTCCTTCTCAGAATCGCTCAAACCGACTTGAGGTGCATACGCACACACCACGTTCACCACCTTCTCCCCAACCACAACCCTGACGGACATGATCCTGTCGTTGCACCTCTTCACTTCCACAACGTTGTCTTTAAGATCTTTCGCCAAAAGAATACCCACCCCGTTCCTCGAGTTGGTCAGACCTGAGTACCACAATTTATTCCCGTTCGCTACTCTGGAATTAGCCCCCTTCCACCTAGTCTCTTGGATACATGCCACATCCACTCTCCGCTTCTTCAGCACGTCCACTAACTCCAACAGTTTACCTGACAAGGTACCTACATTCAAACTGCCAACACGCAAACTACGCGACATCGACAAAACAAAATAAACGAAACACAATCACAGCACAAAAAAAACAGAATAAAACGAAATAAATCGAAAAAAAACAAAAACAAAATAAAACGAAATAGAAACCAAAAAACATCAAAAAGAAATAACAACAAAATAAAAACGAAAAAAACAAAACGAAACAGAATAAAAACAAAACAAAATAAAACGAAAAAAAACAAAATACAAACAAAAGGAAATAAAACAAAGGAAACAAAATAAAAAAAAAAAGAAAAAGAAACGTAATTAAAACAGAGACACGAAGTAAAAACAAGATGTAAAAACAAACTAAAGAAACAGAGTGAGGGGAGGATAAACCCAAAATGGTGAAAGCAAAGAGTTGGGGAAGGGGGGGTTACGGCGGGGGGGGGTGGTCGAAGGGATTGGAGGGATTAAGTTGGGAGAGGAGAGACGGGGAGAGGATGAGAGGGATAGAGATAGATAGAGAGAAATAGAGAGAGAGAGAGGGAGAGAGAGAGAGAGGGAGAGAGAGGGAGAGAGAGAGGGAGAGAGAGAGAGAGAGAGAGAGAGAGAAGAGGGAGAGAGAAGAGCTGAAGAGGTAGAGGTTACGGCGATTGGGAGGGGCCTGAGAAATTAGGAAGAGCAGTTGGGAGGGTGAGGATGGGATGATTGTAATGAAGAGGTAGAAAAAAAGAGCTACCTAAAAGCACAGAACCCAGAAGAATGTATGGGGTGGCGTACATGAATGGAGGGGGGGGAGGAGGTTGGGGGTAACGGGGATAGAGGGAAGGGAAAAGATGAGGTTAAACACGGTGGGGGTTGCGATGAAAGTATGAATGGTGTTGAAAAGGGGGAAAACCAGAAATGGTGCTGGCAGAAATGACGATGTTAAAAGGCGTTGCGGTGGACAGAGTTGTGATGGGAAAAAGACGGAGCTGCGAAGGCGACACGGAGGGAGGCCTGGAAACACGGTGGGGGTTGCGATGAAAGAATGGATGGTGTTGAAAAGGGGGAAACCAGAAACTGAAAAAACAGAACAAAACACAGCGCTAAAACAGGATGAAAATGAAGACGGTACAGAAAGAAAGAAAGAAACGAAAATGCTTTGAGGTTTGAATAAATTCCGGCGATGCGCCGGTCAGTGGGAACCAATCTGTGAGGAGTGTGCCGGTAACGGCTAGTTAGTTAGTAGAGAGCGTTTTCTTATTTTGTAGAGAGCTCTAAAGTTTTAACCCTAATATGAATGGAGATAGTAATTCAACTTGAAAAAATAATTAATATATTAACTATTAATTAAAAAAATTAATTTTTCAATTTTAACCTATTATTATCGATTTTTGACTGTTTCAACCGATTCACTACGTAGCACCCAACTTTTGACCCTTTTTTATAAAATCATTTTTTATCCCGATTTCGAGGAAACTTGTCGATATACTGATTTTGAGTTTTCGGGTACTAGTTTTCGTTTTCTTTATTTAGAAAGTACTAGTTTATAACCCGTGCACAGCATGTATTCTTTAACATATCATAGTTACTTTTTAAAATAATTAATATTGATTAAAGTACTTTGTTTATGAGATTATTATAATGTTACTAATATATTATTAGTGATAATAATAACTGTTTAGAACTAACAATTAAGATTATAAAATTTAAATAAATTTATTGTTGATGTGATTCGAACCTAGGTCTTTTTGTATTTTTTAATATTAGATCTAACGACTCTTATCTACCTACCTAAAATTTGACAATCATTGTAATTTGCTTATTATAGATGTATAGATATATGACTTTCATGATATTTGTTTTGAAATAGTTTTATAGTTATTTATTTTAGAAAAATTTCTTTATAAATAGAGAAAATGTCTTAAATAACGAAAATTTAAGTATTAATTTGCCCAAATTACTAATTGTCGGTCACTGTGCTCATTTTAACCTTCTCGAATTTAATACATGCGTATACGAGAGTTGAAAAGATAAACTAATTTCCCTCTTTCTTCATTACTCTCCCTACCTTTTCTCTCTCTCTTTTTATATTTTACGCACTTTCTCCATCTTCAACCTCCAATACTAACATCATCTTCAACCTCAAATATCCAAATTATCGCAATTCCGATTATACATTAAATTTTAAAATTAGATTACTCAAAAATTCCTCTACAAAATGAGTAGAGTGTTACTTGGTTTTTTTGCAATGAATTTCTATTTCATATTTAGGGATTTTGTTTGATTTAAAGATTTTGTTTAAATTTTTATCTGTATGAACGTGATTGTGTAATATTGACGCTTTTGCATGTACGTTGATATATATGTAGTTAGATTGGGGTTTGAAGTTGGGATACATGTAATTTGTAGTATAAGATTTTGGGTATTACAAAGAATGGAAAAAATGGAAGAGCTATGTGACAGTGTTGAAATTCGTCGGAAGGATGATAACGAAGATGCCAATTGGTCACCAGAGTGTCCTGCATGTGTATTTGTATTGGGTGTGTTCTCTATGTGTGTGTTACGGATTGGGCCAGTTCGGATTTGAAGCTACTTGATGGGCCAAGGGCGCTATTTGGCCTTGTTAAGAATTGCACAACAGATAAATTATCCATCAAGAAATAGCCTTAAAGCCTAATAGTAAAGCCCAACATCTTAGGTTCAATTGATGTTAGTATATGTAGCCTTACTATGTATCTTTCCTGATTATCAAATGAAATCAGAATGTTTGTTTAATTTTATCCTTTATTTTCCAGTATTTTCTTTCCTGTTCTTAATTCATGTCTTTAGGTTAGTTTTACATGTTTGATCATGACAAAAGGTATCAGAGCTAGCCATTCCTCGGACATAATGAATGCTGATTTTTGTATTGTTAACCAATGGTATTATCCTATCACTTCTTCTTCACCATACCAATTTCATAACCCTAATTTTTATCATCTTCCTGAATGTACTCCACCTCTAACACCACCTCATGTTTTTCCACTCTCCTCAACCACCATTATATTATACACCTCCTACATCTTACACATCCCCTTATCTTCCGAATAGCAGCGGAATAGCATGGTATTCTACTTACCATCATGAAATTCAACCACATCCAACCCAATTAGCCCACCCTTGAGTTATTTTACGAGTCCATTTATTACTACAACACAGTTTCCATTTGGATTTATCGATGAACAACAACCTAAATTGGTTATGTCTTAGGTGTTTGATGAAAGTCCTGAATCACTAATGATGTCGATTGCGAAAGATTTTGAGGATAAAGGCCACCAGATAGAGGATAAACTCATTGAAATGATTTAAATCCTTAAGAAGATGGGGAAGAATCTTGCAGAGTCGTCAAAGATACTTAAAGAGATTTCCTCAAAGCCAGTAAGTCAGCCTTCTCATATGTTAAATCATATTTCAAATATCCATAACTTGGATACAAGTGGTTTAGTTAAGGAAACATTGGATGTTGAGAGTGAGGATTCAAATGACTTACAATTGCCTGAACTTGATGTATCTGCTCTTCACATGTTTGATGAAATTCTTGAGAAGGAATTCGTAGATGAGAAAAGTAGAGATAGTACTTTCGAAGGTTGTGAGGATAAATTTCAAACACCAAGGAAATTATTTGATTTTAGTGTGGGAGCACTGGAATTGAAGGAGAGAAATGAATGCAACGGTGGTGTGCTAGCGGATAATGTTTTGTGGAAATTGATATTGTTAGCTATAAGAATGGAGAGGACACTGAAGTATGGAAAATTTTAAGATCACAATTATCCTTGGCTTTAAATTGTGTTAATGGGGAGAGTGCCCTTAATGAAGGTAGAGGCAAAGGAGGGAAAGTTTTAGAGATCAGTACGTTAAAAGAGGAAGTACAAGATGATAATATGAAAGGAAACAAAGAAATAAATGCTTCTGAAGAAAGTGAGAATGTCGAGGAACAAAACAGGAAGGAACAATATATGTTGCCAAAAATTTATGGGTTGAATTATCTGTCTAGCATTGTTAGTGAGGAAATCTTGTTGATCTTTGATCCTGGTGGTTATAAGCGGAACATGACATGTGTCACCAATATGTCAAAGGGGATGAATGGGTGTATCGATGTAAGACTAGATGACCTAGCAAGAATAATCTCATCTTGTAATGTTGTTGCTGTTAGAAAAGATATAGGTGCAAATTTAAGAAATGGAGGGAAAGGTTTGAGAGTAAAAAAGGTGTTGAAGGTGTTGGTGTGAAACATGGTAGTGGAAGGAAGATTACAAACGATTGTTCCCATTTTGTGTTGAAGTGTATTTTTAGAGTTTCGTCCACATGGAAGAACTGATACCAATACAAATTTCAAGTCTTTTATCTCTCACAATCTAGAAGTGTGGAAGAATTTGTGGGTTTGTGATTATCTACTTATTAATCTAATAAACAAATAAAATATAACAAGTCTGAGAGAAAATAATCCAAGAATTAGGGTTCTTCAATTGACTATCATGAATGTCTAATTTGTGTCGCTTGTTTTGTTAAAAACAATCCTTCTAATGTTTATAAAATCCTCTCCCAAGGTAAATTATAGTGCCTACAATCAGCTCTTAATTGCCACTCCCATGGTCAATCAAAGTACAACTATAGACTATTAAGAACCAAGGATTATCAGTTTCAAAATTCGCATATATATCTCCCGATCTAATACTTAAATTGTGTCTATAATATCATTTACTAGAATTACAACACCTCTCCCGATTCGTTATAGTTCCTAGAGATTCAGTTAAAAGTTCGCGACTCTTCTAATTGTATAAAGTGCTCAATGATAGATTAACATTAACAAGAAAACTACAATACAATCAAACATACTCAATAAGCCAACATATTGTTAAAGTTCAGACAAGTTTTACGATATCAAAATATGGAAGCCGAGGGAACCTATATTAAAAATAAACAGAAAAAAATAGTTTGTATGCTTTTACATATGTTAGATGCATTCTCGATAGAGCAGGTTGTGTTTACATGAATAGGTTTCTGTTTTTAATGTTAAACATTCCTACATGCGTCCGAGTTGTATGTTGATACTTTTTAAGTTCTCTGTTTTTCTATTGGAGAAATGAGTTGCACGGAATTGGTTTAAACTTTTGCAGCTGAATACTTTTCTTCTCTTTAATCACCACGCTGAAAAACAATAGCATCCTATTAGGCCGAATACACAATTATAATCAAGATTGTATGAGAGATTAACAATAAAACACATGTTTAAACAATTAAAAACTGTTTGGATTTAATAACTCCTCTCTCAGTGATGTAAACTATCACAAAGAGCTGCTTAGGTTACAATGAATAATGTTACACAATAATCGATACCCTTCTAGGGTTAACCTAACTGTATTTATAAGATATACAGCTGCTATACAATCGATAATTGATACTCCTATAAATTAGCTAAACAATTGATATCAATTACGATTGCTACACGTCTCCTTAGTCAACTCAATCTCTTTGACAGCTATCCAATCTTCAAAGATGTTGCTTCCATAATAATTCTTCAAACACTGTTGACCAGTAGACGCTGCCTCCAGACAGAGTTTAACAAACTCTGTCGAGCTTCCAACTGTCAGCGTTTAACTAAACTCTGACTGCTTCCAGCTAAACTCTGATAATTCACTGTAACACTTAAACACTGATTAATATTCACATCAATTATTTCTAACAATCTCCCTCAACTTGTTCATTAACAAAAATGCATAAGTTTAACAATAATTGATGATGTCAAAACAAATAAACAAATACAGTGTTTAATATACAAACAGAGTTTAACTTCTACTTAACAAAATCTACAAAAAACAAGAAAATTCTTATAGAGCTTTAATCCTTAATTTCCTCAACATCTGGTGTTGATCTGAGATAGTCTATAAGTAATCTTCTTTCTGTATTTTCAAGTTCTGTCTTCATAACTTCTTTGATCTCCTTCAGCTTAGGATCATCTTCACCAGTTTGGTAGATAGCAGACCTCAGATCATAGATTTTGTTTCTTTTCATCTCATTACCCAGTCTGATGAACTGTGCTTTCTCTGACTCTGAGTTAAAATCAAGAACTGTTATACCCAGGTCTGTCTTCAGTTTAGCACTATCCTTCTTCATCTCAACAATATTCCCATGATAATCTCTGTACTTTGGGACATATTGACTGTTGTATTTCATACCTCTGACTGCCAAATTATGCAACATCTTCTTCTTTAGCACATTTGCAGCTTGTTGAGTCCTTTGATTTTTCACCTTGAAGAGATATAGAACATATTCTAATTTCTCCCATAGCTTCAAATCAATATCATACTCACCAATTTTGTACACAGTACCATCTTCCATGAAATACAATAGAAAATCTTTGTTCAAACTTATTTGATGAATCAACTGTACTGATTCCAGTCTGTCTAAACTTTCCTGAGTAACACCAAGACCTGGAACAGCCAGTGATGAAGGATCTCGAGGACCAGTATTCATTCTGACTTCTCTATGAGAGCCCAATCCAGATTTATCTCGACCTTGCTTACCAGTTAAAGCTCTACCATGTAGAAAATTAGTAGTAGTACCTCCAGTCATCAGAGTTGGATCATAAAGTGTTGGTTTTCCAAAAACCATTTGCATCTGAGTAGATAAAGGTTTCTGTACAACTTGTGTAGCAACAGAGGTTGTATTCACTTTCTTTGAACCCTCTCATTGTTTAGCAGTGCCTTTCAGCTTTAACTTAGCTTCTGCTTCTGTTGGTTTCTTAGACACTTGTAGTCTTTGATCAGTACCAACATTTTCCTTGATAACAATGCCTTTAAGAACAGGCCTAGGAGCTTTTTCTTTCTTCTTAAATTTTCCAAACTTTAAAGCTTTCTGATGTTCTTCTTGTAAATTCTTTTCTTCAGCTTTAATGTCTTCAATAGTAACTCCTTCTTCATTTTCTTCAAGAAATAACTTAGCAGCCAATTCTTCATCTTTCTGTGGATTTTCAGCAATGAATAACAAACTCCTGGATTTTGAAGTACCCTGAGTGTCAGTGTATATTCCATCAGACTTTGATTTGAAAGACTTGCCAGATCTCAGACTTTGATTTAGATCAGCTCTTAATCTCTTCCCTTTGTCCTTTGCTCCTGCTCCTCCATCTTCAGTATCATCCCTCTTAGCCAGAGTTTGAGATTGCCTGCATTTAGATTTAGCAACTCTCTCCCCCTTTTTGACATCATCAGGAATCAATATAGATGTAATCAGCTCCAGGGAGTTAGCAATGGAATCAATCTTTCCAGACAAGACAGTCTGATTCTGTTCAACTTGACCTAGCCTCTGGAATAGAGTTTCTTGATCTTTAGAAATGGTCTTAAACTTTGTTTGATTATCCCTCTGCATAGTCATATCTCTAGCAACAACATCAGCTCTCAGTTCATTAATAGCTTTTTGAGACTCATCAAATCTTTCATTCAGAGTCTTGACTTGAATAATAGTTGCTTGCAGATTTGAGAGAATATCAGGATTTGAAATCTTGTTGGTAGATTGATGCATAAATTTAGCTGCTCGTTCAGGAGGAAAAATGCAATCTGACTTATACTAATCCCTTGAATTCTTGGCAAAGTGTTCAGCTTCAATGTCATGTTGATATGAAGGTTGAGAAAAAGGTGTGTGCTTAGCATCCGTTTGTACTGGTATACTCAGAGAAGAGTTTGATTCAGCACTTCCTTCATCTTCAGCATCAACAGTTGCATCTTAAACTGGATCAATATGCACTGTAGCTTCAATAACAACAACATTCTATGCAGTTTCATCAAGAACATTCTCTGCAGGTTGCTCTCTAGTGTCAACAGTCTTATCAACAGACTTTGCATCCATAAGAACTGCATCCATAAGCTCATAAAATACAGCCTTGGTTGATTTTTCAACTTCTTCACCTTTCTCAGAAACCTGGTGAGAATCAGAGAATAGCTCAGTGTGTGATGCTACTGTTTCATCAAGTACTACAGTAGGTTGATCAGCTGCACCAGTTTCTTCAGAATTTGCAATGACAGGTGAGATAGAAACATTAATGGAATCAGAGAATGGTATGAATGTTTCAACAAAATCATCCATAGAAGGAAAACCATCTCTGTTTTCATCATCCATTTGTACATTTTCATTTATATTAACAGCTTTTTCTGTAGTAGTACCTCAACAGTAGGTATTTCCTTGGAAATCACCTCTGGAGCTTCAAAGTTCACCTCCTCATCAGACTTATCAAGAATCAATCTTCTTCTTTTAGCTTGAGGCACCTCAACTGTCTCTTCCTCTGCAGTAGAATCCTCTAGGATAGAAGGTGATGGAGGTCTGTTTGCTCTTTCCTTTCTAGCCCTTTTAGGCCTGACAGACTTCTTCTGAGCTTTAACAGATTCCCTTTTAGCTCTAGTAGATCTATGCTATGTATTCTCTGCTGTGTGTTTGGTTCTACCTCCACGTTTTGATTTGGCCTGAGTAGGTGGTGGTTGTTGTTCAGGTTGAGGTTGGGTTTGAGTTTCAGTGTTTAGAGTTTGAGGCTGAGTGTTTGCATGTGGTTGTATGGGTTCAGTGTTTACAGTTTCATGCTGTTGTAGTTCAGGCTGCAATCAAAGAAGAAACTCCACTCCTTCCTTAGCATTAGCCTTTTTACATTTCCAAGTCTTGCTAGAGAGTCTGAACAACCAAGTTGCTGCAACATATCTTTCAATTGATTCTCAACAGCAACACTGTATGAAGTGTGTGTATCAAAACACAAAGTATCTCTGACTGTTGTAGGAGTAATCACATACTGTCTCCTCATATGTGAAGATGATTGAAGGATTCCCATTCTCTCCTCCATCAGCATAAGTAGAATTTTTCCAGAATGTAGCAATCTGCGTGGCAGAAAGAGTTTGTGGTTCGACTAAAGCTGTACCAATCTCTGAATCCCGCAGAAAGTTTTGAAGCAAATGAAACGCCTCTGGAACGTTTGCATTGTTCAATGGAGCTGCATAGTTATTGGGAACAAACAATAACCCTTGAGCAGTAAAAGCTTTTGTGGCCATTAGAGTCGATGTGAGAAGAAAATATTAGAGAAAAAGATATGTATGTAGCAAAGGTGTTTGTGAAAATGCCCAAGTGAAACAACAAGTGACTGTGAGTGGGTTGTGTGCAAAGAAAATAACAGTGTATGTAAAAATGATTAGAGTTGTAATGAAAAAGTAAAACCCAATCGTTTTAACATTAATACACTCAACCAATTCCTTGTTTAATGTGTGAGTGAGACATGTGGCACACATGCAGTGAAAAGACTTTGCACGTTCAGTAATTGTGGCAATAATTACTACTACTTTCTCTCTCCCATTACCAACACACTTTAACACTCTTACACTCATTAACAGTTGTCAATAATTTATTTCATTTTGCAAAAACTCTTTTTTACCCCAAATATATAAATTAACTGAAAGAAAATATACCTCAGAGTATTAAACAAAATTCATCAGCGTTTGTCAATTCTCCAACTTCATTACCATAATCCTTTCAAAAACTGCACAGGTGTGAATATATGTGTGTGTATAGCAGAGTTTACCAATTCAATTTTTAGAGCATCTAATTTTTCATAAAATCCATAAAGTAAATCAGTAAACACTTAATGCACAAACTCTCATAGTAAACACTGAATGTATGATGAATGCTAAACTCTGTAGTAAACGATTTATATACAGTAATATTTAATTAATTTATACCCCCCTTTTTTTTCTCCAGTAATCAGAGGTTGGAACCAGTGACCAAAAATCCTATAATTTTAGCCCTTATCATCTTTGATAAGTTCCTGGATCTTCCTAGTCTTTGACTAGTCACCAAAAATTAGAGAATTTTAGCCCTTACTATATACCATCAAGTTCCTGGGTCGTCCTAGACACCAACATAATCTCAAAGGAGTTCTAACAGTCTATATACATTTGCTTTGGGGGTAGACTAATAACAGAATCTAACTTAGCAGTGTATAACTAACAGAGTTTAGAGCTCTTCAACATCAGAAGTTATTCATGAGAGGCAATGCACACAGTATCTACAGACTCAGAGTTTAGGATAAATAAACTAAGAGATGCTATAAATATGAAATAGTATCATGCTGTGTTAATTTTCTGCACAGTCAAAGATTAGATCACAAATAACTTAGAAGGATTCATGATTATTTACTGAGAACCATGCTTCACACATATTTCTTCATTGGTGATTACATTCAGACAATAATAATATCAGAGTTTCTCAGAGTTTATCCAACATGTCAACAGTGTATGACCTACAGAGCATGCTATCAGAGTTTAACAGTTAAAGAACAGAGTTTGCATAGCAGAGTTTAACAACAGAGTTCATATAGCAGTTAACATACCACAGAATTATGAGCAACACATTACATAAGTAAAATTTTGAGTCTAACCAATATCTCTAGTCAAAACCAGAGACCATTCCTAGTTCATTTACCAGCCTTGTAAATACAGCTTCACTCAATGGCTTGGTGAAGATATCTGCAAGCTGTTGTTCTGTAGACACAAAATGAAGCTCAATATTCCCTTCCTCTACATGTTCTCTGATAAAGTGGTACCTTATGCTGATGTGCTTGGTCATTGAATGCTGTACTGGATTACCTGTCATAGTAATAGCAATTTGATTATCACAGTAAATAGGTATTTTACTGTACCTCAATCCATAATCCAGCAATTGATTCTTCATCCACAGAATCTGTGCACAACAGCTACCAGCAGCAATATACTCTGCTTCAGCTGTAGATGTAGAAATTGATTTCTGTTTCTTGCTGTACCAAGAAACAAGTCTGTCACCCAGAAATTGACAACTTCCACTGGTGCTTTTTCTGTCTATCTTACAACCTGCAAAGTCTGCATCAGAGTATCCAAGTAGCTTGAAATCTGATTCTCTAGGATACCACAGACCTAAGGTTATGGTCCCCTTGAGATACTTAAAAATCCTCTTCACAGCTGTTAGATGTGGTTCTTTGGGGTCTGCCTGAAACCTTGCACAGAGACAAGTTGCATACATGATATCAGGTCTGATAGCTGTTAGATAAAGAAGAGATCCTATCATGTCTCTGTAGCTTGTCATATCTACTGGAGATCCTGTGTCTTTGTCCAACTTTGTTGCTGTTGCCATGGGAGTTGATGCAGATGAGCAGTCAAGCATACCAAATTTCTTGAGAAGATTTTTGGTATTTTTTGCTTGATTTATTAAAATCCCATCATCTGTTTGCTTCACCTGTAGGCCTAGAAAATAACTAAGCTCTCCCATCATACTCATTTGATACCTGGATTGCATGAGCTTGGAAAACTTCTTACAGAGTTTATCATTAGTAGATCCAAAAATTATGTCATCAACATATATCTGAACTAAAAGCAAGTCATCACCATAGTTAAAGTAGAACAGTGTTTTATCAATTGCACCTCTGTTGAACCCACTTTCTAAAAGACATTGAGCCAGAGTTTTATACCATGCTCTTGGTGCCTGCTTGAGTCCACAGAGTGCCTTATCCAGCCTGTAGACATAGTCTGGATATTTTGGGTCCACAAAACCTGGTGGTTGTTCAACAAACACTTCTTCTTCAAGCTTCCCATTCAGAAAAGCACTTTTCACATCCATCTGAAATACCTTGAATTTCTTGTGAGAGGCATATGCTAGAAAAATTTTTATTGCCTCCAATCTTGCAACGGGAGCAAAAGTTTCATCATAGTCTATTCCTTCCTGCTGTGAATAGCCTTTTGCCACAAGTCTAGCCTTGTTCCTTGTAACAATTCCCTCACTATCAGTTTTATTTCTGAAAAACCATCTAGTACCAACAACCGATCTATTCTTTGGTCTTTGCACAAGGGTCCATACTTCATTTCTTTCAAATTCATTTAACTCTTCATGCATTGCTGTTATCCAGTCAGCATCTTGAAGAGCTTCTTCTACCTTCTTTGGTTCATTCTTAGACAAGAAAGCATGAAACAGACATTCACTGGCTGTAGCACTTCTTGTCCTTACTGTTGCATCTGGATCTCTAATAATTAAATCAGGTGTATGAGATTTTGTCCATTTCCTAGCAGAAGGTAAATGGCTTCTATCAGTATTTGATCCTCCCCCTTGATCCATGTTCTCCTGATTTTCTTGTTGCTTTTCATCAGTCTCTGAGGCTCCCCCTGAATTTGACTGCTCAGAGTTTGAACTGTCAGATTTTGCACTTTCAGAGTTTGAGTCATCAGAGTTTGATCCAGATTTCTCAGTTGACTCACTATCAGAATTTGAGTCATCATTTTGATCATGCTCCCCCTCAATTGGTTCTCCCCTTTGTTCTAGCTGAGAAGTTTCTTCAGTGTTTATCAGTAGAGGTTCAGAGTATGCTTCAACAGAGTTTGTCAGATCAGTTTCATCGGAGTTTACTTCATCAGAGATTAAGTCTTCATTTTCAAAATGCAGTTGATCATGTTCATCTACATCTTCAAGTCCAGTTATTTTCTTGTCATCAAATGACACATGAATTGACTCCATGATCACCTTAGTTCTCAGATTATAAACTCTGAATGCCTTAGTTGACAACGGATAGCCAACAAAAATTCCTTCATCAGCTTTTAACTCAAATTTAGTCAACTGTTCAGGATGAGTTTTCAACACAAAGCATTTGCACCCAAAAATATGAAAATATTTCAGGTTTGGCTTCTTTTCCCTCACCATCTCATATGGTGTTTTTCCATGCTTGTTGATCAGCGTGGCATTT
Organism: Saposhnikovia divaricata; assembly: GCA_036435485.1. Lineage (NCBI taxonomy): Eukaryota > Viridiplantae > Streptophyta > Magnoliopsida > Apiales > Apiaceae > Saposhnikovia > Saposhnikovia divaricata. The sequence goes on from CM071598.1 coordinate 54,734,422, forward strand.
TGAGTAAAACAGGCTGTTTGAACTACTTCTGCCCAGAAATAGGTTGTCAATTTTGCTTCATCAAGCATAGTTCTGGCAGCTTTTATCAAGGTTCTGTTATTCTTCTCAACTACACCATTTTGCTGTGGTGTACCAGGTGCAGAAAACTCTTTCTTCACTCCTCTGTTCTTGCAGAATTCTTCCATTGTTGCATTCCTGAATTCAGTTCCATTATCACTCCTGATTATTTTGACTTTGTGTTTTGATCCTTTGTCCAGCAGCTTTACATGCTCTATCAGAGTTAATGCAGTTTCATCTTTCTTTGCTAGAAAATACACCCAAGTGTATCTGGTGTGTTCATCAACAATGACTAGAGCATATTTCTTTCTTCCAATTGACAGGACATTCACTGGTCCAAAGAGATCAACATGTAGAAGATAATATGGATCAACAATTGAAGATTCAGACTTGCTCTTGAAAGATGACTTCCTTTGTTTGGCTTTTTGACAGGAATCACACAGGCCATCAACATTTAATAAAGACTTTGGAAGTCCTCTTACAAGATCCTTTCTTATCAACTCATTAATGTTGTTCAGATTTAGATGAGAGAGTTTCTTATGCCACTTCCAATTCTCTTCACTAGACATTCTTGTGGACAGGCACACAGCTTTTCCATCAGAGTTTGTTAACAAACTTGCTTCATAGATATTATTGCACCTGTGTCCAACTAGAACAACCTTCCCTGTAGATTTACTGATGATTTCACAGTATTCAGGCTGAAAATCTACATGATATCCTCTGTCACAGATTTGACTCACAGATAGCAGATCATGCTTGAGTCCTGGAACCAGAGCTACATTTGTGATGATGACACTTCCAAGATTAATATTGCCATATCCCAGAGTATGTCCTATGTTGTCATCTCCATAGGAAACTTTTGGGCCAGTCTTTTCCACATACTCTGATAGCAGGGCTTTATTTCCAGTCATGTGTCCTGAACATCCACTGTCCACGACTAGGGTACTCTCCCTGATGCCCTACAATCATAAACAATCACTGAAGATTAGATTTAAGGATCCAGACTTGCTTGGATCCTTTGTCTTTCTTAATTTTGTTAGCTTTAGCAGCGGAATTTACATTATCAGAGTTTAAGCGAACATTTTCAGAGTTTACACTTGCAGAATTTACTTTAACCCATTTCAAGTTGGGTTTAAGTTCATAGTAATTATGATAAATAGCATGATAATCTTTGCAAGTATAAATAGAATGCCAAGTACTTCCACAATGTTTGCATAAAGTTTGTGGTCTAGTTCTAACATAATCTTTCTTTACTTCAGACTTGGAAGGTAAAGAATTAATGTTTTTATTCTTCCTGCAGAAACTAGCAAGATGGTTAGTGCTACCACAGTTATGACATGTCTTTCTTGGAGCAAAAGTAGCAAGCATTGGATAATTACCTTGAGTAATGCCTACTTTACCATTTCTATTCTTTCTAGACACTTTCTGTTTCTTAGCAGATTTTAACTCCTTAAGCTTATGCTTGAGTTGTTTATCTGTCATTGAACCAATATTAACCTGTTTAACACTAGTTTTTACTGGTTCTTTCTTAACAACTCCTTTTTCAGCTTCAGACTTAGGTTTATTTATTCCATGAACAAATTTTGTAGATGGAAGATGTGTTCTAATTTTTACTTTGTTTTGAAACCTAAGTTCATCTCCCTCACAGTAACCTAAACCAACTGTGTCTGACTGAAAAACCTCTTGCGTGTCTTTTCCAGAATGAGTCCAAGTTTTAATTATGTGATTTGCCTTCTCCAATTCAGATTCTAGTTGCTTATATTTTCCTAGCAAATCCTGTTCTAGATAAACAGCATCATCTCTTTCTTTCTGAACTTGTTGCATGTTTTCAAGTTTCTCTTCAACAATTTTATTTCTCACTTTAAGTTCAGAATTCTCAAATTTGATTCTCTCATTCTCTAAAGTCTGATCCCTATAACTGATATGCAAAGCCTTAAGATAGATTCTTAATTCAGTTATATCATCAGTATTATAAGCATAGGTAGTTAGAGGTACCTTTTTTTCAGAATCTTTAGATTCATTCTCAATAGAAGCCATGAGAACATAATTAACATCCTCATCTGAGTCTGAAGTGTCTGCCCAGTCTCTGCCTTTTGTGAAGAGTACTTTTTCAGTTTTACCCTTCTTACACTCAGGAGTATAGTGACCCATCTCCTTACACTTGTAGCATTGAATCTCAGACTTGTCTTTCTTCCCAGATTTGGTATCCTTTCTCTCAGACTTTCTGAAACTCTTTCTGTCAGAATTTGAATCTTTCTTAGAAAACCTTTTTCCCTTCTTGAAGTTCTTGAAACCCATCTTCTTGAAGGTCTTCACCATCAAAGCAGCCATTTATAACATCTCTTCTTCATCATCCTCAGAGTCAGATGATTCATCAGTGTTTGAATCAACATCAGAGTTTGATGACTCACTTTCAGAATGTATGACAAGAGCCTTTCCCTTAGCTTTCTTCCTTGATGCTTCCTTCTTCAAGGGTTTTTCTTCAACCTTAAGAGCAACAGACTTTGTCTTCTTGCTTGATCTCATGTTTCTCTGTTCCAGTTCCAGTTCATGAGTTTTAAGCAACCCATAAATTTCATCAATCTCAGTATCAGCAAGATCATAGTTATCTCTTATGGTGGTTGTCTTCACATCCCACTTTTCAGGTAAGGCAAGAAGAAATTTGAGATTTGAGTCTTCTAGATCATACTCTTTATTAACCAATGACAAATCATTGAGCAGTTTACAAAATCTGTCAAATGTTTCTGTCATGGTTTCTTCAGATTTAGCCTCAAAGTGCTCATGTGTGAGTATGTTCCTTCTATTCTTCTTGATAGCAGCAGTTCCTTGACATCTAACCTCAAGAGCATCCCAGATTTCTTTGGCAGTAGTGCAGTTAATAATTTTATTAGACATAACATTGTCTAAAGCACTATGAAGTAGAAGCCTAACTTCTGCATCCTTAGCAATAGATGAAAGATCTTCAGGAGTCAGATCTTTCTTTTCCTTTGGAACTGTTTTAGCTTCTTGACCAGCAGTAACAACAGATAGCTTTGTAGGTTTATGAGGACCTTCATAAATTCTGTCAAGATATTCTGGATCTGTAGCCTCCAGAAACATGGTCATCTTCACCTTCCAGATTGAATACTCTGCTGGCCTGAGAATAGGAACCCTGATTGTCTCATTACGACTCACAGTAGTAGGTTGAGCCTTCTCAGAACTTGAACCTGTTGGAGGAGGTATCTCTGCCATTGATTATAGCTGTGTGTGTGGATCTTAAACTGTAAAGAGTAACAGATTGGCTCTGATACCAATTGTTAGGCCGAATACACAATTATAATCAAGATTGTATGAGAGATTAACAATAAAACACACTTTTAAACAATTAAAAACTGTTTGGAATTAATAACTCCTCTCTCAGTGATGTAAACTATCACAGAGAGCTGCTTAGGTTACAATGAATAATGTTACACAATAATCGATACCCTTCTAGGGTTAACCTAACTGTATTTATAAGATATACAGCTGCTATACAATCGATAATTGATACTCCTATAAATTAGCTAAACAATTGATATCAATTATGATTGCTACACGTCTCCTTAGTCAACTCAATCTCTTTGACAACTATCCAATCTTCAAAGATATTGCTTCCATAATAATTCTTCAAACACTGTTGACCAGTAGACGCTGCATCCAGACAGAGTTTAACAACCTCTGTCGAGCTTCCAACTGTCAGCGTTTAACTAAACTCTGACTGCTTCCAGCTAAACTCTGATAATTCACTGTAACACTTAAACACTGATTAATATTCACATCAATTATTTCTAACACATCCATAGAATCTCAATTACGTCTCAGTTGGCTCATTGTAAAAAAATGAATCGTATAATTTAGTGGTAAAATAGAAGCACAAAACAGCGTATCTGAAATGTTTAGATGAAATTCTAAACATCGAGATAACTATCCTAACGTATAGAATTATTGAATTCTATGTGCAACAAGTCATGGCGCTTTGTTGTTATATTACATTATGCTTTACACCTTTTAACCCTTAAAGTTTAATACGTTATACCTTTTAGCCCCTAAGGTATCCGGAAAGGTCCTATTAACCCTTATACCGGTACAAATTTAAAAAAATTGTAACGGACACATGTAATGTCTATTTTGCCCATCCGATATATACCATTACAATTTTTGTACCGATATAAGGGATAATAGGACCTTTACGGATACTTCAGGGGCTAAAAGGTACGTTTTGAAACATGGATGGCTGGTGGGTATTTCGTAGGAAACTTTGAGGGCTAAAAGGTCATTAAGCCAAGAAACAATTAACTCAAAATCAATATTGCTACCTTCCCCGGCAGCGGCGCCAATTTGTTGAAGTGTATTTTTAGAGTTTCGTCCACAGGGAAGGACTGATACCAATACTAATTTCAAGTCTTTTATCTCTCATAATCTAGAAGTGTGGAAGAATTTGTGGGTTTGTGATTAGCTACTTATTAATCTAATAAACAAATAAAAACCATATAACAAGTCTGAGAGAAAATAATCCAAGAATTAGTGTTCTTCAATTGGCTATCATGAATGTCTAATTTGTGTCTCTTGTTTTGTTAAAAACAATCCTTCTAATGTTTATAAAATCCTCTCCCAATGTAAATTATAATGCCTACAATCAACCCTTAATTGCCACTCCCATGGTCAATCAAAGTATAACTATAGACTATTAAGAACCAAGGATTATCAGTTTCACAATTCGCATATCAATCTCCCGATCTAATACTTAAATTGTGTCTATCATATCATGTACTAGAATTACAACTCCTCTCCCGATTCGTTATAGTTCCTAGAGATTCAGTTAAAAGTTTGCGACTCTTCTAATTGTATAAAGTGCTCAATGATAGATTAACAATAACAAGAAAACTACAATACAATCAAACAAACTCAATAAGCCAACGAATACTACCCAATCCTTGGATAAAGGGATTAGCTACTCATGATAAGATAAAGAAAATATGAATTAAAAACGCAAACCATGAGTTTAAGAATTGAAGTACGAAGAATACAACTTTAAAAGCTTTTCGAAATCAGGATGAATCCCTTCACTCCTTCTTCCAATCTCCCTCTCAAAGTGTTTCTCTCCCTTTTCTGTATTACTATAATCTATGTGTATATGTATGTAATACGACTATCTATCTATAATATATGTAAAAACCTAATATATATGTTTACGTACTTGAATGGGCTTTTAAGTGTTTTAAAAGATGTAGAAAGTGTTACAAGACCAATTAATAAAGCCTTAAAACTCCAATTTTCGTTAGATCTCAAGGCCTTGAGATTCAGAGTAAAGGCCTTGAGTTTCGCTACTGTTCATGTAAAAGCCTTGAGTTTTAATGTAAAGGCCTTGAGTTTCCCTCTGTTCAGCTAAAGGCCTTGATTTGTTGAGTAAAGGCCTTGATTTGTTGAGTAAAGGCCTTGACTTCTTCACTGAAAATTTATGAATGTCTTCTTGTCTCTAACCAAAACATTCCTTCTTCGTTGTTTCTCCTCCAACGATCATTCCTACCTTCTAATCCCTACAATCACCAAGAAAAGTATAGATAAGCACCATTCAAGTAAACAACAACTACTACTATTAATCAAGGACAATTTTTATTATAAAACAAATGTAAATGAGGTTTCATTGATATAAAACTTGTATATATATAGCGTATATCAAATACCCCCAACTTAACTTTTGCTCGTCCTCGAGTAACTAATATTATATAACTATATACAACTAAATACTACCACTTCTGTAGGTGATCACGGTTGCATTTGGCATATGCAACAAGCCCTTTAAACCCCTAGGTAGCCCTAGTGGACGAGTGAGGTCTCGTGAGGGCCTATAGTGAATGTACCCACAAAATCCATCTAGCTCATGTAAAAGATTGAATGCCAATACAACACTACACATACAAGTCCTCTCATGCCACATCAACTTAAGAATCAAAGTGAATAATGTAATGCCTTGGTGTCGAAGGTGCAATTATTCACATAGTCTACTCAATGAATATGCATAAGTTCTCAAAAGTCCATGTCAAGTGTAAGAATAAGTTGGTAACCATGCTAAGCCCACAAGCATACATCTTTGATTCAAAACTTGGGATCTCATATGCAAAAACAAATAATAACTCACCTTTCACTAAAAAGAATATTTACTCAAGAACAAGGGTAAGTGTATCACTCAATTCCAACAAAATCATAAGTATGCTTGACACTTGGTATCAATCTAACTTTAACACAACATACATCAATGATGATAATCAAAAGGTCTTTATTCGGATTGTAATGGGGCTAGGGACAAGGCATGTCAAGTAAAGCCAAAGAAGGTGAAGTGTCAAAAGCTAGTACCCAACAACATAAATCATTCAACTCCCTATCTATCACCCCACACTTGAATTTTTTTATTCTCTTCCAACAAATAACTTGATTAGTCAAACAAAGAAGGATCACACTAACAGAAGTACGCTCTCATACAAATAATATTTTTTTTTCTTTTTCTTTTTTTTCTTTTTTTTCGAGAGCTAAATAGCTAATATATAAACAAGAACAATGATCACCCCATATTCTTATAAAGTTCGACTAACAAGCAAACAACCAAACTCATTTTATCATAGATCTTTTGTTCCCGGAATTTAAAAATTACTCGTTATAGCAAAATGAAAAATATGGAACCGACTCATTTATTGTTTGATGATAGTTCAGGTAAGAAATTTGTACCGGAAAAGGATGTGTGTTTTGAATCCAATAGCATAACACATTAAGTATTCTTAATGTTGGTAGTCATGGAGGTATGAAATGAAACGGTGACACAAACCAGAATGGAAAGGGGTGGGTTGTTGTTAACATTAAGGTTAGTGATAGTCATGTAGTTCCTAAGACCTCTTGCGAGGTCTATACTATAATAAATGTAGGGACATTTGTATATAATGTAAGGGTACACCGTCCTCAAAATGATGCGATAATGATGTCGTGTACGCATTATAGTAGGAAGAGGAAGCACGAGGATAGTTTACACAAATTAGACACTACAAGCTTTAAGAATATGGAATTGGATGGACAATCTGATACATTTCTGCAAGTATGTGCAATTTCATTTATAAGTCGAGATGGTTCCAATAAAAGAAATCTAATCAAGAAGCATGTGCATTATAGTAGAGCGAATAGTGGCACTGAAGTGCTCCACTACATCGATATAGTTTTCCAGGAGGTGTTTGTTAATATCTCGAGTGATTTTTTCTCAAGAGGGAAAAAAATTACAAATTTAAAATTCCAAGCTTATCAAAACGAGTTTGGTGTTCCAATGCTTTTCTTGTGGTAGCCATTTCGGCAATACTGCAGAATTATGGCTAGTTAAAAAGGTTTGTGAGGTATTTTACCTTATGTATCAGAGTTACTGGTGTTTCGGGAGATTACTTATCATTTTTTATTTCAAAGTAAAGGATAGTACACTTGTTGGCCTGATGTTTGATGTGAGTTCAAGTAAAGGAGTTGTGTATGAGAACATTTATTTTCAGCCAAATGGTATAATTTTCTTAAGTAAATTTCATGCTTGTAGCTTTGATGATAACTCTAGTATGGGAGAGTGAGTTATGAGAAGGATAATGACAATGGGTATTGGATATGTTGAGACTCTTCTTGTAGCCAACAAGGATCCTGATATTGATCACGAACCCATAAGTGGGAAATTATGTGAGCTAAATTTTAAAAGCAAGTCATATGGGTTAACTTACCTTCTTTGGGATGTCTGAAATAGGGTTGATGCAGATTGAAATTCGGGGTGACTCCATAAACTTGCCTGGGAGCATAAAATCAGAAAGTTATAGGATTGCAGGCTTGATGCTTTGCTTTTATTAAATAAAAATGTTGTTGATAGAAAACTCTATGATGAGAGCTTACCGTTTATGATACAAATGATGCAGGGAGCTTTAGACTTTTCTGCAGAATGGGAGATCACCCGACAACTTAAGGTACTAGTAGTCTTGAGAATGATTTTTTTTCCAGGTATTGGTTTATTAAAAATTTACAGTACTGGTTTTTAATCCTGGTAACTCCAATGGCTACACCGTGTTTCAAATTACATTCATCCTTGAGGAAAAGGATGATTTTGAGAGGGAGGTATTGTTACGGATGAAGGGTTTCGTGCACATAAACGCAGCGAAAAAATGCGTAAAACAAACTAAAAATCGAAACCCTCCGCAAGATCCATACGAAAACAAAAGATTTAATTCAGAGATTAAGAATAAATACCTTAAGATGCTTTAAAAATTCATTAATGGAGATCCAAAGCTTGTTCAATCACCATGTATCCCGCTCTCGCGATCTACGCTCTACGGTATCCACACTAACGCTTATTTCGAAAGATTGATGTGTACTAGCACCCGAAAACTGCTTCTCTCTCCATCTTCCTCTTTCTCTGAAAACGGCTAGGGTTTTGTAAAAGTTGTAACACTTCATAAAATCAGCAATATATATATATATATATATATATATATATAGTAGAGAATTAGTTTTCTAATTATAATCCAATTCTAATTAATTCTAATATGAAATTCCAATTTATTATTTAATTAAGTCGCACTTAATTAATAACTAATTTCAGAATTAGATTAAGTAATTCCGTTTTTATATTTATTAAATTACTTAAGTCATACTTAAATTAATATTATAAATAGAATAAATTACTTAATTAATTTAAATTCATAATTTAAATTATTTCTCCTTCAAGAGTTCTTTGTGTGTGACCCTGTAGGTTTTTATTACGTTGGCAACAATTTTAATATCTAATTAAAATTTTAAACAATGAGCGGCATCTAGTAATACATCATTGCTACCCAAGTAATAATAATTAAATCAGTGATTCGATTAAGCCTTTCGTGAATAATGTTCCATGTTATTAATCCCTTTAACCACGACATTATAGATTAAACTCGAGGCATGTAATGTGTCATCCTCTTCATAATTTAATCTTAATTTTCTTGATCGATGAATAGACTATTAAATCAAATCAACATTTGAGCACGGCCGTGCATTTTCATAGTCTCACTCAAACGAGAGGCCAACAATATCACTCTTATAACTAGGAGGGTTAAATCTTATCTAGATCATTCATATTTCTCATACGAGTCATAATATACCCAATATCCACTTTTATCATCACCTAGTCAAAGGTAACTTTTAATATAATCAATGTATATAAATTCTTGTATAGAAATAGAATGATTTCAAGTCTAAGGATCATTACACCATTGTCACTGTGAGAACTACTTATGACACAATTAACATGTAGAATCTCACGACGGGTCAATCCAGTGCCATGTACTCTTACATGCACCTATGTTTTGACTTTGGTATCACCATACCTATGACCAATGAGATTTGGTCATCAGTCAACAAACATACTAGTCTCTATGCATTATTATTGTCCTTAAATAATAATACTCGACTAGGGATATTTAGGAATAAAGATATTACTCATACAATCTCAATTTTTAAGTCACATACTTAAATATATATATATATTGCGTATCACAATTCCAAGGACATTTATTATGCTAACATTTATTACGCAATAAATAAAGACATAATAAATAAATTAATAATAATAATCAACAAAAAATAATTCCTATTAATAAAATATTTTTCCCTAAAATATAAAAGTATTGTCTCTAGGGCACAAATACTAACAACAGATTGGGCCAGTTTGGATTCGAAGCTACTTGATGGGCCAAGGGTATTGTTGTGCCCTGTTAAGAATTGCACAACAGATAAGTTATCCATCAAGAAATAGCCTTAAAGCCCAACAGTAAAGCCCATCATCTTACGTTCAGTTGATGATGTTAGTATATGTAGCCTTACTCTGTATCTTTCCTCATTATCAAATGAAATGAGAATGTTTTTTATCCTTTATTTTCCAACATTTTCTTTCATGTTCTTAATTTCTTGTTCTTTAGGTTAGTGTTACCTATCTGATCATATGATAGTGTGTTGTATGTATGTTGACGTACATGTGTGTGAGTGTTTATACGGGGATGGAAAAAATAAACTCAAGTAGCTACGTATTTGGCATATGCGTAAACAAGGCTGATTCGCATCCAAATATGCATGATGCTATACTCGCATCCCGGATATACGTAAACAAGGTTAATGAACTTGCATCTCGAATATGCGTGTGGTTGTACTTATATGTGTGTTTTTATAAACTTATAGGGAAGTGAAAGAGAGGTAGAGGCAAGCAGAATACACACATTTACTTTATGTGTGGATGAAGGTATGCATTCACAATATGCATATTTTTCTGATTATTTTGGACACACTTACGGTAATCATTTTGGACCATGCCTATTTTAATTTGGTTATTAAGGATTTTCACCCAAATAAATAGGACCAAACATTACATTTGTTTCCTAATACTTTTTATATAGTTAAAATAGAAAGTGGTTTTCTAATTATGAAGTCAAATAGACAAAAAATTTCGACCTCCATTTAAAATGAAAGATATATTCCTCACAATTATAGCATTTCAAACATTTTCTCTTCTTTTAGCCTTCTTTTCGAAAATTTAATAAAAGCCAAAAATTAAGATTCTTTTTATACTTTACATAAACCAGTAAATATTAAATATTAGAAAAGATTTGTTTACTAATTACAACAAGTAAATTATTTTTGAATGAAAATCAATTACTAGAAAAAAGTTTTCTGATCATTTCCTGTTTTGAAACTTTTAAAGTTTCACATGAAAATTAGTTCTTACTAAATCATGTTTTATAAATTCATAGTAGCAGCTAAATCATTTATATCTGATGATTGTCTATCATATGACTTTCGAATAAGTAGCAAATAAATTATAAAATACAAATACATTTTAACATCCCATTATAGAAGATAGTGAAGTTTTCTCTTTTAAACTTGAGTGGAAGATAATGAAGTTTAATTGTTATATAATTAATTAATTTTTTTAAAAAACTCGTAAGTATTGAGAATTTGAGATATTAGAAAAAACTACATACATGAATTAATATAAGATAATTATACACAATAAGAAGTATTATAATTTAGTTGTCCTCCTACCTAGTAAACTACATACTCGTAAATATTTTATAAATGTTTATTAGTTAGTTGAGCGTCCAACAAAGTATTCTCACAAAATATAAAATATAGATATTTATTATTTTATGTGAAATATAATTATAAATTTTAATTAAGAAAATTAAAAATGAAATTACATTCCTTCTTTTTTGAAAAATTATTAAAATTAATGAATTAATTCAAAATGATTGTACCATGAATACAAGTTTATGCAAAATGATATGAATCAAATTCAAAATCAAGTTTTTGTTAAAATTTTACATGTAAAATTTTTATAAATTTTTTAATTAATTACTATTTACATTAGATCAAATTTTATAGTTTAAATTATTGATAAATTTTTATGATCTAATTAGTGATTCTCTCTAGACTCTATGAAAAGGTTCTCTTTACAAAAATGACCTTGATTTATTTATATAAATTAGCTTTGGTTTCTCGTGATATTTTATTACTTTCATGAATTTATTTATATAATAAATTGATACTGAAGTTTTCGTTTCTCGTAATTTGATTACACAGATTCATATGTAACAATACACCGTAAATCGATTATTTTACTGCTCATTTTAGCCTTCAACAATCTGTACTTATCTAGGTGGCCCGATTAACCCGCCAAGTCAAAAAGAACACTAGGATTACATCACAATGACTGTATATGAAATTCTTTAGGAGTATTATATTTCCGGAGTTCTACCATTTATTTTATAATCAATCTGACTCCTAAATTAAGAATTTTCCTTATTTACATTCTAACCATACCTCATTAACTATGATTAACTATGATTAGTTAACACTTCTAAATACAATAATGATTTTATTTAACATAACCATAAATACATATTTTTTAAATCAAAAAATTACTAAAAAAATCACTGTTTTAAATTGAAATCAATCATGATATACTATTATATATGTATACTATATTATAAAAGACGAAACATTAAAAGTTTTGGTACGGTACTGTTACTTACCTTATTTAATTATTTTAATTTATTACCATTAATTATTTTACTTAATTATTAAAAAACAAAACAAAATCGTTTCTTAAAATATTACACGCAACTCTTCCCAATACTTCTCCTAAATAATAAATAACCAATTACCTTTTTTAGCTATTAATTTTTCTAACTTTTCTAACTAAAATCTCTTCTTTCCAAAAATATCATAGTTTTAATTAATGAAAATAACAAATAATATTATAATTACTAATAAATAACTGATTACCTTTTCCAGCTAAAAGATAATATATTTTTTATATTTTCTTACTAAAATATCTCATTTTCTCCTAAATAATAACTAACTAATTAACTTTTTCAGCTATTACCTTTTCTAACTTTTCTAATTAAAATTTCTTCTTTTAAAAAATATGGTCGTTCTAATTAATGAAATAAACTAATAATATTATAATTACTAATTAAAACACCTAAAATAATACTATATTATAAAAGACGAAACATTAAAAGTTTTGGTACGGTACAGTACAGTACTTACCTTATTTAATTATTTTAATTTATTACCCTTAATTATTTTACTTAATTATTAAAAAAAACAAAATCGTTTCTTAAAATATTACACGCAACTCTTCCCAATACTTTTCCTAAATAATAAATAACCAATTACCTTTTTTAGCTATTAATTTTTCTAACTTTTCTAACTAAAATTTCTTCTTTCCAAAAATATGATCGTTTTAATTAATAAAAATAACAAATAATATTATAATTAATAATAAATAACTGATTACCTTTTCCAGCTAAAAGATAATATATTTTTTATATTTTCTAACTAAAATATCTCATTTTCTCCTAAATAATAACTAACCAATTAACTTTTTCAGCTATTACCTTTTCTAACTTTTCTAATTAAAATTTTTTCTTTTCAAAAATATGATCGTTCTAATTAATGAAATAAACTAATAATATTATAATTACTAATTAAAATACCTAAAATATTGTATCTTCCAATCATTAATACCTCTTTCCTAATTAAAACACGTTATCTTTTAATTTAAAACAAAATCTTGCAATCATTAATATATAGCCAAAAATATCACAACACATCTTTCAATCACTTATAAACTAAATTTCCAATCACTAACAAACTATCGAACAAAAATGCCTATACAACGAATAACAACCATAGATTTTTAGTAATAAATAAAAACATTTGGATCTAAGCTTATATATTTTATTATATTAAAGCTAAAACATTGAAAGTTTGTCGGTTTGGTTATCCTAATTATTAAAATAAATAATAACATAATATAATTAAAGGTAATTAGCCGATTGCCTTTTTCACATTTAGTTTTAATTGAAGATATTACCTTTTATAAACACCTAAAATTGAAATATCAATCGTACCATATCTTTCATTAAAAAAAATTCCAATTAAAACACGTTACATTTTTTATTTAAAACTAATATTACGATCATTAATATATACCCGAAAATATTACACCATATTTTCCAAATATTAATAAAATATATTAAAAATCTGTGTACGTTATTTATAATAAGGAAACATTAGTATAATCCGTAAACAAGAGTATATTAAATTATAGTAAATTAAAATTCAAAAATTACTAAAAATAATGATTATATAAAAACATAATTGTAATATTAATTTAAAAGAAGTTTACTTTTAATTGAATATATTACCCTTTATACACACCTAAAATATCGTATCTTCCAATCAAATATTTGTTTTCTAATTAAAACACGTTACCTTTTAATTTAAAACTTAATTTTGCAATCATAATCTTCCAATCATTAATATTTCTTTTTCTAATTAAAACATGATACCTTTTAATTTAAAATATAATCTTTTAATTATTAATATATACCCAAAAATATCACACCATATATTTCAATCACCAATAAAAATATATAATAGAAATATGTATACAACGAATAATTACCATTAGATTTTAGCAAAAAAATCAGAACCGTTAGATTTGATGATTGAATATTTTATAAGATTAAGTTATTTTACAAAACATTCAAGATTCGAATTACGTTAGCGACATATTTAAATTAAAATTTCATAATATAAGTTTTAAACCGTGCATATCATTAATTAAATTTATATATAATATTTAAATTTAAATTAAAATAATTATTAAAAGTAACAATTATATAAAAATATAATTTAACATAAAATAAATTTGTTTGGGGGTATAATTTGTACTTTGATTAATCTCTATTTTTGTTCATCCTCTCTTTTTTTGTTATCACTCATCCACAACCGTTAGATTTTCAACTCAAATAGATCATGATCGTTAGATACAATAATACTAAAAATTGTTATATACAGAGATATAAGGTTCGATTTCCGCCAACAACCTGTTAATTTATATTTAATACTAAAAAATATTATATACAAAGATGTAAGGTTCAAATTCTTTCAATAACATATTAAAATAAATATTTACAATATTACACTACACTATAAATAAATTAAAAATAATTATAAGTAACCCGTGCTTTGCACGGGCTATAAGCTAGTTTTAATTGAATTTCATAACTACTCATTAATTAATCAACCACTTTTTTAATATAAAGTCAATCACAATCATATATTATCATACATTATAAATTGATTTTCATAGTATATATTATACAATTATAACTGATTTTATACAATTATAATATAACTCAACTGGTGTTGTGGATCAAAAACTAGGTTACGATTTGTAATTAATGCTAGGGTGGTTGAGCTTCGAGCTTTAATGGCTGTTTCTGCGTTCGAGACTTTAATCGGTCCTCACAGAGTGCCTACGTATCTCGTATTGAGAATCAAGCCAACGTAGTTCTTGGGGTGAAGGAGCAGGTCCTTATATAGGCTGAGAAGCCTTAGAATTATGGTAGGAATATGAGACTTGGTAGACAAGTCTTTGGGGAAGGTTCTAGATCTATTCCTTGTAGGAATCAGTTTCCATATTGAATTGGATGCCTTGGTTGCTAAGTCTGGTGGAAATAATATCCTTATCCAACTCTTATTGCTGAGCTGTTTATTATCCCCAATATTAATTACGAAATTAATATTATAATTGGGATTTTGGGCCCACCTGGTGGGCCCCACGTTTGGACCATTCCTGGCCTAATTAATGCCACATTAAATGTGTCTTTAGGGCTTATTTTTAGCCCATATCATTTGCCCCCCAACTTCTAGGAAAGCTGATCAGGCTTTCCTTGAAGTTTTACTTGTCTAACTCGAGACTCGGGTCAGGGTTTATCTTTGTACACTAGTGTTTCACGAGTATTGTCTTTATGTGAAGCGTGGAGCGACCGATGCGTTCACGACAATGTTAATTCGATGCTAATCGGCACTAATCAGCCTTAACGGTGCTTAAACAATGTTTAAACGACGTTAAACGGCATAAAACGGCACTAAACGGCGCTAAACGGCCTTGAACAATGCTTAAACAGTGTTAAACAATGTTGAAAGGATAAAATGGCACTCACGGTGCTAAACGGCACTACTCGGTGCTAATCGGCACTAAACGGTGCTTAAACGACACTAATCGGTGCTAATCAGCCTTAAACGACGTTTAAACAATGTTAAACGACGCTAAACGGCGATAAACGGTGCTAAACGGAGGAGATTCGGGACAATTGTAACCTCTTCCGGGCAGCGAGTCAGCCGACAAGGGTCCTGGTCAGCTGCCAGGTGCTCCTGGTCGGCTGCCAGGAGATCCTGGTCGGCTGCCAGGAGATCCTGGTCGGATGACCCTCCTTGAGGCACCTGGTCGGTTGCCAGGAGATCCTGGTTGCCTGCCGGGTGCTTCTTGATCGTCTGACATGTGCTTCTTGATCATCTGACATGTGCTTCTTGATCGTCAGACATGTGCTTCTTGATCGCCAGACATGTTGACGGGAGATCCAGGTTGACATTAATGATGTCACACGATGCTTAAACGACGTTTCAATGTTTGTGTAAACGACATTAAATGGCATAAAACGGCACTGAATGGTGCTAATTCGAAGGTCGATGTTTGTCACGAAAAGTGAGAAACCTTCAACAAAACCATCAAACGATTCAATCAAACGATGGGGGGTGCCAAGATGAGTATCGGGAAGTCAGATGGATCCTCTCCGTGGCTCCTGATCGGCTGCCAGGTGCTCCTGGTCGGCCGCCAGGAGATCCTGGTCAGCTGCCAGGAGATCCTGGTCGGCTGACCCCCCTTGTGGCACCTGGTCGGCTGCCAGGAGATCCTGGTTGCCTGCCGGGTGCTTCTGGTTGCCTGCCAGGTGCTTCTTGATCGCCCGACAGGTGCCCCAAGTTGTCTGGAAGTGTTTAAACGACGTTTCAATCTATGTTAAATGACGTTGAATGGCATTTGACGGCACTACACGGTGCTAATCGATGCTTGAACGATGTGTAGTTGGAGGTCGATGTTCATTTCAGAAAGTAAGAAATCTTCAACAGAACCATCAAACGATCCAAACAACTGACGGGAGGTGCCAGGAGGTCGGCTGCCAGGAGATCCTGGTCGGCCAGACCCTCTCCATGGCACCTGGTCGGCTGCCAGGAGATCCTAGTCGGCCAGACCCTCTCCATGGCACCTGGTCGGCTGCCAGGAGATCCTGGTTGCCTGCCAGGTGCTTCTGGTTGCCTGCCGGGTGCTGCTTGATCGCCCGACAGGTGCTCCATGGTTGTCGTGTCGTGCCTCTCGGAGCTTTTCGCAATGCCTGGAGTCTCGTTCTTGAATCACGTCCTTGATCATGGATGTTGTATACTTCCTTTCAGAGCATAATCAGTCTCTTTATTAGCAAAGACTAATTGATTGTGTTCTATCTTCCTTAAACGTAATTAGCTCCTTAAGCTCAGATGAGTGCCTTGGCACAGCTTATTACTATATCTTCACGTAAATCCTTCTTTTCTTTCCCGGAATCATACATACCGGTATAATTATTGCCGGATATAGCAGATGAAATCCATTTTTTTTGTATATGAACGATAGATGACCTGCAAACACGAACCAGGCTGTGCTTCAACCTGATATAGGAGGTCATCCATCTTCTATAAAAGAGTGGGAGGAGCCTTCATTTTCATTCACTTCACTTCTTCTTACTTCTAAAATTCTCTCTAAAGCTCTCAAGTTCTAAAGCTCTCAAGTTCTAGCTTCAAGTTCGAGCCCAAGATGGCATATGGCGACCGCGCTCCAGCTTCGTCATTCTCTATGTCCGAGGCGATGGCCAAGAGAACTTTGGCCAAAACATTGCGAGGTAATCTTCGACTGAATCCCCCTAAATATATTGATCGTCGATTTGATTCTTTAATTGACTTGTTGAGTACCATGAGGGATGCATTTCCTAACAACTCTGAATTAGCTGCGTATCATAGTCCGTACAAGTTCGACAAGCAAGATGTCGAAAAGATTAAGGAGTTATATGGCTTCCCGGACGCGATCAAGGTTCGCCTTCCTGGCTTAGCCGATAGAACCTGTAATTGGCACCCAGAAAGGCTATGTGTCTACAAGTGTGCCCTTGAAGCAGGCCTGAGATTCCCGGTAGACCAGTTCATCATAAGGCTCCTAGCGGAACTTCAGGTTCACCCCTGCCAATTGTATCCCAATGCATGGCGGGCAATCATCATCTTCATGCTGAGATGCCGGGATCTAGGTATCGAACCAACTACTACAATGTTCCGGAGTATATTTGCCGCCAAGAATTCTTCTGAGATTCAGAAGGGATGGGTCACTATTCAGCATAGAACCAATGTTCCACATATTGTGAATGCCTCTTCATTCCCAGATTCCCATCACTACTGGGACAGAGAGTTCGTGATTCTGGTATGGCGTGGTGGCGACTGGGGCCAATTCTTTATGTCTAGGTTTGGGGAAGTGCATGATGCTACGCACTTTGTATGTGATCTTGACGAGAAGGAACTTCTTGATCGTGATAGACTACTTGCTGACGACGGCCGTACTCACTACAAAGTTTTCTTAACCGAGAAGAGACTTGTAGAAGCTGGCCTTAGCTTACTTTCTGCTGATGGTAATTTTTTATCTACATATTATGAACTCTGTTTGTTCTTATTCCGATATCTTTTCTGTTGTCATTTCAGTTGCTGAGGAGATCGACAGTCGGCCCGAGAACCAGCCGAAAGTTACTAGAAGGATGATCAAGAAAGCCGAGGCGGCTTGTGTTCAACCTGGGCAGAAGATCCCTCAGTTCCTGTCGGGATGCTCTTCAAAGAGATCGCGGAATGCTGACGGGAGAGTCAAGACCCCCTTCATCCCTGGTTGGGGGATTTGTGAGCAAGATTTTGTCTTGGGATGCCCAGAGTCAGCCTTGGATTGGTCCAAGTTCAGCATCACTCCCCCTGACCTTTTGACAGTAACTGCCGGGGACAAATTTGATGAAGCGGAGAAACTCGGAGCTCAAGCCCTATATCAGGTTTCCCACCTTTCATCCTAGACATAGTGTTTTCACGTAACTTGTGATTATAATTGTCTCATTGATTCTTTGTTCCAGGCAAATGCCCAGTTCCAGGCTAGCACTCGGCTAGGTCGTGCATACCGAGATGAGAATGTGGCCTTGAAGAAGGAGAAAGCAACTCTTGATGAGAAATACCAAGACTTGGAGTCCAGGGCCATCCGGGCTGAAGCTGATGCTCATTCTCTCCAGAGACAGTATGACTCCTTGTATAACAAGAGGGCATCAGACTGCAAGCTAGTGGTGAAAGCTTACCAGGAGTCTGAGGATTTCTTTCAGCTTATAGATAAGCATGACGATGAAGTACGCCCGGGTATCATGTCTGTTGGCTGGGATCGAGCCATCAATGCTGTGAGTAAGAGGCACCCTACTGTGGTTTTCCCGAGGGACTTTCCAAGTCCTTACTGTCAAGTTGCTTCGGGCGCCGGGGCCAACCCAGTAGCTCAGGCTTCGGGCTCCGGCTCTAGGGGAAGTCATCGCCATTCCGGCTCCGGTTCGAGGGGTGTCCGAGCAACTATGGATGGCTCAGTTTCCTCGGATCCTCGAGGGAAACGGCCTATGACCGTGCAGAAGGGGAGAGTAGTTCGTCAAGCAGTCCCCTCAAACAGGGTAGTTGAAGATAGCTCATCTTCCGAGGAGGAAGAGGTTGAGGAGATGGAAGTGACAGCTCCACCAGTGGCGGCCATGCTGAGGAAAGCTCTGAGGAAGAGAGTGACGAGGAGGAGAGTAGCGAGGAAGAGACTGATGAGGAGGAGAATGGCGAGGAGGATTCCTCGGATGAGTAGTTGGGATCGCTTCGGGCCTTGCATGGCCTAGCTTAGCCGTATGTGGCTTTTATTTCTAGTATTTCAATCATGGTCCTTCGTGATTAAACTTTTATTTGGTTTAAATGATGTAACCCTAACTGTTGGCCCTTCGGGGTCTTTATTTATGCACTTGTTTGTTTTATTCGTATGTTCATTTATTTTCGGTACTTGGTCTTCCTAGACTCACACTCAACAGGTGCTTGGTACATAAACAAAACATAGAATCATAAAATGGAAAACAAGTTTGCATTAATAACTCAAAAAGGGTTCAACCCTTACACAGCTCATTATTGTCCTACTCGGGGCATCAAAACCCTGGGATGGTTTCATCGAACCTTATTTCTACTTCTCCTACTACATAAAAAAAAACTACATCCTCGCAGAGACAGCTTAAACATAATAAATCTTGAGGTTCAAGGCATGCCAAGTACGGGGCACCTCAACCCCGTCCAAGGTCTCCAACTTATATGATCCTCGTCCCAACGTCTTCCTAACTCGATACGGCCCTTCCCAGTTTGGGGCTAGTTTTCCTTTCTGGCCAACTCCAGAAGCCTCGATCTTCCTCAGAACCAAATCACCTTGCTGAAAGAACCTCTCCTTAACCCTGTGGTTATAATAGAAGGATGCTTTCTTTTGATGCTCCGCATTTTTGGCGTTTGCCTCGTCCCTGACTTCATCAATCAGATCTAGGGCGAGCTTCATACCTTCTTCATTTGTCTCAGGTTCAAATGCCTCCACTCGAGGTGATGCATGCATGATCTCGAGTGGCACAACTGCCTCAGCTCCATAAGCTAGCAGAAACGGGGTTGCTCCTGTGGTCACCTTGCAAGTAGTGCGATAAGCCCAGAGTATATGCAGTAACTCGTCCACCCAAGTGCTCCTTGAGCGTTCAACCCTTTTCTTAAGTCCATCAAGGATGATCCGGTTGGCCACCTCGTCCTGTCCATTTGCTTGCGGATGTGTTACTGAGGTAAAACGAAGCTCAATAGCGTTCTCCTCACAGTACTTCTTAAATTCTTCATTATTGAACTGTGTCCCATTATCCGTCACAAGGATTCGTGGGATGCCATATCTGCAGATTATGTTCTCCCAAAAGAACTGGGAAACTTGCTTGGTGGTTATTTTGGCTAAAGGCTTAGCCTCAATCCACTTGGTGAAGTAGTCAATGGCGACAATCAAAAACTTCCTCTGTGCTGATGCCATAGGGAAAGGACCAAGAATGTCCATCCCCCACATTGCAAATGGAATGGGGGAACTGACTGACGTTAACATCTCAGGCGGCTGCCTGACAATCGGAGCATGCTTCTGGCACCTGTCACACCTCTTGACATAATCCTGTGCATCGGCCAGCATCTCTAGCCAGTAGAATCCCAAACGAGTTATTTTGTGAGCTAGGGCTCTACCCCCCAAGTGCTGCCCACAAATACCTTCATGAACTTCCTCCAATGCTTCCCTTGCCTCTTGAGGCCTTAGACACTTCAAGTATGGGATGACGAACGACCTCTTGTACAGAATGCCCTCAATCAAAGTGTATCTCAATGCTCTTACTGAAAGTTTTCGTGCCTCCAAGGCATTGTCTGGGAGCCACCCGGTCTCAAGATGTGCCTTGATAGGATCTATCCAAGAGCTTCCCGCATCAATTGGTGCCACTAATTTCGAGTCGATAGTCGGGGCCTTCAAGACCTGGAAGTAAACACTCCCTGCATAGTTTTCTATCTCGGAAGAAGCGAACTTAGATAGGGCATCGGCCTTAACGTTCTCTTCTCTCGGGATGTGTTCTACATAACACTCATCAAACTGAGTCATGACAGCTTTCACAACTCGCAGATACTTTGCCATAGTTTCATCCTTGGCCTCAAATTCACCATTTACTTGAGAGACTACTAATCTTGAATCTCCACAAACTTTAAGATTCTTGACTCTCATGATTCTGGCCAATCCTAAACCAGCTATCAAGGCCTCATACTCAGCTTCATTGTTGGTTGTCTGGAAATCCAACTTCAACGCATATTCGACTGTGAACCCATCGGGGCTTTGCAATACTAAGCCTGCGCCTCTAGATTTTTTTTTGATGCTCCATCAAAATAGAGCACCCAATATTCCTTCTGATCAGGTTCAAGTTCTCCATCTTTATCTTGCTTCTCAGGGGTTGTTATCATCTCCTGCCCCCCGACTTCTTGGTTGCTAATGGTGCATTCAACCACGAATTCAGCCAATGCCTGAGCCTTAATGGCTGTTCGAGGCTTATACGTGATGTCAAATTCTCCAAGTTCAATCGCCCACTTGATTAGCCTTCCACTAGCCTTCGGGCTATGCAAAATGTTTCTCAACTGCTGGTCCGTCAGGACCTCAATCTTATGTGCCTAGAAGTACGGGCGTAACTTCCTTGAGGCTGTTATTAATGCCAAGGCGAACTTCTCAATGGGAGAGTAATTCAGCTCCGCCCCGTGCAATACCTTGCTCACATAATAGATAGGTTTCTGGACCTTCTTCTCTTCTCGAATGAGAACGGCACTCAACGCTTGCTCAGATACCACCAGGTATAGATAAAGAGTCTCTCCGGGACTAGTTTTGGCCAGCAACGGGGCTTCAACCATGTATTTCTTCAGTTGTTCAAAGGCCTCTTGGCTCTCAGGGGTCCACTCAAAATTTTTCACCTTCTTCAATGCTTGAAAGAAAGGCAAGCATTTGTCACCAGACTTGGAGATGAATCTTCCTAAAGCCGCTACCCGGCCTGTCAACTTCTGCACATCTCTTATAGAGCGTGGTGGCTCCATGTCTAAGATCGCCTTGATCTTGTCAGGATTGGCCTCTATGCCTCGCTTTAAAACCATCAGACACAAAAATTTGCCTGATCCAACGCCAAAGGCACACTTGGCTGGATTCAACATCATTTTGTGGTGCCTCAGCACTTTGAATGCCTCTCTGAGGTGCTTAATGTGGTCTGCCTTGAACAGGCTCTTGACTAGCATGTTATCAACATAGACCTCCATGGTTTTTCCAATCAGATGGGCGAATATCTTATTCACCAGTCGTTGGTAAGTAGCTCCTGCATTTTTTAGACCGAAAGCCATAACAAGATAGCAGAAAACACCGAAGTCAGTTATGAAAGATACCTTAGGGACGTCATCCTTGTGCATCTTAATCTGATTGTAGCCGCTGAAACCATCCATGAAGCTCAGCATCTCATGTCCAGCTGTGGCATCTATTAACATGTCTATCCTTGGTAAAGGGAAGCAATCCTTAGGGCATGCGTCATTCAAGTCGGTGAAGTCTATACACATCCTCCACTTACCGTTGGCTTTCTTGACCATCACAGGGTTAGCCAACCATTCTGGAAACTGAATCTCTTCGATAAACCCAGCTTCTTAGAGCTTTTCCACTTCTTGCTTTATGGCCTCTTGCCTTTCAGGTGCAAAGTTCCTCTTCTTCTGCTGTATTATCTTCCGATTAGGATCGACATTCAATCTATGAGTTATGAGTTGGGGATCAATCCCTGGCATATCAGCTGCTGTCCAAGCAAACACATCGCCATTTTCTTGCCAGAATGCTATCAACTTGCCCTTCAGGGGTTCCTTCAAAGAGGCTCCTATATAAGTCACCTTCTCAGGGTCACCTAGCTCCAAAGGAATAGGTATTAAGTCCACTGCTGGCTTTCCTCGGTGTTCATCATCACCACGGACATCCATGTCTTCGATCGGAAGTACCTGCCCCCCGATTCCATCAGCCCTTAGCGCGGATACGTAACAACTTCTTGCCATCTTCTGATCACCCTTTTGTTCTCCAACACCATTCCGGGTTGGAAACTTAATCTTCATATGATATGATTGCGTTATAAGTCGAGGATGCCTTGATCACAAGGAAATTCAGCATCTGAGTAGCTTCCTTAGGTTCTTGTCCAATAGTCATGGGCAATTGAATAGTACCTTCGACCTTGGACTCAACTCCATTAAATCCGTAGATTGGCATGTTGGTGGGGGTCAACTGAGAATCGGTGTACCCCATTTTCACAAACGCATTGTGAAACAAGATATCAACAGAAGCTCCATTGTCTATCAAGACTCGTTTCACCTCCGAGTTTCCAATCACAGGAGTTATGACCAACGGGTCGTCATGGGGGAATTTCACCCCCTCAAGGTCTGAATCATCAAAACCAATCACTATCTCAGTCTTAGCACGCTTCGGGGCTTCTCCTACGATGTGCATCACTTCTCTGGCATAGGCCTTTCGGGAGTTTCGGGTAGTGCCGGCCGCTGTTGGTCCTCCCCAAATCATATTGATTACTGGCCCTCGGGGCTGTGGATTACGATCACGATCACGATCGCTGTCTCTTCTGTCATAGTCCCTTCTTTGGGTTCCACGATCATCATTCTTCGTGAACCTGCTTAGCTTTCCTTTTCGGATCAAGAACTCAATCTCATCTTTCAACTGTCTACAATCATCTGTATCATGACCCACATCACGGTGGTACCTACAGTATTGATCCTTGTTTCTTTTCGTGGGATCACCCCTAAGTGGCTTCGGCCATCGGAAGTCTTTATCCTTCTCAATATCTAGCAAGATCTGGCTCCTAGGAGCGTTCAGCCTTGCATAATCAGAAAACCTTGGTCCCAAACCCTTCTTTGGTGGTGACTCAGAATCCTTGCTAGTCCGGGGATACTTGTCCCTAGCATCGTACTCTTGCTCTTGCTTTCGTTTCTTCGAATCATTAGAACCCTTGCCATTGCCTCATGTGGTTTCCTTCTTCATGCTGTCCTCAGCCTTGATATATTTGTCGGCCCTCCGTTGGAGCTCGGCCATATTTTTAGGAGGATGTTTTGCCAAAGACCTTTTAAAGAAGAGATCAGTGGTTCCGTGTTCCAGGGCTACCATGGCCACCTTATTTTCTAGATCCGTGATATTCAACGCCTCCTTGGTGAACCGCTTGAGGTAATCCCTCAGATTCTCGTTCTTCCCCTGCACCACATACATAAGGGATGCAGAACTTTTTTCATGAACTCTCCCACTAATGAACTGGCTGACAAAGGCGGCACTCAGCTCTTTGAATGAGCCAATTGAGTTTGCAGGTAAGCGGCTATACCACCTTTGAGCCATGCAAGACAGGGTTTGTGGGAACGCCCTACACTTTAAGGCGTCGCTCGCAGGCTGCAACAGCAGTGCATTTGAGAATGTCCTAACATGGTTTGCGGGATCGCCCGTTCCATCATAGGCCTTGATTGTCGGCATCTTGAACTTCCTTGAGATGCGAGCATTCATCACCTCCTCAGTAAACGGGGGTGTGGGATCATCAGGATCCCCAAGTGGCATCAGATCCTTAGGGTTGCTTCTGGGGGTTTCCACCCTTGTCGACTTTTCAGTTGGGGCTTCGGCCCTTCGCTGTCTCCTTGAAGGCCTCTCCAGATTTATAATGGGAATCCTCCCTGTATCTGGTGGAGGTCGAATCAGACTTCGCCTTGCTTGCTCTCTAGCAATATCATCCTTCAACCTTTGGATCTCAGCTTCATGAGCCTTAATCCTTTCCTCAGCCGTTTGTGGAGGTCCATCATGGATTCTTTGGGACCTCCTTCGAGGTTCTTTACTAGCACGTCGCCTCCTCGGGGCTTCATCAAGATCATCGTTGTCATCCTCAGATGTTGAATCATCAGTATAGGGACCAGAGTAATCATCGTACTCTCGATCTCGGATCTGTAAGGCATGACCGCTCGGTCCAGGTTCCCTGTGTTGAGGGGGATAGTTAGGCAGCCCATACATCGGGTTGGTATTCAGAGGGAGATCCGTGGTGTGGATCTGTACCCCCGGAGGCAGCGTACGACCAGCGCTATCAAGAGGAGAAACCACCATCTGAAGAGGGTTAGTTTCTTGGCTTTGAGGGATAGTCACGGGTAAAGTTCCCTCAACATGGGGAATCGTCCCTGAGGGTTGAGAGGTTAGAGGTTGAATGACCGTCCCTGTTGGTGGGGGTAATTGTCCTTCTTCAGCGGTGATGAGCGGATCAGAGATGGCAGGTGGAGCAGAGCTAAGGGGTATGGCCTCAGTCGATGTTGTTCTTCGTGTTTTGAACCATGGTTGATGTTTTCGTCCCACAGACGGCGCCAAATGTTGTGGATCAAAAACTAGGTTACGATTTGTAATTAATGCTAGGGTGGTTGAGCTTCGAGCTTTAATGGCTGTTTCTGCGTTCGAGACTTTAATCGGTCCTCACAGAGTGCCTACGTATCTCGTATTGAGAATCAAGCCAACGTAGTTCTTGGGGTGAAGGAGCAGGTCCTTATATAGGCTGAGAAGCCTTAGAATTATGGTAGGAATATGAGACTTGGTAGACAAGTCTTTGGGGAAGGTTCTAGATCTATTCCTTGTAGGAATCAGTTTCCATATTGAATTGGATGCCTTGGTTGCTAAGTCTGGTGGAAATAATATCCTTATCCAACTCTTATTGCTGAGCTGTTTATTATCCCCAATATTAATTACGAAATTAATATTATAATTGGGGTTTTGGGCCCACCTGGTGGGCCCCACGTTTGGACCATTCCTGGCCTAATTAATGCCACATTAAATGTGTCTTTAGGGCTTATTTTTAGCCCATATCAACTGGAAATCTGAAAAAATCGGATTTGAAATCAAATTTTAAATAACTTGGATAAAATCCTTACCTTCAAATACTTGATTTTTTTTAAAAGCTCAAAAATATATTTATTCATAATT
The DNA here is from genome assembly GCA_036435485.1 of Saposhnikovia divaricata. Lineage (NCBI taxonomy): Eukaryota > Viridiplantae > Streptophyta > Magnoliopsida > Apiales > Apiaceae > Saposhnikovia > Saposhnikovia divaricata. The sequence continues at coordinate 54,760,532 of CM071598.1, forward strand.
TGTTAATAAAATTAATTAATAAAATCATATAAGCAAACACTACATATATTTTAATTATTTAAATTATTAAATATACGCTTGAAGAGTATTATTAGTGGTTGGTGAATAAATTACCAATCAAAAAATTAAAATTATTTAAGAGACAATCATAATTCACTTCTAAATTTTCTGTCAATCAATCACATACAAAACTTTTATTATTTACCATGATTATTCTGATTTACTAATCGCGGTTAAAATAAATTTAAATATAGTAATATTTTGATTTAATAAATTCGTATATCACATGGTTTTTAATTTTAAAATTTTACTACTAACCGTAAATAATATTTTCTATAAATCCACACAACAGTAAATTACATATGTTTATACATCTTTTAGTAATGAATTGTTTTTTAACATCTTTTATTATAATACCCAAGTCTACGATATATTAGCTAACCAATCAGAATATTGTGAATTATTTTAGCATCAATTAGAGTCTACTAAATTTTAGACCAATTAAACTTAATGTAACATGTTTCTTTATTGTATCTAGATTTTACGTTTCAGCCAAGTTTAAACTCAACTCAAATAAACTCATTAACAATTGATTTTTATTTTTTTATATCACATAACTAAACATAATAACTACTACTTTATATTTTATCGATTAACTAATAACCAATTTACATAAAATAAAAATGCCTCGTATATAAAATTCTTACAAACTAAAAAATACAATTATTATGTCAATTTAATCATTACAGGAAATCTAAGCTGCTTATTCAATATACCCCATCAGACCTAGCCAACTTTGATGAACTAAGTATTTGCATCAATTCTCCTCATACTTAAATCATATCAATTTTGGTTAAAGTACTACTTAGTATCTTTTTATTAAATGACATACGATACTTGGATAGATTATTTTTTTTTATTTCGATTACATATATGTATCGTATGTTTTATATTTTAATTGTCCAATAAAATTAACTAAAAAACAATTTTGACAAAAAAATAATTGAAATCGATTTAGGTTTTCATCATCGCTATTCCAAATCCTCTAAGGTTACTTCCCATTAGAATATTCAGTGATCAGCTTCAATAACTCAGCGACTTACTGAATTGTAGGCATCAATCCTTATCACATTACACCGAATTATTTACATTATTAGACGTGCCTATAGATAAATGACTTTTTTTATAATGTTGGGTTGTCAATGTTATCATTCATAACTTACCTGCATGATCAATAAAATATACATTGTTTCATTGTCCATACATTTAAAAGTACGAAATAGTTTTCCTCAAATGGCCTTTCTAAAAGGGGTCAATGCCCATATAACATCAGTTTCTTAATTCCTTTGAAGCAGAATTTTTCTAGAACCCTATAAATTGATTCATGAGAAAAACACACATGTAACGTCCCCAAATCAGATATACTCTAATTTGAGTCATCACGCCATCTCGCCATCACACCTGTCACCTAATACAATAATATACAAAATCTGCTCCATAATATTACAACTTAAACCAAAATAATATTACAAACTATTCCTCAAATTCATTGTCATCATTGCAACACAAAATATAATATAAGGTCCTTAACTAAAGTTACTACACAATACTAATGCATTATAGCTATGCCAGCAAAACTCCCAGTCTAGTGAATACTACTAAGACATCTTCGACTTCCCTTTTCCTGCAGAGGGGTGGGTCTCCTGATTTTCTTCCTTAACTGTAAAATATAAACAAGCAATATCGTGAGTGACAAAAGCGCTCAGCAAGGCTACTACTAGAGTAGCAAGATGCACCAGATAATTCCCATTTATAAATGATATATTTATTAATGAAGTAATTATAAAAGAATGGAAAGGGTTTGATTAAAACAAATTTGCCACTTACTCGTTTTCTCACAACTCAAGTGATGCTCCTATGGTTTTGATGATCACATTCAGCAAGCTGATTGCTTGTAGTTTGATATAAAACATCATGTTATTTCTATGTTGTACTAACTTGGTTTTGCAGGGAAAAATAGCCTACTGATTGTTTAATCAGAATATGCAAACAGCAAGCCATTTGGTGCTACAATAGAGACAGTCTGGAAAGCCAGTTGCACACAGTCACTTAACAAACAGCAAGCCATTTCCAACTGTCCAGAATCCTGAAGATAAAGATCAAGTTCGATTTCTTGGATTTATTTCAGGAAACTCAATTAGACACATTGTAAGGATTCTTTATGATATAATACATGCATAATATATTATGGAGCTCAAATCTTTATCAAAACTGATTTTATATCAATTTCCTAAATTATAGGAGTTTGCCATTTTTTAAAGATTTCTTTCTTCAAACCCTCCTATACGCGTTTTATATCTATACAAACAGAAGGGTTATATTTTCTTCGATTCATCTCTTCCAAACCCTCTGTGAAACGGTCACAAGAACGTTGCAAAATCTCTATAACCAATTGAAAGTTAGAAATTGATTTCTAGACGTTTGAAATTGATTGATTGGTTTTAGAACGTTGGTTGTGAAGCTTTATAAATTTTGTTCTTGTGTTCATTCGTTCAAATGAATTCATAAAATATTCAAGCACACAAAGAACACAAACAACTCAGTTTTTCATTGCCATATCCTTTCAATTCTCTCGAGCTCTTAATATATTACATACGTGCTATTCTTAGAGAGTTCATAGTTTTGAGTTGTATTCATTCTTGATTTGTATTGAGTGCAGTACCATTCATCTACGAAGCTAAAGTTACTTCCTTGGAATCCTCACCACTTATTGATACTATGGATCACTTGGCTGTATTCGCTGAGCTAGAACAATTTGAAAGCAAGATAAATGGAAATTAGATGGGAAATTCTAGTGTTAAACCTCCAATTGAAAAAATGAAGAATATGGCTCTTCATTCTAAAAATAGCAAGCCAATTGACTCTGATGATGAATCTGATGAGGAACTTGCACTTATTTCAAAGAAGATCAAGAGGCTAATAGAAAAGAAGAATATGATGAAAAGGGAAAGAGGTGGTTTCTACAACAACAAGAAGGATTCAAAGAACTCTAAGGAGGAAACTTGTTTCAAATGTGGCAAGCCTGGTCATTCTAAAAGGAATTGCTACAAACTAAAGTCAAAACAGCCTGCTGTCTTCAAGGACAAGAAGAAATCAAAGGCTCTACTGACTTGGAGTGATGATGATTCAGATTCCAGTGATGACTCAAGTGAAGAGATGGTGAACTTAGCACTTATTGGAATTGAAGATGAATCTGTTTAAGGAAATTTGGAAGGAGTGTATGCTGAAACTGATTCTGAAGAGGATCAGAGTGAGGTAAACTCTTTTAATGATTAGTGTACATGCAGGAACAAAATAGTGTTACCATTGAAGAACATATAGCACTAAAGGCTGAAATCAGCAAGCTGACTGATAAAAACGCCTATCTATCCGAGATGGTAAAAGATTTATTGCCAAAAATGGAAGAATGGGATTCAACTTCATTAGGCAGAGCTACATAAATCAAGGAGCTAAATGCAAAGAATAGTCATTTAGAGGCTAATATCAAGTTACTCGAAAGGAGAAACAAGACCTTGACTGAAGAAATCAAAGAATTGAGATCTGATGTTAAAACCAAAGCTAAAGCATTGGAATCATACAAAATGAAGGAATCTAGTCAAGCCGAATCCTCAAAATCTGCTGAAAAAAGAATTCAGCAAGCTGAACTCATCAAGTAGCAAGCTAAAGTGATCACTCTTCTAGAAAAAGAAGTTAAAGATCTCAAGCAGGGTATGGGAACTTTTGTTTAAGGTGAAGACACTTTAAAAACAATGATGAAGAAGGCAAATGTCCCCTTGGTCAGAGAAGGAGTTGGTTTGAATGTCAACAAAAAGAAAGATGCACTCAAATATGATGGAAGGAATGGCATACCTTATAATTATGCTATGCCTTGGATGACATGCAACAAATGTGGTGGAAAAGGACATCTGGAAAGAAATTGTGTTGTTCAAGTAAATCATAAGAGGAAAACAGCATACCAGAATGGACTAGTCAGACAACAAACAGCATACCAGAATGGACCAGTCAGACAACAGTCAGCATACCAGAATGCAACTAGCAGAAGACAAACATCTTACCAACAGAATGACAGAAAGAAAAATCAGCCCCCAAAAGTGGTCCAAATGTGGATCAAGAAATCTGATTTAAATGCTTTATATATTCTTGCTACTAACCAACATGGACCCAAACCTATATGGGTATCAAAACAGCAAGCTGACTGTAGACGAGAATGGTAAGGATGTGGATGTCAAAAGGTATAGAGGTATGATTGGAAGTTTACTATATTTAACTGCCTCAAGACCAGATATCATGTATAGTGTCTGTGTTTGTGCAAGGTTTCAATCCAACCCTAAAGATTCTCAATTAAGTGCGGTTAAAAGAATATTTAGATACTTAAGTGGTACCATCAATCTTGGTTTGTTCTATCCTATCACAAATACTTTTGATCTTGTTGGGTATAGTGATGCAGATTATGCAGGGTCTCAAACTGATAGAAAGAGTACAATTGGTGTTTATACATTCCTTGGACAAAGCTTGGTTACATGGCAATGCAAAAAGCAAGCTTTTGTTGCTTTATCCACGGCCGAAGGAGAGTATCTAGCAGCTGGTAGCTATTGCTCCCAGATTTTATGGATGATTCAAACACTAAGGGACTTTAACATCAAGTGTGGCGAGATTCCAATCTATTATGACAACACGAGTGCTATCAATATCTCAAAGAATCATGTGAATCACTCAAGAACGAAGCATATTGACGTTTGTCATCATTTCTTGAGAGATATTGCTGCAAAAGGAAAGATTGAGTTGGTATTTGTCTCAACTGAAGTTCAACTAGCAGATATCTTCACAAAGCCATTGCTGAAGAAAGATTTTCAGCCATACGAAGAGAGCTTGGCATGTGTACTGTGTAGTCAGCAAGCTGACAAGTACAAAATGGGTAACGTTGGCTTACCGTTTGTATCTGAACTGTTTATATGCCATTACCATGATTTGATTTTTTTATTTCTCTTTGCTTATTCCAGACCTGGATTAATGTTTCTTTTTGATGGATTAAGGGGGAGAAATTTAGGAGAACTTATTTGCTTGTTGGTCGAGATATTCGATTTGGCTATGATTAATTATGCTTGCTTATCTTATTCTTGATGGCAGGTAACTAGATGAGATATGAGTTTGTTTTATATCAAATTTTCTAATATGCAGGGATTTAGGGGGAGTAACTTTATTCTCCTAAATATTTTGTAATCATCAAAAAGGGGGAGATTGATACTCCTATGGTTTTGATGATCACATTCAGCAAGCTGATTGCTTATAGTTTGATATAAAACATCATGTTATTTCTATGTTGTACTAACTTGGTTTTGCAGGAAAAAATAACCTACTGATTGTTTAATCAGAATATACAAACAGCAAGCCATTTGGTGCTACAATAGAGACACTCTGGCAAGCCAGTTGCACACAATCATTTCATAAACAGCAAGCCATTTCCAACTGTCCAGAATCCTGAAGAAAAAGATCAAGTTCGATTTCTTGGATTTATTTCAGGAAACTCAATTAGACACATTGTAAGGATTCTATATGATATAATACGTGCATAATATATTATGGAGCTCAAATCTTTATCAAACCTGATTTTATATCAATTTCCTAAATTATAGGAGTTTGCCATTTTTAAAAGATTTCTTTCTTCAAAACCTCCTATACGCATTTTATATCTATACAAACAGAAGGTTTATATTTTCTTCGATTCATCTCTTCCAAACCCTCTGTCAAACGGTCACAAGAACGTTGCAAAATCTCTCTAACCAATTGAACGTTAGAAATTGATTTCTGGACATTTGAAATTGATTGATTGATTTTAGAACGTTGGTTGTGAAGCTTTATAAACCTTGTTCTTGTGCTCATTCGTTCAAATGAATTCAGAAAATATTCAAGCACACAAAGAACACAAACAACTCAGTTTTTCATTGCTATATCCTTTCAATTCTCTCGAGCTCTTAATATATTACATACGTGCTATTCTTAGAGAGTTCATAGTTTTGAGTTGTATTCATTCTTGATTGTATTGTTCGATTTGTATTCATTAGTTGTTGGACAGATTGGCTGGGGGACTAGGGTTTGGTGATCGTTGCTAGAGAAGTATACTTGGGAAGTATAGCTTAGAGGGCAAGTTCAGAAACAGGAGTTCAGCAAGCCATTTGTCAACAACTGGGTTAAAAGGGAGATATATTATTGTATCTTGTAATTGATTTATTTCGTTGATCAATAATATATTCTCTTACCAAGTTGGTAAGGGACCAGGACATAGACCATAGGGGATTAGGGGTCGAGCCTGGCTAAAAGTTTCTTGTGTTCTTTACTTTTCAGCACCTTACTGTTTCTGCTCTTTACTTACTGCTTGTGCATTCAGCTTACCATTTACATTCAGCGTACCATTTGTGTCTGCATAAATTGAAATCACTAAGCTGTTTCGGGTAATTATTAAAATTGGACTTAGTTGAACATAGTTAGCCATTTACACCTATTCACCCCCTCTAGGTGTGCATTTTCATCAAGAACTCTAATGATCTCTAGTATGTGAAACTCATTTATTAAAGATGGAAGGAACTCAAGGAGCACTGGTCTAGGTCACCTTTTTCCCCATAGTCGGTGATCAGCCGATCTATGGCACCTACTTTACTGCTAGCAGATGGATGCATTTGTCACCCAGGCCACATATGAGCCGTATTTCACCTTTGTTCAAGTATTCTGAATTCTTGAACAAAATCATTACTGGGACTCGATTTCTCGAATACTCCCGTTGACCAGTATCAGATGAAAATATGCACTTGATAAGTTACAACACAAACTCATTTATAAGAATAAAATTATTCAAATATAATCATGATTAGCTAACTCGAACAATTGAGGTTAGCTTATGTCTCCGAACATTTGTTTGTAGTCCCGAACAACTGAGACCACAGTGTAATAACTTCTCAAGATTCATCATAAGATGATGAAGTCATATTCATCATCTACTTGGTTCGATTCAATGAACCCGCTCAATAGAATTAAATGGAATTATATTAATATGAATGAGTAGATTAGTATGTTGCTTCTCATACAAGTTGAAATATAAGATGGCTCTCAAATAGAATCACTCTTAGCTAACTCGAACAAATGATGTTAGCTCGTTATGATTGACTGAGGTGCTGTCTTGAATGAATAAGATCAGCAAAATACACCAAGAATCTTCGATATTTGAATAATTTATATTTCTTGGAAAATGCTCACATAAGAGTAATTTACTTGAAATCTTTATTTTTTATGAAAGTTTATGAATATAAAAGAGTATAGAAGTTCAATCATCTTGAAGGAAGTTGGATAAATAACTGATCAGCTCAAGAGTGTTCAACTGCATAATTAAATATCAAAATAATAAATAAGAAGAACATTCTCTCAGTAGAAAGGGGATAGTAGACTTGCCTGGAGTCCTTAGCTATTAGATAAAATAAAGCATCAAAGAGTAAGTCTATTTTCGCGTTTCAGTGTGAAAGTCCTCCAAATAGATTAGGCTCTAGAAGAACAGAACAATATATCTCACGTTAGTAATATATTTAATCTCAACCCAAAAGTATCTTAAGTAAGGTTCTAAGTCAAACGATTACTATTGCAATTTTTTTTGACAACTTTGTCTCTAACTTGCTCCTTAATTTCTTAGTCTCCATCTTATATCAATAATTCCTATCTTATATACCACGCAACTTCCTTTTAAACTTAATTTTTAATAATAATAGCTCTTATTTATATATTTATTTCAAACGAAAATTCGGCATGACCTATTCGTTTTACGGACTATCCAAAATTACCAAGCAATCACATTAGGTCCATGCCAGTCTCCAAACATTAATCAATACTCAACACCATCTCCAACCACAATATTCATCTATCATTTTCAATTATAACTCCATTGAATTTCTAAGTCACAACATTAACCACCAATACAATGCATACCATATTTGGTATCCAACTTGACAAGACCAAGACAAACAACTTTCATCTTTTGACCAACATCAAATAAGGTCTTTAACCCATGCAAAATGACTCTCCCATACAAGGCAACCAAATCGAAAATATAAAATGCTACCGCGCACAATTAACTCAAACATTTTTAATAATTTGAAAAATAATCTTTTGATCATAAAATTTGGCAGATTTCAACTTCAATATCAAACCAAACTTCCATAAATTTTTTATCTCTAAATCACTTCATTAACATATAAAACGAATTGGAACAAACTCAAATAGAGGCACTGAAATTTCTGTTTTGCGCAACATTCACTAAAATGTGCAGAACTCTTAGCTCATTTACTCTATCGACGCACGGTTTTTGCGTACATAAACTAGACTCCAAATAGAACAACTTTCATTAAGAAACCACTGACTAGAACAGACCACAACCTGTGTAAATTCCTCTTGCAAAAACAGGGCAGTATCTATTTTTATAACAGTTTTTGTTTTCTCATGCTTAACAATGATCAAAACACATAAATAACTTATTAACTCAAGAACCTTAATTAACATATTCAAACCCTAAGTAAGAATGAACATAATCAGCCATGATTAAGCTTAAGAATCAAGAATCATACCTCTTACAAGCTTAAAAACAACCACAAATCTTCAACCAAGCAAAGCTCTCACTTTCTCCACCAAAATTACTATTCACTTTCTTCTCCAAGCTTCTTCCTTTCCAAACCACCACAAAATTAGCTAAACCTTCAATTCAAGCTTAACCCATTATGTATATGTGTTTGCCCTTTGATTTCTAGTATAAAACAAGCACACAAAATTCACAATTTTTCTCTCCTTCCTCTCTTTTCTTCTTAGCCTAATTTTCTTCTCTTTCTCTTTTTTTTCTTTCTTCTCCCACTTCTACTTGTATAATTATATATATCCCCAAGGACACTTGTCATCTTCTCCTTCAATATTCCTAGATATTGGTTCGAATTTTCTCAAAATAAAAAAAAATCTAATTTCAAGTTGATGTTTTAATGTCTCGATGTTTGATTCCTCAATCTCATGGTCTCAAGAATTTTTCGAAATAAATATCCAAATATTAATATGACTTATATTATAAAAGAAAACTTACAGAATATATTCTGAGAGTCTTGGTTATTACAACGCAATTCACATTAATTCAATGAAAATGCATTCAACAGTTTTTTTCTTCAATACATTAATAAAAAATCTCTTTCTTTCATCAACTTAATTGCTAATGAATTTAATATTGTATATATTGTTATTTCACCAACTTAATATTCAAATGTACATAATGAATGATCATAACCATTCAGAATGCATCTTGAATTCAAATGTACATAATGAATGATCATAACCATTCAGAATGCATCTTGAATTCACAACAGTAATGAATGACAAAAGGTATGGAAACAATCTTAAACCATTAATTGTCATTTATTTTGAAACATTTTTTAATATAATTATCATTCAAAATCAAACCCATTCATTTTTTATAATTATCATTTTGATTATTTGTCCTTAATTCTTTTTTATGGTTTCCTATTAATTTAAAAATCCAAGAATGTAAAGTCAATTAATTAGTAAGTTCACATAAAAATTAATATTAATTTAGATGTACTAATAATTAAATAAACGCTTTATAATTATACTTCAAAATCAAAACCATCCACTGTTTTTCATTATTACCATTTTAAATATCCGTCTTGAAATTTAATTTGTGTTTTGCCATTAATAAAATGAAATCCAGAAATGTAAAGACAATTACATAGTATGTTCGGAATATATATAATATTAAATTAGATGAACAATTAATTAAATATATATAAATTTGATGTGATGCTTGTGTAAATAAAATCTTGATTTCAAAGATATATTTAATTATTTTACTATTTTAAAATTTATAAAATTTATATTTTTTATGTCTCATATTTTTCTCCGCTTCTTACCTTTTTCACCTCCATCTTTTACAAGATAATCAAATTGATGTATATGAAATATATGCGTAAACTTGACAAATTAAAATAATTTGAAACTATATCATTGTAAATTTTGTTTATGGTCTATTGTGAGACAAACAGACAAATCTACTGCAAAAAAATAGTCTATATACTTTTTTGAGATTATACCATACCCCGGTGAGCATCCTTATTCCTTCCTCAAACTAAGTATGACTACCGTAGTTGTATATCTACGAAATGTTTGTATTTGACAATTTAAATTATTAGATTGAAAAAAGTAAATGTTTGTGAATGATGTTGTTTTTTTATAAGAGTTAATTACTTTATGTATATACTTTTGATTTTTTACTAACAAAAATACCTAAACACTTATTCACACAAATATGCATGTTCCAAACTAAAGCATATAACTTTTCTCAATGATAGAATATATTTTTATATATATTTTAGATGATTTTATTCTCATATTTATTGTGTTTTGCATTGATTTGGATTTCTATTTAATAGATTTGATTGTTTTATTGTAGGAAATAAAGAATTCATAACTTGGAAGGATTTGGAGCAAAAAGAGCTATTTTGGAGATAAAATTGAAGGAAATTCGTATTATTGGGCTACACGGGCTATTTAACACTGTTTTGGCCATATCTTGAGTTCTAGAAGTCCGTTTGAGGCCCGTAAGCAGTCCACGCGAAGATAACGAGATTCTCTATCATTCTAAGGTGGTCCAGAGGTCCAATTACGTTTGGAACATTCCAGAAAATCTGAAGAAAAGTCAGCCACGAATTTTCCTTAAAAAACAGAATCAGTTTAGGAAACGTATCTTGCAGAAATTCTATTATAATTCTGTTTTGGTATTTTCTTGTTGGGCAAGACTTTTAGAGCCTATATAAACACATCTTGGGACACATTATTGGGGATATAATATTAGATCAGATAATATAGTTTAGAGTAGATTATTATTATTAGTTGGAGATGTAGAGAAACACCATGACTCTTCTTTTGGGTGACAACATTGAAGTTTGAAGGTTTTGTTCTTTTTAATATTTTCTTTGTTCTTATTAGTTTAATTATGTTTTCTTGTTTTACTAGTTGTTTTACTTGTTTAATTATTAACGAGTAGTTATTTCTAGGGCTTAAAGGGAAGCCATGTTTGCACTAATATTGACATGATTTTCATAGTGGTTTGATTGGTTATGGTTAATTCTGATTGATATGTTTTAATCATTAATTTGTGTAATCGGCCGATATCATGGATTAATTATATGCAAATAGGGGTATGGATCGAGAGATTTACTTACTAGAGGCACACATACGATTAGCAGAATTGAATTTGAGTGCGGAAGCATCATTGGATTTCTGAGAGCGTTAATGCTTGGAAGAGATTAACTTGACTCTAATTACCTGATTGATTGAATTACTAAAAGTGGTTAATTGTGTTGAATGTTTCGAGAGTGTTAATGCTTGAAAGAGATTAACATACTCTAGTTATAGGATCACATTGATTGCTTTAGCTTAAGAGCCAATTATGTAAGCATGGTGGACCTGATTGCCCTAGGTTTTAAATAATTTGTTTATCATCTGTTTAATTATTGTTAATCTTGTTTAATTAGTTAATTAATATTCTCCAATATTCGTCTGACCCTTGAAACAATTAACGATAACTGAAAAGGAATTAGTAGAACCTGTCTCCTTGTGGATTCGACCCGCTTGCCATCTGTACTAGCAATAGACACCGTGCGCTTGCGGTTAGACATAATTTTAAACATCAAGTTTTTGGCGCCGCTACCGGGGAGACAGCTAGTTTCTGTTGATTTTAATTTGGTTGTTTAGATTGTTTCCATTGTCTCGTTGGAACCTTTGTTCCAATTGAGGCAGAGTTTACTGCGTTTTCTTGGCTTTGTTGAGTGTCTACAGGTTTGAAATGGGTGAAATTGATACTTTTGCACTCTTATCTTCCCTAGTAGAGGCACATACTCGAGAGATTGCCATGTCGAAGACTACAGAGCCCACTATTCGTCCAATGAGTATCAATGAGATGTCACAAGTGGCCCCTAAAACTTACAATTTTTGTCCAATTTGTGGTGTCCAGGGTCACTATGGTTTTGAATGCTCTTACAATGTCTATAATTCTCAGAGTGCTCAGTGGGGACAAATTAATTCTTTTGAAGAAGGATATGGGTACAATCAGTATTCAAACACTTTTGATCAAGAATGCGTGAATCAACCAGATTTCTACTACCAGGACAATGGTGCTCAAAATTTCTCATATCATAATCAACAACAGTGTGAGCAACAATATTACCAGTCATATGAGCAGCCGCCACAACAAGAATATCAATATCCTCCTCTACAAGAAGATCTACATGTTTCTCAATCCAGGGTAGATGTGCAAGCTGATCAGACAAATGAGATGTGGGATATCTTGAGTAAACTGCTAAAGCGTTCTGAAGAATTAGAAACTCAAAGTTTGGCGATTGAATCTCAAATTGCACAGTTGGCTAACTCTTCTACTGTAGGGCAGCTCGACTATTTACCATCATCATTTATCCGATCCGAAGAGGACCTGACTGCTATCAATCTCACAAGCGATCAGGAATATGATAGTTTCTCCATGTATGTTGATGATAAGGCCATTGATAAAGAGAAGAAGCATGCCACCGATGATGAGATCAATGATGTTGCTGCTACCGAGAACAATGTGACTGATGATGAGGCTACAAAGGAAAGCAATACAGAGATGGTTGTTGTTTCTCTTCCACAATCTGTGCCTAAGCTACCATGTATTGATAAATTTGCTCTCGATCTAGCCTCTACTTACAAGGCTTCTTTGCTCAAGAACACTTATTTCAAGGTTGATGTGATAACAAATATTGTCCAAGATGATATTTCTCAAATTCTGGTTGAGGATCCATACAAAGTGGCTCATACGTTTCAAGCTCGAGAAGAGGGAGAAGATGGAAGTGTCTTATTAGCCAATGATGTGATAAGCCAAGATGTCCGAATGGCTCCAGTGAAAGTGAGGAGTGAAGAAAAGCCACCACCAGAACCTCCACCTTATGTCAAGGGAGTTCAATATTTTCGTGGTGTCGAATTTTATCGTTGTTTTATCACAAAGTTTTCCAAAACTGCACAAGCATTCTCTCTATTGCTTTTTAATGACATATTTTATTTTACTGATGCTTGTTTGGAGACTTTCTACAGGATAAAGACAACCACTAACACTCTTGATACTTTTTGTGGTGACGAGTTTATGATCGAGAAATTGGATATTCCATTTCCATCGGAGTATTTTTTAGGAGGTCAAGCTAATGACTCTAAAAAAAGCGCTTCTTGGGAGGCAACCCATGGATCATGCTTCTGCAAAGGGGAGTTTTTCTTTCCTTCTGTTTTATATATTGTAGATTTCTTTGTTTAGTTAATGAGTCATTGAGGACATTGAGTCACTTAAGTGTGGGGATGAGTTCTCAATGATAAAAAATCCAAAAAAAACAATTATATATTATAAAATTCAAAAAAATTAAAAATATTGAAAAATACCAAAAATAATTCTAGCCATGCAATTTAATTAGTTGTTGTATTTTGCTTGATACACCCATGCATGCGTAGGAATCTTGTGTTTATGGATGTTTTTGAAAATACACCTAGAGGGGGGGTGAATAGGTGTTATGACTAACAATGACCAAATAAAAATTATTCTGCCTAAGAAAATATATACTGGCAGTTAGCTGGGTACGATAGGCAGCTAACTGGGTTCACCAAAAGAGACAGATTAATGAATAGGCAGCTAGCTGTGATATGCAATGCAGAAGGACAAAATTGCAGTAAGTAAAGAACACCAAGACTTTTAGCTAGGTTCGACCCCTAATCGTCTATGGTCTACGTCCTAGTCCCTTACCAACTTGGTAAGAGAATATATTATTGATCACAAGAAAAACCAATTACAAGACTCAATAATATATCTCCCTTATCACCCAGTTACTAACTGCAGCTAGCTGGAACCTCTTGTTTCCTGAACACAGCTCTCTAAGTTCTATACTTAAACCAAGTATAAACTTCTCTAGCCTAATGCTCCTTGAATCCTTGTTCCACAAGCTCAACAATTCAGCAACTACCAACTTTACAAGTTGAAGAATACAATGAATAAATATAATTACAACTCAAGGATATGAACTCTATAAAAACTCGATGTATATAATATAGTACAGGAGCTCTTTTGAAATGATGTGCAGAGTTGTTTCTTGTATTCTTGAATATAGCTTGAAGGTTCTTATTCTCTGGTGTGTCTTGTTCATGAATAATCACGCAGCCTTTTATAGTGAGTTGTAGGAGATGAGATTTTGAACAATCTTTGCAACGGTCTTGAAGATATCTTCTCACGTGTGGCTTTGTTCAATTTAACTGCCCTACTAACGTTCACCTGCAGGTTTTATGAGTATTAAACTGAAGATTATAATGATTCTTATTTGAGAGAATAAACCAGAGGAAAGAGAGAAGAAAGTGTGATTAATGTTTGAAGAAAACTGTTAGATAGAAAATGAGGAGCATAAGGAATTTGATAATTAGTACATGTGTTTTCTTCTCATACTTTCTACTAGACAATCAGTGGTGGAGGTGTAGGATTAAGGAAAGTTTGAGTATTAAAAAGTGCATGCTTGAAAAGTAAGCACATGGGTTGCTTTTAGAAGAACATTAAATAATACAAAGATTCCCTTGCTAAGGAAATATGTTTTTGAGAAAAAGCTATTGAATGAAAAGTGTTTTTAAAATATGAATATTTCTATCATGAATGTTCAGACCACTCTTGATTAATTATGACTTAATTAAAAAGTCATATAGTCGAACTTCCCTGTTATTCTGGACAGACAGCCAGCTAACTGAGATACTGAGTCAGCTAGCTTAGATACCTTGCCAGCTAGCTGAGATGCCCTATTTTCTTCTGAGTAATTAACCTGCAACAACAAAGTTTATCCAGAACATATTCCCAGCTTGCTACCTAGGTATGATCATCAAAATTAGAGGGTTTCAATCTCCCCCTTTTTGATGATTATACACCAATTTTAGGAGAAATACAAAAACTCCCCCTAAATCTAGCAACCATATTAAAGACAAATAAGTACCAGCTAAAATGTCATAGATTTAGACATAGAAACCACATTCATCAGAGTTTAAAACTTAAACCAACATCATAGGCAAATTAGTTGAGCACACATAGGCCAAGTTCAGAAAACCAAAGTTAAAAACACACATAACAAAGCAACATAAGCAGTTTTAATCAGCAAAGCAACATAAGCATTTTTTAATCCTAAAATGATTCTCCCCCTTAATCATTAAAAAGAGGACATTTAGGACTCATCATCAACTTCATTATCCTTTGCTTCAGACGGCTTAGCAGCATTCTTTGAACCAGATGCATCCAGAGAAGGATCAGCAACACTAACCACTGGCACAGTTGCAGCAGTTCTAGCAGCAATATTGGCAAAATCATGAAGAACAGAGATGTCTGCAGAGTGAACTCCTGTCCTAGTGGAGGCAGAAGCGCGAGAACCAGTAATTGCCTCTCGGAGAGATGACATTTCCTCAGCCATGTCTGAAACCTGATCAGATAGCTTCTGAATTGCAGCTTTGAGATGCTTGAAATCCTCAGAATGATCCATACCAGCCACATTAACATTTCCAGCAATAACATGAGCAGACGAAAGAGGGGTAACAGGTGGAGGAGGGAGAGGATCCATGCGAATAACTTAACCATCAGAATCAAGTTTGAGATGGGATTGCAATAGACTTTTAGCATCCAAAAACTCTCTAGCCAACTCACAGTCTTCATCCTTGAGATTAAGTCCATACCACTGAAACACCCTTGTCAATAGACAACCGTAGGGTAGTGGTGCAGTGTTTGTTTCAAACACATCCATCATATTTTTCAATATGAGACCAGCCAAGTTAAAAGGTTTCTCAGATAATAGCATAGACACAACAGATACATCTTGACCAGAAAAATTCGAACGAGTGCCAGTACGAGGGTTAACATTATCAATGCACACTTTAAACAACACATGAGCCAAGGGAGTCACATTGTTAGTTGTTGGAGGAGTGTATTCCGTCAAATCATCCATCCCACGAATAATTTTCAGTTGGTCCAATTCAGAAAAATTTTCTAATTCAGTAGGACCCTTTTTAGTTCCAATAGACACATTAGAGGGTTGTTCAATGCTTAAAATAGAGCTAAGCACAGGAGCATTTAAAGAAATTCTTTGACCACGAACATAGGAGACAAATAGAGCAGGTTGTTCAATGACTAAGTTCGCATAAAACTCATAGACACACGAGGGATAGCATTCTCGGGGTAGGTCTTTGATGAATGACTCAAACCCTAATTTAGTAAAACAACTAATAGCTCCACATTTAACATAGGAGTTACCTGCAAGCGGCCGACCAAACACAATACGTCGATTACCCAAATCAAGTTGCTTGAAACGTGATTCCAATTCCTCAGTCGTGAACGAGATCCCATACTTTGTTCGTTTTGCAGACACACCATCTCGTTGTCCTGATTTCTGAATTTCCGACATTTCATCGCCACTGTCCACTTGAACCTGTGTGATTTCTAGGTCATCATCTTCATCGAATAGCCTCTTGTTCTTCCCCTTTTGAGTTTTGGAGACAGTAACTGGGGTTTTCTTGGAAGCTCGAGTTTTTCCCATTGTTGATTGTTAAGCAGGTGAAGGGTTGTGAGAGAGATCTGTGTTTGTCGAGTGGGTGCGGCTTGAAACCCTAATCTTAATTGAGGGGAGGTTAAGTGATAATAAGAGTCAGACACTAAGTGACCCTCTTTTATTAATTAAGGGGTAAAATCAATTTTTCTAAATTAAAACCAATATGATTTGACCCAATAATAAAATAGAGACAACACATATGCATAATTTTATATAGATAAGCAAGATAGAATATTGAAATAATATCATATAGAAAATCAATTTTAATATCAACACTTAAGAAATATAAACAATTAGCACAAAATTTTGAGCATGAAATTGTACATAATATCATAAAAATGTACCGACTTTCCATGGCAGCTAGCTGGCTAGACATAAAAATTCCATCCTTCCATAGCAGCTGGCTGGCTAGACATTACACATGCCTAATTCTCTACGCAGCACAGAGAAACGCTCCTCAGCTAGTGGCTTTGTGAAGATGTCAGCTAGCTGGTACTCTGTACTTACAAAGATTAGCTCAATTTTTCCCTTTGCAACATTGTCTCTCAAGAAATGATGTCGAACATCAATATGCTTTGTTCTTGAGTGATTCACTGGATTCTTTGATATGTTGATAGTGCTTGTATTGTCACAATAAATGGGGACTTTGCCACATTTAATTCCAAAATCTTGAAGTGTTTGTCTCATCCATAGCATTTGCGAGCAACAACTTCCAGCTGCTAAGTATTCCCCTTCAGCTGTGGATAATGCAACAGAGGTTTGCTTCTTGCTTTGCCAAGATACTAAACTCTGTCCTAAGAATGCACAAACACCACTTGTACTCTTTCGATCAGTTTGACAACCTGCATAATCTGCATTACTATACCCAACAAGATCAAATGCATTTGTGATTGGATAAAATAAACCAAGAGTAGTAGTTCCACTTAAATATTTAAAAATTCTTTTAATAGCATTCAAGTGAGATTCTTTTGGTTGAGCTTGAAACCTAGCACAAACACATACACTATACATAATATCAGGTCTAGAGGCTGTAAGATATAATAAACTACCAATCATACCTCTATACTTTCGAACATCTACATCTTTACCTCTTTCATCTGCAGCCAGCTTGCTGGCAGAACCCATAGGTGTAGATTTTGCCTTGATATTCTCATATCCAAACTTCTTTAGCAAGTTCTTGATGTATTTGGACTGATGTACATATATTCCATCTTGAGTTTGCTTGATTTGGAGCCCCAAAAAGTAGTTGAGCTCACCCATCATACTCATGTCAAACTCACTATGCATACACTTAGAAAACCACTTGCACATCTTATCATTAGTTGATCCAAATATAATATCATCTACATATATTTGCACAACTAGAATATCATTACCAGTAAGTTTAGTAAACAATGTAGGATCGATTTTACCTCGAATGAACCCATTCTTTATCAAAAACTTACTTAGCCTTTCATACCAAGATCTAGGAGCTTGTCGTAATCCATATAATGCCTTCTTCAATTTGTAAACATAATTAGGAAATTTGTCACTCTCAAATCCAGGAGGTTGCTTGACAAATACTTCTTCTTTCAAGTATCCATTAAGAAATGCACTTTTCACGTCCATTTGATATAGCTTGAACTTCTTGAAGCATGCAAATGAGAGTAGCATTCTTATTGACTCTAGCCTTGCAACCGGGGCATAAGTTTCATCAAAATCGATTCCCTCTTGTTGATTATATCCTTGAGCAACAAGCCTTGCTTTATTTCTAGTAACCGTTCCTTCTTCATCAACTTTATTCTTGAACACCCATTTAGTTCCAATGATTGAAGCATCTTTAGGTGGCTCTACAAGTTCCCAAACATCACATCTTTCAAATTGATTAAGTTCTTCTTGCATTGCCATGATCCAATTTTCATCTTTCAGTGCTTCATTGACATTCTTTGGTTCCTCTTGAGCTAGGAAGGCAGAAAATGCACAAAAGTTAGCTTGGCTTCTCCTTGTCTTGATGCCTTCTGATTTATCACCAATAATCAACTCTGGAGGATGATTCTTTACTATCCTTGTTGACTTAGGAAAATGATGATGAGCCATAACTTCTTCATTGGCTCTAATTCTCTTGGATGGAGGAGGGGATTCATCCCCATTATAAATTGGCATCTTTTCTTGTGATCTCTGGCCTCTGGAATCTTCCAAGGTGAGTTTTGACACCTTATCACAAGTTTCATCTACTGGAGGAGAGATTTCAGCTTGATTATTCTTAGCTGAACTTGATTCAGTTTCTACTGCAGCTCGCTGGGTTGCTGCATTTCCTGAGTCTGCTTCATTGGCAGCTCGCTGAGTTGCTGTATTTTTGGAATCTGCTTCTTTGTCAGCTAGCTGAGTTGCTGTATCTGACCTTGGCAGCTCGCCGGCATCATCTGAACCTGCAATATCTTCCTCATCTCTTGACAGATCAACATTAGATTCTTGAAATGAGACATCAATTGACTCTTCAACAGTACGTTTAGATATATTATAAACTCTATATGCACGACTTGTTGTAGAATAACCCAAAAATATAGCTTCATATGATTTGGCATCAAATTTACCATCTCTATCAATGGATTTGAGTACAAAGCACCTGGATCCAAAGACCTTGAAGTAGCCTATGTTTGGCTTCTTGTTCTTTAGCAATTCATAAGGAGTCTTGTTGAGAATAGGTCTGATTAGTACTCTGTTAAGAACATAGCTAGCTGTGTTCACTGCTTCTGCCCAAAAACTCCTTGGCAGCTTGCTCTCTTGCAGCAATGTTCTAGCTGTTTCTTGCAATGACCTGTTCTTTCTCTCCACAACTCCATTTTGTTGTGGAGTTCTTGGAGCAGAGAATTCATGTGAAATGCCTCTATCTTCACAATATGAGATAAAGTCCTTTTGGAATTCACCACCTCGATCACTCCTTATTCTCATAAGTCTTAACTTAAACTTGTTCTCAAGTAACTTAATTAGTTTTTCAAATTCACTGAAAGCACAATCTTTAGTACGAAGAAACAATACCCAAGTATATCTAGAATAATCATCTACTATAACAAATGCATATTGTTTACCTCCAATGCTTTTATATGCTTCCGGACCAAATAAATCTAAATGAAGTAGTTCTAAAGGTTTAGAAGTTGATACCATCTTCTTTGATTTATGTGGAGTCCTGATTTGTTTGCCTAATTGGCAAGCCGAACAAGTTTCCATTTTGACATACTTCAATTTTGGCAATCCTCTAACTAGCTTCTTCGAAGACAGCTTGTTGAGTAAGTCCATATGAGCATGTCCAAGCCTTCTATGCCAAATTTCTGGATTTGAATCAACAGCAGCTAGACAACAAGATGAATCCTGTATTTCAAAGTCCAAAATATATATATTTCCTTCCCTTCTAGCAACTAGGGGGACTTTGTTAGTGCCAACAATAATAGTACACTTTTCTTTATCAAAAAGAACAGAATGTCCATCATCATATAACTGACTTACACTAAGCAAATTATATTTAAGACCTTGAACATATTGAACTTTATCAATAGAAATGACACTATTACCAATTTTCCCTTTCCCAAGAATCTGGAGTGTTTTGCTATCACCAATGGTGACATTTCCACCCTTTTTCTTACTGAGAGACAGGAATTGTGATTTATCACCACTATCCAAAATCCATTGATTTGATCTCACTTTGACAACAAGACATACCTACAAAACAAATAAAGAGCCAACTCAACGTTTTGGTACCCATATTTGCTTGGGTCCAGAATGGTTAGTTGATAGAACATATAAAACATTTAAATCAGATTTCTTGATCCACATTTGGATCACTTTAGAAGTTTTATTTCTTGTTCCATCTGTTCTGTCAGCTAGCTGCCTGTGACCTGTCTGTTTGTTCCAGCTAGCTGGGTTGGCATTCTGAATTTTGAAATGATTTGCCAAATGGCATTTATTTCCACATTTATGGCAAATTCTCCATGGCATGGCATAGTCATAGGGGATTCCATGTTTGCCATCATACTTTAGAGGTGTTTTGGAAGCCGATCCAACTCCTTCTCTTTCGATTGGAACTTTTGCATATCTCATCATTGTTTTGAGAGTATCTTCTCCTTGAATGAATTTTCCCATTCCTTTCTGGAGGTCCTTGATTTCCGTTTCCAATTCTTTGATTCTTTCAGCTTGTTGAGATATTTCCTTTGAGCATGATTCCCTTGGACTAAATGCCTCTAAACATGCATCTTGAGCTTCTATTTCTGTTCTCAGCTCGCTGAGTTCCTTCATAAGTGTATCATTTCTCTTGATAAGCACTTTGTTTACACCTTCAAGCTGGGATATCTCAGCCTTAAGATCAGTAAGCTTTTGAGTATGATTTGTAGCAGGTGTCTTCTCATCCATTAACTCAGATATGATCTTCTTAAGTTGAATATTTTTCTTCTTGAGTTTATCATTCTCATATCTTAATTCTTCAACCACTTCATTTGATAGATTACTATGATCCTGCATGGTTAATTCATCTAACTTTGAGGAATGAGAATACATATCAGAAAAATAATTTACCTCACTATTGTTGTCATCCGAATCCGAGACATCACTATCTACAAGGCCATCTTGAAAAATTCTTTGAGCATTATTCTCATCATCAAGACCAACAAGAGCTAGGTTCTTTTAGCTTTCCTTTTGTCTTTAGAGGCAGCTAGCTGCTTCTGCTTATTTTTCAGCTTATAGCAGTCTCTTTTGTAGTGTCCTTTCTTGCCACATTCAAAACATGCTTCATCTTTGACATCTTTCTTTGTTCCAGAAGCTCTACCTTTTTCCTTCTTTAGCTTGTTCCTTAAGTCAAGCATCTTCTTGATTTTTCTGGATAAAAGTGCTAATTCTTCATCAGAATCTGATTCTGATTCTGAATCCAGCTTGCTGCTACTGGAGTGCAAAGCTAAATTCTTCATCTTTTCAACTGGAGCCTTGACTGATTCCATCTTGCTACTATTGATTTTGCTTTCAAATTGTTCCAATTCTGCAAATACGGCCAAATGATCCATAGAATCAATGAAGGGACTTGATTCTAATGCAGTGACTTTAGCTTCGAATATAAATGGAACTGCACTTAGAATTTTCATGTTGATTTCATCTTGAGGAATGGTTTTTCCAAGTCTCTTCAGAGTGTTGATAGTAATTTGAAACCTTGCTTGGCTCTCTTTGATAGTTTCACCATTCTTGAGCTTGAAATTTCCGAAGTCATTCATCAATTTGCTAAGTTTAACTTTTCTCAAAGTTTTCGAACCTTCATGATAGGATTCCAAAGCATCCCACATTTCTTTTGCTGTTTTTAGAGAGGATACCTTGTCATATTCAGATTGATCAAGTGCATTCATTATGGAGTTTCTTGCTTCTCCATTATAGCCACACTTGATAATCTCATCGAGAGTGAGATCATCAACATCTTTTGGTTCGTTTTTGTCGTTGAGAAATTCATAGTTCCCTTTCTGCACAACTCTTAGAACCAGAGGTTTCTTGGACAAATAAGTCTCCATTCTGCATTTCCACCAACTGTAGTTCTCTGATCCAGTGAGAAGTGGAGCCTTATAATCCGACCTGCCTTCTAGATAATTGTCAGCCATTTGATCGATACTTTTCCTGTTACAGAAATATTAGTATACCAAAGCTCTGATACCAAATGAAAATACACCTAGAGGGGGGGTGAATAGGTGTTATGACTAACAATGACCAAATAAAAATTATTCTGCCTAAGAAAATATATACTGGCAGTTAGCTGGGTACGATAGGCAGCTAACTGGGTTCACCAAAAGAGACAGATTAATGAATAGGCAGCTAGCTGTGATATGCAATGTAGAAGGACAAAATTGCAGTAAGTAAAGAACACCAAGACTTTTAGCTAGGTTCGACCCCTAATCGTCTATGGTCTACGTCCTAGTCCCTTACCAACTTGGTAAGAGAATATATTATTGATCACAAGAAAAACCAATTACAAGACTCAATAATATATCTCCCTTATCACCCAGTTACTAACTGCAGCTAGCTGGAACCTCTTGTTTCCTGAACACAGCTCTCTAAGTTCTATACTTAAACCAAGTATAAACTTCTCTAGCCTAATGCTCCTTGAATCCTTGTTCCACAAGCTCAACAATTCAGCAACTACCAACTTTACAAGTTGAACAATACAATGAATAAAAATAATTACAACTCAAGGATATGAACTCTATAAAAACTCGATGTATATAATATAGTACAGGAGCTCTTTTGAAATGATGTGCAGAGTTGTTTCTTGTATTCTTGAATATAGCTTGAAGGTTCTTATTCTCTGGTGTGTCTTGTTCATGAATAATCACGCAGCCTTTTATAGTGAGTTGTAGGAGATGAGATTTTGAACAATCTTTGCAACGGTCTTGAAGATATCTTCTCACGTGTGGCTTTGTTCAATTTAACTGCCCTACTAACGTTCACCTGCAGGTTTTATGAGTATTAAACTGAAGATTATAATGATTCTTATTTGAGAGAATAAACCAGAGGAAAGAGAGAAGAAAGTGTGATTAATGTTTGAAGAAAACCGTTAGATAGAAAATGAGGAGCATAAGGAATTTGATAATTAGTACATGTGTTTTCTTCTCATACTTTCTACTAGACAATCAGTGGTGGAGGTGTAGGATTAAGGAAAGTTTGAGTATTAAAAAGTGCATGCTTGAAAAGTAAGCACATGGGTTGCTTTTAGAAGAACATTAAATAATACAAAGATTCCCTTGCTAAGGAAATATGTTTTTGAGAAAAAGCTATTGAATGAAAAGTGTTTTTAAAATATGAATATTTCTATCATGAATGTTCAGACCACTCTTGATTAATTATGACTTAATTAAAAAGTCATATAGTCGAACTTCCCTGTTATTCTGGACAGACAGCCAGCTAACTGAGATACTGAGTCAGCTAGCTTAGATACCTTGCCAGCTAGCTGAGATGCCCTATTTTCTTCTGAGTAATTAACCTGCAACAACAAAGTTTATCCAGAACATATTCCCAGCTTGCTACCTAGGTATGATCATCAAAATTAGAGGGTTTCAGTTTTTGTATGAAAAGTGACGTGCTTTGTTCTTGTGCACACACGTACACTAGCAAGTTGAAGCTAGTAGACCTAATTGAATGTGGTAAGTGATTAGAATGACATGAATATGTGCAAGATGACTTGGTTTCCATGCTTTGAGTACAAGTAGGTGCGTTAGAGAGTCTTGTTACCTGGGATTGATTATGTTTTGTCACACCAAGTGAGTTTTGAGCCTATATGCATATCTTTTGCATGATTTTTCGTTTGCTTGAGTGTCCACATGTTGTTTACATTGCTAGCACTTACTAAAGATCTTTCTTGAAATGCATGACATTAATTGATGATGAGATGATAAAGGCACTTAGGTTTAACCTCGTATTTCCCATATTTCCACACCTTTTAAACATGATCAATTAGTTACCCGTTGAGCTTAATCCTATTCTTTTGGTGACACACCACATTACTTGCCATTATCCTTTTTATTCTATTGGCCTTACATTGAATTTGAACCTAAATTGTCAAAGGTTAGTATCGTGCTTAAGGGAGTAATAAGGTGTTCATAAAAGGGGGGTTATTGATGATCATACCATTGGGGAATATTGATTTTGGTTGATGCTTGTTAGTCGAAATTCATAAAAATATCTATGGATCATTGTGCTTATTCCTTAGCTTTCAAAGAAAAAAAAACAGAAAAAAGAAAAAAGGAAAAAAATAGAAAAAAAAAAAGAAAAAAATAAATAAATTTGAGAGCATTCTTATGTTTGTATGATCCTTCTTCATTCGACTAGTCAAGTTATTATGTAAGGGTTATTGAAAAATCCAAGTGTGGGGAAGTATTTGTGGTTTTAATAGAAAGGGAATTGAATAATGATTATTGTTGGGTACTAGCTTTTGACATTTAACCTGTTTTAGCTTTACTTGACATACCTGGTCCCTAGCCCACGTTACAACCCGAATAAAGACCTTTTGATTGTCATCAGTGATGTATGTTGTGTTGAAAGTGAGATTGATTGCGAGTGTCAAGTTGTGTTTATGATTTTGTTGGAATTGAGTGATACACTTAACCTTGTTCTTGAGTGAATATTCGTTTTTGAGTGAAAGGTGAGTTATTACTTGTTTTGGCATAGGAGATCCCAGGTTTAGACTTAAAGATGTATTTCTTGTGGGCTTAGCATGATTACCAACGATTTTTACACTTGACATGAATTTTTATGACCTTCTGCATGTTGGTTGAGTAAACTACGTGAATACTTGCACTTTTGACACCAAGACATCGTATGTTTACTTTGATTCTTAAGTTGATGTGGCATGAGAGGACTTGTGTGTGTGGTGTTGTGTTAGCATTGATCTTTTGCATGGTTAGATGAATTTTGTGGGTACATTCACTATAAACCCTCACGAGACAACACTCGTCCTACTAGGGCTGCCTAGGGGTTTAACGGCTTGTTGCATATGTTCAATGCAATCGTGTCATCTACGAAAGTGATGTTTGTTAGGACTTAGTTTTTATTTCACTTATTTGCCCGAGGATGTGCAAATGCTTAGTGTGGGGATGTTTGATAGAATATATTTTTATATATATTTTAGATGATTTTATTCTCATATTTATTGTGTTTTGCATTGATTTGGATTTTTATTTAATAGATTTGATTGTTTTATTGTAGGAAATAAAGAATTCATAACTTGGAAGGATTTGGAGCAAAAAGAGCTATTTTGGAGATAAAATTGAAGGAAATTCGTATTATTGGGCTACACGGGCTGTTTAACACTGTTTTGGCCATATC
This sequence comes from Saposhnikovia divaricata, assembly GCA_036435485.1. Classification (NCBI taxonomy): domain Eukaryota; kingdom Viridiplantae; phylum Streptophyta; class Magnoliopsida; order Apiales; family Apiaceae; genus Saposhnikovia; species Saposhnikovia divaricata. The sequence continues at coordinate 54,786,082 of CM071598.1, forward strand.
TTGAGTTCTAGAAGTCCGTTTGAGGCCCGTAAGCAGTCCACGCGAAGATAACGAGATTCTCTATCCTTCTAAAGTGGTCCAAAGGTCCAATTACGTTTGGAACATTCCAGAAAATCTGAAGAAAAGTCAGCCACGAATTTTCCTTAAAAAACAGAATCAGTTTAGGAAACGTATCTTGCAGAAATTCTATTATAATTCTGTTTTGGTATTTTCTTGTTGGGCAAGACTTTTAGAGCCTATATAAACACATCTTGGGACACATTATTGGGGATATAATATTAGATCAGATAATATAGTTTAGAGTAGATTATTATTATTAGTTGGAGATGTAGAGAAACACCATGACTCTTCTTTTGGGTGACAACATTGAAGTTTGAAGGTTTTGTTCTTTTTAATATTTTCTTTGTTCTTATTAGTTTAATTATGTTTTCTTGTTTTACTAGTTGTTTTACTTGTTTAATTATTAACGAGTAGTTATTTCTAGGGCTTAAAGGGAAGCCATGTTTGCACTAATATTGGCATGATTTTCATAGTGGTTTGATTGGTTATGGTTAATTCTGATTGATATGTTTTAATCATTAATTTGTGTAATCGGCCGATATCATGGATTAATTATATGCAAATAGGGGTATGGATCGAGAGATTTACTTACTAGAGGCACACATACGATTAGCAGAATTGAATTTGAGTGCGGAAGCATCATTGGATTTCTGAGAGCGTTAATGCTTGGAAGAGATTAACTTGACTCTAATTACCTGATTGATTGAATTACTAAAAGTGGTTAATTGTGTTGAATGTTTCGAGAGTGTTAATGCTTGAAAGAGATTAACATACTCTAGTTATAGGATCACATTGATTGCTTTAGCTTAAGAGCCAATTATGTAAGCATGGTGGACCTGATTGCCCTAGGTTTTAAATAATTTGTTTATCATCTGTTTAATTATTGTTAATCTTGTTTAATTAGTTAATTAATATTCTCCAATATTCGTCTGACCCTTGAAACAATTAACGATAACTGAAAAGGAATTAGTAGAACCTGTCTCCTTGTGGATTCGACCCGCTTGCCATCTGTACTAGCAATAGACACCGTGCGCTTGCGGTTAGACATAATTTTAAACATCACTCAACTTCATAATACTTATATTAATATATTTATTCGTGTGTCGAATGCATATTATGCCACAATTTTTTTGTTGTCAGAGTAGTTATAAAAACCACCTATATATATTCTCCAAAATCTTTTATGTACTTTGGTAGTCAACTTTAACATGGGGACTCTAAAAGCTCAAGTCACTAAATTATACAACCTAAGATGTTCATGATAGGGCCATAATTCATCATATTTTTAATACCTATTTTATTTTAGTTTTCCTAATTTTATTAATTAATAAATTGTTTTAAATTGTTTTGTAGGAAAATAAATAAAAACAGATTTCAAGCAAGAAAAGGTGCAAAAAGGGAAAGGAGGTGGAAAATACTTGAAGTCAAGGAAATTGGAGGAAAAATCGATTATTTATTGGAGAAGAAAAGGAAATTGAAGAAATTATATTCAAGATTGGATTGTAATCAAAGGGGTCAAACCTAATATTTTCCCCTATATATATGGTCTTATCTCTTGAATTAGACACCAGTTTAAACACCAATTTTAGGAGTAGAAGTAGATTTAATTATCTTTATTCAAACAAGTTTTACATACAATTTTGTTTCGTTGTTTACCTTCCGGTCGCAGCAACTTTTTCTGGTCTTCTTAATATGTATTCGGCAATTTGTTTATGTCCAGGAAGTTATTATCTTTGTTAATTTTATAATAATATATTTGTTTTGTCTTAGGTTTATTTGTTTGTCTTAGGATTAGTTTTCATTCACGTACCACAAATTCAATTACTTAGTTTAGTTTTTATTCGATAATGTCAATGTTCTAAACGTGCAATTGTTTCGTTTATATTCTAATTATGCGTACCTAAATCTTTTGCCCTAGAATGAAGATGAAGTTAATTTAATTACTTTTGATCTCTTCTCATTCCTATTAATTGATTCTCATAATTTTTCTTGGTGCTTAATTGTTCAATTGACAAAGTGATTTTGATATATTATTGTTTCCGGATTTATTTTTCATAGCCTATGCTTGCTCTTTGAAGTTTTGATAGGTTATTGTTAGATAACAAGTTTCATAGTATATGCTTGTCACGTTAATTGAAATATCTTATTTGTGAAGGAAAGAGAATTGATTTTAGGTCGAGTTGATATTTAATTTTGATTGTAACGGATTTGGATTCCTAGGTCTTCCATATTATTTGATAATCTTTGTTAATTAGGTTAATTAAAACTCATCCCCAATATTATTGTCTAGTTCGCCTGAGTTAATTGTTAGGATTTTGAAAATTCATAGTCTCTGTGGATCGACCTGTACTTGCTACAACTGTACACTGTGCGCTTGCAGTTATTTCTGTTTAAAACTAAACTAAGTAATTGAATTTGTGGTACGTGAATGAAAACTAATCCTAAGACAAACAAATAAACCTAAGACAAAACAAATATATTATTATAAAATTAACAAAGATAATAACTTCCTGGACATAAACAAATTGCCGAATACATATTATGAAGACCAGAAAAAGTTGTTGCGGCCGGAAGGTAAACAACGAAACAAAATTGTATGTAAAACTTGTTTGAATAAAGATAATTAAATCTACTTCTACTCCTAAAATTGGTGTTTAAACTGGTGTCTAAATTCAAGAGATAAGACCAAATATATAGGGGAAAATATTAGGTTTGGCCCCTTTGATTACAATCCAATCTTGAATATAATTTCTTCAATTTCCTTTTATTCTCCAATAAATAATCGATTTTTCCTCCAATTTCCTTGACTTCAAGTATTTTCCACCTCCTTTCCCTTTTTGCACCTTTTCTTGCTTGAAATCTATTTTTATTTATTTTCCTACAAAACAATTTAAAACAATTTATTAATTAATAAAATTACGAAAACTAACATAAAATATTAAAAATATGATGAATTATGGCCCTATCAGTTCACTTTTAGTCTTTTCTTATATTTGATGAATTTACATAATTGTTGGTGGATCCTAAATATGAATGAATTTCATGTCATAGTTAATGATTGCCATTGCCCATCCGAGAATATAAGTTGAATTAAATTTTAATTTTTTGGAAAATAAATTTTTACTTTACTTTATTGGCAAACATACGCAAACAAGGCAAACAAGGATATGTTGTTAATGGGATGTGTACTCTCTATAAAGTACTTTATGGTGTATGACTACAAACTTTTGTTACCACATTTGTAATCGAAAAAGTAAGAAAATGTATGATAAGTATGGTCGTTTGACCTGTGTCGTTAACAGTTTTTGTATTATTTTTCTGACCTTTTAGGTCAAGCGCAATTTTTACTTAGGAATAGTTTGAAATTTACAAATAATATTTATTTGATTAAAATTTAATATTTTAGTCTCTATTAGTGACATAACAAACATATATATATATATATGTATGAGATTGAAAGTTATATCTATGTCGATATCTCACATATTACGATAGAAAATTAACTAACTATATGTATGTCTTATATGATCTTGACAGCCTTACAGATACATTGAACCAGGAAGTTACATCTATATATAACAGGACTGATCGGTTGTCACTGGCAACGAGCTACTTCAACACGATGAAATTTCCATTTTAATTGACTTTATATGTAAATATTCATTTGTCATGGGTTTAAATGCTTCTAAACTTATAATTTAAGATTTATTATATCACTCACTCAATCAGTTTCTAATTTCTTATTTTTAAAATTAATATAATTTATCCATTGCGTTTGGAAAAAAATTAAAAACAAGCTTCTAAGGCTTTTGAGACTTTTCTTGAATTACAACGAGACTTTTTTGTGAAATTAATAAGGTGAAAACTGAACAAGAAACCAAGTTACTATAAATTATCTATGTACAGTGCAGTTAGGGCTACACAACATTTCGATCTAGAGCGGTAAATTAGACTGGACCGGGTCTATCAATCCATGACCCAGACCAGATCGTATATAAGCGGTTCGGTCTCCGGTCCATAAAATCAAAAAATTCCGATTTTCTGTCATGTTCAGTCCAAATCCTGAAAAAATCCGGATCAGACCAAAGTTTGTATATATAATTATTTTTATATTACTTTACTTCTTAAATTATATAATATAGATATTAAATATTAAATACATCATAATTTGATAAACTAAATTAGTAGATAATAAACTAATAAAATAGTAGAGATCAACATTATAATCTAAATAATTAAATGTCATACTTCGTACGATAAATAATTGGCATTCATATGTTTAGAAATTGCGATTGTTTCATAATAAATAAGATATGGACTTCAATTTTAAATATATATTAACTTGTAAAATAATTTATCTATTTAAACTTTAAAAAATCAAATACTATATAATAAAAATTAATTCTTTATGTAGAAATTAAATAATCGGTTCGGTCCCAAAATCGAATATAATAGGTCAGGTATTTGGTCCAAAAAATTAGGAGAATCCGATCTTTGATCGGTCCGTGTCGATCCGGTCCGGTCCAATTTTGGACATTTGTGAAAGCCTATGTGCAATATAACATGACCATTTGACAGCCTCCAAAGGTCGAATTTGAGATTCAATTAGCAGTATAACATGTTAATTCAACAACTTCCAAAGAGTCTACACTTTCTATTCTGTTTGCTTTTATAGAAGGAAAAATGTACAAATTCTTAAATATATATTGATAATTATGTTTTTTTTTTGTTTTTTATGCCCAATCCTCAACACAAGGCTATATTGAACTTAATTTTTCGTAAAAAGAGCATAAAATGTCGTAAAATTATTTGAAAAATATAATTTATTTTTTATACTTATATATATATATATATATATATGGTAATTATTTAATATTTTTTAGAATTGTGCGTTCAGTGCGTAGCACGGGTAAAATGCTAGTAATAGGCGTTGAGAAGAGCATGTGCACCAAGTGCACCCGAGTCAATAGATCAAATTGATCAAAATTTATATATTTATATAAATAAAAAATTTAAATTAAAAAAAAAGTACATGTAATTTTTTTTAAAATGAAATTTTTGTTTTTTAAAATAATAATTGAATAATTATTAATATTTAATTTAAATTTTATTAATTTAACATTAAAAAATTAATACTACATATAAATTGGGATTGAGGGAATAGTTTTTTAACGATAAATATGTTGTTGATATATTTTTGTATATCATAATTTATGATGAATTTATTCTATAATTTTACGAGATATTTGGATTTTGTATAATACATGTTGATATTTTTATTTCCAATGTTGATCGTTCACTTTATCTTTTTTTTTTGCCAAGAAAGAATCGAAATTCATTAATCACGCAAATCGTTCATAAGTACATAATGCAATTCGGAGTGGACATCCCCCACTCTCCAAATACGATCAGCAATCGAACAACTGTACCTCGCTATGTAGTGAGCTACCTTATTCGCTGACCGTTTAACAAATCTAAACTTCACGTTTTTGGCTTTCAAACTTGCAAGTAAGCAGCGACATTCGTTAATCACTCTTCCTAAGTAAGAGAAGCAAACAAAGGAACTATGAATCGCTTGTACTACTTGTAAGCAATCAGATTCAATAACAGCATTGTCATAGTTGTTATCCTTTAGCCAACTCAAGGCTTCCCTTATGCTCATAGCCTCTACTAAATCTCGAACAACAAAGGCTTGGCTATAGCTGTCTGATTCTTCAAAAATGGCTGCATCAGTGTTTACCTTAACGCTATTTGACGAAGGTAGGTGCCAGTGTTCGTCACCATCTTCTTGAGTCATATAACCCATAAAACGATCAAAAGTTTTATCTTGAACACTTCTCCACGGATTAAGGACAGAGATTGCTGATTCAGCACTTCGATTGATTCCAGACTATGCTAATTCCATACTAAGTCGTTCCTGTTTTTCCACAACATCCAGCATACCATCACTACCTTATGAATATCCTCCTTACTCTGTTGATCAAAAATCAACTGCAACCACTCAGGGAAAGTGTTAAATTCGCCATTAACCAAAGCTAAATTAAGACGAGTCCAGCTTGAAATACCAAACGAACATAGGACCAGAGTATGCAGGATAGATTCATTATGTGTATTGCATAGAGGGCAAGTGACGTTTACCTGTACATGCTTCTGACGGAGTAAGTCTTTCGTTGGCAAGCAATTTGAGGATGCTCACAACAGAAAACTTTTAACTTTTGGTGGAATTTTAAATTCCACAACTTCCGCCAAAAACCTGAATTATCCTCCATGTGATCTCCTTTACTCTCTTGAATCATCAGATAAGCACTTTTAACAGAGTAATTCCCCAATTTTTCCTTCCTCCAGTACCATGAATCTTCCATGTCACTATTTAGTGGAATTGTTAAGATGATGTTGGAGTCTCTGCTGTCAAATACATCAAGAATTAATTCCGTATCCCAATAATTAGCGTTAGTTTCCATCAATGATGAGACCTTCTGACTCTGTATAGACTCACCTCTGGTATAAATATAAGGGTCGTGCTCTATGGGAAGCCATGGATCCTCTAAGATATTTATTGTCTGACCGTTGCCAACACGACAACCTACTCCTTGCCTGAGAACAGACTGAGATTCTAGGATGTTATGCCATATGTAACTGGGATTACACCCAATTTTTGCATTCAAGAAAGAGCCAGTAGGATAATAGCGTGCTTTGAAAACTTTACTTACTAGTTATCCGGATATTTCATTAACCTCCATCCCTGATTACCAAGAAGGGCCACATTAAAGTCTCGAACTTTCCTGAAGCCCATGCCTCCCTCTGATTTCTTCTTACTCATATTATTCCAACTCAGCCAGTGAATTCCTCTATCTTTCTGAGAGCTTGTTCTCCACCAGAATTTGCACATCAACTTCTCAAGGTCTTGGCACAACTCCATGGGAAGCAAGAACACACTCTTCGCAAAGTTTTGTAAAGTTTGTGCCACTGTTTTTAATAACACCTCCTTCCCACCTTTTGAAAAGGTTTTTTTGTCCCATCCCTCAATTCTGTCTTGAAGCCTCTCTTTTATATAGCCGAAGATTGAAGACTTATTCCTCCCAATAACGTTAGGCAGGCCTAGGTACAAGCTGTTGTCATTGGCTTCTTTAAAGTTGAGCTTGTGACACAACTCCTGCTTTAGTGAATTGCATGTGTTTTTGCTGAAGAAAACTGAGGATTTATCGACATTAATTTGTTGCCCTGAAGCCTTCTCATACACTTTCAACATCTGCAGTATATGATCAGCACTTTCCATGCTAGCTTTATAGAATATATATGAGTCATCAGCAAAAAACAGATGTGAAATGGAAGGCGCTGAACGTGCCACTTTTATACCTTTGATAAGCTTCTTGTCCTCGTAGTCATTTATAAGCGCAGTGAGACCTTCAATACAAATTAAGAACAAATAAGAAGACAAGGGGTCTCCTTGTCTAAGACCTCTAGTGGGGATAATCGAACCAAAGTTCCTTCCTGTATGTGAGATTTGATACTTTACTGAGGAAATACAGCTAAAGAACAGACTTATTACCTTGCTTTCAAACCCCATCTTAAGCAAAATGGCTTGTAAAAAACTCCACTCGACACGGTCATAAGCTTTTGACATATCGAGCTTTAAAGCCATCCATGCTTCATTTCCCTGCGTTTTCCTTTTAATGTAGTGCATGACCTCAAATGCAACCATTATATTATCAGTAATCAACCTGCCAGGAATAAACGCACTTTGTGTGTCCGATATCACCGAGTCTAACACCTGCTTTAATCTGTTCGACAAGACCTTTGATATAACCTTGTAAATTACATTACAAAGGGATAGAGGCCGTAAGTCAGTTACTACCACTGGATTTTGTTCCTTAGGGATTAGTGCTATATTTGTGTAATGAAGCTGAACATCAAGTATGCCTGTATCGAAGAACTGTTTTACCAATCTGACAACATCTCATTTGACAATGGGCCAACACTTCTGATAAAAGCCAGGGCTCATGCCATCGGGCCCTGGAGACTTGTCCGGATGCATGTTAAACAGAGCTGCCTTAACCTCCTTCTCTTCTACTTCAGCTAACAACATTGTGTTTTGATCCGTAGACACCTTACTAGTCACACAGGATAAGACACTATCCCACTCCGTTTCAGTTGCTGTGAACAGCTGTGAGAAGTACCCTATTATTGTTTCCTCCAAACCTGTTCCCCATTCTACTTTCTCTCCATTATTATCATGAAACATATTGATTTGATTTGCCTTCCTAGGTTTCTTGGTTGCAAGATGAAAGAACTTACTATTTTGGTCCCCTTCTCGAAGCCAAAGTTGCTTAGATCTCTATCTCCAAAACACCTCCTGTTGAGCATAAATTTCAGTTAATTTCTTTTTTTCCTCATGAGCAACTTTCAGTGATGCTGCGTCTCTCCTTCCTTTGACAGTTCTCAGGATTTTTTTGCAACAGTTTATGCGAGTTTTGAAACTTCCTGTAACCTCTTAACCCCATTCTGATAACACTTCCAAACAATGAGACAATTTTTCGTAAAAAGAGCGATTTGGATCATGATTCCACACATTCTCTACCAACTGATAGCACATAGGCTCCCTTAGCCATGCGTTTTCGAATCGAAACATCTTTTTCAACCTGGCATGAACTACAGTCTGAGGTTCTAACCATAATGGACTATGATCAGATGTAGAAACTTCCAAATTTGTGAGTTTGGCATTAGCAAACATATTGAGGAACTCCTGATTTACCAATGCTCTGTCTAGTCGCATCTCTATCTTATCATCCGGATCTGAGCCACGTTCCAGGTATACTGATAGCCACATAAAGACATATCTGTTAACTCACAATCATTTAGAACATTTTGAAATCCCTGCAATAGATATTGAGGATAAGGCCTGCCACCTTTCTTGTCACTTTGGGACAAAACATTATTCATGTCACCAATCAAGCACCATGGTAACGAATTATTGTTCGACAATCGCCTTATTAAATCCCAAGTTTCTCTCCTCTTGGATCTGTCTGGTTCCCCATACACACCTGTTAACCTGTAAACTTGCCCACCCTTTGTTTTTACTTGCGCATCAATGTGATTTTTATTTAAAGATTTCAACACTACTTCTTCCTTCTTTCTCCAAAGCAAAGCCACTCCGCCACTGTGACCTACAGACTCCACCACTACCATACCTTCAAAATGAAGAGAGATTCTAACCTTCCCAACTGTTTCTTTCTTACAGATAATTTCACACAGGAAAACATAATCGGGTTTCTTTTGGAGCACAATCTCCTTAAGGAATTGTAAAGCCCACGGGGTCCCAAGCCCATGGCAATTCTAGCTGATAATACTCATAATGTTAGGCGAGCACCCCCTGGAGTACTCGCCTCTTCTCCGTTTTTTGGAAACATTTTGTTGTTTGGGCCATCCTGTTTATTGTTTGTATTCTCATCCTCCTCTGATTCCATCATAACTTCAGTATTTAGGCCCATTGGGTCATCCCTACTTTCCTCAGTCCTACGTTTTTTGGACTCTACAACAGTAACCTTTCTCCGAGTGATAGCTGGCATGACTTTCGCATTGTGATTTTGGCTCTCTGTTATCCCTGACATCCCGCTTATTTGAACATTTTTAATTTCTTTCCCTCCACTCCTCCAACCCTGGGTAACTGTCCCCTAATTTTGAGGAGGCAAATGAGGATCTTGATTGCTATTACTTGCTCGAAACGGATTTTGAAAATCGCCGCCGGTTGTTTTCCGATCAACACCTTCGACCCCATTACGTAACCATTTTGCACCAATAGGCTTCACTTGTTTTCGAAATGGAGCACGCATCCATTCTCCATATGGCCTGACAATGTCACTCTCCTGTGTAACAAATAACTTACTGCAGAACTTGTCTGAATGGCCTAACAGTCCACATATGAAGCAGAAAGTTGGAACGTTCTCGTACTTAAAATTTATCCAGAACCATTCGTCTCCAGCTTTTCTCACCTTCATCCTTCTCTTTAAAGGTTTCGTAACATCTATGGTAACTCGAACACGAAGATAATCTCTCCATACAGGATCAAAATTTGTAGAACATGAACTGACGAACGTGCCAATATAGTTTCCCACCTCTTTAATTATTCTTTCTCTCATGAATCCTACTCTGAGGTCGTAAACCTGAACCCATAAATCCATCTTGTTAAGATCTACCCATCGAGGATTGTCCCCTTCCTTCAGTCTAGCCATTACCAAAGCTCTTCGTTTAAAGGACCATGGGCAGCCTTCCATCACTCTTTTCACATCCACCTCATGATAGGACTGGAATAAAAACAAATTGGTCTCCAATTCTTTGATGTAAACACCCATTCCTGGTTTCCAAAGGGCTGCTAATGTCTGCTGCATTGCTTGAAAATCCACATGGCCATCTGAAATAAATTGGGCAACAACACAAAGCTTTGCGTCAAAACCAGAGAAGGCCTGATCATTACCTATTGTATCCTCAACCTCCAATGCCAAACTTACTTCATCCTCATCTTCCAGTGTAACATTATTCATAGATGTAACCAGATTGTTTGTGTAATCCATGATATTACTAATTGAAATCGGCGTATGTGACGAAAGACTAAACCAAAGACAATAGACTATCAAACCATGTCAGATGACAAGACGTAAATTTATCTTTTGGTGAAGGTTAAGATTACTGTGATCGGGAACACTTTATCTTTTTTTTAGTATTAAGCTTCTATAATTTTGATGTGTACTCGGGCGTTACATGAATCCTAATTTGTGGTCGGAGAGGTTAAAATTCAGGAGAATTATATTTTTGCTATTCAAAAATATTTACAAAAGATTATTTCTTTCATCTTTCGCGATTGCAATTATGAAATATATTTTGTATTAACTCGTTCCTTTTGTGGTAAATATTCATGATATTAAAATAAATTATCTAAAAAAATAAAATAAGTACTTCAGTTATAATAGTTTCGGTTATTGTCGAAGCTAATCAAAAAATAAATAATAATCAAAATAATCAAAGGAGCTGAAAGTATTTTTTTCTTATAATATTACCATTTTAAATAAATGTAACATTATCATATTGTTATAATTGTATGATCATAACAAAATATTATGACTAAAAATAAGTAAAAACAATTTCAAAATTTTAAAGCTATAGTAATTAAATATTATAATTATCATACATATATAGTTAAAATTATTAAAAATTATCATATAAATATATATATAATTCACTTAAAAAATTCACCAAAGCAAAAAAAAAATAATATTTCAAATATCAATGTAAAAAAAAAAATTACAAACCACATACGTAATTGGGGAGTAGTTTTTGGGTTATGCACTTGTGCATCAATGCAGATGTGATAGTTCATAATGGTTGAGCTGATATATTCTTTCTCAACGATAAAGATAGATTTGAACCATTCAGCTTACAACCATTCAGCTTACACAATTAGAAAAACAATGATCTTACTATCTTAACGCATAAGATTTACCCGATGAAGAGATACTAAGAGAACACCGTAGGAGGCGGCCGGAAGCCCCAGTGAGAAGGGTCGAGAGTCTTTCGGTTGTTGGGGTGAGGAGGAGAGGCAGACCGAGGAGGTCATGGGAAGAGCAGCTTAGGTTGGATTTGAAGGCTATGAACCTAAGTGAGACCATGACCGCTGACAGGTGCTAGTGGAGGCGGCAGATCAGAGTGGTGGACTCTCTTCTAGGGGACGGCTCTGTAGTGGAGAACCTCAGAGTTGGGTTGTCTCGGATGGCCATATCTTAGGAGTTCGGCTTTTTTCGCTATCTTTTTCCAGTTTCATTTTTTCATTTTTATTATCATATGTTTCCCGGTTGTGCAGGTGCAGGGAGCTTCGCTTGGTGGTATCTAGGGGCATGGTAGGTAAGTCCCGTGTGGAGAAAGCCATGGGCGCAGGTATTGCTGTGAACTTTGTCGCATATCTTTTACATTCCTTTGTATATATCACTCACCGTATATGTCGTGCACATAGCCGAGGGTCTTCACGGATACAGCCTCCCTACCCTAAAAAGTGGGGGCATGGTCTGCGTACAACCTACCCTCCCCAGACCCTGCTCTGAGCGGGATATACTGGGTATGTTTGGTTTGGTTTGGTTTTCAGTTGCCGTTCTCCCTTTTCAAAAAGTAAGAGTTTCATGTTTTTTGTTTTTAAAATTGTTTCTAGTGATTTATTTGACCAATTATGAACCCGTTTGTCAAATCTTATTTATCAGACATAAATAACTTATTTCTGAAAAAAGTAAATCAAATTATACTTTTTTCTGAAATAAATTACTTATTTTCTACATATAAAGAATAATAAACCCCTCCTAAATATTTAATCCTAAAAATTAGTATGTAAATGTGAAATTTTTTCTCGAAATAAATCTTTATTTTTTAAGGGGAGCCAAACAGGCTCTATATTTGTCTTATAATTTTTTTATAAATTTAAAATAAAAAATGCTTTTCTAATTATGAAGTCAAAATGTCAAACAGACAAAAAAATTTGACCTCTTTCTAAAATGAAAAGATAAATTCCCCAAAACTATAACTTTTTAAACATTTTATCCTTTTTAAAATCCATTTCTGGAAAATTTAATAAATGCCAAATATTAGGATTTTTCTTTATAATCTAAGTAAACACCAATAAATATGAAATATTAGAAAAGCATTTGTATACTAATTAGAACAAGTAAACTATTTTTCAAATGAAAAATTAGTTATTACTACTAAAATAGTTGACTGCTCATTCAATGTTTTGAAATGTAAGAGTTTCTCATAAAAATTATTTCTTACTAAATCATGTTTTCTGAATTCATAGTATCAGCTAAATCATTTATTTGTGATGATTGTCTATCATACGAAATTTGAATAAGTAGCATATAAATTATAAAATACAACAGCAGCTCAGTATAGAAGATGATAAAGTTTTTTTTTTGTTAAACTTGATTTAAAGATAATGAAGTTTAATTGTTATATAATTAATTTATTTTAATTGGATAAAAACTCATAAGTATTGAAATATTAGAGAAAACTATATGCATTTATTAATATAAAATAATTACTACAAATGGTAAGAAATATGATTGTTTATTGATTAGTTGTCCTTGTATATATATTAACCAATAGATATTTATCTTTTTAACATATTAGCTTAACCTTTAGTTGGCCCAACTAACCAGCCAAGCCCAACAGTTGTCAATGACAATGAACTATAGTGTGCTGCTGGACTCCTAAATCCTAGTAACTTTGTATATTATAATTTATGATGATTTTCTCTATAATTTTATGAGATATTTGGATTTTGTATTATATATGTTAATATTTTTATTTCCAATGTTATATTGTTTACCCTTTTTTAGTGTTAAGCTTTATAATTTAGATGTGTACTCAGTCATCTTACATGGTTAAATGAATCCTAATTTTTGATCGAAGGTTAAAAAGAGGAGAGTAATATTTTTGCAATTCAAAAATATTTGTGAAATATTATGTCTTTCAGCTTTTGTAATTGGCAATTATGACATATCTTTTGGATTAACTCGTGCCTTTTGTGGTAAATATTCACGATATAAAAATAAAAATCTAAAAAATGAATTAAATAGCTCAGTTATGTTGTAGTTTTGGAATAAAACTTGATTATATTAGGGAATTTAATAAATATATTAGGTTTTTAATTAGTTATTGCAAAAATAATATCTTTTCAAATTAATTACAAATATACTATCTTATATTATCTTAATTGCAATTATGAATTCTTTCCATATCATCCGTGTCTCTCTTCTTCACTGTCATTTATCTTCGACCGTCTCATTTCTTTGAAGCGGGACCGCAGGTCAAGCTTGTCTTCTCCTACCTCCATCATCTTCCTTGATTACTTTTTCATCTTCCATACAAGCCTGTCCATCTTCCAATTCATCTTCTCTCACTTTTTCATCTCACTTCTATATTACTTCATATATTCTCGCTATATATATATGATATATACATATCATATGTGAAATTGGTTGTAATTGCTGATGTTTGAGGGTTGATTGTTGATGTTTGAGGTTGTGAAATTGATTGTTATTTGTGATGGATACGGTGGTGATGGTGGCTATGGAGGTGGGAATCGTAAAGGTGGTGGTGATGGTGGTAGCTATGGAGGTGGGCGTCGTGAAGTTGCAATTGGTTGTTTTAGTTACAATTGTGGTTATTAGCCCTTCAGGGGCACTAATACCTTTCTTTTTCTAATAATTACAACTGAATTCAATCACATGCAACCGTACGTAACTACATATGCAACTGAATGCAACTAAAAATTAAAAGTTAAATTTTCATTTTTTGATGATGCTCAGCCCTTAGGCCTTATATAGATGTGGAAGTTGGTAAAAAAATAAAAATTCAAATTACAATTTTTAGTTGAATTCAGTTGCATATGTGCATATGCAACTGAAAACTAAAAGTTAAAATTCTATTTTTTAATGATGCTCAGCCCTATATAATAGATCTGGAAGTTGATACAAAAAATGAAAATTCAAATTACAATTTTTAGTTGCATTCAATTGCATATGCAACTGAAAACAGTTGCATCTGGTTGAATGTAGTTGAATCCCGTATTTTTGCAAATTTTTTTCAAAAGATGGTATTTTTGCAAAAGAATTTTAAAAGAACAGTATTTTTGCAAAAATATTTATATGTTGTGATATTTATGAAAAAAAGCGCTATTTGGGAATTGTCTAAGCATTTAATCAAGAAAAGTGCTAAACAATTAATTAAATGTTAATATAATAATAATATTATCATACACAGTGCCATGCAGAAGCCGTTAGCAAAAACCTATCTTGCCACCCCAGAGAGATAGCTGTGCTCTCATCTCTTTCAAAAACCCTGAATCCACCATTTTCTCCATCACATTGCACTGGACAGTATTGGCTCCTCATTTTGAGAAGAAGTTTAGCTTGCATAACAGTCCTTGAGCTTAGCTTAACTCCTTTAAATCCATGGCCGTCCATTCTTTCTTTCCATGTCTTCATCTTCTCATACTTGATGCAATTAGTATCATCTTTTTCGTAGTTCATGAAGCTTTTGATCTCCCTTCCAAGATGATTTTTCTCGATGCTCAATCTCCCCTTGCTATCGAGTGGAAGACAATCGTCTAAAGAATCAAACATGGCTGCAAAGTAATGTAAAGATTCCATGAATTGTGCTAAGAAGCTTCTAGGATTTCTACTAGCTTCTTGTTCCACCAAGATTACTATGGCAGGATTTAAGAAATGTACAGAGTTTAAGGTATCTGAAATATTGGAGACACTAGTGAGTGTATTTAGATGGAAAACTAAATTAACAGCCACTGTTTCATTGTTCTTTCTCTTTATTTTTGAGAAATTACTTGAACCTCTTAACAATCCTTGGAATTCGAAAACCATGTTTCTGAATCCCTTTGCAAAACACACTAGTCTTGCCTCAGTTTCTTGCAATTCTTCTAAGCTTCTTCCGCAGGCTGTTATTCGTAGAGATATTCGATTGCTACTCGTGGCCTTATCCGCTAAAGATTGTATAAGCGAAGGCCATTGGAAGCCATAGGAAACATCAAAATCAATGACATGCAAAGCCCTGTTATTATACTCTTCTTCTTTTTCAAAAGCCTCAATAATAGCCTGATTAGCGGTGAAATGAGCAAATTGATAATAAGGAGAAACCTTGTAAAGCTCAGTGAAGGCCGAAAACTCTTCTTCGGCAGTTGGTTCCTTCATTATCATATTGTAGAAAGGCGATTTTCGCGTAAGAAGCCTTGCCACCAAGCCATCAGCAAAATAGGCTGCAACCCTTTGGACAGAATCTCCCCTTAAACATACATTTTGAAACAACTCGCTCAAACTCTCGATAGACGAATCCAGCTTGTTTTCATCTACAAAAGTAGCTGAAATAAGCAGCAAATGGATCAAATGAAGGCCTTTTCCATCTTCAGCCACTCCTTTTCTCTTGTGGTCTAGTTTTAACATTTGTTCCCTCAATTGAAGGAGACTGAATATCTTACCTTCAGAATATTCTTCATTCGAGCTTACAGGCTCGATTGATGCTTCTCTTTTTCTTCTCTTCCTCTTTATATCGAATTCAGAATCTGCGACAATGGCAAGCGTCAGAGTTAAAAACTCTTCCTGTTCATCTGTATGTTCCATGCATACAAGTGAGGAAAGAACTAATAAAGTGAGAACTATACAAGGAACCTAATGTAATAAGGCTTATCAAAGTCTTATATATTAAAGGTTGTTTAAAGCCAAAAAATGGAATAGGTATGGGAAAATTCTTGAAAATTAATACTTGGATGGCATTACATGGAGTAGAAACAAAGACAAGTAGGAGTTCTTATAAACATATTAACCCAAATGAATGACTGGAAGATGCCAAATGAATAAATATTTTGTTAAGTAGGAAAAATTAAGGGTATCTTTTGATACCTAAGAAAGTGTTAAATTTCTTCTCCTATTGTTCTAATTAATACCATAGAGTGATTAGTGAGGTATATGCTGAGTAAACTATGAAAGATGATTGTTTTGTTTTGTTTTATTTAAAACGATTTGCATGGAACAGGGGATCAAGAGAGATGCCATTTGAAAGTGACAAAAGGTGAGCGAGAAAATAAGAGCGAATCTAACCACCGTCTGCAGCAAACAAGAACTTGTCTTAACACGACCTTCTAGATACGTCTCGCTCATCGCATCTGCATGCTAACCATAGTAGACTTCGAATCCTAGTTGCCTCACATAAGAGTGCATGAGTATCTGCTTGGTTAATCCTTCCAAAGCACTATCTATATAGCTACTTACTATGCATTTCGTCATATTTCGAAATCTCGAATTCTCAAACTGCCAAACGAAGGGTATAAGGCTTTGTATAACTCTAACCACTTGCTCTAACAGTAAGTCGAGTCTTTTTAAGGAAAGTCGAGCCTTCAAACTTTGTCAAAAACAAAATGAACATGCGAATGTGTTTAGTTGTATATTACTGAGATTATTTTTTATTGAGAAAAACATTTTTTTTTGTTATATACATTTGTTGTTTATGAATTTGTCAACAATATTCTACGTGCGGGGGCTAATGAACCCTTTTTTGCCCCCAACCTATGGTTTAAATTTCCGAAAACACATGTTTGTGTTGGCTAATAAAAAAAATAAAATTATATTAAACAAGTACGGAATGGAATCAAAAGTTGTTACATATTGAAAACTCTGTTTGAAAGAATCAACCTGATGAACAAACTGAATAAAACACAAATGAAGTTGTTAACATCATGACATAAAATTTCAACTCTATATGACTATTCAATATTGTTGTTCTTGTTAATGGAGAAGTGTTTGTTTATATGATGTTAGAAAAATAAATATAAACAAATATAACGGAATTTGTCCAACGAAAATGATTGCGTTCAAGAAGCAGTATACAAATGGTGTATAAATTAATTCGTGAATGTTAACTGCTACGATGGCTGAGACACTTATTAATTTGAAACTAAAATCTTTTGTTACGGGACTGTCGAAACTCCAATAGATTCGAATGCCGATGAAATTTTTTATTTGACAGTCCTTATCAATGATGTATCAGCCTTAAAGAGAGGTACATAATTTTTAAGTTGAAAAGAGAAGACATATGAATGAAATGGTTAGATTCTTGTAGTTGAAACATGAAGTTGACATATGGCGTAGCTATTCGTCTATGCGTCTGCAGCATAATCGGGGTTGAATATACCTCATATGGTGCCACTGTTCTTGGAAGCTCTGACATGGTAAAGCGATATTCTCAATGGCATATGATAAATTTCTAGTGTAAGCTCCGGATCAACATTTTTATGGGCGGATTGTTTGAAATTAGAGAGGACGGATGATTCATTTTTATTGTTCCCAAAGTTAAATTAACGTAGCATAGTTTGTTTTAAGGTGTCCCAGACGTGCGTGTTGCAGATAGGCAATTCTATTTCTAAACCTATTCACCACCTGAAGCAGTTTTATGTCAACATTTACATTACGTAATTAGGTGAAAAATTCTTTCCTATACTAACCGATGTTTCCAGATTATTTTTAAATTTTGATAGATGGAGTGATAGATAGTTAATAAATATAATAACTATTAGGGCTTGATGTGCATGAGGTTGTCCTCAGGATTCCTTGAGGTCAAAAGATTTTCAAGATTTTCAGTATAAATTTAAGTATATATATGTAAATTACTGTAAAAAAAAATATATTTACAAAATTGCTTATGCGGGACCTTTTGTTTTATAGGAACAAAATCTTTTAATCTCAGGATTGACAACCTAAGGATCGTCAAGTAAATATTTGACAATTGATAAAAGTTGACGAATTTGGTATTTGTACATCTTGGATATGCTAATATGAATTTGAAATATGAAACTTTTTTATATTTGATTTAGTTAAAATAAATTGTTTAGATATCTTGGATATGCTAATATGTTTTTGAAATTGTTAACTAGCTACTGTATTTTGAGAAAAACTATTTCATTTAACGTATTAAGACATCTTGTTCCAAATTCTGGTTCTTTTCTCGAATTCTTCTGGCCATTGTTTGTTCTTTTAGCATATTAAGTTTGGCTTCTCCATTTCCTTTAACTTCGAGAAGAAATTGAATTTTATGGTCCTTTCAGTATGAAATATTTATATTTGTAGATGCAGTCCTTGCCTCTTTTTCAAATATTTATGAATGTAGTTTTGCAGCAATTTTTTTTACGTACTTTCCAACAATTCCTTCCAGATTAATGTAGATTTTAGAAAAGTTTTCGGCAGAATTTTGGAACAGAAATCAGCAGCAGTTTTCTGCCATTTATGCAGTTTTCTGCGTGATTTTTTGCAGCAGTTTTTTGCATATTTTTACAGAAATAGTACCAATTTCTGTAGAATTTTGGAGCAGAAATCTGTATTCTACAATTTTATGCGTGACTTTTGCAGCAGTTTTCTACGTGATTTTTGCAGCATTAATAATACCAATTTTTTATCTAAAAATTGTTAGAGCCCCAAAATATGTCCAAAATTGTTCCCAAATCCTTACATAATTGGTAACTTTCTTAAAATAATATGGAAATCCGCGTGCATAAATATGCGCCCACGAATTAAAACCAACCACTTATCAATGCCACGTCATTTGGGAAAAGTTTTGGAAATATTTTTGGGATACCTAGCATTGCTCTTTTTATATACCTAAACTTAGATGACTGGTGCTGAGTTGGAGCTAATGCATAATGAATGAGTTCTTAGGGTTTTTATCAGATGTTATATATGCAACTCAGTGAATTATTTAAGATGACTTATTCTTTTAAGTGATTAAATTCTATGATATATTTAAGCTACAAACCTTCTTGCCAAGGCATCATGTTCGTGACTAGGATAATGTTGAATAAAAATATTAATTGTAACAGTAATCCTGATGCCATAAACATTCTTATAGAAGCAAAGGAGCAAAGCCATTTACTAGGTTCCAAATCAACATTTTTAGTGTTTTTTTTTTTCTAAATTCATTTTTAGTGTTTTTGCTGTTCTTGTTTGTTTTCAATTTTCTTCTAGGATCCTGCACATTTGTCTGGAAAAGCAAGTCTCTCCAATATCTTAGTATATCTTTAATTCAATTCTATTTCTTTGCTAAGGTTTATATATGTCATCTAAATTTGAAATAGTGAAGTTAATCATGATAAATTTAAAATTGTAAAAAAAACTTGAAAATAAGATATATTGACTCATATTTATAAATACAATTATAAATGAAACATATTTAGAAATCAATTTATAAAATGGGATATATTAGTAAAAAATCCTAAAATTATATGTTGACCCTAGTCCATTTATGACACTCAAAACTAACTAATACTAGTTTATAACCCGTGCGATACACGGATTTTTTTAGATACATAACAAATTATATTTTATGTTACAATTATATTTTTATATAATCATTATTTACAATATTTCATTTTAATTTTAATATTAATAATTTAATATAAATTTAATTAATGATATGCATGGTTTAAAACTTGTATTATAAAAGTTTAAAATAAATATGTCGTTGATATAATTCGAACCTTAAAATTTTCGTAAATTATATCTAATAATTCTGATTTTTTACTAAAAATCTAATGGTCATTATTCGTAGTATACAGATTTCTATTATATTTTATTAGTGATTAGAAGATATGATGTGATATTTTTGGTTATATATTAATTATTGCTAGATATGATATGATTGGAATATATGATATGATTGATGATTTTAGGTGTTCATAAAAGATAATATCTTCAACTAAATGTGAAAAAGGCAATTGACTAATTAGCATTCATTATATTATGTTATTATTTGTTTTAGGTGTTTTAATAGTATGGATATCGTATATATTTTTCTTATAATAAAAGTTAAATAAGTAAATTCACGAAATACTAAAAAACATATACCAAAAAATAGGTACCAATATTTTTAATGTTTCGTCTATTATATAATTAATTTTAATTTAATATAATTTAATATATTCATGTTTACGGATTATAATAATGTTTCTTTATTATAAACAACGTATACATATTTTTAATATATTTTATTAATAATTAAAAAATATGATGTGATATTTTCGGGTATATATTAATGATTGTAAGATTAATTTTAAATTAAAAAAGTAACGTGTTTCTATTCTAAAGGAAATATTAATGATTAAAAATATGATACGATTGATTTTTTGGTGTTTATAAAAGGTAACATTTTCAAGTGAAAAAGGCAATCGACTAATTACCATTAATTATGTTATGATAATATTTATTTTAGGTGTTATATTTTTTTTTTGAAAGTGACGGTGTGATATTTTCGGGTATATATTAATGATTGTAAGATTTGTTTAAATTAAAAATATAACGTGTTTTAATTCGAAAGAAATTATTAATGATCGAAAGATATGATACGATTGATGTTTTTAGGTATTTATAAAAGGTAATATATTCAGCTAAAAGTAAATGTGAAAAAGGCAATAGACTAATTACCATTAATTTTATTATATTAATGTGAAAAAGGCAATCGACTAATTACCATTAATTTTATTATGTTAATCGACTAATTACCATTAATTATAACTTGTTTTAATTCGAAAAGAACTATTAATGATGGAAAGATATGATACTATTGATATTTTTAGGTGTTTGTAAAAGGTAATATCTTGATTAATTACCATTAATTATATTATGTTATTATTTATTTTGATATATTTATTTTTATTTATAATGAAGGATAAATAAGTTAATTCACAAAGTACAAAAAAAACAGGTACCAAAAAATAGGTACCAAAACTTTTAACGTTTCGGCTTGTGATATTTTCGGGTATATATTAATGATTGTAAGATTAGTTTTAAATTAAAAAGATAACGTATTTTAATTCGAAAGGAAATATTAATAATTGGAAGATATGATATGTTTTTAGGTGTTTATAAAAGGTAACATCTTCAATTAAAAGTAAATGTGAAAAAAGGTAATCTGAATACTTACCATTAATTATATTATGTTATTATTTATTTTAGGAGTTTCTATAGTAGAGATATGATATAGATTTTTCTTTATAATTAAGGGTAAATAAGTAAATTCACTTAGTACCAAAAAACAGGTACCAAAACTTTCAATGTTTCGGAATTTATATAATAGTATAGATTTTCAAATGGTACTCAAAAGGTCGTAGTGTGTTGGGATATTTGCTTAATTCAAACATATATTCTGTTATTCTAGTTATGGAAATAAGGTGTTATATGTCAATATGATTTAGTCAATCGTAATTGAGAGATTATAGAAGTCTGAATATGTTTATCTTGAGCAGCAAGAATAAGATAAGAATAAGATAAGAGGTAAGATGATATCAAATCATCGTTCTTATCCTTAGTTTGTAATGGTTAGTTTTTCCTATTTAAACAATGTAATCGTATTATTTTCATATCAATGAGATGATGAGTTTTCCTCTCTGTTAAACACTCAGTATACATATTCTTAGCTTTACTCGTATTATTTGGTATCAAAACCACGGTGCTTAGGCAATTGTATGCCTAAAATCCAACCCAAACACAAAAAGAACGTGATGGAGTCGTCCAAGAGAAAGGAAGGAGCAATGGGTTTGAATTACCCGATGCTAACGCGAAGCAACTATACAGCATGGTCTCTAAAGATGAAGGTGTTCATAAAGGCGCAAGGAGTGTGGGGTGCGATCGAACAGACGGATCCCAAGGCAACCGTGGAAGAGAAAACGGTGCAGATGGCCCTAGCAGTGATTTATCAGGGCGTGCCAGAGGACATATTATTGACTATTATTGAGAAAGAAATAGCCAAGGAGGCATGGGAGGCGATCAAAATGTTGTGTACGGGTGCAGAGCGAGTAAAAGAGGCAAAGGTGCAGACGTTAAAAGGTGAATTTGAATCCTTGGTTATGAAAGATACTGACCAAGTGGATGATTTTTGTATGAAGCTGAGTGGAATTGTGACAAACATAAGAGTTCTCGGAGAAACGGTGGAGGAAGCGAGCGTAGTAAGAAAGATATTGCGAGCAGTCCCTGACAAGTTCCTTCAAATCGCCTCAAATATTGAACAATTCGGAGATATAAAGGTTATGACAGTTGAAGAAGTTATTGGGCGTCTCAAGGCCCACGAGGAGAGGATGAAAGGGAAATCTGAAAACGTTGGTGGACAGCTACTACTTACACAGCAAGACTGGGCAAAAAAAACAAACAAAAATGGAGGATCAAGCCCTCAAAACCAGAGAAATAGAGGTGGATATGGTTTTCGTGGGAGAGGAAGAGGCATCCCTCGGTACAACGGAGGTGGCAGAGGTCGTCAAGATCAGTCCAGTCAGAGTGAGGGGTCAACTAAATTTAACAACGCACCGCGTGATAGAAGCACGATAAAATGTTTTAATTTTAACGTATATAGCCATTATGCAGCCGAGTGCAGGAAACCACGAAGAGAAAATGAGAAGAATAAGTAGCAGAACCCCGAGTCCAATCTTGCCCAATTTGAAGACGATGAACCTACACTGTTATTGTCAGTGTCTGATCAAAAGGGAGGAGATAGAGTCATGTTAAATGAAGAAAAAGTTGTTCCAAACTTTGATAAGAATGGAAACGTCAAGGCATATGTCAGTACCTAGTATCTAGACAACGGTGCCAGTAACCATATGACTGGGCACCGTGGAAAATTCAATGATTTGAACCAAAACGTGACTGGACGTGTCCGATTTGGTGATGGTTCCACCGTCAAGATTGAAGGGAGGGGCACAATTAGATTCAAGTGTAAAGACGGAAGTGAACATGCACTGAAAGAGGTATATTTTATCCCAACGTTAATGTAATAATATTATATCCTTGGGACAGCTGTCTGAAGACGGAAACAAGGTGGTTTTAAACGGAGATCATCTGTGGGTCTATAATGGAAACGATAAGCTGTTGATGAAGGTATAGAGATCTGTGAACATGTTGTATAAGATAGTTCTTGAGGAATACACTTATGTCTGTATGTTGACAAAAGTAGAGCAACTGACTTGGCTTTGGCATTCGAGGCTAGGCCATTTGAATTTCCAGGCATTACATATGATGTCAAGCAAAGAAATGGCGAGAGGCCTACCTAAATTAGTTCAGCCAAAGGCGGTGTGTGATGGCTGCTTATTATCTAAACAGTCAAGGAAATCTTTTTCGTCCAAGTCAGAATTTATGGGAGAAAAGAAGCTCGATTTAATTCATTCGGATTTGTGTGGCCCGATATCTCCACCAACACCAGCAGAAAATAGGTATGTGTTTTTATTAGTTGATGATTGTAGTCGTGCAATGTGGGTGTTCATGTTAAAATCCAAGGACCAGACTCTTGAAAAATTCAAACAATTTAAGGCTCTTGTCGAGAAAGAGGCAAAGGATACAATCAAATCTTTGAGAACGGACAAAGGGGGAGAGTTTACATCGAACGAGTTTGAAGACTTCTGTGCAACTGCTGGCATAAAAAGGCAACTGACTGCACCGTATACTCCGCAACAGAATGGAGTTGTGGAAAGACGAAACAGTACTGTGATTGCAATGTCCAGGAGCTTTTTGAAGGAGAAAAAGCTGCCAGCTGTGATGTGGGGAGAGCTGTAAGGCATTCAGTCTATATACTGAACCGTCTAACAACAAAAGCTTTAGCTGGAGAGACCCCATATGAAGCCTGGTCAGGTATTAAGCCAAAACTTGATCATGTATGCATTTTTGGCTGCTTAGCAGATGTCAAGGTTCAAGGTGGTAACCTGGGTAAGTTGGATGACAGGAGTATTGATATGGTGTATATAGGGAAAGATCCAGGGACAAAGGCTCATAGATTGTACAACCCAAATACTGGCAGACTTCATGTAAGTCGTGACGTGGTGTTCGAGGAAGAAAAAAGGTGGAACTGGGAGGTTTCTGAAACACAAGATAATAGTTCAACTGGGACCTTTGTTGTTATTGATGCACAAAATAATGTACATGGTGAACTTGAATTTGAGATGGACTCGCCTCGCACACCAAGTAATGTAAGTAACTCCACACAGCAATCTGATAGTGAGGGGTATGTCTCTGAAACATCAGCAAATTCGAGTGAAGCATCTGAAGGTTCGAGCGAGACTAAAAAGTTTAGGTTACTAAGTGATATTTATGATGACATAGAGGAAATAGAAATCTCAGATGAATTGTTTCTAATGGGTGTTGAAGAACCAAAGACATTTGAAGAAGCAAAGACCAAAAAGGAATGGAATGAAGCAATTGAGAAGAACAAGACCTGGGTTTTAGCGGATTTTCCAGTAGGACGTAAACCCATAAGTCTGAAATGGGTTTATAAAGTAAAAAAAGACATGAATGGCGATATAGTGAAGTATAAGGCCAGACTCGTGGCAAGGGGTTATGTGCAGAAAAAAGGAATTGACTTTGATGAAGTGTTCGCGCCTGTAACTCGATTAGAAACAGTGAGGTTGTTGTTGGCGTTAGCAGCAAAACAGGGGTGGCAGGTGCATCATTTGGATGTAAATTCGGCGTTCTTGAATGGTGAGCTGTTAGAGGAAGTATATGTGACTCAGCCTATTGGTTTTGAAAGGAAGAATGAAGAGCACAAGGTTTATCGTTTATTAAAGGCGCTCTATGGCCGACATCAGGCGCCTAGAGCATGGTACTCACGCCTCAACAAGTACTCGAGGAGCCTGGGATTCACTAAGTGTCCATACGATCATGCTGTGTACACAAGGCGTGAAGGTCATGAATGTTTGATAGTGGCGGTATATGTTGATGACCTCTTGGTGACAGGGTCAAGTATTGGGAATATATTGAAGTTTAAGAAGCAGATGGCAGATGAATTTGACATAAGTGATACTGGAAAGCTGGCATACTATCTTGGTTTGTAGGTAAATCAGAAAAAGGGGTTCACAGAGGTTAAGCAAACAACATATGAAAGAAAGATTTTGGAAAAGGCAAACATGTCTAATTGCAAGTCAGTTAGATATCCAATGGAGTCTAAAGTACAGATTGACAAAGACGAAGGTGGAGAACCGGTGGATTCTACATTGTTCAGAAGCATCATTGACGAATTGAGGTACCTCGTACACACTCGCCCAGACATTGCTTATTCTGTGGGAGTTCTGAGCAGGTATATGGAAAAGCCTACATTGTTACACTACAATGCAGTGAAGAGGGTGTTGCGTTACATCAAAGGTACTCTGGAGTATGGACTGGTGTACCTACAAGGAACTGGGAACTATCTATTAAGCGGTTACTCGGATAGTGATCATGCAGGAAGCCGAGATGACAGAAAAAGCACGAATGGTATGGCGTTTTATCTAAACGAAAATCTGATAACATGGGTTTCGCAGAAACAGAGATGTGTTGCTTTGTCTTCGTGTGAAGCCGAGTTCATGGCTATTACAGTTGCAGCTACTCAAGGCATTTGGTTGCAGAATCTGTTGAAACAAGTCATCGATGTGTTCCCAGGGCCTGTGGAAATTTATGTGGACAACAAGTCTGCAATCGACTTGACCAAGAATCCAATCATAAATGGTAGAAGCAAGCATATTGATATGCGATTTCATTTCATCAGAGATTGTGTGGAACGTGGAGAGATCGTCGTAAAGTTCGTGAAAACCCGGGAGCAAAGAGCAGACATATTAACTAAGCCGTTGACAGCTGCAAAGTTTGAAAAAATGCGTACTGCATTGGGAGTTAAAGACCTGGGAGGTTAAGTTTGAATTAAGGGAGAGATTGTTGGGATATTTGCTTAATTCAAACATATATTCTGTTATTCTAGTTATGGAAATAAAGTATTGATATGTCAACATGATTTGGTCAATCGTAATTGAGAGATTATAGAAGTCTGAATATGTTTATCTTGAGCAGCAAGAATAAGATAAGAGATAAAATGATATCAAATCATCGTTCTTATCCTTAGTTTGTAATGGTTAGTTTTTCGGGTGTTGGCCCCCAATATCACAATTTGAAAGAAAATGGCCCCAAATATCACAATCTGAAAAGTTGGCCCCATATATCACTCCAAAATACTACATCTTGTAGCGTTTTCATTTTTTTATGAAAACGCTACATCGTGTAGCGTTTTGAAGTTTTTTTTCTTTTTTTTTTTTTTTACTGTAAACGCTACTTTAAGTTTGGTTTTGGGCTTGTAACACTACTTTAAATTTGGTTTTGGTCTAGTAACGCTACTTTAAGTTTGGTTTTGGATATTTTTTTCTTTTGAAACGTTACTTTAAGTTTGGTTTTGGATAATTTCTAAAACCCAAAATGGAAACGTTAAACCCCAAAAGTTAATTTTTGAACCCCTAAATTTAATTAAAATTGTATTTTTAAATTTTAAAATTTTAATTACAAAATTTAATCTGGCGGCCTAATTTTTAAACGCTAACGTGTTTAAAAATCATGAAAAGTTAGGGTTTAGGGTTACAACCCTAAACCCTAAGTTCGTATACACTTTATTCGTCGTTCAGAATATTTTTAAAACCCAAAATGGAAACATTGAACCCCAAAAGTTAATTGTTGAACACCTAAATTTAATTAAATTGTAATTTTTAAATTAAAAAAATTCAATTTTAATTGAAAATTTGATTATAATTTTTTTAATATTGTTTGCAAATATAAATTTTAGGAGAAAACAAAAAAAAAAACTAGCGTTAACACTAAGCACTTTCTAAACTAGCGTTAACACAGAAGACACATTCTAAACTAGTGTCTTCACTCCCAAAACACAACATAATCTAGCTTTACTAAAAAAAAAAAAAAAAATCCTCCCCTACAAAACGCTAAAAGCAGTAACGTTTTAAAATATATATATATATATATATATATATATATATATATATATATATATATATATATATATATATATATATAAAGCGCTACACGAAGCAGCGTTTTTACTAAAAAAATTAAAACGCTAGACGAAATAGTGTTTTGGAGTGATATTTGGGGCCAAGTTTTTGAGGATATTTAGGACCATTTATTTCAAAATTGTGATATTGATGGCCTTTTCTCTAGTTTTTCCTATTTAAACAATGTAATCGTATTATTTTCATATCAATGAGATGATGGTATACATATTCTTAGCTTCACTCGTATTATAGTGCAGGCTTACAGCTTGAGCAAATATAAGGGAAACCAGTTCATACGGATTTTCAATAAAATGCAATTACATATTTTACTTCCCTCTCGTTTCGTCCAACTAGCCATTTCAGCAAAAGCTTATGACATCAACATGTTAGTATGTAACAAACAACAGGGTTGATCAACTTTTTCTATTTTCTTTTGAGGGCAAGGTTTTATTAATCCATGTAACCATTAATACGATACAAAGGAAAATGAATCCTAAAAATCTGAAAGCTAATATATTGAGTAACTTCCTGCCTTCCTCCCTCCATTAGGCACAAGATGTTGAAAACAACACCACCCAATTGCCATATCAAATTGCTGCTGCTTCTTGGCTTCCCAATTTTAGATAAATTTGCGGTTTCAAAGTTTGCATGGAATACACAAGTTATTATGCATCTAAGGGTGTCGTATGAGTACCCCCATTTTGAGTAATATTTGCTTCAGTTAAATCTTCGTCAACAGCGGCAGGTGCAACCATACCGTTTGTGACAGTAACATATGGACTCTGGTCTATCAGGGATTCCTCTGGGGTACAGTGTCCAGGACTTTGTGACTGCAAAAATGACAAGGAATGGTGAACATAATGTACATGGCAAACATATTTTAAATATGAAAATCAATAATCTAGAGAGTTCAGCTATGGGAATTTAACAGCAGACAGAATTTAAGCTCATCCCTAAAACCAGATTTAAGGTTGACCAAAATTGACTTGCATATAGTAGAGAAGCAATAGAGGGAAGACCTGAAGCAAATAACTGGAGATGGATAATTTCGTGAATATTTACTAACTCTAAAATGGTTAGCCAAGACCCTCTAATCTTGTTTTAACTCTAATATAAGTACATAGTCAATAATATCACCTTCTTTTGTTTATGTGTAAGAGGACTAGAATGTAGAACATCAAAATATTCATTAACCGCACGGACCCACCTGCAATATTAAAGAGCAGGTTAAAAACAGCCATATCAAAATATGGTAAGTTTTCAACAAAAAGAAAATGTTAAACATGATAACATTTAGGATTACAGTAAAAGAAAGTCTGCACTGATTATTCTCTTAGAAACAAACATTAGCCTTGTCCAAAAAAAAAAAACTAAACATTAGCACTGAATAGTGAAAATCATAATCCTGAATAGACAGTTGGAATCCAATTTAAAATATTCAAATGTTGTAACATACACAAGTGACAAGCCCATATCAAGAGTATAAACATTATATTAAACATTTTATACTGCTGTTCTATAGACATCTACCTATTACCAAGTTGCTATTTCATATGGACAAAGATTATTACGAGAAAGCTAGTAATATTACCACAGACCAGATGCCGTTAACCCCTCAAAATAACCCAGATGTCCACCATGTTTGGTTGTAGCCAGGACAACGTTTTTGTTTGCTCTGCGCAAAAAAGAAAAAAAAAAGTATTAGGTCAGGTATTAAAACAAAAGGATAATGCAAGTAGCGAAGCTGAAAATGTATTTAGCACAGAGTGTTCACCTGCATTCATCCCATGGAATGGCTTCCCCAGGACAAACTGGATCGTCCAGAGAACTAATACAAAGCAGTGGGACAGACACTCCTTTCACATAACCAGCAGAGCTAGCCCATCTGTAGTACGTATCTACAGTCTAAATGAAGAAAAATGTTATCAAGAGGGGAAAACTGATAGTAACTGTCTTTGTGTATTGCTTCTTTTTGTGTGTGTGTGTGTCTGACACAGAAGTGGGGTAGGTTAATATGCACCTCGATTTTAGTAGCAACACAAGTGGCATATTTATCAAAATCCCGAATAGTGCGCGCCTGTAGATGCAGAAAGGACCAACCAAACACAAAACATTAGTCAGTAAAGAAAGGTTAATAATACTGATCATTCAGAAATATACTTCAAAGCATTTGATTTTCACATGTTATCAAGGAATTTTTCTAAAATGCTTCAATGGCTGACAAAAATGAAAAACAATGATCCTCTTATTTCTCCAAGGCAAAAAAGATGAAAAATAACTAAACAAAATTTGAGCATTGCTAAAAGCTAGAACATATGCAAATAGACTACTGCTTCATTAACAGATACTTTATTTAAGAAGTACAGTTTTTAGCAAACCTGGCCTTTTGATTATGTACATCATTATGATCCCATTTAAAGGAAATATAATCAAAGGAAATATTTAAAGTGATCCCATTTAAGGACACTTCTGAGCAAACCCGGCCTTTTGATTTCAATATGAACCCTATTAAGGTGAAAATTGAAGCTTGAAGAAAGATCACTTTACAAACATTATGACTAAAATGGCTACAGCTACAGATGTAATTAGTCAACAATCAAGTATGTGTTGTTCTTAAAGAACATGCCATCCTAACGTTGTGTTTGGTTGGGGTGAATGAAATAAATGATAAATTGTTTTTTTTTTATTCCAATCCTAACAACACAACCTAAAATTTAACCCCCAATTTGAGAAGGAATGCTCCATTCTCCATTCTGCTAGAAGCCAATAAAAAGTTTGACTCAATAACTGATGCTTAAATTAGGTTGTTCTGAGTCGCAAAGATATTGTTTAACCAACTTATCTGTCAGCATATATCCTCAGCTCTATTTGAACCAATTAATTGCATCGAAATTCTAACAAAAGAACCATGGTACTGTTTTTTTTAATTGCTAACTACACCAAGTACTATTTAAATAAAGATTCTCACATATTATATTCTAAATTAAAATATGTGCTGCCAATTAAAAAAAATGACACATTTTTTGTATAAGAAACATAATTCAACAAAATTTTAAAATATGAAACATAAAACCAATATTCTAAAGGTTCAGCATAATTTTTCAGTACATTAAAACATAAGAGTTATATATAACAACTTCATTCCAATTTTTAAATGGTCTAATACAGACAAATCGTTATAAGGTCTTGAATCCTCAAACAGTAAACAGTTGATAAAACTGAGCAGGAGAGAAAAGATGGAAGTGAGTGTAATCGATTTTTATCCTTGTAACTGCACTTTTTTTCTTGAAGGTTCCTTGTAATTGTACTTGAGGGAGAGGAAATGATATGGAACTAAAATAAAGGATGTATTTTCCCCCAAAAAGTAATAGATGGCTAAAATTGATACATGTGTCTTGAGATAATGTATGGAAATTCAAAATCATAAATGCATAGTCCACTATATTCATGATATCAGAAGTTGTAGTAAGAAGCCAACCTTTAGGATGCCTTCCCAATCACCATGTTTGGTAAAATGGGCCTCATTCCTGGAAAAAGAGCAACTACCCGTAAGGCTTCTTAACTGAATAAACAAATTATATACCACATATAATAAGAGTATGTAGGTTCCGTTTTTGGTCATTGTCGTGGTCGCTTCTGTTGGTATGAAACTTGCAGAACTCTAACCTTATATTTCTTTAGCCGATTAACATTTCCTAAATAAGTAAGAAACTAAATATAACAAAGAAATTGTCAGAATTATTATATTGACAACTACTAACTATAATATAGAACAATATATATTTTAAACAGTTACACTATATTAGCCAATTATGATCCAGTAAAAAACAAAATCTGTAATTCTATTAAGGAGGTTACAATTAAGGAGGTTGTAACCACTTGCCTGATAATAATAGTAGAAGAGTAGTGTTAGGTACCAAACGTTGTTCCCAAATGATGTGACAGACTGCTAGTTTGGCAAATTTTAATTGGCCCTAAGTATTGCTAAAACCGATAAGAATGTGACATGTAGTATTTTGGGAAATATTTAGGGTACGAAACTGGAACCCCTAGCGTTTGGCATAGTAGAAAGCCAAGAAGTTTTCTATAGTTTAAACTTTAAAGTATACAATATTAATACACATATATCAGTCATATAATATTAAAATATAAACTCATAATGATTTGTGCATGGCACAGGTATAGGCTAGTACTGACAGAATGTTTTAAATAGAAATTAAATGTATTAGTAGCTGGATGGCAAATAGTTATCGCATATAAAGTTATTTGAGTAGGAGGTATTGTAGACATACAACATCGCATAACCTTGAAGTCCAATAGCAAGAACATAGTCATAAAACCTTTGCACAAGTCTTCGTTTTATGAATCTGGAACCAATCTGAACAAAAAAAAAAGTGTAATAAGTGATTTTATCATACCCACAAGTACAAACTTTGGCCAGAACTAAGGGGAGAAAAGGTTCATCTGCCAAAGATGTTATCTTACACAATACTTTCTATAGTATAATGACTTTAAAAGTGTAAAACTGTTGATGTACTGGTGCTACTAACATGTGCTTAAGTGAGAACATGACTGAAAGCTATTGCTAACCTAATATATGAAAGCATATCTGCTTTGGAAAATGTGTAGGTGTGGGCTCTTGTAACTAATACATCTTAACAGGCTAGCCTACTGCCACTAACAAAATATCGTTTTTATTTACAAGTACGACTAACCAAGAGGTCCCACGGAGAGCATATAACAGCGGCACCGGAAACAGGAACTCTATCACCATCTTCTCCGAGATACTTCCCCTGAAGAAAACAACCGAATAGTATGTACGTATCAGTTAATCATATTCATATACTTTATGATAATTATTCCGATCAACCTACAACTAGAATGCTGCTGAACTTATGGGAGTTTTGCTGCAGTTAAGCTTTTATCAATTACTAGGAGATAACCTGTGTGAAGCACGGGCCGAGATTAAAATATTAATTTTATTAATTTATTATTAATATTAATCGGTTTGAATGTCAACACTTAAATATGAATAGTCAATTTTCTCTATCTTAGGTGCAAATGATAACTCTTTTATAATATAACACATGTAGAAAAAAATATTCGGTGTTATTAGTATAAGTTAAATTTGAATGTAAACATTTATTATCTCAAATAAGAAGTTAACTTTGAAACGGAACAACTTCCAAAAACAGTATTTCTGCTAATAATAAAGTGTGTATCCGGGATCATATCTTAAATTTCAATCTCCAACAAGGACATCAAGATGCTCACTTTCGGTTTTTTCTTCGAAAGAGTTAATATACAAAAAGTCAAAGTTCGAGGTAAATCAAAGTATAGTGGAAATAATTACTTTCACATTAAGACCTTTCACAAGCACAGGAGATTCGTTCACAAACAACCAACTTATAATATGGGGCCAGCAATCATTGTAACCACACAAATAAGAAAAATAACACACTTAAACGTACCACAATGTTTGCACCAATACTAAGTCCAACGAGATATAAAGGAGCATCAGGGTATTCTTCCCGAAGATGGTTATTGATGTCTCGTATATCCATTGTCCATCCAGCATTATAAATGCGTTCAGACTGCATCAAATTATGAAGTAGGCTGTATTAATTAGTGTCGTGATAAACAATGAGCAGCTGTAACCTTGAGAAAAAAAACTTATAACTTAACACCATTGCACCCAAAATGAATATAGCGAAAAGAAGAAGAAGATATTGGAGGTTGATTCTAGAAATCATAGTACTTTATGCACGATTCACCATTCAATAATTACAGTAATGACTAAACTATCAATATAAAGCTAGAAAATGTAAGGGAGCAATATAAAGCTAATTAATTGGTGCTAAACTCCTACGCCTTCAAAAGGCAGAAAATGGAAAACGATACTGACTGTAAATATCAACACCCTTCCCCTGATACGCATAATGATGACTAATTATCACTAAGAACTGAAAATTACTTACAGTAATTGACACGCCGCCCATTCCTCGATGATTGGTCACCAAGACATTCCATCCATGTTTTGCCATCTTGAAAGCGAAAAGTTTAACATACTGCAATAGATGTAGCAAAAGAACTAAGACCAGATGTCTCCCATAACCACAACCAAGTCAGTATTCCATATTCTTGTGAGGTCGGTTAACTTCTCATTATATACATTGTTGCTAAAAAGTAGTCTCTCCTGATAACGCACATCAGCTTTAAGTCTAAGAATAAGTAAAAATAACCGCATAAATCCCTCACATTCATCTATAGTGGCATCTCAAGGTTCTTCATACTTTAAAGCAAAACCTTACCGATAAAGATCTAACTATTCAGGTTACCTACTATCACAAATGTAACAAAATATGAATCACTGAATCATTGTATGTGCTAGAAATATATATTGTGCAGTAATGGAGGGATCCATCGACTCTCACATTTAAAATAGAACTTATCTGCCATTAGAAAACATCTCTTAATTGCAGCAGCTGACTATTTTGTACTATAAGTTGCATCCTAAATACTTATAAACAATGGAGTAGGTATCATAGAGTTGGTGACTCCAGACTACTCGATGGTTGTGATAAATTCATCGATGCAAGCTCAAATCAGAACTGGGTATAGAAAAGACTCAATGGACACAACAGTATCTGCAGTTGATCTTGCATATACAGGCTCAAGGTAAACATTAAAAGCAAGTCCTGGCTGGTTTTATATTATCAAAGTTTCATTTCCCATACCACACCTCTTCAGTAATTTGTATACAAATATTTTGCTTTTGTAGTACTCCCTCCGTCGCAAATATTTTGGAACACATGGAAAACATAAATCACAGAGAGACTATCAATTAAGAAATTGTTAGAGAAGTGAATTATTCAAAAGACATCCTTTGGTGACCTTAAGTAATGCATTTTAACAGTTCGGTGTGAATATACTACAGTATAATCTAGTGAAGGGTAGTTTGAGAAAAAAGTCATGAAAGTGTAGTCAAGCTCACGAGCTACCAGCAGCACAAACTTACTTTAAAATTGTAATTAGAATATATTGACTTATAGGAGAGTTTAAACGTTAGTAGCCCACTTTCAAGTTGATAAAGAGATGAACTTGAAAACGATAAGCTCTTTCACCGCATCAGTACCACTTCATATATAAAGTTATAGCATATCTTTAAGTATTACAACTTACAGCAGCAGAAGAATCACTTGTCAATCCGGGAACCACAACCACGATAGGAGTTGTAGTGTTCTTTGGAATAGCATTGCTCTCGTCTGACGGACTTCCTAAGATTGCACAATGAGTGGAAATGTGAATAATGAGAATACATAAGAGCTCTGGTGTACTTGCAAGTTGCAATATTAGTATATAGAAACATGTTTTGCAATTGTTCCCCGGATTGAGATGCAGTAAAGTCAAAGAAATGTTGAGTTGCTTACCACATACACATAATATGTCTTTTTTAAAATGTAGTTAAACTGGGACCCCGCATAGGATATTCTACCGGGCTATCTATATAAATCATACACATGTAAGTTACAAGGAGTAAATAATATTACATGGTTGACTAGTACAGAAAATCAATGTCATTGTGAATAAGGAGAGATACTAGGTTTAGTTTACAAGGCTACCAGTCTAAAATGTTAATAAAAGGCTATGATGATAAGCAGTTACTACAGAAGAAACTATGTTACAAATGTGTGTGGGTGCATTTACAAGTCATGAAAAAATATGTTAAAAGTTTAGCATTACCATTTGAACTCATCAACCAATCCAATGCAATAGTTCCACCATCAGATGCATGAAATAGTTCTCTGCAATAACATATAAGTTAACCGAACACTTGACTTTTAGAAATGCACTAGATCTACAAGGCTTATACCCCTCTCCTATCGGTAATAGGAGGTCGAGTGTTTAAGCCTGCATGGAGGCAGGGTGCGTGAGTACTTAAATTTATGTAATTGACCAGCCAGTAGAACAATTTAAAATATTACCTTTTGTAGGTGAAAGCAGGAGGCCTCCCAAAAAGCTCTATAAGTGTAGTGTGAAAGTGTGGACTTGCAAGCCATGGTGTGGATAAGTACCTGGTTAAATGTTAATCAAGAATTCGTGAAGCTCAAATATATATAAACACATACCTGGTGGGAAGAATTCTACACCAGGCATAGTTTTTGTATTAAGCATTTCCCGATTTAAGTATTCACTATCTAATATCTATACTAAGACATCAAGCATGAATACAATTTTCACCAAGTGAGCTCTTGAATTGTGATCATAGTAAACGAGCAGTGTACAAGCTAAACTTTCTAATGTACGCCAGCAAATCCTGAACAGAACAAACAAGCTACTGGCAAACAGTTATATTTCCTTAACAATATAATTTGAACTCGAGCCCGACTATTTTCTAATGAGCCTAACTTGAGCAATGCAAAGCTCGACTCGACTCGATTTCAGCCCTGCACAAACACACACACACAAACAAAGACATTAATATATGAAATGAAAATAAATTTAAAATACCTGGTGTGAAGAATTTTGCACTTGGAAACAACAGAATGGTAGAGGTCAGAGCCAGAATGATAAGTAAGATTAACAACACTCCCACCAGAGAAAAGATCTTCAAAGAAATGGAATTCCAAGAAATTGTACAAAAACACAAGAAACACACAATAAAGTCCTATTAAATAATGGGTTATAGGTATAACTGATAAGGCCTTGAATAAGAGTCTGTAGCCACTAATTTGTGACACTTCAATTGATTCAGCACAATCCTCCATTAGATTTTGGGTTCTTGATGAAAACAATACAAAAAGAACCCAGAAAAAGAAAGGGCAAGAAATAAGTGTGTTTGTGAAAGTGCTTGAGAGAAACAAAAGAGATGCGACAATTTTTGTAGTGGGGGCGGAGAGTCAAGAGTGGCTAGCGGTTGGGTGGAAATTTATGTACCCATAATAAAGAACGACAAACACTTGGATTTCTGGCGGGCGCTGAGCTTTGTGGACTTGCTACTTTACTAGCTACTACTACTACTAAAATATTATTAAGGCATTTGATTTTTCTCCATATAATTTTAGGTGTTTTGAATATATATCCCCTCAAAAAAAAAAGGTGCTTTGAATATATATTAAAAAAATTTATTTTTTCTTTTTTTCTTTTTTGAATAAAAATATAATATTTTTATTTTTATTTTGAAAAATAAATTTTAAAAAATAATAATTCTATCTATATTGTCAAAATACCTAAAGTTACATGAAGAAAAGTCAAATACCTTATATAATGGATTAGAGGAGTACATGAATGGATCAGGTGCGCACAAGGTGGGATAACATTTTCGTAAAACAATCGAATATGGGGTATTTGGGGCAAATTTTCTACAATAAATCAACTTATTTTAAAATTTATTTTATGAGATCTTTAACTATTTTTTGAAAAGTTTATTTTATTTTTTTGCAATTTAAAAAATTTCAAACATACACTAAATACTTGTATAAAAAAATATCAAAATATGAAATTTTTAACCGAAAATAAGTCAATAACGATTTAAAATAAGTCTGGCCAAACAATCGCATGGTTTCGGTGTCAGGTCGATCTTATATTGGGGGTGTTTTGGGAAAAATTATTTTTTAGAATAATTCAACTTATTTTAAGATTTTCTGAAAAATTTATAAGAACTTATTTTAAGGTGCTACCAAACAGGCCCATTATACTAACTTATGACCCCAGTGCAGTCCTTTTCAAATATTTATAATTATATTAATTTTTTATGTCAATGAATTAGATCATATATAATTAAATTTTTTACATTAAATAGATTTATCAACATTAGTCTTGTATACTAAATAGAATTAATGTAAAAATTCATATTTATCTTTTCTCATGAAATTCTGAATGTTTTCATTTTGAATATAATTGTTAAATTCTCACTAAATTAAAGATAATTTTATGAGTTTCGTGTGGACCGTAAAATCATACAAATCTAATTTCTAGAAATTGAGATAGAGCCCAAATGGTAAATATGAACGTTTTTTAATAGTAAAAAAATAAATAATATTCAATTCTAATACAATCTTTCTTAATTATATCTTTTTTAGATTATAATTTTTTTTTAAAAATCACTTCTAATGCA
Organism: Saposhnikovia divaricata; assembly: GCA_036435485.1. Taxonomy (NCBI): domain Eukaryota; kingdom Viridiplantae; phylum Streptophyta; class Magnoliopsida; order Apiales; family Apiaceae; genus Saposhnikovia; species Saposhnikovia divaricata. The sequence goes on from CM071598.1 coordinate 54,823,623, forward strand.
ACTTTTTCTAAGATATCCTTTTTAGATTATAATTTCTCTTTTAATATGATATAATCTTGATCGTTTATTTTTATCAATATCAGATTCGACGGTTGAGATTATTTTGATAGTATAGTGACCAAAATTTTGGATAAGATCGCTTATTATATATAAGCATATAATTTCACGGTAGTAGTTATACGTGGTTAGAGTTGAATATCAATATTAAGATATTAATAATTCGATATGAATTTAATTTGGATCTAATCTACGTACAGCATTTGTTAGTCAGGGAGGCATGCATGTATACATCTAATAACAAGCCTAATTGACTGTAATGCTTTGCATTACCTACATGACCTCTTAACTGAGGGAACCTCTAGTTGTAGAGTTTCTACTTGTTGTAGTACTTATAACAGGCATCAAATTCTACCTGTGGAACTGTAATTAAAGTCAGAGAATAATGCTTGAAAGAAGTTCCAAGGATCATGCCTCAAGCTTGAAGACCAAGACTATCAAAATAAACACAGTTGGAATTTGGAGAATGAAGATTTGCCTAAGTACCAATTCGAGAAGTGTTTTGATCTATTCGAGAAGTCTAGCATTCCGACAAGTCAAGGATTCGATATCTACAAGGACACTGTTCGATATCTCTTGAAGTCAACTAGTCAAAGCCTCATTCGACAACTCAGAGATTCTACATGTCTAATACTCTATTCGAGAACTCAAGAAGTCAACAAATCAAATCATCATTCGAGTTCTCTAAAAGTCAACAAGTCAAAGATACATTCGATATCTCAAGGACTAAAGAAGCTATTCGACATCTCAAGGACTCCATAAACTAAAAGCTCTATTTGACAAGTCAAGGATTCCTGAAGAAAAGACTAATTCGAGAAGTGATTCAATATGTCAATTATACAGTATTCGAGAACTCAGAGTTATCTATTAAGTCAAATCTAGTTCTCGAATCAACCACTTAGTTACTTCTCGAATGCAGTCTTGGAGACAAAATACTGAAGAATTGTACAAGTCAGAAACCTGCAGCAAGCCAAAATAATTTCAGAACCACAGTACTGTAAAGTAATTTTAGAAAGACTACAAGAAGCTTAGAGAGATGTCTCAGGAGACAAGCTGCTAAAGAAGTGGATCTGAACAGAGTTAAAGAAAGTCAAATCTCAAGCCGTTTGGATATTACTCAAAAAGGGATAGACATATTAGAAAGTAATTTTGTATGTCACCCTGTTTGTAGTAAGTAGCTGTACTCATGTTCTATAAGAGTACAACCTCACTTCTCTAATAGTTAAGCTTTTCAAGAACATTTAGATATATACATTTTTTCTCTGAGAAAAGTGAAGCTGAGAATACTAACATTTGTATTCACAGTTTGTAGCAAATCTTTATCTAATACATTATTAGATTAAAGTGAGTGATCGTGTTCTTGTGTTTATATTCCGCACTTACATAATCTGTTAAACAAAAACACACACTTTGTTACACAACCAGATTCAAACCCTTCAAACAACCTTCACCTCAAACACTTATCAGAAGAAAAGTTTGAGAATCCATTCACCGCCCCCTGTATTCTCTTCGGTATATTCAATACTCAACAAGTGGTATCAGAGCAGGCTGTTTATTTAAAAACAGAAAAAGATCATGAATACACCAAAGACTACTGGAGCAGTGAAGGTCCCTAAGTTCGACAAAGAGAATAAGAACCTCTGGAAGATTAAAATGTTGTTGTTCATCAAAGCTGTCAACCCTCTATATCCTGAGATACTCAAGAATGGTCCCTTTGTTCCACAACAGGAGATTCCTGAAAAGACTATTGGAACTGTAACCATTCCAAGATCCTATGTGGCTAAAGAACCATCCAAATGGACAGAGACGGAAAAGGAGATGGTTACTCTCGACAGTCATCTCATGTTATTAATCATAGATTCTATGGAACTGTCAATGTTTGCTATCATAGCCTCTTGCAAAACAGCAAAGGAGATGTGGGATCATATTGAGGTGTTATGTGAAGGAACAGAGGAGGTTAGATAAAACAAGAAACAGATAATGGTCACACAGTATAAAGCTTTCATGGCTCAGACCAAGGAAAGCATTACTGACATGTTTGAAAGGTTTCACAAGCTGGTGACTGAGCTACAGATGAATGGGAAGGTTTACAGCACCAAGGAGTTGAACATGAAGTTTCTATTGTCTTTACCAAACCATCTAGAGCAAAGGATCATTTCTTTAAGAGAAAGAGATTTGAACAAAGTCACATATGATGTGCTCTATGGGGTTTTAAAGACTCATAAGCTTGAGTTGTTCAGAAGAAGGCTATCCAAGCCAACCAAGGCAGAATGATAAACACATCATGTGCCTTGATTGTCAGCAAATCTGTTCAAGACCAAGAAGCATCTACAAGTCAGCTGAGGATAAAAGAGATAGTAGATGATGAAGAAAATGAAGGTGAAGTGACTGAACCTATTGAGGAGAAGGAAGAAGAAGAGTTCTATACTCTTGAAGAGCTAGATGGCATGGAAAACACTTCATATGCTTTCATGGCCAGAAAGTTTCCAAACATCAGATTCAAGAGGCACCAACCCTTCAAAACTAGACCCCAAAACCATTCATTCAACAAGAGCAAGGTACCTGTGAAAGCAAACAAGAATACATTCAAAACTAGCCATGTGGATAGGTCATCTGTAAGGTGTTATAGATGCAATGACCTAGGGCATTTTGCCAGTGAATGCAAGAAGCCTAAAAAGAAGGATAAGGAGTTTCTAGAGCTTGAAGCTAAGTATGAGGCCCTTCTGAAAATGCAAACACAAGGCAAGGCCTACATAGCTAAAGGGAAGTGTTGGGATGACTCTGATAGTGATGGAGAGGAGCAAGAATTCTGCAACTATGCCTTGATGGCTGATTCCAAGGATGAACAATCTCTATCTGACTCTTAGGTACCATCTCTCACTACCATAGATATGTCTGTTTCTGAGTATAAATGCATGGTTGAACAACTATCTATTAAAATGTTTAATATTCATACTAGTATGACTGCTGCTAATGAAGACTTTTTTTTCAGCTGTTTGTATAAAAAAAAATTCTTTTTTCTTTCAACCCCAATTCTTTTCTATCTCTTATTCTTTCATCTCTCCACCTAATTCTTTTCCTATTTCAATTCCAAAACCCCCCATCTCTCCTCCAAAATTCTAAACCTATATTTATTCTAATTCTTTTTCTTTAATTCATCAAATCCTATTTCTATCATACATCAAATTTCATACCCACCCAAAATTTTTTCCTTTTCACATTAAAATTTTTTTATTCATCCTATCACTCCATTATATATACCCACCTATACATACAAATCCAATTCCTTTTCTAATTCCTTAAATCTCTAAAAATTCAATTCTAAAGAGGAATTAATTGCAAGTTCACCTCTCCGATTCGTATTGGGTAAATCTATTTCTCTAATCTTATTTTTATTACGAATTTGTGTTCTTGTAATTGGGGGTTTTGTAGTATTCTTGTTATTTGGGAAGTGGCTAGTCTATGGAGCTCGTACGCATTATCCTCCACCAGATTCATCCGAGGAGGGTGATGACTCAGCTGGTTAGGTATGTTTTCTTTTTTTTTTTGATAAACACCAAAAAATTATTAGAAAGAAGCAGTACGATACATTGTTCAACAGAAACCGACCAAAGCACTGGAAAGACCCTTCCTACCCCAATGAAAGACATCAACTGAAAACAAAAACGAACAAAAGTTGAAACCTACTACTCGAAACTACATCACTCGACATATGCAAACACCACCTCTACCCTCAAGTCATCTCATGCATCTTTTGGACCTTGGCCTGCTGTCACTTCAATCTGCAAACCATTGTTTTTCAAACCCGTCATCTTCAAGTTTTCTCGAGAGATTTTATCCAACAACTAACCAAGCGTTCCAACAACTGCACTTTCAAGGATGTCCTTTGCAAAGACCCATCTAATTATTTCTTCATCTAAATCAACCACATTCTTCCCAAAAGACTTAGAGATTGATTTTAAGACTTAGGTATGTTTTCTACTTTCCCTCGTATTTACTTCCATTCAATGCGGACATTGAATATTTTAAGTTTGGGGGTGGTTTGAGGGTTTAGTAGTTGTTGTTGTATAATTTGTTCATGTAGGATTTCATGTTTTGCATATTAGTAGTAGTAATTCATGCATATATGTTCGTATTAATTATGTTTGTTTCATATAGGACATTCTGTTTTTATTTTTCGTATACCATGTGAGTTCATATTAGTTGCATTTTATGGCATGCATATTTCATGATCCCTTATGACGAGCTAATTCTGATTGGTAGGTAGGTGTCTAATTGAGTGTGGTAATGATGAATAGAGGGTTGACTTATAGTTTCTAAGAAATTGACTTATGTGTTTCGGAAACAAAACTAATTACACAGTCTCATTGGGTGCTTTTGGGCTAGGTTGAGGTCATGCTTGTTTGGATGTTTTGAGATTTAATCACTTGTTTATATTTAGAATTTTCATTATTCCCTTGATGGCCTAGAACATTTAAGTCTAAGTTTGGGGGGAAACAGGGATTTCATGCTTAATTGTAAATAATTGTCAATAATGGCTAGGTGTCAAATGGCTAGTAGCCGGCTCATATTTATATGAGTAGTCTAGGGTTGGAATTGAGAATTCTCATTCCAGATTGCATAGAAAAAAAAACAAAAACAAAAAAAAAACAGAAAAAAAAAGAGAAAGAAAAAAAAATTCAAAAGTTTCAATTGTTTATATGCAAAATTAACTAGGGTGAGCTCTTTAATACTCGAACTATTAAGTTCGCGGGGACTTTGTGCCTAGTGACCTAAGGCTTTTATAGTCTGGGATCCACTAACCCAACGCTCGCTACATGGGTATTATTGTATAAGCCTTTTGGGGTCTCATCCATTGCACGGTTAAATAAGCATGATTGTATATATATGTCGTAGTAGTTAGTAATAAAGCATGAATTTCTGTCTACCTTGGATAAGGATGGAGGTGTTTCTAGGTTATGAAGTGTCTACAGTCTATTCTATTTATAAACCTGTGATTGTCTTGATGAAGAGCATGTATGATCTTTGACCTAGTTTTGGGAGTATTTCTGATGAGCATTGCACACACGCACGTTTCTGTTCATGTATTGTTAGTATACGGGAACTTAGTCGAGCTCTATTTGGATTTATTTGCATTCTCTAAGATATTTGCTTGCTAGTTGGTTTTGGTTAGTTTGAAGGGGATCGTTGCATTTTTCATATTAGTTGCATTCATGCATTGCATTGCATTAGGTTAAATGGATTTTGTGGGTACATTCGCTATAGGCCCTCACGAGACCTTACTCGTCCACTAGGGCTGCCTAGGGGTTTAAAGGGCTTGTTGCATATGCCAAATGCAACCGTGATCACCTACGGAAGTGGTACTAGTTAGTTAGTTAGTTAGTTGTAATTGTTTATGCTTGAGGACAAGCATCGGTTTAAGTTTGGGGGTGTGATAAGTGGATTTTATATCCACTTGGAGCGTTCCATATCGGCTTAAATTGATTGTCTTGGACTCAAGTTTGTTGTAGTCTTGATGTGTTTTTCTTAGTTGTGCAGATTTACAAGAATGTCGATTATGGTAGATGCTTCTATCGTGTTTGGAGGATTAATTGATTAAAATTCGGATTTTCCGGGAAGGTTGCACAGTCTACACTGTTTTGGCCATATCTGGAGTTCTAGTAGTCCGTTTTCAGCGATCTTACAGCTCACGCGAAGCTTGAGAGATTTTCTACAACCTGGGATAGATAGCAGGTGCAGGGAGAGTGCTGAATAAATTCGCACGCGTGTTCTATGAGAAGCAAAGCAGAAAAATTCCAGTTTTGCCCTTTTTCTAATTCTAATTATATTTTGGGCAGGTTTTAGTACCTTAATCGAATTCTAATTGTAATAGAAGGTAATTTCCTGCTGGGCAAGAAATCTAGAGCCTATTTAAACACATCTTAGCATTGTAATTAGGGGAGTTTTTATTTTTTGTATCATAGCTTAGATCTGCAAGAGAGAAAAGGAGAGAAGGATTCAACGCTCGTGACAAGCAACGGATCTAGATCTACTTCATCTTTTGTGTTATTCTGGATTCTAGATTTGTTTTCTTAACTCTTTGTTTATTAATATAATTACTTCTTTTATTCATATCTTGTTTTATATCATGTTTTCATCAAATCCCATGACGATGAACGGTTCAATTATGAGCTAATCGTTGTCATGGGATTCTAACGGATTTATCTATGTAGCTTAGTAGTTTGCATGCTTTAAAGATTTATGTGTGGTGAATTCTTGATATCCTCGTATGGTTGTGTTTCATGTATTTAGATGCGTCGCGAACATCTAATTTATTAATCTCTTGCGAAACGAGAGTGAATCTTGAGATTTAGAACTTGTCATGCTAGCATAGGATAGGTTGATGTTTTAACATCATGATTTGTGGCGTAAATAGAGATATTATGCTACCCTATGTGATCTATGTGGATAACGTTTGCTTAAACCTTTATGTTTTCAAATTCTATAGAGATATAGGGTCTAAACATATTTGGTGTCTACCCATCTTCTATCTCTTTTGTGGATGCATGCGTAGTTTGGTATTAGTATACCGAGAGGTAGCTTTTACTCGTTTCGTGTTGTTCGATCAGATATCAAAACCATCACATGTTTTGATTAAAGGCTGCGACTCTAAGTGAAGTAGACAATGAAGTTAGGATCCTATGTTTTTATTCTTATAAGAAATTCAGATTTAATTCTCATTAGTTAATTAGTTTTTACTTGGCATCTTAGTTTAATTTAGATAATTAAAACCCATATTTGTTAATTATCTTAGCAGTGAATTAAGATCATACATTGTTGAATAGGCACATTAGCTGAAAAGAACTTAACTAGATCTCAGTGGAACGAACTTAATTGTATTACTTGTGACCACGTATACTTGCGTGATTTTGTGTAAACATCAGACAGTTGATGTCAATGCCATGCTAAGGACTCTTTTTGCAAATCAATATGGAGATAAGCTGGTGACTGAAGTCCCTGTTCATGAAATGACCAAATTTGAGGTACTAAGGCTCAAGGAACAATCCCTATCTGGATTTAAATCTACTGAGTTATTCAATAAGGTGGATGCTCTGGAAAAAGAAGTGACCTCACTCAAGCAATCCAATGCTCATCATACAGGCACAATTGCAACACTTACTGAACAGTTGAACACTCAGGCCACCACAACAGCTGATGTTCTTCTGCATCAACAACTGATGCTGTCTGCTATGATGAAGCATATGGGGCTCCCTCTACCTGATGAATCTGTTAATCCCACCTCTTCCAACCCAAGGGTCTCTACCAAAGCCTCTGTGCCTGACAACAAGCTTAAGGGGGAGAAGAGGAACTTAAGGACACCAAAGCCTAAGGGGGAGCAGCAGACTAAGGGAGAGAAGTCTAAGGAGAAGGGCATAACCATAAATGAGGGTGGTCAATCAAGAAGAACCTCCAAATCTGAACTTCATGTTCCAGGCAAAGGGAAAGCCAAGGTTGATGAACCTCCATCCTCTCTGCCAGTGGTTACTCTACCAACTGTGCATGTCACTACTCCAGGTGGCCAAAAGCAATATATCACCACCACAGTGGTTGCAGGGAGTATGCCATCTGACAAACTTCAAATCTCCAAGACTGAAAGTGCCAAGCCTGTAGAAGTGAATTTGATTACTGAGGCCAAGCTACAAGAAATTGTAAACTCAAATGTCTATCATGATTGAATACTTCACTGTAATACCCAAGAAAGTCAACAGCTCATGGTTCAAAGAGATACTGATGATTTCAAAGTCCAAGATATGGCATCTAACCTACAAAACACTACAAGCTTTAAAGTTCACAGAGGTGGATGCTCTAATCAAGCTAATTGAGAAGAGAGATGTCAATGAGAATAACATGAGTCTATACAATGACTTAAGGAATGAGCAACAGGCCAGACTGCCTGAAGTGTGCACTAATCCAGGAACCATCCTTTATCAGTCTGGTACTAAAATTCAAGATGTCAAGCAGCTGGTCATTCCTAGTGATCTCACTCTTCAGAATTACAGACTTGTCATTACTATTATTGAGCAACTGCAAAAGAAGGATGGGATAAGAACTACTGAAGAAATAAAGGCACTGCATATTCTCAGAACATTCATTACAACTGGTGCAATTCCAGAAATATCCAAGCCCAGGAGAAATAATGATGATAAAGATGAGGACAAAAGTGATGGGAGGAGAAGACATCACAGGAGTGATAAGGGTGATGAGGACAAGAAGAAGAAAGATAGTAAGGATAAGAAAGGAGATGTTGACCAAGGAAAAGTCTATGAGAGGAAAAGTGGAAAACAGCAAGCCTTAGGCATTGCTAACTGTAACCTCACCATAACACAAGACTCTAAGTCTAGGGTGAATATAGTTAGTAGTGACCTATCAAAATCTATATATCTGGCTTCTGCAACTGTTTTGCCACCTCAAGAAGATAAGGATATTCAACTCAAGAAACCATCTGTATGTTTCCAAAAGCAAACTGCTAATGGTGTACTACAATGGTCTACCAGCAAAGGTCACAAGTTTCTGCCAAGCAACCAAGTGAAAAAGATCAAATTCAAACAAGCTGCAAGAAGAGTAAAGCCATCTAAATCAAGGGCCCTAACTATCATTCCAGGATTAAAACTCCAACCACTAGATGAAGACCAACTACATTTCCTATGGGCTCATAGAATCTATCATGTTGCCATTGTTGATGACTGCCTTGAAATTAAATATACTGATGGAAGACAGAAGAAATTCAGGCAAGGGACATGTCAGCATTGGGGCAAGCTAGATGATGTAGAAAGGATTATTGCTATGTTGGATTCTAAAGATAGAGTGGAAATAGTATGGAAGCTGGAGTTGATTGACTTTGTCAAGATGAAGAGAGATCACCAGGCAAAACAGAAAAAGAAAAGTGAGGAGCTGTTAAAGAAAAGAGAGGAGGAGTTTGTTGCTATAGAAGCTAAGGCTGATGAGTTAAAAGCCATGGGTCTGTGTAGAGTCAAGTATAATCCTTACATTATTGAATACAAGAAATATGGAAGAACTGTGAAGATTAGAATGGACTACATCAGTTCCTACTCTGAGAAACAGCCGAATGAAGTTCTTAAAGATCTATCAGGCTCTCCTCTAATTGAGGAACTCACTGCTATAGAAGACATTGTTCTTGCTATGGAAGAAAATGCAAAGAAGAAAGCTAAAGAAGCTGAAGAAAAGAAGAAAAATGAGAATCTCGAAGCCAAAGCTCAAGAGATGAATCCAAAAGGATATGGCTAGTAATTCTTCATAACTTGTAAGGATGCCTCTTTGTATTTTCAATCAAATTACATACCTGTACTTTTCAAGTTTTATCTTTATGTATGTTAGGCTTCTTATCAGACATGAAATTGTGACTAAGGGTCTTACTCACAATTTGGGGGAGATTGTTAGTCACAGAGGCATGCCTGTATACATCTAATAACAAGCCTAATTGACTATAATGCTTTTTATTACCTACATGACCTCTTAACTGAGGGAACCTCTAGTTGTAGAGTTTCTACTTGTTGTAGTACTTATAACAGGCATCAAATTCTACCTGTGGAACTGTAATTAAAGTCAGAGAATAATGCTTGAAAGAAGTTCCAAGGATCATGCTTCAAGCTTGAAGACCAAGACTATCAAAATAAACACAGCTGGAATTTGGAGAAAGAAGATTTGCCTAAGTACCAATTCGAGAAGTGTTTTGATCTATTCGAGAAGTCTACCATTCCGACAAGTCAAGGATTCGATATCTACAAGGACACTGTTCGATATCTCTTGAAGTCAACTAGTCAAAGCCTCATTCGACAACTCAGAGATTCCACATGTCTAATACTCTATTCGAGAACTCAAGAAGTCAACAAGTCAAATCATCATTCGAGTTCTCTAAAAGTCAACAAGTCAAATCTACATTCGATATCTCAAGGACTAAAGAAGCTATTCGACATCTCAAGGACTCCATAAACTAAAAGCTCTATTCGACAAGTCAAGGATTCCTGAAGAAAAGACTAATTCGAGAAGTGATTCAATATGTCAATTATACAGTATTCGAGAACTCAGAGTAATCTATCAAGTCAATTCTAGTTCTCGAATCAACCACTTAGTTACTTCTCGAATGCAGTCTTGGAGACAAAATACTGAAGAATTGTACAAGTCAGAAACCTGCAGCAAGCCAAAATACTTTCAGAACCATAGTACTGTAAAGTAATTTTAGAAAGACTACAAGAAGCTTAGAGAGATGTCTCAGGAGACAAGCTGCTAAATAAGTGGATCTGAACAGAGTTAAAGAAAGTCAAATATCAAGCCGTTTGGATATTACTCAAAAAGGGATAGACATATTAGAAAGTAATTTTGTATGTCACCCTGTTTGTAGTAAGTAGCTGTACTCATGTTCTATAAGAGTACAACCTCACTTCTCTAATAGTTAAGCTTTTCAAGAACATTTAGATATATACATTTTTTCTCTGAGAAGAGTGAAGCTGAGAATACTAACATTTGTATTCACAGTTTGTAGCAAATCTTTATCTAATACATTATTAGATTAAAGTGAGTGATCGTGTTCTTGTGTTTATATTCCGCACTTACATAATCTGTTAAACAAAAACACACACTTTGTTACACAACCAGATTCAAACCCTTCAAACAACCTTCACCTAAAACACTTATCAGAAGAAAAGTTTGAGAATCCATTCACCCCCCTCTGTATTCTCTTCGTTATATTCAATACTCAACAGCGTTCTGCTTTAATTTTTTGTGTTTTGTTTTGTTATCTGAATCTGTATCTGTATACATCAATGTTGATGAATACATGGCAGCTATCTCTTTTTTACTTACAACCTCCACGTGCTTTATTTAATTATATCTATTAAATATAATAATTTTTTAATATTTATATGTTCTTACATATCAAATTATTGTTAAAAAATTGATATATATTAGGTTTTACACATTCAACGGATCAGATATCCGACCCAATCCGATCCGATCCGATCCGTAGCTAAATTAGCAGGTATGGATTCTTCCAAAAAAAATCCGACCCATTAATGATCCGATTAAGGGTCCGATCCGATATGGAGCGGATATGGATTTTGTATGATCCGATCCGATAATAATCTGATCCGAATATATTATATTTATTATATATTTTATATATTTATGTAATACATAATATATATTAAATATATATATATAACATATATAATATATAAAATTTTATATAAATAATATTATTTTGAAATATAAATTTGAATTTGTCAATACATGTCATATTTTTAATTTTATTTCGTCAAAAAAATTTAAAATTCTATTTTTTAAATTTAAAAAATAAAAAATATATATATTTAAAATTATTAAACGGATCGGAGGTCCGACGATAACCCAAAATCCGAACGGATCGGATATGGATCGACCTAAAAAATATTCGAATCCTGATCTGATCCGATCCGGATCCGAAAAATCTTAACGGATTCGGATATGAATTTAGGGTAATCCGATCTGAATCCGACCCGTTGACAGGCCTACGTTCAATCATGATTATATCCTTTTCATATTATAATTTTCTTTTTAAAATTCAATTACAATACAAATTTTTTAATTATATCATTTTTAGATTATAATTTTCTTTTTAATATGATATAATCTTGATCGTCTATTTTTAAAAATATTAAATTCGACGGTTGAGATTATTTTGGTAGTACAGTGACCAAACCAAAATTATGGATAGGATCTCTTTTACGCTTATTATATATAAGGATATAATTTTAACATTCCATTTCATATATATTTTAATTAATATTCATTTACATTAAAAAAATTATTTTTTAAACTAAAGAATGAATTGTGAATGTTCATTTTATAGGCATAATATATCTTTTTTGAGAATATTGAGGGTGGTAGGAAGTAGAATCTAAATTCTCCATTGCCGATTTGCCACCTAAAATCTGATACCATGTTATGTAGATTTGGAAATTTGGATTATCAAATCATTTTCGGATCGGATCAATTTTGGGTTGGATCAATTTTCGGTTATTATATTTTTGAACAAAGTATGGATCTGATTTGATTTTGATCTAATTCGGATTAAGATTGAATGAAATTCAGTTTAGATTAGAATTAGTACGGATCCTTTCGGATCACCATTCATTCATTATTTTAATTAATAAGATTTTTTAAAATGCCTCATTATTAAAAATTTTGTTAATATGAAATTATACACTTCTTTCGAAAATTATGATTATATTATTATGATATATTTGTCATAAAATTATTTTAAATATAAATTTTGTTTATGAATGATTAAATTATTGAATAAAATATGCGTTAATGTATGTAGACTATTCATTATAACCTGTTATAATTATAGCAATTAGTTAATTCATCATTTTTCTAATTCAGGATTTAAATTTAGTATTTCGAGTCATATTCGATTCAGATAAATTATTAAGATTTTGATCAATTTCGAGTCATGATGGGTTGTAGTATTTCGACTTATTTTGGTTAAATTTTCAGTTCGAATATTTTTCGAATCGAATCCTGATTTTTGGATCATTATCGAATTCCAATATGGGTGCTGTTACTCAAACATCAGTTTATTCAATTAGGGGTTCTAGATACTGGGCTAATAACGGTTGTTATGTGATAAGGTCGGTTGTGATACTGTTGCTGCTTTCAGGGATGTTGATGCAGTTTGAATCGTTTGGGATGTCTTCAATTTCATTTTAGATTCAAGAATTTTTAAGTTCTATGTGTTAAACGATCAGGAAACAAATCAGCTAATTGTATTTAGTTTGTTATTTGCTTTCCAACTTGGTTGTATCGGCAGTCGGGGGTTTGTCCCGAAACTGTTCTGTTTTATTGAATGAAAATCGTTTTATTTTCCGGCAAAAAAAAAGTTTAAGAACTTAAAAATTGCACGAATAGATAAATTAAATAGTTAAATCTTATCTTTTATCGTTTCAAATTTTGAATTCGATTCTTTTTTTTTTGAATAATTAAGTTTATATGTCTTACAAGTGAGTATTCGTTCTAACAAATATCGGAGGTGAGCGAGAATCGAACTCGTGACTCTCGGACGACGAGAGACAAATCCTTACTTAAACATCTCGAAATTTATTAAAAATAGATACTTATTATAAGACACATAATCTAATTATTCAAAAAATATTTAAAAATTTTTACTTGAAAACTCGAATATTTAAATTGATCTTTGTTCGAGTAATCTAGAATCAGAATTAATTGATCAAACATGGTTACTTTTGATAATTTCTCCAGAAAGAATTGTATGTTGTGTCACAATTATTGTATTACTTGATTTTATAATTTATCAATGGAAATGGTAAAATAATAAATTAAATGACCGAAAATAATATTTTAATAAATTTATTAATCACTCTTCAATTTAAAACAAACATGCCTCGTAAAAAATCTATCTCCAACTCCAAGGACCAGAGCAAAATACCTTCCTATGACTCAAATATCAAAACACCCGCCAAGAAAAACATATACTCCTCCTCCCGAGCATTTTTTTTACATTTTTTTTTCATTTTCAGTTACATTTGTAAAATTTCAAAAATAATAAAATTTTACAATTTAAAAATAAACTAAATCCTTTACTTACGTTCCCTATACTTTATACATTAGTTACACCAGTTTACTCATTTTTATTAATCTTTTGTATTATTTTATACATTTTCCTAACTTTCATGCTCAATTAAATGTAAATAAGGTCTGTGATATGTTCCAAATGGAGGAAGCGGGAGAAAATTGTAAATACCAGGGTCTTCCAAACATGATGCACCGAAGTAAGGTAGCTACGTTTGATTTCTTGAAAGATCAGGTAAGAAGAAAAGCTTTAAGCTGGGATGGGAAGATCATTTCGAAGGGAGGGAAAGAAGTCCTAGTGAAGGCAGTAATTCAATCGTTGCCAACATATGCAATGAGTGTATTCATGTTGCCTCTTGAAACCTTTAAGGATTTTGAAAGAAGTATTTCACGTTTTTGGTGGAACACGAAGAAAAGTGATAGTAGAAGTATTCACTGGATGAATTGGGAACGATTAAGTTTACATAAATCTCGTGGGGGAATGTGATTCAGAGATTTTAGAGACTTCAACATAGCTATGCTTGGAAAGCAGGGTTGGCGCTTTATTACAAATCCAAATAGTCTGGTAAGTAAGGTGTTTAAGGCTCGTTATTTTCCAGATTATAGTTTTTTGGAAGCAGAAATAGGAAACAATCCGAGTTTTATTTGGCATAGCATCTGGGAGGCAAAGCATGTGATTTCTGCTGGTATGAGGTGGAAAATTGGATCAGGTAATTCAGTTAATATTATTGGGCAACCTTGGTTACTTGATGATAATAATCCGTTTATAACTTCAAATGCTCAGGGGTTGGAAAATAGTAAAGTCAGTGCTTTAATGGCTATGGATTATAGAGGCTGGGACGATGAGATTCTAAGAGATATGTTCAATGTTCGGGATCAACATTGTATTAGACGCATTCCATTGAGTGATAATAACAGTGAGGACGAAGTGTACTGGGGGGAAAGAGACATCAGGTCTTTATACTGTTCGTAGTGCTTACAGATTGTTGCAAGAGCAAAAAAACATCTGGCGTCAGGAAGATCAAACAAGTACGTGGCAAAAGACTTGGAGAATTAAAGTCCCATCGAATATTTTAAATTTCTTTTGGAGAGCTCTGTCGAATTGCCTGCCTACGATGGTAATGTTAAGACAAAAAAACATTTCTGTGAGTCCATTGTGCCAGATGTGCAGATTGGGGGAGGAAACTGTGGAGCATATACTGTTTAAATGTGATGTTGCATATCAATGCTGGCAGCAGATTATACCCCAGTTTCAGTGTAATAATGACAGCTCTATTTTTCAATGGTGGGAAAAGGTTCTGGAAGTTTGTGACAATGAGAAAAGAGCCGAAGTAGTGACAATTTGCTGGTCGTTGTGGAAAGCTAGAAACGAGCTTGTTTGGAACAAGAAATATACTCGACTGAACGTTATAATTGCGAATGCCAAGCAATATCTTCTACAATGAAGATTATCCTAGAAGAATACATCACAGCCTCATTATTCCTTCTTCGCGGAGGGAGATGGGTTGGAAAATTGGGTGGCACCACAGGCAGATTTTATGAAGATTTCGGTAGACGCATCTATGTTTTCTGAGTATAATGCATATGGAGTGGGGTTGATAGCAAGGAATGCCAAGGGAGAACTTGTGCAAGCAATCAGGAGTAAGGTGTCAATGAATTCTCCTTTTGGAGGTGTTATCCACAGTTGTCGAAACATATTGGAGAGATTAAACACAGTGTCACTGTTTTTTGTTAAACGATATGCTAATATGGCAGCTCACGAGTTAGCTCGTTTGTCATATTCTTTTCCAGATCGAGTTTTTGATAGGATGTCTGTTTCTATTGGAGTTAAGAATGTACTGAGAAGTGATTTATGGCCTTGAATAAAACATATTGTTTGTCAAAAAAAAAAAATGTAAAGAATTAGATTTCAGAATACTTATATTTGATATAATGCCTCACGCTTTATTCACTTTTTTTTCTTTTTATTAAATTTTACAATAATCATTAGTATCTACGAGAATCGAATCGGACGATTGATGGATAGCATTATCAACTGAGCTACTCCCATGCTTTATTCAATTTTTATTAATTTACTCCACTACTTTATACATTTTCTGCATGGATAGGACCGAGCAGGCGGTCTACGATCCGTATATTACTAATGAAAATTGTGCAATCAATAAAAACACACAAACTCACACGTACTTCAGAAGTGGTGTGCAGGTGTTAATCGTAAATCAATGGGAGTATTATTAGTAGCCCTTGGGATCAACACTATTGCCAAGACGCCGCTCACTGCTGCGCAAATCAGTCCGATCACGAACATTGGCAAGTTTCCGCCTCCAAATGCTTCATCTATCGGTCCACTCGTCACAGACACTATAATCTGCATTGCGTTTACAACTTGTTTACTGTTAGTTCTTGCAAAATCGCAACTTCGATCTTTTTTAAGCAAACATAGAGCTGCTCTAAGAGTTTATGTGGAGAACTGATTAAGAGTTGAATGCGTGCAATTAAATGAACGAAAACTTACCTGCGGTATACAAATCGACACATTGAGAACCCCTAGGGACAGACCTGCATGCACATAGACATATTAAAATGTGAGTGAATTAATCAAAGTTTTAATTAATGAGCATAACTTGGTTCAGCAATGATACATACATATGCGCAGTCTAATGTTTAATTAACCAAGTTGAGAAATAGAGAAGCAGTTCTAATGTCACCTTGTCCTGCTTTCGAATCCGCAGAAAATATAGATGCTAGAGCAAATGGAATGCTGTAAGTCACCTGTTCATCACCAGATATCGTACATACATTATTGTTATTAATATAAATCTATACTGTAGAATGAATAAATGTAAACGGATGATTAATTCCAAGACTGATGTTGGTTTTAAGTTCTAAATCGTGACCTTATTTATATAACATTGTGCGTCTTAATATGTGTGTGTGTGGATGTGTGTTGAAGGAACTGACCGAGAGAGGGATTCCCAGTACTGCAAAGACAACAAGAGCAGCAGCCCTGATTCCAGAAGAAGGTGGAAGAGCATCTCCATCAGGACCATATTTTCGTTCAGACTCAGCAAGTTTAGTCAAAAGTATCATCGTACCAAACGCTATTGCCAATAAAAAGTTGACAAATCCCCACAATTTTTTCACACCACCAACGCCATGGACAGAAAACTCAACCACCAATGATGTTACTCCCAACACCGCGGAATTAAGCATCAATCCCAATGATCCTCTGCGTACTCCCTCGTCATACGCCTTCCCCTTATTCGGATCTCCACCATAAATTTCTTTCCCCATCCAGTCTGTATCAAACAACAAAAATGGATCCCATGCAACCCAATTCAAACATGTCACAACGAGTAACAACAGCATTGGCCTTGATAAATCTCTAAATGCACCTACAATTTCTCCGAAAATTGGAACTCCACCGTTTGAGTCATCGTCTTCTATATCTTCAGGTGCCAATGGCTTTTCTTCCACTAAACTTGTTGCTAGTATTGTAATAGCCAAGAGAAATAAAATCGCTATTATAAAACACGATTTTAGATTTGCGCAATAGACATCACACGCATCGGTCTTTGAAAATGAAAAAACTTTGTAGAGGCTTTTGTAAGATCCAGCAGCATAGCCGAGAACGTTACCAACAGCCATAAAAAAAGAAAAAAACACATTACAACTTCTCATTCGGGCGGTATCATCCTCACATAAATCCGCAAGCAGGGCCCGACACGGCCCCTGCAACATATTATTAGCCACATCCAGTATCCAAAAACCAACCACAAACACAGTTATAGACCGGGGCTTCAATTTCTGGGACAAATTGTCACCAGCAGCATGACCAATGTCAGCAGCAAATCCAATTAAAATGACAGCGGCTGCAACAAAACATGCGCCACCAATAATGTAGGGCCGCCTGCGTCCGAATCTCGAAGTGCAACGATCAGAGTAGTAACCTACAATTGGTTGGACAAACATACCGGAGACAGGGCCACAAAGCCAAATGTAAGCTGACCATGTGTGGGGAATGCCTAGAAGCTGAACGTAAGGAGTTAAGAGGGAGAGCTGAAGAGCCCAACCGAACTGAACGCCAGCTGCAATGGCGGCTATGAGAACGAGCTTCCATAATGGTGTAGCTTCATCACCTTCCAGGCCTCCATGAAAGCTAGTTGTAGCTTTTTCTTCTTCTTGTTGTACCATTTTTATGTGTGTACCTATTTTTATATGCAAATGTTCACACGGTAAGTGTAGTAAATGTAAGTTGCCAATATTAGAAGACATGATACATAGCTACAAATTAATTTTTTGAGTTTTAGTAATTAGAATATAGAGTTTGGAACAGAATCACTAGTAATGTGCGAGTATTTAAATTTTTATAATCTTTCAACTAAAATTTTGAAAAAAAAAAAAAAAAAACGTTTTTCTCCATGTAGGGAAGCATCAGGAAGTTACCTTGGTCTTGGTTGATTCAATTGCCTTGTATCTGTCCTTCAACGTTCTTCATATATACTCCTATCAATATTTTTCGGAATTACCTTTATCTTCGTATTTGTGTCCTTCAATATTCTTGATATATTTAAAGAAAAAACCTATAGTCTTCTACGAATGTGAAGTGAAAGTTTATAATTTCTGTAAATTCATAATGATTATGGATAGTGTGGAGTACTACATACAACCTGAAAGAGAAGCATGACCTATATGTGTATGTATATTTATATCAGTTTCACAATGGTTTGGTATTTTGAGGTCCTTCTCCTTCTTCGGACACCCCCCCTAGTTTATAGATTATTGTCCGAACAACATATCATGCTATATTTGTAGAAATGCGCTCGCTTTGTTAATTTTATGGTTTAAGTATCCTGGATTGGAACGCAAATCTCGTAATAGGAGTGATACAAAAATCTTATATACTTTTGATTTACTGTCTTTATAATTTGGGAGCTAATATGTGCACATCCTTCTTCATTTATGTGTGCACATCCAATGTTGATCACTAACTAAAATACCCTCCATGCAACTATTTTTTTAATTTGTTTTAAATAAAAATTTAATTAATTGAAAATAATTGTGTTAGTTTTAGATGATCATCTTATTTTTATTTCTAACTAAATATGTAAAATATTCAAAAAAAAATATGATTCAAAGTTGTCGAATAGATAAGTTTACCATGAAATATTCAAAATATTCGTGAAAAGATTCCTTTTATATTTATTTAGGCTTGAACTAGTAATTTTCTTACTTTAATTTAAAAATATTGTGTAATATGTTAAAAAAGGCATTAAAAAAATAAATCAAAGGTTAAAAGTTATCATAAATCAAGTTTTT
This sequence comes from Saposhnikovia divaricata, assembly GCA_036435485.1. NCBI lineage: Eukaryota > Viridiplantae > Streptophyta > Magnoliopsida > Apiales > Apiaceae > Saposhnikovia > Saposhnikovia divaricata. Next base: position 54,842,625 of record CM071598.1, read on the forward strand.
ATAATTTTATTACATAGAAGTTATTTATTAGAATCGACCTAAATTGCATGTACATCTTAAATTTAATTTTATAATAACAATAAAATTATTCAAATATACATTTACTGAAATTTTCATATGTCATTTCACAAAACTTTAAAGCACAACTTGTTTGTTTTTATTTCACTTTATGCTTGCACTTTGTTCTAATAAAACTAAATAGTTGAGTAATAAAATAATTGGTTGAACAAAAAAAGAGTTTAAGGATATTTTGGTCTCATCATCAACATTGGGTGTGCACCTATAAGTATAGGTTATGCACATATCACCTCCCTATAATTTTTTATGGTTCCACTTATGATATGTCACCAATTTATCGAAACATATGTTTTCTTTGGGTGGATGCCCTAAATACCCACTTTTTATTGTTTCATAACCAAAATGCCCAAATTTCGCGCTGCGCATCCAAAATGCCCACAGAATACGCCCATGATAAAGGAGTATCCTCGGATACGCCTATGGGGTCGGAGTATTTCATAAGTCACGCCTATGGGGTCTGAGTATTGCGTGGACACGCTAAAAGCATAGGCGCACTTGAAATGGAATGTGTCGTTCAGGAAGGCACATCTGATGATACGCATCTTGCGAAAAAGCTCTGGCTTTTTTGCTCTCGCCAGCAACTTCTCCCCCTTTCTCGTTCACCCCTCTCGTGGTCGTCTAGTCACTACCTACCCACCAAATGAATCGCCTTCATCTCCTCTACAATCCTATACAAGTTTCATATCATTTCATTTGCCAGAATTCGAGATCTCGCGACTTACATTCAAAATCGCAATTCCGATTATTCATTTTTCTCTCCTTCCGTTCACCTCCCACCTGTGTTTTTTCAAGCACGTTATACACACCATTGGAATCGTCTCTTCACCCTCTACACATCCATACCAATTTCGTAACGTTCGATTCGCCAGATTGGAAACGCCCAAATCGAGTTTTTGACACCGACGGAGGTTGCTACAGTATAACGGTTACGCCTCACCCATGGACGTGACCCGTGGATATTTTGGACGGTGTTTTGAAAAACGGGTATTTTGGGCAGTTGGGGGCAAAAAAGTGGGTATTTTGAGCAATTTTTCGTTTTTTTCTTTTAGAACTTACGAAATATAGTTTGTAAGTTTTCTTTGCAGCCGGTGAAATGGAATAGAATAGTCATTCATAATGAAATACTCCTACATCCATGCACATGATGCTACCCTATAAACCTAACTTTAGTTTATTAAACTTGACTTACAGGTTTTCAATCATCCAAGAAAAGGGAAAGAAAAAAAAAACAACAGGTCTCCTGTACATAAGGAGGGATACTATTCTACTTCTACAAAATCCCTGCCAAGTCTCTCATAGCATCTCTTCCTGCAATGACTAGAAGAACCAACTGTCAGGCAGTAAATATGGACACTACTAATCAAGGTTTATATACTACGAATACTGTCTACCCGATCAACGGCATCCATTGCTCTGATCTTATCGATGTTGAAATTAATGACCGGAACAGATGATGGGCGTTTGCTAGGGAAGGTATCTTTCGGATATTCACGGGTAGGGGAGTGGCTGCTGCTCTTACTCAGTCTTTGATACTTGTTTAACCTGGTTCTTGCGGTGTCAAATTCCTGACTCTTGCTTATTCCAGGTGTTAGTTTCCTCTTAGTAACTTCTCGAAGCATTTCTTGATCTTCAATTGTTAATGTTGGTAATGGAGAGCTAGGTCTGTGTGCTAATTGGATAATTTTTTGAGTAGGGGACCGAATTGGGGATATAACTGGGGACCTGATTCCTCCGCTGTCCGACCTTGATTGGCAGACAAGATGGTGAAGCCAAACAACCAAATCAAGAATATAAAGTTCAGTTTTTTCCTTATCTGCATGGTAGAGCGTTTCAATCCTGATCAATTCCATTTCACCAGCAGCTTTCTTGTTCAGTACGGACCTAGAAATCTCAATTTATTTAGAAAAACAATATTAAACAATAAAACATCTGGGAATGAGCATCTGCTGTTTGACTAACCCTGTGTTTGCCCATTCTCCGACCCAACCAAATCCATGATGAGCTCTGTTAGCACAGTACAGTAATTTACATTAAAATTTGATACCAACAATGATATGATAATAAATATGTAGAAGATAAAGAAACTGAAACAATAATAATAATAATAATATAAACTAAATCATGGTCTGTTCAATTTCCAGACATAGGCCTCCCAATGACAAATTGGAGGATCATAATTTATTTTCATAATTTCCTGTGAATATATCAATGTTTTTTAAACCACCTTAACAATCAATTGTACCGCATGAGTTGTTATGGTGTATAGGAAGCTGAACAAACCATACTGGGACTAAAAGGTACAGTTGAGTGAGATGTTGTACTTGGTTGTGTTAGTAGCCATGGGCACAAGCCACTGCAAAATTTTCTCCATTTCAGCTTTGATTTGGGGGACAGTGAGCTGCGATAGCAACGTTGACAAATGAGTACAAAAATGCGCCAAGCTAGCAGTAAGAGAATAGGAAAAAGAGTTGCGACAAGTAGTTTCCCAAAGACTTAATTACCAAAAACAATCATTCAACTATTGGAAGTTTTTCCCAAATTAACCTAAAAACAATTTGCACCAAATAAGGCCATCAACTCAATCGCCAACTCACCAAACTAACTTAATTTGTTTTTCTAATATTATAGATTTTTAGATGGTAACACAAAAAATATTTTGTTCTCTCAAATAATATTAAAACAATGAATTGTAAAACATTGTTTCCCTAATTATTCGTCCCTACACATTTCGTGGAAAAATACACAATATTTATAATTCTTTATCTGAATTCTTTTTAAAATTTGATATGTTTTGGTTTAACAAATTACTGAAAAATCAGGTGCATATGTTTTCTTTTTGACAGAAGAGGAGCTGGGAAAACCAGCCCTCACATTCATTCATAGAAACACTTCCCCATAAAGAGGTACAACACAAGAACGTAAATTTTCTCCTTACTTTAGAGAAAAAAATAACATTCTAGGATTACATTAAGGGAGAGATCCCTAGGAAAGCACTAGAAATGAAACCAGTAGAATATTGGAAATCTAACAAAATATTTGAATTGACCAATTATCTCACCTTAAGCACGTTGTAGGAATCACGGCAGTGAAATCGATTCAACATCAGAAATAAAAAAAACTAATCAATTAATTTGCTGAGTTGGCAATCCAAGTGGCATCCTCCTTGTACTTAAAATTAACTAGAGTTAAAAATTCTAGCAAAACCAAGTTACTGTAATTTTGTAATCTTGAAAGTTTATTGCCTGTTAGCAAATATTGTTTCTAGGTTAAATTGAATAAACACAATTATAGTTGTACAGCTTTTTGTTAGTTCAATATTATCCAAATTAGGAGGAACTGGTGTAAACATGCAGTAAAGAGTTGGAACCTCTAAGAAGAACCAGTACCTCTTCTTTGAGGTTAAATGACCGTAATTTAGAGCGCAAGGCAGACTTGATGCGAGGAGGTAACCCATGATACAAAGAATCTCTTGTGTTCGAAGGAATAGAACTTGATCTGGTCACCTGAGTACATAAAGATTATAACATAAAGTAAGGACTTTCGAAATTCCATCAAAAAAAAAAAATTAGGACCGTCGAAATCAATGAATTGTAAAATTGTAACTCTTAGTTCTCTATTTCAAACTCTACAGGGTAACTTGTTACCGATATCTATACACTAGAACCATATATCCCCTATTAAAGAAAATATATATAGTTATTAGACTATACTATTTTTTATTTAGAAAAACATTACTTAAAAAGTGTGCAAACCGCTGGCAAAAGTACTAGTTAAAAATTAGGAAATAACTACAAGTGATTGTTCTTTAAGTATTCTTTACCTATTGTACATTGGCAAGTTAATTATGATTGCTAATTATAAGTTCCTTAACTTAGTAATATACCAGATTAGAAGGTACTGATGTACTTCGTGAACCCTCACATTTTCTTCATACACAAGTCATGACATTTCAAGTAGCAGCTATATAAGAATATGTTATGGAACTACTTCCTCTTCCACTTCTCCCACCATACCAGTTTATCGAAAGATTAAAGAAGCCCTGACACCATCTATCATTACATTTAATATCAGGGAATAATATCTTATAAAGAGGACTATACTTGCACATCAAAATCTACTAGGTAATAAAAGAGCCACGTTTGTTGATAACTTACAAGTGTGTCAATCTGGGTAACAATATTTGCATAATGCAATGCAAGTCCAGCTGGTCCCAACCTCAGATGGTTGTTTTTGGCTGGTCTATCTCCATCTGCATGAGTTGTCAATGGATTATATATTGATATACATCTACCAGATACACACAACAAAATAACTTGAGACCATTGCAAAAAAAAAAAAAAAAAAGTAATTCGAAAAATTTATGATTGATTTAAAAAAATATTTATTTTGACACAGTAAGCTAATTTTCCATCTACATCCTGCTCAGTCGATTAACATAAGTATGACTATAAATCGACCCTAAGTTACATTTTTCTATTAGTTTTCTTCCCTAGTTCCCTGACTGGGAGGTTTCTTCATCCTATAACTTTTATCATGTAATATCTTCCTTGTCCAACATCTTAATATTACATTACTATTATTATCAAATCATTATCTTTATTTCTTAAAATACTGTTGGATTAAAACTATTAAGCCAACGATCATGTATAGACCTCAAGACTTTACGGGGATCAGGGACACCCGTGAAAAAAATCGTGCGGATCATTTATCTGCATTTGTAATGTATAATCCTACTATACAAGTCACTAGATTATTTTATTAACAAATTGTGTCAGGATGCCTTCAGCCAAAAGAGAGCACAGATAGAATGATAGATGATAGTGGTGCAGTTAAACTAATTGTTTATGTTCAACATCTCTAAGAGTTGTAAAGTTAATGATTCTACAAAGATATGGAGTAATCTATTGACATGCAGAGGGATAATTTCCACCCTTCAAAAATCCAACAAGGATGATGGTAACAACTAACAAGTGATAAACTAGCATGACAGAAAAAAGTGTTGCATTAAAGTTTTAAATGAGTACCAGCACTTCCAAAAGCATCAGAGATCTCTGTATGCAAGTAATGTACAATGTCTACGAGTTTCTCCATCACCTTGTAAACACAAAAATGGTGGATCAATTCGGTCAGTCCAATTAAAACAAAAAAAAAACTAAAATTAAAATTTAAGTTTCTCAATAATTCGAGTTTTATCTCTGATGGTCTACGAAAGTCACACGCATAATAAGCACCAAAGTATGAACTGTATGGTAACGAATAGTTTGTGAAAATTATTACCAGCTACGAAATCCAAAATATTGCTGAGGAAGAACTTACAGGTATCAACCTTTTCAACCAAAAACTACAGTGTAAAATAATAATCTTCCTACCTCTTCCAAAATCTTGGACCAGAGTGACTTCTTTTTCAGACTTTTCACATGCTTCTTTTGACTTTTTAATTCTGCCTTTAAGACTGCAAGACTATCACCTAGACATTGAACAATGCAAGCATAATGAGAATGATAATAATACTGAAACATTATTGATGATATATAAGTAACATTAGAATCTAAACATACACTTCGATTGTATGTATAAAAATATTATTAAATATTATCTGTCACAACTCACAAGGTTCTCACTTCCAATAATAAAACAATAGGAATCTTTGTTAAAGGAGATTACTAAACACTGTAGAGCAAATCATAACAAAGCAAGCGATATTTTTCAGAATCAAAGAAGAAAAAATTCCCCAAATTGCAGAGGACAAACCCCCGTCCCTACTTTCCAGCTTAGAAATGGCAGAAGAAAATAACAACAAAAAATCTGGCCAAAAAAAAAAACACAACCAACCTTATGATGTCCCAAAAAAATAATATGAAAAGTGCCAAAAGCCAGAAGAAAAATTATCAGAAGGCAGGAAGTTTAGTGGGACACATAATTAATATTGTACGGAATAGAGGCAAAAATATATTCATCATCGCAGGATTTATTACAAAATTTTATGGAATAAAATCAGCTGTATTTCTTAGCAAGACAAAATAAAAATATTGTTCCAAATTCCAAGAAATAATTGCTCATCATAAACCCAAAAATAAGATACCTTTTGGAGAGACACTTGAGTTATCCACTTCTTGAAGCTTACGCCTATAATCCTGTTCAAACCTGTCCAAGGCATGCAATTCATGGTATAATTCCTGCAACAAATATCATTCACCCCTAATTAAAATTTTGAACAATAGTTGTCTGCGTAATTTAGCTCACGTTTCAGCATCATGTAGTTTTTGGTTCATGTTCTTGATAGATAACGACAAGTTATAAACTATGTGTCTTCTTTCCACAAATACATACGGAGTAGTAGTAACTGCTAACTTCGCTGTGACACAATTAACATAGCGGAAAAGATTTTATTTTCTTCACAAAAACAACTTATCCTGCCAAAATGATCTTAAATGTCCCAAAAACTTTTCTTTTCTATCAAGCAAATACCAGTAATGCATATTTCTACTCTTTTTTAAACTTCACTTTCTTGTTCATTCATATTCAAGGTTGGTCTCTAGTTATTCTTGCAGCTCCATTCTGAGCACTGAGTTCAGAAGGATTAGTGATATAGGATATGTTATCTTGACTCACTATGCCCTTTCTATATAAGAAGGTTCTCTCTCTCGAACAATGGCCTATATATCTATGATAAGCCCTCACCACAATATGATGGAGTTCTATAAAACTGCAATTATAGCAAGTACTCTTCAAATTACAAGAATCAACTGCTTGCCTATGTTCTACGAAGCAAAGGTGCTGGTGCCGGGAAACATATGTGCAGTGAAGTATTTAAAACTTACAGCAGTGTACTGAACTAAACTCATCATCTGCTGCATTACAGATTCTGCTTCTTCTTTTAATTGTTTTTGAGGTGCATGTTCCGATCCCAACCTTCATATAAAATTACAGTTATTCAGAAAAGTTTGTCTTTGTTTGACGTACAATAATGAAAAATAAACCAAAATAATAACAATGAGAATCACTTTTCAAAATAGCGGTCCAAGTTGTGCCATTGAGGATCCTTGCAGCGATTTCCAAAACGGACCAATTCTCTGGAAAAGACTTTCAGCTCATCTCTAATACAACAGAAAAAACATTGATAATTATATCCCACCATTCATGTAACACGAGAATTGCAGTCCCTAATAATAAACACAACCTATTGATTTTAACAACTCGATGTGTGTGTGCATGTGTGCGTGATTAGTACTACAATTACTCTGGGCTTATCCACCTTTTGTCAGCTGCAGCAATTCTCAGCAGTTCCTCTGTATCTTTTGATATTAATTGCTGCACGCTTTCAGAGGGAAGAACCACCTCTTTCAGATATCTGATGCTTTCCACTGAAAGAGATTGCATAAGGTTTGCACCCTTCACAATTGTATTTGCAACTTCAAAACACAATATTGAGATTTTGTTTCCCTTCATTGACGTTCCCGATACAAAGCCACTGCTTACATTCAAACTTGTCATACTGCTACCAAGTGTATCCAAAACTTCTACAGCCTTCCCCAGCCCAGCAGTTCCGGCTCTACCAATAATCGAACTCACTTCTGAAACCTATTGCAAAAGTAAATTGATAAAGATAATACATACACAACATTTATATGATGCTAATTAATTTGTTTAAGTAATATAACTGAAAGGAGAGTCATATGAGCAATTAAATTAATTTCCTCCATCAACCTTTCCACTGACATGTTTTCAGCAGAATCTAATATGAAATATTAGGGGTGGCAGTTGGTAATTTGGGTCATGGTTGGTTCGGGTACATGTCGAATAACCAAATATAGGTCAAATTTTGTGACAACCCTATTATGTGCCAACATTTAATGGTGTGAATCTGATATGAAAGTTAGGGGTGGCAGTTGGAAATTTTAGGTCATGGTTCCGACACGTGTCGGATAACCAGATATAGGTCGAATTTTGTGTCGACCCTAACACGTGCCGCCATTTAATGGGTCAAGTTGATCAATCAAAACTAGACATGTTTGACTGATGGATGACACAACCCGACATGTTGACCTGTTTGACTTGAGGCTGACATGACCCAGATTGGCCCACTTGACCCGAAACCGCATGTTGGACCCAAAATACCTGTTTGACATAAAACTAATCTTGTTTGACCAGAAATAAAACTATTAGATCTTGGAAAACATTTGTATTTTCTATCTTGAGATTTGGGAATACATCACAAGTGTTAAGTGTGCTAAACCTTTTTTTTTATTCTTAGGTCAGGCTTTAATGTTCCTACACTAGGTTTAGGTTATTTTACAAACCTGCATAAACATTCTCTTGTTACCCTACTTTGAGAGGGGCAGGAGGATTTTTCGTATGAGAAAATTAGTTAGTCAATTAGACTATTTTTTGTGCATGTTTAAAAGATAAGATATTCCCTAATATTCTCCTCGTGTTGTGCATGTGGGTTGCGTTGGCCAAACCACGTTGAATTGTTTGTTCTTGTGTGACTTCATTCGGTAATTAATACTTGTTTGCATCCTAACAAGGAAATTATTCAAGTATACACAAAAAAAGTTCAGCAGAAGTGAAAAAAAAAATTATTAGGTGAAAAGGTCAGGTTATTTCAAATTTATAGATGGAAAGACCAACAGAAAGAGAGCGCAACATAATTCCATACTAGGAAAAAGTTTGCAGAGATGCATCAAATTAACCTTTTTGTGTATACACGAATCACCAAATGACATTAAACTTGCTATTTTGAGATTTAAAGATTATTACAGATCAAATATCCCCAAACCTTATTATATGACATCACAACTACAGACATACCCATAAAGATGCATCTTACGGAAGAGTAGTTGCTTATGTGGAGCACATATACATTAACTATAAAGGAAAATTGAAGACAAAAGAAAACAGTGGACGAAAAAGGAGTCGGAGTCCATGTGAAAAGAAAAAAAACATGCTAGCGGGAACTGGAAGTAATCCCGATCTTCATAAGTGTAAGATGGTAAAATACCTAAACCCTTCAAGACCAGGTCAAGTAACATGGTTAGCAAGGTCTTTTTAAAGCCATAAGTGCTAAATAACTTCTATCAGTTTACTACTTTTTGATTCTTCTGAGATATGGAATAACTGCCAACCAAATGTAGCCCAAATATTAGCAATGTATCATCTCTTTCTATTAACCCTTGAACGTAGGCTATGGAAGAGAATCAAGAAATATGTATGCAAGATAGGAGAGGCAAGTGATTACACCAAAATACGGAGAATCACTTTAGTCATTAGTGTAGAAGATAACAAATTGAATTTATGGTTGGTAAATAGTGATGTAACATAGCAAAATGGAGAAAACCGCTTTATAAGTTCTATGTCAGCATCCTTCCATAAAGTTAGCGTGAAAGTGAATAAAACTGAACATTCACAACAAATTTGCATGTTCATAAAGCAGACAGATGATCAAATCAATGATAAACAATTATTGTTTAACCTTTTATGGTGATTGAAGAATTAAATTGGTCTTCCCCATATGACTCACATCATAGTATAAAAAGAAAATTGGAATAAACCGCGACATGCTGAATTATGCAAGAATTTCAAATAAATTCTTAATATAAGTGACTTGTAAGCATATATCTCAGACAAAGGTCATAGTCAAACACTCTTTGTGCCTGAGTCTCTACGGTGTTCACACATAAGAATATTACATACAGATAAAAATTGCAAGAATTTATATAAGAACAAGTCAGAGAATAACATATTTAGAACAAACCCAAAGTGCATACCTTTGCGACTGCAGTCTGCTTTGACATTGTTGTTCTAGATCTGTTTGATAAAGCCCTAGACAAGCGAGGTATTCCGTCATCAATATCATCACCATTCATCTCAAAATGAATAGCATGTACGTCAGGAAATGAAAAGGGCTCTCTTGATTGATTATCAGTGGTTTCGCTAACCGGATTATCAGTGGTTTCGCTAACCGGTGAAGGATCTGTGTTTTTATTCGCTTGCACGGGCATTCCACAGGATTTATAAACCATCCCGGAACCATGGCTAAAACGAGCATTAACATTCGGAAAGCCCCCAACTGAATAATGATCTTCAGTAGATCTCCTCGAGCAAATTCCACCCATTATATCAACAGTCACAACTTAAAGTTCTCTTCAGCTTCAGATATTCCATAAAAACCTACATATTAGAAAATGCAGGAGACCGTTAATCAGAGTCAATAATTAAACCACATCAAAAGTATAACTAATCCAAAAACATTTGCATTTCATTAATGACACTATGACCTCATATTCCCATTACATAATTCTGAAACAAGAAAATTATGTCCAAACTTGCAGCACCTAAATATCAGGTGACCCCACAATCAAAGTAAATACTAAAACTGGAACAAAAGAACTGCATATAAAGAAGAATTAACTGAGACTCATTATCATATTTGCATTCAAATCACATGAAAAACACACAAAACCAAAGCTAAATCTAACAGTACCCAGGTACATAAAATGTGACATAACAAGTGGAAAGTTCAACATTATCAAAATTCTAGCTTTAAAAGTTTGAGATGACCCACAATTATGCAAAAGAAAGAAATCACATATAACATGCCAAGCAAAATACAAGAGAACTTCATGTTAAAAAGAATTAACTTAGACCCATCATACAAAAATAAAAACGAAAAAACCAAAGATGACTGCTACAACACCCAAGTACTCAAAATGTGAAATAAACAATCTGAGATTATAAAACTAGCAAAAATCTACACAATTATACAAAAGAAAGAAACCACAATAAACAAAATTACAGCTTAAATATATATATATCAAGAGAAATGCATATCAAGAAAAATAAACTGAGACCCAATATCAAAAGTGCATCAAAATCACACAAAAACCAAAGCTGAATCCAACAGTACCCCAAGTAAAAAAAAAGGGTGCATAAATAAACAAATGTAGAGAGTTGAAGAAATAAAATAAAATCCCATGTAAGAAAGGGTTAGAGGGGTGACCCACAAATCAATTACAGGAAGGGTATATACAAGGAGAAGATACTTGCCTAAAAATGTAAAAGGGGAGGTGGATCTAATAAAGAAAGAAAAGGAAGTGATAGATTCTAGTGGATGTTCCTGTACATAGAAAAGGGTCCGGTTGGTTATTATTATGGATAAATATGGAATGATAATGATTAAATTGATGGTGATGGGGAAGAAGAGAAGAGAAGAGAAGAAGATTGAATATTGATTGAATATAAAGTGGACTAACTAGTAGTACTAGTAATGTATATCTGTATGTAATGTATGTCTTGCTTATAGGGATGGGCATCGGGGCACTTCGGGGCCGGGGAGTATCATCCCCGCCCCCATCCCCGAATTCAAACCCGATCCCCGTCCCCGGCCCGATCCCCGTCGGGGATTATTTTTTATTCCCTGTCCCCGGCCCAAACGGGTAACGGGGATCCTCGCGGGGAATCGGGGAATTTCATTTTAAACAAAAAATAACATTTTAAACAATTTTAAAATTCGTATATATTAATATAAAGTATTGGAAATTCGTATATATTAATATATGAATATATATATATATATATATATATATATATATATATATATATATATATTATAATGTGGTGGAATCGAGTCGGGGATTGAGAATCGGGGCGGGGTCGGGGATCGGGCCGGGGAGACATAAAATCCCGGACCCGGCCAACTCCCCGGTTTTTTTTGAAAATTGTTCCCGCTCCCCGGCCCGCACCCGAAAAAATCCCCGATTCCCCGCCCCGTTCGGTGCGGGGATCGGATCGGAATCGGGCGGACCGGGGTGAATGCCCATCCCTACTTGCTTACGAGGATTGTTTGACAAAAGTACCAGCAAGTGACCCAAAAAGTGGGCCTCTATCTCTATCTCCAACTTGTACTTGACTACTTTTTGTAGCTTTGGTTTCGGTCCGATTTTAACATGCCAATATTATTACCATAATCAATTTAACTGTTTAGAGCATCTCCAATGGTGTAAAACCTTTAGGTAAAATTCAAAATAAATTACCTTAAATAAGATATATAGAGAATTTGTAAAATTTTGTCCACTCCAATGGGACAAAACTGTTAGGTAAAAATATAGATAACCACAATAGGTTGGCTATATTTGTCGAACCTTTAGTAACCTGTAGTTTAACTCTACATCATCAATTACCATATAAAAATAGTACATTCTATTTTTAACAACTTGAAATAATAATAACATACCATTTTTAAAATATAGCCAACCAATATAGTCAATCCCATTGGAGTAAAACACGTTACAGGTTCAACAAATTTTACACAATCAATATTTAGCCCATCATTTTACAAAACACCGTTGGAGATGCTCTTAGCGTAGGTCATTCCAGTTCTGCTCTGTTACCATTAAAAATTATTACTGTACTATTTTTATAAATTTTATCAAATTATCGATTTTCCTAAATTTTACAAATGTTCAATAATTTTTAAGCAATTGATTTTCTAAAAAATTATTTGAAATCAGGTCAAATACTTGGAAAAAACGGGACCCTTTTTATAAGTGGAGGAGTTATGAATTCTTAGTCAATAGAAATCATTTTCATCAAAAGTGATCGACTTTTTAAACAACATAGTTCACTTGGTGTTTGGAGTTCGGAATAAAAATCATAATAAATATTAATAAATATATTTAAATATGTATTCCAAACATGAAAATAATTTTTTGTTAAATTTTACACATTTTTTTAAACAATATCATAACCAAATGAGAAGTTATTTGAATTCTAGTATTTTACATAATATATTTAGATTTAAAAAAAATACTATTTTTTTAATTTCATAATTATTTTCTTTAATTTTATCATTTAATTCAAATGATACTCAATTGAGATCAATGAATAAAGTGATATATGATCTTTACTTGAGTGACCAGTTTAACATTTAACCTCATTCTATTCATATTTTATATTTTCTCTTAATAAATAGAATTATTATATTTGATTTAAAATATTTTCGTGTTACCAATTCTAAATAATTTAAGTAAGTATTTTTATATATTTTTAAGTCATTGATTTAAATTTACATTGACTTGTATTTCAATAAATATAGATAAAATAATAAAATAAAAACGGATTACTTGTATTCGGTTCTGGTTTCATATCGATCCTGGATATCAAACTCCAAAATACTTAATTTTCAACAAAACATGATCAAAATATCAATATTCAGTAAGCATGGTCCTAAATATCTACCAAATACTCCACTGATAGTGTAGTATTAAGATGACACACCATTTTCAAAGAATATCATGGATATGCTCCACTACTAACGGAGTATTAGATCGGAAACTCCTCTATCAGGGTCGAATACTTCACCATTCATAGTGGAGTATCTGTTGGTCCCGCAGTATTACAGAAGGAAGGGTTGAATGCAATACTGATAAATTCAAATTTTTACTTCAACAACAATAATAAATATTCTAATCTATCAGTATATGAAATGCAAACACAAGTGACAGCTCAAGATATTCTCACAAAATAAATATTTTATTTATTTTGCGAAGTGTTGCTACAACCTTGAGAAAAAGTGTTTTCTCAAGTTTCGGATTCTTGAGTGATTCCAATGAATTCAATTCAAGAACTTACCTAGAAAGAAATGAGAGACGATTCTCTATGTAGGCTAATTTGCTCTAACATCTCTATCACATGGATTGTGGAGCTGCTGTCATTTAGCTCCTTACAATTTGCACACCCATGTGACTTTCCTAAATTGTTATACAAATGGAGTTATCATAAAATGTAAAGCAACCTAGATTCTTTCTAATTCAAGCTCATACAATTGTTATAGATGTAGATTTGTCATACTTTTTGAATTGACGAGTTTTGTCTTGTGATCTCTCAAGCTTCTGTCGTAGTCTTGCAGGTCTGCTACAATCTTTGACAAGTTGCAGCAAATCTGTTTCTTGAACATCTAAACTGTCACGGGTTTGACTGAGATAAATCCCCAATTCAAATAATTCAGTGAGACAGTAACCTTAACTACCAAGTCTGCTATCAAGAGAATATTCCTTGGTTGACAGTATGAGTCCCCGCCAATGTTGCTGTCGGGATTTCAGATTTCCTGTCAAGCTGTGAGAATGTTGCTGTCTCATGCTTCTGCCAATGTTGCTGTCAGATTGAGTCTGTTATCGTGACTTGCAACATGCTGTCTTCTTGTAACCTTACTGTCAATGCTATGACAGTAACATTTATTCTTGATGTCGAACTGATGTAATCTTGAGGCTTGAACAATTGAATGAACTTCTTCCAAGATACATACTTATTAAATTACAACAACTATATTGGTCACAAGAACACACTTTAGCTGTGACAGTATATTCTACTTAGTGAAAAACTAAGTACAGAGAAATCTAGTTAATTTGTCTCTATGCTATCACCCATAAATCCTAACAGTATCTGAACGTTCGATACTCCACCGAAAATGGAGTATCACTCCTAATGTTCCATCCATTGGTTGGGAAGTATCACCATTGATGCTAAATGGAGTTTTTGACCGAAATAAATATTTTAGTTTGTTTTTATGAAAATGGATATTTTGAACAAATAAAGATGAAAAATGAGGTATTTTTGTCATTTTCTCCGCATATTATGAGTTTGAAGGATAAATTTAAACTTATCATTTTTCCTCAACCAAGTAACATGTATAGATGTGAGAAGAACATAATTCATACTTAATTTTAAAATATTTCGAGCTAAATGATCTGTAAGTTGTTTATCGACGTTTGAATTCAATATCATCATATTTTTTACAAAGAGAAAGTAAAAAAAAATTGATTGAATAACATTGTAGTTTTATAAACTCAATTAATGTTAAGATCTAATCTATACTATTATATAAAAGCCAAAACATTAAAAGTTTGGTTGGTTGGTCGGTCGGTCGGTACGATACGGTACCTGTTGATTTTACTTATTTACCCTTACTCAATTACAGAACTACTAACTAATCAATTTTCTTCTTGAGGTTAAACATATATTTTTTTTTCAATAACTAAATAATTTCCTTTTTCAGGTAAAATACAATACCATTTTATATTTTATCTAACTAAAATTTCTCCTTTATTAATCAATTTCCTTTTTCGGGTTAAACATATTACCTTTTCTATTTTTCAATAACTAAATAATTTCCTTTTTCAGGTAAAATCACCTGTTAATTTTACTTATTTACCCTTACTCAATTACAGATCTACTTCCTTCTTGAGGTTAAACATATTATCTTTTCTATTTTTCAAGAACTAAATAATCTCCTTTTTCAGGTAAAATACAATATCCATTTATATTTTATTTAACTAAAATTTCTCCTTTATTAATCAATTTCCTTTTTCAGGTTAAACATATTACCTTTTCTATTTTTCAATAACTAAATAATTTCCTTTTTTAGGTAAAACAGAATATCCTTTACATTTTCTATTTTTCAAGAATTCCTTTTTCAGGTAAACTACAATATCCTTTTATATTTTATCTAACTAAAATTTCTCCATTATTAATCAATTTTCTTTTTCAGGTTAAACATATTACCTTTTCTATTTTTCAATAACTAAATAATTTTCTTTTTCAGGTAAAATAGAATATCCTTTACATTTTATTTAACTAAATTTTTTTTTAAAATAATAGTACGAACAATTTTGTTTAAAAAAATTACATAATTATATTATAATTACTATTAACTAATCAATTACCCTTTTCACCCAAAACACGTTACCTTTTCTTCTTTCTCTAACTAACATATCTCTTTTTTCAATTATATCATGGACGATTACCATTTTCACCCAAAACACGTTACCTTTTTTCTTTTTTCTTACTATAACCTCTCTTTTTTCAATTATATCACTGACGTTTCTATCTAATAAAAATAAAATAATAATATTATAATACTAATAATTAACCGATTACATTTTCAGCTAAAACGTATCATCTTCTTTATTTTTTCTAATTAAATTCTTTTTTTTCTAGAAATATCACCGGCAACATTAATTTCTCATTTTCTAAAAACTATGAGCAATTAGTAAAATGAAATAATTGAATTATAATTATTGTAATTACTATTAACTAATCAATTACATTTTTCAGCCAACACGCGTTACAATTTCTTTTTACTCTAACTATAATCTCTATTTTTCCAATTATATCACGGGCGGTTCCATTTAATAAATATAAAATAATAATATTATAATACTAATTATTAACGAATTACCTTTTTCAGCTAAAACGTATTATATTTTCTATATTTACTAATTGAATTCCTTTTTCCTATAAATATCACGGGCAACATTAATTTCTCATTTTTTAAAAACACTACGAGCAATTTTATTTAATAAAATAACTTAATTAAATATAACTAAATAATTTCATTCTTCAAATAAAATAAAATATCCTCTATATTTTATCTAACTAAAATTTCTACTTTTTTAAAAACACTACGAGAAATTTTGTTTAATAAAATAACATATTTATATTACAATTACTATTAACTAATCAATTACTTTTTTCAGTCAAAACACTTTACCTTTTTTCTTTTCTCTAACTAAAATCTCTTTTTCTACAATTATATCACGGGCGGTTCTATTTAATAAAAATAAACTATTAATATTATAATACTAATAATTAACCGATTACCTTTTCAGCTAAAACGTATCATCTCTTCTATTTTTTCTAATTAAATTCCTTTTTTTTTCTAGAAATATCACTGTAAACATTAATTTCTCATTTTCTAAAAACGATACGACCAATTTTATCTAGTAAAATAACATAATTAAACTATAATTACCATAACCTAATCAATTACCTTTTTCACCTAAAACATGTCACTTTTTTAATTTTCATGTTACCTTTTCTATTTTCTCTAACTAAAATATCTTTTTTTCCAATTATATCACAGGAGTTTCTATTTAATGAAATAAAATAATAATAATATAATACTAATATCGATTACGTTTTTTCAGTTAAAACGTATCATATTTTCTATATTTTCTAACTAAATCCCTTTTTTTTTCTAGAAATATCACGGACAACATTAATTTATCCTTTTCTAAAGACAGTAAAATAACATAATTAAATTATAATTACTATAAAGTAATCAGTTACCTTTTTTTACCTAAAATATGTTATTTTTTAATTTTCTTTAACTAAAACCTCTCTTTTTCCAATTATATCACGAGCATTCTATTTAATAAAATAAAACAATAAATTCATAATTACTAATAATTAACCGATTACCTTTTCAACTAAAACCAATCATTTTTTCTATATTTTTTTAACTAAATTCCTCATTTTCTATAATTATCACTGATAACATTTAAATAATTAATATCAAATCATCTCATTAAAAAATTTAAGCCTCCAAAATGTGTTTAAAAAAATTTATTCAAATTAATGAAAAAAATTCATATAATAAAAAAAATCCGTGCATCGCACGGGTTTTAGGCTAGTACATCATAAATTTTAAAATTTTAAAATACTTTTCAGCTAAAACGTATCATCTTTTTTATATTTTCTAACTAAAATCACTCTTTTAATAAATTTATCACAGACAATATTAATTTCTCTTTTTTAGAAAACATTACAAGCAATTGTACTTAGTAAAATAACTTAATCAAATTATACTTACTATAACCTAATCAATTACCTTTTTCACCTAGAACATGTTACCTTTTTAATTTTCTCTAACTAAATCCTCTTTTTTCCAATCATATCACAGACATTCTATTTAATACAATAAAATAATAATTTTATAATTACTAACAATTAAACGATCACCTTTTACAACTAAAACCTATCATCTTTTCTATATTTTCTAAGTAAAATCCCTCATTTTATAGAAAAATCATGGATAACATTTATATAATTATTATCAAATCATCTCATACAAAAATTTAAGCCTCCAAAATTTATGTTTTACTTTTTTTTAAATTAATGAAAAAAATTCATATAATATTAAAAAAAATCCGTGCATCGCATGGGTTTTAAGCTAGTCTATACTATTATATAAAAGCCGAAACATTAAAAGTTTGGTTGGTCGGTACAGTACCTGTTGATTTTACTTATTTACCCTTACTTAATTACAGATAAAATCCATCCTATTAAAAAACCAATTTCCTTTTTCAAGTTAAATATATTAACTTTTCTATTTTTTAATAACTAAATAATTTTCTTTTTCAAGTAACATACAATATCTTTTATATTTTATCTAACTAAAGTTTCTCATTTACTAATCAATTTTCTTTTTCAGGTTAAACATATTACCTTTTCTATTTTCAATAACCAAATAATTTCCCTTTTCAGGTAAAAGACAATATCTTTTATATTTTATCTAACTAAAATTTCTCATTTTTTAAAAATACTACGAACAATTTTGTTTAATAAAATAACATAATTATATTATAATTACAATTAACTAATCAATTAAATTTTTCAGCCAAAACACATTACCTTTTCTCAAACTAAAATCTCTCCTTTTTCAATTATATCACGGGTGGTTACCTTTTTCAGCAAAAACACTTTACCCTTTTTTTCTCTAACTAAAACCTCTATTTTTCCAATTATATCACGGACGGTTCTATTTAATAAAAATAAAATAATAATATTATAATACTAATAATTAACCGATTAACTTTTTAGCTAAAACGTATTTTTTTTATTTTTTCTAATTAAATTCCCTTTTTTCTAGAAATGTCATGAGCAACAATAATTCCTCATTTTCTAACAACACTACGGGCAATTTTATATATTAAAATAACATAATTAAATTATAATTACTATAAAGTAGTCAATTACCTTTTTCACCTAAAGCATGTCACCATTTTTAATTTTCAGGTTACCTTTTCTATTTTTTCAAACTAAAATCTTTCATTTTCCAATTATATCACGGACGGTTCTATTTAATACAATTAAATAATAATATTATAATACTAATAATTAACCGATTACCTTTTTTAGCTAAAATGTATCATCTTTTTTATATTTTCTAACTAAAATCTCTCATTTTCTATAAATATCACGGACTACATTAATTTCTCCTTTTCTAAAAACATTACAAGGAATTTTATTTTGTAAAATAACATAATTAAATTATAATTACTATAAACTAATCCATTACCTTTTTCAACTAAAACATATTACCTTTTTAATTTTCTCTAACTATGTCCTCTCTTTTTCCAATTATATGAGCATTCTATTTAATAAAGTAAATTAATAATTTTATATTTACTAATAATTAACCGATTACCTTTTACAACTAAAATCTATAATATTTTCTGTATTTTCTAATTAAAATTCCTCATTTTCTAGAAATATCACGGATAACATTTAAATAATTATCATCAAATCATCTCATTTAAAAATTTAAGCCTCCAAAATTCATGTTTGAAAAAATTTAAATCAAATTAATGAAAAACATTCATATTATATAATATTAAAAAAATATGTGCATCGCACGGGTATAAATTTTGCTTATAATAGAACTGGTATAAATTTTATAAAACATATGATTTTTTATTTTTAATAAATTATATATTCCCTCGATCCAATTTATATTGGCCACAATTCCTTTTTTGCATGTCCCCAAAGTATTGGTCATGTTTTTAATGAAACAAATTAAGGGTCAAGTATGTTAAGTTCTTCTAAATATTGTTTATAATAAAGAAATTAATATTTTTAAAATAATTTTTTAAACTTATTATTTTTAGAAAGATGTTAACAATTATTTTGGAAGGTGTTACCAACCAACCAACTATGCGATGCAGGGTTTTTTTAAAATTAAATAATATTTTATTTATATTTTAATAATCATATATCATATATATTACTTAATAAAATATTGGCATAATACATATATTATTAAATAATAATCGTTTAATTATATGATTTATTGTTAGAATTATGACTATATTTTGTTATAATAATATAAATATAAATGGAAGTATCATATATACTTACATTCAAATTTTTGTTGATATTATCATATTCAAATTATGATTCCATAATAATCCCTAATATAATATTTGTCTAAAATAAAATTTTATATTAATTTGTAATCCTGTGAATTTTGTATTGTTTATTATATAGTTTTAGTTTGTTTTCAATTTGTTGATTTATAATATGTTGTAAATTTGTTAATAAATATGTGATATTAAAATTATTTAAATTGATTTGGAAATTATTTGATTTCCAAGTAATTGAAAGTGTCTAAAAAAGTTGGGTGTAGGTGAAGAATTTTAATTCAAATATAACTAAAATAGTATGTAATTGAATATTAATTGGAGTGTAATTAATAGTTTGTTAGTAAATAAAATAAAATTTTATATGTATTTTAATTTATTTTTTCATTTTTTGAAGGTGTTAACAAACTTTTTGGGAAAGTGTTAACCAACCGATCAACCAACCAATTATACCCTGTTTCGCTTATAATAATATAGTATAAACCAACCGACCAACCAACCAATTATACCCTGTTTCGCTTCTAATAGTATAGTATAGATATATACTAGCTTAAAACCCGTGCGATACACATATTTTTTTTAATATTATATAATATGAATGTTTTTCATTAATTTGATTTAATTTTTTTCAAACATGAATTTTGGAGGCTTAAATTTTTAAATGAGTTGATTGATAATTATTTAAATGTTATCCGTGATATTTTTAGAAAATGAGGAATTTTAATTAGAAAATACAGAAAATATTATAGATTTTAGTTGTAAAAGGTAATCGGTTAATTATTAGTAAATATAAAATTATTATTTTAATTTATTAAATAGAATGCTCATATAATTGGAAAAAGAGAGGACATAGTTAGAGAAAATTAAAAAGGTAATATGTTTTAGTTGAAAAAGATAATGGATTAGTTTATAGTAATTATAATTTAATTATGTTATTTTACAAAATAAAATTCCTTGTAATCATGTAAAAACTGTCAAACTTGCTCTCAATTCTTTACGTATTTAGAAAAACTTAACATATTTAACCCTTAACGAAGAAAACATGACCAATAATTTTGGAACATGAAAAAAAGGAATTGTGACCAATATAAACGGGACGGAGGAAGTATATAATTTATTTAAAATAAAAAACCACAAGTTTTATAGAATTATAAATGGTTTCAATTATATCCTGATTAGAATCATTGCCCGTACACACTTCTTCCTATGATTTTTTATTCTGCGATTTTAGGTTACACTAAATAAATTTTAAAAATATATATTGAATTCTTAAAATATTTAACATTAGATTTAAAAATAACGTTAAATTATTGATATTTATTCATGTCATAAAATTAAGTATGAAACGTATGTAAAATTAAAATTTATAAAATAAATTAAAATTTTATATTAAATAAAATAATAAATATATTAATTAATAATAATACTATATGATAGCCCGTGCTTTGCACGGGTTATAGGCTAGTATCTATACTATTATATAAAGGCCGAAACATTAAAAGTTTGGTTGGTCGGTCGGTCGGTATAGTACATGTTGATTTTACTTATTTATTAAAAGTTTTGGTACCTGTTTTTTGGTACCAGTTTTTTGATACTTCGTGAATTTACTTATTTACCCTTTATTGTAAAGAAAAATAAATACTCCTAAAATAAATAATAACATAATATAATTAATGGCAATTAGTGGATTACCTTTTTCACATCTACTTTTAGTTGAAGATATTACCTTTTATAAACACCTACAAACATCAATCGTATCATACCTTCCGATCATTAATATTTCCTTTCGAAATAAAACACGTTACCTTTTTAATTTAAAATAAATCTTACAATCATTAATATATACCCGAAAATATCACATCATAATGATCGCTTAGAAAAATATAACATATGAAATAAATAATAACATAATATGATTAATGGTAATTAGTCGATTGTCTTTTTCACATTTATTTTAGTTGAAGATATTACCTTTTATAAACACCTAAAAATATCAATCGTTTTATTTCTTTCCATCATTAATATTTACTTTCTAATTAAAACACGTTACCTTTCGAGTTAAAAACGTTACCTTTTTAATTTAAAACAAATCTTACAATCATTAATATACCCGAAAATATCACACCGTAATTTTCAAGAAAAATATAACACCTAAAATAAATAATAACATAATATAATTAATGGTAATTAGTCGATTGCCTTTTCACATTTACTTTTAATTGAAGATATTACCTTTTATAAACACCTAAAAAGATCAATCGTATCATATCTTTCAATCATTAATATTTCCTATCTAATTAAAACACTTTACCTTTTTAATTTAAAACAAAACCCACAGGTCCCAGGATCGAAACCTGGCTCTGATACCAACTTTAACAGCCCGACTTTTCGGACTATTAATTCTCAATCGAAAACTAAAATAAACAAATTTTATTAATCAAAAAGTCAATTACAAAGGTACTTATTACAAAAGCGCAGCTAACATCTATCGAAAAGTCAATCTAGCCCAATTCTATGGCCTTCGAACTCCAACGCTACCAAACTCGATTGTACATCGAACCTGAAAATTGTAAGTAATGAGCTATACAGCCCAGCAAGTAACCAATCGATCTAACTAGTAAGGCCAAGTAACACGTATACATATAAAGATAGTATAATATTGAATACAATACAATATTGATATACGAAACAATCACTTATGATGCACTTATTCTTATTCATTACAATACGACACCACATAACAACAATAACTTGAAACCCATAATTCATACCACGACCACTACGACCCGGTGATAACGGTCCTAAATTTTCAGAAAACTATCACTACAACCCGGTGACTCGGTCCTTGTTCTTATTCTTATTTTCGCAAACCATGGCATAAATCAGAGTACCAAGACTATTGTTTACACATAACACATATATACAATAATATATATTAATTCAAAATATAATCACTTAGCCCATGTTTTGATAACAAATATGTACACATAACACATAATTTGGAAAACACTAGATAGATCAATCGGAAACTTACCTCGACACGGGAAAACAAGAATCTAAACATGTAACCACTCCTGACCAGATCTGTAATTAACCTTTTTTGACCCTCTAAACAATATTTTCTTGAAAACCTCAAAGAACGAAAGTTGTAGAACATGAAAAGACCTTTCCGAAAAGTCCAGAATCAATGAATTCTGACTTACGATGAATTTACTACGAATTTTACAAGACAACAGATTTGTATGAATAATAGACCTACGAATTTTGTAAATAAAGATGAGGAAGAAGAATAAGATGTATATATAGAGTTTCAAAACCCTATCTTTAAGCCCACTAATTATCCGTATTCAAATCTGATCCATGTTTTAAGCCCATTATTCTAATCCAATTTTAAATCCTATTTATAATCTAATTTTAATCCTTTTTATTCTATTATTCTTTATTATTATTATTCTAAAAATTACGGGATATTACATACTACCCTCCTTAAAAAGAATTTGGTCCCCAAATTCTAAACTCATACACTCCAAAAGTTCATGGCACATCTATTCCAAAATTCTAGTCCTAACGACAGTCTAAGGGATCGCATCCTAGAGAATGTACTAGTCCCATACCTAATACACTCCGAAGGACAGCCCGCTCTGATACCAACTGTAACAGCCCGACTTTTCGGACTATTAATTCTAAATAAAAAACTAAAATAAAACAAATTTTATTAATCCAAAAATCCATTACAAAGATACTTATTACAAAAGCGCAGCTAACATCTATCGAAAAGTCAATCTAGCCCAATTCTATGGTCTTCGAACTCCAACGCTACCAAACTCGATTGTACACCGAACCTGAAAATTGTAAGTAATGAGCTATACAGCCCAACAAGTAACCAATCGATCCACTAGTAAGTCCAAGTAAAACGTATACATATAATGATAGTATAATATTCAATACAATACAATAACGATATACGAAATAATCACTTACGATGCACTTATTCTTATTCCATATAATTCGATAGCACATAACAACAATAACAATAACTTGAAACCCACAATTCATACCACGACCACTACAATCCGGTGATAACGGTCCTAAATTTTTAGAAAACTGCCACTACAACCCGGTGACTCGGTCCTTGTTCTTATTCTTATTTTCGCAAACCATGGCATAAATCAGAGTACCAAGACTATTGTTTACACATAACACATATATACAATAATATATATTAATTCAAAATATAATCACTTAGCCCATGTTTTGATAACAAATATGTACACATAACACATAATTTGGAAAACACTAGATAGATCAATCGGAAACTTACCTCGACACGGGAAAACAAGAATCTAAACATGTAACCACTCCTGACCAGATCTGTAATTAACCTTTTTTGACCCTCTAAACAATATTTTCTTGAAAACCTCAAAGAACGAAAGTTGTAGAACACGAAAAGACCTTTCCGAAAAGTCCAGAATCAATGAATTCTGACTTACGATGAATTTACTACGAATTTTACAAGACAACAGATTTGTATGAATAATAGACCTACGAATTTTGTAAATAAAGATGAGGAAGAAGAATAAGATGTATATATAGAGTTTCAAAACCCTATCTTTAAGCCCACTAATTATCCGTATTCAAATCTGATCCATGTTTTAAGCCCATTATTCTAATCCAATTTTAAATCCTATTTATAATCTAATTTTAATCCTTTTTATTCTATTATTCTTTATTATTATTATTCTAAAAATTACGGGATATTACATACTGTAACAGCCCGACTTTTTGGACTATTAATTCTTAATCGAAAGCTAAAACAAATAACAATTTTATTAATCCAAAAGTCTATTACAAAGGTAATTATTACAAAAGCGCAGCTAACAACTATCGAAAAGTAAATCTAACTCAATTCTAAGGTCCTCGAACTCCAACGCTACCAAACTGGATGGTACACCGAACCTGAAATATTAAAAGAATGAGCTACACAGCCCAGCAAGTAACCAATCGATCTAACCAGTCATACAAAGTAACGTATAAACACATATAGAATAATACAATAATCGATACGATACAATACAATACAATACACAAAACAATCACTTTCGATACACATATTCTTATTCGATAAAACACCACATAACAACAATAACTTGAAACCCATAATTCATACCATGACCACTACAATCCGGTGATAACGGTCCTAAATTTTCAGAAAACTGTCACTACAACCCGGTGACTCGGTCCTAAGTCTTTATTTTCGCAAACCATGGCATAAATCAGAATTCCAAGACTATTACTTACACATAACAAATATGTAATAATACATATCAATTCAAAATAAATAATCACTTAGCCTAAGATTTAATAACAAATACGTACACATAACACATAATTTTGAAAACACTAGAAAGAACGATCAGAGACTTACCTCTAAACGGAAAACAAGAATAAAAAACATGTAACCACTCCTGATCAGATCTGTATTCAGTCTTTTTGGCCCTCTAAATGACGTTTTCTTGAAAAACTCAAAGAACGAAAATTGTAGAGCACGAAAAGATCTTTCCGAAAAGTCCAGAATCAACGAATTCCGACTTACGATGAATTTTCTACGAATTTTACAAGACAGCTGATTTGTGTGAAGAATAAACCTACGAATTTTATTAACAAAGATGAGGAAGAAGAATAAGAATTCTATATAGAGTTGGAAAACCCTATGTCCAAACCTACAAGTTATCTGTATTCAAATCCGTTCCATATTTTAGGCCCAATTAAGCTAAACCAATTTTAAATCCTATTTATTATCTAATTTTAATCTTTTTTATTCTCTTATTCTTTTATTATTATTATTCTAAAAATTACTGGATATTACATAATATATACCCGAAAATATCACAACATATTTTTTCAATTATTAATAAAATATATAAAAAACGTATATGTTGTTTATAATAAGGAAACATTAATATAATTCTTAAACATGAGTATATTAAATTATATCAAATTAAAATTAAAATCTATATTATTATATAAAAGCCGAAACATTAAAAGTTTTGGTACCAGTTTTTTGGTACCTGTTTTTCGGTACCTATTTTTTGGTACTTTGTGAATTTACTTATTTACCCTTCATTATAAAGAAAAATAAATACACCTAAAATAAATAATAACATAATATAATTAATGGTAATTAGTCGATTGTCTTTTTCACATTTACTTTTAGTTGAAGATATTACCTTTTATAAACACCTAAAAATATATATCCGAAAGTTTCACACCATAATTTTCAAGAAAAATATAACACCTAAAAGAAATAATAACATAATATAATTAATGATAATTAGTTGATTAACATAATAAAATTATTGGTAATTCGTCGATTGTCTTTTTCACATTAACATAATAAAATTAATGATAATTAGTCGATTGCCTTTTTCTCATTTACTTTTAGTTGAAGATATTACCTTTTATAATACCTAAAAACATCAATCAATCATTAATATTTTCTTTCGAATTAAAAAACGTTACCATTTTAATTTAAAACAATCTTACAATATTAATATATACTCGAAAATATCACACCATAATTTTCAAGAAAAATATAACACCTAAAATAAATAATAACATAATAGAATTAATGGTAATTAGTCGATTGTTTTTTTCACATTAACATAATGAAATTAAAGGTAATTAGTAAATTGCCTTTTTTACATTACTTTTAGTTGAAGATATTACCTTTTATAAATACCTAAAAATAGATCATTATTATTTCCTTTCGAATTAAAACATGTTAACTTTTTAATTTAAAACAAATCTTACAATAATTAATATATACCCAAAAATATCAAACCATAATTTTCAACCAAAAATATCACACCATAATTTTCAAGAAAAATATAGCCTGAAAACATGACACCACATTTTTCAATTATTAATAAAGTAAATTAAAAAACATATACGTTGTTTATAATAAGGAAATATTAGTATAATCCGTAAACATGAGTTTATTAAATTATATCAAATTAAAATTAAAAAACTATTAAAAATAATGATTATATAAAAACATAATTGTAATATTAAATAAAATTTATAACATAATACAAGAAACCCGTGCATTGCACGGGTTACAAGGTAGTTATTATATTAAAATTGAAACATTGAAAATTTTATCGGTTTAGTTTAGGTACAGTTATCTTAATTAATACATAAAAAATAATACAATTAATGTTAAGCAACCAATTGTCTTTTCTAATTAAAATACGTATCTATACTACTATATTAAACCCGAAAGATTGAAAGTTTATCGGTTTGGTTATCCTAATTATTAAAATAAATAATATAATCATATAATTAATGTTAATTAGCCAATTGCCGTTTCACATTTACTTTTAGTTGAAAATATTACCTTTTATAAACACCTAAAAATATCAATCCTATCATATCTTTCGATCATTAATATTTCATTTCGAATTAAAACACATTACATTTTTAATTTAAAACAATTCTCACAATCATAATATATACCCAAAAATATCACACCATAATTTTCAAGAAAAATATAGCACCTAAAATAAATAATTACATAATATAATTAATGGTAATTAGTCTATTGTCTTTTTCACATTTACTTTTAGTTGAAGATATTACCTTTTATAAACACCTAAAAAGATCAATCGTATCATATCTTTCAATTATTAATATTTCCTTTCTAATTAAAACACGTTACCATTTTAATTTACAACAAATCTTACAATATATACTTGAAAATATCACACCATATTTTTCAATTATTAATAAAATATATTAAAAATCGTATACGTTGTTTATAATAAGGAAACATTAGTATAATCTGTAAACATGAGTATATTAAATTATATCAAATTAAAATAAAAACAATTATTACAAATAATGATTATATAAAAACATAATCGTAATATTAAATAAAATTTATAGCATAATACAGGAAATCCGTGCATTGCACGGGTTATAAGCAAGTCTATACTATTATATAAAAGTCGAAACATTAAAAGTTTGGTTGGTCGGTCGGTCGGTACGGTACAAGTTGATTTTACTTATTTGCCCTTATTCAAATAAAATCCATCCTACTAACTAATCAATTTCCTTTTTCAGGTTAAACATATTATATTTTCTATTTTACAATAACTAAATAATTTCCTTTTCATGTAAAATATAATATCTTTTATATTTTATCTAACTAACTTTTCATTTAAAATATAATATCTTTTATATTTTATCTAACTAAAATTTCTCCATTATTAATCAATTTTCTTTTTCAGGTTAAACATATTACCTTTTCTATTTTTCAATAACCTGAAAATACAATATCTTTTACATTTTGTCTAACTAAAATTTCACCTTTTTTAAAAAACACTACAAACAATTTTGTTTAATAAAATAACATAATTACATTATAATTAATATTAACTAATCAATTACCTTTTTCAGCCAAAACACATTACCTTTTCTATTTATTTATTTTTTTTTTTCTATTTTCTCTCACTAAAATCTCTCATTTTCTAATTATATCATGGGCGGTTACCTTTTTCAGCCAATACACATTACCTTTTTTCTTTTCTTTTACTAAAACCTCTCTTTTCCAATTATATCACGGGAGTTTCTATTTAATAAAAAATAAAATAATAATATCATAATACTAATAATTAACCGATTACCTTTTTCAACCAAAACCTATCATCTTTTCTATATTTTCTAACTAAAATCCCTCTTTTTCTACAATATCACAGATAACATTTATATAATTATTATCAAATCATTTCATATAAAAATTTAAGCCTCTAGAATTCATGTTTTAAAAAAATTAATTTAAACTAATAAAAAATATTTATATAATATTAAAAAAATCCGTGCATCGCACGGGTTTTAAGATAGTGTAACTTTAATCGCATTTTTACAAAAAAAATTTGAAAACATGAATATTTTTGATAATTTTCCAAAATAAAAGGATTCTATATGTACCCACTATTTGAGCTCAGAAAATTCATAGTAAAGTCCGGTATATTCTGGGTTTTGCTTTTAGCAGGCCTCCAAAGTACTTATATTGATAAACAAATTTGGGTAAAACGGCCCATATAACTGTCTTGGTATTAAGATCAAACAAACTTGTTTTGCAGCACAAAATTCATTTCAAGTTCACATAATTGCAGATATGGACTGGACTTGTGGATAAAAAGAAAATAGACAAATGATATTTTTGTGTAAAATGCTACGTGAATGACTATAATTTGGTTGTTTGGTTCAACTATCTAAAAGAATAGTGACCGTTAGATATTTAATAAATAGATGATAGCCGTTAGATCTAATAATGAAATATTCTATATTTAAATCCCTCTTCTAAAGATCCAAGGTTCGAATCCGTCAACAACAAAATTACATTAAGATTTTATATTATTAGTTCTAATCAATACATATCATTTATTAAATAACTATAATTATTACTATTAATTTTATTAATTAATATTACAAAATTAAATTATATCCATAATAAATTATTATACACTATTTTATTTAATCATATAATTTTAAAAGTATTTAAAAATAACCCGTGCAAATCACGGGCTATAAGCTAGTACATTATAAATTTTAAAATTATAAAATTCTTTAAATATTTTGATATGATACCAACTTTTTATATTCTACTTGTAAAATGGCTAAATGCTAATTACAGATTGACGGATGTCATTAAATAATACAGACTCAACATCTTGAATTTTAAATTTATAAATATATATCTATACTATTATATTAAAGCCGAAACATTGAAAGTTTTGGTTTTCGATTTGGTTATCCTATTTATTTTGGTTTTCGGTTTGGTTAATTTAATTTTTAATTAATTTTAAATATAATATAAATAAATTTTAATCCGTTATTGACTATAGTCCTAAAGACACAATAGTATTTTGGGTCTGATCCATAAAAATATTAATCTACAAACAATCCATCCAACTCCAATTCGCAGCCCATCCAAGCCCTATAATCAAAACTATCACATTTAACAAAATAATTTAATTATATCCTTTATATCCTTATTATATCTATATATCTATCTATCTATACTATTATATTAAAACCGAAACATTGAAGTTTTGGTTTTCGGTTTGGTTATCCTATTTATTAAAACAAATAATAATATAATATAATTAATGGTAAGTAACCGATTGTCTTTTTCACATTTACTTTTAATTGAATATATTAACATTGAAAGTTTTGGTTTTCGGTTTGGTTATCCTATTTATTAAAACAAATAATAATATAATATAATTAATGATAAGTAACCGATTGCCTTTTTCACATTTACTTTTAGTTGAATATATTGCCTTTTATATACACCTAAAAAATCAATCGTATCATATCTTTTAATCATAATTAATATTAAAGCCGAAACATTGAAAGTTTTGGTTTTCGGTTTGGTTATCCTATTTATTAAAACAAATAGTAATATAATATAATTAATGGTAAGTAACCGATTGTCTTTTTCACATTTACTTTTAGTTGAATATATTACCTTTTATATACACCTAAAAAATCAATCGTATCATATCTTTTAATCATAATTAATATTTCTTTCTAATTAAAACATGTTACCATTTTGATTTAAAACTAATCTTATAATCATTAATATATACCCGAAAATATCACACCATATTTTTTAATTATTAATAAGATATATTAAAAATCCGTATACATCGTTTATAATAGGGAAATATTAGTATAATCCGTAAACATGAGTATATTAAATTATATTACATTAAAATTAAAAAAAATATTAAAAATAATGATTATATCAAAACATAATTGTAATATTAAATAAAATTTATAACATAATAAAAGAAACTTGTGCATCGCACGGGCATTGAAAGTTTGTCGGTTCAATTTTCAACACGATCATCCCAATTATTAAAATAAATAGTAAAATATTATAATTAGTGATAATTAGCCGATTTCTTTTTTTTTTTAATAATTAAAATAGATTTATTTTTAATTGATTGATGATATTACCTTTTATAAACACCTAAAATATCGTATCTTCCAATCAATAATATTTCTTTTTAAATAAAACACGTTAAATTTTATTTTAATATATAATCTTTAAAAATTAATATATACCCAAAAATATAACATTATATCATCTAATCACTAATAAAATATAATAAAAATCTTTATACAAATAATGACCGTTAGATTTTTAGTAAAAAATCAGAACCGTTAGATCTAATGATTAGATATATTATATGTTTAAATTAATTTACTAAAATTTCAAAGTTCGAATTCTATCAATGACATATTTTTTAAAAAAAATTTTGTAATATAAGTTTTAAACCACATAATTTTTCAATCATTAATGTATATCCAAAAATATTACACCATTTTGTTATTAAATTTTTATTAATTAATAATAACTGTTAGATATAATTATAAGATATATTTTATGATTAAAGTACCTGACTAAAAATTCAAGTTTTGAAACCCGTCAACGACATATTTAACTTAAAATTCTAATATAAATTTTAAACCATACATATCATTAACTAAATTTATATTAAAATAGTATTAAAATAATTTTTTAAAAATAATTATTATATAAAAACATAATTATAGCATAAAATAAAATTTATAACATATTAAAAGAAACCCGTGCATTGCACGGGTTATAAGCTATACTATTATATTAAAGCCGAAACATAGAAAGTTTTGGTTTTCGGTTTGGTTATCCTATTTATTTTGGTTTTCGGTTTGGTTAATTTAATTTTTAATTAATTTTAAATATAAAATAAATCAATTTTAATCTGTTATTGGCTATAGTCCTAAAGACACAATAGTATTTTATATTTACACCATTACTAATACAACTAAACTCTATCTATCTATACTATTATATTAAAACCGAAACATTGAAAGTTTTGGTTTTCGGTTTGGTTATCCTATTTATTTTGGTTTTTGGTTTAGTTAATTTAATTTTTAATTAATTTTAAATATAAAATAAATCAATTTTAATCTGTTATTGGCTATAGTCCTAAAAACACAATAATATTTTATATTTACACAATTACTAATACAGCTAAACTCTATCTATATCTATCTATACTATTATATTAAAGCCGAAACATTGAAAGTTTTGGTTTTCGGTTTGATTATCCTAATTATTAAAATAAATAATTAAATTACAAAAACAACTCAAAAAGTTAATTATTAATGTTAACGTAATTATATTCCGATTAAAATTCCTTCATCCACATTGAACTTATTGAACTTCAACTTATTGAACTTCTACTTGGACTCTTTTTTCTGCTCCAACAACTCAATTACCCATTTTCTAAAGATTTTACTTTTAATTAAAACACTTTACCATTTAATTTCAAACTAATATTACAATAATTAATATATATCCAAAATATCACACCATATCTTTCCGTAAATATTTTTAGTAGTAATTTTTGTAATTAAAACAAGTTACTTTTTAATTTAAAATTAATCTTGCGATCACTAATATACACCCCAAAATATCTCACCATATATTCAAATCATTATTTTTAGTAATAAATAAGAATCGTTAGATCTAATAATAAGATATATTATATGATTAAATTAATTTATTATAAATTCAAAGTTCGAACCCGTCAACGACATTTTTAATTTAAAATTTTACAAAATAAATTTTAAACCATGCATATCATTATATAAATTTATATTAAATTAAAATTAAAAAATTATTAAAAATAAGGATTATATAAAAACATAATTATAATGTTAAATAAATTTTATAACCTATCAAAAGAAACCTGTGCTTCGCACTCTATCTATCTATCTATACTAATATATTAAAGCCGAAAGATTGAAAGTTTGGTCGGTTTGGTTTTCGGTTTGGTTATCCTAATAATTAAAATAAAATAAATAATAACATTATTAAAAACACCTAAAAACATCAATCGTAAGTATCATATATTCCAATCATTAATATTTCCTTTCTAATTAAAAAAAGTTACCTTTTTTATTTAAAACTAATCTTACAATTTATACTATTATATTAAAACTGAAATATTGAAAGTTTGTCGATTTGGTAATTGGTATGGTTATCCTAATTATTAAAATAAATAATATAATAATATAATTAGTGCTAATTAGTTAATTGTCTCTTTATTTGAAGATATTAATTTTTATAAACACCTAAAAACATCAATTGAACCGTAACTTTTAATCATTAATATTTTTTTTTCTAATTAAAATATGTTACCTTTTAATTTAAAATTAATCTTGAAATCATTAATATACACCCAAAAATATCACACCATATCGTCCAATCATTATTTTTAATAATAAATAAGAATAATTAGATCTAATAATAAGGTATATTATATTATTATATGTTATTAATAATTATAAAATAACATAATTATAGAATAAAATTTATAATATATCAAAAGAAATCCGTGCATCGCACGGGTTATAAGCTAGTATATATATATATATATAGATAGAGTTGCACTCCATAGCAAACACCTTATATAACAAACAATAAAGAACACCTCATATCTCATAGATCCATTGCCCCTGGCGGGGCCACCCAATACAAAAAGTTCTTATTTTTTTAGGCTCCATCCATCCAGCAAAAAAAAAAATTTGAAAATTCACTGTTCACTGATGACGTCATCATGACGTCTGACGTCATGATGACGTCATCAGTGAACAGTGAATTTTCAAATTTTTTTTTTTGCTGGATGGATGGAGCCTAAAAAAATAAGAACTTTTTGTATTGGGTGCCCCTGTCGGGGCCAATGGATCTATTGGAATAAATGATTTTATAGTGTTCTTTATTGTTTGTTATATAAGAGTGTTCTGTATGGAGCAAAGGCATATATATATATATATTGGCTAGCGTTCAAATAGAAACCAACCTTAGAATAGAAACTAGAAACCTACACTAAATAAATTATATTTCATTTATTTTAATGGCCCCGCTAGGGGCACCTTCACAAAAAACGTTTAAAATTCTTGGCTCTATTCAAAAAAAACATAAAAAAAATAAAAAAAATTTTTTAAAAAAAGTTACTGTTCACGTGCCACGTCATCACGTGAACAGTAACTTTGTTTTTAAATTTTTTTTTTATATTTTTGTTGAATAGAGACAATAATTTTAAACGTTTTTTGTATTGGAATACCCCTAATTTGGTCATTAGATTAGCTTGAAATATTTAATTTAGGTTTAGTTTCTAGTTTCTATTCTAAGTTAGTTTCTATTAGAACAAGACCCTATATTGGCTATATATAGAGTTGCACTCCATAGCAAACACTTTATATAACAAACAATAAAGAACACCTCATATCTAATATAATTTAAGAGTTCCGTCATAACACCCAATACAAAAAGTTCTTTTTTTTTAGGCTCTATCCATCTAGCAAAAAAAAAAAAAAAAATTTTTTTGAAAATTCAATGTTCATTGATGACGTCGCGATGACGGCATCAGTGACGTCATCAATGAACAGTGAATTTTCAAAATTTTTTTTGCTAGATGGATAGAGCCTAAAAAAATAAGAACTTTTTGTATTGGGTGCCCCTGGCGGGGCCAATGGATCTATTGGAATAAATGATTTTATAGTGTTCTTTATTGTATGTTATATAAGAGTGTTCTGTATGGAGTAAAGGCCTATATATATATATATATATATATATATATATATATATATATATATATATATATATATGCAATTTTGGTGATTCCAATAGATTCTCCGTTCTCCCCCTGTCACATGATGAAATAATAACATCATACAATAGAATCTTTCTATAAAAATATTTTATATAAGAATAATTTATTTGCAATAATAGAAAATTATAGTCCCAAAATTATATAATAAATTTAAAAATTATCTTTATTTAGGAATATTTTTTTTCCCCAATCCCAAAAATATTATTATGAGATTTTACTGTATTGAATAAAATCGCCATCGTAGCGTGTGCCATCATTGCAAAGTATTTATTGAATATAGTTTAGATTATAACAGTATAAGAGCATTTCCAGTGGTATTGACTAAAATAATTGGCTATAATGATTATGTAAAATTTGTTGAATTTGTAAGGTGTTTTACTCCAATGTAATTAACTATAATTTAAAAACGGTATGTTTTCATTATTTCAAGTTGTTAAAAATAGAATATATTATTATAATATGGTAATTGATGATGTGAAGTTTTACTACATGTCTCTAGAGTTTCGACAAATATAACCAATATGATGAGATTATCTAAAATTTTAGCTAACAGTTATGTCCCGTTGGAGATGAAATATTTTTACACATTCTCCAAAATTTTTATTTATGGTATTTTCGATACAATTTTAATTAAGGAATATGTATGGTTGGAGATGCTCTAATATGAATTCGCAACATAGTGTTTTTTTTAAGCCCATCCACAACATAGTTTAGATTATAATAGCATAACATCAATTCACAACATGCCTATGAAGTTAAGGTAAGAATTTGGAAGAAAAGGAGATTGCATCGTAACTTGTAAGACTAATATTTGCCGATAAAATTGTGTCCTTTTTATGTGTTTGGAGCATCTTCAATGGCAGGGATTGTTAGGGAAAAAAAATTTAAATAGTATTAGAGGTACCAAATTGGATGCAAAAATTTATTATTAGATGACATGCTGTTAATTACTTGGCATATGTCGTTAATTACTTGACATTTTGGGATGTTTTAATTGGTGGAAATTCATGTGAATGAAGGAGATTCACGATTATTATTTGTATAGTAGCCAATCAACCCATGACATGTGGTATTTGGAAACCAATTTGGAGCTTTTAGCATTTTCCAAAAAATTTACGTGGCAAATATTATATTCCCTCCGTTTAATTTATTTTATCCATCAATCAAAATCCACATTTTTACCAATTTAATATATTTTTCATTCTGTTTCCATAATTAAGCTTAAGTACTACATTTACAAATTTTTAACATAGAACTTTATATACCTTTATTGAAGAAAGTGGACAAATATTTTGGGACAACAATAATTGAAAATGTGGCTAAAATAAGTGGGACAAAGGAATACATAATTCGTATAAATTGTATAGTTGCAATCTCTTTATTTTTAGCCAAATTTGTTAAATCTCTTGAGAACCGTAACAAAGTTGTATATATAAATTTAATCAATATAGTTAATTTCGTTAAAATACAACACCTCTTTATTTTAGGCTATAATTTTAATTAACCGCATTAAAGATGCTCTTATGTATGATATTCTTTTTTATGGGCATGATGTTTCGGGTGACTTATATTTTTGTTGTTAATCTTGTACATTGTACATGGCATTTCTCGTCTTCTCGAATTTGGCGAAAGTCTCTACCCAGAGAGAGGAATAAGTTTAATCTTGCGTGATATCTCTCGTTAATGATGAAATTAATAATGTAGGGGGATCGCGATGCGGGTGGTGCGGTTTTTCTTCAAAATTGCGAATCAAACCACTCATGTGGTTTGGCCAAATTTCCAAACCGCAATCGTATCGCGAAATTTTAAAACCGCATAAACCACACCGCGAAAATGCGGTGTGGTGCGGTTTGGTTTATTACGGTTTGCAATTTCAATAAAAATAATTATAAATATAAAATTTTAATTTTCATGCATGTGAAATTAATTTTTGAAGTTCTTACTCAACCACATTTCTTAATTCTTATGCACACTATGATCTCTACAGACTTAATTAAATACAAACACTGTAGTATGAAATATTATGTTACTAAACTAGAGAAAGATGTAATGTACAATCCCATCATAAGCCAATAAAATAAACTACTACTAGGCAATAGGCACTAACGAAGCAAATAGCTTGCAAACTATTCCTTAAATCATTAACAAAATATATATAATTAATGTATATATATATAATTAATATATGTATATATATATATAATTATATAATATTGTGGTGCGGTGCGATTTGACCCGCATTTCAGAAAATTAAAACCGCAACCCACACCGGTTTGTCAAAATTTGAAACCGTAACCGCACCACAAAAAATAAAACCGCGCGGTATCGTACGGATTGGTACGATACGGACGGTTTTTACGGTTTGGTGCTATTTATGATCACGCCTAAATGTAACTATCTGTAGTCAACGATAATCTCATCAGCTCAACCCATCAATTGGATTATCATGTCAATGCTTTTTTTTTTTCCTTTTCTAATACTTAGACATACATGCCTCATTATAATAACCATTTATTTTAACAATTTTTTTCAAGTAAACGAGAATCAAATACATGACTTTGGATGATAAGGATGATATATACCTTTAAACCACTAAACTAAGAAAATATATCATTTGCTCCCTGCATCACAAAAATAATACAATTTATGATCATCTAAGTGAAATACAGAAGGGACAAATGATATGTTTTCTTAGTTTAGTGGTGTAAATGAGACTCCGATGAGTACGGTGAGTCCCTGTCCGAGTGACCACTTTGATATATAACCCCTTTAATTATTCATTTTCCCTCCATTTAATAGCAAGTCCAAATGAAAAACTTCCCAAAATCTTTCCCAAAATGATATATTTTAATTATTTTTCAATGAGAAATAATTATAACTATTACTATAATTTAAAACCAAAAAGTATTTTTTTAATGCTAAAAAAGAATTTCAACTCCAATATTAATTGCATTTTGCATCCAAATAGTTTCAAATTTAACAAAATATTATCTTTCTCTCTCATAACTTTCATTTAAAGTACACCAACACAAATGACGATGTCACATGGATGCATAAATGCATCATTAATTTCGATTAAATGATGATGTCGCATGAATGCATCCTTGGTTTCAAATTTAGAACCAAGTATACATTTATGCATATTTACATCCAACTATATCACCCCAATGGAGATGAGTTTTTAGCACTTGGATGCTATAATATAGTAATAGAACCAAGGATAGTATTGCTCTTACAACTTGCATGCCTAGCAATGATAGATGCATCTATACTTGGTTCTATATTTGGAACCAACTATAACATTTTTCTATTTTAGAACAAAGTATAGCATTGCATTGAAGGGATGTGTTCTATAATTGATGCTATATTATAGAAATAGCACCTCTTTTAGCATTACATTGGACTTGCTCTTATAACTACTTCATCGTGATTGTTACTGTAGTGGAGGTTCTCTTAAAAGTTCAACTGATCTGTAGCCAACATTCCTTCGTTTTTCAAATGACGCTTATAGTACAAAGATAATAAAATATATACTAAACATTACTTAAAATGTAATATACAGCTTGCGGTGCCCTACATTATCTCAGACCCGATTCTCTAACAGCTTTGCCTTTACATCTCAATGTCTTCCAAATCTGGTAAAGGAAATCGGAGGATTGCAGCAATCCCCGTCATCTGAGCCAGTTCTGTAATAGAATAAGCCGAATAACATAATTTAAAAAGAAAATTAGTAATATGATGATTAGATTAGAAGGGGAAAAAAGCCTATACTCTGCAAGCACAAAATTTACCCAACAGGTTATGTGGCCATTAAAAAATAGGGAGGGAGGTGGGGGAGGAGTTTAAGGAAGAAAGAACAGATCTAAGAGATAAGATGAAGTTAAATAAAAACTAAGGGAGTTTTGAACTAAAAAGATTAGATCAACACGTATAGCAAAAATGAATAAACTGCACTCACGCTCTCCTGATACATGCATTGATGAGAATATGTGAGCAGTGCCCCCCGAGTCCTTAACAGAATCGACTAACTTGACATATTTTTTCCTTGTTGCTACATCTGAACTCCTGTAAGCAAATAATTACTATCAGTTACGTCGAGACTACTAATCTACAAACTTCTTCTTTTTCAAAAAAAAAATGTTGCAGGGATCGAAAAAGCTGTTTGGACGTATCAGAAATTGGGCCCAGGAATCATGATAAAGATGCATATTCACACCATGAAAGTTTAAACAGCATAAAAAGGAAGTTTTGATAGAAGAAATAGAGAGCAAAGTGTAAACAATATAAGTTTAGACTCTCTTCGTGTGTGTGTTACTAAGTATTAGTTTGGACCAATGCTCTATGAGTGTGTGTGTGTGTGTGTGTGAGAGAGAGAGAGAGAGAGAGAGAGAGAGAGAGAGAGAGAGAGAGAGAGAGAGAGAGAGAGGCAACCAACTGCTATTTGTCAGGAATAGCATTAACAGAACATATCAGTAGTACTAGTGATACAGAGTATTGTGATAGTATTGTGATGCAGAGTATTAGTATAACTAGTAGTATAGTAGTATAAGGGGTATTGTAGTCAATTCTCAGTTAGTTACTGATAGTACCAAACTGTGGTCTATAAATAGGAGTTGTAATGCTACATTTCTGATTATGATTTGAAATATGAAAATGGAATTACATTCCACCACTTCTCTCTCTTTTTCTTCTAACTTTCTCTCTCTAGGGTTTCTCTCTCTCTAGAAAACCTAGCGTCTTCTGCAAGTTCTTCACAGAACTCTGCCAATTCTCCCCTTTCTTCTCTCAATCTCCCTATCTCTGTCTCTATCTCTCTGTTCTCAGCTATCTCTAGCTGTTTATCTTACTTAAAAACCTAGAAAACACATAAAAATATCTCAGGAATCATTCAATTCCTGACAATTGGTATCAGAGCACTGTTTTTGATCCAACCACTGCTTCAATTATGTTGTGCTGGTGTTTGTGAGCTGTGCGGTTTAGGAATTACAGCAATCGCAGTTGCAAGTCTCAAAATTTGATGAAATCTGTTCAATTACTTTGTTTTGTGGCTGAACTACATAGATCTGTATTGGCTTCTGTTAGATCTGTGTTTTGTGATTGAATTCTGTGTGTTCTAGTTCGTTTTTAGATATTGTTGCTGTGTTAGGTCAGTTACATCATAAAAACACAAAAAAATAGTGGAGAATCAGTGTTTTTGGTGTTGACTCAGTAGATTACCTGGTTGACTCAGTACTGTGTATAACTGGACCAGTACTTGTTGAATTGTGAAGAATTTGTGGTTGTGTTTTTGTGATTGAGACAGGACTGTAGTATTGTTGATTGAGTGAGGAGTAGTCCTTGTTGTTTATTGTGTGTGGAGTATTGTTGCATTGTAGACAAACTGTTTGGTGAATTGTCTGAGAGAAGGAATTGGAGATTGATCAGTGAATTGAGGTTTTGACTCATCTGTCAGTACTTGTGGTGGTGAGTTGGTTGTTATGGTCAATTGATTGCTGTTCTATAGAATACTGAATACAGTTAAGGATTCTTAAGTGTTGAGGAATTCTGAAGTCATAGGGATTGATAATGGAGACTAGAGGAGCTAAGGATTTCAATGAACAGATGCAAGAGTTTCAACAGCAATTTGTATGTTACAAAGAAAAATCTAATCAAAGATTCCAGGAATTAGAGGAGTTAGTAGGACTAGCTGCTAAAAAGATGGAGATTCTGAGGAAGATGAAAGCTGAGAAGAAAGGAGAAGCTAGATTTGTGAATTCTGGTGTCAAACCTAGGTCATCAGGACATGATCTACTCAAATCATTACACTATATCGAATCAGATGTTCCAAAGTTTGATGAATTGCAAGGTGAAGATAAAGCGGATTGGCATTCAGAGGAAATCATATGTATAGCTTTGGGATTGGAGGACTTCTTCCAGCCCAAGAAGAATTCTGAACAAGGAAATTCTAGTGGTGCTAAAGAGCTTGAATGCACATCTGATTTTAGAATAACACCAAGGAAGATAGAATCTAATGGCAAGGAGGAACTAGATGAGCCAAAAGAGTCAGAAGAGCCAGAGTTTCTGATGCCAAAAGACTTGATAGCATCTACAGAACTGGATGAGTTGAGGTTGCAGCCTGCACCTTGCCTTATTTCAAAATTTCAAGATGTTAATTCCTCAAAATCCTATCACAAGGAATAAAAAGAGATGAGCAGGAATAACTTGGATTGTATTTATCCTTGTGGTACAGAGTTGATGGGGGGTGAAATTCTTCGAGTTGAGCCTCTGGAGCATGTCTTCTGTAAAGACTTTCAGGAAAATGATCCAAGTTCAGAAAATGAGGCACAATACAGAGCTTTAACCAACAAAGATGAAGGGAATAACATGGATACAGTTTCATTACTGGACATCTCCA
This sequence comes from Saposhnikovia divaricata, assembly GCA_036435485.1. NCBI lineage: Eukaryota > Viridiplantae > Streptophyta > Magnoliopsida > Apiales > Apiaceae > Saposhnikovia > Saposhnikovia divaricata. The sequence continues at coordinate 54,883,808 of CM071598.1, forward strand.
GAAAAGATTCTAACAAGCCTCCTGATGAGGAAATAACTTCAATGATCTTTACCAACATGAGAGAAGAAATTGCGGAGGCTTTCCTTTACAGGACAATTACTGGAGATAGTCCAATAGCTGCAAATTCTTCTGATTTGGGACAGAAATCTAGCAATTTTGGTAAGGAAAAAATGCTTACCTTTGATCCTGGTGGTCAGTTGCATAACAAACAATCAACATGTGTTGATAAAATGTTCAGAGAGGTGCATAGGAGTAAAGTAAAACTAGATGAAGCTGCAATGCTAATGCTGATCTCAGCTGGTGGTCAACTTGGGCATTGGCAGGATATTAATTTGAAATTTCTGGCCATAGAGCAGCCATTGAAGGAAACATCTCAGCTGCAAAGGAAGGGGTTTATTACTGAGATTGGGAATTCAGCTAGAATACAAAGCCAGAATATTCAAAGGGAGAATGATGAATTTGATAAAATTGTTGATGAGATTAATCAACAATATGCTGATTCTGTGAGAGCTGGGATGATTTTACTACCCTACAAGTACCAATACATGGTGAGCAGACGAGGCAGACCTGAAATTGACAATTCAACAAGACCTGAATACCATGAAGGAGGATAAGAGAAGTGTTACAATTTACATATTTGATCCAGGAGGAAATTTAGTTGTCTTCATGGTGTTTTACTTGTTTCTACTGAAATTCCATGTTTTTAACAACTGTTACAAGATGTTCTCAAGAAAAAGGACTTGTACACTGAAGTAAAAGAAAGAACAGGGGTTAAGCCATTATCCAGGATGCATGAAGGCTGGCCCAAGGCAATGAAGATAGTGTTCAGTTGGCAACCATGAGGACATGGTGCATTTTAAGGGGAAAGGATTGTCAGGAATAGCATTAACAGAACATATCAGTAGTACTAGTGATACAGAGTATTGTGATAGTATTGTGATGCAGAGTATTAGTATAACTAGTAGTATAGTAGTATAAGGGGTATTGTAGTCAATTCTCAGTTAGTTACTGATAGTACCAAACTGTGGTCTATAAATAGGAGTTGTAATGCTACATTTCTGATTATGATTTGAAATATGAAAATGGAATTACATTCCACCACTTCTCTCTCTTTTTCTTCTAACTTTCTCTCTCTAGGGTTTCTCTCTCTCTAGAAAACCTAGCGTCTTCTGCAAGTTCTTCACAGAACTCTGCCAATTCTCCCCTTTCTTCTCTCAATCTCCCTATCTCTGTCTCTATCTCTCTGTTCTCAGCTATCTGTAGCTGTTTATCTTACTTAAAAACCTAGAAAACACATAAAAATATCTCAGGAATCATTCAATTCCTGACACTATTAAGTTGGTAACGATGTCATGCAATATATCTCCTTAGCCCATTAAGTAGTGAATGTGACTATTTTTCAAGAGGGACTTGTTTGGAAAAGGAAATATGCTACTGACCTAAAGAGCTCATCAGTAACGAGAAGTGTCTGCACAGCCATGCGTTCATGGGCAACCTCAACATGTTTTGGTCCATAACATGCACGATTTGGATCCTACACAATTCAGAAGAAATGTTAAATAAAATCTAAATGGATAGAATCAATCATTCATAACTTCACTTTATCACCAAAACTACACAGGCATATCATTTAACATCCAAACATGCGAACACCGATAAACAATTAGTACTGCCAAAGCCTCTGCATGGTGATCCCGAAGGGAGGTCTCCATCACTACCCAATGACAGGGATTCATTAAGACACAAGTTCTCCAAGTTGCCACTAAACAGAACCAAGATTAGTTAATGTATTCAAATAACAAGGTTTACGTACTAAGGAAATTTAAAGTATCTTCCTTGGTTGTCATTTAGAATGAACAGCAGATCTTGATTACTAACCCATTTTTCAATGTAGTTTATATGTGAGTCTGAGTTCCAGCTACACCCGAAACTAGATCAAATTTACATGCAAGTAAAAAATATAGGTAGATTTTAGTTTAGCGAAAAAAGGGGTAGTTTTTAGTTAGAGGATACTTTGGATGCAGATTGAAGCCTGCCTTCTTTTATCAACATTGCTTCTACTAAGCTCACCGGGGAACCAGCACCACAGAGACACAATAAACATTATTCTCAATATCTAGGCATCCATGTCGTAACTCGTAAGCTACATAAAAGTTACTTATCACCTTACTAGCACACTTAGGTGAGCATCTTATCAGTTAGGCAAGTGCATAAACATCCTAGGTGCTTACTGGTTACTTGCCTCAGCGATAACTCACAACTATGGGATAAATTCTCAAGTATCGGTCCCAGAAACAAACAAGAAACAACTATCGAAGCTTCTAAATGAAGACACTGGTTATGTTATTATAAACTGAAGTATAATATCTTACATTTGAGAGCATAGTGAAAAAGTCCTTAAGAGCTCGGACCTGAAGATTCAAGATGGAAAGATAATTATCACAAGTTAAAGAGCAAGTGCATTTACCATGAAGAAAGCGAGAGGAAAAGTAAAAAAAAATAGATAATGCTGATAGCTAAAGATTCAGCAATTTGCTTTCTTATGCTACCTCCTGCGCTGCTTTTGTATCCTTTATCATATTCATCACATTTGGAGCATCCAGAACCTCCCTTAAACTATGCCTGCATATAATTCATTTATACTTCGATGAGATAATTATTAAACTGTAACATAATAAAATACACTTTTCAGGAACATTTAAGGAAAACTTGACTGTGAATAGGTGGTTAACTAACTCTGCTTGATACGCAGATTCCACAACCCCCTTCCCCTCGTCCCAAACAAGAACATAAACAATATCACTCTACACTGCAATTACTAAATGATTTAAGGCACCTTCATTCTTAACATGTAATAGGGCATCAGACCTCATGCAGGGATCATATGTATGAAACCTACTGGTTAGGTTGGGATGTTCTGCTCATTCTTCGTCAAATTCATTTTTTTTCACGTAACTGTTAGATTGTTTTGCAGACAAAAATGCTCTTTAATTAAAACTAATATTAACACATATATAAGCATCAACAAATCGACTTCACTTCATGACTTTGTGATTCCACACGGACCATGTCTATTTCAGTAACTCCTAATATTTTGTGTGCTTCTATCTTTACTTGATATAAAAAGAGATTAAAACCGGATCAGGTGGCTACGTGCTAATGCCTAAAAAGATATATCCAGCTTAAGTTACACTCTTACAAATTCAGTTGCAGGAGAAAGCCTCAATCAAAAAAAGTTGTAAAGCATGCAAGTCCAAGCATGCAAGTCCAGGCAGGTGATACTGGGACATATTTAGCAATCATTATTTTGCATTTCTGCTTAAAGCAATGCCCAATAGTTTCAGCATTCAAACATGAATTTTTGTATGATGACAAACTCCTGGAATGTAACTAATCCTTTGGGATATCAGATATTATGAAAGAGTAAGCTAACCATACTTGTATCCTGAGGTTGTATGCACAAGAATTATGCGAGACTTGTTTTCAATTATAGCTCTAAACTCTTTCCTTTCTGCTTCCAACATTAAGTGACGATGAAATTGATCCTGAAACAAATTGAGAAAAACCCAGATATATTACATTATTACAAAATTTTCACGACTTCATATTATGAATTGTTTTAAAAAAATACTTCATTTTCCTTTTTCTACAAGGTCATATGAGAACTCGATTTCAAAGCTATAACTGTAACAAACACAGATTAATTAAGGCCTCCGTCTATGATATCACTGTTTTCAAAATATATATATATATATATATATATATATATATATATATATATATATATATAGGCCTTTGCTCCATACAGAACACTCTTATATAACAAACAACAAAGAACACCTTAGATCTATTAGATCCTTTGGCCCCGCCAGGGGCACCCAATACAAAAAATTGTTATTTTTTTACCCTCTAGCAAACCAGCAAAAAAAAAATTAAAAATTACTGTTCATTGATGACGTCATCAGTGAACAGAAAATTTTCGATTTTTTTTTTGCTAGCTTGCTAGAGGGTAAAAAAAATAACAACTTTTTGTATTGGGTGCTACGACGGAACTCTTAAATTATATTAGATATGAGGTGTTCTTTATTGTTTATTATATAAGGTGTTTGCTATGGAGTACAACTATATATATATATATATATATATATATATATATATATAAAGAATATAAAATTATGACACACCTTTGTGAATCCTGGACTTGCAATCACAGCGCAGCGGATAAGCTGGAAATCGATATGTTTTAGGAAAGCCTGTAATGCACCACAAAATAAATATGAGGCCAAATTACATGAAAAATTTCTGTCCGATTAACAAGAAATAGGCATAAATCAGTTTGAGCTCACCTGTGCAACATTCTCGAAGAATTTGTTCAAAGCCTGTAATGCAAAGATAGTTGCAAAAACTCAATAACTACAATTACTTTCGACACTGTACTAAGTTTCCACTGTCTAGCATCACAACTTCAGGATTTGACAAACATATTTTAGTCGATATTAAAAGGATAGGAAACAAACTTTGTCGTAACCAGCGATAGCAGGTCCATGCTTCCGAGGAATAGAAGCTTCTATCCGAGAACGGGTAATAGTCACACTGTTGGCAAAGCACCAAATTAACAGAAGTTCCAATCTTAAAAAAGTTACAAAACAGTCGACAAACAACAGTGTACATGTACAAAAGAACTGCAATTTTGTAGCTCGCGTTGGTATAAGTTACAAGTATGGGGCAATTTACTTATAGCACTTGGTTGACATTCATAAAGAACTATCTACACATAGAAACTTAAAGGAAAGAAATAGACATTTATAGCTTTTTAATTACGAGTACATATTGATATTATAAGATTGTAGCATCTGCACAGACCATCTTTGAGTATTCTTTCTAAAACACTTAAAGTTTTAAAATCATAAGTTTATGCTCACAAGTATAGACTAGTAAGCTAACGTGCCAAGTTGTTTAGGTTTAAATAGTAGGATTCCATGTATTTATGTCTTTGGATAATATCAAGCAAGTGCAGAGATCGTATGGAAGGAAAAAACTTTCCCGCCTTCACACCCTGTGCTTAAACTTGCAACAAAAGATGGATAAAGTGTCAGCTGCAGTACATCTTTTGCATTCATGGGGAGCTTAATTAGGTCAATATACATTATATATATATATATATATATATATATATATATATATATCTACATTTCAATGGAAGTGCTACAGATCTAGTACAAGCTATGAGCCACTTCGGCGATGACTATACATATTCGTCCTTTGTCACTGATATAAAAATTCATAATCTAAACATTGCTCATTTTCTTGCCATCACATTTACTGAAACATGCAACGCCATGTCCTTCTAGATTCCCCCATCCCACACATCCTCAACTCTCATATAGTAAACCATAACCATCTAAAGAACAAATTTGCAAAAAGCTCAAGATGATCTAGATAATACACCAAGGTAGGCAAGAAAGGAGACCCAACTCCTTGTTCCAGCAGTTTAGCACATTAGTAGACTATCATAAGAAGTCTTGGCATCTTAAGATCAAACAAATATAGAGGAACTGAGGAACACATGGTAGATTTTCACTTATAACGTACCTTTTCCCAATGAGGAAGATTTGTGCCAGTCCTTCTTGCATCATAACAACAGCCAGATCAGCACCTACGGAAGGATCTAAAGGACATGCTAAAGTGAGACGATGCATAGAACATGAACAAGAAGCGAACAAAACACATAAAATAAATAAGCAAACAAAAAAAGTGCAAAAGATTGCAACACTCTCGCATAGATAGGAATATAGACAGTACCTCCAACATTTATAATCTACAAGAGAAGGGCATTGCGACACCATATAAAGGCAATCCACTAAACATAACAAAGACAACTGTTTCTCCCTAAGAAAAATTATATCGCTAATCAAGTCGTTACTAGTACTAATTCATGACCAGAGTAATTTTGTTATAAAAAAATTCATCCTAATACAGATTCTTTACCACACTGCATGGATTAGTATTAAGTAGTAAGAAGCGGGTATCTAGTTAAGTTTGGAAATGTGAGTCAAGCAGCAGACATTTGTAGTTTTGTACTAATATTGTGGAAATTTATCTTTATCATGTACAAAGTTGTACCTGTTAGGGGAGTACTCTAGCTAATAATGAATTATATAATGAGTTCTTAGCGAAATGTTTTAGCTAAATGTAACTGAAATTCTATTACATTAAATAGAATTTCTGTTCCTCTGACTGCACTTTCTAGATCTACAGTCTCCTCTTCATCCCCTTTTCCCCTCAACTCCTGCTAGTTTATTTACTTCTTAAATCCCCTTAATTCTTTTTCCAAATTACCACATCTTACAAGCACTAACCAGAATCAACATGAACATGGAAATAATATACAAAACAACACAGCATAGTTGTTTTTCTCATATTTTGTAATATAACCCCACTACAACTAATACCAGACGTCCAGACCCATGGTAGATCACACATTCTCGAGGAATAAAGTGTACCATTAGGTAGAGTACCTTCTTCCACTTTACAGGTTTAGCATCTTCTCTTCAAGTAATCCAATTATCAGTATTTACAACATGATTGTTACAAGTAGTTGGCAGCAATATAGGAGCATTTATTTAGAAATATATATATATAGAGAGAGAGAGAGAGAGAGAGAGTAGCAATTATTTGTAAATTTTTATATATTCAATATTATGCAAAAAAATTGATCTTCATTATTTATACTGCAGTGATGCTTTTTATTTATTAAAGCAAATCACATGTAAAAGCTCTAATGTTTTTAACATCAGAAAAGAATGAAGGCCAGTTGCAAATAATTCGGAAACCAGCAAGGGGATATAGGTTGTATTTGTAAGAATATATATGCTTAATATATAGATGTCTACAGCCATCATCCAGATAATTATTAGGAAAACAGTAAAAGAATCCAAGAAAAAGAATTCTTCCGTTTTTCAGTTTGAGAGGAAGGGCATTGGCGGCCTGAAGTACATTGGCTCCACTCATTTCAATTGCTTTCATACTATGAGATCCAAATCTCTCAAAATATTGAAAGCAAGAAAGAGAACTAAAGCTATATAATTTTAGACTACAGAGATTCTGTATCAGGATTACCAATAATATATATTCAGCAATTCTCAGTCTTCGCTCTTCAGTGTGGCAAAATTCAATATATGTATGAAACTTGATAGGGAACAGAAATGAAGAATTTTAATATATGTTGTTAATTAGTTTATACATGTATAGTGCAGAGGAAACCAAAGGGCAAAGGTATTTATTTACATGTTCTATATGTGGGCCTACTAGCTTATTACATATGTGTTAGAAATAAGACCCTAGCTATGCTAAGGAATGAACAACAGAAGGATTCAATAAATGTTCTGTGTTATTTTACAAGAGTTCTAATGAAGTCTATATATAAGCTTAATAAGCTTAATATACGTAACTGATTACATCACTTATAACTACTGTAGATCATCTGACTTACTGTTGATCTTCTGACATTTGACAATATGTAGTTTTTTAGCCAAGTTGTTTTGGGCCTTAGTCCATTAGGTTGTCTAATTACGGTTTCTATTCCCTATACAAGTACTGTTATCCCTGCATATAATCGTTCCCTTGGTTAATATAAAGAATTTTTTTTACCAATACTGAATTGAGTCTTTGCTTGGGTTGTGATCCGTAGTTTTAACCCTTTTGCAGCTGGGAATTCCTTGGGGTATTGGACACCCATATTCATCTTAGATATCATTTTTATTCCACATATTAATCTTAAAAACTTCTGTCCTGCATCAAAACTTTATTGAGGTCTTAATTCTACGAAAAAATTAAGAAAATGTGCAAATATTTATACCAAACTAACTAGAGAAGTGCAATAAATCTGATTACGTGAAATCGAATAGGACGACTGAAGTCTATAATAACCAGAAAGTTATTGAAATGAATGAGACACGATTTAGGGTATAAATTCAGCATGACTTCTGATTGATGTATGCTATATGTTGTATACTTCATATATGTGAACTTTAAGTAAAAATAATAGGAATTTCATACCAGAGGCTTGATGGAGTACGTCAAGTGCCATTGTGTCCCAAACCACCTGATGAAAGGAAAACCCTCATTGAATTTTACAAATAGACACACACACACACACACACACACATTCCTAAAGAAATGAGTCCAGGAAAGTATAAGTGATTCTAAAACTAAATCTTGATTGCGCATATATCCTACAATTAATACTTCCTGGGATCCTAATAAGGAAAAAAATTAGACAAATTTGCAATATTAAGAACAGGGGGCAATTGATTGCAAATATACCTATTATTGGAGTTATACTTTGCAAGTAGATACCAAAAGCAAACATAGTTTGTTTACAATACAAGTCTCGTCTAATCACCGGTTATATCTCCGCCTAATACATATCAGCATCAGCAACTTGCAATATCTATTCGCATTTCACAGATACCTGCGAGTACTAGCATTCCAAGATCTATTGTTGTAGATACACTTTTGGACACAAAGGATGCTACCCATAATCGAATATCTACACTTACTACAAACACACATGCATGCACACACCTCCACATGTAGTCTAGGTATTTATCCACAATCATTTTATTCAATATTAATTTGTACTATTTCACATGTAACTTTATACTACCATCTTCATGTACCAATACGAATTATAACGTAATAAACACTGCACCAAGAAATGATTGTCTAGTACAGTCTTTCTGTAACATCTTAATTAATAATACAAACATGTGTATTTGACAACAATGGATAAATTTAGATAGACAATCAAATTTGTTAAACTGCAAGATACCAAGAGAAAACATACCTTTCTTATCACAAAAGGTCGGTGTAGCTCAAGTTCAAGTGTATGGAAAGCGCCAATCTGAAATGAAACTCTTAAAGTTGACTGCACCAAAATAATGAAATCCACATCTAATTCTTGTAATTAATAGATTGTACATACCTTTACATGTTCATTTTCCAAAATGTTTTTTCCTCGTATACGCAAGACAGATCCTTCCTTGTCATAATCTACAGTCTATGTACACTTGAATAATAAGAACATTTATAATTCAATCAACAATAGCACAAAATAAATAGTTTTTGAGGCGAAGCAAAAGCAGAGAGTGTATGGTGGTAGTACCTCAACTCTGATCTCCAATTTCAATTTGACACGCTCTGCATCTCTTCCTCCAGAAGCTGCCTCCCTCAAAACTTTTCTACAAAAGAATAAACAAATCAAACTGAGCCTAGTGTTATGAAATTGAAATAAAATTTAAATCAACAAAGGGGAGAAGAAATACCTAACAGTAGTAGCTAAAAGAGAGTCGCCTTTAGCTATCAAATTATAAGCCAACCATAAATCATCTGCTTCTTCTGGAACCATCTGTTTCATCAACCCCAACACATACATAATCATCACATTAAACACATACAATTCAGATTAGCAGCAGCAGCTTATGCTTAATTAGGGTTGTTACCTTTACGCTACCAGCCCCATTTGGGACCAAGTCCCTGCGAAGTACCTTCATCCCCCTCTCTTACAAATCTCTCATGTATCTGTATGTATATTTAATTATTTATGTGTTGAGTTTAAGTATTCAAACAATTAAAGATTAAAATGATTCAAATGAATCTAGAAAAGGTTAAAAATAGTGGCAGAGTATATTCGGGTCGGGTTTTTAATACTTCAGCCGACTTACTTATACTCTACTCGAACATACCACTATTGTAAAAAGCATAAATCGGATCTAAGCGGTTAAGCGTACGCTTAAGCAGTTTTAAAAACGGATCATTATCAAACGTAAAATAACATTTAGAAACGTAATATTTAGAAATATTAACTTATAAATTAGTCACATACAATATTAGTCATAATGGACTTAGAAAATACAATTTTTTTTTTAATTTTTCCGCTTAATCCGCTTCTGACCCGCTTTTGACCCGATTAAGCCGTCTAAACCTTTTAAACACTTAACAACCCGATTTTGTCCAAAACAAAACGTTTTTTTGCCGATTTCGCTTAGGCGGCCGCTTAAATGGTCGCTTAATGCGCTTTTTAGAACACTGGAATATACTACGGTATATTTTTATTTTATATTATTATTTCATTTTTGTTATCTTTTTTATTCATAATTGTTAAATTTTTAATTCAAATAGATGATATTCAAAAATGTTGCATAGATAGAGATCTAAGGTTAGATTCTCGTCAACAACATATTAACTTTTATTTAATACTAAAAATTGTTATATATATATAAAGGTGTAAGTTTCAAATTCTCCTAACAACATATTAAAATTAATCTGTATTATACTACTATAAGTGGAATAGACTATATTTGGTTGGTCGTTTGGTCTATTAAATTTGGTACACTTAATAACAATCATTAAATTTTAAGATAGATAAAAAAGAACCGTTGTATAAGTAGAATAGGGTATATCTGGTTGGTTGTTGGGTTCGGTATATTAAATTCGATACACTAAATAACAACCGTTAGATTGTAGGATAAATAAAAAAGAGGATAAATTCAAAGTTCGATTTCTGTCAACAACATATTTTAGTTAAAAAATTATATTATCTAGAGTAAATTGCACTGTAATGGCTAGGTAAATTAATTTTTTGCATTTTGATGGCCAATATTACAAATCTTGCACTATGATGGCTCCAAATTGTTTATTTAGCCACTTAAATGAATGCCGTTATCTTGGACTTAACGGAGTTAGTTTGACAGGGGTATTATAGTCTTTTTTTTATCAACACCACAACAAAACGTTTTCATTCCACAGCAACATAGATCCATATTATTAATCCGGCCAGATGGTTCACCTGATACTACTTGCACACTTCATCTAGAGATACTCTGCTTTTAACATCCTCAAGAGCCAGCATATCCACAGCTTTGATAATCCTTGTAATTCTTCCCCACAAGATTAATCCAGACATAGTCTGCAGTCTCCATGCTTGGTTGTATGAAGTTATTACTGTATTACTATGTAAATGATGAATCCCATAATAATTTGTTGAAAAGCATCACTTCCACTTGCTTGTCCTCAGAATTACTTGTTGAAAAGCATGTAGTGCACAACCAAAATGCACACGGTAATTGAAATATGTGTAAAGGCAATTGATATATCAACAGAACATTTTCATTCTATAGCAAAAACAATGCGACACAATCTCTTCATACCTAGCAACCTAACTCCCTTGTTAGCAGGCTTTGGAAACAAGCATACGAGGAAAGGCTTTTCATTCTTTGGCAACCTAATTGAGCCTACTATTTTAATACATTCCACAATGACACCTTCAAAATCAGCTTTCAGATATCTGAAGATATACCATCTGCGTATATCCATTAAATACAGAATTATCCAATAAGCCAAGCCTTCGGAACAAACCAAATCTGCCATCTTCAACAATTGGACTAGTAACACGAGCTGGATCATATCGTGATTGGTGAGTTAATGAAGGACCGACTACTGGGGGAAGCTCCGAATAGACATCTAGTACCAATTCTACAAACCTACTATTCTCAAAGTGTTGTGTATACGTTATTTTCTTATTACTATGATTGAAATCATCACGCATCTCCCCTTTCACACCCCACCATGTTTCGCAATTCATTAACTAGGTTGAGCTCAAAAGGAGTACTTGATGGGTTGAGATTAAAACTGAAGGACCATTTGAGTTATGTTGCCACTGATGTCCTATTGACCCCTTCAGATCAGTGATAGGATTTCTGGGAAATGTTTTGCAGAGTTTTATCAAGTGACAATATTAGTCTGAAATTCACCGCTTTGTTCCCTATTCCGCTTTTAATAACAAGACTCTGAATATAGTTTCTGGATTTTAAAGTAAAAGTTAGGGTTCAAACAGCTTTCAGTTAGAACTTTAATTATAATTATTTTATTTTATAATTATATGATAAATGTGCAAGGTTAAGGACAATAATACCCCTAACAATTTAACTCCGTTAAGGCCATGCTAACGGAAGTCATTTAAGTGGCTAAAAAAAATATTTCGAGCCATCATAGTGCAAGATTTGCAACTTTGGCCATCAAAGTGCAAAAAATTAATTCATCTGGCCACTACAGTGCAATTTACTCTATTATCTATTTTCACCATATTATTATTAAACATTTATTTTATATTATAAACTACTCCAAGAATTTCAATGTTCAATTCCCGTCAACAACAAATTAAAATTAAAAAGTTATTTATCTATTTTCAATATACAAGAAAAAATTATCATTTAGAAACAATCAAATACGTATTATCATATTTTATTATCTTCTATAATTTATTTTCTTACTAATTAAAAAGCAAATATTAAAATTATGAATAATAATATAAAAATATTAAATATTAAGATAAAAATATTTAAATTTTCTGTGTATCACACAGGGTATAAGTTAGTATTATAATACTATACTACACTATAAGCAAATTACAGAAAAAAAAAAAGTAATCTCTACTTTACACATGCTATAAGCTAGTATTGTTTAAGTTAGGGCTTCTATCATAAATTCATGTTTGGACATTTGGTTAATGAAAATTTTTCTTTAATTAGGGCTTCTATCACAAATTCATGTTTGGACATTTTGTTGATAAAAATTTGAGGACCCGGGCTTCAGTTTATACTTTGTAATAGTAGGTTCCCGCATATTTAATATAAATTTAGCTGTCAAGTGATTTTAAAGAATTAATAACAGTTTATAAATATTAAAAATATTATAATCGAGAGTGGTTCCTCGTTCACACGAATTACATGATGGGTGATTATTTTTCTCTTTGAACGTTTTATAAAAGATTTTCTTTTTATGAAATGCATGTTCAGTTGATGTTTTAAAAAATGAGTATCTCTCTTCACATAATAAATTTTTTTGAAGGGTCGAACATTTTTTTTCAAGGAACTCGAAAATAATTGTCTGATCTTTTTATGAATAAAGTGAATGAGGTAATTTTCGAGATGATTAAGTTTTTATACGCAATATTATAATTCCGAAATTATCAATACGAAAAGAACATATGTCATTAACTTAGATGCGGCATTTATACTAAAGATTAAGAAAGGTAAAATCTCTCGCTATAAGGACAAAGTTTGTTACAGTATTTTTGCTAAAAGATCTAAATAACCCAATATTAACATTTATTAAGTCACAAAGTTTTCTTAATGTTTCATAGTGCCAACAGTTACGACATTTAAAGATGATAAATGATCCCTTTATTCGAATACTTTTTTATACCCTTTTGCTACAATAGATTTTGATGTTGTTAAGTATAAATTGTTAAATCATACTCATACAATATTGGGACATTTGTCCTACTCGATTTGATATTTTAAGGATCTTAGTTGTACATTTATTGGTAAATTTATTACTGTTTCAATTTCAAAATATTAGTATGATAATGATTATAGTCATTTCAGCATTAATACTTTGCTCTATGTAATTATAATCATGTATTAATGTTTATAGTGTATACTTTTGTAAATTTCCCAATACTTAAGTTGTGTTTCAAATAAAATTATTATTGGTCACTGGATACATAAAATCTCTAAAAATTGTCATTAATATATTGGTCACTGGATACATAAAATCTCTAAAAATTGTCATTAATATGTAATAAAATCTTTGCATTACCATAATCATTACCATAATATTACACAATGTTGATTATGAACAGAGGAAGTGGTTACAAATTTACAAATATAATTAGTTGGCATAAAATTAAATTAGCAAGTCTAAAAAGAAGAAATTAACAATCAATATCAGACAATGTTCAATATCATAACCTATAATTTTACCAACATATTAAAACATTATTCAAACAAATACTAAAATTTTGTCAAAATAGTTTTTTATATTCCAAATGTTACATTCTTGAACTCATAATCATAAATTCATTATGCATTGTTTTGAAGATTCACTGCTCCTTATTCCATAATATATATTATTCATAACTCAACGACTAAGTATAAAAAATTACGTATACTTTTGTTGTACTTTTTGGCTTATAAAATTGATAATTCTGATTGGGGGCGATCATTGACACGAGCACGTATGGAACAACAATCTTGATCTGTTCAAACCAAACAACATGTACGTAAAGTGGCTCAATTTGTTAAAATTTGTCACTACTAAAGTATCTTCTCTTGGTCTTCATGAACATCTGCATTATTAAGCTATTTGAACCAGCTTGATGATACTTTTCCAGCAAGACGATTAACTTCAAGAATCTCGGCCATACTCTCTAAACCACCATGCAAATCTTGAAACTTCATAATCATCTTTAAATCATAAACCGAAACTCCAAAGTAGTATTGTAAAAGGCGAATGAAAGTGTCTAAATCGTATGGCAACTTGAATCGTATAATCAGGGTTAACAAATAAGTAATGTCGCCAGTGCCATGAAAGGTTACCGAAGTAATTTTCAAAACTTTTGTTGGATTACAGAATTTACGACAAGGTCCAAATCACAAAAAGAACAATCTCGAAATTTTGCTACACTCATTCATTGTTACTTATTCTTCAAAAGATTGACTCTTTGTTGTTTCAATAACTCAATCGAGACAGGATATGAAAGATTTGTATCTACATCAAAGTCGTTAAAATTGAATTGCCAAACGTAAGTTGAACTCGTGTTCAAGTGCAGAAGATTTTCATTCGCATCCAGTAGTGTTAGACCAAGTTGAATCACCTTTGTAGCAACCACGTTAGTTTTAATGAAAGAATAACTTTGTGATGGAGAAAGATGAGTAAAATGAACGTTATATTGATAATGGAATGATAGATAATGCCATGATACTTCGTGTCAATAGAGACATAAGAATAATTTTTTAAGTATTTTGCAATATACCTAATTCAGAATCGAGATTATGTTCCCACACTTCACAAATAACAACATGAGAATTTCTAGAATAGAGTATTCATCTTAAATAATAAGCTAGGAATGGACAATTTTTCAATGAATACTTAATGGTCGTGAACAGGTATGATGGTGTATTTATAGATTTTTCTAGGCATGGATTAGGAATCAAAGAAGACTATAGGTTGTTGTAAAGGTCATCCGATCCTATTAACAATTTAATTAATTTTTTTTGAATTTAAATTGGTGAACACGAAATGTAATCGAATTCTAATTAATACGATCAAATGTAATGGATTTTGAATCCATCAACAAAATAAAATTATTCCGTTTAATAATGGGCCTCTATTAATGTAAAGGTTATGGTGATTGTATTAGGGTACGCTGTCATTTAGCTTAAAATATGGCTCTACTGAATATGGTGCAGATATTACATACGGGGAATGAAGATTATTGATCATAAATTTATTAAATACGAGAATTGTGTTTGTAACACCCCCAGATCCGGGGTCCGGGATCCGGACGTTACAGTCTCCATTTCTGTCCACAATACTTGAACTTACTTCAACATAAAATAAATTACATCTTTATGACCCAACACAACAATATAAAGCACACCCGTTATAGTCCCAGAGATGAAATCATAGTAACAATCAAATTTTATTAATCACATTTTGAGTTCTTACAACCCAAAAGAATTACAATATAAATACATACTCTTTGCCATCCATTTACATAAGTCATACTAGCCCATATACTTGGTACTGAAAGAATGAATCTATCCTACCAATAGCTTCCTCTTCAGCTCTGGTAGTCTCATCGTCCTCGTCGGCGTCGAGTGCGCCTTGTGCGAGTCATCTGGTCTAGCTGTTGTTGTGATATAATAATAAAGCAAGGGTGAGCAATAGCCCACCAACAATAATGTATAACTGAACGATAATATATAACAGTTCAAAAGTATCTTTCAAACCATATGCCATGTATTTACGGAAATGATGCCAGTATAACATGAACGATGAAGTTAGAAGGTAACTCAAAATGTATATATATAGGTGGAAATATCTGCTATGTCAAAGATAAGCAAGATATTATCATTTATCATAAAAGAGGAACTTGCAGGAAAATATTACAATTCCAATTATGAATACTTTTCCAATACTGCTGTAACATCCCGAATTTTGGGGACATTAATTCTAATTACGAAACTTAAATAAACTGAATTCTTTATTCAAATAAATCAAAATTCCACGAAAGTCAAACGTAGCGGTCAAATTCAATAATTCAAAAAGATAAATTCGGAGACGCAGCTCCATAAATACAATATTCAATAATCACTATCTAATAAAGTACTGACAATTTATTCAAGTAATACGATAAAACTTTTCCAATAATTGCATCTAAAATAGCTAGCACGAAGGTCCACAAGTTCACATCTTATTCTCAATAAGCTTCCAAAAATCAAACCTGAAATATTAGAAAAGGGGTGAGCTACACAGCTCAGCAAGTACAAATTGACTAACAGATGTTCTTAAAAATCAATGGGCGTTTTAATAAAACAATTTTCAGAATCAAATATAAGTTTGCAAAACATTTACGAAAACAAATTTCAACCCAAAGTTTTATATTTTCAAAATACAGAATTTAAACTAGAAACAGAAGCAGAAAACAGAAATAACACGAAACGAAAATCGAAAATACCACAGTCTTGCTCTACGGCCACACTTTGCCAGTGACCGGCATCTTATTCTTATTCTTTTGTCACACTTTGCCAGTGACCGACATCTAAAGTTCAATAATTACGCGCCCTTAATAGGTATCTAAAATTGCACACTTGTGCGCCTACTAAGGGTATCTAAGGCTAGTTCCGGAACTATAGCGTAAATTACGAACGGGTTCGAAACGTAGAGACTGGGATTCTAAAATCAAATACTTATATCTTATAAAGTCGAAACAGAATTCTTATATCTTATACGAAAATCAAAATTTGCTAAATTAAATATACTTTTCGAAAATTAAAAGTAAGTCAAAAAGTACTTACCTCACAGGCACTGACCACTGAATATTAAGTTAACGCACGAATAATTCCTAAATATTAAATAACAAGATAATTAATAACTGACGTACCAAACATAGTACATAACATGTTGCATCTACACTTAACAGGAGCAATTATCAAATCATTTGAAGTGGGCCTTAAATCCCAATGTAACAACCACTGCAATTATCCTCAATAAGCAAAACAACATAAAAGTACCTAACATTTTTCAGATTTAACATGCATCCAAATCAACCAAACTTCATAATCTAATCTTATTTATACAAGTTGCATGCATAATGTGCATCACAATTATAATAAATTATTAAAAATTAAAATATGAACAACAAATAGCCTAATATCACTTTAACGAATTAACTTACAATAATTGCAGAATAACACCATGCCAATAAATATTAAAAGATATTATGTATTATTTTGTTTATGAAAAAAACATGGCAGGTCAAAGGAACAAAACGAAAATAAAATAAATTAAAAGTCTTTTCTTTTACTAAAATGATAACACCCGTACCACATGATATTAATCACATAAAATTTTATGTCGATAATTTAATTAGTACTAGTTATTTGGAATTAACCTAACATTATTTAATATTCAATTTACACTTGCAAGCAAATTAGGTCATCAATTCAATTAATCCATTAGTCTGAGATAATACATAGAGATGATAGGACAATTTATATCAATAAATAGTACTCTAAGCTACTTCTGTCATGCATGTATTCAATCAAGAAGCAGACATATAATGTATGGTGCCAATTTACAATACTACCAAGAACATCTAAATTTGCATGTTATATATATAAAACAAGTTGCACGGACAAGCATGAAGAGTCACCAAAGCATGCAACATATTAAACATAAAAAAAAAAATTCTGAAAATTTGAGATGAAAAGAAAACGAGCGTACCGGTGAATTTGTAAAGGCTGTACGATTCTTAATTGTTATCGATGGGGTTCTTTTATATGCACATAAAACCCTAAAATTAAATTAGGTAATACTAAAATTTATTCCTAAAATATTTGTAATTTCTTCAAGTAATTTCTAAAATAAAATATTTTATTTATGATATCAATCTTCTAAAATATTCTCACGCTTCTTTCTTATAATAACAAATCTTATCTTTTCTTAAAAATAAATTGTACAAAAAGTTTCTAGAAATTTCCAACTAAAATAATTATCTAAAAATAAAATTAGTAAAATATCAAATATCTAATAAAAAATGAAAATAAAAATTCGGGATTTTACATTCTTCCCTCCTTAAAAGAATTTGGTCCCCAAATTCACAAAATAACATCAAATAAGTTACAAGTAAAAAGAAATCATACCTTAATTACGATTGTTCGCGCGACTTCCCGTGAGCATAAATACACGTCCAGTGGTCTTGTTATCTGCTTCTTTCCTTGGTGGTGGATTATGTGGGCACTCCGAAATCTTGTGTCCTACTTCCCCGCAGTGAAAACAGGCACCCGTGTTCCATCGACAGTCCTTGTCTGGATGGTTCTTACCGCACCTCGAACATTTATCTCGATCACCTTGGGCTCCCATTTGATCGTACACATGTGGCTTCTTGAAAGGTCCCCTTTGAGACGAAAATCCACCAGTTGGAGCGAACCGCTTCTTGTTCCAGTTGTTTGTTGCCTTTTCAGATTCTGCCAGACCCCTCTCGATAATTATTTTAGTTGGAAATTTCTAGAAACTTTTTGTACAATTTATTTTTAAGAAAAGATAAGATTTGTTATTATAAGAAAGAAGCGTGAGAATATTTTAGAAGATTGATATTTGCAAACTTATATTTGATTCTGAAAATTGTTTTATTAAAACGCCCATTGATTTTTAAGAACATCTGTTAGTCAATTTGTACTTGCTGAGCTGTGTAGCTCACCCCTTTTCTAATATTTCAGGTTTGATTTTTGGAAGCTTATTGAGAATAAGATGTGAACTTGTGGACCTTCGTGCTAGCTATTTTAGATGCAATTATTGGAAAAGTTTTATCGTATTACTTGAATAAATTGTCAGTACTTTATTAGATAGTGATTATTGAATATTGTATTTATGGAGCTGCGTCTCCGAATTTATCTTTTTGAATTATTGAATTTGACCGCTACGTTTGACTTTCGTGGAATTTTGATTTATTTGAATAAATAATTCAGTTTATTTAAGTTTCGTAATTAGAATTAATGTCCCCAAAATTCGGGATGTTACAGTTGGCATCAGAGCCTAGGTTTTCCTTTGGAGTGTATTAGGTATGGGACTAGTACATTCCCTAGGATGCGATCCTACAGATTATTGTATAGGTTTTGACCTTTAAGTTTGTAAATTATTTTGAATTTAGGGCTCTTGTTTGTGATTATTTGACCTATTTGACTTTTGTGGTTTTTGATCATTGATTATAAGTTTGAAAGTTTGTTGTTTTTAGAAAAGATGGACGGAGAAGGCAACAACAATGGCAATCAGGGCAACAACAATCAGAATGGCAACAACAATAACAATCAAGGCAACGACAATCAGAATGGCAACAACAATGGTGATGGTGGAAATGTATTCGACCAGCTAGCCGAGACTCTAGCTACACTCGTGAATCAGCAACCCAGACAGCAGAATGTCGTCTCTCAGTTCAAGCGTTTGAACCCACCAACTTTCGATGGGGCAACTGATCCGGCCATTGTTGAGATGTGGATACAAGAAATGGAGAAGGCTTTCGGACTGCTAGGAAGCAATGAAGAACAAAAGGTCACTTTAGCTGTGTATCAACTGCAAGGCAGTGCTTATGACTGGTGGCTCATGGAGAAAAGGAAGAACGAGGCCGCAACCGCTGAAGGGGGAACCAGAACATACACCTGGGCAAAGTTCAAGAAGGCTCTAGAAGACAAGTACTCTCCTAGAACCATTCGTCTGCAAAAGGAAAGAGACTTTATTCGGCTTGAGCAGGGAGGAAAGTCCGTTGTGGAATACGAAGCAGAATTCGCAAAGCTTGCAAAATATGCACCGACATTAGTTGCTGATGAGACTAGCCGAGCCAGAAGATTGGAAGAGGGACTGCGAAGCGACATCAGGAATTCTGTGGCATCTTTTGAACTTCAGACGTACGAGGCTGTGCTCAACAAGGCATTGGTGATCGAGAGGGGTCTGGCAGAATCTGAAAAGGCAACAAACAACTGGAACAAGAAGCGGTTCGCTCCAACTGGTGGATTTTCGTCTCAAAGGGGACCTTTCAAGAAGCCACATGTGTACGATCAAATGGGAGCCCAAGGTGATCGAGATAAATGTTCGAGGTGCGGTAAGAACCATCCAGACAAGGACTGTCGATGGAACACGGGTGCCTGTTTTCACTGCGGGGAAGTAGGACACAAGATTTCGGAGTGCCCACATAATCCACCACCAAGGAAAGAAGCAGATAACAAGACCACTGGACGTGTATTTATGCTCACGGGAAGTCGCGCGAACAATCGTAATTAAGGTATGATTTCTTTTTACTTGTAACTTATTTGATGTTATTTTGTGAATTTGGGGACCAAATTCTTTTAAGGAGGGAAGAATGTAAAATCCCGAATTTTTATTTTCATTTTTTATTAGATATTTGATATTTTACTAATTTTATTTTTAGATAATTATTTTAGTTGGAAATTTCTAGAAACTTTTTGTACAATTTATTTTTAAGAAAAGATAAGATTTGTTAATATCCTATTTATGATATCAATCTTCTAAAATTTTCTCACGCCTCTTTCCCACAATAACAAATCTTATCTTTGATTAACTAACTTGTACAAAAAGAAATTAATGCTCTAAATAAGAATTAATCTAGTATATATTTTAAAACTCTAATTCCAATTTTACTAATTATCCTAGTTTTAGAATCTCATCTATATTTTAGACTAATATCTTCAAATTCAATTTTAATACCTAAATTTTTAGTAATTTTTTATTCATTTTTTTTTTCTATTATTCATTTTTTATTATTATTATTCTAAAATAACGGGATATTACACACTACCCTCCTTAAAAAGAATTTGGTCCCCAAATTCTTCAACAATCCTAAACTCCAAAAAGTTTGTGACACATCTATTCTAAATGTCTACTCCCGAACGATAGTCTATAGGATCGCATCCTAGGAAATGTACTAGTCCCATACCTAACACACTCCGTAGGACAGCCTGCTCTGATACCAACTGTAACAGCCCGACTTTTCGGACTATTAATTCTAAATCGAAAATAATAAAACATATTTCATTAATCCAAAAGTCCATTACAAAGGTACTTATTACAAAAGCGCAGCTAACATCTATCGAAAAGTCAATCTAACCCATTTCTAAGGTCCTTAAACTCCGACGCTAGCAAACTTAATCGTACACCGAACCTGAAATATTAAAAGAATGAGCTACGAAGCCCAGCAAGCAACTATCGTCCGACGGCTCAAAATTATATTTTTATATTTTTCAAAAAAACACGATTTTCACATGTAGCACATAACATCTATCACATAATTTCACACAACATACTCAATAACAATTACGACAAAAATTTACACAATATATTCTATAACAAATATCAAATCAATGTACACAATATTTTCAATAACTCACATAATCTAAATTCTGAATCAAATAAATAAGTCTTAATCTTATATCTTTTACTTTTAATTCCCACAGTCCTAAATCACACCTTACGCCACACTTTGCCAGTGACCGGCATCTTATACCTTATTCGATGGGGGGCTAGTTTACGTCCCTCGTCAAGTGAAACCGAATCTTGACAAGGTATCGATGTGTTCCGGAACGTGCGCAAACTAGTTCTATGTATCACACTATCCAGTGATCGGAATCTTATTCTTATACATGACTTAGACTGGGGATTTCTGAAAAATTAATATCTTATTAGTCACATGTCAAAATCATATTTACGATAACTTAAACACATATTCGAGAACATGTAATCAAACAATATAAAGCACGTTCCACATTAATACGGAGCAAAGGTACGAAAAATTAGTTACCAAATACTTGATAACATATAATCAATAAACATAGAGCACGTTTCACATCAATACGGAGCAACGTATAAATACTTACAATATACGGAGCAACGAATAGTTACTTACCTCAATTACGCAAATCAAGAATTCACATAATCACATAAGAACGCATGTAGCAACCCCTCAGAAGCAAAACATCTAAAATCTTGAAAGATTCCATTATTACAATTCTGATCAGATCTGTATTTAACCTTTTTGACCCTCTAAACGATGTTTTCTTGGAAAACTCAAAACACGAAAGTTGTAGAGCATGAAAATATCTTTCCGAAAAGTCCAGAATCAACGAATTCCGACTTACGATGAATTTTCTACGAATTTTACAAAACTGCTGAATTATGTGTGAAGGAGACCTACGAATTTTGTTATAAAAGATGGAGAAGGAGAATATGATGTATTTATAATGTCTTACAAACCCTAATTAAATAAGGTAATTCTAAAAATTGATCCTAATAATTTTACAACCTCCCCAAGTAATTCTTAAAATAAAATATCCTATTTATGATATCAATCTTCTAAAATTTTCTCACGCTTCTTTCCCACAATAACAAATCTTATCTTTGATTAACTAACTTGTACAAAAAGAAATTAATGCTCTAAATAAGAATTAATCTAGTATATATTTTAA
Organism: Saposhnikovia divaricata; assembly: GCA_036435485.1. Classification (NCBI taxonomy): domain Eukaryota; kingdom Viridiplantae; phylum Streptophyta; class Magnoliopsida; order Apiales; family Apiaceae; genus Saposhnikovia; species Saposhnikovia divaricata. The sequence continues at coordinate 54,906,409 of CM071598.1, forward strand.
AACTCTAATTCCAATTTTACTAATTATCCTAGTTTTAGAATCTCATCTATATTTTAGACTAATATCTTCAAATTCAATTTTAATACCTAAATTTTTAGTAATTTTTTATTCATTTTTTTTTCTATTATTCTTTTTTTATTATTATTATTCTAAAATAACGGGATATTACACAAATGTAAAATCCCGAATTTTTATTTTCATTTTTTATTAGATATTTGATATTTTACTAATTTTATTTTTAGATAATTATTTTAGTTGGAAATTTCTAGAAACTTTTTGTACAATTTATTTTTAAGAAAAGATAAGATTTGTTATTATAAGAAAGAAGCGTGAGAATATTTTAGAAGATTGATATCATAAATAGAATATTTTATTTTAGAAATTACTTGAAGAAATTACAAATATTTTAGGAATAAATTTTAGTATTACCTAATTTAATTTTAGGGTTTTATGTGCATATAAAAGAACCCCATCGATAACAATTAAGAATCGTACAGCCTTTACAAATTCACCGGTACGCTCGTTTTCTTTTCATCTCAAATTTTCAGAATTTTTTTTTTTATGTTTAATATGTCGCATGCTTTGGTGACTCTTCATGCTTGTCCGTGCAACTTGTTTTATATATATAACATGCAAATTTAGATGTTCTTGGTAGTATTGTAAATTGGCACCATACATTATATGTCTGCTTCTTGATTGAATACATGCATGACAGAAGTAGCTTAGAGTACTATTTATTGATATAAATTGTCCTATCATCTCTATGTATTATCTCAGACTAATGGATTAATTGAATTGATGACCTAATTTGCTTGCAAGTGTAAATTGAATATTAAATAATGTTAGGTTAATTCCAAATAACTAGTACTAATTAAATTATCGACATAAAATTTTATGTGATTAATATCATGTGGTACGGGTGTTATCATTTTAGTAAAAGAAAAGACTTTTAATTTATTTTATTTTCGTTTTGTTCCTTTGACCTGCCATGTTTTTTTCATAAACAAAATAATACATAATATCTTTTAATATTTATTGGCATGGTGTTATTCTGCAATTATTGTAAGTTAATTCGTTAAAGTGATATTAGGCTATTTGTTGTTCATATTTTAATTTTTAATAATTTATTATAATTGTGATGCACATTATGCATGCAACTTGTATAAATAAGATTAGATTATGAAGTTTGGTTGATTTGGATGCATGTTAAATCTGAAAAATGTTAGGTACTTTTATGTTGTTTTGCTTATTGAGGATAATTGCAGTGGTTGTTACATTGGGATTTAAGGCCCACTTCAAATGATTTGATAATTGCTCCTGTTAAGTGTAGATGCAACATGTTATGTACTATGTTTGGTACGTCAGTTATTAATTATCTTGTTATTTAATATTTAGGAATTATTCGTGCGTTAACTTAATATTCAGTGGTCAGTGCCTGTGAGGTAAGTACTTTTTGACTTACTTTTAATTTTCGAAAAGTATATTTAATTTAGCAAATTTTGATTTTCGTATAAGATATAAGAATTCTGTTTCGACTTTATAAGATATAAGTATTTGATTTTAGAATCCCAGTCTCTACGTTTCGAACCCGTTCGTAATTTACGCTATAGTTCCGGAACTAGCCTTAGATACCCTTAGTAGGCGCACAAGTGTGCAATTTTAGATACCTATTAAGGGCGCGTAATTATTGAACTTTAGATGTCGGTCACTGGCAAAGTGTGACAAAAGAATAAGAATAAGATGCCGGTCACTGGCAAAGTGTGGCCGTAGAGCAAGACTGTGGTATTTTCGATTTTCGTTTCGTGTTATTTCTGTTTTCTGCTTCTGTTTCTAGTTTAAATTCTGTATTTTGAAAATATAAAACTTTGGGTTGAAATTTGTTTTCGTAAATGTTTTGCAAACTTATATTTGATTCTGAAAATTGTTTTATTAAAACGCCCATTGATTTTTAAGAACATCTGTTAGTCAATTTGTACTTGCTGAGCTGTGTAGCTCACCCCTTTTCTAATATTTCAGGTTTGATTTTTGGAAGCTTATTGAGAATAAGATGTGAACTTGTGGACCTTCGTGCTAGCTATTTTAGATGCAATTATTGGAAAAGTTTTATCGTATTACTTGAATAAATTGTCAGTACTTTATTAGATAGTGATTATTGAATATTGTATTTATGGAGCTGCGTCTCCGAATTTATCTTTTTGAATTATTGAATTTGACCGCTACGTTTGACTTTCGTGGAATTTTGATTTATTTGAATAAAGAATTCAGTTTATTTAAGTTTCGTAATTAGAATTAATGTCCCCAAAATTCGGGATGTTACAACTGCCAACAATGATAATGTTGCAAAAAATAAATGAATTTGAATGATGAAATAATGTTGGAGTATTCACCGAGCCCGCTGTTCCAATCCTTACGATGATCAGTCGCAGATTGTACAGCTCAATTTAGATTTACTACCGGTAGAAGGAAGCGCTGACGGATTTACTTGTCTACCGCCCTGTTAGATCTCCCCGGCCAACGGTTGGGCCAATGGGATGGATCGGCGATACTCGGCCTCTTACACAACTCCAAGTTCGAAAAGAAGTTCATGACTGTGAACGTAAAGTTCGTCCCCCTTTCCCCAAGTATGATACTTGTTGATAAGACTCCACAAAGTAGTCGTATCTAGTTGGAAAGGAAAATTCAACATCATATCTCCCAAGCTACTGCTTGTTAGAGGATACCATCATGTTCCAATAATCTTACCCCTCGAATGATGAGAAGGTTACTCAAAGATTCAATTGATAAACAGCAACCAAGTTGCGAGTGAAAAGAATAGTTTTAAAAGATTTATTACCGGGAAGTCAACAAGATAAATAACATTTCTCAAGTAAGGTTCCCCTATAATGTGGAAGTTTGAGCGAGCATTTAAATCCTTTTAAGATAGATTTAAATGGAAAATAAGGAGTTGGGAACCTTTCCTTGATAAAATAGTCATAAAAAGACTCCGAAATATTTTACATAATATATGGAGGTGGAAGATAATCTTTGAATAATATAATCATTTTAGAACTAGTTTAAAAGAATTAAATAAATATTCAAATAATACTTATTAAATCATGAGTATTTAAAGAATATTCTTAATATAAAATATTGCCCGTCAATAATCCTCGAATAAATATGCATAATTATTCACTAAATAAATCAACCATTAAATGAATATTTGAAATAATATTCATTAAGTAAATAGAACTTCAAATGAATATTTTAAAATAATATTCATTAAATAAATAGAACTTCAAATGAATATTTTAAAGTAATATTCATTAAGTAAATAAAATCTTAAATGAATATTCGAAGGTAATATTAATTTAATGAATAGAATTCCAAATGAATATCAAAATAATATTCATTAAATAATCAACTCTAAATGAATATTCGAAACTAACATTCATTTAATATCTCTCGACTGAGATAATACTCGAATAGCATTCCTCGAAAGATTTCCAAGTAATTGATACTTTATGAAAATATAAATAATGTTTAATAATAACATTCCTCAAAATAAATAATAATCTGCCGTTGGAATCCCTCCGGGTTTCCACGACTATTTATATATCACAAAATACCGACTCCCGGTCTATATTTAAGAATGAATATCATATGCCCTTCGCTAAGGGTCTTACCAAAACAATCCGGCTTATAACTGATAATTCGTATCTAGTCTATAAGTCAATATCAATTCAGGGAACAAGTATCATAATATAATTTGACAATAGGCATGCATGCTATGGCATATGTATCAGAAACAACAGATATACATATTATCACAACAACAGTTCCAAGGTATTGGAAACTTGCCTGGTAATCGGGTGTGGGTGGAGATAGCGTGTCCTGGGTCTGCTCGATGATCTATAAACAATCAGAACATTCGAGATTAACCACTTAACACCTTTTAAAAGTCTAAGTATAAACTTCACTTAAGTCGAAACACGTTTTCAAGTTATCTCGTTATGCACCCTTTTGTGTAACTCTTTTTGTCACCGATATGGTCCGACATTTGTTCGTTATTAAGACATGATATCAAACTTACACTTGGTATATACTTAAATCGTATAAGTTATAAGGTTGGTCGTTTACGAACCAAGATTATATCTCGAGTTTTATCGCCCGTTCTCTAAGTGATCCACCAAAGTTATAACCAAGTGTAGTTTTAAGGGTTTGTTCGCGCTTAACCTCGATTCGAACATTTTTATAAAATCGGAAAATGATCCGTTTGACATGTGGTTTTCTCTCACACCTTCCTTATGACCCCTAGTATTTATTTACCAAGATTCGCCACTGATTAACATGTTTTACGAGGGTTCAATTGATGTTACGAACTTTTACTTACGGTTCCGAACCAATTTTAGTAATTTGACCATAACTCCTAAACCGTAAGTCGGAATGTTTCGATTCTTGCGCCAAAACGATCTATGGCTCGAGATCTACAGGGACCAGTCATAATATTACCAAGGTCAGGAAATTATATTAACTGTCATGCTCGGTTTCTAAGTGTTAGCAAAAATTCGGCATTAAGACTGCTATAAATCGGACGTTCCAAAAATCGTAATCATCAAACCAAGCCACACCGGGCATCAATACAACTTATAAACATGATTCTCATCTAAACCAGCCCTAGAACCACTGACCTTAACCTCAAAATCATCATGCTTCTTAAATCACATAACTAACTACATAATCATGCTTATAATCACCACTATAACCATACAAAGCTAAACCCATCAAAAACATATATAAATCTCAAATCAAATGCTAGGGTTTCAAGAGGTCTACCTTCCTTGGAGTATGATATAGCCTCACTAAGCTTTGTACGATCCTTGAGTGGCATTAAGCTAGCTAAGATCAACCATGAAATCAAGAAAAACAAGGATTAGTATATGAAAACACTATTCATCATCACCTTTGATGATTTATTTTGAAAATGGTAAAAGATGAATTTAAGGCCAAGCTTTCTAGGAGATCTAAGCTATGATATTTAGTATTTACCATAAAAATTTGGAGATCAAACAATGGTGGGAACCCACTTTTTTGAGCTCTTTGCCGAGAGTTTGCAAGAAAAAGAAGAAAATGGAGTGTTTTGGTTTCTTGCTTGGTTTATGATCAATAATGCTAGATATTATTTAGGATGCATCTTATCTTTGATAAAGTAGCTTTATAAAAGGTGTGAGGTCATGTTCCACTCACTTGGATGGTGTGTAAAGCAAGTTGGATGCATCATTTTTCCAAGTATCTTGTTAATTCTTCATGGTGCTAGTTACTTATATAACTAATTGGTTACTAGATATTTTCACTTGCCCATGCATGTATCTTGATTCCCTCTGCTTGCTCTTTGTCCGGTTATTTCTCAATTTGATTGATCGTTCGAACAAATATCTCAATCGTTTTTAGTTAGGGTTTTACCGGAAACCTTCTTGACATTTATACTACCATTCTCCATCATTCTTAATAATTCTCGAATCCATTTTCCTTAAATCCTTTTAATAATCTCTTAGGTCTTTCGGTGTCCAGGGAAATCTCGGGAAAATATAAGTGCTATTTTTCAGAATCCGATAGCTTTTACATACACTCTTTTCCCCCTGGATCATTAATACGAACTCAGAATTTCGTTCCGGGTACTTTTATATAGCGTCGTCTAATAATATTCCTAATTCCACCAAAATCACTATTCACCACTTATTCTTTACTTATTCTTTTAGGGTTATAAATGTCCCGGTTCTCTTTCGATCGTTCCTTAACCATTTTACGGAACCACTGGACTGATAACAGATATCGATTTGGATGACATAAGAATAACCTTCCCCTTTTGAATTATCAAACCTTAATTTCCTAGGAGATTGATAATTCGTATCTAGATTGTCAACCAATAGCATTCTTCATAACATATAAGTATTTGAATCCAAATCCATTCCATTCATTAGAACAATCGTTACATCGTGGCCGTAATCACTATTACATCCATACATAAAAAAAAGTTTTAATTCTATCCAAAATCTGGGTTCTTACAGTCTCCCCTCCTTAAAAGGATTCCGTCCCAGAATCAGGTAGGAAACAAGAGTCGTTTGTCTGTCATTTCACCTTTCAGCTTCCCGGTCAATTCTTAGTCGTTCTACCCTTTCTCAACACATCTACTGGTGCTACAGTACGTACTTTATCCTTTTTCCATCAACTTGCTACTTTTCGTACAACACATTATCCGGGTTATGCTCTTACTCAGTCCTATACTATTATCCTTATTGATACCCGCAGTGGCTTTGGTATCACTATCGTGCTACGAATTCGGAGATAACCTCACTCGTACTATGCATTTCCTGATCGCCTTAATCTTCGCAATCTCGATCAATATAGAGAAGTGGAAAGATTTATTGAGAGATCACTATGATCAATGAACATTTGTTATATTTCATAGTTAGTACAGAAGGGGGCCAGCCTTTAATACTTGACAAGCAATTAAACAAGTTATGGTATTCCACTTAGACTTCTATCATACACACAGATAGTCACGTAGCAGTACTTCCCCTCCTTAAATGGTTGTTCTTCTCAATTCATAAAGAAGATGAATAAGAGAGAAGAAAAGAAAAGAATTCTAAAGGATTATAGAAAGTTTTCATGATTGTAAAATATCATACTCAGAATTTACCTCTGAACTATAGAGGTTCATCAAAGAAGAAAATAATCATAATTATATCCAATACTATCTGATCGCAATCTCACGTGTCAACATATCTTGCTGCTTTGTCCATTATTCTATGGACCTATACTCTGGTTCAACCTTCGTAACACTTACTTTTGGAAAATCTTTCAACCTCTCAGGTTAAATCTTGGATTTCTCGCTTGACATCATTGTTATTGGCATTCCACGCCACGCTACTAGCTCTTTCATAATTATAATTCTAACATTATCAGGTTGTCATCTCGGGAGTTCGTCAGAGAACCCATTCATCCGTCCATTCATAGCATTCCTTACTTCACGTTCCCCATAATTACTTTCCAAACTTTTCTTTATCAATCACATCCATCTTATTGTCTGATTCTTATTCACTTCTGTTATTTACCTCCACCGTCATCTCTTTATTGAGACATCTTTTGCGCTTGGTACCTCCTTATTGGTATCCCGTCACATTTACTCTATGATTATCACATTATTCCAATTTAAACCCTCCGAAATGAATCTGGCCGATTTCTTTAACTTAGATCCAATATAATCTACTCTTGCCAAACTTGTTTCTCATCACTTGTTCTTTTCCATCCATTATTTTTCACAGGTTGTTCTTCGTAAGTCAGACCAGGTCGTATATCTACCTACTCGTACTCTTATCATCTGTCAAGAATCTGCGTTTTACTGGCGTAGCCTTGCCGCATAAAACCCGTTATGACCATGCTATGAGTTTTGGGGGCAAGGCTGGCTCGAATGCCACCTTCCGAACACTTTTAAACTCTCAGATGGCCCAACAAATCTCGGGCTCAACTGCCCTTCTCTCCAAGTCTCATTAATTCTTTCCACGGGAATACCTTTAGCATCATGAATCATCAACCTCATATTCTCTATCTTGTTTGCGCGGAAATACACTAACATAAACTTGCTTGTCATTCATCAACATTCCATTTAGCTTATGAATAGCAGCACTATCTTTATCGTTGCGTTGTCATCTACTTTCTTAGAAGAATCATCACTATATTAATGTAGTCCATTGCTGAATTACCATCGTTTGCTGTTTATATAGTGCTTAAATAGTTAATCAGACGGGTTTCATAGTCGTCATATCCACAATTCTCCAGGAAGACTAACTAATCACTATTTCTTTTTCATAAGGAATACTTCCTGAACTTGGTGTAGATATTTATGAAGCAGATAAAATTACAGAAGAGCTTCAATCACTGTCGCTATGCCAGGTTGATGAAATTGTTAATAAGATATCTTCAGTAGAAGACTGGAAACTTAGGGGTTTACTTAATCAATTCCGTATCATGGTCCTGGTTTACCTCAAAATGGGACCTTCTAAGGTATGTAATATGCCTAAGACGCCATCAGGGATCGAATCTTTTACTTAAACTACTATTATGGTTCGAGTATTGCACCGTTATCAGAAGGAATGTGAATTCCCTCCACCTTTTATGACCTTCACGGTCCTACCTTTTATAACTTTGCTCCTTTGGTACGAGCATTTATAATTATCCCTGAATACCTATAGCGTCGGCCACCTTTTTGGCCTTTCTTGATAATAATTATCTCTTACCATCAATGTTTCCTGGATCTATTCCACCTTAAATTCCTCTACCTCGTTCACATCACTGTTGGGCGAAAGTATTCTCCCTTAATTCTACTGAAGGGGTAAAATATATATCAGTCTTTTCCATGAGTCATTGCTTCCAGCTTTCCGTGTAAACTTTGTCACGGTTACTCTTAATCATATCTAAAATACTTCTTCTCTTAATTCTTTCTTGTCTTAGGATAATCTCAACCTTCATTGGTTCAATCCATACATCCTCATGGTTTCGCATATGCCTCCTCTGGCAGTATTATCATTATGTCATGCATTCCCTACTAAACTTCCATTTTCAAATTCAAAATACCACCTTTTTCCTTGAAAGGTTTCTTAGGTCATCCTCATCATTCCTCCTGTATTTTCTGGGTACAGGGTATATCAAAACGTCATTGATCAATACTCTAATAATTCTATCTATGTTCTTTCCAGAACTCTTTTTAATAATCCTTACAGGTCATTGTTGCCTTAGCAAATCCAACTCATATCGTCTGAATTCACAATGTCTTTATTAGGGTTAATGCCATCCCTTGTGCATTCCCCAGGGTTTGTCTTAATTTATGGATATCCTATCCTTAATTCAACTGCCAAGGAATTCTTGCATCCTATAATTGGCAATCAAATCGTGTATCCTTAATAAGGGTCTCTTTTCAATCATTCTCATTTGATAATTGATCGGTAGTTTAATGCTAACCTCTTCTTTCAGATAGTTGTCAGCTTATTTGACCTTTCAAAAGACAACGTATGTCTATCTGTCTCTTACAGAACTTGGTAATGGTAGCAAGGATGTTCTGGAAGATATGGGTCCAGTTCAACGTGAATCTCTTAGTACTTATCGTTCTTCGCAAAGGTACTTGCCTCAGACAAAATTTCTACAGCATACTGATCAATCTCTGACCATTTCTATACTCTCTTCATAAACCTTCATTGTTTACTTTCCTTAGTCATAATATATTCATGGTATTTATAATACCCTAACATCATACATCTCAAGTCACTATACTTCTATTTTTACTCGTAATTTTGGACAATCATATACACATGAATCAATTTAGTACGGGTGACCCTATCCCAAAAAGGTCTAGTATATTCCTAATTAAAACATGGGTTGCAAAGGTTCAGTAGAAGCTTCCTACGATCTCATTAATGTTTCCTTTATATCAGAAGCCCTTGTAGTCGGTGCTTACTTAGAAGCAACCCTGCTTTGTCCTTTCATTGCTGGTCTAGTCACTTGATAATCCTTTGTGACTTGGCCTCAACCGGCCACACTAAAATAAAAATATATGATTTTAGGGGTTGGGTAATAGCATTACTTTTCTAGCAATTGCCGGCATAATGCCTTCTTCTTTGATACCTTTCTACCTTTTCAAAACTTTACTCCATATAAGTCTTAATAGACTACTCGGCACCGTCTCCGGTCACCTTTCCTTTACTTTTATCTTTTCAACTATTCTTATCAATCCCACGTGCCTCACAAGCTTATCATTCTTGGCATAACAGCCTTTTCATTTAAGTAAATCCCGGAATTTCTCAGTCCGGCTGGTTTCTTACTTACATTTCCTGTTTCCGTCCAATCTCACTTCATCATTTTATCTCTACCATTGATTGTAATACTCAGGGTCCGTCTACTAACCCATATGACGGCAACCTTACCCAGTTCACAGGGTTCGCTCCAGTTTCCATTCTCTTCAATGATGTTCTCTGATAATCAGAAAGACAAGGTTTACCAAAATTCGCCGAATTCCTTTCCAAAATCAGGGAAATTTTGGTCAATCTATCCACCTACTGGTAACGTTAAGGAGACCAGTTTCGAAACCTGAAGAATAGTTCTATGAACCTCCAAGCAGGTAGAACCATAAGCAGTCATAATTAACGAAATAATCTTCATCAGGTTGGAAGTTTAACCATTGGAGGGGAACCAATTGTATATATCCCTTAGAAGGGAATCAACAGTTTCAAACTGAAACCTGTCACAACGTCCTGATATTCAATACTATCAAATGTCAGTCTACCTAACCATTAGTCTCAGAAGGACCACTACCGTCGGATTTTGTCGTTCCACAAAATTAGCACTACCAAGGCTATCCAAACCTGATGAATCGTGTTGTCCGAATGCATCCGCAATTACTCTACCATGCTGCATATGCATACCGCCTAAACCTATATGAGATGCATCATATTATATCACAAAGCCTTCCTTCTTTCATTAGGCAACGCCAACGCTGGGTCATCACCAATTTCATCTTTTAGCTCCAGGAAGATTTTCTCACATTTTTCTCTTTAACTGCTGATCATATTACTTGATCCATTATAATTCCGCGTCGGAGTAAACTTAAGGTAACTACTATAATCCATTCAAAGAAAGAATTTAATATTCCTCTGAATCACATGCATCTAACATTTCTGGTTCATCATTTCACTGAGTTGAAATAACCCTATACTCAGTCTCTGACAGTAGTCTCATTACGAGTTCATCTTGACTCACTGGTCTTATCTTCTGGTAGGTTCTGAGATCATTGTCTTACTTACTACTTCCTTATATAACTTTATCCAATCATGCTGTCACTTCCCAATGTCTTTACTTTCTAATTGATTCATTCATAAAATGAACATTTCCCTGAATAAAACCACCTCATTAACCTCAATTTGGTTCCATAAATTATAACCTATGATATCTGCCTTCTCATGGCGAATTATTACTGACAATATTCATACTAATTCATTTATCAAATGATATGGCACTTACTGCCTCCTTCTCAACTATTCCTAGGGACTCTGCTCCTCGTCCTATATCGATGTCTTTGATAATCATACATCCCTCTAGTTCTTTCATCGGTAATATGAAAGTCTCTAAGGATTCTTATCTATTCCCGTATAAGATCTCAAGTTATTCTTCCAATCCGTCTTACTTGCTGGTACTACATCCAGTAGTCCGGCTATGAATCCAACATGAATCTTCAGTTCTCTTGCTAATAGCTCAGTTCTTTATGCTCACTTTTCTGAGCACTATACCTTAATCATCACAGTCTTTCTGGCTGTAGCCCTCATTCCTCAAGGGTAAGCTCCTTATCCTAACAGGATTTTCCTTATCTGCTGGAACCTCTTCCGGGTCTCTAGTAGGGTACTCTATCGAATTTACCCGTTGATCCACAGCCTATAATAAAGCATCATCGTGCTGCTGCTCGTATGCCTCAAGGTCTATCGCCTTACTCGTCGATACGATATCGAGCTAAGTTACTATCATGATACCTAAGAGTTCCCATAAGGGTTTTATATGTCAGCACTACATTATGTAGTCCAACTATGAACTTGGCAAGAGTTCTAATTATCTTAGTAAATTTATTGTTGTAACGTCGTCTCATCTCTGGGGTTTATAACGTACGCTCTGATACCATTTCTGTAACACCTCCAGATCCGGGGTCCGGGATCCGGTCGTTACAGTCACCATTTCTGTCCACAATACTTGAACTTACTTCAACATAAAATAAATTACATCTTTATGACCCAACACAACAATATAAAGCACACCCGTTATAGTCCCAGAGATGAAATCATAGTAACAATCAAATTTTATTAATCACATTTTGAGTTCTTACAACCCAAAAGAATTACAATATAAATACATACTCTTTGCCATCCATTTACATAAGTCATACTAGCCCATATACTTGGTACTGAAAGAATGAATCTATCCTACCAATAGCTTCCTCTTCAGCTCTGGTAGTCTCATCGTCCTCGTCGGCGTCGAGTGCGCCTTGTGCGAGTCATCTGGTCTAGCTGTTGTTGTGATATAATAATAAAGCAAGGGTGAGCAATAGCCCACCAACAATAATGTATAACTGAACGATAATATATAACAGTTCAAAAGTATCTTTCAAACCATATGCCATGTATTTACGGAAATGATGCCAGTATAACATGAACGATGAAGTTAGAAGGTAACTCAAAATGTATATATATAGGTGGAAATATCTGCTATGTCAAAGATAAGCAAGATATTATCATTTATCATAAAAGAGGAACTTGCAGGAAAATATTACAATTCCAATTATGAATACTTTTCCAATACTGCCAACAATGATAATGTTGCAGAAAATAAATGAATTTGAATGATGAACTAATGCTGGAGTATTCACCGCGCCCGCTGTTCCAATCCTTACGATGATCAGTCGCAGATTGTACTGCTCAATTTAGATTTACTACCGGTAGAAGGAAGAGCTGACGGATTTACTTGTCTACCGCCCTGTTAGATCTTCCCGGCCAACGGTTGGGCCAATGGGATGAACCGGCACTACTCGGCCTCTTACATGACTCCAAGTTCGAAAAGAAGTTCATGACTGTGAACGTAAAGTTCGTCCCCCTTTCCTCAAGAATGATACTTGTTGATAAGACTCCACAAAGTAGTCGTATCTAGTTGGAAAGGAAAATTCAACATCATATCTCCCAAGCTGCTGCTTGTTAGAGGATACCATCTTGTTCCAATAATCTTACACCTTGAATGATGAGAAGGTTACTCAAAGATTCAATTGAGAAACAGCAACCAAGTTGCGAGTGAAAAGAATAGTTTTAAAAGATTTATGACCGGGAAGTCAACAAGATAAATAACATTTCTCAAGTAAGGTTCCCCTATAATCTGGAAGTTTGAGCGAGCATTTAAATCCTTTTAAGATAGATTTAAATGGAAAATAAGGAGTTGGGAACCTTTCCTTGATAAAATAGTCATAAAAAGACTCCGAAATATTTTACATAATATATGGAGGTGGAAGATAATCTTTGAATAATATAATCATTTTAGAACTAGTTTAAAAGAATTAAATAAATATTCAAATAATACTTATTAAATCATGAGTATTTAAAGAATATTCTTAATATAAAATATTGCCCGTCAATAATCCTCGAATAAATATGCATAATTATTCACTAAATAAATCAACCATTAAATGAATATTTGAAATAATATTCATTAAGTAAATAGAACTTCAAATGAATATTTTAAAATAATATTCATTAAATAAATAGAACTTCAAATGAATATTTTAAAGTAATATTCATTAAGTAAATAAAATCTTAAATGAATATTCGAAGGTAATATTAATTTAATGAATAGAATTCCAAATGAATATCAAAATAATATTCATTAAATAATCAACTCTAAATGAATATTCGAAACTAACATTCATTTAATATCTCTCGACTGAGATAATACTCGAATAGCATTCCTCGAAAGATTTCCAAGTAATTGATACTTTATGAAAATATAAATAATGTTTAATAATAACATTCCTCAAAATAAATAATAATCTGCCGTTGGAATCCCTCCGGGTTTCCACGACTATTTATATATCACAAAATACCGACTCCCGGTCTATATTTAAGAATGAATATCATATGCCCTTCGCTAAGGGTCTTACCAAAACAATCCGGCTTATAACTGATAATTCGTATCTAGTCTATAAGTCAATATCAATTCAGGGAACAAGTATCATAATATAATTTGACAATAGGCATGCATGCTATGGCATATGTATCAGAAACAACAGATATACATATTATCACAACAACAGTTCCAAGGTATTGGAAACTTGCCTGGTAATCGGGTGTGGGTGGAGATAGCGTGTCCTGGGTCTGCTCGATGATCTATAAACAATCAGAACATTCGAGATTAACCACTTAACACCTTTTAAAAGTCTAAGTATAAACTTCACTTAAGTCGAAACACGTTTTCAAGTTATCTCGTTATGCACCCTTTTGTGTAACTCTTTTTGTCACCGATATGGTCCGACATTTGTTCGTTATTAAGACATGATATCAAACTTACACTTGGTATATACTTAAATCGTATAAGTTATAAGGTTGGTCGTTTACGAACCAAGATTATATCTCGAGTTTTATCGCCCGTTCTCTAAGTGATCCACCAAAGTTATAACCAAGTGTAGTTTTAAGGGTTTGTTCGCGCTTAACCTCGATTCGAACATTTTTATAAAATCGGAAAATGATCCGTTTGACATGTGGTTTTCTCTCACACCTTCCTTATGACCCCTAGTATTTATTTACCAAGATTCGCCACTGATTAACATGTTTTACGAGGGTTCAATTGATGTTACGAACTTTTACTTACGGTTCCGAACCAATTTTAGTAATTTGACCATAACTCCTAAACCGTAAGTCGGAATGTTTCGATTCTTGCGCCAAAACGATCTATGGCTCGAGATCTACAGGGACCAGTCATAATATTACCAAGGTCAGGAAATTATATTAACTGTCATGCTCGGTTTCTAAGTGTTAGCAAAAATTCGGCATTAAGACTGCTATAAATCGGACGTTCCAAAAATCGTAATCATCAAACCAAGCCACACCGGGCATCAATACAACTTATAAACATGATTCTCATCTAAACCAGCCCTAGAACCACTGACCTTAACCTCAAAATCATCATGCTTCTTAAATCACATAACTAACTACATAATCATGCTTATAATCACCACTATAACCATACAAAGCTAAACCCATAAAAAACATATATAAATCTCAAATCAAATGCTAGGGTTTCAAGAGGTCTACCTTCCTTGGAGTATGATATAGCCTCACTAAGCTTTGTACGATCCTTGAGTGGCATTAAGCTAGCTAAGATCAACCATGAAATCAAGAAAAACAAGGATTAGAATATGAAAACACTATTCATCATCACCTTTGATGATTTATTTTGAAAATGGTAAAAGATGAATTTATGGCCAAGCTTTCTAGGAGATCTAAGCTATGATATTTAGTATTTACCATAAAAATTTGGAGATCAAACAATGGTGGGAACCCACTTTTTTGAGCTCTTTGCCGAGAGTTTGCAAGAAAAAGAAGAAAATGGAGTGTTTTGGTTTCTTGCTTGGTTTATGATCAATAATGCTAGATATTATTTAGGATGCATCTTATCTTTGATAAAGTAGCTTTATAAAAGGTGTGAGGTCATGTTCCACTCACTTGGATGGTGTGTAAAGCAAGTTGGATGCATCCTTTTTCCAAGTATCTTGTTAATTCTTCATGGTGCTAGTTACTTATATAACTAATTGGTTACTAGATATTTTCCCTTGCCCATGCATGTATCTTGATTCCCTCTGCTTGCTCTTTGTCCGGTTATTTCTCAATTTGATTGATCGTTCGAACAAATATCTCAATCGTTTTTAGTTAGGGTTTTACCGGAAACCTTCTTGACATTTATACTACCATTCTCCATCATTTTTAATAATTCTTGAATCCATTTTCCTTAAATCCTTTTAATAATCTCTTAGGTCTTTCGGTGTCCAGGGAAATCTCGGGAAAATATAAGTGCTATTTTTCAGAATCCGATAGCTTTTACATACACTCTTTTTCCCCCTGGATCATTAATACGAACTCAGAATTTCGTTCCGGGTACTTTTATATAGCGTCGTCTAATAATATTCCTAATTCCACCAAAATCACTATTCACCACTTATTCTTTACTTATTCTTTTAGGGTTATAAATGTCCCGGTTCTCTTTCGATCGTTCCTTAACCCTTTTACGGAACCACTGGACTGATAACAGATATCGATTTGGATGACATAAGAATAACCTTCCCCTTTTGAATTATCAAACCTTAATTTCCTAGGAGATTGATAATTCGTATCTAGATTGTCAACCAATAGCATTCTTCATAACATATAAGTATTTGAATCCAAATCCATTCCATTCATTAGAACAATCGTTACATCGTGGCCGTAATCACTATTACATCCATACATAAAAAAAAGTTTTAATTCTATCCAAAATATGGGTTCTTACAGTGTTAATGATATTTTTCCCAAATTTTTATTTGAATTATTCTTTTTAATGTGTTCTATTATGTACGTGTATGTACCTTTGATTCCTTTGATGTCCGAATCAGGGAAGATTAGAACTGTAGTAATGCATCATTGTTGGAATATTTTTTTTTGTCAAGAATATACATTCTCGTATATGAATTGTATCAAGATACAATACCGGGAAAACCGGAGAAAGGGGTTTAGTTTCTTTCATTCAATAAAGTTTATCATCTAACCGTAGGACATGCATAGATATCCTCGGAAGTTTAGATAATAAGACTTTAAAGTCCGAAAAGAGACTTCCCAAAATCTTCTCACCTGAAAAAAATACTAAAATTGATTACACATCTTTCTAGTCAATATTAAAAAGTAATACAGCAAAATTATTTCTAAGTCCTAGTGATATTACAATGAGATTAAAATTAAAATCTAATCAATTGAAAAAATAAAGTCTAATCAAAGGGAAACCCTTTGATTTGACACAAAACACACATCCAAACTTGTAAATATTGGAATGCACACACGGATAAACAACTAACTACTAGTCACACCTCCTAATTAGTGGTTTACTACACTAGCCTCCTATAGTCTTAAATATGAACAAAAAATAAATGCTCATACAACTGACAATCCATAAATTTGTAGCCAACTTTTACAATGCATAAGTCACCCAAGATACAACTAATCGAAAATTAAATCATCAGATAATGAACTATCTTGGTTATGGAACTAAGTATATCGAAGCCTTACTAGACCCTCTACCATATCATATTACGCATATAAATATACATATGAAGAAGAAAACATGTGAAACTTGTATACCGCACCCAATGATATTAGCAATATCTACCTCTATTTTAAATTCCTAAAGCGAATTTGTGCTCACAATAATCTTCCCACCAAGTAAATAGAAAACTCATGCATCTATAAGGGAGTTTCTGTGTGTTTAAGAATGAAACAAAACCTTTGTAACGAACAGTGCTGCATTCAGACCCCTTGTTCGTAATTTAATTTAGAAGATACTCGCATTTGCATTGATAACGCTAAACAAGGTTTTATAAACACTTACAGCTTAGGGAACAACTTAATTAATGTTACAAACCAGCCGTTCCATACAGATCATGAAACTAAAAGCATAAGAGAATATACTTAAGGTTACATTACACATGATTGCTGAGGTAGCTGCTTGTTGTGCACCCAGTGATTCAGACTTTAGCAAAACATAATCTCCACTAGTTAGTTCTAAATAGCAAGCTCCACTAGTTAGTTCTAAATCTTCAAATCACCCAAATACAAACTAATACATAATCTTAATCCATAATAAAATAGAGCAAAACATGCATTTGCTACCAAAATTTAATCTTATTTAGTACTCTAAACCTCTTTAACCTTGTCCTTAATGTATATAATCAGTGGTTTTTTATCTAATCATTAAAATAATCTATATTGTTTTTGCTATAAGTAGTATTATAGACCATAGGACATACCGGCGACATGACTGCTCCACTAAAAAATTTTAGAACTAAGTCAGCTCCGCAAAATTGAAAAACACCACAAGTCTTGTCATCATCTCCTTTTAAGCTAGGCCTGTACGTCGGAACCATCTGCATCACATAATATATTTCTTAATAAATAGGATATAAATTAAAACTTTGAAAAAACAAATTTCTTTCAGCTTAGGAGTGGGGAGTGCAACCAAACGATAACGATTTCATTACAAAAAGCCCTTAACATAACAGTAGTGCTGTAATTGACATACTGACCATTTGCAAGAAAAGGCAATGTACATTTCCAAATATGTCACTGGCTAATTGGCTATCAAAAAATATTTTATAACTGTTATATACAGTTTCCAGTGCCATCTCAAGTACTAGCTATTATCTGCAATTCAATCCAATGAACAGAATAAAAATTATTCTAATTTACTTGGTCCTATGTTAACTAAAGTTTTTCAGCATATAAATATCCAGAAATTTAATGGAATTTGTTTTACCATTTTAAGAAAGACAAAATATATTTAAATAGCTCAGAAGTGTTACCAGAATGTCCCATTTTATAACAACCCACAGTAAAAACTACTCAGAGGACTTAAAGTCTAAATATAAAATTCCTCAATAATCAATGAACTTAACTCACACGGGAAACTTCTAGAGTTAGGGAAAGCTACTCACTATTTTCAGAACCTTGAGGAATTCCTTCCACCCATGAGAGTTCGTCATCTAATTTAAGTGCATGTTTGGATAAGTTATGAGCTGTAATGTTAAACTTTCGACTGACATGGGAGATAGATGCCTCTGGGAAGTCTGACAATATCATTCTAATGTCAGCAAAAATGATACCCAGTTCATTTTGATATACCTTTGTGTTGTTTAAGGCTTGAACGAGAGACAAGGAATCTGATAATATCCTCTTTATTGGTAAACCCACCTCCCGTGCCCAGCGTAAACCAACCAGTAGTGCCAAAGCTTCCGCGTGGAATATTTGATTGTAAAATTATTTACATACTTAATAAGCTGACTAGTGTTAAAGCATAAATCATAGTAGTGACATCATAGTAATGACATTATGTATGGTGACCTCATTTACTGTAGATTGAGTAGTCCCCATATTTTACTTTGTGCATATAAAGCAATACCTCTCCTTGTAAATTCAAGCTTCGTATAAGCAATATAAGAATTTCTTGTTCTCTTACATTATTTCTTGCTTCCACCATATACACATTACTTGCATAAACACACACACACACACATACATTACATTATTTCTTGCTTCCACCATATACACATTACTTGCATAAACACACACACATACACACACGTTTTATCACAACACAAGATGTTAGCATAAAACTTATACACATAAGTTTTATCAACTAGTAAAATTTGTTTGATCAAAGCTGTTTAGGAGCATTATTGTGTCATAATTTTGGATATCATTAAAATTCAAGCAATTAGGTAATTACTTGTTATTTCCTCTATCTCCATTGTTTGTCCCATTTTTCGGCATAATTGTTTATTCCGGCAAGATAGCTCGTTCTGACTTTTACACAAACACATTGTGTGTCCATTGGAAGATATGGTGTGATTATTTTGTGTATATATTAATGATTGTAGGATTATGTTTTAAATTAAATTAAAAGGTAACGTGTTTTAATTAGAAAATAAATATTAGTAATTGGAAGATACAATATTTTAAATATTTATAAAGGATAATATCTTTAAATGAAAGTAAACGTCTTTTAATTAAAAAAAACTTTAGCTAATTGCCATTAATTACATTATTTTACTATTTATTTATTTTAACAATTTGGATAACCGTATCGAAACCAAAAATCAAACTTTTAATGTTTCGACTTTAATATAACATTAATTACATTATTTTACTATTTATTTATTTTAATAATTAGAATAACTAAATAAAAATTTAAATATCAAAATTTTATTATTTTGATTTTATATAATATATAAAATTTTATTATTTTGATAAAGGTATTCCCTTTGGTCATTCAGAGCTATGTGTGTGGGTTTGTATTGTGGGTTTTATCCTGTGTGTATGTAGCTATTTTTCTTAATGTTGACTAAGGTATCTAGCCAAAGGAATACTCTTTTGGCTAGAGTAATATTTGCTCTCGTTGGTTTTAAATGTGCAGGAATTCTCGACATGATTTTTGATCGTCAATAGCTGGCTTTGATGGATTTATGTGGGATGGTTATATGTGAAGAGATGGTGGAAGTAGGAAGGATCGCAAGTTTTTAGATGTAATTATCCGTTGTTTTAGGCACCTCTTGTGTTTTGAAGATCATGGGTATCGTAGAGGGCACTCTTTTTTCCACTTTAGTTTTTTTCCCAAAGGGTTTTTTCTTTAATGGGTTTTTAACGAGGCCCTTCTTTGGTCCCATGGTATCCCTATTTAGTGGGTTTGAACAGATTGACACGTTTCTTGGAGACGATTGATGGAATAATTGGGGTTTTTGTGGTTTCGGGGTTGTCACTTTTGAAGATCGACCATGTTACTTTCCTGGAGTTTGGTCTTGTAATTTTGTTTTCTTTTTTCCTTTCTAATATTCGTTTTTGTATTGTAATTACCAATCGGGTGGCTTTCTTCTCAGACATTAAAGTTCTATTGTCTAAGCATCTGGAGGCAACATGCGTGCCTTTCAGTTAGATGATAAACTTTCTTGAATGAAAGAAACACGTACAAATATTGTACTCGTTGCAATTCATCTATGAAATAGATATTTCTGACAAAAAAAATGATGACAAACGAAATCTTTTCAATTTTCATGACCACACAAATTTTATTGAACGGAAATGTCATATTACTAAACACTAGTTACACTACCGATATATGAAAAGTCTTCTAAAACAAATCCAACCAATGAATCACAAATTCACAATTATGCTAGATTAGAACTACACATACATGCACACGCATGTACATAAAATAGTATACAGATCCTGACATTAACCGCAGCTTAAATGCATGTACAAAAATTAGTATACACAAATTTATTAATTAGCAGCTAATAATATAGTATGTGTTTGAGCTATCTTAAATTCAGACTTAAAATTAATAAATATATCTATATTTTTATTTTATACTATAACAAATAATTTTTGGTTATACCTTTCATTTACAACCGTTAGATTTACAATACAAAAATTATTATATATAGTGATGTAATTGTTAGATTTGCAACTTAAATAAATGATGACCGTTAAATATAATAATAAAAGTTGTTATATATAGTGGTTTAACTGTTTAAGGTTCAAATACTGCCAACAACATTTTAATTTAAAACTAATACTAATAGATATTATATAGAAAGGTTTAAGATTTGATTCCTGCCAACAATATATTAATTTGAATTTAATATTAAAAATTGTTATATAGAACGGGCTAAGGTTCGAATCATTCCAACCATAATTAAAAATAATATTTATAATATTGTATGTATATTACACTATAATTAAATTAAAAAAAAGTAAAATCCGTGCAAAACACTGGTTATAAGCTAGTATTAATAATAAGTAGAATAATATTTATAAGATATATTAGTGTTTGGATAAATTTACTTATAAGTTAGTGAAGTATTTTATTAAATTAAATTAAAAAATTTAATATTTAATAGAATATTCTCAATATATATATTTAATATTAAAAATATTTAAAAACACAAATTTATAAGTTTATAGTTCATTTTCAAGGCATAAGAATTTTTTAAAAGTTTATTAAAAGGGCTTGAAGACATCGTATCTGTTGTATTCATAAAATCTCTTGACTTTCCATTGAAAATACATAAAACACACACGTATGTGGACTTTTGTTGACTGTGTATCAGCAGTAACATATACACTGGGGACCCACTTCAAGAAATTTCTTTCTTCTTATTTCTTCCCTCTTCATTTTCGTTTCATTCTTTACTTTCCTATAAATACTTTCTATCTCTATCATCCCCCTTCTTTCTTAGTTATTTGAATTGCCAAGTTTCCAAAACACATTCTTTGCTTTGCTCATATTTATATATAATATATAATATAATATTATAAACAACATATACATGCAATTTGAGTTCTTGGGTTCTTGAAGACAGCCTTGCTGCAATTGTAAGTTTCTTCAAAAATTTCCCTTTTTTTGATTATGGTATGTGTTTGTTTCATTTCTTGTAGAACCCCATCTGGGGATTTTAGTAAGCTGATTACTTCATTTTATTTTTTTCTTTATAATGATTTTAGTTTATGGGTTTTTTTATTGATTGAATTAATGCAAGAAAACTATTGTAATGTACTAGTTCATTTCTGTATGAATTTGTCTGAACATATTGGGATTTTTTGTTATGGGGTTTTTGTTTGTAGTTGAGCTTGAATTATAGGACTGTAGTAAGGTGTTATGTTCTTGTTTTGAATTTTCTATGGATTGGCAAATTCTTGTGATTGTTTTGTCTGGTTTCTTTGTTGATTGTTAATTGTAAGTGTATAGTTTGATATGAGTTAAAGGTTCAAGTTTCTTGTGATACATTTATGTCCACATTATATTTAGATGTAAAATTTGAATTGATAATTTCTAGGGGATTTTTCTTGTGATCACCATTGCATCTGTAAAGCAATAAAACCTTGTGCTGAGGGTAGATTACATCGTGTCTCAAGAAACGGTTGAATAGCGTGAATCTAG
Source organism: Saposhnikovia divaricata (assembly GCA_036435485.1). Classification (NCBI taxonomy): domain Eukaryota; kingdom Viridiplantae; phylum Streptophyta; class Magnoliopsida; order Apiales; family Apiaceae; genus Saposhnikovia; species Saposhnikovia divaricata. Next base: position 54,928,693 of record CM071598.1, read on the forward strand.
AAATGGTTGATTATCTGGACTAGGTGGCTTCTGTTTTTTTTTTTTTTTTTTTTTGCATAGTTATCTGTTCGGAAGAGAAACGTGTGCTGACATAGGACCTTATGGTTGATTATCTGGCCTAGGTGGTTTCTGTTTTTTATTTTTTTTGCATAGTTATCTGTTTGGAAGAGAAACGTGTGCTGACATAGGACCTTCTTTTTATAATTTTGCCGACATAGAACATGCTTCTATAATTTATAATCTTTTTTTTTGTTTGAAGTTCAAAAGAGTTAATGGTTTATTAGTTATTGATTTAACAAAAAGAGACAATGTAGCACAAGAAATAACAGGAGATTAACAAGATTCCAGATTTAGATGTAAGTTCATATTGTTACTTTCTTTGGACTTATTGTTGTGATCACCATTGCATCCATGAATCGGCAAAACAGTCAGTCAATTTGGCTTTAAGAAATGGTTGATTTTTGGGACTCAAGAAATGGTTGCTTCTCGTGACTCAGGAAATGGCCGATCGTCATGACTAGGCGGCTTCTGCTTTTTTTGCATACTTATCTGTTCATATGTGAAACGTGTGCCAACACCCTACCTGCTTTTAAAATGTGATATGTGAAACGTGTCCGGACATTCTACCTGCTTTTAAAATGTTGCCGACATAGAACCTGCTTATATATACATAATATCTTGTTTCTCTTTTCAGTCATCAAGTGTTAATGGTTCATGGGGAGGCTTTTCTAGCCTAGTGTTATTTTCTTGCCTTCCATTGTCTATTTATGTTAAAATCAATCATTAAAAGTCTAGTAATTGATGATTTGTATTTCTCGATCCCTGTAATTGTCTAAACTTATTTCCTTATATTTAACTTTAAACGTTGTGGATGTTGCATTTTAGATTCTCCCCCCTAAATTACCATTATTACATTTGTAAGGAACTTAAAGTGTTGTATCCTATTGACTTACATTTTTATTTAGTCCTATCTCCTCCTGTAAGCATATATACATAGTATATGCCTATCTTTCTTATGGCTTGTGGAAATAATATGTTTTGATCTCTTATAGCTCGGAATGCATTCATGCTACTTTTTGCAGTTGTATTATTAATTAAATACTTTGTTCATATTTCTTTCCACTATCTTTGTGATGTTCAAAATGTGATAATAGCAAGTGTTATTTTTCCACTTTAGTGATGGTAGTTTTTGTTCTTTATTTTTGAATTTTGGTGGAAGGAAGTAGCTTATTTTCTTCTTATAGAGGTAAGCTACTGAGTTTGGCTTCCAGAAGTAGGTTGGAAAAGTTGAGTACAGGTCTTAAATGACTTCAGTTACTTTACTCACAAGCACAACTAGCAGTGTCTCGGCATCCAGTGAAGTTTTTTACTCTTCCTGTGGTTGACAACCTGAACAATTTATAAATATTGATTTTGATAGTAACTGCCTCTTATTTTTCAGGTGACTGTTCAGTCGATATGTACTCAAGTTGCAGGTACCTGTCCTTCCCATGTTCCTTAGGGAAGATTAACATTTATAGTTAAATAACAAATAAAAGCAACCTTATAATTTGTGTGTTTGCAGGGACTCTCAAGAAGGTAGTTCAGGCAGTGTTCAAAATGAGTACAATCATTGCTCAGTGGACAGTCTTCGTGACATGAGCTTACCATCTCATGGAAATAGACTCCTCCCGTCGAATATGATTGAGCAGAACAGCCTTGACGGAAGCACTAGTACTACTGATGAGCGCGCTGGTAAAGACGCTGAGTTTATACAAAAGGGTAGTAATTCACACAGTTACAAGGAGAGAGAAAACACCTGGTCCAATAAAACAGAAATGGATCTTCAATTTTGGTTACCCCCAGAAACAGAAGACCACGAAAATGACATGGAGTGTAGCGTAGCAAATTATGATGATGATGATGAGGAGGACGACGAAGGTGATGCTGGTACAAAATGGGGAAGGCCTAGTTCTTTAGGTAGCTTTGGAGAGAAAAGTTGCGGGAGCTACAGATATAAAGAGGAGAAGCAAAAGGCTATGGACAACGTAATGGATTGCAAGTTTAAAACCCTTGTGTGTCATCTTCTTACATCAGCTGGGGTTGTTTCTTTGGGTAAAGATGGAGACAATTGGGTGGATATTGTGACTTCCTTATCATGGAAAGCTGCTTCCTTTGTGAAGCTTGATATCGGCGAGGGCAAGGCAATGGATCCTGATGGATATGTGAAGGTCAAATGTGTTTCAACTGGTTCTCGAAGCGAAAGGTTATGACTTGAACCTGTATCTGTTGCTGCTAATGGCCTAATGCTATTATCAATTGCCTCAAGCTCTCTGTTCCGTTGTAATAAATCTTTCTTGACAACTAGTTGTGGTTGCAACCAACTATCTTGTTTCACTTGTTTGTTAGTTATCAAGACTGTAGTTCTTTAAATGAATCTTACCTACCAGGATTAACTATTTGTAAGATGAGAAAACTGTACAAACTATACAGATATCTTTTTGTTTCTTAATAGTGGAATTTATGATAATCACATTGATGCAGCATATGCTTTTGTAATCAATGCCTGTTACTGATGTTTAGAGGAAACTATTGCTGGAAACTTATATTCGTTTTGATGTGCAGTCAGTTAGTCAAAGGCATGGTATTCAAAAAGCACGCTGCACACAAGCACATGCCTACTTATTACGAGAAGCCTAGGCTGTTATTGATCCAGGGTGCTCTTGATCTTTCATTGAGTGGATTGTCATCCTTTGAGTCAATGAAACAGGTTTCAAGATTAAAATTATTTGCTTTTATATCTTACTACTCACTAACCAACTTCTGTTAATAATGTGCGTTGTGGGCAGGAAAAGGATACTCTTAAATCTATTATTGAAAGAATAGAGAAGTGCAGCCCGAACGTAATTTTAGTTGAAAAAACTGTTTCTCGTGATATACAAGAATCCATTCTTGCAAAAGGAATGACACTAGTTATTGATATGAAACTCCACCGCCTGCAGAGAATTTCTCGCTGTACTGGTTCATTAATCTTATCATCAGATACATTGACCGCGAAAAAGCTCAAACAATGTGATTCCTTTCATTTTGAGAAGTTAGTGGAGGAACACGCTGCTGGTGGAGAGAATTGGAGGAAACCTCGCAAAACTTTGATGTTCCTTAGTGGTTGTCCTACACGTCAGGGTTGTACAGTGAGTTCCTCTCAGCTCATAAAGTTTACATCTAGTCTTTACCATATTTTGTTTTTTTACAAAAGTAGCCCTTATATTTCTTGTTGTTAACTTTTAATTCTACTGTTGAAAAAAAAATTGGAAATCCAAAATCCATCCGTCGTAAAATTAAGCTTATATTCTATGCTCTTTGTAGATGTAAAATGAGTGTTTCTAAAGTTTATTGGTATCATACTATTTTATTGTTCCTCTAAATTTGTTGTGATATTTTTTTAGTGAAATATAGGTGTAGTATGATAAAGGCTTGCAACTATGGTCAAGTAGTAATTTAGGATTTTTAAAAATTAAGCTGGAGTTATTTCCATTTTAGAGGTCTTTACCTTGTCATAGAAGTATTTTTCTATTTACATGAGTGCTCCTATCCTCAGCTAGAGCAAATACTCTATGTCGTCTTGGCATGATACTGGCCAGTTGTACCTGTTGCGTTCATATATTTCATTGTCATATAAACTTGGTAAATTCTCGTGTAGGCTGTTAACCAAATATGTCCTTGAATTTACATAATTTTCAATATTTCAGATTTTACTGAAAGGAACAAACAACGAAGAACTGAAGAAGATTAAACTTGTGGTCCAGTATGCAGTCCTTGTGGCTTATCATTTAATTCTTGAGACGGCTTTCCTTCTAGATCAAAAGGCCATGTTCTCTACCCTCCCTCTTGATAGACTGGTGAACATGTCATTAACTGATCAACAACCATATATTTTTCCCAGTGAGGCAAATGCTCCTTGGCCTGAGGATTCAATTGTTGAAAGTGATTCATCAGGTGCAACTGACATCCACATAGCTAATGGATTTTATAAAGAAGGGTCAAGCAATGTAGGATTAGAATGTGATTCCTTGTTGCTCTATGAGCCATATAACCCTTTAGTTTTTTCCCCGTTTTCATCTATCTCAGGTTCCCTAAAGAGAGCTTTTGGTGACATTGTTCCTCTTTTATCTTCTTCTCAGCAACCCATCTCTACATATTTAGGCATCACTGAAGAGGTTCCTTACAGTCAAGTTCAATATGCTAATAAGCTTTCAACCGATTCAGAGGCAAATGTTGATTCTTATAGTCTAATAAAGGATAATAATGGTAAAGAGAAGGCTCTTGATACTGATAAAACCTCAATTCACAGAGAAGCCCAATTGGACACACATAATTCTAGTGGTGACTATAAAGATCAGGGGAAGTTTAAGGATGATAGTAACACAATGTTTAATGCTGAAAGTATCTTAGTACTGATGTCTCGCAGGAATACCTCCACCGGAAGTATATGTGAGCAGAGTCATTTTTCTCATATTAAGTTCTACCGGAATTTTGATGTTCCACTTGGAATATTTTTGAAGGATAACTTACTCAATCAGGTTCGTACAAACTATCTCCTGGTGATTTATTTTGTATTAAATATGTAATATGTATAGCGTGAATTGCTTCTATGACCTTATGAACTGCTTCTTTTTCCAGAGGCATCTATGTGGCTCGTGCGGTGGATCGCCAGAAGCTCATATATATTATTATGCACATCACAATAAGCAGCTTACAATACAAGTTAGACGTTTTCCTATGCAGAAGCATCTTCCCGGTGAAACGGATGGAAAAATTTGGATGTGGAGTCGCTGTGGCGATTGTGAACCTCAAAATGGAAAAACACAATCTACAAAAAGAGTCTTAGTGTCATCTACTGCCCGTGGTTTGTCCTTCGGAAAGTTTTTGGAGCTCAGCTTAGCGAACCACTTTTCGTCTAGTAGAATTTCCATCTGCCGGCATAAATTACATACTGACTTCCTCTACTTCTTTGGGTATGTGAGTTGTGAATACATGTATATACTTATTGTAAATAGTTAATTGCAGAAATTCATATACTAACACACCAATGCCTCATAGAGATTCAAACCCTCAATCTCTTAGTATTCAGAGGATAATGGTGTCCTCTAGACTATAGGCGGGTAATATATCTTTTGTTTTTTCAGAATTTACTATATGATGCATGTCATATGTGGGGCCCAAAACATCAAACTTCGTTTAAAATTTTATGATTTTCCGACCTCGTGTGTATATATAGTGTACTCATTCACTTTTCTGTTAATAAAATGCTCATTTCTGGGTCATGCTTGCCTGTCTCAGGTTAGATACTACCTTGTTATTAATCTATATTTCATTGATGTTGTCCATACTGCAGATTGGGGCCCATGATTGCAATGCTCAGATATTCACCGGTTATGAAATATTCCGTATCACTACCTCCTGAGAAGCTAAACTTTTCTTGTCAAATTAGTGGAGAGCGTCTTAGGAAATACTTTGCCAGTGTATGTCTGGGTGTAGCTTCATTTCTAGTGGTTCTGTAATGTTTCTGTGGCCAATGAGGCTATGAATTAAGAAATATTTAATCTTATCATTGCTTAAATTGATGTTGATCTTTTTTCCTAAATAGATACCAAACTTGTATGAGGAAGGAGTTAAAGTATTTTTTGAAGCTGAGACACTTTTGAAGGACATCAGTTTGCATTCTGAAGGATCAAAACTCAAAATTCAAGGATCACTGAGAGAATTCTCTGATATTGTGGAGATGTTGAAGCAGGAAAGACGCCAATTTGAGGTTTGTGCTTCTTACGTAGTTTTGCTGTCTTATGAAAAATAACCTAGGGCAGTAATCATTGCTGCAGGTTTATATTATACTTATAAAACCTTTTGCACTTGGGCCGGAAAGTATATTGATTTTAAAAAATTAATGCTATAGGTTCTTTACAATAGAAATGGGAGCAGAAAAGCAATTTTATAATGAGAGTCAACAAAAGATGTCCTACTTAATATTATAAACGTGTGATATCATGATCTTCTAAGTTCTGACAACCATTAGAAATCCTTTAGTAAATATTCTAGGTGGTTGAAGTTACTTGAGTAGTGCATATGATCATTTTACAGTGGTTCAGCTTTCTATGTTATGTACTGCCGAACAAGTTACAACATTTAAATATATGCTTCGCAGACTCTTTAGCAATAGTTGTTTAAATATATGCTTCACAGACTCTTTAGCAATAGTTGTCCATTTACACATTGGTAATCTAGAACATGATTGTTTTACTCTGTTTTTCTTTCCTTCCATAATTAGGACGACCTCAAGGGTACTATTAAGAATTGGGATTCAGGTGATCCTGTTTACAGAGTTGTCAGTCTAAACCGACTAAAGTTGGATATTTTGGTGGCATCATGTGTATGGGATCGACGTCTTCATTCGCTACTCTCATCTGAAATTACCACAGATACTATGATCTCTGACGAACAGAGGCAAGAACAGAGTAATGTGGAGGAGGATGGTGAAGATGGGGAAGAACCTGATTATGCAGTAGAATGCGGAAAGGTTCATGACAATGGTGACGACCTTGATAAGTATGTTGATGCAGTTAAAAAAACTGGTGTTATTGAAGTACCAATTGAAGGAGATATTCAGGGATCTGCAGAGCAATATAACTTGCCAATTGCATCTACTAGCAGAGATGATACACAGAGGTTTTGTATGGTGATGCAGAGTGCTGATGGTTTATACAACCATAATTTAGCCAGTTCTGATATGTCCAGTGATTCTCATTCTGTTAGAGATACTCTAGGGGATGTTACTGATTCAGATCTACCTCAAAGGAAATGTTCTGTTTTGATGGTTTCTAGTGGGAAAAATTCTGAATGGATCTGGTCACCATTTGTAGAGATCAGGTGTGAGTACCTGAAGGACCTACAGAATGGTTACTCACTGAATTTTAAGCCTATCCATTCTTATGCTCAAGGATCAAGAATTCCTGATGTGATTAATGATGAAGGCTCAAGGCTTCATATTCCATTGGGAAATGACAAATATTTTGTTTCTGATCACGAGGATGAATTATCAAGCTTAGTAGCTTGTGCTCTTGCGTTGTTGAGGGATCCACCAGTTTTGGTAGATCCTAATGAAAATTCAACCAGAGATAATGGAGTGGATGCTAAATCATACGAGAGATCGCGTAGTGTTTCTCGACCCTCTTCCTTGACTATTACTTATTGGTCATCATTTGGTTCCCTTACTTCAGATGGCCTATATTCATCAACTGATGTTGCTTCAGATGACTCAAGCTTATTGGGTACTAAAGGACTATATCTGTCAAATTCCTTAATTTACTTTCATGATATGCACCCAAAGGTTTCTATGAGATTGAGCAGATCAACTGGGAAGAGTAAATATTCTGTAGTATCTCTGTATGCCACCAAATTTCGAGATCTGCGAAGGCGGTGTTGTTCATCTGAAGTTGATTATATTGCCTCCCTAAGCCGTTGTCGTAACTGGGATGCTAAAGGTGGCAAAAGTAAGTCATTTTTTGCAAAAACTTTGGATGAACGCTTTATTATAAAGGAAATTCAGAGGATAGAGTACGAGTCTTTCTGTAAGTTTGCTTCCGAGTACTTCGAGTACATGAATGACTGCTTTGAGCAGGGTAATCAGACTTGCCTGGCAAAAATTTTGGGGATTTATCAGGTATTAACTGGTTTCTTATGATAGTTCATCTCCAAATTTAAATGTTATGCAGACTTTGTAATTAAGTTTTTGTTGCAGGTCACCGTGCGGAAAAAGAGTGGCAAAGAGACAAATCATGATCTCATGGTAATGGAAAACCTTACGTTCGGGAGATCTATTAGTAGACAGTACGATCTTAAAGGAGCTTTGCATGCAAGATTAAATTCAGCTCCCGATGGCTCTGGAGATGTACTTTTAGACCAAAATTTTGTCAATGACATGAACGAGTCACCTGTTTATGTTGGTAGACAAGCAAAGCGAAGTTTACAACGAGCTGTGTGGAACGACACCACATTCCTTCATGTGAGTATACTGTCTTCCTATATGGTTAAAGCTTGATTCCAAAACAATTTACATAGGGATGTCATGCTACTGTATCAAGTTTTCTTTTGTAAAAAGTTCTAGTTCTCACACAATTAGGTGACTTTTTGAAAACATACCACAGCTGTCATTTGGAAGCAGGAACGACTGAACTTCCACGAAAATTTTTATTGAGATACAAATTAAATCCACTTGAAATGCCCTCACTTCTCTCATTTGACTATTATTTCCACAACAAATATTCCAAAGATTGATGTAGTGTTGTGAATCACTAAAATAGTAAATCCCGATATAGCATAAAAACATTTCTTGTTTGCATTATTACACTAACTAGTTTTTGTGATGGCATTTGCAGTCAATTAATGTTATGGACTATTCTCTGCTTGTTGGAGTGGACACTCAGAAGAGGGAACTTGTCTGTGGCATTATTGATTTTTTAAGGCAGTATACATGGGACAAACAGCTTGAAACCTTGGCAAAATTGTCACTTGTTCCGAAGGACCTAAAGCCAACTGTCATCTCTCCAAAAGAGTACAAGAAGAGGTTCAGAAAGTTTATCACTACCCATTTTGTGAGTGTTCCGGATCATTGGTGCTCACAACAATGTTGATATCTTGAAGATGCAGGGGAGGGAGGATAAGGATTACTCTGATGTTAACTCTCCGGAGTAAGTGAGACTGGGTGGTATCGGTTGAGTTTGTCATATATAGTACATAAGTAGTTTTGGAAATCACTGTCCATAGTTTCTCTATCATGTGCTAGCTACATGTCCTCTCCACCCCACTCATTCAGCGGAAAAATATGGGGAGTACTGGGAGTATGTATGTTTTGTAAATTCTATGTAGTCAATTATAGGAAGCATAGATCAGAAACTTCTACAAATCTTTGCAGTTTATGAAAGAAAGTTACAATACAGATGTTGTATATAAGAAATTGCTATTAAAGTTATTGCAGAGAATCAGCCTATCATTCAAACCACTGCTACAATCAAGCCATCGTAATTATGGCCTGGTTTGATTTTGATTATAGCGTTAGATCAGGAACAGTTTTGATTATGTAATCACACAGATTTATTAGAGTTGTAAATGTCTCCTATAATTATGCATATACTCAGCTATATAATATGTACAACCTAAACATCAAATAAGATCAAGGAAATACAGTTTCTACATGGTATCAGCCTAGGTTTAAGATCTTATCTCTTCATCTTCTTTGTTTATCTTCTTTTCTATCTTCATCTTCTAACTATATTTCTCATGGTTTCTGCATCTTCTACACCTGCTTCTTTTCTCTATCAAAACACAGCCCAATTCACTAAACTCACTGAAACCAATTACTTGATATGGTTGAGACAGATTAAGCCTTACCTTCATGGTACAAAATTCTGGGGATATGTTGACGGCTCTATACCACAACCATCGCAAACCATAACCACCCGTGCCACTCAAACTGAAGCAGCCAGAGAAGTCCCTAACCCAAAATACGATGAATGGTTCACAGTAGATCAACAAATCGTCAGCCTCATCACAACTTCTTTAACCGAAAGTGTCTCGCAGCTCACAATCGGCTTTGATACATCTAAAGAAATCTGGGATTGCTTAGCGAGCCACTTCTCACAACGTTCTTCAGCAAGTGCTTCTAGTCTTAAACTCCAACTTCTTGAACTCAACAAAGGCTCTCAATCAATTGATGATTATCTTCGTCATGCTAAGTCGCTTGCCGATCAGTTGGCAGCCATCAAAAAGCCTGTCTCTAATGAAGATCTAGTGCTCGCTACACTTCATGGGCTTGGACCTGACTACCTTATGCTCAGAACAGCTCTCTCGCAGCACTCTTCCCTTCCTACTTTTACTGAGCTACGGGCGCGCATATTTGCTTTTGATGCCCAGCAACCAAATCACCAAGATCAAGCAACGGCTCTCTTTCATAACAGTAATACTCGTCGTGACAACCGCTTGCAAAATGGAAAAAATTCCAGTTCCAATGGACAAAATTTCAATCGATCCAGGCGATATAACTCGAGTCGCAACTTCCAGCAACCACAAAACAACTTTTCTTTGCAACCATTTCAGCCACAATATAATGCTTTTGGACCTTACTCATCCCCAAGTTGGGCTGCTCGTCCTAAACAGTCAGATGGGATTCTCGGACCTGCTCCGACTTGGTGTTCTAATTGTCACACGAATCAGCATGGACAACAACAATGCCCACACAAGTTCTTAGGCCCAACTACAGTTGCACCCTTCGCAGGAGCCCATTTTGCTGCTGATCCAAATTGGTACCCAGATACAGGGGCAACCCATCATATGACTGCTATGCCTGTCAACAATCCCCAACAATACGGTGGTCCACATAATGTGTATATGGGTAATGGGGACTCAATGTCCGTTTCTCATACTGGTAACATACCAATTTCCTTGGAATTTTCTCAGTTCTCGTTGCAAAATGTCTTTCATGTTCCTTCTCTTCAAAAAAATTTATTATCGGTTGCTCGTTTTACCAAAGATAATAATGTCATATTTCTTTTTGCCCCTGATTTTTATCAAATCTATTGCTTACATTCTGGTTATCGATTATTTCAGGGCCCTTGTAAAGATGGATTATATCCACTTCAATTGTCCCACGCCTCTTCCACTCCATAAGCTCTTGCTGCTATACATTCTTCTATCTGGCACAATCGTCTTGGTCACCCCTCATCTTATGTATCATCTCATTTAAGTTCTACTATCGGATCTAAAATTTCTTTTCGCAACTTTTGTAGTGAATGTGCTCTTAGCAAAGCTCATAGATTACCTTTTGAAAATAATAGATCCTTTGCTGATTCTCCCTTTCATGTTGTTCATAGTGATGTATGGTCTTCATCCACTTCGTCTACTTGTGGTTTCAAATATTATGTACTCTTTACTGATGAATTTTCTCGCTATTCTTGGATATATCCAATGCATCGGAAAAATGAAGTACTCACCCACTTTAAGAAATTGGTTGCAAAAATTCAAACTCTCTTTGGCATCACCATTAAATTCCTTCAAAGTGATAATGGAAGTGAATATGTTAATCATGAATTCACTAAATACTGCAACTCTTTAGGAATTCAACAACGATTTTCATGTCCACACACTCCCCAACAAAACGGCTTAGCCGAAAGAAAACATCGTCATATTTCAACCATGGCTCGAACTCTCCTACTTACTTCTGGTGCTCCATATAAACTTTGGGTCGAAGCTGTACTTACATCTGTCTATCTAATTAATCGTCTTCCTACCCATGTCCTAAATTGGGACACTCCAAGTCATCGCCTTTACGGTATTCATCCTTCCTATTCATATCTCCAGGTCTTTGGGTGTTCATGTTTCCCGTATCTTGGTCCACATGTTTCTGATAAATTATCGAGTCGGAGTTTAGAATGTGTCTTTTTGGGTTATAGTCCTCAACATAAGGGTTATAGGTGTCTCGATCCTAAGACTGGTCATTTATATGTATCTAGGCATGTTATTTTTAACGAAAATTCTTTTCCATACAAAAATATGCAGGTACAAGCACCTGGCCCATTGGAATTTGATCTTTTACCAAGCCCAACTACTTTTTCGAGGCCATCAGAAACCTTATCACAACCCAGGCCAAATGAATTGTCAAATGCCTTTCATGAGACAACCCTACTTTCATTTACCAATTCATCTACACCAATCCAGCCACCAGCCTCCATTGATCAACCACCTATGATCACATATCACCGCAATAAATCCATTCCCCATACAACTCCAAATGAAGTGGTGACCGAAAACAGACCAGAAACAACACTAATTGAATCTGACCCAATACTAAATGGCCCAACAGTTCATGAACCAGCAGCCACAACAGTAGATCCTCCACCGGTCCAACCACCAACTAAACATCCAATGATTACCCGTTCTAAGGATGGCACACTTCCGAAACACAAACAAACTGATAGAACCATAAAACATCCTGTTCCTCAAGCTCTTCTTAGTGTCATTGAAAATTCTGAACCAACATGTTATACCGAAGCTTCCAAGCATGCAGAGTGGTGCAATGCTATGACAGAAGAAATTAATGCACTCTTAAAGAATGAAACTTGGGTTCTTGTGCCCCCATCATCATCTCACAATACAGTTGGGTGTAAAAGGGTATTTCGTATCAAACGCAACCCGGATGGTACAATAGAAAGACATAAAGCCCGATTAGTTGCCAAAGGATTTCATCAACAACAAGGCATTGATTACGAAGAAACATTCAGCCCGGTTATTAAACCAGCCACAATTCGAACTGTCCTTTCTCTTGCAGTCTCTCGAAGATGGGCGCTTCGCCAATTAGACGTCAAAAATGCATTTCTACATGGATTTCTAAACGAGGATGTTTATATGACCCAGCCTCCCGGGTTTGTCGATCCATCCAGACCCGATTATGTGTGTAAGCTTCTGAAGGCAATTTATGGCCTTCGTCAGGCTCCACGAGCTTGGTTTGAGCATATGAAATCATTTCTCATCTCTGTTGGTTTTGTTCAAAGTTTAGCTGACCCTTCTTTCTTTATTTTCCGTCAAGGCAATCATACAATATACTTTTTGCTATATGTCGATGACATAGTTATCACAGGGAGTGATGATAAGCTTATTCAGGAATTAATTCAAGCTCTAGGCCGTAACTTTGACATCAAAGATTTGGGCCCTTTGCATTATTTTCTTGGCTTGTAGGTCATCTCGCTATTTGACGGACTTCATATTAATCAGCTGAAGTATGCTTATGATATTCTACTCAAACATGACATGCTCCACTCTAAAGCAGTTAGTACACCCATGTCACTAAAAATGATTCTCACTTCTGCTGATGGAGACATACTTCCTAATGCCACTGTCTTTAAGGAAATTGTAGGTTCTCTGCAATACTTAACGATAACTCGACTCGATATTGCCTATGCAGTTAACTCCATTTCCCAGTACATGAGCCAGCCTCGCACCTCTCATTTGCTTGCTGAAAAGTGCATACTTCGCTATATAAAAGGTACTCTCGACCACGGCCTGTTCTTCCATCCCCAATACCAACCAACAAGTCTTAGTGCATACTCTAATGCAGATTAGGCAGGCTGTCCAGATACCAGCAGATCAACCTCTGGCTATCTTTGTTATATCGGCACCAATTTGGTCTCTTGGTGTTCCAAAAAGCAACCCACAATTACTCGTTCCAGTGTGGAGTCCGAATATAGGGCACTTTCACATGCTACTGCAGAAACAACTTGGTTAGCTTTCCTGCTGTATGAACTTGGAGCTCACCTACATTTTCCAATACTTCTGTATTGTGATAATCTGAGTGCAACATACATGGCCTCCAATCCAATTTTCCATGCACGCACCAAACACATTGAACTAGATTATCATTTTGTTCGAGAAAAAGTTGTTGTTGGTAGTCATCGTGTTTGCTATATCCCTTCTGTTGACCAGCAGGATGACCTCCTAACAAAACCGCTTTACAAGCACCGACATTCTCTTCTCACTAACAAACTTGTCCGACAAGGAACGTCCAGTTTGCGGGGCGATATTAAAGTTATTGCAGAGAATCAGCCTATCATTCAAACCACTGCTACAATCAAACCATCGTAATTATGGCCTGGTTTGATTTTATAATGTACAACCTAAACATCAAATAAGATCAAGGAAATATAGTTTCTACAATTGCAGATATTGGCAGTCCTATGATTGATTTTCCTTTGGTTGGTGGTCCTATTTATTTTGCAAAAGGTCACCAACAATGTTGTAAAACTTCTCCCCCAACACTTCACGATAAAGGTGTGAGTTTACAAATAAATAGAACTACATATTAGAAAACAAACGAGGGACTTGAGTAAACAAAACATTAAAGAAAGTGACAATACAATCAAGTGAAAGGGGTTGCCAACAATCTTGAAAAATTGTCCGAGGATTTCTGCAGTTGCAAAGACTTTTTTCTGTTGGGCATTAAAATGTATCACTATAAGAAAAGATTACAAGAATGTATTTGTTTCTTTTTCCCAGATTTGGCTTCCTGGAATTATATATATGTTACTAGTACAACTGAACACAACGTCCATTGCAGTTTAAGAACATCTCACTATCAATTTTAGACACTAATTAAACATTCAAAGATGTATGATCACTACTTAAGGTCAGGAAACCTAGACGAATGACTCAGATGTTCAAATAAGAGCCTCGGAAATGTGAAGGAAATCAGAGAGGGCAAGATAGATCTGCAAAGCTATAAAATTCATCATCTATACCAGTGGCATGCGTAAGTACAACCAAAAATGTTGGACTGTGGTGGGAAGATCTTGATACTGTACATGAACTCAAAGGTGGACGATCATTTCGTCAAGTCAAGAAATTTGCACAAATCCACTCAGGCTTGGAACTATCTAGAGCACATTAAATTGCAAATGTCGTTGATTCTTTCGTGTGAAAAACTGAAGGGGAAAACTTTGAACTTATCATTACCATCGCATGTCAACGTCAGCCGCCCTTCACTTACCATTATCTGCATTTAAAGTGCGATGAGTAAATATCAAGTTTCAAGTGTACATCTCCAGAAAAATGAATGTTAAAAAAAGATGCCACAAAAGTGTTCACCATGTAATAGCAGTTTATTTCTAACTAAATGTCAGTTCAACACACACAGAAAAACTAGGTTATTTCTAATTCAAAAACTCAGCTGTTTGAAAAACAAAAACGTTGCAGGGATTCCAAGGATGATTGAGTACAGTGATTGATATCCAAGATTAAATCATAAGACAAATAGTCTTAAATATTCCAAAATAGTATTTAGCATGTAGATCAACTTAAATATGTCACTTCCAGTGACGTGTCCATTAATTGTGTCACCTGAGTCTCTTAACCATGACTAGCTTGATCAGATGATTTAATTAAGAAAACAAATCAAATTTTTACATCTTCTTCAACTGTTTCTTAATTAATTATCCAAATAGATAACTCTTCAAATAAGGAAGAGAAGAACAGAAGTGATTGAAGCATGAAGTCTAACTCAGGGGATGGGCAGGATAACAGGCAGGGGTCAAAATTGATTCTAAACAATAATTAAGAAACTGAAACTAGCAGAAATTTAACACACTTCACTTACTAAAGAACATCATAATAGATGGCTAGAATCTGCTTCGCCGAGCTTGTAGTCAATTAGAAATTAAAAATAGTTTCAACTTCCAAAAGACTATAAAGGCAAAATAGTACAGACAAAAGATAAAAAGGAGTGTCTTTAGAAAAAAATTTCTCCAGGCAACAACATAGCTATATACATATTGACAGTTATCTGATATTCACAGCATATTATGGTTATTTTTCCTCATTATCCCATTCTTTCTTTAGCCCAGTGGTTAAATTAAGTATGTCTCAAGTCTTGATTAATTACAACTAACATATCTCCAAGTGCATGGTTTTATAGCTGCAAGTCCACCATTTAGAAGGGATACAATCCAAATACCGACACAATATACAAGTCGTGTTCACATTGATTCCATGGAGATGTCCTATGAGAAGTCCAGCAAGTCTGCACATGACAAAACTACCCTTGTAAAGATAAAATCTGATACAAATCCATAGGTGATGCAAGAACGAAGAATTGGGGGAAGAGGTGGCGGTGTTCGTGGGGGGAGGGGAAAATGTAAAACTTACATTTTCAGCACAGGTCTGTCCAGTTTCTGTCTGATTCTGAAAGAATGTTTGACTTCATATTGGAACAAACCTGCTTTACTTTGAGATAGTCTTCCAAGATCAGGCTTGAATAGCAGAAGAAAGCCACACAAGAATCCTTCAAAATTCAAAAAATTGTTGACATATGGTAGCTGTTAGAATGCCTTGAATCTGTAGCCGCCGGACTTGACTTATGTAGTCGCCGCCGGCGGCCGCTGGCGGCACCGCCTACCACACCTAACACCTTAGATTGTGTTTATAAATAGAAATGCATGTAAAGATTGTGAAGCATCTAAAAATCTGAACATCTGAAAGATCTGTAATCTATTTATCCTCAAGATCAATATAAACTATTTCTCTTCTGCATATATTTTCTCTCTACATTTATCATCTTTCTTGCTTCCGTTATAACAAACTGGTATCAGAGCTTGGTTGAAGCTGCGGTGTTCCTTTCAAAAATTTTCGCCGAAATTTTTTCAAGCTCGCCGGAGAAGACGACACTGTTCAGGCGGAGTTACTGTTCATCGCCGGAGAAGACGACACTGTTCAGATGGAGTTACTGTTCATCACCGGAGAAGAAGGCACTTTTCACGTATACGTATTATTCACAAATACGGTACTGTTCACGTATACATTTCTGGGAGAAAGATGTCTGGTGGTATTAACGTTAAGGTCAACAAATTTACTGGGAGAAATAGTTTCAGTCTATGGCAAATCAAGATGCGTGCCTTGTTAAAGCAACATGGGCTCTGGGCGCCGTTGAACACAAAAACGGCTACTTCTGGAAGCGCTGAGATGGCAAATCTCGAAGAAAAGACACACTCAACAATTCTGTCGTGCCTTGCAGATGATATTATTACTAAAATTGCGGAGGAGAATACCGCATCTGGTTTATGGTTAAAGCTTGAAAGTCTCTACATGACAAAGTCTTTAACAAATAAGTTGCTTCTGAAGCAACGTCTGTTCAGTCTGCGAATGCAGGAAGGTATGCCTCTTCGAGATCACTTAGATCAATTAAACACAATTTTATTAGAATTGCGTAATATTGATGTTAAAGTTGAAGATGAGGATGCTGCTTTGATTCTGTTAGTTTATTTACCATTATCGTATGAGAACTTTGTGCAATCGTTTATTGTTGGTAAAGATACTATTTCTCTAGAGGAGGTTAGATCTTCCCTTCATTCTAGAGAGCTGTGCCATAAAGCGGTTGGTACAAGTGCAGATAATCATGCTGTTAGGTTGCTAGCTAGCGGGAGTACCGGACATGAAAAGTTGGGGAAGTATAAATCCAAGAAACCAGCTTCTAAGGGTTCGAGAGCTAATGATATCTGCAATTACTGTAAAGAGAAGGGACACTGGAAATCTGACTGTCCCAAGAAAAGAAAGCAACAGGATAAATTGGTGGATACTGCTTCAAGAACTGCTGTTGTAGCTGATTCCAATTCAGAAGAAGATATTGCTCTAGTTGCTATCAAGGACACGCATCACTCTGATGTGTGGATCCTTTACTCTGGAGCGTCTTACCATATATGTCCGCGCAGGAGTGGTTTACAACCTACGAGCAAGTAGACGGTGGAAAAATTTCTATGGCTAACAGTTTTGTTTGTAATTTTTGCATATTGAATGATGTTAGGCATGTTCCACTTATGACGAAGAATCTGATATCTCTAAGTATGTTAGACAACAAGGGTTTCAGTTTTAAAGGTAAAGGTGGAGTTCTACATGTCTGCAAGGGTTCTAATGTGGTTTTGAAAGGTGTTAAACATGGTACCTTGTATCTTCTTCAAGGTTCTACGTTATCAGGTTCTGTTGCTGTCATGTCCTCGGAGAAGATTAAGAGGCTGCAAACTGATAATGGTCTGGGATTTTGCTCATCTCAGTTTGATGAGTTCTGTAAGAATGAAGGGATTTCTAGGCATCATACAGTCAGGGATACACCACAGCAGAATGGTGTAGCAGAGCATATGAATCAGACACTTCTGGAGAGAGCTAGGTGTATGCTTTCTAATGCTGGACTAACTAGAAGATTCTGGGTAGAGGCAGTTAGTACAGCGTGTTATTTGATTAATCGTGGACCTCACACAGGTATTAATCTTAAAACTCCTATTGAGAAATGCTCTGGTAAGCCTGCTGATTACTCCAATTTAAGAGTTTTTGGTTGTACATTTTATCATGTAAATGAGGGTAAATTGGAGCCACGAGCTAAAAATGGAGTATTTGTAGGCTATGGGGATGGAGTTAAAGGTTATAGAATCTGGTCTCCATCTGAAAATAGGATTATAATGAGTAGAAATTTAGTTTGTGATGAAAATTCTATGTTTAACCCTACTGTGAAGTATACGATTGTTTCAGAAAGTGGTGGTGTCGAGAAATATATGGAGCAGGAAGTCACTAAAGATGAGAGTGAACCACAACAAGAAGTTCAACAACCACAGTCAGAATCAGAATCATCAGTACTAGTAGTAAATCAGCACAGTTTGGCTCTTGATCGATCGAGGAGAGCTAAGTATGGAGTGCCTCCAAAGAAATATGGTTTTGAAGATATGGTGGCATATGCACTACAGGTAGCTGAAGAAGTGGATCCTAGCTCTGGTGAGCCATCCACTTACAAAGAAGCGGTGACATGTACTGAATCTACAAAATGGTTTGCTGCAATGGGAGATGAAATGGAGTCACTTCAGAAGAATAATACTTGGGAATCAGTCAAGCGGCCTTGAGACAGAAAGATTGTTACTTGTAAATGGGTCTACAAGAAGAAGGAAGGAGAAACATCGGTTGAGGGTATCAGGTATAAAGCTCGGTTAGTAGCTCGAGGGTTCACTCAGAAAGAGGGAGTAGATTACAATGAGATTTTTTCACCAGTGGTCAGACACACTTCCATCAGGGTGCTACTAGCGATAGTTGCACATCAGAATCTGGAGCTTGAACAACTCAATGTGAAGACAGCTTTTCTGCATGGAAAGCTGGAAGAGGAGATATACATGACTCAGCCAGATGGTTTTCAGGTTCCTGATAAAGAAGACTATGTGTGCAAGTTATTGAAGTCCTTGTATGGGCTAAAGCAGTCTCCGAGGCAGTGGTACAAGAAATTTGATAGCTATATGATAGGTATTGGCTACACCAGGAGTCCGTATGATTGCTGTGTTTATCACAGTAAGACAGCAAATGGTTCTTTCATTTATCTGGTCCTGTATGTAGATGATATGTTGATAGCTGCAGAGAACAAGTCTGATATTCAGAAGTTGAAAGGTCTCCTCAGTGCTGAGTTTGAAATGAAAGATTTGGGACCGGCTCGGAAAATTCTGGGAATGGAGATTTATAGGGATAGAAGCAAAAGAAAGCTCTTCTTGTCACAGAAGGGATACATTAAGAAGATTTTGTAAAGGTTTGGCATGTCTACAGCAAAACCCATAGATACTCCTAGTGCTGCAAATGCACATCTGTCTGTCGCTTTTGCACCTAAGTCTGCTGAGGAAAAAGAGTACATGTCTCGAGTTCCCTATGCTAGTGCAGTAGGAAGCTTGATGTATGAAATGGTCTGCACTAGACCCGATCTTGCACAATCTGTCAGTGTTGTTAGTAGGTTCATGGGTGATCCAGACAAGGAGCATTGGCAAGCCGTGAAGAGGGTTTTTCGGTACTTAAAAGGTACGTCTGATGTTTGTCTCATTTATGAAGGTGATACTGAGTGTTTGGTGACAGGATTTTCAGATTCTGATTATGCTGGAGATGTTGACAGTATAAGATCTATGACTGGTTATGCTTTCACTCTGGGTGGTTCGATTGTCAGTTGGAAAGCTACTCTGCAACCTACAGTGACTTTGTCTACTACAGAAGCAGAGTACATGGCATTGACAGAAGCTGCAAAAGAAGGAATCTGGTTGAAAGGATTGGTCAACGATCTGGGTCTACATCATGATCAGGCTACAGTATTTTGTGACAGTCTCAGTGCAATCTGTTTAGCCAAGGATCAAGTCCATCATGAGCGGACTAAGCACATAGATGTGAGATATCATTTTCTAAGAAGTGAGAAGAGAATCAAGGTGAGCAAAATGGGTACTGCTGATAACCCAGCTGATATGCTCACCAAGCCGGTTCCACATAGCAAGTTTCAACATTGTTTGAACTTGCTAAATGTTCGGAGTTATTGATTGCCCTTTTAGGGTAAAATCTGAGGCAGAAGAGTTTTTTTTATCTGGTACATCTGGCATTATTATGATGCATGTGGTACATCTGTTATCTATTTTTTTATGATAGGATTCAAGTCAAGGTGGAGATTTGTTAGAATGCCTTGAATCTGTAGCCGCCGGACTTAACTTATGTAGCCGCCGACGGTGGCCGGTGGCGGCAGCTGGCGGTGGCACCACCACCTACCACACCTAACACCACCTACCACACCTAACCCCTTAGATTTTGTCTATAAATAGAAATGCATGTAAAGATTGTGAAGCATCTGAAAATCTGAACATCTGAAAGATCTGTAATCTGTTTATCCTCAAGATCAATATAAACTATTTCTCTTCTGCATATATTTTCTCTCTACGTTTATCATCTTTCTTGCTTCTGTTATAACAGTAGCAGACCAAGGACCAAGTTTATCACCAAGATGAAGGGAAATATGCGAAGAGCTTCAGTCTGCTAAAAGGCTAGTCAGGAACTTGGTCTATATAAAGTAAAGGGGCACAGGAAAAATGGGAAAAAAATGCAAAGAACCTTTCTAGAGTAAATTTTCCAGTTTTGGATAAGCCCAGAAAGCATGGTACCAAGCAAGCCAAATAGGGTTCCAGAGGAAGTAACAGTTGGCCTATCTTGAAGAAAAAGTGCAGCCACCATGTTACCAGTGAGAGCAGAGAGTAGATCACTCCAATCCTTACCGAATGAAAAAGGAAGGTAAGAATATAAACACAAATGCTTAGATTAGTATTTTGTAACTTTGTATAATGTTGATTGCTAGGCCAGAAAAAAGTAGAACTTGAAAACTTTTAGCTGGTCCATATTCTTGTTCCAAGTGAATTCCAACAAAGAGCATGCTGGCGAGGTTGATTATAAGGTAAAAAACTCCCGAATGCATGTTGGAAACGTGTATGGGCTTATACCAAATATTTTTAACTCAAACAACAAACTGTATATATATATATATATATATATATATATATATATATATATATATATATATATATATATAAGAAGAAATTACAATTTCTTTTCTTTCTCTCACACAAGAGCTTCAGCTCTTTCTTTCTGTCTATCTGCTCTCTTACACTTCTGTGTGTTTCACTTCTCTTGGTGTATATTTCTTATTTTATATCACACTTGGTATATTGTCTATATTACTTATGGACAACCATATATATAGGCTTTGAAAACTTCACAATACCTCATGCCTTACGTATTAACCATTCATACATGCATGCAGCCTACTATATTGAATTCCTGACCAGCCTTCATGTTTGACTCTTCCAGATT
The DNA here is from genome assembly GCA_036435485.1 of Saposhnikovia divaricata. Classification (NCBI taxonomy): domain Eukaryota; kingdom Viridiplantae; phylum Streptophyta; class Magnoliopsida; order Apiales; family Apiaceae; genus Saposhnikovia; species Saposhnikovia divaricata. The sequence goes on from CM071598.1 coordinate 54,949,897, forward strand.
TTGTACCTAACTGTTGTATTTCTTTGGTTCACATTATTTGACCATGCCCACCTTATTTGACCACCTTGCATGTAGAGGAGAGTTTGATTTCTAACACTCCCCCTCAAACTCGACTTTGTATTTCGAGCTTATCTTTCATTTTGTGAAACACGCCCCACTTCAATGACTTCATAAATATATCATCTGAAATTTCTTTAGTCTTGTAGTGCACCTGTTCCCCAATTTTATGTTGCACAGATTCTCGACTTTTGTTGCTTTCTTTGTTTGCCTTTATAAAAAGCAATGAATAATCTTTGGTTGTTTGTACCGAACTTTCCTCTTCATAGATAATATCCAGATTCTGCCATTTCCTAGACGCTTCCCCTGAACTGTTGATGCTACCATCGAAATTTTCATTAATGGACACTTTACTGTGCAACACTTTTTCAAAATGGCTCGTATCATCATCATATTTATTCATCCGCTGCTCATGTGCTTGGAGCGAACCTACAAGCTCGTTAATCGAAATTGTTGACAAATCATTTAACTCCTCGATAGAAGTAACAACATGATCAAATTTTCTTGTCAGGGAGCAGAGAAGCATTTCCATGACCTGAACCTTATCAAGCCTTTCACCATTTGTCACCGTTTTCAAACGCGTAACATATTCACCAATTTTTTCTGAACTCTTCATTTTGATATTTTTGAACTCTCCACGGAGTACTTGAGGCATCGCCTTTTCCACTTTCTTGACAGCTTGAAATGATTTCTGTAGAATTTCCCATGCATCTTTTGCCTTTTTTGCTTCTTCAATTTTATCAAAGGTCGATTCGTCGACACCTTGAAAAATCATGAAAAATGCCTTTGTATTTTTCCTCCGGGACTCTATTAACGCCATCTTCTCGGTATTTGTGAGGGCTGCTTCGACAGTTGCATTGACGGGCTCATTATACCCGTTCTTGACTATGTTCCAGATGTCGTAAGAACTGAGTATCTCTTTCATTTCGATACTCCATCTTTCATAATTTGTATCCGTTAATATCTGAATTTGTGGCTGCATCATATTTGCCATGTTTTTTTTTTCAAAAAAATATCATTGCACAGTATAAGTGAACAGTACCGTATGTATGAACAGTACTTCGTATGAACAGTACCGTATGAACAGTACTTCGTATGAACAGTGCCTTTATGTATGAACAGTGCCGTATGAACAGTACTTCGTCTTCTACGGCATGAACAGTGCCTTCTTCTCCGATGATGAATAGTATTTTCTGACAAAAATAGTGACCGGTAAATTTTTTTTTTTTTCTAGAAATTTGCCAATTTCTTTTCCGAACGAAACCTTAACTTTGATACCACTTGTTGGAAACGTAGATGGGCCTTGCACCAAATATATTTTAAATATTTGTATAACACAAACACACACATGTATATATTAATAATAATAAGCTACAACTTTCTTACACAACAACAAGGCTTCAGCCTTTTTCTTTCACTCAAAGCTTGAGCTCTCTTTTCTCTCTAACTTATGTTTTTCTTTTGGTGTATTATCAAATGAACTAGCTTGGTTTCTATTTATAGGCTATAAAAAACTAACATACAGATCATGCCTTACGTCACCTATTTTTAAATTCCTAGCCAGCCTACCTTAATTCCAGGAAGTTTTCTTTGACCTTGCATGCAAGTAGAAATTATTCCACACGGTTGTATTATTCTAATAATAGTTTTATTTTCTTTTCTTTGTTATGCAGTCTTCTTGCAACTTTTGTGGAATATATGTATATGAGTTTGAATCCTAACAATGCAACCACGGGCTTGTGAAAAGGCGCCAATTTTCATGATCCCGCTTCAAAAGTGTTTTCCGCAGAGCCCCAATTTCTCCCAGCCTGCAACAACAATCATATTAGAAGTAACTCAGCCATTAAAAAAATATGTAACGATCTTCTTTGGTGATGATGATACAACAGTTTCTAACATATTAGGCATCTGTTTCCTTCAAAAAAAAAAAACAAAACAATAAACTCTTACTGCTATTAAATGTAAAAGCCCTCCGAAGTTTACAAAGTTATTCATGCATACCCTTTTTCATGCATTTTACTAAAATATCCTGAATCTCTTATTTTATTTATTATAATATTGATCATTTTATATACCTCTACTTGCTTAAAAAGGATAATAGAAGGATAGTAGAAAGGATATTAAAATTTATCAACTTTCTTATCTTGAAAAAAAATATTAGAAAAAAACAATTAGTAAATGTGATTAGAAGTGAGTAAATTGTAACTTGAAGGATTACTCATTATTTTTAATTTGGTAGATAATAAAACATATCTAAAATTACTTTCCTTTTTCGTAGTTTTATTAATTATTTTTTGAGTTGGATATTCATATTTATAGTAAGTCATAGAAACAGTTGAACTAATAAAATTAAGACAAGTAATAAAATTTAATAATAATAATAATTTAATTTCGAAATTCACAAAACATTTTATTATAGAAAAGAAAATTATGCATATAAGATTTGGATAAAATTATGCAAAGGGAAAAAAAGATACAAGATTGACATGTGAAAATTAAGATTATTTTGATCTAAAACAAGTTTAGAATGTGCATAAATAAGTTTAAAATGTGCATAAATCACCATCCTAACTTAAAAGCCCTAACTTAAAAGCCCTGGAAGCTAACAAGTAAAAGCCCTCTGAAAGCTATCTATAACAGCTGAAGCAACATAATGAAAGAATGTCCAACTGTCTTGACACAACAAAAAAAAAAAAAAAAAAGAAAAAAGAATGTCCAACTGTTCAACAAACAATTCCATAAATAAATAAAAACACATTTTCTTGATTAATATAGTATCACTCCTAACTCTAAGCGAAAGCATATGCAAAATAACTATTTAACATCAGATACATTTTATCTACATGAGAAGGAACCTCGGGGATGTCTCCTAAGGTTATAAATGATTTATACTTATAAAGTAAGGGGTCGCATGGACATTTTTGTAAATATAAACTTTTTTTAATGATTTTACATAAATATCCTTAAATTTGTATTAAAAATGTTTTAACCTCAGATAGAAACCTGAGGTAGAACCCTGAGACCATCCTCAAGCACATGAAATCCTATCTACATTTTCTTTTATGGCATTACACATTCACATGATTATAAAAGGCATAATAACATAACAGCATGGAAAAATCATGCACAGACACTCCAACTAATATTTCTATGCATCTTCTGCTTTTAGCAGATCAAAGTTTCATTAGTATCAGAAGGCCCATTCATAATGGATAAACTAGGGGTGTTCAAACAATCCGTTAAACCGTGAATCCAGACCGGACCACAACAATCCGAACCAACAAAAACCGAAACCGTAAAAACCGTTATTATTGGTTCGGTTAACCGGACCGTTTATACATAAATGGTTTGGTTATGGTTTTCAATATTTTAAAACCGATTAAACCAAACCGGACCGTTATATAATAATACGCTAAAAATTCTTGTAGATATTTATAAGTTAAGATTATAATTTCTAGTGTGTAATGTCTATACGTATATATAATAAAAGGATTAAATTACTTAATAAATATAATATTGAGTTAATTGTCAATATGTTGTAGTTCTACACTAAATTAATTTGTTTACTATTTATATAAATTCAATTGAATTATATAAACGTAATACGTAAATAGTAGACTAAACATTGATAAACAAATATTATAATACATATATGTAGTGTATAATATTAATGTGTATTAAATTTTACTTTATATTTATTTAAATTAGAATTTCATTTTAAGTTTAAAAAAAATTAAAAAACAATATGCTATAAAGTTCAAACCGTGATTTGAAACCGCACCAATCCGTTCTTCTATGGTCTGGTTTGGTTTGGTCTTGGCATCTAAGTGGTCTGGTTTGATTTTGATTTTTGAAAAACCGTTTATATTGGTTTGGTTCCAAAAAAACAAGAATCCGGACCAAACCAAACCGTGAACACCCCTAGGATAATGATATGGGCTAAAAATAAGCCCTAAAGACACATTTAATGTTGCACTAATTAGACCCAGCATGGTCCAAACGTGGGGCCCATTAATGAGGTCAGAATCCCTATTTTAATATTAATTTCGTAATTAATATTAAGGGAAATAAACAGCTCAGCAATAAGAGTTGGATAAGGATATTATCTCCATTAGACTTAGCTACCAAGGCATCCAATTCGATATGGAAACTGATTCCTACAAGGAATTGATCTGGAACTTTCCTCAGGGAGGTGACTTGCCCACCAAGTCTCCGAATCCTACCATAATTCTAAGGCTTCTCAGCCTATATAAAGGGCTTGACCCCTCATTCTCAGAACTACGTTTTCTTGGCTTGATTCTCTAATTACAGAGATACGTAGGCATTCTGTGAGGACCGTTTAAGTCTCGAACGCAGAAGCAGCCATTAAAGCACGAAGCTCACGAACCCTAGCATTAAATACACAAACCCTAACCGCAATAATTTCAACCTGGTTTTTATTCCACAACATTTGGCGCCGTCTGTGGGAAGACAACATCAACCATGGTTCAAACACGAAGAACAACACCAGTTGCAACTGAGGTCATACCTCTCAGATCTGCTCCGCCCATCACCGAACAGGTTCCCCCAGCATCAGGGGCGATTGCCCAACAAGCTCCGCCAGCATCAGGGGCGATCACCCAATCTCAAGTTTCTCAACAATCAGGGGCGATCCCCCACGTTGAGAGTACATTACCTCCGATTACCCGTACAAGACGAGAAACCAATCCTCTTCAGATGGTGGTCTCTCCTCTGATTGATCCGAACAACCCATTGCATGGGGTCCAGATCCACACTACAGATCTCCCCGTGAGTACTAACCCAACATACGGGCTGCCTAATTATCCTCCTATCCAAGGGACAGGCCCAAGTGGTCACGCTTTGCAGATCCGAGATCGAGAGTATCACGATTATTCGGGTCCTTATACTGATGAAACCTCCTCCGACGATGAGGATGATGACCGTGATGAAGCCCCGAGGAGGCGACGTGCTAGTAGAGAACCTCGAAGGAGGACTCAAGACATCCGTGATGGACAATCTTTGACAACTGCTGAAAGGATCAAGGCTTATGAGGCCGAGATCTTAAAATTGAAGGAAGACATGGCAAGGGAACAGGCAAGACTGAGTCTAATTCGACCCCCTCCAATCTCAGGAAGGATTCCCGTTATAGATTTGGAGAGGTCCTCAAGAAGACAGAAGAGGGCTGATGTCCCATCAAGAGAAGCTATGAGGGTGGAAACCCTCAGGAGTAACCCCAAGGATCTGATGCCACTTGGGGACCCTGACGATCCCACACCTCCGTTTACTGAGGAAGTGATGAATGCTCATATTTCTAGGAAGTTTAAGATGCCGACAATTAAGGCTTATGATGGAACGGGTGATCCCGCAAATCACGTCAGGACGTTCTCGAACGCACTGCTGCTGCAGCCTGCAAGTGATGCCCTAAAGTGCAGAGCGTTCCCCCAAACCCTGTCGGGCATGGCTCAAAGATGGTATAGCCGATTGCCTGCGAACTCTATTGGCTCTTTTAAGGAGTTGAGTGCCGCTTTCGTTAGCCAATTCATTAGCGGAAGGGTGCATGAGAAGAGCTCTGCATCTCTTATGTATGTAGTGCAAGGAAAGAATGAAAATCTGAGGGATTACCTCAAGCGATTCACTAAGGAGACCCTGAATATCACTGATTTGGAAAATAAGGTGGCAATGGTAGCCCTGGAACACGGAACCACTGACCTCTTCTTCAAGAGATCATTGGCGAAGCATCCCCCTGAGAACATGGCTGAGCTCCAACGAAGGGCTGATAAGTATATTAAAGCTGAGGATAGCTTGAAGAAAGAAACCACCGTAGGTGGAGGAGGAGGTAACAATGACTCCAAGAAGCGAAAGCAAGACCAGGACTATGATGATCAAGAGTATGATGCTAGGGACAAGTATCCCCGAACTAGCGAGGACTCCGACTCTGCCCCTAAGAAGAACCAAGGGTCAAGGTTCACTGAGTATGCAAGGTTGAATACTCCTAGGAGCCGAATCTTGTTGGACATTGAGAATGATAAGGATTTCAGATGGCCGAAGCCACTCAGGGGTGATCCCACAAAGAGAAACCAGAATCAGTATTGCAGATTCCATAGAGACGTGGGGCATGACACTGACGATTGTAAGCAACTCAAAGATGAGATTGAGTTTTTGATCCGTAGAGGGAAGCTGAGGCACTTCACTAAGGGTGAAGACCGTGCTAATCAGAGAAGAGACTATAATAGAAGGGATGACGATCAAGATCGCAACCCACAGCCCCGAGGGCCAGTAATCAACATGATCTCAGGAGGCCCAACTGCGTCCGGGACAACTAGGAACTCTCGAAAGGATTATGCCCGAGAGGTGTTGCACATCGTGGGAGAGGCCCCGAAGCGTGCAAAAACCGAGGTATCGATTAGCTTTGATGACTCAGACTTGGAAGGGGTGAAGTTCCCCCATGACGACCCGTTGGTCATAACTCCTGTGATTGGAAACTCGGAGGTGAAGCGAGTCTTGATAGACAATGGAGCTTCCGTTGACATTCTGTTTCATGATGCGTTTGTGAAGATGGGATACACTGATTCTCAGTTGACCCCCAATAACATGCCTATATACGGATTTAATGGAGTAAAATCCAAAGTTGAAGGGACTATTCAGCTGCCTGTAACTATCGGGCAAGAGCCCAAGGAGGCCACTCAGATGTTGAACTTCCTGGTAATCAAGGCGAATTCAACGTACAACGCTATCCTTGGAAGGACTGGACTTCATGCATTCAAGGCTGTTGCCTCAACCTATCATGTGAAGATCAAGTTCCCTACCAGGAATGGTGTTGGAGAACATAAAGGTGATCAGAAGATGGCACGAAGCTGTTATGTAGCCTCGTTAAGGCCTGATGGAGTCGGGGGGCAGGTCCTTCCTATTGAAGACATGGATGTCTACAGTGGTAAGCAACACAAAGAAAGGTCAGCAGAGGACATCACACAGAAGCCTCGGACAGCCATTGAGGCTAAGGCGTTAACTGACTTTGTGGTTGAGTGTACCATTGGCAACCAAGAAGTCGGGGGGCAGGAGGTAGTACCCCGAGCAGGAAGTGAATTGCTGAATAAGAATGAGGAGACCAGAAGGAGTGGTGGGTGCTCTATTTTGATGGAGCATCAAAAACAAAATCAAGTGGTGCAAACCTAGTCTTGAAAAGGCTCGATTGGGCTTAAGTTATCCTAGTAGGACTTAGCTTCATATTTATATAGTAGAAGTAGAAAGAAGGTTTATTAAAACCATTGCAGAGCATGTTGCTCCGAGTAGGACAGTAGTACTCTATGTAAGGGTTGAACCCATCTCAAGTTATTAATGCAAGTTTGTTTTCCATTCATTGATTGTGATTTTATTTATGTGCCAAGCACCTGATGTGTGAGTCAAAGAAGACCGAGTACCGAAAATAAAAGAATACATGAATGAAAACAAACAAATGCATACCCCGAAGGGTAGAGTTAGGTTACAGCAGATAAGAGTTTAAGTCCTTGAAGGACCCTGGATAAAGACAAATGTTGAAGTCCTGATGGAACACCCGCTGAAGAAACATATTGCATAGCCCGAAAGCCAATGGAAGGCTCATCAAATGGGCAATCAAACTAGGAGAATTCGATGTTAAGTACAAGCCTAGGACGGCAATCAAAGCCTAGGCTCTAGCTGACTTCGTGGTTGAATATACCATTGACAACCAAGAAGTCGGGGGGCAGGAGGTAATAGACCAGGAAGGTCAGCAAGGTGAGAAACCCCTGGAAGAGAAGAAGGAATATTGGATGCTCTATTTTGATGGGGCATCAAAAACAAAAAGCTCTATTTTCATGGGGCATCAAAAACAAAAACCAGTGGTGCAGGTTAAGTTCTGCAAAGCCCCGATGGGTTCACACTCGAGTATGCCTTGAAGTTGGACTTCCAAACAACCTACAATGAGGCGGAGTATGAAGCTCTGATAGCCGACCTTAGACTGACAAGAGCCCTGAGGGTCAAGAACCTGAAAGTCTGTGGAGACTCAAAGTTGGTAGTCTCATAAGTCAATGGAGACTTTGAGGTTAGAGAAAAGAATATGGCCAAGTGCTTGAGGATTGTGAAAGCTGCGATAGCCCAGTTAGATGAGTGCCAGGTATATCCCAAGGAAGGAGAATACAAAGGTCAATGCCTTATCTCAATTCAAGGGTCGAGACCCATTCTGGGAGCGTCTACTTCCAAGTCCTGAAGACCCCCACCATCGATTCGAAGTTGGTGGCACCGTTTGATGTAGGAAGCTGTCAGATAGACCCTATCAAAGCTCATCTTAAGACTGGTTGGCTCCTTGATATTTCCTGAAAGCACGGAAACTGTTAATGAGAGTGTTGAGATAAGAAGTCCTTTACAATTCCACACTTGAGGTCTTGAACTTCAAATCTCAAAATTCAAGCCTTGATGGCCAACAAGGTTATCTGCCTCCAAACGAACCTGACAAGAGGCATCAGGCTACTTAAAACCTAGCCAAGGTTCTACAAGTATAAGAAGAAGGTTGGAAACCTAGAAGTAAGATAGAGGGTTGACAACCAGCCAAGGCACACCAGACTTGAAGTCAAGTGCTCAGTGGCAAGTGAACTTCTTGAACGATCAACCGAGAAGCAAGACCCCCACTATATGAAGCAAGAGGGCAAAAACTAAGGGACTCCATCATTTCAACATCTTAGAATGAGAGTTAAAGGTTGAATGGTTGATGATAACCAACAACCACGAATGAATTCTCGTTTTCGAATCAAGGACTCAACAAACGAATTAAGGCCCTGAAGGTCACGAAAGCTAAGAAACGGGTCGTTTCAAGGTTCTGCAGGAATCTCAAAAATTCGAAAATAATAAGGCTGAGAGCCCGACAAAACCAAAGAAACGGTCCACAAATAAAAATTGGCCCAAAGGACAGGAGCCTAGAACACCAACGCCCAAGAAGCTAAATCTCCTAGGCGTTGGATCAAATAAAGCCTCCTTGGCGGGGATACCCACGCCAAGGCTGGAGTAACAAATGAAGGGTATTAAAGTACCCACGCCAAGAAGACTTAAAATCATAAGACAAGGTATCACAAAGTGCCTCCTTGGCGGGGGTACCCACGCCAAGGTTGTACGAATTGAGGGTGAAAAAATACCCACGGTCAGGAAGCCATATCTCCTAAACGTGGTTGGCAAAAACATCTCCTAGGCGGGAATACCCACGCCCAGAATAAATTTTGAAAATTGAAGGCATGAAATACCCACGCCCAGGAGACCAACTTCCTTGGCGTGCCTAAAGAAAGTGTCTCCTTGGCGGGGGTACCCACGCCCAGCTCGATTTTCTTTAGAGAAGGGCATACCCACGCCCAGGAGACCAAACTTCCTAGGCGTGCCTAAGGAAAGTGTCTCCTTGGCGGGGGTACCCACGCCCAGCTCAATTTTCTTTAGAGAAGGGTATACCCACGCCCAGGAGACCAAACTTCCTAGGCGTGCCTAAGGAAAGTGTCTCCTTGGCGGGGGTACCCACGCCCAGGAAGCATTTCAAGGGACAAAGATCACCCACGCCCAGGAGACCAAACCCCCTAGGCGTGCCTAAGGAGAAGGTCTCCTTGGCGGGGGTACCCACGCCCAGGGCTCCTCTTCGAACGACAAGCCATTTTTCAGAAATTAAAAAAGAAATAAAATCCTTAAAAATTCTGAAAATAGGCTAGAAGTGATGATAAAATGGGTAAAAATACCAATTAAATCAAAAAATGTGTTTGAATAATTTATAAAATTATTTCTAAGGCATGAGGCCCAACATTTTATTTTTGGTAAAAATTATCGAAAATAAAATGTATAAAACCTGATGGTTAAAAAAAAAAAAAAAAAAAAAAAAAAAAAAAAAAAAAAACAAGAAAAACACCCACGCCACCCAAGCAACATTCCTGGGCGTGGGAAGCAAAATGGGTCTCCTACGCGGGTGCACCCCCGCCCAGCTTTTATTTCATGGTTGAATGGCTAAACTGCAAATTGATACCTCAAGTTCTATCTACTTTACAAAAAGGTCCCTGCACTTCACAATTTGACAGAATAAATACCTGTTGGTACATAAAAATTCCTAAATTATTAGGAATAATTACGAAAAATACCCGTGGGTACATAAAAATTCCTAAATTATTAGGAATAATTACGGAAAATACCTGTGGGTACATAAAAATTCCTAAATTATTATGAATAATTACGAAAAATACCCGTGGGTACATAAAAATTCCTAAATTATTAGGAATAATTACGGAAAATACCTGTGGGTACATAAAAATTCCTAAATTATTATGAATAATTACGAAAAATACCTGTGGGGACATAAAAATTCCTAAATTATTAGGAATAATTACGAAAAATACCTGTGGGTACATAAAAATTCCTAAATTATTAGGAATAATTACGAAAAATACATGTGGGTACATAAAAATTCCTAAATTATTAGGAATAATTACGAAAAATACCCGTGGGTACATAAAAATTCCTAAATTATTAGGAAAAATTAAGAAAAATACCTGTTGGTACATAAAAATTCCTAAATTATTAGGAATAATTACGGAAAATACCCGTGGGTACATAAAAATTCCTAAATTTTTAGGAAAAATTAAGAAAAATACCCGTGGGTACATTAAAAATTCCTAAATTATTAGGAAAAGTACAGAAAAATACGAGGAAGATTATAGAAATACCTTCTTAACAAATTGAGCAATAATTTATGCTAATAATGCATAAAAGCTCTATGAAAGTGCCGAAATTGCTAAAAGCAAGCACAAATTAAAGCCTCGAATAAGGCAAATCGTCGTAAATGTGTAGGTCGCTCCACACTTTACAATCAAGACGATACTCGTGAAACACTAGTGTAAACCAAAATTCCCATATAAGGGTAGAAAAATTAAGAAGTCCCAGGTAAGGGATAAAAACGACCCCGAGTCTCGATTAAGGCAAATATAACTTCTACGAAAACCTGATCAGTTTTCCTAGAAGTTGGGGGGCAAATGATATGGGCTAAAAATAAGCCCTAAAGACACATTTAATGTTGCACTAATTAGACCCAGCATGGTCCAAACGTGGGGCCCATTAATGAGGTCAGAATCCCTATTTTAATATTAATTTCGTAATTAATATTAAGGGAAATAAACAGCTCAGCAATAAGAGTTGGATAAGGATATTATCTCCATTAGACTTAGCTACCAAGGCATCCAATTCGATATGGAAACTGATTCCTACAAGGAATTGATCTGGAACTTTCCTCAGGGAGGTGACTTGCCCACCAAGTCTCCGAATCCTACCATAATTCTAAGGCTTCTCAGCCTATATAAAGGGCTTGACCCCTCATTCTCAGAACTACGTTTTCTTGGCTTGATTCTCTAATTACAGAGATACGTAGGCATTCTGTGAGGACCGTTTAAGTCTCGAACGCAGAAGCAGCCATTAAAGCACGAAGCTCACGAACCCTAGCATTAAATACACAAACCCTAACCGCAATAATTTCAACCTGGTTTTTATTCCACAACAGATAAACAAAAATACAAACCAGTCTATAACTTTTAAATAATACTTAATAGACAAAATGACGGTTTGCACCCCTCATGTATAGGGGTTTTGTCAAATTGATCCATTTTTACGTTTTGTAGCACTTTACAACCCCTATCTTCAAATCTCGCTTCTAATTACAGCCCCTTCACTAACTCCCGTTTAATTGGTCCGTTAAAGTTAAAAATGTGCAGGGCAAATATGGAAAAGACATTTTCAACGGCTTCTTTTCGGAATTTTTTTTATTATTAATGAAAAATATGAAAAAATATGTACATCTATACTATAATAAGCGAAAGGGCGTATAATTTATAATTCTGCCTATAACATATTATAATTAATATTTATAATATCATACTACACTATAAACAAATTATAAAAAATTAAATGTAACCCGTGTTTCGCACTGACTATAAGGTAGTATATATAGAAGGGGTATTTAATAATACAAAGAAGCTAGTGATTTTTTTTCCCATATTAGACGGGAGTTAGTGAAGAGGTTGTAATTAGAAGCGAAATTTGAAGATAGAGGTTGTAAAGTGCTATAAAACATAAAAATGGACCAGTTTGACAGAACACCTATACATGAGGGGTGCAAACTATCATTTTGTCTACTTAATAACTAACACTCATACAAAATCAGAAATCCTAGCACTTCGCTTGGTTGGAAGTGAGAATCGAACCTAGGTCTTTCCATTCATTTACACACCACCTTACCACTTAGCAAACCAATCACATGTGTTGTAAGTCATAAATATGCTATGTATGTCGGGTGATGAATGAAGAATATTTGGTATTCTGATTTCTAAGATATTTTAATCATTTTTAAAAGTTGTTGCTGGTGAGAATCGAACCTAGGTCTTTCCATTCATTTGCACACCACCTTACCACTAGGCTAACAAATCACATGTGTTGTACGTCATAAATATGTTATGTATGTTGGGTGATGAATGAAGAATATTTGGTATTTTGATTTCTAAGATATTTTAATCATTTTTCTTCGTTTTACATTAACATATATATTTATATTTTATTATGTTATAGTTTAGTATAAATTAGTGATATATGATATTTAGTGAACTTAGATATTTCGACATCATTCAATTTAATAAAATAATATTAATAATTAGTATTTGCAATACATAGATAATTATAATAAATTTATTAAATTTAAATGCATGTTTTTTTTAAAAATGGTTAATGAACACGTAATAATCTAAACACTTAAATGCATACCACAACATGTCACATTTTAATTTATTTAATTTTACAAAAATACCCCTAAATGTCAAGTCAAGTAAGAAAAATATTATGATATAGATGACGATCGAACCTTTGACATAAGGAATCTACTAATCATGAATTCAAATTCACCATTATGACCATTCAGCTACATGTATATTTGATTAAATTTTATGATTCATTAGATACATTCACCAGTGTGAGAGTGACCTATATTATGTCCTATATTATTTACCTTATTTACCTATCAGTCATGTGTTTTTTGATCAATATTTGTTTTATAATTTTACATATTATTATTTATATATGTACATAAATCTCTATGTCTACTTCATTTTAATAAAATTTGTATTATTTTGTTTCAAGCGAAAGTTGAAAAATGTGATTGGATCTTATATAAAATATTTGATGGATATTTTGCGATAAAAAAATCATCATTATTCTAATTGTTTATGAAAGCACCAATAGAAATATAAAAAAATATTAAAGGTATTGTATAATTATACAATTTATAATATCCGGATTTATAAATGTGATAATAAATCTTAGTACTCATTTAAATTCTGAATGATCTTATTTTTTGTTATTGTTTGTCTTCTTAGAAAATATATATTTTACAATATTTTCAAACTACCGTCTTAACTGACTGACGCATCGCTTTCTCCCGAATCTTTTTGGGAGATTCGAATACTTAACCGATATATGTGATGTGAAATGCAATTTGGGAGAGTCGATTACTAAACCGATACATATTAATTATGACATAACACGTTTATAACTCGTGTATGGTCGAACTTTTTATATCAAATTCTAGGCATGTATCCTAGACAATTAATCGGACATATAGTAATTACAGTATATGAATATGAGGCTCGAGGTAATTAGTGGATATGAAATGATAAATTATGATAGGGCAACATGCCACATTTTAATCTATCAAAATTTACCATTACGTTTCTCAATTTGTTATGATTTACCATAGCGTCCTCTGAAATTAAAATCTACAATATATTAAAATTGCGTCACATAAGTGAGAACTGAACCTTTAACATCAATAACAATAATCTTATTTTTATAAATTCATATTTTATAAATCCATAAACGAATTATTGAAGTTTCAATAATACTTAGTAGTAGTATAAATCAAAAGTAACATTCATATAATCCCATAATATATAATTGTATGCAAATATAACAGTTCAATAAATTAAGAGATGATCATCATAATAAACTTATGAAAAACGTTGAAAGTACATTCGTCAATTATTTTTCTAACTCTAATCGCAAGAAAGGCATCAACACTCTAAAAACAATAATAAAAAGATAGAGACACAAACTATTGGCCTCTTTAGGTACATATTTCAAAAAATTTATACATATCTAAAAAGATTTTTATCTTTACAATAGGATCATCGAACATTAACATCAACGCACAATGAGAAAAATAAAAATTCTTATCGCAAACTAGAACAATCCCGTGCAAGGCACGGGTATTTAAGCTAGTTAGGTGTTAATGGAATGAAACTTGTAATATTTTATAGTTTGAAATGCACAATTTTCTTTCCCTCCATTTCATACAAAATTAAACTAGAGCTCTATCGTAACAAGCTGGGGATAAATGCTAATTCCTCGTATTACTCCTACTACAAACCTCCTCAAAGAAAATTTACGCTCTGTTAATTTTTTTACTCTTCCTTTTTACCTCATTTCTTCCACCATTAAATTTGTTTTCAATTTTTTATTCCTCATTCCATTTCTTCTAACCAAATTGAGCATCTAAACTTGAAAAACTTCGAATCCGTTATAAAAATAAGCAATATAAAAACAGAGAGAACTTAATCAAATTTCAGTAAAACAACTTAGTGCCTATTTGGCTCAACTTTTTTTAAGGATTTATGGACTTATTTTCGGGTAAAAATTTTATATTTTGATAATTTTTTATATAAGTATTTAATGTATGTTTGAGATTCAAGAAGTTGCAAAAATAAGTTGGAAAATAAATTAAAAAGTTAGGAATCTTAACTTTTTTTTTTTGACCAACAAGAAAATGTATTAACTTGCATCAACCAAATCACAGTCAGGACAAACCCCTGAACTGACAGTACAATCTGAATGGAAACAAATAAACGAGCTAACCAAATAGTCGCTTATGTTTACAGACTGTTTTACATCATGAATAACAATATTCTTCGAATTAAAAACGATTTGAGTGGTTTCCCGATCAATTAAGCTTGCACCAATCCTTGAGCCAATAATATCACAAACGACTTTCACATACGCATCACCTGTAGTCCAATATTCAGAAACACCCCAGCTATCTACATGCCGAAAACCAGCTATAAACATGCCGAAAGTCCAATGATCCGAAACACCCCAGCTATCTACATGCTGAAAGCCAGCTATAGACATGCCCAAAGGGATAGATCTCAAAAGATGAACAAATATTAGTTGTGAAAAGTAAGCTCTTGCAATATCCGACAACAGCCCAAAACCAATGCACGCATTATAGATCTCCCACAAAACCACATAAATCATTTTCAAAGAAACCAACAATAAAACCCATACAACCAAAAACCAAATCAACATAAATCAAACACACGCCAAAAAGCGAGACGAAACACACGTCAAAAGACGAGACGAAGATCGAAATTCAAAGTCCTCGGAATAACACTAAATTTTGGTAAGATGTTAAGAAGGAGAATTTAAATCTCAAGGTATTTTTTATTTTCAGAATCGGACTCAAAACCAAGATAGATCTAAGAATTAAATTCTAGATTTTTTTGGATTTAGTTCGATTTTTATTGAAAGAAAAGGAACAAAAGCAAAGTAGAAGGGATTAGATGATTGGGGGAGGAATAGAGAATGGATGGATGGGGGAAAGAGATGAAGATGGAGAAAGGGGCGGTGGTAATGGTGGTTAAGGGAAGTCGACTCTCATATGTTTTAGGAATCTTAACTTTTAACTTAAAATAAGTTGACTTACTCTGAAAAATAAGTTCCCCAAATACCCCCTTAGTACTCTACAATTGAGAACTTAATAACAAATTCACAACTTATCAACTAAATTCAGATAAAACTTCGAAGAAAGCGACTCAAGACAAGCAATTCACAATTAAACATTAAAAAATATAGAGAACTCAATCTCAATCTCAATTTCATTCACAATCATCAATCAACTACTCCAATATTAAGAACTTGAAACAAAATTTTCACACTCGGGTTTAAACAAGTAGCAGTTTCTATTGGAATACCGCTCTTTAAATATTATTAATAGTAACATTGAATTTTTAATTATCAAATTAAATTAGAGCACGAGAGTGATCGATTTGTTTCATGTCAAGTTTGAGTCCACTTTTATCTAATATGTCTCTAGGTAGAAGCCTACAACTACAAGTAAGCATCATATTTGTTTGGTGAACAAAGAAAGGGTGCGAGCAATGGTTTGAATCTGATCATGGACCAGCTCTTTTTGTATGAGAATATTGGAAGTGATAGGAAATCAAACTTGTGTCCTTCAGTCCTTGTCACCTGAAGCTCTAGTACCAAATAAACTAACTAGCTTTCTAAAATTGTAAGGTCTGAGGTATGATCCCAACTGAAATCTTATACTACAATCTTTGCTAGTGTCTTGCAATAATTGGTCGCAAAAATGTAAAATTTGAGTAAAAATACAATGAACTTTGTGTTATTTCTACATTCAAGCTGAGCACAGTCAATCTAAGAACGGATGTTCCAATTCCTTAAGACTTGTGGGTACTGTTTCATTCATTGAAATTTACTTCCATTAATTATGGCAAGTTTACATTATTGCAAATACTAAAAGAGCAAGTCAATCATTTCAGTAATTGCAATAATATTTTTATTTTTATTTTCTTTAAAATGGTCCCGTCAGGGGCACTCTTTTAATACTAAAAGAGCAATGAACACAGAATGGAGCATGGAGAAGGGGACAGAGGATCCGGGCCCATTTCTTTCAACCAAGTCAATCATTACATTTCAAAAAAAATAAATGCAAACAAATTAAATTTTTATTCCTCGGTCACGCTCACGCCTGAAAACTAAAGACAATGACTGTAATCTTGTTTAATGTAACCTGCTTGATTGTCTTCATTAAATTTATAGTCATCGATGTCATTGTGTATCATGTGTGAGTAATATTTTGGTTGTTGGGTACATTGATCACAACAGCAGTGAAAATGTGAGCTAGATAGACCAAATCGAGAATAGAAAAATGCGAGGCACTAGGACAGAAAGTGAAATTTTTCGCAAAATATTTGCTTCTTTGATTTTGATTTGAGTCTAGGTATACACATATATTCTGATTAAATCATTCGAACACCAGCTATCATGCCATGGGAAGAGTCGTTGCAGCAACGGCAGTCTCCACTGTTTTTCCTCCTTTCCTATTTATAAGCACTGAACTGACTTGCCGAAATTCGCATTCCATTAGCCCCATGAATTGGTTCCAGATTATAATGTTACTAATGATGCTGCTGGAAAGGAATAAGCAAGTGTTCTGATTCTGCATTTTCAAGTAAGCATCTTCAAATATAAATGACCCATAATTTCTTTCAGTTTACAGTCCATTTGATCAAAAACTATAAAATTAAGTTGAATGAATTAATTACACAATATTGATGATCGTACAATGGACCACAAAGTCTTCGTTATAACAAGTCATACAAGTCTTTTTTAATTATAATAATTTGGTTGTTGGGCACATATATATCTAAATAATATATGTTTGCTCTCTACAGCAGTGAGATATATTATTAATATCAGATGTCATGGAAGGTAAGTCCCGTGTGGAGAAAGCCATGAGCTCAGGTATTGCTGTGAACGTTGTCGTATTTACTTTAGATTCCTTTGTATTTATCACACACCGTATATGTCGTGCACAAAGCCGAGGGTCTTCACGGAAACAGCCTCCCTACCCTAAAAAGTGGGGGCATGGTCTGCGTACAACCTACCCTCCCCAGACCCTGCTCTGAGCGGGATATACTGGGTATGTTTGGTTTGGTTTGGTTTAGATGTCATGTACTGGCTATATATTAATACACGTTCTACCTCATCTAGATAAATTAAAACCCCAACAGTTCTGCAATGGAAAGAGTAGTACTTGCAAGAACTGCAATCTCCATTGTTTTTCTTCTTTTCCTCTTAAGCATACAGGTGCATGGTCGAAATTCGCATTTCTATAGCCCTAATCATCTGGTTTCAGATGGTACTGGTTTCACTAATGACGGTGCTAGAGAGGGAAATGCAACAGGATCTTCAATTTTGCAGTTTAAAGGATTGGATTCTTCGGAGGAGCAGTGCGAGCATATGTATGGTTTTTTGCCATGCTCCGAAAGTATATTCGGCCATCTTTTTCTTATTGTTGTGTATGAGTACTTATTATATCACGGAGAAACTTATCTTCTCTCCGGAGGTGGTAGGATTTTCGAGATTCTTGGTACTGGTTTCTTTGGTGCCAGTGCTTTTCCAGTCATTGCGCAACTTCCAGAGTCCTTGATACTACTTGGTACGTTCGTTCTTTCGGATTTTTTCCTATAATAATTTGCCTATCATGTTACTTTGCATGATTATAAGATCTAGATCTTGGCACTAGCTAGGACTACTCTAATGTATGAAGCTTGTGCTTCCCCTTGAAATCTGGAACAGGCAGTATCCTTAAAATTGTCTTTATATGAAAATATTTTATTACTCTTGTTAAGTATTTCTGAAGATAGAAGTATGTGCTACAAATAAATTTTTATAATATATGTGAGGTATACACCCTCGTTCTTAATGGCAGGTTGCTTTGAATGATGGTATCATCAATTGTTTTTTAATACATATTCAACTTCATTTGCCCCTTGATAATTTACAATGGTTCTAGTGTATATAATAGCAAAATTATGCATGTTAAGGGTGACTTGGAATTCTTTATTTTGGTGCTGACACACGAGCTCTATGGAGTCGGCTATATGGACTTGGAGTTCAGAAAACATGTAACCACGCTGACAGTTGGTTACGAGTTGAGATTACAAATGATCCCATTAAGTTCTTCTATCCTCAATATTTTAAAATATATATTGCAGACATTATAGTAATTAAAACTCCTAAGATGTGCTCCTAGTTAAAATAATTTATGATCTTATTAAGCCATTTTCCTAACGCTTAAGGTTTTGAGAGAGTTGGTAATTGACCGGTCTGTGTGATCTGGCCATGTTAATAAAACGCCCTTAGGCCTTAACAGAATGTCTCTGCACCTTTTCTTGTAGTGAACTGATAGGAGTTGATGAAATATGTCTTTGGACTTATATTTGTTTTTCATGTATTCTCTTGTTCCATTCACAATTTTAAATTTGTTTCATTTGAAAATATTAAACCAAGGACCGGTCCTCAATTCTTTTCTGCAGTTGGTTTACGACAGAATGCTCATTTGCATGCCATCTTCTCATTATATAGGATCATGTTTCTTTACTTGATTTTCGGTTATCCCACATTGATTCTGCACGGATTTTTAGCATATAAGTTGTGACAAATGTAAGGCCCCTCTAGTATGCCAAAATCCTCAGTCTCGAAGCCAGTTTATGGGTAGAGATAAGTCTAATAAGAAAGACAGTTGGTGATCCCTCATTGATATTTAAAGACAAGGGAGGTTCTCAGTTAAATGCTAGCTTTTAGGATCAAAATAACTGCAATTACAGCCAATAGTTGTCACCTGTATTTGATTTTGATAATTGAGCACACTCGAGTCCACCTTGTCTTTAAGAAGATTTAAACCCTTGACCTCCCACAAAGGAAGCGAGAGAGATATGGCGCTAGTCGACTTATTTAAATCACTTATTCTCCTCATAATATATTTTTCTTTATGAATCTCTTGCCAGGCGGAAAGGCTATTGATTTTTAAATTCTCATTATTAAATAAATTTTGGACCCACTGATGTTTGTTAGTGTAAAGCTGTCGTTTTAAGCATACAATTCTGTCACAACATATGGCGCTCTAATGTTTCATTTCTCCCTTTCAACTTTGTGGCTGAATTGCAGTAACTGGGCTGTTTAGCAGCGACGAAGGAGCTCAAGAAAATGTCTTAACTGGAGTTGGTATGGTAGCAGGATCAACAATTTTCAACCTTACATTATTATGGGGAACTTGTCTATTCTTGGGTCGACAAGTCTTTGTTCCTAAAGCCAATTCTATCCCTGTCAGCAGTACTTCTGCAGAAACCCAACAAAAGAAAGCACCATCACTATTGACTGGTTCGTTTGTCATATATTTCTAGTAATTTTTTTTATATAAAATCTTATATTTACCTTCATTTCTGGGTCAGTGCCACAACTAGTCATCGTTTTTCTTTTAATTTTATTTGTTTCTGTTTCTTTACAGGCTATGGCGTGAGCTCAGATGCAGAGACTAGTTTTACTGCAAAAATTATGCTTGTTTCAGTAGTACCATTTTTAATAATACTAGCACCAAAGATATTTGATGTACCATATAACTCCAAGGCATATAATCTTGACATTGTAGTGACACTTTGTGCATTAATTGTCACCTTACTTGCGTACTTCAACTATCAGGTATTCACTTCTCTAACGATTGTGGGATACTGGGATGTATAAGCTTTCAGAAACTTATATTTAACAGCCTGTATATTCTGTTTTCCTTTCGTAGTTATCTCACAGTTCAATACAAGATAGAAGGTTGGATTATTTAAAAGTTGAACATCAGACTCATGTCTTAGCAGTCATAAACCATGTGCAAGAATATGTACCGGAAAGACTCCTGGATGAGCATGGCGCACCTAACGAAGATGCGATTTCTAGGTTATTATCTCTGAAATTTCTGCTTCACACTTTAGGTTTAGAATATTGTGGAAATTATTAATTCTCTTCTGTGTGAATATAAACATTCCAGGCTATTCCAAAAATTAGATAAAGATGGCGACCAACAATTATCTCTCGCCGAGCTTACAGAACTTTTCAACAGAATCAAACTCAGCAAATCAGTATTAAGCAGGGAAAAGGTCATGGAGAATATTTTAAACGAACTTGATCATGATGGGAATGAACAAATCAGTTTGACAGAGTTTATGAATACAGTTAAACATTGGCTTCATACAACTATGTGCGCAGCAGATGAACCCACAAGCCATTCGCATGATACTGCACAGCCAATCAAGCATTTAGATGAGGTAATCATATCATTTAAAATGCCCAACTGGTTTTCATTCATTTCCGTATATAAATCTTCTATATGGTTAATATTGTTTTCTTGGCTTTGAGATTCTCTATTGTAAAGCTTCTGTACATGGTTTTTAGGCAATTACTCTGGTGCTAGAAGAACAAGAGAAATTAAAGAATGTGAAGAAGCAAATTCTTGAGCAGGTTCGACATATGAAAGATGGACAATCTAATGAGTCCGCCATCATAGAGTAAGCTTGCATAGCTTCTAGCATAAATTAGTCAATTCTACATTTTTTCAGTCTCTTCACAATCAAACACTTAGACTGCAGTTCTAATACTTTGTCTAACTTAATTTGATATCTGTTTGTAAGTAAATAACCAACAATGAAATTAAATTTTCAGGTTGTTCGAAAAACTTGATGTGGACAAGAGTAAATCTTTAACGCGGTCTGAATTGAAGGCATTGCTCTCAGATATTAATGCAGATAAGGCGCAAATGGCCGAAGATGAGGCTCTGATGAAAATATTTGAAGATCTCGACACAGATGGAAATGAAGAGATTAGTCTTGAAGAATTCACAAAAGGACTCAAAAAGTGGATCAAAATAACTGGCAGTAATACTCAACAATACAAAGTAAGTAAACGATGATATTAAATCTTGACTAAGAATTGTCAAGGCTAGTCAGGTAGTTACACTGCTGACAATTTCTGAATGATAACTTTTTAATTTAATTTCTTAATTGTAATAATGTGTAGGTGGACAGATCTGCAAGAGCTTGGGTAAAGGCTATATTTTTGTTAATGGTTGGAATAGTTACATTAGCAGTTTTAGCCGAGCCCCTGATACACAGCGTTCAGAAATTCGCAACATCTGCAAATATACCATCGTTTTATGTTGCTTTTGTTTTAGTTCCGTTGGCTACAAGTGCTAGAACAGCTATTTCAGCAATTCGAGCCGTAAGGGATAAGATACCAAAAAATACCCGTTTGACATTCTCTGAGGTTTGTGTCATTTTTTTTTTCCTCAATTTACATCAGAAAGTATACATGTTACAAGTTAAAAAGAGAAAAACAGTGTGACAGACTAATGTCCCCGGGAATAATGTTCCCTAATATAGTGGTTATGCCATATTTGATAGACAAAGTAATTAATTATACTAATTACTTGTGAATGCAGATCTATGATGGAGTGTTTATGAACAATGTTCTCGGATTTTCTGTTCTTCTATCAGTCGTATACTTCCGTGGGTTGATATGGCATTTCTCTGCTGAAGTGATGATCGTAGTTATTGTTTGCGCTGTAATGGGGCTTGTTGCATCTTTCGTAACCAGGTTCCCAGTTTGGTTAATGTTCATTGCCTACTCGCTATATCCACTATCTTTGATCATCGTTTATTTGGTCGATGATTACTTTTGGTCGCCCTGAGCCGTTTACTACACAAGAAAAAAAACACCTTCCGAGATCCTAAGTAGTCGTAGCAAGGCTCATTTGTAGTTCTCGGATGCGTTGAATGCATGTAAAAGTGTGACCTCGTACTTTAAAGTTGTTTCCAAATTCCTTCGCGGCAGGAATTGTCTAATGACTATGAAAATAATTTTATGTATAGTACTCGTCTTTCAGTCGCCATAAAAAGTTAAATGACAAGTTATACTATAAAATTAGCTATATTATAAAAGAGAGTAGGGAGCGTGAGATATATTTCAGGTAAGTTCCCTGAGATAACTACTTTTTACATATAAAAATGGGGTGGATATTTTAATAATTTCAAAAAATTTTAATTAACCCTGCGGGCCCAGCATAATTTAAAGAATATTTTATATTTATCTTAGGAAAAGTTTCTCAGGGTCCTTTTTCTCATTATAAAATTTATTTTTACAAGTCTATTCTATTAGTCATTGACATTTAACATTAGTGTTTTCTAATGAACTTACTTTGAATGCACAAATTTTGTCATAAATTACTAAAAAAACAAATATGTAAACTTTACGAATAGTTGTCTATTTGGCAGCAATGATGTTTTTTGTGCCATATTATATTATTCGATATAATTTTGTATGTATATTCAATCATGTCAAATTAAAATTTTGATATCATGAAAATATGTCATACTAGCTTTTATAACCCGTTCAAGGGTTATTTTTGAATATTTTATTTAAAGCTTATTTTAATATGATAAAATAAATTGTATTTAACAGTCATTTTGCCCGAAAGATCTTATGATTGTAACTGAAAAGGGATAATTAAACTGATGTCTTGAACTAAACTACAGGTTACAATCATTTTTCTTATTATAGTTTAGTATTAGTATAGATTTATTTGTTATAATTTTCATATTTTAAATTAATTGATAAAAAATCTATCCAAAAAAAGGTGTTAGCAAAATAAGGAAGATATTAATTAAGGATGAAAAATGCTAGGGAACCAAAAAATGTCACCAAAAAAATTTCCAAAATTACACATGTTTTTCTATTATTGGTTATGTAAATAATAATGTAAATGGGTCTCCCTGCATTCACACCAATAATCCAATTAAAATTTTACAAGTGTTTGCCACATCATTTTGGTGAAATTTTTTGGAACAAATTTTTGGTTTCCTAGCATTATTCATTAAGGATACAGCAACCAAAAGACACCATCTGATGAAGAATTGGTGAATAAGTTTTAGCCGGATGAAGAATAGATTGTTGTAAAATTAGAAACTATAACTTAACAAAAAAAATTAGAAACTATAATAATTCTTTATAGCCGGGTGAAGAATAATCAGGGAGAGTTTTGGTTGCCGTCAAATATAAGATGCCTCATCGCCGTTGGTGAGGGTGAAGAAGAGCCAGAGAGGATCGGGATCTCATTATATCCTATATATAATGGGAGTAAGGGAGTTCAGGTGATATGATATAGTCGTTAGGGATAAAATAGTAAAATACAAATTATAATAATTGATATTATCTCACTAATAATAATTTTTGATAATTCACCTATATATAATGGGAGTAAGGAACTACCTATAGAAAAAAGAAAAAATGACCAAAATACACCACTTTTGAATTCCAACTGCCCAAAATACCCGTAGGCACGAGCGTCCGTCCTTTTTTACCACGACAGACGCATCCTGCTCATGCGTATATGGGGATAAGCATTCTAAGAATGTGTATATGGGGATACGCATTCAGCTAATGCGCCAACTGCCCAAAATACCCGTAGGCGTGAGCGTCCGCCCTTTTTGACCACGGCATACGCATCATGTTCATGCGTATATGGGGGTATGCATTCTAAGAATGCGTATATGGGGATACACATTCAGCTAATGCGTATTGACGTCATCTGACGTCATTTTCATACTTTCTCCTCTCTCTTGCTCTCGAGCTCCTCGCCGGCGACTGGATATCTCTCGCGTCTCTCTGTCGTCTCTCTCTCTCTCTCTCTCTCGTTTCTCATCGACCAACCTCCTGAGAACATCAAAACGATCGCCACATCCTACTCTCCATTTTCCCTAATCTCTTTGTCTCGATCTGGCCCCGCGGGGGCGTGTAAAATCGATTAAGAAAATGAATCGGACATGAAAATTGAAATTAGGGTTGGTTTGGGGCTTTCAAAATCCGGCAAAAGAAATTAAAAAACGTTGGTGTAGGATTGTAGAGGATTTCATTACGAGTCGATTAGTGTATACTATGCTATGGGAAAATGCCTCTATGGTAGTGAACGAAGGCTGACCGGATTTCGAGTTTTTTCGCCTAAAAAATCATCTCCCGTTTGCGTCTGTGAAGACGATGAACAGTACATTGGATGCGCATTTCTCAGTTGCGTGTCTCGTGTCATGCATTCTAAACATGCGTATCTCAGATACGCATATAGCAGCTAACTTCCATTTTGTGAAGACCACGCATGTCTTACATGCGTGTACTGTATACGCCTGTCAGACATGCGTGGTCCATGGGTAAAAAAGGCGGACTCCAGCGCTGGTAGACATTTTGGACAGATTGATTTAATTGGTGGGTATTTTAGTTTTTCACCCTAGAAAAACGAGATTAGTAGTACCCTAAATCCTATAAAATCATTAAAAAATAACATATCAATCTCTTCATACATGAAATGTAAATATATGAGAATTTTTTTTTCTAAATAATGTATCTTTACAACAAAAAGTATAACAAACAGAGTAAACAAAATGTAACAAAAAATTCCTATTCCAAAAATAATTTTTTTACAAAATAGGAATTGACATTTAATTACAAAGCGAAAAAAATGTTTTTTAAATGTATGAGAAATAAATTGGTAAACTAAGACTTTAAAAATGCTAAAAAAAACATTTAATAATTAGAAATGACATCAAAATTCATCAAAATTTACCAAAATATATTTCACAAAATAAATGCTAATTTTAAATAAATACTAAATTCAGTAAACTAAAATTCACAAAAAATTAATATAATGCATACAACAAAAATTAACTAAGAAAAAATGTAACACATAGCAAGTTGTTTTTAGAAAAAAACTAATTAATATAACACATAATATCATAAACTTACGGAGAAAATTTAATAAATAGAAATAACAAAAGTAATATTCAAACCTATTAAAATATGTATTATCATTAGAAAATTTCAAAAGAGTTCAAAACACTCAGAAAAAAACCCTCCCACACATGAAAATACACCATAACAAAAACTCTAAATGATTATGTTAATATACTTAATACAAAAATGAAAAAGATCATGTTTCAAATATATCTTATATAATCTAAAACTTTAAAAACAAGACACGCCAAAATAATGTAATATTAAAAAATATATTAGGCTAACTTTATAATATAATTTACGAAAATAACAACTATCACATAAAAGTTTTTGAAGAAAAATATTAAGTAATAAATATTATAAAATATGTACTTATAAGTTATACAAATCATACACTAAAAAATGAAATTTTATTGGAAAACCCATATTTTCATTTGGTCATATTATTTTTTTTGCAAAAATTGTTGATGCAGTACTACATTTGTAAATAAATTAAAATAAAATTCCAAAAAACAAAAAATTTAATATATATAGAATTAAAATATTATACAATAAGAAAAACTTTAATTTAATAAATTAAAAGTTACAAAATATAAATTTCATCAACAGGAAAATTTAAACTAGATTAATATAGATTGAAGTTAATAAAATATAAATCAACAAATTAATTAATTACTATAATAAATTAACGTATCTCTGTTATTATTTTAGTATATATGTAATTATAAAATATATATATATATATATATATATATATGTTATTTTTATTAAAAGTAAAAATACAATTTAAAATAATAAGAAAAAAACTTTTGAAAAAAATATTTCTAATAAAACTATTAACAAAATATTGATAAAACAACCCAACTTTTTGAAAAAAAATATTTCTAATAAAATTATTAATAAAATATTGATAAAACAACCCGTGCTTTGCACGGGTATAAAGCTAGTAGTTCCTAGTTTTGTGATGTTACTTTTTATCGCAAGATTGGTCACTGGTATACTAATTTAATAATTTCTTCAAAAATTGCTATTTTTGGCAATTTTTTGTAATATAATAATGTTCATTTTTTTAATAGTTAGGATAATCATACCGAAAGATTTTAATGTAATAATATAGATTTATTATTCCAATATCTACCTTTTAACTATATCTCATTACTTTTTTTAAATAAAATGTATTATTTAAAATATCATATATATATATATATATATATATATATATATATATATATATATATATATATAGGCAAGTGCTCAAATGAGACCCCCACTTATTATGAGAACTGAAACTAAATCTCAGCCTCATATTTTTTATACTCGCGTTATATCTCACCATGTATTTTCATATCTAAAAGTTTTAGGGCTTTTTTGATAAATAAATAGGAAAAAGTAAATTTTTGCACATTTACTTTTGTTAAGAATAGCTATTTGCAATTTTACTAAACTAAGTTCTAAATTGCAAAAATACTAGAAATTAAGGCATCCCTGCCCCCCTGCCCAGCCTGGCCAGTTCGACTTTTTTTTTAAGGTGGGGAGATTTTGGTGGATTTGGGTTGCAAGGCCCCGTAGGGGCATATTCAACTGAATGCAACTGAATGCAACGACATGCAATTTTTTTTTAAGGTGGGGAGATTTTGGTGAATTTGGGTTGCAAGGCCCCGTAGGGGCATATTCAACTGAATGCAACCACATGCAACTAAATTTCTGATTTCAAGTTCCATTTTTTAGTTGTCCGACCTCTTTTTTGAACTATATATATATATATATATATATATATATATATATATATATATATATATATATATATATATATATATGAAAAATGGAACTTTCTTATGCAACTGAATGCAACCACATGCAACTTTCGTTTTTCAGTTGCATTCAGTTGAATATTGCCCCTGGCGGGGCCATGCAACCCAAATCCACCAAAAGCACCTAACCTTAAAAAAAAAGTTGCATGTGGTTGCATTCAGTTGAATATGCCCTTGCGGGGCCTTGCAACCCAAATCAACCAAAATAACCCCACTTTTAAAAAAAAATTGGGTTAAAAAAGGAAAGATAGTATTTTTGCAATTAAGATAGTAAATATGCAATTAATTAAAGAAGATGGTATTTTTGCAAAGAGAAACTTTAAACCTAGTATTTTTGGTAAATTCTCAAAGTTTTATCTCTCATTTAACTCTACTGACCTTTTCATTTTCAATTCATAAACTCCAAATTCTTTAACAATGGCAATACATGCACATCTATCTCTCTCATCTTCCTCCCCTATTCTCTCTCCCCGTCTTTTTTTTTCTCTCACTGAAATCTCTAAACTTCTCTTCTCCACCATCTCCCTCCCCAGAATCCCACCACACCTACTTTGTCTTCTTCATCATCACTGATTCATGATTTTCTACTAGCACTCGTTTTTACGGTTCCTCTATTTCTGATTTTATTAAGTTATCTCTGACGCCATCTTCAGATCTGATGGTGACATACTTAATGAAAATAAGAGAGTGGTAGAATACATACAAAGGAAACGATGTCATTGAATGGAATGAACAAAAGACAAAGTAAGGAGTGTTGTTGGGAGTAGTCATGTTTGTACAATTTAGTCAATTTTATACACAAATCACTTTTCTTTATGACTAGTCACCTTTTGTTTTTGATATAAATCACCTTTTTATTTGGTAATGTGTATAGGTATATACTACAATTTATAAACAAAAATTGGTGATGTTAGTTTAAATTTCAGTGATTTGTATTTCAATTTGGTGCTTCTGTTAATTAGTGGTTGTAATTTTGGGTGATTCGATTTTGAATTTATTGATTCTGGTTGTGATGATGGTGGGCGTTAGTGGTGTAGCAACAATGGTGATGTATTGATTGTGGTGTCTTGGTGATTGTTTTATTGATGGTGGTGGGGTGTTAGTATGATCATGGTGATAGTGTTGTAATGGTGATGGGAGATATGGTAGTGTGGTGATAGTGATAGGATGTTGGTGTAGTAGGTGATTAAAGGGGTAAAAATTACAGCACAATTTATGTATAGTATGTTGAGGCGAAGTCACCAGAATAACGTGGTGGTGTTCAGAATCATAAAGAAGGTAGTTAGGCTCTTTCTAATTTGAAAAACAAATTCTTTTTTCTCCAAAAGTGCCGCCTGCGTATTCGATTATTGGGCCTGATTTGTGGTCCAATGTGCAGTTCTCACAATAACAGGGTCTCACTAGAATAACCATATATATATATATATATATATATATATATATATATATATATATATATATATATATATCTGTAAATTTAGAACCGTGCTCTACAAATTCATTATTCCATTCTGTAAAAATAATAAAATTATGAAAAGTAAATTTTTAAATAAAATAAAATATGATGTTCGGTAAAAATAAAAGTGATATTATGTATTACAGTTTAAACTTGAAAAATGAGTACAACATCTACGTTGAATGCAGGACGTGGGTTTATGGGTTTACATCCAACCCTACAATTGTTTTTAATCCAAGGGCTTATATTGAGTTCCTCAATTACTCAATTAAAAGAGTTCATTATTGAGCCATAGCATATATATATATATATATATATATATATATATATATATATATATATATATATATATATATATATATATATATATATATGAGTTGCTCTCCATGAAGAACACCTTATATAAAAAATAATAAAGAACACTTCTAAACCACATATTTAATGCACCCACACATAATTAAAATGCACCTTCACACACACTAACACAACCCATTTTTTTCAAAAAAAAAATATTCGGATGAACAGTGCCTACTGGTGTGGCATGCCACGTCAGCACCTGCCACGTGCAAATGAGGGACCACCTGTTGACGTGGCAGTACCACGTGGCAGGTGCTGACGGGGCATGCCACGTCAGCAGGCACTGTTCATCCAAATATTTTTTTTTTAATCTTTTATGTGAGGGTACATTTTAGTTGTGTGGGTGCCCTGATGGGGCCATTAGATCATAATTGATTCAATGGTTTAGATTGATTCTCTAGTATTCTTTATTGTTCTTTATATAAGAGTGTTATTCATGGAGCAATGACATATATATATATATATATATATATATATATATATATATATATATAAGTCTATGCTCGAAGGCAAAGGTGATCATAAACCGCACTAAACCGCAAAAATCGCCCGCACCGCACCACACCGCGCGGTTTTTATTTTTTATGGTGCGGTTGCGGTTTCAAATTTTGACAAACCGAATTTGAAACCGCGCGGTGCGGTGCGGGTTGTGGTTTTAGTTTTATAAAATGCGGTTCAAACCGCACCGCACCTCATTATTTAATATATTAATATAATTATATATATATATATATTCATTTTATAAAATTATATATATATATTAGTATTTTGTTAAGTATTTAAGGGATAGTTTGCAAGCTATTTATTTCGTTAGTGCCTTTAATAGTTTATTTAAGAGGCTTATGATGGGATTTTATTGATCAATTGTATTGGGTTAGCCCATCTTTCTCTATTTTAGTATCACAATATTTCAGACTATAGTGTTTATATTTTATGTGTTTGTATTTTATTAAGTCTGTAAAGGTCACGGTCTGCATAAGAATTAAGAAATGTAGTTAAGTAATAATTTTAAAGTTAATTCCACATGCATGAAAATTAATATTTCAAATTTATAATTATTTTAATCGAAGGTATAAACCGCAATGAACCGCACCGTACCACATTTTCGTGGTGTGGTTTATGTGGTTTTAAAATTGTGCGGTGCGGTTGCGGTTTGGAAATTTGAGCAAACCGCACCGCGATCACTTCTGCTCGAAGGAGAACCTTCTTAACTGCGAGGACTTAGAGATCACCTTCTTAGCCATTGATTACAATCTGATCGGATGGTTGTCAATTAATGATAATTTAATTTAAAATAAAATACATACTCACCTTATTTACAGTAATAAGGGCAAAGTAGTAATCTAAAAATTATAAAAGACTTTTTTAGATATATCATATCAATCTAAACATTACTCACAATCAGTCAATCTTGATTGATTACAATATGTTCTTTCATTCTTCATTAAATTCAATTATTATATTTTTTGGGAATTTTGAAGATCTTCGTGATTTTGGAAACAATATACATTGCTTTAATAAACAACACAAATAACTAAAATCATTTTTTTGCATAAAAGATCTTCCTGAATTCTCACCGTTAAACATATTTCATTTTGGTTATTAATGGAAAACATGAGTTGGAAAACATGAGTGTTGTTCATGCTGGTAATTTTTAACGTTGATATAAGATTTTTTTTTTGTGGTGTACGTTAATGTTGATCCGATTTTTCTTAAGTGTTTTAACCATAATTAACATTGATTACTTTTTTTTACTCGACAGTTGATGGAGTTGATAACATAATGGTAGACTCAAATGATGCATCAGACTTACAATATGAGAAAGTACGTCCTCCAAAACGTAGAAAAAGGATTTGCCATACTTGCAAGGATCTTACAATATGAGGAAGATTTGTAATCTGATCTTTTGATTTGAAGCACATAATTTTTTTTCCTAGTGGAATGGGGAAATTGGTACCATACATCCCACCTTGTTATGTGTTCTTCCTCTACAAATTAACAAATCTCTACATGTTTTTGAAGTATAAATTACATTTGTGCCATCAGCCCCCATAATGGTCTTAGCTCCAGCACTAGCCACAACAAGTAAGCCTCCATCATTTGTGGCATCTCCAATCCCATGTCCCTGCACAGAATTTGCACAGAATTATATTCATTATAAAGAGATTAATAGAGTATAGGCAAATCGAACCATGAGGCAGATATGAAACACTTATTACCTGCAATTTACTAGAAGAGTTTCCACTAAGCAATAGGACATTATCAGCCCCAGCACCTAGTACACTTGCATTGGCGCCATCGGCGCCCACATTGTTCCCAGCAACACTGGTCTTAGTACCAGCACTAGCCACAAGCCTGCCTCCAACATTTGTGCAATCTCCAATCCCTCTTTGCACATAATTAGGTTCATTATAAAGAGATTAATAGAGTATAGGCAAATCGAGTCATGAGGCGGATATGAAACAGTTATTACCTGTAAATTACAAGAAGAGTTTCCGACATTATAAGCCCCAGCACCTAGTACACTTGCAATGGCGCCATCGATGCCCACACTGGTCCCAGCAACATCGGTCTTAGCACTGGCACTAGCCACAACAAGTAAGCCTCCATCATTTTTGGCATCTCCAGTCCCATGTCCCTGCACAGAATTTGCACAGAATTAGATTCCTTATAAAGAGATTAATAGAGTATAGGAAAGTCGAACCATGAGGCAGATATGAAACAGTTATTACCTGCAAATTTCCAGAAGAATTTCCTACATTATCAGCCCCAGCACCTAGTACACTTGCATTGGCGCCATCGGCGCCCACACTGATCCCAACAACACCGGTCTTAGCACCGGCACTAGCCACAAGCATGCCTCCAACATTTGTGCCACCGATCCCTCGCTGCATAGAATTATATTCGTTACAAGGAGATTAATAGAGTATAGGCAAATCAAATCATGAGAGAGAAACGAAACGGTATTTACCTCTGCTTCTTCGGGCTGACTTGGTGGAGGTATTTTATCATATGCCTATTTCACAAATGGTTACTTCAAATAAATTTTAAAAAATAAAATTAAAACACAACAGCCCCCAACCCTACCTTAGCAATTATATCAACAAGTTTGTTGTTAGTTTTGTGTAAACGATCATTTTTGTTCTCCAATTTTTCAATTCTTGCTTCAGCCTCGTTTAGTTTTTGATTTAATCCATGTAATGGGTTACATGTAAGAATTCTTGCATGTTCCCTTAGATTTTTCTTGCATTCAACTAACTGGGCTGCTTCTTCCTTGTAGGGGCCAAGCATATGTTGGAGACTCTCCTTGGAATAGAATTTCAGCTCTTCATACTCTCTGGAGGATCCAGGAGGGAAGAAGGGCCTGAATTTGCAGTTCTCTTTGCACTTTGCCACCCTCCTAGGAGCACAAGCCCCACATTTCTCTTGGGGCTCATCATCTGAATTTGTAGCCATCTGAATATGATAGTTTTTGGTGTTTTATGTAATATAACAGCTAGATTAAGTAATAACAGAGAGATATAGATCAGAATAGAGATAGAAACAGAAAATAAGAGCTCAGAGATGTAGAGAGGAGAAATCAGATAGAAACTTGATCTTATACAATGTAGAATGACCAAAATACCCTTCCCCTTATTATGAAGCTATAATACTATTGTACGTGTACTAATCCTGACAATGTACTGTCTTATTCATGCAATACAATGAGGTTCATATAAACAACAAATACCATTGACTTCATATTTAAATTTTTTTGAAAATCATTAATATAGATCAACAAAATAGATAATACTAAGCCCTACATTAGAACTGGATTGCATGAAATATTTACTAAATAACATCCTTCACCATATCATTACAATGATTGCATCAACCAACTAGTAGAATAAAAGGAGGTGCTAAAAACTAACCAATAGCACAACTAAAAACTAGTTACAGTCATTATAATGGTTGCATCAACCAACTAGTATAATAAAAGGAGGTGCTAAAAACTAACCAACAGCACAGCTAAAAACTAGTTACAACAGGGATCCTGAGCTTCGGCACGTTGAACAGCTTCTGCATCAATACAAGTTTTTATCAGAGCATTTCAATTAGATCATCCACCAGAAGTTGGCTCATTTTCTTAGTTTTTAGCTAAAATTCACGTAAACAATTCAATCAAATACTTTACTCAATCAAATACAATCAGACAGTTCCATATAATCTATTATCCTTTGACATCAGTTTAGCGAGATATTATAGACATCTGAATTTATTGCAAGTTGCTTGCAGATCATAAAGAATGAGGATCTTGAGGAACTATATTAATGAGGATCATAAAGAATGAGGATTTGAATTTATTACAACTCTTCGACTGTGTTAGATTTTACAAATTCTCCATAACCTAAAACAATAGAGTAAATTCTAAAGGTCTAAGCTGAAAAGTAAAGCACATTATGCACTGCACCACCCCTCATTTTCCACTCGTTTCATCAATTCAATTTTCAACCCCATCAGAACAGAGTAAGTAACAATTTCTAATTCACTGATACAAGTCACATGCGCGCGCGCGCGCACACACACATCAAGGTATATAAACATATATAGGATAAACACTAATATAGATACAAATTGGCGAGAAATCCATTTTCTCCGGTACGGGACTATTTGCATTACTCCAATTACACATAAACATGATTTAAATAGTGACATAAATTTCAATATCCAAAGGTAAGAGGCTGCATATATCGCTCTGATTTTGCATATACAAACCGATTAACACTGATGTAATACAAATCGGCAAGAAATATTCAATCAACAATACGTAAAGATATATCATTCCAATTTCATAGACACAAACTGGTAAACACCGACGTGATATAAATCAGCGTGAAATACACAATAAACAATACAAAACTATATTTCATTCCAATATCATATATACACAAACCGAGAAATGCAGATATAACAGACACAACAATACAAGATTATATCTCACTCCAATTTCGCATACACAAACTGAAAAATGCTGACATAACATAAGATAATACGCAACAATACGAGACCATACCTCACTCTAATTCACATATACAAGCTGGAAAACACTGATATAACAAAAGGGAAAAGAGTATCTAAACCACACAATAGAGAAGTTCTCTATCAGTGCGGCTTAAAATATGATAAATTAATTATTATTTGAACAATCCAACCGTACAGATGTTAAATTCATACAAAAATACGTGAATGTACCAATTTTTTGTGTAATTTAAATATTTGGAACTATAAATTTATAGCAATAAAATTTTGATAAATCTGTGTCATTCAATATATATAAAAAATAGTATTATTATAAAAGTGATGCTCCACTATTTCAAATATAATAAAAATTTGTATACAATGTTATTTCGACATAAACTTTTCATCCGTATGGTTGGATTATCAAAAATAATAATAAAATACAATATTTAAGGTGCACTAATAGAGAACTTATGTATTGTGTGCTTTAGAAACTCCATCCCCCATAACAAAAAACACAACAATACGAGATTGTACATATAAATTACTCCGATTTCACATATACAAATCGATAAACATTGATGCAACATAAAATCCGCGTGAAATACAAAATCAACACAACAAAACTATATATCATTTCGATTTCAGATCTACAAACTAATAACATCAAGACAATATAAATCTGCTAGAAATTTTTATTCAACAATACGAGACTCTACCTCACTCCAAGTCACATATACTAACCGAAAAACACTGATATAACAACGCAACAATAAGAGATTGTAACTCATGCCAATTCACATACATAAGCCGAAAAACACTGATGTAACATCATCTGCAGCAATACGAGTCTATATTTCACATATTAGTTACTGAAAAACACTGAAATAACATAATACGGAACGATACGAGACACAATTTCACTCCAATTTCACATATAAAAGCTAAAAAATACTAATATAACATAATACGCAACAATACGAGACTATATTTCACTCAAATTTCAAATATACAAGCTAAAAAACACTGATATAACATAATACGCAACGATACGAGACTATATTTCACTCAAAATTTCACATAAACAAGCTAAAAAACATTGATTTAACATAATACGCAACGATACACATATACGAAAATAATGATCACTTCGATTTCACATATACGAGTGAATTAAATAATGATCAGCTTAAAATCGAGTAAAAAATTGAATAAATTGAAAGAAAATTAACAAAATATATGTGATATATTAAATGTATGAAGTGATAGAAATTACCGAAATATAATGATCGTCTCTGTAAAAAGCGTGGGTAAATTGAAGATGATGATTGGGGACATTCTTTTGTCACCACTAATTATCTTAATTATTAGACAAATTCGATCTAATTCGTTACCATTCTAAAAATTTAAAATTATATAAACACATTTATACAAACATAATTCGAATATTAATAAAGTTAAAATACATGTAAGTTACACAATCTATATAACACTTAACACTTTTTCCAAAAACAACAAACTATATGTATTTACAAATTATAATTATAAGATAATAATAAGGTGCATGTAATCAACAAAAGAAAAAGATAGATAAAATCATGCAAGCATACTCATAATTTTTATATTTACACACAACAATACAGGGTTCCTAATTAATTAGTATAGGCTAATGGGGCACAGTAAATTCCATTTAACAAAACAAATAAGTAGCTAGGCTGTTACCATAAAATTATCAAGAAGTTGAACAATATGATACATATACACACATTTGTTCGAGCAACAAAATAATGACTAAAAAAAGACCAAAATTAGCTCTTTGCAGAATTTAGAAAAGTTCATGGGATCTTTTGTTAAAAACAAAAAGGATATTCATAAGAATACCCAACTTTTTGAAAGTATTTTCAAAAATACTACCAAAAGTTGCAGACCAGGTTGCAAATATTGCAAACCAGGTTACAAATGTTGCATTTGGGGTTGCAAACCAGATTGCAAAGGTTGCAACCGTATTTTTGAAAAAAGTTTCTGCAACATGGGTATTTTTGAAAAAAACCCAAAACAAAATCATGACATCTTTAATATTAGTTCATTAACTAAAACTTTCAATATTATTGACATAAAAATTTCCGGAATTTGACACTATTGATAATACTAGCAATATTGCCCGTGCTTCACATACGGAAATTCATCTCTGTCCATTCATTTTGTAGAATGGATGCACTTGTTATAACTAACACGAATGTTTGAAAATGACAATACTTGCTATCATTTTAAGACATTCTCATAAACAAATAGTTAATAAATGTTTGATGTCACGAACGTATTGAAATTAAAGTCCATTGTAGAGATCACATTCTCTTTAGTAAAAACATCAAATGTCAACCGATTCAATCTGAGATTGAACTCAGACATATCACATATTCATAAATATAAAAACCAATCACCAAGTTTAAAACAAATAATTAACATTTAGAAGCATTCAAAATAAGTAACAAATGTTCAGAAATGAATTAGAAAATAATGTCTGTTGTAAGCTAACAAAAATAATTAATTCAAAGAATGAAAAGCAAATGCTCAGAATGAAATTCTGGCCAGAATCTTCCTCACAGACTTCATAACTGCAATGCTGCTTATTGTTGTACCTGATATCTATGAGGGTTCACCCACCCCGATTACAGAATTCCTTTTTATTGCGCCTAAAATCTATATTTCTGCTAATATTTCACGTGATTCTAGTTATGGTTCTTATGGAGCTACATTGCAAAATATATATATAGAATAAGGTGACCCCTTATAGAGTAATATCTGGCATATCTCTATAGCAGTACTATTCTGCATTTATAGAGTGTGGATATCCTGGTGGACTATATTAGGTTGTAGGGCAGTCGTGGAGCTGAGTAAGGTTGCTTCCCTGTAAAAAGTATCCTTTCTATATAGGGTCCTTGTATGGATGCCCAATCCCGAAAAGCACAGAGGATGTTGATTGATTTCGGCCTCTCCCTGTTAATATGGGTTAGTATAGTTTACACCAGACCCATAGGGTGGCGGTCCATGGTTAATAATACTCCCTTTCTCAAGTATATGAAAAGGAAGAACTTCTAAATATCCATTCAATTAACACAAAATGTTTGAACGCTCTATTAGAATTATATTCCTAAAACATATATCCAAGAATAGGTATTATACCCTGCAAAATCCAGGGATTTTACTCAGTCAAAAATAAAAAATTCTATGATATTTCTCTTCAGATTTCCTGCCAAGAAAGAAGGATGAATCAGAATAAGGTATTATGTTCTGAATCAATTCTTGTATATATCATCATAAAAAAATATATGTAACCATTTTAATTTTCTTTGTGCATGATGTGGCAGAACCCGACGTATAGCAAAATGTCTATTATCACTTTAAGATGTAGAACTAAAAGAAATAAAACATACATTAATTCATCTGCAAGCAATTTTTTTTTCTATTTTTCCAATCAATCGTTTTGCTGCACGATCCAAGAGAATAAAGTTGAATGCTTCAGTATCATCTTCAGCCAGCACAACAATCCAATATTTGACAGTAAAATAAAAAATAAAGCGAAGTTCAAAAATGGCAGGCAAATATTTGCTACTCCCTTTGTCCCCCTGAATTATTTACACTAGGGGACGGGGGCGTGGCACACATTTTAAGGTTTACACAACATACATAGTATAGAGGGCAAAAGTAATGTACCATTAGAAGGAAGACAGCGGCGCTTACAATCTGTAAAAAACACTTAAATAGATATAGATTAAAAAATAAAATCGGAGATAGATAAAAAAAACAATAGCATTAATAACCTGATCAATCTATTTGTAGGTATAATTGGATAAATGTAAAACCTGCAAACAACAGAATTGAACAGAAATATAGGGTCCCCTACAATATGTGATGATAGAAAATCACAGGAGGAAAAGGTTTCAAAATATCACTGACTTCTGAAGATCATGAGTAGCTGTAAAAAGAGTATACGATGATCCAATTAAAAGTAGAGAATGAGATAAAATTTTATCTTTTAAAATCTTCAATATACATATGTACATTGGATAAAGTTGAGTAAGTACAGTGAAATTGGTATTATATTTAGCCTCTCCAATCTTATCACATGCGGAAGCATTAGAAAAGAAAAAAAATGGTGAAAAAATTACCTTTCGTACCTTTTACAACTCAATCTAGGAGATCTTGCGAGTAAATTCATTTAAACATCCAAATCAACCTCAACTTTGCCCTGCAAAAAATTAGATCAACACCAAACACCCCATTAAAAATTTAAGTGCTTCCTAACTTGGAAGACCATAAGTTCTTAAAGAATAGCCTTCTGAATACTTCACTTTTGCACTTTTCAATAGACTTGACTTTACTTCTGCAAAAATGTGATAATAATTCATAAGAAGATACATGATTTACATAGGCAAAAAGAAAATATAAGAGAGAGAGAGAGAGAGAGAGAGAGAGAGAGAGAGAGAGAGAGATTATCCGGAAAAAATGTAATGTTTCATCATCATCGAATCATCAAAATAGAGCATGAATCATTGATTAAGAGTGATATGTAGAGCAATTCGAACCTAAAAAAAACAAATTAAAATTGTGAAAGAATCACCGATTAGGAATATAATGAACCGACCATTTGTAGTGTATATATTGAACTCACCATATCTCTATCCCTGGAAAAAAAACTAAATTAGAATAGAGAAAAATCACTATAATTCTATAAATCAATGCTTCTTCCATCAAAACAAATACAAATCTAATCAAATTAATTTATTGGTAGTAGAATTAATCGAAGAAAGTCACAATACATATTCACAAACTCTCGTGACCATACCTGAATTGTTCATTTAAAATGATGTATATGAGTTCAGTAGTTTCCAAAAGATGTGTCCGCAAAATAAGAAATTTAACTTTAAAAATAACAAATTAGGAGGAAACATGGTGGAGAAGGAGGAGGAGAAAATTGAAATCATTGTAAATCAGTTACATCACTACATAAAGAAAATTTAAAATATATGGATATAACCCATTTATATATGGGTGATCCATTTTCTGGATAAAAATACTTAAAAAAAAAAAAAGATGGATATAACCCATTTTTACTTGGATGATCCGGTTGAGGGTAAAAAGACCAAAAAGTAAATGTATGTATATGAATAGAGTGAAAATAGGAAGGGTAGTTTAAGTCATTTGGAGAACTCAATGCTAGTACAAATTTAAATTATATATATTGAATTGATATTGATATTGATTGATATAATCTAACGGCTATCATTCTTTTGGTCT
Source organism: Saposhnikovia divaricata (assembly GCA_036435485.1). Classification (NCBI taxonomy): domain Eukaryota; kingdom Viridiplantae; phylum Streptophyta; class Magnoliopsida; order Apiales; family Apiaceae; genus Saposhnikovia; species Saposhnikovia divaricata. The sequence goes on from CM071598.1 coordinate 54,989,347, forward strand.
TACCTAACGACATGACAAAAGTTTTGGATACGATTATTATATATAAGATTTTAATTAAGAATATAAAATAATATTAATTACAACTAAATAAATATCAAAAGCAGTTTTTTTTTAAAATTCTAATACAGTTGGAATTGTAATACATTGTTCACACAAAAATCAGAAATCACAATCCAATTGGGTTCAAAAGTTTTTTGTAGATTTTTATTAATGACCTATCAGTCAAATCGAAAATCATCGTAGATTTTTATTCTTGATCCGTGTCAATTTGTTTGAAATCAACTATTTTTCACCAAGGCTCCATTTTCAACTTCTCTTTATTCATCCCTCAACGTGTAGATTTACAGCCTCATTGCGATTCTTGGATGAGCCTACTGTCCACCAAAGGGGTTGAGCATTTAGAGCTCTTGAATTTTTGGGACAATCCTATCAACTCTATGCCCTCTGTTACGCCATATTTTCAATTGCCTCTAATATCTCCCAAATTTCCAAATACGAATCTAATAATAATTAACTTAATCTCCAAGTTAATTATTTCCTCTCTCTGAAACGAAGAATTATCTCCAATTAATGATAGAAAATATCTCCAAACGATATCCTTCAAATCAGGATGGTATACCAATACGAATATAATTCAAAGAGATAAAATCTACTAATTCCCAAAATACATCCCTTAACAATCATAGGGATTCAAAACCAATCCTGAACAGAACTACATTGGCTTGATCGCTATAAATATAGAGTACGCAGGCATCTTGAAAAAGGATCCGACACATCTAACAAGTCGAGACACCTCTCAAGCCCAGTCCCAAACATCCAAAATCCCAAATCCCCCTATTTTCATGATTTTGTTATTCCAGCAACCTCCGAAATTTGTTATCACCAAATTCCTCCGTTAACAATTTGCGCTAGAAGGAGGGCATATTTTTTATTGTGAAGGACAATCAATTCATACGCATGGGGGGTTATTATGGATCTGGAGCTACTTTAATGGAGGAGCTTAACGGTGGAGGTGCGATGGATCTATTCTGAATTAAGACATATCTCGTTTTTCAGCATCGAGAAGTTAATCAGCAGACGTTTTATTTGATTCCTGATTCGTTATAAGTCCGTTTTTGATGAGCCATATATTGTCGGAAATATCTTTTCGTTATCTACAACTTTCGTGTTTTGTGTTTTCCAAGAAAAAATTGTTTAGATGGTCAAAAAGGCTAAAAATAGATCTGGGCAGAATTTGAATCGTGAAGATGTTCCAGATTTGAGATGCAATTTCGTGGTACATGAAGAACAAATAGAAGCTTAGAAAATTCTGAATTTAACTGAAGCAAAGATCGAGTTTTTGATCAAAATTACACAAGAAGACTCTTTGGGTGTTGCTGATATTTTTTAGAAGATCCTTTGGGTGTTGCTGATATTTTTTCGAAGAATTTTGGGTATTGCTTATATTTTTTGAAAGACCCTTCAACTGTTGCTGATAACTTTTTTGGAAGAATCTTGGGATATTGATATAGCTTTGGGAAGATGACCTCCTCTAAGGAGGGTCTCCATTATTTTTCGTAATAGACGACCTCCTCTAAGGAGGGTCTTCGTGATTTATTTAATAGGCGATCTCCTCTAAGGAGAGTCTTAGTAAGAATGAAGCGATCTTCGGAAAATCCACCTCCTGTGAGGAGGGTATTTCTGATATGGGGAACGACCTCCTTTGAGGAGGGTATCCCGAATTATAAAATCCTTGCAAAAACCGTACTTCTGGGGGGGATGTCCGTACTTCTGGTGCCTCATCAAGGTACGATCTTCGGAAAATCCACCTCCTGTGAGGAGGGTATTTCTGATATGGGGAATGACCTCCTTTGATGAGGGTATCCCGAATTATAAAATCCTTGCAAAAACTGTACTTCCGGGGGGGATGTCCGTACTTCCGGCGCCTCATTAAGGTACGATCTTCGGAAACTCCACCTCCTGTGAGGAGGGTATTTCTGATATGGGGAGCGACCTCCTATGAGGAGGGTATCCCGAATTTATAAATTTTTAAGGAAAATGACTCCCTTAGAGGGGGATACTCTCGAGAAGACATGGTAGATATGACCTTCTTCGACTGTAGGATATTTCTTTGAATATTTGCTTTTCAGGGTATTGCTCGGAAAGCTTTGCAAGACTCTCCGAATAATGGTTGGATGGCTCTCCAGGATACGTTCTCTCACACCTACAAAACTTATTCTTTTTTACATCTCGCATATTGTCTCGTTTACATCTACATGCATATTACGGGCACCTTGGTGCTCCATATTATTTACTAATCTTCATCTCCTAGTTGTTTAAGTGACTTAAGAAATTTGGAAGATCGAAGCATGCTTAGTTCTCCAGTCCATCAAGCTGCACTGAAGAACTGGGGGTAGTTGTTACGCCATATTTTCAGTTGCCTCTAATATCTCCCAAATTTCCAAATACGAATCTAATAATAATTAACTTAATCCCCAAGTTAATTATTTCCTCTCTCTGAAACGAGGAATTATCTCCAATTAATGATAGAAAATATCTCCAAACGATATCCTTCAAATCAGGAAGGCATCCCAATGCGAATATAATTCAAAGAGATAAAATCTACTAATTCCCAAAATACATCCCTTAACAATCATAGGGATACAAAACCAATCTTGAACAGAACTGCGTTGGCTTGATCTCTATAAATATAGAGTACGCAGGCATCTTGAAAAAGGATCCGACACATCTAACAAGTCGAGACACCTCTCAAGTCCAGCCCCAAACATCCAAAATCCCAAATCCCCCTATTTTCATGATTTCGTTATTCCAGCAACCTCTAAAATTTGTTATCACCAAATTCCTCCGTTAACACCCTCTCATTGCTTTTATTTTCCCAAGTTGCTTAGTCTAAGGCTTTGCAATTATAGTCTCCATCCACCCTCAGATTATCGACACTTCTGTAACCTCACTTCGGTTTACCTTATGCGCGTCAGATTTGATGCTGACATGTCATTTGGACCTCAACTCAATCAATTGTCTTTGGTACAATGTGTTGGAATTCATCATTTGGGCCTTCAGTTCACACATCATAATAAAAATCTCAACAAACTCAAACTCTGACGATCTCGTCTGTTGGAATGGTGTTATGCCCTTGATCATGATAAAGACACGGTGTGGAGCATGATGGAATGCATTGATATCAACACCTTTCTTAGCTCTACACCTAACATGGCTACTATTATACTTAATGTTGGAACCAGATATTTCCGGGTAGGGCCTTCGGTCAACCTGCAAGACAAAAGAATGCGAGGGTGTTGACCCTCGATTCACCTCCGGCGTAAGAGTAAGTTTCCTGGTTGTTAAAATGGTAGGGTAAAACGTAAAGAGATTGTGAAAGAGAATACTTGAGTAGTGATCATGAATTGTTTTTCGTTATTGCTTACTTCCTTCTATTTATAGCCTTCGGATGTGGGCCCTAGGAGATGATGAGGAAAGAACAACCGTACCCCACATTCTGAGGTGTCACTTGTTGAATGGACCGAAGGATCCAAGGGATCTCTATGTCTTGGATTCGGATCTCTATGTCTTGGATGCTTAGCACAGGTGTACAGTGATGGGCTCAACATGGCCTATTGGGCCGATGGGCTTCCAACATGTCCCCGGGCTTCGGTAAGAGGTATCCTCGGACTGAAGGCCGAAACCAATGGCCCATCTTCGGACTACCTTCTCGGCCATTGTAAATGACGTGGATGACAGCTATTGATGAGAAAGAGTCGCGTGGGGAGTCGCACCCATTAATGATGGCAGTTACTCCTGTCTTAAGATCTGCGCCTAAATCATAGCCGTTGAATTTGTAACGTCCTTTGTCTCCAAGGGTCGTGTCTATTAAAACCTCAAAAACCTTCTTTGTCTTTTTTACTTTTCTCCTTTCATATCGGTCTGTTGGTAAAAGTCTCTTCTCGTCCTTACCTTTAAATTCGACGATTGGGAACGCCGGTTCGAACGATATCGCTGCTCCAACTCCGGTCGCGGTTCATCTTCAAGCAAATTATCCCCAGGAACTTAACCTCATCTCCTACTGGACAATAAGTGAGTTTTTCTTCTTTCTTTCAAGAGTTTGTTGGTATGAAGATTTTCGTTCTTGTTTTGTGTAAATGCATGTGTTTTTATTTTGTGCAAATGTATGTTTGTATATGTATATGTAAATGTAACGGGGTTTTCCCTGACAACAAGAAGTTTCTGGGGGTATGGGTTTGAACCGTTTTGGGAATTTTACTAGTTTTTGTAGGTTTCTGTTTTTGTTTTTGGGAATTTCTGGGGCAAGAACTTTCTTCGGTGTCCCCAATACATTAAGAACACCCTTCGGTTCGCATGAATCTGGGTGTTATTCGGCCGATTGATCCAAGCCCTCTGTACTCGGTGGCTGACCGAATAGGTTTTTTCCTAAAAATTTTTCTTATTTTCCGAGTACATGGCTGACTCCTCTGTTTCCGAACGCAGGAGATGGCTCAATCAGGTGCAGTTTCTTCGTATTCGGCGATGGCGCATTTTGGCGATGAGACAAAATTTCCGGCGGCCAATCTCATTTCGGATATGTCCGAGGAAGAAGTTTTACATATGCATAGTAGATATGACTTCCCCGAACAATACGAGGCATACCAGGCCGAGGAAGATGACCTTGTCTACCATACACCTGTTTCCCCTTGTCCTCACGGAAGCTTTAAGATAGGTATTTCCGAACGAGCCTTCCATTGCGGCCTTAGACTCCCTCTACTTCCCATCATTAGGAGGTTCTTGATACATACGAGGGTAGCTTTAGGTCAGCTGGATCCGAACAGCTTTATTCACTTTAACGCTTTTCAAACAAGATGCATAAAGGCCGAGGTCGAACCTCGATTGGTCCTTTTTCTTCATCATTACGACATAAGGAGGAACCCTAAATCGGCGGGTTTCTACACAATAGCTCGAAGGGCTGGTCGGGCAGATTGGGCTGCCACTAACTCTAGTAATCATAATACGCACACCAAGTGGTTTTTCATTAGTGGCCCGAGGTTAGACAATTACCGAGTGTGGCGAGAGATAGAACCTCGGAACGTACTGGCACCCGATATGTCTGATCAAGATAAGGCTGATTATTACTCGATCAGCCGACCGATGATCCCGGATAAGATTCCTCTAGCCATGAGCCGAGATAAGGGTTATCTTGACGCTATCCATTGGCGTGGTGGTAACATACCTTTTCTTTCTTTGGTAAATTTTTGTTTGAAAATGATAACTTGCTGATCTTTTGTTTTGTTGTTGCAGTGTCTTCCAAACAGGATCTGGCTAGGAGGCAGGCCGAGAAAGCGGCCAAGAAGAAGGCCGAAGAGGAAGCCAGATTGCTTCGGTGGGCTGAAGAGGAGGCCAAGAAAAAGGCCGAGGAGCAACGTCTGATTACCGACGGAACCGAGACCGATCAGAACGATCCTAGGACTGTTTCTGAGTCCGGTCATTTAGCTGGTTCTTCGTCCGGTGGTACTGCTGACAACGTGAACAAGAGGATGCGGAATACCGAAGAGGTTATCCAGTCCTATCGTCCTTCTTGGTCGATCATGTCCACGGATAAGTTTGCTGCCCCTGCTCCTGCGGAAGCGAAGCAGGTTTCTGACGACTTCCTTCACGCCATGATTCTTCCTGCTGATCGATCTGTCTATGAATCGGCCGATCCTGTGTCGGCTTGTGCTGAGCTGTTGGGACACCTTACCATGGTAAGTTCCTTGCTACTTTTGCACTTGTATTTTTTGCACGTTTTTTCATTCGTTTCATGCTTGTTTTCTTGTTCGTTTCAGACTGCTCCTTGGGCTGCGGCCGTTCAGGACAAGGTAAAGGATATGTCCAAGCAGCTAAAGGAAGTAGAATCCCTCCGAAAGCAGAATGCTGAACTCCAGACTCGTGTCGGGAATTTGGAGGTCGAACGCAAATCTTTGGAGCTGGAGAGGGATTCCCAGTCGAGGCTGGCGGCGAGGAGGACCGAGCAAGCCAAGCGGAGTCGGCGGTTGCTGAAGAAATCCGAGAAGAAAATGATCCAGTGCGAGGACAGGAGTTATGCGGCTGGTTTCGATGAGGCCGTGGTTCGGGCTCATGAGAAGGGTTGGGACTACAAGCAGATCCTGGGCATGTTTGAAGATCCCGTTACTCGTCCCCCCGAACCCGATCTACCTCTCGAAGTCAGCTCGGGCTCCGAGCCTGAACTTTCGGATTAAATTTTCTTCTTTTGTTTTTGATCATGTAACGTAAGCCTTCGGGCATAACTTTTATTCGAATTGATGTAAGCCTTCGGGCATAACTCTGATCCTTTGAAAATATTTATGTCGCTTGTTTTTCAATTTATATTGTCCTTAGCATAATCTATTTGTCCTTAGCATAATTTTCATTTTTATGCGTCTTCGGATAATTTTGCATCTTCGGCCGGAGCCTAGCTCTTCATTTTGTCCTTAGCATAACTTTCATTTTTATGCGTCTTCGGACAATTTGCATCTTCGGCCGGAGCCTAGCAATTTGCATCTTCGGCCGGAGCCTAGCTCTTAATTTTTGTCCTTAGCATAATTTTCTTTTTTATGCGTCTTCGGACAATTTGCGTCTTCGGCCGGAGCCTAGCAATTTGCATCTTCGGCCGGAGCCTAGCTCTTAATTTTTGTCCTTAGCATAATTTTCTTTTTTATGCGTCTTCGGACAATTTGCGTCTTCGGCCGGAGCCTAGCAATTTGCATTTTCGGCCGGAGCCTAGCTCTTAATTTTTGTCCTTAGCATAATTTTCTTTTTTATGCGTCTTCGGACAATTTGCGTCTTCGGCCGGAGCCTAGCAATTTGCATCTTCGGCCGGAGCCTAGCTCTTAATTTTTGTCCTTAGCATAATTTTCTTTTTTATGCGTCTTCGGACAATTTGCGTCTTCGGCCGGAGCCTAGCAATTTGCATCTTCGGCCGGAGCCTAGCTCTTAATTTTTGTCCTTAGCATAATTTTCTTTTTTATGCGTCTTCGGACAATTTGCGTCTTCGGCCGGAGCCTAGCAATTTGCATCTTCGGCCGGAGCCTAGCTCTTAATTTTTGTCCTTAGCATAATTTTCTTTTTTATGCGTCTTCGGACAATTTGCGTCTTCGGCCGGAGCCTAGCAATTTGCATCTTCGGCCGGAGCCTAGCTCTTAATTTTTGTCCTTAGCATAATTTTCTTTTTTATGCGTCTTCGGACAATTTGCGTCTTCGGCCGGAGCCTAGCAATTTGCATCTTCGGCCGGAGCCTAGCTCTTAATTTTTGTCCTTAGCATAATTTTCTTTTTTATGCGTCTTCGGACAATTTGCGTCTTCGGCCGGAGCCTAGCTCTTTATGTCCCCAAGTATTTAAGGGATTTGTAAATAATTAAGGCTTTCTTTGGTTAATGAAAAATATTTCCTCCCTGCCTTAATTATGTCAAAATATCATAAATACTAAACAAGAGATAAGAACACATGTTTTATTCGGTCTGCCCCAAACATGGGTTCCTTATATTTACTTTGTTTACAATAAGATGAAAAGGTCTTACTGATAAAAACGACGAAGGCGGGATGCATGCCATGTATTTTTGATGGGATTCCCGTCCGAATGAGCTAGCTTGTATGTGCCTGGACGAACTACCTCTATCACCACGTAGGGACCTTCCCAATTTGGCATGAGTTTACCTTGTCTGGTTGGCATCGAAGTGGCTAATTCTCGGAGGACCAGATCTCCCACGTGGAATGATCTTTTCTTTATTCCTGAATCGTAATATTGGGCTGCCTGAAGTTGGTATCTTAAATTTCTCTGATAGGCTGCTTCCCTCTCTTCTTCAAGCAGATCCACATTTGCTCGGAGTCCGAATTCATTTGTTTCCACGTTGAATACCTGCGTCCGATAGGATTCTAGGCCGACCTCAGTTGGCATCAAGGCATCGGTGCCGAAAGCGAGTTTGAAAGGAGTTTCTCCGGTCGACGATCTCGGAGTTGTTCGGTAGGCCCACAAGACATACGGCAATTCTTCGGCCTAGAGTCCTTTTGAATCTCCTAGCCTTTTCTTTATCCCGTCGAAAATGATTTTGTTAGCTGCTTCGATTGCTCCATTTCCTTGAGGATGGCCTACCGAACTGAATCTTTGCTGAATTCCGAATTCAAATAGAAATTTCCTGAATTTGCTCCCAATGAATTGAGTTCCATTGTCCGATACGCATATCATCGGGATTCCGAACCTTAGAATAATTTGTTCTAGTACGAACTTTTTCGCGGCTTCTTCGGTGATGGCTGAGAGGGGTCTTGCTTCTACCCATTTGGTCATGTAATCAATGGCCACAATGCAATATTTGGCCTGCTTAGTACTAGTTGGCAGAATGCCCACAATATCTACTGCCCACATAGCGAAAGGAATCGGGTTGAGTACCGAGGTCATTTCTTCGGGTGGTTGCTTCGGAACGTTGCTGAATAATTGACATTGCTTGCATTTCTTTGCGTACTCCGAAGCGTCTTCCCTTACCGTGGGCCAATAGAAACCTTGCCTTAAGACTTTGAAGGCAAGTGACCGTCCTGCGAGGTGTTCACCACAGATGCCTTCGTGAATACTTTCTAATGCCAATTTTTGCTCGTCAGGGTCCAGGCATCGGAGCAAGGGCTGACTGGCTGATCTTCTAAATAATTTGCCTTCAATGATGGAGTAACTGGCCGATCGGTATCTGATTTTATGGGCCTGTTTTTTATCAAGGGGAAGGGTGTCTTTTTCTAAGAAAGCCCTAATTGGTGTCATCCAATTAACTCCTTGATGTATTTCCAGGCATCGTTTTTTGTCTATCGATGGTGCCTTGACTTCGGTCAGATAGATAGAACCTGTGAGATTCTGAGTTTCCGCCGAAGCCAACCTTGATAGCGCGTCGGCTCGGCTGTTATTTTCCCTGGCTACTTGGCTTAATTCGAATGATTCGAACATTAGTGAATTTTCGCGTACCTTCGTGGCATAGGCTTTTGTTCGGGGGTCTCTTTGTCCATATTCTCCTGAAAACTGTTTGACGACTAGCATGGAGTCGCTGAAGACTCTTAGGTGCTTTACCTCCAAACTTTTTGCCAAATCTAGACCTGCTAGTACCGCTTCGTATTCGGCCTCGTTATTGGTTAAGGAGAAGGCGAATCTGATCGCTTGACATATCTCGAAACCTTCGGGACTAGTTAATATGAGGCCTGCGCCACACTTTGATCCTGCTACCGAACCATCTACAAAAAGTCTCCATTTTCCTGGTGAAGGTATTAATTGATCTTCAGGAGCCAAATCTTTTGGACTAGAGAAAGAGCATTCCGTTATGAAGTCGGCAAGGGTTTGAGCTTTGATTGCTGTTCGGGGAACAAATTCCAGGTCGTATTCTCCTAATTCGACCGACCAAGCGACCACTCGGCCTGAAGCTTCTGGTCTTCGCATGATCTTCTTCAGGGGTTGATCGGTTACCACTTGGATTGTTCGGCCTTGGAAGTAGTGCCGTAACTTTCTCGAGGCCATTACTAGCCCGTAGGCGAACTTTTCGGCGTTGGGGTACCTTGTTTCTGCATCTTTTAGGATGTGAGAGACGTAGAAAACTGGATGTTGGTTCCCTTCATGCTGTTTGATCAGTACTGCCCCGAGTGTTCGGTCGTTCACAGCCAGATATAGCTGAAGAGTTTCATTCGGGCTCGGTCTCATTAAGAGTGGGGTGTTCACCAGGTATTCTTTTAGTTCCTCAAAAGCTTTTTGACAACTCGGTCCCCATTCGAAATTTTTTGTTCCTCGAAGAACCTCGAAAAATGGTAGGGCTTTTTCCGCTGATCGAGAAATGAACCTTCTCAAGGCTGCCATTTGTCCGGTCAATTTCTGAATATCCCTGATTGTCCTCGGTGTTTCCATGTCGATGACTGCTTTAATTTTTTCGGGATTCGCCTCAATTCCTCGGGCGCTGACCATATATCCTAAAAATTTTCCACTGTTAACTCCGAACGTGCATTTGTTCGGGTTGATCCTCATGTTGTTTTTCCTTAGGGCTTCGAAGCATTCTTTCAAATCTTCGGCGTGATCTTTAAACAAGGATTTGACGATCATGTCATCCACGTAGCATTCCATGTTTCGGCCTATTTGGGCTTTGAAGACTTTGTTGATCATCTTTTGAAACGTCGCCCCTGCGTTCTTTAGTCCGAAGGGCATTTTGATGTAGGCGTAGGTGCCATTCGGTGTGATGAATGCTGTTTTAGGAATGTCTTCGGCGTTCATGGCGATCTGATGGTATCCGGAGAATGCATCCAAGAAGCTGAGTATTTGATGGCCTGAAGTGGCGTCTATCAACTGATCGATGTTCGGTAAAGGGTAATGGTCCTTCGGGCAATGCTTGTTTAGGTCGGTGTAATCGACGCACATTCGCCACTTTCCGTTAGACTTTTTGACTACCACCACGTTTGCCAACCAATCGGGGTAATCTATCTCTTCGATGAATTTGGCTTCCAGAAGTTTCTCGACCTCGGCTTCGATGACCTTTTGTCTTTCCACGGCGAAGTTTCGCTTCTTCTGTTTCACCGGTTGGGCATCGGGTTTCACGTTGAGGCAGTGTTTGGCGACTGATGGGTCTAAGCCTGGCATGTCTTCGGGATTCCAGGCGAATACGTCGTGAAATTCCCGAATGACTTTGATGACCCTTGTTTTCAGTTTGGGATCTAGATCCTTGCCTATCTGGATTATTTTGCCCGACTGGCCTACGTATAGCTCGACCTCCTCGGTCTCCGTTGCCGGCTCGGCAATCGGACTAGATAAATCGACTCCGAATTTCTCTAGCTCAATATTCAGCAATTGATGGTTGTTTCCAGTGTCCTCGTTGATCCTCTTTCTCTTTCCTGCCTCAGCCATCTCTGTGTCCTTGTCTTTCTCTAGGTCCTCCAAAATTATGATCCGTGCGGCTTTCTGGTCTCCTCTCATTTCTCCGACCCCGTTCTCGGTAGGAAACTTTAACTTTAGATGCGGTATGGAGGAGACAGCTTGAAACGAAGATAAGGCTGGCCTCCCGAGGATTCCATTGTATGGGCTGTCAACCCGAACCACGTAGAATTTTGCTTCCTTCGTTACAGTGTACGATGCTTTTCCTAGTAAGACGGAGAGAGTGATCGTTCCTTCAATTGGTATGGGCTGATTTCCAAAACCGTACAATGGTGCTTCATGGCAGGGTTCCAATTCTTCTCCCCCAAGATTCATCTTGCAGTATGTTCGGTGGTACAAAATGTTTACCGAACTGCCTTCGTCAATCAACACTCTCCAAATCTTATTTTCGCCGATGACTGGGTTTATGACGAGTGGGTCTTCGTGTGGCCATATTACGTCCTCGTAGTCGTCTTCGGTGAAAGATATGGGTAAAGGCTGCTTCGCGGCGTTTGATTGATAGAGGTTGTAGATTTGTCTGGCATACTTCTTTCGGGCGGTTTTACTGCTCCGATCAAGAATCGTGCCTCCGGAAATGGTTTTCACCTCTCCTCGGTATTTTTCCGATATTTCTGCTTCCTTCTTTTCTTTGTTGTCCAGCTTCTCCCTCATATCTCCGATGAATTGTGCTAAGTCTCCATCCCTGACCATTCTCTCTATTAGATTCTTTAAATGGAAACAATCGTTGGTGTTATGGCCTTTGTCACGGTGGTAGTCGCAGAACTTATTTTCGTTTCTTCGATGTTCGGGAGCTCGCATCTTGGGTGGTCGAGTGAATCCAGGCCTTCCTTTAATCTCATGAAGGATTTTTGAGATTGGAGTGTTGAGCGGTGTAAACACGGCGTTTTCTCTATCTCTTCTTCGTTCGGTTCCCTTATGGGACCTTAGGTCATTTGGCCTGTTTCTGTTATCCCTACGATCTCTTCGGTCGTCCTTTTTGTCGTCTCTCCTATCACTTTTGTCATTTTTCTTATCTTTGTATCCGTTGATGGATTCTAACTTCCTTCGGATAGCTTCTCCTCGTAAGTATATATCGTTCAAGGATTTCGGGGGTGCATCGTACAGGGAGGATCGGAGCTTCCTTCCTTTAATGGGATCGAGTCCGGCCGAGAGGAACCCGGCGGCCTTGACTTTGTCCAAGTTTGTTACCGTCCCTGCTTCGTCCTTGAATCGGGCCAGGTATTCGCCCAATTCTTCGTTTGGTCTTTGTCTGCAATGGATTAGGGCCTCCGTATCTTTTTCTCTTCGGCACATGTGGGAGTAGTGCCTTATGAATTTCTTTTTGATTTGTACGTACGAACCAATAGACCTGGGTCTTAACGAGCGATACCACATTGATGCTGATCCTTTTAGATACGTCTTAAACATTTTGCACAGCATGACATCACAGTGTCCCATACCGGTCATGAGCGATTCATATTTCTCGCAATGATCTTCGGGATCCCCTTTTCCGTTGAATTCGTTCATCTTCGGAAATTGTCTTCCTGGCGGAGGTCGGTATTGTTCCACGTCTATGGTCACCACAGGCTCATGGCTCACTTTCCTTTCGCCGAACATCACCTTTTCTAGCCTTCGGATTCGGTCATCCGTGCGAGGACCTTCGTCTTCAGAATCCGAGGAATAGTTGTTTTTTGATCTGGCTCTCTTAGATTGTGATTCCGAATTCCAAGATTCCTCTTCGTCGTCTCTAGTTCTCTTCTCTCTTTCATTTTCGGCTTTTGGATTTTCGGCCTCCAGGGTCTCACGAAGCAGTTTTTCCTGTAGCTCGATCTCTTCTCTTTGGAGCTTGAGGGCTTCTAATTTCAATTGGTCAGCTGCCTTTTTCTTAGCTAGTCTTTCGGCTTCTTTATCGTTTATTTCCTTCTGCTTTCCTTTGGTCTTCTGCTGCTCTCTCCATTTCATTAGCATCTCTTGTTGCTCTTCGGGAGTGGGCATGTCTCCCTCCTCATCGAAATTCAATGTTCTTCGGGCAACAGAAGGATTTTCCTGGGACGTAGGGGCGACTTTCTGGATGGCAGGGGTGACGGGGCTGTCCCCAGCTACGGTGCTGGTGTCTGGTAAGGGCGTGTTTTCAGCTGCCATAGTTTTTGATAAACTCGAACACAATTGTCTCTCTGCGTTCCCACAGACGGCGCCAAATGTTGGAACCAGATATTTCCGGGTAGGGCCTTCGGTCAACCTGCAAGACAAAAGAATGCGAGGGTGTTGACCCTCGATTCACCTCCGGCGTAAGAGTAAGTTTCCTGGTTGTTAAAATGGTAGGGTAAAACGTAAAGAGATTGTGAAAGAGAATACTTGAGTAGTGATCATGAATTGTTTTTCGTTATTGCTTACTTCCTTCTATTTATAGCCTTCGGATGTGGGCCCTAGGAGATGATGAGGAAAGAACAACCGTACCCCACATTCTGAGGTGTCACTTGTTGAATGGACCGAAGGATCCAAGGGATCTCTATGTCTTGGATTCGGATCTCTATGTCTTGGATGCTTAGCACAGGTGTACAGTGATGGGCTCAACATGGCCTATTGGGCCGATGGGCTTCCAACACTTAATGACCTCGGTAAGTTTAAACTTCAACATTTTTCGCTATTGTCATTTAGTGTTTCATCTTTTGTATCACGTTCTCTATTAATATTTACCCTCGTGTCATGTGTTGTGTAGCTTATGGATCCAAGCCGAACTATACTGACGAGGCGTATGGAGAACATGAAAACACTTGCACTCCACGATGTTGACTTTTATGATATGCATCAGATGTCAACGTGCTGAGCTTAATCAGAAGTTCCCCCAACTTGGAATACCTTCAGATATCAGTGGTGAGTATTAGTATTAAATTATTAATAGTATGGAGCAATCTAGCTAGTAAACTGTAGACACATCTTCTTAAATACTTATTGAGTATTTATTTACTTATATTATTTATTAATTTTGTTCATCTATGTAGGCACATCGAGCAGATAATCCCGTAGACTTAGAAGTTGAGCGGTATTTAGGAACTTGGAGGAACAAATTTGTTTTAAACCAGCTCCATACTGTTGAAATAGGCGAGACCGTGCGTTCAAGGCATGGGCTTCTTTTCATTAAACTTTTTTATGGATGCTCCCTTTCACTTAAAAGATTGCGCTGGCGTCCTTTCACTGTTGATGGAATTCATGTAGAAGAATTTGATAGAAATGATCGGCGAGCAGTACTAATGTTAGTTACATGAGTAACTGTAGCAGTACCAGTAGCTGAACTTACTTCTATTATTTGTTGGTATATGACTGGAGATGTTGCTGCAAGTCATTGAGTTTGTCAATTGTGACCAGGTTTATATATATTTATTCTTATGTTTTAGAGTGTGGAATGTTATTATCTGCTTTGCCGTTACAACTATGTGATTTCTTTCCATCCCGATTTTTGTTTCATATTAACACCAAAAACTATAAGGTGGCAGTTTTGTAGCTTATATATATATATAGGGAGCTACTCTAGTGAGAACCTCTTAGAATGCGAACTTAGTCCCTAAAACAAATCACCAAAATCCAGCAGAATCACCAAATCACAAAAAAAATATTATTTTACACTGCCATGTCACTGCTGACATCAGCATGATGATGTGGCAGCGGGGCCCACAAATTTTTTTTTCTTGTTGAAAAAAAGTTTTTGGTGGGGGGAAAAATTTTGGCTGGAAATTTTTTCAAATAACCAATTTTTTGGCGAAAATTTTTGCCAAACAACCAAATTTTTGGCGGGAAAATTTGCCGAATCACCGTTTTTTGTTGGGATATTTTTAAAATTCAAATTTTGTTTCTTAATAAGTCCGGCGGCCTGATTTTTAAAAAATCGGGGGGCAGCCCCCGATTTTTTAAAAATCAGGATAAGTTAGGGTTTAGGGTTTAAGTCCGTATACGGTTTATTCGTCATTCTGAATATTTCTAAAACCCAAAATGGAAATGTTGAACCCTAAAAGTTAACTGTTGTGTTTAGGGAAAACGCTAATCTAAGTGATTTTTGGATCACCATTTTTTGGTGGGAAAACATGTCAAAGCACCATTTTTTTGGTGGGAAAAAACGTGCCCAAAAAAATTTCTTATTTTTTTGGCGGGAACTTTTTTGGGGGAATTTTGGTGGGGGAAAATTTTGGCGGGAAATTTTATGCCACGTCAGCATGCTGATGTCACCAGTGACGTCACCATGCTGATGTAAGCACTGGCGTGATTTTTACTTTTTTTTATTAGTTTTAACGATTTGGTGATTCTGGTGAATTTTGGTGATTTGCTTTGGAGACTAAGTTCTCATTTTAAGAGGTGGTTCTCATTTGAGCACTTGCCTATATATATATATATAGAGTTTTACTCTAATAGTAACCATTCCTATACTATAAATTAGAAACTAAATAAAAAAATTTCTAAATCGCGTCGGAATATAGCACATATGGTATGCAAACTAATCGTTGGGAGATCGGAGAAAAATACAGTAAAATCGAATTTCAAAAAAAACCTCACCGATTGACGGTAAAATCAAATTAAAAACGAAAGGAATTAGGTGGAATTGTGTATGTAAGGGTGCATTTGATTTGTGCTAGCGAGATCATTAGATTAGATTGATCTAAGGGCTAACATAACTTTCTAGTTTCTATTTTAATTTTGGTTTCTATTTGATCACTAACCCTATATGAGATATATATATTAAAAAAAATTAAGAACATATAAATATTAAAAAAAATAATATAATTATAATTATTAGAAAAGAAGATGTGCAATGAACGGTTATAAGCTAGTATAAATATACAAGAGTATACTCTGTGCTATGCTGTTTGTTCCAGTTTAAAGAAGAGAAAAAGGACCCTGAGATATATCTCAGGGAACTTTTCCTAAGATATATGCAAAATATCCTTTAAATTTTGCTGGGCCCACAGGGCTAATTAAAAATATCTGAATTTACTAAAATACCCCTTCTATTTTTACATACAAATCTTATATATCTCAGGTAATTTACCTGAGATACATCTCAGGTTCCCTATCCTCTTTAAAGAAAGCCTAATATTTACTTAACCCCAAGACTCTTTAATCTTTGCTACATCTTCTTGATCTTGTACACTCGTCCTGTATTATCGCAAACTACTGTTACCAAGAAGCATATGCAAGGTGAGGTGATGAAAGATGGTCAGATCATAACATGAGATAACCAGGTTTTTTGTTTTGGTTTCTTTAGTCCAGTTAATTCATCTTTAAGTTTTTCGTCGTAAATGTTCATATTTGTTGTAGCGAGCAAAAAATCCTTTTTCTAGCGTTGTTTAATTATAATTAGTTTTATGAAAAATTGTATTTGCATTGATTCATGATCTAGCTACTAAGGAACTTAAACTCTTGTCGTGTAAATTATTCAAACAGAATCCATAACATATAAACATTTTCAAATTACACTAGAAACTTGTTCATAATTACAAATTTTTCACCACCTCTATCTCTGCTAGAAACTTGTTCCTAATTTTATCGAGTCTGCCCAGAGCTTCTGCTATGTTTATTCTTTCCTTAGGTGTATCTCTTACACAATTCATGGCTAGTCCGAAGACAGATGAGATGCACTGCAGTTCAGAAGATGTGAATTTATCGCCTTTGTCTGTTAAATTTGTATCTATGACTTCTATTATTGAACCTCGTAATCCTTCATTTACCCAACTTCTCAAGTTTAGTTCAGCCGAAAACATTTCATCAGTTGGCCTTTTCCTGGAGAATGTTTCCAGCAGCAAAATACCGAAACTATAGACATCACCTTCAGCAGATACAATTCCTTCTGTTCCATATTCTGTGCATCACATGACATCCACTTTACTTCAGCTTAGAAAGAACTTCCCAAAATAAATTTAAATGTTCGGTCCGCCTTGAGCACAGTAGCGAAGCCAGAAACTTTTAGCCGTGGGGGCTAAAATAGAACAAAAATTTATGAATTGATATATCTAAATAATTCTTTTGTTATTGTGAGGGCTAATACAAGTACTTCTATATAATTTTTTCTTTTTTAGTAGGGGCTTTAGACTCCACTAGCCCCTATATACCTCCGCCGCTGTAATCAAGATGTCTTATCTATGTACCGATGTAATGAACTTACTGTTCCAGAACGGTGGTGGTAATCTTAATTTTCAAGTGTGCCCATTTGTCTGGTACAGAGAACTAGTTGTCACCGATTTACAGGTTTATTTGGTTTGCTTGTAAAGTGTGCAAGACTAGTATGTACCAACTTGTTTTCGCTAATACTTTGCAACTATGTGAGACTTCAAAGGGATTGTTTTAGAGAAGATCCTGGCACTAAAGAATGTGTAAGATGCCTAGACAGATTATAAACAAGGTTGAGTTGTGCACTAGAGGTGTTTGTGTTAATTAAAGCGACTGCTGGTTTATCACCCTTACATCGAGTATTTTGCATGTATGTCATAGTTTCTAATTTGTGTTTGTTGCTTGTTGACCCCATTAATTACTTATTTAAAACATCCTACCAGGAAAACAAATAACTCTCCAAAATAATTCATAACCAAATTTCAAGTTTTCAACTGTAAATAATAGAGTATTACCTGGCGCCATATACCCAATTGTACCCAGCGTACTAGTCTGCGTCATATGTTCTTCTTCACCTAAGAGTTGTGAAATACCAAAATCACAAACATGCGCGACCATATCTTCATCAAGCAAGACATTGCTAGGTTTCAGATCACTGTGTACAATTGTTGTTGTTAGACCATGATGGAGATATTCCAAGGCCGACGCCACATCTATCATAATGTTTATCCTTTGCAGGACATCCAAACAATTATTCTGCGAGTACAACCAGTTCTCGAGGTTACCATTTGGCATGTATTCCAGTATCAAAGCTCTGAACGTCAAATTTGTGCAACTGCTGATGATTTTTGTAAGATTCCTGTGACGTATGCTACCAATAATGTTGCATTCAACACTAAAACTTTTGTATGCTGCATCAGAATGCAAGTTGAAAACCTTCACTGCGATATTAACCGCATTTGGAAGTACTCCCTTGTAGACTAAGCCCATGCCCCCTTCACCAATCAGGTTACTTTCAGAAAATGAGTTGGTTGCTCTTACAATTTCAGCATATGTGAACCTTTCCAATGCATTATGTGATATATCAACTTGGCTTATCGATCTGATGTTCCTTCTTCTCCTTGCTATCATCACAAACATCAGGATTAGAGCAAGGGTTGTTATTGCAATTGATGGCAAAACATATTTCAGTATTCTCACATATTTGGACCACGAATGTCGGGGAGCTTCACTCTTGCACACTTGCATACTTGGAATGCCACACAACCCATCATTTTCAATATATGATTGCATTGTGAAGTTTGAAAACAATCCTCCTGTCGGAATCTTCCCTTGCAAGCTATTGAAAGACACGTTGAAATACTTGAGATATCTTAATGCCTCCAAAGACTTGGGAATTTCACCAGAAAATCTGTTATTAGATAGATCCAAATATTCCAAGTTTATCAAATTTCCCAGTGTTTGTGGAAGTGGTCCCTGCAGTTCATTGTGCGATACAGAAAAATAAATAAGCATTTGGGCTCCTCCAATGGTACTTGGTAGATAACCAGATAATTGGTTCCATGATAAGCCGATTTCTGTTATCTGCTTCAAGTTCTGAATTTCCATAGGGATAGAACCAGTAATCATATTTGACGACAAGTTAAGACCAATAAGATCTGTAAGTCTCCATAAGCTTGATGGTATGATTGAATTCAGCTGGTTAGAATCCAAGTATAGCCTTTGCAAAGATTCAAGGTCACCCAAGCATACTGGTATAGATCCATTCAGCTTGTTATCACTTAAATACAAGTCTCCTAAGTTTTTTAACTGGCAAAGTTCATTCGGAATGGATCCTTGTAACTTATTATGTTCAAGATACAAACGTGCCAAATTACTTAATCTTTGCAGAGTTGGTGGAATTTGTCCTGTCAACTCATTGTTATCAAAAAGTATAGCTTCCAAACCACTCAAACTTCCGATTTCGAAGGGGATTTCACCTTTCAGTTCGCATCCGAATGCTTCAAATCTAGTAAGAAAGGTAGAGAGATTTCCAATTGATTTAGGAAGGACCCCATTTAGCTGATTCAGTGATATAGATAACAGGTTTAAATGTTGGCAGTTGGTTAAAGAAGAAATGAAATTTAACTCCATACTAGAAGATTCTCTTGTTAGATTATTTTCTCCGAGCAAGAGGCGGCGCAGGAGTCTCAAGTTACCAATGGTGTTGGGTATGGATCCAATGAATGTGTTGCTTGACAAGCTAAGAGTGGTAAGCTTAGAAGCATTTGAAATAGAGGTAGGAATTGTTCCACTCAGCCCGTTACTGCCTAGGTAAAGCTCTTCAAGATTTGGTAAATAAATTCTAGATGGCAAACTTCCTGAAAGGTGATTTTGAGTTAAATCAAGCATCTTTAAAGTTGACACATTGAAAATTTTAATAGGAATGATGCCAGTGAGGCCATTCTCATGTATGCTCAACTTCTCCAGAGTTTGAAGGTCTCCAATCTCATTAGGTATTGAACCTGCAGCAAATAAAAAGAAAATTACCAAAATTAATCATTGTCAGGCATATTTGCCTGGCTAGGGACTCATGTTATTATCCTAGGAGCTCTTTTAGCAGGAGAATGTTTCTGCAAACATTTCATTTACTTTATCTTCTGAGAAATAACATAATGGAAGTGTTTTTTGTTTCAAAAGAAAATAAAGAGTCCACAAATTCAAAGCAGTATTTCGATGTGCTACAAGGTATATTCAGAACTATTTCAATATACTACAAGGCATATTATTTGCAACAAACTCTGGACTGGTGACGACAACAACTAGATTTCTACCTCTCTTGGCCAGATATCTTCCAGTTTCTGTTTTACTGCTAAAATGACTAATTGAGCTACTTACTATTCTACTTAAAGAGCTTTTTCTCTGTGTGGAGATTATAAACAAGAAACTTATTCTGAATAATTCACAACTCACTCTCATAGAAAAAAAAATTAGAAAAAACAAACAATTGTATATGAAAGAGTATACGATTCTTTAAAAAATGTCGGATACTTAGGACAACAAAACACTTCCTAGGACTTGTATTTATACAGCCGGAATAATCAAATCATAAGTTTATGTGCATGTGTACTTAAACAACAGCTGACATATACTTTCTTCAATACATGTAGGAAGTGCGACGTACCTGACAAATTGTTACTACTAAGATACAGAAGCTTAAGCAGTGTAAGATTCCCAATATCCCGAGGTATGCTTCCCGTGAATATATTCTGTGCCAAGTAGAACTCTTGAAGACTCAGAAGATTTCCCACACTGGATGATATATTTCCAGTGAGCTTGTTGAATGAAAAATCAAGCACTCTTAAAGATGAAATGTTATAGATAGAAGAAGGTATAACTCCTGTTAGGGACCCATTCCTTAAGTTCAGTATTTCCAGATTGATAAGGTTACCTATCTCCAATGGGATAGAACCTGCAAATTTACCAAAAGTAAGACAAAAGTCTTACCAATTTTTCAGATGCTTGGAACAGAGTATCTACTTCACTTTCCTAAAAAGAAAATAATAGTGAGGTTCCTTTAATTGTTGTTACATACTAATCATTTGGATTAGCACAGCAATCTCTGTAGTTTGTATGTCTAGATTAGTGGTTATATTTATTCAGCAAAGGAGATTCGTGACACTATTTTCATTAATTTTTCAAGAAAATAAGAATTAAGAAAGTACCAAACAGTTTCCTGCTGGTTGGTTGCTCTAGAGAGGTTCTTTAGTAGGCTGAGTATACAGGAAACGTCATTGATCCTTAGTATCTGTGCAAGATGGTTGTGACTTTAATTATGCGCGTTTTTTAAATGTCAAAGCAGATGTCTTACTGAATTGATCATTGATGGCAGTTATAATTTACATGTAAGTTGTGACATTTTACTGGTTATTTATTAGTTAAGAACCACTTGGCTATCAGGTACTTTGCTTTAAAAATATTTTTGATCTGGTAGAAGTTTGTTTTGAATAAAAACTGTCCTGTTGGTTCTGCAGAGTAGCCAGAGGTCATTGCAGTGCAAATATTTGTGGAGGGAGTGAGGGACATAGTCAGATGTGAGGGTTTTTTTAAACTTCTGCCATTTTACTTATTTCTTCCAAGAAATGCAAATTTATGCAAGACTTAAGCTCTAACTAGGGACCAATCGAGATACAGTATGAACAAGACAGAACTATATCAGTTCCCAGCAATGCTCTTAGCTGATTTAAAGCTAATGCCAACAACTCCACTCAGTGTGCAATTAGATGTTCAGCTTGCAAGTGGTTATGACAGATTTTGCTAGAGACCGCATTTTGTGAGTACATTGGCCATCTGAATTTGTTACTCCATATATCTTAAAATGCAATTCTATGGTATAATCTATCTAATCTAATCATATAACTGGACGAAAAAGTCTAGGATTATCTAATTTATAACTGAATAACATTCATATTATTCTTAAAGTTTAAATAATAACTTATGTTTGATTATATTTGGAAATAGTTCAAAACGGATAATGATTAACTAAAGTATTAAGCGTGATCCATACCTGTGTACTGGTTTTCGCCAAGATATAGCGAGTTTAGCATAGTTAAGTTTCCAATTTCTCTGGGTATGCTACCATCGAATCCATTATAAGATAATGATAGGTATTGAAGTGTCTTGCACTTGTATAAAGTAGATGGAATTTGTCCGAAAAACTGATTCTGAGAGATGAACAATCCTTCCAGTTTCGGAAGACGGTCACACATATCTAGTGGGAGAGTACCAGATATCCCATTACCTGTTAAATCAACTCTTGTCAATGCAGATAAGTTGAAGATGACATTAGAGATTGAACCTGTCAGCTGGTTGTATTTCAAGTCCAAGAACCACAGCTTTGAAAGGTTGCCTAACTCTTCTGGAATATGACCATTCAAATAATTGTATGCCAGACTCAAAACTTCAAGTTTTCGGACGTTGCCTATGGAAACCGGAATGATACCCACTAAACTGTTGTTTTTCAAGGATATCGTTCGAAGTTTTGGCAAGGACTCGAACCAAGAAGGTACCACTCCGGTGAAGTTGTTGGATTCCAAATAGATTTTTTCTAGTCGACGTAGACCAGACAATTCTTCTGGTATAGTACCATGGAATTCATTAGAAGTAAGATCAAGTGAAATAAGGAAAGTGAGGTTTCCGATATCCGGAGGAATTGTGCCAGTGAGGTTCATGTAGGAGAGGTCTAAGGCCGTGACTCGGTGGTGTTTTAAACCACAAGAAACACCAATCCAGTTGCATATGTTTGGGTTGGTTGTAGCAGACCAGTTTTTCTGTAAGAATTTATAAGGGTCACTAGTAATATGGTCTTTGAGAACAAGAAGAGATTGTTGATCAGTAATCAAGTTGGATACTGTTTTAGCTGAACAAGCCTTGTAAGAGCTCCCCAAGAAGAGTAAGACAAAGAGAAGAATCTTGTAACTTGGATTCAATTTCATGTCTGGAGAGCATCTATATTTACAGAAAGTGGTGAAATTATAGTACAGGTTTTAGAACTTCCCATCCAAAATCAACTTGTACATGGACTAGCTTGAAGTACTAGCTAGTTGTATTCATCCAATAGAGGAACTACAGTCTCGAACTAACTTGCTTGCTAACTGAGAAGTACCCATTGCATGTTAAATTCTCACCAGCGACTTATTCCAATTCATTATTATTTTGGGCCAAAATATATTAATATTTTCAACAGCCAACTACTTAAATTTAGTATATTTTCATATATTCAATGGTGTTATAATTACAATTGATTTTTGCTTTCAGGAACAAGCTACTTTTCCTGTTTGGCAATAATATTCCACCTATAAAATTAGTTTTATAATTTTGAGATAAATCATTGAGGTATTTTTTCTACCTTAATTAAAAAGTAAGAGTGCCTTGTTTAGACTTTAGGTTCAGAGTTGTTAAGACTTTCACCAACCAACGAACTCCTGCTTAATTAACTACTACGAATTACGATTGATGTTTACATTCTGTTTGGTATTGTTTTTCCAACCCTTAAAATTAGTTCTACAATTTTTTAGATAAATCATTGAGGTGTTCTTTTTATCTTCATTAATATTTCATTATTCAGCCTACGATATTAAAATAGAGAAACTATTTCTTAATCTTTCCCTTCAAAAAATAGCCCATATTCTTCATGTTCTGATGAATGGATTTCTTTTTATTTTAGCAACTGATAATTGTATTTTATATTATTTTTGAAAAAAAAAACAACAAAGAAAAAGGTTGGTTACTTGACGATGCCATCTTCACTGCCAAATGCTATCAAAACCACCTGATCCTCTTGCAGCTTGTGCTGATCTGCTTCTACTGCGGCAAGAAGATATATGGATACAACCAAAGGTCTTACCAATATTGGTGTCGACCTTAAACCTTTCGTACCGAGTTTCTTAAGAACGAGTTGAGCACAACATCAACGTACATTGCTTGATGCACATGCAAAATGTTATGACACTGATTGGACAACTAAGATATTCCGGAACATTACATTACAAATAGAAACACAGTGAAACGGATTACACCTCCGGTCACATTTTTCAATTCACAACCTGAAGAAGCACTCACGTACTTTCGTGAGAGTATATAGCCAGCCTTTATAAACTTGATAAGAATCCGGCTACAGAATGTGGTGACAGAGACGCTCTAGAAGTTGGGAGAGGTAACATGGTTATATTATCAAGATTCGGTTTTGTGAACACAATGTCAGTCTTGTAACAACTCTAACAAATATGTATAAAATTGTAACTTGAAAATATGATATGACTATTTTCTGGATTTTGAGATTATCCTAGTTGGAATAAAGTGGCTGATCCTCCAGTGTTAATAATATTGACACAGAAAACTCAGCTAATACAACAAACTCACGAGCAAATAAATCGAGCACATCAAGTTGCACAACAATTAAGTTAAACACGTCAAGTTGCACAGCTCCAAGTTACACAGCTACAACACATCAACGGATGATGCTCTACAACACATCAACGGATGATGCTCTACAACACATCAACGGATGATGCTCCCTTATAACACATCAACGGATGATGCTCCCTTATCATATCTAGCTGGCAATTAGAATAACAGATTTTCCCTCCAGTAGATTAGCTTATATAATGTATATATACACGCAGCTTGTACACGAGTTAGTTAGTTTTTGCACATTCTCTCTGTAACAAACTTTGTATAGTTTTCTTCTTCTTTGAATGAAATGTAAGATTCATTTCATCAACATTTATAGCTGAGATTTACAGAAAATAACATGGTATCAGAGCAGGATATTCATCAATGGTGACTTGATTCTGTTTCGTTTCTTCGTTGTGATCTTTTTCATCACTCTCGCTGCAATCTCTCTCGACGAATTTCTTGCCGAAATCTCTCTCGTTGAAGGTGTTTTCTTTTCCGAAACTATTAGATTTGTTGATTTACTCGTTTAGATTTGTTCTTTGTTGAATCTACTCTGTGGAGTTTGCTCTGAATCTGTGGATATTATCGATCGATCTGTTCTTGATTACCGATAAACAATCTTCTGATTAATTGTTCGATTTGTTCTCAATTGATATTTGTAATCTTGTGATTTGTTGTTGAAAATGTCTACTACGAATACTCAGTCAAATAATCAGTCAAATCTTGATCCTTCGAGTGTGTATTATATACATCCTTCAGACGCAAATACTACACAACTTGTTTCTGTAAAGTTTAATGGAACAAACTTTAATAACTGGAAAAGATCGATGTTGTTGATTCTATCTGCAAAGAACAAGTTAGGGCTAGTAAATGGAACTCTAGCTATGCCTGCAACAACTGCATCTGATTATAGTGCTTGGGAACGTTGTAATTCTCTTGTCATATCTTGGATCTTGTTTAATCTTGATGAAACAATTGCTCGGAGTGTCCTGTTTCTGAAAACTGCACGGGCTATCTGGAAAGATTTGGAGGAACGTTTTGGTTGTTCTTCAATAACTGAATTGTATTCTCTAGAACAGCAATTGATGGAAGTATCTCAGGGTACACAATCAGTTTCAGAATTTTATACCAAAATTAAGACTATTTGGGATAGTATTGATGATGTTAGTCCCTTTCCTTCTTGTAACTGTACTACCTGCACATGTGATTTGGGGCAGAAGTTTCTACAGAAGCAACAAGAGCAACGTTTGCTACAATTTTTGCTGAAATTGAATGATAAGTTCAGTGCTGTTAGAGGTCATATTATGTTGATGGTTCCTCTCCCTACAGTATCTCAGGCTTACAGACTAGTGGCACAGGAAGAAAGTCACAAAGATATCTCTCAAATTTCTTTGACTACTGAAAATGTGGCATTTGTTGCAGAAAAGAAGAATTATGGATCTTACAATTCACAAAAGTCATTTGTGTCAAACAGTAATGTTCAGAATTTTCAGAGACCAGTTGGAGTTACTTTTAGACCATCTTTTTCTCAGAATTCTGGACCAAGAAGGCCCACTAAACCTGGTGCAAATTATTTTTGTACACATTGTAAAGTGCAAGGGCATAGCATTGACAGATGTTTTCAAATTCATGGCTATCCTCCTGGTTTTAAAGGATTCAAGGAAAGAAGAACAGGATCTACTGCAGCTACTGTTGTTTCTCAGATGCAAGAGCATAATGATGGTTCATCTCAGTCTGTGCAGACTATGAATACAAACGCTGATAATAATCCTCATGGTTCTCTTACAGATGATCAATATAATCAACTATTGGATTTACTCAACAAACAATTTCCTACAACTTCACATTCTACTAAAAGCAATAACAGTGGCACTGCATTATTAGCAGGTAATATCTGTTTGCTGAGTATTTCACAGTCTAATTGGATAGTAGACAGTGGTGCTACTGATCATATATGTCCAAATTTGGACTGTTTCTTGGATTATGCACCTGTTGCTGATAAAACTTCCATAACAATTCCAGATGGTCGAAAAATTCCAGTTATGCACAAAGGAACAATTAAGCTTAATGATAAAATTACTCTCAAAGATGTTCTTCATGTTCCTGATTTTCACTTCTACTTGATATCAGTTAATAAACTCTGCAAGGATATATCATGTAATGTGATTTTCTCTGATTCTCATTGTACTATTCAGGTCCATTCTCAGAAAGGACATCTGATGCATCTTGGTAAAATGTGCAATGGTCTTTACAATGCTTCTACTACTACAACTCCATTTTCAGCTCAGAAGTCAATTTGCAATGGTCTTCTATCTCAAAGATCTGATGATGTAAAACTTTGGCACATGAGACTTGGTCACATGCCATTTTCCCAGTTAAAGAATATCAAACCAGAATGTAATGTCAATCTTGAAGATTCTACAATTTGTCAAATTTGTCCAGCTGCCAGACAATGTAGAAAATCCTTTTCTCATAGTTCAATTAAAACTTCTAGTATTCTACAGTTACTACATATTGATATATGGGGTCCTTATAGGACAAAGACATATTCAAATTGTTCTTTTTTCTTGACCATTGTGGATGATTTTAGCCGTTATACATGGGTACATTTGTTGCAGCATAAATCTGAAGCTCCTCTTATACTTGAACGTTTTATTAACTATGCTGAGACACAGTTTAAGACCAAAGTGTTATGTATACGTTCTGACAATGCCCTTGAACTAACAGCAGGTGCAATGAAAGATTTGTATATGAAAAAAGGTATTGTTAATCAGACATCTTGTGTTTATACTCCCCAACAAAATGGGGTGGTAGAACGCAACCATCGCCATCTTTTAGAAACAGCTCGTGCTCTATTCTTACAGTCTAAACTCCCTGCTCGTTTTTGGGGTGATAGTATTTTATGTGCTGCATATCTGATCAATAGAATGCCATTATCCAGCATAGGAAATGTTTCTCCTTATTTCAAGCTGTATGGAGATATTCCTTCCCTCGATCATCTTCGAAATTTTGGGTGTCTATGCTACATTTCTACGATTCAAGTTCAGCGTTCAAAGCTTCACCCTCGTGCTGATCCTGGTGTGTTTCTTGGTTATCCACCCACTCAAAAAGCATATAAAGTGTTCAATCTTACTACTAATCAGGTTCAGATATCTCGTGATGTTAAATTCTATGAATTTCATTTCCCTTTTCATATTATTCATTCAAATATTGATAAACTTTCTTACATTGATACTGTTTTTCTACCTCATACTACATCAGTTAAATCTGATCATTTTGATATTCCAGAAACATTAGTCACACCATCTACAACTTCTATTGACACATCATCATCTTCTTCTCATTCTTCTGATACTAATTCCATTTCACATAATCAATCTCAGTCTAATAATACATCTCAGTCTCATTCTCCAAGTTTAACTCAATCTTCTTCATCTTCATCTACAATTGTTCCCAATATTCGTGTATCTACTAGACAACGTTCTGTTCCTACATACTTACAAGATTATCATTGTCATATTGCCACTACTTCTACGCCTTCTCATCTTTGTAATTTTGTGTCTGCTTCCAACTTTACACCTGTTCACAAAGCTCTAATTTCTCAACTTTGTGATATTACTGAACCAACTTCTTACAAAGAGGCTTCGAATAATCCACTTTGGGTTGAAGCAATGAACAAAGAATTACAAGCTCTTGAATCTAATCACACGTGGGATCTGGTACCTCTTCCACCAGGAAAAAAGGCTATTAGATGCCGTTGGGTTTTTAAAGTTAAACTGAAATCAGATGGTTCTTTGGAACGTTGTAAAGCACGTCTTGTGGCAAAAGGTTTTAACCAGAAACTTGGAATTGATTACGAGGAGACATTTTCTCCTGTCATTAAAATGATCACAGTACGCTGTATTGTTGCTCTTGCTGCTAGTCGACACTGGAAAATTTTTCAACTCGATGTCAACAACGCTTTTCTACACGGGGATTTAAAGGAAGAAGTCTATATGCATCCCCCTCCTGGTCTCAATGTTCCTGCTAATTTTGTTTGCAGACTTGTTAAGTCTTTATACGGACTTAAACAAGCATCCAGAGAATGGTTTTCTAAATTGGTTTCAGAACTTACTAATCAAGATTTTGTCCAGTCCAAAAATGATTACAGCTTATTCATTAAACGAAATGGTTCTCTGATTACTATCATGGCTGTTTACGTCGATGATATCATAGTAACAGGTAATGATCTTGATTCCATTAATCATATTAAAGCACATCTTCATAGTGCATTTAGTATCAAAGATTTAGGCCTGTTACATTATTTCTTGGGCATTGAGGTTGGCTACTATTCTAATGGCATTACACTCAGTCAACAAAAATTTACCAAGGAATTACTACATGAATGTCCATTTGATTTGCCTACTAAAGCTTCAACACCTCTTCCATTGAATCTCAAGCTTAATACTACTGATGGTATTCCACTTTCTGATCCTACTGTTTATCGTTCACTGGTTGGAAAACTCAATTATCTAACCAACACTCGACCTGATCTGAACTATGCTGTTCAGGTCCTTAGTCAGTTTATGCAATCTCCACGGTCGACACATCTTACAGCTTTACTACATACTCTTCAATACGTATCTACTTCTCCCAATAATGGTATTTTACTTCGAGCATCAAACACTCTTACACTACAGGCTTACTCTGATAGTGACTGGGCTGCTTGTCCAATGTCCCGACGATCTGTAACAGGTTATATCTTGTTGTTTGGTGATTCACCTATCACCTGGAAATCTAAGAAGCAGGTAACCATATCTCGTTCATCATCAGAATCTGAGTATCGAGCTATGGCATCTGCAGCTGCAGAGATCACCTGGACTGTTCGTTTATTGGAAGAACTTGGAGTTACTAACCTAAAACCTGTTACTCTACATTGTGATAACCAATCTGCAATTCATATTGCCAAGAATCCAGTTTTCCATGAGCGTACGAAACACATTGATATTGACTGTCATTTCACACGAGATAAAGTTCTTGATGGGCTTCTTCAGCTCACTTATCTACCCACTCAGAATCAACTAGCTGATGCTTTCACAAAAATTCTACCTTCACCTCAGTTCCAACAGCTTTTATCCAAGTTGGGAATGTATTCTACCCTTCCCAACTTGAGGGGGGATGTTAATAATATTGACACAGAAAACTCAGCTAATACAACAAACTCACGAGCAAATAAATCGAGCACATCAAGTTGCACAACAATTAAGTTAAACACGTCAAGTTGCACAGCTCCAAGTTACACAGCTACAACACATCAACGGATGATGCTCTACAACACATCAACGGATGATGCTCCCTTATAACACATCAACGGATGATGCTCCCTTATCATATCTAGCTGGCAATTAGAATAACAGATTTTCCCTCCAGTAGATTAGCTTATATAATGTATATATACACGCAGCTTGTACACGAGTTAGTTAGTTTTTGCACATTCTCTCTGTAACAAACTTTGTATAGTTTTCTTCTTCTTTGAATGAAATGTAAGATTCATTTCATCAACATTTATAGCTGAGATTTACAGAAAATAACATCCAGCTAGTTCAAAGTTAAATGAAACATAAATTTCAACTGTTGATCTCGCATCAAATTGATCTCCAATTTCAAAGGGCTTTTCCCCGACTCTTAATTCAGGTTGTGAAATCAGAAAAAATGTCTAAATATAAACATAACAATAACATTAGTAACAAATATTTTGTTATAAGAATTTGAACTACTACTACCAGATAGGGGGTGTTCGTTTGGTTTGGTTTGGTCCAAACTATTAAAATCTGGGAACCAAACCAATATAAACGTTTTAATATAATGGACTAGTGTGCATCATGCGATAATTGTTTCTAATTCAACATATAAAAAAGATATCCACAGCTTTTAGCACATATATGGTATGGCAGCAGCCACTTCATGCTCAGATACACGGAGTACAACATATAATGTAGGAAGAGATTATATTATATGCGCTATGGCATTTGCCTTGGCCAAAAAATAAATTAGTAGCATGCTAGAATAAAGTTTCTAGAAGAGCCAATCAATATCAAAAGTATGTCGAGTAAAAAATTAGACTCGTGTCGTATTCACCTAGAGTCATCTACTCCGGCAGCTGCAGCCGATTGTTCCTTTGGTTCCTTGACAACAGTAGAATGTTTACTTTTACCAGGACCAGCAGAAACTTTAACCGTTGCTGGTCTTAGTAATCGATCACCAAGTAGGAAACCTCGGCGGAATTCTTGAACTATAATACCTTCCTTGTACTCTTGCGATGGCTCACGTGCTATGGCTTCATGCAGCTGCACCAAAACGATACCAATTACAATAATAAATGGCATCATACATTAAATTTTATACTTCTCTAGTCACTTCTAAATTTTAATAAAGATCCGGACACACCCTTTCCCTTCTAAATTTAATTGCATCTTGTCTGCAACAGTTTATATGTACAACACATGGTAATGCAATGCAAGCCTTTACATAGGTGAAGCACTAAAGCAAATCTCCTCTTACAAAGAATGGCGCAAATTTGATATGGCACATTCACATAAATATTAACAGTAACTACTGGAAAAGGGTATGGATGTTAAAGAGCTTTTCTACTAAAGCAAATGATTTTTAAACCCTAAATAAAATATACAGGATTTATTATCAGATACATATTACAAAGATACCACCAAATAACAAAGAGAAGCAATCATGTAAACGAACTTGCAAAAGTTTGTATCACTGTACAATCTAAATCTTTAGGTCGTGCTAATTGTAGACAAAACTTTCAACTAGATTTAATGAAATGAGAAACTTTTGGGCAGAGTTGATCTCAGGGTTCAGTATCAGCGCTAACCATATAAAACTGAATGGCCTAAGTAAAGTTTTTATATTACTGATTGCCAAAAAAGAAAGTGAAAAGACATAAATCTTAATCGCAACTACATTACAAAAGCATTAATATTACATGTCCATCCAGACATGCTACCTATTGAGTCGGCATATACTTCATAATTGCACTGCCATGCAAGTTCATGTGCCATTGGAGAGCGTTTATAATGTAAATAGGGTCCATATATGTTATTCCTCCTCAATCATTTATAGATTTTTAAAGGTCCTGTAAATTAAGCAACTTCATGAAGAGCACGGAGGGCTTCAAAGAGAAGACACTGTTTACAAGGTGTTCAGATGGGAATTAATAAAAAAGCGGTTTAACACATATATGCACAAAATTAGGAGTGAGTGAAGCATTTGCTCCTGCAAGTTGTCTGAGATGAGTCAAACCTAATTTTGAGCTCTTCTGCAAGGTTTAAAGCCATGCTAAGATTTTAGTGCTTGCTGGGGTACATAGTCACAATATGAAATGTACGCCTCGTTATTTATTATGGTGGATCATTGACAGCAGAAACACCAGCCATCAAGGGACAAGAGCCCTTTACTCTTAAAACTATTTAGGTCTCTAGCAGTCAATTGTTCAAAGGACTTGTACCTCTTTGTATGTCATTACCAAAAGCTAAATGTCTAATACTTTCCATCTACTATCATCCTTTCTTATATTTACTGAACTTAGTGAAAGAACACAGTTGCAAACAAAAAAACAAAAAAAAACTGGGAATAGCAATGAAAAGCAACCATTAAAAATTTCAACTCACCAAGGGATCGAATGGCTTCCCAACAGTAGCAACAACAGCTACACGTAAGCTTCTCATAATCTCCACAAATTGCTTATATATACCCTGGTAACTTGCATCGATCTTTTTCTCTTGATCTGTCTGTAGTTTGAGTTGTTGCTTGGCTCTCTCAAAATTATCAACCATGGGCAAGAGGCTCCGAATAACTTCCCCCTCAGCATCACTCCTTATTGTAAGTTTCTCCTTTTCTGATCTTTTCCTGAAATTATCGAAGTCTGCTTGTAAACGTATATATCTTTCCTTCCCCGACTTCATCTCTGCTGTCAGAGTTGAAGTTTTCATGACCAACTCATTTTTCTCATTTTCAACTGTGCATATCATCGACTCGACTTCAGACGTGGTCCTCTCATCTCCAATCAAGACAGCCTCCTTGTAAACTTTTAGTAGGGACTTCAAAGAAGGCTTTTTCTCTTCTCCATCATTTACTGTGTTTTTTATGTCATCTAGGTGAACTTCATCTTGATCATTTATCTACCAAATAATACAGTTATGAATTGAATATAGGCAACATGTTACAAATAACAACAACAATTCACACTTCAACATAAAAATTAATAAAATTGTACGAAGAACATCTTGTATTTAATCTAGGATCATTAGGTGGAATTTAATTAACAAAACAATTCGAAGACTAATCATAAACAACATAAATGTCCTACAAAAGTTTGAAAAAAAAGGGTAGGCAGGAAATAGGTCTAAAAGGAACAGTAATTATTAGAAGATCAAAGTCAGTACTTGACAATTCAAAATAAAACAAACAAACAAAAGAAAGAAAAGACAAGTGTTATGTTTCTCTTACAACTTATAGGTACGCACTACTTAGTCTTAGAGTACAAAGCCCTATCAAATTAGCAATAAAATGAATCCATGCATATCTAATTCCTCTGCTTGGTAAGCTAAGACAATGTTAGAGGTTCCAAAATAATTACCAAATGGTGCACCCAAATGGTAATGACAATGCTAGAGATCCGTAATATTTGCCAAATGGCACACAGAAACCATTTGGTAATATTTCGGACCAGTAACATTACTCGGAACTTAAAAGCCAGACTACAAATTTCAACAATTACAAGAAAGCAACTATTCAGTAATCATTTCTTCAAAATTCCATATCAAATAAAGATAATGTTTTTCATGAACCAATTACACATGTGCTCACACAAACTTGAACAAACAATAAGGAGCAAGAAATTCCGATTCATACGAGCTCATACACTTAATTTCTATCAATTTTACAATCAAACTCTCTCGATTCACAAAGCAAGAGGTACCTTTTTTCGTTAAAATTCAAATTATAAGTTATTAATTGTTACTATTTGACAAACCCATCAATTAATTAAATAAACATATACATATACATGAAGAAAGAGGGTACCTGGGAAGGAAAATTGGAAGCTTTGACTGAAAAAGAAGAATTAAAATAAAATGGGGTTTTAGTGTTTGATAGAAATAATAATGGAGAAGTGGATTTATTAATTGGAAAAGATATAGTAGCAGTAGGATTGAAATGAAGACAAGAGGTTGGTTTTTTGTAAATTAGGGTTTTTGGGGGATTGTAGAGAGAGAAATTGTTAGAGAGAGAAACTGCCATAGTATGAATGTATAGTATAAACCAAACCAAACCAAACATACCCAGTATATCCCGCTCAGAGCAGGGTCTGGGGAGGGTAGGATGTACGCAGACCATGCCCCCACTTTTGGAGCGGGGAGGCTGTTTCCGTGAAGACCCTCGGCTAAGTGCCCGACATACAAAGAGTGTGGTAAATACAAAGGAAACCAACTGGTACGGAAATGATCAAAGCCATACCTGAGCCCATGGCGTTCTCCACATGGGGCCTACCTGACTGCGAAGGTTTATGATACTCATAACTTGAAGCGCACCAAGCACACGAAAATCCTGCACAGGGACAGCACCGCGCCAAGATTCCTGAGACTGCAAAACCAGAAAACAGAAGATACTAACAAAACATAAAGTGAGAAAGTTACAGCCGAACTACAAAATCGCTAACCGAGACAACCCAATTCTGATGCTCTCGACAATCGATCCGCACCCTAAAAGAGAATCTACCACTCTGATACGTCGCCTCCAAGCCGACCTATCTGCTAACATGGTCTCGTTTAAGTCTAAAGCCTTCAAATCCAGTTTGAGCTGCTCTTCCCACGACCTCCTCGGTCTGCCTCTCCTCCTCGCCCCACCAACCGAGAGACTCTCGACCCTCCTCACTGGGGCTTCAACCAGTCTCCTACGAACGTGGCCGAACCATCTCAACCTACCTTCCCTAAGTTTCGCTGAAAAAGGCGCCACTTCAAGTTCGCTCCTAAACACCGAATTTGGGATTCTGTCCAACAACGTGCGCCCACAAGACCACCGCAACATCCTCATTTGTATAGTATGATGAAACCAAAAGAGCAGAGTAGAAAGAGAAGGCCCTAATTTCTAATCTTTACTTCAGCTGGAGGAGCTTCTGGATTTTTTTTTATTTTTCATAGATTGCTAAATTTGTTTATGCAATAAGCGGGAATTACACTATTATCCTTGATAATATGTCTGACACCATTTTTTATGATTGGTGGACTGGTGGTACACTTTAAGGGATGTCTGCTTTATCATGTAATAAAAAATATTATTTTTAAACTTGATTTCAAAAAATACTTCTAACCTAAAAAAAATACATAATATAAATTTATTAAAAATTAATATTTAATTTATATTGGGTCTACAAATGAAGTTGATACCTACTTTTTGGGTTGCCAATTTTTGGCATGGATAATTAATTCATTTATCCTTCAATTATATGTCAATTTTGATTTAGATTTCTTTACCTTTTTTTTTCAAAAATTTAAGTGCCAATACTAAAAAAGATATTTTCGATACTTTAACTTTAAAATTTCTGATTCACGTTTTTCCATCTAATTTTGACTAACGTCCATTAGTATTTTTTAACGTGGACATTTTTTTTTTGAAAAATAAAATGGATATGTATTACGTGACAACTTATGCGATAAATTATGTAATACATAACCGTGACAACTTTTCAGCACATTTTCTTCACATTCTAAACTCTCTCTCTATTCAAGCTTTACTAGCCGTTATCGGCATCTGGTGTATACTGACCGGCGGTCCGCCGAAAACCTTGACAAACCACAGCAATCTTCATTTTATTTCAATTCTTTTTCCGTTCTGTATCTTTTGTTTAGTGGGTTTTGGTTTCTTTGGTTTTATTTCATTCGTTTTTCCCAGCCGCTCTTACTACCTGTTTGTTCTTCACTTCCTGTTGTATTTTTACTTCGTTTGTCTTCTCTATTTTTGCTACCTGTTCATTTGTCTAGCTGCGTCTCTACCGTCCCGTCTATCTGTTCTGTCTCCTTAACATCCACCCCAACTCTTAACTTTAATCTTCAACCACAACATCTCCTCCTTCTCTCCGCCATTTTGGATCGGTTAGCTTAACATTCCTGTTCCCCCGTATTCTCCCTAACTGCGTCCATCTCTGTAAACTCTCTAACCCAATCTCTCTTCTTTTCGTCACCGTAGCCGTTTCTCAGTCTCAGTCCGTGCTTCTCGTTCCGTGCTTTTCAAATTTCTCGTACCGTGCTTTTCGCTGTTCAGCCGGTATCTCCTCATCTCGCACCACCTCTCGCACCACCTTTTCGCACCACCTTTTCGCTACCCTCAACTTCTCTCAGCTACCACCCTCTTTTGCCACCTTCGTCCCTTCCGTCTCCGCCTTCCACCCTTTCTTATCTATTCGTCCCCACCTTTTTCAGCAGTTCTTTTTAGTACGCCCTTATCTCCTCTTTGTTTTACTTTATTTTTAGTGTTTTGGTAGCTGGTCGGTGTTCTGGTCGGGTCTCGTGTGTGTTATCCGTTGGCTTCTCGCTTTATTCGTATGTTTTTATATTCTTTCTTCTCTGTTTTGGTGTATGTTCTGTTTTATATTTTTTTATTTTATTTAGTCGTTTGGTTGTACTGTTATTCGTTTGTTTTATCT
Source organism: Saposhnikovia divaricata (assembly GCA_036435485.1). NCBI lineage: Eukaryota > Viridiplantae > Streptophyta > Magnoliopsida > Apiales > Apiaceae > Saposhnikovia > Saposhnikovia divaricata. The sequence continues at coordinate 55,024,959 of CM071598.1, forward strand.
CGTTTGTTGTGTCCGGCTATTTGTTTGCTCTGGTTTATTAGGTTTGTCGATGTTGCGTAATTTGCGTATTGGGAGCTGGAATTTAGGTACCTTGACGGGCAAATTTCTGGAGCTAGTGGACGTGTTGAAGAAGCGTAGAGTGGATGTGGCGTGTATCCAAGAGACGAGGTGGAAGGGGGCGCGGTCAAGAGGTGATTCAAGACATGTACGCCCAAGCTAGTTCTTGCGTTCGGACCCCAGTGGGGGACTCCCGTTTCTTCCCGGTTGAGATGGGGCTCCATCAGGGGTCGGCCCTGAGTCCTTTTCTTTTCGCCCTTATCCTTGACGTCATGTCGCGGGGGATTCAGGATGCTGTCCCTTGGTGCATGCTCTTCACGGATGATATCGTGCTAGTGGCGGAATCGAGGAGGGAGGTGAACGACAAATTGGAGATTTGGAGATCTACTTTGGAGTCTCAAGGGCTACGTATGAGCCGGTCTAAAACAGAGTATCTCTGGTGTAACTTCAGTGGTGAGGCTAACATAGAAGGGGTGGAGGTTAGGATTGAAGATCAGACCGTCCCGCAGACGGACAAATTCAAGTATTTGGGTTCGATCATCCAGAAGGAAGGGGAGATTGAAGACGAGGTCTCGCATCGTATCAAGGCTGGGTGGCTAAGGTGGAGGGCAGCGTCAGGGGTTTTGTGCGATAAGAAAATCCCTTTAAAGCTGAAAGGGAAATTCTATAGAGCGGCGATCCGTCCTGCGATGCTGTATGGTTCTGAGTGTTGGGCGGAGAAGAAGGCTCTCATGAGCAAGTTGGAAGGGGCTGAAATGAGGATGTTGAGGTGGTCTTGTGGGCGCACGATGCTGGACAGAATCCCGAACTCGGTGTTTAGGAGCGAGCTGGAAGTGGCGCCGCTTTCTGCGAAAGTTAGGGAAGGTAGGTTGAGATGGTTCGGCCACGTGCGAAGGCGGCTGGCGGAAGCCCCAGTTAGGAGGGTCGAGAGTCTGGCGGTTGTTGGGGCAAGGAGGAGAGGCAGGCCGAGGAGGACGTGGGAAGAACAGCTCCGGATGGATTTGAAGGCCTTAGACTTGAATGAGACCTTGCTCGCGGATAGGTGTTCTTGGAGGCGGCGTATCAAAGTGGTGGATTCCCTTTTAGGTTGTGGATCTGTTGTCGAGAGCCTCAGAGTTGCCTTGTCTCGGTTAGCGATTTTTTAGAAGCTCGACTTTAGAGCTCTCACTCCTCTTTTTTCAGTGTTTTCTGTTTTCTAGTTTTACAGTTGCAGGGAGCTTGGCTAGGTGGTTTCTCTGTGCGGGACTTTCCGTGTGGTTGGAGCGCTTCAAGCTAGGAGTAGCATTAATCCTCGCAAATAGGTAGGCCCCATGTGGAGAACGCCATGGGTCTCAGGTATGTCTTTTGTCCATTTCCGTATCATTTACGTGGTTTTCTACACTTTATGTATGTTGTGCACTCAGCCGAGGGTCTTCACGGAAACAGCCTCCCCGCTCTAAAAGTGGGGGTATGGTCTGCGTACAACCTACCCTCCCAAACCCTGCTATGAGCGGAATATACCGGGTATGTTTGGTTTGGTTTGGTTTGGTTTATAACCGTTTCACTTTTCTCCCTCTTCCTACTCATCCGTTTGAGTTCATCGAAATTCGAGTTTACCAAAATTTATTAGAATTCGAGTTCATGGAAATCGTAATACACTCATATATACCATATTTATACACACATATAAAGTTAATAAACTTCAAACCCTTAAATGAATTCCCTAAAACACACATATCTATACTATTATATAAATTCCGAAACATTGAAAGTTTTGGTACCTATTTTTTGGTACGTAGTGAATTTACTTATTTACCCTTTATTATAAAAAAAATATATATGACATCTAAATTATTAAAACTCCTAAAAAAATATAAAAAAATATAATTAATGATAAGTAGTCGATTGCCTTTTTTCACATTTACTTTTAATCGAAGATATTACCTTTTATAAACACCTAAATCTACACTATGTTATATAAATGTTGAGATTAAAAGTTTTGGGATATTACCTTTTATAAACACCTAAAAACATCAATCGTATCATATCTTTCAATCATTAATATTTCCTTTCGAATATCATATCTTACAATAATTAATATATACCAAAAAATATCACATCATATTTTTCAATTATTAATAAAAGATATTAAAAATCTATATACATTGTTTATAATAAAAAAAACATTAGTATAATTCGTAAACATGAGTATATTAAATTATATTAAATTAAAATTAATTAATTTTATAATAGCCAAAACATTAAATATTTTGTTACCTATTTTTTGGTATATATTTTTTAGTATTTCATGAATTTACTTATTTAACCTTCATTATTAAAAAAAATATACGATATTTATACTATTAAAATACCTAGAATAAATAATAACATAATATAATTAATGGTAATTAGACGATTGCCTTTTTCACATTTAATTTTAGTTGAAGATATTACCTTTTATGAACACCTAAAAATATCAATCATATCGTATCTTCCAATCATATCATATCTAGCAATAATTAACATATACCCAAAAATATCACATTATATCTTATAATCACTAACAAAATATAATAGAGAAATCCGTGTACTATGAATAATGATCATTAAATTTTTAGTAAAAAATCAGAAATGTTAAATCTAATGATTAAATATATTATATAATTAAATTAATTTACTAAAATTTCAAGGTTTGAATTCTATCAACGACATATTTATTTTAAAATTTTAAAATATAAGTTTTAAACCATGCATATCATTAATTAAATTTATATTAAATTATTAAAATTAAAATTATATGATATCTAAACTATTAAAACTCCTAAAAAAATGTAAAAGAATATAATTAATGGTAAGTAGTCGATTGCCATTTTTCATATTTACTTTTCTTCGAATATATTACCTTTTATAAACACCTAAATCTATACTATGTTATATAAAAGTTGAGATTAAAAGTTTTGGGATATTACCTTTTATAAACACCTAAAAACATCAATCGTATCATATCTTTCAATCATTAATATTTCCTTTCAAATATCATATCTTACAATAAGTAATATATACCAGAAAATATCACATCATATTTTTCATTTATTAATAAAAGATATTAAAAAATATATATACGATATTTATACTATTAAAACACCTAAAATAAATAATAACATAATATAATTAATGGTAATTAGACAATTGCCTTTTTCATATTTACTTTTAGTTGAAGATATTACCTTTCATGAACACCTAAAAATATCAATCATACGTATCTTCCAATCATATCATATCTAGCAATAATTAATATATACCCAAAAATATCACATTATATCTTCTAATCACTAATAAAATATAATAGAAATCCGTGTACTATGAATAATGATCATTAAATTTTTAGTAAAAAATCAGAATCGTTAGATCTAATGATTAAATATATTATATAATTAAATTAATTTACTAAAATTTCAAGGTTCTAATTCTATCAACGACATATTTATTTTAAAATTTTATAATATAAATTTTAAACCATGCATATCATTAATTAAATTTATATTAAATTATTAATATTAAAATTAAAATAAAATATTTTAAATAATGATTTATCAAAATATAATTGTAACATAAAATAAAATTTGTTATATATCAAAAAAATCCGTGCATCGCACGGGTTATAAGCTAGTCAATCCTAATTTTCAATCCGTCCATGAATGATGGTACTGATTACGTATGGGGTCCTGGTCTCTGATAATCGATTGTCAGGGACTAGTTATTTAACAATCAGTGTCCCAGCTGTTGATCCAACGGCTGGGATTAAAAGAAAATTTTTTTACCTGTCCGCTATAATTTTCCGCGGATAGGCCCAGTCCTATCCGCGAAAAATTATAGCGGACAGACAATTAGCCTATCCGCGGAAAATTATAGCGGACAGTGAAATTTTTTTTATTTTTTAATCTCAACCGTTGGATCGTTGATCCAACGGTTGATCCAACGGCTGGGACACTGATTGTTAAATAACTGGTCCCTGACAATCGATTGTCAGGACTAGGACCCGCATGTATGTATATACAGTTGTGTTTGTTTGGTGTATTATTTTTTATATTCTAAAATTTTGAATTTGAGTGATTTGCGAAGAAAATTATAAAAAGTTTTGCGAAGAAAATTATAAAAATTTGGTGGATTTATGATAGGTTGATAAAGAACAGGGTGTGATTGATGATGTTATCGAATTTTGGCTTGATCATGAGCGATCATGGTAGTGGCAAGTGATTAGATGAAGATAGAAAAAAAAAAAAAAGAATGGATATGTGTAAAAAATCTATATTATTATATAAAATCGAAATATTAAAAATTTTGGTTTTCGTTTGGTTATTCTATTTATTAAAATAAAAGTTTTGGTTTTCGGTTTAATGAACGTTAAAATTTTAGTAAAAAATCATAACTGTTAGATCTAATAATTAGATATATTATATGTTTAAATTAATTTACTAAAATTTCAAGATTCGAATTCTGTCAACAACATATATTTTTTTTTAAATTTTATTATACTAATATATTAAAATCGAAATTTTGAAAGTTTTAGCTTTCGGTTTGGTCATCCTATTTATCTTTTATTATAATACCTGAGTCTACTACACCATCCAGTTACTTAACCATATATTCGGTTAACCAATCAAAAAAATATGAATTATTTTAGGACCAATCAGATATCAATTCCCAAATTCTAGACCAATAAAATTATCTAACATAATTCCTAATATAATTTTACTTCCTATTTTTTTCAACCATAGTTAAATTCATCAACTATTCTATATTGGCAATTCCTAAATTTTAGACCAATCTAACATAATTTCTAATATAATTTAACTTCCTATTTTTTTTAACCATAATTAAGACCATGACCATTCTTTAAAATGAAAAATATGAATTATTTTAGAACCAGATATCAATTCCCAAATTCTAGACCAATAAAATTATCTAACATAATTCCTAATATAATTTTACTTCCTATTTTTTTTAACCATAGTTAAATTCATCAACTATTCTATATTGGCAATTCCTAAATTTTAGACCAATCTAACATAATTTCTAATATAATTTAACTTCCTATTTTTTTTTAACCATAATTAAGACCATGACCATTCTTTAAAATGAAATTGAACACAGAAAAGTTGAAAATAAGACGTGGTACCAAACTGCAACACAGCCTGACAACGAAGAGAATTTAGAATAAAAAGAGTAAGTTGCTGCAAAGCCTACAATTTCATGAACCGAGGTTAAACTTAAAAATTAGCTGACATTATTAATAATTTTAGGTAAAAAGTTTAGGAAACAGGGAATAAGCGTATTATAATTTTTATTGTTATTGGTAAAATATTATATTGCTTAATTTTAACTTTTTATTTATTATAAGAATTGAGTCTACCACAATTTACAGCTAATATGTAGTTAACAAATCAAAAAAAATTATGAATAATTTTGGGACTAATTTTGGCATATATTTAAATTTTAGATTAATCATGTTATATTAATAATTTTACTTATTTAACATACCTAAATTTTAAATGATTCATAACATTCTCATCCTACTTTATTAACATGTTAGTTCACAACTCTAATTTAAATATAATTATGATTTTATTTAATGTATTCACATAAAACATATTTTTAAATAACAAAATGTTTACAAAAAATTCATTATTTTAATTTGAAATCAATCATTATACACTATCAAATATTTTAAATTAACTTTCATGATTAAATATTTATCAAATAATCATTATTTTAATGTAAAATCAATCACAATTATATTACAATACATTATAAATTGATTTTTAATATATATATATATATATATATATTATAATTATAACCGATTTTGAATATTTATAATCTATGCATAGAGATAGTCAGATTTCTAGACGTAAATAGATTTCCAATCATATTTATTTTTTACATTCCTATTATTTTGAATTGAACCAAGATGTTAATTTGCGCAAATTAGGCATTTTTATATAGTCTATTTAATTTTATAAATAAACACTTATAGATATTTATTCATTAATTATATTTTCATATAAAAGCGTTAGATCTTAAATAGATGGATCAGAACTGTTAGGTCTATTACTAAAAAAAATATTTGATTATTAGTAGAATTATTAGATTAAAATACTAAAAAATATATTTTAATAATTTGAACCAAATGCACACCATATATATTTTAATTATTTAAAATATTTAACAAAGCTAACAAAAAATATAAGTTATTTTAGAGGCAAACAAAATTCACTTTTAAATTTTAAATCAATCAGACATATACAATTTTTTTTGTTTACCATACTTATTATTATTTTCTATTCATGATTAAAATAAATTCAAATATAAATATTCTCTTAATTTAATAAATTTATGTATTACATGCTTTTTAATTTTATTACTAATAAATAATATTTACTCTAAATGTATGTAATAAATGATTGCATATGTTTATATATCTTTGAGTTATGATTTGTTTAAAATATCATTTATTAGAATATCTTTGTGAATAAGTTTATCACAAATCTGAGTCCACCTAAATTTTTATACCAATCGAATTATATCTAACATGTTTTTGTATTTTAATATAAATTTTACCTTTGCACCAAAATTAAAAACAATTCGAATTAAACTCGATAAAATTGATTTTTCTTATATCAATTAACTAAATTAATAACTAATAATTTTGATTAACAATTAACAAATAAAAAATCTACATTAAATAAAGTACCTAAAATATGAAAATTTTATCATAATCCAGAACAAACTCAATTACGAAATTACTAAACCAATTAAATCATTACACCAAATTTAAGCGTTTCTCTCCGTCTTTCATTAGACCTAGCCAATTCCGATAAATCAAGTGCATGCATCAATTCTCCTCCTAATTGAATAATATCAATTTTAGTTAAGGTACCACTTTGTATCTCTTTATTATATGGCATAGTATATTTCAATAGATTATCTTTATATTTCGATTATATATATATATATGAATCGTATATTTTGTGTTTTAATTATCTAATAAAATCGACTACAAAAATTAATAGAAAATGACCTATATTTTCATCATCCTCAATCTGAATTTTTCTAGAATTACTTTTTATATGATTATTTAATAACCAGTTCCAACAATTCTACAACTAACTGAACTGCCGACATCAATCCTTCCCACATTCTAATACCGATTTGTCCACATTTTTAGGCGTGCCTCTAAATAAATACTATTTTTATAATGTTGGGTTGCCAGTTTTATCATTCATAACTTACCTGCAGCATGGTAACTAAAATATCAATTGTATCATTGTCTATATATTTGAAAGTACGATGTAGGTTTCTAATAATACCTTTTTAGAGGGGTCAATGCCCATATAAGATTAGTTTCTCAATTACTTTGAAGTAGAATTTTCATAGACTCTTGGAAGTTGTTTTCTTTTTAAGGAAAACACACAAGTCACATTCAATGAAAATGCATTAAGTATTTTAATTTCTTTGATACATCAATCAAAATTCTTTATCCATCATCAACTTAATTGCTAATGGAGTTAGATGAATGACCAAATATATGTATATTTGATGTGATATATGTGTACATAAAATATTGATTTCATAGGTATATTAATTTTTTTTTTTTGACGAACAAAAAGATTTTATTAACATTCAAATATCGGAACCCATCCGGAACAAACCCCCGAACTGTCAATTACAACCTCCATCTTTTATGTTTACATATTTTTTTTATTTTTAAGGTTTAAAAATTTTATATTCTCTTATGTCTCATATTCTTCTCCACTTCCAACCTTTTCTCCACTTCTAACCTTTTTCACCTCCATCTTTTATAAACTTATCAAATTGATGTATATGAGACATATGTGTGAACTTAACAAATTATAACAACTAGAAGCTTTTTCATTATAAATTTTGTTTATGACCTTTTACAAGGCCAACAAACAAATCTGCTACAAAAAATCACTCTCTCTACTTCTTTGATATTATATCACACCGCAGTTAGCATCCTTATCCCTCCCCCAAACTAACCATGACTACCGTATTTGTAAATTATGAAGCATTTTTATTTGAAAATTTGAATTATTAGATTGAGAAAATCTCAATGTTTATGAAATCTACTATTGCCTACTCCCTCCAAAAATGTCCAGTTTTAGTCTTTTCTTATATTTTATGGATCTACATAATAGGTATTGAATTTTGAATGTGAGTGAATTCCATGTCATGGTTAATGACTGTTACAACGTATCCGAGAATATAAGGTGAATTTCATTTGTACCACTTTAGAAAACACAAAATTCACTTTATTTATTAATATGCCACCGGAATATACGTAAGGAAGGATATGGCACTAATAGGACATGTACTCTTTATAAAGTAATTTATGATTTGGCTACAAACTTTTGTTACCGCAATTGCATTCGAAAATGTAAAAAATATATGACAAACATGACCATTTGACCTCTGTCTTTACCAATATTAGTAATACATTTTTGACCTCGAAGATAAAACACAATTTTTTCTTATATATAGTTTGAAGATTACTGAATAATACATATATATATATATATATATAACTTTTTAATTTGATTAAAATATATATCTTAGTCTTTTATATTGGTTAGTGACATAGCAAACATCTCTATGAGCTTGAAGGTCATATTTATGTTGATGACACATTACGGGAGAAAAATGATCGCGTTGGTCATATTTAATCCAATCAAATGTCAGGTTTATTGGTTTGGTCGGCTGAAAAATAATCGCGTTGGTTCAATTTGATCGACTTGGTCAACCAATAAACACCCATATTTGCAAATATATTGAGCTAGGAAGTTACATCCGTGTGTAACGTGATTGATCGGTTAACAGTGTGTTAAGGTCACTGATAATGAGCTAATTTAATACGATAAAATTTTTATTTTATTACATTTTATATAGTAATATTAATTTGTCATGGGTTCAAATGCTTCCAGAGTTATGCCTTGAAATATTAGTCATCCAATTTTGTTTCTTATTTCTTATTATTATCCTTAATATAATTTCTTCATTGCACAAGAGAAAAAAAGATACAAAGAAGTCTTCGATGCTTTTGAAACTTTTCTTGAATTAAAATGAGATTTTTTATAAAATTGATAAAGGAAAAATTGAACAAAAAACCAATTGGAGGTAATATGCATAAACAGGCCCAATTAGCAGTATTGCAGGACCATTTAGCATCCTCCAAAAAATTGATCACTTTCTGTTTTGTTTGAATTTATCGAAGGAAAAATGTGTACTTGCTTTATTTTTCTATTAATTATATATTTTTATTATTTTCTATGCTCGATTCTCAGGACAAGTCTATATTGAACTGAAATTTCGGTGAAAGTAGCATAAAATGTAGTAAAATCATTTGGGAAGAAAAACAAAATATTTTATTTTGAAAATTATAAATGTTTTTTCTAACTATTTTAAATTTTAAAATTGTGCTTTTCGGCGCGTAGCACGGGTAAAATGCTAGTTAAAATAAAAGTTTTGGTTTTCGGTTTGGTTATCCTATTTATTAAAATAAATAATGACATAATATAACTAATGATAATTAATCAATTGCATTTTTATTAAAATTCGAGTTCATCGAAATCGTAATACACTCATATATACCATACTTATACATACGTATAGAGTTAATAAACTTCAAACCCTTAAATAAATTCCGTAAAACACACATATCAATCCTAATTTTCAATTCGTCGATGGTACTGATTAATGATTATGTATGTATATACAGTTGTGTTTGTTTGTTGTATTATTTTTTATATTCTAAAATTTTGAATTTGTATGATTTGCGAAGAAAATTAAAAAAATTGGTGGATTTATGATAGGTTGATAAAGAAGAGGGTGTGATTGACGATGTTATCGAATTTTGGCTTGATCATGAGCGATCATGGTAGTGGCAAGTGATTAGATTAAGATATAAAAAAAAAAAATGGATATGTGTAAAAATTCTATACTAATATATAAAATCGAAACATTGAAAATTTTGGTTTTCAGTTTGGTTATTCTATTTATTAAAATAAAAGTTTTGGTTTAATAACCGTTAAAATTTTAGTAAAAAATCAGAACTGTTAGATCTAATAATTATATATATTATATGTTTAAATTAATTTATTAAAATTTCAAGATTCGAATTCTGTCAACGACATATTTTTTTTTAAATTTTATTATACTAATATATTAAAGTCGAAATATTGAAAGTTTTAACTTTCGGTTTGGTCATCCTATTTATTAAAATAAAAGTTTTGGTTTTCGGTTTGGTTATCCTATTTATTAAAATAAATAATAACATAATATAAGTAATGGTAATTAACCGATTGCCTTTTTCACAATTACTTTTAGTTGAATATATTGCCATTTATAAACACCTAAAAAAATCAATCGTATCATATCTTTCAAGCATTAATATTTTTTTTCCAATTAAAACATGTTACCATTTTGATTTAAAACTAATCTTATAATCATTAATATATACCCGAAAATATCACACCATATTTTTAATTATTAATAAATATATTAAAAATCCGTATACATTGTTTATAATAGGAAAACATTAGTATAATCCATAAACATGTGTATATTAAATTATATTAAATTAAAAATAAAAAAATATTAAAAATAATGATTATATAAAAACATAATTGTAATATTAAATAAAATTTATAACATAATAAAAGAAACCCGTGCATCGCACAGGCTTTGAAAGTTTGTCAGTTCGATTTTCAACACGATCATCCTAATTATTAAAATAAATAGTAAAATAATATAATTAGTGATAATTAGCCGATTACCTTTTTTTAATTAAAAGATATTTACTTTTAATTGATTGATGATATTTCCTTTTATAAACACCTAAAATATCGTATCTTCCAATCAATAATATTTTTTTAAAAATAAAACGCTTTAATTTTTATTTTAAAATATAATCTTATATACCTAAAAATATAACATTATATCGTCTAATCACTAACAAAATATAATAGAAATCTGTATATAACGAATAATGACCGTTAGATTTTTAGTAAAAAATCAGAATAGTTAGTTCTAATGATTAGATACTCCATCTATCCCATCCATTTCTTTACACTTTCCTTTTTGGGATGTCCCAACCAATTCTTTACGTTTCCTAAAATAGTAACTTTTAATAATAAAATACTTTATTACATCCACTACTTCACTCCACTTTTTCAACACTTTACACTATTACACCCACTAACTCACTTATTTTAACAATAAAATCACTATTAAACCCACTAACTTACTTATTTTAACAATATTACACCCACTATCTTGGTTTCCGTGCAAAAAACAAATGTAAACAATTCCTTGGGACGGAGGGAGTATATTATATGTTTAAATTAATTTATTAAAATTTCAAGGTATTAACTGTACAAATAGCGTCGGTTTTTATACCTTTTGCGATGGGTTTATAACCGACGCTATAGAGATGTTTGCGTCGCCCTTTTGACCGACGCTATAGGTGTATACCTATAGCGACGCCTGCATATACTACGCCATTTGACCGACGCTATAGGTCAATTTGACCGACGCTATAGGTCTAGTCTGTACTAGTGCAACGACATAATTTTTTTAAAAATTTTATAATATAACTTTTAAACCACATAATTTTGCAATCATTAATGCATACCCAAAAATATTACACCATTTTGTTGTTAGATTTTTAGTAACTAATAGGAACCGTTAAAAGTAATTATAAGGTATATTTTATGATTAAAGTACTTTACTAAAAATTCAAGTTTCGAATTCCGTAAACGACATAGTTAACTTAAAATTCTATAATATAAATTTAAATCATGCATATCATTAATTAAATTTATATTAAATTATATTAAAATAATATTAAAATAATTTTTACAAAATAATGATTATATAAAAACATAATTATAGCATAAAATAAAATTTATAACATATTAAAAGAAATCTGTGCATAACACGGGTTATAAGCTAGTATATATGTATATGTGAACATGTAATATCTATTTAAGCTGTCATGTAATTACCTACTTTTTATTTAAGTTTCAACGTCAGCAAAGACTATCGTGTGTTAGTCAAAATTAGATGGAAGGATGCGAATAAAAAAATTTAAAAATAAAAATATTAATAATATTTAATTTTTAGTATAGGAACTTAAACCAAAAATGATATATTCCTCCGTCTCAAAATGCATATTTTTATTATCATGTCAGATGATACTCACATCACATTTAATTTTAATGACTTTTGTTCAATACCTTATCATTAATGGCTCCCGGTCTGGTGCAAACGTATGCACCAGACCTGTTACACAACATACGGCTTCCTCGCCGTTAGATCAACCATCCAACGGCCCTGATTAAAATTTTTTTTTTACCGTACCGCAACAAGTTTCCGCGGTACGGAGCAATTACCAAAATACCCCTGCTCCCGTACCGCAACAAGTTTCCGCGGTACGGTAGCCAACACAGATTCCATTCCCATCACCCTCAGCAATGCTCCCGACCTTCCTGAAGATGATATAAATAAGTAGAACAATATCTTGGCTGCATCTTTAGATTTGGACCACATGTCATGATATACTATATTTTATAATATTGTTGAGAACAAAGATATACACACCTCCCAATAAATTATTCCTTTGGATACTCTTTGTTAATTCCACAACTATGCTCATCATCTTCAATAATTTACTAATAGACCCACAACTAACACATTCAAAAGTGGTAATGTCCTCTTCTTTTTGTGTTAAAAATTCTCAAGTGAGACAAGAACATTTCACTCTTACCATTACAACTCATTGGTGCTGTAATACTTTACAAGTGTACATATTAAAGGATATACATAATGATGCCATTGCCACCACTACTAAGATCACATAAAGTAATTGTGTGATGGCTATATCAGATTTCCTAAAAGCACTAAATAATTTAAGGATTAGTCCCAGGGGCCACTACCAAAAGCTAGTGCATCTTTTGAGCATTGCTGAGGGTGATGGGAATGGAATCTGTGTTGGCTGCCGTACCGCTGAAACTTGTTGCGGTACGGGAACAGGGGTATTTTGGTAATTGCTCCGTACCGCGGAAACTTGTTGCGGTACGGTAAAAATTTTTTTTTAATCAGGACCGTTGGATGGTTGATCTAACGGCGAGGGAGCCGTATGTTGTGTAACAGGTCTGGTGCATACGTTTGCACCAGACCGGGAGCCATCATTAATTTCATTTATTACTGTCCAGAGTCATGAACTCGTAAATTCAACAGTTTAAGCTTTATGTTGCATTCTTTTTATTCATGTTTAGTTTTATTTTTATTTTAGTTGTATAAAATAAAAGTAATATATATTATTGTGTTTTTATTATTTTTATTATTTTGAAAATATATTATTATGCAAAACCTGATTAAATCTTATAATATAAGAATTTAAGGTAATTTTGTTTGAAAGAAAACATAAAATGAAATCTATACTATTATATAAAAACTGAAACATTAAAAGTTTGGTTGGTCGGTTGGTCGGTACGGTACCTGGTGATTTTACTTATTTACCCTTACTCAATTACAGATAAAATCCATTCTAATCAATTTCCTTTTTTAGGTTAAACATACTATCTTTTATATTTTTCAATAACTAAATACTTTCCCTTTTTAGGTAAAATACAATATCTTGTATATTTTATCTAACTAAAATGTCTCCTTTATTAATCCATTTTCTTTTTCAGGTTAAACATATTACCTTTTCTATTTTTCAATAACTAAATACTTTCCTTTTTAAGGTAAAATACAATATTTTTTACATTTTATCTAACTAAAATTTCTCCTTTTTCAAAACCACTACAAGCAATTTTGTTTAATAAAATAACATAATTATATTATAATTACTATTAACTAATCAATTACTTTTTTCAGCCAAAACACGTTACCTTTTCTCTTTTCTTTAACTAAAATGTCTTTTTTTCCAATTATATAGTGGATGGTTACCTTTTTCAGCCAAAACACGTTACTATTTTTCTTTTCTCTTACTAAAACCTCTATTTTTTCAATTATATCATGGGCATTTCTATTTAATAAAAATAAAATAGAAATATTATAATACTAATAATTAACCGAGTACCTTTTTAGGTAAAATGTGTTATCTTTTCTATTTTTTTCTAATTAATTTCTCTTTTTCCAAGAAATATCACGGGAAACATTAATTTCTCATTTTTTTAAAACTATGAGCAATTTTATGTATTAAAATAACATAATGAAATTATAAATAATATAAACTAATCAATTATCTTTTTTACATAAATCATGTCATATTTTTAATTGTCACGTTACCATTATATTTAATCTAACTAAAATCCCTCTTTTTCCAATTATATCACGGGCGGTTCTATTTAATACAATAAACTAATAATAATATAATATTAATAATTAACCGATTACCTTATCAGCTAAAATCTTTTCTATATTTTCTAACTAAAATTCCTCTTTTAAAGGTAAAATACAATATCTTTTACATTTTATCTAACTAAAATTTATCCTTTTTAAAAAATATTACGAGCAATTTTGTTTAATAAAATAACAGAATTATATTATAATTACTATTAACTAATTAATTACCTTTTTTAGCCAAAACACGTTACCTTTTCTCTAACCAAATTCTCTCTTTTTCCAATTATATCATAGATTGTTACCTTTTTCAGCCAAAACACATTAACTTTTTTCTTTTCTCTTACTAAAACCTCTCTTTTTTCAATTATATCACAGACGTTTTTATATAATAAAAATAAAATAATAATTTTATAATACTAATAATTAATCGAGTACCTTTTTAGCTAAAATGTATAATCTTTTCTATTTTTTATAATTAAATTTTCTTTTTTCATAGAAATATAAAATAAAGTAATTAAATTATAATTACTATAAACTAATCAATTACCTTTTGCACCTAGAACATGTTACTTTTTTAATTTCTCTAACCAAATCATCTCTTTTTCTAATAATATCACGGACATTCTATTTAATAAAATAAAATAATAATTTGTAATTACAAATAATTAACCGATTACCTTTTTCAACTAAAACCTATCATATTTTCTATATTTTCTAACTAAAATCCCTCATTTTCAAGAAATATCACGGATAACATTTATATAATTATTATCAAATCATCTCATATAAAAATTTAAGCCTCCAAATTCATGTTTAAAAAAAACAATTTAAATTAATGAAAAAAAATCATATAATATTAAAAAAAATCCGTGCATCGCACGGATTTTAAACTAGTCATCAATAAAAACATGACATGACATATGACGAACATCGTGCGCAATATTTGAAAATTATTCATTCGGTCCCATTTTACATATTACTTCCCATTTTATATTTTGGGATTGTGTAGAATACGGATTACTTTTAAATATTTTAAAATTATATAATTAAATAAAATATAATATAATAATTTATTATGGATATAATTTAAATTTGTAATATTAATTAATAAAATTATTATTAATAATAATAGTTATCTAATAATTGACATTTATTGTTTAGAAATAATAATATAAAATCTTAATGCAAATTTGTTGTTGATGGGATTCCAACCTTAAATATTTAGGAGGGGGTTTAAATATAGAATATTCCTTATTATTAGATATAATGGTTATCATTTATTTACTAAACTAGCTTAAAACCCGTGCGATGCACGGTTTCATTAATTTAAATTAATATTTTTAAAACATGAATTTTGGAGTCTTAAATTTTTATATGAGAAGATTTGATAACAATTATATAAATGTTATCCGTAATATTTACAGAAAAAGAAGGGATTTTAGTTTAAAAATATAGAAAGATGATAGGTTTCAGTTGAAAAAGGTAATCGATTAATTGATTAATTGTTAGTAATCATAAAATTATTATTTTATTTATTAAATAGAATGCCCGTGATATGATTGGAAAAAGAGAGGATTTAGTTAGAGAAAATTAAAAAGGTAACATATTCTAAGGTGAAAAAGATAATTGATTAGTTTATAGTAATTATAATTTTGTTACGTTATTTTACAAAATACAATTGTTCGTAATTTTTTTAGAAAAATGAGAAATTAATATTGTCTGTGGTAAATCTATTAAAAGATGGATTTTAGTTAGAAAATATAGAAAAGATGAAACGTTTTAGCTGAAAAAGGTTATCGATTAATTATTAATATTATAATATTATTAGTTTATTGTAATAAATAGAACCGTCCGTGATATAATTGAAAAAAGAGAGATTTTAGTTAAAGAATATAGAAAGGTAACATGAAATTTAAAAAGGTGACTTGATTTATGTGAAAGAGGTAATTGATTAGTATATAGTAATTATAATCTAATTGTGCTATTTTACTAAATAAAATTGCTGATAGTGTTTTTAGAAAATGAGAAATTAATGTTGCACGTGATATTTCTAGAAAAAAAAAGGAATTTAATTAGAAAAAAAATAGAAAAGGTGATATGTTTTAGGCTTTTAGCTGAAAAGGTAATCGGTTAATTATTAGCATTATAATTCTATTATTTTATTTAAATTAATTAGAAACGTCCTTGAAATAATTGGAAAAGGAGAGGTTTTAGTAAGAGAAAAGAATAAAGGTAACGTATTTTGGCTGAAAAAGGTAATCGTCCAGGATATAATTGGAAAAAAAAAGAGATTTTAATTAGAGAAAAGGTAACGTGTTTTGGCTGAAAAAAGTAAAGGATTAGTTAATAGTAATTATAATATAATTATGTTATTTTATTAAACCAAATTGGCGTAGTATTTTTAAAAAATGAGAATTTTTTGTTATATAAAATGTAAAAGATATTGTATTTTACCTGTAAAAAGAAATTATTTAGTTATTGAAAAATAGAAAAGGTAATATATTTAACCTGAAAAATGAAATTGATTAGTAAAGGAGAAATTTTAGTTAGACAAAATATAATTGATTAGTTTATAGTAATTATAATCTAATTACGTTATTTTACTAAATAAAATGGCTGATAGTGTTTTTAGAAAATGAGAAATTAATGTTGCCCGTGATATTTCTAGAAAAAAAGAGAATTTAATTAAAAAAATAGAAAAGGTGATATATTTTAGTTGAAAAGGTAATCCGTTAATTATTAGTATTATAATATTATTATTTTATTTTTATTAAATAGAATATCCGTGATATAATTGGAAAAAGAGAGGTTTTAGTAAGTGAAAAGAAAAAAGGTAACGTCTTTTGGCCGAAAAAGGTAACCTTCCACGATATAATTGGAAAAAGAGAGATTTTAGTTAGAGAAAAGAGAAAATGTAACGTGTCTTGGCTGAAAAAGATAATAGATTAGTTATTATAATATAATTACGTTATTTTCTTAAATACAATTGCTCGTAGTGTTTTTAGAAAAGGAGAAATTTTAGTCAGATAAAATGTAAAAGATATTGTATTTTACCTTAAAAAGCGATTTATTTAGTTATTGAAAAATTGAAAAGGTAATATGTTTAACGTGAAAAAGGAAATTTATTAATAAGGGAGAAATTTTAGTTAAACAAAATATAAAAAATATTGTATTTTACCAGAAAAAGGAAATTATTTAGTTATTGAAAAATAGAAACCTGAAAAAGGAAATTGATTAGTTAGTTGGATGTATTTTATCTATAATTGAGTAAGGATAAATAAGTAAAATCAACAGGTACCTACCGTACCGACCGACCGACCAAACTTTTAATGTTTCGACTTTTATATAATAGTATAGATATCTAACAGTTCAACTATTGAACCAAACTACCAACAATTATACACATGTTTGCTTATTACTCCCTCCGTCTCAGTATGTCTTTCCTATTTTCACTTTGGACACTGTTCATTATAAGCGGTTGATTGTTAATTAACGCATAATTTATTAAATAAAATATAGTCATGAGTGATCTTGTTGGATTCTTATTTATGAGTACTTTAATACAGTGAAGTTTTTATATTTAGTACTAATACGAAATTCAAGATATTAACAATCAAAAGTGTGTGTTGGCAAACGTGTTTTTAAAAACAGGAAACATATTATGAGACAGAGGGAGTATATATTATTAGTATAGATATGTTTCTTTTGACTATTCCAATTTTACATGTTTTTTTGGACTTTTTAATAGTCAAATTGACCCATTTTTGATTAAATATTAAAATTATTTAATTATTATTTTTGAAAACTAAAAATTATTGTAATATAGATTAGATGTAATTTTAATAATATAATTTTTTATTTTTAAAATTATAATAAATATAAATTTTAATCAAATTTTGATTAATTTAACTAATTAAAAATAAAAAAGGGACACGGAGGGAGTTAGGGGTGTTCAAACAATCCGTTAAACCGTGAATCCGGACCGGACCACAACAATCCGAACCAACAAAAATCGAAACCGTAAAAACCGTTATTATTGGTTCGGTTAACCGGACCGTTTATACATAAATGGTTTGGTTATGGTTTTCAATATTTTAAAACCGATTAAACCAAACCGGACCGTTATATAATAATACGCTAAAAATTCTTGTAGATAGTTATAAGTTAAGATTATAATTTCTAGTGTGTAATGTGTATACGTATATATAATAAAAGGATTAAATTACTTAATAAATATAATATTGAGTTAATTGTCAATATGTTGTAGTTCTACACTAAATTAATTTGTTTACTATTTATATAAATTCAATTGAATTATATAAACGTAATACGTAAATAGTAGACTAAACATTGATAAACAAATATTATAATACATATATGTAGTGTATAATATTAATGTGTATTAAATTTTACTTTATATTTATTTAAATTAGAATTTCATTTTAAGTTTAACAAAAATTAAAAAAATAATATTCTATAAAGTTCAAACCGTGGTTTGAAACCGTACCAATCCGTTCTTCTATGGTCCGGTTTGGTTTGGACTTGGCATCTAAGTGGTCTGGTTTGGTTTTGATTTTTGAAAAACCGTTTATATTGGTTTGGTTCGAAAAAAACAAGAATCCGGACCAAACCAAACCGTGAACACCCCTAGAGGGAGTATTGTTTAAGCGGACAAATACGACTGCCAGCACATTATTCATGTGGATAAACAAAAAATTAATACATTGAAAAATCATATTATTCACACGGATAAACAAAAAAAACTACTTATACATTCAAAAATCAGATTAAACATGCTTGATGCTAGTATGCTACGACATTATATATTTCCTTACGTGGCCTGTGCTTCGAAAATTGTAAATATTCAAGTTAGTGTTTCTATTGAAATGTGGTGTAAATACTAAATAGCTAAGAGTTAATTAAAAAAAGTTATGGTAGAACCTCTATATAATAATACTTCATATAAGAATAATCTCCATATTGTAATAAAAATTTACGATCCTAACTCGGGCCAGTTATATTTAAGAATAAACTCTACATTGTGATATTCCATACATTTTCCTTTATAAAATATCCTCTATATAAGAATAAATATGATTAAAATATATATATATATATATATATATATATATATATATGTAATATCCGTAAATTTTCGAAATATATTTTAATTTTGAGCCGAATTTTAGAGTCTCGTTTTAATTAGTCAGCGGGAGAAAAACGAAATCTTTTTATTAAATAATTATATTAAATATTTGCAATCAATTTGTCCCCCATTTGTTTTATTTCTTTTTATTTATTAATTATCCACTTACCAAAAAAATGATTATGTCTTATACCACCAAATATTCCACAATGTTTTGTCCCCCACATTTGTTAATTCAAATGATTAAACAGAAAAACTCGGTTATTCTTTATATACACAAACAACTTCACTCTTTTTCTCTTAAAACACAAAAGCTCCACCATATATTTTCATACCAAACACAAAGTACAGAGACCAAAACCAAACAGATACATCATTTTGGCACACAAAAAACGAAACAAAAACTAACTCTCTCATTTTCATTCAGTACATAGTTCTATTTCTGCTAACAAAAACACCCCGATACATTAATACACAAAACAGAGTAGAAAAACAACACTGTCTCTTTATTGAACCAAAAACTCGATCCCATTTATACACAGAAAAACAAAGTACAGATCATCAGGTAGTTATATATTTTTTTTCTCTTTTGTTTTCGTTAATTGTTATGTCAATTGTTTGGTTTGTGGGTTGTGTTGTAATCGGAAGAAAGGAGAAGGGTGGTGGTGTGTTACTCGGCGGTGGTGAATAATCGAAGGGGGGATAAGGGAGATGGGCGACGGGGAGAGAAGAGGGGAAGTCGGGAGAGAGGGGTAGTAGTGTGGAGGGGTGTTGGTTCGGTTGAAAATGGTGGTGTTAGTTTGTTCGGTGATGGAGGAAGAGAGTGAGATTGGGAGATAGGAGGGAGAGATAGAGGTAGTGAGAGAGATTGGCGGGGGAGGAAGAGGACGACCGCCACCACAACGGTGGTGGTGTGGTGTTTGTAATCGGAAAAAAGAGAGGTCCGACGGGGGGGGGGGAAAGCTAATCGGGAGAGAGATTTAGAGGGAGAGAGGAGATTGAGAGAGAAGAGAGAGATAGAGGGCAGAGAGATGAGAAAGAGAGAGAGAGAGAGAGAGAGAGAGAGAGAGAGAGAGAGAGAGAGAGAGAGAGATGGTAGAGAGAAAGAGAGGACAGTGAGAGAGATTGTTGTTGGGGAGGAAAGAAAGACATTGACTGTGTTAGACGCAGGGGAGGGGATGGTGGGACCCACGGTGGGAATATGTGGGGCCCACATGATTTATCTGTTAAATAAATAATAAAATAATACGGTACCAATAAAACGATACAGTTTTATTTAATTAGCAATTGAACGTTATAAGTCGAGGTTTTATCAAATCCGAAAACTGGAATCCAAAGTACGCCTAAGAAAAGAATACAAAAGATGAAGTAGATCTAGATCCGTTGCTGTTAGCACAAAATCACGCAAGCGCACGTGTTCACAAGTAATATAGAATGAAGTAGAGTTCGTTCCCACAGAGATTGTATAATTTAGTTCTTGTACCTAAGCATCAATGTATGATTATCGTTCAATGCTAAAACAATGGACAGATTGGTTTTGAGTATCTAAATTAACTAATAAGAATTAATTAACAACTAAATTAATTAACTAAGTGATTTCGAATTACTTATGAGATGGAAAACATGGGATCCTAACTTCAATACAAACTTCCTTTAGAGATCATGCCCTTTTATCAAAACATGTGGTGGTTACGATAACTAATCGGACAACACGAAATAAGTATACGTTACCTTTCAGTACACGCACACCAATCTACACAATATCCACAAAAGATAGAAATCATGCAGGCACCAATTATGCTTAGACCCTATATGTCTATAGAATTTGAAAACATAATGGTTGAAGATCAAGTATCCATAAGATTACAAAAGGTAGTATGAGACGGTTAGAAACACACCACAAACATGAATAATATTCATGGACTTATGCTAGCATGGCAAGTTCTAAATCTAAAGATTCACTGTCGCTTCACTAAAGATTAACAAGATAGATGTTAGCTACGCATCTATATGAATTTAAATACAACCATGCAAGGATATCGCAAATTCACCACACATATATCAAGTTAGGCAATCACATCTAAATTCTGTAAGTAAATCCGTTAGGACCCCATGACGGCGATTAGTTCATAATCGAACCGTTCGACATCATGGGGTTTGATGAAAACATGATAAAGATGAAGAGAATAATGATGAGTAAATCAATGATAACAAAGTTATAGAACAAAGTCGAATAATGATCAAGCATCCAAAAGATACGCCTAGTAAGAATACAAGAAAACTATGACTAGATCTTCTTGTTGTCACGATCCTCGCCTTGGCTTCTCAATCTCGTGCTAAAAAGTGTGTATGTGATGTGAAGTAATCTGATCTCTGGTGTCTGGGTGTGTGTAAATCTGACCTCCCAGCATGTGTATTTATAGCTCAATATTGCCTCTTCTCCAAGCAATTGCCATTCTTGAGTAGGAATTGAAATTGACAAATTCCATCTTTAAATATGATATAGATTGCAAATTCCCTTGTCAAATAAGGCTTCTAGACTATTCCCACCGTCCAAGATTATTTCCATGTCAAATAGGAGAAGAAAACGGCAACATTCCTCTTTAAAATCTGAATTAGAACAGTTTCTGGCGGCCAGTATTCACCATAGCGCGGTCGCGCTGTTCTGTAGTGTAAATGTAGCGCGATCGCGCTCCCCCAATTCTGACAATTCTCTTAGCGCGGTCGCGCTCTCCTCCAGTGTAATTCTAGCGCGGTCGCGCTCCTCTAATACTGTTTCTGCAGAATTTGAGTTAGAAGCTAATTCTTCGTGCGCCGTTTTTACACCTCAACCACTTCTGTTCTAAAAGCCACAAAACACCATAACTATCTGCAAAAACTTAATTCCTGCACAAACTCCACAAAACACATTAAACCACACAAATACTCGAGGATTAAGCGATCAATTCAAGCCAAAATAGAACGATCCAAATGGATAAAAATCCACTTATCACACCCCCAAACTTGAACCGATGCTTGTCCTCAAGCATAAACAGATATAACTATATACAACTAACTAGTACCACTTCCGTAGGTGATCACGGTTGCATTTGGCATATGCAACAAGCCCTTTAAACCCCTAGGCAGCCCTAGTGGACGAGTAAGGTCTCGTGAGGGCCTATAGTGAATGTACCCACAAAATCCAACTGACACAAACGACACAAACAATGCAATGCATGAATGCAACTAATTATGAATGCAAAAGATCCCCTCAAACTAACCAACACCACTTAGCAAGAAAAGATCTCAATGAATGCAATCAATCCAAACAGAGCCCGACTAAATTCCGGTATACTAACAATACATGATCAGAACGTGCGTGTGTGCAATGCTCGACAGATATACTCCCAAACCGGATCAAAATCATACATATTCTTTTCCAAGACAATCACAGGTTTATAAATAGAATGAATGTTAAACTCAAGATCACTTCAGATACACCTCTATACTCCTCTAAAGTAGACAGAAATTCATGCTTTATTATGACTCAAACACAATATGTACACAACACACATGCTTATTTGATCGTGCAATGGATGAGACCCCTAAAGGCTTATACAATAATACCCATGTAGCGAGCGTTGGGTTAGTGGATCCCAGACTATAAAAAGCCTTAGGTCACTAGGCACAAAGTCC
Source organism: Saposhnikovia divaricata (assembly GCA_036435485.1). Taxonomy (NCBI): domain Eukaryota; kingdom Viridiplantae; phylum Streptophyta; class Magnoliopsida; order Apiales; family Apiaceae; genus Saposhnikovia; species Saposhnikovia divaricata. The sequence continues at coordinate 55,048,246 of CM071598.1, forward strand.
CCAAGAACTTAATTGCTCGAGTATTAAAGAGCTCACCCTGATCAATTCTGCATACTCACACTCTCACAACACTTTTTTTTTCTATTTTTGCTTGCTTTTTTGCTTTTCTTTTTTTTTTTCCTCTTTTTTTTTTCACATGGAATCTGGAATGAGAATTCTCAATTCCAACCCTAGACTACTCATAAACATGAGCCGGCTACTAGCCATTTGACGCCTAGCCAACAAACACAAACACAAACACATTAGCATGAAATTCCTGTTTCCCCCAAACTTATATTTTGGTGTTCCTTAATCATCAAGAGAATAAAGCAAATTCTATCGATAATTAAACAAGTGATTAAATCCTAAATCCTAACAAGCATGACTCAACCTAACCCAAGAGCAAACGACGAGACTGTGTAAAAATTTTGTTCATGAAACATGCATGTCAATTTCATCAAAATTTAAAATCAGCCCTCTGTTCATCCTTTTCACACCCACATCAACATCTACCTACCTTATGGCATCAGCTTATTCTAAGGGATCATGAAAAATGCATGTAATGCAACTATATGAACTCACATACAAAACTCGACACACATGCAAACAGAATGCTCTATATGACAGATATCATGCATGAAACTAAACTACACATACAAATATGATGCAATATGAACTCCTACATGCCACAAATATATCACAACAACTACTAATTCCCAAATCCATCACCCCCAAACTTGAACCGATGCTTGTCCTCAAGCATAAACAGATATAACTATATACAACTAACTAGTACCACTTCCGTAGGTGATCACGGTTGCATTTGGCATATGCAACAAGCCCTTTAAACCCCTAGGCAGCCCTAGTGGACGAGTAAGGTCTCGTGAGGGCCTATAGTGAATGTACCCACAAAATCCAACTGACACAAACGACACAAACAATGCAATGCATGAATGCAACTAATTATGAATGCAAAAGATCCCCTCAAACTAACCAACACCACTTAGCAAGCAAATATCTCAATGAATGCAATCAATCCAAACAGAGCTCGACTAAATTCCGGTATACTAACAATACATGATCATAACGTGCGTGTGTGCAATGCTCGACAGATATACTCCCAAACCGGATCAAAATCATACATATTCTTTTCCAAGACAATCACAGGTTTATAAATAGAATGAATGTTAAACTCAAGATCACTTCAGATACATCTCCATACTCCTCTAAAGTAGACAGAAATTCATGCTTTATTATGACTCAAACACAATATGTACACAACACACATGCTTATTTGATCGTGCAATGGATGAGACCCCTAAAGGCTTATACAATAATACCCATGTAGCGAGCGTTGGGTTAGTGGATCCCAGACTATAAAAAGCCTTAGGTCACTAGGCACAAAGTCCCCAAGAACTTAATTGCTCGAGTATTAAAGAGCTCACCCAGATCAATTCTGCATACTCACACTCTCACAACACTTTTTTTTTTCTTTTTTTTTTTCTATTTTTTCTTGCTTTTTTTTTCTCTTTTTTTTTCACATGGAATCTGGAATGAGAATTCTCAATTCCAACCCTAGACTACTCATAAACATGAGCCGGCTACTAGCCATTTGACGCCTAGCCAACAAACACAAACACAAACACATTAGCATGAAATTCCTGTTTCCCCCAAACTTATATTTTGGTGTTCCTTAATCATCAAGAGAATAAAGCAAATTCTATCGATAAACAAGTGATTAAATCCAAAATCCAAACAAGCATGACTCAACCTAACCCAAGAGCAAACGACGAGACTGTGTAAAAATTTTGTTCATGAAACATGCATGTCAATTTCATCAAAATTTAAAATCAGCCCTCTGTTCATCCTTTTCACACCCACATCAACATCTACCTACCTTATGGCATCAGCTTATTCTAAGGGATCATGAAAAATGCATGTAATGCAACTATATGAACTCACATACAAAACTCGATACACATGCAAACAGAATGCTTTATATGACAGATATCATGCATGAAACTAAACTACACATACAAATATGATGCAATATGAACTCTTACATGCCACAAATATATCACAACAACTACTAATTCCCAAATCCATGCCCAAACTTAAAATTTTCAATGCCCTCATTGAAAGTAAATAAGGGAAAAGTAGAAACATACCTACTGACCACCTGGACCACCCTCCTGAGGAGGAGAATCCGGTGGAGGATAGACACCATGTGCTCCAAAAACAGGCCAATCCACCTGCACTCCACTGGCAGCAAAAGCAGTGCCCAGCGCCTGAGTCAACTCCTGTGCAAAATGGCTCTGAGAATCATACATAGCATCCATGCGACGCATCAGCCGTCTGTACTGAGAGGCAACATGAATATCCTCGGGAATCTGAGGTGGCGGAACAGCACCAGCAATCTCATAACCCAAACCCCTAGGATGTGGAACGCCGCCCGGCCACTCCACCATCCTCGCAATAGTCCCAGAATCAATAGCACCACTCGGCAACTGTATCGGCTCGTCCTCAGCCCATCTCACTCCAACCGCCATACATAAACTAGTAACCACAGAACCATATGGAATCCCCCCTGTAGTACTCGCTCTCAAAAACCTCAAGATATTTTGGCTAATCATGTAACCAATGTCAATATAACAACCATTCAGAATCGCCCACAGCAAAATACCCCTCTCCACATTAACCTCGTGCTGATGTGTGGTAGGAAACAAGTTAGCACAGATAAACAAATTCCATGCTCTAGCATACCTGTTCAACGCAGAAGTAGGGAAATGCAAGTGCTCATTACTCCCTGGCTTCATCTTCCACACAGTAACTGGCACACACAACCTAGTGACAATAGCATCCAAGTCTACCTCTGTCCTGGACTTAAAAGTCCAATCCTCAGCACCTGCAGGTCTGGCAGGCAAAGCAAGCAAACGGCTGATAGCAGGCGGTGTATAGTCAACTGTCAAACCCCTAACCACTGAATAACCATTCCGTTCAGCCTTCGCATTCGCATAGAACTCGCGAACAATAGACAACGGAATATCCATAGCCAACTGACAAATAGGCTCCCAACCTCGCGACTGAATCATCGCCACCAGATCTCCATCCAACGGACCAGCTAAAAACATCCTATCCTTGATTACTGTCTTTGACATCAACCTGTTATACTCCGCCCGGGCCTCCACGGAAACAAACTTTTCCCTGGGTCCCTCCGAACTAGAATCGGAATCAGATGAATGATGTCCACTAGAACCACCAGCAAAACGGGTCCTTTTCGGGGCCATTACACAATCTCCAACAAGTAGAAAATATACACAAATAGTAACCCACAGCAACCTAACAGCAATTATCCCAATATACGCAAACTACAATTCGTAGTAACAAGAATAATCAAGAAATTACCCAAAACGAATCTGTAGGAGAAGTAGCACTGCGTAGTAAGCCTCAAATCGATGTATGAACACGAATTCCGAAGCTCCAAAATAGTGGTTTAGGGTTTAAGGGTGTATGTATGTGTATGTATATGAGAGATGTACAAAAAGATAGATGGTATAGTGATTAATTAAAACGGAATTGGGGATTTATAGAGTGATTAGGACTGGTTTTGGGCTGAGATTAGGGTTTCCAACTCGAATTTTGGGCTGAAAATCTGCTCCGGGAATTACTTCTGCACCTCCAGAATCGAAGTAGCGCGGTCGCGCTCTGTTTGTACTGCCAGACAGCGCGGTCGCGCTGTCCCAATATATATATATATATATATATATATATATATATATATATATATATATATATATATATATATATATATATATATATATATATATATATATATATATTTATAAAGATGAAGAGTACAATATACAACAATGATACCAAAAATCACATGGGTTGCCTCCCACGAAGCGCTCGTTTAACGTCATTAGCTTGACTTGCTGCTCGGTCGTTACGTTTCTGCCAAATCCACGGAATCTGTTTCCCGAACCACTGGATCACCTGTAAAATAATGTTTCAACCACTGACCATTTACCTTGAACGCCAAATCAGGTGACTTTTCAAAAATCTCAACGGCTCCATGCGGAAATACGGTTTTAACAGTGAACGGCCCTGACCACCTTGACTTAAGCTTCCCAGGAAAAAGCTTGAGGCGCGAATTAAACAACAAAACCAACTGTCCAGGCACAAAGACCTTAGGAATCAACCTCTTATCATGCCACCTCTTCACCTTCTCCTTGTATATCTTGTGGTTCTCATAAGCCTGAGATCGAAACTCCTCTAACTCATTCAACTGTAGTAACCGTTTCTCACCAGCTGCTCTAATATCAAGATTCAACTTCTTAATCGCCCAAAAAGCTTTATGTTCCAACTCCACTGGTAGATGACATGCTTTTCCAAAAACTAACTGATACGGAGACATTCCCAAAGGTGTTTTGTAAGCTGTTCTATAGGCCCAAACAGCTTCATCTAACTTCAAAGACCAATCTTTCCTCGACGGATTCACCACCTTTTCTAGAATTCTCTTGATTTCACGATTAGAAACCTCCGCTTGACCGTTTGTTTGGGGATGATATGCTGTAGCAACACGATGTGTCACCCTATACTTCGCCAACAATGCAGTGAATTGACGATTACAAAAGTGAGTTCCCTCATCACTAATAATAGCTCGCGGAGTTCCAAAACGCGTAAAGGCCTGTTTATGAAGAAAGTTCAGCACCACCTTAGCATCATTGGTTGGTAAGGCTTTCACCTCAACCCACTTAGAGACGTAGTCCACAGCTAGCAAGATGTACTAATTATTACAAGACGAAACAAAGGGTCCCATGAAATCTATACCCCATACATCAAAGATCTCTACCTCAAGGAGCATATTAAGAGGCATCTCATTCCTCCTAGAAATATTACCAACTTTCTGACAACGATCACACCTCAAAACAAACTGATGAGCATCCTTAAAAACTGTAGGCCAAAAGAAACCTGCCTGAAGAACACGAGCTGCAGTCTTCTCTCCACCATAATGTCCTCCATAAACAGTGGAATGGCAATCTCGCAACACACTTTCAGTCTCGCTATAAGGAATGCAACGTCGAATAATCTGATCAGCACCTTGTTTGAACAAATACGGTTCGTCCCATCGATACCACTTCACATCATGTAAGAACTTCTTCATTTGAGCATAAGATAAATCCGGAGGGATGATGCCACTGACAAGATAGTTCACATAATCTGCAAACCATGGCTCTTTCACTTGTACCCCTAAAAGCTGCTCATCCGGAAAAGATTCATTAATCAGAGATTTAGCCTGTGAATTTTTACCATGGTCTTCCAACCTTGAAAGATGATCTGCCACCTGGTTTTCAGTTCCTTTTCTGTCTTTAATCTCCACATCAAATTCCTGGAGCAATAAGATCCATCGAATCAACCTAGGCTTCGAATCCTTCTTTGTCATCAAGTATTTGATAGCCACATGATCTGTGTAGACAATGACTTTCGTGCCAAGTAAATACGCTCGAAACTTCTCAAATGCATAAACAACAGCCAAGAGCTCTTTTTCCGTGGTGGTGTAGTTCAACTGTGCGTCATTAAAGGTTTTACTAGCATAGTAAACCACATGAAATATTTTCTCCTTTCTCTGACCAAGAACAGCACCAACGGCATAGTCACTAGCATCACACATTAGCTCGAATGGCTCACTCCAATCTGGTGCAGTAATAACAGGTGTGGTAGTCAACTTCTTCTTCAAAAGCTCGAAAGCATCAAGACAAGCTTCATCAAAATTGAAAGGCACATCTTTCTCCAACAGATTGCACAAGGGTTTAGAGATCTTCGAAAAATCCTTTATGAACCGACGATAGAAAGCCGCATGACCAAGAAAGCTGCGAATGCCTCTAACGGAGATAGGAGGAGGAAGCTTCTCAATAGTGTCAATTTTTGCTTTGTCCACCTCGAGTCCTTTGCTAGAAACCTTGTGCCCAAGAATGATTCCTTCTTGCACCATAAAGTGACATTTTTCCCAATTCAGCAACAGATTAGTCTCCACACATCTCTTCAAAACCAGACCAAGATTATGCAAGCACTCGTCATATGAAGAACCAAACACTGAGAAATCATCCATGAAAACTTCCACATTGAAACCAATCATGTCTGAAAAGATAGCCATCATACACCTCTGAAAAGTGGCTGGAGCGCCACACAGTCCGAACGGAACTCATCTGAATGCAAAGGTGCCAAAGGGACATGTGAATGTAGTCTTCTCTTGATCCTCAGGTGCAATGCAAATCTGATTATATCCAGAATATCCATCAAGAAGACAATAGTACTCGTGGCCTGCCAACCTGTCTAACATCTGATCAACAAACGGAAGAGGAAAGTGGTCTTTTCTCGTGGCTTTGTTCAACTTGCGATAGTCCATGCAAACTCTCCACCCTGTAACGGTACGTGTAGGGATGAGCTCATTCTTCTCATTAGCAACAACTGTCATACCTCCCTTCTTCGGCACACACTGTACTGGACTCACCCAAGAACTGTCTGAGATAGGGTAGATAATACCAGCATCAAGCCACTTCAAGATCTCCTTCTTCACCACTTCCTTCATAATAGGATTGGGACGACGCTGATGCTCCACAGTAGGCTTGCAATTCTCCTCTAGCAGAATTTTGTGCATGCAATACGAAGGACTGATTCCTTTGATATCTGCTATAGTCCATCCAATAGCTGTCTTAAATTGTCTCAATATCCTCAAGAGCTTCTCCTCTTCACTATCTATCAAGTTAGCGGCAATGATAACAGGCAAAGTAGATGCTTCACCCAAAAAGGCATACCTCAAGTGCTCTGGTAGCTGTTTAAGCTCAAGTGTAGGAACTTCCTCAATAGATGGTTTGAGACGACTTTGTGACTTTTTAAGCTCCTCCAGCCCAAGTGACTCAACTGGTACTTCAAAACTCTTTCTCCACGGAATTGCCCTTAACTGCTGAATTTGCTCTTCTCTTTCTTCATCTTCAACTACAGAATCTCCTAGCAAAGCTCTCTCTAATGGATCAGCTAACAGTAACTGATCAAAGTTCAACTTCACTGACGACTCCACCAAGTCCACCTGACAACATTCCTCATCATCTGAAGGTAGCTTCATTGCATTGAAAACATTGAAGGTAACATCCTGATCTTGCACCCGCATCGTGAGCTCCCCCTTCTGAACTGCAATCAAAGTACGGCCCGTAGCTAGAAAAGGCCGTCCTAAGATGATAGGAATCTTCTTATCTTCTTCAAAGTCAAGAATCACAAAATCTGCTGGAAAGATGAGTTTATCAACCTTTACCAAAACATCCTCAACGATACCCCTCGGGTATGTAATAGAACGATCAGCTAGCTGTAGAGAGATGTTGGTAGGTTTAGGATCTGGAAGACCAAGCTGCATGAAAACTGACAACGGCATGAGATTGATACTAGCACCCAAGTCACACAAACACTTGCTGAAAGACAAATTCCCAATGGTGCACGGAATAGTGAAACTGCCTGGATCCTTTAGCTTCGGTGGTAACTTCTGCTGTAAAATGGCACTGCACTCTTCTGTTAATGCTACTGTATCCAATTCTTCACGTTTCAACTTCTTTGAGAGAATACCCTTCATAAACCTTGCATAGCTCGGCATCTACTCTAATGCTTCAGCAAAAGGGATATTGATTTGAAGCTTTTTGAATACCTCGAGAAACTTGCCAAACTATCTGTCATTCTTCTGCTTCTTCAATCTTCCTGGATATGGAGGAGGAGGAAAGATTTTCACGTTCTCTGTAGACTGCTTTGGAGAAACTTCCTTAACAGAATTTTTAGGATTCTCCACCTCACTAACCAACTGCTCAGCTACTCTGTCAGTCTGGATTTGTTCCTTATCTGCAGTAGGTGCCACATGTTGCTCTTGAACTTCTTCTTCTTCCTCAATGGCTGAATTCTGATTACCAGTCACCTTACCCGATCTCAAAGTAACTGATTTGACATGCTCTTTGGTTTCCCTCTTGCCTGGATTGGCTTCAGTGTCACTCGGAAGAACTCCAGATGGTCTGTTCAACAGAGCACTAGCAAGCTGCCCGATCTGACTTTCCATGATCTTCATAGATGCCCCCTGACTTTTTACTATCATCCTCAACTCCTCAAGTTCAGCTTTTTCATTAGAAGATTGACCAGCATTCCCCTGAGATTGTTGCTAGAAACCTGGAGGCTGAAACTGTTGTCTGGGCTGGTACTGCTGCTGAAATCCTTGATTGAATTGCCTAGCTCCGAATTGCTGTTGCTGCTGATTACCACCTTGATTGTTACTCCAGCTGAAATTTGGATGGTTGCGGTTATTCGGGTGATAGGTGGCTGGAACTGGCTGTTGTGGCCTCTGGAAGTTACTCACAAATTGTGCTGATTCAGAAGATATGGCACATTGAGTTGTATCATGTGCGCCTGCACACAACTCACAAACACTAGCTACCTGCTGAACTCCCCTGTTAGCCAAAGAATCGACCTTCATTGACAAGGCCTTCAACTGAGCTGCAATGGCTGTAGCTGTATCAATTTCAAGAACACTTGCTACCTTGCCTTGAGATAACCTCCCTGTAGGATTCTGATATTCATTAGCAGCCATCATCTCGATCAATTCATAAGCTTCTTCATAACTCTTGGCCCACAAAGCTCCACCTGATGCTGCATCTAGCATGGGTCTCGACTGTGCACCCAAACCATTATAAAAATAATTGATTATCATCCAATCAGGCATCCCATAATGTGGACACTTCCTTAGCATCTCCTTATATCTCTCCCAAGCCTCGCATAGAGATTCTCCAGACTGCTGTGAAAACTGAGTGATAGCATTCCTGATAGCTGCTGTCTTCGCCATGGGAAAAAATTTGGTAAGAAATTTCTGTGCAAGATCTTCCCATGTAGTGATAGAACCTGCTGGTAAAGAGTGCAACCAACTCTTAGCCTTGTCCCTCAGAGAGAATGGAAATAGCCTTAACTTGACAGCATCCTCAGACACCCCGTTGGTTCTGAAGGTATCACAGATCTCTATGAAATCCCGAATATGCATGTTGGGATCTTCGGTAGGAGCACCCCCAAACTGAACTGAGTTCTGGACCATCTGTATAGTGCTAGGATTGATCTCGAAGGTATTGGCTGCGATTGCTGGTCTGACAATACTCGATGCAATGTCATTGATCTTTGGCTGCGAGAAATCCTTAAGAGCCTTAGTTGCTGCTGCTGGTTCTCCCATATCTTCTACAACTTGAATCACTGGAGCTTCTGTTTCTGTTTCTTCTTTATTTTCCAACTTCTCCTTATTCGCTTGAGAACGCGTTCGCATACACGCTCAAGTACCTGAAAACACAAAACAACACAAAAACTATTAGTAACCGATCCGAGTCAATGAACTTTAACGACCACTGATGTCAAGCACATAAACTATAACAAATCCCTGGCAGCGGCGCCAAAAACTTGTTAGCACAAAATCACGCAAGCGCACGTGTTCACAAGTAATATAGAATGAAGTAGAGTTCGTTCCCACAGAGATTGTATAATTTAGTTCTTGTACCTAAGCATCAATGTATGATTATCGTTCAATGCTAAAACAATGGACAAATTGGTTTTGAGTATCTAAATTAACTAATAAGAATTAATTAACAACTAAATTAATTAACTAAGTGATTTCGAATTACTTATGAGATGGAAAACATGGGATCCTAACTTCAATACAAACTTCCTTTAGAGATCATGCCCTTTTATCAACACATGTGGTGGTTACGATAACTAATCGGACAACACGAAATAAGTATACGTTACCTTTCAGTACACGCACACCAATCTACACAATATCCACAAAAGATAGAAATCATGCAGGCACCAATTATGCTTAGACCCTATATGTCTATAGAATTTGAAAACATAATGGTTGAAGATCAAGTATCCATAAGATTACATAAGGTAGTATGAGACGGTTAGAAACACACCACAAACATGAATAATATTCATGGACTTATGCTAGCATGGCAAGTTCTAAATCTAAAGATTCACTGTCGCTTCACTAAAGATTAACAAGATAGATGTTAGCTACGCATCTATATGAATTTAAATACAACCATGCAAGGATATCACAAATTCACCACACATATATCAAGTTAGGCAATCACATCTAAATTCTGTAAGTAAATCCGTTAGGACCCCATGACGGCGATTAGTTCATAATCGAACCGTTCGTCATCATGGGGTTTGATGAAAACATGATAAAGATGAAGAGAATAATGATGAGTAAATCAATGATAACAAAGTTATAGAACAAAGTCGAATAATGATCAAGCATCCAAAAGATACGCCTAGTAAGAATACAAGAAAACTATGACTAGATCTTCTTGTTGTCACGATCCTCGCCTTGGCTTCTCAATCTCGTGCTAAAAAGTGTGTATGTGATGTGAAGTAATCTGATCTCTGGTGTCTAGGTGTGTGTAAATCTGACCTCCCAGCATGTGTATTTATAGCTCAATATTGCCTCTTCTCCAAGCAATTGCCATTCTTGAGTAGGAATTGAAATTGACAAATTCCATCTTTAAATATGATATAGATTGCAAATTCCCTTGTCAAATAAGGCTTCTAGACTATTCCCACCGTCCAAGATTATTTCCATGTCGAATAGGAGAAGAAAACGGCAACATTCCTCTTTAAAATCTGAATTAGAACAGTTTCTGGCGGCCAGTATTCACCATAGCGCGGTCGCGCTGTTCTGTAGTGTAAATGTAGCGCGGTCGCGCTCCCCCAATTCTGACAATTCTCTTAGCGCGGTCGCGCTCTCCTCCAATGTAATTCTAGCGCGGTCGCGCTCCTCTAATACTGTTTCCGCAGAATTTGAGTTAGAAGCTAATTCTTCGTGCGCCGTTTTTACACCTCAACCACTTCTGTTCCAAAAGCCACAAAACACCATAACAATCTGCAAAAACTTAATTCCTGCACAAACTCCACAAAACACATTAAACCACACAAATACTCGAGGATTAAGCGATCAATTCAAGCCAAAATAGAACGATCCAAATGGATAAAAATCCACTTATCAGTTGCTTGTCACGAGCGTTATTGAATCCTTCTCTGCTTTTCTCCCTTGTGTTTCTAAGATATATTCCTCTGAATTACAATGAAGGGATGTGTTTATATAGGTCCTAGAAGTATTTTCCAGCAAGAAAAGTCATAAAACTTCAATTTAATTCGAAACGGGAAAGAAAATCAGATTTTTCAGCATGTTCGTGCACACCCTGCGCGTTAGGCGCGCACCACGCACACTTGGTTACTGATTTCTGCGCAGTCTGCCTAGTTTCGGCGCAGTTTGCCCACTTGAATTCTTCCCGGATGCTGATTCTGCTCGTTTTTCTTCGTTTTAACTCCGATTTCTCCCGTTTCTTTTCCGCTAGCTTCCGTCTTCAATCCTTTAGCCTTATAATCTTCATGGAAGCTTAAATCAAGTTCCCATTCATCATTCCAATGCTAACTTTCAACTCCAAAATCGACGAAAAATGCCAACCCTAGCCGAAATAACTAATCCTGCACATTTACACAAAACACATCAAAAATACAACAAACTTGAGACCAAGTGAATCAATTTAAGCCGAAATGAAGCGATCCAGGTGGATATAAAATCCACTTATCACATGCTGAGGTAGGCTGCCGCATTGAGACATTGCGGCATGTAAGGTCCGCTGCATTGGGTCATTGCGGCAGGTAAGTTCTTTCAATTTTTCATAGTTTTCAATGTGTTCAAATTACCTTCCCAAGATTCAAATGTTATTTTCAAGTTACATTAAATTCTATTTTGAATTTAAAGGTTGAATAAAATTTTAAATTCAAAATTTTTTCCTATAAATACTCACCCAAGTTATCAATCTCATATAGTCATATTCTAGTTTTATCAATTTTCTCTCTAGCACCAAAGAGTAAGTCATGGATGCTAAAAATGAGAAGGATGCTATTTTAAAAACAAAGTTGAAAGACGCCAAGATAAAGATCAAGGTTCTTGAAGATCAAGTTGTTGATTTGGTGGTGAAGGTGGAAGATCTCCAAGAAGCCTTGAAAGAGGCTAACACGGAGATTGCATATTTGAAGAAATTGTACGGTCATGGAGATGAATATCCGTAGACGGAGATCAATTATTGGGAAAAAAAATTGTATTTTGATGTTTTTTGCCCGTCCCAAATTATTATTAATGAAATAAATTCTTGTTTTTATGTTTATTTTAAGCATTTTGTATTATTGGCTTAACATTAATCTTTTAAACATTTATTTGATTAAAAAAATATTTTTGGGTAAATTCGAATTAAAAAGAATTTTTTTCTTAAAATTTGGAATAAAATATAATTTTATCAATTTTTTTGGAATTTTAAATTAATATTTGGAAAAAAATTAGTTTTTCATTTTTCTCGAATTTAATATTAAATATTTGAAATAGATTATAATTTTATCATTTTTCCGATTTTTAAATGAAATATTATGAAATAAAATATTTGAAGAAATGAAATATTTGCAGCAATGACACATTGCGGCAGTAGTGTATGCAGTAGCTTTTCTCTCTCCTCCCATGTTTTCCCCTGTTAACAGGGGAGGAGAGAGAAAAGCTACTGCATAAACGGTTGCAGCAACGATGCATTACGGCTATCCGCTATGAGTCATTGCGGCAGGATTTTATGCAGTAGCTTTTCTCTCTCCTTCCTTGTTTTCCCCTGTTCCGATCTGTTCGAAATTTTTTTCATAATTTTTTTTGTCATATTTTTTATCATATCATATAATTCATTTTTAATAAATTATGGATTCAATATTTTAATGAATAGTTATCAACTATTTCAATTAATCCAATTTTTTCATTACTTTTAATTATTATTACTATTACAAATGAATGGATTGCATATTAATACCTTACATTGAAAATTAAGATTAATAATAGTTTCAAATATTACAGAATACAATTGAAACTATCGTTTAGGACAATTTCTTCTATCATGGTTTCCTCCTATCTCCCCACATTTTCCGCACTTTCGTTGCTTGGTTGTTGAAGTTGACGTTTCAATACCACTTTTATAACTTGCCGCTTTCTTTCGTCCCTTAGTTTGTGATATTGGAGGATCGAATATCGGATCATGATCCCAATCATCTTGATGAAACAACTCATCCATTTTTTCGGTCTTATCTTCTTGTGGAAAAGCATTTTCCACGTGACACCTCTCTCGCTCAATCACGTTCATCACGTAATTGAAACGTGGGACGGAACAACTACCAATAGCGCCTAAACTTTGAAATGACTTGCACAATGCACTATACCTTGATGCTTGTGATGCACCAACATTACCAAGAACCGGAGGGGTATAAGGTAGAGGGCCGGTAATTTTGTTGCCATTTTTTGTCCACCTAGGCTTGATGTAATCATTCGGTATACATATTTTTTGTTTCTTGTCTAGGTAACGGATCATGTGTTTACAAATCATCCCAAAATGTTCAAATTGCCTACAAACACATTCAATCTTTCCATCAATATGGACCGTCAACCGATAGCTTCTTCTACGATCCTCCGGCACGGTCGACTTCTCAACCAAGTACATTTTAGATAAATAACATCCACATTTAGCTTTCGTCACGACATAAGATGTACTTTTTAGAAGCTCCTTTTGAAAACGCCTAAACATCTCTTTCGTGTAAATTTTGGATGCATGAATTTCCAAGGATGATTGCAATACTAGTCTCCTGTCCCTTTCTTCGCTCTCGTAGTCACCTTTAACCTCCCTAAGATATTGTGCCTCCAAAGCCTTTTGGGAATTCTCAATGAATTCTTTCAAACCGGTAGATGCTTGCACATATTCATCAAAAAATGCATTCATTGATTCGCTCCTAGAGGTAGTGGTCATACAGGTTGCAAAATGCGATTTTGTGTAAGCACCAATCCATTGATGTCTAATGCCACACATTTCATTTAACCAAACATGATCCTCAAGGTTGTACTTCTTGACCAATTCCTCCCATCTACCTTCAAATTCCGTGGGTGACAACGACTTGTACACACATGCATTAAAATCCGTTTTGAATTTCGGATATTTGGTGTACAAACTAGATAACTTCTTGGGAAATTTACTACTTATATGCCATGTACAATATAAGTGTTTTGTTTCAGGCATAACCGTGGCAATAGCATTTCCCAAAGCAATGTCTTGATCGGTAATTATTGTAGTGGGAGGTTTGTTGTCAACGGCTTCCAATCATGTTTCTAAAACCCATTTATAAGATTGCTCGGTCTCATCTCTCATGAGTGCAAATCCAAACAAAATATTTTGGTAATGGTGGTTCACCCCCGTAATAGGTATGAAAGGCATACAATACCTATTCATTCGATAAGTTGAGTCGAACGTCACCACATCACCAAAATTCTTATAAGCGTTCATGCATAGAAGATCAACCCAAACCAAACCTTTAACACGATTCTCGTTCTCCACATCCACTCGATAGAAGAAATTACCAAATGCATTCTCTTGTTGTAATTTTCGTAACAAGGCCAAGCCACACTCTGCATCACCGGAATCAAACACTCGGTGCCGAATATCCCGTATGACATTGCGTACATCTTGATTAAAAAACCCTAAATTTTCAATGCCTCCACATGTCTTACCAAGATATTTCATCACTTTACTCGTCTCGGTCCCCGATTTGTTATACAACTCAATCAATGATCGGGTGATCAGATCGATGTTGCGTGATATTTGAAAAAATTGTCTCTTATCCGGTGTTATCATGGCATGATTGTGTTTCAAATCAACCAAAGTTACCTTCCATTTATTTATATTCACTAGATGACATACGTACATTCGAGCACGACAATTCGTTCGTGGATCTACATCTCTAATGCGTCGTTTTCCTTTATCACGATATTCCTATTCAGGTGCTACTCTTCCACCCTTCTTACAAATAAACATACGGGATGATGGATCATGACTCTGTTGATGTCTATGAGTATTCCTAATTATTATCTCGAATCCGACATTTCGACCATAATTTCTATAAAAACTTTCTGACTCATCTAATGTATCAAAAATCATTCCAACACAAGGCACAACCTTATTAACATCCGCAAATGTAAACTCACAATTTTCGTTTCCAATATCCTCATCATCATCAATTTTTCCCATCCTAATATCCTCATCTCCTTGATCATCATTTTTTCCCATCCCAAATTTCTCATCTTTTTCATCATCACCATCACTAATAATTATCTTGTTTTTACCCTTTCCACCATCATTTTTTTCCCCACCAACATCATCAACATTCATTTTATCTTTATGAACATTGTAATAATTATCAACATTCATTCTACGTTTAGGTTTAGGAACATGATAATATTTATCAACATCTATAACATCACCAACGAATAATTTACGAGAAACATATTTTTTTTTAACGGGCGGCGTAACATAATCATCACCATTACGTTCACTAGATGAACTAGAGGAGCTAAATAAAAATGAAGCCATTGAATAGAGGACTAACCTTAATTTTGGATGAATTTTTGAGCTCCAAACCCTTAAAAATCGTAGGTGTTTTCTGCTGTTTGAAAAAAGGAGAGTGGAGATGAAAAATTCTGTAGCCTTAAAGGAGACAGATTTCATGCCTGCCGCTTTGTTTCATTGCGGCAGGAAGTATTAAATGCAAACGGCAGCAATGAAACATTGCGGCAGGTGGTTCATTTATTACTAGCCACCAACCATAATTAATGCCGATAAATTTGTCTGAACCACACTACACATTGCGGCAGTAAAAGCTACCGCAATGAGCCCTTGCGGCAGGAATTTAAGATTTTTTTTATTTTATTTTTAAATCTTCAAATATGCATCCAAATAATAAACTATATTAATTTTAACTTTAAAGTATCTTTAATAATGTATTATGGATACTTTTTACATGTTAAGTAGTTTAAATAATGATGGATTAATATGTACATCTCAATCTTAGCTAACTGTTGAAAAATAAATGAGTATGGTAAAATTTTTTGTTATTTTTTCTATTTAAAATATTCAATATAACTTTTTTCTTAACGCTTTCATTCATTTTAACTTACATTGCTGTTTTATACTATTTTTTTTCATTTTTAAGAATATAATAATATATATTATCATTATTTTCAAATTTTGACTTTACATAATTTTTTTTCCCTAAATTTGTTTTAGAAATTAATTAATTAATAATTTAAATGTGTCATGGTTGGAAGTCATTCCCATGTTCATTAACTCGTCTATACACATTTTTATATGTTATTATCTATTAATTTACTATTTTTTATTAATTTTATAAATATATATATCAAATTACAATAATGTAAAATAATATGTAAGATAATTTTGCATAAACTTGCAAGAGTACAAGTTGATGAAGTGGCAAAATGTTTGTTTTATTTGTAAAAGGTCAAGAGTTCGAATCCAAAAGAATGGAAAATGTTTGTTTTATTTTACTATTTTTTATTAATTTCATAAATAAATATATATCTAATTAACAATGTAAAATAATATATAAGATAATTTTGCAAAAACTTACAAGAGTATAAGTTGGTGGAGCAGCAAAATGTTTGTTTCATTTGGAAAAAGTCAAGAGTTCCAATCCAAACAATGGTTTTAATTTACTATTTTTTATTAATTTTATAAATAAATATATATCAAATTAAAATGTAAAATAATATGTAAGATAATTTTGCTTAAATTACAAGAGTACAAATACTATTATTTGTAAGATAATATGTAAGATAAGTTTGTGGAGTGGCAAAAGGTTTGTATTATTTGTAAAAGGTCAATAGTTCGAATCCAAACAAATGCTATGTTTTTTTTAATTAAACAACAAATTACTGCCGCAATGAAGGTTTGCGGCGGTACTGCAGCAATGAAGAGTTGCGGCGGTACTGCAGCAATGAAGAGTTGCGGCAGTACTGTGACTGTTCCAACCAACGGTGGTTGTGGACCAAACCGCTATATATATATATATATATATATATATATATATATATATATATATATATATATAGCCTATAACCCGTGCAAAGCACGGGCTATCATATATTATTATTATGAATTAATATATTAATTTTTTGATTTAATATAAATTTTAATTTATTTAAATAGATTTTTATTATTAATTTTAAATTTACATATGTTCATCATTAATTTAACATTATTTTTAAGTTTATTGTTAAATATCTTAAGAATTCAATAGATATTTTTAAAAAATTATTTAGTGTAACCTAAAAGC
The DNA here is from genome assembly GCA_036435485.1 of Saposhnikovia divaricata. Taxonomy (NCBI): domain Eukaryota; kingdom Viridiplantae; phylum Streptophyta; class Magnoliopsida; order Apiales; family Apiaceae; genus Saposhnikovia; species Saposhnikovia divaricata. Next base: position 55,065,505 of record CM071598.1, read on the forward strand.
GTAGAAGAAAGAATCGTAGGAAGAAGTGTGTGCGGACGATGATTTTAATAGGGATATAATTGAAAACGTTTATAATTCTAAAAAATATGTGGTTTTTATTTTTAATAAGTTATATATAATGTAAATGAATTTGGAATTTTAAACACATTTTTCAATTTTATAAAAATATGATTTTGTGCATTATTGGTGAATTTTGTTGTTTATAATAAATAGATTAATATTTTTAATAAAAAATTTTAACTTGTTAGTTTTAGGAAAGTATTAACAATTTTTTTGGAAGGCATTAACCAATCAACAAACTAACCAAATATACCATGTTTTTCTTATAATAGTGTGCGATGCACAGTTTTTTAAATTTAAATAATATTTTATTTATATTTTAATAATTATATATCTCATATGCATTACTTAATATAATATTGGCATAACATCTAAATTATTAAATAATAATCGTTTAATTATATGATATATTGTTATATTTTATTATAATAATATAAATATAAATGAAAGTATCAAATATACTTACATTCAAATTTTGGTTTGAAAGGATATATTCGATATAATAATTATTTTGGTATTTGTACGATTTAACATAAAATTTAAATATACGTAGAATCCTCTCCACTGGGTCATTTATTTAATTGATTCAATCAAAAGTCAAATGGTCAATTCTAGCAAAATCTATCATCCTATTTTTAAACTATAAGAGATATTCCGATTCGCTGAAAAATCAAAATACATTTTTACGGAATATATCTCTACACCAAGGCAAGAAGATCGAAAAAAAATATATTGAAATTTGATATTTTTTAGATCTACACTGCGATATTAATAAGGAAACAAACTCGAACAAAGAGAATTCGAGATTTAACGTTCTTTAGAGAACTCGTGCTAAATTAAAAAATGATCAGTTTTTATTCGAAAAATATTCTCTCTTTGCACTCAAAATATTTTTCTCATCCTAGAAAAGACTTTTCACTCTCAGGAAAATGTTCCTCTCGTGCTAGAAATATTTAAAGTAATTTTTCTCCCGATTCTGAATTATCTTATATTTCGGAGAAAATTATTTTATTCGCTCAAAAATATTTCCTACACTCTCTAAATATTTTATATATTAGGAAATATATTCTAAATATTTATTCTAGTCAAAACATTGGTCAAAAGATTTATCTTTTTCGAGAAAAGACCAATCGTATTTTATTCGGAACCGAAAGCTGATTTAATTGTTTTAAATCCAAATATAATACTTCCACTTGCTAGAATGACTTGAAACTTGAGATTAATAACTTAAATGCTATTTTATATGCATGGTTAAAGTTTCGTAAGTTTTCGAGAATTTTCGTCCGGGCACGAAAATCGAGACTGTTAGTCAACTGTTGACTACGTTTGACCAAGTCAACCTTGACCAAAATTGATCAAACTTTCCAGAATATTATTTTATAATATTCCTAAGTGCTCCATAATTTTAGAATTATTTATTGGGTGTTTTCGTATTTATCGGGTATTTAATTAACGATACTTGGTTCGTATTTATTCGTTAATTAAAACGAATGGAATATTCTAATATAGATTCAAATGCTGGGATATTATTTTGTCTTCTAGCATACACTTGCAAAGAAACACAAATCACTTTCCATGTTGGCAATCCAAGTGATTTTAATCCCATCCACTCATTTTCCTTCAATCTACATCATTCCTTCCACCCAACTCTCTCAATAAATAAACCCCCTCATCCACCCATTTTAAACACAAGCTAAGAGCCAAATACATGTTGGGATTTTAGAAGTAGAACACACTTTCAAGTTCATATTTTCTCTCTTCATCTACTTCATCTCAAAAACCTTCTCTCTCTTATATATATATATATATCCATATATTCAAGGTTATTGTTCAACAAGCTTAGTTCCACCCAACCAAGCTTTGTTCACCCAAGCTAGCTCATCCACCACCACTTTCCGGCCTCCCTAAGGGCTGCCCAAAGTTCGACCACCGTGCCAAAATCCGGCCGAACCTCCGGCGAATTTTTCTGATAAACTTTTTCCGGCGACTTTTTAAAAGTTGTAATTTTTAGCTTCGTCTTTGTGTTTATATTTGAGATTTGTGCTTAACTTTTATATTTCATCTTAATCTCTATTCTCGGATCTATTTTAAAGATCCCAAAAATCTCTTTATAAAAGAGAATGATTATCCGACAAACGTCGAGTTTGTAACGATTAAGTATTTTTACGGATTCTCAACTAACATCTTTAGTGCTCCGTGAAATATTCTATAAAGAAATACTTCGTTCAACAAATACTTCATTTAGCACAAGTTTAGCCACTTGTTTATCGATCTTACCTTTTATTCGTTAGTGGCTATAACTAATCTAGTGCAAGAAGTAAAAGAAGAGTATACTTTGACACTTGTATTTAGTCATAAGAAAGTATACATCTTAAAAGCCTTAAGCATATTAGCTTAAAGGATTTTGTATATCAACAAACTCCGAGATCTATATCTTTATCTCATCCTTCCGGAGTATTGATATTTGACATAAGTCAAGTTGTAACGAAAAGTATTTATACAAATTCCTAACTAGCATCTACAGTGCTCTCCATGGGACATTCTTTAAGAAATACTTCGTACAACATAAACTTCTACTAAAGCACAATTTTAGCCACTTGTCTTTATTACAATTACGTTTAGTGATTGTAGTGGTTCGTGCAAGAAGTTATACGTATACCTTGACATTATATTAGTCTAAGAAAGGTATACATATCGAAGCCTTAAAGCGCTATAGCTTTTTAATAAGGTCTTCTAATATTACTCCATCCATCTTTATATTTATTTGGAGTAATTAAAAGTATACTTTGATTATAACTTAATATCAAAGAAAGTATACTTAAACAATAACAATATAACTTAATATTCATTTACGAATATTAAAGTTAACTTTGGATCTAGTACCGTAACATACTAATCCAAACCTTATTTATCATTCATCATATTTGTTTCGTAGATATTGTTTGTCTAACTTTTGTAGTGAGGTGAAGATTAAGTGAGGTGATTCTCGTTCTAAGACCCAAGTCCTAGACGTACTAACGGGGAGTTAGTAGTCTTCGCACCATGAGGAAGAGGAAAGACCCGAGACCTTTCATCTAACACCCAAGACCGACAAAAGCCAAGAGGCAATAATCTACACCAAGGGTTCTACATCAACTTTGAAGAAATAGCGGAGAGTTATTGTCTAAGATAAGTTGTGTAGGTGTTTACATTTATTTTGAGGTGGTAACGGGTAGTTACGCACCAAAACAAATATTTTTAGGGTTGTAAAGGCTTCTCCGCCTACTAAAGGAGCGTGTTTATTTTAAGGGAAATCCCGAGTCCGGAGAGGAGCTCGGGGACTGGACGTAGGGGTGAGCGAATCCACTAGGGGTTGCACCATCGCGAACCAGGATAAAATCTCCTGCGTGGTATTAACTTTACTTGTCGTTTATTTTCCGCATTTATAAACTGCTAACGACTCTGTAAAATATTTTAAAACGGGAAAAATATTTTAAAACGCCATAATAATTTTTTTTAAAATTGGATATTAAGCTATTCAACCCCCCTTCTAGCTTAAAATAGCCCTCATACGGGACCTAACAATTGGTATCAAAGCAGTGCTTTTTAACGTGTTTGTTGAGTGATTTGCAAATCTACAGGCACAACAAAAAGTGATCCTACATGGCGTATCTAAATACCATCGGTTGTGGTGAAGGCCTATCTAGCTCTCGCCCTCCTTTATTTGATGGCACAAACTTTGCAACATGGAAAACGAGGTTTCGCATCTATGCTAGATCTCAAGGAGTCAAAGTTTGGATGGCCATAGAAGACGGAGTTGTTATTCCTACCAAAATGGTTAGAGATGTTGTTGTCAAAAAGAAAGTTAGTGAATACACTCTCACCGAAGAAACCATGATGAATACGGCCGCAAAGGTGGAAATGGTTCTCACAAGTGCACTTGCCGAAAAAGAATACAAACGAGTAAACAATTTCAAGTCGGCACAAGAAATGTGGAATAAATTAGTGGTTACCTACGAAGGTACCATTGATATAAAAGATTCACGGATGGATACCTTGATTCAAGAATACGAGAACTTTAAACTCCAAGAAGGAGAAAATATCATCAATATGGAAATAAGATTTACTCGCATAATCGATGAATTATCTCAACTCGGGAAAAGTTATACCCGAAATGAAAAGAACCGACGAGTTCTTAAATCTTTACCTCCTAGTTGGAAGGTTAAAGTTACGACTATTAAAGAAATGCATAATCTAAATGATTGTGACATTGATAATATACCAGATATGGTCATTCCTAAAGTGGAAGACAAAAAGAAAAATATGGCACTAAAATCCATATTAATCGATGAAAATGAAAACGACGAGGAATTGAACGAAGAACTCCAAGATCTCGATGAAAGCAAAATTGCTTTACTAACGAGACAACTTCGTCGTGTGCTTCAAAGCAAAGCTCAAAGATACGGAAAAGGCTTCCTAAAATCCAATAATCAACAAAGAGTTTTCAACTCTAACGGAAGGCCAAATTACTCTCAAAATTATACTCCTAAGTATAAAAGTAATTTTCCGACAACGAGCTATAACAAAGGCAAAGGCACTCAAAATACTAATGCCTATAATAATGCCAATGTTAACAATAATCCCACTTACACTCCTCCAAAGCATAAGGAACAAACTCCAGAGGAAACACAAGATGTGTGCTTCGAGTGTAAGCAACCGGGTCATTTTAAAAGAGAATGTCCTAAGCTTTCTAAAGGACGAATTCTCGTGGCCGAAAACGTTTGGGATCTAAGTGAAGATGAAGAAGCTCCGGAAGCTAGTGAAGAAATTGTCAATCTATGCTTAATGGCTATCGGAGATGAAGCTACATCAACACAAGCCTCCACTTCAAATCAAAAGGTAAACGCTAATCTCAACTATATTTCAAATAAGTTGCAATTAGATGAATCTAACTTGAATTTAGTTGATATGAGTAAGTATGATTTGATTGAGCTTGTGGTTGGTATCAATAACAAATATAAAGATGTTGATAAAAGACTTCATCTATTATGGTCCGAGAAAATGAAACTCGATGAAATGCATCATACGCAAAGTAAAGAGTTCACTCGGATGATGGATCTAAAAATCCAAAACGAAAATGAAATCATGTTCTTGAGTGATCGAAATCATCACTTGAAAAGTGAAGTCAATCAATTCAAGAACAATGCTCTCAATCTTGAAGTAGAAAATGTGGCTCTAGCACTTCAAGTTGAAGAGTTGGAAAATGAGAAGTTACAACTCAATGACAACATTAATACACTTAATGTTGATCTTTTGAACTTAAAGATTCAAAACGAATCAATGATTCGAAACAGTGTAACATCTCAATCTCATGAAACCAATCTTGTAAAAGAGAATGGGCTATCACAAATCCTTGAGTTAAAAGAAAGGAAATTACAAGAAGAAACTCAAAGATTGAAAGAAGAAAATCTTAAGCTCATGTCTCAAGTTATGGATCAAGCAAGATTCCTTAACAATAAGATTGATGCCTTAGAAAGAGAAAAAGACAATCTTGAAATGGTTGTTCAAAGATTTACTAAAGGCACTGGGATATTAGACAAAATGGTACACTCACAAGTACCTCATAATGGTGAAGGTTTGGGATATAACAAGAACGTTCCTCCTACGAGAAATGTTCAACCCCATGCTCAACCTCCTATAATTCCTCCTCAACCACAAACTCTAAAATACACATATTGTAACAAAGATGGACATTCTGTCTTTGATTGCAAGTACAAGAGTGGTGAGATTAAGGGGAAGCATGTATGGGTTCATAAAGGATCGGAACCATACAAGAAGGTTGAAAGACAAATACCATTTAACAATGTTGCTTATAATAATCAAAGGCAACAAAGGTTTCAACAACCTAGGGTGTTTCAAAATAGAAACCCAATGTATCGTAATAATGCTAGTAGGTATGCATCTAGAAATCAATATGTTCCTAACCAAAATTTCTATCCTCAAAATGCTCCCTACTTTGTAAACGATAGATATAATGTGCATCATGATAACTCTAGATTTTATGAAAATACTAGATCCACACATCATGCTAGACATTATGCTCCTAGAAATCAACACATGCCTAACTATGATTATTCTATGCCTAGATTTTATAATGATATTGATTATGATGTACTAACCCCAGGACCCTCAAGACGAAAGGGTACCTATAAATTTAATTGATTTATTTTGAAGGTTTGTCTTGCCGCGAAACAAGACATGTGGTACCTTGATAGTGGATGTTTAAGACACATGACCGGTAACAAGTCACTTTTGAGCAACATTAAAAAGGTCACCGCGGGAAGTGTTACATTCGGAGACAGTAGTAAAGGAATCATTATCGGAATAGGAGACATCGGGAATAGTCGATTCAAGATTTCAAACGTACAACTCAAGATTTCAAACGTACAACTAGTCTCGGGACTAAGGTACAATCTACTCTCGATTAGTCAACTTTACGACAATGATTACAAGGTAATCTTCTATACTACTCATTGTTGTATTATAGATAAAAATTGGAAACTACTTCTCACTTGTCCCCGAAACAAAAATGTTTATACATGTGACATGAGCAAACATGAGAATGTATGCCTAATCACTACAAACGATGACCCATGGCTTTGGCATCGAAGATTAGGACATGCAAATATGAAGTTGATTAAAAATATATCAACCAAAGATCATGTTCGAGGTATACCAAAATTGAATTATCAAAAAGATCATACTTGCGAGGCTTTCAAAACTGGAAAACAAATTCGAGCCTCTCACAAAGCAAAATTTATGATATCTACCTCTAGACCTCTCGAGCTTTTACATATGGATCTTATTGGTTCGGTTCCAATACAAAGCCTCGGAGGATGCTCATACACGTTAGTAATCGTTGATGATTATTCACGATACACGTGGATGGAATTTCTCAAAAATAAAAGTGATGCTTTTGAATCTTTCTCTTCCCTATGTAAAAAGATTCAAAATCAACAAAACACCACCATAGTCTATATACGGACTGATCATGGTAAAGAATTTGAGAATTCCAGTTTTGCCAATTTTTGTGATGAAAATGGTATTACACATAACTTTTCCGCTCCGTACACTCCACAATCAAACGGGGTTGTTGAAAGGAAAAATAGAACTTTACAAGAAATGGCTAGCACGATGCTAAATGAATATCGTCGACCTAAGTATTTCTGGGCCGAAGCTATGTCTACGGCTTGCCATATTCTTAATCGGGTTTTGTTAAGGCCAATAAAGCAAAAGACACCATACGAGCTTTACTTTTGCAAAACACCGAAACTAAGCTATTTTCGAGTATTTGGAAGTAAGTGCTTCATATTAAACTCAAAAGATTACCTCACTAAATTTGACCCTAAGTCAAGTGAAGGTATATTTCTTGGATACTCTACAAATAGTAAAGCCTATCGAGTATTCAATCTCAAAACACTTGTGGTGGAAGAATCAATGAATGTAGCATTTGATGAAAGTAAACCTCCACCAAAGTACAAAGATCTTGTTGAAAAAGACAATGTCGAACAAGATGATGTAGAAGAAATTATTCGACAATTCGAAAATATGGATCTCGGGACCCCTGTTCCAAGAAACCCATTAGAGTTGGTCGAAACAGAAGTTGAACTCCCAAAAGAAATTCCTATAATTAAAAGTCATCCCTTGGACAATGTTCTTGGAGATTTGAACAAAGGAGTTCAAATGCGGTCACAAGTGCAAAATGTTGTGAATCATCTTAGTTTTCTATCTCAAATAGAACCTAAGATCGCGAAAAAAGCTTTGCTAGACGATGATTGGATCTCGGCCATGCAAGATGAATTATTACAATTCAGTCGTAGCAAAGTTTGGGAACTCGTTCCAAAACCCGAAGATACTTCCAGAATTGGAACTAAGTGGGTTTTTAGAAACAAGTTAGATGAAAATGGAACCATTGTTCGAAATAAAGCGAGACTAGTCGCTCAAGGCTATACCCAAATGGAAGGTATAGACTTTGATGAAACTTATGCACCCGTAGCTCGAATTGAATCAATTCGAATGTTGTTAGCTTACGCGTGTCATAAAGATTTCAAAGTATACCAAATGGATGTCAAATCGGCCCTCTTAAACGGGATATTAGAAGAAGAAGCTTATGTTAAACAACCTCCGGATTTCGAAGATGCCACACATCCGGAGTATGTATATAAATTATACAAAGCTCTATATGGTGTGAAACAAGCTCCAAGAGCTCGGTACGAAAGGTTAAGCAAATTCCTATTAGAGAATAATTTTAAAATGGGAACTGTCGATAAAACCTTATTTACGAGACAAGAAAAGGATGATATCCTACTCGTACAAATATACGTGGATGACATCATTTTTGGTTCAACCAATGATGCACTATGTAAAGAATTCTCTGATAATATGAGCAAAGAATTCGAAATGAGTATGATGGGAGAATTAAATTTCTTTCTCGGATTGCAAATTAGGCAATCTAACGAAGGCATCCATATCTCTCAATCCAAGTATTGTAAAGAGATGTTAAAGAAATACGAAATGGATAATGCCAAACCCATATCTAATCCTATGTCTACTTCTGAGAAATTAACAGAAGATCCCAACGGGATTCCCGTAGACACTAAGAAATATCGTGGTATGATCGGCAGCTTGCTTTACATAACTGCAAGTCGTCCCGATATACAATATAGTGTTTGTAAGTGTGCTAGATTTCAAGTAGCACCTAAAGAGTCTCATCTATCCGCGGTAAAAAGGATTTTGAGATATTTTAAAGGAACCACTGATGTAGGTCTTTGGTATCCAAAAGGAGTACCATTTGAATTAGTATGTTTTTCTGATTCGGACTATGCCGGGCATTTAGTCGACAGAAAAAGTACAAGTGGTACATGTCAGTTTCTGGGAGGATGCTTGGTCTCTTGGTTTTCCAAGAAACAAAATTTGGCATCTATTTCCACGACAGAAGCTGAATATATAGCGGTTGCTAAGTGTTGTGCTCAAATATTGTGGATGAAGCAAACATTAGCCGGCTATAATATTAAATTTGATGTAATATCCATCTTATGCGATAACACGAGTGCTATCGACCTTAGCAAAAATCCCGTGTTACATGCAAGATCTAAGCATATAGATGTGAGACATCATTTCCTACGTGATCATGTCAATAAAGGCGATATAAAAATGACTCATATTGAAACTGAGTACAACCTCGCTGACATTTTCACAAAACCATTAAATTCCGAAAGATTCGCTAAACTCCGTTTGGATTTAGGAATGTTGGAATTTCCAAAATAATGGTTTATATATTTATATAAATATTATCTATATTTATATATATTGTGAAAATATTTATCGCAATTATCTCACGAAAAAGAGATCTTTTTGATCGAATTCTAAGGGACTCTAAAACTCAGATTCATCGATAATAATAACATATGAAACTTTATCGATCAGGTTTTATTGAGATTCTTATGATTTTATCAATTTAGATAAAACTATTCGAATAAGTATTATCGAATTAAATTTGAAAGTATTTTTGAGATATTATTGTGATATTTAAATTCACATTCAAAGAATCAAAATATTAGAATATTTTCAAATATCCATATATATATATATATATATATTTATTATATATATATTTTGATTTTACAAAATTATTTTCATAAAAACAATATATAATTTTCTGATTATTTGTGGTCAAATATGACCAAATCTAGCCCAATCCAGCTCCAAATACAAACAAATCCGGCCCAATTGTTCAAAACCCTACGATCTCGTCCGTTGATTATAATGAGAAATCAATCCTGGCCGTTCATTCAATAAATTACATATACACATTTACACGATTGTGTCATGTGTGCGTACTGTTCCCTGTAGCCTCATTTTCTCAAACCCTAAATCTCTCTCTGCTCTCTCGCCTCTCTCTCCCTCGTCGCGTATTTCCCATCTCTCTTCGTCTCACGACTTAGAACCCTAATTCTCTGAATCTTTTAGGCGATTAAACACTCTATACTCTATATTATACACCTCTATGTATTCTTTAATCGAATTAATTGATACTTTCGAGCTGAGATTGGTTAAATCGAAAGATTTTGAGATATTTGTCATCGATTTCCCTCATAAATCGATGGATTCAACTCAACATCGATATGTATATACTATATATACACACGAACACACACTCATAGTTTGTTTTTGATGTTTACTTTCGAAACCCTAACAAGTTTTGTGGAGAAACTAACTACAGGTACTCATTTCATTCAAGGAAAAGATTTTCAAAGCAAAGAAATCGAAGAAATGTGAGTCGACTCGGGCGATTCGGTTAACTCGGATGACTCGGGTAAAGCGCAGAGAGTTGACTCAGAAGTTAACTCAGTCCGCGACTGAGTTAACCAGGTAAGTCCCTTGTGGCTTGATTTAAAGTCCATGGGCTCAGGTATACTCCCACATCTCAAATTTAGTTGAATAACTGACTGTCCGAACTCATGATGGTGATGCTATGTGGTGATTCGAGTTGAAATATCTGATTGGTAGAGTCTTTCATGTTCGTATTGAGTGTATATCTAAATGTCATTACCTGAATCATACTCGACGTGTATGGTGTGTTTGAGTTACTTAATTGTCAATTTGATTTATCTCTATTATGATACTGTGATTCGAAGTGCTTGCCTTACTTGATTATAAATATATCCATGACTGAATCTCTTGGTTGATAAAAGAAAATGATTACGTGTATTAACTGAGAAACAAGATATGTGATTTTAAATTTTGTTTGATTTTAAGATTCATATATGATTCATAAATGTTAGCGACATATATCCACCGTTTGTGTTTAAACCTGGGTATATAATCTTGAATATGAGTCAATCCTGATTAAGTGATACAATGATGTTCTTTCTGTGTATTGTATCTGTTATTAACTTGAATTGTTGTTATTAGAGATTGTTTTCTTGAAAAATAATTGACTTGCCATATATGAATCCATCTGCATGATTGTGAATGTGACCAAAATGAGACATCTTACTAATTGACTATTGGTAATTGATACATTATGTGTAACAAAAACTATGTGTTGATAAGTATGACTTGGTTCACAGTTGGCATATAGATTATTAAATCATACTTTGACCTTTCTTGGCATATAGATTATTAAATCATACTTTGACCTTTCAAAGCACCTTACAACTTTTAAAGAGTGTCAACTTCACATCAATCATTTGTACAACATTAAATGCTTAGTACATTTTTACAAAAGACCTGCACATTAGCTTTCAAAATTACATAACATCACAATGGGGTCCCTGTCCTTTTTGTGTCCTTTGTTTGCAGTTCTTGTCTGCTGTGTGCATTCCAAACTGTTCTTGCAGTGTACTATGTTCTGTTTTAAGAAGACTTTTTGGTCTCCTTCTTAAATATATTCCTTATTATAACAATATGCATGCATTACACTGTCTGTCCAGTTATACCTATCTACTGTCTTGGTTTTCAAAATCTGCATTTTGGACTTATGTTAGAAAACCTTTCCGGATTTCAAAAATAGAAACTTAAAATTGAGTTAAAACTTATAATGTTGTCATCTAGATTTGTGCATGAACAGCGGTCTTTTAAGAATTCAAATTTATATGTTTATCTATAAATAGATTGTCATTACATGAGTCCATTCACACTCACCTCATCTTCCATTCACACTCACCTCATCTTTCATTCACCTGCATTATCTTAACCTACACACTTGCCCAAAAACATGGAGTTTCACAAGCTCCCTTCAAACCCTAACCCTAAACCTAATTCTTCTAGTCCATTTCTTCTTGAAGACATGGAAAAGAAACAATTCATTCATTCCAACTCCTCTTATTTCAGAGTTATTCCACCTAGGATTCAAAAACTCAAAGATAAGAAACTTAAGAAAAGCTTTAAAAGCCCTTCTATCCCCTTTTACTAAAGTTCGAAATACCAAATACCAAACATCACTAGCCCCAGACCTAGAAAGCCTTATCGGCCTAAGGTCTACACAAGAAACTTGACTTGAAAATCTACACACACAACTGCACCAAAGACCTCTTCCCCTCTTCAACTTATAAACATTTCTCACACTAAAAATTTCTTGGACATGCTTAAGAATGTCCAACCAGGTATTAACATGAAGTTTAATGGTGAGGTAGATACCATCATTAAGACTGCTAAGTGGGAAGGGTTAGCTGCACACCTAGGAAAGAGGTATTTTCCAAACCTCATGGGAGAATTTTATTGTAACATGAGAATAATTAAAGGATTAGATGGAATCATGCACTTCACTACATCAGTCAATAAGAAAACCATATTAGTGGACCATAAGACCATTAATATTGCATTGCATCTTCCTGCTCATTTGATTGATAATAGTCATCCTTGCATTGATATTTATGATTGCTTCATCTTTAACCAAAATGAATTCAAACTCATGCTTTCAACCTTTTGTGATTCTGATGTACCACTTGGTCTGTGTGACAAACATTGTAGTATTCATTACAAACACTTCACTCCTGTATTTCAAAATATGGCCTTGTTTATTCATGCTAATGTCTTGCCTAAACCAAATCAAAGAAAGTATTTTGATTTCGTTGACATGAAAGTCATGTTTTTGTTGCTTCTTAACAAGATTGATTTCAACATTTCCTATGTGATTTTACTACATATGATAAATGCTAACCTTGTTGGTTATATGCCCTATGGACTTACGATTTCCTCTCTCTTCAATATCTGCCATATTCACACACATCTTGACCATTCTTTACTTGCTAACTCTAAAATCATAACTGATCATATTAGACCTCAAGTTCCTTTGATTATGTGTCAACCTCAAGAAGTCTTTAACACTGACCTCCCTAGGACCATTAGGGAAGAAGACATATACCTTAATAAGACTCAATCTGCTAGAATAATGTTTTAAGAACAGAATCTAGAGATTAAGAGGCTTGGAGAGGAAAATGAGGACATTAAAAGGAGACTAGGTTTCATTGAGAGCTTAGCTGCATTTACAATAGGTCAAAATGGGGTAAGGGACATGGAAATCATCAGCTCCTATCAGGTTCAGATGGTTAATGATGATGAAATGGTCAAAGAATTGGAAACTATAGGTACTAATGCTGAAAATCTTGATGCTAAAGGTTTACCTGACTTGCTTGGTGAATTTGGATTTATTGATGCTATGGAGGATGCCATAGCTTAACTGTGTTGATTGCCTTTATATGGTTGCTGCTACCTGCTTTTGATCTCTGCTCAAGTTTGTTGCTTGTATGTTTTGCTACTCTTTCTCTTAAAATCTGCCTATGTTGAACTTTGCTTCTGGAAATCTGATAATTGATCCAATTTTGCTGTTTTGGATCTATTTTGGTTGTAATTTATGCTTGTAATGTTGGTTGCTTTTTTGAAGTCTGTTAAGACTTATATGGTATGTAACTATGGTCTTGAACTGTCAACTTGTAATAGTTAGTGGATGACTTGTTTTGAGTCATGTCGGTGGTATGTAACCTTGGCTGCTGTAGAACCTTGTTCTAGTTAATCAGTGTGTCTCATTGATTGATAAAGAACAATTTTGAATTGTAATATATGTTCTGCAGTTGTACCACTTGCTGTTGTTATTACTTATGTCAGTATGTCACTATGAACCATATGTTGTGTATCTATCTTTATCAAAATAAGGCATATTTCTACTCTGTACTGCAAATTGTGTCTTTGGATTATCTCTACTTCTCTGCAATCTGGTAAGTTATGCAATGCTGGAACTATGCTCATAAGGTAATTCCTATCATTTTTTTTAGTTATGACCTTAATATTGTTCAATCATGAAAACAGTGATGTAATCTGCTTATATTGGAAATATATCATGTATCGACTCAACTATCTTGTAAAATTCTTATTGTAAAATTCTATAATGTGTAGTTTCAAAGTTGGTATAATACGGTTGGCACTGGCTAGAAGAGAATAAGTTCGTATGTAAATCATATAGATTGTATTAGTATGACTTGATGTAAAACAGATTCTGTAATTTCTTTTGTAATAATTGCATAATTAGAATGTATTAGCCTTAGTCAATGTGTTGATGCTTAGCTGAGTTTTTGACAAATTCGTGTGTACAAAAGATAAGTTGTCATCTATGTAACAGGTTTTAGACTGATTTAGGTTGTAGTAATGTAACATTTATGGTCAACTGTAAGGATAATTAAATAGTCATGTAAGAATAAAACCATGTAAAACCTATAATGTCATCTTCAGTTCTAGACGAACTATTCAGTTTGTATCAACATAATTTGTAATAGGTTGCAAGGTTTGTAACAGTTTGACTATAATTGTATTATTTGCAAATTCTGTAATGGTACGATATAATCATAATTGGTTAGTAAGATGTACATTTGTATTATCTCGAGTAAATTTATATGCCATGCTATAGCTTAAATCATTATGTTGCAAGGGATTTCCAAAATCAAACTATAATATGATAATTTCTTATGTCAACAATTGAGTTTCTAAAGAGCTACTTGATAATACCTAGTATGAACTGATCTCTCGGCATAACTAATTGATACATGTTTTCTAAAAATAAGACTCTTCTATAATCATAGAATTATATATATATATATATATATATATATATATATATATATATATATATACTCACTGTTCACAAAGGGAAAAGAGAATTTGTTACTTTTCTAGTGTGCTATTTCATGTTCTAAAAAGAGAATCTTATTTGTTCAAACAAAAGGAGAAGTTCCCTTTCATAAAGTTTTGGTCTTTTACCAAACAAAAGGGGAAGAAAAAATAGTATACACTATTCGAGAATTTTAAATTTTTTCTATATTACTTCTTATACACCTCTAAACTATTGTTTTATTTTGCAGGAATTAATTAATGTGTTTAGAGAGGAATGTTAAGCAGTATTCTCCTTACATTTTATATGCGAAAATACTTTTCAAATATCATGCATACACTAAGGGGAAGCACACACTTTTAAAATTTAAATTTTATGTTTGTTTGGCAAATACCAAAAAGGGTGTTATCACAAAATCACGCAAGCGTACGTGGTCACAAGTAATATATGAATAAGTCGAGTTCGTTCCCACAGAGATCTGGTTAAGGTTTTAATTCAGTTATTGTACATATGCAACAATGTATGGTTATTACTCACTGCTAAGACAAATAACAAATTTGAGTTTTAATTAACTAAACTAACTAAGATGCAAATTATCAACTAAGAATTAACTAACTAATGATAATTAAAATCAAATTACTTACGCAATATGAACCATGGAATCCTAACTTCAATACAAACTTCCTTTAGAGATCATGCCCTTTTATCAATACATGTGGTGGTTACGATAACTAATCGGACAACACGAAATAAGTATACGTTACCTTTCAGTACACGCACACCAATCTACACAATATCCACATAAGATAGAAATCATGCAGGCACCAATTATGCTTAGACCCTATAAGTCTATAGAATTTGAAAACATAATGGTTGAAGATCAAGTATCCATAAGATTACATAAGGTAGTATGAGACGGTTAGAAACACACCACAAACATGAATAACATTCATGGACTTATGCTAGCATGGCAAGTTCTAAATCTAAAGATCCACTGTCGCTTCACTAAAGATTAACAAGATAGATGTTAGCTACGCATCTATATGAATTAAATACAATCCTGCAAGGATATCGCAAATTCACCACACATATATCAAGTTAAGCAATCAACATCTAAATTCCATAAGTAAATCCGTTAGAATCCCATGACAACGATTAGTTCATAATCGAACCTCTCGTCATCATGGGATCTGATGAAACCATGATAAAAACAAAGTATGAAAAGATACAAATAAAACTAAGTAATTGATATGTAATGGTGTGTGTTTTTTCTGTCCCCCAAGATGTGTATTTATAGCCCCAAGTGTCCTCTTCTCCAAGTAATTGCCTTCTTTGAGTTGGAATAGAAGATTGGCAAATTCCATCTTTGAATGAAATAGAATTGCAAATTCCATGTATAAGTCTGATTCTAGAAGGTTCTGGCCGCTCCAAGCAATTACCATAATGATTAGAAGTAGAATTTGTGGTAATTTCCTTGTTAAAATCGAATTTTTTAGGTTCTGGAAATTTTTTGGCGGTGACCGGCGCGGCCGCGCTACATTTTAGTGTAATTCGGGCACCCCCGCGCTATAAACAATTTCTGAAATTTATCCAATCGCGACCGCGCTGTATTTTAGTGTATTTCAAGCGCGACCGCGCTGCTTAAAATTCTGACCATTCTGCCAAATTCAATAAAATTCTCCAAGCTTCGCGTGGACAGCTTACGGGCCTCAAACGGACTTGTAGAACTCCAGATATGGCCAAAACAAAGTAGACTGCGCAACCTACCGGCAATTCCGAATTTCCTACAATTTGCTCATTTCTCTTCCGTTTTCTCTTCCGATTCTTTTGCCACTTCCCGTTCTTCAATTCTTGAATTATGAATCCTCATGGTAGCCTAGGGAAATTCACCACCCTTCATTCCAAAGCTCAATTTAAACTCCAAGACCAACGAAAATCAACAATCATAGCTGGCATTTTGCTAACCTGCATAGCTACACAAAACATATTAAAACACACAAATACTTGAGATACAAGCGATCAATTTAAGCCAAAATGAAGCGATCCAAGTGGATAAAAATCCACTTATCAAAGGGGAAGATTGAAAGGATATCTTCGATATAATATTTATTTTGGTATTTGTACGATTTAACATAAAATTTAAATACACGTAGAATCCTCTCCACTAGGTCATTTATTTAATTGATTCAGTCCAAAGTCAAATGGTCAATTCTAGCAAAATCTATCATCCTATTTTTAAACTATAAGAGATATTCCAATTTGCTGAAAAATCAAAATACATTTTTACGGAATATATCTCTACACCAAGGCAAGAAGATCGAAAAAGAAATATTGAAATTTGATATTTTTTAGATCTACACTGCGATATTAATAAGGCAACAAACTCGAACAAAGAGAATTCGAGATTTAACGTTCTTTAGAGAACTCGTGCTAAATTCAAAAACGATCAGTTTTTATTCGAAAAATATTCTCTCTTTTCACTCAAAATATTTTTCTCATCCTAGAAAAGACTTTTCACTCTCAGGAAAATGTTCCTCTCGTGCCAGAAAAATTTAAAGTAATTTTTCTCCTGATTCTTAATTATCTTATATTTCGGAGAAAATTATTTTATTCGCTCAAAAATATTTCCTACACTCTCTAAATATTTTATATATTAGGAAATATATTCTAAATATTTATTCTAGTCAAAACATTTGTCAAAATATTTATCTTTTTCGAGAAAAGACCAATCGTATTTTATTCGGAACCGAAAGCTGATTTAATCATTTTAAATCCAAATAAAATACTTCCACTTGCTAGAATGACTTGAAACTTGAGATTAATCACTTAAATGCTATTTTATATGCATGGTTAAAGTTTCGTAAGTTTTCGAGAATTTTCGTCCGGGCACGAAAATCGAAACGGTTAGTCAACTGTTGACTACGTTTGACCAAGTCAACCTTGACCAAAATTGACCAAACTTTCCAGAATATTATTTTATAATATTCCTAAGTGCTCCATAATTTTAGAATTATTTATTGGGTGTTTTCGTATTTATCGGGTAACGATACTTGGTTCGTATTTATTCGTTAATTAAAACGAATAGAATATTCTAATATAGATTCAAGTGCTGGGATATTATTTTGTCTTCTAGCATCCACTTGCAAAGAAACACAAATCACTTTCCATGTTGGCAATCCAAGTGATTTTAATCCCATCCACTCATTTTCCTTCAATCTACACCATTCTTTCCACCCAACTATCTCTATAAATAAACCCCCTCATCCACCCATTTTAAACACAAGCTATGAGCAAAATACATGCTGGGATTTTAGAAGTAGAACACACTTTCAAGTTCATATTTTCTCTCTTCATCTACTTCATCTCAAAAACCTTCTCTCTTATATATATATATATATATATATATATATATATATATATATATATATATATATATATATATATATATATATATATATATATATATATATATCCATATATTCAAGGTTTTTGTTCAACAAGCTTAGTTCCACCCAACCAAGCTTTGTTCACCCAAGCTAGCTCATCCACCACCACTTTCCGGCCTCCCGAAGGGCTGCCCAAAGTTCGACCACCGTGCCAAAATCCGGCCGAACCTCCGGCGAATTTTTCCGGCAAACTTTTTCCGGCGACTTTTTAAAAGTGGTAATTTTTAGCTTCGTCTTTGTGTTTATATTTGAGATTTGTGCTTAACTTTTATATTTCATCTTAATCTATATTCTCGGATATATTTTAAAGATCCCAAAAATCTCTTTATAAAAGAGAACGATTATCCGACAAACGTCGAGGTTGTAATGATTAAGTTTTTTTTACGGATTCTCAACTAGCATCTTTAGTGCTTTGTGAGATATTCTATAAAGAAATACTTCGTTCAACAAATACTTCATTTAGCACAAGTTTAGCCACTTGTTTATCGATCTTACCTTTTATTCGTTAGTGGCTATAACTAATCTAGTGCAAGAAGTAAAAGAAGAGTATACTTTGACACTTGTATTTAGTCATAAGAAAGTATACATCTTAAAAGCCTTAAGCATATTAGCTTAAAGGATTTTGTATATCAACAAACTCCGAGATCTATATCTTTATCTCATCCTTCCGGAGTATTGATATTTGACATAAGTCAAGTTGTAACGAAAAGTATTTATACGAATTCCTAACTAGCATCTACAGTGCTCTCCGTGGGACATTCTTTAAGAAATACTTCGTACAACATAAACTTCTACTAAAGCACAATTTAGCCACTTGTCTTTATTACAATTACGTTTAGTGATTGGTTCGTGCAAGAAGTTATACGTATACCTTGACATTATATTAGTCTAAGAAAGGTATACATATCGAAGCCTTAAAGCGCTATAGCTTTTTAATAAGGTCTTCTAATATTACTCCATCCATCTTTATATTTATTTGGAGTAATTAAAAGTATTCTTTTATTATAACTTAATATCAAAGAAAGTATACTTAAACAATAACAATATAACTTAATATTCATTTGCGAATATTAAAGTTAACTTTGGATCTAGTACCGTAACATACTAATCCAAACCTTATTCATCATTCATCATTTTTGTTTCGTAGATATTGTTTGTCTAACTTTTGTAGTGAGGTGAAGATTAAGTGAGGTGATTCTCGTTTTAAGACCCAAGTCCTAGACGTACTAACGGGGAGTTAGTAGTCTTCGCACCGTGAGGAAGAGGAAAGATCCGAGACCTTTCATCTAAGACCCAAGACCGACAAAAGCCAAGAAGCAATAATCTACACCAAGGGTTCTACATCAACTTTGAAGAAATAGCGGGGAGTTATTGTCTAAGATAAGTTGTGTAGGTGTTTACATTTATTTTGAGGTGGTAACGGGTAGTTACGCACCAAGACAAATATTTGTAGGATTGTAAAGGCTTCTCCGCCTACTAAAGGAGCGAGTTTATTTTAAGGGAAATCTCGAGTCCGGAGAGGAGCTCGGAGACTGGAAGTAGGGGTGAGCGAATCCACTAGGGGTTGCGCCATCGCGAACCAGGATAAAATCTCCTACGTGGTATTTACTTTACTTGTCGTTTACTTTCCGCACTTATAAACTGCTAACGACTCGGTAAAATATTTTAAAACGGAAAAAATATTTTAAAACGCCATAATAATTTTTTTTAAATTGGATATTAAGCTATTCAACCCCCCTTCTAACTTAAAATAGCCCTCATACGGGACCTAACATGGTTGATATTATCATATTCAAATTATGAATCCATAATAATCCCTAATGTAATATTTGTCTAAAATAGAATTTAATATTAATTTGTAATTGTGTGAAATTTTATTGTTTATTATATAGTTTTAGTTTGTTTTCACTCTGTTGATTTATAATTTGTTGTAAATTTGTTAATAAATATGTGATACTAAAATTATTTAAATTTATTTTGAAAATATTTGATTTCCAACTAATTGAAAGAGTCTAAAAAAATTGGGTGTAGGTGAAGAATTTTAATTCAAATATAACTAAAAGAGTATGTAATTGAATATTAATTGGAGTGTAATAAAAAGAATTTGTTATTAAGTTAAATAAAATTTTATATGCATTTTAATTTATTTTTTCATTTTTGGAAGGTGTTAACAAACGTTTTGGGAAGGTGTTAATCGATCAACCAACCAATTATACCATGTTTCGCTTATAATAGTATAGTATAGATAGATTTATAATTTGTTAATAAATATATGATATTAAAATTATTTAAATTGATTTTTGAAAATATTTGATTTCCAAGTAATTGAAAGAGTCTAAAAAAGTTGGTTGTAGGTGAAGAATTTTAATTCAAATATAACTAAAAGAGCATGTAATTGAATACTAATTGGAGTGTAATTAAAAGAATTTGTTATTAAGTTAGATAAAATTTTATATGCATTTTAATTTATTTTTTCATTTTTGGAAGGTGTTAACAAACTTTTTGGGAAGGTGTTAAACAACCGACCAACGAACCAATTATACCCTGTTTCGCTTATAATAGTATAGTATAGATATATATCCACTAATATATAATCTTGTTACATGACCATTTATGATGACTTAAAATATTTTTCTATAGGTGTGTGATAATGACTTAATGTCATTGTACGTGCATGCATAATGTATATACGGGTTAAATAAATACATATTCATGAATCTTAATACTGTATATGTTTTAAATTCATGCATTCGATATTGTTTTTCTTTGTTTTACAAACTTATCATATACTGTATCTTCTAAATTCATGTATTTATGATACATAATAAATATTTATTAATTAAATTTTAAAATTATAAATTTATATGTCAACCTCTATTAAAGAATAACCTCTGTATAATAATATTTTTTGCCGGTACCAAAGATATTACTGTATAGAAGTTTTACTATACTTATAACTTAAAGTGCAACTTACTTATTTAATAACTTAAAGTGCAACTTACTTATTTTAAATAGTGATAATTTTAATTTTAAATTAGATATATCTTTGACTATTTTACTTAAATTAAATTAATTAAAAAAAGTTAACTAAAAATAGAAATTAATACTTTTTTAACATTATATAAAAGTATAAAATACAAATATATGCAAAAATTATAATACGAATTAAAAGGTGACTCAAATATATATAAATTGATATGAGAAAAAAAAAATGGAAAAAAAATACCTCAAAGGTACTTAAATTTTTAGAACTAAAACTAACTTTAAATTGAAAAATTAAAGTATACACAAACATATCAAGGGCATTGTTCTATGGAGAACCATCTTACGTGGAGAACCGTGGAGAACCACTTATTCTATACTAATTTCTGATTCTATTACAGAACCAGAATTTTTTTTTTTGATTCTATAAAAAAAAATTGGTTCTACAAAAAAATATATGGGCAAAGCTGACGTGGCAGTGCCACGTCACTTGCCACGTCATCATTGCTGACGTGGCAGTGCCACGGTATCAATAATGACGTCATTGATGACGTGGCACGGCCACGTCAGCAGTGCTGATGTAGCAGGTGACGTGGCAGTGCCACGTCAGCAATGCTGACAAGAAAGGCGATGTGGCAGTTATGACGTGACAGTTTCGTTTTTTTTTTAAAAAAAAAAAATTCTGTTACAGAATCAGAAAAAAAATTAAAAAATATTGATTTTACTACAGAATCATAGGGTTCTCCACGATTCTCTCCACGTAAGGTGATTCTCCGTGCTACTCATCATATCAATTAGCAATTGGGATAACTTTAAGCTACCCCAAACAGACTCTAAATGTCATGCTCAAAATTTAACTAAAACAAGTTTTAATATACTAAGATCTACATCAGCAACATTAGCTGGTCCCAATAAAATAAATTCAACTTGAAAAAAACGAAAAAATCCAGTATACAGAATAATGACAGATACAAACAATTTTTCACTACCAAAATCCATCCCTTAAATTGATGCCAAGTGAAACATTTACACCCGACTAGCATTAGTTGCAGAGCTGCACAGCAAGTCGCTGTTCACCTGATCACCTCTCAGAGACCAAATAACCGGAACGAAAAAAAACAGAGCTAAATTTGACATGAAAAGATGTCTAAAGTCTAGCCTTAGCATTACAAGATGACTATTTTCACAAGAAACAAAGATACTAAGTTTACCAACAATGATACAGCTTCTGATTTAGATGACATTCATTCAGAATAAACATCTTCACTAGCTGAATCTCTTTGGCATTGGACATCACCTGTGTCGCAAAACTCTGTAAATGGATAGGTTAAAGAACGTTTCAGAGGGTTGTTGCCACCATTTTCTCTGTAAATTTGATTGCCATCTTCTCCGGTGCATTTTACATCATCGAAACCCCCTTCAACAGGATTATTCAAGTGTATGATCTTACCGAATAACTGGAATGAGCTAATTCCAACTTTTGGCGGAAAGTTGCTGACTTTTTGTTTTCCAACTTGCTCATTGCCAAAGAAATGCACGCTGCTATGACTATCAGGTGATAAATTATCCACCTGTGCACTACCAATATTCAATTCAGTAGTTTCTGCCATTGGTGACATGTCACCAACTAAAAAGTTACTGCAAATTTGTTGACTACTTTCCGAAATGTTATTAGGCACACCGGAAACACAAATTTGATTTTGCCTGGCTCCCTGAATGCCAGCAGGGAAGGAATTAAAATTCATCCATGATGGGTTCAAGGGCCCCATCAATGAATGAGATAAGCATGGCATAGGAAATAAAAGTTCTCCATCTCCATCAGATAGCAACCCTGGATCCTGAGAAAGTCTACATTTCTTTGTGGGATGAAATTCTGCATGAAGTGATGGTGTTGCCACAACACTCTCAACTTGCCAAGGGCTCACCCTCTTCACATTCCGCAAAGCTTCAGGTTCATCCCAAGTAACCTGTAACACAAAAATATGAAAACTTCAATTACACATAAAAGACGTAAAGATATCAGGGGAGTTGATTTCACTTCAATATTTTCGGCCAAAACTCGACCCATCTGAAGATCCTACTTGAGTCTCTGGTCAAGGAGATCTTTTCATCATCCCCAACTTATTTTATTACACACCGCTTTTCACTATCATTTAATTTAGAGATAAGTATAACACTGCTTTGAACAAAAACCACTTTCTTTTTCCTTGATTCTTCGATGTCATACTAAAAATAGATGTGCATAGTTTCTTAAAGGTACCGTTAAAGTAATTTGTATTGTCACTATATATGTAAGAATGTAGAGTAATAGGTTAATTATACATATAAACCATGCAAGTTGCAGAAATGTAGACAAACGTTATAGCAGATAACATCAATAAGAAGTCAATGCGATGCAGGAAGGCATGATTTTCTGTTATAGTGCCTTATTTTCTTACAATAAAACAGCTTCTGGTACAACCGTTAGGAGAACACATAGCATAAACCACTACAAATATCTTTCAGCCATCGCTATAGAATCTGGAATCCAGGACGGCTTGTGATTAGTTAAAACGAATATCACAGCAGACCTTGCCATATAGCTATCACCACCACACAAGAGTTATGATTAAAAGAAATAAAATAAAAAAGGTAGTCATTTGGAAACTCAATACATATCAGTGAGCAAAATACATTACCTTTTACTACAGGCATCCCAAGGTTGTAAATGTTATTAATTACCATAACAAGCATGAGTAAATACAATTCCAAGTAAATGACAAATAGCTTTTCCTACAATCTAAAGAGAACACCATAAGGTGCATAAACACCAAGGAGATAGTACAACTTGATACCCAAAGCAGTAGTTTCAGAAAGCGAGTTATAAATCTTATATTGCAAATTAGAAGAGTACTTTTTAAAAGTGAACTCTATATTATTAAGATTAATCAGGCTCAGGCACAATAGAAGTACATGTGCAACATGTTTGACCCATAGTTTTCCATAAATGATAAAAAAGAATGTCACCTGCACGTAGTTTCCACAATAATATGACTTGGGATGGTAAGCAAACTAGGAAAAATAAGTATAAAGTATACCAACAATAAATTCAATCAGCATAGCGCAAAGTCAGATGATTGAAGCATGCATTTTGCACATGCACAAAGATGACTAGATAATGGTTCAACGTGCAACCCATTGGGAAAATGGGCAAGTGGAAGGAAAAAAGAAAAAGCTTAGTGGCCATAACAATTAAGAGGGCTACATACTCATTCAACATAGGCAAAATGCAAATAGCTAAATTCATTTTAAGTAGCATCCCAAGAGGGGCGCGCACAACCCACAACAAATAAAGCTTGCTTTGCTTGCTATAGCCCTATTTGAGATTCCCCAGTATAGTGACCACTTCTATTATGCCTTGGAGAGGAGTCGAACCTCCACGCTCTATGGCACGAGAGTAAAATTCCCGCGTGTCTACCTTTTCACCACCAAGGCATGTGTTGAATGTGTAACTTCTGCATCACCATGTGCAAACCCCATCCCACAAAGGAACGATCTAAGAATATAACTTAAACGAGAGCGAAAGAGAGCATTATACTTCATCTCTCAAGCGAATTTATACACGTCTTTCCTTACACCCGGCAAGATAACAAGGTCTTACAGTGTCATTCACAATTCAGGTAGGAAAGCTATTAATGTAATCTTAACGATGTTTGTAGATGAATAATATAAATATGAAAAGTAGATTTTGGCAAAAGGGAAAATTTAAAAACCCGCACCAAGTACCAAACAGGCAAACAACACAGTCCATCCTGAAGTATTCTGCCTAAACCACATGCTACGTCTTCTCAATTTCTTAAATTCAGTAAAATTTGATGCTCAAAAGCAATGTCGTGGCAAGTGTTTGCTTACACGCATCCCAACCCTTCCCCTGGGAAATAAATTCTCAGGTTTGGAGGTTCTTGATACATAGTTCAAGATGTAAATAAGCATACTTGAAAGACATCGAAACAGTTCCCTTCTTTCTAAACACAGATATACTCTTTCTTATATCAGATGGCAACATGCTAAACTTTTAAAATGACTTAAAACAACATACAGAACCACTAGTATTTTGTGATGCCCCTTGGCTGGGGCTCAAACTAATTGAAAAAATGAGGATCTGGGCTTCTGAATATGTGGTGCTGACAAATGTGTGAGATGGTGCAACAAGTTCCTCTAGTACTCATTATCAAACTAGCTGATTTACCTTTGTGTCGCAACGAAAATATTGGAAAACAGTTATGTACGAAGAAGGTACAATAATACTAGACAAGCAGATTGCAGAAATATATCTTCATTAGAAGATGCAGTTGCCAGAAGAAAAAAAAATGTACTGGAGACGAGAGAGTTAAGTAGCCACTTACTCCATTCCCGTACCTAAAAGATTTTTCCATCTTTAGGTTCAAATATAAATACCAATTTTGGAGGCTTCCTATTAAGAGTTTTAAGCTGTTGAAATGGGCATATCGCACTTGTGATTAAACTCTGACATCTGCCCCTGTTTATCATCTAAATATGGGATCAAGATGGTACTCTACTCAGAAAAGACATGCTTGCTCATTACGCGACAAAATAGAGGAATTGTAGAAGCACATAGAACACATGTGCCAAGCCGCCAACACTCCAATTGAAATCTATCTTCTTCGCTCCATACATGAAAATAAGCACCCATCACCCATGTATTGATGTATATGAGTCATAATAGGAGGCCGAACCCAACCAATCACGTTTTAACATTTGTGAATATTTTAAATACACAAAATATGGCCTGTATTTTTAAAAACAACCGTATGGTATTAACTTTGACAAACATATCATTGTCATCTTACTAAGTCATGGGAATGACTTATCTTATGCCAAAGTTCATTTTCTGACTCATCAGCGGAAAGCTATTTGACATACTTCGCTATCACTTATACAGAAGTGACAACAATGAGAAGTTACAATTCCTGGTTTTAGATTTATGCCTTATTTTTGAGTTTATGCTCCGAGTTCTAAAATCAAAGAATTTCAAAAACACTCCATAACATATCAATATAGGCCATGGACGTGCAGCAGAAAGATAACTGATACTTGTGATATATACAATCATTAATGAAAGATATGCACCCACTCCATCACACAAAAAGTAGACCAAATATGACTTTTTCATGCTAAATGAAAACGTAAGAAACTTCAAAATTCATATGAATGCAGTTAGTGTTAGTTCCCAGGTATATCACCAAGCAGTATGCAGCTTCTTAAAAAGTACTACTAATCACAATAAATTTAAAATTACTACTAAACTGATAAATTGCAGCACATTTTTAAGTTCGATATGTCACAGGTTGACTTTCCACAATAAAAGATTATCATATATATAATCATTTTCTAAAAGTTTTATATGCTAAAGTAAGCAGTGGAAGAGGGTGCCTACTGCTTAACAAAAGATTAAAGGCATAGGAATCTAGAGAAATATAAAATGGTACATAAAGCAAGATGTTAGCCATGGAAGCATTTCAAGGAGAATATATAGACATAGCCAAATTAATAATCATTATATCTACTGTAGCATTGGGGTTATAAAATTAAACAAGTGATTTATCATAAATTGATTGTGAAATGTATAAATGCCTCTGAAAAATGTTCAACTATCAATTCTAGCTGTTTAAAAATGATAATTAATGGAGATGTCTAGATGCTTACGGCTAGTGTTTAGCAATGCACCATAACGGAAACTGTACAAATGTTAAGAGAATACAATTTTGATCTATCTACATCAAAATTAATAAGAAACGAGTATATATATATATATATATATATATATATATATATATATATATATATATATATATATATATAAATACCTGAAGCATCCGCCAAGGAGAACCTCGCCAAGGCCCATTATCTGGCAGTACAGCAGATGAAACCGTCCCCTGATACCAAGTCATTCTTGATGAATCTTCCGTCTCCACTGCCATTTTCACCCTCATTCCCATCGTCCAAAATACAGAAAAGGATCTCTCCACCTTTTCTGCCTTCACCACAAAATCTGCAGAACCAGCACGAGGGTAATACACAATCTCAAACCCTAAGCCTTTGGCAGCCAACTGGGCAGCTTCCTCCACTGCCTCCGCAGCAACCCTACCCCTAACATTTCTAGAAAACCCCTCCCTCTCTCTTTTGTCCTCATAATAATTCCACCTCCCATTGCAATCAGCATTAGCTTTAACAGCCCTCCTTATCCCTACAGAAATCTCACCACTACGACGGTTTCGCATGAACACAACAGAATCCCCAGCAACCAGCTTCTTATTGTTCACAAACTTACTCCAACCCGTAGTCAGCAAATGACGACGTGGCGTACCCCTATAAATATGGCGAAACTCCCAAACAACACCGTGCACATCCCTCACTCCAAGGTTCTGCACAGGTGGATCAGCCTCGAAATTCAATGGTGGAAAAATGGAGTCGGCACAAAACCTCGGGACTGAGAATCCTCCACCATTGTTCGCATCCGATGGAGTTAAAATCTTAGAGAACGAAACAACATCATTCTCATCCTCTACATCACCCTGTCCAATTAATTCACCATTAAAAATATTCTTTCAATTTCTTTTACTAATATATTCTTTCAATTTCACAGATAAGAAAACATTTTAACTTTAAAAAATAATAATAATACTAATAACTCCCCAAATTCCAAAAAATTAACAAAAACGTATCACCAACAAATACACAAGTAAAGAAAGTTCATCATTCTAAACAAACACGTGAAATCAGATACCTGATTAAATACATACAGTAAACTCCATTAATAAACTAGCATATTCTGACCGTCCCATAAATTACAATATAAACAGAGCATTTTCACTTAACTGCCTATTAAAATTTTTCAGGCTTGAGATCACTAACTTAAGGAGGTATTACCAGTAATTATCGAAATATTTAACAATTAAACCAAAAAATTAACAAAAACATAACAGTAATTAACAAATAATTGACTACATTTCAAAATCCATTAATCCCCAACAAATCCGTAAAAACAAACGAAAATTAAACACATCGACACACATATAAACAACAATTATCCATCACATAACCTAAACATTAACAATTAAACCATATCATGAACAAACAATTAACCGCAGTAAAAATTCTCAATAGATCAGTAAAAAACAAGCACAATAAAACAGTAAAAAACAAACACATACATGTAACTATAATTTTTTACCTGCTCATTGTGTACTATTACGGTTTGATCAGCACTAACAGGCATAAGATGCATTTTAACAAACACTTCATCAGTCTCCGGATTAGCGAAGAATCCAACGGCGAGAACGCGACAGGGAGTGTACGGACGCGAGAACACGAGCGGCGAAAACGACGGAGTTGACGCCGATTGCTCGGAATGGCCTTGAGGAAAGTAATAAACCCTAGAATTGACTGCCGGAATGTGTATGGAAGTTCCAGCACAGGCTCGCCATATCGCCGGCTCGACTTTCAGGAGCTGCCGATGAGTCGCCATAGAAGAGTGGAGTGATTAGTAGTGGAGAGAGTATGATTTACGTGTGTGTATCAGTGTGTGTATAATTTAGGGTTTATACACATTTTAAGTTAAGTGTGTGTAGGAGTGTGTGTTGAGTGGCGTCTAGGGTCGGAAAAGGGGGCGGTGTAGAAGCTAAAGACCTGTGTGTGTGTGTGTGTAACAAACAATGTGTATTTTGTGGGGTAGTAATGTATTTAGTATTGTTGGATTTATTTGGATGCTTTCGTGCATCGTGCATGTGACATATGGGGGATGTTGGGTAAAATTTATGCGCCTTTTTTATGCTATACTAGTATGTTATAGCCCGTGCTTTTGCACGGGTTATTTTTATTTTTTATAAAATTTGTTTATAATTTAGTATATATAATATTTTAAACATTATTTTTAGTTTAGTATTAAATCTAAATTAATATGTTGTTGATGGGAATCAAACCTTCAACCTTTCTATATAACATAATCTAGTATTAATTTTATAATAAAATATTGTTGGCGGGATTCGAACCTTAGACCTTCAACTTTTAGTATTGTTGTATCTAACGGTCATGATCTATTTGAATTGAAGATCTAACGGATGTGAATGAGGATAACCAAAAATAAGGGGTAACCAACTACAAATTATACCCCTTTCGCTTATTATAATATAGTATAGATTTTGTGTTCCGTAAATAAATTGATAGTATTTTATATTTTACTAGCCAATTATGTTGTGCAAGCTATCGTTAATAATTCATAAATATTAGTGAAAAAATATGAAATCATATCATATGTATAATTTATACATGATTTTAGTCAAAAAAATTTAAACATATAAGAAATAAAATTTATGTGATATTAAAATAAATTCTAAATTAAAATTTGAAATAAAACAAATATCTAAAAAAAATTTAAGCATTATTTATTGAATGGTAATATTATATTCCAATATTTTATAGAAGGAAAAAAAAAAGAAAATCATAACAATAATTTTTATTTAAAAAATATTGATAACAATTTTCAGAATTTTCTTTTAAAAATTGATTCAAATAGTTCACATGAATTATCAATTGGAAAATTAATCTCATTTTATATATATAATTTTAATAATGTTAAAAAATCATAAACATGAAAATTAGCACTTACAGTATGATCTCTATTTTTACTATTAAAAATTATAAATATTAAATATAATTAAATCACGTTCTTTAAAGCCGATAACCCTTTCATAGAAGACATTCTCAGAAATAATGAAATAATTTACTTAATTAGAATATTAATTTAATCGGCCACGATATATTGGAATAACGGATGTACAATTTTTTTATCGATTTAACTGGTCGAGAAAAGGATCAGGTTGATTTAATTTATTCGCGTTGATCACATCTCATGTGTAATTTATTCATGTGCAAAAGTAAAAATATTTATAGGTTCCTTGTGTATCAATTTTAGATGTTAACTGAATTTTTTTTTACTTCCATAATTTATCATGATTTTCGCAATAATTGATGAAGAATTTTTGAAAAGTTAGCGCAGTCTGTCCTCTAATCGCTTTGAAAAATTGCAATAATCTTAAATGGGAAATAAAAAATGTCACATTTTAAATAATTTTATTTCGTCTTGCATGAAAATCTTTTTACTTCTCTATAGATAATTAATATTTATATTAAAATATTAATTTTATATTAAAATAATAATTATAATGCCCAAATAAATTTTGCAAAAATCTTTATATAAATTAAATAGTTAATTACATATATATTTAATAGGCGTAAATAATGAATAATTTAATTGCAAGCAAAAAAAAGAAAGAGAAAATACAAGAAAAATACTTTAAACCCATTCCTTACTTACCATATTTTCGAGTTTTCATCTACCGTTACTTACCGAGGTTTCTTAACAAACATGCAAGATCAGGATTGATAAAGTCCACATTGAACAGCATCCCAGTTTATTGGTTAAGCCTTTACAAAGCACCCAAAGGAGTGTTAAAAGAAATAGACAGCATCAGAAGACAATTTTTTTGGGGAGAAAATCAGTCAAGCAGTAAGGTGATTAGGAAGCTGCACACGGTAAGATGGGAAACTATTTGCCTTCCAAAAGATAAAGGAGGACTGGGAATATCAAATTTAGAAAAGAAAAACAGAATCCTGTTAGCCAAGTGGTGGTGGAACTGCATCAAAAACAGAAACAAGTTGTGATGCAAAGTACTAGCTGGAAAATATGGCAGGAACTACTCATTCAGCACTGAGCTAAGTAAGCATATTAATCTATCTCCAATAATGAAAGGTTTGGCATCACTAAAAGAAAATCAATCAAACATCTTCATTGACCACAAAGATTTTCACTGGAAAGTGGGAAATGGGCACTCGATTTTTTTCTGGCATGACAAGTGGTCGAACATGGGCATCCTAAGTCTGCAACTTAGAAGACTTTTTCAACTAGCCAACAATGAATACATCACAGTTAGAGAGATGTTTGAAAGGTGGAGTAATGATCAAGATACTAGCAAGCAATTATGGAAGAGACCTCCTGTAGGATGGGAGGCCCAGGATCTAACAGTAATGTCAAACCTGTTAGAACACCTGGCGTTAACAGAGAAACAAGATATTCTTCAATGGAAAGAAATGAAAGGTGACTTCAACACAGCTTACTGTTATGACTTCTTCACCTCTAATGAGGGTTTTTTGGGACCATGGAAAAAGATATGGAGTCAGAAAATACCCCCGAAGGCAAAGTTTTTCCTCTGGCAGTTATCTCACAAGATATTGCCAACATTATCTCTGCTAAAAAGCAAAAACGTCTGTGAGGAAGATACATGCAAATGGTGTGGAAATGATGTAGAAACTCAAGAATACATATTCTGGAAATGCTCTCTAGCAATACAAGCATGGAACATAATTGCAAAGTGGCTGAATATCCCTTTACATCCGGGTCAGGGCTCGTTAAACTTGAAGGAGTGCCTAAAATCATGAACAAGCAAGAATTTCAAAATGGGAGGAGGAGTATGTATGGTCGCCATATTGTGGACGATATGGCTAGCTAGAAATGAAAGAATTTTCAGGGGCAACAAAATGTCGAGGAAAACGCTATCTCATCTAATAAAACATAGAGCATTTCTATGGAGTGTGACAGGAAATTTGACCTCGCCAGATAGCCAAAATTTATGGGCTATAGATCCACAAGAGGCATGCAACAGAAGAGTCAAGTGGGAATTAAAGAAGCTGCTGAATGATTGTTTTGAATATGCCAACCTAGTAGGGTTCGTTGATGCAGCGTGGAAGGTAAACAAACAAGGTATCAAGAGGGCAGGTATAGGGGGTTTCTTGCTAGAAAAATCAGGTAAAGTGGCTTTTCTATTTTCTGGCCCGAGTGTCAAGAACTCAAGCTATGAGGTAGAAAGCGAGGCACTGGAATACATGCTATCCAGTATACTGTTGGGGAAATTAGACAGTAAACAAATAGTTCGATTCTCAGATGCCAAATCTTTGGTAAGAAGTGCAATGTCAGGAGGCCCAAACCACAAGTTAAACCCAAACACTTTAAGTTTAATGCATGAAGCCCATCACTTTCATCTTCAACACATAAGCAGGAAATTGAATTTCGAAGCGGACCGTTTGGCCAAGGAAGGAGCCATCAAGAATAATATATTAGCAGGCTTGCCCATGGAACAAACAAGTAATACCTCCCTTCCAGAAGCAACAACTACAGTGGATGCAAATGCTGATTTCTAGAAATAGGCCACATCACTAGAGTAACAGGTGTATATATATATCTTCACAGAGTGCTGCAACTAATCGAGGGAACAAAGGGATAAGAATACATTAATAACTACTGCAGCAACCAGCTTAAACTCATATCTCATCATTAGATATGGTATTAAGACGCTAGTCACTATTCATGAAAGGAAAGTGGGTGACATTAACTCTAATCATCAATGATGAACAGAATGCATAGAAATAGGCGGGAAACTCACTGGATAACCATAAGCCTCGCCTATAAATACGATAAGAAGCACTAACCTAGATACAGAAGCATAACCCCAGACACAGCAGTCAGGGGCGGAGGCAGGAAAATTATTCTACCTGGGCTATTAAATAAATTGCAGAACATAATGTAAAGAAAATGCTTACTAATTTGCAGGCTGCAGTGTTACAAACCAGCACCCCAGACCAAGCAATCAACATCCACAAACCATCAGGAACACAGCAATAGACTATCAGGTGCTCTGTACCTACAAAAAATAGGATGACAATCAAGCCCAAAAAATAAAAACAGCATAAAATTCAACTGGAAATATAAAATTCAGAGAAACAAATGAAATAGCCCCTCTTAACACTTGAGAACAGGTTAAATTTTAATAAGTATTACATGTCATTTGAGTTGCACCCTTCGATTCTTCATAGAATAAAACTCATCTATTATCGAATCTGTTTCTATATCTTCAACAAGTTCTCGTTCAATGTGAATCATCATAGAATCTGCCAAGAACTCCTCCTCCATTTTATTGCGTAGAGCAGTTTTAATAAGTTTCATAGCCGAGAAAGACCGTTCGGCAGTGGCGGTAGAAACTGGTAATGTCAAAACAAGCCGGATCAATCGATCAATCAAATTATAATGCACACCCTCAGAGAAAATGGCGTACCACTGGATACCTCCACCACCTGGGGTTCTCAAAATCAACGTACACGGGTCCTCATCTAGGCATGCTTCCATCAATGGTTTCAGAACTGGCATCGGGGCAGCATACAGGGATTCAGACGGAGAACTCAAGCATTTGACTTTAGGAGTCATCCCAGAACTCTCAACCCTAGGGAACCAGTTATGGGCGATCTTCATAGCTCTTCGTAGAGCTTTCAAACTGGGCTATCGCGATGTGATACTGGAGACTGATAATATAGAGGCATTCCTAGTAATCAAAAACTTTCATATCGGGGCACCTCTAGGAGTCTACCACATTGCGTCTCAAATCGACATTCGTCTCAGAGACGTAAGGTGGTTTTGCACCATAGCTTACATCCTACCAGCAAGGAACAAAGTAGCTAGATTCCTCTCAAGGCTGGGTAGGAGGGTGTGTCACTTGCTGTACACCTGTAACAGACCAGTGGGAGGAGTAGAAGAGCTCCTAGACCTAGACATGGGTATGGGCATCAATGAACCTAGCTACCAAGATGTCACAATTCCAGACGGTGCCCCCAGCCCTGTTAGCTTTGATGGAGATGAAGTTCCTTATGATCACACTGAACTGTTGGGTTTAGGACAACTGGATGCACCTACAGATGTTGGCATAGACAGGGAGATGGACATAGACAACAACCAGGAAGGGGCAATGGCAGAAGAGTCAGTTCATGGAGGCATCTTGCATCAAGTCGTGGTCTGGTGTTCGTGGGGGACACCCCAGTTATCGAAGTCGACTAAGGCCAATAGCAGTTCAAGTTGCAGGTTAAACTATCCAGTTTTGTTTTAAATAAGTGGTAGTTAGCAGCAACTTCAGTTCCAGTTTAGATCCAAGTTAACC
This sequence comes from Saposhnikovia divaricata, assembly GCA_036435485.1. NCBI lineage: Eukaryota > Viridiplantae > Streptophyta > Magnoliopsida > Apiales > Apiaceae > Saposhnikovia > Saposhnikovia divaricata. The sequence goes on from CM071598.1 coordinate 55,099,677, forward strand.
CAGTATGGTATGTTAGGTTCTTTTGATGTAAGTCTCAAGCAGGGTCTGCTACTAATGCAGATGGTACCACAACTCCTGTATCATTCTCGGTCTAAGGTTTCACGTAGACTATTATATATAAATATCAGCTTATATAAAAAAAATCTTCCGTTACTTACCATATTTTTATTCTAGTTTTGGTTGTATATCTAAAATTTTGATTTAAAAATATCATTAACATATAACATTATTTCATCACAATTTAATAGAACAACGGGGTATAATTTATTTATCGATCTAATCAGTAGAGAAAGGGATCGAGTTGATTCAATTTAATCATGTTGGTCAGAGTTCATGTACAAAAGTGAAAACCTATCATTATTCATTTTGTATCAATTTTAGATGTTAACCAAAAATTCTATATATACTTCTATAACTTATATGATTTACACAATTTCCACAGCAACTAATAAAAAATTTTCCCCAAAAATTAATGTCGCATGTCCTTCAATCGCTCGAATAAATTGTAGAAATCTTAAATGGGAAATAGAAGGACACGATATAAGTAATTTGAAGTCATCATTGTAGAATATATTCTTATTTTTCTGATAGATAACTAATAATTTTTATTAAAATAATTATTGTGCCAAAAAAATTGCTTATATAAATAATAAAAATAAATTATATATATATATATATATATATATATATATATATATATATTTAATATGTGTAGTTAATGATTAATTAAGATGTTATCAAAAACAAAGTTCTCTTCTCTTATTAGTAAGGCGTTTTCGTCCTTCCCCATCCGGTGGTGAATTCTCCACAGGCCGGAGGCCCTCTTTTTTTCTTGCTTTAATCTTGTATTTTTTTCAATAATATTCATTCTTGGGTGAGGTGTATTTTCTGTACATAATTTTTTGGGTTGTTTGTTGCGAGAGCTTAATATGTTTTGGTATATTTTGAATTGTTTTGTGTTGATTGTTTCGTTTATAATTATTGATATCGTGTATTGGGGGATTTGGAATGCTCACATCGAAATGATGTGCAATGGAACGGTGGTGAAAATCTCAAGAACACACCTTTCACAACTAAAAATTGTTCATATTATGGGGGCATCTGTACATCCGATCTCAGTTAGTGGAACTGAAATATCTGAACATTGTACTACTGCTAGATTTAATTATGTGAAGATCAATTGTGATGCTATTGTTTTCAGGAAGACATCGAAAGTTGATGTAAGCTGGATTGCTCGGAAGACCATTGAATTCATTTTTAGCTTCAAAAGAATATTTGTATTAAGTATGTAAAGTGATATGAAGACAAAGCGGCTGATTGTTTAGCTCGTTTATTTGTTTTTCAACCTGATTGCATAGTCGGTTGGGGATTTGTCCCGATTGAATTTCTTTCAAGTCAATGAAATTTGCTTTAAATTTGTCAAAAAAAAAAAGATGCCATCAAAAACAACAAAAAGGTTTATTAAAAATTCAAATAAGAGAAAATTAATTTTTTTTCAATGATCGTGAATATGAAATAAGAAATGACACAATGTTAAAAATTTGAAGTCGCCTTTCATCTAAAAATAATCTTACTTTGGTCTTGAAAGCTTTAGTGTTAAATTTTAAGTCTTCATTTTAAATGGAAATAATTTTTATATAATTAAAATAAAGTTTCCTAAAGTTTTTTATAAATAAAATAAAGTAAATTTAATATATATTTAGTAGGTATAAATAATGAATAATTAAGGTACTATTTAATGTAGAAAATAATTTTAATGAAAAATAAAAAAAATGAGAAATTAAGAAAACTATCTTGAATGATTCTGGTAACTTTTTAATATCCTGGAATTATTATATACTAGCTTAAAACCCGTGCAATGCACAGATCTTTTTTTAATTTGAATTTGAAATTTTAAGACATGAATTTTGTAGGCTTAAAATTTTAAATGATATAATATGATAATATCATAATAATTATATATATGTTGTTCATGATATTTTTAGAGAATGATTGATTTTATTTTGAAAATATAAAAAATGATGAATGTTTTAGTTGAAAAACGTAATCGATTAGTTATTACTCCCTCAGTCCCAATGGGTTCTTTACCTTTCAGAATGTGGTTTTTGGTACGCTTTATAAGGTGCACTTTAAGGGCATTTTCATAACTTATTTTTAAAATTTTCTTTTTTTGTATAAAAATATAATGTATATATTTTTATACAAAAAAAGAAAATTTTAAAATAAATCATGGAACTACTCTTAAAATACACCTTAAAATGCGTGTCAAAAAGTGTAAAAAAAGGTAAAGAATTGGTTGGGACGAAGGGAGTGGTTATTAAATATTATTATTTTATTTTACTTAAAAAAAACTATCCAAATAGGTTTTATTGGAAAAAATTAAAAAATAGAAAAGGTAACGTACTTTAGTTGAAAAAGGTAATCGGTTAATTATTAGTAATTATATTTATAATTAATTTATTTTATTAAATAGAATTGCTCATGGTGTTTTTAGAAAAGGAAATTTTTTTGTTAGATTAAATATAAAAGATAATGTATTTTACGTGAAAAAGTAAATTGATTAGTTATTGAAAAATAGAAAAGGTATCATGTTTTACCTGAAAAAGAAAATTTATTAGTTATTAGTAATTTTAAGTAATTAATTAAGGATAATTAAGTGAAAATAACAAGTACCATTAAGTAAGGGTAAATAAGTAAGATCAACCGGTACCGTACCGACCGACCAAACTTTTAATATTTCGGTTATTACATAATAGTATAGATATAGATACTTAATATTGGAATTTTTTTTAATATGTCCCATTTTATAAACTGATTTATGATTATATCCCATTAATAATTATATTTATAAATGTATCCTATATTCAAAAAGATTTATAATTTTAAATTAATCATAGACTTTACCACTTAAGCTTTTTAAATGACATAAATAACCTTTTTTACTAACAATAGTTGGCAATTTTGTATACAATAAAATGTAAACATGAGTCAGTAACATGTTGCATGCTTTTGATAAATACGTAAAATCAATACTATTATATAAAAGTCCAAACATTAGAAGTTTGGTTGGTCGATATGGTACCTGTTGATTTTATTTATTTACCCTTATTTATCAATTTATATCCATCCTACTATCTAATCAATTTATATCTATTATATTTTATCTAACTAAAATTTCTCCTTTACTAATCAATTTCATTTTTCAGGTTAAAAACATTAACATATTACCTTTTCTATTTTTCAATACTAAGTAATTACCTTTTTAGGTAAAATATAATATCCTCTATATTTTATCTAACTAAAAAGTATATTATAATTAATATTAACTAATCAATTAATTTTGTCAGCCAAAACACGTTACCTTTTCTCATTTCTCTAACTAAAATATTTCTTTTTCCAATTATATCACGGGTTACCTTTTTTGGCTGTTTTATTTAAATAAAACCTTTTTTTTCCAATTATATCACAGACGATTATATTTAATAAAAATAAAATAATAATATTATTATGCTAATAATTAACCGATTACTTTTTCAGCTAAAATGTATCATCTTTTTATTTTTTCTAAAAAAATCACGGGTAACATTAATTTCTCATTTTCTAAAAATAATACGAGCAATTTTATTAACAATTAAATTATAATTACTATAAACTAATCAATTACCATTTTCACCTAAAGCATGTCAACTTTTTAATTTTCACGTTACCTTTTCTATTTTTTCCAACTAAAATATCTTCTTTTCCAATTATATCACGAACGGTACCATTTAATAGAATAAAATAATAATTTTATAAAACTAATAATTAACCGATTACCTTTTTCAATTAAAACGTATCATCTTTTCTATATTCTCTAACTAAAATTGCTCTTTTTTAGAAATATCACTATAACACCCCCAGATCCGGGGTCAGGGATCCGGTCGTTACGGTCTCAACTTCCATCCATAATACCAACATAAATTAATTTACAGCCTTGTGACCCAAAACAATAACATAAAACACACCCGTTATAGTCCCAGAGATGAAATCAGAGTAATTAACAATTTTATTAATCACAAGTTTGAATTCTTACAACCCAAAGAATTTTCATTAACTATAACATGCTCTTTGCCATCCATTTACATATGCCAAATAAATAATTACATTAGCTACTCGAAAGCTAATATCAAGCCTACCAATAGCTTCTTACTCAGCAGTGGTAGCTATGGTCTCAACAGTTAATTCTCTGACTGGCTTGCACCGATTTCGCCTTGTGCGGACCATCCGGTCTAGCTGTTGTTGTGATATAATAGATAAAGCAAGGGTGAGCAACAACCCATCAATAATAATATAACTGAACAGTGACTATATATAACAGTTCTGAAATATCGAAAAGACCATATGCCATGCATTAACGAACATGATGCCAATATAAAGTAAAGGATGAAGTTACAAGGTAACTCAAAAATATACTTCTGTGGAAATATCTGCTATGTCAAAGATAAGCAAAATAGCATCATTTATCATAAAAGAGGAACTTGCAGAAAATATTGCAATTCCAAATTCAATCACTTTTTCACCTGCCAACACCGATAGTGTTGCAGAAAATTTCCAACATTTGAAAGGTGAACTAATACTGGAGCGTTGACGCGCCAGGAGACATAACATTCACGATGATCAGTCGTAGGTTATACTCCCCACCTCTTGTTCTCTACATGTAGAAGGAAGCACCGACGGATTTACTTGTCTACTACCCTCTGGAACCCCCCGGCCAACGGTTGGGCCATTGCTGGACCGGCGCCACTCGGCCACTTACGCGGCTCCTAGTTCGTATAACATCCATACCCTGAAACATAAAGTTCGTCCCCCTTTCCCCAAGTATAATACTTGTTGATAAGACTCCACAAAATAGTCGTATCTAGTTGGAAAGGAAAATTCACCAATATTTCCCAAGCTGCTGCTTGTTAATGGATACCAACTTGTTCCAACACTCTTACCCCTCGAATGATGAGTGGGTACACAAGATTCAATGAATAATAGCAATCAAGTTGCGAGTGAAAAGAATAGTTTCAAAGAATTTATGACCGGGGTAGTCAACAAGATAAATAACATTTCTCAAGTAAGGTTCTCTTATAATCTAAGAGATAGAATTGAATAAAGAATAGAGTTTCTGAGAACCTTCCTTGATAAAATAATATTAATAATTAGGCTCTGGAATAACTTACATAAGATTCGAAGGTCGAAGATAATATTCGAATGAAATAAATCAATTTTTAATCGAGTCAGAAGAATTAAATAAATATTCTAAAGAATATTTATTAAGTCAAAAATATTGAAGGGATAATCCTAATATAAAATATTACTCAGAATAATCCTCGAATAAATATTCACAAGTAATATTCATTAAATATTTAATGAATATTTAAATAAATAGTACTTAATAAATAAAGCTCGAATGAATATCCGAAATAATATTCACTGAATAAATAGTGAATGTTCGAACTAATAATACTTATTGAAGAAATAATTATCAATTGATAGTGTTTATTGAATAAATAATGAACATTCAACTTAATAATACCTATTGAAGAAATAATTATCAAATGAATATTTGAATAATATTCATCGAATAAATAATGAACAAATGAATACTTGAAATGATATTCCAAATGAATATTCGAAATAATATTCGATAAATGAATCGACTTTAAATGAATATTGAAGATAATATTCATTGAATAAATAAAGTTCAAGTGAATATTTAAAATAATATTCATTAAGTAAATAGGAACTTAAATGAATATTCAAAAAGTAATATTCATTTAATGAATAATATTCCAAATGAATATCAAAATAATATTCATTTAGTAATCCAAGCTTTAAAGGAATATTCAAAATAATATTCGTCAACCAAGTAATAGAAAATATTTACTTAAATATTTTCCCTCGAAAGTAATTACGATATATCAACATCCGGCTCATAACTGATAAGTTATCTATCTAGCTTATAAGCCAACAATAATCAAGGAACAAGTATAGCAATATGAATTGAAAACAGGCATGCATGCAATGGCATATGTATAACAACAGTCATATATATATATATATTATCACAACAACAGTTCCAAGTATTGGAAACTTGCCTGGTAATCCTCTAGGGGTCGTGTGCCTCGGGTCAATCCGGTTATCTATAAAGAGTCACAATATCCAAGGTTAAACACTTAATACTTTTAAAGGCTAAGTACAAACTTAACTTAAGTCGAAACATGTTTTCGAGTTTTCTCGTTATGCACCTTCTAGTGTAACTTTTATTAACTTCGTTAGGATCCGACATCCGCTCGTTATTAAGGCATGTCACCACACTTACACTTGGTATATACTTAAGTCGTTTGCGAACCAAGATTATATCTCGAGTTTTATCGCCCATTTTCTAAGTGGTTATTCCAAAGTTATACCAAGTATCCATTTTGGGGTTCGTTCGCATTTAACCTCGACTCGAACATTTTTATAAAATCGAAAAACGATCTTTTTAACATGAGGTCTTCTCTCACACCTTCCTTATGATCTCTAATATTTAATTACCAAGATTCATGACTGAATTAGCTACGTTAAGGGGATTCAATTTCAATTACGAACTCGCACTTACGGTTTCGAACCACTTTTAATAAATCCCCATAATTCTTAAACCGTAAGTCCGTTTGTTTCGATTATTGCGCCAAAACGATCTATGACTCGAGATATATAAGGTTATGTCATAATATCATTAAGATCAGAAGTTTATCCTAACTTTTATGCACGGTTTTCTAGAGGTTAACGAAAATTGGGCATTACGACGGCTATAAATCGAACGTTTCTAAATTCGTTACATCAAAACCAAGCCACACCGGGCATACCATCAATCTTACACATATCATACTCATCTTAACAGTCCATGAACATCTTACTACACCATCATAACATCATAATACTTAGGTCCACTAACAAATTACATAATCGTGCTTATAAGATCATCTTAATCATCACTAATCTAACAATCACCAAGAACATCCATAAAACTTAAAGTAGATCTAGGGTTTATGAGGATTATACCTTCCTTGGAGGATGTAATAGTCTTGATAAACCTTGTTTAGTCATTAGAACTCCTTAACCAAGCTTAAACTAACATGATTCATCAAGAATATAATTAGAGATTTTCAGAGTTTCTATAACCCAGCTGAAAGATCATGAAAAACGAGGGCCTTACCGAGCTTTTCTGGACGCGGCTTCTAAAGGAGAGTTGTAGAGCATCTTAACATCTTTCCAACAAGCTAAATAACACCAAATTTCATTGAGAGACTAAGGAGATATGGCCGTTTGAAAATCGTCACAGAAACTGTCAAAATCTGGACAGTTCGGTTATCCATCTTGGGGAGGAGATTTGCCTAGGCTATACTACTTTGATTGCTATGAAATTTTGAGCGAAGGTTACCCATGTAGTGGAGAAGTTATGGTTAAAATTTGGTTATTTTATCATGGATAGAAATGGAGATATGAATTTTCTTCTTGGAGGTGTTCTGCTGGGCAGTTTGAACAAAATGAGAGAAATGGAGTTTGTTTGGCTTCTCTTGCACTCATCTAGCATTATTGTGTTTGTATGGATAATATCTACATAAAGTAGCTTTAATAAAGTGCTTGCATCATCTCTACTACATCATCAACTAGCCAAGTGTTATCATCTTGTGGTGAAATGATGTCATCAGTACTAACTAGCTTGGTTAGTTTCTAATGGAGCTTGTTTCTTTGTAACTACTTAGTTCCTTGACTCCAACCACTTGCACATGCTAATCTCTTGGTTCTCTGCTTGTTTCTTTGCCCGGTTATTACTCAGTTTCACTGATCGTTGGGAGGAATATCTCAAATATTTCTCGTTAAGGTTTTACAGGAAACCTTCTTAATATTTATACTACCATTCTCAATCCTCCTTTATAATTCTTGAATTTAATTCCTTAAATCCTTTCAATAATCCCTTAAGTCTTTCAGTGTCCAGGGAAATCTCGGGGAAAATAAAAGTGTTATTTTTCAGAATCCGATAACTTTTACATACACTTTTTTTACCCTTGGGTCATTAATACGAACTCAGAAATCCGTTCCGGGTACTTCTATATAGTGTCGTCTAATAATATTCCTATTTCCACCAAAAACACTATTCATCACTTATTCTCTCTTTATTCCTTATAATTAGAAAAATGTCCTTGCACTTTCCCGAGCGTTCCTTAACCCTTTTTACGGAACCACTGGGCTTATACTAGATATCGATTTGGATGACATGAGACTACTTCCTCTGTTTGTTTGCCATATCCTACTTTCTTGACGATAGATTATTCTTACCTAAGTTGTCAACCCATTGCATTCTTCATGACATATAAATATTGGAATCCATATCCATTCCATAATAAAAGTTTTAATTCCTACCATAAATATGGGTTCTTACAATCACGGTCAACATTAATTTCTCCTTTTCTAAAAACATTACGAGCAATTTTATATAGTAAAATAACATAATTAAATTATAATTACTATAAACTAATCAATTACCTTTTTCACCTAAAACATGTTATGTTGGTCCCGGAGTATATTGCAAAGGGGGGGTTGAATGCAATATAGATAATTTCAAATCTTTAGCTCAACAACAATGATAAAGATTGTAAACTATCTACACAAGAATTGCAAACACAAGTAGTAATTCAAGATATTCTCACAAAAAAAATATTTTATTTATTTTGTAATGTGTTGCTACAACCTCGAGAAAAATGGTTTTCTCAAACTTTGACTTCTTGAAAGAAATCACTACAGAAAGAATGAGAGATGTGTCTCTATATAGACTAATCTTTCTTTAACATCTCAGTCACATGGGTCGCGGAGCTGTTGTCGTTTTCAAGTGGCAACTCCTCACAAGTTGCCCACCCATGTGACCTTTCCTAAAGTGCTATACAAACAGAGTTATCATTAAGCATAAGGCATTTTTGGTTCTTTCTAAAATTAGCTATAACAATTCTAGTAGATGCAGACTTGTCATACTCTTGAATTGTCGAGCCTCGTCTTGTGATCTCTCAAGCTTCTGTCGTAGTCTTGCAGGTCTGCTACAATCTTTGACGAATTGCGGCAAATCTGTTTCTCGAACATAAACTGTCATGGGGGTTTGACTGAGATAAAATCTCCAAATCAAATAATTCAGTGAGACAGTAACCTTTGCCGCCAAGTTTGCTATCATAGGAATATTCAGTAGTTGACAGTATGAGCTCCCGCCAATGTTGCTGTCGGAACTCCAAACTTACTGTCAAGTGTGAGAATGTTGTTGTCCCATGCTTCAAGCAATGTTGATGTCAAATGAGACTTGCTGTCAAGACCTTGCAATATGCAGTCTTATTGTAACGTTACCATCAATGTATTGACAGTAACTTTATTATTGCTGTCGAACTGATGTATTCTCTTGAGGCTTGAACATATCAATGAACTTCTTCCAAGATACATACTTATTACATTTCAGCAATTATTTGATTACAAGAACACATTCTGGCTGTGACAGTATGTTATACTTAGCCTATACAAATAAACTAAGTACTAGTTAAGTTGTCTATACGCTATCACCCATAAATTCTAACAATCTCCCCTAATTTGTTTTTATGGACAATAACAACAAATTCTCAATACAAGCATGCTGACAACTTAACTAACATAGATCAGAATAGGAGTCTAGAACATTTCCAAGCATTTTACATTACATAGGACAATGATCTAAAGCAAAACAAGTACTCCTCGAGGTTGAGTAGATATGAGATTTACTTATCTTGTTATTAAGCTTTCCTGTTCTGTCTGTTCTCTCTCTTTCTGTGGAGAGCTTCTTCCAAGTACTTTCTGAGATCTTGCACTAGCTTCTTTTCATCAGCAGATACAGCATCATCTTCAATCTCATCAATGTACTGTTAGATTTGTTTAGAAGAGACATTCTGAACATCTTTCAGATCAAACCATGATTCAAAATCATAGGTGTAAGTTCTGAATTTCAAGATGTTGTTCTGAATCTTGAATCTTCTGCCAGGAAAAGAATTCAAGGTCACTCTTCTGTTTCTGTCAAGTTTTGGATCTTCATCTCTCCTACTATCAAAAATAACTTCCAATTCCCATGCACACAACATTTCCAGTTTGTGAGATGATCCAACAACTTTCCACTATAGACCTTTCAGTACACTGGTCCTCAGCTTGTGAAAACTATCTGCATAGATTTCTTCTTTGCCATCTATGATCCTGAGAGGATTTTCCAGTACACATGGCTGATAGTTTGGAGCTTCACTGTTCATCTTGTTGACTTTCTTGCATTTTTCTTTCAACTCAGCTTCCACTACCTCAGCAGTCCGTTTACCAATATTAGCTTTTCTCCTAGCAACTTCAGCAGCTAATTCGGCTTCATAGGTAGCCATTGCTTCAGGTGTATAGGTGGGCATCCTCTCTGTCCAATCATATTAGACATAAGTTCTTCCTCATCTATACTCACATCCTCATTCGCATCATCGATATCTCTCTAGTCACCATATTTCTCATAAAGTTCAGCATATCTTTCAGCATGGTACTTGTGGATGTGTTCCATGGCTTTCTTAGGAACATTTTTATACGTCCCCATAAGCTCCACCATTCTTTCCAACACGAAGTAATCAACTCTACGCCTTACTTCTTGTGATGTTTGTTTGAGAGTGTATCTGTCTATTATTGTTGACGTCTTCACCATAGTGAAATCCTTCTCAACAAACATGACTTTTGCTTTATCTTTCCAAAGTATGTATCTGGATGCATATTTCTTAGAGTTATCCAGCTCCAATTCGACTGAAGTGATATCTCTTGTCACAACTTCCTTCTGGATTTCGAAGCTATTTGTTTCTCTTCTTCGAATAGGCTTCTTACGAAACACCACTCCATGCTTCTTTTTCCTTGCTGCAGCCTTTGTCTTGCCCTTTCTTGGAACTGTACGCCAGGCTTTTGCTCTTTGTTTTGTCTTTTTAGACTTGGATGTCTTGACAGTTTTGCTTGTGACAGCTTCTTCATTCAAGCTCTTGACAGTGTCTTCCATGACAGTGTCTTCTTTGACAGCAGCTTCTTCGACAGTAACTTCACCATTCTTGATAGCTTCCTTGTTGATAGTATCTTTTTCAGCATCAAAATAGTTAATAACAAATCTTAAGATACTTCCTTCCAGTGTGTCAAGAATGTCTGTCTCTCCCCCATCTTTAGCTTCAGCATCTTTCTTATCATCCTTGGGAGCTTCTTCCTTTGCTTCCTCCTGAGTCTGACTTCCAGTAATCTCAGCAGTTTCTTGACCACTTCCAGTTGTACCAGATCCTCCAGTTCCATCAAGATCATCATCATCAAGGGTGTCATCATATATGCAGCTTCCACCACTTTCACTTCTTCTGGCATTAGCTTCAGAAATCAATTTCTTCACTAGAGAGCTAAGACTTTCATCTCTCTTTGCCAGCAGTTTGTGAATATCTTTGATAGCCTTGACTTTGTCTCTGTTTATCTTAGATTTGAGGATTTGTTGCAGCACTCCCATAATTGTGTTAGAATGCAATCTGGGTTCTTCACTTAAGATCAGAAATCCAATCCTTTTAGCTCCCGTGCTTGTGGTTGTTCTGTAGCAAATACCATAGGGTTCTTCAATCACTTCTGGTAGCTTTTCTTCAACAAGACCTTTAATTTGTGCTAGCAGATCGTTATTGAAGATTGTAGAATTGGCTTTCACTTTCGTTCCCATGGCATTCAGCACTCTAGCTTGCAGACTTTGCAGTAGCTGCATTGTAATGAATATAGAGATGCCAGTTTTCAGATAAACATCAACTGCCCATCTTTTCTCCAGATTCACCTTCACAGAGATACTTGTTATTTTGTCCTTCAGTATTGGTGACAGTTTTATATATACTCCTCCTGCCTCTTTTATGGCACTATTCACTAATGCATTGAATTTTTCATCTTTGTTCTGCAAAGTACTCTCCATGTAGCTAACCATCATCGTTTCTGCCTCTTCTGGACTATTTCCACTTCCATCAGACCAAATGCATCCTGTTGTAGGATTTACCTTTTCAAGCATTTTGTCTTTGCCTTTGCCGAGTCTGTTGGACTCTTCCATTTCCCTCTAATGTTTCTGCAGTGGAGTTTCCATGACTTCAGGAACTGGTTCATTGATTTTCAGAGGAGGCAATGTTGATGTTTGAGCCCTTTGTAATTGCTCCAATATTTCTTTAGTCACCAACATTGGCTCATCATCTACTTCAACAGATTCACCAATTCCACTAGCTCTCAACTCTTCACCAAGGATTCTATCTTCATTTGCATTTTGCTCCCCCTTACTTCCATCTCCATCTTCTTCCATTTGCTCCCCCTCTCTACTAGACTCCCCCTTGCTTGTTGCTCCACCTTGTGTCTCCTTCTGTACTGGACTTACAGTATTCTAATTTTGCACTTTATTCTGATCTACCACTGTCTCCACCTTAGTTAAGTTGACAGCACTAAGGGCAGCAGAAAATGATAACAGAGTTTGTTGAATCTCGGCAAAGCCAGTAGCTACCATGGTGGACAGAGCATCAAGTTTAGCTTCCATGGATGCACATCTGCCCTCAAGGGATTTGTTATTCCCAGATTACACACTTGTATAATTGTAGAAGGGGGGTTGAATACAATTCTTGATATTTATAAATTTCTGATAAGAACTCCAGAAATTTGTGCAGAGATAATTGCAATGTAAGATTTAAACACAAACACATATAAAATCAGATGGTTAATATGCACCACCTGAAGCTTTTATTTGAAGAAAACTCTGTGATACAAAATGTACACAGCTGCCGTTTTACAACTCTTTGCTTCAAGGATATTCAAGAAACCCTAAGCAAATATGTCTGTTTTCTCTTTTTCTACAAAGAGTTGCTACACTTGGTTATATATCCCAAGTTTTACAAGTACTATTGGAATAAGATAATACTAATCTAATTCTAGTTGACTTGCTACTACACTCCAAATACACATGTAGCCGAAAGGTTGTCCTTGTGTTCAGACATGTCTCCTGCACCTTTCTTGTATTCATAGTGTAAATAGAATGCTTCTTTCTTCTGTGTTTCCAAAGTATGGCTGCCATACTGCTTTTTGTATCTACTATCAACCCATGTGATCTGTCAGTCAAACATGTCCTTATCAACTTCTAATCCCCAGCTAATCATAGAAGACAGTGTCAATGATTATCCGTTGATATTGTACACTGACATCCGTTGATGATGTATTGAGCGGTATCCGTTGATATTGAGACTTGAGCTGTATCCGTTGATAGAGTGGATTTGAGTTGTATCCGTTGATAGAGTTTTGTCTTCATCTGTTGATACACTTTCACTTAGACAGAATTACATAGCATAGTTTATTTACAATTGGCTACCCTATTCTGCCTATCCGTTGATAGTCAACATGACTGTGGATAAAAACACCATCAACTGATAACATAGAGATACTTGCAGTATGCTACAAAACCTCATCCGTTGATGAGCTACCTGTCAACGGATAGAGTTATAAATCCTCATCCGTTGACAGCTACAAAACCTTAAACAATTTGATTGATTGTGAAGTTATCATCAAGTACAACATATTCCTAACAATCTCCCCCAATTTATACTTGATGGCAATAAAGCATAAATTCAGGACCTTGATGATAACAAAACATTCCTAAAGATATATAAAGAACAATGCATAAATTGTATTAAGCTACAAAAATTAAAAACTGAAAGTTTGAGAAATTTACAGAGAAGTGCTCCTCTAGACTGAGCAGATTAAGACTGTTTCTTTTCTCTTGTTGGCATCACCCTTGATTTTCCTTCTTTGGCAGAGTTGGACTCAATCTGTATTTGGAGTTGCCTATAGAAAGCATCTTCTTCATCTAACTTTGGATTTAGCTTTTGTTGTAACCATCTCAAGTATTGAGAACTAGCCTTTGGTAGTTGGTCTTCTAACCTGAAGAATCTCCTGTTACCATCTTCATCCCTGAACTCCATCATCCAGAAGGGTTGAAGGTGGATTTTCTGTCCATTGTATGGGATCTTCATTTTCCTTGGTAGACTTGATGGTGAGTTCCATTCCCTCCTTATTTGTTCTATTCTGTCCAGTATCTCCCCTTTTGCTATCTTGGAGAACCCTGTGTATCTCTTGATTGCAGAGAACACTTTGGTTAAGGTATGATAATTTTCTCCAAGAACCCTTTGTAGTGGCCATGTTCTTTCCATTCCTCCCTTGTATACAAAGACCAATCTTTCAGGCAAATGTTTATACTTGTCAATTCCTCTTACTTCTGACAATTCATCCAGATAAAGATTCATGCCAGAGTATTCTTCAATATCTGCCTGATAAATAAAATCATCCTTGTTTTCCAAGATTGGCTGCCTGACAATAGCAGGTACCCTAGCAACTTGAATTGGTTCCTTTGAAAGTTGCTTCCTTGGTTTCCTTTTCTTCTGTATAGGCTTCTGTTGAGGCTTCGGCAAGAATGAAGGAACCTCAATGGAGTCAAGATTCATTGGTTCCTCTTTAGGTACTATGGGATCACCATGGAAATTCACAGCTGGGTTGAATACTTTTACAGAAGTAGGTTGTGATGAGCCAACTGTCTCCTTGTTTTCAATTTCTGGAGAGACAGGCCTCCTTGCCTTTGATTTTATTCTCTTAGATTTGGATTTGGGGACTGATTTCCCTTTCTTTTTGAATTTGGGGACTTCCTCAGGTTCCCTCAATTCATCCTCTACCTCATCCATTAACTCTTGAGCCAGCCTTGCTTGCTTCTCATCTGAGTTTTCATATTGATATTCAGTGCTTGGTTGAGATTCTCTTAGCAGCCTTGAAGTCTCTTCTCTCTTGGCTTCAACAAATCTAGGATGGCTGTTGGATATGTTTAGAACTTTTCCATTCCTTATTATTTCAGCCATCCATTCTCTTACACAACTGTTAGTCTTCTCCTTGAATTCCTTGATTTGCTTACCCATCAGCTTCCCTTCATCATCCTTGGGAAATGGAAAGTCCAGTTGTAACTTGTTCTTCCCATTTGCTTTTGGTGGTGAGTAGGGTCTTGTTTTGATGTAGGGTTCAAATTCTTTAACATGAGAAGGCTCAGCATCATAGAATGTAGGAGCCACAATTGCTGGAGTGAGCACCTTCAGAATTGTTGTAGATATTGTTGGAGCTGAGGTTTGGCTAGAGAACAGAGTTGATGCAATAGATTGATTGATCAATATTTCTGTCCTCATTATCCTTTCATAGTTTTCCTCTTTCATCTTTTGTAGAGCTTCAATTTTGGCTAGCTTTTCCTCTTCTGTCAAGTTTGAGAAATCAAACTCTTCAGATAGAGCTACTTGTACAGGTTTGGATTTGCTGGGGGAAGATGTGACAATGAATTCTTGTGGATTGACCACTATGGTAGGCTGCTGCTCCCCCTCACTTGCTGCTTCCCTGCTTTCAGAAATTAAGATTTAACTTGTAGTTGCCAAGCCTCTTCCACTTTCTCCCCCTTTTTGTTAGCATCAAGGGTTTGACTAGAAGTTGGGGCTGCAACTAACTTTTCTAGCAGTTGGGTTTGCAGTTTCTGATGTTGAAGAAATTGCTCCATCTGGGATTCCATCTTTTCCACTCTTGAGTTGAGTAGTTGCACAGACTTAGCCAGGTTGTCTTCTTTGATGAACCTTTGTTGCAACACCCTCTGAGTGGCTGTAGGAGCTAGTTGCTCTAGCTTGGAATCCACAGAGATCTTCACATCCTTGATTTCTTGTTCGACCTCCTCTAAGTTGGATCTCTGAATCACCATTTGCATCTTTTGTAACTTTAGGGAGTCAATTGCCTGTTGAAGAACAACCTTTCTCTGTGGATCTGCTTCTGGGTGCTCAGCCAGGGCAGATTTATATTGCCTTATGATTTCCATATCAAGTTGATGATAGGTGTAGTTGTGAGCAAATGCAAAATCATGAATACTGCTACCACCTTCATCTTCAGGGCTCTGGCTGTCTTCATCTTCAGAATCTTCAAATTCTTCACTCTCAGCAGTGGTTGGCAGAGCTGCTATTGATTCCTTAGCTCTAAGTAGAGACTGTGAGGTGTGCACTAGGTGCATTGCCTCCTCTGCTTCCACATTGCCCTGTTGTGCCAGAATTTGATAGGCAGGAACAGGGTGAGTAAAGGTTTCAGCATCCAAAGAAATGGAGTCAATCATGGACTGATATTCTCTTTGATATTCCATTTCCTTGGCTGCATCCTCAACCTCCATTGACTCACTAGCAATGGCTGCTTCTTCCATCCTTATTTCTCCTGTAGTCCCTTCTCTCCCCTCGTCTCTCTTTTCTTGCATCAAGGGCTCCCCTTGGCTCACACCTCTCACACCCTCACCTTCACCTACTAAGGTGGAACTCTCAAACTCTCCTTTTGCCTGACCGGAAGAAATGGCCAGCCTCTCATTATTTACCTCTCCTTTTACCTGCTCACAAGGCAGCCTCTCACTCCATTCCCTCAATCCTAAAAGTGTTTCAACTACTGAGAACTCCTCCACACTTGACACAGGAATGTCAGATATAGCAGTGGTAGAGTGAGTTATCAACGGATAAGGAATATCCGTTGATGGAGTAGTTATAGCTGTCAACGGATGGCTAGATAGAGGCGCATCCGTTGATGGAGAAACACTTATCAACGGATGAAGGATATCCGTTGAGGAAGGAATAATTTTATCCGTTGAAGAGAAAACCAACACTGAATCTGTGGAGATTGATTTTAAGTTTGAGGCCACAGTCTGTGTTGAGAATTCTGGAAGGGAAGATTGATGGTCCAACAAATCATCTAAAAGATGATGACCACCAATTACAGAGTGGGGCTTCTCCAAGAATCTTAAAGATGGAGAATCAGGAATTGATGTAGATATCATATCCACATCCAGAGATGGAGTTGGTGATGGTGGATTGTAATGTGTGTCAATTTGAAGATTAAGATCAAGGGGCTGTGACTCCACATTTATTGAAGCCACATCAAACTGAGTTTGAGAAGGTACAGTTTCCTGTACAGTGTGTGCACCCTGTGATTCCCCTGTGGTTTTAGATTTCACTCTTCTTCCATAGGTTTTTGAGATTGGGCTATATGTGTCTCTGACCCTCTTGTGCAGTGTTCCTTGTGGGGAACTTGATTCAGTAGTCACACTCTGTTGAGAGAGTGTAACTGGAGTTTGGCTTGAAGTTACATTAGCAGTCTTTTGAGAGACTGAAATGGTGGTTGCACTCATCTCTCCTTCCTTATCCTTAGGGCTTCTTTGATGTTCACTCTGTCCCTCACCACTCACACCTTCACACTCCCCTCAAGAGTTTTGGTAGGTTTTACAACAGGTGTCTTTTGAGAGACACTTGAGGTTTGCTTTTTAGACTGTGATTTTGGAACTCTGGATTTGGTCACTTTGGTAGGAGCCTGTTTCGTCACAACTACAGACTCCATTGTGACACTAGAAGGCAAAGAAATTTGGGGGTTGGAGATAGGGTTTCAGAGTTAGAGATAGTTTCCTGAACAATTGGTAGATATACCAATTGTACTCCTGCATTGAGGTTCATTCGAATTAGGTCACTTAAGACTCTCTTCTCCTGAACAAAACATTGGAACTTGCTATCCGGGTTAGCAATGGATAGCTTATTCTCAGATACATGCAGTGCTAAGAGCATTAAAAATCTAGCAAAGTAGATATTCTTGCTCCTAGTTTCCTTTTTACCCAACTTAGCAACTATCTCATACATAACTAATGTGCCAAAATTATAGAATTTATCATTTAAGAGCATACACATCATAGTTAGCATGGACTGGGTAACAGCATCAAAGTTACTAATTTTGCCTGAAAAAGTTTTAATGAAGGCATCACAGAAATAGCTCCATTCTTTAACCATTCCTTTCCTAACAATTTTCCCTAAGTTTTCAGTACTAAGGTCATAATTAATAGAATTAAGCATGGCAACAATTTCAGCATCAGTGGGTACTTTCAGACAGTTATTCTCAGGCAATTTTAAACAAGCAGTTATTACATCAGAATTAACCACATAGTTTTTACCCTTTAAAGAAAAAGCAATTGTACCGTCTGTGCCATTGTACTCAGCAGATGTCCACATTTCTTCAATTACCTCGTGGATTAAGGGAGTGGTGGCAGTCATAGCATATGACAGTTTGCATTTCTTCACGAAACTCATCAAAGTGTGGTAAGCTTCTGGAGCATTCACTGTGTCAACAAAGGCCGCGAAATTGTTCTTCTCATAGGTAAACCCAGTGGAGGACATCATCTTAACAATAGGCGCCATTGAAGTGTTTGGACTTTGGTTACAGAGAGTTTTAGAGAAGAAGATGCAGTTAACTTTTGCTATGCTTGAAAATGAATAAAAGTGAGATGTGAGAGTACAAGTCAGCCTTTTATATTTTTCAAGAATTAAAAATGAAATAATTAAAAGTAATTACTCCATTGGTCAAAAGTAACTGTCAGATAATAAATGAAAAGAAAATACATACAGCCATGATTAGATATACACGGTTACCAACGGTTAAAAAAAATGTATATCAACGGATATAGAATGAACGGTTGAGATACAGTTTATCCGTTGATGACGTGGATAGCCTGTTACCCGTTGACATACGAAAATCTAGTAATGTGTTTATACTATCAACGGATAAAAGGATATCCGTTGATAAGCTAATTTTGCCTTAGACAAAATTTCTGCAGAAAATTTTTCTGAAAGTTTTAACTTTCAAGTAAATCAAAACACATTTCTAGCTTCAATTCATTGAAATCAAATATCACTAGGAATTATGACAAGTTAAGCATACCTAGCTCACCTACCAATCTTGTGAATGTGGATTCATCAAGAGGCCTGGTGAAGATATCTGCAAGCCGCATTTCACTTGGCACAAAATGCATTTCTACTGTACCATTCATCACATGTTCTCTAATGAAGTGGTATTTGATGTCAATGTGCTTGGTTCTCAAATGTTGCACTGGATTCCCTGTGATGGCAATAGCACTTGTGTTGTCACAGAAAATTGGAATCTTCTCAACTTTTAGACCATAGTCAATGAGTTGGTTTCTCATCCATAGAATCTGTGCACAACAGCTTCCAGCAACAATGTACTCAGCTTCAGCTGTAGAAGTGGAGACTGAGTTTTGTTTCTTACTGAACCATGAAACAAGCCTGTTTCCTAGAAATTGACAGGAACCTGTAGTACTTTTCCTATCAACTCTGCAACCTGCATAATCTGCATCTGAATAGCCAGTTAGATCAAAACCAGATTCTCTTGGGTACCAAATGCCAAGGTTTGGTGTTCCCTTGAGATACCTGAAAATTCTTTTAATAGCTATTAAGTGAGACTCTCTAGGGTCAGCTTGAAATCTAGCACAAAGACAAGTAGAAAACATTATATCAGGTCTACTAGCTGTTAGGTATAGAAGTGAACCTACCATGCCTCTATAGCTTGAGATGTCCACAGACTTTTCCTTAGTATTCAACTCAAGCTTAGTTGCAGTGGCCATAGGTGTTTTAGCAGATGTACAATCCATTAAGTCAAATTTCTTTAAGAGATCATAAATATATTTTGTTTGACTTATGAAAATGCCCTCATTAACTTGCTTTACTTGTAGGCCAAGAAAGTAAGTTAATTCACCCATCATGCTCATTTCATACCTACTTTGCATAAGTTTGGCAAACTTTTTGCAAAGCTTCTCATCTGTAGACCCAAAAATAATATCATCTACATAGATTTGAACAAGTATTGAAGAGCCATTAATATCCCTATGAAATAAGGTTTTATCTACTGTACCTCTAGTGAAGTGGTTCTCCAAAAGAAATTGAGATAAAGTGTCATACCAGGCTCTTGGTGCTTGCTTCAAACCATAAAGTGCTTTCATGAGAAGATATACATATTCTGGAAATTCTGGATCCTCAAAACCAGGAGGTTGATGGACATAGACCTCTTCTTCCAGTTCCCCATTTAGAAAGGCACTTTTGACATCCATCTGATAGACTTTGAAATTGGCATGTGCTGCATAGGCTAGAAAGATTCTTATTGCCTCAAGTCTTGCCACTGGAGCAAAAGTTTCATCAAAATCTATTCCTTCTTCTTGAGAATAGCCCTTTGCCACTAATCTAGCTTTATTCCTCACAATTATGCCATTTTCATCTGTCTTATTCTTGAGAACCCATTTAGTACCTATGACACTTCTATCATCAGGTTTGGGCACAAGTTTCCATACTTTATTTCTTTCAAATTGGTTTAGCTCTTCTTGCATTGCTAACACCCAATCTGGATCTAGAAGGGCATCTTCCACTTTCTTAGGTTCCTCTTGAGACAGGAAGCTACTGTATAGACATTCTGCTTGAGTGGCCCTTCTAGTTTGGACTCTTGAATTTGATTCACCAATGATTAACTCAAATGGATGATTTCTAGTCCATTTTCTTGCAGGTGGAAGGTTTGATCTTGATGAGGTTGCTTCATTTCCATGATCATGTTAATTTAGCATTGAATTTTGACCTTGAGAAACTCCCCCTGAGTTTGTTGTCCTTGTTGAATTATGAAGTTGACTGTCAATGGATGCATCATTTTGCCTGTCGACGGATGCTTGAGAATGTCTATCAACGGATGCATCTCTAATAGTGTCAACGGATGTTGCAGAATGACTGTCAACGGATGTTGCAGAATGACTGTCAACGGATGCTTCATTTTCAGTGTAAGCATCACTTCTAGTTGGTATAACAGCTCTAGGTGGATCTCTGTGGTCATGATCTTCATTTTCCTCATCATCATCATAGTACATTCTTCCTTCACCTTCATTCTCAAATTCCAACTTTTCATGGTAACCTTCATCATTTAGGCCTAGAATCTTTTGATCATCAAACACAACATGTACAGATTCCATAACAATGTTGGTTCTTAGATTGTAGACCTTGTAGGCTTTCCCTGCTGCATATCCAACGAAAATAGCTTCATCTGCCTTTGCTTCAAATTTGCCCAAGTTATCTCCATGATTCCTTAGCACAAAACACTTACACCCAAAGACATGTAGGAAAGCTAAGGTTGGTTTCTTGTTGGTTAATAACTGATAAGGAGTCATTCCTCTAGCTTGATTGACCAAGGAAATATTCTGAGTAAAGCATGCAGTGTTGATAGCTTCAGCCCAGAAATATGTTGGTAACCTTGATTCACTTAACATTGTTCTAGCTGCTTCAATGAGAGTTCTGTTTTTCCTTTCAACAACTCCATTTTGTTGAGGTGTTCTGGCAGCAGAAAACTCATGGACAATTCCATTCTCTTCACAGAAAATCTTCATTGTGGAATTCTTGAATTCAGTACCATTGTCACTCCTGATTCTTTGTACTCTGTCTTCAGAACCATTGTTTAGCATTCTGAGATGATTGATGATGATTTCACTTGCACAATCCTTGGAGTGCAGGAAGAAGGTCCATGTGAACTTAGAAAAATCATCTACAATCACCAGACAGTATTTCTTCTTTGAAATAGACATGACATTTACTGGACCAAATAAATCCATATGCAGCAATTGAAGAGGCTTAACAATGGATGACTCTGTCTTGCTTTTGAAGGATGATTTCTTTTGTTTCCCTAATTGGCAGGCATCACACAGCCCATCTTTGACAAACTCCAATTGAGGGATTCCTCTAGCAAGATCCTTTCTTACCAAATCATTCATAACTTTAAAATTCAAATGTGACAGCTTCTTATGCCATAGCCAACTCTCATCTTACTTGCTTTGCTGAAGAGACAAGTAATAGATTCTGAGCATGCTGAATTGAAGTCAGCTATGTAAACATTTCCTTTTCTAAAGCCTGTCAATACCACATTGTTGTCTTCCTTGGCAGAAACAACACAGGCTTCTTTTGTGAACTTTACTTCATAGTCTTTGTCACAAATCTGACTGATACTCAGCAAATTGTGCTTCAAACCTTCAACTAAAGCCACTTCTTCAATGATGACATTGTCTTTTGAAATCAGGCCATATCCCTTAGTATATCCTTTGCTGTCATCTCCAAAGGTAATTCTAGGGCCAGCTCCTTCCTTGAACTCTGTGAGCAGGGTTGAATCTCCTGTCATGTGCCTAGAGCATCCACTGTCTAGGTACCATAGATTCCTTCTGTTTCCCTGCACACATTTCAAAAACAAATCAAGTTGATTTTGGTACCCAAGCTTCCTTGGGTCCTTTCTTGTTAGCCTTTGACTTTGCACTCTTAGCATTCTTCAACTTAGGTGTAGATGCTTGAGTGATGGGGTTTGACAAATGCTCATTTGCATGAATATTGGATGCATGTATGTGTGGAAAATTGGCATACATATTATTCATGTTAGGTATGTTCCATGACATTTGTGGCACATTCATAGATTGAAAGTAAGGATTAGACATATATGGCATGTTCACATATGGATTTGAAAAACTAGCATTTTGATACAAACCGGGCATAACAGGCATTGCAGGCATACATGGCATTGGTTGAGGTACATGAACAGGAGCCTTGTTGACAATCTTGCAATTAGAAGATAGATGATTGACACTATTACAATTACTACAAGTTTTCCTAGGAGCAAACTTGTCAGGAGAGTAATTGTTTTTCTTGTTGATGTCTATCTTACCATTTCTGTTCTTTTTCTTTTTGCCCTCAATTTCTACCTTTTCATTGTCTGATTTACCAACAGCCTTTTTGTTGTGTAAATCACCTGTCTTAGCCTTCCCACTGGATTTGGTTTTGCTGCACTCACCACTAAGAAAATTCTTGTTTACTGGACCATACTTGATATCCAGTTTCCTAAGTTCCTTCTTACTAACAGATTTTTTGTTAGTCGACGAATACCTCTCATCTGTTGACGGTTCATCTGTCAACGGATGATCACTATCCGTTGATTCACAAATAGTCTCTAGATCCTCAAGGCCAGGTTCTAGCTCCTTTTTCTTTTGAGTCCAGGTATCCTTCACAAATGATTCTATTCCCTGAACTTCTATTATGTTTTGAGAAATATTCCTACAACTTTGAAATTTAGCAATTATCCCTTGTTCTTTTTCAAGCTGGTCTTTTAAAATCAGTTCTCTTTTTAACATAGCTTCAAGTTCACTTTTAGCATTATTGCAATCAACTCTCATTTTCTCAAATTCTAGAAATTGAGTTTCTAGAGCAGCATTTCTATCACTTAAAAACAGATTAGACTCTTTAATCCTATTGTTCTCTTTAGTAAGTGATTTAAGAGTAACACTTAAGTGATATAGTTCAGTAGACATTTCATCTATAACACTATTGCATTCCTCTTTGGTGAGCTCAGAGAGATTAGTAGAATATACCTGATTGCTAGCTGAACTTGCTTCCTGCTCTCCAGAATCAGCCATTAAAGCAAGGTTGACTAACTCAACATCATCATCAGAATGATTGTCATCAACAGCCCAGTCATACTCTTGGGTCAAGAATGCCTTTCCTTTCTGCCTGAGAAGATCAAAATATTTCTTCTTATAGTCAACAGTCTCAGTTGACTTTACCTTGTTCTCAGATCTAGGTTTCCTGCATTCACTTATCATGTGACCAGTAATTCCACAATTGTAGCATTTAATTTTGGATTTATCCACATAGTTGCTTGTGGAAAAATCCTTGTTAAATGGCTTGGCCACCCCAGAGTTTCTCTTGAATTTCAGCTTAGAGAATCTCCTAGATAGAAAAGCTAAGTGCTCATCTATCTCATCCAATTCATCCTGCTGAAGAGCATTCAATTCCTCAGACACCTTTTCCTTGCTCCTGCTTGATTCTGCTCTACCTTTACAAACCTCCCTGTTTGGTGTAGAACTAGCAGTTTCTGTCCTTTCCTCCTTTTGCTCCAAGTTGGCAACAAGTGCAACTAACCCACTTTTCTTTTGAGACTTCTCAATCTCTTCATCCTGCTCCATTTCCAGCTCATAGGTCTTTAAAGTTCCATAGAGCCTTTCAAGAGTAAATGTCTTGTACTCTTGAGTGTTTCTTAGAGAAACAGTCATTGGCTTCCATTCCTTGGGCAGTGATCTCAGAAATTTGAGATTAGAATCTTTAACTTGATAGATTCTTCCATACAGTTTTAAACCATTTAGTAGCTTTTGAAATCTACTAAATGTATCATTCAATGTTTCTCCACTCTTAAAGTGAAAATGTTCATACTGTTGGATTAGTAGTTGCATCTTATTTTCCCTTACCTGTTCTGTTCCTTCACACAGGGTTTGAACAATGTCCCATACTTCCTTGGCGGTAGTACAGTTAATAACATTGTCAACCATGTCTGTTTCTAGACCATTGAACAGAATATTCATGGCCTTTTTGTCTTTGTGGACTTCTGCAATATCTTCAAGACTCCACTCAGAAACAGGTTTGGGAATGAGAGTGTCAGGCACATCATCAGCCAGGCCAACTCTTGTTGTTGTTTTCATTGGAACGTGAGGACCCTTGTCAATGCAATCCACAAAACCCTCATCAATAGATGAGAGATGTAGACGCATTTTTACTTTCCAGTGAAAGTAATTTTCTCTATCAAGAACTGGAATCTTTACTCCATAATCCTTCTTAGACATGTTGGAAGTGTGTTGATCTTTAAACTTCAAATATGTTAGAAGCTTGCTCTGATACCAATTGTTATTCCCAGATTACACACTTGTATAATTGTAGAAGGGGGGGTTGAATACAATTCTTGATATTTATAAATTTCTGATAAGAACTCCAGAAATTTGTGCAGAGATAATTGCAATGTAAGATTTAAACACAAACACATATAAAATCAGGTGGTTAATATGCACCACCTGAAGCTTTTATTTGAAGAAAACTCCGTGATACAAAATGTACAAAGCTGCCGTTTTACAACTCTTTGCTTCTAAGGATATTCAAGAAACCCTAAGCAAATATGTCTTTTTTCTCTTTTTCTACAAAGAGTTGCTACACTTGGTTATATATCCCAAGTTTTACAAGTACTACTGGAATAAGATAATACTAATCTAATTCTAGTTGACTTGCTACTACACTCCAAATACACATGTAGCCGAAAGGTTGTCCTTGTGTTCAGACATGTCTCCTGCACCTTTCTTGTATTCATAGTGTAAATAGAATGCTTCTTTCTTCTGTGTTTCCAAAGTATGGCTGCCATACTGCTTTTTGTATCTACTATCAACCCATGTGATCTGTCAGTCAAACATGTCCTTATCAACTGCTAATCCCCAGCTAATCATAGAAGACAGTGTCAATGATTATCTGTTGATATTGTACACTGACATCCGTTGATGATGTATTGAGCGGTATCCATTGATATTGAGACTTGAGCTGTATCCGTTGATAGAGTGGATTTGAGTTGTATCCGTTGATAGAGTTTTGTCTTCATCTGTTGATACACTTTCACTTAGACAGAATTACATAGCATAGTTTATTTACAATTGGCTACCCTATTCTGCCTATCCGTTGATAGTCAACATGACTGTGGATAAAAACACCATCAACTGATAACATAGAGATACTTGCAGTATGCTACAAAACCTCATCCGTTGATGAGCTACCTGTCAACGGATAAAGTTATAAATCCTCATCCGTTGACAGCTACAAAATCTTAAACAATTTGATTGATTGTGAAGTTATCATCAAGTACAACATATTCCTAACAGGATTTCAACCTTGATTCAGCTTGTTTAGAAGGACCATCAGACCTTAACCTTTTTATGAGAAAGGAAAAGACTGAGGCAAGGAGGCTATGGGGTGTCTCACACTCTCATTGTTTTTCTGAGTGATCTCATCACTCCTCACAGAATGACTCTCAAGGCCTAATGCCTTTGTGTGTGGGGTTCCCTCAAATTCACTCTGGACGTGCTCAAGTCCCTCTCCTTTTGCCAACTCATTTGGTTGCCTCTCATTTTATGCTCACCTCTCTTTTCTTTTATCTCTCTTTTCTTTTGCACTCCCTCACTCATCCTAGATGCATGGGTATGAGCAGTACATACATGCATTGAAAGAGAAGGTTTAGATTTTACCTTTCTAAAAGTAGAGATTGGCACATGATCATTATCAGAAGCATCTTCAACAATTACTAAATCTTGATCAAACTGTGAAGAGGTGACAGCATCTTTGACCAAAATGTTACTGTCCACAGGTGGGTTGACAACAACTTTTGAGGTGTCTTTGACAGCAGCTTAGGCTGTGACAGTAACTTCCTGAAGGTCAGTTGCTTTTTGGAGGTCGACCAAGATGTTGGATGTTTCATTTTCTGGAAGATTGCCATCTTGATCTAGCTCTGTGTTTGAGGGAATGGTATCCATTTCACTTTGAGAAATGGGTTCTTGTGGACCACTTGATGGGGGCTCATCCATGACTTGAGATGGATGATCAAAACCTGAAGGGTTGGGACTGTCCCCCTCTCTAGGTTATTGAGAAGAAACAATTGACGGATTAGAGAATAAGGAAGGTGATGGTATAGAAGAGATTTCTGGCTGCTCCACAGAGATAACTTGTGGAACATCAAGAGTAGAAGTTTCATGACCCTCACTGTGCCCTAACTCCGTGTGCATTTCTGCAAGTGTAGGCTCCTCATGAGTGAGTACATGAGGTTGTGCAGACTCTTTACAGGATGCCTTGGGAGACATGCCAGTTTCAATAGATACTTCTTGTTGAGAAGAAGCACCTAGGGATGTGTTTGATTCCCTTTTATCCTTCACAGCCTTTTGTGAGACTGAGGGGTGGCTGACAGTGGTTTTGTCCCTCTTAGCTCTCTTCTTCTTAGACTCAAGAGGAACCACTGTGGGTTCACTTTTACTAACATCCTTATTTGCTGCATCGGGTGCAGTTTCTCCCTCAACATTCTCAGAACTACCACAAACTCCAGTTTCCAAGGGTCTTTTCTTGGATTCTTGCAAGGCTATTTTTGTGGCTTTTGTTTGTCTGGAAGTTCTAATTGGAACGAATGGTGAAGAATGTGGGTTAACTGAATTTGGGTTTAATTCAGATTCATTCTCAAGGGAGAAATCAACATACCCAGAAGGTAGTTCAAAATCAAGATTAGACTCTTGATCAGACATGTGTTTGGTGAAACAGAGCGGAATATGCGCATTCAAATTTTGTGAATTGAGTGATGTGTGTGTATTTCTTTTCGAAACATTGCACTCCATAGTTAGAGATGCATTATCATCAATACCACATAATGAATTTAAACACATTGTAAGAAAGCGAGGATAGACATGTACCTTCCTGCTCAGAGCTGACTTGAGTTGACTCATAAGCAGCTTTCCAACATCCACTTTGTAACCATGGACTAGAGAGTGAGTGAGCTTCTTGATGTATGAGGTAATTCCATTCCAGCCAGTGGTTTTGGTTGAGAAAACCTTCACCATGACATCAAAAATCATGCTCCATTCTTTTCTCAAATGCTTTCTGTCCATTTCACCAGTTGAGTACCAATTTGATGTACCCTCTTCAAGGACAGGACCAGAATACCCAATTTTCAAGAAAAACTTCTTTAGGGTTTCATCACTTGCAAGTTCCTTGTATGATTCTTTAGCTTGCAGTCCAGTTCCCAAAGCTTCGTTGATACCTTTTATTGTGAGGATGCAGGTAACCCCTTTGATTTTGCAGTTTATGGTGTCTTTACCTGCACCTCCTGGAACAAAGGCAGATTTCCAGAATTCTTCAAGTCTTTCTAGGTCCAAAGATGGAGTAGAGGTTATAGCATGACCTAGATTGGACTTGTTTAAGAAGGATACGAGTCCTTTGAAACCTTCACCAGCATCTCCAGCAGAGAGAATACGAGCAAAGTTTGTTTGAGAAGAGGATTGTTTGGGTGCCATTTTTGCTTTGAGTTTTGGGAGAGAGAGATTTTTGCTTTTGAGAGAGAGAGGTTATGTTGAGCGTTGTGTGTTTGACAGTTGCTTACATGAAAATAGCAAATGTTTTACTGAAGAAGGAAAAGTAGCAATGTCTTAGCCCATTAATCAGTCACGTGGTGTTGTGGGTAGTTACTTTTTAGTGGCTGTAAATCGTGGAGGTAAAATCCCAATTAAATCGGTCCTGTAATAACCCTAACTTTAGAAAGACTACAGTGCCTAAATGAATAGTGATTTTGGGGAAATTAGGAAAATGGTGTGTAGGTACCCTATGTTCGAAATGGATAATAAGTAAACAGAAACCATAATAGTGTTGTACTAAGAAAATAAGTGACTCAAAACGACGATGGATTTTAGAAATTCCTGAATATGGATTTTGAGGATTTTGATTTCGAATGAGCTCTATTTATTGGATATTAAGGAGCAAGGAAATATTAAAAGGTTTATATATATATTGAGGAATTAGTGAATTTAGGTTAAACCAAGGGATTATTAAATCAAGGAAATGCCAAGGGAATTTGGATTTTTAAGCGATTTCAGAACCACTGAGATAACGAGGTGTATTCGAAACGAATCGTGATTAAACAAGTATGGGAACCAAGCAACCAAGGTTAGTACATAACAAGGATTTATATCACATTAGTATTTACAAAAACCATAAAAGCATTACTTGGAAAATCAAGAAAACAAGATTTCTAGAATGGTCCTTATGACCTCATCCATTACATCATCATCCACAAAGTTTAAATGTTTAATACATGAAATTGTCTAGAATTCTTGAGAATTATCAACCAACTACCATACAAAATATCTACCAAAAAGTAGATTAGCCAAAGAACAAAACACTCTCCATTATCTCTTTTCTCTACAAACTGCCCAGCAAGAGCAAGGAAGAAAGAAAAATTCATAGCTCAAGATCTAGAGCTTCTAAAATCACCAAATTTTAACCATAGCTTCTCCACTCCATGTGTGAGGTTTGTTCAAAATTTCATAATAATCCAAGTAGTATAGCCTAGGCAAATCATCTCCCCAAGTTGAATAAGTAAACTATCCAGATTGTTGACAGTTTCTGTGATGATCTTCAAACGGCCATATCTCCTTCATTACTCAATGGAATTTTGTGTTCTTTATATGTTTAGAAAGCTGTTAAGATGCTCTACAACTTTCCTTTAGAATCCTCGTTCAGAAGAGATCGGTAAGGGCCTCGTTTTTCATGATCTTTCAGTTAGGTTTTAGGGACTCCGAATTTCTAACTCGATTTTCTTGATTTCTTTTGATCATCCAAGCTTGGTTAAGGTTGTACAAGGATTATTCAAGGCTTAGTAAGGTCTTACATCCACCAAGGAAGGTATAACTCTCTTGAAACCCTAGCTTGAATTATGAGTTTATGATTGATCATGCTTAGTTTAGAAGTTAAGTTGTATAAAGCATGTAATCTTGATGATATAGTTGTTGATATGAGTTTTAATTGAATATGGAAGTGTGTTTTATTTGTAACCATGGTTGGTATGATGATCACATGGTGTAGGGACTGGTATATGTGTTGGATGATGGATTTGGAGGAGTTATAATATGGAAAGTGAGGAAATATAGCCGTTATAATGTCAGATTTTCGTTAACCATAGAGTTGCCCTGTTTTGAGACAGAGATCCCAAACCATTAAAGGTCAGTAGGAGGTACCAACTGGTCATGAGAGGATAGATCTTGATTCATAGATCGTTTTGATATAAATTACGTCAAAATCCAATGAACGGTTTAGGAGAAAAGTGAGTTTTAGTAAAAGTAGTTCGGAAACCGAGAAAATGCAGTTGTGTCAACTTTGAGGTCATAGTTACCATACTTAAACATTTTTAAAAGTTATAAAATTTTGGGACAATATAGGAGGTTGAACAAAGATTAAAACCCCACTGACCTTGCATTTAAAATCGAAATTGATATTTTCTGAGAATTTTTACAGTTGAGTGTGGTTATTAAGGGAAATGATGAAAAATACTGAAACTTTGATTGAGTCCAAAATGGTTAGGTTCTTGGAACTCTTGGATTATTAATAATGTGTTAAACATATACTAAGTGTCAAGGATATTGTTATATAAAGGTGAAGTGAGTAAGGGATGTAGTATTCTAACGAGGATCCTTTTCGTGTTTATAGAAACTCAGGACGAACCGCGGGTCATGCCACTGGGATTTAGAGATCGAGGCAAGATTTCTTCTATCTTTACTTTGAAAGATTATTTATCTTCAAAGGAAAAATGATGTCATGGAATATATATATATATATATATATATATATATATGTGTGTGATTCTATTATTATTATATTGTTAAGGATTTGTTTTCCTGATTTTGGAAATTAAAGGGAGATGTATATGAATATGAGTATGGATATGGATTAAAGGGAGCGAGATTTCTTTTATCCTTATTTTGATAAACTGTTTATGTTCAAAGGAAATGGTTTTGGTGGATAATATATGAATCTTATATGATGAGATGATTGGGGATATATTCCCTCTTTACTGAGATTTTTGAATATGGATACGAATATGGATAGAACGAATATACTTTATGTTTTATAGGGATATGAAAGAATGGTATCAGTTGTTATCTAGGGTTATATGGTTTATAATATTCTTTTAAAGATAATCTTTAAACATTTGTGATTTAATAAATATTATTTGATTGTTATTTAACACTTTTTAAAATAGTTAAAATATGTTGTATATAAGAGCATATTTGACTTTATTAAATACAGAGGAGATGTCTGAGTCATAATCAAAGTATTATGACATATATATTTTTAAAGGTGATGATAAATGGAAATGGAAATGGAAATGGAAATGATATATGTGAATGGAAATGTGAATGGAAATGGAAATGATATATGTGAATGGAAATGTGAATGGAAATGGAAACGAAAAAATGGAAAATGTGGAATGGTGTTTTATAAATGGAATAATGATTTGACAAAAGAAGGGGATTGCAACAGAAAGCGTAAGAGGCTGTGTAAGGCACAGTCCAGCAAGCGTAAGAGGCTGTGTGTGGCACAGTCCAGCACTCAATATTTATTACGGCCCAAGAGTTGCCGAAGGAGGATGTAGCAGGTAGCCTTCCTCCAGGGTTGATTACCAGGTGGGATCATCCCTTCTACTAGTAGAAAACAGAGAGCATGTACGGTCAGGCGACTGATCATCGTCCTACGTATCTGGCGCTAGCAGATATCCCCAAAGTATTTAAAGAAAGAATTGAAAATGGTTACAGCTTTATATACTGTAAAAGGAAAAAAAATGGTATGAAAAGTATGGAAATGTTTTATGGATTGAAGAGAAACTGATTTTATATTATTTTTATAATTGTTGTATAAAAGGAAATGGAAGGATTATATTGAAAGTTTTTACTCAAATGTTATATTACCATGAGATATTATACTGAGATGATGTACTGAAATTATACTATATTAGAAGAGAAACTGATATTATATTGTTTATATATTTTTCTTATGAAGGAAAAATGGATGGTGTATTGAATAATTATTGATTAATTATTTTTTTAATTCTTATAGTGGACTTTCCGTTTATAAATATATATATATATATATATATATATATATATATATATATATATATATATATATATGCTTTAACTTTGATTTCTGGTTTACAAAATCTATCTTGCTGAGCTATTATAGCTCACTCTTGCTATTTATTTATATAACAGCTAGATCAGGTGCCGAAACGTTGCAGTACAACCCGGAAGAGGGTAAAGGGGAAGTCTACCTTATGAGAAAGTATCGACATCTGTTCTCAAGGTAGTATATACTTATTTATGGGTATAATAGATCGTATTCTGGGATTGTAACAAAAGTTTATCTTTAACTGCTATCATTAATGGATGTTGTTCTCTGAGCATATGACTGGTGTGTGTATATTAGTGTGGGGTCACTTATGCGAGTTTTAAAATGATATTAAAATATTTAAAAGATCAAAAGTGATAAGTTTAATAAATGGAAATTGGAGCATGACGGCCTGGATTCCTGACCCCAGATTTAGGGCTGTCACAGATGGTATCAGAGCTAAGAGTCATATTGCTCAGGAACAAAAGTGATAATAATATACACATATAGATATATATGTAATGATATAAAATATGAACTCACATCGAGTTCAAGGGTGGTTTATCGAATGAAACGTTTATTCTAAGTAGTGATTATAATTTTATAGATTATTACTAATAAAAGTTTATGTTTTAGTATAGGGAGAGGAGATAGCCAAAGTTAAGGGTATTTAAAGTCTTCTTGTGTTTAAAGGAGTTTGAAGAAATATTGTAAGTTGATTGGTGAACAGACACTGATTGTTTCAATTGATTGTGGAGATGAAATGGTGAAACTGAGATTTGTCGGTAAAGCCAAGATATACCTTAAGGACCAAGAAAGACTGAGAAATTCCGAGATTGACTAAAATGAAAAGGTTATTATGCTAAAAGTGTTAAGTTTATGTAGCACACGGGATCGGTATGGGAAAGGGTGGTTTATCGAATGAAACGTTTATTCTAAGTAGTGATTATAATTTTATAGATTATTACTAATAAAAGTTTATGTTTTAGTATAGGGAGAGGAGATTGGTGAGCCAAAGTTAAGGGTATTTAAAGTCTTCTTGTGTTTAAAGGAGTTTGAAGAAATATTGTAAGTTGATTGGTGAACAGACACTGATTGTTTCAATTGATTGTGGAGATGAAATGGTGAAACTGAGATTTGTCGGTAAAGCCAAGATATACCTTAAGGACCAAGAAAGACTGAGAAATTCCGAGATTGACTAAAATGAAAAGGTTATTATGCTAAAAGTGTTAAGTTTATGTAGCACACGGGATCGGTATGGGAAAGGGAATACTTGATGTATCGGGAAGTGTACGTTAGATAACTTCGTGAGTATACGAGATATGTTAGAATATGCAATTTAGAAGTATTGTTTGAAGGGTCCTTAATACCAGAGCAGTGTCAGGTTAAGACGATCAATATTACAAAAGTATATCGATTAGAAGGTTGTGTTCTATTATGGATCAAGGTAGAGAGTATCGAGCCAAGTCACGACTAAGTAAATGAAGATAATTGGGAATAACAGACGATAGGTTAAGGCTACATGGTGAGTGCCAAATTTAAGAAATTTTGGAGGGTATGCAGTCTAAGATATAAATAGTATTTGAGGAAAACCTTCCATTATTTGGATTTTCAATTGGGCAGAGGCTATTAACGGTACCTATTTTCAAGCTCCTAAAGCCCTGCTAAATTATATTATTGAGTTTCAAATTTTCCTCTACTAATGGGTATTATTCATTAAGTGCCGGTATCTTTTAAAAAAACACTTTCTGGTACCCTTGGGGATGTGTTTCCAAATTTTATTTTATCTATCTTATTCAAAATATTCCTCTAAGATTACTTTCGGAAGGTGGTATTGATCATTTTGGATTTAAATTTTTCTTTGTATTTTTACTACAACTAAGAGGAACAATCCTATATGTATACACAAGGACGATCTGTCTGTGTGATTGAAAGTCGGAGGGGACGCCCTCACTTGTGTAATATACGGGTTCTTCCATCATATTGATTTCTCAAATATTCTTTTGTTTCGAATAAAGGTTATTTAAAACTCTTAATTTTATAAATTATTGTGGGACCCTTGCTTGTTTCTGGGTTCGTTTCAATTCAAAGTCTCTTAAATTCTATTAATTGTTTTGAATATAGAAGATTTCATTAATGGATGGAAGCAATGTTTATAGTATACGTGATTATACGAGGAAACTCGAGATTCCATGGGAAACTTCGTTAAGAGATAATTAGAGCTAGAAGTGTTTCAATATAAGAGAGGAAGGAATTTCGTGAGAAGAAATGGGTATATTTGATGATTAGTAAGAGAAAAGAATATGAGGAATTTTAAGGTGTAATTGAGATTTACTATTGAGAGTAAGGTGTATTTTGAGGATAGAGTCAGAATAAGGATAAACAAAGGAAGTGGGGATAATTAATGAAGGATTCGAGGTGCAATAACTATTAGTGAGGGAAGGCCAATTGTGACTAATACCCTAAGTAGCAGAGAGAGATTAAAGATGTTAAGTATTCAAAGGATTAATCCAAAAGGTGTGAATGAGTAAAACTTGAGGTAAAGATTTTAATGAGAATAACAAAGGGAAACTTCAGAGGTGGAGTAGATAGTATATAATGAAGGAACTAAGGCGGATCAGCAAGATGTAAAGAGTGTATAGTGAACAATAGACATATGGGATTAGGTATCCGGAGGAAATTGCAGGTACGCTATAACTTAACTATTTAAGTGTAAATGTTTGGTGAGGGATCTACTAAGTCAATGAATGGTGTAGGTAGGTTGAAAATCTAGATAAGGAAAATCAACATCTGTTAAGGGTCAGAGAACTCTATAAAAAGGAGATTAAGAGTATTGGGGAAAGTGTGAAAATATATTTTTCAAGGATAAAGGAAAAGTACATTCTTGTTTAAGTACGAACAGGAAATATATATTATAAATAATATTTTCTTATAATTGTTTCAAGGAATATTATTATAACTTATTTTCTGGAAAATTTTACAGAGGTGATATATACAAATGTTGGAGTATTAATATTTTATGTCATGATAGAGATCAAAACATAGTTAAACAATAGTGAGATACACTACCATTCAGAGAAGGCCAATGTGGTGGCCGAGGCAATAGTAAAAAGGGAGGAGAAAGAGGAGATATTATAGAATGATCAAATACAGGAAGAGATTGGCAAAGGAAGATAATGAAAGAACTGTTATTGATAAGCTAAATGGCATGTTGGTGAATGACAAGCAGATTATGTTGGTGTATTTTGTGCAAACAAGATAGAGATATGTATATCATGTAGTTTTATCTTTTAACATAGATTGAAATTTTGGTGGTATTAGGAAACGACATTAGAATTAGAAAGCACCTTATGAGAAGAGAAATTTTTCATGTGATTCCGGGACGGAATCCTTTTAAGGGGGGAAGGATGTAATAACCCTAACTTTAGAAAGACTATAGTGCCTAAATGAATAGTGATTTTGGGGAAATTAGGAAAATGGTGTGTAGGTACTCTATGTTCGAAATGGATAATAAGTAAACAGAAACCATAATAGTGTTGTACTAAGAAAATAAGTGACTCAAAACGACGATGGATTTTAGAAATTCCTGAATATGGATTTTGAGGATTTTGATTTCAAATGAGCTCTATTTATTGGATATTAAGGAGCAAGGAAATATTAAAAGGTTTATATATATATTGAGGAATTAGTGAATTTAGGTTAAACCAAGGGATTATTAAATCAAGGAAATGCAAAGGGAATTTGGATTTTTAAGCGATTTCAGAACCACTGAGATAACGAGGTGTATTCGAAACGAATCGTGATTAAACAAGTATGGGAACCAAGCAACCAAGGTTAGTACATAACAAGGATTTATATCACATTAGTATTTACAAAAACCATAAAAGCATTACTTGGAAAATCAAGAAAACAAGATTTCTAGAATGGTCCTTATGACCTCATCCATTACATCATCATCCACAAAGTTTAAATGTTTAATACATGAAATTGTCTAGAATTCTTGAGAATTATCAACCAACTACCATACAAAATATCTACCAAAAAGTAGATTAGCCAAAGAACAAAACACTCTCCATTATCTCTTTTCTCTACAAACTGCCCAGCAAGAGTAAGGAAGAAAGAAAAATTCATATCTCAAGATCTAGAGCTTCTAAAATCACCAAATTTTAACCATAGCTTCTCCACTCCATGTGTGAGGTTTGTTCAAAATTTCATAATAATCCAAGTAGTATAGCCTAGGCAAATCATCTCCCCAAGTTGAATAAGTAAACTATCCAGATTGTTGACAGTTTCTGTGAAGATCTTCAAACGGCCATATCTCCTTCATTACTCAATGGAATTTTGTGTTCTTTATATGTTTAGAAAGCTGTTAAGATGCTCTACAACTTTCCTTTAGAATCCTCATTCAGAAGAGATCGGTAAGGGCCTCGTTTTTCATGATCTTTCAGTTCGGTTTTAGGGACTCCAAATTTTTAACTCGATTTTCTTGATTTCTTTTGATCATCCAAGCTTGGTTAAGGTTGTGCAAGGATTATTCAAGGCTTAGTAAGGTCTTACATCCACCAATGAAGGTATAACTCTCTTGAAACCCTAGCTTGAATTATGAGTTTATGATTGATCATGCTTAGTTTGGAAGTTAAGTTGTATAAAGCATGTAATCTTGATGATATGGTTGTTGATATGAGTTTTAATTGAATATGGAAGTGTGTTTTATTTGTAACCATGGTTGGTATGATGACCACATGGTGTAGGGACTGGTATATGTGTTGGATGATGGATTTGGAGGAGTTATAATATGAAAAGTGAGGAAATATAACCGTTATAATGTCCGATTTTCGTTAACCATAGAGTTGCCCTGTTTTGAGACAGATATCCCAAACCATTAAAGGTCAGTAGGAGGTACCAACTAGTCATGAGAAGATAGATCTTGATTCATAGATCGTTTTGATATAAAGTACGTCAAAATCCAATGAACGGTTTAGGAGAAAAGTGAGTTTTAGTGAAAGTAGTTCGGAAACCGAGAAAATGCAGTTGTGTCAACTTTGAGGTCATAGTTACCATACTTAAACATTTTTAAAAGTTATAAAATTTTGGGACAATATAGGAGGTTGAACAAAGATTAAAACCCCACTGACGTTGCATTAAAATTCGAAATTGATATTTTTTGAGAATTTTTACAGTTGAGTGTGGTTATTAAGGGAAATGATGAAAAACACTGAAACTTTGATTGAGTCCAAAATGGTTAGGTTCTTGGAACTCTTGGATTATTAATAATGTGTTACACATATACTAAGTGTCAAGGATATTGTTATATAAAGGTGAAGTGAGTAAGGGATGTAGTATTCTAACGAGGATCCTTTTCGTGTTTATAGAAACTCAGGACGAACCGCGGGTCATGCCACTGGGATTTAGAGATCGAGGCAAGATTTCTTCTATCTTTACTTTGAAAGATTATTTATCTTCAAACGAAAAATGATGTCATGGAATATATATATATATATATATATATATATATATATATATATATATATATATATATATATATATATATATATGATTCTATTATTATTATATTGTTAAGGATTTGTTTTCCTGATTTTGGAAATTAAAGGGAGATGTATATGAATATGAGTATGGATATGGATTAAAGGGAGCGAGATTTATTTTATCCTTATTTTGATAAACTGTTTATGTTCAAAGGAAATGGTTTGGTGGATAATATATGAATCTTATATGATGAGATGATTGGGGATATATTCCCTCTTTACTGAGATTTTTGAATATGGATACGAATATGGATAGAACGAATATACTTTATGTTTTAAAGGGATATGAAAGAATGGTATCAGTTGTTATCTAGGGTTATATGGTTTATAATATTCTTTTTAAAGATAATATTTAAACATTTTTTATTTAATAAATATTATTTGATTGTTATTTAACATTTTTTAAAATAGTTAAAATATTTTGTATATAAGAGCATATTTGACTTTATTAAATACAAAGGAGATGTCTGAGTCATAATCAAAGTATTATGACATATATATTTTTAAAGGTGATGATAAATGGAAATGGAAATGATATATGTGAATGGAAATGGAAATGATATATGTGAATGGAAATGTGAATGTAAATGGAAACGGAAAAATGGAAAATGTGGAATGGTGTTTTATAAATGGAATAATGATTTGATAAAAGAAGGGGATTGCAACAGAAAGCGTAAGAGGCTGTGTGAGGCACAGTCCAGCAAGCGTAAGAGGCTGTGTGCGGCACAGTCCAGCACTCGATATTTATTACGACCCAAGAGTTGCCGAAGGAGGATGTAGCAGGTAGCCTTCCTCCAGGGTTGATTACCAGGTGGGACCATCCCTTCTACTAGTAGAAAACAGAGAGCAGGTACGGTCAGGCGACTGATCATCGTCCTACGTATTTGGCGCTAGCAGATATCCCCAAAGTATTTAAAGAAAGAATTGAAAATGGTTACAGTTTTATATACTGGAAAAGGAAAAAAAATGGTATGAAAAGTATGGAAATGTTTTATGGATTGAAGAGAAACTGATTTTTTATTATTTTTATAATTGTTGTATAAAAGGAAATGGAAGGATTATATTGAAAGTTTTTACTCAAATGTTATATTACCTTGAGATATTATACTGAGATGATGTACTGAAATTATATTATATTAGAAGAGAAACTGATATTATATTGTTTATATATTTTTCTTATAAAGGAAAAATGGATGGTGTATTGAATAATTATTGATTAATTATTTTCTTAATTCTTATGGTGGATTTTCCGTTTATAAATATATATATATATATGCTTTAACTTTGATTTCTGGTTTACAAAATCTATCTTGCTGAGCTATTATAGCTCACTCTTGCTATTTATTTATATAACAGCTAGATCAGGTGCCGAAACGTTGCAGTACAACCCGGAAGAGGGTAAAGGGGAAGTCTACCTTATGAGAAAGTATCGACATCTGTTCTCAAGGTAGTATATACTTATTTATGGGTATAATAGATGGTATTCTGGGATTGTAACAAAAGTTTATCTTTAACTGCTATCATTAATGGATGTTGTTCTCTGAGCATATGACTGGTGTGTGTATATTAGTGTGGGGTCACTTATGCGAGTTTTAAAATGATATTAAAATATTTAAAAGATCAAAAGTGATAAGGTTAATAAATGGAAATTGGAGCATGACGGCCCGGATTCCTGACCCCAGATTTGGGGCTGTCACAAGTCCACTAATCTTGATAGTAACCTGTGCGCTGCAACAAATTCATTATTAATTTGGGAGGATGACAGCAAGTTTTGCTTGACAGTAACATCGGCGCAAGAACATGCTGTCACCATTAAGCAATTTATACAGTTTCCTTTAAATTTCATGACAGAAACTTTTTCCGTTGCTGATAGGGAACTTGCTGTCAAGGCACATTGTGACAACATCTTCAATTATTGACAGCAACTTGTGCGGAAATAATTTATGTAATGAATTTTAATCGACTTCGCCCATTGCTTAAGAGTAAAATTACCAATTATCATTTTAATTGATTTAAGCACATATTTGTTAAGCAAGCACGCATCCACATACATCCACACACACAAGTATACACATGCATACACCAACAGTTGACTAAGATGAGAAGATAAAGGTAAATAAGACATGCAAGAACACTGGGAAGATGAAGC
The DNA here is from genome assembly GCA_036435485.1 of Saposhnikovia divaricata. Taxonomy (NCBI): domain Eukaryota; kingdom Viridiplantae; phylum Streptophyta; class Magnoliopsida; order Apiales; family Apiaceae; genus Saposhnikovia; species Saposhnikovia divaricata. The sequence goes on from CM071598.1 coordinate 55,138,874, forward strand.
GATAATATTTTCATTTAAAAAAAAACTTAAAACAATACATAAAAGTTCTTAAGAACTAAACATTATTTTAAGTTTGGAAAAACTTCCAGCAGCAGCCCTTCCACAACCTTCTCGATCTCCTTCTCATCAGAGACCCCCAGCATGTCTAGATAAGCTTGAAGCTTATCGAAGAATGGATCAAGGGGTGCTCAGCAGTGATCTCTTCCTGCTTCTTTGGCACCTCTTTGCCTTTGTCGTTGGCTGAACTTTCTTAAGTGGACATCTCAGAAGCTTTCCTCTTGCTCATTCTCTAGAGTCTCTTAGTGTGTAATGAAGAATAAGGGTTTGGCCTCAGTCTTATTTATAACACATTAAGTGATGCTACAGCTTCCCATACGCTTCTTTTTAATAAAGTATTAAACTTTAAAAATAAAAAGACTGACTAATGCCTGAGCTCATTTGAATTGACACGACTAGTTGTCACTGGCACGCGTATGGTTTAAGTTAATGTCACGTGACTACTCATTACATAAGTTAAAACAGGCATGTAATTTGAATTTAGCATAGTCATAGCAAATATGCTGTCAATTAAACAAGTAGCACATACGACAGTAACCTCTCATGACGGTAACATTGAAAGCTACGGTCACAAGCTGTGATTTAACCACTTTGAAAATGTAAAAACTAGTAAGTTAACATACTAGATTTAGCATTCCCAATTCACTTACCAACCTGTTGAAGGTTGCTTCATCTAGTGGCTTCGTGAAGATGTCTGCAAGTTGCTTTTCTGTTGGAACATAAACTAGCTTCACAGTTCCCTCTTCAACATGCTCTTTGATGAAATGATGTCTAATATCAATGTGCTTCGTCCTGGAGTGTTGAACTGGATTATCTGAGATGCCTATGGCACTGGTGTTATCACAATAAATAGGAATATTGGACAACTCTAAACCATAATCCATTAGGTGATTTTTCATCCAAAGAATTTGAGCACAGCAACTTCCTGCTGCAATGTATTCAGCTTCTGCAGTCGAGGTAGATACAGAATGCTGCTTCTTGCTAAACCATGACACTAATCTTCCACCAAGAAATTGACAGCTTCTTGTTGTACTTTTTCTATCAATCTTGTATCCAGCATAGTCTGAATTCGAATATCCTATCAGATAAAATCCAGAATCTTTAGGATACAAAAGGCCTAAATTTGGAGTACCTTTGAGATATCTAAAGATTCTCTTGAATGCTACCAAGTGTGACTCTTTTGGATCAGCTTGAAACCTTGCACAGAGACATGTAGCAAACATAATATCTAGTCTGCTAGCAGTTAGATACAGCAATGATCCCACCATGCCCCTGTAGGTACTAGAATCCACTTTCTTTCCTTTAGGATCCAAATCCAGTTTGGTTGCAGTAGAGATAGGTGTCTTGGCAGGTGATACATCTTCCAAGTTTAACTTTTTGAGAAGTTCCTTGACATATTTTTCTTGGCAAATGAAGATGCCATCATCCTTTTGATGAATTTGTAAACCTAGGAAAAATGACAGTTCTCCCATCATACTCATCTCATATTTGTTCCTCATAAGAGATGAAAACTTTTCACACAGCTTCTCATTTGTAGAACCAAGATTATATCATCAACATAGATCTGCACCAGAATGATGTCTTTGCCATGATGCTTGTAGAACATTGTCTTATCCACAACACCTTTTACAAATTGATTCTCCAGTAGAAAGGTAGAGAGAGTATTATACCAAGCTCTAGGGGCTTGCTTCAATCCATAAAGTTCTTTGAACAGTTTGTAGACAAAGTTATACAATTCAGCATTTTCAAATCCAGGTGGCTGTTCAACATACACTTCCTCCTCTAGCTCTCCATTGAGAAAAGCACTTTTGACATCCATTTGGAACACTTTGAAGTTACAGTGTGCAGCATAGGCTAGGAAAATTCTTATGGCTTCAAGTCTGGCAACAGGTGCAAATATTTCATCATAGTCCATTCCTTCCTGTTGACAGTATCCTTTGGCCACTAGTCTTGCTTTGTTCCTTATCACGTTTCCACCTTCATCCAGTTTGTTTCTGAAGACCCACTTTGTGTCAACAATTGATTTCCCTTTAGGTCTGGGGACTAGCTTCCATACATTGTTTCTCTCAAATTGGTTGAGCTCTTATTGCATGGCTATCACCCAATCTGAATCCAAAAATGCTTCATCAATTGACTTTGGCTCAGTTTGAGATAGAAAGCAAGAGAACATGTTGTCTGTAGAAACATTTCTCCTTGTCCTTATACCAGTAGTGGGATCACCAATGATTAGATTGCTGGTGTGATCTCTGTTCCACTTAGTGGTTCTAGGCAAGCTTCTTTCTTGATCTGCTTGATCAGTTCCTATTTGAGGAGTTGATTCTCCTCCATTGATGGTTTTTCCTTCATGTTCTTCAACATCTCCAGACTCATTCTCATTCTGATGATTGGGAGTTATTGTTTGAGACTGAGTTGGAGTTTGAATGACATCATTAGTGTTGACAACATCTCTTTCAAACTCAATGGTCTGAGTGCAAGTAGGTTCATCAGTAACAACTTTGTCTTCCTCCAAGTAACCTTGATTTTCAAATCTAAGAGGCTCCATTTGACCATCCTCTTGTAATCCAGGGAACTTGGTTTCATCAAATGTGACATTTACACTTTCTTCAATGACTTTGTGATCAATGACATAGACTCTGTACGCAGTCCTTTCCAATCCATATCCCATGAAAATGCCTTCATAAGCTTTAGGATCAAACTTTCCTTTCCTTTCATGGTTGTCAATCATCATGAAACACTTACTCCCAAATACATGAAAATATTTGACAGTTGGTTTCTTTCCTGTTAACAGATAGTAAGGAGTGTTTCCATGAATCTTGTTGATCAAGGTTCTGTTCTGTGTGTAGCACGTTGTATTAATAGCTTCTGCCCAGAAATATGTTGGTAATTTAGAATCATTCAACATAGTTCTCGCAGCTTCAATGAGAGTTCTATTCTTCCTTTATACAACTCCATTTTGTTGTGGTGTCCTGGCAGTGGAGAATTGTTGGAAAATGCCTTCTTCCTTGCAGAAGTTTCCCAATGTGGCATTTCTGAACTCAGTACCATTGTCAGTTCTCAGATATTGAATTTTTGCATTCGGGGTTCTATCAAGAACTCTTATGTGATCAATGATTTCTTGAGCAGCTACGTCCTTTGTCTCTAAGAACTTTACCTAAGTGTACCTCGAGTAATCATCCACCATTACCAGAGCATATCTCTTCTTGCACGATATTGAACATTTACTGGACCAAACAAATCCATGTGAATTAATTTGAGTGGCTCGGTGTTGGTATTCACTTGCTTTGACTTGTGCACTGATCTTTTCAATTTACCCATTTGACAATCCTCGCATAATCCTTCTTGACAGAATTCCTGTTGAGGTAGTCCTCTCACCAAATCCTTCTTCATCAGAATATTCATATTCTTGAAATTGAGATGGGAGAGCTTCTTGTGCCAAAGCATGCTTTCACCAACTGATGCTTTACTATAAAAACAGTAAGCCTTGTCTCTCTTCACAAAATTTAAGTCTGCAACAAACAAGCTTTCTTTCCTGACTCCCTTCAAGGAGAGGCTTCCATCCTTCTTGTGATAAATATTGCAAACCATCATATCAAAATCAACCTTGAATCCCCTGTCACTGAACTGGCTGACACTGAGTAGGTTATGCTTTAATCCATCTACAAGAGCAATGTCTTCAATGAAAATATTTCCAATTTCCAAACAGCCATATCCCACAGTGTAACCTTTGTTGTTGTCTCCAAAAGTTATGATTGGGCCAGCTTTCTTCACAAAATTTGATAGCGGGGCTATATCACCTGTCATGTGTCTGGAATATCCACTATCGATGATCCACATGACTTGCTTCTGCTTTTTGCCCTGCAAAACAGATGATTTTAATTTGCATCTGGTACCCAAACTCTGTTGGGTCCTGCATTTACAGGATCATTATTCATATCATTCTGTTTCACATTTGAATCAACACTAGAATCCTCCTGTTTGACTTCTTTCATAGTCCACTTAGGTTTAGAGTTAGACTTGGTCTTTCTCTTGGTGGATGTTGCCTTTTTACCAACATAGGCAGGCTTAGAAGTCTCAGCAGTTTGCATATAGGAACATCTTTCAGTAGACTAAATAGGCAAATTGAAACAAGTACTCATAACAATAATCTTGCATGACATACAGTCAATATTATTACAGACGTCCACTTCTCTTTGCATGATGGGGGTTCTATGTAAGTTACCACTAACATTGGTCGCATTAACCTTGTTCTTGTTGGGTTTCTTACAAACAAATGTTAAATGTTGAGATAAGCCACAATTATTGCAAAGCTTCCTAGGAGCGTCTTTAACATGAGCATAGCCATTCTTCTTGTCAATTCCTAACTTGCCATTCCTATTCTTAGGCTTGTAGGCATTTGCCTTGACAGTATGTTCTGAAGTTGCTATCGAGCTACCTTTGACAGTACCTTTCTTTCCCTCTGTCTTGACAGCAGGCTTGAAAGTTGCTGTCTTGGGTTCTCTCTTGACAGTATCTTTTGAAGTTTCTGTCATATCCTTGTTGACAGCTACTTTAGAACATTCTGTCTGATTGCTTGGCAAAGTTTCAATCACGGGAGACTTGACAGTATCTTTCCCTTCATCTAGTGTGCTGTCAACGCACTCATCCTCATCAAGAAGCTCTTGTTTGATGAACAGGGAGGTTTCATCAAAATCAGCTTGAAGATTTTTGAAAATCGGTTTGTAAACTCTTTTGAGAATATGAGGTTTGACAGCATCACTATCATCAAGAGCAATTGCCTTTCCATGCATCCTACCATACTTGAAGCCTATACCTATCTTTTGATTCTCAGTGTGATTATCATGATATTCCTGGACTAACTTAGAAGAGTTTCTAAATGCTTTGAGCTTAAACTCATTTTCTGCAATTTGATTCTTGAGAAATTCTTCTATTTCCTTAGCACAGACAATATCATTTTTCAATCTAGTATTCTCTTGAGCTAACGAATCTAGAGGACTGGTTCTAAGAAATAACATTTAATTTTCAAATTTGAGAGTTTCATTTTGTTTAGTTAACTTATCAATTTCTTCGTGAGCAGTAGATAAACTAACATGAATGTTTAACATCTCAGCACTTAAATCTTCAATGGTATACTTGTATTCAGTTTTAGACATATCAAGTAAGACAAGAGATGGTACCTGAGTTAAGGAACTAGAAGCTTCATCATCAGATTTAGCCATGAAGGCCAAGTTTACAAACTCTTCTTCTTCCTCATCTTCAGAATCATCCCAGCATTTTCCTTCAGCCACATAAGCTTTACCTTGATTCCTCTTAAACTGATTTCCAGATCCTTTTCCGTGATTCTGTTTTGGTCTTCTGCATTCAGTAGCAAAATGACCTAGCTCATTGTAGTTGTAACACCTGAACTTCGACCTATCCACCATCCTGGTCTTGTATCCACCTCTCGTGGCACCACCAGCAGCTTTGAAAAACTCCCTTTGTTGAACTTAGATGTTTGACCCTGTGGCTTGTATGACTTGTCCCTTTTGAACTTGATGTTCTTGAATCTCTTAGCCATATAAGCCATGGTTGGATTATCCATGCTTTCAATCTCGTCTACTGTGTAGAAGTCTTCATCTTCAACGTCTTTGAGCTACAGAACCACCTTCTCCTCGTCATCCAACACCTCTTCAATCTTCAATGGTGGTACTTGTGTTGGTTGTGAACTTTGTGAGGATTCACTTGGACAAGCTACTTGTGGTTCATGATCTACAAGGGCTCCTGACATGTTTGCCAACTTTCCTTTGGTTCTAGTTTGAATAGCTCTCTTTTGAAAGAGTTCGAGTTCGTATGATTTGAGCACACCATAAATAGTTTCTAGAGAGACATCGTTCAAGTTTTTTCCTTCTCTTATGGCTATGACTTTGTGCTCAAGATGCTCAGGGAGAGTGAGCAGAAATTTGATGTTGATCGCCTTTCTATCATAGAACTTCCCATGAATTTGTAACTCAGCTATTAGCTTACTAAACCTTTCAAACATGTGTGTGAGTTCTTCGCTTGGCTTGACCATGATGGCTTCATATTGTGATACAAGGATTTGCCTTTGATTTTCTTGGACCTCTTCATTTCCTTCACACATCAGCTCTATCTTACTCCACAAATCTTTTGCAGATGAACATCCCATGACATTACCACACATGGCTTTGTCTAAAGTAAGAGAGTCGAGCAAGATAAGTTGTAAGTAGTCATCCAGGGCTACTTTCTCCTTTTCGGTCTCTGTGTATTATGAAGGCCTCTTGGCAACCCAATGGGCTGGAATGACTTCGTCATTTACAGTAGCATTAGCTACTTCCTTTTGAGGAATGAAGGGGCCGTTCTCAAGGATTCCCATGTATAGTGGATGGGCAGCTTTGATAAATAACAAGATCTTTCTTTTCCAGAAATTGTAGTTCTCTTTATCAAAGACTGGAATCTTGATACCACTTGACTTCTAAACACTCGTCATGATCTTCAGATTTGTATATCAATCTGTCACTTTGATACCAGTTATTGGTCCCGAAGTATATTGCAGAAGGGGGGGTTGAATGCAATATAGATAATTTCAAATCTTTAGCTCAACAACAATGATAAAGATTGTAAACTATCTACACAAGAATTGCAAACACAAGTAGTAATTCAAGATATTCTCATAAAAAAATTATTTTATTTATTTTGTAATGTGTTGCTACAACCTCGAGAAAAATGGTTTTCTCAAGCTTCGACTTCTTAAAAAAAATCACTATAGAAAGAAAGAGAGATGTGTCTCTATATAGACTAATATTTCTCTAACATCTCAGTCACATGGGTCGCGGAGCTGTTGTCGTTTTCAAGTGGCATCTCCTCACAAGTTGTCCACCCATGTGACCTTTCCTAAAATGCTATACAAACAGAGTTATCATTAAGCATAAGGCATTCTGGGTTCTTTCTAAAATTATAACAATTCTAGTAGATGCAGACTTGTCATACTCTAGAATTGTCGAGCCTCGTCTTGTGATCTCTCAAGCTTCTGTCGTAGTCTTGCAGGTCTGTTACAATCTTTGACGAATTACAGCAAATCTGTTTCTCGAACATCTAAACTGTCACGGGGGTTTGACTGAGATAAAATCTCCAAATCAAATAATTCAGTGAGACAGTAACCTTTGCCGCCAAGTTTGCTGTTATAGGAATATTCAGTAGTTGACTGTATGAGCTCCCGCCAATGTTGCTATCGGAACTCCAAACTTGTTGTCAAGTGTGAGAATGTTGTTGTCCCATGCTTCAGCCAATGTTGCTGTCAAATGAAACTTGCTGTCATGACCTTGCAACATGCAGTCTTCTTGTAACGTTACCATCAATGTATTGACAGTAACTTTATTATTGTTGTTAAACTGATGTATTCTCTTGAGGCTTGAACATATCAATGAACTTCTTCCAAGATACATACTTATTACATTTCAGCAATTATTTGATTACAAGAACACATTCTGGCTGTGACAGTATGTTCTACTAATTAGCCAATACAAATAAACTAAGCACTAGTTAAGTTGTCTCTACGCTATCACCCATAAATCCTAACATGTTACCTTTTTAATTGTCTCTAACTAAGTCATCTCTTTTTCCAATTATATCACGAGCATTCTATTTAATAAAAATTAAATAATAATTTTATAATTACTAATAATTAACAGATTAACTTTTTCAGCTAAAATCTATCACCTTTCCTATATTTTCTAAATAAAATCCCTCATTTTCTAAAAATATCATGGATAACATTTAAATAATTATGATTATCATCACATTTAAAAATTTAAGTTTACAAAATTAATTTTTTAAAATTATTAAATTCAAATTAATGAAAAAATTCATATAATATTAAAAAAAATTCGTGCATCGCACGGGTTGTAAGTTATACTATTATGGGCCTATTTGGCAACTCCTTAGAATAAGTCCTTATGGACTTATTTTCGGATAAAAATTTCATATTTTGATAATTTTTTTATACAAGTATTTAATGTATGTTTGAGATTCTATAATTTGCAAAAAAAAAATTAACTTTTTCAGAAAAAAGATAAGAATTCCTAACTTTGTCTTAAAATAAGTTGACTTATTCTGAAAAATAAGTTTTCCCAAACACCCCTAATATAAAAGCCGAAACATTAAAAGTTTGGTCTGTCAATAGGGTACCTATTGATTTTACTTATTTTCCCTTACTTGTTTATCCTTATTTAATTACAAATAAAATACATCATATTTATCCTTATTTAATTACAAATAAAATCCATCCTACTAGACACTAGTTAATCAATTTCATTTTTCAAGTTAAACATATAATTTATTCTATTTTACATTAACTAAATAATTTTCATTTTCAGGGAAAATACAATATCTTTTATATTTTATCTAACTAAAATTTCTCTTTTACTGATCAATTTCATTTTTAAGATTAAACATATTACCTTTTATATTTTTTAATAAATAAATATATTTTTTAGATATAATACAACATCGTTTATATTTTATATAACTAAAATTTCTTCTTTTTTAAAAATATTACGAGCACTTTTGTTTAATAAAATAACATAATTAGATTATAATTACTATTAACTAATCAATTACCTTTTTCAGCCAAAACACTTTACCTTTTCTCTTTTTCTATAACTAAAATCTCTCTTTTTCCAATTATATCACAGGCGGTTCTATTTAATAAAAATAAAATTATAATATTATAATATTAATAAGTAACTAATTAGCTTTTTAGCTAAAACGTATAATCTTTTCCATTTTCTCGAATTAATTTCCTTTTTTTCCTAGAAATATCACGGACAACATTAATTTCTCATTTTATAAAACACTACCAACAATTTTATATAGTAAATAAGATATTTAAATTATAATTACTATAAACTAATCAATTACCTATTTCACCTAAAACATGTCACATTTTTAATTTTCACGTTGTCTTTCGTATTTTTTCTAACTTAAATATCTCTTTTCCTAATTACATGACGGATGGTTTTATTTAATAGAATAAAATAATAATATTATAATGCTAATAATTAATCGATTACCTTTTTCAGCTAAAACATATCATTTTTTCTATTATTTCTAACTAAAATCCCTATTTTTCTAGAAATATCACGTGCAACATTGATTATTACGAGAAATTTATTTCGTATAATAATATAATTAAATTATAATTACTATAAACTAATCATTACCCCTTTCACCTAAAACATGTTACCTTTTTTATTTTCTCTAACTAAGATCTCTCTTTTTACAATTATATCACGGGTATTCTATTTAATAAAATAAAATGATAATTTATAATTATTAATAATTAATCGATTATTTTTTTCAACTAAAACCTATCATCTTTTTTATATTTTCTAACTAAAATTCCCCCTTTTCTAGAAATATCACGAATGACATTTATATAATTATTATCAAATCATCTCATTTAAAAATTTAAGCCTCCAAAATTCATGTTTTGAAAAAATTAATTTAAATTAATGAAAAAATTCATATAATATTCAAAAAAAACCATGCACGATTTTAAGCTAGTATAAATTATAATATATAATTGAAAATAACTATAATCAATCATTTATGGTCTTAACAAACGGATCACTCAGATGGGTATCTCCTTTAGCCACCAGCTGTTGCTCCAATGTAATGCCGGTATTACATGAGTTATTCTTTTGATTTACATTTCGTTAGTCATCGGCGGTTACTCAAACGAAATGGCGGTACTGGATGAGTTGTTCTTTTGAATACATTCAGATGAATCCATAACATAACACACTCGAACACAGTCTTTTCTTTGGATGAAAATTAACGGGACATGGCTTAACAAAAACAAAAATAACAGTACATAATCAAGTAAAATTAATTTTTCATCGATATATACACATTTTTCTTAAATGCTATTGTAATCAAATGAAAGGTTATGAATACTAGTATTTTTGATAATATATTTAGAATTAAAAAAATTTATTTACTATTTATTTTTAATTAAAACAAGGAAAATGATAATAAAATTAAAAATAAATAATAAATTAATTTTTAAAATTTTAAATATATTATCAAAAATACTAGAATTATTAAACTCGCTTCCTTTCTGGCTTAGGCTTAAAAAACTTGCACAAATAATGTTAAAGGACCGGGGATAGAACTAATGCACCACAGCAGTAGCATAATTCGGCCCCGAAATCGTAACTTATTGTTGTGCATTCCATTTCATACTGGGCCTATGTTCCAATGTAGCCCAATCATATACGGCCCAGAAGTCGAACTAGCATTTTTCTTGTGTTTCACATTTTAAAGCAACTACACATTTTGTTTCTATTTTCTGTTTTACAACACATTTGCTTTCTCTTACAGTTATAGTTGCCACAAATGTGTTCTCAGTGTCGACATGACCAATTTTAAAGAAATACGTTGAAACTTAATCAACATTTCGATTTTAAGTCCACACTTAAGTTAATTTACATATGTAGTGTTGAACTATATTTTGTTTTATTTAAGTTATAAGCAAGATACAATCTAGAAAATCACATAAATTATTAAATTCCATAACGAAATGGGAAAATAAATTCTTTCATCCCTGAACTATTCCGGTTTTATTGTTTTAGTCCCTGAACTAAAGATTCCGTATTTTGGGTCCCTAAACTATTATTTTTTCTGATTCAAGTCCCTCCGTCATCAAAATATAAAATTCCTGAACTTTTCCATTTTTTGGTTTAAATCAACTTGATGACGTGTCACAGATCTTGATGACGTGTCATTGACGTGGCATACAATTTCTGGTTTAAATCCCTGAACTTTTCCATTTTTTGGTTTAGGTCCTTAAACATAAAAATTTCAAATTTCAAATTTTTAACATAAAAATTTTAAAAATAAATCTAAACATGATTACCATTTATTTTATAAATAAACATGATTATAGTTTAAAACACTTCAATGGTTAACATTATATCCTTGAATATAAGAAAATTATAATCTGAAAATGATATATTTAAAAAATGTTGTATTAGAACTGAATTTTATTTATTTTTTTATTAGTATTAAAAAAAATCATATTTACTATTTGAGCTCTATCTTGAGATCTAGAAATCAGAATTGGATGATTTTACAATCCACGCAAATCTCATAAAGTTATCTTTAATTCAGTGATAGCTTTAATAATTATTATTCCAATGGAAACATTCAGAATCTCAAGATAAAATATAATTACAAATTTTCAATGTAAAATTTAAATTATTCATGATTCAATTTTAGGTCCAATTTTTATGTTTAAAATTTAAATTATTATGTTCAGTTTTTATGTTTAAAATATAAAATTTTATGTTCAATTTCATATATTCAATTTTTATGTTTAAAATTTTATATTCAATTTTTATGTTTAAAGTATAAATTTTCATGTTTAATTTTATGTTTAAAATTTAAAAAAATTCAATTATTTTGTCCCTGAAATTTAAAATTTTAATTTCTAAGGACCTAAATCAGAAAATGAAAAGGTTTAGGTACTTAAACTAAAAATTTGTTTTCCACATCCGTGGTACGTCATCAAGATCTAATCCGTTAGAATCTTTTTAACGGAGGGACCTAAATCAAAAAATTTCAAAAGTTTAATTACGTAAAATACGGAATCTTTAGTTCAGGGACTAAAACAATAAAATCGGAATAGTTCAGAGATGAAAGAATTTATTTTCCCTAACGAAATAGTCTATCATATATGTTATTTTAGTGGATGATTCTTCATAAATTTATATAAACTAAAATCCAAATATAATATACATATACAGTTAATAATTACATGGGTGGAGGAAATTAATTAGCAGAAAGAAGCTCATCTCAGCAACCCCAGGACATATACATTTAACTTGCTTTTAACACTGCTTAGTCGCCCCAATTTCTTTTATTATTAATTTTTTTTGAGTACTTTCTTTTATTTTCTTAGTCTCCGAAGACTAGTATATCGTTCAATAATTCATTTCCACATTCTAAATTATTATTGTTCGATCCACATATTTGACTATGTAAAGCAATACTCCATATTTTAGTCTAATGCTCTGATTTGACATTATATAGATCTCTGAACAAGAGACCAGTCAATTAATAAATCAATTAATATGCCTAACTTTGTCACCCTTCTTAAGACTATTATGTGTAAAAGGAAAATATTACGGCTCCCGAAATCGTTTCGAATGATGAATTGTTTGTTATGTTTTTATAAATGAAATGGCCATCACGTATATTAATATGAATTTTACAAATGAAATGATACCATGAGTCATTCCCGAATATTTTCAAAAAAATTTCGGGGTACATATCATTACTTTCAAAGGCAATCACAACACAACACCTATAGACCAAATCAGGCAATTACAACACACTCTCTAAGTAAATTTATGGCATGAATATACAATTATGAGAAAATGAGAAAAAGGATCCTGAGATTGATTTTAAGGAATTTTTCCTGAAACACTTAAAAAATATGCATGACTAATTAAAAAATTTTGATTTTACAAATATACCATCCTATATTTACATATAAATCTCATGTATCTCAAAAAATTTATCTGAGATACATTTCAGGCTCACTAATTTCTAAGATTATTTACGTTTTAACTTTGTTATTAATTCTAAAGGCAGTAAAGCAGTTTAGAATTAATTAAACAATGTAAAATCATGTAATCTTTTGCAAATTTGAATTAAAATTTTTTTGACAGATACCAGCATTTAAAATATATTTATAAATATATAAATACATTAAAAAAATATTTTTAATTTAAATTTTGATGGTAGATTTTGTATGATAATGTAATGAATGTTGCGGGGTTCAGAAGGTTAAATGTTTTTCCTCTTCTTTAATTTCTAGGTCTTTCTAATATCGTAAGTCGTGTGTTTTTAATTTTTTTCCAAATCTTTTTTTTTTCTATATATGACAAATTTTGATTAGTGCATGAACATGTAGGCATACCGTTTTTTATATTTTATTTAATATAATATAATCCATCAAGATATTTTTTTAAACATAATTTATTCAAATTTTACATATTATCTTATTCAATTAACAATTTATTACAGATCAATTTATACTAATAAATCATAATATTTTGGAACGGGATTCTAGATTATCTAAATTATTGCATTTAAATTAATTTATTTCAAATCGAGATTTGATCCAGTTTTCATAAAATTCTTTAAATTTTACCTGAATTATCATATTTTAATATATTTTTCTTAAATTTACATATTCCTACCTCATTTTCTGCTGCAATTGTTTAAGCGAAACTGACAAACATTCTATTATTCAATCACTCATTTTAACTTCCAAAGAGTTACCCGAACTGATTTCACATTTATTTCAGGAAAATGTTTCTAGTTCTGGGAGGTGTGAAAGTGGTAACAACACATTCAAAACACACATATATTTACGTAACAGTTGATTGAGACATTTGAATTTTGACTAGGAAAAAAACAAGAAAATGAGAAAAAAGACAATAAACGCTTCAGTTTAGAAAATAAAAAAAATTCTTTGAAACTAGACTACTAGGATTCTTGTTTCCAGCTCCCTTACCAATCAATTCACCAAGAACTCTCTCCTTAGATACATCTCTATAATTGTATAAATATTACTTCTGTGTGTATACTTTTGTTTTAAGTTGTATCTCTTTCTTTAGTAGAAAGAGAAGAAAAAACACCATGAAGAGAAGTAGTGGCAAAGTCTCTGCAAAATGGATACCCATTTTTTCCATTTCTTTCTTCTTCTTTGGAATGCTTTTTACAAACAGGTATGTCTATAAAGTTTGAATGTTTTTACGTTTTTATGCCAGTCTTGATTTCTGGGTGCTGTATTAATTGATCTATTTGTAATTGTGATTTAAAGATTTGAACTTTAATCTATTGCATGCTGAAAGATGCTTAATTTTAAAAAATTTGAGCTTGCCCTTATGGAGTTCTTGTGTTTTTTCACTTTGGTTTTTGGGACTAATTGTGTATTTTGATGATCCGGGATTCAAGATTGTGGGCTCCACCTGAATCTAATGGCCAGCTGATGTCAAGGCAAAGACAGGAACAAGAATTGCAGATTATTTCTGAGGACTGTACAACTAAGAAGAAGGTGTGTGTGAAATAAAACTGTTACAATTTGTTTGATTTTATTCAAATTTATTGTCTTAAAGATTTTTCAGTTGAGTTTTCAAAAAAAACAAGTGCAAGTGATGAATCTTGATTGTGTTGAATTAGAAACCAGAAGAAGATAAGGATGTAATGGGGGAAGTACATAAAACCCATGATGCAATACAGTGAGTTTTTGATGAATCTTTTGTTATTTTGATTTTTGTGTTATCAAGAAACATTGGCTGTGATTAACTTGTTTGTGCATTTTTTGGAGGCATTATAGATCGCTAGACAAGTCGATATCTATGCTTCAAATGGAGTTGGCGGCAACTAGAAGTGCCCAAGAGGTGGTGAAGTCTGACGATACCTCGAGTTCTTCGCAGGAGGAACAACCAAAGAAAAAGGCTTTTATAGTTATTGGAATTAATACTGCCTTTAGTAGCAGAAAGAGGCGTGATTCAGTTAGACAGACTTGGATGCCTCAAGGTACCTAACCATATTATGTGGAATGTTGGTTATGTATCTTAATTGTAAGGTTTTCTCTTGTCCATCTGACGAGTTCATTAATGTGCCTAGGTGAGAAGCTTTTGCAATTGGAGAAGGAGAAGGGAATTATTATCCGTTTCATGATTGGGCATAGGTACACAACATGTGTTTTTTTTTTTCAAAAAACAACTAGATGGGTTTTTGAAAGACAATTGAACCCTCATTGGTTTTTTAAAATATTTGTTCCGACTGGAAAATCAAAGAATTCATAATTCTGAGGACAAATACTCATAGCATATATAACAGCTTGCAGTTTCTGTTTGAAGTAGTATAAACCCTAAGCCGCAATTATTGTCTTCTAGATGTTGAGGTTACAGTTGTCACATATTACCTTCTATATTTGACATCCCTTGGGTGCAAATTATTAATTAGTTCGTGCTAACTGTGTTGATTCCTCTAATTCTATAATGTCGGCAAGAGCGTACTCTATATGATGCACCTTTCTAGTTCACAATCTGACATTTCCTTTGTTGACAGGAAACTAACACATATTCTAAATCTATAAAAGGGTCAATATTTGACCTGGAGAGCCTAAAAGTGCCATCAACATTCAGTCTAAGCTCATGTTAATACTTTGACCTTCACCTTTCCAAATTGTGAATCTTGTCAGGGACCCAACTTATAAATTGAGATAGTAGCATATATAAATTTGCATATTAATGAAGCACATGCAGTTTTACTAGTTTAGACCGGCTGATTGCCTTCCCATTTAAGAAGTGAGCTAACTACGAACTATTGAAACAACAATCAAACTACTTTTGTTTGACCTGCTATCTAAGTTTAAGTATGAAAGATTTCCTATTGATCTATTATAAGTGAGCTCAAGTTCACTATTATTAGTCAGAGGTCTAAATCACGTAACATGTCTCAATAAATTTTTAATAGTATTTTTCAATTTTTGGCTAGAAATGTCAATTATACTGAATTACTACATTTACAGAATCCAGCTGATTTGTTTATGTGTGGTTGGGGGGGGGGGGGGGGGGGAGCTCTTGGACCATTATGTTGTTATACTGTGTTCGTGTCCTGTGGAAGAAATTATCTATGCTTCTCCCTAATATGGTAGCTTGATTGAATAGCATAGCATTGATTGACATGTTATTGATTTGTTAATGAAATTGTTTATAAGATTGGCTGGGAATACCCATTCAGACTGAAGCTGTGCACATCGAAGTTTCTCAAATAATCATTAGCATAGCATTGATTGACATGTTATTGATTTGTTAATGAAATTGTTTATAAGATTGGCTGGGAATACCCATTCAGACTGAAGCTGTGCACATCGAAGTTTCTCAAATAATCATTTTCTGGCAATTAGATTTCTTTCGTTCATTTATTATGGTTTAAATAGTAGTTAGATAATTAGGTTGCTAACTATCTTTATTAGTTATGAAGTTGTTTTATATTATGGAGCAATCCAGTTTGACAACTATCTTTCTTGATTGATTCAGTGCAACGTCAAACAGCATTTTAGATAGAGCTATCGACTCTGAAGAATCTCAGCACAAAGACTTTCTCAGGCTGGTAAGAAAGCGCGCACAGCTTGATGTGTTTTTTACTAATATTTAAAAAAAAAAAAAATTAGTAACATTAAGTCTTACTGGAAATCTTGCAACTTGTAGGAGCATGTTGAAGGATATCATGAATTATCTGCAAAAACAAAAATATTTTTCTCCACTGCTGTTGCAAAATGGGATGCTGACTTCTATGTCAAGGTTGACGATGATGTCCATGTCAATCTGGGTACAACTGCCTCTTTTACATGGTGTCCGTCTTTTAAAAATTTCATCAATATTGTCCAACTTATATATGTTAAACATTTTCTTTCTGTAGGTGTTTTTGCTGCAACTCTTGCCAGGCATCGGTCGAAGCCCAGAGTATACATAGGCTGTATGAAATCTGGACCAGTTCTTGCTCAAAAGTAATTTTAGAATTTTGACAGTGATATTGGTTGTCTTATAGTTGGAAATTTTGTCGTTATATATAGTTATTATTCTCTTTGTTAAATAGGAATGTCAAGTACCACGAACCAGAATACTGGAAGTTTGGAGAAGATGGAAATAAATACTTCAGGCATGCAACCGGCCAGATCTATGCTATCTCAAAGGATTTGGCTACATACATCTCAATCAACCAGTAAGGCATAGTTGCTGTTGGTTATGCCTGATTTTATTCATCTTGTTGCATGGTCAACACATGCAATATACAAGCTGATACATGCTTGGCATTTTAATCGATAATTACTCTTGTTATTTAATTATGATCACATGTGTTTGGGCTTCCTTCAGAGTTTTGATATTAATTATTTGTATCATATATGTCTAAAGTGTTGTACAAAGAGTGTAGCATTAGATTTAATCTTTTCAGACATAACAGAATAAGATACTCCATTCTGAATGCTCCTTAATCTGTGGAGGTGGTAATTTTCATTGCAGGCCGATATTGCACAAATATGCTAATGAAGATGTGTCTCTTGGATCATGGTTTATCGGTCTTGAAGTTGAGCACATTGATGACCGGAATATGTGCTGCGGAACTCCACCAGGTATCATTTATCTGTGCACAAATTTCAGTAGACATGAGTGTTAAAATTTTTCACGGATCTCTTTTAAACTAAGGGTTATTTGCCCTTACATTTCAGTGACACTTACGGTTATAATTAGTCTGAACTCCTTATGGAAAACCAGCTATCAACCAGGTGTTTTTCACTTCTAACACTTTTAAAAAAAAAGGAACAAGTGCAAAATTCACTTTTGCTTTAATGCTGAATAACATAGAAACCATGTCCAGGATTCTCGGTACCGCTGGTTGAAAGAACTCCAACGTTAAAGTTACCAACTCTCCTACAATCTTGAGCTGTTAGGAGGAGGATTTGATGTATATCTTGTTTATTTGTTTATATGTTTATAAGAACCTTAGATCAAAAGTAAGATCACTTTCATGCAGCCGATTCTTAAAATATCCTTGACAGCTTGTCTAAATGCATGCTGCTTCTCCCAATTCATATTCAAGAGTTATACATGTGTTTCTTCCAACTTGAAAAGCGTAAGCGGAGGTTTTGGTTGCTACAGCTGATTGTCCGTGAATGCCAGTATGTTGTAATTATGATTAATAAAAGAATGGAGTGACAATTTTCATTAGAGAAATATATTAAATAGTGAAAACAGTCATCTTAAAGCTTTATAATCACTTGGATCACTTCTTGCAATGCTGCTAGATCTTCTTCTAGTTTAGGCTGCTTATACATTCTCTGAAAGAGGATTAGTTACTTACAAAATCCTAGGAATCCTATCCATCTTGATGTCCTAGACTTGGTCATGATGTTTAGTTTACTACTCTAATTTCTTTTCTAAGACATTCACACTTTATTTTCTTATTAAAGTGTTTCAGATTTAATTTATTCCATTTATATCTGTATATAATTGTGGCATGGCAGATTGCGAGTGGAAAGCTCAGGCAGGTAATGTATGTGTTGCATCGTTTGACTGGAGTTGCAGCGGTATTTGCAAATCTGTGGAGAAGCTAAAATTTGTTCACGAGAGGTGTGGTGAAGGTGATGAAGCTCTATGGAATGCTTTGCTGTAAATTCTTTCTGATATCCTGTTGATCTTTTGCACACAAGAAACTGCCCCTTTTCAGCTACCAGGCCTTGATATAGAGTTCTGAAAGATATACCCGCTACTTTATGAAGTCTCACAACCGGGGGCGAAATTGTATAAATTATATGTAAACTGTTGAACCAGATAGAAGATTGTTGTTATGGCAACATTAAGATTCTGAGTTGTAGGAATGTAAGCAGATTTCGGTTTTTTTTTTGGTTTCTTTTCTTGCCTTGTACTTATTTCTTTTATTTCTTTATACAAGTTGGAATGAGAATTTAGGCACATCCTTTATGCAGAATGAGAAGACATTTCTTTTTTACCTTATTGTAAACCAACGCTTTTCTAATGAGATTGAATTTGGTGATATACTGATACGAGGCCAGATCTTTGTTATGATCCAAGTTCAGTTTACCTGACACGTAACGTTGAAACGAAACTTGTTGCACTTGGAATGCTTCCGGTGCATGAACAAGTTTTTCGGTACAATATATATATGGATAGAAGTTAACCAAAAATTCTAGTAATAGTTGTTGAACGAGTTACTTTGAAATTCGCTTGAATCGAGTACTTGCAAGCTCTCGCTCGCACTCGAGTACTTGCAGCTTCTTGCTCACGCTCATATGACCAGTGTTGTAGTCCACGAGCTCAAGATTGACCTCTAACTGTTGAGCATTTGGTTTCAAGTATCTTATGTTAGATCTGTTAAGCCTCCTCCTAATATCTTAAAGTTTCAGGAGACCGGTTATTTAACAGGATGAATTGTAGACGAATTGTAGTTTTGTGAGTACTGAGCTTGCTCTTCCTGGACTGCAAGTGGAAGGATGTGACATTATTTTTGTCTTTACCCAACAACCTCTTGCCCAAGACTATCAAGGAAAGTTCAAGGAAAGTGCTATGAGTTTCGCTTTTCACGTAAGCGATCCGTTTGTAGAACTTGTTTGGATTAAATTAAAAAATGTTACTTATACAATTTATTTGCTTTAAGTGATAAGTAATAATTTTAACTTTGAGTTAGATGCATGTATTTGACTAATTTTACTTAAAATCAATTTATTCCAAAAAAATTGATTAAAAAAAATAAAAACTTATATTTTTTAAACATAAAATAAAAGTATAAAATTTAAATATATGTAAAGAATAAAACATGAACTAAAATATGATTCAAATATAAAAAATTTAATGTGAGAAAAATAATAAGTTGAAAAGGGGTACCTAGGAGGTACTTAAATTTTTTAAGTCAAAAAATTTAAGTGGACACAAACACATAAATGACCAACTTAAAGCGAGTTTGGGCAACTTTAAGCTACCTCAAACAAGCTCTATAGTGTAGTCTGTACATGGACAACTTAAAATGAGTCAAACTATTCGTGAGCTACTCACGCTTGGCTCTTAAAATATTCGAATTCGGTTCAATAATAATCAAGTCGAGCTCGAGCTCTATCAATTCGAATACTTTATCGATTCGAGCTCGAACTTCAAATTACTCGACTCGTAAGGTTCACGAGAATAATTGAGCCTTTATTATTTTTAATATTAAAACACTTTACATATATTTTTATTTTAATATTAATATTAAATTTATATATTTAAATTAGTCGAACTTGAACTGAACTGAACTCGAACCGATCAATATTCGAGTTTTTGCTAATATTTGATTAAATCAATTCAAGCTTTCGAACCAAACTTAAACATATCAAACTTTTTACGAACCGAATTTCGAGCTTGAAATGGAAGGTTCGGTCGAACTTTTAAATCGAGTTCGAACTCGAACCTGTTCGACTCGACTCGGTTACAACCAATTAGTTAATATCTCCGGAGGATACAATTTGCTTTTAATTTCAACTTATTTTTATACTTTATTAAAAACCGTAAGTTTTATATTCGTCTTACTTTGTATAGAATTAAATAAATATAATTTATTATAATATTATATATAAATATATGTTTTAACTATCCCAAATTTTTAGAAACAATAGCAAAGAGAAATATAAGCAGATTTTAAATATTTAGGGGTGAAATTCTCATTGATATCCATTTATTTTTTAGTTTTTTAACTGGCATCATTTCGTATTTTTGACTTACGAATTACGAGTAATATTCCTGTATTTTAAGTTTCATATATATCATAATATTTCATTACATAAACATTAGTCGTACGTTAAAATATAAGGGTATCGCATCAAATTTATTAATAAATTAAACAATCACGTTATTCATAATGTCACCGACAATAAAAAAAATTAAAAAAAAGTTACTTTTACTTATTTAATCTTCAAAATTATTATTATTAATTCTTAAGAGTTAAATTAAAAAATGTTTTTTTTTCTGCTAATTATTTTTTTTATTTTTTCTTAAATATTCAAATTTAATTACATTGCACACAAGTTTCAATTCATCATATCAACTTCTAAATAATAAAATTTAACGAATAATAATATTATATATATATTTTTTAAAAATTTTGTACCACACATAACACGACTTTCTTATTAGTGTTTATAAAAAATAATAACTACTTGTGCTCGTGTTAACATTGAATTTAAACAAAACTTTTGAACTGAGAAAAAGTATTCACTACATTCCAAATATACGAAATTGGAGGGTAAAAACCTCTCTGTTAGTTGTAGTCAACTTGTAGTCGAAAAAATGTGATCTAAATCAAGGATAGCTAGACCAATTAGGTGAACTCGTTGTAAAGGTTAAAAATGTGCTAATGATAAAGGAGGTGTTTGGAAATTAGAGTTTTGGATAAAAATTAGATGATTAAGATAAATTAAAGATTTGACCAAATAAATCTTTTAATATATATATATATATATATATATATATATATATATATATATATATATATTTGATAGTTTGCTGATTGAAATAACTTATTGAGGTGAATAAGTTAATTTTAAAAAATTTATTTTTAGGAGCTTTTAAAATTAGAGATTTGTCATGTGTCTTGTTTAAATACATAACAGCTAAGAGCATCTCCAACGCTCTCACCTAAAAGTCAAAAAAATTGAGGTGGCATAACATTATAACATTATAGCTAACAGTTTCAAAAAACTGGTCTTCAACGGAAACAACTATTAGCTATATTTTTAGCTCATGCAAAAGAGATCTTCTATATTTGTTGAAGAGGCCCCATCATTTAAATACTCCACATCATCTTCCGCTTCTTTCTTTTCCGCAGTTCCATTCTTCCCGCCATTCTTTCTTTGTGTTGCAGAGGTATGGATCCTGTACAACGTAACAATCAAACAAATTTTATTGATATGAACATATGATTTGCTCTACCCACCATAACTTGAAGTTAAGGTGCCAAGTTCCGGTGTCATCCCGTACTAGTAATATCTAGTTAAAGTTATGGTGCCACTTGATTTGGTGCTAACGATTGCTTTAACAAATTTTCTTAGACTCTGTATTGCTGTTATAATTTGAAAATAATAATAAAATACTATTTTTGAAATATATCTGTTAGAATATAAATGTTAAAATATAGTCGTTAGAATTTGAAAATACTAATAAAATACACTTTTTGAATTATAGCTAACCGTTATATGCAAATACCATTGGAGCACAAACACTTACGGGTTCAGCAAATTTTAGCTAACACTTATTATATATTATTTTAGCTAATAATTATAGCTACTAGCGTTGGAGATGTTCTAATACAAACAATTGATTACCAAATAATTTTTTTTCAAAATAGCTAATTCAATCCGTTAGTCAAAATAGCTATTCAAATTAGTTAATTAAAACAATTAATTCAATCCGCTCTAACTAACCGCTAATCGCTAATTGCCAAACAAGCTAAACACGTGCATCTCTCCGCTAGAAATTAAACAGGAGAATAATAACCCTAACAAAGCCCTCTTTATTTATCCTACTAATTTAAATAACATATATTGGCCGAAACTATCAAGAAGACAAAATTGAAGAAAAAGGGTCTAATTGGCAAAATTGTTGACCCCTAAATACTTACGATTTTTCTAATATGTGTTTAAGAACACATGTTAAGAATTTGTTCTTATTTAATTGTCAAATTTTGATTGATAGAAATTTCATTAATAATGATAAATTCTTTTGCATGTACAAAAATCTCTACTAATTAAAATTTTCCAATTCATTAAACACGAATTTTTAACATGTGTTATTGTAGATATAATTGACAAACTCAAATACTTATACTAATCACTACCTCCATGTTCATTTTTCAACGAACAACCAAATGATAAGTTTAAGAATTTTAAATACTAATATTTTAACTTTAACAGTGACTAGGAAACAACCAAGAGGTTCTCAAATTATCAGTCAAAATAACCTTTTGACTACGGAAGAGAATGCATTAGCACACAAACATTATCATTGTATTAACAGCGTTTTTAGTTTAATTTTAATTCTTAATTACAAAAAAAAAAAAGATGAACCCTGAAATTACTATCGAGTACCCCAAGTTTGAAAGGAAAGTAGGAATATTAATTTATGCGCACATGACCTATATAAGTGGATTAACGTTTTTAATTTTCGGGTATAATAGAAAAAGGTTTTAATATTTTGTAAAATATAGATTTGAGTCTAACTTTAGCTCTGCTTTATAAGCCCCTCATGGCCTCATCAAATATCATTCTTGCATGTCTATCAGTCTCCCCTCCTCTCCAAACACAGACATTTTGTGATCTGCATCTACTAAATAAACAAACAAATGGGAAGAAATGAGTTGTACAACCACAACCAAATATACCTTCACAGAAGTTGCAACACCACTTGTATTACCCCTATAACTTTCTTGCCATTATTGTGCAGATTATCAACCAATGATGGTGTAAAAATCTCAGAACCAAAGAATGACCCGTCTTCTCCGAAAGTCGGTTGCATGGGACAAATCAAGCGTCACAACAACAAAATCAATAACACCACCACCGGAAAACTCAAGTACACACAGCTCAAGAAAATGTTTTCAGGCCGAAACCTTCTCGTTACGACTACTACAAGCAGTACTAATACTAATACTAACACTGGTGCTTATTGTAAAGTAGGTAACAACAATAAGAAAATAGATATTAGTGTTCATAGAAGGCCTAAGTTTCACAATCATGGTCATGGTAATTGTGCTGTGGTTGTCCCGTTGAACTTGGCTGAGTTGGATCCTCCATTGCCGGTGCCGTGTGGTCTTGGTAAAGGAGGAGAAAAAGAAAGTTTATGGAAGAGAAGAGGTGGCATAGCTCCAATACAACCAATTCAGTTACCCTACAACAACACTGCTCTCCTTCCACCCTCCTCTGTTTCATGATATGTATTATTAGTACCATATATGGTTTGATATATTTACTATGGAAAACTATTTTTCTCATAGTAGCAAATCACATAAATTAATAGATTTTTATTATTTGAATTGAGAAAAGAGAAATATAGCGAAGAACACAGTAGAGATCGTCTTGTTTGATATGTAAAGCCTTGATGTATTCAAGCAAACCTTGTGGATTGATGGTAAAAGAGTCATCATCAATTTGGTCTCATCCCAAAAAAAATGTTCATATATGGAATTTGTCAAGTAAGGCCGAGCTTACAAATGATTATAGATTGGTCAATCTCTACTTCCAAGAGCAACATGCATAAATAATATGGTTAAGAAGTTTTATTATCATTAGTGAGAGCATCTTCAATAGTCTATTAAATTATTTCTTAAATATATTATAAAAAAATAATTTTTAGTAATTTAATATGATTCTTCTTCAACAATACTTCCTATATTCATTCTTTATTTCATTTTATATATTAAAAACAATCTATATCTATAAAAATATAAAAGGAAGCGGACAGACAGAGAATATTATCTTATAAATTTATAATATAATAATAATTAAAAGTTACTAGTAATTCTTAAAATTGAGCAAAGAGAAGAAAATTTTAATGAATTTAAGAGTTACTAGGAGCCTTCTAGAATAATTTTTTTTTTAGCTTTTCTCCTCAAATCTCAAGTTAAGAATAAGAATCTCTTGAAAATGCTCTAAAAATATTTATTAGAGTAATATTGAGATAATAAATGGAGCAACAAATTAAGGATGAGGAATGATAATGAGTAAGTTTCAATTTCCAACAAATGAAGTAACAAATTGAGGCCTAAAAGAAACGGTAATAATATAAAATATATATCTATAATTTTTTCCTTTATTAAAAATGTTCACAAAACTAAAAAAAAATTAAAATAACACAGAATAATATTTTAGGGTTTTTTTTAGAAATATCGAAGGTCGATTTTTTTTTTTTGGAAAAATATAATTTTTCTAAAATATTTATCAAGAACACCGATTTTGATTGTTTTGATTGCAAATCTTATTTTTAAAATAGTATTTCTGGTAATTTTATTTTTATTTTCCAGAATAAGGCAGAGTAATTTTATTAGCAGTTTATTAGTAGAAAAGAAAAAGCAGCTGGCAAAAGCTCCCCAAAAGCTACCAATTCAGTCTATCATCATCTGATCTGATTACTACAAACACACATATACATACATACAAGCGATGGATTTAGGTGAATTGTGGACAATATTCGGACCCGGTATCGCCGGAGCTGTGTTCGGCGCCGGCTGGTGGTTCTGGGTGGACGCCGTGGTTTGCAGTGGCGTCGCCGTCTCTTTCCTCCACTATCTACCCGGTATATTCGCATCATTAGCAGCTTTGATGTTCAATTGTGTCAGAAGAGAAGATATTGATTACTCTCCCTACGACGATGGCGAATGGAGGTTGCCTTTGCTCCTTTGTTCTTTAATTATGTTATTTGTGTCAAATGTTGTTCACTGTGTTCTTTCTTAATGGTTGGAGATGTTTCTTTCACGATATTTGATTTGTTATTCCTTTCGACTAAACGTAATCAAACTTTTTTTAATAATGCTTGGGCAACTTTTTTTAATAATGCTTGGGCTTGGCTTTAGTTAACAGGACCTAAATGCCTAAATCTCCAGCTTATGCCCTCATCCTATTGGAGCTTGTAGGAGGCTTCAGTTATAGATTCCTAGTGTCCTCAATTCCAATGTTTGGGGTACTCATTCATTTACAGAACCTATTTCTGCACATTTATCCTCTCTATTACCTGCTAATGGCGAAACCAAGAATGATATCACTTTCTTAGAAATGATTTGCCTTCGACTTCCCATGTGTATCTTTTACTTAGTTTTTGGTACCTTCCCTTGTTAGTTCAATGTTTTAAGGTCTCTCAAGGTATTAATTGTTCCCATTTGTCACAAACATAATGCTGCATTTAGCTTTTGGCAAATTCTATAACAAAATCTAATATTCATCAATAATAACCCTCAATATACTACGTTCTTTTGCTTGTGTTGTGGACTGTGGATTTCTAATGCTAAGTTCTCTGTTTTTTTTTAATACCTCAAATCACAAATCCACAAGCTTGTCTCCGCATGCTTTCTGGAATGAAGTTAGCTGCAATTATTTACATTACATTATATTCACTTCTTGTGCATTGAAGAAGACCACTACTCTCCACTAATGCAAATTTCTGGATTGCAGACTAAAGCTTTGGCTTTTCCTCGCTTATGTTATATCATTTGTCTCTTTGGCGGCCTCGGTGGGACTATTGATACAAGACGCACTTGAGGAATCAGGCCCGTCAGCATGGACAGGAACTGCTGGTGTATTCCAATGTGTGTTTGTTCTGATTAGGTAATTACCGACTATTTACGTGCCACTTGTAATCTTGATACTAATGGAAGTCTTTTTTTTCATAACTCTTAAGATATACTTCAGCTGCTTCACCCACTTAAATTAAATTCATCAACTTAATAATCTTTGGCATTTGTTGTAAAGTAAATTTTAAGTCCAGCTCAGAAAAGGGGATGTCTACATCTGATTGTTAATTATATCATGTAACATGTATATCATCTCACTCTTTGCACATAATGCTTTGGATTTCTTCGTACATTCACTATGAACATGTTGTAATTTCGTAGCACAATATGTTGGACTGTACGAGTAAATGAGACTGTCTCAATTGGGAATGAGACTGTCTCTTTTGCAAATGAGACTGTCTCTTTTGTGAATGAGACTGTCTCTTTGTCTAACAGAAAATTAAATGCAGAAATTAAATAACTGAATAAATAATAACAACACTAGGAATTTTCACTTGGTTCGGCCCCTATCTCGTCTATGGCCTACATCCAAGTCCCTATGCCAACTAGCACAGAGATTATATTATTATCACAATAATATAAAGCTTACACAAAATCTGATTACAAGATTGAAGCCCCTGGAAGAACACTTCCCCTTGACACTCCTGTCACCTAGCAATCACTGCTACTTAGCCCACTGGCTACCTTGGCTTCCAACTTGTAATCCCTAACTAGTTGCCACAACCCGGCACAAGTAAACTTTGAATATGTAGAATGTGAATACAACTTCTTTCAGAGAATATGTATAAGGATGTGTATGTCTGTCGAAGTTGTATGTCTTAGAATATCTCTTGCTGTGTGTCTTACAGTTCCAGTCGAGAGTCCTGGATATTTATAGGCACTCTTGAATGATATAGCCGTTGGTAGATACTTGCCTTAGCTGATGGATCTTGACTGGAGAAGAAGAGCCCGTTGGAGGTAGTAAGCATGTGAAGGACTTGAGTATTTCTGGTAAAGCTGTGAACCAAAAACGTGACCACCAGCAAGACTATTTCTTTGGATAAAATAGTAAGTGATTGTACAGAGGAGTGCTGGATAAAATAGATTAAAGCCCATGTCTCAAGTATATTCCTTTGGTAGTGGGAAGCACATTATCTTGGTAGAGTGAAAAGCTAAACTACACATGCTAAAAACAGGAGACAAGATCTTATAGAGAATTAGATAATGATATTCAAATACACATCATCTTAAAATCAATAAACTAACAATCTCCCCCTTTTTATGATGATGAAAACTATTTGAATTATTATCAATTCTTAACTGTCTCCCCCTGTCAAAAACACTTGTATGGCCATTAGTATATATCTGATGAATAAGAAATAGAAATTGCGATATCATACATCCTCAGATAAATAACAATGTTTAAACTCAGACGATATATAATGGAGATCAATAAGTTTAAAACATTTCAAACCAACGGAACAGGGTTCAGAAAATATCCATAGAAACATCCATTAAGTACAAGAATTAAGAGATAATAATTAAACACCAAAGGAATATACTACTTCTCCCCCTTTCAGCAACATAAAAAGTAAAATAAAATCACTCATCGTCAGGAATGTTTACTGGAGCTTTGCCTGCAGCTTGTGGTGCATACCTTGAAGGTTCTCCATAGACAGAGAAGTTCTTCTCAAAGAAACCAGGAGAGGGATCTTTACCATCCCGAGCTGACATCCACTGGAACAGCCGATCCATGTATTCCGCCCGAGAAAGGCCAAACGCTGCTGGAGGAGGGATAGCTGGAAGAGGTAGTTGCTTTGTGATCTCAGGAAGAGTGTAATCGCCCATCCAATGCTTCTTCTCATGCCATTGCTTTATATTCCTACCAGGAATTGAGGAAATTTGCTTGGACAAGAACTGAGTTTCAGATCCTAATTGATAGAACAGTTTAACAAATTCACGCTCCCAAGCCTTAGCAGTGGCAGTCATACCCTCATGCAGAGTACCGAACTCAAAATCCATGCGTCTCGCAATGCTGGCATCATTAATCTTTAACACATCCAATTTGGAATGCATAAGTTCAACAGATTTTGACAGAGAGGCCAGAGAGCACTCAAAGGAAAGCATTTTGGAGTGAAGGGATTCAATAGATTTTGTATTGGCCTCAACCTGATTTGAAAGGCAAGCTAGAGAGGTGGACTGATTTTCATCAAAAGTAGGTTGATCAACAGGGGTCTCAGGGCTTGAAGTCTCAGAAGGGCTTGACTCAAAAACAAGTTTATTATCCTCATTAATCAAAATATGATTCATAGAAAGAATGCGAGAATCAAACATGTCAGACAGGTATTCAACATCATCAGAGTCGGAAATCAATTTAAAGGAGTTGAACACTTTAGTTAAGAGACCGGGATAGGGAAGATACATAGATCCATGAGAAGCACAATGATGCATGTTACGAATTAACAACGAGGCAACATTAAAGGGAGTCTTTTTAACGAAAAGTGACAATAGAATAGAATCTTGAAAAGTTACTCTATCACGCCCACTTTTGCGTGGCAACAGATTTGTATGGAAAAGACGGAATAGCAAAAGACAAGTGGGAGAGAGAATTGATACCGACAGTTTAGAGGATGACTGGACTGCCACGGAGCCTGAAATCGTTCGAAGCTGTTCATCGAAGTCGAGATCTTCAAAATCCGTGAATGGTTGATGGGAAGTAAACGGGCAGAGTCCCGTAGCGCCGATACCCAGTATTGAACCCAACCAATCTGTAGTGAGCACGATCGGGATGTCCTTTACCTTGGAATAGAGCATATCACTTTGCACCAAGGTAAGATTGGAGTAGAATTCCTTGACCAGAGATGGATAATACTCGATTGAAGGAGATAAAAGTGACGAACACTGAACCGAATCAAAAAGGTCAGAGATACCAACTCGATTTAGTAAATCTAAATCAACAATGCGTTCTTTTAGAATGGGCGAGTCCCTTGATTTAGAACCACTGAAAAGCGAAGGACCAGGGGTTTTCAAGCTTGGTTCAGGGACGGAAATTTCTGAACCGGATTGTTTTTCATGTGTAGGAGTGGTTTTTTGTTTCTTGGAAGATTCGGCCTTCAAAGAGGTCTTGGTTGATCGTTTGTGAGTGGGTTTGGTTTTCGCCATTGAAGAAAGAGAAAAGGTGGAGAGAAGGGACAGAGAGAGAAAGGAGAGAAAATCGAGGAGGCAAAAAAAAATAGAATAGAGAAATAGAGAGGAGAAAGAGAGTGGGAGGGAGATGAAGGATCGTGCCCCTAAAAACATGTGTCAGGCATGCAGACAGACAAGTACATTGATACACGGTATCAAGTGATAATTAGTCAAAGAGACAAGCATTAATGCACGAGTGAGTATGGAAAGCTAATAAATTTATCAAATAAACTAGAATTTTGTACCTGGACAATGGAATCATTTAGTTTATCGAGATGTCGCGCATGCACTCAATATGGCTTTAACAATAATTAAATCACAGTCGTATAAATTAAGAAGGAACATAAATAAACTCAAGACATGAAGTGATTTAATTAGAATGAGCACATACCAAGCTCTCTACGTAGCATACAAAACCTGTCTTCTGATAAAGGTTTAGTAAAAATATCAGCCTTTTGATTTTCAGTGGGAATAAAAATAAGTTCAATGTTACCTTTTGAAACATGATCCCGAATAAAATGATGACGAACGTCGATATGTTTGGTGCGAGAATGCAGGACTGGATTTTTGGAAATATTAATAGCCGATGTATTATCACAATAAATAGGAGTGTGTGAGAATTTTATACCAAAATCCTTTACTGTTTGTTGCATCCACAAAATTTGTGCGCAACAACTCCCAGCGGCGATATATTCTCCTTCAGCAGTTGACATTGCCACTGAAGTTTGTTTCTTACTGTGCCATGCCACTAGGCAATCTCCTAAAAATTCGCAAGCTCCGCTTGTACTTTTACGATCAACCTGAGATCCTGCATAATCGGCATCTGAAAAACCAATTAAGTTAAAAGACGGGGAACTGGGATAGAGTAGTCCCAAGTTGTCAGTTCCCTTTAAATATTTAAATATTCGCTTTACAGCATTTAAATGAGATTCTTTCGGCATTGCTTGAAAACGGGCACACAAACATACACTAAACATGATATCGGGGCGAGAGGCTGTGAGATATAACAAGGAGCCGATCATGCCTCTATATTTAGTGATATCCACTGACTTACCCTTTTCATCCTTAGTGAGTTTAGTAGTAACACTCATGGGGGTAGACTTTGGAGTGACATTTTCCAAATCAAACCTTTTAAGTAAGTCTTTAATATACTTACTTTGATGAATAAAAATACCTGCAGCAGATTGGTTAATTTGCAAGCCAAGAAAATATTGTAATTCACCCATAAGACTCATGTCAAATTCTCTATGCATACAATCAGAGAACCATTTGCATAAAGTTTCATCTGAGGCTCCGAACACAATATCATCGACATATACTTGCACTATCAAGAAATCATTATGTTTATGAAAAATAAAGAGTGTAGGATCAAGTGTACCCCTGATGAAGCCAGAGTCGACAAGGAAGGTGCTTAGACGATCATACCAACATCTGGGAGATTGTCGAAGGCCGTAGACAGATTTCTTGAGTTTATAAACATAATTCGGATATTTTTCATGTATGAAACCTGGGGGTTGTTTTACGAATACTTCCTCTTGTAGGTAACCATTTAAGAAGGCGCTTTTGACGTCCATTTGATACAGTTTAAAGTTCTTGTAAACTGCAAATGCCATTAGTATCCGTATGGCTTCCAATCGTGCTACTGGAGCGTAAGTTTCGTCGTAGTCGATGCCTTCTTGTTGATTATAACCTTGAGCCACGAGGCGAGCTTTATTTCGAATGATATTTCCATCTTCATCCTTCTTATTTTTGAAGACCCAACGAGTTCCAATGATTGTGACATTTTCAGGAGGAGGTACAAGTTCCCAGACATCACACCGTTCGAACTGGTTAAGTTCTTCTTGCATGGCTACTGACCATTGCTCATTCTCGACTGCCTCCTTTGCATTTTTCGGTTCGAATTCAGCGACAAATGCATAAAATGCACACAAGTTTCGAACCTTGCTCCGAGTGGTAATCCCTTGATTTAAATCTGAGAGAAGATTATCTGGAGGATGATTTTGCACAGTTCTGACAGATTTGGGAAGGGGAATGGAGCTCATTTCTTCTACACTTGAGTTATTCAATTGAAAGGGAACTGGATTTGGATTAGATGTAGAGGAAGGACGATCTTGAGAAGCTTTACTTGCAGGTTCAGATGATGGAGGATTGCTTGAAGTAGCACTAGCAGTTGTAGATGATCCAGGAGTTAATTCGTGAGAAGTGGAAGTCTGCTGTGGTGTTTCTTGTTCTTCCTGCGAATGAGACAGTTCTTGTTCCAAATGGGACTGTCTCATTTCTGAATGGGACTGACCCTTTCCAGAATGAGTCTGACCCTTTTGATGCTGGGAAGGATCATTAGCACATGCTTCCTCGTCTCTGACTAGATCAACATAAGACTCATTGAAAGAAACATTAATGGATTCTTCTACTTTAGCCTTATCAGGGTTGTAAACACGATACGCTTTACTAGTATTGGAGTATCCCAAAAATATTCCTTCAGTTGCACGAGGATCAAATTTGCCACGATTTGGCTGGGAATCTAGAATAAAACATTTAGAACCAAAAACTCGAAAATAACTGATGTTAGGAGTTTTATTCTTAAGCAGTTCATAAGGAGTTTTAAGTAAGATAGGACGAATTAAAACCCTGTTAAGTACATAACACGAAGTATTTACCGCTTCTGCCCAAAATTTCCGAGGCAACTTACTTTCATGAAGCAAAGTACGGGCAGTTTCTTGTAAAGTTCTATTCTTGCGTTCCACTACTCCGTTCTGTTGTGGAGTACGAGGAGCAGAAAATTCATGTGTGATGCCCCTTGACTTGCAATAGGTGACAAAATCTTTTTCAAACTCACCACCATGATCACTTCTGATTGTTCTTAATTTCTTGGAATACTTAGTTTCAAGGTTAGCAATCAAATCTTGAAATTCGATGAAAGCTTCATCTTTAGAACTTAGAAATAGTACCCAAGTAAATCTGGAGAAATCATCAACTATAACAAAAGCATATTTCTTACCACCATGGCTAACATACCTTTCGGGTCCAAATAAATCAAGGTGCAGTAGTTGTAGAGGATCAGTTGAGGACACTTGATTCTTGGCCTTAAAGGAAGTCTTGACTTGCTTTCCTAGCTGGCATGCTGTGCAGGGTTCTGATTTTTTAAAGTTAAGCTTAGGAAGGCCTCTAACGAGTCCTTGGGAGGAAATTTTCTTCAAGAGATCCATATGGACATGCCCTAGTCTCCTGTGCCACAGGTACTGTTGCTCTTGAACAGTTGCCAGACATATTTCCTCCTGCTGTTCATCAAAATCTAACACAAAAATGTTTCCTTTTCGTTTGGCTACTAAGGGAACTTTGTTAGAGTTAGTACTAATAAAACACATGTCTTTGTCAAAGTTGACGCTGTGACCTGCATCTGTTAGTTGACTAACACTGATAAGATTATATTTAAGACCCTTAACTAACCGCACATCATTGATAGAGAACCTTGAGTTACCTATGGTGCCTTTACCTATGATTTTGACAGTATTAGAGTCACCCAGGGTAACCAAACCTCCATCTGTAGCTACCAAAGACAGAAACTTTGATTTATCTCCTGTCATATGGCGAGAACAGCCGCTGTCTATGATCCATTTATTTCTTGGAATATGAGCTGCTAAGCAGACCTGCAAAACATATGTGTATTCATGTCTTAGGTACCCATTTTAACTTGGGTCCTGCTTTGTTAGTATCCACAATATTATATAAATGTCTCTCTGCTTTCTTAATCCATATTTGAACGATATTAACAGATCTAGACAATTTATGTGATATAGATGTTGGGTTCGGAGTATCACAGAATTTAGATTTGGCTGAAAGGTGTCCCCTTCTTCCGCAATCTGTACATCTTTCGTATGGCATTTTGTACTTCATGGTTGTTCGTTTTTTAGACTTGTGGAACACATTCTTCTTTGCTGATTTGAAGCCAAGCCCTCCTTTGCTCAAGGAAAGTTTTTGACTTGCCAACATTATATCCAATGTGCCTTCACCGTGAACAAACTTAGCCAGATCTTCCTTTAGAAGATCAATCTTTTTCTGCAACTCAGAGAATTTTAGTTCTGCTTCCATCCTCTGTGTGGCTAACTCTGAATCTTTCATGTCAATCTCATTTTTCAAATGAGCATTTTCTCTGACGACCTCATCCATTCTTTCAGAGTTTTTCCCATCCAGGGACTCATCTATTTCACTTAAAACTTCATTTAAGGCTTGCTTTAAATAAGCATTTTTGTTTTGCAGTTTTTTGATTTGTACCTGAAGGATTAATAGATCTTTAGAAATACATGAGTTTAGTGGTGTAGAAGATACCTCCTCGTCTTCACTAGAGTTTTCCTCTATTCCAGCAAAGCACATTTGAGCAACTTCATCATCGGAGTCAATCTCGATATCAGATTCATCGTCGCTCCATGTTAGAAATGCCTTGCTCTTTTTCTTTTCCTTGTCTTGATCCCTTGATCCAGAGGCCTTCATTTTAGCCTGGAGTTGATAACAGTTTCTTTTGATATGGCCTTTCTTGCCACATTCGAAACAGGCTTCATCATTAAAATTGTTTCTGGATTCCTTTTTAAAACCAAAGGGCCTTTGAGTAGGTCGACTAGAGGCTTTCTTCTTGGCTAGAAACTTCTGAAATTTCTTCGTTAGAAGGGCAATCTCCTCATCAGAATCTTCACTGGAATCTGTATTGATTTTTAAGGCCAAAGTCTTTTTCCTGGGAGCTGTTTCTTCATCATCATATCTTTTAAGTTGATTCTCAAACTCCTCTAGTTCACTGAAGAGAGTAAGAGTCTCCATATTTGAGATTAAGGAGGAGTCCTGAAGAGTTGTTACCTTAGGAGCGAACCTTTTTGGCAACGACCGAAGAAGCTTTCTATTGATCTCTGCCTGAGGTATATTTCTTTCAAGAAGAGATATAGAGTTCATGAGGGTAAGAAACCTGCCCTGTGCTTCTTTTATGCTTTCATCCTTCTCTAGTTTAAAACTTTCGTAGTCACTCATAAGGAGATCGAGCTTGATTTCACGAACTTTTGAAGTGCCTTCATGACTTACTACAAGAGTATCCCAGACCTGTTTTGCTGATGTGCAGGCTGAGACTTTTCGAAGCTCAGTAGCACAGAGTCCGTTGAGTAGGGAGTTCATGGCTCGGGCATTATAGTTCAGAGAGTTAACTTCATCAAAAGTGAGTTCCTTTACTGGTTTGGGTTTGCCATCCTTCATTGGAATAGTGATACCATTTTCAACAGCATCCCACTCGTAGGTGTCCCTCTGGAGAAAAATCTTCATTAAGAACTTCCAGTCATTGTAGTTTTCAGTTCCGAGTAAGAGTGGTGGAGCATTGATTGATCTTCGATCATTCCAACCTGATTGTGCCATGGATCTTGCAAAAATAAACACTTAAACAAGGATTAAATGCACCTGCTCTGATACCAAATGTAATTTCGTAGCACAATATGTTGGACTGTACGAGTAAATGAGACTGTCTCAATTGGGAATGAGACTGTCTCTTTTGCAAATGAGACTGTCTCTTTTGTGAATGAGACTGTCTCTTTGTCTAACAGAAAATTAAATGCAGAAATTAAATAACTGAATAAATAATAACAACACTAGGAATTTTCACTTGGTTCGGCCCCTATCTCGTCTATGGCCTACATCCAAGTCCCTATGCCAACTAGCACAGAGATTATATTATTATCACAATAATATAAAGCTTACACAAAATCTGATTACAAGATTGAAGCCCCTGGAAGAACACTTCCCCTTGACACTCCTGTCACCTAGCAATCACTGCTACTTAGCCCACTGGCTACCTTGGCTTCCAACTTGTAATCCCTAACTAGTTGCCACAACCCGGCACAAGTAAACTTTGAATATGTAGAATGTGAATACAACTTCTTTCAGAGAATATGTATAAGGATGTGTATGTCTGTCGAAGTTGTATGTCTTAGAATATCTCTTGCTGTGTGTCTTACAGTTCCAGTCGAGAGTCCTGGATATTTATAGGCACTCTTGAATGATATAGCCGTTGGTAGATACTTGCCTTAGCTGATGGATCTTGACTGGAGAAGAAGAGCCCGTTGGAGGTAGTAAGCATGTGAAGGACTTGAGTATTTCTGGTAAAGCTGTGAACCAAAAACGTGACCACCAGCAAGACTATTTCTTTGGATAAAATAGTAAGTGATTGTACAGAGGAGTGCTGGATAAAATAGATTAAAGCCCATGTCTCAAGTATATTCCTTTGGTAGTGGGAAGCACATTATCTTGGTAGAGTGAAAAGCTAAACTACACATGCTAAAAACAGGAGACAAGATCTTATAGAGAATTAGATAATGATATTCAAATACACATCATCTTAAAATCAATAAACTAACACATGTCTCACGCTTTTACATAGTCTAATGCGTTATTTACTGAAATTTAATTTGCTGCAGTGGGCTGATTTATTGGACTTCTCACGCAGAGTAATAAGTTTTTAAATCATGCGATTTGGAGCTGAGAAATAGCTGCTGAAGTGTTTTGTGCAATGTACCATTCTGTGCGAAATGAAATTGTTCTGCACTTCTACTGTAAATCTCGTTGCTGTATACAAGTCTGGTAGTTCCTGTATTTGTTGTTCTTTGTTAGGCAGGCTTGTTAAAGGTTACCTTTCCTATATGTGTATAATTACTTATGTGTATCTTCCAAGAAGCTAGACAAGTATCTTCCAACGAAATTCTTCCTTATCTGTGCCGCCTATACTATTCTGGTGCTCAAGTTGAGTAGAGATTCGATTGTAACTAGTTCTTACTAGTTCTTATTTTAGAATTTTTTTATGCACACATGTACTCGCTATTTCCACACGCATTTTCTCGTTTGACGACATTTTGGTGCACATCCATAGACAAAGATGACAATGCCATATATACGCCATAAGCACAGGCCACAAGGTTCTGGAAAATCACACATGGTTTCATATAAATTACTATGATATTACAATCAAATAAATGTTTAAAATATCAGACAATTTTTTTACAAAGCCATAAACACGCCATAAATACAGGCTAGAGGGTGCTCTGGAAAATCAGTAAATCACACATGAATTCTTATGAACAACTATGTATTACAATAAAATAAACGTTTAAAAATATCAGACAATTTTTGTATTTTTGTTCTGGTAAAATAGTTGATAAAAATTACTGTAACTCAAAGCGGTCAAGCGGAGATAAATTGACACAAAACTTTTAACTAATTCACGGTCAAACTAGTAGCTTGTACTCTAACAATTAACAAAGCGGCACTGCCAACGTTGAAGCAGGTTCCATTTGACATTACACTTGTGTAGTTGTATATAACAACTAGGAATATTTTCAAAAATATAATTAATATATATATATTTTTAAAAATATAATTTTAAGTAAATTATTTTTCATAAATAGTATTTTTAAAAATTCATTTTCAGAAATACAATTCGCAACTTCCTCAATGCAATTCTTCAATGCAATTTTAGTTTTATTTTTTTTAAAGTTGATTTTAGGGTCGTTTGAGATTGTATTTAAAAACACAACTTGATACAATATAAATCAGTGAAAAAAATTAACTTTTTCAAAATTTAATACAAAGTTGCATTTTAAATTGTAAAGATTGCGGATCGTGTTTCTAAAAATGAAACTTAAAAAATAAGATATTTTTGAAAATAAATTTAAAAATGTATGTATATTGGATAATTTCCCACAACTATTTTCTGAGAATTATTTTTTTTTAAAAATATAACTTATTAGCTAGTATTATTCATTTCTTTTATAAATTAGAGTTGAATCCAATATTCATTATTTTAATAAATCTCGAAATGAGAAATTAAAAAGGAAACAACAAATGATAAATTATTATTATAACATAATTCATTATTATTTTAAATAAATATTTAATTAATTCCTAAATTATCAATTGTTTCTTACTTACTGGTCAGACCCATTATTACAACCGATAGATGTAGGAGTATTACTGGATCTACGGCTGCTGAAACAGTGGTGCTGTGCACCAGCACTGCCGTTCAATGAGTTAAATTATTAGGACACCTTTAAAGCATTTACCGGGAAGTGACAATATTAATAATAAATATCCCACTTAGGTGGACCCCATTTTCATCCCGCGTTTTCATTTCCTCCTCATCACCTTCTTCTACCGTTTACCAAAAGTCTTCTCTCTCTCTCTCTCTCTCTCTCTCTCTCTGCTTATTCTTATTCCTCTCATAATTAACATTCCCCAATTCACAACCCTAATAAAAAAAACCCACCTTTGATGGGTCAATTTCACCATGTATCACTTACCCAAATTCTTCAATCATACTAGCAGTCCTAAACACAACAAGAAGCTCAAACGCTCCACCAAAGGAGGCCCCAAGTTGCAGCGTTTGAATGCTCAAAAGGGTATTGATTACACTCCAAGAGAGACTAAATCACTTGATTTAGACACTACTAGCTTCAGAATTCAAGGTACTGAAGGTGAACTTGATAGGGTTTATCAAAGTTTGGGTCTTTCTGGTCCTGATGATCTTGGAATCTCTATTCTTGATTGGGAGGCTAGAAAGAACAATTCCAGTTGTTTTTCCAATGCTTTCGAGGTAAAAAGTTTGGATCTTGATTGTTCTGAGAGTAGGGTTAGTCAAATTGTTGATAGTTTTGGTCATATTGTTAGAATTAGTAGTCATGTAGATGATTGTGATGATAAAATTGAAAATGAAAATGAAATTCAGCATGTTTGTGTTGTTAAAAGTAATGGTGGGAGAAATGGGATTAAGGGTGTTAGGCCCCCTGTTTTGATACCTCCAGCTGATGGGATGCCTTATAGTATACCAGTGTATGATATGAAGTTGTTTGTTCCGGAAATTGGGGGAGATGTTAATGATGATGAAGATAATGAGGTGATTGGTGGTGGGAGGGGGATTAGGGGTGTTAGGCCACCTGGTTTGATAACTCCACCTGATACGATGAGGTATAGTGTGCCAAATTATGTTTCGGATTTGTATGGTTCGGGAGAGAGGGGAGGTGATGTTGAGGAGGGGGATAATGAGGAGTTCGGTGAGAATGAGTGTGTTGAAAATTCAGAGTCTTGTTCGTTTACTACTAATGATGATGATTCTTCAAGTACTACTACTGAGAATATTTCTCCGACTGTAAGGACTAGGAGTATTGATGGTTCAAGTGTTAGAAATGAACCTCCGTCGTATATTTCTCCAAATGGGAGAGTTAGACGGATTGTTAACAATTGGACAAAGGGAAAGCTACTGGGACGGGGATCCTTTGGATCGGTATATGAAGGAATTGCTGAGTAAGTGATGGCTTATACCCTGTTGTCGATCTTATAACTCATTATTTCATCTCCACTTTTTTTTTTAATGCAAAATTCAAAGTTTACCAGAGTAGACTTGAGGCTTCACTTTCTATCTTATATTAATATTTGTTTGTACAAGCTGGGTTCTGTTATGTGTGCTGCTAAGTAAAATGCCTGTAGGTTTGATTAGCAAAAAAAAAAATGCCTATAGGTTTAACCTAGTAGCAACAAATTCTTGTTTGCCATTTTTGATTAGCAAAAGCTGACTGAAGTACTCAACCGTAGGCCAACTGATGATTTAAAGCTCACATTGATCTCAAAGTTAAGATATTAGTAACATATTGCCATGAATAATCTGCTGCAGTTTAACTATTTCCGCATATATTTAATGTAGTCTTCTGCGCCTTTTGATTCTTCCATCTGCCTTTTACCAGGGAAAAAATATGGGGCTTGTATGGAAATTTGAAAAAATAAAGGGTCCAAACCTTTTATTGTTCTAGTACCAGTTGATATCAAAATATACCCTCAGAATAACTTTTTTCATGACTCGAGGTGGTGACCCCATGTTTAAAACAACTGAGAAAGGTGTCATGATTACTCTAGAACTCCTGGCTAGGTTAAACATAATATAGTGGTTTTTAATATTTGCACATGCATATTCAATAGAGGTTCCGTCTTTTTACCTTGGCAGGGTTAGAACTAAAAAAATATTGTTGATGATTGGATTTGGAGGCAGCGCAACCACTAAGATACGAATGTAACTGGTAGCATGATTAAAACTTAGATTGTTGTTTTGTCTTTTTCTGCACCTTGATTATTGTACTATGAAGTGCTTAATAATGGTGTGATTGCCTTGTAAAGAATACAGACTTTTATCTCAAACTAGTAGTAAGTTTGTTGGATTCTTTACCCAATATATGTGTTTATATATTTATTAATCTTCCTGGTTGTTCCTTTTTTCCTTTTCAGTGCATTTTCCTTCTTTCTGAGGGTTTTCTTGTTTTTTTTCGAAAATCAATTAGCCATGAAACTAGATTTTGTTGCAGTATTGCTATTTTATTGGGTAGCCTTATTCTTTTATTCTTATATCTATCTTCTTTTTATCAGACGAGATTCATTTTAACTTTTTTGTGGAAAATTATTCCGCTTTTGCAGTGGTGGCTTCTTTTTGGCGGTGAAGGAAGTTTCTTTGCTTGATCAAGGTGTCCAGGGAAGGCAAAGTATCTATCAACTTGAACAGGTGTGTGGCCAAATCATGTACCAAATCAAATCTTGAAGTCTTCCCTTTCAGCTTCACTGTAAAGGAATCTTTATTATGTATTCTGCTGAGAATTTTTTTCCACATCCCGTGTATCTTTGTAGGAAATTTCTCTTCTCAGTAAGTTCGAGCATGAGAACATAGTACAATATTATGGCACATATAAGGTATGTTACTTGCTTTTATATATATATATATATATATATATATATATATATATATATATATATATATATATATATATTCTAGTGTGAAAATGTAAACAGTTAAAAACC
Source organism: Saposhnikovia divaricata (assembly GCA_036435485.1). Lineage (NCBI taxonomy): Eukaryota > Viridiplantae > Streptophyta > Magnoliopsida > Apiales > Apiaceae > Saposhnikovia > Saposhnikovia divaricata. Next base: position 55,178,852 of record CM071598.1, read on the forward strand.
TTATCCTTGACAAGACAACTGGGAAAAGATGCAACTATGTAGGACGATTTTAGAATTTTATCTCATGAAATGACATACTGACATGTATACTTTCCACATGTTGCAGTTATCACTGTTGTATCTTTTTGTCATTCTTCAGTAATCTTTACTATTGTTTCTTGTCATATATCTTAATTAATTGTATCAGTTATTTACCAAACTACACATTCATTTCTATGTTTTTCTCAGGATGAGTCAACTCTCTATATCTTTCTTGAGTTAGCAAGCAAAGGTTCACTTTTGAACCTTTATCAGCAGTACCATCTTAGAGATGCCACAGCCTCGGTATACACGAGGCAGATTCTGCTTGGTTTGAAGTATCTTCATGACCAAAATGTTGTGCACAGGTTGGCCATTAGAAAACCAACACGTTACTTGATTTTAACCGTTTGTAGCAATCATGAGTCTTCCTTCTTTTCTGTATATGCTGAATGTCACATAATATTCATGCATCTGATCATTCTTATTAGTGCATCAATTATGATTTCTTGGGTTGGAAAATATAACAGCACAAGCTTGATTTTGTCATCTTGTGAGATTTTTTTTCTTATTCCTTAACCTATTTATAAGTGGATCTAATTTGCCTCTTGAGCTTGATGTTATTGAGATTTTTTTTTGCAATTATTGGAAGATAGGCAAAAAGGAGTTCTTTTTTCTTTGGAACATTATTAAAAAAGAAGTTGATAATGCAATTATCTTGTGAACAACTGACTTGCATTATTACAGAATATCCCCAAAAATATTCACCAGGAGGCAGGGGTCCAACAGAGAAATTTGAGAGCCGTGGCTTTATTTTCTTGCATGTCTTAAACGATGCTTCTTGGTTCATGAATATTTTCAGCTTAAAAAAATTAAGGCTTTCTAGTTTAATATATTATGTTTATCTACTTTTACTATACATGGATGTAACTAATTATTATTAGCTCATAAATTTCTTTTCACTTTGAAATATTGTTTTATAGTGTAATAGATTAAGTTATCTACTTAACACTATAAGTGTATGTAACTACTTATTGTTTTTTATTTGGGAAAAGGGAAGAGTGGAAGCCATAGCCATCTTAGTAAGTACATTGTCTGATATTTATGTGACATTCCAACTATATGGATCTGATATACAATTTTACATACATAAACAATGGTCTAAGTCAAATTTCAGAAAATTTTAAATGAATTTTTTCATAAGTATATTGAAGAAAACTAATATATCTGTACCTTTAAATGTTATACTAGTAATTTAAATTATGTAAATAATTTAACTTTGTTATATTTTATGAAAATTGATATACACCTTCATTTATTTATGTAAATAATAGCACTACAGTTGGATCGTCACAAAAACTTCGAACACTGAAGTTGTTAAGACGATGTAAGCCAAGTTTGGCCATGGCTTGCCACATTCCCCCTTTCTATTGTTATATTCAACTGATTATATTTAATTGTCTCAGCTTTCAGACCTAGTTGTTAGCTCTCTTTAAGCAAATACCTGTTGTCCTATATCACTGATCATTCCTTGCTTTGTTTCCAGAGATATCAAATGTGCAAATATTTTGGTTGATACCAACGGAACTGTCAAACTTGCAGATTTTGGATTGGCAAAGGTTTTGATATGCTCTTTGTACATATTTCAGATATTTTATTTTATTTCATTTCATTTCTTTTATGTATATGGCTTTCGTGTATTTCTTTCCGAAAATTATGATCTAAGTTGAACTTACATGTCTCTCTGCAGTCAACCAAGTTGAACGATGTGCAATCTTGCAAGGGTACTGCTTTTTGGATGGCTCCTGAGGTTCCTTTACCTTTTTCCTTATTTACGATCAAATTTGGTTTATGTGTGGATGTGTGTAGTTAATAAATATTGTTTGTTAAGATCTAGTGCTATCTAGTATGGGGTATTGAGTTATGTCAGTGTGTGATTAGATGTGCAAAGCATTTTTTTTATGACATTATAAAATTAGGATGACGCTGACATAATTTTGGAAAGTTTTAGAAATTGTTGAAGTTACGGAAATATATGATTTTTTTTCCAAGAATAATGTGCGTGATTATTATTGTCTACTAATAGTGATTATTATTGTCTACTAATATCTACTGTAGTATCTTTAGTTCTGTTGGTTAGTGTTTGGTTGTATGTATGTGTTCAGTGACCAAGAATAGTTATATAACAGACTGATCAGATGATAGATTGTCATAATCTGATGTGGTCTACATTCTTAAGTTTAGGTTATAGGTCTATTCTAGTGCTTACACGAGCTTTGATCATTTTCTCCTGCTTCCAGTGTATTCATAATCTGTTGTTAAATTATAAATGCTTAAACTGCAATGTCATTTGTAGATGGAAAATATGAATTGTAGTAAATAATAGGAAAAAATTTCATAAATTTAATATTCTGAACAAGCGAAGTCAATCATTTGTAGCCACTCTTCTCAATTATACTCTCATATGAATAAAAACTGATGGTAGAAATTTATAATTACGATCGATTTATCCAGTATAGTCCAGGCATTTCCCTGTAATAAGTTCTTCTCATCCTTAGAAATCATATCCCCGCTATTAATTTCTTCAAGCTTTAAGCCTTTAACACAAGCACTTTTTGTAGCCAATTGACTTTTCTGCTCTGATATCTTGTTAACGAAATTACTCTTATATGGTTATATGTGAGTTTTATGCGTGGTTGTGTTTTCTAACTTATGGTCAAGTTGGTTACAATATTTCCTTTCATCATGAAATGCAATTAATTTTTTTCAATATATTTCGTTTTGGAAAACCTATAATTTGAGGTTATCAACATGGCATGTTTCACTTCTAAAAAATGGGCTCTGATTTATACCAGTCAAAATTCTATGTATAAATGACAATGTGTTTATCTAAACTGGTGATTGGGTTTCTGGGTTTTCCATCTTTCTCCTTTAGGGTGGGGGTTCTCCATTTTTCTCCGTTAGGGTGGGTAAGCCAGACGGTTAACTGATATTTTATGTAAAATTTTAATTGTGTCATGGAATGACAATGCGTTTATCTAAACTGGTGAATTGGTTTCTAGATTTTCCATATTTATCCGTTAGGGTTGGGGTTTTCCATTTTTCTCCGTTAGGGTGGGTAAGCCAGGCGGTTCTGACACTGTTATTTTATGTAAAATTTGATTGTGCCGTGGACACAGGAGTTTTGTTTTTAAATATGGAGATTTATTTATGTAGGTTATTAAAGGAAGTGGTTATGGGCTTGCAGCAGATATCTGGAGTCTTGGGTGCACAGTTCTGGAGATGCTAACGAGTCAACTTCCATACTATCCTTTAGAATGTGTATGTTGAAACTTTTCTTTGTTTATGCTTTTTTTTCTTCGCAGCCTTCCAACTCATGGATTGTAATAGTTTTCTGATTAATAAAATAATGCAACTGTTGATTACCTGGGACTTGAGAGAGAAATTTCTAGAAAGCAAATGAATCTGCTTCACTGTGAAAAGGAGTTATTGGAGATATAGATTATAACAATTATTAGAAAGGAAAAGGATTAGGAAGGCTGGAATTCGTGATGTGGGGAGACACTTTGGTTAGCAACTAATTTAATCTCAGACCTAATTCCGAAACTTACATGGCTAGCTGCTATATTGCTCACAGTGTTTCTTTCCCAACTAGATTATTGTATTGTACAGTTTTCGAATATTTTATTCTAGTTGCAGAAAGTTTACGACTACGCCAATAACTAGTAGTTTGACCATATCTTCTTTCAATGACGTCACAGATGCAGGCAGTATATAGGATTGGGAAGTCGATTCCACCGGATGTTCCTGACTCTCTCTCCAAGAATGCACGAGATTTCATATTGCAGTGCCTACAAGTTAACCCAAGTTCTCGTCCCACGGCTGCTCAGCTCTTGGACCATTCCTTTGTCAAGGGGCGACTCCTTTCATCGTCAGAACTCGAATCACCTCACAATCCTCGCAGACAAGCTAGATGATTAAAGCAACATTGGTATTTGAGGAAAAGGTAGTCTCTCTTTAAAATAGTGAAGTAGGAAAACCTGAAAATGCTTTAAATTGATTCAAATTTCAACACATATATTTAATAATATGTGGTAGTTCTCTGGTCATGTCTTGCGGCTTATGCTGGGAGCCTGGGACCCATGGTCATTCTTTAAGATACCTCTTGGCTCTTCAACATTTGTTGACAAGTCTTTAAATTGAAATGTATCTTGTTTTTCAGGGGATAATTTTGTGTTATCTTTGAACCTAATGAACATGGCAATGTTTTAAAAAAATAGTTACTACAAAATTCTCCTCTCTCTGCATGCATTTCTTTTATTTGTATATATATTCATTCACCCAATTTGCTGACAAAAGTTGTTTTTGGGCAACTGCCGTCAGGTATCTTTTTGTTGGATACCAAGCTGGGTTGGTTTTACTAACAGGAAGTTCAGTTCCAGTCACTGCCGTAAAATGATCGAGCATGTGAATTGGGCATGTTTCATGAATCGTACACGAGTAATCAGTGAATCTGGCTTTGTTGAATAGTATCATATATGGATGCAGAAGCCTGTTTGCCGTTAGAAGTTAAATTAGTATAATTTAAATTCAAGCCTTTCTTGAAGTCGTAGTTTTGCAGTAGTTTCTCCAGTAAATCTGTTGTTTAACTCAATGTTGTCGATTTTACTTCATTCTTTTTGCAAGGTGAGTGTATGTTATGTTCTGACCGAGAAATCGGTTGTATGCTTGGTCAACCGATGATTGTAAATATCATGTATCAGGAGAAAGTCTGCAGGTTGACATTCTGTTGGTTTCTAACTAGTTTGTTTTCCTGCATGATGGAAAATATATTTGGACATTTATATAACCTATATATGTTTTTAATTAAAATTATGTACCATATTATTGATAAAGATGGAAAATTTAAAAAACATGTATTTAAATGTTCAAATAATATTTAAGAGCAAAAATATATTAAAAGAGATGATTGAAAATGGATGATGGAGATGCAGAAGATGATTGAAAATGAACGAGAGTGAGAACGGGCTGTGTATACATGATTCTGTCTTGCATTCTTAGATAATGATTGTATCTTGCAGTTCAGGGAAAGAACAAATGTCTCGTGCTGTCAACATTTCAAGCAATTTAATGAACATGGTCATAAACCACACTTTCAATGTCTTCATTCTTTTTATACGTGCACCAAGGTTGACATTTTGTTGCTACAACACTCGCAAAGCCTAGCATCCCGGAGTTATCCTTGGCGGCAGCATCCTCTCAAGAGCAGCCATATCATCACCAGGAATTCCGTTTCTCTTCTGAGGATCGGATCCATTGCTTGCGCTGAATCGGGCTTCAGATCTTTTTGCATCATATACTCTGGAAATAAGTAGGAACTGAGTATACTTTGCAGCAACACTCCTTTTAATAACTAGCATCTCCCTATAAGTATCTTCATTACCATGGTGTACCTCAAATTCCTGTCGCTCCAAAAGATCTTGGATCTGCAAATTCAGATGCATGCTTGTATATTCCACGAAAGCGATCAATCTCTCCCAAATTCTTCTCAAGTTCATTGGCCATTGCCATTAGCTGCCACTCTACGTTTAACCTGAACTGGTAGCTCAGCTGTAGCCCGCGTCATCACCTCAAGTGCTACCTTGAAATTTTTGTGTCTTAGTTCCATCTCTGCCCATTATAATTATAGTTTACTATTTTTCAGCTTATTATTTCTCTCTTTTTTTTTTTTTTTCCTCTTATTGTTCTTATTGTTTTTTTTTTGACAAACAAAGTTAATTTTATTAACTTGCATCAGCCAATAAAACAAACTTAACACCAATAGGAATGAAACTCCTATCGAAAATCCGATCTGTAAAAGAATATGACACTTTAGCTAACTCTCATGAGCCGTCATATTTAAGTAACTCATCATATTTAGCTCTCAAAAAAAAAAAAAAAAGTAACTCATCATATTTAAGTAACCAACTCATCTAAAATCTTAAGGTGTTAGAGAAAGGTGGATAGCAAAGAGTCGAACGTGAGACCTCTGTGTGTCTGAGTTTTGATACCATGTTAAGTAACCAGTCGTAACAATCGTTCTAAAACCCTGTTTTAGAGAAAGGCCCAACCGGATCTTTATATTATATTATATTCTAACAGACACGTCCAAACGGGGACACCATAGGAACCTTGATGCGGATTGCCTGCACTACCACCAAGCTGTCAGATTCTACCACCAAGCTGCCATATTCTACCACCACCTGCTATCATTGTTGTTGTTTAACCCAGCTCAACGCCTCCTTAATAGCTATGGCTTCAACCATCTCAGCTGAAAGCAAGCTATTCAAACGAACTGTACGAGGGAGAATCAGTTCTCCTTTATCATCTCTAGCTACCATACCTATCCCAGAAGCTTGAAACTCATCAAACGTAGCTGCATCGACTGTAATCTTAATTGTGTCCATCTGTGGTTTGTGTTAGCATATAGCAGAAGTAATTTTATTTGAAACTGAAGAAGGAAATGCATACAAGTTACTAATCTAAGACTGCCTAAACATATAGGCTTACAATAAACAGAAACCTATAAAACATGAACTAGTAGGTGACCTTATTTTAACTAATTCTACCGAAAACAAAAAACCTGGTAAACATATCTAATATGCTATTATTTAGGAACAAATACCAGCATAAACTAATTCAATAAGTCAGGGCAAAATCTCACAGATATTTAACACTCCTCCTTGAGATTTGCCTTGGTCATGCCGAGTTTCACAATGAGGTACTTCAGTCTCGATTTTGGAAGCGCCTTAGTCATAATATCAGCAAGTTGCAGATCAGTTGAGCAATGATGTATCTTAATAAGAGCATTCTTTTCAGCTTCCCTGATAGAATGATACTTTACATCGATATGTTTGGTTCTGCCATGTTGTACAGGATTCTGAACAATGGCAATAGCTGACTTGTTGTCATAATAAAGGTCAACTGGAGAGCTTTGTTCCTGGCCTAAATCAGCAAGCAATTTTTTCAACCATAATGCTTGATTTGCAGCAGTTACTAGGGAGATATATTCAACTTCCGCAGTAGATTGTGCCACCACCTCTTGCTTTTTTTCAGTCCAGCATATTACACCAGAACCAATAGTAAATACATAACTGAAGTACTCTTCATGTCATCAACACTCCCAGCCCAGTCACTATCAGCGTAACCATCTAGCTTGACTCCTTCTATATCAACGTGGTAACCATCCAACTTAAGTCCTCCTGAATTTAAGTACCATATGCCAAGATCAGTTGTACCTTTTATGTACCTCAACACCCTCTTTGCCATCCCCATATGAAAATTACTTGGCTAACTTATGAATCTTGAAAGTAATCAGTTGGAAACATCAAATTAGGTCTAGTTGCTGTTAAGTACAACAAGCTGCCTACTAAGCTTCTATATGCAGAGGGATCCTCAAGTTTCTCACCGTCATGCTTTGAGATCTTCTCGTTTCGAGCCAATGGAGTTGGTACTTCTTTGCATGATTCTAAATGAAATTTTTTGATGATATCAATAGCATATTCTTTGAGAAATAAAACACCTGAGTTACATTGCTTTATTTCCATTTTAAGAAAATAGTTCATGGTGCCAAGATCAGACATCTCAAACATATCCTGCATTTCTTTTTTGAAAGTAGCCAGCATTCTGTATTGCATCCAGTCATCAACATATCATCAACATAAAGAGATACCACTAGCCGCAAACCATCATCATTTTTCTTCAAATACAAAGTGGCTTCATTTTCGCTCCTCCTATATTATAGCTCGATTAAATAGGAGTCAATTCGGCTATACCATCTCTCCGGTGCTTGCCTCAATCCATATAACACCTTAAAGAGCTTGTACACTTTGTGCTCATGTCCAACAACCTCAAAGCCTTTTGGTTGTTGTACATATATTTCTTCTTGAAGTATACCATTTAAAAAGCTGATTTCACATCTAAATGGTACACTTTCCATCCCTTCTGACCAGCAAGTACAAACAATAGCTTTATTGTGTCATGCCTAGCTATCGGGGCAAATGTATCACCATAATCCACTCCAGCAACTTGAGAAAAACCTTTAACGACTAATCTGGCCTTGTGCTTGTGGATTCAACCATCTGAATTGAATTTTGGTCTAAAAACCCATTTTATAGCGATTGCCTTCTTACCTTAGGTAGTTCTATTAACTTCCACATTTTATTCCTCTCAGTAGCATCAATTTCAACTTTCATCGCCTGAATCAATTATTATTTTTGTGCAGCTTCTTTGTAAGATGTAGGCTTTGCATGTACAAGATTACTTCTCTCATACACATCAGATAATGATTTCACCTTAAGCACTGGTGTATATGAAGTTTCTTCAACATCTAACAATGAGCTCAACTTAGGAACATATTAAGTAGTTTGATCACAATTTTGCACTTTGTTTAAATCCCAATTCCAGTATGAATTTTCATCATAGTGCAAATCTCTAATTACCACAATTTTCTTTTCATCCAAGCTATAAATTTTGTCCCTTTTGCTTCCGTATAACCGGCGATAAGTATCCCTTTTTCAGCCTTTTCATCAAGCTTTCCTCTCTTGACAGATGGCACATGAAGGTAGCACAAAGAGCCAAATATTCTGAGGTGTTTAACAGAAGGTTTGTCACCAGACCATGCCTCTATCGGTGTTTTTCCTTGAACTGATTTTGCTGGTAATCTATTAAGTAAATATATAGAAGTATTGACAGCTTCAACCCATAAAAACTTTGGCAGCTTCTTTTCAAATAACATGCATCTGCCATCTCCATCACCATTCTATTTTTTCTTTCGGAGACTCATTCTGCTACGGTGAGTACGGGACCGTAAGCTGATGTACAATTCCAACTTCTTCACGGAATGCATTGAACTCCTTTAAGATATACTCACCACCATTATCAGTTCTGAGCATTTTAACCTTCTGTCCACTTTGAGTTTCAGCCACATTTTTGAAGATTTTAAACACATGGAGCACTTGTGATTTGGATTTTAGAAAATAAACCCATGTCATACGGCTGAAATCATCAATAAATAGTGCAAAATAAACATTGTTGCTCAATGACATTGTGCTCATAGGTCCGCACATGTCTGAGTGAATTAATTTTAGCTTCTCAGTAGCTCTTTTGGCTAAATTCTTAAAAAAAGACTTTCAGTGATGCTTTCGTAGCTCAAAACTTTCACAAATTTTAACATTAGCTGTGATTTCAGACATATCTTCAACCTTACCAGTTTCTTGCATGAATTTCAAGGACTTGTAGTTAAAATGACCATATCATTTGTGCCAAACAATACTCTCATCAATTTTAGCACTAAATACATGGCCTTCAACCACATCAAGCTTAAGATAAAAGCTATTTCCATTCACATTTAGTTTTACTACATCTATTCCATTTACATCATACATACGACAAAAATTATCTTTGAAGGAGACTTCATTTCCATTCCTAACCATCTGTGCAACACTAAGAAGATTTTGACCTAAATCTGGAATGTAGAGAACATTAGCAATAACTTTTGTACCTCGTTTGGTGTTAATAGTAACTGTTTCTCTTCCTTTCGCCTGCACAACTTCACCATATCCTAGCTTCACTTTAGGCTGAACTGATTTGTCAATGAAGGAAAATATTGACATATATTTTGTCATGTGACTGGTACATTCACTATCGATGAGCCAAGTATTGTGTTCATTAGGATTGAGTGCTTCTGAAGCCATAAATAAATGCTCATCATCATCGTTTTTTTCTTCTGCAATTATGTTTGCGTTCTCCTGTGTTGGCTGTTGAGTTTGTTTCTTTTTAGCTCTGCAATACTTCTCACATGGCCCAATTTGTTGCGAAAACTACAACAGAAAGCTGGTTTGTCTTTGTACCAACAACTTTATCAATATGATTTGTTCTTTTGCAATGAGAGCACGCCAAAACTTTTCCCTTTCTGAAATCCCCCTCGTATCTCCCTTTATAATTTGCTTGAAATGCTCCTTCAGTAGCTTCACCACCTCTTATTGAAATCCTTTGCTCTTTTGCGTGAAGCTTGCTGGTTATCTCCGCAATTGTCAGGTTTTGCAGATCACATGATTCTTCAATTGCAGAGATCTTGGCTTCAAAGTTTTGAGGCACTGAAACCATGATTTTTTCAACTACCTTTTGATCTGTGAATGCCTCGCCAAGGAGCCTCACTTGATTTACAACATCCATTAACCTGCAAGAATAATCTTTGACTGATTCATCATCTTTCATCTTCATCAGTTCAAATTCCCTCTTTAAGGTGAGGAGCTTGACAACTTTGACTCTGTTATTGCCCTCGTACTCACCTTGAAGCTTTTCCCATACCTGTTTAGGTGTTTCTAAATCCATTATTTTAGTAAAAATATGATCCGCAAGTGCTGAATGCCGGCAAGTGATAGCTTTGTCTTTCTTGAGTTTTTCTTCCTCATGTGCTCTCATCTGAGCAATTGTATGATTTCCTCTTAATGGTAATGGATATGTTTTCGTTAACACAACATCCCACAAACCTTGTGACTTCAAGTAAAACTTCATATTGACAGTCCATATGAGATAGTGTTCACCATTAAACATTGGAATTAAAGATGAAGTATTTCCAGAAGTAGACATTTTACGCCAATCTTACTATCACAGCCCGTAGGAAGTAAGCTCTGATACCATTGTTAGCATATAGCAGAAGTAATTTTATTTGAAACTGAAGAAGGAAATGCATACAAGTTACTAATCTAAGACTGCCAAAACATATAGGCTTACATAAACAGACTCCTATAAAGCAGGAACTAGTAGCTGACCTTATTTCAACTAATTCTACCGAAAGCAAAAAACCTGGTAAACATATCTAATCTGCTATTATTTAGGAACAAATACCAGCATAGACTAATTCAATAAGTCAGGGCAAAATCTCATAAATATCTAACAGTTTGGCCCAAACAACAACTCCATCCCCCTCATCTAATTTAGGAAACTGAGTGCCATTATTACCTTTTTGGGCAATTCTCCATTGCACAAGATATTGTTTTGCCAATGCTATCACTACATTAGTACGAGTATACTTGTTATTCCACACCAAATCATTTCTAGCTTTTCATAAAGCCCAACATATAGTTGCAATTTTCGCACGTCTATCATTATTGCAAACTCTAAACACCTTTTCCCACCACTGTGAGAGATCCTCGCTTTCAGAACAGACCACCTCCGGAAAAACACATTGCCAACATTGATTTGCTATTGGACAAAGGACTAAAGCATGGACAATTGTGTCGTCACTAAGCTTACACCCTGGACATATGCAGTTGACTGGCACATTTCTCTGAGCCCCATTTGTAAATTTAATCATATTTCTTACTAAATTTGCATGTTTTCTACTAGCATAAGCGTTTATATTCAGTGGCAAATAGGATACTGTATGTTTTTTTTCAAGTTTTTTTATTTACAGGACTTCATCTGATTTCAGGACATAAAGTTACGTGAGATACAATACGCATTTGGAGGTCATTGACATGTCGAGAAATATAAGTGACTTACAACAGTCACTATCATTATTGCATCTTCTTTCTGAATTATAATATTTAATATGATTTTTTTTAATTTGAATTGAATTTGTTAGGACATAAATTTTGAAGGCTTAAACTTTTAAATGATATGATTTAATAATAATAAATATTGCCCATAATATTTCTATAAAATAAGGGATTTTAATTTGAAAATATAAAAATATGATAGGTTTTAACTAAAAAGGTAATCGGTTAATTACTAGTAATTATAATATTATTTTTTAAAAAAAATAAATTACCCATGATATAATTGAAAAAGGTAATGTTTTAGTTAGAGAAAATAGAAAATAAGTTCCAGTAAAAACCCTTTTAAATCCATACTTACAAACTTTTTATTTTCAACACATATATAACTTGGGATCAACATCATACATTAAATAATAATTAAAATTTTATTTAATACACATACTTTATAACAAAAACATATTTATAACAATTTATAGTTTATTAAAAACATTTTTGCAGCATATTTACGAAAAATTGAAATTCTTTTTAAATGGGTGTTCAACAAATATATAACTTAAGTTCAACATTATCTATTGAATAATAGTTATACAAGTCTCATCATATGATGAGTTTTTCTCTCTGTCTCATCTTGTGGTGAGTTTTTTTCGTGCCATTTTCTTTCTGTTTCTTTTCATTTGTAGCTTGTTTCTTTCGAGTTTTATTCATGGCAAACGTGGTATCTGATGGAAAATTAGAGGAGGCATATTCAAAACTCTCCTTGGACAATGATGGGGATGATTTTGGTGTCGTTTTGGAAGATATTCCGGAGAATAATGCGAAACAAGATCTGGACAGGTGCTTGGTGGGTAGATTCTTAACGAATAGAAAGGTGAATTTCATGGCAATGCAAGACACTTTAGCTTCGATTTGGAGACCGGTTAAAGGAGTATTCATGGAAGCAACAGAGCAACCAAACACTTTTCTTTTCAAATTTTTCCATGACCTTGATATGCAGAGGGTTTTAAATGATGGTCCTTGGACGTTTAACCAGCAGGTTCTTCTCGTTAAAAAGCTAAATGTGGATGAACAGATAAGGGAAATCAAGTTGTCGGAGCTTTATATATGGGTCCAAGTGTATGATGTTCCTCTTGGGTTCAAATCTGATTATGTTTTGAAGTCCATAGGCAATTATGTGGGGAGATATCTGGAATCAGACTCTAAGAATTTTCAGGGGATGTACAAAAACTATTTAAGAATTAAGGTGGCCATTGAGGTTACGAAGCCTCTAAAAAGCAAGATGCGTATTAAGAAGGCGGGAGGTGATTGGATGTGGTTCCAGTTTAAATATGAAAGATTACCATCATTCTGTTTTTTCTGTGGGTTGATTGGACACACTGAGAAGTTCTGTGAGGCTTTGTTTGATAATCCTCAAGGTACAAAGGTCAGAAAATATGACGCGTCTTTGCGAGCAACAATGAGGAAGCAGAGCTCAAGTACAGACAATCAGTGGTTGAGGGGACCTGACGGATCTTTAGTATTTCCGGTGAAGAATAACGATAACGACAGTGGAATGGAAGTCTACCAGAATGTTGAGCAATCCCATGATTGTAGGGATATGCAGCGTGATAGTAGGGGAAAGGAGGTAATGGTTGTTACGCCTGCTAAGGTTCAGGAGGGAACGCTGGAAAATTCAGATTTTGATGAGGATAACTTAAATTACGTTGAGGATAATCCCTTTATTGACGGGATAGTTGTTTCCAAGCAAAAAAGACAGAGGGTGGGATTGGATAATGCAGAAGTGGGCCGTACGTTAAATCCAAAAGATGGGTTGGGAGATGGGCTGGACATTGAGATGGATGTCGAAATTCAACAAAATAAACAGAACCAAAAAAACTTGGCATTGGCGGGTCCTGTTATTCAGGCCCGCCCGCCACAATGAGTACACTATTTTGGAACTGTCGAGGTATGGGCAACCCTCGCACAGTTCAAGTTTTATTGGACTTAGTCCAACTTAAAAGGCCTATGTTTGTTTTCTTAATGGAGACTATGGTAGATGATAAAAGATTAGATGGTATTCGAGCTAAGATGAAATACGAGGGGTTGTTTACAGTAGCTGGAACGGGACATGGTGGAGGCTTAGCTCTGATTTGGAGACATAGTGATAGTGTTAGTATAAAATCGTCGTCTCAGAATTTTATTGATGTTGAAGTTAAGTTGGATAATATCAATCTGTGGAGACTTACTTGTTTCTACGGGTATCCGGAAAGAGCTAGAAGAAGGGAGTCGTGGGACTTATTAAAGATGTTAGCAGCAGATTCATCCTTACCATGGGTTATCTTAGGCGATTTCAATGATTTATTGCGGGAAGAAGAGAAGAAAGGTCGTCTTAAGCACCCAACCTGGTTGTTAAATGGCTTTAGAGAGGCTGTGTTGGAATGTGGAGTCTCAGACCTACCAATGGAGGGGTATCCATATACTTGGGAAAGGAGTCGTGGTACAAACAGATGGGTTCAAGAGAGACTGGATCGAGTGTTTGTTAATGAAGGATGGAAATCAATTTTTCCAATAGTCAAGGTACATAATCTAATAGCACCGACATCTGATCATTCTGCAATCTTTCTCCAGGTGAGTGTTTGGAGACCAGTTTCTAGGAATTATAGGTTCCGTTTTGAAAATTGTTGGTTGAGAGAAGCTAGATGTAGTGAGATTGTCACTGAGAGCTGGAAGAAAACAGAAGGTTTGGAGATGGACCGTAGAATTGAGCTATGTGGAGCGGAATTAAAGAGGTGGGGAGAAAGGTTAGTAAGAGACTTTCAGAGGAGGCTGGATAAAAGTAGGGAGATTATGGAGCGTTTTCGAGGCCTGAGTGATGCTTATTCCTTGCAGTGTTTGAAAGATGCGGAGGTGGAATACTCAAAAATTCTTGCTCAAAAGGAAGATTTCTGGAAGCAAAGGGCTAAACAATTCTGGTTGAAAGGGGGGGACAGTAATTTTAAGTATTTTCATGCGTATGCGTCCTCGAGGAGGAAGAAAAATCATATAAATCAGCTGAAGAATAAAGACGGTAACTGGGTTGACTGGTCTACAGGTTTGAGCAGTGTGGTAGAAGATTATTATAAGGATTTGTTCGAAGCTAAGGGGGTGATGGTAGAGAGGGTGCTAAGCTGTATAGGGGAGCGTATTTCTTCGTTACAGAATGAACTGTTGTCACAAGAGTTCAATGAGGAGGAGGTAAAACAAGCTTTATTTGCTATGCATCCGGATAAGAGTCCTGGTCCGGACGGTATGAATCCTAGTTTTTATCAGAAGTTTTGGAGTATAATTGGTAAGGATGTGGCTAATGAATGCATTCGTATTTTAAATACGGGCATTATCCCGGGAAAACTAAATGATACGGTTGTGGTTCTTATCCCTAAGAAGACAAATCCTGAAACGTTGGCTGATCTTAGGCCCATCTCTTTGTGTAATGTTATGATGAAGATTGTCACGAAAATGCTTGCAAATCGTTTAAAGGTGGTATTGCCAAGCATTATTTCTGAGACACAGAGTGCTTTTATCCCTGGGCGCTTGATAACGGATAATGTTATTGCAGCTTTTGAAGTTAATCATTGGATGCATAGGAAGACAAAAGGAAAATCAGGTTATTCAGCCCTCAAGATTGATATGAGCAAAGCCTACGATAGGGTAGAATGGGATTTTGTTCTAGGTGTGATGAAGAAGTTGGGTTTTAATGAGAAGTGGCTGGGGTGGATTCGGCTCTGTATGTCGACTGTTTCTTACAATTTTGTTGTTTCTGGAAAGGAGATAGGTCCAGTGTATCCTAGTCGAGGATTGCGTCAGGGTGATCCTATATCACCATATTTGTTTCTCTTGTGTGCTGAAGGTCTGTCGGCTTTGATTCACAATAAACAAATCTCTGGAGCTATCCATGGTTGTAAGATTGCTAATGGGGCCCCGATTATTACTCACTTATTTTTTGCTGATGAATGTTACTTGCTTTTTCGTGCTACTGTGAGTGAAGCTGAGGCTGTGAAGGATTGTCTTGCTTGCTATGAAGAAGCTTCAGGTCAACAAGTCAATTTTCAGAAATCTACTATTTCGTTTAGTCGTAATACTGGAAATGAAACTGCTTTAGCTATATGTCAAGTCCTGCAAGTGCAGTCTCGTATTGATACAATGTATCTGGGTCTTCCGAAGATGGTGTCGAGTAATAGATGGGAGACATTTAGGTATGTGAAAGAGAAGATATGGAATAGGATTCAAAGCTGGAAAGGTACAACCCTTTCTAGAGGGGGAAAGAAATTTTGATTAAATCGGTGGTGCAGTCAATTCCTTCATATGTAGCTAGTGTGTTTCTGTTACCAAAAAAGCTTTGTGAGGATATTGAATTGCTAATGAACAGGTTTTGGTGGCTGTCAAGTGTTGAGAATAATAGAGGAATTCGATGGATGTCTTGGAGTCGATTGTGCTATCCAAAGAAATACGGGGGGATGGGGTTTAAACGGATTCAGGAATTTAATGTGGCTATGTTGGGCAAGCAAGCGTGGAGGATTTTATCGAACCCAGAATCGTTCATCTCCAGATTGTTGAAAGCTCGTTATTTTCCTCGGTGCAGGTTTGAGGAGGCCAAGATAGGCAATAACCCCAGCTACGTGTGGCGAAGTATCATGGCTGCTCATCAGCTTGTTTGTGAAGGTAGTGTGAAACGTATAGGCAGAGGGGAGACTGTGAACATCTGGGGAGATCCTTGGCTGCTAAACAGGGAGCAAACAAGAATAACAACCCCATATGTCCAAGGGTTAAATGATGCCAAGGTAAGTGGGCTCATGAGAGTTGATAGTTTGGAATGGGATATAGATATCCTCAGAGATATCTTCAATGAAAATGATGTGAATCAGATTCGTAAGATTCCATTGTGTCATTCCAGATCAGACGATCCATGGATGTGGTTAGATGAGACGAAAGGTGAGTACTCAGTTAAGAGTGGTTATCGAAGATTGTGTCAGAGTGCTAATGTAATTCAAAATCTGGGTTTTGAGTTCAATTGGCTTAAGTTATGGAATTTGCCGATTCCGTTAAAAGTGAAAATCTTTGTCTGGAGGATGATGCAGAATTGTCTTCCAATGTTAGAAAATCTCAGAAGTCGCTGTGTTGAAGTTTATCCCATATGTCCAGTTTGTCACATTGAGGCGGAAAGTGCTGAGCATGTGCTGTTCTACTGTTCTTTTGCTCAGTCCTGTTGGAGTTTAGCAAAGGTGAATGGTGTTTCCAGCACAGATATGGCGGTGCAGTGTATTATGAAGAATTGGTTCCTGGATAAGTCTTCTAAGGAGTTGGAGATCATTTGTATGTTAGTATGGCAGATATGGGAGCATAGAAACAGTGTGGTATGGAATAAGAAGTTTATGCCTGCATCTATGGTAGTTAATGCTGCTAGCTCTATTCTATTTCAATGGCAACGAGCTCAGAACTCGCAGGACAGTCATTGGAAGCTTAATAACAGAGAAGGGGCTTTAATTTGGAGAAAACCAGATCAGGGGTGGTTGGTGTGTAATGTTGATGCTGCGGTCTTCGAGACTGGTGGTAGAAGCTCTTTTGGGTGCGTGTTGAGAAATCATCAGGGGCAGTTTGTAGCTGGTTATGGAGGTTTCTGGACTGGCATTGTTGATCCGAAGGTTGCGGAGGCTTTGGCGTTTAAAGAGGCATTATCGTGGCTGAAAAGGAAGGGAGTCTCCTGCGTTAATGTTGAACTGGATTCTCTAACTATTGTTCAAGCTTTTGACAGTAAGTTGAGAGATTCATCGTACGTGGGGGCTATTATGGATGATTGTCGGTCTTTAGTTACGGACTTAAGGTCCTATTCTGTGTATTTTATTAGACGTTCAGCGAACTCAGTAGCTCATGCTTTGGCTAAAGAGGCTGGTTCTAAGTCTGAATGTAAGGAATGGTGTGTTGTACCATCCTTTCTTATCGATGTATTGCATTCTGATTTGAAATAAAAAGGTTCAGTTTGGTTTCAAAAAAAAAAAAATATAAAAACAATTAATAAAAATTCACAAGTGAGCCGCAAAAGAATGGTTGAGAATTATATAACATTTATTTAACAAAATTTTAACTATGGTTCAAAACACTCTTATATCAAACAAATGAAAATTATTGTTTATACCGGTAAACCCGAAAAAGATATTGAATGATTAAATTATGTGTATTTATTAAAATTCTAGTTATTATTTTATAATTAATGTTTAACCCAAGTTATATATATGTTCCTAGTTATATATTTTGTCCATGTTATTTCTAAAAAATTAGGAGTTTTAGTTACAAAATCTCGAAAAGATGATACGTTTTAGGTGAAAAATATAATTGGTTATTATCAGTAATTATAAAATTATTATTTTATTTTATTAAATAGATAAATGGACCAAAAAGGAAGTTAAAATGTAAAAGATAATGTGTCTTATCAGAAAAAGGAAACAGATTAGTTATTCGTAATAATAATATTATTATTTTATTTTATTAAAGAGATTAATGGACCTAAAAGAAGTTAAAATATATAAAATAATGTTTTTTATCTGAAAAAAAAAATTTGATTAGTTATTAGAAAATTAAAAGGTTAACTTGTTTTACCTAAAAAAAGAAATTGATTAGTTATTGATAATTATAAAAATATTATTTCATTTATTAATTAGAACCGTACATGATATTATTGGAAAATAAGAGATTTTACTTTGAGAAAATAAAAAAAAGTAACATGTTTTAGATGAAAAAAGGAAATTGGTTAGTAATTATACTATTACTATTTATTTTATTAAACAAAATTGTCCATATTATTTTAAAAAACAGAAATTTTAATTATATAAAATATAGAATATAATATTTTTACCTGGAAAAGAAAATTGATCAATTATCAAAATTAGAAAAGGTATCATATTTTACCTGAAAATAAATTGATTAGTTATTAGTAATTATAAATATTAAAGTAAGGGTAATTAAATATAAATAGCATGCATTGTTAAATAAGGGTAATTAAGTAAAAATAACATGTAACAACATAAGTTTTAATGTTACGTTCTTAATAATACTATCTTAAAACTCGTGCGATGCACAGATATTTTGTTAATATTAGATATTTGTTTTCTTTAATTTTAATTGAATTTGTTAAGACATGAATTTTGTAAGCTTTAAAATTTTAATTTCTATGATTTGATAATAATTATATATATTGTTCATAATATTTCTAGATAATATTTCTAGAAAAGGAGGGATTTTAGTTATAAAATATAGAAAAGATGATACGTTTTAGCTGAAAAAAGTAATAGATTAATTATTAGTAATTACAATATTATTATTTTATTTTATTAAATAGAACCGCCCATGATATTATCGGAAAAGAAGAGGCTTTAGCTAGATAAGATATAAAAGCTAACGTATTTTTAATGAAAAAGGTAATTGGTTAGCTATTAGTAATTATAATATTATTATTTTTATTATGTTAAATGGATTGGTCGTAGTGTTTTTTAAAAAGGAAAAAATTTAGTTAAATAAAAATATAAAAATAATGTTTTTACCCGAATAAAGGAAACTGATAAGTTTTAAAAAAAATAGAAAAGGTAACATTTTTTACCTAAAAAATAAATTAATTAGTTAATGGTAATTTAATATTATTGTTTTATTTTACTAAATAAAATGATGTACTAAAAAAAAAGTACAACAAATAGGGACGAAAGTAAATATAAAATTTAATGTGTTTTACCTAAAAAAAGAAATTGATTATTACTAAAAAAATAGAAATGCTAACATGTTTTCCCTGAATAAGGAAATTGATTAGTTATTAGTAACTATAAATAATTAAATAATGGTAATTAAGTAATAAATATCAATAATTAAATTAGGGTAATTAGGTAAAAATAATAGGTACTGTACCAATCGACCAAACTTTTAATGTTTCGTCCATTATAATATACTAGCTTATAACCCGTGCTTCGCACGGGTTTTTTTTGATAGGTTATAAAATTTATTTAACATTATAATTATGTTTTTATATAATCCTTATTTTTAATAATTTTTTAATTTTAATTTAATATAAATTTATATAATGAAATGCATGGTTTAAATTTTATTTTGTAAAATTCTAAATTAAAAATGTCGTTGACGGGTTCGAACTTTGAATTTTTAGTAAATTAATTTAATCATATAATATATCTTATTATTAGATCTAACGATTGTTATTTATTAATAAAAATAATGATTTGTATATACGGTGAGATATTTTTGGGTGTATATTAGTAATCGTAAGATTAATTTTAAATTAAAAAGTACTCCATGTTTTAATTACAAAAATTACTACTAAAAATAATTACGGAAAGATATGGTGTGATATTTTGGATATATATTAATTATTGTAATATTAGTTTTAAATTAAATGGTAAAGTTTTTTAATTAGAAGTAAAATCTTTAGAAAAAAATGAATAATTGAGTTGTTGGAGCAGAAAAAAGAGTCCAAGTAGAAGTGAATGAAGGAATTTTAATCAGAATATAATTATGTTAACATTAGTAATTAACTTTTTGAGTTGTTTTTGTAATTTAATTATTTATTTTAATAATTAGGATAACCAAACCGAAAACCAAAACTTAGGATAACCAAACCGAAAACCAAAACTTTCAATGTTTCGGCTTTAATATAATAGTATAGATAGATAGATTTTAATAATTTTTTTAATTTTAATTGAATATAAATTTATATAATGAAATGCATGGTTTAAATTTTATTTTTTAAAATTCTAAATTAAAAATGTCGTTGACGGGTTCGAACTTTGAATTTTTAGTAAATTAATTTAATCATATAATATATCTTATTATTAGATCTAACGATTGCTATTTATTATTATTTTTTTAAAGCAGGAAATAGGATATATTAATAAATGGGCCTTGCCCAGATACAAGAACTACCCAACCATTATATGAAATGCATTGGATTAAATTCCCCCAAAACAGAACACAATTACTTAAAACAAGAAAGATTAGTAGACCAGCCCACTTGGAAAACAGACTAGACCTAAACATTTTCAGCCTAATTCTAATAAAACCGAACAAAACATACTTTGGATCAGTACTAGTAAAACAGCTGAAAAAAACAACAAAAGAAACACGCCTTTTCATTAACCCAGCAAACCCTGATTTCTTGTTCTCTGCTTAATCCATCTCCACACCTTCTTCGACAACTCCATCAGCCACATTAACGATGCCAGCATTCAGAACATTTTCCGGAATCGATGTCACTGAACCAAATCTCTCTCACCCTTCCAAACAGGTTTTCAATTTCCACCATGCAGTCATAATTATCAGCTCCATGATTTGCCAAATAAATGGCCAAGGCATTACAATCATCATTCACTAAACTGACCTCAATCTTTGAGTTACGATCCTTACGCCTTGTATTAAGTTGTCGAACAATGAAGAAATGATCTGGTGCTACCCCATCAGTGAGAGAAAGACGCCATTCCCAATACGCACCCTGATGATCGAACTCAAGCACTAGCTTATTGTAGCTCAGGAAGAACGCTTTTTTGAGAGCAAACATCATTGCATGAAACTCATTTAGCCTTCTTTCTTGGATGCCCAGTGTACCAGCATACATCTTCAATATTGTACCTCTATCATCTCTAAACACCACCCCTACTCCAGACCTGTTCCCATTATGTAGTGGTTCATCAAAATGGTGCCATGGATATTCACCTTAATGTAGCCTTCCTTGGGTAACGTCCAGAGAATATCAGGCTCCATTTCTGATGAGTTTGGGAGAAGAGAGGATATTGAGAAGAGAAAAAGTGAGCCTACCAGGGCCTGGAGGGATCTATAAATACTGGAGTTAAAACCCTTAATGACCTAAGGCTGTTTAAGTTCTCAATACAGGGCTGCTCCCTATTCAATGCTCTTTTTAGACGTCCCAGAAGAATTGCAACTTAATGTTCCCAAACCTGACTGTTGGATTTTCTGTAATAAAAATTTTATGAAAACGAAAGAAATACTAATCTAAAAATAAACTCTAAAAAGTAGAGATATAATTAGATTAGCTTCCCAAGCACTCCCCCTTTAAAATTTGAAAATCAGCACCATGAAAACAATAACTTCGATCTGAGAACCCCTTTTGCCGCCAAAAAATCTGCTTCTCCATTTAAAACTCTACTGATTTTTTCTAATTCAAAATCCACATTTGATGCTAGTATGCAGAATCTGTCATCAAATAACCAGGATCTATTCCTAAAGAATTTGAATCCTAGCACTAGATCCACTAGCTCCTGATTATCTGAGTAGATCTTTACTTTGCAATTTAACCATGGGCTTGAGTAAATACTTTCAAGTAAAAACATAAGTGCTTTATACTCACACTCAATCACAGAAGATCCCTCAATAGGACCAGAGAAAATGTAACAAAAATTCCCTGTCTGATCAAGTAGGTATCCTCCAATACCAGCCCTTATTGCCTTATTGCTAGTTCTAGTCCAGGCACCATCTATGAATCCCCAAAACTTGATAATTCCCATCGAGTTATTTGTCAATGAAAGCTTTGCTTTCTTGCTACAGCTCAGAATTAGTCCTATGGGGTTAATTCTCCATATATTCACTTGACTCATCTGCAAAAAATTCAATGCTTCACACCAGTGCATGGATCTAGTGACAATTAAATTTTCCAATACCTTCTTATCAATCTTCTTACCTTCAAAAACTAACTGATTTCTAGCTAGCCAGATAGTCCAAAGAGTTGCTGACAGTACAATTCCCCATGCTGCTTTAACTGTAGGACACTTAAAAAACCTCAAGGATTCCCACATATTGTTCTCAGAGATCTTCACTTCCCACCAGGAGTAGATAAACTCCCAACTCCATTTTGCATATTCACAACCCCAAAAAATGTGGCTTTGAGATTCTATTTCTACTCTGCACCTAGAGCAAAAGATATCTATATCCCTACCTTGTAATCTTTGATGAAGTAGTTG
Source organism: Saposhnikovia divaricata (assembly GCA_036435485.1). NCBI lineage: Eukaryota > Viridiplantae > Streptophyta > Magnoliopsida > Apiales > Apiaceae > Saposhnikovia > Saposhnikovia divaricata. The sequence goes on from CM071598.1 coordinate 55,201,389, forward strand.
GGCAGTTGGCAGAGATTTATGAGCCATCATCCAAAGAAATATATGAACTTTGGGGGGGATTTTCAAAGACCACAAAGTATTGAAAGGTTTTACTTTGATGCCTTTATCATTTGATATGAGAGAGTAACAGTCTTTGACAGAGAATGGCTTACCTGAAGGAATCCAGATCAGTTGATCACTCATGTTATTGAACTTTATTGAATTGACAATCTTAACTATTTCACATGCTTCCTCCTTCTCCCAACTCCTCAGAGATCTGCTCCAAAAACTACTGTCTAACACTTCTTCAGCTAACATCTTTTTCCTAAAATCCTCTAAAGAAATGTCCTTGACTAAAGAGATTGAATATAATCTTGGAAACAAACTAGCTAAGATTCCTTTTTCAGACCAAAAATCTAACCAGAACAGAATGGATGATCCATTGCCTATCTTCCAGAAGAAATCATAATTCTTCAATTTTAGACAGGTTTGGGAACTACTAACTGCACTCAGAATACTAGAAATGACAGCTGAGATATTTTTATTAGCAAAACATTCTGAGAAGGCTTTACCTCTCTGTATTTGGTATTTCAGGCCAATCCACTTGTTCCAACTCCTGTTGTTTTCTTTATGCCACTTCCCCACCCATTTGCTTAACAGAGCTGTGTTTCTCTTATTAATGTCTGAAATACCCAGACCACCTTCAGCTTTATCTTTTATCATTGTGTCCCATTTTATCAGATGCATTTTCTTGCCACTGATGCCCTTCTAAACATGACTTCCCCAGAAAAATTTCCTTCTGATTTGATCAATCTTTTTGGAAACACCTACAGGAATTTTGAATAAACTAAGCCAATACACAGGCAAGCTATCCAATGTTGATTTCATCAGAACCACTCTACCTGCTTTATTAAGAGCTTCAGATTTCCATTTAGCTAGTTTGAGATCAAATTTTCTGATTAAAGGTTCCCAAAAGATTTTCCTTTTAGGGGAAGAGCCAATGGGGCCCCCTAAATAGGATAAAGGCCACTGCCCTACCTTGCATCCAAAAATTATTGCACACTCATTGCAAAGGGCTTTATTTTTACTACAGGAGTAAGCACTACTTTTTGAGAAATTGATTTTCAGACCAGACAGCATCTGAAAAATTAGGAGCACCCTTTTTACTTGCCTGAATGATTTCGAATTGCCTTTGATAAACAAAACCGTATCGTCTGCAAACTGAAGGTGAGTGAGTTGTTTTTCTGAATTTGGAAGAGTAATTCCCATGAACCATCCCAATTCATTGGCCTTCATGAGAAGTCTGTTTAAACATTCAGCAACTAGGTTGTATAAGAGAGGAGAAAGGGGATCCCCTTGTCTCAAACCTTTTGAAATTGAAAATTCTTGAGTAGGAGCTCCATTTATCAGCACTGAGTTTTTAATCTGAGAGAAAAACCTGCTTAGCCAGTCTATCCAAGCATTTCCAAAACCCATCTTAGCCATCAATTCGAACAGAAAAGACCAATTAACTGAGTCAAAGGCCTTTTCAAAATCTAATTTTAGAAATACCACTTCCCTCTGACCATTCTTGATAGAGTGGTATGCTTCATGAGCTAACAATATACTTTCCATGGCTTGCCTACTCTTGATAAAAGCAGACTGAGAGTCTCCTACTAATTTGTCCATGAATTGACTCAATCTTAAGGCTAGCACTTTTGTGAATAACTTAGCCACTGAATTTATCAAACTGATAGGCCTAAAATCACTAACCTTTTGGGGGTTTAAGATTTTCGGAATCAGTGCTATGAAAGAGGAATTCATACCTGAAGGTAGAGGGAAACCATTGTAGAAACTCTCAAAAGACTCCAAAACCTTTCCTTTAATCTGAGACCAGAATTGATTTAGACAACCAATATTAAAACCATCTGGACCTGGGGCTTTATCTTTGGCCATAGAATTTAAAGCCCATTCAATTTCTTCCAGAGAGAATTTCCTTGATAACCAATCATTCTCTTCAGGGCTAATAGTGCTAAAATCTAATTGCCCTAGAGAAAAGATCCTTCCATTATCCTTGCTGTTGAAGAACTTAGAGAAATTTTCAAAAAACACTTGCTTCACTTCTTGAACCTCTGAAATCCATCTGCCTTTATCCAGGATACCCTTTATGCAATTTTTATGGTTTCTCTTCTGAACAACCCTGTGATAAAATTTGGAATTTCTGTCTCCAAACAAATTCCATTGAATTCTTGCTTTTTGTTTCAATGAATTTGTTTTGATGTCAATTAACTGATCCAATCTCCTGTGAAGGCCTTTTAAGTCTTCCTCCGAGCAAACCTTCTGCTCTTCTGAATCTATAAATTCCTCAAGATCCTTGATTTGTTTGTCCAGATTCCCTAAATTGTTCACTGACCACTCCTTGATTGTGGTTTTAAGTTTCTTCAGAGTGATTTGAATGTTTGACTTTGAATCAAGGAGGTTGCCCCAGTGATTACTCAAAATGATCTTTAAATCAGGGTCTTTTAACCAACAATTGAAGATCTTGAAAGATTTGGGCCCCCAGTTTACTGATGATCTCTCCAAAAGTAAACCTTTATGATCAGAGTCACCTCTGTTCAGAGCTAGCATCCTCCAATCTCCAGCCTCCATCCAACTAGAGTTAATTAATACTCTATCTAGCCTGCTCTTCTTGTTCATGGGACCAAACCAAGTGAAAGTAGCATTATGAAGCCTCATGTCAGTGAGATTGGATTTTTTGATGAAGGCATTCAGACTATTGCTATCTTTCACTTTGTAAATGCAATTAGCGCTCTCCTCAGCTGATCTAATGCAATTAAAATCTCCCAATATCCCAACAGGCTGGGAGCAGCAGCATTCCACGATTTTGCTTAATTGTTTCCACAGAAGATTTTTCAGTCTAGATTTTTGTGGTGCATATATGTTGACCACATTTATCAGCTTCCTGTCAGAAATACTTTGTAATAGCACACATATCCATCTTTTACTTTGAGCTGAACTCTTGTATTGAAATACAGAATTATCCCAAGAAATGGCCAAGCCTCCAGAAAGACCTGTAGAGTCTTGAACTAACCAGTCATGTGAGCTCAACTCCCAAAAGGAGCCTTTTAAAGTGTCATTCCAAGAGGAGCATTTTGTTTCTTGCAAACACAAAATGTTGATGTTCCTTTTTGACAAATGTTTCCTCAGAGTAATTTTTAATCTCTTGCTTCTAATACCCCTAACATTCCATGATAAGATTCTGCTATCCATTAAAATAGTCAACTATTAACCAAAACGGAATATTAATACTAGATGTACAGCTCTAAACGTATCCCTGCTCCAATTTGTTTACTAAGGCTAGTTTACTAGCCTCTCTTCCCATTGGCAAAGATAAGCCCATCAGTTCTGCATTATCCAGTATTAGATCAGCTTCAACCAATTTATTCAATTCACCACCTTCCTTTTCTTCTTGCACTGAGCTCAGGCCACTACCTACCTTTTTTGATTTCCTATAGTCTTGAGTTTGCCCTTTGTTCCTGATCAACTTCCTTCTTTTTTGACCCAAGTCAAAAGGGTTTTTAAATCCTCTGAATTTCTTTTTAGGACTCCCTCTTGCTCTACCCATCTTTAACAATCCAATATGATTGCAAAGTGTGTTTTGTGAGGAGATGTTAACACCTTCAATTCCCATGCAATTATTCTTTTCCACTAGATCAGACTTCTCCACTTGTTCAATTGCTTCTGTTGAAGTAATTTCACTAGAGTCTTCAATTCTGTACTCTTGAAATAATAGATTCTGAGGGTGTTTGCTGTCATGTTCCTTGAAAAGGGACAAATTTGTTTCAGCCAAGGATTCCCCTGAGTTGGATTTAGTAACCAGTGGATTTAAAATTGAATTTTCAACAACTGTTCCTTGATCTTCAGATGTGAGACCATTCGAATCATTCGAAACTATGATGCTCTGATCAACATTTGAGACTTTAGTACTATGAACTTCTTTCTCATGTTTTTTACTTGCTAACCCTTCAGACAAAACCTTACTACTTTTGGGAAGTCTATTTAAGTCTGAAGAGCTAGAGTCTTGATTATGCTGAAAACCATCACTACCATTAGAGTTAACTCTATTAGTAGTGTTTTCTTCTAAGAAGGATTTAATGTCCTTAACCTCTCTAAAAATTATTTTGTACTTCTTTCCTTTCACTAACACCTGCATATCCTCAAGCACTGGGTTTTAATTTGTGGATGCAATACAGACCATTGGATTGACAAAAGAGTTGTCATCATCCACTTGATAAGACCAAGAAATCCATTCCCCTAATCTCCTTGTAAATGCCTTGAGATTTTCCTCTAACCATGCATTCATAGGCAATCCAATACATTCTAACCATATTGTTCTTGGCATGATTAGATCAGTCTCCTCGAATTTTCATACCACTGAGAACCATTTGCAGAGGTTTTTGTGATAAATATCACTCCAATTTCTCTTACTATCATTAGATAATAAGAACTTCCTTTCTGTCAGACCTACCACCCTCAGATGTGCTAAACCTGACTTGTCTAACTCCTTTTGTAATGACCCAGCTTTTGTTTCTTTCCAAGAAAACCCCACCATTGTCTGAAAGTCCTTCTTCAATCTCTTCATCCACTTCAGCTTCAGTAAACTCGAACATTTTCTTAGCAAACTCCTCTTCTGGTATATAAGCTTTGCTAACTTTTTCCCCAACCTCCTTTGCTTGCCGAGTTATTGATACTTTAGACTCCTTATTGATATGAGGTTTTGGATTTCCCATAGGATTGTTAATACTCATATGTATTCTGTTACCCCAACTTCCTAATTGCTTAGCATTACTGATTATTGTTCCTGCTTCTATTTCATTATCCACCTTTATAAATCCATATCTTCTATCATTTTTATCTCTCTTTCTTGGCAGAATAATATCCTTTATTCTTCCACACTTTTTGAAAAAGTTCCAAAGCGTTAAAGCTTGAACATCTAAAGGAATGTTGGCTAAGAATATAGTTACCTCTTTTTTGGTAAGCTTCTCAGGACTTTTAGATTTCCTTCTCGATTTAACTTCAATCCATCCTTCCTCCCCCTTATTGAGAGGATCTGCCACTGGCTTCGCTGTTTTGACTACTTCAGCATATGTACCTTTGTAGAAGTTGTCTCTTTGTCTTGCAGGATCCAATAGCTGTCTTTTCCGATCTAAGCTTCTTCGATGAATTTGATCAAGTGCCTTATTGAAAACCTTCTTGTCCCCTTGTCTGAATTTTCTCATTATTTCTCCATCCACCAGGTCACTATGAGCTTCAACAAAATCTATTAAAATTTGTTCTCCGTCCTTACTAGATCCGTCCTTGGTAGAACCTTTGCTAATCTTCGTTCTACTACCGTTCCCCTCCTCAGCTGCCGGATTCCTATTCAAATTTCGTCGATTTTGAAATTCAAAATTTTCGCCGTTATCGCCTCCTCTATACGCGTGCTGCTCCATTTAGAAAACCGTTTTTTGATTTAATAAAAATAATGATTTGGTATTTATTAATAAAAATAATAATTTGTATATGTGGTTAGATATTTTTGGGTGTATATTAGTGATCGCAAGATTAATTTTAAATTAAAAAGTACTCCATGTTTTAATTACAAAAATTACTACTAAAAATAATTACGGAAAGATATGGTGTGATATTTTGGATATATATTAATTATTGTAATATTAGTTTTAAATTAAATGGTAAAGTGTTTTAATTAGAAGTAAAATCTTTAGAAAAAATGAATAATTGAGTTGTTGGAGCAGAAAAAAGAGTCCAAGTAGAAGTGGGTGAAGGAATTTTAATCAGAATTGCGAAGCACGGGTTTCTTTTGATAGGTTATAAAATTTATTTAACATTATAATTATGTTTTTAGATAATCCTTATTTTTAATAATTTTTTAATTTTAATTTGATATAAATTTATATAATGAAATGCATGGTTTAAATTTTATTTTGTAAAATTCTAAATTAAAAATGTCGTTGACGGGTTCGAACTTTGAATTTTTAGTAAATTAATTTAATCATATAATATATCTTATTATTAGATCTAACGATTGTTATTTATTAATAAAAATAATGATTGTATATATGGTGAGATATTTTTGGGTGTATATTAGTGATCGCAAGATTAATTTTAAATTAAAAAGTACCCCATGTTTTAATTACAAAAATTACTACTAAAAATAATTACGGAAAGATATGATGTGATATTTTGGATATATATTAATTATTGTAATATTAGTTTTAAATTAAATGGTAAAGTGTTTTAATTAGAAGTAAAATCTTTAGAAAAAATGAATAATTGAGTTGTTGGAGCAGAAAAAAGAGTCCAAGTAGAAGTGGATGAAGGAATTTTAATCAGAATATAATTACGTTAACATTAGTAATTAGCTTTTTAAGTTGTTTTTGTAATTTAATTATTTATTTTAATAATTAGGATAAACAAACCGAAAACCAAAACTTAGGATAACGAAACCGAAAACCAAAACTTTCAATGTTTGCGAAGCACGAGTTTCTTTTGATAAGTTATAAAATTTATTTAACATTATAATTATGTTTTTATATAATCCTTATTTTTAATAATTTTTTAATTTTAATTTAATATAAATTTATATAATGAAATGCATGGTTTAAATTTTATTTTGTAAAATTCTAAATTAAAAATATCGTTGACGGGTTCGAACTTTGAATTTTTAGTAAATTAATTTAATCATATAATATATCTTATTATTAGATCTAACGATTGTTATTTATTAATAAAAATAATGATTTGTATATATGGTGAGATATTTTTGGGTGTATATTAGTGATCGCAAGATTAATTTTAAATTAAAAAGTACTCCATGTTTTAATTACAAAAATTACTACTAAAAATAATTACGGAAAGATATGGTGTGATATTTTGGATATATATTAATTACTGTAATATTAGTTTTAAATTAAATGGTAAAGTGTTTTAATTAGAAGTAAAATCTTTAGAAAAAATGAATAATTGAGTTGTTGGAGCAGAAAAAAGAGTCCAAGTAGAAGTGGATGAAGGAATTTTAATCAGAATATAATTACGTTAACATTAGTAATTAGCTTTTTGAGTTGTTTTTGTAATTTAATTATTTATTTTAATAATTAGGATAACCAAACCGAAAACCAAAACTTAGGATAACCAAACCGAAAACCAAAACTTTCAATGTTTCGGGTTTAATATAATAGTATAAACTAGCCTAAAATCCGTGCGATGCACGAATTTGTTTTTATTATATGAATTTTTCTCATTAATTTGAATACTTTTTTTTTAAACATGTTTTTGGAGGCTTAAATTTTTTAATGAGATGATTTGATAGTAATTATTTAAATGTTATCCGTGATAATTCTAAAAATTAGGAATTTATTTATAAAATATAGAAAAATGATCGTTTTTAGTTAAAAAGGTAATCGGTTAATTATTAGTAATTATAAATTTATTGTTTTATTTTATTAAATAGAATGCCCGTGATATAATCGGAAAAAAGAGAGGTTTTAGTTAAAGAAAATTAAAAAGATAACATGTTTTAGGTAAAAAAAGGTAATTGATTACTTTATAGTAATTATAATTTAATTATGTTATTTTACAAACTAAAACTGCTTGTAATGTCTTTAGAAAAGGATAAATTAATGTTGTCCGTGATATTTCTAGAAAAAATGGGATTTAGTTAGAAAATATAGAAAATATGATACGTTTTAACTGAAAAAAGGTAATCGATATTAGTATTATATTATTATTATTTTATTTCATTAAATAGAAACTGTTGTGATATAATTGGAAAAAAAGAGATTTTAGTTAGAGAAAATAGAAAAGGTAACATGAAAATTAAAAAGGTGACAATTTTAGGTGAAAAAGGTAATTGATTAGTTTATAGTAATTATAGTTTAATTATGTTATTTTACTAAATAAAATTGCTCGTATTGTTTTTAGAAAATGAGAAATTAATGTTTACCGTGATATTTCTAGGAAAAAAAGGAATTTAATTAGAAAAAATAGAAAAGATTATACGTTTTAGCTTAAAAGGTAATCGGTTAATTATTAGTATTATAATATTAATATTTTATTTTTAATAAATAGAACCGCCCGTGATATAATTGGAGAAAAAGAGATTTTAGTTAGAGAAAAGAAAAAAGGTAACGTGTTTTGACTGAAAAACGTAATTGATTAGTTAATAGTAATTAAAATATAAATATGTTATTTTATTAAACAAAATTTCTCGTAGTGTTTTTAAAAAAGGAGAAATTTTAGTTAGATAAAATATAGAGGATATTGTATTTTACTTGAAGAATGAAATTATTTAGTTACATTTAATTATGTTATTTTATTAAATAAAATTGCTCGTAGTGTTTTTAGAAAATGAGAAATTAATGTTGCCCGTGATATTTATAGAAAAAGTGAATAAAATTTGTAAATATAGAAAAGATGATACGTTTTAACTGGAAAAGGTAATTCGTTAATAATTAGTATTATAATATTAGTATTTTATATTTATTAAATGGAACCGTCTGTGATATAATTTGAAAAAGAGAGATTATAGTTAGAGTAAAAAGAAATTGTAACGTGGGTTGGTTGAAAAAGGTAATTGATTAGTTAATAGTAATTATAATAATTATATTTTAATTATGTCATTTTACTAATTGCTCATAGTTTTTAGAAAATGAGAAATTAATGTTGCCGGTGATATTTTTAGAAAAAAACGGAATTTAATTAGAAAAAATAGATAAGATGATACGTTTTAGCTGAAAATGTAATCGGTTAATAATTAGTATTATAATATTATTTTTTTTATTAGACAGAAACGTCTGTGATATAATTGGAAAAAGAGAGGTTTTAGTAAGAAAAAAGAAAAAAAGGTAACGTGTTTTGGCTGAAAATGGTAACCGTCCATGATATAATTGGAAAAAGAGAGATGTTAGTTAGAGAAAAAGAAAAGCTAACGTGTTTTGGGTGAAATGGGTAATTGATTAGGTAAGAGTAATTATAATATAATTATTTTATTTTATTAAACAAAACTGCTCGTACTATTTTTTAAAAAAGAGAAATTTTAGTTAAAAAAAATGTAAAAGGATATTCTATTTTACCTAAAAAAGGAAATTATTTAGTTATGTAAAAATAGAAAAGGTAATATGTTTAACCTGAAAAAATAAATTGATTAATAAAGCGGAACTTTTAGTTAGATAAAATATAAAAGGATATTGTATTTTACTTGAAAAAAGAAATTATTTAGTTCTTGAAAAATAGAAAATGTAAAGGATATTCTAGTTTACCTGAAAAAGGAAATTATTTAGTTATTGAAAAACAGAAAAGGTAATATGTTTAACCTGAAAAATGAAATTGATTAATAAAGGAGAAATTTTAGTTAGATAAAATAAAAAACGATATTGTATTTTACCTGAAAAAGGAAATTATTTAGTTCTTGAAAAATAGAAAAGATAATATGTTTAACCTCAAGAAGGAAGTCTGTAAAGTATAATGTAATGTAATATGTAATAGAGGATATATATAACTCAACTAGGATAAAAGATAAATAATATTAAATCTATACAGGGATCGTGAAATTTGAAGAACAAGCACCAACAAGGATCAAGTCGCTGAAAGAAGTTCATTAACATGTTCAAGCCTCAGTGACAGAATAAGATGTACAGATGATTCAGTTGAAGAGCCAAAAAGATTCTATGTATTTACATAATTTGAAGATACTGCTACAGGCTAATCAATTGAAATGTAACGAAGGTATGAAGATCAAGATCAGTGCTAGTCACTTGTGAACCAGACCAGCGCACTAAGTGTCAGCACATACAAGAAGGATCAACACATTAATTTATAGAAAGAATTGCCAAAGCCTATTGACGATCAAGGACAGACATAATATTTCAAGGTATTGTCAAAAATTAATTTACTCTCTGAAAATTAAATAAGTAACAGATTAATTAATTATTTATACAAATAATTAAATTAATCTAGTACTTGAATTATTTTCAGAGATGAATTAAAACAGCAGAATAAAACAGAAGAAAGAAGCCCAAGAGATACAAAAATAGTATTACTATGCGTAGTTACTATGCAAAGTTACTATGTATGGTTACTATGCACGGTTACTATTTGGGTGTAATAGTGCCTGGTTACTATTTGGGGTTGGTGATATATTGTCCGGTTACTATTTGGGGGTTGTTGGAATAGTGCTCGGTTACGATTTGGGGGTTGTTGGAATAGTGTCAAATAGTGACTTTCTATAATCTATAAATAGGCCTATTGTATTTCATTTCAAAACACACCTCAACACACAACTCTCTCTTCTCTCTTTTATATCTTCTCTGTTAAGCTGCTAGATAGTCAATCTAGTAGGGAAGCTGGCTTAGCCCGCTTTCAGGAAGTGTCAGATAGAAGGTCCTCGTGCCTAAATTATCCTTAGGAGTGTTCTGGTTTTTGAAGCTAATCGATTGGATTAGAAGTTGTAACACCCCTCGGTTTTTATCAATTCAAAGATATTTTCCCGAATTGATTGTGTTATTTCTATTCAGTTGTTGACCTTATTTTCCACATCTTAAAAATCCAAATATTTGAAATAACGTATTCAACCACCCCTTCTACGTTATTCTGGACCTAACAAAGTCTGTAATTGAGTAAGGGTAAATAAGTAAAATCAACAGATAATTTTACCTGAAAAAGGAAATTGAATAATAAAGGAGAAATTTTAGTTAGATAAAATATAAAATGATATTGTATTTTACCTGAAAAAAGGAAATTATTTAGTTCTTGAAAAATAAAAAAGATAATATGTTTAACTTCAAGAAGGAAATTAACGTGTTTTGGCTGAAAAAGGTAACCGTCCATGATATAATTGGAAAAAAAGATAATTTTAGTTAGAGAAAAGAGAAAAGGTAACGTGTTTTGGCTGAAAAAGGTAATTATTAATTAGTTAATAGTAATTATAATATAATTATGTTATTTTATTAAACAAAATTGATCGTAGTATTTTAAAAAAGGAGAAATTGATTAATGTGAAAAAAGTAATTGATTAGTTTATAATAATTATAATTTAATTATGTTATTTTACTAAATAAAATTGCTCATAATTTTTAGAAAATGAGAAATTAATGTTGCCCGTGATATTTCTAAAAAAAAGGGAATTTAGTTAGAAAAAATAGAAAAGATTAAAAAGGTAATCGGTTGATTATTAGTATTATAATATTATTATTTTATTTTTATTAAATAGAAACGCCGTGATATACTTGGAAAAAGAGAGGTTTTAGTAAGAGTAAAGAAAAAAGGTAACGTGTTTTGGCTGAAGAAGGTAACCGTCCATGATATAATTGGAAAAAGAGAGATTTTAGTTATGAAAAAGAGAAAAGCTAACGTGTTTTGATTGATATAATTGGAAAGTAGTGCAGCTGTTGGAGGAATGATTCCAAAACGTCCATCAGAGTATAACCCTGCTGAAACTAAAAAGGATGGATTGGATACCAATCTCAGACTAATCATAGTTGACTCCATGGATGATGAAATGAATCATCAAATTATGAACTGTACTAGTGCGAAACACATGTGGGATACGATTGGAATGATAATAGAGGGAACTGATGAAGTTCGTGAAAATCGACTGGATATTCTGACGTCTCAGTACGAAGCTTTTAAATCTCTTCCTGGTGAAAGCATCACTCAAGTTTTCGAGAGATACAATAAGCTACTGAATGAGTTGAGCATTCACGGGAAGAAGTATCCTCTAAGAGAGACGAACAGGAAATTCATGCTGACTCTACCACACCATGTAGAACATAAAGCATCATCCATCAGAGAGAGAGATGGCTTTGCTACAATGACTCTTGAGAAGTTGTATGGAAAGTTAAGAACTCATGAGATGGAGCAAGAGCAAAGGAAAATTATATATGGTGCTGGAACAGTGGACAGCAAGAATGCTGAATTATTGAAAACAACTGCTCTTACTACATCCAGCCACAAAGAACCTGAAACAAAGGTTGTGAAATCGAAGAGCAAGAAGGATGTGTTCTTTGAAGCTGAAATGGACAATGATGATCTGCCTGGTGACGAAAGTGGGTATTATACTCTTGAGGAGTTGTAGCAACTGGAGGATCCTACTATGGCTACATTAGCAACTAACTTTAGCCAAATCAGATTCAGGAAAAATGCTAAGTACAGATCTTCTGGAAGTAGCAACAGATCGCAGAGAACTGGTTCATCTTCTGGGTCTGAATCAGGAAAAAGTAACAAGACAGGAATGGTAGACTGTAGCAAGTTTCGGTGCTACAACTGTGATAAGATGGGGCACTTTGCCAGCGAATGTAGAGAACCCAGGCAAGCAAATGAAAGGAAGAAAGCTTTTCAGAAAAGGGACTTTAGCTCTCAGAGAAAGTATCCTGTCAAGTCATACATTGCCGAAGGCAAAAGCTGGGATGACACTAACGATGAAGAGGAGTATGGCAATATTGCGCTGATGGCAGACTATGATCCTATTTACGGATATGAGGTAAAAAAACATGCCTGCTTCTATGGCTGATAGATTTAAATGTCGTAATCGTGATTGTGTCAAGCATGTGATAGACTCTAGCAAATCTATAAGTGATCTTAGATGGGATTTAGAATACGCTTTAAAAGATATAGCAACTGCTAAATCTGAGACTGAAAATGGTAAGGCTGAACTTAGTAAGATACAAGCCAGGAATGAGGAACTAGAACTCACTAATATGCAGATAGAAAATCTAAAGGAAAGAAATGAGTATCTAGAAAAGAAACTCCAGGTTAGTGTCGAGACAGAGACTGAACTTAAAGAGAAAATAGCTGACATAGATGGTAAGCTATATGTTTTTCAGAATTCAGCTAACCTTGCTAGGGAATTGTTTGATAGTCAAATATCTGGTCCAAGAATTGCTATTGGATTTGACTACAATGTTAAAAAAAGTAAGAAACAAGTGGTGGATCCTGAATCAGCTAAGGATACATCCAGTGATGCACCACCTGTTCTTAAGAATGCAGATAGTCCCCTATATAAGGAAGTTACCTCTGAGCCCTTTGATGCTGATGCTTTGTTAATCAGAAATGAAATACTTGTTGAGGACATTAAAAAGCAAAGAAATGAAAAGGCAATGTCACCTAGTAAGTTTGTTAAATTTGTAAAACCTAAAATTGAACTAGGTGATGAAAATGAGTCTGAGGCTAAGAAGAACAAAAATGGAAGGATAGGCAAAAATGGTCCTAGGAAGTTATGTAACAACTGCAACTCTGCTACTCATCTTACTCATGCATGTAAGAATGTTAAAGTAGAAAATAATCATAATAATAATGCTCATGTTCATAACATGTCTGCCATGCCTGTTCATTCTAAGTGTGCTTCAACTGCTTGCATATCATGCACTGTTAATCTTATGACTGCTTTTCTAAATGTGACACATGCATCTCCTGCTGTTAATAATTGTTCACATGATGATAAAAGTTAGAAAACAAAACATGATAGAAATAACAGACCTAAGACTGCTAGTCCTCCTAAAGCTAGGAAGGAATATACTACTCATAAGCCTAGAAGCAAATCTTCTGAGGCTATTGCTAGGAAAGTAAAGACAGTCACTGAAAATGCAAAGAATGTTAAGCATGCTACTCTTGTTCATAAAAATGCTAAATATGCAAATGTCTCTAAGCCCTCTGGACCCAAACAAGTTTGTGTACCAAAGAAAATTTAATCTCCTTAAAATACAGGGCATGAAGAAAAAGCGAGTCATGTGGATTCTGGACAGTGGATGTTCGAGACATATGACCGGTGATAGAGCCCTGCTATCAAAGGTGGTTGAGAAAGCTGGCCCAGTGGTTACCTTTGGAGATGACAGCAAAGGATTTACTATGGGATATGGCAATTTGGAATTTGGGAATGTTGTCGTTGAAGAAGTCTATCTTGTTGATGGTCTAAAGCATAATCTTCTGAGCATAAGTCAATTTTGTGATAAAGGATATGAAGTCTTGTTCAAGAAGGAGAAGTGTCTGATCAGTAACAAGAGGGATGAGAAGATCGATTTGCAAGTGAGAAAGGGTGATTTGTTCGTAGCTGACTGGAACTCTGGCAATGGTGAAGTCAAGTGCTTCTATGGTAAAGCATCTTCAGAAGATAGTTGGTTATGGCATAAGAAGCTTTCACATCTTAACTTCAAGACTATGAATTCTCTAGTCAAGAGGTAGCTTGTGAGAGGATTACCCGAGATGGAGTTCTGTCCATCTGGACTGTGTGAAGCATGTGAGAAAGGAAAGTCAAAGAAGGCATCACACAAAAGGAAGACCATGACTGGCATTACTGAGCCATTGCAATTGTTGCATATGGATTTATTGGGTTCAGTCAATGTCCAAGAAGCGATACTGTTTGGTTATTGTTGATGACTATTCCAAGTACACATGGGTGTTATTTTTACATTCTAAGGATGAAGCTGCTCAGATGGTAATCGATCACATAAAAAAGATTAAGTTAGAAGCTGGAGTGCCCGTGCGGACGATCAGATCAGACAATGGTACTGAATTTAAAAATGCATTACTTAACAGTTTCTGCACTGAGAAGGGTATCTCAAGACAGTTCTCAGCACCCAGGACTCCACAAGAAAATGGAGTGGTTGAGAGGAAGAATCGGACGCTAATCGAAGCCGCAAGAACTATGTTAAATGAAACCGGTCTTCCTACTTACTTCTGGGCTGAAGTAGTCAGCACAGCTTGCTACACTCAAAATAGGACCCTGATCAACAGAATGTATGAAAAGACACCATATGAATTGATGGCCAATCATAAACCATCCGTGAAGTACTTTCATGTGTTCGGAGGAAAATTTTATGCTCTTAAAGATGGTTATGAGCATCTTGGTAAATTTGATGCTAAAGCGGATGAAGGCATTTTACTAGGGTATTCATTGGAGTCTAAGGCGTACAAGATGTATGTGATCGATAGTCAGAAGGTTGTGGAAAGCCTTAATGTGAGATTTGATGATGCAAGATCTCCTAGTATTCAGAAAGAAGATGATGATGAATCTCTAGCTTTTGAGAATCTTTCTGATGATGAGGATGATGAAACCGAACCTGAGGTTGCTGTTGATAATGTAAATAATAATGGTAATGATGATAATGATGATCCAGATTCTGGTAATGGCAGTGGGAACACAGGATCTCAAAGTCAGACTGTTACTGGTTCTAGTCCTCAAGTTGAAGAATCTGCAGATCAGACAAGCAAGAACTCATGGGGAGCTGAAGAAGGATCTACTAGTCAGAATCAACAGAATGTTGAACATGCAGAATCATCAAGATCTTATCTGCTTAGTCAAAGGGTATGGAGTAGAGATCATCCCTTTGAACAAATTCTTGGTGATCCAAATGCAAGAGTTCTGACTAGAAAAGCTACTCAAAATGAATGCCTATACTCTGGTTTTCTATCAAAAATCGAACCAAAGAAGGTTGAGGAAGCTATTGAAGATCCAGATTGGGTGATTGCAATGCAAGAGGAACTCAATCAGTTTGAGAGGCAGAAGGTTTGGAAGCTGGTACCCCGTCCAAAGAACAAATCAGTCATTGGCACTAAGTGGGTATACAGAAATAAACTTGATGAGAATGGTATAGTGACAAGGAACAAGGCAAGGCTGGTAGCAAAAGGGTATTCTCAGGAAGAAGGGATTGACTATGATGAAACTTTTGCACCAGTAGCTAGACTTGAGGCCATCAGAATGTTCTTGGCATTTGCAGCACACTCCAACTTCAAAGTTTATCAGATGGATGTGAAAAGTGCCTTTCTGAACGGTGAGCTAGGAGAAGAAGTTTATGTGGAACAGCCTCCAGCGTTTGTTGATGCAAAATTTGAGGATTTCGTCTATCTCCTGTTCAAAGCTCTCTATGGTCTTAAGCAAGCCCCTAGAACATGGTATGATACTCTAGCTAATTTTTTAATTGAAAATGGTTTTACTAGAGGTGTCATAGATAAGACTCTATTTTATAAAAAGCACAAAAATGATATCATACTTGTGCAAGTTTATGTTGATGACATCATATTTGGCTCTACGAATGATGCACTTTGTGCAAGGTTTTCTAAGTTGATGCAGAGTAGGTACGAAATGAGCATGATGGGAGAGATGAACTTCTTTCTTGGTCTACAAGTAAGTCAGAGAAAAGATGGTATCTTTATCTGTCAATCCAAGTACATCAAGGATCTTCTGAAGAAGTATCACTTAGAAGACTCAGCAACTGCTAAGACTCCTATGGCCACTGCCACAAAGCTTGATCAAGATAAGTCTGGACAACAAGTAGATATGACTGATAAGTGGATTTATATCCGCTTGGATCGCTTCAATTCGGCTTAAATTGATTGTCTTGGACTCAAGTTTATTGTAGTTTTGATGCGTTTTGCTTAGTTGTGCAGATTTGCAAGAATATCGATTATGGTTGATGCTTCTATCGTGTTTGGAGAATTAATTGATTAAAATTCGGATTTTCCGGGAAGGTTGCACAGTCTACACTGTTTTGGCCATATCTGGAGTTCTATAAGTCCGTTTGAGGCCCGTAAGCTGTCCACGCGAAGCTTGGAAGATTTTCTACAACTTAGGATATGATTCGTGTGCGCAAGTTGCGTGTGGTGGGAGCAGATTGCACGGCAAGTAGACTGATGGGAGCAGGAATTTATTGTTTTGCCCTTTTCAAGTTCTAATTATATTTTGGACAGTTTTTAGTACCTTAATCGAATTCTAATTGTAATAGAAGGCAATTTCTTGCTGGGCAAGACTTGGAGTGCCTATGTAAACACATCCAACCCCTTGTAAATTAGACAATTAGAATTAGACAATTAGACAATTAGATATCTTGTACATAATATAGGTTAGATCTGCAAGGGAGAAAAGGGGAGCAAGATTCAACGCTCGTGACAAGCAACGGATCTAGATCTACTTCATCTTTTGTATCATAGATTTGTTTTCTCAACTCTTGTTTTATTAATATTATTACTTTCTTTCATATCTTGTCTTCTATCATGGTTTCAATAGATCCCATGATGATGAGAGGTTCGATTATGAACTAATCGTTGTCATGGGATTCTAACGGATTTATTTATGGAACTTAGTATCTTGATTGCTTAAAGATCTGTGTGTGATGTATATTTGATATCCTCGTATGTCTATGCTTAATTGATAGATGCGTCATGAACATCTAATTTGTTAATCTCTTGTGAAGTGAAAGTGGATCTTGAGATTTAGAACTTGCCATGCTTGCATAGGTTCATAATTGTTTATCAATATGATTTGTGGTGTGAGATGAAAATACTTATACTGCCCTGTGTGATCTTTATGGATAACTTGTTCTTCAACCGTTATGTTTTCAAATTCTATTGACATATAGGGTTTAAGCATAATTGGTGTCTATTCATCTTCTATCTCTTTTGTGGATGTATGTTTAGTTTGGTATACGTATACTGAGAGGTAGCGTGTACTTGTTTCGTGTTGTCCGATCAGATATCATAACCATTGCATATAGTGATTAAAGGCGTCAGATCTAAGCGAAGTATTTAATGAAGTTAGGATTCCATGTCTTCTATCGCATAAATTCTCGTTAGTTAATTAATTATTAGTTGTTAATTTGTTTCTTAGTTAATTTTAGTTAATCAAAACCATATTTGTTATTTGTCTTAGCAGTGAAGGATAACCATACATTGTTGCATAGGTACAATAACTGAATTAAAACCAAAACCAGATCTCTGTGGGAACGAACTCGACTTATTCATATATTACTTGTGACCACGTACGCTTGCGTGTTTTAGTGTAAACAATGACAAGCTATCGAGGCATGGTTGGATCACTGCTCTACCTCACTGCAAGGCGGCCAGATATAATGTTCGCAACATGCTTGTGTGCAAGGTTTCAATCAGATCCTAAAGAATCTCATCTGATAGCCGTCAAGCGTATATTCAGATATCTCAAGGGTACTCCAAATCTTGGAATTTGGTATCCAAAAGATACAGGTTTTGAACTCATTGGCTATACAGACTCAGATTACGCTGGTTGTAAGATAGATCGAAAGAGTACTTCAGGGAGCTGTCGATTTCTAGGAAGAAGACTAGTTTCCTGGTTTAGCAAAAAGCAGCATTTTGTTTCTACCTCTACAGCTGAAGCAGAATACATTACCGCTGGAAGCTGTTGCTCACAGATCCTGTGGATGCGAAATCAACTCATGGACTATGGACTACAGTTGACAAACATCCCTATCTTCTGTGATAACACTAGTGCTATAGCGATATCGAACAATCCAGTACAACATTCGAGGACCAAGCACATCGACATAAGGTATCATTTCATTCGAGAGCACATCATGAATGGTATTGTGGAATTACACTTCGTTCCCACAGAGCAACAACTTGTAGACATTTTCACGAAACCACTTGATGAATCCACATTCAACAGGTTGATTAGTGAACTTGGCATGTTGAACTTGTCCAATTAATTGGAAGTCAACAAATGCAAGTTGTTTCTAATAAATTCAATAAGCCTACTAATCTTTATCCTAAGGACTTGTGAGTTTATTTACCATATTTTTTATCCTTGTACCATTGTCTCATCACTTACTGATTATTTGCTATATGCTTAAATGTTTACATGTTTATGTGGTAGATAATTAGTTATTAAAGCGATATCTAAGCATCTAGAAATTTTTTTTTTATGTTATATGATAGATGTTTAGTTACTCGAGTTTATGAAGCGATACTTGAGTATTAACATGTTTGCATGCTATATCTTTGTTTAATACTCATGTACTCGATACTTATTTTAATAATTGATATCATGACTGAAGTAATTCAAGATTGGATCTCACCTGTTCTGATACTTGATTATTAAAATAAATTGTAGCATAATTAAATAAATATTTTATTGACATATATCAATTAATGATATTTTGTTAATTTTATGTCTATTTAATTATGAGTTTGTCTTATTATTGTGGAATAATTCTTGAATTATTGATTGGTTATTTTAAATCCACAATAATTAGAAATAATAAGTGTGTATGTGTGTGTGTATATAGGTTGATAGGTTGATAGGTTTCGGCAATAAGATGTTTTTCGGCTGGTTAGGTTGTTTGGTGAGAATTATTGAGCGGTGATAAATGCATTTAATTTCTTTTCTAACCTAACCTGTCACGCTCTCACCTAACCCACTAGTCCTTGAAACTTTATAAATGATGAGTTTTTGTTTGTGTTTAACATCACCATTTTTCAGATATACATACAGAGCGTATACACACAATTACTGAAAATTTCAATCTTTGACCGGAAAGATCTCACAATCTAGCTGGTGATTTTTAGAGCGGATTTCATATTCGTGTTATACGCATCATCCTTTATAAAAACTAACCCTTGTTGTTGAATTTCCTCAAAAGTTTTGAAAATGGCATTGCAGGGAAGCTTTTTAATTGCTAAAGTTAATCCTATTTCCATTCAGCAAATCGAAACCATTCTGGATGAGCAATTTCGGGCTTGGACACAATTTATGAATGAACATTCATTAATTCACTATGCTTTAGTTACACAAGTGCAGCTTAACCATGATGCATTGCATGAACTATATTGTAGTGTGGTTAACACTTCTGGACAGGACGGGTGTGCATTCACATATCGAGTGTTTGGTAGGTCGATTAGGGTCACTGAACGAGATGTTAATCGAATTCTTCATTTTCCTATGGAAAATCTCGTTTCTGATCCTACACCTGAACAGATTGAAATGTTCTTTCGTTTTATAAGGTACCAAGATGGCAATTTCAATACTGGTAATATCTCTAGAAGATTTCTAACCCAGTACTGGAATTTCTTCTTTCACATTCTTGGCCATGTTTTTTCCTCAGATAGAACGAATCTAGATCGGATACCTGAATTTATTCAAAAAATAGGGTATGCGGTTGCCAATAATTTGAGGATTAATTTTGGAAAAATAGTGCTTGGTCAAATCATTTTAAAGATGAAACACTTGGGAACAAGAGATGTTCAGACTCAAAACGTCAAATGTCTATATCCAAGGTTTCTACAGCTAATATTAAATGATTTTTTGAATGATGAAGATAGGGTACACTCGGAAAATGGTCGAAAGGTGGAATGTTCTTACATGAAGACGAATATAATTTATTACATAAGCAAAAAGAACTATACGGATGTGCCTACAGTCCTAACTGAATATCTAAATACTGTCCCACTTCCGTTGTTACCAAGACCAGTGAGAGCAGGTATACGACAAGGTAATATTTCAATCCCTGCTATCTCAACCTCTGTATTCCCTATTGTATCACTAGAAATACAGTTCCTACAGCCCCTAGTGGCCATCTTACCCGACCAAGAACAGGAAATCCCACCGACTCTAACACAGGTCGAAGAGCCCATTCTACAAATACAAACACAAACAGAACAAACTCCTACACCTCAATTGTCATTTAAACGACCAGTCATCCACATTATTGAGGGAGATAGTGCCTCATCATCACCACATAAGGAGTTAGTTACATCAGCCGCTCTACCTCATTCTAAACGGAGTAAACCCAATGAACCTGAGGTAACGGCAACTGTTAGTGAAACAATTCTTTCTTATCCAATGAGTGAAAATGTAAAGAAGGCTGAATTGACGGGAGCAACTATCTTGAGTTCCATTTCACGGAACATAAGAGTGGTTGATGATCTTTCTAAAGATCAAATGCCTTCACAGGCATCCGAGGTGGAATTACCTACCTCAATAACTGCTGGTGAATCTTCCATTTTACGGAAAGATCCATCGGTAGGTGGTTCTTTTATTAACCAAATGTCTTCACAGACATACGAGGGAAACTTGGGTTTTGTGCCATTTAATCGATTCAAGTTTAACCTCTCAGAGGGAAAATCTCTGGATCTCTTTTGAGATTTACCACTCTTTACCAGTGGTCGGCAACTCGCTTCACGCGAGGACGGAAGCTCACGAACTTTCATTGCACCATCCGTGACCTCTGAAAAAGGGGCTAGGATGATTTCATTTGCAGGTACACATATCGGTGGAAGCTCTAGAGGAGAGTTGAGGGAAACACGAACAGAACATGTAAGTGTAACCCAAACCACTAAACCGAGTGAATATAGAGTGTTGAGTGAAACACCTGCAGAACGTACGAGTGAGCAACCTACTCAACAACATGCATCTGTAACCAGAAAGGAATACAGCAGACTCCTTACACGGGTCCAAACAATGAAGAAAGAGTTGTCAAATATCTGTAAGTCCATTGCAGAAATCAAAAATGTGCAACTTATTCAAATTGATGCATTCCAGGTTCAACTACGTTCCATGACAACCCAGTTTAGTCATGCAATCAACTCCTTGGTAAAGCCATCTTCGTCTAATTTACCAACTCCACATCCTACTACTCTGGAGGATAACCCAACTGAGGGGGAGAAGGTGGATGATCAAGAAAAATCTACTAGGCGTAAGGGCAAGGAAAAGGTTGTTGACACGGAATTAACTTTATTTTGGGAAAAGAAAAGCTAATGGGAGTATTAGTGCTATGTGGAAAGAAAGCAAGGCAAACTTGAAGATATGTTCAGTCTAGAGGAACAATTGACTTGCACTTGTTCAAATTTTAGAAATCTGGAAAATGTATATGTATGATCCAGAATGCGCTTTAATATTATTTATCTTTGTATTTTATTTGTATCAGTTGAGTTATCCTCTAGGTATTTGCTTGTCAAACCCTAACAATCAAATATGGGGAGATTGTAAAGCATAATGTAATGTAATATGTAATAGGGGAAATATATACCTCAACTGGGATAAAAGATAAATAGTATTAACTCTATACAGGGATCGTGAAAGTTGAAGAACAGGCTCCAACAAGGATCAAGTCACTGAAAGAAGTTCATTAACATGATCAAGCCTCAGTGACAGAATAAGATGTATAGATGATTCAGTTGAAGAGCCAAAAAGATTCCATGTATTTACATAATTTGAAGATACTGCTACAGGCTAATCAATTGGAATGTAACGAAGGTATGAAGATCAAGATCAGTGCTAGTCACTTGTGAACCAGACCAGTGCACTAAGTGTCAGCACATACGAGAAGGATCAACACATTAATTTAAAGAAAGAATTGCCAAAGCCTATTGACGATCAAGGACAGACATAATATTTCAAGGTATTGTCAAAATTAACTTACTCTCTGAAAATTAAATAAGTAACAAATTAATTAATTATTTATAACAAATAATTAAATTAATCTAGTACTTGAAATATTTTCAGAGATGAATTAAAACAGCAGAATAAAACAGAAGAAAGAAGCCCAAGAGATACAAAAATAGTATTACTATGCGTAGTTACTATGCAGAGTTACTATGCATGGTTACTATGCACGATTACTATTTGGGGTTGGTGTAATAGTGTCTGGTTACTATTTGGGGTTGGTGAAATAGTGTCCAGTTACTATTTGGGGGTTGTTGGAATAGTGCTCGGTTACTATTTGGGGGTTGTTGGAATAGTGTCAGATAGTGACTTTCTATAATCTATAAATAGGCCTATTGTATTTCATTTCAAAACACACCTCAACACACAACTCTCTCTTCTCTCTCTCATATCTTCTCTGTGTAAGCTGCTAGATAGTCCATCTAGTAGGGAAGCCGGCTTAGCCCGCTTTCAGGTCGTGCCTAAACTATCCTTAGGAGTGTTCTGGTTTTTGAAGCTAATCCATTGGATTAGAAGTTGTAACACCCCTCGGTTTTTATCAATTCAAAGATATTTTCCTGAATTGATTGTGTTATTTCTATTCAGTTGTTGACCTTATTTTCCACATCTTAAAAATCCAAATATTTTGAAATAACGTATTCAACCCCCCCTTCTAGTAGGGAAGCCGGCTTAGCCCGCTTTCAGGAAGTGTCGGATAGATGGTCCTCGTGCCTAAACTATCCTTAGGAGTGTTCTGGTTTTTGAAGCTAATCCATTGGATTAGAAGTTGTAACACCCCTCGATTTTTATCAATTCAAAGATATTTTCCCGAATTGATTGTGTTATTTCTATTCAGTTGTTGACCTTATTTTCCACATCTTAAAAATCCAAATATTTTGAAATAACGTATTCAACCCCCCCTTCTACGTTATTCTGGACCTAACAAAGTCTGTAATTGAGTAAGGGTAAATAAGTAAAATCAACAGATAATTTTACCTGAAAAAGGAAATTATGTAGTTATTGAAAAATAGAAAAGGTAATATGTTTAACCTGAAAAAGGAAATTGATTAATAAAGGAGAAATTTTAGTTAGATAAAATATAAAATGATATTGTATTTTACCTGAAAAAAGGAAATTATTTAGTTCTTGAAAAAAAAATAATATGTTTAACTTCAAGAAGGAAATTAACGTGTTTTGGCTGAAAAAGGTAACCGTCCATGATATAATTGGAAAAAAATATAATTTTAGTTAGAGAAAAGAGAAAAGGTAACGTGTTTTGACTGAAAAAGGTAATTATTAATTAGTTAATAGTAATTATAATATAATTATGTTATTTTATTAAACAAAATTGATCGTAGTATTTTTAAAAAAGGAGAAATTGATTTATGTGAAAAAGTAATTGATTAATTTATAATAATTATAATTTAATTATGTTATTTTACTAAATAAAATTGCTCATAGGTTTTAGAAAATGAGAAATTAATGCTGCCCGTGATATTTCTAAAAAAAAGGGAATTTAGTTAGAAAAAATAGAAAAGATTAAAAAGGTAATCGCTTAATTATTAGTGTTATAATATTATTATTTTATTTTTATTAAATAGAAACGTCGTGATATACTTGGAAAAAGAGAGGTTTTAGTAAGAGTAAAGAAAAAAGGTAACGTGTTTTGGCTGAAGAAGGTAACCGTCCATGATATAATTGGAAAAAGGGAGATTTTAGTTAGGAAAAAGAGAAAAGCGAACGTGTTTTGACTGAAAAAGGTAATTGATTAGTTAATAGTAATTATAATATAATTATGTTATTGTAAACAAAATTGCTCGTAGTGTTTTTAAAAATGGAGAAATTCTAGTTAGATAAAATGTAAAAAATATTATATTTTACCTGAAAAGGAAAATTATTAATTATTGAAAAATAGAAAAGGTAATATGTTTAACCTTAAACGGAAATTGATTAATAAAGGATAAATTTTAGTTAGATCAAATATAAAAGATATTATATTTTACCTGAAAAGAAAATTATTTAGTTATTGAAAAATAGAAAAGATAATATGTTTAACTTGAAAAAGGAAATTGATTAGTAATTAGTAGGATGGATTTTTTCTGTAACTAAGTAAGGGTAAATAAGTAAAATCAACAGGTACCGTACCGACCGACCGACTAACCAAACTTTTAATGTTTCAGCTTTTATATAATAGTATAGATATAGTATACATTTCACATGTTTTACATATTTGCAGACACAACCTTTTAATGAATGTAAGATTGTGTACATCATACCCTCATGTGTTAAGCTTTGACATACATTTCTTGGTTGTCTCCTAGTGATATTGCAGGGACACTCATTCTTCTAGATATTCTTGAAGAGCCTCTTAAAAATTCTATGACATTCTGAAGTTATCTGATGACGAAAAAATTCATTTTTTTCCTTAAGTGAAACCCTACTAGGCTATCTCCAAAAGTGGGTGATTCAAATAACTAGCGGGAAGAGAATAGTTTTTGAAAAACTACTAAATGGTTTGTTGTTTTAGCAAGGAATGATACATTTGAGGCATTTATTTTTGATGATTTTGAATTTTGTATTGATTCCTTGATTGGAATAAATATAGATTGTGTTGATGTGAGTGATTTCATATGATAAATGAAATTTTTAGAGATAATTTACCGTCTGTTGAAAACGAAAATTACTTCAAATTTATTTTTGAAAGTAATGCGGATTTCATTAATTGGGAATATCACGTAAAATAGCCTCCACCAAACAAGCAGGAGGAGACGTAAAAACATTGTGGCAATTAACTAAACAAGGAAATCTAGCAATCTGCTACCCTGTTAGCTTGTTTCCGAATAAAACGAACACAAAACTCCCAATGATAGCATCACTTTGCCCTATTATTTTATGGAGGAGGATTAGTGGGTTCTTAACATGGGTTTTGATTTTTGAACAATTTGGCTTAGTACTTAGTTTATCATGTTGAATTTGTCATAGGTATAAACTGAAGGTTGATCGTAATAATTTCTTTAAAAGTTCAATGGATAAACTTTTGGCTGCAACTCCATACAATTTGAGAATGTGGTTACCGAAATTCACTAACGAAATTGGGCGTGACATTGGCGTTTTGCGAGATTGTTTGTCATCGTTGGCAACAAGATGGTTTACTGCATTTTTTGGAGGATCTTTTATTTGATCTCGTGCTTTCTTGTTTGTTTGCTAAGTTAGTAGCACTTGGCCTGCATTTAATTAAAATAATAATTTGATTTTATTTTGAGGGGATTCAAAGTTAAAAGTTGAAGAATGGGTGAGGTTAATTATCTACGCCTGTAACATTTATTTCAGGTTTTAAAATTAAAGATTCACGATTTTAATTTAATTTTGAGGAGATCCAAGAGGTAAAAATTGAAAACAAATGAGGTTTATCATCTACGACGATTATGATAAAGATGATTATCAAATAATTTGGTTTTAAGGTGTATGTATCAATATGTTATTGTTATTATGTCATAGTTCTTATGTATTTTAATGTGCATGTTATTGACTAATGATCCCCATTTGTGATTAGGAAAGTTCTACATGACTTCCATATGAATAAGTATTTAATAGATTCTTGTAAGGAATTTTGGATTTTGTAGAAACTTATATTTATTATCTAAATTTATACGGGTTTTGTGTTATATACATGCATGATTAATATATTATATTTATATGTATGCAATGGTAAGTTTACATATTTTTTATTTTTTAATTATAAAATATATTAATACAATAAATTAAAAACAAAATGTATTCTTTCTCATTAATAGGTCATGTGTGATCTCACATCTTGATGGGACAATCTTCTGCAATTCTTTAAAAAATATTTAGTCATAATTGAATTTTTCTTTCAACCATCAATATCAAGTTATACAGACATGGGTAAATTTTGATGACATTTTCATATATTTAACCTAATCCAAATGCGCATTTTTGCATTTATATAAAAAAAGGCTAAGGGAATGAAATAATTTTACAAAGTTATAGCCCGCCAAATTATAAATCACCTATATTTATTATAGCTTTATCAACATAATCTATTATCTATTTTATAAACAAAATTATTGTTATAAATAATCTCAAAAAAAAGAGAAGACTTTGCAAATGTCAGAGATGATAAAGTATGGAAAGAAGAGAGAATAATACACTACGCCATAAATGGCCTATTGCAACCTTTTGGCATGGGTGTTACCTTCTTGGATGTTATCATAGCTATGAAATTTTTGAGCTATCGCAACCCTGTGTTACCAAAACCACAAAGTGTGTTACTTTAGTTATAAAAGGTGTTACAGTGGGCAACACCATGAGATGTGTTACCATAGAGTATTAATGAACAATTTTTTTATTTAATATAAAATTAATGATTTAATAAATATTTGACTTTAAAAATAATTAAATTTAACAAAATCGTTGAAGTTATCAATGTAAAACCTAAAATTCCATCAAATAATTGAATTGCTGATTTTTCATAAATATTAAATTTTGTTTAGAAATTTCGAATAAAAAGATTTTAAAAAAGTAATATCCAAAAATTATTAAATTTTAACTAAATTCATTAAAAGATTTTAAAAAATATTAAAATTTAACTAAATTCTTTAAATTATTACAATATAATTAATATAAATTCGTAATATTTTTTTGAAAAGAAAATAAAATAAAAGTACAACACAGTAAATTAATGAGATGGGCACACAAAGCGGCAAAACAAAAATTTAGAATTAGGATCAAATACAAGTCTGGAGGAAAATTGGGGTAAATAAAATTCTATCGTTGTAAAAATTAATTTCCCTCAAATAATTGAATTATTTATATTTCATAAATATTAAAAAAACAATAGAAAAAAAATTAAAAAAAATAGAAAAACGTAAAGTAAATTATTGGAATTAGGTTGCATTATTGGGATTGGGCTGAGCGGCAAAACGAAAAGAGAGAGCGGGAAAACGAAAATTTTGTGTTAGGTTATATTTACCCCCAATTCTCTCCCTTCTCTCACTTCTCAATTCTCTCCCTGATTCAATTAATTCCCAAAAAACACAGTCATTCCTGCTCACATCTTCCCTGGCATACCAATAAAACTTGATACACTCACATAAAATATTCACACACTTTCTCTTTTTTCAACATTCTCTGATCTAGGGTTCAAAACTACTCACTATATTCAACCAATTGAACATTTTCAACTTCAGTTACAAGGCCTCTCTCTCTCTCTCTCTCTCTCTCTCTCTCTCTCTCTCTTTAATTCATTGCTCAACTCTTTTCAGGTCAATTTGATTCATCAATTACTACTTAATTTAACCTAGATCTTAAACCCTTTACTTGTATTATGTCTCCGTATTAGTGTAATTTTGTTTATGTTTTTCTTAATTAAAGTTTATGCTCCTTTTATAGTTTTTTCTTTATGTGTTTTCTATGTGCGTAATTAAGTTTTGTTGGAAATTCTGTTACGATGTTTGGGGGTTTTGTTTCCCATTTGTGAATTTAGTGAATTTATTGTTCGGATATTAGTGTAAAAAGTTTATTTTGATTGTCGGTTCTTTCGAAACTTCTAGGGTCTGTTTGCTAACTTGACTTGTAAGTTGAAATTATGTAATTGGTATGTGTTTTTGTTAGTTTTTACTAATAATTAGTCTTATCAGCTTCGTGAGGACTTGAATTTATTCATGTTAATCAAGCATAGCCATTGCTAAGTTATCTTGTGTTCCATCCTCGAAAACCGATATGCTTTCTGCCTTCTTAGCCTCTTACCCCCCCCACAAGATGAGATATATAGATGAAGGAATGAGAATTTTCCTAAAATTTTTTGTATTGTGCTTATAGGATTGTAGGCAGGGGAGTGTTTTCTATCTAACTTTATTTTTTACTCAAGATGTTTTTTTTTGTTTGATTTACCTTGTGCTAATCATTTCATTTTGCAGGATGGAGAACTTGAGTAGCTTCTGGCAGTTGGGTGATGAGCTCCGAGGATTGCAAGTCTCTGATGAACACAAGTGGTCACTGGCTGCTTCAAAATTGGTTGAGCAGACTCGTTCCAAAGTCGAAAAATGGAACAATCTTGATCTTTATAAAGGATCAACTGAAACAAGGCCACGGGAAAATCTTGGGGTGTAGGAAGATAACAGATAATGACACAAGTTATTGAGACCCTCCCAAGAAATGAAGTTCTTGGTGGATACATATTTTTCTGTAATAATGACATAATGCAGGAGGACTTGAAGCGTCAACTATTTGGTAACATTTTGTTGTCTATTTTCAGTGATTTGATTGACTGTTTAGTTTTATTCTTAAATCTGTTCTACTTCCTGGGGTTCAGCTTACTTGAGCTACACTCTATTATTGGAGGTTTATTAGTAACCTAATCAATGTGAGCTCAACTCTATTATGAACTTGTATATAAAAAGGAATCATAAAATGTATTAGGTAAAATGTAAAAGTAGTATTTTATGCACGTTTAAATAGGTGCATAAGTCGTAAAAGACTGATAATCAAGAAGAGGCAACTCTGGAGGTGCTATCTTCTCATATGGCCCGTTTGATAATAAATTTCTGCCATTAGTTGAAGTAGGTTACCCAAGCACCATTGTCTAGTTCATATCTTCTTTGATTTACATTCATGTATGTAGTTTATATTATTAACTTCTCTTCTAGCAAACTAATCTTTATCACTCTAGTTGAGAATCATTAGGTATTGCCTTGGATGTACCTTGAGCGTAGAAGTTAAGTCAATTGTCTAAGAACTCAAAGTTCCATTATATACTGTTTTCAGAAAGCACAATCTTGTTATTGTCTGCATCCACTTCTGCATATTAACTGATGTTATTTTCAGGGCTACCACCAAGATACAGGGACTCGGTTCGTGCAATAACACCTGGCTTACCTCTGTTTCTCTACAACTACACCACTCACCAGTTGCATGATATTTTCGAGGTAATCTCAAGTTCAAACATGCATTTATTTTTTGAATACGCAGTTACGATATGCAGTTACCTTAGATGAAACAGTTATGCTACCACATCTCTACTTTTGTCAATTTCTTTTGAATTTATGTGTTTTTAATTTATGTGTTCATAACAGGAACTCAGGACGGCCTATTGAATGTAGCAGCCCAGCAGACCACATTTCATCCGTCAGAATTTTACACAACCTGTACAGTGGAACCTCCAACTGATTCTCTTAAGCAAGTTACCAGCTGCTGTGCAACCATTAACATATTGTTTAGAGATTTGAGAAGGCAATCAAATATAGTACTTGTACATTTTAATTTATTTTCTTCAATATTGTTGGATTTGATTCGTTGATGTAACTATACTAGTTATGTTTTTGTTGAATGAAATTAGGACTTGAATTGGTTGTTGGTTTATTTGATGGGAAATTCGATATTCAAGTAGTACATTTTTCTTTTATTACATTTATGGTGTTACAATAGGTACAAAGTGTGTTACAATAGGTATATTATTGCATGTGTTGTAGGCCCAAAAAAGTAGGACCCAGATGTGGGCCCCACTCAGATGTGGGCCCCACAGTTGCCCCTTGCAAATTTGTATCATCTTTTGTAACACACAAACTATGTTGCTATAGAGTGTTTAAGATGTTGCTATAGAGGTTTTTTGTAACCACGTTTGCTATGTTACCTTAGGCTGTTTTTTTATGTTACCTTAGATATCTATAGTTACTGCTGAGAACCTAACACATCTGAAGTGTTACCATAGCCCCATTTTTGCCTATGGCAACTTCAAACAAGGGTCTATGCTAACACAGTTTTGGGGTTGCAATAAGCAATCTATGGCGTACTGATATGATTTTATTATAATGAAACTTGTTCTCAACTAGAATAGAAGAGTGCTTATATAACTAACATCAAACAATAATAAAGGAAAATATCCTTACAAGTAAACCAACATAATTATATAACTATCCAATAATATACTAATAATATATAAGTTAATATCCCTCTCAAATTCACGATGCTGAATCGGGAGTTTGCCAAACAAGAAATGGAATCACGTATCCAAATCGAATCCAAAGTTGCAACCACAAAACATGAGCATCCAAACGAATTAAATAAACGGAACATGAATCCAAACAAGTCAAACACTTTCAAAGGAATGTAGAGCTACGCACAAGCACAAAACAAGTGAGAAAAAGAAAAGAGCATCCATGTCATCCAATAACAAACAAAAACAAAATAACAATCCAAGTGTATCCAAACCAAAATCAAAGCTAATAAGAAATTCAATCAGCAAGAGAAGAACCATCCATGTTAACTAATAATCAATCGAAAAAACTTCAAAATTCAAACAAATCTGTAACCAATGAACAAGAAAGAAAAATCCAAACAAACTGCAACCATCAAAACAATACAAATACCGAAACCAAAACTGATTCAACCGATTCCGGATCAAATTGAATCAACCTAGCTCCGATACCATGATAAAATATGGAGAGAATAAAGAATAATATGATTTTATTATAATGAAACTTGTTCTTAATTAGAATAAAAGAAGGTTTATATAGCAAATATCAAACAATAATTAAGGAACATATCCTTACAAGGAAACCAACATAAAATATCCCTCGACCAAATTAGATGAGGCGATGTCCGATGAACTATTTTTTGGCTTGTTGGGTATACTCAAACTCCTAATAGATAATGATATTATTACAATTCCAAAGCTTACTCTTTAATTTAAGATAAAATATTAGATTAAAATTTATTCCATGACAATAGATAAGCTCTTTATCACTTAAGTTATCTAATCACGCTCAAAAGATATCTTTATTATAAAAAATAAAGAGAAAATAATTAATTATTTTTTATGATTTAATATAAAATATATTAAAAATAAGTAATGAGGGCGAAAATCCTAATAATTTAAGAAATTACTACAATTTTCTCCCATATTTCTTAGATTCTAATCTAAGAATACAAATAGTTAATTTATTGTAGCTGTTCTAATTATATATACAAAATATAAAGGTTTCATGCACATGTAAATTTAAATCTATGAAAATTTTATGATGTGTATAAAGTTTTGTAAGATATCATTTTCATGTAATTAACATTTTTTACAAGTTATTAAAAGAAATAATCATATTATAATTTTTTCTGCATCGTAAAACTAAAATGATACTGGTGTTCCTTCAAACAAACTAAAGTAGAACCTTCTAAATGTATTTAATAAGAAAAATGCTAGTAAATCAAACAAAATTTTTAATAAAAAACCCCCAAATATCATGTTTCTTTTTATTATTAATTAATATTATAATTAATCCACCTTCTTTTATATGAATTCCACCAATTTTACAACTTAATATTTGGAGAGTTATTTGAAGATTTTGTTTGATTTAGGAACATTACACCCGATGATGCATATCTTTTTAACAAATTTCAAAGTTTCAAAAACATATCCTAATAAAACCATAAAAATCAACCATAATACTGTGAAACATTATTCGGTCAAAACATATATATACCATAACAAGAACAATTGGCAGATTTCAGAAAAGACATGTGTTGTTTGTTTGATGTAAAATAATTCCTTTGTAGAAAATTTAATCAAAAGTAAATGTAATATTGTGAAAGTAAAAGAAAAAGTAATGAAAAGCTAAATTAAAATATTACGTATAATCTCAAAATATCGAAAAAATATTTTACAAACATCATCTTACCTAAAATTTGAAAAACAATGTTTTATGCCACATAAATATAATTAAATTAGTCTATGACTTGAGATATTATTTTACAGGTATCATTCACCTTCAAGGATGTCCATTCAATGAGAACAATTACTCCGCAATAAAGTAAATTTCATAAAACAATTCATAACTATCGCATTTACACTCAAGGAATTTATTAAAAAAAAAGTTGTGATAACTTCAAATAAAATAAAGAGTATTAATACTCAAAGTTTCCTATTTCTGATAATTTACTTAAAAGGAGTTATCTATCTACATAATAAACTTTGCAAAATGCCACACATCGACCTTTGTTTGACCTGAAGTACGGAACCACCTACCTTAAACATGAATACTGGTATATCAATCCAATAACTGTAGATCATTAAAACCTAACTGCAATGTGCATTAAGAACTGGGCCAGAGGGATCTAAGTCTGGAAGCGAGTTTTATACTTTTATAGTAATCCCTAAGCTGAACAAATCTGAAAATCATCCAGTTGAAAGATTAGTATTTTTAATGATCTCATCCTACAGAACTCCAATCAAATATCCTCATATGCTTGGCATATATAGCTCTTAACAACATTGTAACCTGTTTCTTAAGGTACAAAGAGTACGTCAAGAGCATCACTATTACCTTTGTGCATCTTTCTTAAGACCTGGTGTACCCTCAAACAGACCTGACAAACTCTCAGGAGCAACAAGACATTGGACATGCTGGAAAGAAAAAAGTTAAGAGGTATATTAAAAGGTAGCCAAACACTATCTTGGTACATAATTAGATGACCACTTACATGCCCAATAACTCAAGTTTTTCATCAACTGAAGGTGCATTGAAACTGCGCACAAAATCCCCATATTCAGTGATGTCACGCTTAAGCCGCAGTCCTCTGCTATTAAGAAAAGGCATAAGACAGGCCAATCAACACAAAATTCCAATTGGTTTAGCATGCATGCATGCACACATTGAATTTTTAAAATATATTTGGCCTAAGCAACATCAATCTATGTGAGTTTTGCTTAATTCTTTTGAGTAGTAACAAGCAAGTTGATTTTATATATGGTGAGATCCTATGCAATATATTCAATGTGTTATATATAGTTTTTTGAAAAGTAAAAATGTTCATATATATATATATATATATATATATATATATATATATATATATATATATACTTGTACTTGGAATCCCACTTCTAAGCTCTTAATTATTTAGAAAAAATTGGATTATACGTTATAAGATATATCACATGAAAATGCAATGCAGTAAACACAACAATGTAGTTTACAGAATAATCATAAATCAACATGTTACCTCGGATTAAAGGTGAACTTTTTCCAATGATTAAGCAGACCTTTGTGGAAGCGGTTTCCCTTGAATCAACAAAGTGGCAGTGTTATGACATAAAATATAGTAGTATAGGTCGATATAAAGTAGTGGTATGTTCTAAAAAGATTGCTGCAATTAAAGAAGATTACAAGTGTATGGTAGGTAAGATTTTATTTTCTTTTCACAGAACATAATGGACTATATGCACAGTTTAAAACTTTTCATAAATTTGAACTATTTTGTGCAGTCACGATATAGTAAATGCTGTAATGGAAAGGTATGCACATCAACCTTGTTATGAACACCACAGGCATTATCACAATGCACAAAAGTTCTGAAATGTAAAATCATTAAAAAATTTTGTTAAAGGAATATTTGTATTACCCAACAAGAAAATACATCAACTCATTAAAGTACTGCTAAGATTCAAAGGTTAAAATTTCCATACCAATTTAGTCAGGAAAGCTTGTTTGTTAAGACCATCTAGTGCAGTGAAAGCTGCCTCAAGCACACGGGAAAGATACACAACAACGCTACCAAGGAGCGAATTCAGGCAATATAACAAATCAGAGAAATACAAATATAAATTGAAATAAGCATCACCACTTGGTACCAAAGTTGGCGAAGGAAAATAAATAAATCATGTAAATAAATCATTTTTTCCAGGAGCAATATTGAGAAACTACATAGTTCAAGGAAACTCATGTATGATGCGGAGAACATAATCAAGCATTTAAATTAATAGTAGTAACAAAATATATACCCAAACGGGTGAAATCGTCTATAAAGGTAACAAAATATTTGTAATGTTATGAGAAATCACAGGTGCAACGCCCTATACAAATCGCTCGGTCTCGTTCATCTTCCACACAAAATGTTCTATTAATTTTACACCATCCAGCAGATTTCTTAAAATTCCTGTGCAATTTAACTCTTTACATGCAGAAAATAGATCAAATAGAATTTCAATACTTTTTTTTTCATTTTTATACTATTGTGAAACCAATAGAATTTCAATGCTTGATACAATTGAAACTAGAAATGCAATTCGAGTCAAGCGGAGTAGCTCGGGCTCGAACTAGTTTATTAAAACTCGGCTTGGCTCGAGCTGGAACATAAGTAAGAGCTGATTTAAATAAACGAGTCGAGTATTTTTCCGAACCATATTAAGCCCGGCTCAAACCCGAAAACCCGGCTCGATTCGATCTCGAACTCGTTTATAATTACATCAAATTATTATTAAAATATTATATTTGATATTTTAAATTAGATAATAAATATATTTTATTAATTTTTGATAATTTTAAATTGACAAGCTCGTGAGTATACCCGGTTCGGTTCATTTATACTCGGCTCGATTTGTCCGCGAGTTTACTTGACTTGACTCATAAATTAAACGAGTCGAGTTCGGTGAAAGATTTGAGCTTGTTTATGTTAAACGAGCGGCACTCGTTTAAAAATACCCAAACTTGAATTCATTTATTAAATATTAGACTCGACTCGATTTACAACCTAATTTAAACTGCATGAAATGGCAATATCTTCATTAAATGAGATTTATATCAAATTTAATTTAGTAATTTTAAAATTATTTTTAATCTAATTAATATAAAAACAAAAAGGCACGAAAATTATCAGGAGGTGTTTGGTTCGAGCTGAGGAAACTGAATAGAATTTTGAAAGGGAAACGAGGAAAAGAAAGGAATGTTCCTAAATTGTTTTACAAGTTTAATTTTGATCCAAAAATGGAATGAAAATTATATCAAAATTAATTTTAATTTATAAAAACTAAATCAAATTTTGGTTTAATTTTAAAAATAAATTACATGTTAATCTATGTTTTAATGATTTAACATATGAATTATATTTGAAAATGGAAAAGAAATTAGGTTAGGGACAAACCCACCTAGTAGGAGTGGGGAATTAGATTTGAGGTGTATTGGGGAAATATAAAACAAAAAGGTTTCAGGTCTGATGGTGTAATTTGTTACCCATTTATCTAAAGAAAGCGTTTAAAATATTTTTCTTGAGTTTTACCTTTTTCATCTTTTTATTAATTTTTTTTTTGCATTAAGTAGATCTTAATGACATCTGAATTAGTCATTAATTACACTTATCAAATACATACATATTAAATTAACTTCATTTTATTTATATAAAAATTAACAAACTTTATTTGAGCATTATAATTATTATTTCAATATATTATATTAATTATATTACGAATTAAGATCATTCTTATGTAAATTGACGACTTAAAATTGTTTACATTGCATCATTTTTTATTTCATATTCATAATCGCTACAATTTTTTTTCAAACGATTGTAGGATCAAACCTTAACTTCTTAAGTAACTTTTATATCAGTGACTGTGGGAATCGTTATAAGTTATGAAAGTATATAAATCTTTAGATTAAAATCTAGAATTTATATACAAATAACATTGACAACTTTTTACTTTTACGCATAATAAACTTAACCAATTTTTTAACCGATTAAATCGATAAAAAAGTTATACTCATGTTGTTTCATTATATTGTGAAAAAATAAATTAATATTCTAATTAAACAAATTCTTATACAATTATTGAGCATGTATGTTAGAGAGGGGTGTTGGGTTTAAAAAATGTTATTTAATTAATTTTATATTTATAATTTTAATGTAAAGATCATGTTCGTATTATAATTGTTATTTTTCATGTTTATGATTTTTTTAATATTATTAAAATTCTAGATATGTAGTGAGAGTATTATTACAACTAATAATTCATAGAAATTATTTTAAATCACTTTTTTAGAAAATTCTTAAAATATCTATTAATGATTTTAAATAATAAAAATTGATTTATTTATTTTAATACTTAAAAAAAAAATTATTAACATCGCAAACCCGGCTAAATTTCCTAATTTTTATAAAACAAACACAAACCAAAACAAAAAATCCAATCGATTCCCTTTTCCTTTTTTAATTACCTTCAATCATAGTGCCCTTAAATACATTTGGAAAATGCTAGGTATCTCAAAACAGTTCCTGGAATTTTTTTTCCAAATGTTGAATAGAATTTTTTTCCCAAATTTGGAATTTTTTTCCCCAAGGACTAGGTAACTTTCTTATAATAACTAGCATTTTGCCCGTACTTCGTACACGACATCTTATTTAATTTAAAATGACAATACCAAAAATTTTGTTAGGTCCCGTAAGAGGGCTATATTAAGCTAGAAGGGGGGGTTGAATAGATTAATTACCAATTAAAAATTATTATGGCGTTTTTAAAATATTTCTTTTTTTTTAAATATTTTACCGAGTCGTTAGCAGTTTATAAGTGCGGAAAATAAACGACAAGTAAAGAAAATACCACGCAGGAGTTTTTATCCTGGTTCGCGATGACGCAACCCCGAGCTCCTATCCGGACTCGAGATTTTACCTTAAAAATAAACTCGCTCCTTTAGTAGGCGGAGAAGCCTTTACAACCCGACAAATATATATCTTGGTGCGTAACTACCCGTCACCACCTCAAAATAAATGTACACAAATACAAGACTCGTCTTGGTGCGTAACTTTCCGTCACCACCTCAAAGTCGTTGTAAACACCTACACAACTTATCTTAGACAATAACTCCCCGCTATTTCTTCAAAGTTGTTGTAGAACCTTTGGTGTAGACTATTGATTCTTGGCTTTGGTCGGTCTTGGGTCTTAGATGAAAGGTCTCGGGTCTTTCCTCTTCTTCACGGTGCGAAGACTACTAACTCCCCGTTAGTACGTCTAGGACTTGGGTCTTAGAACGAGAATCACCTCACTTCAACTTCACCTCACTACAAAAGTTAGACAAACAATATCTACGAAACAAATATGGGTTAAGCAAGATATATTATAAGATCGTGCAAAACTAGCGTGTTACGGCGCTAGCCACGAAGGACGCTTAATATGCGTTAAAATATTGTTCGACTCACAAGTGTGAGGATGAGAAGAAAATTCAACTTGCAAGTGCAAGGATGATAAAGAAAATTCAACTCGCAAGTGCGAGGACCGTGAAAGAACGCTATTACACGTTAGCTATATGCGTAGTGCGGAAAATAGTAAATAACGACAAGGGTTAAGTCACACGAGTGGACTTTACGCACAAGCGGTATTAGAACGTTAATATTCAATTAAGAATATTAAGTTATATCTTGATTTTAACTTCTTCACGAAGTTTATGTGATACGAAGTATTCCTGTAAAGAATGTCCCACGGAGCACTGTAGATGCTAGTTACGAATCCGTAAGAATACTTAATCG
This sequence comes from Saposhnikovia divaricata, assembly GCA_036435485.1. Classification (NCBI taxonomy): domain Eukaryota; kingdom Viridiplantae; phylum Streptophyta; class Magnoliopsida; order Apiales; family Apiaceae; genus Saposhnikovia; species Saposhnikovia divaricata. The sequence continues at coordinate 55,238,869 of CM071598.1, forward strand.
TAGCACTTTGACGTGTGTCAAATATGCAAGTCTTTTTAAGCTCTAGGCTTAAGACTTTTAAGATGTATACTTGCTAGTTGACTAAAGTCAATGTCAAAGTATAATCTTCTTTGTAACTTCTTCCACTAAAAAAGTTTATGGCCACGTAAAATAAAACGTAAATAAAACAAGTGGCTAAACTTGTGCTTAAAGAAGTTTAAGTTGAACGAAGTATTCCTTTAAAGAATATCCCACGGAGCATTGTAGATGCTAGTTGGGAACCCATAATGTAATAACCGTAAATTTTCGAAATAGATTTTTATTTTTAGCCGAATTTTTTTAGTCTCGTTTTAATTAGTCAGCGGGAGAAAAACGAAATCTTTTTATTAAATAATTATATTAAATATTTGCAATCAATTTGTCCCCCATTTGCTTTAATTCTTTTTATTTATTAATTACCACTTACCAAAACAATAATTATGTTTATACCACTAAATATTCTACAATAATTTTGCCCCCATGATTTAATCTTTTTAAATTTTTATTACAAGCATTAACAACTTCATGATTATAAGAGTAGTGCATATTTTTAGTAATAGCAAAACCGAATAAAACTAACACAGCACAGGGCGCACAGCTATTCTTTTCCTTCTAAACAAAAACCAAACTCGGTTCAATATATAAAAACACAAGTCCTGTCCTTGTTTAACAAACACAAGTTCTGTGTTTTTTTAACCAAACACCAAAACTGGACTTAGTTCTTTCTCAACAAACCATTCATATATTCATTTAATCGCGGTTATAATCACAGGGTAGGAGTTTATTTCTTTTCTTCCTGTTATTGTCTTTAATTCTTTCTTCGATTTCGTTTGCTTGTTTTGTGTTGATATCTCGTATGGTACTTGATTGGTCGATGGCTGGTTGGGTTCGACTTCGGTCGAATTGACGATGGTGGTGGTGGCGTGTTTAGGGAGGTACGGGGAGAGAGTCGAAGGGCGGAGGGAGAGATAAGGAGTGAGATTGAGGGCGGTGAGATGAGAGATTGATGGTTGTCGATGTGGTTGTCGAAATCAGTGGGGGGGGTAGTACGGTGGTGATGGATGATTGAAGAGAGGGATTAGGGAGGTGATATTGTGTTTGTGGCAGAAAGAGAGGAGTGAATAGAGGTTGAGATGAGAGAGTTGTGGGGGTTGTTGTGTTGGTGTCGGTCGAAGAGGGAGAGGGACAACGGGAGAAAACGGGGAGGGAGGTTGGGAGGAAGAAAGGGAGACGGAGAGGGGGAAGAGAGGTCGAGAAACAAGAGGAGTACGGAGGGGAAATTGTGGTGGTGGTGGTGATAAGAGAGGATGAAGAGAGATTAGGATGAGATTAATTGTGGTTGTATTGTTGTTGTTGCCGTGTGTTGGTGGTTTCGACGGAGAGAGAGTGGAGAGATAAGGAGAGAGGAGGGGAGAGATTGTGAGAGAGATTGGATGCAGGGGAGAGAGAGAGGGAGAGAGAGAGAGAGAGAGAGAGAGAGAGAGAGAGAGAGAGAGAGACTGGGAGAGAGACTGGGAGAGATGCAGGGGAGGGGAAATGAAACAGGTGGGGCCCACACGGTGGGACCCACATCAATGTGAAATTGCTGTTAAAATGTATTATTAACGTACTTTTGGTTCGTTATATTATAATCGGGATTTAATTGTTTCGTTAAAAATGGATTATTAATTAATTTGGTTAGTAATTAATAATTTATTTAAATTGGTTTAGTTAATTAATTAATTAAATAAGATTTTAGATGTAATTTAGAATTTATTTATTTATTAATTAAATAAGTGATATTATGTGATTTTGAGAGTAAATTAGATATTTATTATTTTGCAATAAAAAGGGATTAACAAAATGGATTATGAATTTGTTGATAAAAAGAAGAATATTTGTGAAATAAATAGAATAAAATATGTTTTATTTGGAAAAGCTGTTTTAATATTTTCCGGTTTATTTTAATTAACCGGATCGAGTCAGATTTAATTTAGGGATTTAAAAATTTGTTTTATATTATTAATGAGTTTAGTAGAATTTGTGAGATTTCTTTTAATTAGAATTCTTTGACAATTAGTTTAAAAATGAGAATAATAAATATGGTTTTAAATTGAATAAAAACGGATGTTTGAATTTTTCATTTTGAGTAAGAATTTAGATTTCCAGATATTAAAAATAGGATACATTCCCCAGATTTAATTCCTGTGTTCGAATAAATAATTATTTATCCCGAAATTAATTTCTGTTATTTATTCCGGAGATTTTTATGAGATATTATTTTATTATTAACTAGATTATCGGATCGGGAGTATTTTATTCTGAAGAATCGCTTACGTATTTCTGGTTGCTATTTTTTAGAAAATAATTCTCGAGACGTAGATCGACGCCAAGTTCACGGGTAGAGTATATATTTTAGCTTCATTCATTTGCACTTCGTGATCGAGGCAAGTTCGTTCTTACCCTAACTTTTGGAAACTGTGAATTTCTGTTCGTGTTATTTAATTCCTTAATTATTTTGAGATGTTATATATTGAGATTATCTGTTGCTCTATATGATGCAATAATTTCTTTTGAGAATTATTTCTTGTTAAATATTATTATATTGTCAAGTTAGTTTATTTGAGAATTATAATCCCTATATGCGTAGAAACAATTTAATTGATATCGGGTCGATCTCATTAATTCGAGACGACTATTATTTTATTCAGTGAAACTAATCTCATTCGTCCGAGATAGTTAAATTTATTCTTTTCGATTGAATTTATTGTACAAATTCAATCGTTATTTATTGATTATCTTTTAGTTAGTTCCTCGTTTGAACTAACCGATAGGAATTTAAAAATTATAATTATTAGAGATTTTTATTCGTCGATCAAGTGAAAAATATTCTATTTACACGTTCATCAATGTTGAGTATTATAAATATCGAGAAGTACTATTTGTTCAGTACGACTCCCAATTACTTTAATCTTAGGACTATTCTCATAGATTCGAGATAGTCGATTTTATTGTCAAGGTTTGGCATTTTGTTCATGTCAACCGATAAATTATTATTGAGGATTTACATCAGTCCATTGTTCGGATTGGTGGTGAAATTGAGTCATACTGGCAGTCCGCCAGATTTGTAAATATTTTCTGAAAGAGTTATCTCAAGTTGTCTGTACCCAACTATTCGGGAATTCTGTATTCTACTGGTCAATTTTGGGCAAGAGGCCCTTTATAGAGAAAGAGAGACTCGTGTACCGTTTTACGGACCCGAGAATATTTAGGCATTCGTTGCCTTGGTTGAATTGATAACCATTATGATGCTAGCATTCATACATATATATTATAGTTGATATCGTATTGTAGCCGTGATCGGGCGAAGTGCGGTGTCATCGGAGGCCGGTATTCTTGGTTGGTTAGTTGATCGCCCCACCGAGATACGGAGAGGTGGAAGACCAGTTCATTCTTACATCATGGGTTATCAGAGTTATATCAAATAAGTCTTTTGAGTATTCTGTTTTGAGATGAGTTTTGAGCCTTTCAAGTATGAAATTTTTCAAGATAAATTTGAGTCAAATCACATTGTTTCATTCGATATTAAAATTTTGAGTACTTATTTCGGTAAACCTTATTATATTTATATACCGAGCGAGAAGAGAACTTGCTGAGCACTATAGTTGCTCATTCTTGCTTTACAACATTTTGTTCAGCTGTCAAGACGGAGAAAGGCGAGACGTCCAGCCAGGGCTATAAAGGGAAAGGGAAAGCGCAAGGCTATGGCGACAACAATTAGAAGATCCAACTGGAATCTTTATATTTCTACTGATGTGAACCTTTGTAACATATTAATTCGAGATGTATCAAGTTGTTTTGTATTATACTGTGAAGACGATCTTGGACCTGCGGAGTGGGACATTTTATGCTCCGTTGTATTATATATTTTGCTTTGTTATTGCGTAACTTGTGCTACAGGATATTGAGACAATGTGACGACCCGGGTCCCCTGTCAGGGTGGATTTGGGGGCGTTACAGTTTTGGTATCAAAGCTTTAGTTATATTTTTAGGAATCGTACTTGGAGTATAACCCGATGCGAGCATTTAGAGATATAATACGAACCTAGAACTATAACGCGACGTGAGAATTTAGAGATATGATACGAAGTTGAGATTTTGGCACTAAGCGCCTTACGCCTTTATATATATTTATAGGCATAGCTAGTTGATTGAAACCTGACCGAGATTTTCGTACTTTTGTAGATGTCTACTTCCAGACCAGCAGATTTCCGTTCTACCCGAGATAGATCTCCTACACCTTACCCGCATGGACCACTTAGCTCAGGTTCAGACAGTGACCCGTCTGAAGAATTTATGCTGATGGTTAGTGACACGGAGGATTCTTCAGTTCAGATCCTTACACCTTCTCCTCCACATGTGATAGATTTAGTAGATTCTCCTGACCAGATCATTGAGATAGTCGATTCTCCTCCACCAGTGATTGATTTAGAGGCTCCTACCCCTGAGACGTTCAGAGTTGAGACCCCAGTGCCCGAGATTACTGATCCAGTTGACGAGAGCCAGCTTTCACCCGTCCGTATTGAGGTTGTACCTACCTTGTCAGCTCCAGTATCCGGAGTTGATGTACCTACAGGAGTAGCAGCTCTTGCTGAGTTGTTTACTTTACCTGTTCCCGTATATGCTTCGACGCCGACAGTCCCTACCGTGCCTGACTACATGTTTCCCCCTGTCAGTGCCATGCCTGCTTGTGATACTACTCCTCCTGCACCTGCTATACATATCCCTGCTTCAGAGGTGATTATCTCATCTGCTCCACCTTTCCCAGCACAGCCAGTTGGTATGTCCACGCAGCCGAGAGGGGATCGAGGGCCTGTACCTTGGATGGTTCATGATTATCTTTTCCAGCAGTTTCGATGGGCATGGCTTCGTTATGAGAAGGTTTTTGTCACTAGAGATGCTATATTGCGATTACTGTCGGTCGACCCTACCACAGTTCATGGAGGAGGCAGCTTGCTTGTGAGGAATGTTCCTATGGAGATCGTACATCAGATCTCTATTGCTATTCTGACTGGGCTACAGACTGATCTCACAGCCCTACCATCCTCTAGTACAGGAGCCGTGGATCGCAATGCTGTTACAGAGTTGATTGCCAGAGCTATCGAGGAGTTCCAGGGACGCGTGGGTGAGATGTTTGGCCGTTGAGACCGTAGCTGATATTGTAGCTTAGGCTTGTTCTTGATGACCCACTTTCTGTATAGTGATGCATTAGATTTGTTTGCATTATGGTGTTTATGTATGAGTTGGCTAGCTTGTATCAGATGTATGCATTAAACGTACCTTATGGTACCATGATGGATTATATGTGGATATTAATATTTTTGCACCCTTACCTGTTTCAGATTTATTATTGTTGTTGCGCTTTACTAATAGTACTCCTGTAAAAAAAAAAAAAAAAAAAAAAAAAAATATTGTGACACATGAGATATATCTTCAGCATTTTCAGAAATTCGACATAAGATTTTAAGAGTTTACGTTACCAGCACCGATATTCTGTTATAATTTTACCTAGTTTGACCAAGCTCCTGTTTTCAATTTTAATAGAAAAAAAATGGCACCAAAAAGAGGAAGACCCGCAAAGAATCCTCGTCCTCAACCCGAGGTGAATCCAGGGAATGAGGTTCCACCTCATAACCAAGTTCCAAACCCGGAACCACAACTCGCTCGAGGTCCCAACCAAGAAAATAACCCGATGAGTCTACTTATGAACTTTCTTATTCAGCATACCCAGAACCCTCAGCCTCAGCTATACCAAAATGTAGGAGGGAATCCACCTCTAGCTCAACTGACCCAAACTACTGTGAGTTTCAAATCATTCAAATCCTTGAGTCCACCTGAGTTTAAAGGTACCACTAACCCAGTGGAAGCTAGAATCTGGTTACGTGAAATAGAGAAGACCTTTGAGATCGTAGGGGTAGAAGAAGAGAAGAAAACCATCTTTGCAGCCTACATGTTAAAAGGTGAAGCGAATTATTGGTGGGAATCAAAGAGAGCAATGGAAGGGAACGTAGTCATACCCTGGACCAGGTTCACGCAGCTATTTTTAGAGAAATATTTTCCTAAATACTTGGAGAGCCAAATGGAGGTCAAGTTTCTGGAACTCAAGCAAGGCAACATGACTGTAGCTGAATATGAAGCCAAGTTTTCAGAACTCTCTAGGTTTGTGCCTTACCATGTGGATACAGACGAAAAGAGAGCTAAACGTTTTCAACTAGGGCTGAAGCCGTGGATCCAGAATCGAGTTGCGGTCCTAGAAATCACCAACTATGCTACTGTGGTTCAAAAAGCATCTATTGTGGAAAGTGGATCTGAGTTGTACTCAAAGGACAAGGATATGAAGAAAAGGAAGTTTCAGAATCGTGGAAATAATTTTGAGAGGAAGCCGGACGATCGGAATGGAAAGAGACCTTTTGTGAAGCGGGAAGACAGAAACAATGATACAAAGAGAACTGAGAATCAAGACACTAGGGGAAACAATCAAAAGTCCAGACCCCCTCAGGCAGCCAATTTAATTCAAGGAAGGCCACCGCTACCTGAATGCAAAACGTGTGGAAGGAAGCACCCAGGACCATGTAATCTGGCCAACATTGTTTGTTACAACTGTGGACAAAAAGGGCATTATTCTTCTCACTGTAAGGATAAGGCCGTTACTTGTTTCAATTGCGGAAAGAACGGACATATTGCACGAGATTGCAAGTCACCACCAAAGGAGACAAATGCACCTAGACTCATGGCACCTCCCAGCAACAAGCCAACTGCTCGTACTTTCAACATGACGGTGAAGGATGCTATTGCTGATAGTGATGTGATTGCAGGTACACTTTTAGTCAATTCTGTAGATGCATGTGTTTTGTTTGATTCGGGAGCAACAAAATCTTTCATATCGGAGAATTTTAGGAATAAATTGGATATTCAGTCCGCACCATTAGGGGAGACATTGATTATAGAAGTAGCAAATCAGGAAAAAGTCCCTGTAGATCAGATATGTCCAGATTGTGGAATCGAAATCCAAGGACAACGTTTCGAAGCAGACCTTCTTTCTTTTAATTTAGGGGAGTTTGATATAATTCTGGGAATGGATTGGTTGACACGTTATGATGCCCAAATCAATTGTCGGCGTAAGTGGGTTAGTGTAAAGGGACCCAACGGCAAAAGAATACAATTTCGCGGAAGGAAACCTACTAGTAATTTTCTGACTTTGATTCAAGCAAAGAAACTACTAAGAAGTGGGTGTCAAGCCTACTTAGCTTATGTGGTTGACAACGAGAAGCAAGCCCCTGCCATTGATGAAATCCCTGTAGTAAATCAATTCGAAGATGTTTTTCCTGAAGAGTTACCTGGATTACCGCCCGACAGAGAAATAGAATTCAATATCGATCTTGCCCCGGGAACTGCACCAATTTCCAAAGCACCATACCGTATGGCTCCCGTTGAGATGAAGGAGTTGGCTACCCAACTGCAAGAATTACTTGACAAAGGCGTAATCAGACCAAGTGTATCCCCGTGGGGAGCTCCAGTGCTGTTCGTGAAAAAGAAGGACGGATCTATGCGACTATGCATTGATTATCGTGAGTTGAACAAGATGACCATCAAGAATAAGTACCCTTTACCTCGAATCGACGATCTGTTTGACCAACTTAAGGGAGCTACATGTTTTTCAAAGATTGATTTGAGATCCGGTTATCATCAACTAAAGATCAAGCCTGAGGATATTCCTAAGACTGCCTTTAGGACTCGATATGGACATTACGAATTCTTAGTCATGTCTTTTGGATTGACGAATGCGCCAGCTGCTTTTATGGATTTGATGAATCGTGTGTTCAAGAGATACTTGGACAAGTTCGTGATTGTATTTATTGATGACATCCTGATATACTCGAAGTCTCCTGAGGAACATGCTGAACACCTCCGTCTAGTTCTGGAAACGCTGCGGAAGGAAAAGTTATATGCGAAATTCTCGAAGTGTGAATTCTGGCTAAAAGAAGTTCAATTTTTGGGACACATTGTAAGCGGCGAAGGGATTTCTGTAGACCCCGCAAAGATAGAAGCTGTAGCAGATTGGGAGAGACCCAAGACTCCCACCGAAGTTAGAAGTTTCCTTGGTTTGGCCGGATACTATCGAAGGTTCGTGAAGGATTTCTCAAAGATAGCTACGCCACTGACTCGACTTACCAGAAAGAGTGAAAAGTTCGAATGGACCCCCAAATGTGAAGATAGCTTTCAAGAATTGAAGAAGAGATTGACTACTGCCCCGGTGTTGACCTTACCCGATGAGAAAGGCGATTTCGTAATTTACAGCGACGCTTCTCACAAGGGTTTAGGATGTGTTTTGATGCAACACGGAAAAGTAATAGCTTATGCCTCTCGGCAACTGAAGGAGTATGAGTCCCGTTACCCTACTCATGATTTGGAACTTGCTGCTATTGTTTTCGCACTCAAGATTTGGAGACATTACCTTTACGGAGAGAAATGCGAGATTTACACGGATCACAAGAGCTTAAAGTATATATTCACGCAGAAGGAATTAAACATGAGACAAAGAAGATGGTTGGAGTTGATCAAAGACTATGATTGCTCGATAAACTATCACCCAAGGAAGGCTAATGTTGTAGCTGATGCATTAAGTAGAAAGGAAAGACTAAACCTGTTGACAACCTCAGAAGAATTGGTTAGAGAATTTGAGAGGATGGAATTAGAAGTCAAGATCCCAGTCCAAAACAATGAAAGAGTTTACAGCATTCAGTTTCAACCAGAGCTACTCGAGAAGATTCGACGTTGTCAAGAGCAAGTGATGGAAGAAAGAAGATCAGAGTTGACCGGAGAAGAATTTCTAAGTTCAAAAGATGAAAAGGGAATTAAGCGATTTGCATCGAGAATATGGATTCCTAATGTTACAGAGTTGAAGGAAGAAATTATGAGCGAAGCGCATAACTCGAGATATTCCATTCACCCAGGGAGCACAAAAATGTATCAAGACATCAAGTTGAATTATTGGTGGCCCAACATGAAGAGGGAGATTGCAGAATGGGTAAGTAAGTGTTTGACATGTCAGAAAGTGAAGGCAGAACATCAACGACCAAGTGGACTTCTACAACCTTTAGAGATACCAGAGTGGAAATGGGAGCATATCACCATGGATTTTGTCGTAGGATTGCCCCGAACTAGAGCCAGTCATGATGCGATCTGGGTTATCGTCGATAGACTCACTAAATCTGCGCATTTCCTACCAATTAGTGATAAGTATTCCGTTGAGAGATTGGTGAACATATACCTAAAGGAAATTGTAGTTCGTCACGGAGTGCCTGTTTCGATTGTATCTGATAGAGATGCCCGTTTTACTTCTCGATTTTGGAAAAGTTTTCAAGAATGTCTTGGCACGAAGTTAAATCTGAGCACTGCTTATCATCCACAGACCGATGGACAAAGTGAAAGGACGATTCAAACAGTTGAAGATATGTTAAGAGCCTGTGCACTTGATTTTAAAGGAAGTTGGGATGAGCATTTGCCCCTAGTCGAGTTTGCTTACAACAATAGTTACCATTCGAGCATATGTATGGCACCTTATGAAGCTTTGTACGGAAGGAAGTGTAGATCACCTTTATATTGGGATGAAGTAGGAGAAAGGAAGATACTAGGACCGGAATTACTTCAACAAACTAAGCAAGCAACCGAGGTTATTCGAAAAAGGTTAGTTGCAGCTCAAGATCGACAGAGGAAGTATGCAAATCAAAAGAGGAAAGACAAAGCGTTTGAAGTGGGAGATAAAGTGATGTTAAAAGTTTCACCTTGGAAAGGAGTAATGAGATTCGGAAAGAAAGGCAAGTTAAGTCCCAGGTATATAGGACCCTTCGAGATTCTTAAGAAGATAGGACCACTAGCTTACCAGTTGGCCTTACCTCCAGACCTTCAGCATGTCCACGATGTGTTTCATGTTTCTGCGTTAAGAGAGTACCATTCTGATTTCAGGCACGTTATAACCTACGAACCAGTGGAAATTCGCCCCGATTTGACATACGAAGAAAAGCCAGTGGAGATCCTAGATTACAAAGTGCAAGAGTTAAGAACTAAGAAAGTGAATTTAGTGAAAGTACTTTGGAGAAACCACCAAGTGGAGGAAGCCACGTGGGAATTAGAAAGTGAAATGCGGAATAAATATCCGGAATTGTTTAGTGCATAGTTTTGATTCCGAGGACGGAATCCTATAAGGGGGGAAGACTGTAATAACCGTAAATTTTCGAAATAGATTTTTATTTTTAGCCGAATTTTTTAGTCTCGTTTTAATTAGTCAGCGGGAGAAAAACGAAATCTTTTTATTAAATAATTATATTAAATATTTGCAATCAATTTGTCCCCCATTTGCTTTAATTCTTTTTATTTATTAATTACCACTTACCAAAACAATAATTATGTTTATACCACTAAATATTCTACAATAATTTTGCCCCCATGATTTAATCTTTTTAAATTTTTATTACAAGCATTAACAACTTCATGATTATAAGAGTAGTGCATATTTTTAGTAATAGCAAAACCGAATAAAACTAACACAGCACAGGGCGCACAGCTATTCTTTTCCTTCTAAACAAAAACCAAACTCGGTTCAATATATAAAAACACAAGTCCTGTCCTTGTTTAACAAACACAAGTTCTGTGTTTTTTTTACCAAACACCAAAACTGGACTTAGTTCTTTCTCAACAAACCATTCATATATTCATTTAATCGCGGTTATAATCACAGGGTAGGAGTTTATTTCTTTTCTTCCTGTTATTGTCTTTAATTCTTTCTTCGATTTCGTTTGCTTGTTTTGTGTTGATATCTCGTATGGTACTTGATTGGTCGATGGCTGGTTGGGTTCGACTTCGGTCGAATTGACGATGGTGGTGGTGGCGTGTTTAGGGAGGTACGGGGAGAGAGTCGAAGGGCGGAGGGAGAGATAAGGAGTGAGATTGAGGGCGGTGAGATGAGAGATTGATGGTTGTCGATGTGGTTGTCGAAATCAGTGGGGGGGTAGTACGGTGGTGATGGATGATTGAAGAGAGGGATTAGGGAGGTGATATTGTGTTTGTGGCAGAAAGAGAGGAGTGAATAGAGGTTGAGATGAGAGAGTTGTGGGGGTTGTTGTGTTGGTGTCGGTCGAAGAGGGAGAGGGACAACGGGAGAAAACGGGGAGGGAGGTTGGGAGGAAGAAAGGGAGACGGAGAGGGGGAAGAGAGGTCGAGAAACAAGAGGAGTACGGAGGGGAAATTGTGGTGGTGGTGGTGATAAGAGAGGATGAAGAGAGATTAGGATGAGATTAATTGTGGTTGTATTGTTGTTGTTGCCGTGTGTTGGTGGTTTCGACGGAGAGAGAGTGGAGAGATAAGGAGAGAGGAGGGGAGAGATTGTGAGAGAGATTGGATGCAGGGGAGAGAGAGAGGGAAAGAGAGAGAGAGAGAGAGAGAGAGAGAGAGAGAGAGAGAGAGAGAGAGAGAGAGAGAGAGAGAGAGAGACTGGGAGAGAGACTGGGAGAGATGCAGGGGAGGGGAAATGAAACAGGTGGGGCCCACACGGTGGGACCCACATCAATGTGAAATTGCTGTTAAAATGTATTATTAACGTACTTTTGGTTCGTTATATTATAATCGGGATTTAATTGTTTCGTTAAAAATGGATTATTAATTAATTTGGTTAGTAATTAATAATTTATTTAAATTGGTTTAGTTAATTAATTAATTAAATAAGATTTTAGATGTAATTTAGAATTTATTTATTTATTAATTAAATAAGTGATATTATGTGATTTTGAGAGTAAATTAGATATTTATTATTTTGCAATAAAAAGGGATTAACAAAATGGATTATGAATTTGTTGATAAAAAGAAGAATATTTGTGAAATAAATAGAATAAAATATGTTTTATTTGGAAAAGCTGTTTTAATATTTTCCGGTTTATTTTAATTAACCGGATCGAGTCAGATTTAATTTAGGGATTTAAAAATTTGTTTTATATTATTAATGAGTTTAGTAGAATTTGTGAGATTTCTTTTAATTAGAATTCTTTGACAATTAGTTTAAAAATGAGAATAATAAATATGGTTTTAAATTGAATAAAAACGGATGTTTGAATTTTTCATTTTGAGTAAGAATTTAGATTTCCAGATATTAAAAATAGGATACATTCCCCAGATTTAATTCCTGTGTTCGAATAAATAATTATTTATCCCGGAATTAATTTCTGTTATTTATTCCGGAGATTTTTATGAGATATTATTTTATTATTAACTAGATTATCGGATCGGGAGTATTTTATTCTGAAGAATCGCTTACGTATTTCTGGTTGCTATTTTTTAGAAAATAATTCTCGAGACGTAGATCGACGCCAAGTTCACGGGTAGAGTATATATTTTAGCTTCATTCATTTGCACTTCGTGATCGAGGCAAGTTCGTTCTTACCCTAACTTTTGGAAACTGTGAATTTCTGTTCGTGTTATTTAATTCCTTAATTATTTTGAGATGTTATATATTGAGATTATCTGTTGCTCTATATGATGCAATAATTTCTTTTGAGAATTATTTCTTGTTAAATATTATTATATTGTCAAGTTAGTTTATTTGAGAATTATAATCCCTATATGCGTAGAAACAATTTAATTGATATCGGGTCGATCTCATTAATTCGAGACGACTATTATTTTATTCAGTGAAACTAATCTCATTCGTCCGAGATAGTTAAATTTATTCTTTTCGATTGAATTTATTGTACAAATTCAATCGTTATTTATTGATTATCTTTTAGTTAGTTCCTCGTTTGAACTAACCGATAGGAATTTAAAAATTATAATTATTAGAGATTTTTATTCGTCGATCAAGTGAAAAATATTCTATTTACACATTCATCAATGTTGAGTATTATAAATATCGAGAAGTACTATTTGTTCAGTACGACTCCCAATTACTTTAATCTTAGGACTATTCTCATAGATTCGAGATAGTCGATTTTATTGTCAAGGTTTGGCATTTTGTTCATGTCAACCGATAAATTATTATTGAGGATTTACATCAGTCCATTGTTCGGATTGGTGGTGAAATTGAGTCATACTGGCAGTCCGCCAGATTTGTAAATATTTTCTGAAAGAGTTATCTCAAGTTGTCTGTACCCAACTATTCGGGAATTCTGTATTCTACTGGTCAATTTTGGGCAAGAGGCCCTTTATAGAGAAAGAGAGACTCGTGTACCGTTTTACGGACCCGAGAATATTTAGGCATTCGTTGCCTTGGTTGAATTGATAACCATTATGATGCTAGCATTCATACATATATATTATAGTTGATATCGTATTGTAGCCGTGATCGGGCGAAGTGCGGTGTCATCGGAGGCCGGTATTCTTGGTTGGTTAGTTGATCGCCCCACCGAGATACGGAGAGGTGGAAGACCAGTTCATTCTTACATCATGGGTTATCAGAGTTATATCAAATAAGTCTTTTGAGTATTCTGTTTTGAGATGAGTTTTGAGCCTTTCGAGTATGAAATTTTTCAAGATAAATTTGAGTCAAATCACATTGTTTCATTCGATATTAAAATTTTGAGTACTTATTTCGGTAAACCTTATTATATTTATATACCGAGCGAGAAGAGAACTTGCTGAGCACTATAGTTGCTCATTCTTGCTTTACAACATTTTGTTCAGCTGTCAAGACGGAGAAAGGCGAGACGTCCAGCCAGGGCTATAAAGGGAAAGGGAAAGCGCAAGGCTATGGCGACAACAATTAGAAGATCCAACTGGAATCTTTATATTTCTACTGATGTGAACCTTTGTAACATATTAATTCGAGATGTATCAAGTTGTTTTGTATTATACTGTGAAGACGATCTTGGACCTGCGGAGTGGGACATTTTATGCTCCGTTGTATTATATATTTTGCTTTGTTATTGCGTAACTTGTGCTACAGGATATTGAGACAATGTGACGACCCGGGTCCCCTGTCAGGGTGGATTTGGGGGCGTTACACATAAGAATACTTAATCGTTACAACCTCGACGTTTGTCGGATAATCGTTCTCTTTTAAAAAGAGACTTTTGGGATCTTTAAAATAGATCCGAGAATAGAGATTAAGATGAAGTATAAAAGTTAAGCACAAATCTCAAATATAAACACAAAGACGAAGCTAAAAATTACCACTTTTAAAAGTCGCCGGAGGTTCGGCCGAATTTTGGCACGTTGGTCGAACTTTGGGCAGCCCTTCGGGAGGCCGGAAAGTGGTGGTGGATGAGCTAGCTTGGGTGAACAAAGCTTGGTTGGGTGGAACTAAGCTTGTTGAACAAAAACCTTGAATATATGGATATATATATATAAGAGAGAGAAGGATTTTGAGATGAAGTAGATGAAGAGAGAAAATATGAACTTGAAAGTGTGTTCTACTTCTAAAATCCCAGCATGTATTTGGCTCTTAGCTTGTGTTTAAATTGGTGGATGAGAGGGTTTATTTATAGAAGGAGTTGAGTGGAATGAATGGTGGAGATTTAGATGTAAGGGAGTGGTTGAGATTGAAAAGGGTGTGGATTGGTGACATGGCTTTCAATTGGATTGCCAACATGTAAAGTTTGTGTTTCTTTGCAAGTGGATGAGCCAAAATATCCCAGCACTCTTTTATTATATAATAAGCCATTCCTTATTAACGATTAAATACAAACCAAGTAACGTTAATTAAATACCCGATAACTCCGAAAATACCCAATAAATAAATCTAAAATTATGGAGCACTTAGGAATATTATAAAATAATTTTCTGGAAAGTTTGTTCAATTTTGGTCAAGGTTGACTTGGTCAAACGTGGTCAACTGTTGACTTACTGTCTCGATTTTCGTGCCCGGACGAAAATTCTCGAAAAACTACGAAACTTTAACCATGCATAGAAAATAGTATTTAAGTAATCGATCTCAAGTTTAAAATCATTCTAGAAAGTGGAAGTATTTTATTTGGATTTAAAACGATTAAATCAGCTTTCGGTTCCGAATAAAATACGATTGGTCTTTCATTGAAATAGATAAATCTTTTGACCAATGTTTTGACTAGAATAAATACTTAGAATATATTTCCTAATATATGAAACATTTTGGGAGTGTAGGAAATATTTTTGAGTGATTAAAATAATTTTCTCCGAGATATGAAATAATTACGAAACGGGAAAAAAATTAATTTAACTATTTCTAGAGAGGGAGGAAAATATTCTTGAGGATAAAAAGTCTTTTCTAGGATGATGAAATATTTTGAGTACGAAGACAGAATATTTTTCGAATAAAACTGATCGTTTTTGAATTTAGCACGAGTTCTCTAAAGAATATTAAATCTCGAATATTCTTTGTTCGAGCTTGTTGCCTTATTCATATCGCAGTGAAGATCTAAAAAATATCAAACCTTGATATTTCTTCTTCGATCTTATTGCCTTAGTGTAGAGATATATTCCGTAAAATATATTTTGAATTTTCAGCAAATTGGAATATCTCTTGTATTAAAAATAGGATGATGAATTTTGCTAGAATTGACCATTTGACTTTTGACCGAATCAATTAAATATATGACCTAGTGGAGAGGATTCTACGTGTATTTAAATTTTATGTTAAGTCGTACAAATACCAAAATAAATATTATATCGAAGATATCCTTTCAAATTTAACAAATTTGATTGATTTCTTAAAAAGATATTGTATGCAATTATATAAATAATCAATTCTTAGAAAGATATTCTATATAGTTATATAAGTATTTAATAAAATAATGATATTCTAAAATTTATATAAAAAAGTAGCATACAATTTTATTTTAACAATGTTGAAAATTTATTTAATCCATCAAAATCTGCAATAAAAGTAATAAATATTTTTACAAATATTGTTCTCTAATGGAAAACAATAATAAATTGTCTTCATTATTCAAATACGGAAATGATAATCTCTTCACCCCCAATGACTCCAAAACATTAAACCTCATATAATATCAAGAACATATTATATTAACTATGAGACCTCATAGTTAATATAATATGTAAATGTTGGAGAACAATGAGACCACATTTCAAGCAATTTTTTAATATTTTTTGTTAATTTTTTTTATGAATGGATAGAGGGTAGAATTATAAGACTTTTTTGTGAAAATGCCCCTAGCGGGGCCCTTTAAAATAGCTTGAAATGTAGTGAATATGTGTGTTTTCACTGTTCTCATTTTAATTTTTTTTTTTGTTAATTTTTTTTATGAATGGATAGAGGGTAGAATTATAAGACTTTTTTTGTGAAGATACCCCTAGCGGGACCCTTTAAAATAGCTTGAAATGTAGTGAATATGTGTGTTTTCACTGTTCTCATTCTCACCAGAGCGTGACCATTAAACTGTATTAGTAAATTCATGTATGAAAATACAGTGTATATTTATTATTAATATAGATTCTTTTATTAAAAATAAGTAAATTATACAATTAAATAAGCAAGTCAAAATATCAGATAAATATTCTAGTAGATTTATAGTTTATATTCAAATTAAGGTCTTTCACCAAGGCTCTCGTTTTCTGAAATTGTTAAATCTTTATTTTATTGACTTTATTATATTAAAAGTATGTTCTTATTGAAACGAATATAATAATTTGAATTTGAATATATTTTTAAACTACTTATTTTGATGGGTTGTTAATTTTTTTGTGATCAACTTAGAGGGGTGACCAAAAATAAAATTAATGGGAATACATAAACCCATTAGCCACGTTATGATAAACAGTACCTATAAAATGGAAGTTGCTTATGTGGTTCAGGCTTGTTAATTACTTCAATACTTTATTAGCTTGATCATCATGTAGACCATCTTTTTTTTATCACTTATGTTGCTGCTATGTTGTCTATCTGTAACTAACATCTTTATTTTTATCACTTATGTTGTGGCTATGTAGTCTATCTGTAACTAAACATCTCTCTCTGCTTGTAATCTATATTTATAAATGCAAACTTCTTCTTGTATTGTATTTTGTTTTCAATATTTAAAATTATGTAGCTGGAGGAGAAGTTAAAGGCTGGAGGTGCAATCGTAATACTACAACATTACTGAAAATAAGTACAATATCATAATAAAAATTTTTGTTTCAATCTAAATTGGGTCGCTCCAAATGCCGTGTAATGACAAAAAGGGGAATTAAAGAAATAAAGAAGATTAAAAAAATGAAGGATAATACTGTTTACCAAAAACACAGGTCTCGGCAAGAAGCTCACTTATTCACTTTTATCTTCAAATAATGTATGATTACAAATTATAACAATCACATTTTCTCTCAAAAAGCCAACTAAACTGAAAAAGGGAAAAGTTAGTGCTTTTATATTTTAATGTGGAGTTCAAGTGAAAGTGCTAAATATGAGATCATATATGAAGTGAAATTGAACGCGAGTAAAGAAGATATTTAGAGCATAAATAAGAGCAATGTTGCCTGACCCAGAGGGCGAGGCTTGTGCCGTGGGTCTGAGCTTTTAATTATGCTATTTCATAATCCTTGGGAGACATCCGATAAAAAGTATGTTATTCCATAAGACCTTCTGGTACGTAGCATGTCTACCCCATGAACCTTAAGTTGAACAAATCCATAAAGAACATAAACTTGCTTGAAAACAAAATAATGTCTATAATGCTAGATGTATCAAATTGAGTCCCAAGATTATTTACAAATAACATGGTGCAAGTAACGTGACATCATGATTGGTTGTAACTGATTGTCTACATATTTTTATTTAAATTTAAATATAAAGTGGTTCATTACATTTAATTAAAATACATAACCAATTAAAATGTCACATGACATGTGGGATTCCGCCATTTAAATAAATTATTTGATCGATTTCTAGTATGCCCTTCATCCTTGCTACCTCTTGTATCGGTACTGTGCCAATGTTATTAACTGGTAATCTTTCCAACTACCTTTGTTATTATGACATGTAAATTCGAAAATTGAAAGGCCAAGCAAATATTTTAAAGGTACCTTTCTGGTGTCCTGGATATTATTATAACATCGGGTAATTCATTAAAACTTTAATTCTTAAATGCCAAATCAAAATCAAAACCAAACAAATATTATCCTGTCTAATTTTTAATATTGTGTAATCAATAAAAACTTAAATTTTAAGGCCAAACTAAAAACCGGAACCAAACATATACGATCCGTCCCTACTTCAGGGGGTTGAGATGTTAATTTGGTGAAAAACCCAGCTTTCAAATCTGAAAAGTGCAAACATGCGTCAAAATCCAGCAGTGTGAAGATTTGAGCGGCTTGGACTTGAAGGTGAAAAATGACAGAGATAGATTTGGGTAATGACAAAAAGGAGCATCAAAAAAATAAAGAAAGATAAAAAAATAAAGGATAATAGTAGAGATTTAGATTTGGGTCAATCCAATTGGGTTACTCCAAATGTTGTGTAATGACAAAAAATAGTATATGTTTAGATTTGGGTCGATCCAATCTAAATTAGGTCGCTCCAAATGCTGTGTAATGGTAAAAAGGGGCATCAAAGAAATAAAGAATATTAAGAAAATGAAGGATAATAGTATCGCTGACGGAATTCGAACCTTGAAGTTTTAGTAAATAAATTTAATCATGTAATATATTTAATCATTAGATCTAACAGTTCTAATTTTTAACTAAAAATCTAACGGATATTATTCTTTGTATACGAATTTTATTATATTTTGTTAGTGGTTAGAAGATATGAAGTCATATTTTTGGGTATGTATTTAGTAAATAAATTTAATCATGTAATATATTTAATCATTAGATCTAACGGTTCTAATTTTTAACTAAAAATTTAACGGATATTTTTCGTTGTATAAGAATTTTTATTATATTTTGTTAGTCATTAGAAGATATGATGTCATATTTTTGGGTATGTATTAATTATTGCAATATTATGTTTTAAATTAAAAGTCAAAGTGTTTTAATTAGAGAGAAAAAAATTACTGATTGAAATATATGATATTTTAGGTATTTATAAAAATTCGAACCTTGAAATTTTAGTAAATAAATTTAATCATGTAATATATTAATCATTAGATCTAACAGTTCTAATTTTTAACTAAAAATCTAACGGATATTATTCGTTGTATACAAATTTTTATTATATTTTGTTAGTGGTTAGAATATATGATGTCATATTTTTGGGTATGTATTTTGTAAATAAATTTTATCATGTAATATATTTAATCATTAGATATAACAGTTCTAATTTTTAACTAAAAATTTAACGAATATTATTCGTTGTATACGAATTTTTATTATATTTTGTTAGTGGTTAGAAGATATGATGTCATATTTTTGTGTATGTATTAATTATTGCAATATTATGTTTTAAATTAAAAGTCAACGTGTTTTAATTAGAGAGAAAAAAATTATTGATTGGAAGATATGATATTTTAGGTATTTATAAAAAATCGAACCTTGAAATTTTAGTAAATAAATTTAATCATGTAATATATTAATCATTAGATCTAACAGTTCTAATTTTTAACTAAAAATCTAATGGATATTATTCGTTGTATACGAATTTTTATTATATTTTATTAGTGATTAGAAGATATGAAGTCATATTTTTGGGTATGTATTTAGTAAATAAATTTAATCATGTAATATATTTAATCATTAGATCTAACTGTTCTAATTTTTAACTAAAAATCTAACGGATATTATTCGTTATATACGAATTTTTATTATATTTTGTTAGTGGTTAGAATATATAATGTCATATTTTTGGGTATGTATTAATTATTGCAATATTATGTTTTAAATTAAAAGTCAACGTGTTTTAATTAGAGAGAAAAAAATTATTTATTGGAAGATATGATATTTTATGTATTTATAAAAGGTAATATCATTACTTATAACTAAACATCTTTTAATTGAAAAAGGCAATCGGATAATTATCATTAATTATATTATTAATAGAAAAATGAAGGATAATAGTAGAGGTTTAGATTTGAGTCGCTTCAATTGCTGATTAGAGAGAAAAAAAATTATTGATTGGAAGATATATGATATTTTAGGTATTTATAATAGGTAATATCATATCAATTATAAGTAAACATCTTTTAATTGAAAAAGGCACTCGACTGATTATCATTAATTATATTATTAATAAAAAAAATGAAGGATAATAGTAGAGCTTTAGATTTGGGTCGATCCAATTGGGTCGCTCCAAATGCTGTGTAATGACAAAAAAATAGTAGATTTAGATTTGGGTCGATCAAATCTAAATTGGGTCGCTCCAAATGCTGTGTAATGATAAAAAGGGACATCAAAGAAATAAAGAAGATTAAAAAAATAAAGGATAAATGCAGTAATTTTCCTGTGTAATGACAAAAAAGGGCATCAAAGAAATAAAAAATATTAAAAAAATGAAAGATAAAAACAGTAATTTTTGAAATGCAATACTAGCAGACATTAGGATTATATTCATTGATTGATACTGATATCCACACACAAATTAAAATCAAGCATGATCAAAATTTTTTTTGCAAAAATATTCAACATATGTATATATTAATGTGTATATTTTTTTCCACGCTTCTATTAATGTGTATATTTTGTGCAATTATGTCAACATAATGTGGGCTCTCTCACAAAAGAAACTAAAAAAGAATTTGAAGTCTATACATACAAATATAGATAGATACAACTTATGAAAGCTTACGGAACATATAGATTCATCCAGTAACGTGGAACACCCGAGAAGACGCAAACATCTCCTTTCTTCTCGGACCACCTCTCTCTTTCTTCGACCCCATCTCTCTTCTCTCTCTACATCCCATATCTGTTCATCTGATTTATCATTTCAATACTTTCTCAGGTAAATTTGAATCCGATCTGACTTTTTGCTTAGTGGGTTCTTGATTAATCTTGTTGCGTGTGATTTTTTGTTTAGAAATGATTGATTTGAATTATCTGGAATATGGGTTTTGATGTTTGTTGATTAAAGTTTGAATCTTTATCGATTTTGATCTGTTTTTATGTTGGTAGTGATTGTGTATGAATCTGAAGCTTTCAATTTGAAATGGGTTGTTTTATTGAAGTTGAGGTTAAGATTTGTTAAAATGGATAAAATTTGTGTAAAAAGAATTGAGATAAAAGTAAATAGAGTTGATGGTTGTTGGAAAATGATGTTGACCATTTTGTTGGGTTGGATTTTTTCTTTCAAAGTTTTGGTTGTATCTGGTGATTTTAATTTGAATCATCTATGATGTTTAATGAGTTACTGCAAATTGTATAAGGTTTTCGGAATATGTTTATAATCTTGATCCAGATATGACATTCAGTTTGTCATTTGGTTTACCTCTATAATTTTCGTTGTCAATATGAACTGAAAATTTGACATAATTCATTGTGGTAGGAAGCATGACTCCACTAGAACATATTGTTTTCATGGTCAACAAGGGTTAGAATTGCGCAGTAAAGTAGCTGATGTTATGTTTTGTTTTTGCGAGGAGTACGAACTCATTTTATTATTCTTAAAAATCTAAAATAAATTCCGTAGGCTAATTTCAATCCCCATCTAGTTTATTTTTGGGGAAAAATAATCTTATCCTCACCCTAGGCTTATAATCTAATGGAAGTGAACAAAAACGTGATTGGAGCTCCGTCTACTGGTGAACTTAAGGTTAAAGACAGATTGCTATATAGTCAAAAATTGGAGTTAAAAAGCCATTTGTATTGAAACAGTAATGACTTAAGGTTTAAAGCTCACATCTCAGGTAGTCAGGTATGCTAGGTCCATGTAAAAGACTGTCAATATGGTTGCTTCGAAACGAGTCTTACTTTGTTGTCTATGTTTTCACTTTTTAAACTTGAGGATACTTGGCATATCTGTTCTGGTGAACTAGTTTAGATTCTTTTATTTTAATAGATCATTGATAAAGAAGTTATTTTGTTCTTACTTTTGCGACCAGTTGATTTGTCTACTTATTTTACGTGAAACCTTCATGACTTGTAAAGCATGAGTGGTCTATCTTACTTTTCATTTTTTTAACCTTATTTGTTTTCTTTCCGTGGATTGGACTATTTCATGACCTTCATCATGCGGGTTATATGGTGTTAAATTAAGTTGTAATAGTTTATTATGTAGCTCCCTTTTTTTAATTGCAGTAGCAGATATAGCAAAGCCGAGACCATACCGTGGTCATGGTAGCCTTTAAATATTAAATTTCTCAAGTTATTGCCTACATTATTTATTTATAACGCCTAGTTTTTCAACTAGAGTTTGAATTTGTTATAATTCTTTAAAATGTAGTTTGTTATTTTTATTTATTCATCCTGTATTGTCAGATGGGATTGGCTTTTAAATCATTTCACAGTTTTCTTTTGAACTTTTTGTTCTGGCAAGCGATGTCTTGTAAAAAATTATAGCGAAAATATCTGTCAGTTTTAAAGTACGAATATTACTAGTGGAGTTACATTCCATTTGCCAGTATCCCTTTAAAGTAATTCAGTTACATCTGTGATCCATTATGTTTGAATCTTTGATCTTTGTATACCTCTATATAGTACTTTCTACCCTTACTATATCGTTTAATGTGTATCAGGTGCTACTATAATGGCAAAAGTTAACAATGTTGTGGGAAATTCTGAGTCCCGACGTACTAGAAGCAGCTCATGTCCATTGAGGTCATGCTGTTCGAAGGGTTTAAAAGACGTCCACAAGAAGAAGAAGCAGGTTACTGTGTCAGAGAAGAAAGAATGGGGTGATGCGGTTTGTTCAGTTTGTCTTGAATACCCTCACAATGCAGTTCTTCTCCTTTGTTCGTCCTACCACAAAGGTTGTCGCCCTTATATGTGTGCAACTAGCTATCGCTATTCCAACTGTCTTGACCAATACAAGAAGGCTTATACGAAAGTGAACCCCACGGAGAGTTCGTTTCCAATGCATAGGTCAATAGATGAATCAAACTTAAGCTTAGGGTTAGATTGGTCTGATGAGAAGAAGGAAATATCTGAGCTTCTGTGCCCTCTATGTCGGGGACAGGTGAAAGGTTGGACTGTTGTAGAACCAGCTCGCAAATATCTTGACAAGAAGAAAAGGGCCTGTATGCAAGATAAGTGCTCATTTGTTGGAAGTTACAAAGAACTAAGGAAGCATGTAAGGGCAGCACATCCATGGGCACGACCCCGAGAAGTAGACCCTTCACTTGCAGAAAAATGGAAAAAGCTAGAGAACGAGAGAGACCAAAATGATGTGATGAGTACAATTAGGTCATCTATGCCAGGTGCAGTCATTATGGGAGATTATGTTATTGAGGGTAACTATCGCGGCTTTTCTAGAAACTATGATGTTGGTAACTATCTCGGTCTAGGTGATGTTCTCCTTAGGTTAGAAACTTATCGTGGAGACGAGGATGATGATTCTTACCCTGATGAAATTCTTGAGGGGGGGTTTCATTCGTGGGATGAGGAAGATGGCGCTGGGATCCATCCTTCTCGTTCTGTGACTTCATCTGGACGCTTTAATAATTATATTACTCGTGTTGGTCGCCGCCACAACAGAATGTTGATGGGGGTATCCAGGAGACAGCGAAGGCGTAGAGCTAGTAATGAAAATCAGTAATCTACACTGAAATACCGCGAGGGGGAACTTGATTAATAGCTAATCAACCAATCTGTGGCTCAACACTGGTTACAATTCCTCCCTCGAATATCTGAATGCAATGCAACTTCCTTATTTCTTTGATGTAGTCTAGGTATAACTTTGTTTGATGTAGTCTCTCCCTTGTGCTTCAGCATTAGGTGTATGAAGGTAGATTAGTCATTAGTGACACTACACTCATTGGTCAAAGTTCTTTCCTATATTATTTTCCTTTTTATCTTGTCTCTTGGAACAGTTGTTTTCTATCCTGTATGTGTTTTTTTTTCCTTTTTTAAGTTTAATTTTAATTGTAATTTCGTTTTATGCTTTTAAATTCTTCATGTACAGATTGAACAAGATTGTAAATATATTTCTTCAAGCTCTTGCATAGTGCTTTTAATTCCTTGGGAATTGCTAAGTTTATACTTGGTGATATTGTCTTGTTTCTGTCATTTAGGTTGTGTTCACTTGGGTGAAATGAAATGGAAGAGTATGAAATGAGATTTGGATTCTAATTTGGGGGAGATTGTGGGTAATATTTATAATTTTTAATTCTTTGTTCATCTTTTCCTAATTTAAATTAGAAATCTAACCATGTTTTAGTAGGAATGTTCCACTCTCCTTTTCTTCTCATTTCCTCAACAATCTTTATCACAGAAAATTTGTACCAACTTGGAGTTATTGCTTATCCTCTTTATTCTTTCTTTCTACACAATTTTTGTTAATATTTATTTGATTATTCTGTACTTCCCCCGTTCCATTCTCTCCAAGTTAATACAATCCTAGTTTTCAGTGGGCTGTGGTGTAATATTTACTAGATTTCATCATTTCAATCATAACAAACATTGTTACAAGTCAATAAGTTTACAATATACATTTTATTATTATTATAGTTGTATTTTTTTAAGTACTTACTGTATAATTTACACTCCGCTGCATCTTTTCAAGTTTCAACCATTAACTCCCTGCAATTTGAATGGCACGACCGGACAATTGACCAAAGGTCAGTTGGTACCTGGTACGCAACTTATGATAGAAGGGATGGACAATGAGCAGCAAACAAAAATTAATTGAACTGATTAATAAAAGATTTAAATTTTGAATCGGTACTTTCCTGTTTTTCTTGTATAACGCTTGACTTTTTATATATAATTGAGAATATATTATTTTTGAAATTTTACTTTTTATAATATATATATAGAATTAAGTTCTATGGAGACAGTGGAAACCGTGAATATATATAAAAGTGTTGGGAGTAAATTCAATTTGATCCGGTGAGAAAACGAATTTAAACTTAATAATGCTTTAATTTTATCTAAGATTGTTATGGAGGTGTCTTAATATAACAATTAAGAGATCCGAATTTAATCAAGATTAAAATAGTTAGTTAACGATGCCAATTTTATTATAAACTATAAAATCATGCAAAAGAATCTATGAAAATCAATATTTCATTAAAGATTTTGAAGATAATATATATCCTATAATTAAAATATTGTAAAATATATTATTTCACAAATCAGTTTTTATAAAGCTCATTTTTCTGTGAAAATCCTAAAAATTATTTCTTTTTTTTTTTGAAGCATCCTAAAAATTATTTCTATTATGCAACTAAAACATATTTTGTAAAATAATATATTGCTTTCAAAACATATAAAATTTTCACGATATTCCATGAAATAAAGATTTTCATAGAACATATTTTACAAAATTACACATTTTAAAATTAAAATATTATAAAATATATTATTTCCAAAATCATTTTCTATGAATAACATTATTTTAATAAAAATCTTGAATAATGTGCAAGTAAAATATATTTTATAAAATAATATGCTTTCAAAACACATCATTTTCATGATATTTCGTGAAATACTAAATTTTCTATGTTAGCTGAATCCACTAATGTTGTTTGGTTACAGGAACTATACTTCTTCTAAGTCGACTACGAAATCATTGTCTTTGTCATAAAAAAAAATGAAAGAAAAGCATTCAACAAAGTAGGATATTTGAGATATAGGTAGTATTTGGAAGTTAACGTTTGGGAAAGAATTAGCGGATTGAGTTAAATTAGAAATTTAAGAATTCTTTAATTTTAATATTTTATATTTAACGAATTGAAATAAGGATTTGGATTCTATCCGTTAAATTTGATAAAATGATTTGGAAATTTATTTTGAATTAGTGAATTGTTAGGTGTATAATTAAAATATAAACAACTAATCAAACAGTTACTTATCAAATAACTTCAATCAGCTCATCAAAAACTTCTAACTCAATCCGTTAATGAACATAATTAATTCAATCCATTATCATATAACTAACCGTTAATTGCGAAATAGGATCATAAATATTTAAGAAACTAAAATTCAATTACATGTATTGTTATATAAGATCTGATCAGAAACATACGAAATTCGAAAAATATATACTAAACTTTTTTCGCAATATGTATATAAAAAAATTTTGATGTGAAAAAAAAAAAGAAATTCCATATATCTACATGTTACTAAAAAAATTTCACAATATAATATGTTGTCAACATACACTAGCAACCGTCTAGTAAATTTATATGTGATAATTTAGTAAATTTATAATATTTATATGTGATAATTTAGTAAATTTTTTTTAACATCAAGTTTTCTTTATTGTAAGTTGTGTAACGATTTTCACAGTACACCGTATACCAACCAATATCGTACATTTTTTTAAATAAAAAAATTAAAAAGAACAAGAGCCTACACGAGGATGTAAAATATATACACCATTCATGCATCGATTGTTAAGGAGTCTGAATCACCATTATATAATCACGTCTCGCTCTCGCATTTGCTGTATCCAGGAGCATATACTTACGTTCAGCCGTTGAGTTGAAGGTGGGGCTCAGCCTCTCAAATCAATTTTGGATAGCACAACTAACATTTTTCTACTTTAGAATCGTATAATTCAAAATCTTTATTTTATTATTTTTGTACTTTCACTTCATTTTTATTGAAACTCAAAAGCAAACCGCTTCAATTCCGTGTTCAGTAAACCGCTTCATTTTGATTTATATAATTTCATGTCTTCTATTGTTTAACATCCTCGTTAATATAGGTCCAAATCATTTCTCAGTAATTATTTTGAAATAATGTCGACCGATCTCACTTCCCCACTTCTGTTAGTACGAAATAATACTAACGATCTTTGTATCTCCAACAATTTAATGCATCAAATATTTAGAAGTCCGTTCTAATATCAAACATAAAAGTCATTGTTTCAAAAAATGATGATTAATTGATTAATTGTTGTTTGGCTGCTAATTAAATTGATTTTGCTATAATGATCATGTCAAAAAACGTTTTTAAAAAATCAGTTAATAATCAATGAAGTCGGGAAATAACTTAATTAATCAATAATCGAAATTTATTTTTTCAATATTTTTTTAAGAAAATGAAAATATTAAAAATCTTGTAAATTGTAATATAAAAAATGGTTGTAATTGTTCAAAATTGATGTATGAGTAAAAATCTCCAATAACTAATATTTATTTATTTTTACTATTTAAACATGTTAACATATATAAGTAAATTTAACTATATAACTAACAACTTTATCTTGTCCTTCTCTAAGTTTTTTATAAATTTTATTAAATACTTGCCAAGATCTATAATATGTATTATTAATTATATATATTAAAAAATAATATTAAATTGATTTCGATTAATAGTCCAATTAATCATTCCGATTATTCTTCAATTATTCAATTAATCGCTCTTCTGTGACATGATCGATTAATTAAGTTCGTTCTATTCTCGCTTTTTACACACCGATGGAAACAATCAAATTTGGAGTATTTCCAATATCAAAATGTTAAACACGAAATAAACTTAAATATATTGCTTCAAATGCAATTCACAAGCTCAGTATCGAAACTATGTTTCAATATATCTAACAAAACATAAGGTTGTATCTAGTCCGGTGCATTCAGAACAAAAACATAAGGTAACAGTTGTTACTTGTTATACAAAAAGACAAAATATATGAAATATCATGGCAGCAGCAGGAGCAGCAACAACAGCACCAGAAACGAGGTGACTCCAAGCAGTGGCTAAAGGCCAAGCTTCCTTTACGTTTTCAATCTGCCCTCACTTTGTTGCTTGCCTCTGACCTTTCCTCATTTTTTATCTTAAATGAATAAATATTCGTGCTTTTGTTGTTTTAAGACTAATTACTTTGCAGGTGACTTTGGTTAGTGGTTTTACTGTTTTGTGAATCTTGCATTTCTTTTTCAAGGTTGTATCTAGGTTAGGCGTGGCTGAGGACCTGTTTGTTTTATCTTTTTTTGAGAACACCTGTTTGTTTCATCTTATAAGTAGATTATATAAACTAGACCAAACCAAACCAAACATACCCAGTAGATCCCGCTCAGAGCAGGGTCTGGGGAGAGTAAGTTGTACGCAGACCATGCCCCCACTTTTTAAGGCGGGGAGGCTGTTTCCGTGTAGACCCTCGGCTATGTGCATTTCAGATATGATATGTATTCTATACAAAAGCATCTAACAGGTACGAAAATGGTCAAAATAATACCTGAGCCCATGGCGTTCTCCACATGGGACATACCTGCCTGCTCAGAATAGAGATACTCAGGTCATGCTACGCTCCGCTTGTGTGATTTGCTTCAGCCGAGTTCCCTGCAAATACTAAACAACAAGTAATACAAAAGGGATCTAAACGGTAAGAAAATGTTCAACGCAATACCTGAGCCCATGGCGTTCTCCACATGGGAACTAAAATCGAAAATTGCCGAACTCCTAGGATAAGGCTAGCTGGGACAACCCAACTCTTAGGTTCTCCACTACAGAACCGTCTCCTAGAGGGGATCCAGGATAAGTGCGAACAGAAGAGGACTTAGGGCCGAACCCTGGTGGAGCCCAATCTCAACCGGGAAGAAACGGGAGTCACCTACTGGGGTCCGGACGCAAGAGGTAGCTTGGGAGTACATGTCCTGAATCACTCTTACGTACAACGCCGAAACATTCCGTTGTACGAGGCTCTTCCAAATGGCTTCACGTGGAATGCCATCATACGCCTTCTCGAGATCAATGAACACCATATGGAGGTCTTTGCGGCGCTCCCTGAACTTCTCCATGAGGCGTCTGACAAGATGAATGGCCTCAGTCGTCGATCTCCCTGGCATAAAACCAAATTGATTCTCTGAGATTTCTACTTCCCTTCTAATCCGGCATTCCACCACTCTCTCCTAGAGTTTCATAGTATGACTGAGTAATTTAATGGGTAAAAGGACATTTTCACCACTGTACTATTTCCGGAATTGCAATTGCACTACTGTACTACAAACGGATTACTGTACTTTAACATTTTTAACAAATTCACCACTCCCGTCAGTCAAATTATAACAAATTCACCACTACTGTTTTACAATTTGACTGACGGGAGTGGTGAATTTGTTAAAAATGCTAAAGTACAGTAGTCCGTTTGTAGTACAGTAGTGCAATTGCAATTCCAGAAATAGTACAATGGTGAAAATGTCCTTTTCCCCGTAATTTAATACCCCGATAGTTACTACAACTCTGCGCATCGCCTTTGTTCTTGAAAAAAGGAACTACAACACTACGCCTCAATTTCGCCGGCATTTTGGCGCCCAAGAGGAGATCGTTGAACAGATCTACTAGCCATTGAATGCCAACTTCGCCAAGACAGATCCACACCTCAATTGGGATCTGATCCAGACCAACCGCCTTCCCTTTCGCCATCTTACCAATGGCCCCCTTGACCTCGACCTCGCTGATGCGATCACAAGGGGCATGAGTAGACGAAGGGGGGATCTCTAGTTCACCACCGGCCCAACTCCTCCTATTCTCATTGAAAAGGTTATGGAAATAAGTACTCCACCTCTCCTTAATAGCGTCTTCCTTTATTAGCACTCGGTCTGAATCATCCTTTACAAACTTAACAGAGCCCAGGTCGCGCCGCCCTCTCTCCCTGGCTTTAGCTAGTTTAAAGATATCATTCGCTCCTTCTTTGGTATCCAGGCGCTTGTACAACCCCTCAAAGGCTTCCTCTTTGGCTTTCGCCACGGCCTTCTTTGCTTCCCTTCTTGTCACCTTGTATGCTTCCATCTTCTGACTCCTTTCCGCCCCTGTCCCCATCGATAAAAGCTATTTAAAGAGCGCAAGTTTAGCCTTAACTTTCGTTTGAACCTCCACGTTCCACCACCACGACTCCCTATGGCCCCTGAACCTACCCGAGGAAATCCCCACCACTTTCTCGGCCACACACCGAATGTCCTTTGCCATGTTGGTCCACCTACCGTTCGCATCCCCACCACGTGCAAAACTACCTTCGTTTACTAGAGACTCCCTAAATTCGACCGCCTTCTCGCCCTTCAGATCCTTCCACAGAAATCTCGGTCTAAACTCTCTCGACCTGCGGACAACTCGACCCCTCATGGTCAAATCCATGGCCAAAAGCCGGTGCTGTGATGCACAAGCCTCTTTCCGGAACACCTTGCAATCCCTGCACGTCCTGACATCCCGACTGCGCATAAGTATGTAGTCAATCTGGGTGTTGTTTCCCCCACTACTAAAGGTGATGAGGTGCTCAACCCTCTTTCGAAAAACAGAATTCACGATTACCAACTCCTGGGCAGTAGCAAACTCCAACAAGGCGGACCCACCGTCGTTCCTGGTCCCGAAGCCAAAACCGCCATGTGCGCTGTTGTAGCCATCTGCCCTCTCACCAATGTGACCATTGAAATCGCCCCCCAGCACTAAAAATTGGTCGTCAGGAATACTGCCAATCAACTCATCTAAACAGACCCAGAACGCCTCTTTCTCAGAATCGCTCAAACCGACTTGGGGTGCATACGCACACACCACGTTCACCACCTTTTCCCCAACCACAACCCTGACGGACATGATCCTATCGTTGCACCTCCTCACCTCCACCACGTTGACTTTTAGATCCTCCGCCAGAAGAATACCCACTCCGTTCTTCGAGTTGGCAAGGCCTGAGTACCACAGTTTATACCCGTTCGCTTATCTGGATTTGGCCCCCTTCCACCTAGTCTCTTGGATACATGCCACATCCACTTTCCGCTTCTTCAGCACATCCACTAGCTCGAAAAGTTTACCCGATAAAGTTCCTACATTAAAACTACCCACACGCAAGCTACGCGACATCCTAAAAAAAAAAAACTAAAACACGGGTAGGCTTCGACAAAGTAAAAACGGAATAAACACAGAAACAAAAAACTAGGAAAATAAATAAATAAATACAAAGAAAAATAAAACAGCAAGTAATGGTAATAATAAAAATATAAAGTTACTAAGAATATTTGAAAATACAAAAAATAAATATAATAAAAATAATAACAATAATAAAATCTAATAAATAAACTAACAGAACCAAAACAGGTTGCCGGACAAGAAAAGAGAAACTAAAAAACAGAAAATGCAATAAAAAAGGGATCGACGGGGGTGAAAACAAATCTGGGTGGCGGATGGTAACGGGGGAGGGAGGATTGGGGTTGCGGGGGAGAAGGACAGGACGGTGATAAAAAAGGGGGGTGTGCGATTGAGCGTGGACGGGACGTGAGTAAGCTGTACCGACGGGGGGTTGCAATGGATGGGGGAAAAACGGTGGTGAGGGGCGAGAGAGATGGAGGGGAGGTGCTGGAGGGGGAGGAGGTGGTGGGATTTCTGTTTGTGAGGTACGGGAAGTATACGGGAGAGAGAGGTGGAGAGAGAGAGAGAGAGAGAGAGAGAGAGAGAGAGAGAGAGCTGGTGAAGGTGGAGGTCGAGCGAGATAGAGAGGGATATCGGAGGGAAAATGAAATGGGGGAGAGAGGGGGAGAGAGGAAAAACACACTAAAAAACATACACAAACAAAAAATACACACACAGAAAGAGAGGACTGAGAATGAGCAAAAAAGATTTGAATTCCGGCAAAACGCCGGCCAGTACTGCCGATAACGGCTAGATTGTTGTGAGCTTTAGAGAGAGTATTTGTTTGTGTTGACTCTAAGTAGATTATATGTTAAATATAATAAAGAAACTGAAAATTAGAAACGTTAAATTAACAGTAGAGCAACTCCAAGAATTGTACTATCTATCATCTTAAATTATATTATAATGAAATTAAAGCAAAAAAACATTTCAACAGGTTCTTAATTTCTCTCTAAATACTTAAGAGGTTCAGATCCTTTCTCAGTATGGATGAGCAATGGATATTTCCTCAACTGATATTATATTAATATATATTAATTTCTCTCCAAAATGTGTCTATATTTTCTTAATTTCCCTCCAAAATGTGTCTATCTTTTCCCTTCTTTTGTTGCTATTGATCCTTCCCTCCCTTTTATTACCTTTAATAAAATAAATTTAAAACAAATAGAGATAGGGTTGAGAAGGATTGTTGGAGTCAAAATTTATATTTACTGTTAAATGATTCAAGAGCCCATATTTTGATAATGAATTTCTTTTAGTTTCATAATGAATATATACTTACCAAATTTTTTAATAATTTACTTATAATTTTGTTAATATTTACTAACTAATTCAAGCTAAAATTATTAAATTATAAGTTAAAGTAATTATTTTACTTATAAGTAATGAAAATATTTACGAGTAAAAAATAAAATCGTTTAACATGTAAGAAGCCCTCTTCTATTTTTAATATTTTTTTGTTCAATTTCCTTTACATTCCAAGCATTTGCACAATGGAAAGAAAGCAAATCACGTATAGAATCATGATAAAGAGGTGAACTCAGGGTGTTTTAGACGTGTTTTTTTTATATAAATACTGAATGATATATTTGAGAATATTATTTTCTTTTTTAATGATTTACACAAATATTAGTATTTTTTTTAAATCTCAGGATGCTACCTGAGATTTACCTTGCACACATGAATCTCTAGAATCATTTGCCTTACTTTATAAATACTTAATTTATAAATTTAAAATACATGTGTATTATAACTAGGGATGTAAATGAGTCAAACTGTTCGTGAGCGGTTTGAGTTCGGCTCATAAAATATTTGAATTCGGTTCGATAATAATCGAGCCGAGCTCGAGCTCGAACTATTCGAATATTTTATCGAGCCGAGCTCGAGCTTCAAATTACTCGGTTCGTGAGGCTCGCGAGCCTAATCAAACCTCTAGTTATTTTCATTATTTATATATATAAATATATTATTATATAAATATATAATATTTAAATAAATTTTATATATTAAATAGAGTCGAACTCGAGCCGAACATATCACATTCGAGCTTTTGTCAATATCTAGTAGAATCAATTCGAGCTTTCTAGCCGAGCTCGAGCCTATCAAACTTTTGTCAAGCCGAGCTTCGAGCTTACAAATTATGACTCGGTCGAGCTCGAGCTCGAGCCCAAACTATTTAGTCGAGCTTGAACTCGAGCTTGACAGTGTTCGATTCGGCTCGACTCATTTACATCCCTAATTATAACTTACAAACATCACCATAGCTAAGTTTCACTTACTCTAAAAGCAAGGGATAAATACAGAACATGGTCTACAAATAGAAATAACGCAAAAGTATATAAAAAACTACATCCAAATAGAAAAAACGCAAAAAGTAATATCTGTAGAATAATGGAAATACCTAGGTGTAGATGAAAGTTGAAAGCCAACCCCTTTTCTTTATAGTTGGCTATTGAGACTTCCATGCGCTACTTCACATTGTGCTTGTCCCTCGTCTATACGTGTTTTACAGTTTTTTAGAAATGTTGGTCTTCTTTAAATACACTTCCCTCACTTGCCACTTCAAATTTTTAATTGCAAGAGTGGTAAACTTCGTTCAAGTAACATGAAAAATGGAATTATAGCCCGCAAGGGTTGTCTCAGTTGATTAAAGAGAGACCATCTCACCTCTTGGTCACAGGTTCGACTCTCATGGGAGGCGAATTTGTGATTATGCCATCCTGGGGCAGAGCCTGTCGCACTTGTACGGTTTGCCTTGGATCACGTGGTTTGCAGGCTATTGCGTGAGTCCATGGGTTTACCCAGAGCACACCCGAAGGGTAGCGGTTGCGGATTCCCATGTTTAAAAAAAATGGAATTATAAAGAAAGTGTTAGCATGAGTATTTTAATATATGTAATGAGATATTTATTCATGATCATATATTACTATATTAGTCCAAAGACTATGTGCCCGTTTGGCTTAGCTTAAAAAAAGTAACTTATGACTTTAAACCCATAAATTGATTATAAGTGATAAGTAAGCGTCTGTTTGGCGGAGCTCATAAGGAGCTCACAAGTTAGTAAAGTGTTTGGTAAATCAGAAATTATAAGTTTACTGTAGAACAAATATTTTTATACAAATTTCCTAAATTGCGTCGAAATATAACACATATGGTATGCAAAATGATCGTTGGGAGATGGAGAAAAATATGGTGAAGTTAGATTTGAAAAAAATATCTCCGCTTGACGGCAAAAATCCAATTAAAAACGGAGGGATCAGTGAATAGTAAATAAGCTGGAAAAAAGTTGGGACTTTCTAACTTTCAACTTATGAACTTATAAGATCATAAGTCCTTAAAATAAGTTAGTAGGCAAACACTTCAAGATAAGGACTTATTGGCTTATTTGTCTTATAAGCCGACTTTAAGGTCAGCCAAACAGCACCTATGTAGAACAACTTGTCCTTTACAGTACAAGGCTATAACTCTATAAGCATGTTTGGCTGAGTTTTTTTTAAGTATTTATGAACTTATTTTCAGGTAAAAAAATTATATTTTGATAATTTTTTTATACAAATATTTAATGTATGTTTAAAATTCTATAAGTTGCAAAAAAAAGTTAACTTTTTCCGGAAAAAAAGTTAATAATCTCTAACTTTATCTTAAAATAAGTTAATTTATTCTGAAAAAAAGTTCTTCCAAACAACCCCTAAGTATGCATACATGCTTTCTGTTACATTTAATCTAGTTCACTATTAGGTAGGCAACTAGCTAACTGTTAGTCGCATCTGGATGGTACGGCTTGGCCTACCCAAAGGCTAACCCCTCTCTTTCTTTTGAGGTAATCATCATCATGTAAGAAATCAAACTAACAATATCTTCCTTTTTAACTTTCCAGTACATGGGCAGATCTTCAACCTTTCAATCATTGTCTCAAATCAGATTTTGCTACCACCCTTTTAGTTTTTAGTAAACAGAAAGGGTCAATTACCCCTCCAAATAATGAGAGAAACAATACTTAATTTACAAAACTCACGCATTAACATAATATCAATATAAGATAGTATAATATAAAAAACATTTCACAGTATTCTCTCTCTCCCCAACTCGCCTTCCTCTTTTTTTCTTAGCCGCCGGCCGGGGCTTCCACCGGATCTCCGGTGGAAAGCCCCAACACTCTTCATTTCCTTTGTATTTTCTTCCTCTTTTCAATAAACCTTGCTATTTTCTTTCGTTTTTTCTTATTTAAAGCTTGTATTTCCCTAAAAATCTCCTTTTTTAGGAAAGATTTGGTTTGTTTTTTTCGGTTTAAAGCTATCGGATCCAAGGATTAAAAGCCTTTTTCCGATCTGCCTCTATTCTTAGTTTCTTTAACTTTGGAGCTCCGACTATTTCTCCGTTTCCGACTAGCTACCAGGATCTGTGAGTGGTTCATCTTGTTTATCGGGGATTCGATTTTTCAGATCTAAGTTTGGAGCTGTTGTATTTTTTCTTGCTTCTTTGGTTTTGGTATTTTTATTATAATTTTTAAGTCTTTGATTTTCATCTTGTAATGCTTAGTTGTTTGGTTTTCTCGCTTGTAATGTTGAGTTGTTTGGATTTTCTCTCCGTTTTGTGGGAGTTTGATTTTCTCTCCGGTTTGTGGGAGCTTGATTTTCTCTCCGGTTTGTGGGAGCGTGGATTTGAATTTAATGATTCGAGCTGTTTTGGTTCTGCATTCAAGGTCGATAAGGTCAGACGGGTGTTGGGGATACAATTGTATATATCTCCGTCAAAATTCGCTTTTGGTCTCCTTTGGATGTCCGACGATTCAATTATGTTTGTTCTACTCGATATGAATTGTAGATGCCGTATGGCTTTGATTTATTGATTCAATACACTTGCTATTCAAAAAAAAAAACATAATATCAATATAACAAGATAGAGAACAAATTTTAGCATAAATTCTATCATTTGGGATATACAGTATATACAAAGAGTAGTGCTAGGTGCACAAAAATATTTACAGAATGAGTTGAATTCCACTAATAAATATTTTTATTCGTTGATATTAATGTGAATGCAGGAGGGCCGTTGTGTTATAATCAATCAAATTAAGACACCTATCATTTTGTGAAACTTTATGTAACTCTAACATTTTCCATATAAAAATTTACAGTATACTTAGTTAAATACACAATTTTTATAAAATTCATACTTATTTAGAAAAAGAATTAGTACTTTAAATAATTAGAAGTAAATGAAAACAATTGCAGAAGGTTGAATAAACAAAAAGGGTACACTGGAAAAATTGACAGATAATGCGAAATGAAATACCTAGTGAAGTGGGCCTCCCTCGCCCGAGGGATTGAAAAATCTAACTTCTCTTAGTCCAAATGAGTCCCCCTCTATAAAAGCCAACATCGGCCTCTCAATTTAGAACAAACAAACCACATACAATACACAGCAAGTTCTGAAAACTATATACAGAATGGCTACTTCAGTTCAAAACCGGCTGCACCATCTCGAGCCCGGCTTCCATGATCTCAACCGAAACTACAAGAAGTCTGGTTATCGGTCCGACTCACTGGCTCGTAGCAGCAGCCTTCCTGGAAATCAAATACTTTTCACAAGCTCAAAAATGCCCATCTCCATAGATGATTACTCGAGTGATGAAGATGACTTCAACTCCGATTATCAAGAAATGATCGAAATGGCCAATGCAGAGCTCGAACCATCCGTTTATGATCCGCGAGACGAAGGCACATCAGATAATTGGATTGAACGAAATTCATCTATGGTTAGACTTACTGGAAAACATCCATTCAACAGTGAGGCACCCTTGCCTCGACTTATGCATCACGGATTTTTAACCCCTGTTCCACTACATTATGTCCGCAACCATGGTGCAGTCCCACACGCAAGCTGGGACACCTGGACCGTGGAGATTTGCGGACTAGTGAAACATCCGTTACGTTTTACCATGGATCAATTAGTCACAGAGTTTCCTAGTAGGGAACTTCCCGTGACTTTGGTATGTGCAGGAAATCGAAGAAAAGAACAAAACATGACTAAAAAGTCTATAGGCTTTAATTGGGGTGCATCTGCTATATCAAATTCTGTATGGCGAGGTGTGCCACTACACCACATTTTAACAAAGTGTGGGATCTTCGGTCGTAAATCTGGCGCCCTGAACGTCTGTTTTGAGGGTGCTGAGGATCTGCCTGGAGGAGGTGGGTCTAAATATGGCACAAGTATCAAGAAAGAGTTTGCTATGGATCCATCAAGAGATATCATGCTGGCTTACATGCAGAATGGTGAGCGTTTGGCTCCGGACCATGGATTCCCAGTGAGGATAATAATTCCTGGTTTTATTGGAGGAAGGATGGTGAAATGGTTGAAGCGGATTATCGTAACAACTCAAGAATCAGACAATTATTATCATTGGAAGGATAATAAGGTTCTTCCTTCTCATGTTGATGCTGAGCTAGCTAATGCTGAAGGTACAATACTAACCAATTAATTCTACTTTCTAGTTAGTGAGATTCATTTGAAAAGTCGATATTAAACATCATATTTTGTTTGTAAATTTTATGATGAAAATTTGTAAATTAATATTGTGTGTGATCATATTTGCAGCTTGGTGGTATAAACCAGAGTACAGCATCACTGAGCTGAATACAAACTCAGCGATCACAACACCTTGTCATGAAGAACTATTGGCTATAAACTCTTGGACAACTCAAACCCCCTACACTTTGAAGGGCTATGCTTATTCCGGTAAGATTTCTATTTTCACATTTTACACCGTATACATTATTAATGGAAGGTTCAAAGTACCATGCATAGTCGGCTACTTGTTATAGTTGTCTATTCTTTACTTCTCGTATTCCGTGCATTTAAAATCAGAGCACGCACTTTTTTGTTGCTGTTAGATCTGAAAGGGTCAGACTTTTCCAAACCTCAAGGGTCGTTGAGTAGTACGTCATTTGTTTCATAAATACTTTAGGACACGGTTTTCTGTTGTCGGATTTACGTAGGCCACAGCTCACTTGGGGTCTATTTTTGGATCGTATAAGTAAGATTATATTTATACAGTTAACAATAGTATTGTGTCACTCTGATATATTTAGCAAAAGAAAAAATTAGGGGAAAAAGGGGCGTATTCCAGAATAACAAGGCATAAATATGTCGTAATAAAGAGTCGAACCTATAATTATACACACTTGAAAAATGGGATAACTCGAACTCGATATCTCAACGAGCATAAATAATTGATCATAATTTTTTTTTTTTTTTTTTTGTTAATCTGTGCAAGCATATCTAGATTCTCAGAATTTTAGAATTTATAATTTAGTGAATTTTAGTGAACATAAATATACAAAAAGTTGATAGAAATCTGATGTATTGATTTTGTAAATGAAGGTGGGGGAAAGAAAGTGGTACGTGTAGAGGTGACGATGGACGGTGGAGAGAGCTGGTACCAGTGCATGATGGATCACCAAGAGAAGCCTAACAAGTATGGTAAATATTGGTGCTGGTGCTTTTGGTCCATTGACGTCGACATGATGGCACTGCTTGCTTCTAGGGAAATTGCTGTCCGCGCCTGGGATGAGTCTCATAATACGCAACCCGAGAAGCTCAACTGGAACCTCATGGTATGTGTGTTTATATATGTTGGCTTTTCTCTGAATGTAGTCATTGCAATGTGTAATTTTTCTTGTAGGATTGGCATTGATATGGGGTTGGTTAATTAATTGCTGTTGTGACATTTTATTTCAGGGAATGATGAACAACTGCTGGTTTCGAGTTAAGACCAGTTTACGAAAACCACAAAACGGCGAGATTGGGATTGTGTTCGAACACCCAGTGCAGCCTGGAAACCAATCTGGAGGGTGGATGGCCCGTGAAAAACAGCTTGAAAAATCATCTGAAGCAAATAAAGTACTAAAGAAGACACTTTCATCACCATTCATAATCAACGCCCCTGGCGACAAGATTTTTACAATGTCCGATTTAAAGAAGCATAATTCGGCTGATTCATCGTGGATTGTTGTCCATGGTCACGTGTACGACTGTACCAGTTTCCTCAAAGATCATCCTGGTGGCACTGACAGCATTCTCATCAATGCTGGGACAGATTGCACGGAAGAATTTGAAGCCATTCATTCTGACAAGGCTAAACAACTACTCGAACCCTTTCGTATTGGAGAGTTGATGGTTACCGAAGATTCACCACTTAGTTCTTGTGATAGTGAAATAAACACAAAAGTATCAGAACTGGTAACAACCAAGCAAAATGTTGCACTTGTTGGCGGCGAAAAAGTTGCATGCAAGCTCGTGCAAAAAACTTCAATTTCGCATGATGTAAGACTATTCCGCTTTGCATTGCCTTCATCTGATCAAACCCTTGGATTATCAGTTGGAAAGCACATCTTTCTATGTGCCAGGATTGATGGTAAGCTTTGCATGAGAGCCTACACACCATCAAGTTCAGTTGACGAAGTAGGCTATTTTGATCTAGTGGTAAAAATATACTTCAGAGATACAAATCCTAACTTCCCCAATGGTGGAACGATGTCTCAGTATTTAGACTCGATTCCAATGGGCACCGCATTACATATAAAGGGGCCTGTAGGTCACATTGAGTATCTTGGCAAGGGAAATTTCATGGTAAGTGGACAGCAAAAATTTGCCAAGAAACTGGCCATGATAGCCGGTGGGAGCGGAATCACGCCAATTTATCAAGTCATGCAAGCAATACTAAAAGATCCCGAGGATGAGACGAAGATGTATGTCGTGTTTGCAAATCGGACTGAAGATGACATATTGTTGAAGGATGAATTGGATGCTTGGGCTGAGAAGTACAAAAACAGGGTAAAAGTCTGGTATGTAATTGGAAAAAATTTGAGGGAAGATTGGAAATATAGTGTGGGGCGTATTAGTGAGAGTATATTGAGGGAACATATTCCCCAAGGGTCCGACGATACTTTGGCATTGGCCTGCGGTCCACCGGCAATGATTGAACATGCGGTGACTACAAACTTGGAGAAACTGGGCTACGTTACCAAGGAGTCTTTACTTGTGTTTTAGTCATTTTCTGTTTTGAAATATAGGTCGTTTGACTTTTTGGCACACATTTCCAAGTCTTTTGATCGCATAATTAAAATCATTATTTTTAAAATTTTCTTTTTGTAAATTATAATATAAATCACATACTTTTATTTAAAGAAAGAAAATTTTAAAAATAATAATTTTAACTATGTGATCAAAGGACTTAGAAATGTGTGCCAAAAAGTCAAACGACCGATATTTAAAAACGGAGGGAGTACAATTTACAACCAGCATGCGAAAAGCAAATAATCATGTGAAGAGAAAAAGGACCTGACATATATCCTCTGTCGACCCAGGTTATGGGTTCGATCCTTGCTCATCCCCGAGAATTGTTAGAATAGATACTCATTTGTAAGCTTATAAGCACTTTATTATCAAAAAAAACATTAAAAGTTTTAGTACATATTTTTTGGTGAAAAAAGGCCTCCAATATCACAATTTTGAAGTAAATGGCCCCAAATATCACAACTCAAAAACTTGGCCCCAAATATCACTCCAAAACAATGTTTCGTCTAGCGTTTTAATTTTTTTTAGTAAAAAACGCTACTTCGTGTAGCGTTTTATATTTTTTTTATTTTTTTTAAAAACGCTACTGCGTTTAGCGTTTTGTAGGGGAGGATTTTTTTTTTTTTTTTTTTTAGTAACGCTAGATTATGTTGTGTTATGGGAGTGAAGACACTAGTTTAGAATGTGTCTTCTGTGTTAACGCTAGTTTAGAAAGTGCTTAGTGTTAACGCTAGTTTTTTTTTTTGTTTTCTCCTAAAATTTATATTTGCAAACAATATTAAAAAAATTATAATCAAATTTTCAATTAAAATTGATTTTTTTATTTTAAAATTTACAATTTAATTAAATTTAGGGGTTCAACAATTAACTTTTGGGGTTCAATGTTTCCATTTTGGATTTTAAAAATATTCGGAACGACGAATAAACCGTATACGAACTTAGGGTTTAGGGTTTGGGGTTTAGGGTTATTTACAACCCTAAACCCTAGAACCTAAACCCTAACTTATCCTGATTTTTAAACGCGTTAGCATTTAAAAATCAGGCCGCCGGATTAAATTTTGTAATTAAAATTTTAAAATTTAAAAATACAATTTTAATTAAATTTAGGGGTTCAAAAATTAACTTTTGGGGTTCAACGTTTCCATTTTGGGTTTTAGAAATTATCCAAAACCAAGCTTAAAGTAACGTTTTAAAAAAAAATTATCCAAAACCAAACTTAAAGTAGCGTTACTAAACCAAAACCAAACTTAAAGTAGTGTTACAAGCCCAAAACCAAACTTAAAGTAGCGTTTACAGTATAAAAAAAAATTCAAAACGCTACACGATGTAGCGTTTTCATAAAAAAAATGAAAACGCTACACGATGTAGTGTTTTGGAGTGATATATGGGGTCAACTTTTCAGATTGTGATATTTGGGGTCATTTTCTTTCAAATTGTGATATTGGGGGCCAACACCCTTTTTTGGTACGGTACTTACTTATTTAATTGTTTTACTTTATCATCCTTAATTATTTTACTTAATTATAAAAAAAATAAAATAATCTTTTTTCAAAAAAATTCACGCAGCTCTTCCGCACACTTCTCCCAAATATAACTAACCAATTACCTTTTTCAGCTATTAAGTTTTCAAACTTTCTAACTAAAATCTCTTCTTTGATTTTCGGGACGGTTATCCTAATTATTAAAATAAATAATAAAATAATACAATTAATGGTAATTATTCAATTGCCTTTTTTATGTTTACTTTAGTTGATATTACTTTTTCTAAACAACTAAAAACATCAGTTATACCTTATCTTCCAATTATCAATATTTTTTTTTCTAATTAAATACATTACCTTTTTAATTTAAAACATAATTTTTCAATCAGATTAATGTATACCAAAAAATATTACATCATATTACTGTTAGATGTAATTATAAGGTTT
Source organism: Saposhnikovia divaricata (assembly GCA_036435485.1). NCBI lineage: Eukaryota > Viridiplantae > Streptophyta > Magnoliopsida > Apiales > Apiaceae > Saposhnikovia > Saposhnikovia divaricata. The sequence continues at coordinate 55,280,769 of CM071598.1, forward strand.
ATTTTAAGATTAAATTACTCTAATAAAAATTCAAGTTTCGAATACCGTCAACGACATGTTTAACTTAATATTTTATAATGTAAATTTTAAATCATGCATATCATTAATTAAATTTTTATTAGATTATATTAAATTAATATTAAAATAATTTTTAAAAATAATGATTATATAAAAACATTATTATAACATAAAATAAAATTTATAATATATCAGAAGAAACACATGCATCGCACGGGTTATAAGCTAGTTATATTAAAGATGAAATGTTGAAAAATTTCTCGATTTGGTTTTTGGTACCGTTATCCTAATTATTAAAATAAATAATAACATGATATATTTAATGGTAATTAGCCGATTGCCTTTTTTCACATTTACTTTTAGTTGATGATATTACCTTTAATAAACACCTAAAAACATCAATCGTACCATATCTTCCAATCATTTTTATTTCCTTTCTAATTAAAACACGTTACCTTTTTTATTTAAAACTAATCTTACAATCATTAACATATACTCGAAAATGTCACACCATATTTTACAATTATTAATAAAATATATTAAAAATTCGTAGATGTTGTTTATAATAAGGAAATAGTAGTATAATCTGTAAACATGAATATATTAAATTATATTAAAATAAAATTAAAAAATATTAAAAATAATGATTATATAAAAACATAAATGTAATTTTAAATAAAATTTATAAAATAATAAAAGAAACTTAATAGTCATAGAGACATGTCTGTAACCATATAATAACAAGCCTACTTATCATAGTAATACCATGTATTACTTACATGACCCCTAAACTGGGGAACCCTTTAGTTAGGTTTTTGCCTTGTAAATTGTGCTTAGTAATAGAAATTAACTTTATGTTGTACAAAAGTCATATAATAATGCTTGAAAGAAGATTTGTAATTTCATAAATTTTATTTTAGAATTTTTAAAATTATTTTTTTTACTAAGTTCCTGTTTAATTTTGATTTTAAATGATTTAAATCAGATTTTTAATAAATTTTCAGCATAGGTGAAATTACCTTTTTGCCACTGACTTCAATAATACAGCATCGTCATCCATCTCTTCTTCTTCACTTTCTTCTCTCGACTTCTCTCTCCCCAGACCCCTGCTCTCACCCTCACCCTCCGATTTTCACAGTAAAACCTCTCTAAACTCATGTTTTAATTCGTTAATATCATGTTTATTGATTCTACATGCATTTCTTCAAGCTTTTACAAAATTATATATATATATATATATATATATGTATGTATGTATGTATGTGTTGCTCGGTTTTTGGACATGCACAGACTTGGGGGCTTCGTTTCTTGCTCCCGGGGCTGCTGTGATGTTGTTGGAGGCCAGAAATGGCGTTGGGAGGTGGTGGAAAGGCAACACACCCTGTATGGGGATGTTTTGCCGAGAAACCACCGTTGTCGGCGATGAATTCCGGCGAGCCGGTGGTGTTATGGAGTTGTATTATGTTAATTATAGTCTTGTTATGTATTAGTTGTTAAAGGTTTAAGCTGCATATATGTGTTTTATATTTTATGAATTAATTTGAATTTATATGCATGAACATGAATTATGTGAATTGTTCTAGTTAATTAATGTTAATTAGATGTTGTTAATGGTGATTAGATGATAATTGAAATGATTATAAGATGATTATAGTACAATGGAATTGTTGGTGGAATTTTTGGAATTTATGAGCTATAAAGAATAAGTTAGTTAATAATTATGAATTGTTAATTGTTAATTAGAGGATTGTTAAGTGGAAATTAGTATTAGAATGTGTAATTAGAAGCTAGTAATGTATTGTGTAATTTGTTTGGTATATTAAATAAGTACAAGTTTGATTTTAGGTGTTTATATGAATTTAAGGTTAAATTTCAGTTGCTAATTGAATTTTGAGTTAATAAGTTATAAAATGTTACGTGTACCTGTTGTAGTTGAATTGCGAATCGTACAAGCATACATGTTATATATTAGAAATTAAATATGAGATTTTCTGATAACCAGGAATTGTGTCTGAGTTGGTATTTGTATAGTGAATGGTGAATTGTAAGTATAATATGGAATTGGTAATTGATTATAAGATTGCTTGATTGATGATTTTCGCTGTATTCCGACAGGTTAGGCTATATTATAGAGGAGGTGTTGTCCAATTTTGTTTAGAATTATTTTATAATTCTTATAGTCATTTGATAAGAACTAATCGGGGTATTGATGTGCTATATGTGTTATAAGATATAAAGTTAAGTTGATATTACATGCTACGTGCTCATGTGGTTACCTGATTGTACTAGATTATTTTGTAAGTATGATCAATACGTGTTATACATATTATGTGAAATAATAATTATATAAAAATATAATTGTAAAATAAAATATAATTTATTATATATATAAAAGAAATAAAGTGAGTGTAGTGTAGTGGAATAGTGTGAGTGGTTAATTTTGGAAATTCGAACCTAAAGAATTCGGAGGAAATCAAAAAATGAAAGTGCAAAGGATTGGGAGGGAGGAGTACCAACAATAATTATTAAAGAGAGAGGGAGAGGGGAGAGGGGAGAGGGGAGAGGGGAGAGGGGGAGAGAGGGAGAGGCAGAGGTAAGAATTACAGTATTTGATTAGGATCGAGAAATCATTTTTGATTTCATTCATAGTCCTCTGACTCCAATGGTTGACTCCAATGGTTGACGCCAGCCTCAATGGAGTATGTAGATTACTAGATGGAGAGGTCTACATAGTCTTGCAAATTATCCCCAGCAAATAGAATGGCTCAAGCCATGGCAACTCCCCTAACATCCTCACTCTCTCTCATCTCCAACACTTCTCTCTTCAAATCCCACAAATCCACTTCCGTATGTTTCCCTATTTCAACCCAGCCTAAGGTAATTCCACTCTTCCTCCTCTCCAATAATTTAATGTCTTCTCTTTTTAATGCTTACTATGTTTTTGTATTATTAAATTCACCAATTTTAAGAATTCCCAGTATTATATATCCACACATATATTGTCATTTCATTTTGATAATTTGTTATGTAATTCTACTACATTGTTGTTTTTGACCATCTTCAAGAATTCCTAACATTCCATTTTTATGGCATTTTCATTTAGTGGGATGCTTTTTGTTATTAAATTACATTGTTGTTTTAACCGTTTTAAGAATTTCCAAGATTGTATTTTATGTTTTTAATTTGGTGGGGGGGGGGGCTTTCTGATTGACTGATTGTATTAATTGTTGTTTTGACCATTTTCAAGAATTTCAAGATTGTATTTTTATGTTTTTAATTTGGTGGGGGTGCTTTGTAATTTTGTTATTTGTTGTTTTTTTAAGCAGATTGGTGGGTTGAGCATTAGGTGTGCTCGTGTAGGAGGAGTTGAGATTCCAAATGCCAAAAGGGTTCAATACGCCTTGCAGTATATTCATGGAATCGGGCGTACTAGGGCTTTACAAATTCTTAATGACTTGAAAATGGAGAATAAAATCACTAAGGACTTGTCTGAGGAAGAGCTCATTATTCCCCGTGATGAAGTTTCCAAGTACATGATTGAAGGAGACCTTGTAATGTTTTCTCTCCCTTTGTATTTTCTAATATAGCATGTGTAAACGTGTGTATTTGTTTTCTTGATCATGGTTGATAAATCAGTCCATCTTACCTTATTTTCACATCAACAAAACCAAGTTTAGAGCGTTTGTCTCTCTTGAAAGTGGGGTAGGAGAGAGTTAGATGTACGTGGACATTACCCCTGCTCCAAGAGGAAGATGTATCTGTGAAAAATCCAAATTAACGTGTCTTTCACATGTCGGTTGCATTATGTATGGTGGAAAGGTGGTATATAGTCTCGTTTTAAACCAAACACACTCATTCCATAGTTGTTATTGAATGTAGTGAGAGGCATCATCCAAAAATAAATTTTGAGAGGCACGTTGATTGGAAGTTTGGAACATGATGATTCAAATTACATCCATACTTTCTGATGCTATCACAAGTGGAACTGAGAATCTGTTTGAGAAAATGATGCTATTACATTATGTAGCCTTGTCTTCCTAGTGCCTTCACTAATAGAATGGCTTCTTTTCTGGACGGGTCATGTATCAGTCTAATAATACAACTATGGGATACCCCTATTTCGTAAATCAATGTGTTTATTTAAGTGATCATTAACTGGCGAAAATGTCTCTTTTGCCTTTTCCTGTTCCTATTCCTATCCCTATCTGTCAAATATTGTGTGCTAAATTAAGTCTACAAAGTCTACAGTAGTACTATGATGTAATTGCTTACGTATAAGAGTTAGGCAGACTATAGTCTATATATAGGACTTTAGACAACTCTTGTAATACACCACAAATATATATAATCTTTCTTCTCCTGTCAATGCTTTCTCTCTGTATGATATCATATTTTAACATGGTATCAGAGCATGTTATATCCTAGGGAAAAACATACTAGAGTTACAAAAGAGTTGCAGAATAAATCGAAAAGAAGCGAAAAAAAAAACAACAACCAAGATTTCGAAAAATTCGAAAACTATCAAAACAAGAAATCAAATATACCACTGAGAAGAGCACTGGAAGAGGAGACTGCAGAAACAAGAAAACTGGAAAAAGGACCATCCACGCGCCCTCACGCGCCGGCAGACGTGAGGCCTGTTCCGGCCAGTTTCTGGAAAAATTTCTTCAGAGACTCTGAATCCCCTCCTAATTGCGATTCTATCCATGGTACTCTTACTTGAATCTGAGAAGTTTGCGATTCTATAAAACTGCTATATATGTCTAGGGAGATAAATAGCAGTAGATATATACCCTTATGATATTAGAATATTATGGTCAATATTCATTGATTAGATATTACTGATTTTTATAATGGCGGAGGTTGTGAATGATTCGGTTACAAGTAAAAATACTAATCAAGGGACTGTTAAATATGGATTTCATGGTACACCATATGTAAGTCCTAAATTTAATGGAAAGAATTTTTTGGAATGGTCGGAGTCTTGCACACTTGCAATTAAATCCCATCGATTGATGAAATATATCAATGGGAAGGCCAAGAAGCCTTTGGCAACTGATACAAGCTTCGATGATTGGGATAGCGAGAAAGCGATGGTCAAGTCATGGTTGTTTAACTCTATGGAGTTACGTATTCGCAAAAGTTATCTGTTTCTTGATACTACGGAATCTGTTTGGAATTCAATCAACCGAACATACTCATATTCGGGTAATATGGTCAAACATTTCGAGGTAAAGCAGAAAATATGGTCTCTAACTAAAGGGGGCAGAACATTGACCGAATATTATTCGGAACTCACATCTCTATGGCAGGAGTCAGACCACTACACTGTGTTCGAGTGTAAACAGGCTGAAGACCAAGAGAAGTACCAAAAATTGGTACAAGAAGAAAGAGTGATGAAGTTTCTTGCTGGACTGACAATGGAGTATGATTCAATCAAGAATCAACTCATTGGTCAGATTCCTTTTCCTACAGTTGAAGAAGCACATGGCCGTGTGCAGCTCGAAGAGAGTCGGAGAGAAAGCATGGCTCCGATTGATACTGTGCCTGATCGATCTACACTTTTTACGGGAAATGTTCAGAATCAAGGCAAACCAGAACAGATGGTTGATGCTTTGAATGTTGAAAAAGATGTTCTCCGGTGTGACTATTGTAAAAAAATTTACCATTCTTGTGAGGAATGCTTTATCTTACATCCTCACTTACGAGGTCGTGGCCGAGGAGGACGAAGCCGCGTCAATTCATCAGGTAGAAGCTCAGGAAGAGGCACTCACTATAGTGCTCATCACAATGCGTTAGAAGAACATGTTGACTCTGCTATCTCAACAACGGGAGCAATGAGTGCGACTGAACTCAGTTCTCTTCGTCAGCTATTGTCTCGAATGGAGACAAATTCATCAGGACCTTCATCGGCCAATTCTGCCCATGTAGAATCAGGCGACAAACAAAATTCCTGGCAGTGGTAAAAGGGGTCGAAAACCTCTTAATAAGGTGGCTATCTACTATAGAGCTAATAACAAAACTTTCTGCATTTTTTGCATTCTCTCTGTATGCTATCATATTTCAACACTATATGATAAAACGAAACCAAAGCTCTTGTTTTCCTTTGAGCAATTGTTCAAGTTAGTCTTTGACTCTTGATTGAGCCGCTCTAAAGCTTGATACAAATTAACGAATTTTCGTTCTACGTCCCCATCTTCGTCTAATTTTGGTTAGTTTTCCTTTTGTCAAACTTTGTTTCAACTATAACATTCTAATGGAGATCTATTGCCAATGTGTTGTATAGGAGTTACATCTCGCACGAAAGTGTAGTTTCCCCAAATTTGTGGGAATAACATGCACGCTGCATTTTTCCGGAACCTGATTATCACGACCTGTGCTTGTTGCTTACCTTGATCCACTACTGTATGAATAACATTCCTGCTATGGTTTTAGGCTTTAAGCAGTAAAGGGCCCTTGTCTACAAATGAGTTTCTTTTTCCTCGATTGGAGAAAATGAGTTTTGATTTTTCGTGCCAGTGTGGTTTCCTAGACTATGTTCATAATTTAACCTCTATTGGTTGATTTTAATTCCCATGGTTTACCTCATTTCAGTTCTATTTATTGCAAAGTATCGTAAACCTACTTTAAATGCGCACTTTTTAAATTTAGTTAAACCATAAGTATTACTAACATAATTAAGCCATCAGTTCGTTGGAGTAACATTAATGCCATTTATTAGGCATACTTCTAACTGTATGATATGTGTGTAGTATATCCACTTTCGATTTGGTTTTACTTTCTATAACTTTAAATGTGTCTTCTTTTTTTTTTGTAGAGGAGATTCAATGCACTAAATATTGAGAGGTTGATGGAGATTCAATGCTACCGTGGTATACGACATATTCAGGGGTTGCCTTGTAGAGGGCAACGAACAAAGAACAATTGCCGAACATTGAAACGAAAGAAGGTTGCTATTGCTGGGAAGAAGAAGGTGCCTCGTTAAATAGAGTAATTGGGCTGCGTATTTATTTTTGAATGAATGGAATTTGTAAGTTATATGTTGACTGTGCATTATCTTGAAGCTCAAGTATTTTAGAATCAATGCTATTTGAACTTGCAGTCTATATTTTTGTATATCTGAATATATACACCGGTCTATATGTTGTTATGATGACTGTCAGGGCTCGATTTATGCTTCGGACAAACCTATCCTCGGTATGCCAGGAACAGGTTCGGGTAGCTCCTGCAATGAGAAGAATGCGAGGGTGTTACCCCCCGATCCACCTCCGGTGTGAGAATCAGTAAAATATAGTGGAAACATAAACGTAAAGCTCATGTAAACCAGTGTATCTCAGGGTGTGTGATTGTGTCTATCACTTGATAATTGTGTCTATTTATATTATGTCTATGAGTAGTACCGTTGTGCATCCTCTTGATTCTCAATTATGGAGGGCAATAAATGGTAAGGCATTACACAGGCAACGGTCGACTGTTTTTACTAACTTCGGCTGGATGATTCGGATGGGCCTGGTCCAATCGCATGGTTTTAACGGTCATGAGCCCAAAGGCTTATTGGATTGGGCCCCCAAAGGCTTATAAGATCGGGCCCTCTAACATGTCCCCGGGCTTCGGTCGGTTTAGAAATAAGACCGAAGTCTATCTTGGCCGAAGAGTCTAGCCGATCGATATATCTCCCTTGAAGGCGCGTCTTTTGAGGCGACAGTTGTATTTAATTTACATCCCTTTTGTTTTAAACGGTCCTCCATGTGTCGTTATCTGGGACAAGGGTATTGAACCGTCTATACATCTCATCCATTAATTTCTGTATATATATTTAGGTCCTTGTATCTTGCTTACTCTATTTGCTTTCGGAATTCTTTTTGTGTGAGACCTCAGAGCAATCAACGGACTTTCAACAAACGTCGACAACTCACTTCAATAAGTAAGTCCCTTTCTGCCATATATCTTTGATGTTTTTCTTTTAAAAGTACTTTCTCTTTAGATAATGTGCTTTAGTTTTTCCAATGTGTAAAGTCTCTTCGAGTGTTCGATTTTTTCTTGATTCTGAGTACAAGAACTTTCTTCGCCGTAGTCCCCCTTTTTCTTTGTCATTTTCAATTTATCGTTGGTCTATTCATACTCGGGGATTTCCTTCGGCTATAGTTTATTATTTGATTTTTGTCTTTCTATCCCCGAGTATTGGACTAACGACTCACCTTTCTTTTTTCAGATTCAATGGCAAACCCTGAAACAGGTCCTTCGGGTCATGCCGTGGGCCATGTTCCTGCTTTGCTTTTTGAGGATGGCACCGTGTATGCTGTCGCTAATCGATCTTCTATTTTGAAACAAGAGGACTTAGATACTTTTAGGGCCAAATTCGATTTTCCCGAAGGTTATCGTTGTTTTTTACCCGATTCTACCGATCGTATATACGACACCCCAGGCATATCAGTCAATGATCAACCCGAAGAGATTACTACAGGTGTATCGGAGACTGCCTTCATATGTGGGCTCCGATTTCCTTTGTTGCCCCTTGTAAAAGTTCTTCTGAGGGAAATGGGTATAGCGATCGGTCAGTTAGATCCGAATGGTTTCATCCACATGAACGTTTTCCAATACCATGTTTGCAGCGCGATGTGCCTCCTTTATCAGTTCTTTTCTGGCACCATTATGATTTCTGTAAAAATGCCAAGTCCCCTGGTTTTTATAACATTACCCGAAGAGTGGGTCGCTCCGATTGGGCGGCCACTAACTCAAGTAACAAGAAGACGCACAACCATTGGTGTTATGTCACTGGGCCCGGCCTTCCTATGTTTTCGGAGTGGAAGGAAGTTGAGATCGATAGGGTCAAGCTGAAAGCTCTTTCTGATGAAGAGAAGTCTCTTTATCGAAAACTGAACACTCCCTTAGTTCCCGAAAACAGACTCACATTGTCTATTACTAGGGATGGGGCTTGGCTAAAGAGCATGATCGGTACTTTTTGTATTAATTTGTTTCTTCACTTCATGCTTTTTAATAGCTAACCTCCTTTTATTATTTTTCTTACAGTGTCTGCAGTGGCCGATATGAGGAGGAGAGCGGCCGAAAGGAAGGCTTTGTTGGCTGGTGGATCCGGGAGCACTTCTCAAGGGAATGTTGCTTCGACTCCACAAGAGGTAGAGGCTCCCCTGGTTGTGCAAGAAATTACGCCAATGCAGGCCGAAGAAGTAGAGGTTCCTACCAGTAACATTGTTGCTGTGATCCCTTCGGAGTCTCTTACTTTGGATGGAAATAAGTCTGAGAAGAAGAGGAGAACCAATGAATCAATTCCTGTCTTGAAGACTTATCGACCTTCATGGGGTGTAGTGGACACTGATTCCTTCGGTGCTCCTGCCCCGAAGCCTGTCAAGGAATTATGCCAAGAGTTGTGCAGTTCTTTTATTCTTCCGGCCGATCGCTTGGTTTATGATGCAACTCATACTGTGGAGGCTTGTGAGACCATGCTAGGGCACCTTAGTTTGGTAAGTTCCCTTCAATAGACTTTATTTTACATATATATTTATCCATTTATTTATATCTATCCGTCTTGATGCCTTTTGTGGTGCATTTTCAGGCCGTCCCTTCGGCCGCAGCTGTGACCGAAAAGGTCAAAGATCAGGCTGCCATCATACGGGGATTTAACGCAGAGATTGGTTCTCTAAAGGATAAGGTTAATCCTTTGGAAAATCAGGTGAAGAAGCTTGAGGATCTTCTGGCGGAGTCTCAACGAAAAGAAGACCTTCTCCAGCAAGAGAAGAAGCTGACCGATGACAAGGAGGCCAATCTATTGGAGCTGCGCCGTTTGAAGAAGGAACTGAAGAAGGCGAGGAAGACCATCTCCCGATCTGAAGATAGGGGTTTTGTTGTGGGATATGATGATGATGTCATTGCTGCTTACAAGGCCGGTTTTGACTATAAGCAAATCCTTTTCAACCCTGAAGATGATCCAGTCCTTCGACAGGAGGTCCCTGATGTGCCTTTAGTTGTTTCTTCTGATCCCGATTCAGAATAAATTAATTTTTTTTTGTAATGAACTTATGCCTTCGGGCCTGTAATGTAATTTTGCCTTCGGGCTTATCTTGGAATGAACTTAGTAACTGGTTTTTAATGTACTTTTTGTAGTTTCTCCAATTACTTGTAGTTGCCTTCGGGCGCCTTATGCCAAATAACATGACTCTTCATATAGTAGCAAATCTTTGGTAATCTTTTGAATATTCTCCCGATCATTAATGAATCCCACTTGAAATAACTCGTAAACATTACTCCAAGTAATTTCCGGAATTTCAGGTTCCTTCGGTCCATAAGCTCATTCCTATATTCGAATTTTTTCCCTTACTTGGGGTAATTTTCAAAATTTCATCTCTTCGTACCGAGTCACTTCGGACTACAGTACTTTGTTGCCCCCGAGTCGCAGTTCGGCCGAAGGTTTCTTCTTTCGGTTTTGGGCAAATCCTACCTCCCGAAGACCTTGGGGCGAACTGGGACTTAGTTACTTACGCCATGACAAATATCTTCTCTCTCTTTTTTTTTTTCGAATGTCGAGACTTTTGGTATTCCCCCCCCCCATTTAATGGCAGTTTGACCGCTCCTTTCTTGGGGAGACACGTGCCTTCATCTTAGGTAGGGGTTGCTCAAGCGGCACTTCATCAGGGCCGTTTATTCTCTTTATAAATATACTTGTAAGTTTAATCGTATATTACTCTATATTCGATTTCGCTCAAGACTTCTCCATCTTTTCTCTAATTTTCGTTGAACTTCAGTCTCTTTGAATTTGTGGATAATCAGTAAGCAAGATTGCTTGTTCGTTTTTTCCATCTTGATGTGTGGTTAATCTGATGTTTTTTGCAGTGATTAACATTTCTTTTTGTTCCAGTGTCGAGTCGATCAGAGATGAGGAGGAGGGCAGGGGATAGACGTGCTCGAAATAAGAACACACCGGCTACTGGTCCCTTCGTTTCTTTTTCCTCCCCTAAGGGCGACCCTCCGAGTACTTCGGAGAAGAAAAGCCGTGTTGAGGATTTGAATGTGAACTCTTATCGGCCTTCTTGGGCCGTGATGGAGTCAGATTCTTTTGGAGCTCCTGCTTCGGCTGCTTCAAAGAGAATTGCTAGGGATATGTGCCACTCCTTCATTCTCCCGAAGGACCGTTCCCTGTATGATTCTGCAGATACAGCCGAAGCTACCGCCAATCTTCTAGGGCATCTTTCCCTGGTAAGGAGTATTGTACCCCGAAGTTGTTCTTTTTGCCTTATATATGGTTTTAAATTTGCCCCCCCTTTTTTTATGCTACCCCTTGGGCTGCTTCTGTAGCCGATAAAGTGAAGAATCAGGATATTCTGCTTTATCACCAAGGAAGGCAGATTAATCAAACGATTCCTTCGTTGGAGAAGGAAATCGAGGAGTTGAAGTCTAAGCTTTCTTCTGCTCGGGCCGAAAATGCTGAGCTTCTCCATGAGAATGATGCTCTGTGGTAGCAGAATGACAAGATGATGGCTGATACAGAAGATCTGCTCGATTGGATGGAAAGCCGAAAGGTCGAGCTAAGTCAGATGAGGGATTCTGAACCGGAGGGTGCGATCCCTTAGCTTGTATTTTCCTGCCTTCGGGCTAATTTGTAATTTTATTATAATATAATGGAATTACAGCCTTCGGGCAATTTTCTCTTTAATTGTTTATTGGGCAATATTTCAAATTTAAGTTACTTTTCATTTCCTATGCATATGCAATCTTCGGATTTTTAAGTTACTTATATTTCTTTTGCCTGAACAATTTTTCAGTTTTTTGGCCGTCCTCTTAGAGGTTTTTAGGCTACGTGATTCCTATACTCGAAGTAATATTCGAAAATTCGAAGCCTTTCGACATTTCCCTTACTTAGGGTAATTTTCAGAATTTCATCCCTGGCCGTCCTCTTAGAGGTTTTTAGGCTATGTGATTCATATACTCGAAGTAATATTCGGAAATTCAAAGCATTTCGACATTTCCCTTACTTGGGGTAATTTTCGGAATTTCATCTCTTCGTACCGAGTCACTTCGGACTACAGTACTTTGTTGCCCCCGAGTCGTAGTTTAGCCGAAGGTCTCTTCTTTCGGTTTTGGGCGAATCCTGCCTCCCGAAGACCTTGGGGCGAACTGGGACTTGTGTTTCGGGGTTTTTTAATAATTCCCGACCGAGAACTAGTGTCTCATCTATTCGGGTAGTTCGTCCGATAAATAAATATAAATGAGGCGAACAAATTGAGCTTTTATTGATGGTTGAAATTGAAATTTTTCTTACAAAAAGCTTACTGATAAAACTTGCGTAGTCGGGAAGCATGCCACGTGTTTTTGATCGGACTCCCATCTAGCTCAGTTAGTTTGTAAGTTCCTGGTCGTACGACTTGAATAATCACATAGGGTCTGTTAGGCCGAATACACAATTAATAATCAACTTTGTATGAGAGATTAACAAGTAAAAACGTTTATGCACTTAAAAACTTCTTGTATTTCAAACCCTCTTCGTGATGTAAAATATCACAAAGAGCTGCTAGGTTACAATAAAGATAGTTCGTTATCGATACCCTTCTAGGGTTAACCTATCTGTATTTATATACCATACAGCTACGATACAATCTCTAATTGATATTCCTAATAATCAGCTATACAATGATATCAATTACAGATTGTCACACGTCTCCTATGTCAACTCGATCTCTTTGATAGCTATCCAATCTTCAAAGATATCGCTTCCATAATTAATCTTCAATCACTGTTGAACAGTAGACGCGCTTCCTCTAGACAGAGTATAACAAACTCTATCGAGCTTCCAACTGTCAGAGTTTGACTAAACTCTGACTGCTTCCAGCTAAACTCTGATAACTCCCTGAAACACTTAAACACTGATTAAAACTCATCAATTATATTTAACAATCTCCCCCAACTTGTTCATTAGCAAAAATGTACAAGTTAATGACAGTAATTGATGATGTCAAAACAAATAGATAAATACAGTGTTTATACGAAATCAGAGTTTAAGCTTCTACTTAATAAAAACTATAGAGAATAAGAAAATTCTTACAGAACTTAATCTCTAATCATTTCAAGATCTGGCATGGTTCTGAGATAATCAATCAGCAACCTTCTTTCTGCATTTTCAAGTTCAATCTTCATTGCTTCTTTGATTTCTCTTAGTTATACTCTAGTTCTTCCCAACATTTCAAGCCAATATCATCCTCACCAACTTTGAATACTGTCCCATCAGCCATGAAGTATAAAAGAAAATCCTTATTTAAACTCTTCTGATGAACCAACTGCACTGATTCCAGTCTGTCCAAACTCTCTTGAGGAACACCATGACCTGGAACAGCCAGTGAAGAAGGATCTCTAGGACCAGTATATTGCCTTCTGTCTCTATGTGAACTTAGTCCACCCTTATTATTACCAACCTTGCCAGATAAAGCCTTTCCATCAGAAACATTCATTGAGACTCCAGATAACACATTTGGATCATGAATTGTTCCTTTTCCAAAGACAGATTTCAACTGTGAAGAGTGTAAAGGTGTGATCATTGCTTGTGATGCAACAGAAGTTGTAACTTTCTTCTGTGAACTTTCACCTTCAATGCCTTTTAGCTTGAGTTTAGCCTCTGCTGCAATTTCTTCCTTTGAGAACCGAAAACTTTGACTAACATCAGTCCTTTCTCTGATCACAACACCTTTAACAACAGGTCTAGGAGCTTTTCCTCTTTGTACCTTATCAGACTTTAAAGCTCTAAGATGTTCTTCTTGTAAACTCTTTTCCTCGGCTTCAATGTCCTCAATCGTAACTCCTTCCTCATTCTCTTCAATGAACAGCTTAGCAGCCAATTCTTCATCAGTTTGTGGATCAGAAGATAACAACAAACTCTTGGTCCTCGAAGTACCTTGAGTATCAGTATTTCTCCCAACAGACTGTGATTTTGATGACTTGCTAGTTCTCAGAGTCTGAACCTCTTCAGCCTTTTTCTTTCCTTTGTTACTTGCCCCTCCATCTCCAGCACTATCCCTTCTGACAACTCTCTCCCCCTTTTTGACATCATCAGGTATAAGGATAGAAGTAATTAATTCCAGGGAGGTAGCAATAGAATCAATCTTAGCAGATAAATCAGACTGGTTTTCTTCAACTTTAGCCAGTCTAGCAAAGAGATTATCTTGAAAATGAATCAAGAAGAGAATATGAAAACTAATTAAAGTAATCATATAAAGAACACATTCATCAACTATCCACTGATTAACAGTTGTCAAAAACCCTACTTACTCCAAGACTTTCAAATTGTCCAAGTGAAAATTTACCTTAGAGTACAAATCACGAATCAACAGCGTTTGTCAATTCTCCAACTTTATCACCGAAACCCTTTCATAAATTGCACAGTTGTGAATATTTGTGTGTGTGAAGCAGAGATTACTAAGTCAATTTTTAGAGCATCTAATTTTTCATAAAATCCATAAAGTAAATCAATAAACACTGGATGCACAAACTGTCATAGTAAACACTGACTGTATGATGAAAGCTAAACTCTGAAGTAATCAAACTATATACAGTAACTTTTATTTTATGCCCCCTTTATATACATTTTTTTTTATATATATATTTTTTATTTTTCATTCCAGTAATCAGAGGTTGGAACCAGTCACCAAAAATTCAAAAATTTTAGCCCTTATCATTTTGATAAGTTCCTGGGTCATCCTAGTATTTGACTAGTCACCAAAAATCAGAGAATTTTAGCACATATTATATACCAATAGGTTCCTGGGTCATCCTAGTATCCAACATAATCTCAAAGGAGTATAACAACCTATATACATTTTCTTTGCGGTATTGCAGTAAACATTTTATTCTATCAGAGCATAACTAACAGAGTTTAGAGTTCATCAACATCAGTAGTTTTTCATGAAAGGTAATGCACACAGTATTTATAGACTCAGAGTTTAGGACAAAATAAACTAAGAGATGCTATAAATATGAGCCAGTATCATGCTGTGTTAACTTTCTGCACAATCTAAGATTAGATCACAATAACTCAGAAAGATTCATGATTAATTGCTGAGAATCATGCTTCATACATATTTCTTCATTGGTGTTTTCATTCAGACAAAAATCAACTCAGAGTTCACAGAGTTTATCAAACTTATTAACAGTGTATGACATACAGACATGCTGACAGAGTTTAGAGACTGCATAACACAACCATCGACGGATAAGACCGTACAACCATCAACGGATAAGACCATATAATACAACTATCAACGGATAAGACCATATAATATCAACGGATACAGTTCAGTTAGTCATCAACTGATGCGACCTACAATCAACGGATGACAAGTTGTCTGACAGAGTTTAACAGAGTATGCATAACAGAGTTTAATCAACAGAGTACACTTAGCATTTAACCAATCAGGAAATATGATTAATACATCACATAAATAAAGTTTGAATCTAACCAACATTCCTAGTCAGAACCAGAGACCATTCCTAGTTCATTGACCAGTCTTGTAAATGTAGCTTCACTCAATGGTTTAGTGAAGATATCTGCAAGCTGTTGTTCTGTAGATACAAAATGTAGTTCAATATTTCCTTCTTCCACATGTTCTCTGATGAAGTGGTACCTTATGCTGATGTGCTTGGTCATTGAATGCTGTACTGGATTACCTGTCATAGCAATAGCACTTTGGTTATCACAGTAAATAGGTATATTACTGTACCTCAATCCATAATCCAGCAATTGATTCTTCATCCATAAGATCTGTGCACAACAGCTACCAGCTGCAATATACTCTGCTTCAGCTGTAGATGTGGAGATTGATTTCTGTTTCTTGCTGTACCAGGAAACAAGTCTGTCACCAAGAAATTGACAACTTCCACTAGTGCTCTTTCTGTCTACCTTGCAGCCTGCAAAGTCTGCATCAGAATACCCAAGTAGCTTGAAATCTGATTCTCTAGGGTACCACGGACCTAATGTTATGGTGCCCTTGAGATACTTGAAGATTCTTTTCACAGCTGTCAGATGTGGCTCTCTAGGATCTGCCTGAAACCTTACACAAAGACAGGTTGCATACATGATGTCCGGCCTACTAGCTGTCAAGTATAGAAGAGAACCTATCATGCCCCTGTAGTTTGTCATATCCACTGAAACTCCTGTGTCTTTGTCCAATTTAGTTGCTGTTGCCATGGGAGTTGATGCAGATGAACAGTCAAGCATACCAAATTTCTTGAGAAGATTTCTGGTGTATTTTTCTTGATTAATGAAAATTCCATCTTCTGTTTGTTTCACCTGTAGGCCTAGAAAGTAACTAAGCTCTCCCATCATGCTCATTTGATATCTGGACTGCATGAGCTTGGCAAACTTCTTACAGAGTTTATCATTAGTAGACCCAAAAATGATGTCATCAACATAAATTTGAACTAAAAGGAGGTCACTTCCTTGATTGAAATAAAACAGAGTTTTGTCAATTGTTCCTCTGTTGAATCCACTTTCTAGAAGAAACTGAGCAAGTGTCTCATACCATGCTCTTGGTGCCTGCTTAAGTCCATATAGTGCCTTATCTAGCCTGTAGACATGATTTGGATATTTGGGGTCCACAAATCCTGGTGGTTGTTCAACAAACACTTCTTCTTCAAGCTTTCCATTCAGAAAAGCACTTTTCACATCCATCTGGAACACTTTGAATTTCTTGTGAGAGGCATATGCTAGAAAAATTCTGATTGCCTCCAATCTTGCAACTGGAGCAAATGTTTCATCATAGTCTATTCCTTCCTGCTGTGAATAGCCTTTTGCTACCAGTCTAGCCTTGTTCCTTGTGATAACACCTTCACTGTCAGTCTTGTTTCTGAAAACCCATTTAGTACCCACAATAGATCTGTTCTTTGGCCTTGGTACAAGGGTCCAAACTTCATTCCTTTCAAATTCATTTAACTCTTCCTGCATTGCTGTTATCCAGTCTGCATCTTGAAGAGCTTCTTCCACTTTCTTTGGTTCATTTTTAGACAAGAATGCATGAAACAGACATTCACTTGCAGTAGCACTTCTTGTCTTTACTTTTGCATCTGGATCACCAATTATCAAATCAGGTGTATGTGATTTAGTCCATTTCCTAGCAGAAGGCAAATGACTTCTATCAGCATGTGATCCTCCCCCTTGATCCATGCTCTCCTGATTTTGTTGTGATCTATCTTCGTTTTCTGAGACTCCCCCTGAATTTGACAGCCCAGAGTCAGAATTTGAATTTTCAGAGTTTGAAGCATCAGAGTTTGATCCAGATTTTTCAGTTGACTCAGTATCAGTGTCTGAGTCTTCATCTTGATCATGCTCCCCCTCAACTGGTTCTCCCCTTTGTTGTGACTGAGAAGTTTCTCCAGAATTTACCAGTAGAGGTTCAGAGTTTGTTTCAACAGAGTCTGTCAGAATTGTTTCATCAGAGTTTCCTTCATCAGAGTTTAAAACTTCATTTTCAAAGTTCAGTTGATCATATTCATCTTTGTCTTCAAGTCCAGTTATCTTCTTATCATCAAAAGAAACATGTATAGATTCCATGATCACTCTAGTTCTCAGATTGTAAACTCTGAATGCCTTTGTTGACAGTGGATAGCCAACAAAAATTCCTTCATCTGCCTTTAACTCAAACTTGGTCAACTGTTCTGGATGAGTCTTCAAAACAAAACATTTGCACCCGAAAATATGAAAGTATTTCAGGTTAGGCTTCTTTTTCTTCACCATCTCATATGGTGTCTTCCCATACTTATTGATCAGTGTTGCATTTTGAGTAAAACAAGCAGTTTGAACAGCTTCTGCCCAGAAATAAGTTGGCAATTTTGCTTCATCAAGCATAGTTCTGGCAGCTTCAATTAAGGTTCTATTTTTCCTTTCAACTACACCATTTTGTTGTGGTGTACCAGGTGCTGAAAATTCTTGTTTCACTCCATTGTCTTTGCAGAATTCTTCCATTGTTGCATTTCTAAACTCAGTTCCATTATCACTTCTGATGATTCTGACTTTGTTGCTTGATCCTTTGTCCAGAAGCTTCACATGCTCCATCAGAGTCGATGCAGTTTCATCCTTCTTTGCTAGAAAATACACCCAAGTGAATCTTGTGTATTCATCAACAATGACTAAAGCATATTTCTTCCTTGCAATAGACATAACATTTACTGGACCAAATAGATCAACATGCAGAAGATGATAGGGATCAGTGATAGAAAATTCTGTCTTGCTCTTGAAAGATGACTTCCTTTGTTTAGCCTTCTGACATGAGTCACATAGGCCATCAACATTTAACAGGGTCTTTGGGAGTCCTCTTACAAGATCCTTTCTGATCAATTCATTGATGTTGTTCAAGTTCAAATGTGAGAGTTTCTTGTGCCACTTCCAACTCTCTTCACTAGACATTCTTGTAGACAGGCAAACAGCTTTTCCAACAGAGTCTATCAAAAGCTTGATTTCATAAATGTTGTTTTGCCTGTGACCAACTAGAACAAACTTTCCTGTAGATTTGCTGATAACTTCACAATATTCAGGTTGAAAATCTACATGATATCCCTTGTCACAGATTTGACTTACAGATAGCAAGTCATGCTTGAGTCTTGGGACATGAGCTACATTGTTGATGATGACATTTCCAAGATTGATATTGCCATATCCCAATGTTCTTCCTATATTGCCATCACCATAGGAAACTTTTGGGCCAGCCTTCTCCTCATATTCTGATAGCAGGGCTTTATTTCCAGTCATGTGTCCTGAACATCCACTGTCCACGACTAGGGTTGCCTCCCTGTTACCCTGCAATCACAAACAATTACTGAGGATTAGTTTTAAGGATCCAGACTTGCTTGGATCCTTTTGCATTCTTAACTTTGTTAGCTTTTGCAGCGAAATTAACATTATCAGAGTTTGAGCTAACAGTATCAGTGTTTACACTTGCAGTATCAACTTTAAACCATTTCAGATTGGGTTTCAGTTCATAGTAATTATGATAGATAGCATGATATTTTCTGCAAGTATAGATGGAATGCCAAGTGCTTCCACAGTGTGTGCATAAAGTCTGTGGCTTAGTTCTAGCAAAATCCTTCTTTACCTCAGACTTTGTAGGTAAAGAATTTATATTTTTATTTTTCTTGCAGAAATTTGCAAGATGCTTAGTACTACCACAGTTATGACATGTCTTTCTTGGAGCATAACTAGCAAGCATTGGTTTATTTCCTGAAGTGATGCCTACTTTTCCATTTCTGTTCTTGTTTGACACTTTCTTTTTCTCAACAGATTTTAACTCCTTCAGTTTATGTTTGAGTTGTTTATCTGTCATTGAACCAATGTTAACCTGTTTAACACTAGTTTTTACTGGTTTTCTTTTGACAGCTTCCTTTTCATTTTCAGACAAAAATTTACTGGTTCCATGAACAAATTTAGTTCTGACTTTAACTTGATTTTGAAATCTAAGTTCATCTCCCTCATTATAACCTAGACCAACAGTGTCCATTTGAAAAATCTGTTGAGTGTCCTTTCCAGAATTAGTCCAAGTCCTAATTTTATTATTTGCTTCCTCCAACTCTGACTCAAGTTGTTTATATTTCTGAAGCAAAATCTGTTCTTTGCAAACAGCATCATCTCTCTCTTTCTGAACTTGTTGCATGTTTTCAAGTTTCTCTTCAACAAGTTTATTTCTTTCTTTAAGTTCAGAATTTTCAGCTTTTATCCTCTCATTTTCTAAAGTCTGATCCCTATAACTTATATGCAATGACTTAAGAAAAATTCTTAATTGAGCAATGTCATCAATATTATAAGCATAGGTAGTTAGAGGTGCCTGATTTTCAGAGGATTCTGATTCAGTAGTAGCCATGAGAGCATAGTTCACTTCTTCATCAGAATCTGAAGTATCTGCCCAATCTCTGCCTTTAGTGTAGAGTACCTTTCCAGTTTTACCCTTCTTGCACTCAGGAGCATAGTGACCCATCTCCTTACACTTGTAGCATTGAATTTCAGACTTATCCTTCTTCCCTTTAGAATCTCTCTTATCAGACTTCCTGTAGCTTTTCCTGTCTTCATTTGAATCCCTAGAAAACCTTTTTCCTTTCTTGAAATTCTTGAAGCCCATTTTCTTGAAAGTCTTCACCATCAACACAGCCATTTTTCTCATTTCTTCTTCATCATCCTCAGAGTCAGATGATTCAGAAGAGTTTGAATCATAATCAGAGTTTGGTGAATCACTTTCTGAATGTATGACCAAAGCTTTTCCCTTCATTTTCCTTCTTCTTGCCTCTTTCTTCTGAGGCTTCTCTTCAACATTAAGAGCAACAGACTTTCCTTTTCTGCTTGATCTCCTGTTTCTCTGCTCCATTTCCAATTCATGAGTTTTGAGCAGTCCATAGATTTCATCAATCTCTGTTTCAGCAAGATCATAGTTGTCTCTAATAGTGGTTGTTTTCACATCCCACTTTTCAGGTAGAGAAAGAAGAAACTTGAGATTCGAGTCTTCTAGATCATACTCTTTGTTGACCAATGACAGATCATTAATCAGTTTACAGAATCTATCAAATGTTTCTGTCATGGTCTCTTCAGGTTTAGCCTCAAAATGCTCATACTCTTGTGTGAGTATGTTTCTCCTATTCTTCTTAATAGCTGCAGTTCCTTGACACCTGACTTCTAGAGCATCCCATATCTCTTTTGCAGTGGTGCAGTTAATGACTTTGTTAGACATAACATTGTCTAAAGCACTATGCAGTAAATGCCTAACTTTTGCATCCTTAGCAATTGATGATAGATCTTCAGGAGTCATGTCCTTCTTTTCCTTTGGAACCATTTTTGCTGCTTCACCAGCAACTGCAACAGATAGCTTTGTAGGATTGTGAGGACCTTCATAAATCCTATCAAGATATTCTGGATCTGTAGCCTCCAGAAACATAGTCATCTTGACCTTCCACATAGCATACTCTAATGGCCTCAGAATAGGAACCCTGATTGGTTCATAACGACTCACAGTAGTAGGAGCCTTTTCAGAAACAGTAGGTGTTGGTGGAGGAATTTCTGACATGATTATTGTTGTGTTTGGATCTTAACCTGTAATAAAGTAACAGATTGGCTCTGATACCACTTTTTAGGCCGAATACACAATTAATAATCAACTTTGTATGAGAGATTAACAAGTAAAACGTTTATGCACTTAAAAACTTCTTGTATTTCAAACCCTCTTCGTGATGTAAAATATCACAAAGAGCTGCTAGGTTACAATAAAGATAGTTCGTTATCGATACCCTTCTAGGGTTAACCTATCTGTATTTATATACCATACAGCTACGATACAATCTCTAATTGATATTCCTAATAATCAGCTATACAATGATATCAATTACAGATTGTCACACGTCTCCTATGTCAACTCGATCTCTTTGATAGCTATCCAATCTTCAAAGATATCGCTTCCATAATTAATCTTCAATCACTGTTGAACAGTAGACGCGCTTCCTCTAGACAGAGTATAACAAACTCTGTCGAGCTTCCAACTGTCAGAGTTTGACTAAACTCTGACTGCTTCCAGCTAAACTCTGATAACTCCCTGAAACACTTAAACACTGATTAAAACTCATCAATTATATTTAACAGGGTCCTTCCCAGTTTGGCTGAAGTTTCCCTTGCTTGTTTGGCATCGAAGTTGCTAATTCCTGAAGAACTAGATCACCGACTTTGAAAGACCTCTTCATTACACCCGAGTCATAATATTGAGCAGTTTGCTATTGATACTTGACATTTCTTAGATATGCCACTTCCCTGGCTTCTTCTAACAAGTCCACATTAGCTCGGAGACCCAACTCGTTTGTATCGAGATTAAATACTTTGCTTCGGTATGACTCTAGGCCGACTTCTACTGGTACCATTGCATCGGTGCCATATGCCAGACTGAAAGGAGTTTCTCCGGTCGAAGATCTTGGCGTGGTGCGATAAGCCATAGCACATATGGTAATTCTTCAGCCCATAACCCTTTGGCTTCTCCGAGCCTCTTTTTTATCCTATCAAAGATGACTCTGTTTGCGGCCTCTATCGCCCCATTTCCTTGTGGGTGACCAACCGAACTGAATTTCTGTTGAATTCAGAAAAAAGCTAGAAATTTCTTGAACTTCTTTCCGATGAATTGGGTCCCGTTATCCGACACACATATTTTGGGAATCCCGAATCTGAGGATTACTTGCTCCAGCATAAATTTCTTGGCAGCTTCCTCGGTAATTGAGGACAAAGGGCGTTCTTCTACCCACTTGGTCATGTAATCGATTGCCACAATGCAATACCTGGCTCGTCTGGTGCTGGTAGGTAGGATTCCGACAATATCCACGGCCCACATGGCGAAGGGAATGGGATTTAAGACTGAAGTCATCTCTTTGGGAGGTTGTTTCGGAACCTTGCTGAAAAGCTGACATTGCTTGCATTTCTTCGCATAACTCAGTGCATCGGCTCGTAGGGTCGGCCAAAAGAATCCCTGTCTTAGAATTTTGAAGGCCAGAGAACGGCCTGCCAAGTGTTCCCCACAGATTCCTTCGTGCACTGCTTCTAGAGCTGTTTTTTGTTCTTCGGGGGTCAGGCATCTCAGCAGCGATTCGGTAGCCGATCTTCGGTACATTTTTCCTGCTATAATTGTGTACCTTGTGGCCCGATTTTTGATTTTTTGAGCCTCGGTTTTTTCCAATGGTAGTGTCCCTTTTTCCAGGAATAGTCGAATTGGAGTCATCCAATCTATCCCTTGGTGAATCTCGAAACATACCTTTTTATTCATGGAGGGCGCTTTGACTTCAGTGAGGTAAATTGAGCCTGTGAGATTCTGAGTGTCGGCCGAAGCTAGTCTAGATAATGCATCTGCTCGGCTGTTGTTTTCCATGGCAACAGTGGTCAGTTCAAAAGATTCGAACAACAGAGAATTTGCTTTTACCTTGGCTGCATAGGCTTTGGTTCGGGCGTCCCTCTGTTCATATTCCCCCGAGAAATGTTTTACTACTAGCATCGAATCGCTGAATGCCCGAAGATGTCTGACTTCTAGGTTTCTTGCCAAATTCATCCCAGCCAGAAGTGCTTTGTATTCAGCCTCGTTGTTGGTTAATGAAAAAGTGAATCGAATGGCCTGACATATCTCAAAACCTTCGGGGCTTGTAAGAATTAGACCGGCCCCGCACTTACTTCCAGCTACCGAACCATCCATAAACAACTTCCAATTGCCAGGAGCTTGTATCAATTTTTCTTCGACTTGCAATCCTTCAGACCCAATGAACGAACATTCAACTATGAAATCTGCTAGGGCTTATGCTTTTATCGCAGTCCTCGGCACATACTCCAAATTAAATTCTCCCAGCTCGATGGCCCAGGCGACAACTCTGCTAGAAGCCTCTGGTCTCTGTAATATCTTTTTCAAAGGTTGATCGGTCATGACTTGTATCATCCTCCCCTGGAAATAATGTCTCAGTTTTCTTGAGGCCATGACCAACCCATAAGCAAATTTCTCGGCATTCGGGTATCTGGTTTCTGCTTCTTTCAGCATGTGGCTAATGTAGAAAACTGTATATTGGTTTCCATTGTGTTGCTTGACTAAGACGGCCCCCAATGTCCGATCATTTACAGCCAAGTATAGTTGTAATGTCTCTTGTGGATCCGGTCTCATTAGCAACGGAGCCTTCGTTAGATACTCCTTGATATCTTCGAAAGCTTTCTCACATTCTGGACCCCACGAAAAAGTCTTCGTACCTTTTAATACCTCAAAGAAGGGTAAAGCTTTGTCGGCTAATTTGGAGATGAATCTTCTAAGGGCAGCCAATCTTCCAGTCAATTTTTGAATGTCCCGAATTGTTTTCGGAGCTTCCATGTCGATTATTGCTCTTATCTTTTCTGGATTGGCTTCAATGCCTCGAGCACTTATCATATAACCAAGGACTTTACCGCTGAATACTCCAAACGTGCATTTGTTCGGGTTGATCTGCATGTTGTTTTTTCTTAGCGTCTCGAAGCACTCTCTCAAATCATCGGCGTGATCCTGAAACAAAGATTTTACTATCATGTCATCCACGTAACATTCCATATTCCTCCCGATCTTGGTTTTTAAAGACATTATTGATCATCTTCTGAAAGGTGGCCCCCGCGTTCTTCAAGCCGAAAGGCATGACAATGAAAGCATATGTTCCTTTCGGAGTGATGAATGCTGTTTTAGGGATGTCTTCAGATTTCATGGAGATTTGGTGATACCCTGAGAATGCATCTAGGAAGCTCAGGATTTAATATCCTGATGTAGCATCAATGAGCTGATCGATGTTGGGAAGTGGATAATGGTCTTTAGGGCAGGCGAGATTGAGATCGGTGTAATCGACGCACATCCTCCATTTGCCATTTGCCTTTTTGACCACTACCACATTAGCTAACCATTCGGGATATTTGATTTCCTCAATAAAATCTGCTTCCAATAACTTTTCCACCTCTGTCTGGATCACCTTTTGTCTTTTCATGGCAAAATTTCTCTTCTTCTGTTTGACTGGCTTGGCCCCTTCTTTCACATTTAAACTGTGTTGGGCAATGCTCGGATCAAGTCCGGGCATGTCTTCAGGACCCCAGGCAAATATGTCGTGATACTCTCGGATCACGGCAATCACTTTTGCTTTCGGATCATCGTTCATATCTCTCCCGATACGGATCATCCGACCCGAAGTGCCTGCATATAATTCGACCTCTTCGGTTTCCACCGCTGGTTCGGCTATAGGGTTTGAGAGATTGTCCCCAAACTTTTCTAGCTCAATGTTCATCGTATGGTGGATGCTTCCGGCCTGATCGTTCATGCGTCTTTTCTTTTTACCTTCATCTTCAGTTTCTTCTTCGGATCTATCTAGATCTTCTAGCATAATGATCCTGGCTGTCTTTTGATTTCCTTTCATTTTGTCGATGCCATGATCGGTAGGGAACTTCAACTTCAAATGGGGTATTGAGGCTATAGCTGGAAAGCCGTTAAAGTAGGACGCCCGAGGATGCCATTATATGGGCTATCCACTCGGACAACATAGAATTTCACTTGTTTTTCCATAGTGCAGGGAGGCTTACCCAATACTAGGGACAATGTGATCGTTCCCTCAATCGGAACCAGTGGGTTACCAAAGCCATAAAGTGGGGGTTCATTGCAAGATTCCAGCCGTTCTCCTCCCAGATTCATTTTTTCATAAGTCCAGTGATACAAAATGTTGACCGAACTACCACCATCTATCAGTACCTTCCATACCTTATTTTGGCCGATGATCGGATTCACTACCAAAGGATCCTCGTGCGGCCAAATGACATCCTCATAATCTTCTTCAGTAAACATTATGGGTAATGGCTGTTTGCCCTGTGTAGTATGTTGATATAGATTGTAGACTTGACGAGCATACCTCCTTTTGGCCGTTTTGCTACATCGATCCAGTATTGTACCCCCCGTGATGGTTCTTACCTCCCCTCTATATCAAGGGGCTTCGTCTCTTTCCCTTTGCCTAGGGTTGTCATCTTCTTCGTTCCGATCTCCGATTTCTTTCGGACCTGAGTCATTCCTTTTTGGTTCCAAACGATCCCTTAATTCTTTAACAAATTGATTTAGGTCACCTGTTTTTACCATTCTCTCTATCAATCTCTTCAGATGAAAACATTTGTCTGTGTTGTGGCCTTTTTCCTGATGGTAATCACAGTATTTATTCCCATTCTTCTTATGATCAGGTACCCTCAGCTTCGCCGGTCTCCGGAAATCAGACCTGCCTTTGATTTCGTTCAGTATCTTAGAGATGAGAGTGTTTAGGGGAGTAAACAACATGGGCTCCTTTCCTCTCTTTGAATCACCTCTTCTATCATCCCTTCGGTCACCATCTCGTTTATCATCTTGCCGGGAATCATCTCTCCTTCGGTCGTTCTTCCCCTGACTACCCTTTCTTCGACTGTCTTTAGACAATTCTTTGTATCCATCGATAGACTCCATTTTTCTCCTGATACTTTCTCCTCGGATATAGATGTCATTGAGTGACTTCGGGGGAACATCATATAAGGATGACCGAAGCTTTCTTCCTTTAACTGAGTCGAGGCCAGCAGTTAGAAATCCTGCCTCCTTGACCTTATCCAGGTTGGTCACCATGCCAGCTTCTTCCTTAAAACGGGCTAGGTAATCACCCAATTCTTCATCAGATCTTTGGCGACAATGAATGAGAGATTCGGTATCCTTCTCTCTCCGACACAGGTGGGTATAATGCCTTAAAAACTTGCTCTTCAATCGATCATAAGAAGGTATGGATCTAGGCCTCATCGATCGATACCACAGGGAGGCCGAGCCCTTCAAATAGGTTTTAAACATTTTGCAAAGCATGATATCATCATAACCCATTCCTGTCATCAAACTTTCATATTTTTTACAATGGTCTTCTGGGTCTTCCTTGCCACTAAATTCGGTCATTTTCGGGAACTGACGACCTGGGGGTGGTCTATATTGTTCAATCTCTTCAGTTACGACGGGCTCCCGACGCATCCTCTTCTGGTCTCCAAACATACATTTCTCCATTCTTCGAAGCCTATCTTTCCATTGAGAGCCTGTTTCTTCTTCCTCTGAGTCCGAAGGATCTTGGGATGGGTGTGAGGAATGTGTTTCGGATTCTGAAGACTCCTCCTGGTGAGGTCGGGACCTTTTTTCTCTTCGGCCCTTAGAGACTGTTTTCTGAGGTTCATTCACGGGATCCTCTTCTCCAGTTTGAAGGGCTTCTCGCGCTATCTTTTCTTCCAACTCAACTTCTTCGCGCCGGAGTTTATGGCTTCCAATCTTAACTCGTCCGCCTTCTTCTGCAAGGCTCGTCTTTTTGCCTCCTAGGATCCTTCTGCTTCAGTGGCTTTTCCTTTGACATTCTGTAGCCTTATTTCTTCGGAATTAGGAGTTTCTATATTGAGATTTTCAGAATCCTGAGGTAACATGATTCACAAAAGAAGCTTATACGTTCCCACAGACGGTGCCAAATGTCAGGGCTCGATTTATGCTTCGGACAAACCTATCCTCGGTATGCCAGGAACAGGTTTGGGTAGCTCCTGCAAAGATAAGAATGCGAGGGTGTTACCCCCCGATCCACCTCCGGTGTGAGAATCAGTAAAATATAGTGGAAACGTAAACGTAAAGCTCATGTAAACCAGTGTATCTCATGGTGTGTGATTGTGTCTATTATTTATATTGTGTCTATGAGTAGTACCGTTGTGCATCATCTTGATTCTCAGTTATGGAGGGCAATAAATGGTAAGGCGTTACACAGGCAACGACCGACTGTTTTTATTGACTTCAGCTGGATGATTCAGATGGGCCTGGTCCAATCACATGGTTTTAACGGTCATGAGCCCAAAGGCTTATTGGATTGGGCCCCCAAAGGCTTATAAGATCGGACCCTCTAACAATGACAATTCATATTCGACATTGGTAGTCCTGGATGTTTTTGGTGGTTCTTTATAGATTAAGAACGAATTAAGATGGTGATTTTTCATCTCTTTTGTAAAAGATATATTTTCTCGTAAGATAAACTGAACCGAAAGATTCAGGAAACTTGATGCCACACAACCAGCATGATTTTGCAGTGAGAACTTGTGGAAGTAACAAGTACACGAGAAGGGTGCTAAAATGAAGTTTTATGTAGGTTCCGTTCTGTTAACAATATTTTACTGTGTACAAAGTTCATTACACATAAATACGGTATGTTATGACGTGATCCATAAATAGGTGTCACAAAATTTTAGAAAAATATGAGAAAGATAAAATAAAAAATAATATTAAACATACATTACTTTTATTCTTACAACTAATTAAATATAAAAACAGAATTTTATCAAATTTTTACGCATATATATTTGTTTTAAAGGAATATTACA
Source organism: Saposhnikovia divaricata (assembly GCA_036435485.1). NCBI lineage: Eukaryota > Viridiplantae > Streptophyta > Magnoliopsida > Apiales > Apiaceae > Saposhnikovia > Saposhnikovia divaricata. The sequence goes on from CM071598.1 coordinate 55,308,664, forward strand.
ACTGATACTATTAACAGTGCAAATATGTTCTCAGGCATGATGTTGAATAAAACCAAAAAAATCACTAAAGAATGCAATTAAGTATTACTTAAACAAATAAAATGTGATAATGTAAATAGAAAATGGAAAATATGTACATTTGTTAAAGAAACCCGTGCGCGAAAAGGAAAAATCAGAAGAAGAAAAAAATAAATAAATAAACAAAAGAACACTACTACCACATTTGAAACTTGAAAGAATGACCTGGTTCGGGTCGGATCCCAAGTAGCCATCCAATCCATGAAACAAAAACCGATTTGAAGAGGATAATAAAAGAAACCAGTAATACATTATCTTTGTTCTTCTAACAATCCTCATATTCACTCTCACACAGTGTTACAGATAGAATGGCTCAAGCCATGGCAACTCCCCTGGCATCCTCACTCTCTCTCATATCCAACACTTGTCTCTTCAAATCCCACAAATCCACTTCCGTATCTTTCCCTAGTTCAACCCAACAAAAGGTAATTCCACTCTTCTCCTCTCCAATCATTTATCAAGAATGTCATCTCTTTTTAATGCTTGCTATGTATATGTATTATTAAATTCACCAATTTTAAGAATTCCCAGTATTTTATATTTACGCATATATATTGTCATTTCATTTTGGTAATTTGTTATGTAATTGTACTATATTGATGTTTTTGACCATTTTCAAGAATTCCCAAGATTCCATTTTTATGGTGTTTTCATTTTGTGGGCTGCTTTTTTGGGATAATTATCTAATGAATCACTTATTTCACTCCAATATATCAAGTGCGTCACCCAGAAATTTTTGGTCTCAGAATCATTCAACAAGTGAATGGTTGCACTCGGTTAAGTTATATTGGATTTGCCATTAAAATAAACGTATTATGTTAAATTAGACTACGTGAACTTGACATGGACCTTGACTTGGAAGGAAGTGGCATTTAATGTGGATTGTCTAGATAGCAATAAAAAGAATAGAAAGAAAAAATAATTAGGGTTTCAATCAATTACAATTGAAAAAGGGTCTTAAAAACCTTAGAAATCCGATTTATACCCATGTATATAAGTGTATTGAGTCTTTCATGGAATGCCAACATTGCAAAACTAACATTTACAATGTCAGATCAGTTTTTTCCATGTATCCCTGTTAAAATATTTAATGGAGTGTTACATGTCATTTATCGAGTGATTCAATTGAGCCCGCTTGATATATTGGAGTGAAATAAGTGATTCATTTGATAATTAACCCCTGCTTTTTCTTATTAGAGTACATTGTTGTTTTAACCGTTTTTAAGAATTTCCAAGATTGTATTTTATGTTTTTAATTTGGTGGGGGTGCTTTGTAATGGAATTAATTGTTGTTTTTCTGATGCAGATTGGTGGGTTGAGTATCAGGTGTGCTCGTGTGGGAGGAGTTGAGATTCCAAACGCCAAAAGGGTACAATACGCCTTGCAGTATATTCATGGAATTGGGCGTACAAGGGCTTTACAAATTCTTAATGACTTGAAAATGGAGAATAAAATCACTAAGGACTTGTCTGAGGAAGAGCTCATTATTCTCCGTGATGAAGTTTCCAAGTACATGATTGAAGGAGACCTTGTAATATTTTCTCTCCCTTTGTATTTTATATAATAGCATGTGTATACGTGTGTATTTTTTTTCTTGATCATGGTTAATAAATCAACCCATGTTATTGTTACCTTAATTTCACATTAACCAAACCAAGCTTAGAGTGTGTGTCCCCCTTGAAAGTAGGGTAGGAGAAAGTTAAATGTACGTGGACATTACCCAGGCTCCGGGAGGAGGATGTATTTGTGAAAATCCCACTTAACGTGTCTTTCACATATTGCTTGCATTATGTATGGTGGATAGGTGCTATATAGTTTCTAGTTTCAAACCAAACACACTCATTTCATAGTTGTTATTGAATTTATTGAGAAGCATCATTTAAAATTATATATTGAGAGGCACGTTGACTGGAAGTTTGGAACATAATGATACAAATTACGTTCATACTTTCTGTTGCTATCACAAGTAGAAGTGAGAATTTGTTTGAGAAAATGAGCTTGTAAAATGTTATAATTAAAAATAATTTATGGAACAAACTCAATTACTTTATGTATTCTTGTCCTCCTAGTGCCATCACTAATAGAATGGCTTATTTTCCGGTACATGCAGGTCATGTATTAATCTAATATAACTATAGGATACCCTATTTCATAAATCAATGCGTTTATTTTAAGTGATCATTAAATAGCGAAAATGTCTCTTTTGCCTATTCCTGTTCCTATACCTATCCCTATCCCTATCTGATAATACGAAACCGAAGGTCTTGTTTTCTGTTGAGCAATTGTTCAAGTAAGTCTTTAACTCTTGATTGAGCCGCTCGAAAGCTTGATACAAATTAACGAATTTCCGTTCTATGTCCCCTATCAATATATCCTTGTTTAATTTTGGTTAGTTTTCCTTTTGTCGAACTCTGTTTTAACTGTACCATTTTTATGGAGGTTTACAGCCATTATGTTGAATAGGGTTACATCTTGCACGAAAGTGTAGTTTAGTAAATTTGTGGGAATAGCATGCACGCCGCATTTTTTGTGAAACCAGATTATCACGACCTGTGGCATACCTTGATCCACTACTGTACGAATAACACACCTGCTATGGTTTTAGGCTTTAAGCAGCAAATGGCCCTTGTCTAAGAATGAGTTTCTTTTTCCTCGGTTGGAGAAATGGAGTTTCGATTTTTTGTGCCAGTGTGGTTTCCTAGACGATGTTCATAAATTTAACCTATATATATATATTTCCACTTGCGATTTGGTTTTACTTTCTGTCACTTTAAATGTTTCTTTGTTTTCTGCAGAGGAGATTCAATGCACTAAATATTAGGAGGTTGAAGGAGATTCAATGCTACCGTGGTATACGGCATATTAATGGGTTGCCTTGCAGAGGGCAACGAACAAAGAACAATTGCCGAACATTGAAAGGAAAGAAGATTGCTATTGCTGGGAAGAAGAAGGCGCCTCGTTAAATAGAGTAATGGGCTGTGTATTTTTTTTGAATGAATGGAATTTGTAAGTTGTGCATTATCTTAAAGCTCAAGTACATTAGAATCAATGATATTTGAACCTGCAATCTGCATTTCTCCAATTTATTCCGTGTTGTATAACTGAAATATCTGCTGGTCAATATGTGATGATGACAATTCTTATTCGACATTGGTAGTCCTGGATGTTTTTGGTGGTTCTAATAGATTAACAACGAAGTAAGATGTGATTTATCATCTCTTTTGCAAAAGATCTATTTTCACTAAAGATAAAGACAACAGAAATTTGTTAGCAAACTTGATGCCATACAACCAAAACGAGGCTTACAATTTCCTAGTTCAAAATATGTTTTGTTTTTCAGATATATTCCATGTGCTCTGATTTATGAGAGAATTACCAAAATGCCTATTTTTCACAAGTTTTTGTCCAAAATACTGATTTTGAAAAAAATGGCCCGAAATACCGACGGGATACGGAGAATCGTCCTCCGTGTTAGCATAATACGGAACACCGTGTTCCGTATTATGCATGATACGGAACACCATCTTCCGTGTTATGCATGATACGGAACACGGTATTCCGTATCCGTGCATGATACGGAACATGGTGTTCCGCAACACCTCATGATACGGAACACGGTGTTCCGCAACACCCCATGATACGGAACACGGTGTTCCGCAACACCCCTCATATCACGGTAGACGGTGTAGCGTTTTCAGTCAGTAAAAAGGGCCAGCATGGCTCCCATATGAATATTTTGGGCCATCATCCCTGATTTATCTCGTGTTAATGACCAGTGTTTGTTAACCTTCCTTTTCCCCATTGCTGTATCTGATCTATCAGGTTGGAAAATGTATGTAGAATGTATACTGTTTTACAAACCAGAAGGGTCTGAGGATGAAATAACACAGGCCCAAATACCGTTTCCGTGAATCTTGATTATTTTGTATTGGCATGATACCATAATTTAGGGATTTCTATCATAGTTTGATTATATATATGTACACGGATATGTTATCATTTTACTGGTAATAAACTAATACTGATATGTTTCACTATATTGATCAGTATTTGTTCGGTAACAAGCCTGACCTAAACAAAACATATCAGCATGTCCTAATTTACATATCAAATTATCCTAACTCAGCACCCTTCCTACTGCTGTTTCTTTTTTATCAAGGACCGAGTTGAAATAGTAGTGTTTTGGGTTCCTTTTGCAAATTTAAGCACAGGCCTTAATACTCCATTGACAGCTGAAATTATTGGCATTAGAGGTGAAGGTGGCAAATGAGAATAATGTTAGCAATGTAGTGGTAATCTGGGACAGTCTGTTAGCTGTTGATTTGATTAAACATAATGAGGATGGCAAGGATACATAAGATCAATATTCAAAATTTTGATAGCAGTTTATGGAAGTTCTCTGAATTGGGCTGGGCCGAAATGGCCCATTTGCAGTAACATCGTACCGGTTTGTTTGTTTGTTTTGGATGGACTGTAGGTTGAACTTTCAACTGCTGAAAAACGGCCCTTACGTAAGTTCTGGTTTATACAGTTAAGAGAGCTAACTAAATAAGACCACGTGTCGTAATCCCAGCCACTACTGACGGATAAATGTCACTTCAGGCGTGCCGCTGCATGCTTTCTACACGTATCTACATGCACTGCTTAAGGGACACCTCGCCTGTAGTGGACCCACTAATCTAAAACAAATTTAAATTCTTTATATACCGTATTCTTTTTGCTAATTTTTTAATTCCATATTTCTATTAATTTTAAAACAATTTTATAACTGCAATATCTCATACCAATTGATATAAAAGTGTTTAAGAAAGCAAGTTGAGGTAGCTCAGTTGATTGAGCTTACCTCTAGTCGACCCAGAGATTCTAGGTTCGATACCTGATAATGTGTATTTTATACACATTTTGTCTTTTATTATTTTGCATTTTTGTTAGTTTCGAATGTTGTTTTATTAATATTTGTTATGTTTTTCATCTTTCAGTGCCTCGTGCTTAATTGTTGAAAAGATGGCTTAATTTGGGCATGAAATCGAAGATTATTCAAGAGGGAAGTTAGAAGATGAAAGCTCGCGATGTCGGGAGGTGTTTAATGTATTATCTTGAAGATTTTATCTCGTACGGGCTACTGTACGGCCGTTCGACAGGCCGTTCGAAGGAGCAGATTTCTGTAAGGGCAGCTGTACGGCCGTTCAGCAGGCCGTACAGAACCTGCTGTGTATTAAATGAGAAGGCTCATGACATAACAAACATCATCTAACCTAACATCTAAATTCATCTTCAACCTAGCCTCTTCAAGCATAAAATTAGGGTTAGTAGAGTAGATAGAAAAACATCAATTACTCATAATCTAGCATTGATTATGAGTAACTAACTCCATATATTTGGCTCAAGGAGGAATTCTTGTACTAAACCCACTTCAATTTAAGTAAGATCTATTTCACTCTATCTTGAATTCTTGAGTTGTATTGTTTATGATTTTGCTTGGAGAATTGTAAGTTGCTTCAATTTGCTCTTCTTGTAATATCAATTGCTAATTGTTTGTGCTAATCCGTAATTGTTAGTACATTCATTATAGTAGCACAAGTTTAGTGTACCTAAATTCTCAAAATTCAAGTGCAAATACCTAGGTTGAGCTCCTCATCCTTGGGTTTGTCCTAGCCTCTCTTTGATTGATTCCTTGATTTGGTTAAATTGGTAGTGCTTCACTATTGGTTGCTAGTATCAAGAGAACTAATTTATGTGCTTCACTAAATTAGTGTTTATAATAGAAGAGAAATAAGTGATTGTGTGCTTCACCAATTATCTTGGTTAGGTAGAGTTGGATATATTTGCTTGTTGTTGGGTTGAAGTGCTTGAATATCCATAATCCTTGGGTCAAATATCCCTTGTCTTGTTAATTTGCTCATTGTGTTGTTGTGTTGGCAAATTTGGATATTAGCCATTAACTTAGTTGTGTTTTTGTAGCAATTTAGTTATTGTATGCAAGGTGTTTGATAAAACACCTTAACCAAACTTAAAACCCCCCATTTACACACTTCTAGATTGTAAGAGATAATCTACTCGAAATCGATATTGAGAGTCCTTCCCTGTGAACGAACTTCGAAAAACACTACCTTCAAATTGGCGCCGCTGCCGGGGAAGGCAACAATATTAATTTTGAGTTAATTGTTTCTTATATTTTAGATTTTATTTTTGTATTTAGTTTTTTTTTTCTTTCTTTCCTTTTTTTTGGTGTGTCTTCATGTTTATTGGATATAGACATGAACTAACTCTTTCAGGAGACGATGGATAATTATTGTGGTTGGAATAACGCTCAAGATTTCACCTATGATCAAGAACGATATCAAGATTTTAATTCTTTTCAGAATTTTAATGCGTATCAGGTGAATTCTTTATATTCTACAAACTCATGCTATGCTCCTTACCCTCCTAGAATCGATTATTCATATGCCTTTGAAAATCAATGTTATGATCCGCATTATAATTTCCATGACCATCAAGGGTCTTCTTCATCTTCCTTATCATCATTAGAGGAGATGATTAAATAAATGGCGGCAAACAACCTCCAATTCCAAAACACCACTTTTCAAAGTATATCCAACTTGGAAAAGATCATTTCTCAAATGGAAAAGAACACTTCTCAAAGCATATCCAACTTAGAAAAGCAAATGAGTCAACTAGCCGAATCCGTGAGTCGATTAGAGGAGGTCAATTCTCCTACTAATCACGATTCTTGTTTTGTAATTGATGAAAATGTTGTGCATGATGAATTTGCTTATTTAGTTGACGATAAACCTAAGCTTGACAATGATAAATTGGATGTAGTTGAGGATCTACCAAACATAGAAAATACTTTTGTGCTTAATAAATTGGTAGATGAGATAAAAATTGATGAATGTCCAATTGAAATTGAGAAGGAATTTGAGCTTAAGATTGATGAGGTTGAAATTTTTGCTTGGGTATATAAGGATCCAATTTGGGAAGAGTTTTTGAGTCGTACTTATAATGATTATTCTGACGATTTTTCTAACTACTTTTCTTTTTCAAAGTCTCTTGAAGATGTGAAGATCATAAAAATATTTTTATATTTTTATGGATCAAAGGTAGTATATTTGCACACCTTGTTCTTATTATTGATTCGTAGGTATGTGCATTTATTTGCTTTTTCACCTCATTAGCTATAATACTTGTATAAATAAGTCGAGCCAACGACAATAAACAAAGCGCTTTTTGGGAGGCAACCCAAGGTACGTATGTATTTATATATTTTTTATTCGTGTGTTAGATTTCTTGCATTTATGTAGGGTGTTATTCATATTGTGGATTTGAGGATTGATCTAAATATTAGTGAGTGGGGATTTCATTTTTCTTCTATTTTAATTTTAAAAAAAAAAATAACCCAAAAAAAAAATAATAATAATAAAATATGTATTTTTGAGGTGTGATTACTGAATTTTATAATAGATTTTCAAAAAAAAAAAATTGTAAGAATAATACCCCGCTCAATAATATTTAGTGTCATTAATTCTAATTTTTATATTTATTCCACACTTGCCTTGATATGTTTGTTTCATGTTTTCAGGATTTAATATTTTATTCAAGCATTCAAGAATTTATGCAAGTGTTATTTAGAAAAAAATAGAGAGTTTGTATTTTTTGTTGCAATGTTGGAATTGTACGGGCATTCAGTGGATTGTGCAACAGACCGTGAGTTTTTAGAACCATTCTGCATTGTACAATCAAAATCATTCAGGAACGTACAGGCGTGCACTTGGCTGTGCAACAAGCCGTGAGGTTTTAACTCCTTCCTGCATTCAACTTTGTTCCCCTACTCTCCTTGCACACCTATTTGCACGGCTGTGCAGCACAAATACAAAACCCAAAAAAATTACAGTGCTTCCTATTTTCTAACCATTCCAACAGTCTTCACCTCACCAACCCCATCCCATAAACTCTCACGACTCCCCCCCCCTCCCTGTTAGCCACGACCCCCTCCCCCTTTTTGTTTGTTTTTTTTTTGTTTTTGTTTTTAGTTTTTTGTTTTTTTTGTTTTGTTTTCTTTGTTTAGTTTTTGTTTTCTTTTTTATGTTTTGTTTTATTTTTAATTTGTTTTTTTATTCACTTTTTAGATTTTGATTTTAGTTTTTATTTTAATTTTAAATAAATTTAAGAATTAATTTGATATTTATTTTTTGATTTTATTATTAATTTATTAGTGATTTATTTTATTTTATTTTTGTTCTAAATTTGATTTTTGATTTTATTATTAATTTGTTAATTCTTTTTGTTTTATTTTATTTTATTTTGTTTTATTTACTTTTATTCACTACTTCTTTCATTTTACTTTTGATTTTAATTTTTTTTTATTTTTCTAAACTATTTTTTTTATATAAATTCAGAAATGAATTTAAATTTAATTTATTTTGATTTTTGATTTTATTTTTAATTGGTTAGTGATTTATTTTATTTTATTTTATTTTATTTTATCTTTTCTTTTTTTTAAAAAAAAAATATTCAAAAAAATCAAAAACCAAAAATTAATTCTTTTTAATTTTGATTTTAGTTTTTAAATTTCTAAAACTAAGTAATTATTTTATTTTAGTTTTACTTTTAAATTTTATTTTTGATTTTATTTTAGTTTTTAATTTGATTTTTGCTTTTATTATTATTTTAGTTTTAAATTTGATTTGATTTTTATTTTATTTATTTTATTTTTTTAATTGGTTAGTTATTTTATTTTATTTTATTCTATTTTCTTTTTTTAAAAAAAACAACAACAAATATTTTTTTATTTGTATTTCCTTAATTAGTGTATTGCAGGGCTTTGTAGGGTGTTGGATTTGGCTTGTCGGTTATTTTTGTGGTGCGTGGCAATCATTCAATTCATGGCTTGCAATATCGGAGTTGGATTTTGGCAAATATGATGGTGCTCCCGATCATCGTTGCTTATTTTTAGGGGAGTTTTCTTTCACTTTGTTTCTCCCTCATTTTTATTTGTCATGCATGAGGACATGCCATGTTTTAAGTGGGGGAAGGATTGTTTATGTTGATCCTTGTATAATATGTGTAGCTAGTATTAGTAATCTTTTTTTTTCATTTGATGTCCGTTTTGTTTGCATTTGTAAATAAGTTTAGTCATGAGTTCGTTTACTTGTTTGTAAAATTTAAGACATTGTGAGCTTGCAGCCTTGTTTTCTCCTATTTCGTGCCTAGCATTATCAATTTGATGTGAATCTATAAGTTTGATGCACCTTATTGCACACACACACTTTAAATGGCATGAAAAGTCTAGATGTTTGTAATTAAATTGTGAACATGTCGATTATCTCTTAGAATGCATGGAATCAAATCGAGAAGATGTTATTAAAACTTAAACCTTGTGAGGTCTTGAACGATGATTTCTTTTGCTTGTGTGTTTCTCCGTCTTTATGTATGTTTGTTGCTCTAGGGCTTGCATTAAACCTTTATTCATGGATGCACCATAATAAGGAAATTCTTTTTAGGATAACCATTTTGGCCTTTTTAGCTTGTGAACCATGAAAATAATCACTAGTTACCCCCTTTGAAGCTTATATCCATATTTTTCTTCGTCACTTTCCTCTTTTATACATGAGCCATAGCCAAATACTTCACTCTCGACCTAGTTGAGCTAGTTGAGTCTTGGAAAGAATTGATTGATGAGCATGTGAATTTGAAGAAGTTGTGAAGAGGAAGGATTCTAATTATTGTAAGTGGGAACTAGTTTGATGTGTATATCTAGATGTGGTTCAAAGTTCTTTGTAGTATTTATTTATGTTATGCATTCCCTTTGCAAAAAAAAAAAAAAAAAATAAATAATAAAGGGGATGAAAAAAAAAAGGAAAAAAAAAGAAAAAAAAAGAGAAATAGAAAAAAAAAGCAATAAATCTTTGTACTTTATTTTGTTTCAATTTTCTTGGTAAATGTGGTTGTGTTTTGTAATTGTAAATGAGTGGAGATCTTTAGTTGGAGAATTTGGTGTATGAAGAAAGCAAGCGTCATTTGACTCAACTAGCGAGACTTTTACGCCTTCCTTGAACTTAAATTTTCACACATTCACCCATGCCTCATTACAACCCATTTTATGAATTCCTTGTTTTTGGTGCAATCCGGAATTTAGGTGAACATGCAAGGTCAAGTAGAGCGCATGCATTTAGACTTGGAGTTGAGTGAAATCTCTAGCCCATACTTGTGTGATACATAATTGAGAGATGTGAGATTTTTCACCATACAATTTCATCTTCTTAATGCGAGGCCGTGTATGCTTTGTGATCATCTTGTCTAGTGTTCACGATTGAAGTGCATTCATTCTATCTTTAATGTCATGGTTACATTTTGCACAAGGTGTGTTATCTTGATTCTTGAATTGGTTGTTAGCTCGTTTTAGTGGATGACAAGGTGAATAGCTCTATATGTTTGATTTTAGTTACAAGTAGACGGCTCGGACATGTGAGTGTAGTAGTTAGTTTAATTAGTAGGTATTGTTAGTTTCTTGTTTATTAGTGGTTTTTGTGATTTTGTGGGTACATCATCTATAAACCCTCACGAGACCTCACTCGTCCACTAGGGCTACCTAGGGGTTCCAAGGGCTTGTTGCATATGCCAAATGCAACCGTGATCACCTACGGAAGTGGTACTAGTTAGGAGTAAATGATTATGTTAATTTTAGTTTGCTCGGGACTAGCAAAGTTTAAGTGGGGGAAGATTTGATAATGTGTATTTTATACACATTTTGTCTTTTATTATTTTGCATTTTTGTTAGTTTCGAATGTTGTTTTATTAATATTTGTTATGTTTTTCATCTTTCAGTGCCTCGTGCTTAATTGTTGAAAAGATGGCTTAATTTGGGCATGAAATCGAAGATTATTCAAGAGGGAAGTTAGAAGATGAAAGCTCGCGATGTCGGGAGGTGTTTAATATATTATCTTGAAGATTTTATCTCGTACGGGCTACTGTACGGCCGTTCGACAGGCCGTTCGAAGGAGCAGATTTCTGTAAGGGCAGCTGTACGGCCGTTCAGCAGGCCGTACAGAACCTGCTGTGTATTAAATGAGAAGGCTCATGACATAACAAACATCATCTAACCTAACATCTAACTTCATCTTCAACCTAGCCTCTTCAAGCATAAAATTAGGGTTAGTAGAGTAGATAGAAAAACATCAATTACTCATAATCTAGCATTGATTATGAGTAACTAACTCCATATATTTGGCTCAAGGAGGAATTCTTGTACTAAACCCACTTCAATTTAAGTAAGATCTATTTCACTCTATCTTGAATTCTTGAGTTGTATTGTTTATGATTTTGCTTGGAGAATTGTAAGTTGCTTCAATTTGCTCTTCTTGTAATATCAATTGCTAATTGTTTGTGCTAATCCGTAATTGTTAGTACATTCATTATAGTAGCACAAGTTTAGTGTACCTAAATTCTCAAAATTCAAGTGCAAATACCTAGGTTGAGCTCCTCATCCTTGGGTTTGTCCTAGCCTCTCTTTGATTGATTCCTTGATTTGGTTAAATTGGTAGTGCTTCACTATTGGTTGCTAGTATCAAGAGAACTAATTTATGTGCTTCACTAAATTAGTGTTTATAATAGAAGAGAAATAAGTGATTGTGTGCTTCACCAATTATCTTGGTTAGGTAGAGTTGGATATATTTGCTTGTTGTTGGGTTGAAGTGCTTGAATATCCATAATCCTTGGGTCAAATATCCCTTGTCTTGTTAATTTGCTCATTGTGTTGTTGTGTTGGCAAATTTGGATATTAGCCATTAACTTAGTTGTGTTTTTGTAGCAATTTAGTTATTGTATGCAAGGTGTTTGATAAAACACCTTAACCAAACTTAAAACCCCCCATTTACACACTTCTAGATTGTAAGAGATAATCTACTCGAAATCGATATTGAGAGTCCTTCCCTGTGAACGAACTTCGAAAAACACTACCTTCAATACCACGAGATTTGTCAATGAACAGAGTTCATGTTGGATTATTATGTTCTGTATAACTTTGGTTGTAGATTTAGATATTATAAATTATTTTATTAAAATTAAAATTTAATTAATATTTAAAACAGGGAAAAAAAATTAAAAAAACATTAATTAATTAAAATTATGCTGTAATTATTTATGGCGCAAAAATGTTAGTAAAATATAATTTTGAACTTGACAATGAAGTGGGAATGTATAAAAATAGAAAAGGACAGGAGTGATGAATAAGATGTTATAAATAGGGAAGAAGAGGAAGGAGAAGAAAGCTCTGGTCCATTCAACACCAAAATTTGAAAACGCAAAACAACTATTTACGTATCTGGATTCTTCCAAATCAACACCCCCCCTTCCTCCCTTTTCTATCTATACATACATACATTACATATATAAACCACCTATACATACAAATTAATTTTTTTTTCGTTTTATGGTTGTTGCTTAAGATCACCACCACAAAAAAAACCCTCTAATGTTTCTAACTTAATCATTTCCGGTGATCAAAAAGCTCATCATCAAACGAAAAAAAAATATCATCACCACCTCCACCTCCATTTCACATTTATTATCTCTATTTTTAATTAATTAATTAAGCTCCTAATTATTCTTAATTAATTAATTATTTCTGATTTCATTTCTTATATTTTTATCAATTATATATTTCATGGAGTCCGGTAACGATTTACACGCGGTCATGTTAACGTCCGGCGCCAGCGGACGAGTTAACGCGCTTCTATCAGCGCGTGCCTGGAGTTATTTGTTGACGTTAGTTAACGCCGTTTTGTTGATTTTTTTGTTTCCGTTCACCGGAGGGAGGCGGTCGGTGGTGACGCCGCCGGTTTCGCCGGACAAAAATGTAAAGGAGGAGAGAAGTGGTAAAGGATTGGCGGCGGTTAGAGTTCCGACCACGATTGTGCCGTGGAAGAGTGCTTCTATGGAGGTTGCCAGCAGACGTGCCATTGCGATACGGAGAGTAACGCAAGAGAGTAACGTTGATGGACAGACGTTGCGTGATTATGCTATGTTTGTCACGTCCAGAGGTGATAATTTGTTTACGCAAATGTGGACGCCGGTTTCGAACAAAATCAGGTAAGATTTCGAGATATTTTGTCTCCATCTCGTAATTTATTAGTAAGATGTAAGTTTATTATGGTTGCATGAATTACTAGTAGATGAATTAGTAGTAGATGTATCGTGCTCATTTCCTCTATTTCTGTATTTCTGTTAAGAGTATTGATAGTTTGATGCATATGTCGATAAATGTCTGTGTTTTAGTGTAAAAATTAGTAGACTGCACTCACAAAAGAATTCAAGTTTGTTTCGTGACGAACACCAGTTCTATCTAAAGAAGCATTATTTAGATTTTGACAAGTTTGTTGAGGTAAATTGCAGAGTGCTCTGCATAATGCATTATAAGTTAGATTAGTACTCGTTTGGTATACAATAGGTATTAACTTCCCATAGTCATTTCTATTTCCTGTCTTCATAAAATTCATGGGAAGTGAAATTTTTTGTTTGGTTAGATGTAGGAACTTGTAGGGGAAGTAGTATATATACACACCTATATATACAAATATACACATATGTGTCTATAGCTATTTTTTAGGAGGGGAAGTGTAGATAACCTAGGTGGAGGTGGGTAAGTAGCTTCCCACATTTTACAGGTATTTATACTTACTAAGTAATTTGTAATGCCTATGGTTCATGTAACCAAACAACTCTATTTTTTCTCATTTCCAAGGTATTTCAAATACCAATGTAAATACATGTCAACCAAACAACCTCTTAGTTTCTGGTGTTTTAGGTGTGATTGTCCATAATTTGATATATGTGCGAATAAAATATTTGTGGATAGTTTATTTCGGAAGCAAATTTGTATGCTATTTATAAATCGTCATTGTGATATCTTTGCATTTTGGCTTTAGGATTATGATGTTGCATTTTTATTTTATATTTTGGAAATTGTATTGGCACTTTTTCATTAAATGTAGTATGGGGATTTTCTGGTATGTTTTGTGTATATTCCTTGAAACTTCTTGGTGTTATCATGTTGTAATATTTGTAGATAAGTCTTCATTGTGATTATTAATATCGGAAACTCGTCTTAAATCACTGTCTCATTGTCCATTGCATAGAATATAGGCATATATCTTGGAGTTCAGTTGCCTGGTGATATATACTATGTGTTTTTACATGGAATTAAAGGCAACTCATGTTAATCACTTCCTAGAAGATTTTAGTAGCCTTGTGTTGTTCTCATGATAGTGACTACTCCGTGGTTTATTCAACAATATGCTTAAATGCCACTAGTGTATCAGGGAATTTTGATTTTATGTAAGTTTTTAAATGATTGTTTTATTGCAGTACTTCTGCAATCATATCCTGACGAGACATCAGGTGGCACACAATTCTAGGTAGTGGTATGTGGAGAAAGAAAATATCATCTTTTTGTTAAAACATTGAAAATGAAATGTGTAGGGTCTGTTTCTGGTTTACTTGTGTATACTTCTAATATCAGCTCTAAGCTTTCACTAGTGATATCTCCTGATACAGTTTATTTCTAAGCCGTAAACCCGAGATCTCCCTAAATCTTAGTAAGAAAAAGGGAATAAAAAACAGAAGTTGTTAATCTTTTGTGGAGATAAGTGGTTAAGTTTATTGGTTCTAATAGTAAACGAAGATAGCTCAGCTGCTGTACAATCATAAAAATTCTGTTACAAGATCAACATATTTAATGGAGTTAGACGATTAGCTTTTTAGGAAGATGACTTTTTGTTCCTGCTTAATATGGTTTCATAGAACACTTCTTTAGTATAAAAGTAATGGACCACAATATTACAACAACCTTGATTTTTGCTAAGGGAAAAGGTAGTATATTGAATAAGATCTATTATATCTATGTAACGACAGTTCGTAACTTAAAAGTTAGCATTCATACTGTTTTACATAAATCAGATAAAGATTGCAACTTCTATTTTAGTTTGAACTTCAAAGTTGCTAGCCTTAATTCAGGAGTCCAAACTAATAAATATTCATAGAACCACTTGCTTTCGCATTTGAACCTGTTTTATGCGAAGCAATGTTGTCAAAGTTGCTAGCCTTAATCCAGGAGTCCAAACTAATATATATTCATAGAACCACTTGCTTCTGAATTTGAACCGGTATTATGCGAAGCGATGTTGTTAAACTGCTATCTCAATCTCTTATGATAGTTCAGTATAGTATAGTGGAAAGTTCAGAGCAAATTAAGTGAAGTCCGTACTCTTAATGAGTTGAAATACTTGAGTTGAAGCATCAAAGACATGTATTATTTTATTTTTAACGCCATGGGCAGTCAAACTAACCATGATTAATAATTAAGATTTTTTCTAGATAATTTGACCACACCAGATATTTCAGTGATTCTGAGCATGAAACAATTTGCTTTGTAGTCAGATTATTTGCTGGTGCCTCCTTAGTGACTCGGTGTTACTGAACAAAACTGAATTTAGCTCTGTATTCCATGTTTGGAACCTATAGTACAGAAAAAGAAGTTTATTTTATGATCTTTTTTTAACTCTTATGAGGATGTTTCCGTTTTGCCTCTTAAGAACCTTTCCTGATCATCTCATTCTCATCAGATAAGCTTATCACATTTCATCTTTCTTGTGCAGAGGATTAGTTGTTCTTTTACACGGTCTCAATGAGCACAGGTCTGTAATTTGTTTCTTCTATTATATCTGGCATGTTGGGATATTTAACTGTATCCTATTACTGAAGGTGTATGTTCTTTCCTGCAGCGGAAGATATAGTGATTTTGCGAAGCAACTGAATGTAAATGGATATAAAGTTTATGGAATGGATTGGATTGGTAAGTTAAAGCACTTTAACCAGATGATATTAAATGCATGTCAAATATATAATTAAGGACCATGAGACATTAATACTATATCCCCAAATTTCAAGTTGCAATTTACCTTGGATTTAGATACTCTAAGTCTAGGACAGTCTACCTTTTTTGTTTTGTTTCCCAGGTAATCCAATCTACTTACCTGAGGCAATAATGATTAAAATTAACATTTCGGGTTACATTTTTATGCTCTATAAAATCTGCCTGAGACATCCTGAAAGGTAATATAGGAGAGATTGTTTCTATAGTATCATGAGCACCTCTTCTAAATTAATAAATTACTGGAGGATTAGAAAGAGAGGAAAATCCAAAACTGAACTGATCAGATTTAAGAGGTTAATGTAGATTATGTAGCCTACCAATCTTCCTACTTCCACTGCAAAATGTTTTGATGCGAATGAGCAGTCATTCTGCAGCTATAAATAATAAGGTAAAAATTGGCATGTTTCTTCTTTATGTGGATGGAGCTGTAACTTTTTAAACAAGGTTAGTTAGCTTCTACTTCCAGTCTACTGAGAGAGAAGATAAATTGTTGAGAGAGTCATTGGTCTTAAAGCAAGTTGCTCAAGTATTCTTTCTTATTTTTTCCCTCTTTTGGCGATTCTGTTGTTTGTTGTTTCATTGCTCTGCAACATAAGCATAGATAGACCATATAGACAGGGGCAAACCTAGTGCGGGACCAGGGTCCTTGCGGAACCTGAATCTGATTGTTCTTTTAGCTGGAGTCAGTTTCTCTTCTATGTATTATTAGCTGTAGCAGTAGCAGTACTTAAGATTATGTTGTGTTGTTTGATAGTTGATCTAAATCTTGTTTATTGAAATACATTGTCACTTGATACAAAAGTAATTTGAGTTGAATGACATTTTTTGAGCATGACCAAATATTCTTTCCCTGTTCTTAGTATGACTGTAAAATTAAATACATTGTCACACGATACTGAAGAAATTTGAGTTGAATAATGACAATTTTTTAGCCTAACCAAAAATTCTTGTCCTTGTTCATGCCGTCTCCTCACTGTTTCATGGTAACCTTCTCATCATTTAATCTTCAAAGTTGCTTTACGCATTTGCATTCGTCTCTCCTTCCTTTCCATCTACAAAACTTCTTTTGCGGTGTGATAGTTAATAATATGACTTTATGATGTCATTTGATGCAGAAGAAATTTGAGCTGAACAACTATATTTTTTACCGTGACCAATTCTCGTCCTTGTTCGTGCAATCTCCTCTATATTTAAAAACCTTCTCAGTGTCTAATCTTCAATGTTGCAATTTACATTTTCGTTTTCCCTTCTCCCCTTCCATCGACACAACTTCTTTAGTTGAATCGCTCATTTCTGGTTTGATTCTTCAAGGACAGTAATCATTAATTTAAATACTGATTTATAGTCTAGAGATCCTTATTATTCAACTATGCCTGCAAATTTGTTGCAGAGATTGAAAATGTTCTAATTGGGGCTCGTTAGCGCCTAAAGGTAACATATGAAGGTTCTGCTGATTTGTAAACTTATTGTTCTGTCTGTGAATCTGGTCTTGCACATATAAGAATCTCAAATGAGGCTTTTGACTTAAAATTTGAATGCAGACGGTTTTTATTCACAAGTGAGGGGTTGGATCTAAAGAGATTTTGGTCCTTTGTGGCCATTGTTGTACTTAAGACTGAAATCAGTAGGAAATGGGTTGAACAAACCTTATTGTGTTTATAAGCATTAAGATTTTTGAAATGTAACGGAGTCATGACGGCTTAGAATGTGGAATTTCTGCAGTTGAAATTATAAATAAAAACCCAGAGTTCCTTTTGTTAGGTAAAGCTTTGTCATAATTTGAAATTTTCTGTTGGATTAACTTACATATATTAGATAGTTAGAGAAATTTATTTTAGCATTATGCCTTTTCAAATTGCACCAAGTGCTTAGAATGTGATATTTCTGCATTTCAAGAAATTGTAATTGTTGAACTAGATTTTCTTTTGTTAGGTAAAGTTTCTTCATATTAAATATTTTTGTTAGATTAACTTGGATATATTATGTTGTTAGAGAAGCTTCATTATTAACTTTGTCACATATGTTTTGTGTGGGTTGGTTGGCATGTTGGAATTTCTGAAGGTACTATAGTAAGCCTTTCGATTCTCCCATCATTCTTTGCTATCTTTGAATAATAATTTGGATATGAATACCCAAGCATTTGCTGTCTCCTTGTCTTTCTTAGATCTCTTTTGTATCTCGAATTTGCCCTCTTATTGTATCTTGAATTTTCCCCAAACTTATCTTTTATGTCCTCTAATAGCTCTGTAATTTAACCTTAGAACAATATCATCTCTAATAATAACATACTTCTGTACATAAGTCGGGCAACTCAGTGTTCCTTGTTTCATAACCTCATTTTTCTCCCTCCACATTCTTTAAACAGTTAACATGGAGCCAGTTATGTGGGTCTAGCTGTACAGATTACAACAGATTTTTTTTTATATATATAAATCCTGTAATTTAGTTCTGGTAGCTCTAGAATCCATTTCAGTTTTATGGTAAAAGTTTGTAATTCTTAGTTACCTTGTTTTAAAACTTCATTCAGGGCATGGAGGGAGTGATGGACTGCATGCATATGTTCACTCCTTGGATTATGCAGTTATGGATCTGGTAAGCTTGCTATTTACCCAATGCAACGATAAGCACAAAAATCAAATTTTTTAACTTGTCTTTAAATTTTGTAGAAATTATTTATTGGGAAGGTGCTAGCTGAGAATCCAGGGCTCCCTTGTTTTTGCTTTGGGCACTCAACTGGTGCGGCTATCATCCTCAAGGTTGGGCTTGTTGGAGGTTTTTTTCCCAAGTAGTAAATAAAGATTATTGATTTGACATTCCCTAAATTTTTTAATGACGAACTTGGCAAAAGCAAATGAAAATTTGATGACTAATGCCTGTCCATATATGCAGACTGTACTTGATCCTAGGATTAAGAACCGTGTAGCTGGTGTTGTCCTGACATCGCCTGCTGTTGGTGTTGAACCTTCACATCCTATACTTAAGGTGAGAACTCTACTTTACATTTTGGTGCTAGACTTGAGTGGTATTTCAGGACAAAAGAAAGACCAACTGTTCTTTAATTTATTGCACATGATTTTATTAATGAGAAAAATGACTAATTGAGCTATCTTCTTCAACTTGGATGCCGCATATTCTTACCATATTGTTGGGCTCTTTTTTGTATGATGTGTATGTGATAGAGCTATCATAAGTCATCCTCTTCTTCAAGCACTCTGTTTTTCATATTCAATCATTAATAATTCACAATTGCAGGTTCTGGCACCAATTTGTTCTGTATTGTTGCCCACATACCAATTCAGTGCTGCAAATAAGCAGGGTACTGTTGTTTCTCGTGATCCGGAGGCACTACGGACCAAGTATTCCGATCCATTGGTCTACACAGGGTCAATTAGGGTTAGAACTGGTTATGAGATCCTTCGGATTGCAGATTACTTGCAGGAGAATCTCGAAAAACTGACAGTACCGTTCTTAGTTCTCCATGGCTCCGCGGATGCAATGACCGAGCCCGCAGTTTCCATGAAACTTTACAAGGAAGCTTCCGCGGCTGACAAAAGTATCAAACTGTTTCCTGGACTCTTACACGATTTACTCTTTGAACCCGAACGAGAAGAAATTATGCAAGGCATCATTGAATGGTTGAACAATAGGGTGCAAGATAAGACAATGCAAGGATAATATTTAGGTTGTTTATCCGAAGACCGCTCAGATTTACTTAAGCAGGTATTCATCAAGTCGGAGGAGGCCTTAAGATGAAGGTGGGCAAACGAAGGGAGCCTTGCTTAATAATTTATGACTGTATTTATGTAAAGAGATACTTTTAGATTCTTAACCGGGTTCTAATTGAGTTGTAAAACATGAATGATTGATACAGTGTAATGTTTCCCTCTTGGACTTGATTGGGAAGGTTTAGTGTTCTAGTAAAGCAATCCGTCAGGCTTGCGATTTGGCAAATGATAATCGATATATTTGTATTTGCTTATAGTGGGTAGTGTTACTTAATTTTGTGAAAATAGTTATTTATCACAATTGGTTACAATTGATGGAAAAAAAAAAAATCGAAAGTATGATTGTAGAA
The DNA here is from genome assembly GCA_036435485.1 of Saposhnikovia divaricata. Taxonomy (NCBI): domain Eukaryota; kingdom Viridiplantae; phylum Streptophyta; class Magnoliopsida; order Apiales; family Apiaceae; genus Saposhnikovia; species Saposhnikovia divaricata. The sequence continues at coordinate 55,328,745 of CM071598.1, forward strand.
GAATTCCCTTGTTTAATGCGGAAACATGCATTTCCGAAAATTTAATATGTAAATATGGTTGAAACTTGAAAGTATGATTGTGGAAATATGAATTAATAGGAACCTATACTATACTATTATAAGCGAAATTAATATTATATCCGAAAGTTTTCTCTCTTTCAAAATAGTAGAATTAATAGGAATCTATACTATACTATTATAAGCGAAACATGGTATAATTGGTTGGTTGGTCGGTTGGTTAACACCTTCCCAAAATGTTTGCTAACATCTTCCAAAAATGAAAAAATAAATTAAAATATATATAAAATTTTATTTTACAAAAAAATAAACCACATATTTAACTTAATAACAAACTCTTTTATTTATACTCCAATAAATGTTCAATTACAAACCCTTTTAGTTATATCTGGGTTAAAATTCTTCACCTACACCCAACTTTTGTACTCTTTCAATTACTTGGAAACTAAATATTTTCAAAATCAATTTAAATAATTTTAATATCACATATTTATTAACAAATTTACAACAAATTATAAATCAACAAAGTTAAAACAAACTAAAACTATATAATAAACAATAATATCAACAAAAATTTGAATGCAAGTATATACGATACTTCCATTTACATTTATATTAATATGACAAAATATAATCACAATTTAAATAATTTTAATATCACATATTTATTAACAAATTTACAACAAATTATAAATCAACAAAGTGAAAACAAACTAAAACTATATAATAAACAATAATCTATACTATACTATTATAAGCGAACCAGGGTATAATTGGTAGGTTGGTCGGTCGGTTAATACCTTCCCAAAAAGTTTGCTAACACCTTCCAAAAATGAAAAAATAAATTAAAATACATATAAAATTTTATTTTACAAAAAAAAAACCTATATATTTAACTTAATAACAAACTCTTTTATTTACACTCCAATAAATATTCAATTACAAACTCTTTTAGTTATATTTGGGTTAAAATTCTTCACCTACACCCAACTTTTGTACTCTTTCAATTAATTAGAAACCAAATATTTTCAAAATCAATTTAAATAATTTTAATATCACATATTTATTAACAAATTTACAACAAATTATAAATCAACAAAGTGAAAACAAACTAAAATTATATAATAAACAATAAAAATTTCACACAATTACAAATTAATATTAAATTCTATTTTAAACAAATATTACATTATGGATTATTATGGAATCGTAATTTGAATATGATAATATCAACAAAAATTTGAATGCAAGTATATACAATACTTCCATTTATATTTATATTAATATAAAAAATTATATTTATATTAATATTTATATTTATACTATTATAAGCGAAAGGTTGGTTGGTCGGTTGGTTAACACCTTCCCAAAAAATTTGCTAACACCTTCCAAAAATGAAAAAATAAATTAAAATATATATAAATCTATACTATAGTATTATAAACGAAACATATATAATTGGTTGGTTGGTCGGTCGGTTGGTTAACACCTTCCCAAAAAATTTGCTAACACCTTCCAAAAATGAAAAAATAAATTAAAATATATATAAAATATACTATACTATTATAAACGAAACATATATAATTGGTTGGTTGGTCGGTTGGTTAACACCTTCCCAAAAAGTTTGCTAACATCTTCCAAAAATGAAAAAATAAATTAAAATATATATAAATCTATACTATCTATACTATACTATTATAAGCGAAACATTGTATAATTGGTTGGTTGGTTGGTTAACACCTTCCCAAAAAGTTTGCTAACACCATCTAAAAATGAAAAAATAAATTAAAATATATATAAAATTTTATTTTACAAAACAATAAACCACATATTTAACTTAATAACAAACTCTTTTATTTATACTCCAATAAATATTCAATTACAAACCCTTTTAGTTATATTTGGGTTAAAATTCTTCACCTACACCCAACTTTTGTACTCTTTTAATTACTTGGAAACTAAATATTTTCAAAATCAATTTAAATAATTTTAATATCACATATTTATTAACAAATTTATAACAAATTTACAACAAATTATAAATCAACAATGTTAAAACAAACTAAAACTATATAATAAACAATAAAAATTTCACACAATTACAAATTAATATTAAATTCTATTTTAAACAAATATTACATTATGGATTATTATGGAATCGTAATTTGAATATGATAATATAAACAAAAATTTGAATGCAAGTATATACAATACTTCCATTTATATTTATATTAATATGAAAAAATATTATCACAATTTAAATAATTTTAATATCACATATTTATTAACAAATTTACAACAAATTATAAATCAATAAAGTGAAAACAAACTAAAACTATATAATAAACAATAATATCAGCAAAAATTTGAATGCAAGTATATAAGATACTTCCATTTATATTTATATTAATATGACAAAATATAATCACAATTTAAATAATTTTAATATCACATATTTATTAACAAATTTACAACAAATTATAAATCAACAAAGTGAAAACAAACTAAAACTATATAATAAACAATAATCTATACTATACTATTATAAGCGAACCAGGTACAATTGGTTGGTTGGTCGGTCGGTTAATACCTTCCCAAAAAGTTTGCTAACACCTTCCAAAAATGAAAAAATAAATTAAAATACATATAAATTTTATTTTACAAAAAAAAAAACCCATATATTTAACTTAATAACAAACTCTTTTATTTACACTCCAATAAATATTCAATTACAAACTCTTTTAGTTATATTTGGGTTAAAATTCTTCACCTACACCCAACTTTTGTACTCTTTCAATTACTTAGAAACCAAATATTTTCAAAATCAATTTAAATAATTTTAATATCACATATTTATTAACAAATTTACAACAAATTATAAATCAACAAAGTGAAAACAAACTAAAATTATATAACAAACCATAAAAATTTCAAACAATTACAAATTAATATTAAATTCTATTTTAAACAAATATTACATTATAGATTATTATGGAATCGTAATTTGAATATGATAATATCAACAAAAATTTGAATGCAAGTATATACAATACTTCCATTTATATTTATACTAGCCTAAAACCCGTGCGATGCACGGATTTTTTTAATATTATATAAAAAAATTCATCCATTTAAATTAATTTGATAATAATTATATTAATGTTATCCATGATATTTCTAGAAAATGAGGGATTTTAGTTTGAAAATATAGAAAAGATGATAGGTTTTAGTTGAAAAGGGTAATCAATTAATTATTAGTAATTATAAAATTATTACTTCATTATATTAAATACAATGCCCGTGATATCATTAAAAAAAAAAAGAGGATTTAGTTATAGAAAATAAAAAGGTAATATGTTCTAGATGAAAAAGGTAATTGATTAGTTTATAGTAATTATAATTTAATTATGTTATTTTACTGAATAAAATTGCTCATAATTTTTAGAAAATGAGAAATTAATGTTGCCCGTTATATTTCTACAAAAAAGGAATTTAATTAGAAAAAATAAAGAAAATGATAAAAAAAATTTTGTCAAGAAAAAAAAAGATGATGATAAATTTTAGTTAAAAAGGTAATCGGTTATCTATTAGTATTATAATATTATTATTTATTTTTATTGAATAGAAACGTCCGTGATATAATTGGGAAAAAGGAGGTTTAGGTAACGTGTTTTGGCTAAAAAAGGTAACCATTCATGATATAATTGGAAAAAGAAATATTTTAGTTAGAGCAAAGAGAAAAGGTAACGTGTTTTGACTGGAAAAGTTAATTGATTAGTTAATAGTAATTATAATATAATTATGTTATTTTATTAAATAAAGGCGAAATTTTAGTTAAATAAAATGTAAAAGATATTCTAATTTACTTGAAAAAGAAAATTATTTAATTATTGAAAAATAGAAAAGATAATATGTTTAATCTAAAAAAAGAAATTGATTCATAAAAGAGAAATTTTAGTTAGATAAAATATAAAAGATATTGTATTTTACCTGAAAAAGTAAATTATTTAGTTCTTGAAAAAATAGAAAAAATAATATATTTTACCTGAAAAAGTAAATTGATTAGTTAGTAGATATGTAATTGAAAAATAGAAATGGTAATATGTTTAACCTGAAAAAGGAAATTGATTCATAAAGGAGAAATTTTAGTTAGATAAAATATAAAAGTTATTATATTTTACCAGAAAAAGGAAATTATTTAGTTCATGAGAAAATAGAAAAGATAATATGTTTAACCCGAAAAAGGAAATTGATTAGTTAGTAGATAACAGGTACCGTACCGACCGAACGATCGACCGACCAACCAAACTTTTAATGCTTCGGCTTTTATATAATAGTATAGATTAATATGACAAAATATTATCACAATTTAAATAATTTTAATATCACATATTTATTAACAAATTTACAACAAATTATAAATTAACAAAGTGAAAACAAACTAAAACAATATAATAAACAATAAAAATTTCACATAATTACAAATTAATATTAAATTCTATTTTGAACAAATATTACATTATGCATTATTATGGAATCGTAATTTGAATATGATAATATCAACAAAAATTTGAATGCAAGTATATATGATACTTCCATTTACATTTATATTAATATGACAAAATATAATCATAATTCGAACAATATATCATATAAATAAATGATTATTATTTAATAATATATATATTATGCCAATATTATATTAAGTAATATATATTAGATAAATAATTATTAAAAAATAAAATTTATATAAATTTAAGAAAGCCGTGCATCGCACGGGTTATAGACTAGTATCATTTGATAAGCGAAAATATCAAATATTAGGATTTTTGCAAGCTTCGCATGGTTCTTGTTGATGATTTTAAATTGATGATTTTGTTCGTTTAAAATTTAAAGATTTTTAAAATATTTGTATAACATGACATCAATTTATAACTATCTATTTCCCTTCGTATTAATACTATAAATGCATTTGTTTGATTGAAGTAAAGAAATATTTATTAAAAAAGAGATGAGTAAATAAATGACATTTCTACTATTATATTAAAATCAAAATATTAAAAATTTTGTCGGTTTGGTTTTCAGAATGATTATTCTAATTATTAAAATAAATAATAAAATAATATAATTAGGATAATTAGTCGATTGCCTTTTTCACGTTTATTTGAAGATTTTACCTATTTTATAAATACCTAAAAATATCAATTGTACCGTATTTTTCAATCATCAATACTTTTTTCTAATTAAAATAAGTTATCTTTTTATTTAAAACTAATCTTACAATTATTAATATACTAGTCGACTAAGCCGCGCTTCGCGGCGGCCTTGTGATATTTTTTTTTAAAAAAACAAAATATAAATTTAAGAAAAAAATCGAAAAGAAAATATTTATAAATAAATTAATAAACACAATATTGTACAAATTTTAGTATACATAGATAACTAAATAAACTACATAATTATTTTTATGTTGATTTTTTATCATGTTATTAGGCCGACACCCGTTATAATAAATACATATAAGATACGTTTCTCGGCGATCGCGCTTTGCGGCGGCCTTGTAACATTTTAAAAAAAATACAAATATAAATTTAAAAGAAATCGAAAATAAAATATTTATAAATAAAATAAAGAATATAATATTGTACAAATTTTAATATATATATATAATTTTTTTTATTAAAAATTCAAAATATAAATTTAAGAAAGAAATCGAAAAGAGAATATTTACATATAAATTAATGAGCACAATATTGTACAAATTTTAATATATATAAACAACTAAATAAACTATACTTATTTTTTATGTTGATTTTGTGTCTCGTTTTCTTAGACCTACACCCATTGTAATAAATACATACATATAAAAAAATAAATTCAAAAACCTTTTCTATTTTGAAAATGTTAATGTTAAAAAAAATGAAATTTTGATTTCTTTTCTAAAAATTAGGAACTAAAGAAGAAAGTTTTGATTTTAATTATTTAAAATAAAGGAGCTCTAGTAGAATAACATGATTCGAGCTAGCGATTTCGAAGCTCTTAGGGGTTCTCTTTTATATAATAGATAAAGATATAAAGATTTAAAAAAAGTAAAAAAATTGAAAAATAGACTTAATCGAATTAAAAGCAAAACATTATAACAACGGAAACAAAAACTATAAGTAACATCCATGGGACTAAATTAAAGAAAAAAAAACCAAACCTACAAACACAATTATGAAGAAAAATCTGCATACTCTAAAAATTACCGAGAATAAAAGAGGAAGTAAAAAAATTTGCAGAAAAATAAATACATTCACAATCATACGCGTCTGAAATTTTTTTGAAAGAATACCCGTGTGAATAGGTTCTTCGATATCTTTCTTAAAGTTCATATGTTACTCAACTGTGTCCGATTCCGCAAACATAACCCAGTATTGGCCTTGCGAGACAAAGAGGTACGGTGGTTTAAAGACATCTTTAATGGTAGATACTTAAATAAATATATAGACAGTGATTAGCCTCTTTTTCGGTGGTGATAAAATTTAATTTGATCGAAGCAATGATTGATTCTTTATATAGAAAAGTTTTAAAATTTTCTTTTCTATTTCGAATATGTAATTTGAATTCTTTTTTACTACAAATTTGAAATTTTTTTCTATTTCGAATATGTTAATGTTCATGTTAATAAAAGGAAATTTTCATTTTTTTTTCTAAAAAATAGGATTTAAAGAAGGAAATTTTAATTTTACATATTTAAAATAGAGGAGCTCTAAAAAAATAGATAAATATGAATCGAGCAATTCTAGAGCTCCACCAAACTCCCGGGGGTTTTCCTTTATATATATAATAGATAGATAGATAGATATACCCAAAAATATCACAGCATATCTTTCAATCATTAATAAAACTAGGAAATCATGCCCGCGCTTCGCATGCTAATATAATATATTCATATTCTTATATTATGATTTTTAAAATTATTAAAAGAAAATCATAATGTATTTAATTATTTCGAGTTTTATATTTGATTTTTATAGTTCTTAGTTTCTTATTACCTCTTCATTTTCTTTTAAAAGGTTTGCTGCAGTATTTCCAACAATACGCTTAACCACACGATCTTTGAGTATAACATTGCATGCAAATGTTTTATCATCAACCAACACAAATATTCGGAATCTACAACGAAAGGAAGTAGGATAACGTGAACACAAAGACATTCTACGAAGATTACTATAAATTTTATTTTGATCATTCAGATAGTGGAGTTACCTCTTTTCAGCATGTGGGTAAGTCCTTTTACATTTCGGACATTTAAATTTTTAAACCATTTTTTCAACCTCCTCATCATGACATTTGACGCAGCTAAAATACCACCAATTGTCTTCATCATCGATTTTCAGTATCGTGAAAGTGCACAATAAATTTTTCTACATTTAATATTAATTGATATTACATCATACAACTTAAAAAGAATAACAAAAATTTAGGGGAAAAAAAAGAATAACAAATACTTTGAACAACTTAAAAGTATTCCGAAATTTAAGACAAACCTTGGCGTACATAGATGAGGAATTTTCAACCAAATCTTTCAAAGAAATTTTCTCGATTGAAGGACCAGTTGGTAAGTTTTTTGTCAATTGAGATGATTTTTCAGAACTTTTGTATCCTTCCTCTTTTAAACTGTCCAAAAGTGCATTATATTATATATTAAAATGGTAAAGATCAATTGGTTAGATGCATTTGCCTACTAATAAATATGCAAGATTTTTTATTATATATATATATCAATAGATGACTATCCGTATGTTACCAACTATTAACATGTAAAGCATTGTATATATAGAGCCTGCATAAATTTGAATACCTGCTTCGCAATTCTGCCACAACATCAATATCCGGGTTCAAATAAACTCTTGAAGATGGTAAAGTACTGATTTGCACAACATCTAATAAAAATAAAGTGGGAATCATATATCGAAAAGGTTACACATGGGAAAGAATAATCTTTATAAGCGATACTTGATTGAACAGTTGATTTTTTAAAAACATTAAAGTTTAGTATATGAGGATTTGAAAGGAACTAAATTGACAATCACTTACCATTGAACATGGTCAATTTTGTACTTGCGATAATTGCTATAATAGGTTCTTCCAAAGGCTGGTAATAATTATCATTGACAGCTACTGCCAATTCTCCCAAATGCTAACCTTGTGAGATATACTATATTCAAAAAAATAGGACAAATCAAAATTAATGCATAACATATAAAAAATTAATTAAGATTAATTTTTATGTAGCTACTATATGAGAAAAATATTGGTACCTTCCATCAGCAAGCATAAATCTAACTACATCCCTTTCTCCGATCTTTGTTGGGATTTTTTTAACGTTCTCAAATTTTTCAATGACGCCAATAATATCTAAAGGACATTTTAGATTTTTGAAAATTGATAAGAATGATTTTTTAAATACTATGTAATATAATCTAAATTCTTTACAAAATTAATTAAAAAGTTATTAAGACACATTTGAGTCAAACCTATAGCATAATCATGATTCTTCTTTAGTGGAATGCGACTACATTCTTCCTGTAAATCTCCCAAATCCATGAATTCAAACTTGTATAAAGGGATCAACACATCATTATTAACAGACTGTATAGAAGTTGAACTCAATAAACGTATGCAGATTTTTGTTGACACAGGTTTTAGTTGCCCAATTGTGTCCATAACTTGGAAATTTTCTATGGTGTAGACGTTTCCTTCAACCACATCTACGCCAATCGATTGCCAGTTGTTGAGATAAGCATATGCATGTACGTGACAGTTCTACAATAAATGTATAAAAATAATAAGATATAGATAATTACTCAAATTCACGGTTGAATAATTTGCTTACACTATACCGTAAATAAATACAAAATGATTAGAATTTGTGGTACTTACGTCATCATCTAATAGAATAAAGTTATAGCCTTTCACACTTCCATACGATATAGTAGGCCACATCCTGGTTACCCACACTTTGATTCTCCAGTTTGTTCTTGACTTATCAAGACTCTCTAGATGGTCAAACAAAACAGCTTCCATATTTGGCGTAGTTCTGCATAGATTGTAAGTCGTAATGAAAAACTATTAGAAAAATTGACACCACAATACATATATAGTATTTGATGAAACATGTACTAATACATATGTAGTATACTATGAAACATGTACTAACAGCCGGACTGAGCTAACTGATAACTCATAGAGATAATGCTTACAATGTTGTAGGATAGGTTTGAGAACAATGGTCCCTTTGCTTGAACTTGTAAAATGCCTCGCTCAATATATAATCATCATGTATCATGCAAATTTGTTAATAATGTTATCACGGACGTAATTTATGCTTTGTGATTGTTACTCATGTCTAACTGAATATCTTAATTGATTCAAACGTACTATGCACACACTTTTCAAATTGATAAATTTGAATTTCAAAAGTGTTATCAAATGAAAATAATGAATATGTGGTAAGAAATACATATGGCTAACAAACTGTATAAATTAAATGGAATGATATATGTTAAAAGTTGTCCTTCAGTGATTACAGCTAGCATATCAGAATATATTTTATTTTATTCAAAATCGTACCATTTAAACAGGATCTTGTTTTTTTTTGCCAAGAATTTAAACAGGATCTTTAATTTGCAAGATACATTGAAATTATTATATAACTAATTCATTGTATACACGTACATATTATAATATACTCCCTCCGTCCATTTGACCACATTTCTTATTGTGTTTGTCCCAAAAGTATTGTCCACTTTTAATTAATAAGTTAAATTAAGTGTTAATTATGTTAAGTTATTTGAAAAATAATAAAGTTTTTTGGTAATGATTTTTTTTTAATATGATTGAATAAAAGGTGAAAATTTGTTTGGTGACAAAATGAGTGGGACGGAGTGAGTATAATTTAGATGAATATATAATTTATAAGTAGATTTATTTTAATATATTTAGCCCAATATATTTAATTAGCAAACATGCATTTTCAATTTATTCAAAGGCTAATGTATGTATATATATATATATATATATATATATATATATATATATAAACTTTCATCCGATATATTATTTTTTAAAAGTTAATTTAACTTTGAATATTATATATTTGCACCATTATGAAAAAAAGTGTACATGAGATCATATTAATTTTATAACATTGGTGTCTAAAAATAGTTAAATTAGGTCTTTCAATGTTCTGCAATTAAATTGTATAATTTACAAATGTAATAAAAATTATAAAATTTATAAATATAAAATTACGAAAATTGTTATATTAAGTCTTTCAATGTTCTGCACTTAAAATATATATTGCTTTTGTAAAAAAAACTTAATTTTTATTGTTCTATTTATGCTGTTAAAATTTTGTAATGGCATATGCCGTCCATGTGAACTATAATCTTACAATTGTACCTTGCTAAATTGCTTGTATTTCAAAAATATGCTTGAACACCTTTAATTTTGTAAATCGAATTGTGGGAATCATTTTAATATATATTTTGCTATTATACTTGAAACTGTCTTACAATGTATGGTTTATATATAAATTTTTCACTGATGCATCAAAAAAATATCTAACTACAAAGATTATAGTGCCAATCTTTAAAGAATTGCATATGATTAATTGAACAACCAAACAATAATTGTAAATTAAAAAACAGAGCAATTTTCTTATTATACATGAATATTAAAAACCAACAATTAACTTGTTCGACTCGATTTAAGATTTCTTGAATTGTTTTTAAATAAAAAAACAGAGCAATTCTCTTATTATACATGAATAATAAAAACCAACACTTTAACTTTATTGACTCAAATTAAGATTTCTTGGATTGTCTTCTTTTGAAAGTCTTTATTTTTGTAGATACATCCCAAAAAAAGAATCTTCACGGTATCACATCTGCAATATACCTATAAAAAAACAAAGATTTTTTTTTCTATATCTGAAATGAAAATGCTAAGTAATTAAGTAATTTTGCCTCACACAGAAGTAAAAATTTGGATATTAGGATATTACAAAGTTTTAATAATATCAAAAGTTGTGGAATATATCTTATAAGCATGTTACCTTTGCCTCGTAGCATTGGCTTCCTCCATGTCTGGATTCACATATATCCTTGAACATTGCAAGGTGACAATTGAAGGAGAATCTGAAATTAATACAAATATATATATTAATTAATTGTATATTAGTTCCTATTTCTTTTAAATTGTGCATACATGATTTTAAATATTCTAAAAACTCACACATCAACATGTGTAGCCTGACACTTGATAAAATAAGAACCAATGGTTGTTGAAGATCCATTTCAAACATTTGATTTGTACTTGCTATCATATCTTCCCATACAGAAACTCTAATGGAGCACCATCCATCGGTCAAATTAAAAGAATATACCTGTTTTTCACCAGTTCTAGTCGGTATTGTTTTCACCTGACCAGGAGTTTCAACAACTCCTATAACATCTACAAAACATAATATTACTAAAGGTGATAAGAATATTTGGAGTATGGAATCCTGTCCGGACATTGAAGTAAAATTTTACCTATTGTGTAAATAGGAACTTGATCTATAGCATAATCACGTGCCATTTCGTATACATCAACCAAATTAAGAAGATCAAATTTATGTAATGGTATACTCCATAGGGATGGGGAAAAAATCTGATCCGACGGATACCCGATCCGAAACCCGATATTTTGGATAATCCGAACCCGATTTTTTGGATTTGGATTTGGATTTGGATATGATTTTTAGACCCTAAATTTTTGGATTTGGATTTGGATATTAGCTATACCGACCCGAAACCCGATCCGAAACCCGATCAAAACCCGAGCCGAACCCGAAACCCGAAAAATACCCGATTTTATTTATTATATTTTATATATTATATATTATATATAAATGTATATTATAAATACATATTATACATATTTGGCTCTAATAAGACCACATTACCTTAGGCCCATTAGGGTTTAAAACCATTTTTAAACTTAGTTACTATATATTAAAAGCTTGATGTGTTTGTTGAGTCGTGGTATATATTAAAAGCTTGATGTGTTTGTTGAGTCGTGGTACCTGGATGATGATGTCGGTGGTGACAACAATAGAATACTACACTCTAATGGCTAGTTAGCACCCTGACTGAAGTGAATATTGATAAAAATTAATATACATGTTGGATTACATATTTTAACTTACTTACACTATTTTTTTTATTTTTTTGTTAAGCGGCTTATTTACACTATTTTTAATTTTGAATACCCGAAAAAAACCCGATCCGATCCGAAACCCGACGGATTTGGATTTGGATATTGAGTTTTGGATCCGAAACCCGATACGATCCGAAACCCGAAACCCGAAAATATTTGGATTTGGATTTGGATTTTGCAAAACCCGAGCCGAACCCGACCCGTTCCCATCCCTAATACTCCAGTCATCTCCAACAATTTGTTGGACAGTAGTATGAACACTAAAGTCAATGCACTTAGCTGACGGCACAGGCCGCATACTTCCAGTTGCATCATGGATGATAAAGTTACTTCTATCATATATGTTTCCTTCTAAAATATTTGCTCCAAAAAAATTCCAGATGTTCAGAGAAACTTGTGCATGAACACGTTCATTCTGGAAAGATGCAAGCCTTTTAATTACTCAAAGAGATTATAAATAATACCATACAATATTTTTTTTAATAATTTGATACCATAATAACAAAATTTTATTTCAAATGTATTCTTACACTGGAATCGAGAAGAATGAGATTGTGTTTCAGTATGCCATTTCCAACTGCCGAAATAGTTGGCCAGATCCTCATGATACGGACCTTAACTCTCCAATTGGTCCTCGTTCTATCAAGCGAAGCAAGTGAATCAAACATACCTATAACATTAATTATAATTAATTATAATTATAATCGTACGATAAAAAGGTTACATATATGATGCAAACTTAAAAAATAGTAAAAGAACATTGAGGGAAGAGGTTAAACATATGCATTAGCATTACTTGTGAATAAGCTTAAAAATGTTGAATGATATGTGCTGAGTAGTACTCCAAAAAATGTCATGATTTATATAACATTTCATAAGGTCAATCAAGCATGTGTTTCGGGATGATATTTATGGATAATATCAATGATAAGTATTATGTACACTTACTAATTAACTATTTTTTTTTTCTAACTTTAATATATATTGAAAAAAGAAAAAAGGGTTTTACCCCTGCTCTATGACAAACCATAGAGAGGACTATCTACAAACAATCTGCCAAGAAGGAGATTGCAAATAGAAAGTAACAAAAGAAAGTGGCTTAACCCCACATCATAACAATGTCCACCTATACCTATCTTTACAAGAAAATTGTTTGAACCAGTTAGAGCTAGCTAACTTAGATTTAACATCTAACAAAATTCCCTCTAATAATTTTTCCGGTCCAGAAATCCCTTTATCATGCAAACGGGCATTTCGCTCCCTCCAAATATGATAGCAAAAAACTTGCGCTGTAAGAAGAGCAAGATTGCGATCCACATGATCAAGCACAGATGCCCATGAAGATAGGAGACCAGTCCATGTGGCCGCACTGAAAGAAACGTGCAGCAGGGGAGCTAACTGCCATAAAATGAAGCTGCTATAAGTACAAGTGACAAAAAGGTGATTCGAAGATTCTGAACTTCCAACACAGAAGAGGCAATTTTGTGTAATAGTAATACCGAAACGCGCCAATCTATCAAAAGTAGGCAGTCTGCCTTGACATGAAATCCATTGGTGATGAGCATATCTCAGAACACGAATTTTATGCCATACAAAAGAATGCCACGGAACCTCTGGTAGTCTTCTTCTAATAGAATTCCAAAGATGCCAAACTGTAACTTTCGAGAGAGGCGTATCCCCCCACCAAATAGCATCCGATTTTCCTAAGTCGAACTCTGGAAAATCAAACTCCTGAAGCCAGATTTGAAGGCCCCTGTTTAAGTGATGAATTCGACCCTGAGGAGTAGGCAGATTCCAAGTACCAGTAGATATCAAATCGTGAACTTTAGATTGAGCACAAGACCCACTTTGAGAGATAATGAGATCATATGCAGAGGAAGCAAGCGGATTGGAATGCCACCACGGATCAAACCATAACGACGTATTCCTGCCATCACCCAATTTATAGATTAGATATTGCTTTGCTAACGGACGGATTTTTAGAATACTCCTCCATATCCAGGAGCAGTCCGTTGGGATGTCCATGCACCAAAAGTTCTGTCTTTTTAACACAGTCATATTGACCCACGAAGCCCATAGGGAATGGTGGTTTCCAACAAGTTTGCACAGGAGTTGCAAATGTTGAGCCAGATTCCACTCTTTAGTGTTCTTAAGACCAAGGCCCCCCTCTTGGAAAGGGAGGCAAACATTATCCCAGCAGATTTTTGCTCCCCCCTTAATGTTAACATTACCCTTCCAAAGAAACCTTGAAAACAATCGCTGTAAGTGCTTATGAACTGCAACAGGCAGCAGGAAATGTTTGGACCAGTAAGACTGAATGGAGAAAGTAACTGCCCTTAAAAGTTGAGTGCGACCAGCTAGGGAAAGGAGCAGAGTAGTCCAGCTAGAAAGTCGACTGGTAATTCTCTGAATGAGTGGAATGCAGTCATTGAAACTTAATTGAGAAGAAATTAGAGGTAGCCCAAGGAACCTAACAGGGAGTTCACCTTCAGGAATATCATATTCCCTTGTAAACCACTCTTTGAACTCCATAGGACAGTTTCCAAAAAAGACAGAGCTTTTAGTTACATTCGGAGTTAAGCCACTCCATGAAGCAAATCTTGCAATGCACTGCATAATGTGAGTTATAGAAACCTTATCACCATGGGAGAACAGCAAGACGTCGTCAGCGTATAACAAATGAGTTAGCTTCAGATCTTTACAAAGATTATGGAACTTAAAATGCGAAGGCACCTTAGACAGCATGCTTGAAAGAATATTAAGTGCTATAGAGAAGAGATATGGGGAAAGAGGACAGCCCTGTCTGATTCCTTTCATGCCCCTAAAATAACCTGAGAGAAAACCATTAACCTTAATAGAGTACGAAGTAGTCGATATACATGCCCAAATCCAGTCCATAAACTTATTAGGAAAGTTCATGTGTTTCAGGGCTGCCATAATGAACTCCCAAGATAAGGAATCAAAAGCCTTGTGCAAATCAAGCTTTATAGCACATTTAGAAATGCCTGAAATCCGTGAATAGCCTCTAAATAATTCCTGCGCCATTAAAACGTTGTCAGAAATGCTTCTCCCCGGGATAAAAGCTGATTGAGAAATGTGAATGAGGCCAGGCATAACCCTCTTAAGTCTTCCAGCCAGAATTTTTGCTATGCATTTGTATGCAATAGAGCAGAGAGAGATGGGTCTGAAATCCCTCATGTGCGACGGAGTAGGTACCTTGGGAATTAATGCAATGGCTGTTGAATTTGTACCCCTATGCATCACTGAAGAATTAAAGAAGTGAATAATTGCTTCACAGAAACAATCAGCAGTTACTTCCCAAGAAGCTAGGAAAAACTCCACAGAGAAACCGTCCGGGCCAGGGGCCTTGTTTTTCTTCATTGCCTTCGGAGTTTTTAGAATGATATCCTTTGATACAGGTGCCTCCAAACTGGCCGCCTGAGCACCAGAAATAGAATTACAGTCAATTCCCTCGAAGTTAGGGACATCCAGATTCTGATTGTGACTGTTACCAAGAGTATTTTTGAAAAAATCCACAGCAACAGCAGCTACATTTGATTGACCATACACCATACTGTTGTCCGAATTTTCAATGGCCAGAATTTTGTTCGTATTCCAATTTGAACGAACCTTATTGAAAAAATAGCTCGTGTTACCATCTCCGAGGGAAAGCCAACTGACCCTAGATTTCTGCAATAGTAAAGATTCTTCTTCTTGAATAGCTGTCTCCAACTTAATTCTAGCTTGTTTTTCCTCCCCAAGAAGTTGCAAATTCGTGCCAAGACTTATAAGTTGTTCTTGAACTTCATGCAAAGAAGCACGCGCTAATTGGACATTGGAATGGACGTTTCCATGCAATTTGTTGAGAGCCTTCAACTCTCGCTTAACATTTTGAAGCTTTCTAGCAAGGATAGCCATTGGATCTCCAAACCACTGCTCATTCCAGCCCTTCTTAACCGCAGGAAGAAAACCCTCCAGATTAATCATGTAACTGTAAAATTGGAAGCCCTTTGAAGCCTTTTCAGTTTCCAGAGGCACAGAAAGCAGAAGAGGGGTGTGGTCCATAATCCCCTTTAATTTAACAGTGACCAAAGCCTCCGTAAAAGTGGAAAACCACTCCTTGTTACCCAACATTCGATCAAGACGTTTTTGGATAAGAGATATCTTGATTTTGATTAATAATTAATTAATTAATTGATTGATTACGGTTTATTAAAATATATAACTAAGTCTTGCAATTCCAATCATATCATGCTATTATACGGTTGATAGCTGAAAGATATCAATGAAATATTTGTATAAAAAGATTTGAATATCTACCACTAATTATGGGATAACCACATCATTTATGTACATTAATATATATACCAATCAACTTCTGATTAAAAAAAATTATATTGTTTCGTTAAAAAAAAACTATATTGTAATTTATATAAACTTAAATTATATTAAGGGCGAAAATGATCAGTTTACAATACAGTCACTCAATGGGGCAGTTGTATGGAATCGTGAAGATTGTTCTAATATTTTAAAGTAGCAATGAATAAATTATATAATATATTTAGACAAACAGAAGTTACTAAATATAACATTGTACCTCGAATGGGCATTAAACAAAGTTGGTTACATGCCACATTTGGACTGAAAAATAGAGTAAATTATAGTATTAAATGTTATATGAACTAATCATCTACAGAGGGCAAATTATAGAAAACTTCTTCAAACACAACATTTGATGTGATTTTGGTGGGCTTCCCGTTGTCGTCTACAATAAGAATGTGAAGTCCTTCCGGAGATGTAACTCTTGAAATTGCTACATAAAGCTGTCCATGAGAAAATACGAATCGCGGCAAGTACAACCCAACAGTATCTAGAGATTGACCTTGACTCTTGTTAATGGTCATGGCAAATCAAAGCTGGAGTGGGAACTGAGTTCTTTTAAATTCAAAGGGCCATTTTGTATCAGTTGGTACCATATCTATCCATGGTATCAAATGCTTTGTTCCAACATAAGAGCCACAAAGAATCTCACACTCAATGCTATTTTTTACATCCGGTCACTATCATTCGAGTTCCGTTACATAATCCGAGAATTTGATTTAAATTTCTCATTAACATAACTACAGCTCCAACTTTTATCTTTAACTCATGTTTTGGTAGACATGGCATATTAATTGAGTTGAGATATTCAATTGGGAACGAAGAATCAAATTCGTTATCTTCACCTCCATGGTCATCAATGGAATCCTAACTAAGATATGAGTGTGTCATACCTGGAATCTTGTCTAGAATTAAAGAATTGATGTCATCTACCATTACATTCGTCGGTGTAAGGATTGCTCTGGAGCGTAGATATTCATGTGAAAACATGTTCTTCACAAAATCTGGATATGTTATGTCAAAAAGAGTCTTGATCGGATTTCCATTTTTTACGTTAATAATATAACGCTCTGGAATTTCAAAAATAACATCTGATTGATCATCACCAGCACGAATGTTTTCCAATTTTCCATCACCAACAGCAAGTCACCATTTACAAAATTCAGAAATTATATGATTTCGAAGGGCAGAATTACTTGAATGTAGGCGCATGTTCTGATTAAGAAGGAAAATTTGACAAAATCCCACAACTTTGAACGATTTAATGATGAACCAACAATTTCTGCTCTTGTTGCTTTTGGTATAACAGGCAATATTTGACGAAAATCTCCGCCAAAAACAATAGTGATACCACTAAATGGTTGCTTAGATCTTTATGAATTAATGGGTTTCATGATATCTCGTAGACATCGATCAACACATTCAAATCCATGGCGATGTTGCATTGGAGCTTCATCCCAAATAATAAGATCTGTATGCTGTATTAATTCCGCAATATCTGTTCCATGCTTTATTCCTGCCACTGAGTATTGATCTAACTGAAGAGGTATATGGAAGCGTGAATGCGCAGTCCTACCTCCTGGCAACAAAACAGCTGCTATTCCAGACGACGCTACAGGAAGCACTATTTTACGTTCAGATCTTAAGCGGCAGCAAATTGTTTGCCACAAAAAGGTTTTTCCGCATTCCCCACTTTCGTATACAAAGAATAGACCACCTTTTTTCTGTTGTACACTCTCTAGAACAGAATCATAAACTTTTCTTTGTTCTGCATTCAGCTTTGCAAAATTCAAGTCATGTTTTTCTTTCATTTCGTTTATATCATACCATGTTTCTTCGATTATAAGACGATTGACATTGTTAAAACGAAAGAATTCTCCAGGGAATGGCATTGTCGGGTAATCTTTCAAACTCTTACCTATATCATTCATGACTTTCTCAATTTCTGTACAAAATAAACCATAAACAAATTAGTGTGGCCTGAATAATATTTGTGGAAAGTCATTTTATTTCTAATATAGAGGTGGTTTTTGCTAAAAAAATTAAGTATCATAGAACTTCATTTACAGGTGCTTGGAATACTATGCACTCAATACCAAATAAAAACTTGCATTTTAATTCTATAACTTTTGAATCTATATCAGGAATATATATAGATTTAGCAGGAATGCAATTCCGACATAAATTTAGCCATCCCTAATTTATTACGATCGAGGGAATTTAATTATGAGGATCAAGTCATCGTAAATGAGAAACCTGGTCTATGAGGGATTGCATGTGTTTAGATATCAAGTTAAATGAATTCCTAATGTATAAAGCTTGCAAGTAATATTCTTGACCTAACAATCTTTTTGGTAGATCTATACATTATCCTTAATTGTTGCTTAATTGTTACTTCTACTATAAATGTGCATTTCTTAAAAAAAATATCGCTAATTTTTAATAATTAAGGTTGCAATATAATATTTAAAAAGATTGTAAGTCAAAATTTATAAGACTATAAAAAAGTAGTTTGAATTACTATCAAACTACTTTTGGGTGATATAAGTAGCAGCAATGCATTTTTTATGGATGAAGACTATTTTTTGGGTGATAGTAATAGCAAAAATGCAATTTTGTCGGAAATTTAAGCATCCTAATTTATTACGGTCAAGGGAATTTAGTTGTGAGGATTAAATTAGTGTAAATGAGAAACTTGGTTTATGAGGAATGGCACGTCTTAAGATATTGAGTTAAATGTATTCCTAATGTATAAAGCTCTCAAGTCATATTCTTGACCAAAGATTGCTTTTGGTAGAGCTATACATTATCCTTAATTGTCATTTATGCTATACATGTGCATTGATTAAAAAAATTACTGCTAAGTTTTAATAATTAAAATTGCAATATAACATGTAAAAAGATTGCAAGTGGAAATTTATAAGACTATAGTACTTAGTCTGAATTAACATCAGACTACTTTTGGATGACAGAAGTAGCAGCAATGCATTTCCGACACATGAAGACTATTTTTGGGGTGATAGAAATAGCATGAATGCAATTCCGATCGAAATTTAATCACTCCTAATTTATTACAGTCAAGGGAATTCAATTGTGATGATCAATTCATTGAAAATGAGAAGCTTGGTCTATGAGGGACTGCACATGTTTGGATATTGAGTTAAATGAATTCATAATGTATAAAGCTTGCAAGTCATATTCTTGACCTAAGAACATTTTTGGTAGAGCTGTACATTATCCTTAATTATTTATGCTATACATGTGCATTGCTTATAAAATATTACTTCTAATTTTTAATAATTAAGATTGCAATATAATATGTAAAAATATTGCAAGTCAAAATTTATAAAAGGAATTATTAAAAGTTTCAAAGTTAGCTAATAATAACACATTGGAAAATGAATGTAGCATGTGTATTTTTGAAGTTTTGTTTTAATTAAGAAATTACCTGCCAGAGCATAATTTTGTATGTCATTATCCAAGAGTTGTAGCTGGTCATTCTGTGTTATCTTACGCCTCATTAAAACAATGTCATCTGACATACATCTCTAATGAGCATCCCACAATCTCAGTGGATCGGAAACCGAACAATAAGCCAAGATGTTTACAAACATTTCACGAAATTGATGTGCTAGTGATGAGTGTGCATTCTCCTTCATCGCATCATGCCATTGATTGTCATTTTGAAGTAGTCCAAGTGCTGAACAGGCTTCTTTAAAGCTATCATAAACATGACCACCAACGGTCCTCAAATCTTCAAATGATAATGAAACTTTCTTCCTCATTAGAAGCATGCGTAGATATAATAACTCTCCTCCTGTAGCATGTACTTCTGAGAGTCTTCCTACAACATCACCTCTTTGCCTCTCTTTCCACTTGCAAGGCTTAGGTAGCCATGTGAAATGCGAAGGAAATTCAGAATAGGTGTAATTGCATGCAGTTGGTAATTCCTTATTAGCTATAAACCAAGCTTCCAGTTTACTTTTTTTTGAATCTGCTCTATCACAAACTTGTTGCAAAGAAGATCCATTTTTAAAACTAACATATTTATCACCTCGTAAATGGATAGGTAATCGATCCATGGAAGGCCAGCGAGAATGAACATTAAACCCAAAAATTCTCCAAGAAGCTTCAGACGCACATACATAACGACCATCAAGATAGTGCTTGACTTCATCACGATGTTTTTGTTTTGTGGTGGAAGTATTGGCTGTGCTCTGTCCTTTCTTTTTTTTAAGCATCATTGATGCATTGTCTTGCCCTTTTAAAAAATACTTGAAAAGATACTTCAACGACCTTGAATTGTTACAGATTTCCAAATTAATGTGGCATTGAAAACGAAGCAACAAATCCCTGTTATACGGAACCACGAACCTGTTGTCTAATGAAACACCTTTTTTTGTCACAAAATTTCCAGTGTTCCGCCTGCGATATACTTGAAAACCGCAATCATCAAAAAATGTATTCCCATTAAACCTGCAATATTGCACAAATAAACAAATTAAACACCATGTATGTAATATGAACTTTATCTTCTTACAACGTTTTTGATAAGTGGATTTTATATCCACTTGGATCGCTTAAATTCGGCTTAAATTGATTGACTTGGCCTCAAGTTTATTGTAGTTTTGATGTGTTTTGCTTAGTTGTGCAGACTTACTAGAATGTCGATTATGGGTGATGCTTCTAACGTGTTTGGAGGATTAATTGATTAAAATTCGGATTTTCCGGGGAGGTTGCGCAGTCTACACTGTTGTGGCCATATCTGGAGTTCTAGAAGTCCGTTTTCAGTGATCTTACAGCTCACGCGAAGCTTGAGAGATTTTCTATAACTTGGGATAGAATTCAGGTGCAGGGGACGTGCTGAATAAAATCGCGCACGTGGTCTATGATAAGCCATGCAGAAAATTCCAGTTTTGCATTTTTTCAAATTCCAATTGTATTTTGGGCAGCTTTTGGTACCTTAATCGAATTCTAATTGTAATAGAAGGTAATTGCTTATTGGGCAAGACTTCTAGAGTCTATTTAAACACATCATACCTTGTAATTTGTATCAGATTTTTATTATTGTAACATAGAACTGCAAGAGAGAAAAGTGGAGAAGGATACAAGCTCGGTGACAAGCAAAGATCTAGATCTACTTCATCTTTTGTAAACTTTGGATAATAGATTTGTTTTCTCAACTCTTGTTTTTATTAATATTATTGTTTCTTTCTTTCATATCTTGTTAATTATCATGTTTTCATCAAATCCCATGACGATGAATAGTTCAATTATGGGCTAATCGTTGTCATGGGATTCTAACGGATTTACTTATGGAACTTAGTATCTTGATTGCTTAAAGATCTGTGTGTGATGTATATTTGATATCCTCGTATGGTTATGCTTAATTGATAGATGCGTAGCTAACATCTAATTTGTTAATCTCTTGTGAAGTGAAAGTGGATCTTTAGATTTAGAACTTGCCATGGTAGCATAGGTTCATAATTTTTTATCAATATGATTCGTGGTGTGAGATGAAAATACTTATACTACCCTATGTGATCTTAATGGATAACCTGTTCTTCAACCGTTATGTTTTCAAATTCTATAGACATATAGGGTCTAAACATAATTGGTGTCTATTCATCTTCTATCTCTTTTGTGGATGTATGTCTAGTTTGGTATGCGTATGCTGACAGGTAGCGTATACTTGTTTCGTGTTATCCGATCAGATATCAAAACCATTGCATATAGAGATTAAAGGCGTCAGATCTAAGGGAAGTATTTAATGAAGTTAGGATCCCATGTTTATTCTCATATTAGTAATTCGATTTCAGTCTCATTAGTTAATTTAATTCTTAGTTTAATATTTGCATCTTAGTTTAATTTAGTTAATCAATACCAAAATTGTTATTTGTCTTAGCAGTGGATTAAAACCAAACATTGTTGCATAGGCATATTTACTGATTAAACTTAACCAGATCTCTGTGGAACGAACTTTAATTATATTACTTGTGACTACGTGCGCTTGCGTAATTTTGTGCTAACAAGTTTTTGGCGCCGCTGCCGGGGATCATCGGTGTTTTGTTTAGTTTATGTGCTTGTCATCAGTGGTCGTTAGCGTTCACTAACTCGGATTTCTTACTTAGTTGTTTGTTTCGTTGTGTTTTCAGGTACTTGAACGTGTATGCGAACACGTTTGCAGGCTCGTAAGGAAAAACTGGCAGGAGAAGAACTTGCAGCAGTAAATGAGATGGCAGATTTACCAGCAGCAGTCAAGGCTTTAAAGGACTATTCGCAGTCGAAGATTACTGACATACAATCTAGTATTGTCAGGCCAGCTATTGCTGCGAATAACTTTGAGATCAAGCCGAGCACAATTCAGATGGTGTAGAATTCGGTTCAGTTTGGGGGTGCTTCGACAGAGGATCCTAACATGCACATCCGGGACTTTATCGAGATCTGCGACACTTTCAAATTTAATGGTGTGTCGGATGATGCTATCAAGTTGAGGCTTTTCCCATTCTCCTTAAGGGATAAGGCTAAACGCTGGTTACACTATCTAGCAGCTGGTTCCATTACTACATGGGATGATCTTGCTCAGAAATTTCTTACTAAATTCTTCCCTATGGCGAAAACTGCAGCAATAAGGAACCAGTTAACTCAATTTCAACAGCAATCTGGCGAGTCTTTGTGTGAGGCTTGGGAACGTTATAAGGAGATGCTACGAAGGTGTCCTCATCATGGCATGCCTGATTGGATGGTTATTAATGGTTTCTACAATGGGTTGGGAGCACAGTCTAGGCCTTTGCTAGACGCAGCATCAGGTGGAGCTCTGTGGGCAAAGAGCTATGAGGAAGCTTATGATCTTATTGAGATGATGGCTGCTAACGAATATCAGACTCCAACACAGAGGCTTTCTCAAGGTAAGGTAGCAGGTGTTCTTGAAGTTGACACAGCTTCAGCTATTGCAGCTCAGTTGAAGGCTCTCACGATGAAGGTGGATTCTCTTGCTAATTATGGAGTTCAGCAGGTTGCTAGTGTCTGTGAGCTATGTGCGGGCGCACATGAGATGAATCAGTGTGCTATCTCTTCTGAATCAGCACAGTTCGTAAGTAATTTTCAGAGACCTGCTGCACCAGTACCAGCCCCCTATCATCCAAACAACAGGAATCATCCTAACTTCAGCTGGAGCAACAATCAAGGTGCTCAACAACTTCAGCAGCCCTATCAGCAGTTTCAGGGTCAGCAAGCAAGGCCATTCAATCAAGGTTATCAGCAGCAGTATGCTCCAAGGCAATCATATCAGCCTCCGGGATTTCAGTAGCAACAGCCCCAGGCTCATGCGGGGCAATCATCTAATGAAAAACCAGAAAGAGATGATTTGTGGATGATGGTGAAGAACCTGCAAGCTTCTCATAAGGTCTTGGAAACCCAGGTGGGACAGATTGCAAGTGCCTTACTTAGTAGGCAACAAGGAACTCTTCCTAGTGATACGGAAACAAATCCAGGTAGGAGGGATGGCAAAGAACAGGTGAAGGCTGTGACTTTGAGATCGGGAAAAGTTACAGCAGGCCCGAAATTGCTCAATCTGATTTGGTGGCTGATCTGCAAGGTGGTGAAGTAGAGAAGAGCAAGGAACCTGTTAAAAATTCTGTGGAGCAGTCTACGAAGAACACTCAGATCTATCCTCCTCCATATCCTAGAAGACTCCAGAAGCAGAATTTGGACAAGAAGTTTGCTAAGTTCTTAGAGGTGTTCAAGAAGTTGCAGATTAACATTCCCTTTGCCGAAGCTCTTGAACAGATGCCGAGCTATGCCAAGTTCATGAAGGGGATTCTTTCTCGTAAGTTGAAGCTCGAGGAATTATAGACCGTTGCTCTAACGGAAGAGTGCAGTGCTGTGTTGCAACAGAAATTGCCTCCAAAACTAAAGGATCCTGGTAGCTTTACTATTCCATGCACTATTGGTAAATTGTCTTTTGCAAAGTGCTTGTGTGACTTGGGAGCTAGCATCAATCTCATGCCCTTGTCAGTCTATATGCAACTTGGTCTACCGGAACCAAAGCCTACCAACATCTCTTTGCAGTTGGCTGATCGTTCAGTTACATATCCTAGAGGCATAGTGGAGGATGTGTTGGTGAAAGTTGACAAACTCATATTTCTTGCTGATTTTGTTATCTTGGATTTCGAGGAAGATAAGAAGATTCCCATAATCTTGGGAAGACCATTCTTGGCTACGGGAAAGACTTTGATTGATGTGCAAAAAGGGGAGCTCACCATGAGGGTGCAAGACCAGAATGTCACTTTTAATGTCTTTAATGCAATGAAATTACCCTCAGATGAAGAAGAATGTTTGAAGGTGGATTGGGTTGATTCTGCAGTTACTATGGAAATGGAGAAGTTGCTTAAGTCAGATTCTTTGGAAAAAGTTTTAGTTGGTGACTCTGATTTTGAAGATGAGGAAATAGCCGAGCAACTTCAGCAGTTAAATTCAGCCCCTTGGAAAAGAAGATTTGATTTGCCTTTTGAATCTCTTGGGTTAGCAGAACTTAAAAATTCGGAGGGGCGCCTGAAACCATCTATTGAGGAAGCTCCTACACTTGAACTCAAACCACTTCCGGAACACTTGAGGTATGTTTTTCTTGGTGATGCATCTACATTACCTGTTATTATTGCCTCTAACTTGTCAGCTAGTGCGGAAGAAAAGCTTTTACGAATTTTGAGGGAATTCAAGTCAGCAATTGGTTGGACTATAGCAGATATCAAGGGAATCAGCCCTTCTTATTGCATGCACAAAATTCTGCTAGAGGAGGGAGCTAAGCCTATTGTTGAGCATCAGCGGAGACTTAATCCGATTATGAAAGAGGTGGTGAAGAAGGAAATTCTAAAGTGGCTTGATGCGGGTATTATATATCCTATCTCAGACAGTTCTTGGGTGAGCCCGGTTCAATGTGTGCCAAAGAAAGGAGGCATGACAGTTGTTGCTAATGAAAAGAATGAGCTCATCCCTACTCGAACAGTCACGGGGTGGAGAGTTTGCATGGACTATAGGAAGCTCAACAAAGCCACGAGAAAAGATCACTTTCCTCTGCCATTCATTGATCAGATGCTAGACAGGTTGGCGGGACATGAGTATTATTGCCTCCTTGATGGTTATTCAGGCTACAATCAGATTTGCATTGCTCCGGAAGATCAAGAGAAGACCACATTCACATGTCCTTTTGGTACCTTTGCTTTCCGACGGGTTTCTTTCGGACTTTGTGGTGCTCCCGCCACTTTTCAAAGGTGCATGATGGCTATTTTCTCAGACATGATTGGCTCGAATGTGGAGGTTTTTATGGATGACTTCTCAGTTTTTGGTACTTCATATGACGAGTGCTTGCATAATCTTGGCTTGGTTTTGAAACGTTGTGTGGAGACTAACTTGGTGTTTAATTGGGAGAAGTGTCACTTCATGGTGCGAGAGGGAATTATTCTTGGGCACAAGGTATCTGGTAGAGGACTTGAGGTGGATAGGGCTAAGGTGGAAACAATCGAAAATCTTCCTCCACCTATCTCTGTTAAAGGAATTCGCAGTTTTCTTGGTCATGCGGGTTTCTATCGGCGATTCATCAAAGACTTCTCAAAAATTTCTAAACCCTTGTGCAATCTCTTGGAGAAGGATGTTCCTTTCAAGTTTGATGATGAGTGTCTTGTAGCTTTTGAGCTCTTGAAGAAGAAGTTGACTTCTACACCAGTCATTACCGCACCTAATTGGGAGGAACCGTTTGAACTTATGTGTGATGCTAGTGACTATGCTGTTGGAGCTGTGCTTGGTCAAAGGAAGGATAGAATTTTTCATGTGGTTTACTATGCTAGTAAAACCCTCAATGATGCACAGCTGAACTACACTACTACGGAGAAGGAGTTGCTGGCAGTTGTCTATGGTTTCGAGAAATTCAGGTCTTATTTGCTTGGTACGAAGGTGACTGTGTACACGGATCATGCTGCTATTCGATATCTCATGTCGAAGAAGGATTCAAAGCCTAGATTGATTCGTTGGGTGCTTCTTTTGCAAGAATTTGATGTGGAAATCAAGGATAGGAAAGGCACGAAAAATCAAGTAACGGATCATCTCTCAAGCTTAGAGGACCACGGTAAGGAATTGCATAACAAATCTTTTATTAATGAATCTTTTCCAGATGAGCAGTTGTTTGGAGTGCAAGATGAAGAGCCATGGTTTGCAGATTATGTGAACTATTTGGTTAGCAATGTTATTCTTCCAGATCTTTCGAGTGCTCAAAGGAAGAAGTTTCTACACGATGTGAAGTGGTACCGTTGGGATGAACCGTTTTTGTTTAGACAAGGAGCAGATCAGATGATCAGACGATGTATTTCGTAAAGTGAGACGGAGGGTGTGTTGCGAGATTGCCACTCTACTGTTTATGGTGGTCATTATGGTGGAGAAAAGACAGCGGCTCGTGTGCTTCAAGCAGGTTTCTATTGGCCTTCCTTGTTTAAGGATGCTCATCAGTTCGTGTTGAGATGTGATCGTTGTCAAAGGGTTGGCAATATTTCTAGAAGGAACGAGATGCCTCTTAACATGCTTCTTGAGGTGGAGATCTTTGATGTTTGGGGGATTGACTTCATGGGACCTTTTGTTTCTTCATGCAATAATCAGTACATCTTGCTAGCTGTGGATTACGTGTCTAAATGGGTCGAGGTTAAGGCGTTGCCGACCAATGATGCAAAGGTGGTATTGAATTTCTTGCATAAGCAAATTTTTACGCGTTTCGGAACTCCACGTGCTATAATAAGTGATGAGGGAACTCATTTTTGCAATCGCCAGTTTACTACGTTGATGGCGAAATATAATGTGACGCATCGTGTTGCCACTGCTTATCACCCTCAAACGAATGGCCAAGCTGAAGTTTCTAACAGGGAGATCAAGAGAATTCTAGAGAAAGTGGTGAATCCGTCTCGTAAGGATTGGTCATTGAAGTTGGATGAAGCTGTGTGGGCGTACAGAACTGCCTACAAAACTCCTTTAGGTATGTCTCCGTTTCAGTTAGTTTATGGGAAAGCATGTCATTTGCCTGCAGAGTTGGAACATAAGGCATATTGGGCGTTGAAGAAATTGAATTTAGATATCACGGCTGCGGGTGCAAAACGGTTGCTTCAGTTAAATGAACTTGAGGAATTTCGTGAGCAAGCTTACGAAAATAACAAGATGTATAAGGAGAAGGTTAAGAGGTGGCATGATAAAAGGTTGGTACCAAAGGCATTTGTACCGGGTCAACAAGTGTTGCTATTCAATTCTCGCCTCAAGCTTTTTCCGGGAAAACTCAAGTCACGGTGGTCGGGTCCGTTTATTGTTAAGTCGGTGTATCCACATGGAGCTATTGAAATTTATGAAACAACACCGGATCATGCTTTCAAAGTAAATGGACAGCGGTTGAAGCATTATTATGGAGGATCGTTTCAACGCGAGAAGGTTTCCGCCATTTTGGCGTCGACTTGAATCCGGAAAAGAATGTCAAGCTCTTGACATTAAAAGAGCGCTTCGTGGGAGGCAACCCACGCTCTTGTATTATGTTGTATTTCTTTCGTTCTCTCAAAAAAAAAAAAGAGAAGAGTGTGAAAAAAAGAGAAAAAAAAAACAACAACAAAAGAATTTTTTTCAGCAGGAGCAGCCCGCGCTAGAAGCGTTAGCCGCGCCTCAGGCGCTGTGTAACGCAGGGGAGACTCGCGCCACAGGCGCCATCCGCGCCCCAGGTGCTGTGAAACGCAGGGACGACTTGCGCCACAGGCGCTGTTGGCGCTGGAAGCGCTGGAAGCTACTGTTCAGTCGAAAAAAAAAAAAATTCTTTTTCTCTCATATCCTATCCTATTATTTACACAATTCCTATCCTAAATCAAATTCAATTCAAACCCTAATCCCCAAAATCATATCCTACATATTCTACATCTCAAAATCATATCCTACATCTAATTCAATTCCCAATTCCTTTTCCATCTCCATTATCTATATACATACACCCACCTTACCTATACATACACAAACCCATCTATATAAACCCAAATTTTTCAACTTCCATCCATTCAAAGTGCAAGGGAGAATCAAATTTAATTTTTTGGGGATTAATCTAGCAAGTTCACCTCTTTGATTCAATTGGGTAATATTCTATCTCATCTTTTATTTGAATTTGTGAATTTTGCAAGCTAGGGTTCTTGGAGTGTGTAAATTGGGGGTTCTTTTGTTTGGTGAATTGTTGGAGATTGTGGTTCTTTGCTTGATAATTGTTGTAATGGTTCCTAAGAGACAACGATTAGTAGGTAGTGGTAGTAGTACTCGTCCATCTTCGGATGAGAATGCTATTGTGGGAGATGGATTGGAAAAGTTTGTGAATGAGGATGCCAAGGCGGAGTATGATAGGTTAGTTTCCAAGGGGGTTATTCAGGAAAGGAGGCTTGTTCCATGTACTTATGAGCAAATGAAGGCTATGATTAGTGAGCGGGGATGGACTTTATTTTGTGAGTTTGCTAATGATGCCCCATTGGATGTGGTTAGGGAGTTTTATGCCAATGCTTCGATAGCAAGGAATAACTCCACGGTTGTTAGGGGCCAGAAGGTGGATTATTCTCCTCGTGCGATTCGTACTTTGATTAGGCAACCGCCTAAACCTAGAGGTGCTACGGATTGGGGGAAAAAGACTAGGGATGATGTTGATCTTGATGCTATCATTAGTGAGCTATGTGTTCCGGGTACGGAGTGGAAGTGTAGGTTGGGTACCACCGAGAAAAGGATTTTTCCGGCTGCATCATTGTCTAGTTTTGCGCGGGCGTGGTTCTTTTTCATAAGTTCTAATATCATTCCGTCAAGCCATGTTTCCGATGTTACTGTTGATAGAGCTATTCTGTTATGGGGTATTCTCAAAGGTGAGTATGTTGACCTTGGTTACCTTATTAATCGAAATATTCTTCGGTATTTGGGGAGTAATTCGATGGCTAGTATTCATTATGCTTCTATCATAGCGTACTTGTGTGATGCTTCAAAAGTAAAATGGTATGACGGTGAGCCGGTGCATACACCTATGTCTTCCATTACTAATGCTACTATTGACCGGTTGACAGAGTGGCCGGGCGGCATTCCTCATCCTCGGGGTTTAGGATTTGTTGTTGATGGTGCTGGTGGTCAGGGATCGGGCACTCCACCACATGTTTCTTGGGCACCGGGAGTTATTATGGCAGGTCCTCCGCGGCGTACGGTGGATATGTCAGTTTTTTATACCTATTTTCGTCGACTGACTAGGCGGATGGATGCTATGCATGTTAGCAGTCGCCAGTACTCCGAGGACATGGCCGTAGCTTTGGATGTAGCTTTTCAGTCCCCAGGTACTGCTGTTCAGTGGCCTCTATATGGATCTCGGACTCCGTATCCTCCACCTGATTCATCCGACGAGGATGACGAGGATGACGAGAGCGAGAACGAGTAGGTATGTTCTGCTATCCCTTGTAATTACTTCCATTCAATGCGGACATTGAATATTTTAAGTTTGGGGGTGGTTTAAGGGATTAGTAGTTGTTGTATTATGTGTTCATGTAGGATTTCATGCTTTGCATATTAGTACTAGTAATTCATGCATGTATGTTCGTATTAATTATGTTTGTTTCATATAGGACATTCTGTTTTTATTTTTCGTATACCATGTGAGTTCATATTAGTTGCATTTCATGGCAAGCATATTTCATGATCCCTTAGAACACGATAATTCTGATTGGTAGGTAGGTTTCTTATTGAGTGTGGTAATGATGAATAGAGGGTTGACTTATAGTTTCTATGAAATTGACTTATGTGTTTCGGAAATAAAATCTTTTCACAGTCTCATTGGGTGCTTTTGGGCTAGGTTAGGGTCATACTTGTTTGGATGTTTTGAGATTTTATCACTTGTTTATATCTAGAATTTTCGTTATTCCCTTGATAGCGTAGGAGCACTTAAGTCTAAGTTTGGGGGAAAACAGGGATTTCATGCTAAATTGTAAATAATTGTCAATAATGGCTAGGTGTCAAATGGCTAGTAGCCGGCTCATATTTATATGAGTAGTCTAGGGTTGGAATTGAGAATTCTCATTCCAGATTGCATAGAAAAAAAAAAAAGAAAAAAAAAAGGAAAACAAAAATCAAAAGTGTCAATTGTTTATATGCAAAATTAAATAGGGTGAGCTCTTTAATACTCGAGCTATTAAGTTCGCGGGGACTTTGTGCCTAGTGACCTAAGACTTTTATAGTCTGGGATCCACTAACCCAACGCTCGCTACATGGGTATTATTGTATAAGCCTTTCGGGGTCTCATCCATTGCACGGTTAAATAAGCATGCTTGTATATATGTGTCGTAGTAGTTAGTAATAAAGCATCACTAGTACAGAAAGTACCTACAGCGTCGCACTTTTGGCGTCGGTTCTATAGAGAGCCGTGGCCTATACATACTTTAGGCGTCGGTTGCTAGCTTAACCGACGCCTTTTGTCATTTGTTTTGGACTTTTTGCGTCGGTTTACTAAATGAACCGACGCCTATAACCATTATATGCGTCGGGCTTCTGAATGCCGACGCCTAAAAACACTTACAGTGTCGGTCATTAAACAACCGACGCATTTGTGTGCACTTTTTAGTGTCGGCATTTAGTCAACCGACGCCTAAAGTATCCCTTTAGTGTCGGTCTTCTTACAACCGACGCCGTAGGTTGTACTTTATGCGACACCTTAAATTTGACCGACGCTAAAAGTATTATAATTTTAAAAAAAACAATTATATACAAATAATATTTTTACACAAATAATATGTTATTTTATATTTTATTATGGATTTTTTCAATAGTACCATATTTTAATTGTACTTTTTAAAAATACATATTTCCCTTTTTTATCAATTTTTTTCCTAAATTTACATTTTTGACTCTTTTTTTACAATTTTTTTGTAAAGTTTTTGACTTTTTTTTCAACACTATTATGGATCATGATATCTTGTTTTTCTAACAGATCACATCTTGAAAGCCGTGTACATTGTAAAGTAAGAGGCCGAATTAACCCGGTAAGGAGTAAAAATAAATTGTGGAAAAATAATATCAGAGCCAAGTTTCGATCTTGAGACCTGGGGGTTATGGTGCCAACACACTTCCCCTGCGCCAATCAGATTTTGTTGTACTTTTCCTCAACTTTTTAATAAATACTAAAACAACCATGTATAACAGACCATCTACATAACCATTTGTTAAGACCAGTGACCCAAAAGTATGCCTACAGTTCACATGCTAATGCTAAATTATAATTTATAAAAACCTAAATTATATATAAATAAAATTTTTACACAAATAATATGTTATTATATATTATATTAGGGATTTTTTCAAGAGTACCATTTTTTTAAGTGTACCTTTTAAAAATACATTTTTAAAATAAGTTAAAAATATGTTTGTGACAGCTGTTCGTGACAGCTGTTAAAAATATTTGTGATTTTGAAAAAAGTGTTGTTAAAATAAGTGTTGTTGCGAAAAGCTGATAACTATTTGGTAATATTTTAGAAGTATGCATATGTTCGTTATAATTTATTAAAAATAATGTTTTTGGTGAGATTTGATGTTGAAATCGGTTTTCCGTAAAAGTTGAGAAGCAACTTTTTTAAAAAACACCAGGAACATGTTTTCTCTAAATGTGCTTTTTAGCCAAAAGCACTTTTCAAAAAACCTGATTTTAAAGTTTAACAAATTCTTTTTTACATGCTTTTCATAAATAAGCTGTTATTGCTGTTTCCAACCGCAATACCAAACGGGACCGTTGTTGCATCACATCGATATAATGAACCAAATATAACATTAAATCAATTATCACTTATTTTCCACATTATTGAAGTTGTAGCGATCGATCCTCATTTAAATTGAAATTCTATAATTAAGTACACCATTTTATACCATTCTATTAAAAATGTTAATTAAATTGATGAATAATAATATTCCAATTAGATTTATACAAATCAAACAATATTTTATAAAAAAATAAATTTAAATATTTTTATTACACAAATAAATAATATGTATTCATTTTTACTTATATATCTCGAACCATAATTTATAACAAAATTATATCGGAATGGTGATACATTATGTAAATTATATTACTAAAAAATTACACTTTTATCTAAGTAAATTTTAAAAAATTTGAAATTTTATATAATATCAATCAATTGATGATAAATATAAATCATTTTAATCTATCACATTACAGCGTTTTACACCGGGTCTAGCAACTCTGACTCTTAGACCCGCTCTTCCTCTTTCCCCAATTCATCAATTACAGCGTTTCACTAATCGCTGCTCTATCCCTAATCGAAGATTTAAGTTCGATACGAAAGAAGGTTTGATTTCATTCTCCACTCACTTTCATTATGCTGCGTACTTGAATTCTCCGGTGTGATTTCACTTCTCTTGGTTTGATTTGGCATCTCTTGGTTTGATTATCCGAGGTAATTGACTGCCCTTATCTCGGTTCTCTATATCAATTTTGGATTCATGATATTTCTGGTATGTATATATGTATGGCCGTGTTATATTTTCTATATATGTTATATGTTTTGTTTTTTTTTCTTTGTCGGATATGTGTTCTTAGTTCAACACGGTTAAAAAATTAAAAAAGATATAATATATTTTCTATAAATGTTGTATGTTGTATGTTTTGTTTTTTTTCTTTGCCTGATGATTCTGGTAATGTCAACATATTAGAGAAGGCTGGGGCAACTAATGTTGGGAATGAGGATTCTATTGTTTTAAATGGTCCCATCTCCAAGTTCAGATTACATGGTAAAATTGCAAAAATGTTGTATCCCCATCAGCCTGTTGGATTAAAGTGGCTCTGGTCACTTAATTGCCAAGGTAAAGGAGGCATATTGGGTGATGACATGGGTCTAGGGAAGACAATGCAGGTAGATATTATAACTTTGCTCCCAAGCTTCTACTTGTAATTAAGTAAATTTGTTGACAACTCTTGAGATTATAAATGATCTTTTGCTGCACATCATCTCAGATTTGTGGCTTTTTAGCTGGGCTATTTCACTCGCGTCTTATAAAGAGGGTTCTAGTTGTTGCTCCCAAAACACTTTTACCACATTGGATCAAGGAACTATCAGCCGTGGGTCTTTTTCAGAAGACAAGAGAGTGAGAACACTTTGTTTAATTTTAATATATACTTAGATTAGTGTAGTATGCTGATTATAACCTTTTCTTCACATAAAAAGTACGAAAACAGTATTCTTGACTCTTCTGTTTTTTCAGATATTATGGGACCACTTCTATGGCGATGAGGATGAAGATGCCTGGGATTATATAATACTCGATGAGGTATTTATAGATCTTTGGTTTATCGTTCTGTTATTTTATGTAGGCTGCTTAAAATAGACATACCATTCCATTTATTACCCTGGATTGTCCTACAAGAACCAAGACCTATACATTGTTGATAGTTTGATGTGATGTATAGTTACTTTATAACCTTATTTACTTGTGTCACTGTCCTTGAGGTAGCATTCCTGTTCTATAACTTTTCTTTTGATTGCATGCCGCTGAGATGTCATTATAATGTATAGTTGGTTTGGACTTGGGGATTCTAGTTTCTGACTTCTGCTTATTTTTCCACTTATCTAATACTTGAACTACAAATTAGTTATGTATCGGAGTTGGTAGGTCAGAACACTCTTATGATTAATGTACATTCTCTCCACGTACTAGCTGCAACAATCTTTTTTATAGTATGGTTACATAATTTTATCCTCTTCACTTGCCTTTCATATAATTGTGACCTATATGCATATTCACTATATATTGAATAGTGAATAGAGTGTTAATTTGTTGACCTAATTTTTTGTTGCCATGACCAATTTGCAGGGTCATCTCATAAAGAATCCTAGTACACAAAGAGCCAAAAGTTTGCTTGACATACCAGCTGCTCACCGTATAATTATAAGTGGCACACCTATACAAAACCACCTTAAGGTATTGACTGTATATTGTAGCAATTAATCTTATTTTTTGCAGTGGTTACTCTGTTTCACAGTTAAACTCCCATTCACAGTAAATATCACAAGAATAATTACGTCTTTATTACTTTGGCATTTTGATAAACTTATGTCCAAACTTAAATCTTTGTATTTCACAAACACAGTAAAGAAGGCATTTCTGGAACACAATTTATTACTTTCTTCAAGCAATTAATGAGTCTAATCCTCTCTTGTATTAAATATATGTAGGAATTGTGGGCCTTGTTCAGCTTTTGTTGCCCAGAGCTTCTTGGTGAGAAGAAATGGTATTGTTAAATCTCTGGAAAAGAATTTTAAAGTTCGTTTATAAAAAATGATGGTCGTTTATTCTGTTTTAGGTTTAAGGATAAATATGAAAATGCCATTCTTCGCGGAAACGAGAAAAATGCTTCTGATAGGGATAAGTGTATTGGGTCGGCTACTGCAAAGGTGATTTAATATGATCAACATTATATGTTTTTCAAATTTTTATATTTACAATGCATAAATAGTAACTGAAAATCTTGCTTCTGTTTTTCGTGGCATGCATGTTCAGTTAAGTTTAACATTACCTGACAATTCTTTTAGGCTGCTACATACGTTATCTCGGGATTTGTTAAAAATAGTTTGCTGTTACGTCTGTCGGTAGCTGTATGCGCTATTTATAGTGAAATGAAGATTCATCTCAACTGTCTTATAACCATGGATCTTGTCTTGTTAGTTTTTACAGACATAGTTATTCTAATTCCAGGTATAAGAAGAATAAAATCCCCACAAACTTTAGTATCGTTTTTTGTTTACAATGTATTTACACATTCAAGAATTAGATGCCTCCTGAGTCTCGAGTGACCTACGATATGAAATTCCTTACAAGTTTCATTGGCTGCTTTACAACTCTTCAACTCTTCAAGTAATAACAGAACAAGAAAACCCCACACCTTCAGGGGATGTGGGGACTTAGCATTATCAAACCTCCCTAAACCTAGCATTATGATGTGAAACAAACTTTTTAAGGTACACTCTGGGCTACCATGTAAATATTTAGAAAGAAATAACACTTTGTCTGATTACTGTTTTCTTTCCCCTTCAAAAAAATATCATGTGTTGGTACATTTCTTTCTTTGATATATCATTGTAATTTTAGTGCACTATATCATTTTATGTGTGGACTCTGGTCTTTGGAAGGAAAAGAAAGTTGTAATACAGTTAAGGCATCATATTATACTATTTGGATTTTTAATATTATTAAAAACTGGTTCAGATTTTTCTCACATTATACCTTTGACTTCTAGGCTTGGGCTGCCACTGATATTCAAGTCCAGTTTTGAAAAAGCTAATATGACATCATCTAAGTCTTCTGTGGTCCTGGCATAGCCGAAGACTTGAAGGTATCACCCTGTTGCTCTATTATAAGATATATTTTTCACAAAACTGGCTACAAAGTCCTTTGTCAAGTATCCATCATTATTCGTTTAATATGCATTTGTTGTCTGCAAGGCATTTTCTTCTATTCTTGTGAATTTTTGAATTTGCTTGAGTTTTAACATAAAAATAATTAAATTAATAGCCTTGGTTTGGTGTAATACAGGTATTTGAACTTGGACAGCTCACCCTCATACAACAAGCTCACCCTCATACAACAGTTTCCAAATTGAAGAAAATTGAAGACAACATCATCTCGATACACACTTTTTGATGCGAGGACGATATTTCATGTAATTATTTGATTTTGTAAAGGAAACAACTAGAAAGAATTTTTGGAAGTGTGAAATTTAAAGTACTTTTTCTTCCAAGTGTAAATGCTAAATCTTTTAAATTTATTTGAATCAAGTTTTCGATCAATTTGTGTTATGATTCTGTTTTTGGTGTCTTCTAATGTTTGTTGATGGCTAATATTGAACGTATGTGAAAAGCAGGTCAATTGGATATCAATAAAATAAAAAAAATTTAAAAAAAATAACTTTAGGCGTCGGCATTTTACCGAACCGTTGCTTTTGGTCATGGATATATTGCGTCGGCGTTTTAGGTAACCGACGCTTATGCCTATACCTATAGCGTCGGCGTTTTAGGTAACCGACACTTATGCCTATACCTATAGCGTCGGCGTCCAAGATAACCGACACTTATGCCTATACCTATAGCGTCGGCATTTCAGTTAACCGACGCTTATGATTATACCTATAGCGTCGGCATTTCAGTTAACCGACGCTTATGACTATTTTAATCATCGCCAAAATAACCGACGCTACAGACCCATACCTATAGTGTCGCATGCATGTACTACGCCACTTGACCGACGCTAAAAGTATATTTTGACCGACGCTATAGGCCCTTTTTCTAGTAGTGCATGAATTTCTGTCTACCTTGAAAAAGGATGGAGGTGTTCTTAGGTTATGAAGTGTTTACAGTCTATTCTATTTATAAACCTGTGATTGTCTTGACGAAGAGCATGTATGATCTTTGACCTAGTTTTGGGAGTACTACTGATGAGTATTGCACACACGCACGTTTCTGTTCATGTATTGTTAGTATACGGGAACTTGGTCGAGCTCTATTTGGATTTAGTTGCATTCTTTGAGATATTTGCTTGTTAGTTGGTTTTGGTTAGTTTGAAGGGGATCGCTGCATTTTTCATATTAGTTGCATTCATGCATTACATTGCATTAGGTTAAATGGATTTTGTGGGTAAATTCGCTATAGGCCCTCACGAGACCTTACTCGTCCACTATGGCTGCCTAGGGGTTTAAAGGGCTTGTTGCATATGCCAAATGCAACCGTGATCACCTACGGAAGTGGTACTAGTTAGTTAGTTGTAATTGTTTATGCTTGAGGACAAGCATCGGTTTAAGTTTGGGGGTGTGATAAGTGGATTTTATATCCACTTGGATCGCTTAAATTCGGCTTAAATTGATTGACTTGGCCTCAAGTTTATTGTAGTTTTGATGTGTTTTGCTTAGTTGTGCAGACTTACTAGAATGTCGATTATGGGTGATGCTTCTAACGTGTTTGGAGGATTAATTGATTAAAATTCGGATTTTCCGGGGAGGTTGCGCAGTCTACACTGTTTTGGCCATATCTGGAGTTCTAGAAGTCCGTTTTCAGTGATCTTACAGCTCACGCGAAGCTTGAGAGATTTTCTATAACTTGGGATAGAATTCAGGTGCAGGGGACGTGCTGAATAAAATCGCTCACGTGGTCTATGATAAGCCATGCAGAAAATTCCAGTTTTGCCTTTTTTCTAATTCCAATTGTATTTTGGGCAGCTTTTGGTACCTTAATCGAATTCTAATTGTAATAGAAGGTAATTGCTTATTCGGCAAGACTTCTAGGGTCTATTTAAACACATCATACCTTGTAATTTGTATCAGATTTTTATTATTGTAACATAGAACTGCAAGAGAGAAAAGTGGAGAAGGATACAAGCTCGGTGACAAGCAAAAATCTAGATCTACTTCATCTTTTGTAAACTTTGGATAATAGATTTGTTTTCTCAACTCTTATTTTTATTAATATTATTGTTTCTTTCTTTCATATCTTGTTAATTATCATGTTTTCATCAAATCCCATGACGATGAATAGTTCAATTATGGGCTAATCGTTGTCATGGGATTCTAACGGATTTACTTATGGAACTTAGTATCTTGATTGCTTAAAGATCTGTGTGTGATGTATATTTGATATCCTCGTATGGTTATGCTTAATTAATAGATGCGTAGCTAACATCTAATTTGTTAATCTCTTGTGAAGTGAAAGTGAATCTTGAGATTTAGAACTTGCCATGCTAGCATAGGTTCATAATTGTTTATCAATATGATTCGTGGTGTGAGATGAAAATACTTATACTACCCTATGTGATCGGGTAAATGGCCATTTTCGTCACTGTACTATACCAAAACTTTCACTTGGGTCACCAGCCCAAAAAAGCTTTCAGTCAAACACTTGTACAACTAAAACATTTCAATTGGGTTTCTGCCGTTAGTTCCGTTAAAAAAACTAACGGAATAATGAGGTGGATTCTGACGTGGCACAACGAATATGGTTCAATAGCTAATTAATCACTGAACTTTGTATAAGTTTTCAATTAGGTCATCGATTAATTTTAAATTTAAATTTATAATTTCCTAAATTATAATTTTCATTTTAAATTTATATTTTAAATTATAATTTCCAGAATTTCCATTTTTCAAAATTTTAAAATTTAAAATATCCAAATTTTCCATTTTAATAAATTCTTAACAAATTCATTTAATCTCTCTCAATTCTTTTCTCTTTCTCTCCCCTGTTCTCCTTAATCTCTCTCGATCCTTCTCTCTTTCTCTCCCTCCTCCACCACCTCTCAATTTCTTTTAATTAGATTAGTTTAATGGACTCGACGTTGCCTATGGTTGATACAGTGACCACTGGAGGAATGTGAGAAAGTTTTGTACCCTCGAACTTTTCACTCAACACCGAGCTTAATTTTGTGTTCGTTCTGTTCGTCAACAAGAGGTTTCTCGGATGATTGGCCGACTACAGGAGATTGCTGCTTCTTCAAAAGATGTCAACGCCTTTGAGTG
Organism: Saposhnikovia divaricata; assembly: GCA_036435485.1. Lineage (NCBI taxonomy): Eukaryota > Viridiplantae > Streptophyta > Magnoliopsida > Apiales > Apiaceae > Saposhnikovia > Saposhnikovia divaricata. The sequence goes on from CM071598.1 coordinate 55,367,974, forward strand.
TTTTACAAATTTGTCTACTTCGGTTATTTCTGGAGTTGCATTTGGGAACAGGTATGATGAAGACCGATTAGGAAAAGAGAGATTCCAACGGATGGTGTCCGGGTTGGAAGAAATGTTTGTTGGCAGTCTCAAACAGAGGATCTCATTAAACCAATTCTCACATACAAAAACAAAGACTCCTCTTCCTTTGCTTCTTTAACTCTGTCATTTTTAACTTCTTTTTTCAACTCTTTACAAAATCTCTTGCACATACATGATACATAGTCACATACAGAGCATTATTCAACATTCAGTTGTTTCTATAATTGTCTGCAGGATGTAATTATTGGAGGAACTAGTACGAGTGCGACTATGATGGTTTGGGCAATGACAGCATTAATGCGCAATCCAGGAGTCATGAAGAAAGTTCAGGAAGAGATTAGAAGGGTGTCATGAAGAAAGGAGGTCGAGGGTATGGGTGTGTTGAACAGGGGTGGGGTGGAGAGAAACGGTGGTGTTGGGAGAAGAAGGGTGGAGGACTGATGGTCGGAGAATTAAGGGGAGGGGCTGGTGGATTGTGTTGTTGTGGGGGTGAAAGAAAAGGGGGAAAAGAGGTAGAAGGGGAGGTGGACGGGGAAGGGAAGAAGCAACGACGGGGTTGGTTGAACGGAGATGTTGCAGGTGGAACGAAGGAACGGTGATGAAGGAAGAAGAGGGGGGAGGAATGGCGAGAGGAGTGGTGGTGGATGAAGGAGGAGTTGGTGTTGCAGCGGTGAACGGTGGAGATGGTGGGTTTTAATTAAAAGAGAGGAGAAGCAAATAATATGGAATTTATTAGATTGAGAAAGAATTAATAATTTGGAATAAAAATGAATTTTAGGAATTGTTAGATGGATCTGTGATGTGGCGCTAATAAGGCAACGATGTGGCAGCCTAGTTGGCGATATTTAACGTTCTTCCGTTAAGTCAACGAAAAATTAACGGCAGTGAAATATTTTTAATGTACAATGACCCAATTGAAAGTTATATTGATTTCAGTAATTCGATTAAAAGCTTTTTTGGGCTGATGACCCAAGTGAAAGTTTTGGTATAGTACAGTGACGAAAATGGCCATTTACCCCTATGTGATCTTAATGGATAACCTGTTCTTCAACCGTTATGTTTTCAAATTCTATAGACATATAGGGTCTAAACATAATTGGTGTCTATTCATCTTCTATCTCTTTTGTGGATGTATGTCTAGTTTGGTATGCGTATGCTGACAGGTAGCGTATACTTGTTTCGTGTTATCCGATCAGATATCAAAACCATTGCATATAGAGATTAAAGGCGTCAGATCTAAGGGAAGTATTTAATGAAGTTAGGATCCCATGTTTATTCTCATATTAGTAATTCGATTTCAGTCTCATTAGTTAATTTAATTCTTAGTTTAATATTTGCATCTTAGTTTAATTTAGTTAATCAATACCAAAATTGTTATTTGTCTTAGCAGTGGATTAAAACCAAACATTGTTGCATAGGCATATTTACTGATTAAACTTAACCAGATCTCTGTGGAACGAACTTTAATTATATTACTTGTGATTACGTGCGCTTGCGTAATTTTGTGCTAACAGTTTTATTTAAAACGATACCTCAATCGATTTAGACCGATTACCCGATTTTATGATTACCCGATTAATTTTAAAACGGTACCTCAACCGATTTATACCGATTACCGGTTTTTACAACGAGAGATCCAAGATCATCTTTAAACATAGCAATATGTTAAAACAAATTAACTTAACATAAAAGTACAAACTTAAAAAAGTTTAAAACACATACATGCATTACATAATCGAAGAAGAAAGGGGCTGAATAAAAATTTTTGCTTTGGGAAATACAAAGGATCACCAAAACCATTTTACGGGTCTTGAAGTCCTTGGCCTGGTTCTTTTTTAGCCCAGAAATAAGCAATAGCTTTTGGTACTCCCAGTTGATGTCTCAGAGCAAAAGTTTTGTGGTTGAAATAAGCGCGAGTAAGTGGTGGTGGCACTACTCCTAACGGCATCACTTGTTCAAACATCATCACAATATAGCGATGGTATCCACGTACTGGGGTTGGTGGTGCATAAGCCAAAACTTCATTTCCTAAAAAACAAAAATTAGAAATAAAACATACAAGCATTGCCATGTCATCAAACGCATTCCCTCGTAACAACATGGATTTAATATTAAAATCTATATTCTTTTTTCCGAATAATTAGGTTTATGAATGCTAAATTTTACCTTGATTTATAGCTCCCGATCCTGGAATATCCGTAACTATCCTGAAATATATGATGAAAATTTTAAAACACAAGGAAGAGTAACTAATTATTTAAGCAAACATATATTTAGTTGATATAAAGTACATTTTGATATGTTTCTAAAATGGTTACTGACCAATGAATGTACTCCCTCAGTGTTGGATTACTCGGACTCGGCATATCAGGGTCCGTCAAAAGCTAAAGATACAATAAAAAAGAAAACTTTAAATAAAAAATCATATAAGTATAAAATCAAATTGACAATTTCATAAATTTAATCCGTAAATTTTGTCCAAAAAACTATTCGATACACAAAATTTTAATTTTCGATAAATAAAGTAAGTTGCACGTACTAGAGTGTATAAGTGTTCGGCTTGTCCCTCGAATCTAATTTGAGGAGCTTCCGTTGCTGTGGACGGCTTAATAGTGCAACCATTAACGATTTGCGTGCCATTAATGTAAACTTTCATGTTCATACATGGAGAAATTGTATCTACGACATCGCCAATTACTTGGCGGACATAAATGGGATCGACATTAGCAAACATGATTATTTTAGAGTGTGTTTATGGTGAACAAATGAGTGCTGTTTATAGTTAAGTTTAAGGTGATAAACGAAGTGGATTATAGCTGTAAATATACAAAAAATGACTAAATTTAGGTAGCCATAATGAAATGAGGACAATGTGACATCTGTGATTTGGAACTTTGTGTGTTTATCATAATTATAAATTGTCCTTGTTATTTAAGGGGTAAAATTATGCGTGTTTTTTTTAAAAAAAAATACTATCTTTTTATTTTTTATTACTTGTGATTGTCATAAATGACATGAACGATGTCATGCATGTTGGGTAAATTGAAAAGGGATAAATAAATGACATGAACGATGTTATGATTTTATTTTTATATTTTCAAAATTTATAAAGTATCATCCTTTAATAATTATGTGAAAAGTAATGAAATTATGTTAGTGTTGGAAATCGAACCACTAACCTTCTTCTAAAAAGCCTCTTACTCTAATTAATTTTGAGATTTATCTAAAAATTCTAGAAAAAAAATTACATCTTCTTTTCTTCTTTTATTTTTATATCTGAATGAATGAAATGTTGGTGTATATAATTTTTAAAATATTGGATAGATAAGATTATTCTACAATTATCTTTTATCATTTTAAGTAATTGATATAAAGTATAAAATTTTACATTATATATAATGTAATTGAGTAAAAAAATATTTATTTACATGCATTTCTATGTAGATATAAAATAACTGAAATAAAAAATAAGATTCGGTTTTAATAAATATGTAAATTTTAGTTATCAAATCATACATAATTAATAATTGCATCATATCATATAACTTTTAGGTATATAAATTTTTAAATATGTGAGTCATATTACAGAGTTTTGATCGATCAACTATTTAGTATTTTAACGATTTAAATATATGATTGTCTAAAATATAAATATTTAAACATATACAAAATATGATTGAAATTATGTTAAAAGGAGAACTCTAAAAAAATGATCAATGTTATATAAAAAAAATAACATAATTAACATTCAAATTAAATCGGAAAAGATATACATTTTTGAATCATAATATTACAAAACTGCAATAATTATTTACAATGATCAATTAGACTACAACTCAACTACAAAGTATGGTACATATGATTTTTTGTATAATATAATAAATTGATCAATATAATATAATATATGGTGGTTGAATTATAAAATATATTTAGATCAATATACGATAAAATCGAAAAATATGATTTTAAATTTCATATACATGCACAGGTCATTAAGGTCATTTTTATCATAATTTACATCGATTAAAATATTTTTAAAAAAATTAAAATTGAGTTAAAAAATAATTCAAAATTATAATTAAGAAATTTCAATTTACCCAATTTTTTTAAACTTTGATATTCTATATTAAACATTTAATTAAACTATAATCTATATTTAAAAGTGTATAAACGTATATGTATATAAATGGTTGAGACAATCATAAGGATGAATATTACTTAATATTTAAAAAAAATGTCTCAAAATAGTCTTACATTTATGATCAATTTTTTATAACAAAATCAAGTGAGTTTAATTACGTCTCTATTATACATGTACAATTTTACTTAAATAATTATTTATATTATGCTCAAATGTTCAGTTTAATAAAGTTCATTTTACACAATTGAAAACTAAATTAATAATTTAGCTATTATATGTATTCATGTGTTTATTATCGTTCGAATATTTATCCAAATTTTATGAAATCTATTCAAATTGTAAAATATTTAGTTCAAGAAATTGGTATGCAATATTACAAACGATTTTTCTAATGTGCGCTCAATGGCACACAATAAGAGTTTAGCTGCCATTAATTATAACAGGTCCCTGCATGCACACAAATCTTAACCAATTAAAATTAGTCAACTTATTAGAAAGTAGTTGTTAGAATGTGCACTTGAACACACAAAGAAAGATCCTATTACAAAATAAATATAAAAATATGAGCTAAATCAAAATCATATCGTTTATCATTTTTTCAATTAAAAAATTATTTCTATATATATGCTATTCTCAACAAAAAATTATTTCAATGCCTGATACTCTGAGACCGTTTGGGTTAGTTTAAAAAATGTTACTTTTAACATAAAGTGTAACTTACTCGTCTTAAGTGAAAAGTAAAAATTTTGACTTTAAGTTAGGTGTATCAATTTGGTTAATTTTAGTTAAAGTAAATTTACTAGAAAAATAGAAATTTATATTTTTTAAATATAATATAATGTATAAAATACAAATATATGCAAATAATATAATACGAGTTAAAAGGCGACTCAAATATATAAAAATTGACATGAGAAAAAAAAAGGTGAAAAAAAATACTCAAATAAATATTTTTGTTTAAATTAAAAAATTTAATTGTACACAAACATATCAACTAGGCTATCTGTTTTTTATTCAAACTGTTACAACAAAAATTAGGGGTGTTAGCGGTGTGGGCGGTGCGGTTTTTTCCTCAAACCGCAAACCAAGCCGCGCATGCGGTTTGGACAACTTTTCAAACCGCGACCGCACCACGTAAAATTAAAACCACATAAACCGCACCACGAAAAATGCGTGCGGTGCGGTGCGTTGCGGTGCGGTGCAGCCGAGTTACCTATTTCAAATTTTAATAATACTATATTAAAAATAAACAAATCCATAATAATAAAGTTCTAAATCAAAATAAAATATGAGTTTAGAGTTTGAAATACATCTTAAATTATCTCTAAGTTCTCAAGGACCAAACTTAACAAAAAGAAATAACTAAATCAAGCTTTATCGAGGACTTCTTAATAATGCTGCATCTTGCCATCTTTTATTTCTTCATGTAGACCTTACCAAAAGACATTTGTGTCCCTGTAATTTGTATGCAATAAATACTTTATTATAATTATTCCATAACAAAGCAATAAATATAGGTCCAAAAAGTGCAAATTTTGAGCAGAAGTAGTAGCAGAAGAGTAACCAAATTTTGATTAAAATTGCAGCAGGAAAACTGTAGCAAATTATGGTTTGAAATAGCAGAAAAATTGCAGAATTTGAGCTAAAGAAGCAGAAAATCAACCAATTTTGTATTAAAAATAGCAGCAAAAATAAAGCACTGAAGGTCAAAATTTGCACTGAAGGTATTCAGAAGCACAACTGCTTAAGCTCACAAAGAGCACATCCCACCTACCAACATATATTATTATTGACAAGTCAAACATTTCATGAAGATAATTGTTAAGTCAAACATTTCATGAAGATATTACTAAGACCAACTTCCTTCTTTGTCTACTGCTAATGGCAATCAATTATCTCCAATAAGAAGTAAAAAAACTTGGAAATTATTTGATATAAATTTTATTCTCGTAAATTGCTGTCAAGGTATTATAAACACAATATTAAAATTCACATGTTCTTTCTATGCATCAGATAAAGTAAAATATATGTATATATTTATAAATATATTAATATTATATAATATGCGGTGCGGTTTGAATCTCTAGAATGAATCCCCAAACCACAAACCGCACCGTGCGGTTTGGCTAAAATGCAAACCACAACCGCACCATGAAAAATTTAAACCACGCGACACGGTACGGTATGATGCGGGGCAGGCAATTTGTGCGATTTATGTTGTTTGATGAACATCCCTAACAAAAATGTTTTTAAAAGCCCCGCTTTACCTTAATTTTAAATAAGAAAATCCTAAATAAGAAGTCATAACAAAGACCGGGCTCATCCTGGTCCTCCATCCTCGTTACAATTTACGAGTTTAAACCCGCTATTTGTTTACTAGTACAAGTTAATTTTCTTAGAGCATTTCCAAGAAACTCCTACATTCACTATTCAAAATAATATAAATAAATGGCTCTTAGCTAGTTATTATATTGGTTTATGTATCAAACTCCAACAATCCTCTTTATATTAGCTCTTTATTTATAATTTATTTATAAATTAACCCCACTATAACCAAAAGTTATGCAAAAATTGGTGAACATGTATATTTTATTATTAAAATACAAGTTAAGAGCATCTCCAACAGACTCTCTACTCAAGCTCTTAACTCAAAAAATGATGAGAGAGAATGAAATTGTTGCTCCAAGAGACTCTTAGTGGCTCTTAAAAACACTAAGAGCCTCTTCTCTCTCCTCATTTCTAAGAGCCATTAGTAGCTCTTAACTTGTATTTTAATAATAAAATATTCATGTCCACCAATTCTTGCACAACTTTTGGTTATAGTGGGGTTACTTTATAAATAAATTATAAATAAAGAGCTAATATAAAGAGGATTGTTGGAGTTTGACACATAAACCAATGTAATAACTTGCTAAGAGTCATTTATTTATACTATTTTGAAGAGTGAAGGTAGGAGTCTCTTGAAGATGCTCTAAGAGCTACTAGTGGCTCTTAGAAATGAGGAGAGAGAAGATGCTCTTAGTGTTTTTAAGAGCCACTAAGAGTCTCTTGGAGCAAAATTTTCATTCTCTCTCCTCATTTTTTGAGTTAGGAGCTTGAGTAGAAAGTCTCTTGGAGATGCTCTTAGAGCCTTTAGAGCAAGTCCAACAACGTTCTAAATTAATGTTCTTAGCTAAAATTTAGGGCATTTATGAAAAATGGGTTCCAATAATATCTTAGTGGTGCATTAAAATACTAGGACATTTATCTCATGCCCTATTTTTATGACACCACGACTAGCCTTATTTCATTTTTATCAATAAAAAAAATTCACTTTCCTCCTTTTCTACCCTTCTTTCATCAAATATATTATTATTTTAATAATAATAGCTTATAACCCGATGCACGGAAGATTTTGGTGTGGCACAAGCTCAAGGTTCTTCGTTATGCACACCACGAATGGTTACTTTATCATGATAGACTGTCTACCTCGCATAGATTGGCATCATTTGGACTGGATGTCTCTATCTTCTGTCACCTTTGTATTGGAGGTACCGAGACTGCATCTCATCTCTTTATTTCTTGCTCGTACAGTAGCTATGTCCTCTCCAAGATTGCTGGGTTTCTAAAGGTCGATTGCATTGGCCACACATGGACAGAGTTGCTCTTGAACTGGAGCCTTATCTCAGACTACACTTTGAGACAGGTGGTTTTGCTAGCAGCACAAATCTACTCCTACCACATTTGGAGGGAACGTAATGCTAGACATCACAACAAGGGAAGTTTCGGACCATGCAAGCTGCTTAAAGGCATTATGCTTGATCTCAAGACCAAACTGCAAAATTCTACATGGTTTCAAAATTATGTACACTTAGATATGTATAGATGGATTTTTATCTATTGATTTTGTTGTTTTAGGGTTGTTCTGCCCTACGTCCTTTTTTAATTCTCAATCTAGTTTTTACATTAGATTGTGGGTTGTTAGTCTCTCTTAGCCTCGGCTTCGAGCATGGGTCAATCCCTGTATTCTTTTTTCTTTTCTAATATATATATGCAATTTAGCAAAAAAAAATAATAATATAATAATACATATTTGATAGCATTCTAAATGATAGTTTTTTGCTTGTATATTGAAATTAGATAAATAACTTGTTAAATTTAATATATTATTGACGGAAATTGAACTTTAAAATTCTTGGAGTACTTTATAATATAATATAAATGTTTTATAATAATATGGTGAAAATAGATATAAATTTTTAACTAAAATATATTGTTGAGGGGAATCGAATCCTGAACATCTAGGAGTTGTTTATAAGATGATATAAATGTTTAATAATAATATGTTGTTGACGGGATTCGAACCTTGAACCTATAAGAGTATTTTATATATTATAAAAAGAATATTCTTTTAGCATTACATCCAATGGTTGTCATTAATCTGTCTCAAAATCCAACGGTTGCTATTGAGTATGGAGTACTTTATAATATAATATAAATGTTTTATAATAATGTGGTGAAAATAGATATAAATTTTTAACTAAAATATGATGTTGAGGGGAATCGAATCATGAACATCTAGGAGTTGTTTATAAGATGATATAAATGTTTAATAATAATATGTTGTTGACGGGATTCGAACCTTGAACCTATAAAAGTATTTTATATATTATAAAAAGAATATTCTTTTAGCATTACATCCAATGGTTGTCATTAATCTGTCTCAAAATCCAACGGTTGCAATTGAGTATACCAAAAAATGAGTACCAAACTACCAACCAAATATATCCTATTTCACTTATAATAGTATAGTATATAAGGCACAAGCATAAGGTATATTGTTGGAGTTGATATATAAAAATAATGTCCTAAATCACTGGAACATTATTTTTTATTATATTTACAAGACATAATTTAGAACACTGTTGGACAGTCCAACAGTATTTTCTGTGGAGTTTGTGATGTAAGAGTACAGTACAACGAGTACCATATTTCTATGCTGAGATAAATAGGGCTGCGTATCATTTGAGGGTCAGAGACAAAATTGAAAAAGTGGTGAGGACAACGAGGAAGGGATGGAGGTTAGGATTGAAGATCAGATCGTACCTCGTACAGATAAGTTCAAGTATTTAGGTTCGATCATCCAGAAGGAAGGTGAGATTGAAGACGATGTCACGCATCGTATCAAGGCTGGATGGATAAGGTGGAGGGCAGCGTCAGGGGTGATGTGCGACAAGAAAGTCCCTTTAAAGCTGAAAGGGAAATTCTTTAGAGCAGCAATCCGTCCTGCGATGTTATATGGTTCAGAGTGTTGGGCGGCGAAGAAGGCCCTCGAGAGCAAGTTGGAAGCGGCTAAAATGAGGATGTTGCGGTGGTCATGTGGGCGCACGATGTTGGATAGAATCCTGAATGTGGTGTTTAGGAGCGAGCTTGAAGTGGCGCCTTTTTCTGAGAAAGCTAGGGAAGGGAGGTTGAGATGGTTCGGCCACGTCCGTAGGAGGATGGCCGTAGCTCTAGTGAGGAGGGTCGAGAGTCTTACGGTTGTTGGGGCGAGGAGGAGAGGCAGACCGAGGAGGTCGTGGGAGGAGCAGCTTAGGTTGGATTTGAAGGTCTTAAACTTAAATGAGACCATGATCGCTGATAGTTGTTCTTTGAGGCGCCAGATCAGAGTGGTGGATTCTCTTTTAGGGAGTGGCTCTGTTGTTGAGAGCATCAGAGTTGGGTTGTCTCGGTTAGCTTTATCTTAGTAGTTCGGCTTTTCATTCTCATTTTGCATTTTTTATTGTCTTTTGTTTTCTGGATGAGCAGTTGCAGGGAGCTTGGACAGGTGCCATCTAAGATCTGAGTATTTTGCAGAGCGGAGTAGTCAATCCCCTGGTAGGTAAGCCCCATGTGTACAAAGCCATGGGCTCAGGTATGGCTGCGATCTTTTCCAAAAATTTACGAAGCCTTTGTAAATATCACACACTATTTTTCTGTTGTGCACTAAGCTGGGGGTCTTCACGGAAACAGCCACTCTACCGTAAAAGGTAGGGGCATGGTCTGTGTACATCTCACCCTCCCCAGACCCTGCTATGTGCGGGATATACTGGGTATGTTTGGTTTGGTTTGGTTTTAGATAAAATTAAAAAAGTATGTTCTCATTTTTTTCTTTCCAAACATAAACTATAATGATGTAAGTAAATATAGTATTATGTGTCCAAGATGACCTCAATGTTATCCTAAAATTAAGAGATATGTCAATACATGTTTAAGGATATTAATGTCAGTTAAGTAAGGAAAATGTAAATTTATCAAAATGACATCCAGAATTTATATTAGAAACTAATAACATCTCATGAAACATCCTATAGTCATCTACTGAAAGGCATATGATGTAGCCTATTTGTATTTCGAGGATACAACTCAACTTAAACAAGATTATAATAGTAAATAGTATATAGACTGTCACAAGGAATCTCAGATTGTATTATCTGTCAGAAGAAAAAGATCAAGGTCAATCTACAGACTTGAGGAATTACTATATTGAAAGAAGTTCAGACATCTGATCAAGCCTCAGTGAAGTATTCGTTAAAGAAGTGGATTCATTTAAAGTGACAGAGATTTCAACAGTGACAGAGACAGTACAGAAGTATTAATAGAGAGAGGAGAAAAGAAAAGGAACTAGATTTTAAAGTCAATATATGAAGAACAGTCATTGCGGTTAATCACTCATGAACCAGACAGTAAATCGAGTGTCAACATTAAATAGTGGTTGTTCATCATTAACTTCAGTGGTTCAAGCTATCAAGACTGGTATGTTAAGAGAAGAAAGGAACCAAATCATAGAGTCAAAAATAAAGAAAAGCCGTTGGAGTTAGTCGCTCATGAACCAGACCGTGCATCGAACGTCAACAAAAATTCGGTGGTAATTCTTTATTACTTTCAGTGGTTCAAGAAAAAGATTTGAGCTGTCAAAAGATTTATATTAATTCTCTTTTAATTAATATAATTATGTAATTGATTTAATTTACTAAATTAAATTCATTCTGAATTAATTTATTTATTAAATTAATTATCATGTTAATTAATTTTGAATTAATATATTAATCTATTAGATTTAATTAATTAGTTTATTAATTAATTAATCATTATTCGTTTAAATGATTAATTGATTAATCAAGTTAATTAAATTAAATACAATAGATAAAGAAAAGAAAAATCAAAAGAAAAGAAACGAAGAAATAAAAACAAAAGAAACAAAGAAAATAAAAAATAAAAGGAAATCAGCTTGTACATGTTTTGGTCGACAAAAGGAAAAGAAATAAAAAATAAAATAAGAGTTGCAGGATGTTCACATGGTGTGGTCGACCAAAAGAGAAGCAAAAAAAAACTAAAAGAAGAAAGACAGGCAGACAGCAGTAATCGTGCATGCAGGGAACATGAAAAAGGAATCAAAAGAAAAATACTCACATGTCATCTTTCTGTTGGAACGAAGATACGCGCCTGTGTAGCGCGTGCGCGCCACGCGCCAGACAAATTCAAAGAAGCAGCGCGCGCGTGCTGTGTACTCCTCTTCCTGCAACTGGGTTTCAAGATCAGCAGAAATCAGTTTTGTTTTGTTTAAATTGTTAAGTCATACCGACACATTATTAAGTCATACCGACCATATGCAAGTCATATTGGTTTATTTCTAAGTCATATCAAGGAGATTTGTGTCAGATTATGTCATACCAATCAGCCTCAATATCCAGATTATGTCATACCGAAGGTTTAATATGACCAGCTAAGTCATACTGAAGCAAGGATTAAAAGAGGCAGAAGGATAAACACAAGGCACACGGACATAACATTATATTCATACAGCAGCCTCCATTTCTCTCTCATTCAAGAACACACACAGCAAGACTAAATTAATTCCCAGAAAATCAAGTTCATCTCTTTTGTAATATTTTATCCGGTGGAACTTGATTATTTGTGATTCTTGTACTACTAGCGAATTAAGTTTCCTAGTTTTTATCTTGATTTTTATTAACTAAATTAGAAAAGTTCATGTCGAATTTTCTAATTAGTTTTTATCAACTTGATAATTAATCTGTACTGAAATTGTAACACCCATCAAGTTAATATATTGCTATATTCAACTTGAAATTTGTTTCAATTTATTCCACTCAAATTTGTTTAAAATAAAATATTATTTGAAGAACAAATTTCGATAAATTGGTATAGATTGTATTCAACCCCCCTTCTACAATCTTATCGGACCTAACAATTGGTATCAGAACCTATTGATTGATACACAAATCAAGATCCTAATTTTATTCAGTCAAAAATCCATTTCGAATTTTTAACTCACTTAAAAATTCATTATGTCTTCAAAAATTGGAACTGTTAAGATACCCATATTTGACAAGGAGAATTATGAACTATGGAAAAAGAAAATGATTCTTTTTCTACAAGTGGCCAATCCTAAATATTTAGGAATATTGAAAACCGGGCCAATAGTTCCTATGATTACTGAAGAGGAAATAATCGTGGAAGGAATTGTTGTAGTTCCCGCAAGGACATATCCAAAGGACATTAGTGTTTATACAAATGATGACAAAGTGGATATTGCCCTTGATCTTAATGTACAATTAATTTTGGTGGAATCCCTAGATGTGATCATGTGCAACCATGTTGTTAACTGTAAAGATGCCAAGCACATCTGGAACACCATTATAACAATAAACGAGGGAACTAAGAAAGTCAGGGAAAATAGATTCGAAGCTAAGATTGTTCAACCTTACAGCTCTGAAGAGGAAGTGATTGTAGCAGAGTATGGGATGACAGCTGCAAGTCAGGGCTGTAGAGATTTTTATTCATCAGAGGAGCTGGAGCAGTTGGAGGATCAATCAATGGCACTGGTTGTAAGACAGTTTAATCATTTCAGATTTAGGAGAAATCCTAATTTCAGACTCAGGTCTATTGAGAACAGATTCCAGCAAGGAGGTTCATCCTCAAGTAGCACAAGGGTTGGCTACGAGACTGGAATGGTAGACAGAAGCAAGATCAGGTGCTTCAACTGTAATGAAATGGGACATTTTGCAACTGAGTGTCATCGACCTGAACAAGATGCAAGGAGAGAGTATGCATCTGGTAAGAAGAACACAGACACGGCCTATGTGGTACAAGGCAAAAGCTGGGATGAGACAGACAGTGAAGATGAAGAATTTGGAAATCTTGCGCTGGTGGCAAATGATGGAGCATCTGATCATCATATCAAACCGGTAACTCTTACTGACACTGAATTGATTCGTAGTCTTTATAATTCCTTAGGTAATGCACAAACTGAATATAGAAGACTAGATCTGCTAAGCACTAAACTTGGCAATGAAGTGTCAGAATTGAAAAAGGTGCATATTAATCAAGATCAATAAAGAGATGAAATAACAATGCTTCATAAAAAGGAGAAAGCTATTCTAGAAGTTGTAGGCAAACAAATGACTAGAATTACTGAACTTGAAACACAGGTCAGGGCTTGTTATAATTCTGTTAAAGTTTCCAAAGAGTTTTTTAACAATCAAGTTGTAGAACGAACAACAGGTATAGGGTATGGCTACAATGAAGCTGTTGGATCATTGGGCATAAATTCCCCTAACCCTGTTAGTGCTAAAGAAAGGGGAATACCACATGTGCTCAAGAATGTTAAAGAACCTCTATTTAAACAATCTGATGCTGGACCACCAGATATTCTTTCTATGGTTATCCAGGAAGAAATGAGAAATGAGGACAGTGCAAATGGCACAGTCTTTGTTAAGGATAAATCTGTTAAGAACGCTAATCCAAAGAATGTTTCATCCAAGAAAGATGTCACAGTCTTTGTTAAGGCTAAATCTGTTGAGGACACTAATCCAAAAATTGTTTCATCCAAGAAAGATGTACCTAAAGTGCCAGTCAAGTTTGTTGAAACAACTAGTTCTTCTAAGACTGGATTAGGTGGTAATAAGTTGAAGCAGAACAATAACATGTCTAACATGAGTAACATGCCTATCATTGATTCTAATCATAAAGCATGTGGTGTTGTCAACTGTATGTCTTGTGCTTTTAATGTGATGTCTGCTTACTTTAATGGTAATCATGCATGTGATAATAAGACTGCTCCTCGACAACATATGAACAGGAATAATGTTAGATCAAAGACTGCCAGTCCTCCTTATATTAGGAGAGAGACATTTGTACCAAAGCCTAAACAAAGTTTTACTAAGGCTGTTTACAAGGTCAAATGTCCAGTCAGTGAAACAAATGTTATTGCTGTTAAAAAGACATGGATACCCAAGATGAAATCAAAGATTGTCAAAGCGGTTTATAGGGTTAAATGTCCAGTCCCCTTGAAAAATGTTGTTATGAAGATTAAGAATGTTGTTTTGCCTGACAAAGGCCAATACTTCAAGTATTCCGGACCCAATCAAATTTTGGTCCCAAAAAAGGTTTAATTGTTTTGGCATTGCAGGGTGTGTAACAGGTACATCGTGTTATGTGGATTCTGGACAGTGGATGTTCAAGGCATATGACCGAAGATAGAGCCCTGCTATCAAGAGTGGTGACGGTATCTGGCCAAGTGGTTCATCCCTTGGAGACAAAAGCAAGGGTATGACCTAGGGTCAAGTCTATTCAATAGCCAAGGAATGTTGTCAGTAATAAAGCATCTTTTCAAGATGAAGAGCCTACTGTTCGAGGATTAAGGAAAGAGAACTTATCTGTAGCTGACATGGAATCTCAGTCACAGGTGAAGTCAACAAGGTCAAATCTAAAGCTTCATCAGACAGGAGTTCATCTATGACATAAGGAGCTCTCTCACCTGAATGTCATATCAAGAGATTCTTTCCTGGAAATAGAATCAGTAAAGGAGACTGCCTCATCTGGAATTAAAGTAAAATAAAACTATGAGGCATGTCATAAAGAGAAGTCAAAGAAGCATCACACAGAAGTTCTACATCAATGAAAAATATACCTTAGTGATGATGACTGATGACTTCTCTCAAGAAACAAGTTGTTGTTCAGACAATCTGAAGACAAGACACCATTGATGGTGATTGATCACATCTAGAAGAGTGTCAGGAAGCAAAACTGACTATGACAACTTGGAGACCAGATTACAGGACCTATCAATTAGTGTTCTGGATGATTTCTGCACCTTCAAGAGTATTAATGCTGAAGCAGTCAATAGTTTGCTACTAACATGATTAAACCCTGATCAGTAAGAAATATAGGAAGACCCCACAAGTTATGAAGAAAATTGTTTTGCAATGATAAATGAAAGTGAGCACCCTAGAAATCTGCTAATGCTCAATAGGATAATTTCCTTGGTTACTTGGTGGAGTCAACAGCCTACAGGGTTATTGTTATTAATCAACAGAAGGTGATTGAAAGTCTTAGTGATGTTCATCGACTTCTAGCTCCCAGATGTCAATGGTAATGATGATTCAGATCCAAGCAATGTCAACATTGAGAATCTTCATGTAAACCCAGCAACAGCTTAGGGGGAGCAAAAGAAGGATCATTTAGTCAACTCAACACCACACTGAAATTCAAAGGACACTATAAGAACATGTCTGCCAAGACAAAGAGTGTTGACTCAATTAACTCTTTGTTCTAGTTCTTAGTGTTTCTAATGGTGGAAGTAAAAGACTAATGGAGCTTCAAGTACTAATGATTATTTCTTTAGTCTTCTTTTAGAAGAAACTAAGAAAGCTACAAAAGCTCTGAAAGATCCAGGTTGAGTGATTGCAATGCAAGATGATCTCAATCAGTACAAAAGGCAGATTGAAGGGAAGCTGGTATCTAGACCAAACAACAAGGCTGTATTTGGTACAAGGATAACCAGAAGTCTACCTGGATGATGTCAAGGCATTGTTATAAGGGACAAAGCCAAACTGGATGCTAGGTTACAATTTGATCAAACAGTATATTTGACAAGAAGCACCAGTGACAAGACTTGAGGATATCAGGCACCTGCTGCACATTCATGATTATAATGGACATCTGGATCTACTGAATCTGGATGCTAGAGGAATGTGAACAAGTGCACTCCTAGTTGGTGAGATAATTGAAAATCTCTACAGGTTAGTATGAACTGGTATCATCACTCAAGCAAGCATGGAAGACATGGTATGACACCCTACCTATAATTTAATATTTGGTATCAATCTTTAACAGTTGGTATCTTTTAACAATTTGTGTCATATTTATAGAACTCTCTACATCTTTAGGCACAAACATAAATGATATATATGTGCAATGATATTTTGATTATATTATATGTTGGTCTACTAGCTATAAATTGGTATCAAGATATTTGCTGTTATCATCAGCTCATTATCTTATTCAATTGCTAATAGATCACTTACACACATATTTTATTCTCAATTATGCAAATGTGCATGGTCCCAAGTGGATTCTTGAGAATCTATTCTTGTAGTTATTACACTTGATTTTCAGATGTCTTAAGTTGGACCCAAATCTACGGAGATGGTACCCTAGAAACATCAGTTCTGACATGTTTTGCTACATAGAGACAGATCAACTGAGTTGTACGAAAGCAGGAGAACACAAGGAATCAATTTCATCTCCAACAACTCTGTGAAACACTCAAGGACTAAGCAACTTGCATAAGGTATCAATTCTTTTGAGAGAACATGTCTTTAATTAAGAACAACTTGCAGACACGTTTGCTGAATCACTTAATGAAATTAATTTTTCAAGATTGGTTTGTAAACTTGGGATTTTATTAATGCTATATGATTGTAAATCCCATCTGTTAAGTAATTCTTAAGTAAGCTCACAAGTTTTCAATTGTCTGTATTGAAAGGACTTGTGAACTTATTTACATCCAGACCTCACACTGAAAATTATCTGTTGAATGATTGCCATGTGTATAATTGCAATATATTTTAGTGAGGATTATTTAAGGATAATTTAAATGCTAAAATCTAACTCATAGAGATTTAGTATTTAATTATTTAATTATTTATTTTGATTTATATGGGTTATGGACTTGAAGCAATTCAATTTAGTATTTGCTCTGTACCTTATATTTATTAAAATAAATAAACAACATAACTAATTTGGACCTAATCTGTATTGGTCTTCAATTAGTTGTGAGATGTTAATTCTAGTGAATTTTATCAATGCTCCATTTTCAGAAATTCACTATAATTAATATCATGGTTCTAACAATTGGTTGTATTGAAATTTTGACTTATATCAGTTAATGATATTTAGTTAGAATTCTATTTACTAACTAATTGTGAGATGTATTGGTATGTGTGAAATTACTTAGAACTCCTCTAAGTAATCATTGTTATATCTTTTACAATTCACTCATATTATTATACATGGTATAAAAATTCTCTAAGTAGAACTATGGATATTGAAATATCTAAAGTTACCATAGTTCAAATACTTTGAATAATTTTTATGCTTATTTGCAAGCTTCTAATCACTTTGATAATAAATGTTTTATACTATGGATCAAGGTTTATTGGACTTAGAATATTATTTCTAAGATTGCAGACAAGACAGTCTTGGTAATCAGGTTTTATTTTTAAGAACCAAGATTATCAACCAACAAACAGTTGTTAGGAGTTAACAATTGTTGTTATCGAGGAGTTGCCTTGAAGTCATAAGATTAAAATGTTAATGATGATAATTATCCAAGTGATAGTGGTGGAAACAATTTTGTTATTGGCGATACCAATGTCACTGGAAAATAATCATCAAGTCATTCTGGAAACAACTCAAGGGAAGTAAACAAAGGATTCACTAGTCAAACACAACATCACAATGAAGAACAAGGTGATTCATCAAGATCCAACTTTCTCAGACAGTGTGTTTGGAATAGAGCTGATCATTGGTGATCCAGATGTTGTAGTAAGAACTAAAAGGGCTTCTCAGAATCAAGGTATAGAATCTAAGGAATCTGAAAAAGCACTTGCGAATCTGGAACAACAAGAAACGTGGAAGTTGGTGCCAAGGTTTGAGCGCTAAGTAACTGGTATGACATTCTTTTCGAATTCTATCTTATCATCTTTCTATAAGAATTGTCATAATCATTCTAATGTTTTAATCCATGTTTCTTTATTTTAGAATAATAATTTTCTCTAAAAATATTTTTCTCTAATTCTCTAGTTAGAATTTTTGAGGAAGCTATTTTTATTGAAAATTTCATTATTTTAAAATAGCTGCCATATTTATGATAGTTTATTAAATCATATTTTCTCTCTAAATAATTTTCTAGTAGAAAGTTGTTTTGTCAGAAAATATATGGATTTGCTAACCTATTATAAATACTCTTGTATATACTTAATGTTTTTGTACATGTATTGTAACTTTTTAAATGTTAATCTTATTTAACATGTTTTGTAGTGTTTGTCTTTTTATTTTAGTCGTATGTTCGTTTATAGTTTAAGCTATGTAAATTATTAAATTATGTATAGTTTTATTATTTTTATATTAATTCAAATTTTTCTTCTTTGTTTAGTTTTATTTTCTTTTCTTTTTAGTTTTTATTTAATATTATTTTTCGTGTGTATATAAATAGTTTGTATGGTTTTTACAGTTTAGTCACTATACTTTCAAAACTAACAAATAGGTCATTATATTTGGTTCTTTTGTTGTTCTTCTTCTTAACACACACAAAACCTGCAGTTTAAGTATAAATCTTTGTTTTGTGATTGCTGTTCACAGATCTTCGTGTTAAGGACTTAACAATTGACCAATGTTGGTATCAAATTGGTATGTGTCTATACAATTGGTTAGGAACTAATGTTTGATTTTCAGGATCTAACAATTGGAAGACAAGACCTATCAAGTGCTAACAATTTCTAATAGTTGGTATCTATCATGCAGGACCTAAAACATGATAAAATAGTTTTGTTTGTATTGGTTTAAACATTAACATACATTGATTCGATTAATATTTATTAATTGGATTTTTGCCTATGTTCTTGTTTTGTAAAACCGGCTCAAGATCTATATCTTCCTAAATTCCAAATCTCTCTCTACAACTGTGATTGCTTACATTGTAAATCTTTTGAAATCACAACTGTATATCATTTCTCTTAAGATAAAATGCAATATTTTCTTAGAAAACTTTTCAATGTTAAAAATGCATTCTATCTCTATATTGCTCATATTCTGTGATGCAGGTTCATCTACATGAAATTTTGTATTCTATCATGTTTAGTCATAAGGTTGTAAACCCAACAACTTTTGTCCCATACTACAATCAAACTCAAACACATTCTATCTTACCCCCTAAATGGAAGTAATCTATCAGACTAGAGGTCACCAAGGAGTAACTGCACTTGATGCAGCAAACAAGGATGTGTGGGATATTCAGTTGGAGAGTCACTACCATATACACTATCCAAAATATTTCATATGCACAAAGTGAGATTGCACACACCAAGGATGAATTGACGGAAACCTGTAATCCAACCATTTACGGTTAGGATTATAAGTTAAAGGTTCTTTAATGAATCAAGAGTCTTCATAGACCTCGAGAGAAGGTATTGATCTCAAATGCAAAATTCATCAAGATCATTATCTAACTCCCCAGAGGGAACATCTCTGGATCCTGCGGGTAACGGATCCGACATAGGTGCGGATCGGCAACTTGTGAACTATGATTCAGATTTTACCTGATGAGTTTAACAAGGTGATGTCTTCACAGACATTAGAAGGGAACCTTGATCTCAATGCTAAATTTATAGATCACTGTTTACCTTCTCAGAATTCAAATCTGAAAACCCTAAAAAGGGAAATTAGCAACTTGTAGATTATGACTCAGATTCGTCTGACGAGTCCAACGAGGATTTGGGATTTGCGAACTCCCATTGCACCACCAGTGACCTCTCTAGAAGGGGCTAGGGTGATTTTTCCTTGCAGGTACACCAACGGATGTTGGAGCTATGAGTGATATAAGTGAAACACTAGTGAGCAAGAGTGTAAACACAGAGAGAAGTGAGACACTCAACACAAATGAGTGGAGAGAAGAGTGAAACACTTGTGAGGTATACTAAACACTATCACACACTCACAGTGAGGAAGAAAATGAAACTTCCTTTCTAACAAAGCTTTATCAATTGATTTCAATGTACTCTAACGATTGGTATAAATTGGTAACAATTTGGTATCAACTACTTTGTCAATTAGTTGAATGGAGGATTCCTCAACTAAGGGGGAGAGATATATTGAAAAAGATATATTCAAGCTTTACCTTAGTAGGATATACTCAACTAAGGGGGAGAAGTATGGGGTACAAGTAAAAGAAGAGTGAGTTAGAAAGGGGAGCAGTAAAGACTGTGCTTAGAATGAGAAGCAAGTCTATTTACTAAGGGGGAGCCTTAGATGAAGAATGAAAAGAACTTTAGATATATTGAAAAAGATATATTCAAGCTTTACCTTAGTAGGATATACTCAACTAAGGGGGAGAAGTATGGGGTACAAGTAAAAGAAGAATGAGTTAGAAAGGGGAGCAGTAAAGACTGTGCTTAGAATGAGAAGCAAGTCTATTTACTAAGGGGGAGCCTTAGATGAAGAAGGAAAAGAACTTTCATTTGTTATGAAAGTAAATGAAAGTGGAGATATAAGGAGAATTACATCACAATACTATTCTATTAGTCTTTCAATGTACTATGTATAAAGGCTAAGTGGAAAAGTAGTAAATTCACCAGAAGTTATAGAAATGGTATTGATTAACCATTGTCTATATAGTAGGAACAGCTATTTTTCTTTAGTGAGAAAAGCTGTGTCAGAAATGGGAAGTGATTGTAAATCAAGAACTGCTGATAATCACCAATGTAAGATGTGAAGGATTATCAGCAGAGATATGAAGAATCAGAAATGAAGATGAGTTATCTATTGAAGATCAGTTCAGTGCTAGAGGAACAATCATCTATCATTTAATCAACTGAAGATTCTGGAATTGTTAAATCTAAACCAGAGAATTTTTTTTTTGTATTATTTACTTAGTTCTTAAAAGTTTTATCTTTTTCTTGTTTAAGTGAGTTAGTTGAGTTATCCTCTAGGTATTTGCTTGTTATTGTCTAACAAACAAATAGGGGGAGATTGAAAGGCATATGATGTAACCTATTTGTATTTCGAGGATACAACTCAACTTAAACAAGATTGTAATAGTAAATAGTATATAGACTGTCACAAGGAATCTCATATTGTATTATCTGTCAGAAGAAAAAGATCAAGGTCAATCTACAGACTTGAGGAATTACTACATTGAAAGAAGTTCAGACATTTGATCAAGCCTCAGTGAAGTATTCGTTAAAGAAGTGGATTCATTTAAAGTGACAAAGATTTCAACAGTGACAGAGACAGTACAGAAGAATTAATAGAAAGAGGAGAAAAGAAAAGGAACTAGATTTTAAAGTCAATATATGAAGAACAGTCATTGCGGTTAGTCACTCATGAACCAGACAATACATCGAGTGTCAACATTAAACAGTGGTTGTTCATCATTAACTTCAGTGGTTCAAGCTATCAAGAATGGTATGTTAAGAGAATAAAGGAACCAAATCATAGAGTCAAAAATAAAGAAAAGCCGTTGGAGTTAGTCGCTCATGAACCAGACCGTGCATCAAGCGTCAACAAAAATTCGGTGGCAATTCTTTATTACTTTCAGTGGTTCAAGAAAAAAATTTGAGTTGTCAAAAGATTTATATTAATTCTCTTTTAATTAATATAATTATGTAATTGATTTAATTTAATAAATTAAATTCATTCCGAATTAATTTATTTATTAAATTAATTATCATGTTAATTAATTTTGAATTAATATATTAATCTATTAGATTTAATTAATTAGTTTATTAATTAATTAATCATTATTCGTTTAAATGATTAATTGATTAATCAAGTTAATTAAATTAAATACAATAGATAAAGAAAAGAATAATCAAAAGAAAAGAAACGAAGAAACAAAAACAAAAGAAACAAAACAAATAAAAAATAAAAGGAAGTCAGCTTGTACATGTTTTGGTCGACAAAAGGAAAAGAAATAAAAAATAAAATAAGAGTTGCAGGATGTTCACATGGTGTGGTCGACCAAAAGAGAAGCAAAAAAAACTAAAAGAAGAAAGACAGGCAGACAGCAGTAATCGTGCATGCAGGGAAATTGAAAAAGGAATCAAAAGAAAAATACTCACCTGTCATCTTTCTGTTGGAACGAAGATACGCGCCTGTGTAGCGCGTGCGCGCCACGCGCCAGACAAATTCAAAGAAGCAGCGCGCACGTGCTGTGTACTCCTCTTCCTGCAACTGGGTTTCAAGATCAGCAGAAATTAGTTGTGTTTTGAAAGGCATATCAATCAGCCTATATGTAGTTCGAGGATCCTAATCAACTTAAACCAAATTGTAATAAGTAAATATCCGTATGATCTGTCATAGGAATCTCAGAAAACAATATCTGTCAGAAGAAAGAAGGAAGTCAATCTATAGTTTTGATGTTTCACACTGGAAGACGTATCAGGGATCTGATCAAGCCTCAGTATAACATTGAAGTGAATGGATTCATTTACAGTGACAGAGATTTTTCGAGTGATAGATTGAAAATCAATCAAAGTACAAGAAAATTGAGAGAAGAAATAAACCACAGCTTAAAGTCAGAAGTGAAGAAGCATCATTGAAGTTAGTCGTTCATGAACCAGACAGTACATCGAACGTCAACATAAGTCAGTGGTAATTCTTTATTATTTTTCGTGGTTTGGGAGAATTAAATTAATTAGTTATTGATTTAATTTAATTCATTTGTAATTTATATAAATCATTTAATTGATTTAATTAATGAATTAATTCTAATAGAATTAATTTATTTATTAAGTTAATTATTGTATCAATTAATCATGAATTAGTTAATCATTAATTAATTAAAAGGATCAATATGACTTAATTAAATGATGAATAGATTATGTCATGACTGAGTTTGGTTCAGTATGACTTAAGTTAAGTCATACCGACATGACTTAAGTTTAAGTCATACCGAGCAGAAGAATTAAGTCATATCGACTGCTGCAAGGAATTATGTATTACCGACTTCAAAGCTGCTAGGTCATACCGAGGGAATTAAGTCATACCGAAACAAGATATTTCTGGAAAGGTATTAAGTCATACCGACAAAAGTGGTTAGGTCATACCGACCACACTGTTGAAGATTAAGTCATACCGACACATTTTCTAAGTCATACCGACAGAAAATAAGTCATATCTAAGGTTTAATTATGTCTTGGAGCAATATTAAGTCATGCTGACAGCTGATTTAATAGGTCTTGAAGCAGTTTAAGTCATATCTAATCAGTACAGACCTATATAACACAGCAGAAGCAGCAGAAATCAAGACAGAACAGAACACAGCAGAATTCCTGGAAATACACAGCAACTTTCTCTCTCAAATATCAAGAACACCAAGAACAAATTAATTCACATAAATTCAAGTTCATCATCTTTGTAATATTCTATCCGATAGAACTTGTCTACTTGTGATTCTTGTATTACTAGCGAATTAAGTTTCCTAGTACTTATCTTGAGATTTATTAACTAAATTAGAAAAGTTCATGTCGAATTTTCTAATTAGTTATTAAACACTTGATAATAGTTTGGATTGATTTTGTAACACCACATCAAGTTAATATACAGTTATATTCAACTTGAAATCCGTGTCAATTTATTCCGCACAAAATATTCGTTTAAGTGAAAATTATTTAACGAATAAATTTTGAAAAATTGATATAGATTGTATTCAACCCTCCCTTCTACAATCATAGTGGACCTAACAATTGGTATCAGAGCCTATTGATTGATACACAAATCAAGATCCTAATTTTATTCCGTCAAAAATCTATCTCGAATTTTTAACTCACTTAAAAATTCATCATGTCGTCAAAAAGCATTGTTAAGATTCCCATGTTTAACAAGGACAATTATGCAATGTGGAAAAATAAAATGGAGTTGTTTCTTGATGTCGCAAATTCTAAATATTTGGGTGTTCTACAGAATGGACCTATAATTCCACTCGAATATGTATATGAATCTATTGTTGGAGGAATTGTTGTAACACCTGCATCATCTTTTCCAAAGCCTGCTGATTCTTTTACTCCTGCTGAAAAAGAGGACGTAGGACTAGATAAGAATCTGAGACTTATTCTAATAGATTCCCTGGATATTGTGATGTACAGTCATGTGATAAATTGTAAAACTGCAAAACACATGTGGGAAACTATTGAGACTATTAATGAAGGAACTGATGAAGTCAGGGAAAACAGACTTCAGATTTTAACCTCTGAGTATGAACACTTTAGAGCTGGCCCTAATGAAGGCTTTCAGGAAGTGTTTGAAAGGTATAACAAAATAATCAACAACTTGCAAGTTCATGGCAAGCAATATACACAGAAGGAGATTAATATGAAGTTTTTGTTGACTATGCCCACTCATCTTGAACATAGGATTACAGCCATCAGAGAATCAAGAGATTTGAATAAGGTTTCTCTTGAAAGGTTGTTTGGTGTTCTGAAAACCTATGAACTGGAACAAGTACAGCAGAGGGAGGTCTCTGGTAAAGGAAGAGTGCCAAGTTCATCTACAGCTCTTGTAGTTGAGGCACCTAAAGAAGTGGAAGCTAAGGTTGTTCTACCTTACAGCTCAGACAAGGAAAAGACTGAAGTAGAGCTTGGTCAGACACCACCTACTCAGGATGGTGGAGACTTTTACTCATTGGAAGAGCTAGATCAACTGGAAGATGAATCCCTGGCATTGATGGTAAGGCAATTTGGCAACTTCAGATTCAGAAGAAATCCAAAGTACAGGTTCAAGTCAAATAACAGATTCCAGAGAGGAGGCTCTTCTTCCTCTAGTAACAGGGGAGGATACAAAACTGGAGCTGTTGACAGAAGCAAGATTCGTTGCTTCAACTGTAATGAATTGGGGCACTTTGCCACTGAATGTCAGAAACCCAAGCAAACTCAAAGAAGAGATTTTGCTGTTGAGAAGAAGAAACCTGGAAAAGCCTATGTTGCGGCTGGTAAGAGTTGGGATGACACAGACAGCGAAGATGAAGAATATGGAAATTTTGCGTTGGTGGCAAATGATGAAGCATCTGATCATCATAACAAACCGGTAATTGTTACTGACCCTGAGTTGATTCGTAGTCTTTATAATTCCTTAGGTAATGCACAAACTGAATATAGAAGACTAGATCTGCTAAGCACTAAACTTGGCAATGAAGTGTCAGAATTGAAAAAGATGCATATTAATCAAGATCAACAAAGAGATGAAATAACAATGCTTAATAAAAAGGAGAAAGCTATTCTAGAAGTTGTAGGCAAACAAATGGCTAGAATTACTGAGCTTGAAACACAGGTCAGGGCTTGTTATAATTCTGTAAAAGTTTCCAAAGAGTTTTTTAACAATCAAGTTGTAGAACGAACAACAGGTATAGGGTATGGTTACAGTGAAGCTGTTGGATCATTGGGCATAAATTCCCCTAACCCTGTTAGTGCTAAAGAAAGGGGAATACCACATGTGCTCAAAAATGTTAAAGAACCTCTATTTAAAAAATCTGATGCTGGACCACCAGATATTCTTTCTATGGTTATCCAAGAAGAAATGAGAAATGAGGATAGTGCAAATGGCACAGTCTTTGTTAAGGATAAATGTGTTAAGGATAAATCTGTTAAGAACGCTAATCCAAAGAATGTTTCATCCAAGAAAGATGTCACAGTCTTTGTTAAGGCTAAATCAGTTGAGGACACTAATACAATGAATGTTTCATCCAAGAAAGATGTACCTAAAGTGCCAGTCAAAGTTGTTGAATCAGCTAGTTCTTCTAAGACTGGATTAGGTGGTAATAAGTTGAAACAGAAAAATACCATGCCTATCATTGATTCTAATCATAAAGCATGTGGTGTTATCAATTGTATGTCTTGTGCTTTTAACAGTATGCGTGCTTATTTTAATGGTAGTTATGCATGTGTTAAACATACTGCTCCTCGACAGCACATGAACAGGAACAATAATGTTCGATCAAAGACTGCTTTTCCTCCTCAAGTTAGGAGAGAGACATCTGTACCTAAGACTAAACAAAAGGTTACCAAGAATGTTTACTAGGTCAAATGTCCAGTCAATGACACAAGTGTTATTGCTGCTACAGAAACATGGATACCCAAGATAAAACGAAAGATTTTCAAATATGTTTATAAGGTTAAATGTTTATTGACTAAAGAGGTTAAAATTAAAAATGTTGTTTTGCCTGATAAAGGTCAATACTTTAAATCCGCAGGACCCAATCAAATTTGGGTCCCGAAGAAGGTTTAATCCATTTGTCATTGCAGGGTATTGAACAGGTTGAACAAGTAACCTGGATCTTGGACAGTGGATGTTCAAGGCATATGACTGGAGACAGAACCCTGCTGACAAGTGTGGTGGAGAAGGCCGGCCCGGTAGTTACCTTTGGAGATAACAGAAAAGGTAGAACTGATGGATATGGCAGACTTGAAGCTGGAAATGTTATCATTGAAGAAGTGTCCTTTGTAAAAGGACTTGAGCATAATTTGCCCAGTATCAGTCAATTCTGTGACAAGGGATTTGAAGTCTACTTTAACAAAAAGAATTGTCTGATTACACACAAAAGAAGTGAACAACCATCTCTAATGGGAGTCAGAAAAGGAAACTTGTATGTAGCCAACATGAACACTAGAAGCACTGAAGAAATCAATTGCTTCTAATTGTAAAGCATCCACAAATGAAAGTTGGCTATGGCACAAGAAACTTTCTCACCTAAATTTCAAAACGATGAATTCTCTGGTTAAGAGAGAGTTGGTGAGAGGTTTACCTTCTATGGAATTTACACAGGAAGGACTATCTGATGCCTGTCAAAAAGGCAAACTAAAAAGGGCAACTCACAGAAGCACTGATATGTCTTCAATAACTGAACCTTTACAGTTACTTCACATGGATCTATTTGGTCCAGTGAATGTGATGTCTATGTCAAAGAAAAGATATGCTCTTGTGATTGTTGATGATTTTTCAAAGTTCACTGATAAGTGGATTTTATATCCACTTGGAATGCCTCAGTTCGGCTTAAATTGATTGTTTTGGACTCAAGATGTTGTAGTTTTGATGTGTTTTGCTTAGTTGTGCAGATTTACGAGAATGTTGATTAAAGTTGATGCTTCTATTGTTTTTGGAGATTTATTTGATTAAAATTTGGATTTTCCGGGAAGGCTACGCAGCTTATACTGTTTTGGCCATATTTGGAGTTCTAGAAGTCCGTTTTCAGCGATCTTACTGCCCACGCGAAGCTTGATAGATTTTCTACAACCTGGGATAGAAAGCACATGCAAGGAATGTGATGATTAAAGTCACGCACGTTTTCTTATAAAAGAAGGCCATGAATTTACTGTTTTGCCCTTTTTCTAATTCTAATTGTATTCTGGGCAGTTTTGGTACCTTCTTTAAATTCTAATTGTAATAGAAGGTAATTTCTTGTTGGGCAAGATTAGGAGTATCTATATAAACACATCTAGGGATCGGAAAAACATTATTAGGAGTTCATGGTTAGAGAGATACAATTTGTACGCAGCTTTTAGGATTGTTTCTGGAGAACCATTATTTTCTTTGAAGATTGAAGTTAAAAGGTTTATTTTCTATATTCTTCTAATTATGATTTCTTCTATTAATTCTTGTTTTGTTAATTTAATCATGTGTAACTAATTCTCTAATCTGAGAATTGGGTAGTATTCCTTGGTATTCATGCCTGTTTAATTATCTGTGATTTTCTTGCTTTGCTGATCTGTTATTGAGGGCTTAACCCAATTAGGGGAGTCATGAACCTTTGATTGGATTTTAGGGATTGTAATAACTTGGAAGAGGAGTTGCAATTTAAGTACAGGATTTAACAGACATAACTCGAATATTTGATTGGAAGATTAATAGGAGAGTTGTGAGACCTATAATTCTTGGTGCGTAATAGTTTATGATTGTACTTTGATTGTATCACGGAAGTGACAATTAAGGTGTAGTTGTAGACACTATATTGTATCTTGGAAGAGAACATTATAACCTTAGAAGAATTGTTTTCAGCAGAGTAAGAACGTAGAAGTCACATAGATATTGAATGTGCATTGAAACCAAGTGAAGAACCCCAGTTCTTGGAATATTTTCCTCATATATTTTATTCTCGATTGATAATTAGTATAATTTAGTTTATAAACAAACCAAACATTCTTTTACACTTCTAAATTGTGAGAGATAAGATACTTGAACTTGATATTACATTCAGTCCTTCCCTGCGAACGAACAACAAAAATACTATTAACAAATTAGCGCCGCTGCCGGGGAAGGCAGTGATGTGGGTTTGAGTTAATTGTTTCTTGTAGTTTGGATTTTATCTTTGTATATATTTTTCTTTTCTTTCTTTTTGTATTTCTTTCCTTGGTGTGTCTACAGGTTCTTTGAGGTAGACAACTTAAACAGGTTTTGAGGAGAGAGACTAGATGGAGTACAACTTTGGTTGGAACAATGCTCAGAATTTCTACAACAGTCAAGAACGATATCAAGACTTCAATCCTTACCCACAATTCAATTCCTATGAGGATCGTAATGCATATCAGGTGAATTCGTTCTATTCTGAGAACTCATTTTATGCTCCATATGCCCCTAGCAATGATTATTCATATTCGTTTGAAAATCAATATCATGATGATGTTTATCCATATATGTGTAATGATGTTGATACGAGTTTAACTCAGTCTAATCCTTCTTTACTTGCTGATTGGGAGATTGCGCTCAATAAAATTATTCAAGGAACTCAGTCTAATCTTCCCTTACTTTCTTTGGGAGTTTTTGATGAACCAACTTTAGAGATTGCTAGTGATAATGATATTCCTTGTGATTCAATAGCTTGGTACGAGGAGAATGCTAAACAAAATAATTTTATTTGGGAAGTTCGAGCAGTGTGGCATGACGGTTGTTATCGAACTCCTCCTTGTGTCAATTTTCCTCTATGCCATGATTCTTGTTTAGCAATTGATGATAATGTTGTGTCTGATGAGTCTACTGGTGTAGTTGATAATTGTCCCATGCACATTAATGATAATATGGATGCAATTAAAATTCTACCAGTTCTAGAAAATTTTGAGCTTAATACATTGGTAGATGAGATTAAAATTGATGAGTGTCCAATTATAAAAGAGAAGGAAGTTAAGATTGAGGAAGTTAAAAATCTTGCTGTAGAGTATAAGGATCCGATTTGGGAGGAGTATATGAGTCGTACTTATAATGATTATTCTGACGACTTTTCTAGCTATTTTGATGTTTCCAAGTCTCTTGAGCATGATAGGTTCTTGAAAGTTTTCGTACCTTTCAATGAATCTAAGGTTTATTTGCACAATATGCTTATATTAGAAATTCGTAGATATGTGCATCTGTTTGCTTTTTATCCTCATTGAAGTTTCCAGGTATAATCGGCGTCAAGCTATTGACGTTAAAGGAGCGCTTCGTGGGAGGCAACCCACGCATTAGTGTAAAAAATAATAAAATTTGAGTGTTGAAAAAAAAAGAGTGTTGAGAAAAAAAAAATAATAATAATAATTCGATCAGTGGCGCAGGTTGCGCCTGCGTTACTGCTTGTCGCGGAGGCTGCGCCTGCGTGACGCAGGTTGCGCCTGCGTGACAGCTTAGTAGGGCAGAGTTTTTTTTTTCAGCAGTTTTGTATTTAAAAAAAAAAAAAATTCTTTTTCTTTCTTCTTTCTTTCAACCCTAATTCTTTTCTACTCCTATTCTTTCATCCCTAACCTATTCCTAATTTCATAATAATCCCCCATCTTCTATCTTTAATCCTATATCTATTCTAATTCTTTTTCTCTAAATTATTAAATCCTACTTCTATCTTACATCAAATTTCATACCCACCCAAAAATTTTTCCTTTTCACATTAAATTTTTATTCACCCAATCACTCCATTATATATACCCACCTATACATACAAATCCAATTCCTCTTCTATTTATTTAAATTCAATTCTAAAGAGGAATTAATTACAAGTTCACCTCTTTGATTCGTAATTGGTTTATCTTTTTCTCTAATCTTATTTTTATTACGAATTTGTGTTCTTGTAATTGTGGGTTTTGTAGTATTCTTGAAGTGGCCAGTCTATGGAGCTCGTACGTATTGACCTCCACCAGATTCATTCGAGGAGGGTTATGATTCAGCTGGTTAGGTATGTTTTCTACTTTCCCTTGTATTTACTTCCATTCAATGCGGGCATTGAATCTTTCAAGTTTGGGGGTGTTTTGAGGGATTAGTAGTTGTTGTTGTATATATGTGTTCATGTAGGATTTCATGTTTTTCATATTAGTAGTAGTAATTCATGCATATATGTTCGTGTTATCTACGTTTGTTTGATATAGGACATTCTATTTTTTGTTTCGTATACCATGTGAGTTCATTCTAGTTGCATTTTTATGGCATGCATATTTCATGATCCCTTAGAACGAGCTAATTCTGATTGGTAGGTAGGTGTCTAATTGAGTGTGGTAATGATGAATAGAGGGTTGATTTATAGTTTCTTAGAAATTGACTTATGTGTTTCAGAAACAAAACAATTACACAGTCTCATTGGGTGCTTGTGGGCTAGGTTGAGGTTATGCTTGTTTGGATGTTTTGAGATTTAATCACTTGTTTATATTTAGAATTTTCGTAATTTCCTTGATAGCGTAGGAGCATTAAAGTCTAAGTTTGGGGGAAACCAGGGATTTCATGCTAGTTGTATAAATTGTTAAATAATGGCTAGGTGTCAAATGGCTAGTAGCCGGCTCATATTTATATGAGTAGTCTAGGGTTGGAAATGAGAAAGACTCATTCCAGATCGCAGAAAAAAAAACAGGAAAAAAAAAAAGAAAAAAAAAGAGTCAATAAATTGTTTATATGCAAAATTAACCAGAGTGAGCTCTTTAATACTCGAGTAATTAAGTCTGAGGGGACTTAGTCCTAGTGACCTAAGGCTTTTATAGTCTGGGATCCACTGACCTAACACTCGCTACATGGGTATTATTGTATAAGCCTTTTGGGGTCTCATTCATTGCACGGTTAAATAAGCATGCGTATTATATATAGTGTTGTAGTAATAAAGCATGAATACCTGGCTAACTTGAATGAGGATGGAGGTGTTCCGAGGTTATGAAGTGTCTACAATCTATTCTATTTATAAACCTGTGATTGTCTTGGCGAAGAACATGTATGGTTTTTGACCTAGTTTTGGGAGTATTTCTGATGAGCATTGCACACACGCACGTTTCTGTTCATGTATTGTTAGTATTCGGGGACTTAGTCGAGCTCTGCTTGGATTTATTTGCATTCTTTGAGATATTTGCTTGTTAGTTGGTTTTGGTAAGTTTGAAGGGGATCGTTGCATTTTCATTCTAGTTGCATTCATGCATTGCATTGCCTTAGGTTAAATGGATTTTGTGGGTACATTCGCTATAGGCCCTCACGAGACCTTACTCGTCCACTGGGGCTGCCTAGGGGTTTAAAGGGCTTGTTGCATATGCCAAATGCAACCGTGATCACCTACGGAAGTGGTACTAGTTAGTTAGTGGTAATTGTTTATGCTTGAGGACAAGCATCAGTTTAAGTTTGGGGGTTTGATAAGTGGATTTTATATCCACTTGAAATGCCTCAGTTCGGCTTAAATTGATTGTTTTGGACTCAAGATGTTGTCGTTTTGATGTGTTTTGATTAGTTGTGCAAATTTACGAGAATGTTGATTAAAGTTGATGCTTCTATTGTTTTTGGAGATTTATTTGATTAAAATTCGGATTTTCCGGGAAGGCTGCGCAGCTTATACTGTTTTGGCCATATCTGGAGTTCTAGAAGTCCGTTTTCAGCGATCTTACTGCCCACGCGAAGCTTGAGAGATTTTCTACAACCTGGGATAGAAAGCACGTGCAAGGAATGTGATGATTAAAGTCGCGCACGTTTTCTTATAAAAGAAGGTCATGAATTTACTGTTTTGCCCTTTTTCTAATTCTAATTGTATTCTGGGCAGTTTTGGTACCTTCTTTAAATTCTAATTGTAATAGAAGGTAATTGCTTGTTGGGCAAGATTAGGAGTATCTATATAAACACATCTAGGGATCGGAAAAACATTATTAGGAGTTCATGGTTAGAGAGATACAATTTGTACGCAGCTTTTAGGATTTTTTCTAGAGAACCATTATTTTCTTTGAAGATTGAAGTTAAAAGGTTTCTTTTCTATATTATTCTAATTATGATTTCTTCTATTAATTCTTGTTTTGTTAATTTAATCATGTGTAACTAATTCTCTAATCTGAGAATTGGGTAGTATTCCTTGGTATTCATGCCTGTTTAATTATCTGTGATTTTCTTGCTTTGCTGATCTGTTATTGAGGGCTTAACACAATTAGGGGAGTCATGAACCTTTGATTGGATTTTAGGGATTGTAATAACTTGGAAGAGGAGTTGCAATTTAAGTACAGGATTTAACAGACATAACTCGAATATTTGATTGGAAGATTAATAGGAGAGTTGTGAGACTTATAATTCTTGGTGCGTAATAGTTTATGATTGTACTTTGATTGTATCACGGAAGTGACAATTAAGGTGTAGTTGTAGACACTATATTGTATCTTGGAAGAGAACATTATAACCTTAGAAGAATTGTTTTCAGCAGAGTAAGAACGTAGAAGTCACATAGATATTGAATGTGCATTGAAACCAAGTGAAGAACCCCATTTCTTGGATTATTTTCCTCATATATTTTATTCTAGATTGATAATTAGTATAATTTAGTTTATAAACAAACCAAACATTCTTTTACACTTCTAAATTGTGAGAGATAAGATACTTGAACTTGATATTACATTCAGTCCTTCCCTGCGAACGAACAACAAAAATACTATTAACATTCACATGGGTCTTGTTCCTGAATTCTAAAGATGAGACTCCACAACTGGTGATTGATCACGTCAAGTTAATTGAGTTGGATTCTAAGTATCCAGTCAGGGCTATAAGGTCAGACAATGGAACTGAATTCAAGAATGCAGTTCTGAATGATTTTTGTACTGAAAAAGGTATAACCAGACAATAGTCAGCTCCAAGAACTCCTCAGCAAAATGGAGTAGTTGAAAGAAAGAATAGAACCTTGATTGAAGCTGCACGTACTATGTTAAGTGAATCAAGGCTTCCATTGTATTTTTGGGCTGAAGCTGTCAACACTGCTTGCTATACTCAGAATCGAACTCTTATCAACAAAGACTTGATGAAAACACCCTATGAAGCTATGAATGAAAAGAAACCAACACTCAAATAATTTCACGTATTTGGAGCAAAATGCTTTGTACTTAAAGAAGGAGATGATCAAGGTGGAAAATTTGAAGCCAAAGCACATGAAGCAATTTTTGTTGGTTAAGAAAGAAGAGCTTATAAGGTGTATTTGATTGAACATCAGAAGATGATGGAAAGTGTCAATGTTACATTTGATGACACTAAACTCCCTAGTATCCAAACTGAAGATTCATCTGAAAAGCTATCTTTTGAAGATATGACAGATCTAGATTCAGATGATGATAGTCCACCTGATGTGTTTGCTGATGCTAATGACAACAATATCAATGATGAGACTAATCAGAATAATGGTGATGAAAATTGTGATAATTCTCAAAATATCACTCATATTTCTGAACACTCATCTAATCATCCTGGCAACAACTCGGGGGGAGTTAATGAAGGATCAACTAGTCATATTCAACATCACAATGAAGAACAAGGCGAATCATCAAGATTAAATCTTCCCAGACAGACTGTTTGGAATAGAGCTCATCCTTTTGAGCTAATCGTTGGTGATCCAGATGTTGGTGTAAAGACTAGAAGAGCTTTTCAAAATCAATGTAATTATTCAGGGTTTCTATCTGAAATGGAACCTAAGAAAATTGAAGAAGCTCTTTCAGATCCTGATTGGGTGATTGCTATGCAAGATGAACTCAATCAATTTAGACAACAAGAAGTATGGAAGCTGGTACCCAGACCTACAAATAGAACAGTGGTTGGTACTAGGTGGGTATTCAGAAACAAACTTGATGAAGATGGTACAGTAATAAGAAATAAAGCAAGACTGGTAGCAAAAGGTTACTCACAATCTGAAGGCATTTACTATGATGAGACCTATGCTCCAGTGGCTAGACTTGAGGCCATTAGGATATTCTTGGCATTCGCAGCATTTTCTAACTTTAATGTTTATCAAATGGATGTCAAGAGTGCCTTTCTGAATGGAAAGCTGGATGAAGAGGTATATGTAGAACAGCCACCTGGTTTTGAAGATCCAGATCTATTGGGTTATGTTTACTTTCTCTTCAAAGCCATTTATGGTCTTAAGCAAGCACCAAGGAAATGGTATGACACTCTCTCTGAATTTTTACTTGAAAATGAATTTACTAGAGATGTCATAGACAAAACTCTCTTCATAAAGAAACATAAGAATGATACAATATTAGTTCAAATTTATGTGGACGATATAATATTCGGGTCTACTAATGATCTTCTTTGCAAGAAATTTTCAAAGTTAATGCAGGGTAAATTCGAAATGAGCATGATGGGAGAGCTGAAGTTCTTTCTTGGATTACAAATAAGTCAAAGGCAAGATGGTATATTTATTTGTCAATCCAAGTACATCAAAGAGCTTCTCAAGAAATATCAAATGGAGGACTCTTCTTCAGCAAAGACACCATCATCCACAGCTGTCAAATTTGGAGCATGTGAAAATTCTGCTAAGGTAGATATTACAAGCTACAGAGGTATGATAGGCTCATTACTTTACCTTACTGCAAGTAGACCTGATATTATGCATGCTACGTGCTTGTGTGCAAGGTTCCAATCGGATCCTAGAGATGTTCATCTCATTGCTGTTAAACGAATCCTGAGATATCTTAAGGGTACGCCTAATTTAGGTATTTGGTACCCTAAAGATTCTGGTTTTAATCTTGTTGGATATACAGATTCTGATTATGCAGGAAGTGTTGTAGATAGAAAAAGCGCCTCTGGGAGTTGTCAATTCCTAGGTGGTAGATTGGTTTCATGGTACAGCAAGAAACAACAAACAGTTTCCAACTCTACAACCGAAGCTGAATATATAGCTGTTGGAAGCTGTTGTGCTCAAATCTTGTGGATTAGGAATCAATTGATGGACTATGGCTTTGTATTACAAAATATTCCTATTTTGTGTGATAATACAAGTGCCATAGCAATCTCCAACAATCCTGTGCAGCATTCAAGGACAAAGTATATAGATATCATGTATCATTTTATTAGAGAGCATGTCATGAATGGTACAGTGGAATTACTGTTTGTACCCACTGAAGAACAAACAACAGATATTTTTACTAAGTCGCTCGACGAATCCACATTCACCAAAATTGTTGGTGAATTGGGTATGTTGAACAGTCCTAGTAATTAATCTAGTTAATATCTGAGGTTTGATATTTAATAATTAACAAGTGATTAGTTTGTGAATATTTGTTGAATAAAATCACTTGTTTAATTATTTTATCAACTTGTTTTTCTTGGTTGTTATTGTATTTATCACTTTGTTTAATTAAATATTTGATATTTGATATTTCTATAATTTTAGAATAATTGTATGTATTTATTTTATTTGTTTAGAATATTTTATTTAATGTTTTGTAATGTTTGTCCTGTTAATATTGTTTTATTTCCGTTAACAGATTAATCTATATTAGTTATTTCTATTTTTATTATTTGTTTGATTTATAATATTATTTTTAATGTATTTTTCTTTATTAATAGTTGTAAATATTTGTGTGTTTATTTAAGTTATTTGTATTCTCTTTAATTTATTTTAAGTAGATATGACTTATAATTAAATCTAAACTGCATTATGACTTGTTTTTAATCTTTTTCTAGTTCGGTATGACTTATTTGGTATATTAATCAGATTTAGTCTTGTTTATATAAGTCTTACCGAGTTTATTTATTAGTTTAAGTCATAACGAATTATGTCTTAACAGTTAAGTCATATTCGTTAGTAATTAGTTAAGTCATAATCGGTAGTAAAGTTAAGTCTTGTACATATTTTAAGTCATAATGAGTTAAGTCTTAGTAATAACATTAAGTCATAATCATATGGTTGTATATATTTTAAGTCATATTCGTTTTATTTCTTTTATAACATTAAGTCATAATCGAGTATGTAATGTTTATAACAGTTTGTTTTTAGTAAGTCATAATCATTTTAAGTCATATTCACACGTTTGTATATATATTCAAGAGAGTAGAAATGTTAAGTCTTATTTCATTTTAAGTCTTTCTCTCATGTTAAGTCATAGAGAACTCTCTCAGATACATACATATATACACGCGCGACTGTAAACGATTCATGCCCGATTTTTCACTCAAATCTCACTGTAATCAAGCTCTAAGGACTGATAATCGATTCTCTGTTCGATTCTCTTCAAAACAACCAGTTAATCGACCGATTTAGTCGAGTTTTTCAGATTTTCGTTTTCGAAAATCGTTATTTCGATCTAAAATTCCAGACGATTGGCTTTGAATTTGTAAAATCTAAAAATACTGGTGTGTTTGTGTGTGTATCAAGATCATTGTGTGAATTTTTCAGAATTTTTGAACAACTTTGATTATTTTCGAATTTTTAATTAATTATTAATTCGAAATAATTCAATTTAGTTAATTAATTTGTAAAATCTGAAATTTTTCAAAGGGTTAAAATTTGATAAAAATGGCTGGTAATAACAATGATCGTTTTGAAATAGTTAAGGATAATTTGATCGGATATTTTGATCCCGAAAAATGTTCACTCGAACGTTTTCGACCGTGGATTCGATTTTTGAATGATCATTCACTAGTTCGCACTGCTTTGAGTTTAGATACTCCTTTAAAAATTGAACCCCTGCGAATTATGTGTACTACTGCTGTCATTTCTAACGATAACAGATCGTTTGTTTTCACTCTTGGAGACAATCAGTACACAGTGGATGAATCTGTCATTAATACGGTCTTAAACTTTCCAAATGACAATTTTGAGGATTATCCGTTAGATGAGGAATTAACTAATTTCTTTGCTGGTATTCATTATCAAGACAGAGCAGATCTTCCTGTCTTGAATAAAAATTTTCTAGTTCAGGAATGGGATTATGTGTTCGACACACTAGCCAAGGTGTTTGCCAATTCTACAAAAAGCAACTTCGGAGTATTACCTTCCTTTATGCAGCATATTGGATTTGCAGTTGCTTATAATCAAAGAATCAACATTGGCAGCCTTCTGTGTGGACCTATGGTTAGAAGAGTAATCAATGCTAAAAGGAATTTTGACAGGGGCGATAAAGTTCAATGCTTTTACCCAAGATTCCTTTCTTTGATTTTTAATCATTTGGTAGAATTACAATATCATGCTCCATTTCTGAATAGTGAAGCAATGGTGTCGGGTAAACCTTCGACAAGATTATTCACTGAGTACGGTGTCAAACCTAAATTTTCAAATGTGCCAGTAGTTGTCACTCAATACATGTCAAACTTTATACAACTACCCATCATTGCACCTGTACCTTTACCCGAGGAAAATGAACCACTACCTGAGCAAGCAGAACCAATAGTGGAACCTGAAGCTGAACAAGAAGTACCTATTCAGCAAATTGAACCTGTTCAAGAGCACCTGGTTCAAACCACTCAAGCTGCAATCTCTTCGAAACCTGCTGACCAGGTATTTACTTCTAATCTCTATATAACTTCTATTGCTGAACAATCTACTTCTGGAACCCAAGTGGCTGATAGGGCTGACCAAGGGATTGTAAGACCGCAATCTCGAACCCCGGTCATAGAGCCACACACTCAATCTACATCACTTAAAACTTTCCACTCCAGAAAGAAAATTCCCTTTCAAAGAGCAAAGAAAAGAAGTAATATAATGAGTGAACCCACAGCTCTGCCTCTACAAAAGAAAAGTAAAACTGATTCAGAGGCAACTGTAAGCCCATCCGTATCTTCCCAACAAGATATAGACATTGATATGGCCATGCAACAGTTACTAGGATCATCCTCTCAATAGGATGATACTATTGAAATTCGCTATAGGGCCATGGCATCCTGTAACGTGTCAAGCACAACCCCTTTGTTATTACTAACAATGGGAGAACATATAGATTATGATGAAAATAGGGACACATTGACAGGAGAGCACATCGAGTCTGAAACAGTGCCTACCATAGTTACGGTAGAAGAGTCTTCACAGACTTCTGAGGGAAATCTTGGTTCCTTGCCAACTTTAATGGAACCATCATCTCCCCTCCTAGGAGAAACATTCCTAGATCCCTCAAGGGAGTTTCCACTCGCAATTTCGACTGGAGAAAGTGGAAGGCAACTTGATCAATCTACTACTGAAGCAATTCAGATTACAAATCCAAATGTACAAGTAGAATTGATTGAGAACAGGGATTTGCGAACTCCCATTGCACCACCACTGACCTTCCCAGAGGAGGCTAGGGTGATTTTAACTGCAGGTACCGTTTCTGGAGAAGTTAAGGAAATTGAGAGGAGTGATGTGAGGATCACCACAAAATTGAGTGATACACATGCACATCAGGTGAGTGAAATTCAGAGTGAAACTCAGGTGAGTGCACACACAGACACATACACTCTCTCATTGATACAAAAGATACAAAATCTGGAAAGGGAACTGGAAGCAAGTAAAGCTGAAGCTAGACTACTTCGAGCACAAGTGGATAAACGGTCTTCTCCATCCACCTCTGTTGATAATCAGCTTACTTTGATAAAAGGTGACATCAACAACTTGAAGACATCCTTCACAAATAAAATCAACACTCTCGAACTTTCTTATGAGAGAAGGAGATAAATCACAACAGCAACAGAAATCACAAGGGGAGAAAGGAGATAAATCGAAAGAAAGAGAGGGAGGAGATAAATCTGATATAGACAGTGAAGACAGGAGGAATAAGGGGAAGAAGAAAGTTGTTGTAGATGATCAAGTCAAAGACACAGAATATTTCTACACGGGTGAACCGGATAATTTTGATGTTTTTGATGACTTTGATTTTTCTGATGAAGGTGAGAAATTACCTGAACCAGATTTAAGTCACTGGGAAGGAGAAGAACCAGTGAAATCTGAATATGAAGCTCAACAAGCAGAGAGAGAATCTGAAAAGTTATTTGCTCAGAGGGAAGCTAATTTGCTGATGAGAGAAGAAAAGCTTCAAAAGTCATTAGAGCAAATTGCACGAAATGAAGAGCTTCAGAAAGCTGAACATCAAGCACTACAACGATTACATGCTATAAATGTTGAGAAGAGAAAGACATATATCAGACTCAAGAGCGGTGACAAATGGGAACGTGCTCAAAAAGCAATTGATTCACCTCAGAGTTCTGATTATGAAGATCGTCGTCTTGGAGAAATTCTCGAGGAATTCAAACTGGCAAATTCAATTCATGATATGTATATAAGGGCCTTAAAGGTAGAAGTCATCAGGATAACTACTGCATTGGACCCCAAATCTGATGAGCTGGTAATATTTGTGGAATGTCATAATGTTGGAACTTTCAGAGTATCTATTCAGTTCTTTTATGACAGATCGCTGACAGAGATTTGGGTACTTAGGCCTAAGGTGAGAACATCGTCTGAGCTAGGTGTTTTGCTACATGAAAAGTTCAAAGAATTTGCTGAAAGAGCTGGACCAGAAGTAATTAAGAATCCTCCACAAGTAAAATTTCTTAAGGGAGAGGTACTTCATTCAATCAATCTTCAGACAGATGAGTTATATGAACATCATGCGAAACACTTGGTATATGCTGAATATGCTCTCAGAAATCATGGATTTTTGACTGAAGAAAAGGTAATAGCTGCAGATCACATTCGATCCTATGCATAAACGAATATAAAAGATTACAAGAAATTTCAAGGTGAACTGAGAAAGAAGCTTGGAATTCCTTTAATCTTACCTCAAGGATTGTCATCAAGAAGAGAGCGTCTTGTTGATTCTGATTTGCACAAGAAACTTCAAGTCACAGATGAGCCAGAAGAAGGAGAATTTAGACGAGAAGAAAGTAATTGAAGAACAGCTCTACATGTATTATCTTTAGAGGTAGATAGGTCAAGATAGGAATATGTTAAATATGATCAGGCTAAAGGATCATCTATCTTGTATTTATCATTTTGTTTGAATCTGGAAATGTTTAATATAAACCAGAACTATTTGATATTTGCTTTACATTTAATATTTTATCTTTCATTTGGTTAAGTTGAATTAGTTGAGGTATCCTCAAGGTATTTGATTGTTATTGTCTAACAAACAAATAGGGGGAGATTGAAAGGCATATGAATCAGCCTATTTGTAGTTCGAGGATCCTAATCAACTTAAACCAAATTGTAATAAGTAAATATCCGTATGATCTGTCACAGGAATCTCAGGAAGCAATATCTGTCAGAAGAAAGAAGGAAGTCAATCTATAGTTTTGATGTTTCACACTGGAAGACGTATCAGGTATCTGATCAAGCCTCAGTATAACATTGAAGTGAATGGATTCATTTACAGTGACAGAGATTTTTCGAGTGATAGATTGAAAATCAATCAAAGTACAAGAAAATTGAGAGAAGAAATAAACCACAGCTTAAAGTCAGAAGTGAAGAAGCATCATTGAAGTTAGTCGTTCATGAACCAGACAGTACATCGAACGTCAACATAAGTCAGTGGTAATTCTTTATTATTTTCCGTGGTTTGGGAGAATTAAATTAATTAGTTATTGATTTAATTTAATTCATTTGTAATTGATATAAATCATTTAATTGATTTAATTAATGAATTAATTCTAATAGAATTAATTTATTTATTAAGTTAATTATTGTATCAATTAATCATGAATTAGTTAATCATTAATTAATTAAAAGGATCAATATGACTTAATTAAATGCTGAATAGATTATGTCATGACTGAGTTTGGTTCGGTATGACTTAAGTTAAGTCATACCGACATGACTTAAGTTTAAGTCATACCGAGCAGAAGAATTAAGTCATACCGACTGCTGCAAGGAATTATGTCTTACCGACTTCAAAGCTGCTAGGTCATACCGAAGGAATTAAGTCATACCGAAGCAAGATATTTGTGGAAAGGTATTAAGTCATACCGACAAAAGTGGTTAGGTCATACCGACCACACTGTTGAAGATTAAGTCATACCGACACATTTTCTAAGTCATACCGACAGAAATAAGTCATATCTAAGGTTTAATTATGTCTTGGAGCAAGATTAAGTCATGCTGATAGCTGATTTAATAGGTCTTGAAGCAGTTTAAGTCATATCTAATCAGTACAGACCTATATAACACAGCAGAAGCAGCAGAAATCAAGACAGAACAGAACACAGCAGAATTCCTGGAAATACACAGCAACTTTCTCTCTCAAATATCAAGAACACCAAGAACAAATTAATTCACATAAATTCAAGTTCATCATCTTTGTAATATTCTATCCGATAGAACTTGTCTACTTGTGATTCTTGTATTACTAGCGAATTAAGTTTCCTAGTACTTATCTTGAGATTTATTAACTAAATTAGAAAAGTTCATGTCGAATTTTCTAATTAGTTATTAAACACTTGATAATAGTTTGGATTGATTTTGTAACACCACATCAAGTTAATATACAGTTATATTCAACTTGAAATCCGTGTCAATTTATTCCGCACAAAATATTCGTTTAAGTGAAAATTATTTAACGAATAAATTTTGAGAAATTGATATAGATTGTATTCAACCCCCCTTCTACAATCATAGTGGACCTAACATGTTTTGTTTAAATTGTTAAGTCATACCGAGTTTTTATATTAAGTCATACCGACACATTATTAAGTCATACCGACCATATGCAGGTCATATTGGTTTATTTCTAAGTCATATCAAGGAGATTTGTGTCAGATTATGTCATACCTATCAGCCTCAATATCCAGATTATGTCATACCGAAGGTTTAATATGACCAGCTAAGTCATACTGAAGCAAAGAGGATTAAAAGAGGCAGAAGGATAAATACAAGGCACACGGACATAACATTATATTCATACAGCAGCCTCCATTTCTCTCTCATTCAAGAACACACACAGCAAGACTAAATTAATTCCCAGAAAATCAAGTTCATCTCTTTTGTAATATTTTATCCGGTGGAACTTGATTATTTGTGATTCTTGTACTACTAGCGAATTAAGTTTCCTAGTTTTTATCTTGATTTTTATTAACTAAATTAGAAAAGTTCATGTCGAATTTTCTAATTAGTTTTTATCAACTTGATAATTAATCTGTACTGAAATTGTAACACCCATCAAGTTAATATATTGCTATATTCAACTTGAAATTTGTTTCAATTTATTCCGCTCAAATTTGTTTAAAATAAAATATTATTTGAAGAACAAATTTCGATAAATTGGTATAGATTGTATTCAACCCCCCTCCCCTTCTACAATCTTATCGGACCTAACATCCACTCATCCGCATAGCCAGTTTTCTATATAAATATTAATGTAATCAAGATAAGACAAAATAAGAAAGCAAAAAGTAACTATTTAATTTTTTTGCTTTCACAAGAAAAAATATGATCATACAAACTAAAATTCAAGTGAAATAATAATTATGCATAAATTTATTAAAAAAAATCATAAACCCTAAACTACATAATCACAATTTCACAAAATTTAGATAAGTGTAAAGCGTTTAAAATTAATTAAAATAATGGTAAATTTGAACAAACAGACTCTTAATTACATTATTAATTTAAGAGTAAATCATAAAGTGATGATCGTACTTGAGATTGCATTTAAAGAAAAGTTATCAAGTTTTTTAGTTCACAAATTAATGAACAGTTTTTGTTTGCATCTTTCAAAAGAATGGATCCCATTAATTTGCAAACTTGAATGAGAGTTATTCTTTCGTAAAAGGCACTAATTTATAAAATTGAATCATCATTAAAATATCACAAAGTAACAAACTATTCATAATGTTTTTTATTTTTATGGGAAATATCGATGTATACTATTACTAGTTTACTACTACAAGGATCCACAAAATGTTGGGCCCTTAAAATGTTTAGGTACGGTCGCTCTTCTTGCCCTCGTCTGACGATAAATAATTGGTGAAAAATGAAAATAAAGTTGCACCAAGTTGCTCAAACATTGGTAAAATTTCATGTGAAACCTACATAATAATTGAGAATGATATAGGATTTGAATCCGTAAGTTGAGCGTCACCTTTTGCAAAAGAAAGTAGACAATACATGAAGTAGTGCACATAGACAAAATTGTAGATGTTGTAATAAGATGAAAGTATGTAGGTAGGTTGTTAGCTTTGTTTCTTCTTCTGGAAAACACATGAAAGGCACCCCATATCTATTCTCTTTTTATTCATGAAACTTGGTATTCTATTTCTCTCATTCTTTTCCGTAACTGTTGCGCTATTTTTATGTAACTATTATACTCTACTCATGCATGTACGTAAGCTACAAAAGTCCATATTCACGGAAGAGGCAAGGATATGGTGGCACTAACGTGGCATCCATGGGAAACCGGCCAGTAGCCTCGATCTTGAAGATCAGTACTATTATTATCATCCTCATTATCATGCTCGAAAAAAATTCGTACTAAATTAATGTTTTCCAAATAGCGTTTGGATTTCTGTCATACGATACCGTAACTTCCTTCGAAAAATATATCTGTGACGCTGTTTTTAATGTTAAGGCCGTATGTGTGCAGAAGGCTACAGTCATAACAATAAAAGTAAGATTTGATCTTTCAAGATCTGAATCGAAAATGATTGATATCTTTTCACAGGTTTTTTTTTTATCAGTCCTGCTTTACGGAATGTATCTTTAACTGTTTATTAGTTACCAGGAGCAGGAAGTAAAGTTTTTTACTTCCATCGAAGCTGTAAAAGCTTTGTATATTATTAGTTGATGAGCGAATACTTGAAAATCTCAGAAAAGCTGAGGAACACAAATTACGCATGGCAGCATGCATACACAAATACATAAAAAGTTTGTACGATATTAGATCTTATTCAACTTTGGATATTAGTTGTTAAAGTTTTAGCAGAGCAATCACGGTGGAAAGCACTTTTTCTGTATCCCTTTATTTTTTGAGTAGGGTTACGTAGCTCAAATTGATACCCAAAAAAATTTCGAATGATGTGGTATGAATGAGTTGGCAGTATGAATGATTTTAATTGATGAGATTGATGTGACCTTGACCGGTCCATTAAAGTTATAACCAATTAGGGAATGACACATGTAATTTGGAAAAAAATTTGAAATCCAATTCTGGGAACCTAGCATTTTCCTTATTTTTTTTTGTATCCCTTTTCTTTTCTTTTCTTTTCTGCATTTCTTTACATAATTTATGTAATTTGAGGCTTTAGTCGGACCCAAATGTGTAGACGAACCCCTCTCTCTCTCATTGTTTATTCGTGGACATAAG
Source organism: Saposhnikovia divaricata (assembly GCA_036435485.1). Lineage (NCBI taxonomy): Eukaryota > Viridiplantae > Streptophyta > Magnoliopsida > Apiales > Apiaceae > Saposhnikovia > Saposhnikovia divaricata. The sequence goes on from CM071598.1 coordinate 55,412,713, forward strand.
GTATATTTAAACGTACGTATACTAATTTGCCAGAAGAATGTTGAATGCATTGCTTTTTCTAATATTTCCTGACAAATTTTGTTTGTGTAATAATTTGGTTTGTGACTTAAGAACAATTCCAAGAGATTATTTATTTGAACTTCGAAACCAAAATTTAAGGAATTTGACTTAATTTTGCACTCCAAAAATGTTCTAAATGATCCCTTAAAAATTAGCACACGACTTTCATTCCTTATTTTTAAGGTATTCCTAATCATTACTTATTTGATTTTTACCAAGAAAATATTCATCTCCCTCTTTTTTTTTTAACATCTTTTTCTCTCTTTAATATTATTTTAATAATAAGGTGCACATATAAATAAGGAGTGTTGTTGGAGTAAACCTCTACTAGTAAACTTATTCTAAACTGCTGGAGTTGCTCTAATAATGAGAATGATGTTGTGTTATTTGATACTCTCATTATCAAAATAATGAGACTGTTGGACACAGAATGTATGCAGTCCATGGTCATGGATTAGAACGATAAGTTATATTCATCGATGAAGACGACACAAGCGTGTGCAGTGACCCCTGCCCATCTATCATCAGATTTTGGAGCCATCCTGTTCTACTCCAGAGCGTTGTTGCTACATGAACATGACCCAATTGAGTGAGTAGTCATGTATGCATATTTATTGATTAAAGAAATTTACATATGAGCATATATTACACGAATAATGTACTAAATATGATCAGTTTAATAATTAAAATTCCGAAACTATTTTAATTCAAAGGTACGTGATTCCGGTCCTGATATACGTTATAAATATGTACGTGGCGGAATCAGGATTATGATATAAGTAGGCCAACTACATAGCATCCTGAGTTTTTGTTGTAATGCTCGACAAGTTCTGCGTTATACTCTTTAATTTGATAAAATTAAATATGCAAAACCTAATCCGGAGAAGTTGAAATGCTTGTGTTCTGAGGCAAAATACTTGAAAAATGTACAAATGACCAAGTAGGTGATGTTGTTATATGTGGATGAGCTCATTTACTTAACTTCATTATGTTCGAAACAGACGGGCAGTCTCTGTATAGACAGTGAACAAATACACCAACACAAGCCAAGCCTACCCCTCGCATTTATTTGCCCTTTTCCCTCGCCCCCTCCCCCTTTTCTTCTTATATTCAACCCCATTTACCACTCCCACTAGTACAACTAGTGTTTCTTTTTGTGGTTTTCAAGGTAATGACAACAATGCCTTCAAACCCCTTTTGATTTTTAAAGCCAAATCTCTCTCTCTTCTCTCTCTCTCTCTCTCTCTCTCTCTCTCTCTCTCTCTCTCTCTCTCTCTCTCTCTCTCGTACACACACATATGTAGAAAAATAAAATCATCAGCTTCCTGTCATCTGTTTTACAAATGATTATTATCTAGTTAGAAAAACAACTACCAATGTCACCTTTTAGCTGTCTCCCGTTAACAAGAATGGTACTTGTAAAAAACCAAGTTTGGTTTGTGATGATGGGGTTGTTATGCTGGAGGCTCCGGCACAAATGGTGGCAGATACACAACAAGAGAGATGTGACATTACTCAAGAAATGGGAGATGTATTTTAGCTTTTGTGGAGAATGTTCTAGAAACTTAGGCTTTCAAGTGCACTCATTGCACCATCTCTGAATATTGTGTGTCGGTAGGGGTAACGTGATATTGGCAACACGGCTCAATCTGGTATTTTTGTGTAACTTAATTGTATACACTAGTACTATGTTTCTCATTTCAGTTGATAGATAGGAGTATAATTTATGCAAAGGCTTCTCAATCAACATTACACCTTGACTTGGTTCTTTTGTCATGTATTTTCAACATGTTTATCAATTTAAGGCTAGATTTTTGTTTTTAATTTTGGTTGTTGGTGATTAAGTAAAAGAAGTAGAATATGCTAACATTGACTGCTGTAATTGTTACTCTTTTAGGTTTTTTTTGAAATAGTTACTCTTTTAGGTTAATTATTCATCAGATGTGTGTGTGGGGGCAGTTGGGGGTGGGGGGTGGGGTTCTGTAGTGAGTGATGGATCGGTGACAATATTGCTATGTACTAGAAGAGTAGTATCTATCATGTAAGTGTACTATCATACCATAAAATCTAATCTAGTTTCTCTCACCGTCCTCCCCTAATTTATCTTTAATGCACGTCAACTTGTGTTTAACTCTTTCAATTAGATTCTAAGATTGTCTCTTTTGTCATAACAAAGGTCCAAAGTTTCATTGTATTACTGTTTTAGCTCCGTACCAAAGCAAACCGTGAGCTACGTCATCTTCATTTAATTGTCCACTCTGATGTTCATTTTTCTTTTCCACTATCAATGTGCACTAAATTTGCATTGCTCCGCTAGTAAAGAAGGGTGTATAGGAAGGACCATTTGTAACTTTCAAATAAATCACTATGCTTAAGTATCCTTGTGATTAGATATGAAATAAATCGAGTTTAAGGACGAAATTATATGAGCTGTAAAACTTGGGAGGGACAATAATGGAAACTTTGCTTATCTCTTATCGTCCCAATTTCTGGTTCGATTCTCGCTAACATGAAATTTGGATGAAAAGGCTTTAAGTAATAAATGGAGGATGGTGAGGATAGATATGGAGTAGCAGTGTGTGTCTGTGTGGGACTAATTATTAGTATTATTACTCCTATTATTGTTGTTGTGAAGACAAGTAGGTAGATTGTGTGTAGTGTAATGGTAAATTTAGTTGGACTAAAAAGCAGTAGTGTCTGTTGTTAAAATAGTATAACTCTACACTATTATGCTGCTGCTTCTGCTGCAGCTGGTAGCAGACTGAACCCACCCACCAACCTATATGGTCATTATATACATACATATCATCAAGTCGTATCCCCTGTCCGACACATTTTGCAATTACCAAAGACTACAGTGCGGTCCCCCGATCTTGGTTTTCAATTTTACCCCCTTGTCTTAAGTCTTAACCCCTCGTATCACACTTTTACCTTCTTCCAGTTCTCTGCTTCTCCTCCTTTTCTTTTGCCAAAGTCACTTATCTATTACCACTCTATTATATAAATAATTACACATACCTATTTGTATAAAACATACAAGTAAAAAGTAAATGATAGATTTTGCGTAAAAGAAAGTAACAAAAAGTTAATTCCAATAGCTTGGCTATTCTTTCGACAGCCACCTCGATTCACTTTAATTCTTGAGTTTGATTTTTATTCGAAGAATTCTACACTAAAAAGCTGTAAGGCCTCCCTAAAGAAACTTCAAAAGCCGCATAAAACAAATCTCTAAGAATGTTAATATCTTCTATTCATAATTCAAAGTCAATTGTTACAACGACTATATAATTAGCCTGTATAATCTATCGACAATGAACAAATAATTTTTCCCTATTGCATGTTATATTGTATCTGTTACTTGTAGTCTGTGCCATATATGATGGTAAAAATAAAGGAATGTACAGAAAACATCTGGCTAACCGGATGTCCAGTCGTAAGAATCAGACAGAAGAGTTGAATTAAAGTTTAATGATTGCTAAGCAAGCTGTTGACGTTCGCTTGCCCTTTAAACCCCAGTCGCTTAGCTCCTCCACTTTGGATGTCTTTCTTTTTGTCCCAAGAGAGCCTCTACAATTTGGTGCGCCACATTGACACTTGACCTCAGCTCCGAATTGAATAAATCTGAAATGCAAATACCATAAAAATCAGGCATGCAGCTACAAACAGATCGATAGCATCACAGAATGAAAAAGGTTGCTAACAAAGTATAATGTTGATATTGATTACCATTCAGATAGTAGATATACAGACAACTATGCAAAAATTAAGCACTTGAAGGTCATACCTATAATCATATGTTAATGGTTCCCCAGCTTGAATAGACCGAGCAGCAAAAACACCAATACGAGTTTCCCCATCCAGTTCCCTGCAAAAAGAACCAGAGACTGTGTTTAGACAAGCGTCCTTTACTAAAAGTAGCAAAAAGATCCAATAAATCTAAACAAAATTAAAGAATCACTAGATTGCACAAACTGATAAACACAGTAATGCAATGACCCTAGCCTAGCAATATGGCATCTCGTGCAGTGAAGTAATGTTATCTTGCTCTACTAAAAACTATTGCGGCATGCACAAAGAGCACGGAAGGAAAGAGACCAGCAAGTTAAAAGAACGCTTACTTGTCTCTGGTTGTCAATATGCTTAAAGAGTACAACATGAATACCACCATTGATGACATTAAACCACATAAATATGCATTGTCGCTGGAAGGGGGGGGGGGGGGTTCCATGTGAACATTACTTATTAAGTAGCCACGCCTTGCAATGTCACAACAATCACCAACTTAAATCTATAGGATGACTCGATTAGTACAGCAGTGTTCACTTGTAAAACTATAGACTGTGATGAACAAGAGAGTCTACATACTCCTCTCTGCATCCACGACAATAAATATCCGCAATCTTTAGTTTACAAGGCAACTTATGTTGACTGATTTAATATTAAAAGTTAACATAAGAACGTAACTGTGATTTGTAACCATAATCATCACTTATTCCACACGTCTTTCCCCTAATATATACATAGCAGGCTGAGGTGGCTGGTATAAATACACTTGTTTTTTTTTTCTCTGTGGATTATAAAGAAGCCACACTTTGAGTTTTTTATTAATACAACAACACACTCAAGACACAACATCAATAAAGATATACTTGTCTGATTAGCATACTGACCATTTCTCCAGGTTACAGTTGGGATCACAACTGTGGTTCAAAAATCTTGAGGAGTTCCCCTTGAAAGTCGCATCAATTGTCAAGTCTTTCTGAACTTCACAAAGGTAAAAATTCTGAGTGCCCATGTGCTTCATGTCCCAAAACCGTTGCTCACACATAGCATCACTAATAACTGAAACAGAATACAGTAGGAAACAATAATCATACTAAAAATCAACAAAAAGAACATCACATGACAGATAAACAGTCTTAAGTTTTATGTAAAATGGATTTTACACTTCTGAAAAGTAAAATCATTTACAAAGATTGTATGTTCAGACAAAACTGAAGTGATAATAACTCAAGGACATTACCTTCTCCAACATACTCAATGATGAAATCACCTTTATTAATAGATTCAGCAGCCTCTACGCCCCAACCACAATTTTCCGTCTGAAGAAAAGACAAACGTAATTAAAGACAGAAACATTCAAGTATAAACAGCTAATGAAAAATAAAAGTCAGTGCATAAAACCAAATAAACTCTACCTTCACAACTTCAATCTTTTTTTCCTTTCGAAATGGCCTGTTAGTACACTTGTCCGAGCAACGACAGGATTTTGAGCAGCTTATACATTGGACCCTGTCAGAGCATGTTTAAACACTAGTCATAAAGAAGACAGATCTCAGAACTTCTAGTTTTAAACAGAACTGCAAAAAACCATTGTAGATACATGTGTAATATAAAGTACCTGCAGACACAATTCTCAGAGCAATCAGAAGAAATGCAATTTGTACATCCAATATCAGCATCACCTGCATCACATTTTTTTTTCTTGACAAGGTAGATACCTAATTCAGTTGAGGACCACTGCTCACATATAAATACACATAATAAACACAAATTTTTTAGTAAAAAAAGTATAAAAAGGCAAGCAAGGATACTGCGTTTGATGTGAACATAAGGACGTGGTTTCATTTCCGTCTCAATAGTGTCTTTCCAAGTTCTATCAATATCAAACTCTTCTTGAACATATGGTAGTGGTAAGCGACAGAATACATCCTAAAAACAGGATATAAAGGTTAGACTTGATTTTTTTAAAATTTAATAGACAACATTAGATACTTGAATGCTTTCTCAGTTTCTCTATAATGCATATTCATTATACAAATCTTGAGAAAATGCAGTTCATGTAATTTCAGAAGTAATAAGGAAGTTACCTCAATACTGTTTATTGGCACTGCAAGCTGCTCTCGAACAAAAACAACTTAGTCAGACTTTTGAAAAAAGGAATAATGAATTACTAAAGCAAAATTAAGCTTCTCTCTTAAACTGTCCTGTCCAATGAAAGTGGTTTTTTCTGTAAACTGCATGTACTCATTTCATCCCATAATGTAGCAGATAGGGTATGACAATACATTAATATTATTTTTGATATAGTGTCACATTCAATCCAAGATGTTTAGTCAGATAAAGTATCCAAGGATCTTTGAAGTAAACAAAGAGCCACGTATCCTAGCTCGGATATTACCCCAACTATATCATTTGCAATATGCAAGAGAGAAGAGAGAAGAGGAAACGGAAGGTGAACGCATGAGGAAATAAACAAGCACCTCAACCATATAGTTACAGCATGCGACATATACCCTCAGTAACATGAGATTCTTTACCAGAAATGTTTGGACAGTAGTCAAGGATTTACTTTTAAAGGGGTAGTTCCATGCTTTAAGGCATTAACAAATTACAACAAACAAGCAATTCCGAAAGTCCTGCACAGCTAATATAACATTTTACTCTGATATCTCTATGCGATCAAAGATTCAAAAACTTTACAAGTGGCAATGTTAAGAAAAGAAAAAGGGACAAAGAGGGTAGGGATTACATTTCAAACCAACGAGACAACACAGTAATAAGAAAAAAACACATGGCATGAATCATTCATTTGAACTTTCAAGCTTAATGATACACGAAAACGACTCACATGCATACCGTCCTTGAAAGTGCTCAGAACAAACTGTGACAGTATCAGATCACATGCCATATCATTTTAAAGAAAATAAGCAAATCATGACTCAGGGTTAATTCATGAGATTCCAAAGATCTATTCACATTTAGTAGGTGAAATTCCTGAGAAAGTAAGACATTGACCTTGTTCTCTTGATGCCAATCAGTAGGATGTTTCCAACATATGGCTTGCCCTGGTTGATCATGTAAACGCATAACATGCTCTGGGAATGGTGCACATTTTGCATGCCAAGCTAACTCACACCTTACACATCGCAGAAGATGGAACTTTTGTTTGCAGAGAAAGCAAGCCTATTAAAGAGAGAGTGTCATATATACTATTGTAGACAGTGAGCAGCAAGTACAAAATAGCATACAATAAGTCTGAAAGAGAAGCTACTTGGAAATCTAACTAATGATATCACCGTAAAAAATAAACTTAGCCCACCAAGAGCAGCAATATATAAAGAAGAAAATCCATTTGAGAACTAATTATTAAGAGCTAAAGTTTTTCATGAATGTCATTCCATTACTCTCCTGCAAAGATGAAATGCTCCAAAGAGTTTCTTGAATCCAAGTCTAGACCTCTCACTTCACTCTCGAAGTCCTCCAATGTAGTGATGAATGATTATACTTGCTCCTTTCCACTAAATTTATAGTAAGTAGTATGCTTTATTACACTAACTATCCTTTTCGACTTTCTAGAACGGATGAAGGTATGTCACACTAAATTGACAAAATTCAGCGACTAGCCTTTATTTCAGTTTGACTAAATGCAATGTAAAGAGTAAAGGTAACAAAACTATGAAAACAGGTTAATAGGCAAAAACATCATTGAACTCAGTCCAGCTTGCAGGTGGGTCATTGAACTCAAAAAAACTTCACTCAACTAGTTAGACTAATAAAAAGTTGCATACAGGTTTCGGCCGTCAAAAAAAAAAAAAAAAAAAAAAAAAGACGGAAGTATGAGAAGGATTGTTGATGTGTAATATTGAGTGTGAGCTGCTCAAGTGTAAATTTTTAAGTGTAACAGCCAAGTAGTCAGAAACGGGAGAAAAAGTTGTGCTTGGGTCACATAACAAAAAGTAATTTTCATTCATTGCTTGTTTCAGATAATTAACTAGCTAAATCCCAAAAATAAAAAAAAAATAAAAAAAAAAGCAAAAAAAAACATCCGTACTTGGATTTCTCTCAAATAATGGTTGATTTTATTTTCTAAAGTGATTTGAATCTGTATCTTTCCTTCTACAGTTTTCTGTTGTGTGAAATCTACAGTGCTAAAGCATTGAAGTTTGGGATTTAATAAACTTGGTTGAGTCGACTTATGGATTTGGATATTAACGAAAGAGTCTTGGGTTAGTGTTCTTAAGTTAAATGTTGGGGACAGACAATTGGACAAGAAGTTTTTAAATCTAAATTATAAATTACAAAAATTATCTCTAGTGACACTGAGAAATAGTAGAAATAGACCAATATGTTGACCGGAGGGAGGGACACTGAGAAAGGGTGTTGGCCCTAGCTATCACAATTTGAAAAGAAATGGCCTCAAATATCACAGCTCAGAAACTTGGCCACAAATACCACTCAAAGACACAGTATAATACAGCGTTTTGATTTTTTTTCCTTTTTTTTTCTTAAAACGCTAATGCGTTTAGCGTTGGGGGACTTTGCTTTTTTTTTTTTGTTGTGTTTGGTAGAAACGCTAATTTATAGTTGGTTTTCAAAGGTTCAATGCCACTTTATGTGGCGGTTGGGTGTTTTAAGTTGTGATATTTGAGGCCATTTGGTTTCAAATTGTGATATTGGGGGCCTTTATTTTGAGAAACAGGGGAAATAGATCAATATGTTTAAGTGGAGGGATCGAATTGTAATGATGAAATTCTTGTATTTTATTTTGTTAGATGGATTAATGTAATATTGATTATTTCATATTCGTTACAAACTAGACATTTCCAGTACAATTTGTTATCGTAGAGTAATTATTATACATACTAGCCTATAACCCGTGCGATGCACGGTTGCTTGTAAACTGTTTAATTATATTAAAATATTTTTTGAATTTTATCAAATTTCATGAATATAAATATTATTCTAATTATATATTTTAATTACTACTTTCAAATACATATGTATATATAAAAATATTACATAAAAGTAGTTTTTTTTTAATTTTATTTAGTAGAAAGAGTGAAATTTATCTAATCATGTAGACCTTTTTTCGATTTTTATACAAAATTTTTTATATTATAAGTGTTTTCCAGATTTTATCTAATTTTTAACTATATAATTTATAACTCGTGTGATCCACGGATGTTTTTTTAATAATTTCTATCTTATTACTCATATTTTCATATATAAATATATATATATATATATATATATATATTTAATTAGTAGGAAAAAAATTATTTACGTTAATAAAATATCATAATACATTTTTTATAGTATTTTAAACGATAAATTTTTAACTATAATATGTTATTGACGGGAATTTTTGGGAGTAGCTTATAAGATTGTATAAATGTATAATAATACTTTATTAAAAAAATAATAATTTTTTTGATTATAATATGATATTAACGGGAATAGAACCTCAAACTCTTAAAAATAGTTTATAAAATAATATATATGTTTAATAAAGATATGTTGATGGTGAGATTTTCACTAATCTATCTCAAAATCCAACGGTTGATATTGAGTGTACCAAAAAAGAGTACATTTTAAATATTTTTATCTTAATATTTTTATTTGATTATTTATAATTTTAATATTTGCTAATTAATTAGTAATAATATAAATTATAATAGATAATAAAATATGATTATACGTTTTTGATAGTATTATAGTTGATAGTCTTTTTCTTGTATATTGAAAATAGATAAATAACTGTTAAAGCTTGTCATGTAATGCCAATTTGTTCTCACAAATGTTACAAAGTACATACTAATTGCGAGGAGCAAGGACGGGACCTTGATCAAGGTCATAAAATGTTGGTAAGAGAATTGTTGCCAGTGGTCGAGGCGGATGAAGAATATAATTTTTTTTTTAATTTTTGAATGAAAAACAAACACTTCATTGTATTTATTGGAGTAGTTTATAATATAATATAAATGTATAAAAAGAGTTTTTTTTATTATTATATCCAACAATTCTCATTAATCTATCTTAAAATCCAATGGTTAATATTGAGTGTACCAAATAAGTGACCAAATAAGTGACTAAACTACCAACCAACCAAATAGATGTTGTTTTGCTTATAATAGTATAGTATAGATAGTTGAATTTATATGGCTAGTAAAATTATTATAATACATATTAAATTAAACATTTTTTTTTTGGATTCCGTGTGTATTATTTACTTCAGTGACCTAGCTGCAACTTTATTTCCGGTGAAATGATTTACCCATTTAACATCATACTTGTTATAGTTGAATTACACATGTTAGCTGAATTGGATGTGTTACCTGCAAGTTGGTTCAAAGTTGAGTGACAACTCGGCCATTTAAACCATACAAAAATTTATAGAATAAATAAGGATACCTATCATAGGTAGATTGCCTACTTATGGTCTATGATAATAACAAAAATAAAAGAAGTACATTGATTATAGCCCATGCTATGCATACGGATATTTTAAAATTTACTTATAATAAAAAAATTATATTAATAATTGAATAATAAAATTTTGAAAAATTAATATTAATACAATAAGTGGATTGTTTTTATATATTACAATAAATTAATTTAATAACTAATTTAGTTAGATATCTTATAGTATATATTATACTAGTCGATTAAGCCGCGCTTCGCGGCGACCTTATAATGTTTTTTAAAATTTAAATACATATTATTTAAGAAAAAAATTGACAAAAATATTTCTATAATTTCAATATAAATTGATAAAACACAATATTGTATAAATTAAATATACATATATAATAAGATGAATTATTCATATATTTTTATATACCGATTTTGTCTCACGATTTTTTAGCCCAACACCCGTTATAATTTGTAAAAATATTAAGCGCACACAATAATAAAAATTTAAATACTAAAATGCTCTTTGACTTTGATTTACCGATTTTGCCTCACGATTATTTTTAAAATTTTAAATAAAGATTTTTTAAGAAAAAAATTGACAAAAATATATCTATAATATCAATATAAATTGGTAAACACAACATTGTATAAATTAAATATACATAGATAATAATATAAATTATTCATATATTTTTTTATACCGATTTTGTCTCACGATTTTTTAGGCCGACACCCGTTTGTATATGTTATAAAAATACTAAGTGTACAAAATAATAAAAATTTAAATACTAAAATGTTCTTTGACTTTGATTCACCGATTTTGCCTCACAATTTTTTAGGCTGACGCCCGTTGTATATATTATAAAATACTAAACGTATACAATAATACTAAGCGTATACAATAATACAAAGTTAAATACTAAAATCCTTTTTGACTTTGACTTCGGTTTGCACGTCGGTAAGATTTTCTTAAGATTCAACTAGAATTGGGATATATTGATGTAAAAAAAAGGTTAGAACTTGTTTTTTATATCTTAACTATAATATAATTTAGAGCCGAGAGAGTTGCCATTAATAACATCAATTATTTCCATAATTACATATTTTATGTTTGAAAATTGAAATAATTTAGAAAATTAGATAAATAATTTTCTAGTGATTTCAGAACTCCACCAAACTAATGGGGAATTTCCTTTATATAATATAAAGATATGTTATGGGATATTATGCATTAATGAGCTTACCAAAATCGAAAGATCGATTCAAATTTTTTTAATAATATATAAATATTATAAATTACATTAAATGACATTATGGTACATTAATAATAAATGGGTCAAATCCTAATTGGACATGGGTCAAATAAAAAGATGGATCTTCTACGAACCAAAATATGGATACCAAACCTAAAAATGGATAGTTCATGAATCAATTTAAAGTTAAAAATTTTATACGAACTTAAATATGGATACCAAACCTAACAGACTATCACTAATATATAATATATAGACTAGTAAAGAAAAACAAGTAGATTGCCTACTTATGGCCTACACTAATATACATGTAAATTTGGATTAAGTTTAATCATTTTCTTTACGCATAAGAGTGTAGTCGTCTAGTTTTGGAACATGGGTGTAGAATACAATGTCTAGATATAAGTATGAGTTTTATGACAGGTATTGGCAACTACATTGTCTTAAGTACATCCACATTACAAGAAGCATCTACATGAAGTTAGGCACTTCAAACCAACTCGAAACAAACTTCTACTCATCTTTTTCCAAAATATGTCGCCTCATTTTTTTTTTCATGATTTCATCTGTTCGCCACATATCTACAAGGTGTAGCCTAACAAATACCCCCCCCCTCTTAGTATTAAGAGGTCGAGGGTTCCAACCCCAGTGCAAGCATGGGTGCATGTATTTAAATTTCTATAATTGACATCTACCCAAAGAAAATGAATAATATAAAATAATTTCGCCACATATAGTCCACTGATGATATACTCCTCTATGGCTCTACCCATGTTGAATTGTTAGTCCACAACTACAAATATTGTCATAACATAGAATGTTATTAAGGCCATTGAATAAAAAGCTGTGTGACTTACATGCTGAGGACACTTAAATTTTCGTGACGATGAAACTCCAAGTCTTTGCTCTGCACAAGTTAAGTGATATGCAGCATCACAACCACGTGCGGAGCATGAAATCTCTGTCCCGGGATGGACTAATTTCTGGCAAATGCGACACTCAACCTGATGGATGTCAAACAGTAAGTTGCACCATTTGTCCGCTTCAAGCAGGAATTAGTTAGGGCTTCATATGTAAATGTAAGAAAAAATACAAAACCAGCATAATTCCTTGAACCAGTCTTATCAAGAAATACTTTATCATGAAAAGGTACTCTGCATCCTTAATGGACATAAGAACATTAAGAAAGTAACCAATAAAAAATAAGTACTGCCATGACTAACTAGTAACTTCTTGGCTTATTTCAACACCACTAGATTTATCATGGGCTCATGTCAATCCTTGTTCTCTTTCTAGAAAAAACAATTTATTGAGAATACTACTTCGGTGAATCTTCTATCTATCACGAAACTGATTACAAATTACAATCATTTTATCGTAAAGAGGGTTTTTTTTTTTTTTTTGGCAATACAAGTGGGATTGTTGAAGAGAGATACTTCCCCATGACCTTTTAGAGTAAGAAAGGGGGAAATGCTTTTCTAGCACTAGGTTATCACTGAATCCTCATTCCGCCTGTTCTATTTGCTTCAACAGAAATATGATATCAAGTAAACAACCGGAAAATACATAAACAAACACTTGCAACACAAAATGGCCTTCAAAATTACTCCCAAAATGAATAATACCAATTCTCTGCCATTCAATAAAACCGAATTGAAAAAAACATACTTATCCTCCATAAATTCAATTTAACATTACAATTACAGTCTACATATTTAAAGAAGTTTAATTTTTACGATTTACGAGAACCAAATGTCGCAAAACAACACAATTTAAACGAAAGAGGGGAAACAGAAAGATACATTACCGATTTCCCCGGGCCGAGAAAGGGAAGAACACATTTTTGGCCAGAAATTCCAACAGAAACTTCTTCCGGTGACTTGTCTTTTTCTTCGGTAGTAGCAGTAGTAGTCTTGTTGTTGTTGCTACGACACCGTTTCAAAGCCTTTAATTTCTTGGGAGTGTGAATCGGGAATCGGAGGCGTTGCTCCCAATCGCTGCAATTATCATTTGTATGTAGTGTTAGAACTGAATCGGGTACGGGAGAAGTAGTTGATTCGCATTGATCAGGGGGTTTGAAATCAGGGCAAGGGATTTCTGAAATTGAAGATGAAGAACAGGGGTTTAACAATGTCCCCAAATCTGGCATTCTTGATTTTTTGAGACAGAATCTAGAGAGAGAGAGAGAGAGAGAGAGAGAGAGAGAGAGAGAGAGAAATGTGTCTGAGGGAGAGAAAGAGAGATGTGTCTGAGAGAGAGGGAGAGGGATGTGTCTGATATGTATATAATGTGCGTTTAGTTTTAGGGGGGTTGTCTGAAATGGGTTTTGGGAATGAATAGGATAGATACCGTAGAAAGCAGACGAAAGTTACAGAAATTAATACTAATAATTAAAAAAATCCGCCTTGTACTTTTGGCGGGAAAAAATGAAAAATTTGGCAGTTGCAGAAACAAGGGCTGGTGTTTTTACGAGAATAGCCTCTTCCGAATTTACGCAGCAGATGAGTTTGACGTCGTGTTGTTTGTGACCCTTTTTGTTCCAACTTGGGGGCCAAGTTTGTGCAATAAATGGAAGTATACTTAGCAAAAATAAAAAAAATAAATGGAAGTATGGTTCAATTAATCTATACTATTATATAAAAGCCGAAACATTAAAAGTTTGATTGGTCGGTACGGTATTTATTGATTTTACTAATTTACCCTTACTCAATTACAAATAAAATCCATCCTATTAACTAATCAATTTCTTTTTTCAAGTAAAACATATTATGTATTATATATTTCAATAACTAAATAATTTCCTTTTCAGGTAAAATACAATATCTTTTGTATTTTATCTAACTAAAATTTCTCCTTTACCAATCAATTTTCTTTTTCAGATTAAACATATTACCTTTTCAATTTTTCAAAACTAAATAATTTCATTTTTCAAGTAAAGTACAATATCGTTTATATTTTATGACACCACCTATTAAGATCATTTGTTAAATTATTAGGTAACTGGACGACTCAAAAATTTTGTGGACGGCTGGTCCATAAAAAATGAAGCTGGATGGTCCATGACGATTATACACAACACTGATGGCTTATTGCCTTTTCTTTTATTCTTATAAATTTAGTATTTTATTATGTAATAATTTCCTACAAAAAACAATATGTGATATTTATTTTAACTTTTATCTTGAAATAAATATATTAATACATGATTTAATGTCTTTTTTTTCAACAAGCAATTTTAAGTAAAACAACCTTATTAACATAATTATGCAACTGAATTATTCAATTACATTAAATTTTCTTGTAATTAAATAATTATAACAAAAAATATTAATTAAAGTATTGCATATTAACAAGTGTTCTACTATGGTATAGAAAGTCAAAAAGAAATCCATATCTCTCATCTTTCTCCCTTCCATCCATCTTCCAGCCACCTACTCCTCATCAAATCGGCGGGGCTTCCACTGGTTTTTCCGGTGTAAAGCCCCAAATCCTTTACTTTATTTGTTTTGTTTCTGTTTTATTCAATAATCTCCTATTTTTGGGTTAATGTTTATACCCATTTAGGGTGTTTGGTTTTGTTTTCTAGATCTATATCATCGAAGCTCCGAATTTTCGTTCTTTTCGATTTAATCGGGTTTTGGATCTGTGTGTGGACCGATTATCTATTGTTGTAGTTTCGTTTTTGCAGATCTAAGTTTTATTTGGAATTGCAGTTTGGTTTTTTAGTTGTAATTGCTATTTGATTTCTCTCCTTGGTGAGAGGTGTGGTTTTCTCTCCTTCTTTTGTGAGAGTTGGTTCGGGTTCAACGGTAAGAGCTTGTTCGGATTTGCAATTGTGGTCGGTAGCTCAAACGGATTTTGGCGAAGATATTGAGCGTAGAGCAAGTATCTATAGATATATCACTTTTTTCACACTGCTTATTTGTCTCATTTTGATTATGAAGACGAGCGTCTCATCCTGTTCTATGTTTGATCGATTCGATCATTCTTGTAGATGTCGTATGACTTTTATGTATTGAATTATCACCTTTCATAAAAAAAAATAAGTGTTC
Source organism: Saposhnikovia divaricata (assembly GCA_036435485.1). NCBI lineage: Eukaryota > Viridiplantae > Streptophyta > Magnoliopsida > Apiales > Apiaceae > Saposhnikovia > Saposhnikovia divaricata. Next base: position 55,428,275 of record CM071598.1, read on the forward strand.
TAAAAATGTTTTAAAGTATCTAAATTATTTGTTTAATAAAAATAACAATAATTAAATAAAACATAATTTATTAATACCATCATTCAGAAATTTTTTATCAAACAATATTTGTTCGTTCATCGTTCAAAAATTTTAATCATCCAGAAATTGTCATTCAGATTTAACAAATGACCCCTAAACTTTCTCCTTTTTAAAAATATTACGAAAATAAGATAACATAATTATATTATAATTACTATTAACTAATTAATTATCTTTTTCAGCCAAAACACGTTACATTTTCTCTTTTCTCTAACTAAAATCTTCTTTTTTCCAATTATATCACGGGCAATTACCTTTTTCAGCCAAAACACATGACCTTTCTTTTTTCTCTAAATAAAATCTCTCTCTTTCCAATTATATCAAGGGCGGTTCTATTTAATAAAATTAAAATAATAATATTAGAATATTAATAATTAATTGAAAAAGAAAGATATTAGAATATTAATAATTAATATTAATTGATTTTACTAATTTACCCTTACTCAATTAAAAATAAAATCCATCCTACTAACTAATAAATTTCTTCTTTCAAGTAAAACATATTATCTATTCTATATTTCAATAACTAAATAATTTCCTTTTCAGGTAAAATACAATATCTTTTGTATTTTATCTAACTAAAATTTCTCCTTTACCAATCAATTTTCTTTTTCAGGTTAAACATATTACCTTTTCAATTTTTCAAAACTAAATAATTTCATTTTTCAAGTAAAGTACAATATCTTTTATATTTTATCTAACTAAACTTTCTCCTTTTTAAAAATATTACGCAAATAAGATAACATAATTATATTATAATTACTATTAACTAATTAATTATCTTTTTCAGCCAAAACACGTTACCTTTTCTCTAACTAAAATCTCTTTTTTTCTAATTATATCACGGGCAATTACCATTTTCAAGCCAAAACACATAACCTTTCTTTTTTCTCTAACTAAAATCTCTCTCTTTCCAATTATATCTAGGGCGGTTCCATTTAATAAAATTAAAATAATAATATTAGTATATTAATAATTAACTGATTACATTTTTAGCTAGAACGTATCATTTTTCCCATCTTTTCTAACTAAATTCCCTTTTTTATTTATTTTACAAACTGAGGATTTACATTTTCTCTTTTCTCTAACTAAAATCTCTTTTTCCCAATTATATCACGAGCAATTACCTTTTTCATTCAAAACACGTTACCTTTTCTCTTTTTCTAACTAAAATCTCTCTCTTTCCAATTATATTACGGGCGGTTCTATTTAATAAAAATAAAATAATAAAATTATAATATTAATAATTAACAGATTACCTTTTCAGCTAAAACGTAACATTTTTTTCCATCTTTTCTAATTAAATTTCTTTCTTTTTTTCTAGAAATATCATGGACAACATTAATTTCTCATTTTATAAAAACACTACGACCAATTCTATTTAGTAAAATAAAATAATTAAATTATAATTACTATGAACTAATCAATTACCTTTTTCACCTAAAACATGTCACCTTTTTAATTTTCACGTTACCTTTTCTATTTTCTCTAACTAAAATCTCTCTTTTTCCAATTATATCATGGGTGGTTTTATTTAATAAAATAAAACAATATTATATTACTAATAATTAACTGATGATCTTTTCCAGCTAAAACATATCATTTTTTCTATATTTTCTAAATAAAATCCCTCTTTTTCTAGAAATATCACGGGCAACTTTAATTTCTCCTTTTCTAAAAATATTACGAGCAATTTTATTTAATAAAATAACATAATTAAATTATAATTACTATAAACTAATTAATTACCCTTTTCACCTAAAACATGTTACCTTTTAATTTTCTCTAACTAAGATCTCTTTTTTTTCAATTATATCACGGGCATTCAATTTAATAAAATAAAATAATAAATTTATAATTACTAATAATTAACTGATTACTTTTTTCACTAAAACCTATCATCTTTTCTGTATCATCTAACTAAAATCCCTCCTTTTCTAGAAATATTATGGATAACATTTGTGTAATTATTATCAATCATCTCATTTAAAAATCTAAGCATCCAAAATTCATGTTTTGAAAAAAAATAATTCAAATTAATGAAAAAATTCATATAATATTAAAACAAATCTATGCATTGCACGAGTTTTAAGCTAGTATAAGTTAAAGCACAATCCTATATTTTCTTTTATAAAATATTAGCTTATAACCGAAAATAATAATGTAAGTATGGTTATTTTTAACTATTATCCCTTATAACTCGTGCAATGTATGGCTTTTTTTTAATATTTGTAATTATATTTTTTTTTAACATTTATAAATTATTAATTTACATATCAAATTGTTGTTAAAAATTTGATATATATATATATATATATATATATATAATTTTACACGTTCAATTTAATATTTGTGTTCTATCTTGAATTCTTAAAATTAGATTTGGTCGATTTTACTACCTACATGAAATTAACAAAATAAATTTTAATATAGTGATGGTTACAATACAAAAACAAAAGTGTGAAGAAATTGACGATTTTTTACGTTAAAAATTCTGTTCGATTTATGAAATCTACTTATATTTCGTTTTGATTATCAAAATAACATTCTTATTATTTGAATATAGTTTCACTAACAACCAAAAATAGTTTTAATAATAAGTATAAGAGTGATTTTGTCCAAAACTTTGGCAGTCGGTTCTGGTCTTCAGTACAACAAAATAAATAAGAACAGTTAGATCATAACAAATAAATAGATGAAAAATAATGGATCTAGCATAAAAAATATTTTAATTTTTAACATGTAAACTAAAATGTGTATTTATATTGAAATACGAAAAATTGTATGTTAATGATTTAAATCATATAATTTAGTTTTCTACATTGCATATGATTATCAATGTAGGTCTTCTACACTGAATAAGATTAATGTAAAAATTCGTAATTATATTTTCTCTTGAGTGTTTCCATTTCGATAATAATTGTTAAATCATCACTAAATCAAAGATAATTTTGAGAGCTTCGCGTGGGTCGTAAAATCATCCGCATCTGATTTCTAGATCTCAAGATAGAGCTCAAATAATAAATATGAAATTTTTAAATATTAACAGAAAAATTTAAAAAAATCAATTGTATCTTTTTTTTAATCATATCTTTTTCATATTATATTTTTTTTAAAATTCATTTCTAGTACAAACTTTTTTTATTATATCCTTTTTAGATTACAATTTCTTTTTAATATAATATAATTTTAATCGTCTACTTTTTATTATATCCTTTTTAGATTACAATTTCTTTTTAATATAATATAATTTTAATCGTCTACTTTTTAAAATATAGAGAAACTTTTGAAAAGTTTTTAAGAGGGGATGATCAAGGGATTACGGATGCCTTACAACAAATACACTGGAGGAGTATTCAAAAGGGTTCTTGTAACATCCCGTATTTTTTAGGAATTTATTCGATTAGTAATAATAATAATATTAATGAGTTATTAATATTATTTATGAGTAAGTATATATTTCTTTTATAATTAGAATATTGTTTTAGGATTAATAGTTAAAAAGAAAGGAAGTGAGGGTTTAAAAAAATGTTAAAGAAAAAATAGAGGGTTTGAGACTTACGTTACTTTTGGGTCAGAAGGAAGAAGGAAAATTGAGAGAAGAAGAAAGAGAAGAAAGAGAATAGGAGATTAATAACGTAAATACTAGGTTTCTTTGGATTAAGGTAAAAGATTAGAGACTCTTCGATTTATATATACATGTATAAGAGATTGAGTTTTATAATATCCATTACTTTGTTATACAAATTAGGGTTCTTGGATTGGCTTGGAAGGGCTGAATTTGTTGAGAATTAGTGATAAGCATTAAGGTCTAAGGTACGGGTAATCTTGTCTCTCTTTGTATGTCTTGTTATCCCAATTTTGTACATCTGATTTCTTGTTAAATTCGTGAAAAATTCATTGTTCATCGGATTGTGTTGATTCTTGATCTCCTGGAAAGATAATTGAATTATCTACAACTTTCATTCTTTGTGTTTTGTGAAATACCAACTTTAACATCCCTAACAAATACGCTTAATTATAAAATCCACTAAAAATCGAATGAAACGATACAACTTCTCAAAACCCAAAATCTTACAATTCATAAATTAAAAGTACAACTAGATTCTCCAAATATTGGAATTCGCACTCTTCCCAATAAGTAGCCCACCTAAATAAGATCACCTGCCGGGAAAAATAAGAGAAACAAAGGACCGGCAGTGAGCGAAAGGCTCATATACGGATATCAAAATAATGAATAAAAGCTGGATGAAAACTACATACGAAGACAATATAACTGAACAAAGTTACAAACAATGAGTTTACGAACAAAATTGAATATCCAAATAAAGAACAATGCAAAGCTGCACAAAGACTAAGATGATGAAATGACGAATAAAAATCGAATATCTGAATTAAGAACAAGTACATATAGAATGAGACAATTAGAAAAGGACACTCAACTCATAATTTTTAAAAATATAAATGATTTCAAATTAAAACATAATCTTACTCTTACAAATATGCGTACAACTTACACATAATAATCACAGCTATTAAATCCAAAATTTAATTAATAAAATATAATGAAACACATACTCTTACAATTACAAATAATATTCAAAGTAACTTACTTACTAACATGGGAGACGATCTTACAGGGGCTTGCAAGGCACAAAGCAAATGCTACCCAAAATCTTACAGGGGCTTGCTTAATGCTACCCAAATTCTTACAGGGGCTTGCTTAACGCTACCCAAATTGTTACAGGGGCTTGCTTAACGCTACCCAAATTCTTACAGGGGCTTGCACGACAATAAGCACAATGCTACCCAAATATCTAACATCTCCCACATCATTTGTATATCAAAATATAACCGAAGACACATTACTCAAACTTCACAAATATCTCACATATCACTTACTCGATAATAAACTCAAAGATCAAATATAATATATTACACAAATAATTTGTAGGATAGATCAGCCCATAAAATCAAATATTTACTCCACTAAGATGAGCTCAAACGAAAAATATAAAACACGAAAGTTTTAGAGGATTCCGAGACCTTTCCAGAATGGCAAGGATCGTTAAAAACGGAGAAGTAACGAATTCAGAAACAATGAAAATGTGGACTGCAGTAACAGAATCAGGCACTGATCACAGTAGTAATTCGATATTTAAGACATTGAAATCACATAATTGGTCAGCGGAATATGAATACAAAACACAGAGGTCGAAACGAGCTTTCCAGAATGGTATTGCTCATAATAATCAGATAAAAACTCAATTTACTACGAATTTTCGAAGTTATGATATACCAACAGAAAGTAACGCACCAGATTATACAAACGGCAGATTTTGACCAACATACAAGCAGAATTTCACAAAACAAAAAGAATGAAAGTTGTAGATAATTCAATTATCTTTCCAGGAAATCAAGAATCAACACAATCCGATGAATAATGAATTTTGCACGAATTTAACAAGAAATCAGATGTACAAAATTGGGATAACAAGACATACAAAGAGAAACAAGATTACCCGTACCTTAGACCTTAATGCTTATCACTAATTCTCAACAAATTCAGCCCTTCCAAGCCAATCCAAGAACCCTAATTTGTATAACAAAGTCATGGATATTATAAAACTCAATCTCTTATACATGTATATATAAATCGAAGAGTCTCTAATCTTTTACCTTAATCCAAAGAAACCTAGTATTTACGTTATTAATCTCCTATTCTCTTTCTTCTCTTTCTTCTTCTCTCTCTTTTCCTTCTTCCTTCTGACCCAAAAGTAACGTAAGTCTCAAACCCTCTATTTTTTCTTTAACATTTTTTTTAAACCCTCACTTCCTTTCTTTTTAACTATTAATCCTAAAACAATATTCTAATTATAAAAGAAATATATACTTACTCATAAATAATATTAATAACTCATTAATATTATTATTATTACTAATCAAATAAATTCCTAAAAAAATACGGGATGTTACAGTTCTGGTGGCCAGTAGAATAAAGATTTTAGGAAAATGAGTTCATACGCGGATGCATTGAAAAGTAATTTGAATTCGGAGAGTGGTTGGCACACAGTAATGCCGCGGAAGAAGACACTCAAAGCAACAACTATCCAAAAACCAGAAGAGGTAACCATATTCTTAGGCAACATTCCTGTTAATGCACAAGCTAAGGATTTTTGGAATTTTTTCAAAAATTGTAGGGATGTGAAAGACAAAATATTGCCAAGAAATAGGGATAAAAACAATAAAAGGTTTGGCTTTATCAAAACTCTATCGGAGCACGATGCTGGGGTTCTTATAAGTAATGCCAAGGAGAAGAGGGGTTGGGGTAGCAGAATTGCCATGAAAATTAATCAGAGGGCCAAGACACCTTTAAAGAAAGGAAGTTCTAACAGTGAAAGCATAGAATCTAATAGGACCTAGATGAAAAAGGGTAAGAAGGATACAAAGTTGTTCACAGAGTATCAGGAACACTTAAAAAGAAAAAAGGAAGAATATGATTTTGGTAAGAAGAAATTTGAGTTTATGGAAGCTGCAGTTGATGAGGAGGTAGAAGAAGGATTATATAAAAACTTAGTGGGATTATCATGGAAGGACGAAAACCCAGAAAGTCTCCAATCTCAATTAGTTCAATTGGGTATGGGAAATTTGAAGGTCGCTGCAATATCAGATAGAAAATTCTTAATAAGAAAGAACAAGGTGTGTGATGGGTGGGAAAACACTGATTTTAGTAAATTTTCCAAATGATTCGCTAAAGTTAGGAAATTTAAAGAGGAGGATATGATCATTGCTAGAACCACTTGGATTGAATGTGTTGGCATTCCAATGAATGCTTGGCTAGAAGAGAACCTCAAAGCGTTCACTAGCAGCTTAGGGGAATGGATATTCTGGTCCTATCAGGTTGATGATAGCAACAGGTTTATAAATCCAGTAGTATGTTTATCCGCCTCAACTGAGAGAGAGATCAAGGAAGATTTAAAAATCTTTGTGAAGGGCAAGCATTATGAGGTTAAACTAAGGGAGATTAGAGACATTCAGAAATTTTTGGAGGATAAAGAAGGTCAGAGCAAATCAAAAAGAGATAATGAGCTAATGCCATTTGCAAATTCAGATAGCATTCAGGAAGGAGTTTCAAAAGTAGGTGTCAAAGATCAGCTTCATAAGGAGGTAGTAGAGAAAGATAATGTGTCAGGAAAGTTACAAAATGATTCAAGCCCGTTAAAACAACAAGACATGGTTGTTAATTCAACAAATGCTAGTTCGTTAATCTCTAAGGTGTCTGAATCTGAATTGGTAATGCAAGTCCCTAATGGTGCCCTGGTTTGTCCAGAAGATGCACTGAAAAAGCCTTCTTTTTATGATGCGATCGGAACTCCTAATGCAGGTGTGTCAGTATCTAATGAAGCCAATAGTCATCTGGAGAATCCTAAGGAAAACACTAATGATTCTAGCCCCATTGTACCCTCAAGGCAATCCCAAGGTTCACTTTGTAACATAGTGGAAAGGTTAAATATGGGAAAATCAAGAGGAAGACCTAGAAAAAGGAGTAAAACTTTTACAAACCCATTTGGCTTGGGTTTGGGCAGAAGAAAGACTTCCAGGAGAAAGCAAGTGTCTAGAATTATTAAACTCAAAGGCCACCATAAACTAATTTCAATACCGGAAGAGGTTCAACTTTCACCAAGAAATATAGCGGGCCGAATTGTGGAAAGTGCAATGCTTATGGGCCTGTCGTTGCCATTGGGGATCGAGGATAGCAGGATGGAAATTGCAGCAAGATTAGAGTCGGGGGCGCTCTGAAGATTGATTAATCTATACCAGGTGATTGAATTATGATAGTTCCTATTTTAAAATGGATATCAAATTGTTATCATGGAATATTAGAGGCCTCAATAATAAGGGTAGTAGGAGATGCCTTAGAGAATTAATTCTTAAGCACAAGTTGAATATTCTTTGTATTCAAGAAACTAAGTGCAATCTTTGGGATGGGAGGTTGTGTAATTCAGTATGGGATGAGATGTCACATGGTTGGGTAGTTCAAATCTCTCAAGGTCTGTCAAGAGGCCTACTAACTTCTTGGGACAAAAATCTATACAAGTGCAGGGGCTTTGCTCAAGACACAAATTGGATTTGGGTGTTGCTAGAATCTCTTGATGCGAAAACCAAAATTAATATTCTGAATGTTTACGCCCCACAGAAAATCAAAGGTAAGAAATTGTTGTGGATGCAGTTACAAGAGATTTTGGTGTTGTGTGAGGATACGCCTACCTGTATAGTAGGTGATTTCAACAGTATCACGGAGGAAAATGAGTGTGCCAACTGTGTTGTTAGAAAGAGGGATAGTGTGGGTTTTAATAGATTCATTCAGCAGTGTAATTTATTGGATATTAAACCTTGCGACCACCTGTTCACTTGGTTTGGAGCAGACGGATGCAAAAGCAGGTTAGATAGGGTGTTAGCCAATCACCTTTGGTTTAACATGGGTAGCTGGGTTCTTGAGGGACTCAGTAGAAAGAAATCGGACCATAAGAGTTTACTATTAAGATTAGAATTAGTTGAGAAAGGTCCAATACAGTTCAGAGTATTCGATTGCTGGTTTAAGGAAGATTCACTTAAAAATCTTCTGGAACAATTTTGGTCATTATATGAGAACGATGGAAGTAATATCCAGATTACTTTGAAGAAACTAAAGTGTGTTGTTAAGGATTGGTCCCGGAATTACAGAGAGGAGTTTGAAAAAAGGTTATGTGCTCTAGAGGTTTACCTGGATAAGATTGAACAGAGCAATAATCTCAGGGAGAATTGGTTTGAATTGAGGAAAGAGTTGGAGAAACTGTATGATGTGAGAGACAATATTTTGAGGCAGAGATCCAGGCTGAAATGGAACTTAAAAGGTGACAGAAATACCAGTTTCTTTCATAAGGTTGTTGTAAAAAGAAATCACAAGAACCAAATAAACAAAATTTGGTGGGAAGGTAGATGGGTTTTGAATCAAGAAGAAATGAGAGAGGTCTTCCTGAAGAATTTTTCAAGTTTTTTCAGTCAAGCCAATAGTCCAAACGTCTTCAAAATTGGAGACCTTATAGAAAGAAGAATTTGTTTGGACGAAAGCATGGCTCTTGAAGAGGATTTTTCAATGGTATAAATTGAATGGGCACTAAACCAATTGCATAATGAGAAGGCCCCGGGGCCTGATGGCTTCAACATTGGTAGCATTAAGAAATTCTGGTCGTACATCAAGCATAAGGTTCTTGAATGTTTCAGAAATTTTGCTAATGGTGTGCCCTTGCCGGGGGGTTTTAATTCATCTTTTATAGCTTTAATTCCAAAAGTAGGCCAGCCTACTATGATTACTGATTTCAGACCAATCAGTTTAATCAACTCCACGGCTAAGTTGCTCAGTAAGGTCTTATCTAGTAGGCTGGTTAAGCTAATGGATAAGTTGGTTGATGGTCCGCAGTATGCATTTATCAAGGGTCGACAGGCAGCAGAGAGCATACTGTTAGTCGCCGAAGCTTACACTATCAAAACAAAAAATAAGGGTGACATTATACTAAAACAGGATTTCAAAAAAGCTTTCGACACCGTTAGTTGGGAGCAAGCCTTGGGCTTTGGTTCGAAATGGATTTCATGGGTAAAAACTCTGTTTGCTTCGATAAGGACTTCCATTCTGGTTAATGGATCACCATCAAAAGAGTTCTCCCCTTCGAAAGGATTAAGGCAAGGAGATCCGTTATCTCCGTTACTTTATAATCTTGTCGCAGAGTCACTGGCAAATGGCTTGGGTCTCTTCAAGGGCATCTCTATAGCAAAGAATGGTGGCCAACTAACTCATTTACAGTTCGCAGATGATACCATACTCTTTGTGGAAGGAAAAATGAATTCATTTGTTGCAATTAAAAGAATTTTGCAATGTTTCCAGCTTCTGACGGGACTGAAAATTAACTTTCATAAAAGTCATGTATATGCTTGTGCTAGCCACCTGCATGTTGCTCAAGAGGCTGCAAGTGTGTTGGGATGCAATGTAGGCACTTGGCCACTGAGGTATCTCGGGGCACCAATTGGGTTATCACCGAAAAGAAAATGCTTTTGGGCGCCTCTGATTAAAAGGTTCGACATGAAACTTGCTGGTTGGAAAGCGACCTCTTTGAACAAGGCAGGTAAATTAGTCTTGTTAAAGTCTATTTTAGATAGTCTTCCGATTTACTGGCTAAGTTTATTTAAGGTGCCGACAAGCATATGCAATAAAATTGATCAGATTAGAAGAAATTTTTTCTGGTGCAAAGGTACTAGGAAATCTATGCATTTAGTGGGTTGGAATAAAATTTCTCTCTCAAAGGAAGTGGGAGGATTGGGAGTTGGCTCTATTCAAAGAAGAAACATTGCTTTGCTTGGTAAATGGGTCTGGAAATGGATAATGCAGAGGGATAGACATTGGAATATTTGGTTGAGAGCCAAATATGATTGCAATTTAGGGGATCCTATTGAGCATTGTGCTAAAAATAGAAATTCTTCCTTTATTCTAAAGGCGATTATGGATGCAATGAACAGTACTTGGGCTTCGAACAAATTATCTTATGATACATTTTGCTGGAAAATTGGAGATGGGGTCTCGATAATTTTCTGGACAGATATCTGGTCCCCATTAGGAATCCTGAGCAAAAATTTTCATAAAATATACTCCATTTCCCTGTTCAAAGAACCAAGTCTGGCAGAGGTAAAGAATACAGTAGAGTTGCGAGGCCTTATTAGTGAAAATTTATGGAAAAGACCTCTACGTCAATGGTAGATTGAGTCTATTAATAAAATTCAGGAGGTTGTACGGGAAATTTCTCTGTGCAATAGGAAAGATCAGTTACTTTGGTCTCCAACTATGAAACCATTCACAGCTAAGGACTGTTATTCATCTCTAAGTCCTTTTGAAGATGATGCGAGATAAAAATTCAGAGTTATTTGGAGTCTTAAAGCTCCTCCAAAAGTACTAATCTTTCTTTGGAGTATGCAGAATGATGCTCTAGCGACCAACTTGCTTTTAAGTTCCAGACTTAAAGATACACATTCTACCTCTCTCTGTGAATGGTGCAAGGTTGTGGAAGAATCCCAGAAGCATTTATTCTGGGAGTGCGATATAGCCTCTAAGAGCTGGAAACTAGTAAGTCAATTGTGGGAGGTTGTTATTCCAAAAGGTGAGCTTGTGAAAATGATAAGTGCATATTTTTATTACCTATTTATTGTTTGAATTCGTATTTTAATAAATCATTTTGTTGTATTTCAGGAAATTCAAGAAAAATTGAAGAAATTTCAAAATAAAGAAATAAATGTCAAGAAAGAGAAAAAGAAGAAGAAGGACCAAAATAGAAGAAAAGAAAAATGAAGGGGGTGTGGTGCAAGGAAAAATGGAAGGCTAAGATTAAACCACACCAAACAAAAATGTATGGTGGGGATTAATCCACACTAACCCAAAAATCCCAATTTTTTCGTATAAATACCTCATTTTTTCTCTTGTAAGAGACCCCATTTTTAGGATTAGAACAAGCTTTAATATCAGTACACTTAAATTTATAGTAATTTTCTTTGTAATTTTTGTAACCATTTTAATTTTTAGTAAATAATTTTCCTGCTTTAATTTGTTTTAATTGAAGCTTAAATTCCCCTGTTTTTGGTTTTAATCGAAGCAAAACCCAGCTTAGTTTTATTTTTGGTTTAGTTTTCTTGTTTTTCAGTCCATTACACTTCTTACAAACACAATTCCCCTGCTTCTTGTTAAACCCCTTCTATCCCTATTTCACTGCAAAACACGAACTCCCATCCTCTCCTCCTCTTTTCTCTCCGTGTATAACAAACCTCTCCCCTTTTTCTTCTTGTTCGAACCAAACACTACTCTCTCCCCATCTCCTTAATCTCTCTCTCGTTATCTCCCCTCTCTCACCAAATCTCTCCGCCTCTCTCCCCTGTTCGAACCCCATCTATCCCTCACCTCTCTTCATCTCTCTCGTTACCCCGTCTCTCTCTCTCTCTCTCTCTCTCTCTCTCTCTCTCTCTCTCTCTCTCTCTCTTTCCGTTCCCCGATTTTGTTTAGCTTCAGTTTTTGCGGTTTTTGTGCTCTCTTCCGTATTTTTTACTGAGATTCACGAGTTTGTAATCGAGTTTTGATTTCTTGGTTTCGTTGTTTGTTGCTGTTTTTTTCTGAGTTGCTAAAGTTACTGTGTAATGTTCGAATTTGTTAATGTCGAGTTGGTGGTTTTTTTTACTGCTCTCTCTCTCTTTCTCTTTCCGTTCCCCGATTTTGTTTAGCTTCGGTTTTTGCGGTTTTTGTGCTCTCTTCCGTATTTTTTACTGAGATTCACAAGTTTGTAATCGAGTTTTGATTTCTTGGTTTCGTTGTTTGTTGTTGTTTTTTTCTGAGTTGCTAAAGTTGCTGTGTAATGTTCGAATTTGTTAATGTCGAGTTGGTGGTTTTTTTACTGGGTTTTGTCTTAGCTATTGTTCGAGGCCTTGAATGTGGTTTGTGGTTTTGTACTGCACTTTATGCTGTGAATTATGATGCGTTGTTGTGTAGTTCTGCTTCGATTATAAATCGCTATCTTGCTGTTGAGTTTTAGAGTTTTCTGATTTGCTGTTGTTTATGTTACTAATGCCGAATTAATGTCTGTTTAGAGTTTTCGTTTGAGGTTTTGGTCGAATGACCGTTTTGCTGTTCGCTAGTTTTCAGTCTACAGGTTGTCGTGTTCTGCACTGGTGATCGAGTTGTGCTGCTGTTGGAGTTGTAAAATGCTAGAATGTTGCGAGCCTTGTTTTTGTTGTCGAGTTTTGCCGAGTTGCTGTTTGTTTATTTCCTGAGTTCACGAGTCGTTTATTTGTCAAATGTAGCTGAATTTTTGTTCGAAATTGTTTTGCTTCGAGGAGTTTGTCACTGAGACCAAGTCTGCGTTGTGCCGAGTTCAGTTATCAAGTTTGAGTTTTTGTATTGTGCTTCCGTGTTATTTTTGCTTCGTTTGATTTACTGAGTTTGCAGCGAGTGCTGAGTTTCTGAATGCCGAGTTGGTTTTGTGTTATGTTGAGTTATCAAGTCGTCCCGGTCCTAGCCTGCGAATTCTGAATTTCTTGTGGTTTAAATTCTGGTTTTCTTCATGTTGTGTGCTGTTTTTAATTCGTTGGTTTAGTATATAGGTTACTGAGATGTTGTCAAGTAGTTTTCCGAGTTTGAGAAATTGAAACGAGTTCTTGTTTCAAAATAGGTTAATTGACAATTTGGGTCGTTAGCTAATTTACAATCTAGTTATGTTGAATTTTTCCTAAACTTTTCTGTAAATAATACTAAATTTTAAAATTCAAAAATTCAATTTATTTTTAAAAATAGAATAATTGAATTTTCTTTTAAATTTAATTTAAAATCCCTTTTAATAATTAAATAATAAAATCCAGAATTTACAAAAATCCCAAATTATTCTAATTCGCCTAAATTAAAAGTTAAGGATCGCGAAATAAATATTATTCCCTGTGGATCGAATCATAAATACTAAAACGAGATCGTGCGCTTGCGATATTAAATTGTTTATTTACGGCACATCAGAAAACCTTCTCAATTTTCAAAATCCCGTGTTTGAAATTAGCTTGGGGAATTACAGTTGCTGCAACTTTGTGGTCAATCTGGTTAGCTAGAAACCAATTATGCTTTGAAGGCTCTAAAATTAAGTTTGAAATGCTGAAACATCTTATTTTGTATAGATCGTTCAGCTGGGCTTCGAGTGTGAATCTGGTTCATAAAGACAATTTCAGCATCTGGACAATTAATCCAGTGGGATTAATTCTAAGTCACAATAAAAAAGCAAAGCATGAGCTCTTCAGAAACAACAAGGGATGGGTATGATTCATAGATGGTTCTTGGCATAATCATAAAGGGAAGAGTACTTCAGGTATCGGTGGTTATGTGGTAGATAGCGAGGGCAACTTTTGTTTTGTATTTTCTGGGCCGTCTCACTCGAACTCTCCCATAGAATCTGAATTTCTAGCATTATCCTTTCTGATAGACAACCTGAATGACAGTAATGGTAATCATGGTAAGTCGATGCTCATATACTCTGACAGCGAAGAATTAGTGAGAACCTTTTGTCAAATGAAAATCTCAAGAGAAATGCCTTGGTACATGAGCTCTGAGATGTTCGAGGGATTAGTAAAGGCTAAAATTGAAGTGCAAAAAATAGCGCGAATTTTAAATTCAAAAGCTGATGAACTAGCTCGTGAGGGAGCTAATAGAAAGAAGATGCTTTTTGCTTGGTGTTAGTGTGATTTAGGCGTAAAATATTTGTGTGTGGGCCTTCTACCTAGCTCTAAAGTATTAAATTGTGCTATGGTGAATGGCCCTTTTGGTAGACAGGAATTTTGATATGACGATATGGGACTTGGTCCCTTGGATCCTTGACTCCAGTCTATTAGGGAGGAAGATATGGTTGCTGCAGTTGTTGAAGAGGAAGCAGATGTCTTGGATGAGGTCTAGATGATCTAATGCTTACTAAAGGGTTGTCTCTGAGTATCTGAAATGTGGTTTTTTGTGGGTACGGAAGGTAGTAAGTATTAGTAATAATTTAGTGGTCATAGTCTTACTGTTTGTTTTTATAGCCTTCCCAATTGTAGTAAGCTTCCAGTGGGTCTTTAACCTATAATCCTTTTGTTCTATTCTAGTGGGTCTTCTAAGTTCTAGTACGATTTAGGTCTTATGGGTTTACTGGTTTGTAGTGGTTTGGCGGTGCGTTTTACATAATGGCCGCATGTAATGATGTTCTGAGCTTTGGCCAGTAATCTATTTGCTTTTCAAAAAAGAGATTCGGCGATTGAGACTATTTTGGTTGTGCAGCGACCAAACTAAAAGACCAAACCAAAATTATGAATAACATCTCGTTTACGCTTATTATATTTAAGGATATAATGAAATTCTTTAATTACAATTGGAATATATGAGTCCTAAAATATTAATTGTTTACACTAGTGTTCTACCCGTGCTACGTACCAACCGATAAATTGTATTAATTAATATAAATATATTATTTTAATTTTTATTTAGAAAAAATATAATTTTATTGGAATGTTAATTATCTTAAGTATAAAATTATTTATCCGTGAATTCATACCAATTGAATTAATATTAATATTATGAACCAATCATCAAAACAAATACAACCCTCGTTGAAAAGTTCAAAATCCATCTTTATTGTTTTTTTAAATTTAGCTTTCATTTTATTTCTCTCTTTGTTAGAGAATATTTCTACGTATCATGTTAAAAAAAATTTCACCCATATTCTGAGAATTTGGTATATTTATTCAATATCGAATCCTTAAAATATTATTATATTAATTTCATTGAAAATATTTGTATGGTCGTGGTTAATTTTTCGATTGCATATTAAAAATGTATAGAAACTTAATTCTCACGACTCCAAAAAATCATTAGATTGTCTATCAAAAAAAGGTTGCATGTTTCAGCGATTTGAGAAAGGATATCTATTGTGCAAGATACATGAAACGAACATAGTTATAACAATAGAAACTTTCATCTAATTTAGTTTCCTATGTGATTGTTCAATATCATTTTTACAAATTATATGTCCTTTTATTAATGAATTGATTTACTATAAAAAAATAAATATTATCAACTAACCAAACAAATTCAATATATCGCGCTCTTGGAGTAACGTATGATTGTTAGATTTTATGGTTATTGCCCTTAGCTTATTTGTAAAGACAATTTAAAATGTGCATTTTCAGTTTGGAAGTTTGTATTTTGGTTTTTTTTTATTCTTTTCTAGTAACACATGGAATAATAAATTTTAGTTTTCTTTTATTCTTAAAATAAGACATATGAAAATGAGTATCACCTATCTTTTTTAATTTGACTAACTTGTGAAAATAAGCTACTGTCCATAAAACTGAAATCAAGTATGTAATACATAAACAAATAATCACATTGTTATATATGTGTTCTTGTAATCTAGAAATTGGGTTAAATAACATGAAATTCATTTTTCCTTTAACAGTGAGTATATTTTTCCGACATATATAAGAAGAAATAGCTTATGTAGACCTGACAAATCATTTTGTACATTCATGACATGTACTTTAGGGTCTTGAATGAAAATTACATGATATTAAATCGTGTACCCGAAATTAGAACACAAAATGACACTAAATTACACAAATTTTTTCGTGTACACGAAATGAAATGAGATACGCGAATAGAAAAAATATGACAATTACATGAAATATTACTATGTATCCAAGTTATGTAAATAAATAATTATATGTCTTAGAATAACATTGAGATGTTACAAAACAAAACTAAGAGTAGTATGCATGGTGTAAGTCTCCCAAACAAAATGAAACCCTTCTTTTTATTTTTTCTTATTTCTCGTTAACAAATATCTCTATGTAGAATCTTTCTACCAAGTTATTGAGTTTTCTTAGCCATATTTTATGCTTTGTTGATATTAAAAAAATATAACCAACCAACCAAGCAAATTCAATATATGCTCTTAGGTTAAGATATGGGAATTGATACTATTACTTTAATTCAAGAATACAAAATTCAAAAAGGCACCCTTTTATTAAAAACATTATATAATTTTAAGTGTATCAACCTTTTTAATTATCATTATTAATAATTTATATAACAAAAACCGTAGCTTCTCTCTCTCTCTCTCTCTCTCTCTCTCTCTCTCTCTCTCTCTCTCTCCACCTTTCCCAAAAAAAGCTAAACTAAAGTTTAGGAGCTTATATCAGGTTTTTAAGTTTTTTTATATATTTTTTCTTGATTTTCTTTTTTTTTTTCAATAAATATATCATAGAGAGTCTAGTACCCCGTTGCCCGTTGGTGGATTTTATCTACCAAAATATTAGATTTTGTACTATCTCCTTGTAAATGATAAGCCTCATTTTCTTTTCCTTGATTTTACTTTGGCTTTCAATAAATATCTCTATTTATTGAGAGCCTAATATCCTGTTCGTGAATTTTGTCTACCCATATATTAGATTTTGTTATATTAGTTCATTGATTTGGATAGTACAGAATCACAGTTCTGGTCGGTTGTTTGAATACGTTCGGACAAATCAGATATATATACTCCTCACGTTTATAACAAATTGTTAGATTATCTTGTTGAAAAGGCTGTATAAATTAGTGATATAAGCGAGGGACGTACCATAATTGAAGATCTGTTCAATGATTGGATAAAGGAAATTAGTGATCTATTTTACTATGTATTTGTTCATTTTTAATTATTTTTGTAGATATTGTATGCCCTTTTATTGATGATTTTTGCAGGTTTGATTATTTTTGTGGACGACATATGTCCTTTTACTGATGAATTAATTATCTATAAATACATAGTGATTTATAAGAAAATTTTTGCTAAATTGACCAATTTATTATGGAAATATTCACTAACAATATTTTCATTGACTATGTAATATTTTTTATTTTTTGATTGATAATTTATACACCAAATAATGTACAGTAGTATTTAGAGAAAATGACCAAAATAACACAAAAACACCACCCAGCTGCCCAAAATAACGATTCGCGCGAATAATGCCCAAAATAACGACGAGACTACGCATTGGCGGTCTGCGTAGCCGTGATACACATTTTCAGATTGCGCATCTGGGGTAACGCATCTCCCAGATGCGCAATGAAGTCAGGTGACGTCATTATTACACTTGCAGTTCCGGAGCTCCGGCGAAGAAAAAATCGCCATTGCAATCGCCTCCTTCCGTTCTCCCACATCCAGCAACCTCCAATCCTTTTGAGAACATCAAAATGATGGCCGAACCTTTCTCTCCCCTTTCCCCAGATTTTTAGCTGTTGTTTGGCCCCGCAGGGGCGTGTATAAGTAAATCTGAAAAACTAATCAAAAAAAGCTTCGATTTAGGGCTTATTAATCCTGCAAACCAAATTGAAAACAAATGGTACATGCTTGTAGAGGGGGAGAAGATGATCAGTTTCGTATGTAGTATGCAAGTGAAAGATGTCGGAAAAGGACCGAACGAATAGGTCAAAATATGATCGGAAATCGTCACCGGTCGAAGGCTGGGAAGACGATGAACAGTAATTACCATACGCATCTTCAAGATGCGTATCATCTCCCACGCATGATCAACATGCGTAACCCCAGTACTGTTCAATAAACCCAAAAACGAATTTTACACAATCCACGAATGTGTGGAATGCGTATATCATGACTACGCAATTTGCAGATGCGTAGGCCCTGTACGCATGCCGCCAATGCGTAGTCATTTTGTTATTTTGGGCACCTTTTCCGGAATTCGTTATTTTGGGCACTAAACTTTATAATTTGGTTATTTAGTAAGAGTATATTTTTGGGCCTTTCAAAAAAACGAGTTTTTGAATATATGGATTTTATCCAAGCTATTTAAAATTTGTTCAAATTCGATTTTGTAGTGTTGGCTTATATGCATTTATAATTAATTTTATTAACAAATTATGAATAAATATATTTTTGAGCTTATAAAAAAAATAAAACTTTTGAAGGTATGAATTTTATCCAAGTTATTTAAAATCTGATTTCAAATCCGATTTTTTTTCCAGATTTTTAGTTAAGTTAGATTATAATTATTTAATATCGATTATAATTGTACAATATATATTATAAAAATCAATTTATAATGTATGATAATATGATTGTGATTAACTTTATATTAAAATAGTGGTTGATTAATGAATGATTAATTATGAAATTTAATTTTAAATATATAATAGTATATCGTGATTGATTTCAAACTAAAATTGTGATTTTCTAGTAAATATTTTTTGATTTAAAAAATATGTATATATGGATATGTTTAATAAAATCATTATTTTATTTAAATTAGAAGTGTTAACTAACCGTGGTTAAAGAGGTAGGGTGAGATTGTAAATAAGGAAAATTCTTAATATAACATGATTTGTCTAAAATTTAGGAATTAGCTCTGATTGATTCTAAAATAATTCATAATTTTCTGATTGGTTAACTGCACATTGGTAGACTCTGGTATTATAATAAAGGATGGATTTTATCCAATTTATTTAAATTATGATTTCAAATCCGATCTTTTCAGATTTCTAGTTGAGTTAGATTATAATTATTTAAAATCGATTATAATTGTACAATATATATTATGAAAATCAATTTATAATGTATGATAACATGATTGTGATTAACTTTATATTAAAAAAGTGGTTGATTAATGAATGAATAATTATAAAATTTAATTTAAAATATATAATAGTATATTGTGATTGATTTCAAATTAGAATAGTAATTTATTTAATAATCTTTTTTTGATTCAGAAAATATGTATTTATGGATATGTTAAATAAAATCATTTAAATAAAATCGTTATTGTATTTAAATTTGAAGTGTCAGGTAACCATGGTTTTTTTTTTGAAAAGAGGTAACCATGGTTAATGAGGTATGGTGATAATGTAAATAAGGAAAAGTCTTAATGTAACATGATTGGTCTAAAATTTAGAAGTCAGCTCTAATTGGTTCAAAAATAATTCTTAATTTCTGATTTGTTAACTACACATGGCTCCTTTTTTGATATCTACAATTATATTAATTTTTTTATATTTATATGTTTTTAATTTACAATTCAAATTTTTGTTTAAAAAAATTGATATATATATATATATATATATATATATATATATATATATATATATATATATATATATATATATATATATATATATATAAGATTTTGCACGTTGAATTTAATATTTGTGCTCTATCTTGAATTCTTAAAATTTGATTTAAACGATTTATAGCCCACATGAAATTAACAAAATAATCTTTAATTTAATGATGGTTTAACAAATATTTTCCAATTAAAACTACGCAGAAACAAAATAAAGAAAAAATTGAAGATGTTTTACGTTGAAAATTCTATTCGATTTATGAATCAACTTATATTTCGTTTTAATTATAAAAATGCCCTTTTATTATTTGAATAGTTCTGCTAACAACCAAATACAGTTTTAATAATAAGTGTAAGAGTGATTTTTGTCTAAAACTATTGTAGTCGTTAATCTGATCATCAGTACGACAAAATAAATAAGAACTGTTAGATCATAAAATAAATAGATGAAAAACGTTGGATCTATCATAATAAATATTTTATATTTTAACTTGTTGACTATAAAGTGTATGTATATTGAAATACGAAAAAGTGTATGTCAATGATTTAAATTATATATAATTTGGTTTTCTACATTGAATAGGATTATCAATGTAGGTCATCTACACAGAATAGGATTAATATAAAAATTCATAATTATATTTTCTCTTGAGATTCTTGGTGTTTCCATTTCTATAATAATTGTTAAATCATCACTAAATTAAAGATAATTTTATAAGCTTCATGTGGGCTGTAAAATCATCCAAATCTAATTTCTAGATCTCGAGATAGAGCCCAAATAGTAAATATGAACTTTTTATAAAATTAATAATAAAAAAATAATATTCAACTGTATCCCTTTTTAATTATATCATTTTCATATTATAATTTTCTTTTTAAAATTCAATTCTAGTATAACCTTTTTAATTATATCCTTTTTAGATTATAATGTTTTCTTTTTAATATGATATAATCTTGATCGTCTATTTTAAAAAATATTAGATTCGACTGTTGAGATTATTTTGGTAGTATAGTGACCAAAATTATGGATAAGATCCCTTTTACGTTTCTATTAATTATCTGTGCTCTATCTTGAATTCTTAAAATTTGATTTGGACGATTTTACTGCCCACGTGAAATTAACAAAATAATCTTAAATTTAGTTATGGTTTAACAATTATTTTCCAATTAAACCTACGCAAAATTAAATTGACGATTTTTTACGTTGAAAATTCTATTTGATTTATGAAATCTAATTATAATTGGTTTTGATTATCAAAATCCCTTGTAATTGTTGTTGAGTATTGAATATACCAAAGAGAATACAGAGGGGGGGTGAATGGATTCTCTAATTTTTCTTCGAATCTGCTTAGTGGTGTATGTGGTAAAGTATGTGCTTTGTGCTTAAACAAATACGAGTGCGGAAATATAAGACACAACAACACAGTACTCACTTTAATCTAATATTTTATTAGATCAAAATGTTGCTACAACCTGAGAACACAAGTTCGTATTCTAAGCTTCTTTCTCGGAGAGATGTATTTTCTGAATGTGTATCTTGCAAAGCTTAACTACTAGAGAAGTGAGGTTGTACTCTTATAGACATGAGTACACCCTACTTACTACAAATAAGGTTACAGGATAAATTACTTTCTAGTATGTCTATCCTTTTTGAGTAACATCCAAACGGCTTGAGATTTGACTTCCTTTAACTCTGTTCAGATCCACTTCTTTAGCAGTTTGTCTCTTGAAACATCTCTCTAAGCTTCTTTGTAGTATTTCCAAAAACACTTTACAGTACTGTGGTCCTGAAAGCGTTTTGGCTTGCTGCAGGTTTCTAACTTGTACAATTCTTCAGTATTTTATCTCCAAGACTGTATTCGAGAAGTAACTGAGTGATTGATTCGAGAACTAGAATTGACTTGATAGATAACTCTGAGTTCTCGAATACTGTATAATTATCATATTGAATAACTTCACGAATTAGTCTTTTCTCCAGGAATCCTTGAGTTGTCTAATAGAACACTTGACTTATCGAATCCCTGAGATGTCGAGTAGCTTATTGAGTCCTTGAGATATCGAATACAACTTTGACTTGTCGACTCTTAGAGAACTCAAATACCACTTTGACTTGTTGACTTCTTGAGTTCTCGAATAGAGTATTAGACATGTTGAATCTCTAAGTTATCGAATGACATTTTGACTTGTTGACTTCTTGAGTTCTCGAATAGAGTATTAGACATGTCGAATCTCTGAGTTATCGAATGACACTTTGACTTGTTGACTTTCAGAGATGTCGAACAGTGTCTTTACAGATATCGAATCCTGGACTAGTCGAATGCTAGACTTCTTGAATATGACAAACATACTTCTCGAATTGGTACTTAGGCAAATCTTCATTCTTCAAATTTCAATTGTGTTTATTTTGACAGTCTTGATCTTCAAGCTTGAGGCATGATCCTTGGAACTTCTTTCAAGCATTATTCTCTGACTTTTAATTACAGTTACACAGATAGAAATTGATGCCTTTTACACGTACTATAACAAGTAGAAACTCTACAACCAGAGGTTCCCTCAGTTAAGAGGTCATGTAAGTAATGCATAGCATTACAAACAATTAGGCTTGTTATTAGATATATACAGGCATGCCTCTGTAACTAACAATCTCCCCCAAATTGTGAGTAAGACCTTTAGTCACAATTTCATGTCTGATAACAAGCCTAACATACATAAAGATAGAACATTAACAGTACATGTATGAATTTTGATAGACATCATGGATAGAACTACAAGGTGTGTGATCTTACAGACTATGATGAAATACTAGCCTTTGTCATTTGATTCCATCTCCATTGCTTTGGCTTGTAGATCATCATATGCCTTCTGTTTCCTTTCTTTTTCCTTCCTTGCACTCTCATCCATAGCCCTTATGATCTCTGCCATAGCATCCAGTTCTTCAATCAGAATTGAGTTTTTGAAGTCTTCAAGTACTGGTTCCAGAATGTTTGAAGGGTAGTGATTGAGTAGGTTCATTCTTATATTGACCTGATCTCCATTTCTTTTCCTATACTTCACCATATAGGGTTTAACTGAACTCTACACAATCCTTTTGCCCTTAGCTTTTCTGCTTCAACTTCCAGCCTATCTAGCTCCTTCTCCCTTTCTAGCCATTTCTCAAAGCACCCCTTTCTTATCTTCTCATCATAGTCTCTCTTCATTTTCATAAAGTCAATCAACTCCAGCTTCCATACCCTCTCCACCTTGTCTTTAGAATCCAACATTGCAATAATTCTTTCTATGTCATATAGATTGCCCCAATTGTGACATCCCCTTGTTTGAATTTCTTCTATCTTCCATTAGTGTATTTGATTTCAAGGCAGTCATTCATAATGGCAACATGGTAGATTCTTTGAGCTCTTAGAAATTGCAGTTGGTCTTCATCAAAGTCTTCATCTAGTGGTTGGAGTTTTAATCCTGGAATAATGGTTAGGGCCCTTGATTTAGATGGCTTCACTCTTCTTGCAGCTTGTTTGAACTTGGTCTTTTTCACTTGGTTGATTGGCAGAAACTTGTGACCTTTGCTTCTTGACCATTGTAGTATACCATTAGCAGTTTTCTTTTGGAAACATACAAATGGTTTCTTGTGTTGACTCTTCTCTTCTTGAAGTGGCAAAACAGTTGCAGAAGCCATAGATGTAGATTTTGGTAGGTCATTACTAACTGTATTCACCCTAGACTTAGAGTCTTGTGTTGTGGTGAGGTTACTGTTAGTAATGCCTAGGACTTGCTGTTTTCCACTTTTCCTCCATCTTTTCCATCATCTCCCTTCTTGTTCTTATCATCTTTCCTTTCTTATCTTCATCATATTTATTACTCATGTGATGTCTTCTTCTCCCATCACTTTTATCTTCACCTTCATCATCCTTATTCCTCCTTGCTTTAGCCATCTCTGGGACAGAGCCAGTTGCTATGAAAGTTCTGAGAATATGCAATGCTTCCAACTCTTCAGCAGTTCTTATCCCATTCTTCTTTTGCAGTTGATCAATGATGTCAATTATAAGTCTATGATTTTTAATAGTGAGATCCTTGGGAATGACCAGCTGATTGACATCTTCTATCTTTGTACCAGACTGATAGAGAATGGTTCTTGGATTAATGCACACTTCAGGCAATCTAGCTTGTTGACCATTCCTAAGATCAGAGTATAAGCTCTTGTTGTTTTCTCCCTTCTTTTCAATTAGCTCCAAGATAACATCAATCTCTGTGAATTTTATAACCTTCAAGGTGTCATAAGATAGATGCCATATTTTGCCATTTGACACCATCATAATCTCCTTGAGAAAGATTTGATTTAGCTTTCTTGGTATCACTGTCAGATATTTGATTTGATCTTTAAGGCTCCTTCTGTACAGCAATGTATCTCCTCCAACCTTTGCCTTTGAGGCTTGCAGAAAATTCAAGAATGCAACATCATGATAAATCTCTAAATTTGTTACTTCTATTAGCTTGGCCTCTATAACCACACTAACTTCAACCGGCTGATCATCTTCAGTTTTAGAGGATGGAGGTTTGTCAGATGGCATACTCCCTGCAACCACTGCAGTAGTGATAGTTTGCTTTTGGCCACTTGGAGTAGTGATGTACACAGGTGGTAGAGTAACAACTGGCAGAGAAGATGGAGGTTCATCAATTTTAGCTTTCCCTTTGCCTTGAACATGAGTTGTAGATTTTGAAGTTCTTGGTTGACCACCCTCAGTTATGACAATGCCTTTCTCCTTAGGTTTCTCCTCCTTAGGCTTCTCCCCCTTAGGTTTTGAGTTCATTAAGGTCCTCTTCTCCCCCTTAGGCTTGTTGTCAGGCACAGAGACTTTGGTAGGGGCCTTTGGTTTGGAAGAGGTGGGATTGACAGATTCATCAGGCAGAGGGAGTCCCGTGTGCTTCATCATAGCAGACAACATCAGTTATTGGTGAAGAAGAACTTCGGCTGTAGTGGTGGCTTGAGTGTCCAACTTGTCAGTAAGAGTTGCAACTGTGTCTGTAAGCTGAGCATTTGACTGTTTGAGTGAGCTCACTTTCTTTTCAAGAGTATCCACCTTGGTGAACAACCCAGAGGCTTTAAATCCAGAAAGAGATTGTTCCTTGAGTCTCTGCACTTCAAACTTTGACATGTCATGGAGAGGGACTTCAGTCACCAATTTATCACCATATTGGTTGGCAAAGAGAGTCCTAAGTACTGCATTGGCATCAATTATCTGATTAGAGAGCTTTTCCATTTGAGTATCCATATTCTTGACAGCACCTTAGACTAAGACCAATTAATTATCCATCTTAGTGCAGGTGGTTTTGCATTGTTGAATGTCCTTGATGACTGAGTTGAGAGAAGGGAACTTGGAAGCAAAATCCCTTTTTATGTCATTCACTTCCTTGGTTGTGGCTGCACACACTTCATTGATTTCTGTCTTAAGGTCCTTGCCAAGATAGTGTGCAGCTTTCAAAGTTCCCTTGTAGGTATCATTGACAGCTTCATACACCTCACCAAGGGTTAGAGATTTGGAATTGGACCCTAATGAGGTGATGTACTCTTCTCTGGGGAATTGAAGACCTTCTGAGAGTGCAATGTCATAAGTACCTTGCAGCCAAACATCTACATTACCATCTCTTTCAGCCTCATCTGCTATTTTCTCCTTTTGCATCTCCACATCTTCTTTATAACATAGCAGAATGGCTTCATAGTCTGGATTTGGCATGTCTGCAGTGAGTAAATTTTGAGCAATTTTGGTGAACTCAGGAATCTGATCCACAATTAAGTTTTGAAGAGCTTCAACCATCAATTATTGTGGAACAGACCCTGATCCTGAAGCACTGTCATGTTGCACAGGCTTCAGCCATTGGGACATGAAGTTAGAGCTAGAGCTAGGCAAGCTAGACTCCTCAGTTATAGATGCAACTTCTATAACCGGATGGAAAGACTCTACTACTGTTGTCTCCACATAAGTGGGATGGATTACAACAGTAGTTGACACAGGCATAGAGTCTCTAGTGAAAACTAGTGAATCCTCTGTGTTTGTGATGGTGTCATTAGGATATGCCCCAGCTTGCATTCCCTCACCATCTAAATGTGGTTCCTAGGTGGTGAGCAAAGTGTCATGCACTAGGTCACTTGAATCCATTGGATCACCAAGAGAAAAGGATTCTTGGTGATCAATACCTCGCTCCTCAATTGCTTGAGTTGCAGGCTCCAAAGAAATTTCAGTATTAGATTCTGGAAGAGAAGTGTCTTTCGGAGTAGATTTTGGCAACTCTCCCTGAGAAATAGAGAGAGTTTCAAGTGTGATGTGCTCTCCACTCATTGTATTGCCATCCTTATCACTCCTTTGTGCAGACTCCATACAAGATTGTGCATTGGGGAGAATGCTTGATTCTATAGATGCACCCTGTTAAGAGAGTACATCTAGTGAGCTGTTTGCCCATGATTTTACAACTTCAGCCATTTGAGTGACTGAAGAGGTGGTTTTCTTTGCTTTCTTCTTCTTTGGCTTCTTTAAAGGTGACACAGGTGCCTCACTTTCTAAGCCTAATTCAGCATTCAATGCTAATTCTATTAGCATTTCCAAGGGTTCAAAGGCTATCTCCTTTCTCTTCTTTTTACTAACATCACCCTGTTGAGAGAGTGATGCAGTTGGCTCTGTGTTTGGTATAGTGTTTGTTTGAGGGGGTTGGTTAGCAGGCCCTGGGTTAGCATTTTGTTCAACTTTCCTGGGACTAGCTAACTCAGATTTGGAGGCAAATATTGGCATGTTGTGGGGGTAAGACTCAAATAGCCTCTGCATATGAGGGGTTATTACAAGTCTAACATCCACATCATTCCTAGTGTCCAAATTACCAAAAATGAGTTTGGTCATGGACCTAGGGTAGCCTATTCTAGTTTTATCTAAACCAGGTAAATCAGTCAATTTCTTATCTAAGTAATTAAGTACAGACTGAATGAATCTGGGAAAGAAAATATCATTACCTCTCTTGGTTGTGTTCTTACCAAGTTTTCCATAGAGCTCCTGCATTATGAGCTTTCCAACATCTATTTTTCTGTCAAAGGCCAATGAGTACCCTATCTGTTGAACAGGTGCGCTCAATTGGTCATAACTGGATTTCCTTCCATTGAATACGTGCAGGAGTGTGGCAAACACAAAACTCCACTCTTTCCTCAAATGCGCCCTTTTCAGGCTTCCAACCTTGATAGTGTCTGAGTACCTTATTAGGTCAAAGAACTCCACCAGTTGATCATCTGTTACTAGACCGTTATATTCATTCTGGTGAAGATCCAAGGCCTTGCTCATGTCCTCAGAGGTGATGTTGAACTCTTTACCCAGAACCTTGCAGTTTATGACATAGCCCAGACTGCCATCTTCAAGAGCAACAATTTCAGTAATTGCAGTGCTCCAAAACTGTTCTAGAATGTCTAGATACAGAATTGGGTTGGCCGTAAGTGCTCCTTTGATATACGATTCAGACATCCACTTGACAAAACACTTGTAATTGGCATTTGGAGCTTCGACATCACTTGAGAGAGCGATGAAGTTTGTGTTGAATTTCACGGTTGCCATTGATACAGAGAAAAGGGAGAAGAGAATGAAGGTCGAAGAAGAAATTTAGCCTTTTGAGATTAGGGTTTTCAGGGGTTTTGGAACATTAGATGCTTGAGAAATCGAATGAAATGAATCGAATAGATGTAGAATTGTATAAGTATGAAGTACTTGAATTGTCTATTAGATATATGTTTTGTATCAACAAGTCAGGAATTCGAGAAGTAGAAACCAACTATTCGATAAGTCAAGAAAGGCTTAATTGATATCTCAAGCAGTTTGTAACTCACAACTGGCAGTTTATCGAACTTAGAAGTAATTCTAAATTAAATAAAATATGTTTTTATGAGTGAATTAAAATTTTAGACAAAAATCCAAAAACGGTTGAAATACAACGAGAGTGCAGCTTTTTCAAATGATTTGAGAACTTAAATACAGTATTCGTGAACTCAGTCATTAGAGAACTCAATTACCATATTTGAGAAGTCAAGCATGCCTCAGTTCGATATCTCTAAAAGGCTCTGTTCGAGAACTCGAGAGTGCTCCAAAGAGACTTGTTCGAGAAGTCGAGCAGTGAATCATTAGAGAAGTCTGACTTATCGAAATATTCTTTTCACTCATAAAAAATTCAATTTTCACTATTTTTTAAAAATTCACCAGACATATTCAATGAAGAATATTCTAACAAATTAAATAGTGATTTTCTTAAAATCTCATAGAAATTTCAAGTTGATATAATATGATTTTTCAACAT
This sequence comes from Saposhnikovia divaricata, assembly GCA_036435485.1. NCBI lineage: Eukaryota > Viridiplantae > Streptophyta > Magnoliopsida > Apiales > Apiaceae > Saposhnikovia > Saposhnikovia divaricata. Next base: position 55,456,358 of record CM071598.1, read on the forward strand.
ATGCAACAGATTTGAAATATTTATAAATCATATTTCAGCCAACACTTACCTCAAAAATATTGAGCATTTAGATAAAGTAAGTGTTTACTGCTGCAACAATCTAGTTGACATTTTCACTTAGCCAGATTCTGAAGAATTCAGCATTCCAATCTCACTAACCAACCTTGTGAAGGTGGCTTCATCCAATGGCTTAGTGAATATATCAGCTAATTGTTTATCTGTGGAGACATAATGCAACTCAATGGTTCCATTAGTTGCATGCTCCCTAATGAAATGATATCTGATGTTAATGTGCTTTGTTCTAGAATGATTGGCAGGATTGGCAACTATAGAGATTGCACTTGTGTTGTCACACATGATTGGAATTCTTTTCAACACAAGTCCATAATCTCTAAGTTGATTTCTAATCCAAAGCACTTGAGCACAGCAAATTCCAACAGCTATGTATTCAGCCTCAGCTGTGGAAGTTGACACAAATTGTTGTTTCTTGCTGTACCAATAGACTAACCTTTGTCCAAGAAACTAGCAGCTACATGAGGTACTTTTCCTATCCACTCTGTATCCAGCATAATCAGCATCAGAATAACCAACCAGATTGAACCCTGTGTCCTTAGGATACCATAAACCCAAGTTTGGAGTGCCCTTCAGATATCTAAAGATCCTTTTAATAGCAATCATATATGATTCCTTTGGATTTGACTGAAACCTTGCACACAGACATGTAGCAAACATGATGTCTGGCCTACTTGCAGTGAGATAGAGTAGAGAACCAACCATGTCTCTGTAGACTGAGATATCTACCTTCTTGCCCTTAGCATCTTCATCTAATTTGGTGGCAGTGGCCATGGGTGTCTTAGCAGGTGAGCAGTCTTCTAAGTCAAACTTCTTCAATAAATCCTTGATGTACTTGGTTTGACTAATAAAGATACCATCCTTCCTTTGACTAACTTGTAACCCAAGAAAGAATGTCAACTCTCCCATCATGCTCATCTCATATATGCTCTGCATGAGCTTAGAGAATTTCTCACACAACTTCTCATTTATAGAACCAAATATGATATCATCCACATAGATCTGAACTAGGATAATATCATCACCATGCTTCTTGTAAAATAGTGTCTTGTCCAATGTGCCTCTAGTGAATTATTTTCAAGAAGAAATTGTGATAAAGTGTCATACCATGCCCTTGGAGCCTGCTTAATTCCATACAATGCCTTAAGCAATCTGTAGACAAATTCTGGGAAATGTGGATCCTCAAAGCTAGGTGGTTGTTGCACATATACCTCTTCTTCCAACTCTCCATTCAGAAATGCACTCTTGACATCCATTTGATAGACTTTAATATTTGAATGGGCACCAAATGCCAAGAATATTCTGATGGCTTCCAATCTAGCAACAGGGCAAATGTCTCATCATAATCAATGCCTTCCTATTGAAAGTATCCTTTTGCAACTAACCTTGCTTTGTTTCTTACAATTACACCATCTTCATCCATTTTATTTTTCAGAACCCATTTTGTTCCAACTATGGTTCTGTTCTTTGGTGCAGGCACAAGTTCCCATACTTTGTTTTTTTCAAATTGATTCAGCTCCTCTTGCATAGCAATAATCCAATCTAGATCCAACAGTGCATCATCAAGTTTCTTAGGCTCAATCTGGGATAGAAAGCAACCATAGAGACACTCATTTTGAGTTGCTCTCCTAGTCCTCACTTCTGCATTTGGATCTCCAATAATTTGCTCTACAATGTGTGATCTATCCCATTTTCTTGAATGCTCAGTCTGATTTCTCAACCTTGAGGTTGCTTCATCATCCAAGTCATGATCATTTTCATTTCCTCCCCCTGTGAAGTTGCCACTATTCACAGGTGTGTCTTGGATGCTTGTGTCTTCATTGTTGATTGGCACAAATTCTTCTCTTGCTTCATCATTCACTGGAATTTGTTGAATTGTAGTCTCAACTTCTGTTTCAATCTCTTCATCGGAATCATCTAGATTTTCAAACCTGAATGGATCTTTATCTTCATCATTGGCTTCTTCTAATCTAGGTAGTTTGCTGTCATCAAAAGTCACATCTGTGCTTTCCATAACTTTATTTTGACTGATGACATAAACTTTGTATGCAATTCTTTCCATAGAATAGCCAAGAAAAATTCCCTCAAATGCCTTTGTATCAAACTTCCCAACATATTCTGAATTATCTTTCAACACAAAGCATTTGCTTCCAAAAGTATGAACATACTTTAGAGTAGGCTTCTTTCCAGTCATCAAATTGTAAGGTGTCTTTCCAATATTTTTGTTGATGAGGGTTCTATTCTGGATATAGCATGCAGTGCTCACAGCTTCAGCCCAAAAACATGTAGGCATCTTTGCATCAAGTAACATTGTTCTAGTAGCTTCAATCAGAGTTCTATTCTTTCTCTCAACAACTCCATTTTGTTGTGGAGTCCTTGGAGCTGAGAATTGTTGAGAAATGCCATTATCTTTGCAAAATGCTTCAAGTAAAGCATTTCTGAACTCTGTTCCATTATCACTTCTCAATGCAATCACACTTGCATTGTTGGCCTTTGCTTCCTTATCAATTTTCTTTATGTGCTCAATGATCACTTGTGGAGCCTCATCCTTTGATGCTAGAAATTCCAACCCTGTATACCTTGTGTAGTCACCAACCATCACTAGGTCATACTTCTTTCTTGAGAGTGACATAATATTGACAGGCCCAAATAAATCCATATGAATTAATTGCAGGGGCTTGGTGATTGATGTCACTGTCTTTGACTTGTGGCTTGACCTTTTCTTTTTTTCCCTTTTGGCAAGCCTCACACACTCCTTCTTGACAGAACTTAAGTGTGGGCATACCTCTCACTAACAGGCTTCCCTTCCTTACTCCAGATAGAGTAAGATCACCAATCTTTTTGTAGGAGATCAAACATTCATCTTTGTCAAAATTTACCTTGAATCCTCTATCAGTAAACTGACCAACACTTAGCAGATTATGCTTGAGTCCCTTGACTAGTGCTACATCTTCAATGATGACATTTGCAACTTTCAACTTGCCATATCCCAGTGTGTTACCCATGCTGTCATCTCCAAAAGCAATCATTGGGCCAGCCTTCTCCTCATACTGTGATAGCAGGGCCATATCACCAGTCATGTGATTTGAGCATCCACTGTCCAAAATCCACATGACTTTCTTTTCATTTTCTTTGCCCTGGAAACACAAAGTTATTACTTCTCCTTTGGTACCCAAACAAGTTTGGGTCCACTTGGCTTAGAAACAAATTTATCAAAAACAACATGCTTATTAACTTTCTTAGGACTAGTCTTCTTGTCACTGTTAAAAGTCTTAGAAACTGAGTTCTCAGACTTAGGTGACAGAGGTACCTTCCTAGCTCTAGGAGGACTTGAAGACTCTGACCTTGTGTAGTGTGTGTGTGTGTGAATGTTGTGACTTATACAGCCATCCATGAATTTTCTTCTCAAATTAATATAGTTGGTCATCACATTCATGTTACATGGCATACAGTCAAGTTTATCACAAAATGGTGAATCTCTATGTCTTAAAGGCACAGAGCAATCATAGAAAGGCTTATCTATACTACCAGTTGGTTTCCTGCATGGATTTGTTAAATGATTAGTGCTAAAACAGTTTTGACAGACTTTTCTAGGGGCATTTGGCACATAAGCATAATTGTTATTCTTGTTTATCCCTAGTTTGCCATTCCTGTTTTATTTCTTATCAGCCACTTTCTTCTCAGATTTATTTTTCCCAGCTGAAACAAATTTCACAAACTTCTCCGGTCTAGGTCTACTTCCTACTGGCTTCTTGGCTTTTGCCTTGACACTCTCACTCTTAGAGGATGCTGGTTGTTCACTAGACATCATTCAACATTTGCTTAATGAGTAAGGCATCCTCATCAATTTCAAATGTTGGTTCTTTAAAAATTGGAGACTCAATCTTTTTCAAAATGTGAGGCACTTCCTCCTGAACAACTATGTCATCTTTAATGACAGCATAGCCTTTCCTCTATTTAAGAGTGCCATATTCAAGTCCAATGGCAGCCTTGGGTTTAACTTGCTTTCTTTCATGGTAGGACTGCAATAGACTAGAGGAGTTCTTAAAAGTTTTCAGTTTGAATTCATTTTCAGCTAGTTCATCCCTAAGAGCCTTCTCAACCTAACTAGCACAAAGAACCTTATTCTGCAGATATTCAACTTCTTTCTTAAGGTTATCTACTTGCATAGCAATTAGCTCAAGTTCCTCATTCTTCTTGTTTAACAGTTCATTTCTAGTAGACAGTTTAACAATCTCTTCATTAGCAGCAGTCATACTAGTATGTATATTAAACATTTCAATAGATAGTTGTTCAACCATACACTTATATTCAGAAACAGACATATCTATGGTAGTAAGAGATGGTACTTGAGAGTCAGATGGAGATTGTTCATCCTTGGAATCAGCCATCAAGGCATAGTTGCAAAATTCTTGCTCTTTTCCATCACTATCAGAGTCATCCTAATATTTCCCTTCAGCTATGTAGGCCTTGCCTTGTGTTTGCTTTTTCAGAAGGGCCTCATACTTAGCTTCAAGCTCTAGAAACTCCTTATCCTTCTTTTTAGGCTTCTAACATTCACTGGCAAAATGCCCTAAGTCATGGCATCTATAACACCTTACAGATGACCTATCCACATGGCTAGTTTTGAATTTATTCTTGTTTGCTTTCACAGGTGTCTTGCTCTTGTTGAATGAATGGTTTTGAGATCTAGGTTTGAAGGGTTGGTTCCTCTTGAATCTGATGTTTGGAAATTTCCTGGCCATGAAAGCATATGAAGTGTTCTCCATGCCATCTAGTTCTTCAAGAGTATAGAACTCATCTTCTTCCTTCTCTTTAACAGGTTCAGTCACTTCACCTTCAGTTTCTTCATCATCTACTATCTCCTCTATCCTCAGCTGACTTGTAGATGCTTCTAGGTCTTGAACAAATTTGTTGACAATCAAGGCACATGATGTGTTTATCATTCTGCCTTGGTTGGCTTGGATAGCCCTCTTCTGAAGCAATTCAAGCTCATGAGTCTTTAAAACCCCATAGAGCACATCATATGTGATTTTGTTCAAATCTCTTTCCCTTAGAGAAATGACGCTCAGCTCTAGGTGGTTTGGAGAAGAGAATAGAAACTTCATGTTCAACTCCTTAGTGCTGTAACCCTTCCCATTCATCTGTAGCTCAGTCACCAGCTTGTGAAACCTTTCAAACATGTCAGTAATTCTTTCCTTGGGCTGTGCCATGAAAGCTTCATACTGTGTGACCAGTATCTGTTTCTTGTTTTCTCTAACCTCCTGATAGGATATATTTTTATATATATATTTTAGATGATTTTATTCCCGTATTTAATTGCATTTTGCATTTATTTGGATATTTATTTAATAAATTTTAATGTTTTATTGTAGAAGACAAGAAATTCTAAGTTTGGAATAATTTGGGCTTAAAGAGCTATTTTGGAGCTAAAAATGAAGAAATTCGGATTTATTGAGCTACACCCGCTTTCTGCGGTATTTAATTCATATCTGGAGTTGTAGAAGTCGGATTTGGACGATCTTACAGTCCACGCGAAGCTTGGAAAATTATCTACAATTCAGAGGGATTAAATAAGCAAAAATCCGATTGGAGCAGCTCGAAATTTGAGGAGCAAAATCAGTTCCGAATTTTAGTGAAAATCTTTTTAGATTTGGAATTTTCTTGTTGTTTATTAAAAATGTAAAACATGTGTTTTGGTTTGGTTGATTAGGTTGTGAAGAGTATTCAGCCGAAAGTGATGAAGTGGTTGGCTTGAAAAGAAAGAAAAAGAATTCCAAAGTGGAGCTAGTAGGTGAAGCTAATCATGGAAGCATTTTATTTAATGCAAATGGATGACATGAATGGCTATAAAAGAAGAAGTTTGTGCAGGAGAATAGATATCTTAGGATAGCCTTAGATTAGCTTCTTAGACTAGGCCAACAAATACTACACTGCATATTCTACAACATCATATTTTGTTTCATTCGGCACTGCAAGTTTTATTTGGAGCTAGGAACTAGAGGCTTGGTTTTTTCTCTTTTATGTACAATTTCTTTGGCTTAATTCTCCATTAATGTAAGGTATTTTCTATTTTCTCTTGTTTATATTTTAGATGGATTGTTATATAATTTTAGTTGTTCTTAATTTTTATATTAGTGAGTAGCTTGTTCTAGGGCATAAAGGGAAGCCATGTTTGCATGATAATTCTGGTATGATTTTCATAGTGGTTTGATTGATTATGGTAATTCTAATCGATTATGTTTTGATATTTAATTTGTGTTAGTGGCCAATATCACAGATTAATTACTTGCGAATAGGGGTAATAGATCGAGAGATTTTACTCTTAGAGGCACACATACGATTAGCGGAATTGAATTTTAGTGCGGGAGCATAATTGGATTTCCGAGAGCGTTAATGCTTGGGAGAGATTAACACATGTTCTATTTACCTGATTAATTAAATTACTAAAAGTGATTATTTGTGTAAGCACGTTTCGGGAACGTTGATGCTTGGGAGAGATTAACGAGCCCTAAATTGCATGACCATTTTGATCGTTTTAGCTTAGAAGCCGGATATTATGTAAACATGGTGGACCTAATTGCCCTAGATTTTTAATTCATTGTTGATCTCTTAATTAATTAGTAAAATTAATATAAATAATTAGTTAGTAAATATTTTCATAATTATTGTTTTTGTCCCGGAAACAATTGAATTAAAATTGATAAAACCCGCCTCCCTGAGAACGAACATAAAAATATACCGCATCACCTCCTCTGTCCCTTCACACAATACCTCAATGTGATCCCACATCTCTTTTGTTGATTTGCATGAGGCTATATTGACAAACATTGACATCTCCATAGAATCTATTATCAGCAGCATGAGATGACTATCCAAGGCAACCTTATCTTTTTCTGAGTTTGTCCATTTAGATGGTTCCTTGGCCACATAAGATCTTGGAATGGTTGTGGTTCCAATTGTCTTTTCATGGATCTCTTGTTGTGGAACAAATGGACCATTCTTGAGGATATCAGGATATAGAGGGTTAGCAGCTTTGATGAACAACAACATTTTAATCTTCCAGAGGTTGTAATTCTCTTTGTCGAACTTAGGGACCTTCACCGTTCCAGTAGTCTTTGGTGTATTCATGATCGTTTTCTGTTTTTGAATAAATAGCCTGCTCTGATACCACTTATTGAGTATTGAATATACCAAAGAGAATACAGAGGGGGGTGAATGGATTCTCTAACTTTTCTTCGAATCTGCTTAGTGGTGTATGTGGTAAAGTATGTGCTTTGTGCTCAAACAAATATGAGTGCGGAAATATAAGACATAACAACACAGTACTCACTTTAATCTAATATTTTATTAGATCAAAATGATGCTACAACCTGAGAACACAAGTTCGTATTCTCAGCTTCTTTCTCAGAGAGATGTATTTTCTGAATATGTATCTTGCAAAGCTTAACTACTAGAGAAGTGAGGTTGTACTCTTATAGAACATGAGTACACCATACTTACTACAAATAAGGTTACAGGATAAATTACTTTCTAGTATGTCTATCCTTTTTGAGTAACATCCAAACGACTTGAGATTTGACTTCCTTTAACTCTGTTCAGATCCACTTCTTTAGCATCTTGTCTCTTGAAACATCTCTCTAAGCTTCTTTCTAGTCTTTCCAAAAACAATTTACAGTACTGTGGTCCTGAAAGCATTTTGGCTTGCTGCAGGTTTCTGACTTGTACAATTCTTCAGTATTTTGTCTCCAAGACTGTATTCGAGAACTAGAATTGACTTGATAGATAACTCTGAGTTCTCAAATACTGTATAATTATCATATTGAATCACTTCTCGAATTAGTTTTTTCTCTAGGAATCCTTGAGTTGTCGAATAGAACACTTGACTTGTCGAATCCCTGAGATGTCGAGTAGCTTCTTGAGTCCTTGAGATATCGAATACAACTTTGACTTGTTGACTCTTAGAGAACTCGAATACCACTTTGACTTGTTGACTTCTTGAGTTCTCGAATAAGGTATTAGACATGTCGAATCTCTGAGTTATCGAATGACACTTTGACTTGTTTACTTCTTGAGTTCTCGAATAGAGTATTAGACATGTCGAATCTCTAAGTTATCGAATGACACTTTGACTTGTTGACTTTCAGAGATGTCGAATAGTGTCTTTACAGATATGGAATCCTTGACTAGTCGAATGCTAGACCTCTCGAATATGACAAACATATTTCTCGAATTGGTACTTAGGCAAATCTTCATTCTTCAAATTTCAACTGTGTTTATTTTGACAGTCTTGATCTTCAAGCTTGAGGCATGATCCTTGGAACTTCTTTCAAGCATTATTCTCTGACTTTTAATTACCGTTACAAAGATAGAAATTGATGCCTTTTACACGTACTACAACAAGTAGAAACTCTACAACTAGAGGTTCTCTCAGTTAAGATGTCATGTAAGTAATGCATAACATTACAAACAATTAGGCTTGTTATTAGATATATACAGGCATGCCTCTGTGACTAACATTGTTTGAAGATTGTTCTACTAACAACCAAATGCAATTTTAATAATAAGTGCAAGAGAAATTTTGTCCAAAATTTTGATAATCAGTAGTCTGGTCCTCCGTACGACAAATATCTTAAAATAAATAGATGAAAACCGTTGGATCTAGCATAAAAATGTTTTATATTTTAATATGTTATAAACTAAAAAGTATATTTACATTGAAACACGAAAATGTACATGTCACTGATTTAAATCATATATAATTAGGTTTTCTACATTGAATAGCATTATCAATGTAGGACTTCTATATTGATTAGCATTAATGTAAAAATTTGTAATTATATTTTCTCTTGAGATTCTGAGTGTTTCTATTTGAATAATGATTATTAAAACATCACTAAATTAAAGATAATTTTATGAGGTTCACGTGGATTGTAAAATCATCCAAATCTGATTTCTAGATCTCAAGATAGAGCCCAAATAATAAACATGAATTTTTTTAATAATAATAAAAAAATAAATAAAATTCAATTTTAATATAACATTTTTTGATTATAACTTTTTCAGATTATAATTTTTTTAAAAAATTCAATTATAATACAACTTTTTTTAATTATATCCTTTTTATATTATAATTTTCTTTTTAAAATTCACTTATAATACAACCTTTTTTAATTATATCCTTTTAAGATTATGATTTTTTTAATGTGATATAATCCTGATCGTCTGTTTTTAATCTAACGGGTCATAAGTTTTTGGTAGTACAGTGACCAAACCAAAAATTTGGATAAGATCCCTCTTATATTTATTATATATAAGGATATAATTTAAAGAAGAAACAAGTAATAATTATTAAAAATATATATTGGTTGTTAGTGAAAATGAGTCCATTAGCCGCGTTGATTTTTGAGATATTTCTGAGATGTTTGCGAGTAATATTTCGTGAATTGTTTGTGAACTTGTACTCAATCACAAATAGAAAATTAGAGTTGATGAAAAGTTTAAGTTGGAGTTCATATTTTTGTTTAAGAAAAGAAGTCGAGCTTATACTCAAGTTTGATGATAAATTAGAACATGAATGCTCTATTAGATTATTTTAATAACAATTTATATGTTTACAAATTTAAAAATTAAAAATAATTATATTTAATATATAATCTATATATTTGGACTCATTAAGTGATCTAAAATAAAGGATTAAATAAGCACCTTATTTAGTGGAGATTATTTCTTTATACATAAAAAATGTAATGGGGATCTTATCCAGTTTTTTGATAGTATGTTGTCGAAAATAAGTAGTACGGATCGGGATGAAAACCTCCAATAATCAAATTTTAAATTGAAGTACCCAAAATAAACATGGGCTAGTGACCGAAATAACCAAACCTACACGCATTCACAGAATATGTACACCACCCACGCATTAAACATGTGTATGTTGGCCGATCTCTGATTTCTTCCATTTTTTCTTAAAAATTTATTATAAGGCAACGCATGTGAATCATGCGAGTTTACTGACTAGGCATAACTAAAGTGCGTAACTCATGGACATGCGCATACTTTAAACTAGCGTTCTACCCGTGCTACGCACCGACCAAACAATTATATTATTTAGTTAAAATAAATATATTTATTTTAAATATTGTTTAGAAAAAAATATAATTTATTGAAATGTTATTTAACTTTAATATAAAAATTGCTTATCGGTGAATTCATACCAATTGAATTAATATTAATATAATGAACCAATCATCAAAACAAATACAACCCCCGTTGAAAAGTTGAAAACCCTTCTTTATTGTTTTTTTTAAATTTAGCTTTCTTTTTATTTCTCTCTTTGTTAAAGAATATTTCTAAGTACCATGTTAACAAATTTTTCACCCATATTCTGAGAATTTGGTATATTTATTCAATATCGGATACTTAAAATATTTATTATATTAATACATTGAAAATATTTGGATGGTCGTGGTTAATTTTTTCGATTATATATTAAAAATGTATAGACACTCAATCCTGGTGACTCCAATAAATCATTGGACTATCTATCAAAAAAATGGTTGCAGCGATATGAGAAAGGATATCTATTGTGCAATATACATGAAATGAACGTAGTTATAACAATAGAAATTTTGTGATCGTTCAATATCTTTTTTGCAAATTATATGTCCTTTTATTAATGAATTGATTTACTATTAAAAAATAAATATTATCAACTAACCAAACAAATTCAATATATCACGCTCTTGGAGTAATGTATGATTGTTAGAGTTTGTGGTGATTGACCTTAGCTTATTTTTATAGACAATTTAAAATGTGCATTTTTAGTTTTGAAGTTTGTATATTGGATTTTTTATTCTTTTCTAGTAAAACATGGTATAATAAATTTTAGTTTAATTTACTCTTAAAATAAGACATATGAAAATGAGTATCACCTATCTTTTTTCTATTTGACTAACTTGTGAAAATAAGCTATTGTCCATAAAATTGAAATCAAGTTTGTAATATATAAACACATAATCACATTGTTATATATGCCCTTTTAATTTAGATATTAGGTTAAATAATATGAAATTCATTTTCCTTTTTCCGACATATATAAGAAGAAATAACTCATGTAGACCTGAAAAATCATTTTATACATTCATGTTGTGTACTTTAGGGTCTTGAACGAAAATGACATGATATTGAATCGTGTACCCGAAATTAGAACACAAAAATAGCTTATATAGACCTAACAAATCGTTTTGTACATTCATGTCGTGTAACTTGAACGAAAATGACATTATATTGAATCGTGTATGTTAACGGAGGAATTTGGGAAAACAAATTCGGGGGAGGGTTGCTGGAATTGTGATGGTGGTTGATGACAGCGAACAGCGTAGGATGTTTAGGGTTAGGGTTTATGACTTGGGGATGGCTGAGATTGTATGCTGAGATGTGTGTAGCAATTAAGATCGAATATTGAATTCTCTCTTTTGTGCTAGGGTTTGCATCGTGTCATACAATGTGCCTACGTACCCTTATTTATAGGGATCAAGCCAAACGTAGTTCTTGGAGAACAAGTAATCGTAATGGGCTAGGTTTTCCTTATTTAGGAAGCCCATTGGATCGAGGCCACCGCCTTTGACAATTATTACGAACCCTAAAGCCCAGCTACTTTCTCGGAGCGTAATGGCTAAGCTACTGACCCGAGATTATCGTGGTCAACGCTCACCTTGGGCCACGGAGATAAAATAGCTTATTGGGCAGTTCTAAGAACTGGAAGAGGGCGACATTATTTGCAATAGGGCGAGATCTGCCTTTAAGGGTGAGACCTAGCCCTCTCAGTAATTATAATAGTTCAAGGACTCAACTTGCAGTCCATAGTCTTCAAAACCCATAACTTACTCACCATGGGGCGAGTTATCAGAGTACCGGGCCTAGCTAAAAATAGAGGGCGAGATCTCTATAGTGAGCCCATGGGCGAGATCTGTAGGACGAGGCCCATAAATAGAGGGAGGCTATTTTTGGGTATAAAAGTGTACTAAAATTATAACACAAAATGACACTAAACTATATGAATTTTTTCGTGTACACGAAATGGAATGAAATATGCGAATAGAAAAATTATGACAATTACATTAAATATCACTATGTATCCAAGTTATGTAAATATATAATTATGTGTCTTAGAACAACATTGAGATGTTACAAAACTAAATTAAGGGTAGTATACACGATGTAAAGTCTCCAAAACAAAATGAAACTCTTTTTTTTTTTATTTTTTTCTTAATATTGTTTTTTGTTACCAAATATCTCTCTTTGGGTAGAATCTTTCTACCAAGTTATTGAGTTTTCTTACCCATATTTTATGCTTTGTTGATATTAAAAAACAAATTATAATCAACCAAACAAGTAAATTCAATTATGCTCTTAGGTTAAGATATGGGAATTGACACGATTACTTTAATTCCAGAACACAAAATTCAAAAAGGCACCCTTTTATTAAATAAATAATCTAAGTGTATCAACCTTTTTATTGATCAATATTAAAAAATTTTATAACAAAGACCGTAGTTGCTGTTGCTCTCTCTCTCTCTCTCTCTCTCTCTCTCTCTCTCTCTCTCTCTCTCTCTCTCTCTCTCTCTCTCTCTCCCCTCTCCCCACCTCTCCCAAAATATGCTAAACTAAAGTTTAGGAGCTAATATAGTTTTAGCTTTTTGGTTTTTTATATTTTTTATAATTTATAATTTATTTTTCTTTATTTATCAATAAATAAATCTCTTTATTGAGAGTCTAGTACCTCGTTGCCCGTTGGTGGATTTTGTCTACCGAAATATTAGATTTTGTACTATCTCCTTGTGAATGATAAGCCTTATTTTCTTTTCCTTTATTTTACTTTGGCTTTCAATAAATATCTCTCTTTGTTGAGAGCCTAATATCATATTCATGGATTTTGTATACCCATTGTTGTTGGAGGAATTTCGTAACAACACGAAATCGGAGGTGTGTTGGAATAATATGGTGAATTTATGAGTATGTGGCTGTTTTAGGGGATTTAGGGTTTATGAAAAAAGAGGGGGCTGGACTTGGCAGGTGTCTCGATTTGTCTCGTGTATCGTTCATATCTTCTGCAAAGATGCCTGCGTACCTATATGTTTATATAGGATCAAGCCCACGCAGTTATGTGAAATTGATTTGTGTCTATCCCTTAGAGACTTTAGGGATAAACTTTGTTAATCTGAGTAATTAATGATTTTATCTGATTTAATCTTATCGTTGTGATATCTTCCTGATTTGAAGAATATCGTTTGGAGATATTTTCCGTTATTGATTGTTTAAGATTGATTCTTTCCTCGTTTCAGGGAGAGGATAAAACTTAGCGGTTAAGTAATAATTATTAATCTGAATTAATAATTAATAATTATTAGAAATTTGGGAGGTTATTAGACATGCCAAAATTATGGCATAACAACTAGCCCCCAGTTCTTCAGTGTAGCTTGCTGCAGTGGAGAACTAAGAATTCTTCAAGCTTCCAAATTTCTTGAGTCGCTGAAAAAACTGAAAATAGATGATTAGAAAAACACTTAGAGCACCACAGTGCTCGTTAGGCGTTTGCGGATGCAAGTGTGACACCATGCGATGACCAGTATAAGATATACATTTGCCAAGGTTTTCAAATGTGTGAGCATAAATAATATTTTTGAAATCCTTTGCGATCCTTATTGTCTAGTTAGGACCTCGGCACTTGTATATATCCCGAATTGGCATACACGATGTTCAAGTGTCTGATGCAACCACATAAGGATGTGTCTTCGTTTCTGACGGGACTGTCAGTAAGAGATGTAGCTGTAGATGTAGTTCTGGCGAACTAGTTTGCATAGAGATGCCTCCACCCATTCGATATAGAGAGATCTCATGGGCCTTCAATAAAGATAGTTTGCATAGGGATGCCTCCACCCATTCGATATAGAGATATCTCATAGGCCTTCAATTATCCAGAGGGTGCTGCACTTTACTAAGCATGTAGCATTGCGAGATTTATAGCTTGTCCAGGCTACCCTACTTGACAATTTAGTTCGCAAGTTTGAAAATATTTTTGACATATATGTATTATCGCGACGATATATGAAAAATATTTTACAAATCCAAATGCAATAATAAATATGCTCATTTAAGAGTGTCGCGATATTTATTTTGTTCGAAAATAATGCTCCTTGTTTTCTGTAAAAATTCTTTTTCAGAATTATGCGTCTCGCATATATAATTTTTTCTCTTGAAAACATGCAGCTCATACGAGATTGTAAAATATCCACAATCAATAAGCATAAATATCCTCAATTTATCAACATAAATATCTCATACGATATTTTCCAAATCGCAATAATTTTACAAGCATAAAAATATATTGCTCGCACGAATTTTTGAATAATAATATTTTTTCTTTCAAAATATTTAAAAACATGATATCATGCATGCATGGCAGGATAATTAATTTGTAGAAAAATTAAAATAAGAATTAAAAACTTATCTTCGTTTTTCGTTTCATGCCCGTTCTGAATTTCCAGTGTTGTAATATGTGTTTTCCTTGCTTCATGTTGCTGCGCGTGGTCATGTTTGCGCTCCTGTTAAATGCTTCTCCTTTGTAACAATTTTTTTACTCTGTAGAGTACAGGGGTCCAATGTTAACTCCAATTTTTGTAGCCTTGCTTGTGTGCCCTAGTAGTAATGTTTTTATTTTTTTCTTCTCTGAGGTGCTCTTCTGCTGCTCCCTTTTTTCTTTCATTCATCCAGCGGGTCCTGCCTTTATTCTTCTTTTTGCCTTGCTGCGAGAGTTGCTTACTTGGCTCCGTCCTTTTTTTTATTAATATTCTTTCCATCGTTGCTTTGGTTTTGTAATTCTTGAGCCTTTTTTTTTCCTCTTCCGCGGACTCTTTCTCTGGTTGACGTTGCTTCTAATTTTTTCCTTTTCATGCCTGCTCTTGTTGATGGTCTCTCTAATGACCTGATTCATTCTTTTCTTTTTATCATGCGGGCGCCACTCCTTTGTTTTCTTCTCTTTTCGTCCTAATTGTGTACCACCACTGTAATTATTTTTTTGCTGCCGTTGTCCATTTGTGTACCCAAAAAACCGAAAACCCCATATCAATGAAAATTATTTGTCCTCCACAAATAATTAATTGCCCCTTTTAGCGCCAAATGTTGTTGGAGGAATTTCGTAACAACACGAAATCAGAGGTGTGTTGGAATAATAGGGTGAATTTATGAGTATGTGGCTGTTTTAGGGGATTTAGGGTTTATGAAAAAAGAGGGGGCTGGACTTGGCAGGTGTCTCGATTTGTCTCGTGTATCGGTCATATCTTTTGCCAAGATGCATGCGTACCTATATGTTTATATAGGATCAAG
The DNA here is from genome assembly GCA_036435485.1 of Saposhnikovia divaricata. NCBI lineage: Eukaryota > Viridiplantae > Streptophyta > Magnoliopsida > Apiales > Apiaceae > Saposhnikovia > Saposhnikovia divaricata. The sequence continues at coordinate 55,471,817 of CM071598.1, forward strand.
CCCACGCAGTTCTGTGAAATTGATTTGTGTCTATCCCTTAGAGACTTTAGGGATAAACTTCGTTAATCTAGGTAATTAATGATTTTATCTGATTTAATCTTATCGTTGTGATATCTTCCTGATTTGAAGAATATCGTTTGAAGATATTTTCCGTTATTGATTGTTTAAGATTGATTCTTTCCTCGTTTCAGGGAGAGGATAAAACTTAGCGGTTAAGTAATAATTATTAATCTGAATTAATAATTAATAATTATTAGAAATTTGGGAGGTTATTAGACATGCCAAAATTATGGCATAACACCCATATATTAGATTTTTTTATATTAGTTCATTGATTTGGATATTATAGAATCACAGTTTGCGTCGGTTGTTTGAATACGTTCTGACAAACCAAATATACTTATTCCTCACTTTTATAACAAATTGTTAGATTATCTCACCGAAAAGGCTGCATAATTTAGAGATATAGATGATGGATGTAACATAATTGAAAACCTGTTCAATGATTAGATAAAGGAAATTAGTGATCTATTTTACTATGTATTTGTTCGATTTTAATTATTTTTGTAGATGTTGTATGCCCTTTTATTGATGATTTTTGCAGGTTTAATTATTTTTGTAGATAAAATATTTAATAGATGAATTAATTATCTATAAATAAATAGCGATTTATAAGAAAATTTGTGCTAAATTTACCAATTTATTATGGAAATATTCATTAACAATATTTTCATTAACTCTGTAATTTTTTTATTTTTTATTGATAATTTATACACCAAATAATGTATAATACTATTTAAGAGTATATATATATTTAATATTTTGAATTATTCAAATATATTGGAAGATCAAATTGTTTTTCATTAATCATTGCATAGTTAAAAAAAATTCGTAATTAAAATGTGAAAGATAATTGGTTTAAAATTCATTCTAATGTTTCAATTGGTTGATGCTAGTTTTTTTTTAACCAAATTATTTAATACTTTACATAACTTGAATTTTGAATATGCATTTAGAATAATGTGCTAAATAGTTTTATATTGTTAATAATTTTTAATTAATGATTTTGATTGTACCTTATGATTTTGAATTAAGAGTTTAAGATATCAAAATATCTATTATAGATATATAGACTCATATATTAGTGTATTATTTTTAAATTAAATAATTATCATATTTAGAATAAAATTGTTAAGTAATCAATGAATAACATCGATAACCCAACGGTAAAAAACATTTTTCTATTTAGCAAAAAAAAAAAAAACATTTTTCTATAGGCACGCCAAATAATGTAAACAAATCAGTGTAATGTGGCAAGGATTGATGCCTAGAATTCAGTAAGTCGCAGAATTATTGGAGTTCGCCACTGAATATTCTAATGGGAAGTAACTCTGGGATAATCTGGACTAGGGATGATGATAACCTAAATCGTTTTCTACTTATTTTTTTTGTTAAAATTTTTTTTTGTTGATTTTATTGGACAACTAAAAGACGAAACATACGATACATATATATAATCGAAATAAAAAGATAATCTATCCAAGTATATTATGTCATATAATAAAAAGATATAAAGTAGTAAATTAACCGAAATTGATATGATTTAGGGATGAGGAGAATTGATGCATACACTTAGTTTATCAAAGTTGGCTAGATGGGTAATAGGGAATAAGCGGCTTAAATTTCCCTTAATGTTTAAATTGATATAATAATTATATTTTTTAGTTTGTAAGAATTTTATTTTATTAGTTAATGTTAAAATAAAAATTATTAGTTATTATGTTTAGTTTATTGATATGAAAAATAAAAATCAATTGTTTTTTAGTATAACTTGAGTTGAGTTTATTCTTGGCTGAAACGTAGAATCTAGATAAAATAGAGAACATGTTACATTAAGTTTAATTGGTCTAAAATTTATTAGATTTTGATTGATGTTAAAATAATTCACGATTTTGTGATTGGTTAACTAATATATGGTAGATTCGGATATCATTTATTATAATAAAGGATGTTCAAAAACCATTCTTCGATGGTTGAAGCAGTACTGCTTGAAGGATCGGCAGGTAAAAGATGTATGAACATATGTAATATTTTGTTATGTGGATTTATAGAAAATAATATTTGCGATTAGTAGGAATTTTTTAAAATTCAAAACCATGTGATATACAAAGTTATTAAATCAAGATATTATTATATTTAAATATAATTTAATCGCGATTAGTAGATTAGAATAAGTATGGTAAATAAAAAAAATAGTACATGATTGATTGATTTAAAGTTTAGAAGTAAATTCTGAATGCCTCTAAAGTAATTTTAATTTTTTGATTGGTAATATATTCACCAACCAACAATACCCTTCTAGCGTATATTTAATAATTTCAGTAATTAAAATGTATGTAGTATTCGTTTATATGAATTTACTACATTTTTATTAAAAAACGGTGAATAAATATAGTTATGAGTCTTTAAAAAAATCGAGTTTTTGAAGATATGGATTTTATCCAAACTATTTAAAATTTGATTCAAATCCGATTTTGTAGTGTTGGCTTATATGCATTTATTAATTAATTTATTAATAATTTTGAATAAATATATTTTTGAAAATTTAAAAAAAATCAAAATTTTGAAGGTATGGATTTATCCAAGTTATTTAAAATCTGATTTCAAATACGATTTTTTCAGTATAGTTGTTCTAATTAACGAAATAAACTAATAATATTATAGTCACAAATAACTTACTGATTACCCTTTTCCCGCTAAAAGATATATATTTTCTAATTAAAATATCTCATTTTCTCCTAAATAATAACTAACCAATTAACTTTTTCAGCTATTACCTTTTCTAACATTTTTAACTAAAATATCTTTTTTCTAAGTATATGGCCGTTCTAATTAATCCGATCTTGTAGTGTTGGCTTATATGCATTTATTAATTAATTTTGTTAATAAATTATTAATAAATATTTTTTTCAACTTTTAAAAAAATCAAAATTTTGAAGGTATTGATTTTATCCAAATTATTTAAAATCTGATTTAAAATCTGATTTTTTTAGATTTCTAGTTGAGTTAGATTATAATTTCTTAAAATCGATTACAATCGTACAATATATATTACGAAAATCAATTTGTAATGTATGATAATATGATTGTGATTGACTTTTTTTTTTCCGCTAATTTTATAGTATATTAAGAAAGAACAAAAACAGGGGTACACCCTTGCTCTATGACAGGCCATAGAGGAGGAAAACAATGAGCAACCTAAGAATGAAAGACACACAAAACAAACAGCGTAACTAAAACATCAAACTAGACAACTATCATACATATGGTTGTGACTATTAAACCAGTTCGAGCTGCTAAGCCTACACTTGATGTCCATAATAATGCCCCGAAGAAGCATCTGAGGAGTGAAATAGCCACCATCATGCACACGAGAGTTTCTTTCTCTCCAAATATGGTAGATGAAAACTTGGGCTGAAAGAAGGGCTAGAGTACGCTGAGCCACATTATTTTGATCATACCAATTGCTAAGGAGTTGAAGCCAGGAATTAGCATGAGGAGACAGATTAAGCATAGACGCGAGCTGAGTAAGCACCCACAGACTATAAGAGCAATGCAGAAAGAGATGATCAGAATCTTCAATACCACCTACGCAGAAGTAGCAAAGAGTGGAGGTAGTAATGCCCATGATATGTAACCGATTGAGCGTTGGCAGCCTATCCAAACATAGGAGCCATTCATAGTGAGCAAACCGAGCCACATGAAGTCTATGCCAAACATATTTATGCCAATGAATTTCTGGGAGCTTGAAACGAGTTGCATCCCAAATGTGCCAAGTTTTAAGCTTAGACAGAGGGGTGTCATTCCAGGTAATCCTGTCAGGCTGGTTAAGATTAAACTGAGGATAGGAGAATGTTGACAGCCATTTCAAGAGGTTGCCATGAATGTGTCGTATCCTGTAGCTGGGAATTGGAAGAATCCAGGAACCCGTACTAATCAGGTCGTGCACAGTTGCATCCGGAGCAAGTCCTGCTTGAGAAATGACAGGGTCATTCCAAGAAGAAGCAAGGCATTCTGAGTTCCACCAAGGGGAAAACCAGAGAGAGGTAGCTTGACCATCTCCAAGGCTATAGGAGATAAATTGCTTAGCAATATATTTAAGTTTCAAAACGCGACTCCATATCCACGAGCAATTAGATGGAACATCCATCGTCCAAAAGCATTTTCGTTTTAAAACCGTGTTATTGATCCAAGTAGCCCATAAAGAATTACCTTTATTCACAACCTTACATAAGTGAAGTAAAATTTGAGCCTTATTCCATTCTTTAGGATTCTTGAGACCAAGACCTCCTTCTACTTTCGGAAGGAAGACATGGGTCCATTTTACTTTGGCCCCTCCCTTAATCATGATGTTGCCTCTCCACAAAAACCTTGTAAAAATCGTCTGAAGTTGCTTGTGAATAGCCCCAGGAAGAATGAAATGATTCGACCAGTAGAATTGTATGGAGAAAAGAACAGATTTGATGAGTTGTGCACGACCAGCCAGGGAAAGAAGATAGTTCGTCCAAACATAAATTCGAGCTGTAATTTTTTCCACTAAAGGATTACAGTCATTACAGGCGAGCTTTGTTGAAATCAATGGAACTCCAAGAAACTTCACAGGAAGCACTCCATGAGGCAGGTTGTAGGTACCATCGAACCAATCAATTAAATCCTGGGCACAGTTGCAGAAAAAGAAGCTACTTTTATCCACATTTGGACGTAGTCCACTCATTAAGTGAAATTTATCCAGGGAATTCATCAAGTGACTCAAGGAAGTCTTATCACCACGAGCAAAGAGTAAAACGTCATCCGCAAAGAAAAGATGAGTGAGATTCATATCTTTGCATCCCCTTTGAAAGTTAAAATTGCTAGGCACAGAAGAAAGAATGTAAGAAAGAACATTCATTGCAATGGCGAATAGATAGGGTGACATGGGGTCACCCTGTCTCAGACCTTTCCCACCTTTGAAATACCCTTTTAACTCACCATTCACTTTAACTGAGTACATTGGAGTAGTGATGCAAGCCTTGATCCATCGAACAAACCGACAAGGGAACCTCATTTGAATCAAAACAGTAATCAGGAAGTCCCAGTTTAAAGAATCGAATGCCTTATGCAAATCGATTTTAAGAGCACACTTAGCTGAACCCGTTGTCCTGTTATAACCTCGAAACAGTTCCTGAGCCATAAGAACGTTATCCGAGATATTCCGACCTTTGATAAAGGCAGATTGTGCAACATCAATAAGACCGGGAAGCACCCCTTTCAACCGATTGGCAATAATCTTGGCTATACACTTATATGCTACAGAACATAGAGATATAGGCCTGAAATCTTTCATCGTGGTAGGAGTCTGCACTTTAGGGATTAGAGAGATGCTTGTAGAGTTAATTCCGTGGTGCATGTTGGAGGTTTCAAAGAAGTAGGTGACTGCATCACAAAAGGTAGAGCCAACCACTTCCCAAGAGTTTAAGAAAAAATCTACTGAAAACCCATCAGGACCAGGCGCCTTATTGCGTTTCATCGACTTTAAAGTAGAATAGATCATTTGCGGAGTGATCCTATCTTCAAGATGAGATGCTTGAAGCTGAGATAATTGAGGAAGATTAAGGTCTGATATATTGCAAGCATTCAGATTAGAAGAAGTGCCTAAAGAGTCCTTGAAGAAATTAACTGCAACCTCAGAGACTTGGGAGTGCCCGAACACTACAACACCATCAGCATTTTCAATGGCCAGAATTTTTTTGTGGTTCCAATTAGCTTTAACCTGATTAAAAAAGAAGCTGTTATTACCATCACCGAGAGAAAGCCATCTAATCTGAGCTTTTTGGTGTAAGAAAGATTCCTCCTGGGACAAGGCTTCTTCCAACTTCTTTTTTGCTATGGATTCAGAGTCTCTCAGACCCCTGTCCATAGCATTACATTGAACCTTTTCCTGCAAAATTTGAAGTTCCTGCCTGGCAGTAGCAACATTGGAGTGAACATTACCATTCCGTTTATTGAGAGAAATAAGGGCATGTTTCACTTGTCTGAGTTTTCTACACAGGATGGCCATGGGGTCTCCAAACCATTGTTCCTGCCATGTAGTCTTAATAACGTCTTGATATCCCTCTAAATTACACATGAAGGAATAGAATTGAAATGGCTTAATGTAACGAGTGATTTGCATTGGGACCGAGATAAGAATTGGACAATGATCCATGATGCCTTTTTGATTAATAATTGCAGTGCTATCGTCAAAAGAAGAAAACCAAGCTTGATTAGCCAAGGCCCTATCAAGATGTTTCTGAATGAAGTACTCTTGTCTATTGTTTGCCCAGGTAAAGAGAGGCCCTAAAGTTTTAACCGGACCCAGAGAAGCATTGAAAAGACAGTCCTTGAAGTTTTGCATATCTGAAGTCCAGTGTTCTCTACCACCATTGACCTCTGATAAGCTCGTGATGCAATTAAAATCACCAAGAACACACCACGGATTAGTAATAAATTTGCTAAGATTGATTATATCATCCCAAAGAGGAAGCCGTTGGTGAGGTTGATTTAGTGCATAGACAAACGTTATACAAAAATGGACCTATTTTTCAATGTGAGTGACAAAGCAAGTGATAGTCTGGGTTGTCTTCGAATGCACTGACAGATGCCAAATGTTGGGATCCCACCCAACCCAAATCCTGCCATTATTATGGTGCTCATAATTATGCTGCCAGGACCAAGCTCTATTAATCCGATTAGAAACACGGTGGGAATTAGAAGCTTGAACTCTGGTTTCAATGCAACACATAAGAGAAATATTATTACTTGATATGAAATGCTTGAGTTCTTTCTGGTGAGAACTTTTATTGAGACCTCTTACATTCCAGGAGGCAAAATTCATAATAAACGTTTGAGTATAGTTGGCCTGCCTGCCAACCTTGCACTTTTCTTCCGAGACACAGTAATGAAGCCATCATTCTCGCCTCCATTTGGGATTGGAGACTCAATTTCCTGGCTTGGCCTTTTTGTTTCTTCGATAACAGCTGTTTTATTGTTTTTCCGTTTGCTTCCCTGTATCTCTTTACACTCAGTTTTTGCATCTACTTCCCCTTCCTCAAGAAGGCTAGGCTGAGCTTCAACTTCTTCAATTTCTGAGATTGAATGGAAGGCATTCAACAACAAGAGAGGTTGGGGATCAGGCATAACTTCCTCTATTTCCCCGGTTTCAATATCTACAAGAGCTTCACTACCTCCAGGTAGGGCAGTATCTAGGATTTGATCTTCATCCATAACCACTGGACAACCACAAAACCTTCCAATTGTGTATGGCACTAATTCACGGTTTGAAAGATAGTTCTCCGTATAGTTCTCATTATTCTCCGCATTACTAGATGTTGCCATATCTTCTCCATTACAGGTTGAACCTTGGCCATTTTGTTGCTTCTCACGCTTCTGAAGTCTTTGGTTTTTCACTGCTTCAGGGTTGTTATAACATCGAGATAAAGAGTGACCAAAGGCCTTGCAAATGCTACAAGAATAGGGCACCTGTGAGTATTGAATCTCAACTCTCTCTTTCTCTTCAATACCCTTACTGTTGATAACCTTTACCCAAACATGATCAGGTCTTGGGCTGCTATATTGTAATTCCACCTGAATGTTAGCATACTTTAGAGGCTCCAGTTTTGAAGTAGCTGAATCAAACTTAAGAGGTTTTCCAACGGCTTTAGCTATGGCCCGAAGTCCATCATTAAACCAATAGGAATGTGGAACATCTACCAGTCTAATCCATACAGGAACTCTGTCTATGACATTCCTTTTGAATGTTGAACCTTCCATCCATGGCATAAGGTACATAGTTTTCCCCCCTACTTGGACCGAATGAAGACCAAGGATATCGTTTTTCTCTTGAACTGAATTAAAGCAAAATGTAAAATATCCTTTAGAACTGTAGTAGACTCGAGACAAGCCTAGATTGCTCCAAAATTTAAACGCTTGTTCTCTAACAAATTTAAACGAATGACTCCCGCCAATGAAGTGTCCTATGAGACTAGATTCCCACCTCTTTTGAGCATTTAAAAGAAATTCCCTTGGTGGGAATATATTAGCAGAACCATCTTCATTATATGTTACCTCAATTTCAGGCATGTTGTTATCAGTTCGCTTTGGAGGTGTGAGAAGGGAGCTCCAAGTGACCTTCTTACTTTTGCTACTCTCACCATGAGTTGGTATAGAGCTCACCTCTTCCGGAGAATGACCAGTGCTAGGCGATTTAGAGGCACCTGGTCCACTATCATGATGAACCGATCCATCATTTAGAATGAGATGGATCTGTTCTTGCATCCTTAGCTGGGTTCTTGGGGAAAGAGGTTCACCCATTACATCTTCCGGGAGGGGAAGTGCCTGCAGGAGAGGAGCAGGCAAAGGGCCATAATTATGACCAATGAAGTTCGAAAACTCATCAGAATTCATTGACCCAGAATGTTCAGAATTCTGAGATCCCATAAAGAACCAGATCGAAAAGGAGAGAAACAGGTAAAGATAGAGGAGGATGACACGAAAGCAAAGAAAAGGAGCGTGCAGCAAGTGGAAGGGTTAAGCTAACGGAGAATGGAGGTCAAAGGTGGCCGGAAAGGGGTTAAGGGTTGAGCTAGAGAGCATTTTTCCAATCTTTTTTATTGTTAAACTTGCTTGATTGTGATTGACTTTATATTAAAAGAATGGTTGATTAATGAATGATTAATTAAGAAATTTAATTTGAAATATATAATACTCGTGATTTATTTCAAATTAAAATTGTGATTTTCTAGTAAATATTTTTTGTTTTTAAAAATTTGTATTTATGGATATGTTTAATAAAACCATTATTGTATTTAAATTAGAAGTGTTAACTAACTATGGTTAAAGAGGTAGGTTGATATTGTAAATAAGGAAAACTTTAATATAAAATGATTGGTCTAAAATTTAGGAATTAACTCTGATTGGTTCCAAAATAATTCCTAATTTCTGATTGGCTAACTGTACATTGGTAGACTCAGGTATTATAATAAAGGATGTGTAGATGGCATCCAAATTTTAATTAATTTTTTTTTACAAAACACTACTTTTTGAATCCAAAATGCTACTTTAAGTGGTGTTACCTTTTTTGGGTAAATATTTATTTGCAAACAATATTAAAAAACTTAATTGTTATTCCCAGATTACACACTTGTATAATTGTAGAAGGGGGGGGGGTTTGAATACAATTCTTGATATTTATTAATTTCTGATAAGAACTCCAGAAATCTATACTTAAATAATTTCTGTAAAAAGATTAATGCACAAACACATAAAAATCAGGTGGTTAAATGCACCACCTGAAGCTTTTATTCGAAGAAAACTCTGTGATACAAATGTACACAGCTTCTGTTTTACAACTCCTTGCTTTCTAAGGATATTCAATAAAAACCTAAGCAAATGTATCTGTTTTCTTAGCTTCTAAAGAGTTGCTGCACTTGGTTATAAATCCCAAGTTTTCAAGTGCTACAGGAATAAGATAATATTAATCTAATTCAAGTTGACTTGCTACTCCACTCCAAATACACATGTAGCCGAAAGGTTGACCTTGTGAACAGACATGTCTCCTGCACCTTTCTTGTATTCATAGTGTAAACGGAATTCTTCTTTCTTTTGTGTTTCCAAAGTATGGTTGCCATACTGCTTTTTGTATCTACTATCAACCCATGTGATCTGTCAGTCAAACCTGTCCTTATCAACTGCTAATCCCCATCTTAGCATAGAAGTAAGTGTCAATGATTATCCGTTGACATTGTACACTGACATCCGTTGATGATATATTGAACTGTATCCGTTGATATTGAGATTTGAGCTGTATCCGTTGATAGAGTGGATTTGAGTTGTATCCGTTGATAGAGTTCTGTCTTCATCCGTTGATACACTTTCACTTAGACAGAATTACATAGCATAGCTTATTTACAATTGGCTACCCTATTCTGCCTATCCATTGATGATCAACATGACTGTGGATAAAAACACTATCAACTGATAACATAGAGATACTGCAGTATGCTACAAAACCTCATCCGTTGATGAGCTACCTGTCAACGGATAGAGTTATAAATCCTCATCCGTTGACAGCTACAAAACCTTATACAATTTTACTGATTGTGAAGTTATCATCAAGTACAACATATTCCTAACAATCTCCCCCAATTTATACTTGATGGCAATAAAGCATAAATTCAGGACCTTGATGATAACAAAACATTCCTAAAGATATATATAGAACAATGAAAAAATTGTATTAAGCTACAAAAATTAAAAACTGAAAGTTTGAGAAATTTACAGAGAAGTGCTCCTCTAGACTGAGCAGATTAATACTGTTTCTTCTCTCTGGTTGGCATCACCCTTGATTTTCCTTCTTTGGCAGAGTTGGACTCAATCTGCATTTGGAGTTGCCTATAAAAGGCATCTTCTTCAACAACTTTTGGATTTAGCTTTTGTTGTAACCATATCAGGTATTGAGAACTAGCCTTTGATAGTTGGTCTTCTAACCTGAAGAATCTCCTGTTACCATCTTCATCCCTGAACTCCAACATCCAGAAGGGTTCAATGTGGATTTTCTGTCCATTGTATGGGATCTTCAACTTCTTTGGTAGACTTGATGGTGAGTTCCATTCTCTCCTTATCTGTTCTATTCTGTCCAGTATATCCCCTTTTGCTATCTTGGAGAACCCTGTGTATCTTTGGATTGCAGAGAACACTTTGGTTAAGGTCAGATAATTTTATCCAAGAACCCTCTGTAGTGGCCATGTCCTTTCCTTTCCTCCCTTGTATACAAAGACCAATCTCTAAGGCAAATGTTTATATTTGTCAATTCCTCTTACTTCTGACAATTCATCCAGATACAGATTCATGCCAGAGTATTCTTCATATCTGCCTGATAGATAAAATCATCCTTGTTTTCCAAGATTGGCTGCTTGACAATAGTAGGTACCCTAGCAACTTGAATTGGTTCCTTTGAAAGTTGCTTCCTTGGTATCCTTTTCTTCTGTTTAGGCTTTTGTTGAGGCTTCAGCAAGAATGAAGGAACCTCAATGGAGTTAAGATTCATTGGTTCCTCTTTAGGTATTATAGGGTCACCATGGAAATTCACAGCTGGGTTGAATAATTGTGCAGAAATAGGTTGTGATGTGCCAACTGTTTCCTTTCTTTCAATTTCTGGAGAGAGAGGCCTCCTTGCCTTTGATTTCACTCTCCTTTTAGGTTTGGATTTAGGGACTTCCTCAGGTTCCCTCATTTCATCCTCTACCTCATCAATTAACTCCTGAGCCAACCTAGCTTGCTTCTCATCTGAGTTTTCATATTGATTTTCTTCACTTGGATGAGCTTCCCTTAGAAGTTTGGAGGTCTCCTCTCTTTTTGCTTCAACAAATCTAGGATGGCTGTTGGATATATTTAACACTTTTCCATTCCTTATTATTACAGCCATCCAATCTCTTACACTCTTATTTGTCTTTTCCTTGAACTCTTTGATTGTCTTTCCCATTAGCTTCTCATCATCATCCTTGGGAAATGGAAAGTCCAATTGTAACTTGTTCTTCCCATTTGCCTTTGGTGGAGAGTAGGCTCTGGTTCTTATGTATGGTTCAAATTCTTTGACATAAGAGGGTTCAATATCATAGAATGTAGGAGCCATAATCTCTGGAGTGAGCACCTTCAGAATTGTAGTTGATATTGTTGGAGCTGAGGACTGAGTAGAGAACAGAGTTGATACAATTGATGCATTGATCATTCTCTCTGTCCTCAAAATTCTTTCATTTTCCTCCTTGTTGATCTTTTCTAAGGCCTCTATTCTGGCTTGCCTTTCACCATCTGAGATTTCTGATAAGTCAGGAATCACAGGCAAAGCCTTTTGTTTCTTCACAGGGGAAGCCTCTATAGTAAACTATGTTGGATTAACCACTATAATTGGCTGTTGCTCCCCCTCAATTTGTGCAATCTTGCTACTGGAAGCTTGAATTTGACTAGAAGTAGCTGCAACCTCTTCTACCTTTTTCTCCCCCTTTTTGTTAGCATCAAGGGCTGGAGGTGAGGCTGCAAGTAGCCTTTCCAGTAGCTCAGTCTGTTTGGCTTGGTTGGCAATGAGTGTGTGCATTTGAGATTCCATATTATCCACTCTGGAGGAAAGATGCTGAATAGATTTGGCCAGGATATCTTCTTTTAAAAGTTTGCTAGTCAGCACCTTCTGAGTGGTAGTAGGGGCTAGTGCCTGAATCCTGGCATCTAGTTCCACTTTCATTTCTCTGATTGCAGTTTGGACCTCCTCCTGTTGTGTTCTTTGAATAACCATGTGCATCTTGTGAAGTTTCAGGGAGTCCATTATTTGCTGAAGGACAGCCTTCCTCTGTGGATCTACATTTTGGTGCTCAGCCCTAGCAGATTGATATTGCTTTATAATCTCCACATTGAAGTCACCAGCCACAGTGGCAGTAGAAAATAGCCAGTCTGGAGTATCCTCCACATTGACTTCTTCATCACTGGATGTGCTATTACTGTCATCATTGCCAAACTCTTCACTTTCAGCTTCCGAAGGCAGAGTTGTCAAAGCTTCCTTTGCTCTTTGAAGAGATTGTGAGGTGTGCACTAGGTGCATTGCCTCCTCTGCCTCCACATTGCCCTGTTGTGCCATGACTTGATAGGCAGAAACAGGATGAGTAAAGGTTTCAGGATCCAAAGAGATGGAGTCAATGACTGACTGATATTCTTGTTGAAATTCCATCTCTTTAGAAGCTTCATTAACCTCCATTAACTCACTTGCAATGGCTGGATCTTCCTGCCTTATTTCTCCTGTAGTCCCTTCTCTCCACTCATCTCTCTTTTCTTGCATCAGGGGCTCCCCCTGGCTCACACCTCTCACACCCTCAACTTCACCTACTAAGGTGGAACTCTCTTGCTCTCCTTTTGCCTGACCTGAAGAAATGGTCAGCCTCTCATTATTTACCTCTCCTTTTGCCTGCTCACAAGGCAGCCTCTCACTCCCTTCCCTCAATCCTAAGAGTGTTTCAACTACTAAGAACTCCTCCACACTTGACACAGGAATGTCAGATATAGCAGTGGTAGAGTGAGTTATCAACGGATAAGGAATATCCGTTGATGGAGTAGTTATAGCTATCAACGGATGGCTAGACATAGGCGCATCCGTTGATGGAGAAACACTTGTCAACGGATGAAGGATATCCGTTGATGAAGGAAAGATAGTATCCGTTGAAGTGAAAACCAACACTGAATCTGTGGAGATTGATTTTAAAGATGAGGCCACAGATGTTGTTGTGAATTCAGGAATGGAAGATTGATGGCCCAACAAATCATCTAGAAGATGATGACCACCAATTGCAGAGTGGGGCTTCTCCAAGAATCTTAAAGATGGAGAATCAGGAATTGATGTAGATATCATATCCACATCCAGAGATGGAGTTGGTGATGGTGGATTGTAATGTGTATCGATTTGAAAGTTAAGATCAAGGGGCTGTGACTCCACATTTATTGAAGTCACATCAAACTGAATTTGAGAAGGTACAGTTTGCTGTACTGTGTGTGCACCCTGTGATTCCCCTATGGTTTTAGATTTTACTTTTCTTTCATAGGTTTTTGAGAGAGGGCTAGTGTCCCTTACCCTTTTGTGCAGAGTTGCTGTGGAACTAGTAGTCACACCCTGTTGAGAGGATGTAACTTGGGCTTGGCTATTTGGTGCACTTTCCTCACCTACCTTATTCTTAGAGCTTGCACCCTGTCCCTCACCACTCACTACCTCCTTCACACTCCCCTCAAGAGTTGTGGTAGTTTTTGCAACAGGTGCTTTTTGAGAAGCACTTGAGGTTTGTCTCTTAGATTTTGGTATGGAAACTTTTGTTTTAGTCATTTGGGTAGGAGCCTGTTTGGTCACTACTACAGACTCCATTATGACTGTGGAAGGCAAAGAAATTTGGGGGTTAGAGATATGAGTTTCAAGGTTAGAAATAGTTACCTGAACAATTGGTAGACATACCAATTTTACTCCTGCATTGGAGTTCATTCGAATTAAATCACTTAAGACTCTCTTCTCCTGAACAAAACATGTGAACTTGCTATCCGGGTTAGCAATGGATAGCTCATTCTCAGATACATGCAGTGCTAAGAGCATCAAAAATCTAGAAAAATAGATATTCTTGCTCCTAGTTTCCTTTTTACCTAATTTTTATGCTATCTCATACATGACTAATGTGCTAAAGTTATAGAATTTATCAGTCAGAAGCATACACAACATAACTAGCATGGAATGGGTAACAGCATCAAAATTACTAATTTTGCCTGAAAAAGTTTTAATGAAGGCATCACAAAAATAACTCCATTCTTTAACCATCCCTTTCCTAACAATTTTCCTTAAATTATCAGTACTAAGGGCATAATTTATGAAATCAAACATGGCAACTATTTCAGCATCACTGGGTACTTTCAGACAGTTATTCTCAGGCAATTTTAAACAAGCAGTTATCACATCAGAGTTAACTACATAATTTTTACCCTTTAAGGAAAAAGCAGTTGTACCGTCTGTGCCATTGAACTCAGCAAATGCCCACACCTCTTCGATTACCTCGTGGATTAGAGGAGTGGTGGCAGTCATAGCATACGAAATTTTACAGTTCTTTACAAAATTCATCATGGTGTGATAAGCTTCTGGGGCATTCACTGTATCGACATACGCCGCGAAGTTGTTCTTCTCATAGGTGAACCCAGTGGAAGACATCATCTTAACAATAGGCGCCATTGAAGTGTTTGAACTTTTGGTACAGAGAGTTTTTGTGAAGAAGATGCAGTTTACTTAAGAGGCTTGGTGAAGATATCTGCAAGCTGCATTTCACTTGGCACAACGTGCATTTCTACTGTACCATTCATCACATGTTCTCTAATGAAGTGGTATTTGATGTCAATATGCTTGGTTCACGAATGTTGCACTGGATTCCCTGTGATGGCAATAGCACTTGTGTTGTCACAGAAAATTGGAATCTTCTCAACTTTTAGACCATAGTCAATAAGTTGATTTCTCATCCATAGAATCTGTGCACAACAACTTCCAGCAGCAATGTACTCAGCTTCAGCTGTAGAAGTGGAGACTGAGTTCTGTTTCTTACTGAACCATGAAACAAGCCTGTTTCCTAGAAATTGACTGGAACCTGTAGTACTTTTCCTATCAACTCTGCAACCTGCACAATCTGCATCTGAATAGCCAGTTAGACCAAAACAAGATTCTCTTGGGTACCAAATGCCAAGGTTTGGTGTTCCCTTGAGATACCTGAAAATTCTCTTAATAGCTATCAAGTGAGACTCTCTAGGGTCAGCTTGAAATCTAGCACAAAGACAAGTAGAAAACATTATATCAGGTCTACTAGTTGTTAGGTATAGAAGTGAACCTACCATGCCTCTATAGCTTGAGATGTCCACAGACTTTTCCTTAGTATTCAACTCAAGCTTAGTTGCAGTGGCCATAGGTGTTTTTGCAGAGGTACAATCCATTAAATCAAATTTCTTTAAAAGATCATAAATATATTTTGTTTGACTTATGAAAATGCCCTCATTAACTTGCTTTACTTGTAGGCCAAGAAAGTAAGTTAATTCACCCATCATGCTCATTTCATACCTACTTTGCATAAGTTTGGCAAACCTTTTGCAAAGCTTCTCATATGTAGACCCAAAAATAATATCATCTACATAGATTTGAACAAGTATTGAAGAGCCATTGATATTCCTATGAAACAAGGTTTTATCTACTGTACCTCTAGTGAAGTGATTCTTCAAAAGAAATTGAGATAAAGTGTCATACCAGGCTCTTGGTGCTTGCTTCAAACCATAAAATGCTTTCATGAGAAGATATACGTAATCTGGAAATTCTGGATCCTCAAAGCCAGGAGGTTGATGGACATAGACCTTTTCTTCCAGTTCCCCATTTAGAAAGGCACTTTTGACATCCATCTGATAGACCTTGAAATTGGCATGTGCTGCATAGGCTAGGAAGATTCTGATTGCCTCAAGTCTTGCCACTGGAGCAAAAGTTTCATCAAAATATATCCCTTCTTCTTGAGAATAACCCTTTGCCACTAATCTAGCTTTATTCCTCACAATTATGCCATTTTCATCTGTCTTGTTCTTGAGAACCCATTTAGTACCTATGACACTTCTATCATCAGGTTTGGGCACAAGCTTCCATACTTTATTTCTTTCAAATTGGTTTAGCTCTTCATGCATTGCTAAGACCCAATCTGGATCTAGAAGGGCATCTTCCACTTTCTTAGGTTCCTCTTGAGACAGGAAGCTACTGTATAGACATTCTGCTTGAGTGGCCCTTCTAGTTTGGACTCTTGAATTTGATTCACCGATGATTAACTCAAATGGATGATCTCTAGTCCATTTTCTTGCAGGTGGAAGGTTTGATCTTGATGAGGTTGCTTCATTTTCATGAGCATGATCATGTTGATTTAGCATTGAATTTTGACCCTGAGAAACTCCCCCTGAGTTTGTTGTCCTTGCTGAATTATGAAGTTGACTGTCAACGGATGCATCATTTTGCCTGTCGACGGATGCTTGAGAATCTTTGTCAACGGATGCATCTCTAATATTGTCAACGGATGCTCCAGAATGACTGTCAACGGATGCTTCATTTCCAGTGTAAGCATCACTTCTAGTTGGTACAACAACTCTTGGTGGATCTCTGTGGTCATGATCTTCATCTTCCTCATCATCATCATAGTACATTCTTCCTTCACCTTCATTCTCAAATTCCAACTTTTCATGGGAGCCTCCATCATCTAGACCTAGAATCTTTTGATCATCAAACACAACATGTACAGATTCCATAACAAGGTTGGTTCTTAGATTGTAGACTTTGTAGGCTTTCCCTGCTGCATATCCAACAAAAATAGCTTCATCTGCCTTTGCTTCAAATTTGCCCAAGTTATCTCCATGATTCCTTAGCACAAAACACTTACATCCAAAGACATGAAGGAAAGCTAAAGTTGGTTTCTTGTTGGTTAACAACTGATAAGGAGTCATTCCTCTAGCTTGGTTGACCAAGGAAATATTCTGAGTAAAGCATGCAGCGTTGATAGCTTCAGCCCAGAAATATGTTGGTAACCTTGATTCACTTAACATTGTTCTAGCCGCTTCAATGAGAGTTCTGTTTTTCCTTTCAACAACCCCATTTTGTTGAGGTGTTCTGGCAGCAGAAAACTCATGGACAATTCCATTTTCTTCACAGAAAATCTTCATTGTGGAATTCTTGAATTCAGTACCATTGTCACTCCTGATTCTTTGAACTCTGTCTTCAGGACCATTGTTTAGTATTCTGAGGTGATTGATGATGATTTCACTTGCACAATCCTTGGAGTGCAGGAAGAAGGTCCATGAAAACTTAGAAAAATCATCTACAATCACCAGACAGTATTTCTTCTTAGAAATAGACATGACATTTACTGGACCAAATAAGTCCATATGCAGCAATTGAAGAGGCTTAACAATGGATGACTCTGTCTTGCTCTTGAAGGATGATTTATTTTGTTTCCCTAATTGGCAGGCATCACACAGTCCATCTCTGATAAATTCCAATTGAGGGATTCCTCTAGCAAGATCCTTTCTTACCAAATCATTCATGACTTTAAAATTCAAATAAGACAGCTTCTTATGCCATAGCCAACTCTCATCCTTACTTGCTTTGCTGAAGAGACAAGTAATGGATTCTGAGCATGCTGAATTGAAGTCAGCTATGTAAACATTTCCTTTTCTAAAACCTGTCAATACCACATTGTTGTCTTCCTTGGCAGAAACAACACAGGCTTCTTTTGTGAACTTTACTTCATAGTCTTTGTCATAGATCTGACTGACACTCAGCAAATTGTGCTTCAAACCTTCAACTAAAGCCACTTCTTCAATGATGACATTGTCTTTTGAAATCAGGCCATATCCCTTAGTATATCCTTTGCTGTCATCTCCAAAGGTAATTCTAGGGCCAACTCCTTCCTTGAACTCTGTGAGCAGGGTTGAATCTCCTGTCATGTGCCTAGAGCATCCACTGTCTAGGTACCATAGATTCCTTCTGTTTCCCTGCACACATTCCAAAAACAAATCAAGTTGATTTTGGTACCCAAGCTTCCTTGGGTCCTTTCTTGTTAGCCTTTGACTTTGCACTCTTAGCATTCTTCAACTTAGATGTAGATGCTTGAGTGATGGGGTTTGACAAATGCTTATTTGCATGAATATTTGATGCATGCATTTGTGGAAAATTGGCATACATATTATTCATGCTAGGAATGCTCCGTGACATTTGTGGCATATTCACAGATTAAAAATAAGGATTAGACACATATGGCATGTTCACATATGGATTTGAAAAACTAGCATTTTGATACAAAAAAGGCATAACAGGCATTGCAGGCATACATGGTATTGTTTGAGGTACATGAACAGGAGCCTTGTTAACAATCTTGCAGTTAGAAGATAGGTGATTGACACTATTACAATTACTACAAGTTTTCCTAGGGGCAAACTTGTCAGGAGAATAATTGTTTTTCTTGTTGATGCCTATCTTACCATTTCTGTTCTTTTTCTTTTTACCCTCAATTTCTACCTTTTCATTATTTGATTTACCAACAGCCTTTTTGTTATGTAAATCACCTGCCTTAGCCTTCCCACTAGATTTGGTTTGGCTACTCTCACCACTAACAAAGTTCTTGTTGACTGGACCATACTTAATATCCAGTTTCTTGAGTTCCTTCTTACTAACAAACTTTTTGTTAGTCGACGGATACCTCTCATCCGTTGATGGTTCATCTGTCAACGGATGATCACTATCCGTTGATTCACAAATAGTCTCTAGATCCTCAAGGCCAGGTTCTAGCTCCTTTTTCTTTTGAGTCCAGGTATCCTTCACAAATGATTCTATTCCCTGGACTTCTATTATGTTTTGTGAAATATTCCTACAGCTTTGAAATTTAGCAATTATCCCTTGTTCTTTTTCAAGCTGGTCTCTTAAAATCAGTTCTCTTTTTAACACAGCTTCAAGTTCACTTTTAGCATTATTGCAATCAACTCTCATTTTCTCAAATTCTAGAAATTGAGCTTCTAGAGCAGCATTTCTATCAATTAAAAACAGATTAGTCTCTTTAATCCTATTGTTCTCTTTAGTAAGTGATTTAAGAGTAACACTCAAGTGATATAGTTCAGTAGACATTTCATCTATAACACTATTGCATTCCTCTTTGGTGAGCTCAGAAAGACTTGTAGAAAATACCTGATTGCTAGCTGAACTTGCTTCCTACTCTCCATAATCAGCCATCAATGCAAGGTTGACAAACTCAACATCATCATCAGAATGATTGTCATCAGCAGCCCAGTCATACTCTTGAGTCAATAATGCCTTTCCTTTCTGCCTGAGAAGATCAAAATATTTCTTCTTATAGTCAACAGTCTCAGTTGACTTTCCCTTGTTCTCAGATTTAGGTGTCCTGCATTCACTTATCATGTGACCAGCAATTCCACAATTGTAGCATTTAATTTTGGATTTATCCACATAGTTGCTTGTGGAAAAATCCTTGTTAAATGGCTTGGCCACCCCAGAGTTTCTCTTGAATTTCAGCTTAGAGAATCTCCTAGACAGAAAAGCTAAGTGCTCATCTATCTCATCCAATTCATCCTGCTGAAGGACATTCAATTCCTCAGACACCTTTTCCTTGCTCCTGCTCGATTCTGCTCTACCTTTACAAACCTCCTTGTTTGGTGTGTAATAAGCAGCTTCTGTCCTTTCCTCCTTCTGCTCCAAGTTGGCAACAAGTGCAACTGACCCACTTTTATTTTGGGACTTCTCAATCTCTTCATCCTGCTCCATTTCCAGCTCATATGTCTTTAAAGTTCCATACAGCCTTTCAAGAGTAAATGTCTTGTACTTTTGAGTGTTTCTTAGAGAAACAGTCAATGGCTTCCATTCCTTGGGTAGTGATCTCAGAAATTTGAGATTATAATCTTTAACTTGCTAGATTCTTCCATACAGTTTCAAGCCATTTAGTAGCTTTTGAAATCTACTAAATGTATCATCAATGTTTCTCCACTCTTAAAATAGAAATGTTCATACTGTTGGATTAGTAGTTGCATTTTTTTTTCCCTCACCTGTTCTGTTCCTTCACAAAGGGTTTGAATAGTGTCCCATACTTCCTTGGAGGTAGTACAGTTAATAACATTGTCAACCATGTCTGTTTCTAGATCATTGAACAGTATATTTATGGTCTTTTTGTCTTTGTGGACTTCTGCAATATCTTCAAGACTCCATTCAGAAATAGGTTTAGGAATGAGAGTGTCAGGCACATCTTCAGCCAGGCCAACTCTTGTTGCAGTCTTCATTGGAACGTGAGGACCCTTGTCAATGCAATCCACGAAACCCTCATCAATAGACAAGAGATGTAGACGCATTTTTACTTTCCAGGGAAAGTAATTCTCTCTATCAAGAACTGGTATCTTTACTCCATAATCCTTCTTAGACATGTTGGAAGTGTGTTGATCTTTAAACTTCAAATATTTTAGAAGCTTGCTCTGATACCAATTGTTATTCCCAGATTACACACTTGTATAATTGTAGAAGGGGGGGTTGAATACAATTCTTGATATTTATAAATTTCTGATAAGAACTCCAGAAATCTATACTTAAATAATTGCTGTAAAAAGATTAATGCACAAACACATAAAAATCAGGTGGTTAAATGCACCACCTGAAGCTTTTATTCGAAGAAAACTCTGTGATACAAATGTACACAGCTTCTGTTTTACAACTCTTTGCTTTCTAAGGATATTCAATAAAAACCTAAGCAAATGTATCTGTTTTCTTAGCTTCTAAAGAGTTGCTGCACTTGGTTATAAATCCCAAGTTTTCAAGTGCTACAGGAATAAGATAATATTAATCTAATTCAAGTTGACTTGCTACTCCACTCCAAATACACATGTAGCCGAAAGGTTGTCCTTGTGAATAGACATGTCTTCTACACCTTTCTTGTATTTATAGTGTAAACGGAATGCTTCTTTCTTCTGTGTTTCCAAAGTATGGCTATGGCTGCCATACTGCTTTTTGTATCTACTATCAACCAATGTGATCTGTCAGTCAAACCTGTCCTTATCAACTGCTAATCCCCAGCTTAGCATAGAAGTAAGTGTCAATGATTATCCGTTGACATTGTACACTGACATCCGTCGATAATTGAGCTGTATCCGTTGATATTGAGATTTGAGCTGTATCCGTTGATAGAGTGGATTTGAGTTGTATCCGTTGATAGAGTTCTATCTTCATCCGTTGATACACTTTCACTTAGACAGAATTACATAGCATAGCTTATTTACAATTGGCTACCCTATTCTGCCTATCCATTGATGGTCAACATGACTGTGGATAAAAACACTATCAACTGATAACATAGAGATACTGCAGTATGCTACAAAACCTCATCCGTTGATGAGCTACCTGTCAATGGATAGAGTTATAAATCCTCATCCGTTGACAGCTACAAAACCTTATACAATTTTATTGATTGTGAAGTTATCATAAAGTACAACATATTCCTAACAATAATCAAATGGTCAATTCAAATTGAATATTTCTTACTGAGTCTGGCGGCCTGATTTTTAAAAAATCGGGGGCTAGCTCCGATTTTTCAAAAATCAGGATAAATTAGGGTTTTGGGTCTAACCCTAAACCCTAAGTTCGTATACGGTTTATTCGTCGTACAAAATATTTTTAAAACCCAATATGGAACTGTTGAACCCCAAAGGTTAACTGTTGAACCCCCAAGGAAACACAAATAAAATTTAAAAATTTTAATTAAAATATTAATATTTATTATTGAGTTCAGCGGATTGATATTTAAAAAATCGGGGCTAGCCCTAATTTTGTAAAAATCAAGATAAGTTATGGTCTAGGGTTCCTAAACCCTAAGTTCGTATACGGTTTATTCATCGTTCCGAATAATTTTAAAAGCCAAAATGGAATTGTTAAACCCAAAGGTTTACTGTTGAAACCCCAAGAGAATACAAATAAAATTTAAAAATTGAATTAAAAAATTAAATACTTATAAATCCCAAATGAAACCCGTTAAACCCCAAAAGGGAAACTATTTAACCCCAAAGGAAATATCAATAAAATTTTAAAATATTAAATATAAAAAATAATATTATACGCATAATTCATATGCGTATTCTTTATTTTTTGTTGTTGTTTGTCGGTGAAAGTAGCAGCACAAACATATACACGTACTTATTTTTGGAAAAAATAAAAAACAAACAGCCTATGCATAAGTCATAACCCACATGCGAAGTCAGCTTGTTAAAATGGGTAACATTCTTGAAAAAAGATATTTTGGGCAACGTATTAGTTAATTTGTGTTATATTGATCATTGTTTCTATGGATCGTTGGATCTTAAAATAGATAGAAAAGAATCATTAAATCTAATATTAAAAAAATTATTTGATTGATAGTTGGACTATTTTTAAATACTAAAAAGTAAATTTTAATAATCTAAATCAATTATAAGTAGGTTTTTTAGATTGAATAGGATTCTTGATGTAAAAATTTGTAACTTTCATTTCTGTTAAATTTCCAGGTAATTTTAGCTGGATAATAATTATTAAATTATCACTAAATTAAAAGCAACTTCTTGAATTTTGCATGAGCTATAAAATCATCTGATTTTAAGAATTCAAGATACAGTAAAACTAGTAAATTGATCGTGTGAAAGTTAATAAGTAATATTTTTTAATTATTTATACTCAAATTTGGTTAATTTTTCTCTAAGTCTGTCATTCAATAAACAATTAAAATTTACCTGATAAAAATCAAATTCAATATAAATGAATATTATGAAAAATTTGTTCGTTAATATAATTATAAAGATTTAAAAAAAATCATGCATCATACGGGTTACTATATCCTTATATATAATAGGGAAATTCTCATTGGTACAACTCTACTTTAATTTTTTCAAATGGTATAATTTCATGTTTTGGACTTCCGACCGGTATCGTTAAACTAATTGCTTCAGCTTAACTACACGCATGTGTTAATGAAACGTTATTCAAATTGTTTAGTTTTTAAATATAAATTACTAAACATAATTTAATTATTTTATGATTAAAATAAGATCGTGATTGTAGTTAAATAATGAACTAAAGTGGGGAAAAGGAATATTAATATCGAATAATCAAATTAGTCGAGTTAAACAAGAGAAAAGGGGACAAAATTTGGGTTTAATTGATGAGAGGGAAAAACTCAATCTAGCAACGATTCAACGGTGATTTAGCTTGTTTCCTTCCATTCCAACGTTATATCACTGATTTGCGAATGATGATTCATCTATATTTATGTATCCGTATCTATAGGTATGTATGTATGCGTTAGTTACAAAGGCCTGTCTATAACCATATAATAACAAGCCTACTTGATCATAGTAATACCATGTATTACTTACATAACCCCTTAGCTGGGAACCCATTAGTTAGGTTTCTGTTAGGCCGAATACACAATTATAATCAAGATCGTATGAGAGATTAACAATAAAATACGCGTTTAAACAATTAAAAACTGTTTGAAATTAATAACTCCTCTCTTAGTGATGTAAAATATCACAGAGAGCTGCTTAGGTTACAATGAATAATATTACACAATGATCGATACCCTTCTAGGGTTAACCTAACTGTATTTATAAGATATACAGCTGCTATACAATCGATAATTGATACTCATATAAATTAGTTATACAATTGATATCAATTACGATTGCTACACGTCTCCTTAGTCAACTCAATCTCTTTGACAGCTATCAAATCTTCAAAGATATTGCTTCCATAATAAATCTTCAAACACTGTTGACCAGTAGACGTTGCCTCCAGACAGAGTTTAACAAACTCTATCGAGCTTCCAACTGTCAGCGTTTAACTAAACTCTGACTACTTCCAGCTAAACTCTGATAATTCACTGTAACACTTAAACACTAATTAATATTCACATCAATTATTTCTAACAATCTCCCCCAACTTGTTCATTAGCAAAAATGCACAAGTTTAACAATAATTGATGATGTCAAAACAAATAAACAAATACAGTGTTTAATATACAAACAGAGTTTAACTTCTACTTAACAAAATCTACAGAAAACAAGAAAATTCTTACAGAGTTTTAATCTTTAATTTCCTCAACATCTGGTGTTGATCTGAGATAGTCTATAAGTAATCTTCGTTCTGCATTTTCAAGTTCTGTCTGCATAACTTCCTTAATCTCCTTCAGTTTAGGATCATCTTCACCAGTTTGGTAGATAGCAGACCTCAGATCATAGATTTTGTTTCTTCTCATCTCATTCCCCAGTCTGATGAATTGTGCTTTTGCTGACTCTGAGTTAAAATCAAGAACTGTTATATCCAGGTCTGTCTTCAGTTTAGCACTACCCTTCTTCATCTCAACAATATTCCCATGATAATCTCTGTACTTTGGGACATATTGACTGTTGTATCTCATACCTCTGACTGCCAAATTATGCAGCATCTTCTTCTTTAGCACATTTACAGCTTGTTGAGTCTTTTGATTTTTCACCTTGAAGAGATATAGAACATATTCTAATTCCTCCCATAGCTTCAAATCAAGATCACACTCACCAATTTTGTACACAGTACCATCTTCCATGAAATACAATAGAAAATCTTTGTCCAAACTTCTTTGATGAATCAACTGTACTGATTCCAGTCTGTCTAAACTCTCCTGAGTAACACCAAAACCTGGAACATCCAGTGATGAAGGATCTCGAGGACCAGTATTCATTCTGACTTCTCTATGAGAGCCCAATCCAGATTTATCTCGACCTTGCTTACAAGTTAAAGCTCTACCATGTAGAAAATCAGTAGTAGTACCTCCAGTCATCAGAGTTGGATCATGAAGTGTTGGTTTTCCAAAAACCATTTGCATCTGAGTAGATAAAGGTCTCTGCACAACTTGTGTAGCAACAGAGATTGTATTCACTTTCTTTGAATCTTCTCATTCTTTAACAATGCCTTTTAGCTTCAATCTAGCTTCAGCTTCTGTTGGTTTCTTAGATAATTTTGATCTTTGATCAGCACCAACATTTTCTTTAATCACAATGCCTTTAAGAACAGGCCTAGGAGCTTTTTCTTTCTTCTTAAATTTTCCTGACTTTAAAGCTTTCTGATGTTCTTCTTGTAGATTCTTTTCTTCAGCTTTAATGTCTTCAATAGTAACTCCTTCTTGATTTTCTTCCAGAAATAACTTAGCAGCCAATTCTTCATCAGTCAGTGGATTTTCAGTGAATAATAAACTCCTGGTGTTTGAAGTACCCTGAGCATCAGTAATTATTCCAACAGACTTTGACTTAGAAGACTTGCTAGATCTCAGACTTTGATCAGTTCTTAATCTCTTCCCTTTGTCATTTGCTCTTGCTCCTCCATCTTCAGTATCATCCTCCTTAGTCAGAGTTTGAGATTGCCTGCACTTAGACTTAGCAACTCTCTCCCCCTTTTTGACATCATCAGGAATCAATATAGAAGTAATCAGTTCCAAGGAGTTAGCAATGGAATCAATCTTTCCAGGCAAGATAGTCTGATTCTGTTCAACTTGACCTAGCCTCTGGAACAGAGTTTCTTGAGCTTTAGAAATGGTCTTAAACTTTGTCTAATTATCCCTCTGCATAGTCATATCTCTAGCAACAACATTAACTCTAAGTTCATTAATAGCTTTTTGAGACTCATCAAATCTTTCATTCAGAGTCTTTACTTGAACAATAGTTGCTTGCAGATTTGAGAGAATATCAGGATTTTAAATCTTGTTGGCAGATTGATGCACAAACTTAGCTGCTCTTTCAGTAGGAAAAATGCAATCTGACTTATACCAATCCCTTAAATTCTTGGCAAAGTGTTCAGCTTCAATGTCATGTTGATGTGAAGGTTTAGAAAATGGTGTGTGCTTAGTATCAGTTTGTACTGGTATACTCTTAGAAGAGTTTGACTCTGCATTTCCTTCATCTTCAGCATCAACAGCTGCATCTCCAACTAGATCAATATGCACAGCAACATGTTCAACATTCTCTGCAGTTTCATCAAGAACATTCTCTGCAGGTTGCTCTCCAGTTTCAATAGTCTTATCAACAGACTTGGAATCTTCAAGGACTGCATCCATAGGCTCAGAGAGTACAGCCTTGGTTGATTTTTCAACTTCTTCACCTTTCTTAGAAACCTGGTGAGCATCAGAGAATAGCTTAGTGTGTGATGCCACTGTTTCATCAAGTACTATAGTAGGCTGATCAGCTGCACCAGTTTCTTCAGAATTAGCAATGATAGGTGAGATAGGAACATTTATAGAATCAGAGAATGGTATGAATGTTTCAAAAAAATCATCCATAGAAGGAAAATCTTCTCTGGTTGCCTCATCCATTTGTACATTGTCAGTTGTATTGGCAGCTTCTTCTACAGTATATGTCTCAATAGTAGGTATTTCCTTGGAAATCACCTCTGGAGCTTCAAAGTTCATTTCCTCATCAGAATCATCACGAATCAATCTTCTTCTTTTAACTTGAGGCACCTCTGCTATCTCGTCTTTAGTAGAATCCTCTAGAATAGAAGGTGATGGAGGTTTGTTTGCTCTTTCCTTTCTAGCCCTTTTAGGCCTAACAGACTCCTTATGAGTTTTAACAGATTCCCTTCTAGCTCTAGCTAATCGATGCTGTGTATTTGCTGCTGTGTGTTTTCTTCTACCTCCATGTTTTTGTTTGGGTTGGGTAAGAGGTGGTTGTTGTTCAGGTTGAGGTTGGGTTTGTGTTTCAGTGTTTAAAGTTTGAGGTTCAGTGTGTGTAGGTGGTTGAATGGGTTCAGTGTTTATAGATTATTGAGGTTCAGATTTTGTAGGTTCAGGCTCAGGCTGTGGAGGGTCTTGAGGTTGATGTAGAAAATTTTGAATTGCAAGAGGCAACACCAAATCATGTAATTGCTCCTTGTTAGCATCTTTGTTGGTTAGATCAGAGAATATCCACTTATTAACCTTAAAGGCTAGAATGGTGTCATCTGCAGAAATTTCAACACCAGGAACACAAGCAGTGAATAATAATTGACAAAATCTAGCAAAATAGATAGTACTATACTCTGACAACCTGTCACCTATATTCATTAAAACAAGTCTACCAAAATCGAAATTACTTCCATAGAGAAGAGAATACCCGATTTGAAGACTATCAGTAGGAATGGCATCCCAGTTTGTGACTTTCTTGCCAAAAGCTCTTGTGATGTAATCAAAGAAGAAACTCCATTCCTTCCTGAGCTTTGGCTTTTTTACATTACCAAGCTTGTCTAAAGAACCAGAAAACCCAAGCTCCTGCAACATTTCTTTTAATTGATTCTCACCAGCAACACTATATGAAGTGTGTGTATCAAAACCCATAGTATCTCTGACTGTTGTAGGAGTAATCACATACTCTGTCTCCTCATAAGTGAAAGCAATTGATGGATTCCCATGCTCTCCTCTATCGTCATACACAGAGTTTTGCCAGAATGTAGCAATCTGCGTGGCAGAAAGCATTTGTGGTTTGACTAGAGCTGTACCAATCTCTGAATCTCCCAAAAAGTTTTGAATCAAATGAAACGCCTCTGGAACGTTTTCATTGTTCAATGGGGCTTCATAATTGTTAGGAATAAACAATAATCCTTGGGCAGTAAAAGCTTTAGTAGCCATTAGAATCGATTTGAGAAGAGAATATGAGTGAAAAAGATATGTAGCAAAAGTGTTTGTGAAAATGCTCAAGTGAAATAACAAGTGACTGTGAGTGGGTTGTGTGCAAAGAAAATAACCGTGTATTTAAAAATGATTAGAGTTGTAATGAAAAAGTAAAATCCAATCGTTTTAACCATTAATACACCCAACCAATTCCTTGTTTAATGTGTGAGTGGGACACGTGGCACACATGCAGTGAAAAGACTTTGCACGTTCAGTAATTGTAGCAATAATTACTGCTCCTTTCTCTCTCCCATTACTGACACACTTTAACACAAATACTCATTAACAGTTGTCAATAATTTATTTCATTTTTCAAAAACTCTTTTTACCCCAAGTATATAAATTATCTAAAAGAAAATATACCTCAGAGTATTAGACAAAATTCATCAGCGTTTGTCAATTCTCCAACTTCATTACCACAATCCTTTCAAAAACTGCACAGGTGTGAATGTATGTGTGTGTATAGCAGAGTTTACCAATTCAATTTTTAGAGCATCTAATTTTTCATAAAATCGATAAAATAAATCAGTAAACACTTAATGCACAAACTCTCATAGTAAACACTGAATGTATGATGAATGCTAAACTCTGTAGTAAACAATTTATATGCAGTAATATTTAATTAATTTATACCCCCGTCTATTTTTTTTTTGTTTCTCCAGTAATCAGAGGTTGGAACTAGTCACCAAAAATCCTATAATTTTAGCCCTTATCATCTTTGATAAGTTCCTGGATCTTCCTAGTCTTTGAATAATCACCAAAAATTAGAGAATTTTAGCCCTTACTATATACCAGCAAGTTCCTGGATCTTTCTAGACACCAACATAATCTCAAAGGAGTTCTAACAGTCTATATACATTTGCTTTGGGGGTAGACTAATAACAGAATCTAACTTAACAGTGTATAACTAACAGAGTTTAGAGCTCATGAACATCAGAAGTTATTCATGAGAGGTAATGCACACAGTATTTACAGACTCAGAGTTTAGGATAAATAAACGAAGAGATGCTATAAATATGAAACAGTATCATGCTGTGTTAATTTTCTACACAGTCAAAGATTAGATCACAAATAACTTAAAAGGATTCATGATTATTTACTGAGAATCATGCTTCATACATATTTCTTCATCGGTGTTGACATTCAGATAAAAACATTATCAGAGTTTCTCAGAGTTTATCCAACATGTCAACAGTGTGTGACCTACAGAGCATGCTAACAGAGCTTAACAGTTAATGAACAGAGTTTGCATAAAAGAGTTTAATAACAGAGTTCATATAGCAGTTAACATATCAAAGAAATATGAGCAACACAGTACATAAGTTAAATTTTGAGTCTAACCAATATCTCTAGTCAAAACCAGAGACCATTCCTAGTTCATTTACCAGCCTTGTAAATACAACTTCACTCAATGGCTTGGTGAAAATATCTGCAAGCTGTTGTTCTGTAGACACAAAATGAAACTCAATATTCCCTTCCTCTACATGTTCTCTGATAAAGTGGTACCTTATGCTGATGTGCTTGGTCATTGAATGCTGTACTGGATTACTTGTCATAGCAATAGCAGTTTGATTATTACAGTAAATAGGTATTTTACTGTACCTCAATCCATAATCCAGCAATTGATTCTTCATCCACAGAATCTGTGCACAACAGCTACCAGCAGCAATATACTCTGCTTCAGCTGTAGATGTTGAAATTGATTTTTGTTTCTTGCTGTACCAAGAAACAAGTCTATCACCCAGAAATTGACAACTTCCACTGGTGCTTTTTCTGTCTATCTTGCATCCTGCAAAGTCTGCATCAGAGTAACCAAGTAGCTTGAAATCTAATTCTCTAGGATACCACAGACCCAAGGTTATGGTTCCCTTGAGATACTTAAAAATCCTCTTCACAGCTGTTAGATGTGGTTCTCTGGGATCTGCCTGAAACCTTGCACAGAGACAAGTTGCATACATAATATCAGGCATTCTAGCTGTTAGATAAAGAAGAGACCCTATCATGCCTCTGTAGTTTGTCATATTTACTGGAGCTCTTGTGTCTTTGTCCAACTTTGTTGCTGTTGCCATGGGAGTTGATGAATAACCAAGTGCAGTCAAGCATACCAAATTTCTTGAGAAGATTTCTG
Source organism: Saposhnikovia divaricata (assembly GCA_036435485.1). NCBI lineage: Eukaryota > Viridiplantae > Streptophyta > Magnoliopsida > Apiales > Apiaceae > Saposhnikovia > Saposhnikovia divaricata. Next base: position 55,501,781 of record CM071598.1, read on the forward strand.
GTATATTTTGCTTGATTTATGAAAATCCCATCATCTGTTTGCTTCACCTGTAAGCCTAGAAAATAACTAAGCTCTCCCATCATGCTCATTTGATACCTGGACTGCATGAGCTTGGCAAACTTTTTACAGAGTTTATCATTAGTAGACCCAAAAATTATGTCATCAACATATATCTGAACTAAAAGCAAGTCATCACCATAGTTAAAGTAGAACAGTGTTTTATCAATTGCACCTATGTTGAACCCACTTTCTAAAATAAATTGAGCCAGAGTTTCATACCATGCTCTTGGTGCCTGCTTAAGTCCATAGAGTGCCTTATCCAGCCTGTAGACATAGTCTGGATATTTTGGGTCCACAAAACCTGGTGGTTGTTCAACAAACACTTCTTCTTCAAGCTTACCATTCAGAAAATCACTTTTCACATCCATCTGAAATACCTTGAATTTCTTGTGAGAGGCATATGCTAGAAAAATTCTTATTGCCTCCAATCTTGCAACTGGAGCAAAAGTCTCATCATAGTCTATTCCTTCCTGCTGTAAATAGCCTTTTGCCATAAGCCTAGCCTTGTTCCTTGTAACAACTCCCTCACTATCAGTTTTGTTTCTGAAAACCCATCTAGTACCAACAACAGATCTATTCTTTGGTCTAGGTACAAGGGTCCATACTTCATTTCTATCAAATTCATTTAACTCCTCCTGCATTGCTGTGATCCAATCAGCATCTTGAAGAGCTTCTTCTACCTTCTTTGGTTCATTCTCAGACAAGAATGCATGAAACAGACATTCACTTGTTGTAGCACTTCTTGTCCTTACTGTTGCATCTGGATCTCCAATAATTAAATCAGGTGTATGAGATTTTGTCCATTTCCTAGCAAAAGGTAAATGGCTTATATCAGTATGTGATCCTCCCCCTTGATCCATGTTCTCTTGATTTTCTTGTTGTCTTTCTTCATTTTCTGAGGCTCCCCCTGAATTTGACTGCTCAGAGTTTGAACTGTCAGATTTCGCACTTTTAGAGTTTAAGTCATCAGAGTTTGATCTAGATTTTTAAGTTGACTCACTATCAGAATTTGAGTCATCATTTTGATCATGCTCCCCCTCAACTGGTTCTCCCCTTTGTTCTGGCTGAGAAGTTTTTCAGTGTTTACCAGTAGAGGTTCAGAGTATGCTTCAACAAAGTTTGTCAGATCAGTTTCATCAGAGTTTACTTCATCAGAGATTAAGTCATCATTTTCAAAGTGCAGTTGATCATGTTCATTTACATCTTCAAGTCCAGTTATTTTCTTGTCATCAAATGACACATGAATTTACTCCATGATCACCTTGGTTCTCAGATTATAAACTCTGAATGCCTTAGTTGATAGCAGATAGCCAACAAAAATTCCTTCATCAGCTTTTAACTCAAATTTGGTCAACTGTTCAGGATGAGTTTTCAACACAAAGCATTTGCACCCAAAAATATGAAAATATTTCAGGTTTGGCTTCTTTTCCCTCACCATCTCATATGGTGTTTTTTCATGCTTGTTGATCAGTGTGGCATTTTGAGTAAAACAGGCTGTTTGAACTGCTTTTGCCCAGAAATAGGTTGGCAATTTTGCTTCATCAAGCATAGTTCTCGCAGCTTCTATCAAGGTTCTATTCTTCCTCTCAACTACACCATTTTGCTGTGGTGTACCAATGAGAGAATCATAGTAGGGTACGAACTCGAGTTCTACTCTACTTAGCCAACTAGTTCGTGGAAGGCTCTAAAGGAACCCGAGTCCTACACGAACTAGGTAATCGAATACAGCTATTCCAGCAGAGTTAGCTTCGAATTAGAACTACGTGAGCTTGATCCCTATATATACAAGGGTACGTAGGCACCTTGAGAGAACGGCCACAGATCTCGCTAATGGAACCTGCGATGATTCTCGTAACCTCTCAAGCTCAGCTCGCCCCCACCATCAAATCACACCCAAATCACCGAAAACAGCCAATTACATGAATTATTCTTGTAAATTCCAGCGGGCCTCCTAAAATCACGTTGATTACGAAAATCCTCCATCAACATTGGCGCTAGAAGGAGGGCCCCTTTGCCTTGCTCGTTTGTGGAGGACAAACGAGATATAAAACAAATATTGGTGGGTTACTCATGGTTTAGGGTTTGTTTGAGAAAGACACGTTCAAGGCAGGGCATCAAAACGGCATGGTGGACATCAAAACGGCATGAGCAAGACATACGGGTGATTTGTCATGTACCTGGAGATATAATACAGATAGTAGCAGCAGTGTCTCAATGGAAGAGTTCTTTAATTGACGATCATATCAGGTGTCAAATAAAATTTTTTATTAGTGCTTGATGTGGGGACACGGCCATGGCTGGTTTAATAATTCAGAGTAACGTTGGACTCTTATAACGGAAGAGCAGATATGATGCTACCTGTTGCATATTAAACCAGGATATATGGATTATTTTGCTACATACAAGGGTATGCACGTAATCAGGCTTGGTGGTGTTAAAGGCTCGACTCAACAAGAAAGAAGATGCAGGACACGGTCGGTTTTTATAACTAGTTTTTGCTGTGAATAACCAAAGAACTTTGTGATCATGCACAAATGGTGATAATGATGGAGTGTATAGCGGTAATATAAGAAGCAGTAACCAAGAATGGTAGATACAGCCATGACGATGCTGATAACGGTGGAACACGGAAGTCAGAGTAAGTGGTGTTTTGTATTACCAGGCTATGATGAAGCGAAGAGATGATGCTGGTGTGTCAAGACGAAGACAAACCAATGCTATGACAGAGTTTGACAATGATAACAATTACAACAAAGTGGTGTTGGTGACAAACAGTGGTTATGCTAATTATATGCGTCATGTGTTATGGATAATTGTCATGCGTATATGTAAAAAGAACCAGAGATGTTATTGAGGATTGTTTGGGTGAAGGCCAAGGTCATGACAGGAAAATGGTGGCGATATTTCAGGGACACCTGAGATGCTAACATAAGTTATGCTAATATTGAAGATGACAAGCTTTGTCCAGAATAGAGGATGAGGATATGAGTACTTGCAAAGGAGCATGTGTTGTGTTGTTCGCAGGATGGTGCCGGATTTGATACAAGGCAGCAAACACCCCGGACTTCAGCGAGAAGTTAAAACTAGATAATTACTAACAAGCCCGTTTGGTGGTGTCGACTTAGTGCTCTGGATGATAATCATGAAAAGAAACCAGGAGAGTGATGAAGCCTTATGATGCATTCAGATTTCTTTGTATTAAGAAAGTGATATACATATACAAGCATTGACCGTGATTATTAAAGAAGACTGGTGGAGTTTCATGCAGATAAGGCATTTAGACATGGTTCTATGATGGGACAATGAGAATTTAGTGTTTTTTCTGAGAAATTATCAAGGAGAATAGCGACCATAATCATGACTCGGTTGAACAGGGACGACAATGGTAAAGAGGCGGCAGTAAGCATCGTGGTTACAAGTTAATGACAAAACAATATAGTGGCTTCGTTAGAGACAGAAAATCCAACTGATCATGAAACATACGGATGAAGAAGGAAAGCTAAGGGTATTAGCAAAGGATTAGCAACATGCATTGGGGTCTAAAACAAAAATTATGGTACATGAACAATGATCTCACATGAGGGGTGCAGTGGTAAAGAATACATATCAAAGAGAGTTTTGAGTATCTATTCAATGGAGTACACGAAAACATCTAGGTCTCAACTTACGGTAGAAGCAAAAAACATGGATCAAAGGTGGACAAAACATCAATAATAGATGAGGTTATAGTCTTATAGAGACACATAGACGGCACTATCATGGTTCATCCATTGTGCACATACAAAATTTGAGCAACTATCATGAGACCAGAAAAAGAGTGTCACAATCAGGAGATACAAGGTGGTACTCACTGCATCACTGGTGGTATTGGGATGGATATAAAGCTCTGAAGGCACTCAATGCATCTTTAGGCTGGTATTCATGAAGACAAAGAAGCTATAGATGGGTTATTTGCGTGAGAAAGATGCTTGAAAAAAGAATCGGACGCAGAAAATCAGAATTCAAAGGCTGCAATTTTATATCGAAATTGACGGAATAAACTATTTTGACTGGGAAGGTTCTAGGAGCAGCACTATATACCATTGGAAAGGTTGTAGGTTTAGTACGATATACCACCGGAAAGAACGTAGAGACTTCCAAGACTGAAGGTGGCTACATGATTAGAAGTGAATCCAAACAGCTACACACATGACTATAGAATGAAGCAAACGACCAACAGAGTGATGCTTGTAAGCTTGTTCTTTCGAGGGTCTGGTCACAAATGTAGTGACCATGGTGTTAAGCTTCAAGAATAGTGTGAGATAAAAGTTAAGGGCATTGGATACTATGGATTGAGATGAAAACAACGGTAGTGCTATACATGTATGTTGTAGATGCCAAGACATTAACACAAGAAACGATAAGTACAGGGAGTTCATGGCTACGGCTACTACTGCAGGGTGTATTTTGTTTGTCAAGCAAAACATTCTATGTATGACAGTAATAACTGCTTGAAGATAACAAGGATCTGGGCATCGATTCGGTGACTTGCAATAGTTTTCTACAGGCATCCCATAACCACCCCAATCATCTAGCATAACATGGCGTGGAGATATGTATTAAAAGAACGATTGTTAGGACGTCAAATGACACAAACTAAATCCTGGAGTCGTGTGTTAGTGCAAAGCATGGGATATGACATTAGCTTAGAGATTAAAACAAAGAATGAAGAAAGGTTGTACAGGCTGCAAAAACGATCTAGGAGTTTGAAATCGAAGAACCTGAGAGTAATTAAGATGTCAAACCAGTTAGAGGTGTAAAGCATGGTGTAGTTTGCTTATCTGGTATTGTGGTAAGATCCCGACAATAGTGATGTATACGCCCACGGTGGCAAGTATGTAAGGCTGACAACTACAGAATCAGACTGTCCATGGTGTACGTGTGGCAATGAGGGTCACAGAAGATTCCATGGAACTTTATACAACAACAAGCTTTGTAATCAAGAAGCCAATGAACATGTCCAGAATGAAAGTGTGTAGCAGAAAGTTGACAGTGATGGTGGTGCCAGCTACATAAGATGGAGCAATGGAAGCAATGGTCTTATGGCAGCGATTAAATATAAAGGGAAGGCATAGTCGCAGCTACCAGAGGGAGCAAAGAAGACGATTTCCATGAGGATCGAAGTTGATGACAACGTAACAATATAAGGAAGGAGATTGGCAGCTGGGAGTCATTTACAAGGCAAACTCTCCGCAATAAACAGAGCTAAGTCTCCTATCTTATCCTATTCTTTATTTTGTAAATATCATATATATGTTATGCATGTATAAAAATATTCTAAGAACAACATATATATTTTAAAAATTCACATAAGAAATCTATACTAGACAGCTTATAGAATGGAGATAAACAGAAGATGCTGTGATACTAAAGTGAATAGCATGCATTCACGAGAGATAGAAATAGGAGTGATGAAATAAGTTTAGCAGTAGATCCCCGAAGCAGCATAGGTAAGAGAATTCATTTGACTAGCATGCCAATAAAAAAAGCAAGTAAGTCATTAAAAAGAATTAGGTTTAATATTCTACATTTAAAACGAATATTTGCATGAGACATAGATAATAAGATGCATGTGCATATTATGTGTCCTAGTTATCATATTCATTAATGTACATTAATCATGTCATGAATATATATTGTTGCATTGTCTATATGCTTGCAAAATTGAGATATCGTGCAGGATTGCTCGCTAAGCATTACAGAACTAAAGAGAGAAGCTTCATTCAATTCAGTGAGCAGCTGGAAATACTTTACAAATAGTCTCCCTCAACATCTCTTGTTTCTTACAATGAGTTAGCTCGCGTAAGCTTAGAGGTGTTGTATTGAGATATTTGTATTTGATATAGAGATTCGCTCTCAGCGCATGTCGTAAGAGGGTGAAGAAGATCGAGAGAAAGACGTCAATGCAGATGATTCAGAATGAAAATAATGAAAAAAGACCTACTAGCAGGAGGTTCCCGGAACCAGAGGTCTCCCCCCGCATGCAAGAATTTTGCAGATAAGTAGATATTTGAGTAAGAAGGCCAGAAAAAATGAAGTCTCGAGAAGAATATACCTCAATCATGAGGTCATATGATTTGAAGAAGAAATTAGAGGAAAAGTTGAAGCTATAAACAAGAATGAAACGAAGAGGTTATAGTGTCGATCGAAGCATTAAATAAGATTTAGCATGACTTGAAGAATAGATTAGGTCACTAGCAACCTCAGAAAAGGAACCTCATTTAGTGACCTGACAGACATAGTTGATGTTGATTTATGAAAGCTTCAGATACAATTAAGGATTTTGATGAAGAGTAGATGCAAGAATCTGATTTTAACAAGAGTAACTTTGATAAGGTTAAACAGTTCAGGTCCCCCAATAGATATAAGGGAACCTCTTGAAAATGAAAAGAAGTGAAGATCGAGTTGAAGACAACACGCGTTACTCAACTTCACTGACGAATATTCAGCAACTTGTTAGAGAACAGTTGAAATGATGGTTAGAAGTGGTATTAGCAAGTCCAGAGAAGTTGATATTTGTTATGATGAGAGAAATTGAGCACTTTGCCTCAAGGTTAACGAAGAATTATGGAGCTTCCAGAATCTAGTTCTCCACCGAAGACAAGCTTCCCCGAAGAACTTGGGGGGTAGTATAATCACTATTGCATGTGGTAGTTTGAAAATTGAGGATTTCAAAATTTTAAGAATTCAGGTCTAGGAACCTCACGATCAGGTTCAGGAACCTCATGATTTGGTCCGGGAACCACATGGCCAGGATCTAGTTTGGGAACCTCATAGCTCAAACTTGGTTCAGGAACCCTGCAGATTGATTTGATCAAGTATCCAGAGAGTAGCATGCTTGCATCGTGAACACGTCAATGAGTTTTCGAATCTAAAAATACAAAACTTAACGGAGGCTTCCACTTCACAGTATATCAGTCTAGAGAAAGATCCAGGTGATGCCTCTCCATGTATGCTCACATATTCGTAAAAACCTCCCAGGTTCATTCATATATACCCGAAGCTTGTATGTGACAGCTTCCAGGATCATTGATATTGATTGAAAGCCAATTGTAGACAGCTTTTGATTAGCAGCTTCATGCTAGAAGTTCCTAGCCAGCCGACACTTGAGTAGAAGAAAGTGTACATACAACAAGAATTCTTAGGGATTCACCTTGTGCCCGGACTCACTTGGTGCCCCTAGCATTTGAGATGATTTACCTTACACCCTATTGAATTCTCTAAATGCCCTTCTCAGGACTCACCTAGAGCTCAATTGGATTCGCTTTATTATATATCTGTAGTTAACAGATCTTATGTTGTTCACCTGTAATTTCAGGTTCATTTATATTTGCCAGAAGCTCGTAGCAACATCTTCCAAGTTCACCTATAACTAACAGGTTCATATGAAGAGATTTCGGTGCACATACCGCGAGAGTTTTCTATCCATAAAGGATCACATAATATCCAATTGGATTCACGTTAGTAGAAGAAGATTTATTTTGCTTATGATGAGGTTAGTCTTCTTTATTCTTAGAATGACAATGATGATTATAGCTTCCTTATTGTTCTTTTACGTAACAATAATTACCCAAACGAACTGGGGGTAGTATTCCTACTTAAACAGTATTGTGCATGATATGATTTCATATTTCATATGCCAATTTGAAAAAATTTAAGTGCTTGCTTTAGTACTTGTATTGTATGTTCAGGTTACCTTGACTAACAGGTTCCTGTAGCATTGATAGTATCTACAGGTTACCTTGACTAACAGGTTCCTGTAGCATATGACAGCTTTTGCAGGTAACCTCGATGAACAGGTTCCTGTAGCATTGACAGTATGTACGAAGTATGAATACGATTTGACAGAATACGTAGACTATGAATGAATTATACGAAAAAAGCCCCAGGTAGCTTCCTGGGCACGAGCAAAGTCCCAGGTAGCTTCCTGGGCATGAGCAAAGTCCCAGGTAGCTTCCTGGGCATGAGCAAAGTCCCAGGTAGCTTCCTGGGCACGAGCAAAGTCCCAGGTAGCTTCCTGGGCACGAGCAAAGTCCCAGGTAGCTTCCTGGGCACGAGAAAAGCCTCAGTTGACTGGGAACGAGATCCTTGCTAAAAGCCTCAAGTTCCTTGAGCACACGATTTAAAGTCCTGACAAAAGGCACCTGAAGTCCTGACAAAAGGCACCTAAAGTCCTGACACAAGGCACCTAAAGGAACCTGTATGGATCCGAGACTGGCATACAGGAACCTGAGACTGTATGTGTCAACCCTCCGTGGAGCCACCACTGGCACGAGAGGAAGTGGGAACCTGTGTGGAGCCTAGACCGGCACACTTGTTCTTAAAGAGAAGCCTAATAAGCTCTCCCTCATGTGGAACCGCCTTTGGCACATGGGAAGAAGGGATAAAACCCTTAGCATTTACCTTCATGAAATGTCTAGCCTGACACTTGAAGAAGAGGAAACTTTGTGGACTCCCAGAACGGTACACAGGTTCCTAGAATCGCCTCGAGGCAAAAGGAACCAACATGGAGCCGAGACTGGCATGTTGGGACCTAGAGTTTAGGATTGGGAACCAAGCAGGTGACCTTTCCAAGAGTTGACCCGAATTGAGCAAGAGAAATTTTACTAACGCTAATTAATTTCTGTTTTTATGTTTCTTGTTGTATTTTGCAGGACTGGTAATTGTAAAAGGTTATTCATGAGGAACCTGGTCAAATTGTTTAGCAATGAAAGATATAAGTTAGGAGATTATCATGCAAAGGTCTTAGTTCAGATTATGGTTTTAAAAACGCTACTTGAGGTATAAGGGAAGAGGTTCCACGTTTACAAGTAAGTTGTTATATTGTCAGGAGATGTTACATTTACTTTGAGAAGATATAAGTGGAAGTATAAGTGTGTTCTGTTTCTTACAATGGGTTAGCCCGCGTAAGCTTGAATGCATAAGTATGGAAACTATATAATTCTTTAAGTTACATTACGGTGGTTACTCAAACGTATAGAGAAGTGCCTAGTGGAGATGATACAGTATTCAGGAAATAATGCAAAAGTGAAAAATGTATGCAAAGGTGGACGAGCTAGATGAGGTAAAGCAAAAAGAGCTTCATGATATCTAGATATGATGTGAATATGAAGAATGTGAAGATAAAATGCAAAAGTTGAACAGATCTAAGTAAGAAGGAAGTATAAGATAAAGCTTATTGCAGAGGTTTGAAAGTTCCAAGTAGAGTAAGCAGTAGAGGTTCCTAGGAAGCTATTTAGGTGGTTCAAGTGGTTCCATGGTTTTTTCATCCTACGAATAATGGAGATTCCTGAGTTTATAAGCGAACTACTATGGTGTTCTATGAATATAGTTGATGAGAAATCAGTTCATACAAATTAGTTTGGAAGAGGAAAGAAGTATTGCTTGAACAATCAAGAGAATTTATGATGAGTTTCGTAGTCTAGTGATGATGATCTACGGGAAAACGGCTTCAGAAAAGTTTCCAGGTTAGTTTTTAACAGTATTATTTGTTTTTTGATTTGAGGATTTAATTTGGAATCTGCATACAGAAGCGTAGTGTATCCTGTTTCTTACGCCGAGTTAGCTCATGTAAGCTTGGATGCACGATGTGAAAGTTATGTATTTTCCCAAAAGGAGTAAATAAAGGTGGAACCTCCTGCTTAGAAACTGTTGAGGTGCCACTCATTTTTTTCAAGACTTCTAGATATATGAAAGACATTGAAGACAAAGATCACCCAGAAAGATTTATGAGTAAGAAGAAGTATGATGACATCCTAAAAACCTCAGAAGTGTCCTTAGAAAGATTTTGCAAAGGTATTAGAAGAAGTTACAGAGAATGACTAGCAGTTGAAGAGTGAAGATTTGTCAGAAGAATGAGTTTCGAAAAAATAATAGGAGAACGGGTTCCTTGATGAAAAGGAAGTTGGCTAAGGATGTGTTTGCTGAAAATATTTTATGTCCTGTTTCCTACGCCGAGTTAGCTCATGTAGGCTTGGATATAAAATGTTAAAGCGAGGTATTGTTATGGAAATGATTTAGTGTAGAACCCATGATCAGAAAGTAAAATAGGTTCCTTTCACATTACAAGATTTCAAGGAACCAGGGGGTACTTGTTGTGCCCAAAATCATCATGGGCTGAATGTAGGCCCATTAGGCCCTAGGGTTCAATCCATACGAGCTAAAGGATAGATCTAGTGTGAGTTATAAAGATCAGATAGAAGAAATGACTAAGGAAGTACGAGTATAAGGAGGTTCCCAATGGTCAGGAAGCTGAGCTGAACATTAGAAGACCAGGTTCCTCCCAGTGGAAGAGTTCGAGTTAGCATAGCAACAGCCATGGAGATGACGAGAGCATGTGAAGAGCTATCCAATCTAACCAGTTTGTTATTTGTGCATGTACTGATGCCTAAAGGGAGGTCCCTAAGTGATATTTCCCGAAATAAGGAGGTTCCTGAGAAACAGGCTCCTGAGATATAGGTTCCTGAGCACCAGGTTCCTACGAGTAGCCAACAGAAGGTTCTAGAAGCCATCTAGAACAGATAAACATTTTATCTCTGACCAATGAGAGAATCATAGTAGGGTACGAACTCGAGTTCTACTCTACTTAGCCAACTAGTTCGTGGAAGGCTCTAAAGGAACCCGAGTCCTACACGAACTACGTAATCGAATACAGCTATTCCAGCAGAGTTAACTTCGAATTAGAACTACGTGAGCTTGATCCCTATATATACAAGGGTACGTAGGCACCTTGAGAGAACGGCCACAGATCTCGCTAATGGAACCTGCGATGATTCTCGTAACCTCTCAAGCTCAGTTCGCCCCCACCATCAAATCACACCCAAATCACCGAAAACAGCCAATTACATGAATTATTCTTGTAAATTCCAGCGGGCCTCCTAAAATCACGTTGATTACGAAAATCCTCCATCAACAACACCCAAGTGTATCTGGTGTGTTCATCAACAATGACTAGAGCATATTTCTTTCTTCCAATTGACAAGACATTCACTGGTCCAAAGAGATCAACATGTAGACAATGATAAGGATCAACAATTGAAGATTCAGACTTGCTCTTGAATGATGACTTCCTTTGTTTGGCCTTTTGATAGGAATCACACATGCCATCAACATTTAATAAAGACTTTGGAAGTCCTCTTACAAGATCCTTTCTTATCAACTCATTAATGTTGTTCAGATTCAGATGTGAGAGTTTCTTATGCCACTTCCAACTCTCTTTGCTAGACATTCTTGTGGACAGGCACACAGTTTTTCCATCAGAGTTTGTCAACAAACTTGCTTCATAGATATTATTGCGCCTGTGTCCAACTAGAATGTAAGAACCCAAAATTTCGGTAGAACTAAAACTTTTCCTATTATGATGAAGTGCATCAATGAATAGTGATTTGGTGGATGAATAGTGATTTTGAGGATTAAGAAAAATTTTCATGCCACCTATGTACGAGACGTAGTGTGGATATTCCGAAGTTATACTAGTAATCTACGGAGTAAATAAGTGTATGTAAATGCGATCGGAATTCAGAAATTCCAAATTCTATTTTCGTGTAATATTTGACCCAGCAGTGAATTATATATCAGTAATATCAAGAAATGAGATATTTAATTTGAGGAATTGAGGAGTTAATATTTTGGAATTTTATTATAAGTGATTTGAGAATTTGGAACGAAAACCACCGAGGAAGTGAAACAAACGTTCTAGAAACCGCTGAAACTTTACAATGAGATTAAGCGATTGAGCGAACGAAGCATGGATTAAGGATATGGTATATTAAGAGTCCAAGGAAGGATATATTATGAGAAAGAAAGAGGATTGAGAATAAACTCCTAGAATTGAGAAATAGAGAATGCTTGAGAAATCGGGAGAACGTTTTCTAAGATAAAGAGAAATAAACAAGGGATGTTGGAATTAATATTCATTCGAGGTATTGTGCCATATTAGAGCAATAATATGCAAAGTATAAGTTGTAACGTATTAATTTTATTCACGAGACAACAAGGAAATCAAATTGTTGGAAAAGGAAACAAACCAAGGGACTAATATGAAAGAAACAAAAGATGAGGACTTTGTTGCAATTGTTGTGGATAAGGAAATCCAAGTGAGCCAATGAGGTGTTGACAACACATTACAAGAAGATGCATCCAAATATAGATAGATATTACATGTATTAAGTCATTACCCATAACAAAACACAAAGAAAACTCCATCTCTCCATTTCTCCACAAGCTGTCCAGCAGAACCAACCCTCAAAGAAAAATATATATCTCCATTTCTATCCATGATAAAATCACCAAATTTTAACCACAACCTCTCCACTCCATGGGCAATATTAACTCAAAATTTCATGGCATTCTAATGAGTGTAGCCTAGTTAAATCTCCTCCCCAATTTGAAGAAGCAAACTGTCCTGGTGCTTGACAGTTTCTGGGACGATTTTCAATCGGACGTATCTCCTTCATTACTCAATGGAATTTCGTGTTCTTTACATGGTTAGAAAGCTGTGAAGATGCTCTACAATTCTCATTTAGAAGCCTCGATCAGAAAAGCTCGGTAAGGGCCTCGTTTTCCATGATCTTTCAATCGGGTTCTAATAACTCCGAATTACTAACTTTGTTTTCTTCATTTCTTTTGATCATTCAAGCTTACCCAAGGCTGTACAAGGATTATACAAGGTTTAGAAAGCTATTACACATATCAAGGAAGGTATAAAACTCTAACCACTCTTAGTCATGGATTGTTTATGGTTTACAATGTTAGATCTAAGAGTTTTAGTGCATATCTTGGTTATATGAGTTATGGATGATGAAAATCTTGAGGTTATATGTGGTTGATGTGATTTTAAAGCTTTGACCCCATGTATGTTATAGAGATGAGACTTGGTGGTTTTAATGGTAGATATGATGTATAAGTTGAGTTCTTGAAGGATTAAGTAAAGATGTGTGCTGAGTAAAAAGTCTGGGAGTATGTACTGCCTTGCAGTGGACTTTTGAACCCCTTAAACTTCTCTCCCGAGGGTCTAATACCCATGGTTAGAAAGGTATTTGAATGTCGTTTCCAGAAATATAAAGTTCATGACTAGGTGATGTGTAGATTTTGAGTTATGACCAGAAGAGTGAGGAGTGGTTCTGAAATCCGGACTGCACTGTATGGTCTGTTTGTGAACTGTCTTTGGACCCTCAAACTTTCTGCAAAAATTGTGAAAAATTGAGAATAGGTAGGTCTTACAGTAAGGAAGGCTACCCAAGAAGAATCTGATCAAAATTTGATTTTTTCAATTTTATAAAAATGTTAGAGCGAGGTGTGCGCAAGTGAAAAACCACTTAGGAGATTAGTTTAAAGTAGTTTTAAGAGTATACACTTGGGTTTCGAGTTTGAGGAATAGATTTTAGTCGAATGGGTAAAGAATGTGATAATGTGATGACATGGTCATATAGGAGGGTTAGTGGGTCAAATGGTGGAGTCACTAAGATGGTCTTGTATTCTTTAAAACATTATGATTAAGTGGTGTTGCTAAGATACTAACGAACGAATATTGGATATTTATAGATTGTCGCTCCACTCCACGAGCCCAACCACCCCAACCTTCCCAAGGCAAGTTTTCCAACCCTAAGCATTTAATTTCAAAATATTATGTTCCTGATTCTACCTATGCAAGTTTACTTTTCAAAACTTATATATAAGGATTTTCACTGTTGTGTTTGTAGCTTCCAAATGTATTATATGCTTATGCTTTACGAGATTATGTTGAAGTTTGAGATTTATGCATATGTGTTGTACACCCTTGAACTTAGAATGAAAGTGTTTCCTTCGGACAACGACTCTAGCAATAGAGGTCATAGCGGTCCAAATATATTATTGACCGGGGAGCGGTATATTATTATATCGTGATTAAATTGCGAAAACCTGAAGGGTCATTCCGGAAGTATCGTATACTTAAATATTTATTATTTTTACATTATTATAAATACTCAAAATATCTATCTTGGATTAAAATCTTATTTTAATTAAATAATTATTTTATTAATTGTTTATATTAAATCTCAAAATATCATTTATTAATTATTGTTCATTAGTTTAAAGACAAAACTAATCCAAGATACCTTCATCGTTTTCAAACTCGAACTCTTTCGAACCCAAAAATTTTTCGAAAACCCCCGGTCAGGTTTTGCTTCTTGTACACTTTTCAAGAATTATCGGTCGACTGAGGTCGAACTTCAACTACTCGAATTTTCTATCAAAATGATTTTTGACAAGAAAGAAAAAAAAGGGGACTCTGGCAGGTGTGGGAATCGTTGACGAACGATTCCCGGGATGTGTAAGCGGCCGTGAGCCAGGCGGTCAATTAATTATTATTCCAGCCCAGGTGTTGCCGAAGGATGATTACAGATGTAGTTTTCATCGAGGGTGATTACGGATGTAGTTTTCACCCGAGGATAGTTACGGATGTAGTTTCTATCCTTCTACCGATAGAGAAGACCCGCGGATTATTGGACTTGGATGTGGCGACTGATCATCGTCAATCCCTATCAGGTTTTATGTTTTCTTCAAGTCCCATCCTCCACTTTGGAAAAATACTCAGACACTGCTTCTTGGGCCAAAGTGCCAAGTTGCCGATAGTGTGGTTTTTGATAAGAAAAATATTGACATCGTGCAGTATCTAGAACTGCAAGATTTTCTATAAAGATTGGCACGTGTTAGTGCACTCTTGCAATTATTTCAAAGAATGAAATGTTTTTGAATGAGTTACCTTCTAAGCTAATGGAAGGAAAGAGGTTTTGCAATGATGTATTCCCTGTACAGTATGTTAACAGTAGAGTGCTTTGCCGAAAATTATATACTCATATGTATATATTTTCAAACTTGCGATATATTGAAATGGGAACCTTATAAAGGGTTCATGTGTTATTCTTAAAGCTCCTTAGTGAGTGTAGATGTTTTATTCAAACTCGGACATATATATTGTCCAGTTACGTTTTGAAATCTGAGATATATACCCATACAGTTGGGAATGTTTTCGAAATAAACCACATTATTATATTTCAAAATGGTGAACTTGCTGAGCATTATATAGCTCATTCTTGCTTTATAAAAACTTTTCAGAAAGAGAAGAATTTGGTCGGTTAACTCCGCACCAGCAGAAGAGGAGTAGAAGATTTACCCCGGAGATGATTTAGTTCCAGATAAATACTACAGAGTAAGTCTAATAGGTTTTCAACTATAATAGTAAGACTTGTCTTCAAGTATAGTTGTATAAGTGGAAGTGCGTAAGACTCTGGATTCTACAGATGAATTGTAATATTTAATGTTACTTTTGATTATCATTTCTGAGGCTCTAACTTGTTTCTGGATGTATTGTTAAGTTGTAAAGTTAATACAGGTATGATATGGTTAGATGGTGATGTGACGACCTGAATCTTTGACCTCGGATTTGGGGGCGTCACAGAATTGGTATCAGAGCGATAAGTTACAGTACTCAGAAACGAGAGTGTTGAGAGTTAAGTCTAAGTAGGAGAATGACATAAGAGATCGTAGTAAACTTATTATTGGACTACCGGAAGAGGTACCGGTGAGTAGAATGGACTGGAGTGTTGACCGGAGGTATTATACTAGGGTCGATAGAATCCTTAGAGACCTTCAGAATGATGAATAGAGGTTTGAGATTTGTACATGACCTATCATATGTAATGATATAAGAAGCAGAGCGAAATGTCGAGAGTAGCTGAGCTAGAGGCGATATTGCTAATATGATCGGATGACTAGGATGGCATAAACTTTACGGCCCATAGTCCTCAACAGTTTAGGAGGTGGCATTTTAAGAATCAAGAAGTTTAGACTTCCCTAAATAATTAAGGGTACTTAGTACTTGGAGTAATGAAAGTCTTTTACTTTGGCTGTAAGATCCGATTTTCGATAAGTAACGGGTTTACCTGATAGTCGGTCACTATGTCGTTGTGGATTTCATTACCCTTGATGGCGAATTTTACATGTGTTATACGAGAATATTATCATAAGACGAGCGTGCTAGATAATTCCATGCATGATTCGGACGCTAGAGCATGGTAGTTCAACTTAGAGAACAAACAAGTAGAATTAACAAAGGGACTCAAGAGAAGATGAATATGGTTGCAACGAGCGATACAATGATCTCAGAGTCTACCAAAAGAAAAGACCAGCGGGTCTAGAGTGGGATCCTTTGATAGAGAGGTTATCAGGGACTACGTATATATGTATTGTAGACCTCAATATTTTGGTATATGTTCACATACACACACCCGCCACTGAACCTATGGAATGCACTGAGATCCCTGAGAGATCTCTTTGATCTGTTCCCAGGGGGAACTGGCCACTTGTGATTCATGTCGGAAGGCATGAAGTAGGACCCTATGGACTAAGCAGGTGTCCCCGGAATGATGTGAAGCTTGGTCTTCAAGATAAAGCACGGAAATGACAGATATATTTGTGAAACCCCAACTCGATAAATGACTTTAAGATGATGATTGAGAGACACACTAGTTGGTGTCTTGTATTACGAAGACGAAGAGATGGAGTTACCCTCATAATGGTGATAATGAGATGCACGAATGATTATTAACTTATTTTGGTAACTACCGGCAGGTGCACTACTTCATTTTAAACTGTTGACTAACCCCGTTACCTCGATTAGTTTATATCAGGTAACCCTTCTAGCTTTCTACTTCAAACTTGTGGAATAACAACCAGTGAGATACTTTCCCTAAAGCAGGACTTATCCGAAGTAATTTTATTTGATCCATGAACATTCTATTCAAAAATTTATGATGATCTTGTTCGGCTCACGCCTATTTACACTTTCTTTCAATTATCGAAGGAATGTTCAACGAATATTTCCTTAATTATTCGACGAATATTACTTAACGAATATTGATATTTGATTGCTTCTTTCATACTTGCACCCTTCAGTTGAGTTCATAAATATTTAACAAATTACTGAGGACATGGATGATCTAATGTCCAGACATCCCTCATGAATTATTTTCTTCTATTCAAGATGAGATTATACATCGTACATTGAAATCATAGTAAGGATATCATTTTGATATTGGTATTCCGAATTTAATTTTATTGTAGGATCTGATAAAGCATGTGTACGGAGGCACCCTTGGGTGGACCGTTTCACTGATAAGTAATATTTGATGAGAGGTTATCGAATGTTCCGATACCTAGAACATTCTCTTCAGATTTTATAGTTTTCTTTTTCAAACTTAATAACTTCTTATTTTCATTCGTTGTCCGAGTAGCCTAAAGTTTCTTCAGTGGCTACGATGTTGAAATTCCGTTCTATCCAATTGAAACTGGCTAGTCGATATGTCAATATGAATGACTAGTTGATTGTTCTAACTAGTCAAAATTGTAATGTTGTGAAGAACACCTAGCTAATTGTCCTAGCTAGTGGTGATGCCTCAAACAGGTGAACTAGCAAATTTTGTCTAGCTAGTTGCTAGTGTTTCTTGAAAAGGACTAGTTATTGTTTCACTGGTCCAACTCCCAATTTAATTCATTCCGCAATGCATTTTGCATGTGGTAAAGTATGATGATGAAAGTTTTGACGAATAACTTGATTGAGACCTAGTGAGGTCGCCCACTCAACTTGAATTCTACCCGTCTTCGTATCAGACCTTATATCACTTGAATATTTTATTCTTTCATTCATACAATGAGAATTCATTTGAAACCATTGATTACTTGAATGAAAAAATACTTCATTCTTCAATTATCATGGAGTAGAATTGCTTTCTAATGGCTGACCTTCATCAATGCGACTTTAGATTTCCTCTTATTATTCAGGAGGAAAAGTATCCACCCGATGTAAGAATTGTATAAAGACCGTCTTTCTGACTTTTGTATCCAACAATCATTGCCCTCGTGCAACATTCTCTATGATATCATATTACAGGATTATCAGGACGTGAAGGAATAAACCTTGTTGTATTCTTTCTGTCCATCCTTACATCTCCGAAAATCGAGACTCCTAGTATTTGGAACCATCAGCATTCTTGGAACATCCAATGTGGAATTCTTATTGAAATTATCTATTGGACCTTGTTATTTTGAAACCATTCCTTTCAATGTGATTACTCTAAGGTGAATGGGAGGTACAATTATGAACCGTTACACCAATATGAGATCAAAAAAAACCAAATGTTGTAATTGTGCAGCCAGAGCGTTATGCCGAGTAATTATTTAAAGTAGGAATAACATGTCGGGGCATACCACAAGGACCTTTAATATTAGTGTGAGGAAGGTTATAAGAAATGATGAGGTGGTTGGGAGTACGCTCCTACCAACCGTTGTCAGGATGTTATAGTAATGAATTCTGGAGTTACCAAGCCTTTTCCTGATCCAAGAAATTCAAATCGATTGCGATGTAAGACATATCCTTAGAGGAAACTAACATGGAAGTGAGATGGACAAGAAAGGAAGAAATATCGTGGCAAGAATGTGAATCTTTACTTAGCTTAAAGGGATTGATGCACATAGCGAGACATAAAGTTTAAAAGGCCCATAATAGCAAATGGATGCATGGATATATCCCAATGATCCTTCGAGATTACCACCTAATCAAGTTTATTGGGAATCGCAGCAGCATACAGGCCTCAGGCTGATTGGCGCCAGTTGTGGAAGAGGACGAGCGTATGACATCTTACCTATACCATCGAGAACTGATACCCTTATCGGAAATGGAGGAATTGTTGACTAGTTAAAGTGCGTAGTTGTTTTTCAAAGATAATGTTAAAGAGAAGGTTTCACCAACTCAAGATCGACCTCTGTACTGCACCAAAGTCGGCATTTCACATTAATATAAACATTATAAATTCTGGTAGTATCATGTGGATTGACTAGTGAGTCAGAAGCCCTTGTGGGTTAATAAATAAAGTTTTAAGAACGATATGAGAGATTAGTAACATCCTCGTTGTTAGCTATACTTTATAATGAGAAGAGGACTTTGAGAGTCACGATGATGCGTTTTTCAAGAGTTTAAGAGGTGTGCTGATGCAGTAGAAAGGGGATGATAGCATATACTTCTAAACAACATAAAGGTTACGGGATAGGATATACTAACCGTGAGTCTGGGATTAGTCATGATGGCGTTCATGCATAAAACTGAGACGTTAACTTTATGAGAAAAGTGTGAAAGTTTTCCACAAGTGCCATAAGTATATCTTCATATTAGAACTAAACATAAGAAAGAGAAGGTGACGAAAGGGAGCAGGGAGTATAATGGAGAAATTTGTTCAAAATTGGAATTCAGTCAGTATTGACCAAGAAAATAGAGTATATACAATAAAGAATAATGTTAGAGGAAAATGACTAAATTATGGGGAAGGACAAAGATGTACAGAGAATTAAGAGAATGTTTGGCAAACGGATATGAAGAATGGTATTGGAAAACTATTAAGTACAAACGCAACATGTCAAAAACAAAATGATAGAGATCTAGTGGATCAATTCCGCCCGTAGAAAATCTTGAACGTGGACAGAATTATAATGAATTTAATGAGTAGGTCGCCGAAGACCGAACCAAGAGATGGCCCTAGTTAATTTATAATTACTGGACCAAGTGATTTACCTATGAGAGACTTTCCATTTAGAAGATTATCGATTTATATACGGAAGAGATGGTGGTGCAATATAAAACTTCTGCAGTGATTACGTCAGATAGAGACTTAAGGTTAAACTTCGAATATTGAAGGTGCTTTCAAGTATAATTAATAAAGAGATTGAGCGTATGTACTAATTTGATCTGTGGCTGACGGACAGGGAAGAAGAATTATCCAGACGATCGAATTTATATTTAGTGTCGTGCCTTAGATTTCACGGGGCAGTCGAGAATAAAAACTTATCCATGAAACAAATGTTGTTATCACGATCGGCACCATGCGAACGTAAGGACGTCTCTTGTAAAGCGTACTACGAAAGAAGAAGTTTCGCTTTTCTTGCGTTACGAAGAAGTCAATGAACGAGGGATATAGTAGCTGAACTGGTTCGACGTATACCGAAGACTATACAGTATCCATAGCAAGTGGTAACGACTGACGGGAGGCAACACATGCGTGCTAATCAAGCCAAGGAAAATGAGGAATACCGTGCGTATTGACGTTGTCTCAGATTATAGAACACGACCACAAAGTATTCACGGCCCAACGATACAAGGACTCAACACGGATACTATGAACAAGGTAGAAGAGGAACGTATAAGTAGTGGGATAGAAATTTTCATTCATAGAACAACCGATAAAGAATACAGGTGGAGGAGAGCATGCGTTGAGAAGCAACACTAAAGCGTTGGTAAGATCAAGGTAAGAGAACAAAAGGGTTGAAGTGTCAACCTGAGAGTTGGGAAGGGTAAAGTTGGAATTGTATCCACAACTATTTTCCTTAGGTTCTTAAGATAGAATCCTTTTAAGAAGAGGAGACTGCAATAACCCAAATTTTATGGGTGGATGAGAAATCTTTGCGATCACGAGATGTACGAATTATTAAATGAAGATTTCGAATTCATATTACGTCTTTACTGTGCAGACGAGTGTATGTAAAAGTCATTAGTTTTTTTTTTACGAAACCCATTATTTCGAATGGTCAAATTTTGTGAGATATCAAAGGAGTATGAGGTGGGAGACTTCTTGATGCTAAAGGCATCCCCTGGAAAGGATTGATGCGATTTGGTAAGGAAGGGAAGCTAAGTCTGAGGTTTATTGGACCTTTTGAGATTTTGAGGCGTATCGGGAAGTTAGCCTACAAGTAAGCCTTGCCCCCAAGCTTACAGCAAATTCATAATGTGTTTCATATGTCCATGCTACGACCCTACCATATGGACTTTTGGCATGTGATAGAGTACGACCAAGTGGACCTACAACCAGACTTGACCTATGTGGAGCAACCCGTGGAAATCATGGATAGAGAAGAACAAGTGCTGAGGAACAAGGTTTTCAAACTAATAAGGAATTGTGAGAAAATCAAGATGTGGAAGAATCCACCTGGAAGTTGAAAGAGTGAAACAAAGAAGGAGTAACCCCAGTGATTCCTAAACTGATTCCGGGACGGAATCCTTTTAAGGAGGGGAGACTGTAAGAACCCAAAATTTCGGTAGAATTAAAACTTTTCCTATTATGATGAAGTGCATCAATGAATAGTGATTTGGGGGATGAATAGTGATTTTGAGGATTAAGAAAAATTTTCATGCCACCTATGTACGAGACGTAGTGTGGATATTCCGAAGTTATACTAGTAATCTACGGAGTAAATAAGTGTATGTAAATGCGATCGGAATTCAGAAATTCCAAATTCTATTTTCGTGTAATATTTGACCGACCAGTGAATTATATATCAGTAATATCAAGAAATGAGATATTTAATTTGAGGAATTGAGGAGTTAATATTTTGGAATTTTATTATAAGTGATTTGAGAATTCGGAACGAAAACCACTGAGGAAGTGAAACAAACGTTCCAGAAACCGCTGAAACTTTACAATGAGATTAAGCGATTGAGCGAACGAAACATCGATTAAGGATATGGTATATTAAGAGTCCAAGGAAGGATATATTATGAGAAAGAAAGAGGATTGAGAATAAACTCCTAGAACTGAGAAATAGAGAATGCTTGAGAAATCGGGAGAACGTTTTCTGAGATAAAGAGAAATAAACAAGGGATGTTGGAATTAATATTCATTCGAGGTATTGTGCCATATTAGAGCAATAATATGCAAAGTATAAGTTGTAACATATTAATTTTATTCACGAGACAACAAGGAAATCAAATTGTTGGAAAAGGAAACAGACCAAGGGACTAATATGAAAGAAACAAAAGATGAGGACTTTGTTGCAATTGTTGTGGATAAGGAAATCCAAGTGAGCCATGAGGTGTTGACAACACATTACAAGAAGATGCATCCAAATATAGATAGATATTACATGTATTAAGTCATTACCCATAACAAAACACAAAGAAAACTCCATCTCTCCATTTCTCCACAAGCTGTCCAGCAGAACCAACCCTCAAAGAAAAATATATATCTCCATTTCTATCCATGATAAAATCACTAAATTTTAACCACAACCTCTCCACTCCATGGGAAATATTTTCTCAAAATTTAATGGCATTCTAATGAGTGTAGCCTAGTTAAATCTCCTCCCCAATTTGAAGAAGCAAACTGTCCTGGTGCTTGACCGTTTCTGGGACGATTTTCAATCGGACGTATCTCCTTCATTACTCAATGGAATTTCGTGTTCTTTATATGGTTAGAAAGCTGTGAAGATGCTCTACAACTCTCATTTAGAAGCCTTGATCAGAAAAGCTCGGTAAGGGCCTCGTTTTCCATGATCTTTCAGTCGGGTTCTAATAACTCCGAATTACTAACTTTGTTTTCTTCATTTCTTTTGATCATTCAAGCTTACCCAAGGCTATACAAGGAATATACAAGGTTTAGAAAGCTATTACACACATCAAGGAAGGTATAAAACTCTAATCACTCTTAGTCATGGATTGTTTATGGTTTACAATGTTAGATGTAAGAGTTTTAGTGCATATCTTGGTTATATGAGTTATGGATGATGAAAATCTTGAGGTTATATGTGGTTGATGTGATTTTAAAGCTTGTGCTTAGAGTATTTGACCCCATGTATGTTATAGAGATGAGACTTGGTGGTTTTAATGGTAGATATGATGTATACGTTGAGTTCTTGAAGGATTAAGTAAAGATGTGTGCTGAGTAAAAAGTCTGAGAGTATGTACTGCCTTGCAGTGGACTTTTGAACCCCTTAAACTTGTCTCCCGAGGGTCTAATACCCTTGGTTAGAAAGGTATTTAAATGTAGTTTCCAGAAATATAAAGCTCATGACTAGGTGATGTGTAGATTTTGAGTTATGACCAGAAGAGTGAGGAGTGGTTCTGAAATCCGGACTGCACTGTATGGTCAGTTTGTGAACTGTCTTTGGACCCTCAAACTTTCTGCAAACATTGTGAAAAATTGAGAATAGGTAGGTCTTACAGTAAGGAAGGCTACCCAAGAAGAATCTGATCAAAATTTGATTTTTTCAATTTTATAAAAATGTTAGAGCGAGGTGTGCGCAAGTGAAAAAACACTTAGGAGATTAGTTTAAAGTAGTTTTAAGAGTATACACTTGGGTTTCGAGTTTGAGGAATAGATTTTAGTCGAATGGGTAAAGAATGTGATAATATGATAACATGGTCATATAGGAGGGTTAGTGGGTCAAATGGTGGAGTCACTAAGATGGTCTTGTATTCTTTAAAACATTATGATTAAGTGGTGTTGCTAAGATACTAACGAACGAATATTGGATATTTATAGATTGTCGCTCCACTCCACGAGCCCAACCACCCCAACCTTCCCAAGGCAAGTTTTCCAACCCTAAGCATTTAATTTCAAAATATTATGTTCCTGATTCTACCTATGCAAGTTTACTTTTCAAAACTTATATATAAGGATTTTCACTGTTGTGTTTGTAGCTTCCAAATGTATTATATGCTTATGCTTTACGAGATTATGTTGAAGTTTGAGATTTATGCATATGTGTTGTACACCCTTGAACTTAGAATGAAAGTGTTTCCTTCGGACAACGACTCTAGCAATAGAGGTCATAGCGGTCCAAATATATTATTGACCGGGGAGCGGTATATTATTATATCGTGATTAAATTGCGAAAACCTGAAGGGTCATTCCGGAAGTATCGTATACTTAAATATTTATTATTTTTACATTATTATAAATACTCAAAATATCTATCTTGGATTAAAATCTTATTTTAATTAAATAATTATTTTATTAATTGTTTATATTAAATCTCAAAATATCATTTATTAATTATTGTTCATTAGTTTAAAGACAAAACTAATCCAAGATACCTTCATCGTTTTCAAACTCGAACTCTTTCGAACCCAAAAATTTTTCGAAAACCCCCGGTCAGGTTTTGCTTCTTGTACACTTTTCAAGAATTATCGGTCGACTGAGGTCGAACTTCAACTACTCGAATTTTCTATCAAAATGATTTTTGACAAGAAAGAAAAAAAAGGGGACTCTGGCAGGTGTGGGAATCGTTGACGAACGATTCCCGGGATGTGTAAGCGGCCGTGAGCCAGGCGGTCCATTAATTATTATTCCGACCCAGGTGTTGCCGAAGGATGATTACGGATGTAGTTTTCATCGAGGGTGATTACGGATGTAGTTTTCACCCGAGGATAGTTACGGATGTAGTTTCTATCCTTCTACCGGTAGAGAAGACCCGCGGATTATTGGACTTGGATGTGGCGACTGATCATCGTCAATCCCTGTCAGGTTTTATGTTTTCTTCAAGTCCCATCCTCCACTTTGGAAAAATACTCAGACACTGCTTCTTGGGCCAAAGTGCCAAGTTGCCGATAATGTGGTTTTTGATAAGAAAAATATTGACATCGTGCAGTATCTAGAACTGCAAGATTTTCTATAAAGATTGGCACGTGTTAGTGCACTCTTGCAATTATTTCAAAGAATGAAATGTTTTTGAATGAGTTACCTTCTAAGCTAATGGAAGGAAAGAGGTTTTGCAATGATGTATTCCATGTACAGTATGTTAACAGTAGAGTGTTTTGCCGAAAATGATATACTCATATGTATATATTTTCAAACTTGCGATATATTGAAATGTGAACCTTATAAAGGGTTCATGTGTTATTCTTAAATCTCCTTAGTGAGTGTAGATGTTTTATTCAAACTCGGACATATATATTGTCCAGTTACGTTTTGAAATCTGAGATATATACCCATACAGTTGGGAATGTTTTCGAAATAAACCACATTATTATTTTTCAAAATGGTGAACTTGCTGAGCATTATATAGCTCATTCTTGCTTTATAAAAACTTTTCAGAAAGAGAAGAATTTGGTCGGTTAACTCCGCACCAGCAGAAGAGGAGTAGAAGATTTACCCCGGAGATGATTTAGTTCCAGATAAATACTACAGAGTAAGTCTGATAGGTTTTCAACTATAATAGTAAGACTTGTCTTCAAGTATAGTTGTATAAGTGGAAGTGCGTAAGACTCTGGATTCTACAGATGAATTGTAATATTTAGTGTTACTTTTGATTATCATTTCTGAGGCTCTAACTTGTTTCTGGATGTATTGTTAAGTTGTAAAGTTAATACAGGTATGATATGGTTGGATGGTGATGTGACGACCTGAATCTTTGACCTCGGATTTGGGGGCGTCACAGAATTGGTATCAGAGCGATAAGTTACAGTACTCAGAAACGAGAGTGTTGAGAGTTAAGTCTAAGTAGGAGAATGACATAAGAGATCGTAGTAAACTTATTATTGGACTACCGGAAGAGGTACCGGTGAGTAGAATGGACTGGAGTGTTGACTGGAGGTATTATACTAGGGTCGATAGAATCCTTAGAGAACTTCAGAATGATGAATAGAGGTTTGAGAGTCGTACATGACCTATCATATGTAATGATATAAGAAGGAGAGCGAAATGTCAAGAGCAGCTGAGCTAGAGGCGATATTGCTAATATGATCGAATGACTAGACTGGCATAAACTTTGCGGCCCATAGTCCTCCACAGTTTAGGATGTGGCATTTTAAGAATCAAGAAGTTTAGACTTCCCTACATAATTAAGGGTACTTAGTACTTGGAATAATGAAAGTCTTTTACTTTGGCTGTAAGATCCGATTTTCGATAAGTAACGGGTTTACCTGAAAGTTGGTCACTATGTCGTTGTGGATTTCATTATCCTTGATGGCGAATTTTACATGTGTTATACAAGAATGTTATCATAAGACGAGCGTGCTAGATAATTCCACGCATGATTCGGACGCTAGAGCATGGTAGTTCAACTTAGAGAACAAACAAGTAGAATTAACAAAGGGACTCAAGTGAAGCTGGAAATAAACCATATTATTATTTTTCAAAATGGTGAACTTGCTGAGCATTATATAGCTCATTCTTGCTTTATAAAAACTTTTCAGAAAGAGAAGAATTTGGTCGGTTAACTCCGCACCAGCAGAAGAGGAGTAGAAGATTTACCCCGGAGTTGATTTAGTTCCAGATAAATACTACAGATTAAGTCTGATAGGTTTTCAACTGTAATAGTAAGACTTGTCTTCAAGTATAGTTGTATAAGTGGAAGTGCGTAAGACTCTGGATTCTACAGATGAATTGTAATATTTAGTGTTACTTTTGATTATCGTTTCTAAGGCTCTAACTTGTTTGTGCATAAGATTGAGGTCTGGATGGATGTATTGTTAAGTTGTAAAGTTAATACAGGTATGATATGGTTGGATGGTGATGTGACGACCTGAATCTTTGACCTCGGAATTTGGGGCGTCACATAGAACAACTTTCCCTATAGATTTACTGATGATTTCACAGTATTCAGGCTGAAAATCTACATGATATCCTCTGTCACAGATTTGACTCACAGATAGTAGATCATGGTTGAGTCCTGGAACCAGAGCTATATTTGTGATGATGACACTTCCAAGATTGATATTGCCATATCCCAGAGTACGTCCTATGTTGCCATCTCCATAGTAAACTTTTGGGCCAACCTTCTCCACATACTCTGATAGCATGGCTTTATTTCCAGTCATGTGTCCTGAACATCCACTGTTGTAGCATCCCAAAAATCCGGGGTACAGATATGGGGCCACCAACCAATAAACAATATTATACATCTCTGAAAATAAACAACATTAATAAAAACCCCTTAAACCAAGATCTCTTACAGGTTATGGTATGAAACAAACTATCGAATTACATTACTACAACTCAATCTCAGAATAATAAAAATATACATTTGTGAATAAGTGAAATCACTATCTAACTATATCTCCAACCTTGACAATTCGCAATCCACTGTCTGGCGAAGTCTATAACTCGACTGCCTCTTCTCGCTACCCGGAGATCAATACTCACTGTCCACTACTAGGTTTACTTAACTCCACTATTAACTGAGAAAAACAAACAAAAGCAAGAGTGAGCCAACAATGCTCAGCAAGTACATAAAGTGATAGCAATTTCAATATCAAACAACTCTGATACAAGGAATTTCAACTCATACTATGAAAGAATCTGTGATATTACTCTTGAGTTGCCACGAGAGCCACTAATTCACCATTTATAAGGTGCAACGGAAATTGGAATAGATAAGAGTTTTATTCAACCAAAATGTGCATTATAGACTTCAAGGGAATCAAACTTTAACGATATCAATTTTATAAACTTTTAGATTGCCACAAGGGCCAACAATTCACCATTCACAAGATGCATCAGAAACTAGAATTGATAAGAATTCTGATATTAAATTATTATCCAAACAGACTTCCAAGAAATCAAGAACTGAACATCTCAACCTCAGAGTATAGATTAGAATTGGAATTTTTATTTATATTTAAAAAAAACAATAAGGTTAGGCTGCTGATTAGTCACGCACTAATCCCGGACAAACGCACACAGCAATGTCCTTAATTGGATCCATGGCACACATTGGCCTTAACTTTCGACCACGAATCTGGTCCCACCCCGAAGGGTTTTACGCCCCAAGGGCCACATTTAAAAACATTTCCAATTCTAAATCATCCACACTAGGTGTTGGGACAATCGACAACCCTTGATCTCCAAACAACTGGAAACTCACGTCCAGAATAATAACTTAAGATTAAGAGTTAATAAGAAACAACAACCTCATTTAGTATCGACAAGTTCGATACACTATAGGGAGCAAACGAACAATCACGATTTTTAAAAGATATCGACAAGTTCGATACCAACTAGGGTGGGGAATATAAAGAATGACAATTCGAATAGGTATCGACAAGATAGATATGAGTATTGAGGAACATTGTCATTAACTTGATTAAAGAGTAAATCGACTTGGGCAAAGATAAGAAATATAAATAGCAACCAGATTATCGACATATGAAATTCTACGCTAGAGCGAGGACATAGGCAAGCCCTACGCTTTTAAGAAAATTTTCAACACATTGCAAGGCTTAACTGACATAAACGATTAAAGTAGTTTAAACGATTAATTTTTAAATAATTTCAGGATAGTTAGTTGCAAATCAGTTTGAAGGAAACATTTCCATAAAGGGGGTCCACTGGAGAAATTATGTGAAAGATCAAGAATTTTATTAACAGGTATTCGTGGAAATTTTAAACTTGGATTCTCTCTTTTTAGAACGTCTTTTAAACATTTTTGAAGAAAATAAAAGAAATAGTATTCAGTTGAGGAATCCAATGTCATAGCTTGAGTAAAGTATTTAAGCGGGAAAAATTATATTTAAGGTTCTTTTAAAAACTTGGTATTCGAATTAGAGGTAGGGAAAATCAACATTTCCATGCTAACTAGGAAGTATATCATTTTCTAAACACATTTGACCAAACTACATTGCACGACAGGAGGAATGAATCGCATCACTTGAAAGATAAGTGAAGAGCAAACACTTGCCTCAACTTACGAAGATCTCGATCCTAATCATGGATCTCTAACTCAACTTCTCGCTAATCTCCACACTTTTCGTGCTGGTCTTCTTACTCGGCTCTACTTCTATCTTTCTTTCATACTTTACTAACTCCACGCCAGCACACCCGTTGACTTGATAATTATTCCTCTGTTTGACTTTCCGCTTACCCGCGCTTCTCTTAGCCAAGTCTCCTACTTGAACCTTTACAATGTCAAATACAGTTTCAGTAATAATTCAAGCAAAACCTCATCGTTGGCTCTATTCTACCCATGCGCATCCTATAACGCTTACATATACAATACATATAGACATATGCATTCATATTCACATAATAGTCTTACTATACTCAACTAAGTCACATAAGCACATCACATAACCATTTCAAAACAATACAACCACTTAATATTTAAAACCACGATATATTCTCGAAATAATCCATCGCAACTTATAATTAAATCCTTAGAAACCATAACATACTTTCAAGCATTGAAATCAAATAATTTAAATAGACTTTAAATAAACTTGCAGGGGATTTTTAGAAAATTTCGGCATGAAGTATTCGTTTATCGGACTATGGGCACAGCCCCTCAATATCAATCAAAAACAATTTCAACCCTGCTTTTACAAAAATAAAGCTGCCTCAACTTGCAGCAACATAAAAGTAAACAATTAATGAAAAGTACCCGCCCGAACATGCGGCAACTAGCACATAAGAAATTTATATTAGCATTAACTACTACTTACGCTACACCAATGATCGTATTTCTCACGCATTTTAATGATACGCGTGACAATCAATCATTGATGTTCGTAAGCCCTAGGGAACAACCCCTAGCACTAACTATTACTTACGCTATATCAATGATCATACCACTGGAGCATATTAATTATACTTGTGGCAATTAATCATTGGTATTCGTAAGCCCGATGAACTAGTTGCAGAGAATTACACCGGTCCTTAAATATTGACACTTAAGACTTGTGATCTCATTGCAACTCCTCGCAGATAAACACATAATAAAATAAGTCTAACAATTACTCTTTGATATAAATCACATTTTAAAATTATACAAATAGCTCACCACCACATATAATTTACCACCAAATACTCGACAAGTATAATATCCAACAAATACTATAACTCGACTTTATACATTTAACACATAGACATTCTCAACTAATAAAACCATATATACTTCAAACATTATGCAACCAATAATAATTACACTTAACAACTAACAATTACAATCAACGACTAATAATTCAAAATTAATAATTACTAAATCGGAATACTTACTCGGACTCGTAATAATTAACCACCAATAATCATCAAAACATATTTTCAACTCGAAATAAATCCCACAATTATACTTAACCACCACGATACTAAATAACTATATTCTCCGAATTATTCACGGAATTACAATAATGATATTGCAATTTAAACTAATTAACTTACAACAACTACATAATTAAATCA
Organism: Saposhnikovia divaricata; assembly: GCA_036435485.1. Lineage (NCBI taxonomy): Eukaryota > Viridiplantae > Streptophyta > Magnoliopsida > Apiales > Apiaceae > Saposhnikovia > Saposhnikovia divaricata. Next base: position 55,531,855 of record CM071598.1, read on the forward strand.
CAATTAAATTACTACAATCACAATAACTTATAAACTTTCTGAATTTAAACTACAAGAATTAAAACAATTATCTCAAAAATTACAACTAATTAAATACGAAAAATTAGATGGATAAAGCGCGAGATTATACCTTCCAATTCCGGTTCGTTGTCGGAAATCATCTCCTCTCTCTCTCTCTCTCTCTCTCTCTCTCTCTCTCTCTCTCTCCCATGACTGCTGTGCACCTCGCCACTGTTCTCTACCTTCCCCGCCGCTGCCAGCAACCACCGGCGCCGCCGCCGCGGGCGGTGGTCGCCTTCGCCTCCCTGCACTGCTGCCTTCACACTGCACACACACGCACTCTTTTGTTTACTCACACACACGCGTATACACACACACCTATATATATATATACATAAGTGTATTAACCCCCCAAATCTCTAATCTTTCTTCAATCTCTTCTCTTCTTCTTCTTTTCTCTTTTCTTTTTTTCTTTTTTCTCCCGAAGCTTCTCTTCGTTTCTCTCTATCTCTCGACTGTTCTGTTTTGCAACTAATGGGCTTGGTCCAAAACTTATATTACTACTATAATACATCTCGGCCTAATTAACTTACTTCTATTTGCTTATATAACTAATACACAACTCTCGTAAATCGAAGTTAAATAGAAAATTGTGAAAATTAAAAAAATTTCCACTTCTAAAAATAAAGAATATAAAATTATGATCACACATATATTTTTAAAATATTTTTCGGATCAAAAATGAATTAAATATGAATTTTTCAAGTTTTGATCCTTTAAATACCATAAAACTCTTAAAATCATTTTAAAATACTAAAACACCCAAATTAATTCACCCAACCATTTTAAAAATTAAATAATATTATAAAGATAATATTACAAAAGATTTCATGAATTTTAATTCCTCTGATAATTTTATAAAATTTACAGAGGATCAAAAATGCATGATTTAAATATATTTAAATCCTCAAAAATAAAAATAAAAATACACCAATCTTCACAGCTTACCCAAATCATCAAATAATCACATAAACAACATCTCACACACATTTCACCTTTACAACAATATTCACATAATATAATTTATAATTAAAAAAATATTATAAAAAAAATATCGAAATTTTCTAGGTCGTTATAACTGTCCACGACTAGAGTACTCTCCCTGATGCCCTGCAATCACAAACAATCACTGAAGGTCAGATTTAAGGATCCAGAGCCTTTGGCTTTCTTAACTTTGTTAGCTTTAGCAGCGGAATTTGCATTATCAGAGTTTAAGATAACTTTTTCAGAGTTCACACTTGCAGAATTAACCTTAACCCATTTCAAATTGGGCTTAAGTTCATAGCAGTTATGATAAATAGCATGATAATCCCTGCAAGTATAAATAGAATGCCAAGTACTTCCACAATGTTTGCATAAGGTCTGTGGTCTAGTTCTAACATTATCTTTCTTTACTTCAGACTTGGAAGGTAAAGAATTAATGTTTTTGTTCTTCCTGCAGAAACTAGCAAGATGATTAGTGCTACCACAGTTATGACATGTATTTCTTGGAGCAAAAGTAGCAAGCATTGGATAATTACCTTGAGTACTGCCTACTTTACCATTTCTATTCTTCCTAGACACTCTCTGTTTCTTAGCAGATTTTAACTCCTTAAGCTTATGCTTGAGTTGTTTATCTGTCATTGAACCAATATTAACCTGTTTAACACTAGTTTTTATTGGTTCTTTCTTAACAGCTTCTTGTTCAGCTTCAGACTTAGGTTAATTTATTCCATGATCAAATTTTGTAGATGGAAGATGTGTTCTAATTTTGACTTTGTTTCGAAACCTAAGTTCATCTCCCTCACAGTAACCTAAACCAACTGTGTCTGACTGAAAAACCTCTTGAGTGTCTTTTCCAGAATGAGTCCAAGTTTTAATTATGTGATTTGCCTTCTCCAATTCAGATTCTAGTTGCTTATATTTTCCTAGCAAATCATGTTCTAGATAAACAGCATCATCTCTTTCTTTCTGAACTTGTTGCATGTTTTTAAGTTTCTCTTCAACAATTTTATTATTTCTCACTTTAAGTTCAGAATTCTCAGATTTGATTCTCTCATTCTCTAAAGTCTGATCCCTATAACTAATATGCAAAGCCTTAAGATAGATTCTCAATTCAGTTATATCATCAGTATTATAAGCATACGTAGTTAGAGGTACCTTGTTTTCAGAATCTTCAGATTCATTCTCAATAGAAGCCATGAGAGCATAGTTAACATCCTCATCTGAGTCTTAAGTGTCTGCCCAGTCTCTGCCTTTTGTGAAGTGTGCTTTTTCAGTTTTACCCTTCTTGCACTCAGGAGCATAGTGACCCATCTCCTTACACTTGTAGCATTGAATCTCAGACTTATCTTTCTTCCCAGACTTGGTATCCTTTCTCTCAAACTTTCTGAAAATCTTCCTGTCAGAGTTTGAATCTTTCTTAGAAAACCTTTTTCCCTTCTTGAAGTTCTTGAAACCCATCTTCTTGAAGGTCTTCACCATCAAAGCAGCCATTTGCAACATTTCTTCTTCATCATCCTCAGAATCAGATGATTCATCAGTGTTCGAATCAACATCAGAGTTTGATGACTAACTTTCAGAATGTATGACTAAAGACTTTCCCTTAGCTTTCTTCCTTGATGCTTCTTTCTTCAAGGGTTTTTCTTCAACCTTAAGAGCAACAGACTTTGTCTTCTTTCTTGATCTCCTGTTTCTCTGCTCCAATTCCAATCCATGAGTTTTGAGCAGCCCATAGATTTCATCAATCTCAGTATCAGCAAGATCATAGTTATCTCTTATAGTGGTTGTCTTCACATCCCACTTTTCAGGTAAGGCAAGAAGAAATTTGAGATTTGAGTCTTCTAGATCATACTCTTTGTTAACCAATGACAAATCATTGAGAAATTTACAGAATCTATCAAATGTTTCTGTCATGGCTTCTTCAAATTTAGCCTCAAAGTGCTCATACTCCTGTGTGAGTATGCTCCTTCTATTCTTCTTGATAGCAGCAGTTCCTTGACATCTAACCTCAAGAGCATCCCAAATTTCTTTGGCAGTAGTGTAGTTAATCACTTTATTAGACATAACATTGTCTAAAGCACTATGAAGTAGATGCCTAACTTTTGCATCCTTAGCAATAGATGAAAGATCTTCAGGAGTCAGATCTTTTTTCTCCTTTGGAACTGTTTTAGCTTCTTGACCAGCAGTAGCAACAGATAGCTTTGTAGGTTTATGAGGACCTTCATAAATTCTATCAAGATATTCTGGATCTGTAGCCTCCAGAAACATGGTAATCTTCACCTTCCAGATTGAATACTCTGCTGGCCTGAGAATAGGAACCCTGATTGTCTCATAACGACTCACAGTAGTAGGTTGAGCCTTCTCAGAACTTGAACCTGTTGGAGGAGGTATCTCTGCCATTGATTATAGCTGTGTGTGTGGATTTTAAACTGTATAGAGTAACAGATTTGCTCTAATACCAATTGTTAGGCCGAATACACAATTATAATCAAGATCGTATGAGAGATTAACAATAAAATACGCGTTTAAACAATTAAAAACTGTTTGGAATTAATAACTCCTCTCTTAGTGATGTAAAATATCACAGAGAGCTGCTTAGGTTACAATGAATAATATTACACAATGATCGATACCCTTCTAGGGTTAACCTAACTGTATTTATAAGATATACAGCTGCTATACAATCGATAATTGATACTCCTATAAATTAGCTATACAATTGATATCAATTACGATTGCTACACGTCTCCTTAGTCAACTCAATCTCTTTGACAGCTATTCAATCTTCAAAGATATTGCTTCCATAATAAATCTTCAAACACTGTTGACCAGTAGACGCTGCCTCCAGACAGAGTTTAACAAACTCTATCGAGCTTCCAACTGTCAGCGTTTAACTAAACTCTGACTGCTTCCAGCTAAACTCTGATAATTCACTGTAACACTTAAACACTGATTAATATTCACGTTAATTATTTCTAACAGTTTCTATCTTGTAAACTGTACTTATTAATAGGCATCAAACTCTATCTGTGTGTTATATATACAAAAGTCATATAATAATGCTTGAAAGATGATCTATGGATCATGCCTCAATAATGAAGAACAAGGCTGAAGAAATAAACACAGTTGGAGGTTGAAGAATGAAAATTTTCCTAAGTACAAATTCGAGAAGTAATTTGTTCTGTTCGAGAAGTCAAGGATTCGATATGTCAAAGGCACTTTTCGATATCTTAAGAAATCAACAAGTCAAAGCTCAATTCGACTTCTCAATGTTTCGACATGTCAAAGATTTCTATTCGAGAACTCAAGAAGTCAACAAATCAAAGTTCCATTCGAGTTCTCAAGGAGTCAATCAAGTCAAAGTCATATACGATATCTCAAGGATTCCATAAGTTAAGAAGCTATTCGACATCTCAAGGATTTCATAAGTCAAGAAGCTATTCGACATCTCAAGAATACCAGAAGTAAAGACTCATTCGAGAAGTAATTCGATATCTCTAAAAAGGCTTGTTAGAGAACTCAGAGTTGTCTAGCCATAATGTAGTTCTCGAATCATGTATCTAGTCTTTTCTTGAATGTATTTTTAGAAGACAAATTACTGAAGATTCTCAAGTCTGAAAATCTACACATACCAGGGTATCTGCAGTGGTCCAATTCTTGCAGAATGTACCCGGCAAAGTCTACAAAGAAGTTTGGAGAGATATTCAGTGAAAAGCAGCTAAAGAAGTGGATCTGGTCAGTATGAAACAAAGTCATATCACATGATGCCCAAACTTGAACTAAAATAGTATAAACAAGTTAGAAAAGAAATTTTGTCTATTTCTAGTTTTTTAAAAGTTAACTGTACACATGTTCTATTAGTGCACAGCTTCACTTCCTTATTTGCTAAGTTTTTTATTGCAAACACTTAGAAAATACCTCTTTGAGAAAGACGAAGCTGAAAATACTCACTTGTATTCACAGTTTGTAGCATACTTAAATCTAATAAAATATTAGATTAAAGTGAGTCTTTGTGTTCTTATTTCCGTATTTTACATTTGTCAAACACACACATTCAAATCTACAATCACATAACAGATTCAAACAGTTCATAACTAAAGATAAATTTGAAAAATTTGAAAATACATTCACCCCCTCTGTATTTTCTTATTGTGTATTACATACTCAACAGTATGTATGTATGTACGTATATAAAGGCTTGTATGTTTTTCTGAATAAGGATTTTTGAAATTGCTAAATATGTGATGATAGTAGGGTTATAAGATTTCATTGGAGGTCTATAGAGCTCGATATTAAAGTTGATGATGTTGATAAGTACAATTTGTTGAATCTTGTAATTGAAAATTATGAGGATAAAGCCAAAAAAAAGAGCTTGAAGTTGGATTGTCATTATCCAACTTTTGGTTATTCGTTTGATATGAAGATTCAAAAATTATCATTATCAAATTGCACTTAATTGGAAAGATGAAGATCTCTGCCTTAAAATCATGAAGCTTCAGAAAATAATTGGCAATGACACTATAAGCTGCAAGGCTTATATGCCTAGTCCGGGTGAATAAGCGATGCATGCTTTGAATAACAAACTTTGTTCATGTGGGACTTGGCAAATATCTAGATCCCCTATAGACATGCCATTAGGGCAATGGTCCACTCAAAAATAGATCCACAAAAAATTGTCAATTCTTGGTATTTTGTGAGGACTTATAAATAGGTCAATAGCTTTAATAATTGCCCTCTTCCAGCCAAAGAGTAGTGGCCAACTTTTGTAAAATGTGCCTGTTATAAATCCACCAACAATGAAGATGGGTGTTGAAAGGCTAAGTAGGAATAGAAGAAGTGAAGAAGGAGTGGAGCAAAAGGGGAAAAGAGCAAAAACAGTTAAGTGCACAAAATGTGGGTTCTATGTACACAATGCCAGGACATGCAAAGAAGGTCTCATTGGGAAACAAAAGAAAGAAAAGCAGGAGAATGGTGTGCCAGTAGTGATTAGGCATCTTAGAATGATGGATCAGAATAATGGAGCAAAAGTAACAAGCGCAGCTACTAAAACGAAGAGGGGTGTCGAAAGGCCAAGTAGGAATAGAAGAAGTGAAGAAGGAGAGGAGCAAAAGGGGAAAAGGGCAAAAACAGTTAAGTGCAAAAAATGTGGATTCTATATACACAATGCCAGGACATGCAAAGAAGGTCTCATTGGGAAACAAAAGAAAGAAATGAAGGACAATGGTGTGCCAGGAGTGATTAGGCATCTTAGAATGAGGGATGAGAATAATGGAGCAAAAGCAACAAGCGCAGCTACTAAAATGACAGCCTCACAAGCATCAGTGTACATCTCTCAAGGGCCTGCATATCAGTCTCAGCAACAAACCTGATCTTTTGATTATTTGGATATTTTGAAACATTATGATCTTTTGAAACATTACGATGTTTATGATTGTCCCGTTTTAGCCATGTCTTTTGTTCAAATTCTCTTGGTAATTATGTTTGTACCGGTATCAGACTATTATGTTGTTGAAAGGCAGTATTTATGAAGTATTTATATGGTGCATTAGTTTTGTACTTATATTCTAAGAATAATATTAACGTTTGCTTTACATAAGGGAATGGTTAAGATGAAGCAATTAGTTTAAGGGTACCAATCGGAAGTCCAAAACATGAAACGGTATCATTTGGAAAAACCTAAAGTAGAGTGGTAACAATGAGAATTTTCCTATATAATAAGCATAAGAGAGATATTATCCAAAATTTTGTCCTTCAAAACTTTGGTCCTCAATACCGCCAAAATAATTTCAACCGTTGGATCTAATATCTTTAAAATAGACAATTAAGATTATAGCATAAATATATAAGAAATTATTACCTAAAGAGGATTTGATTTAGAAGAAGTTATGTTGGAATTTGATTTTCTAATATTAAAAAGTGTATTTTGTTGTAAGTAGAACTATATTCAAATGCGAAAAAGGGTATTTTGATAATTTAAATAAAATTTAAAAAGAAATTTCCTAAATCGAATAAAATTTTTAATGTAAAAGTTTGTTCACTTTCTTTTCTCTTCAGTTTAGGGGTAGTTTTAATTGGAAAAAAAATTGTTAAAATATCACTTTATTAAAGATTATTTTATGAATTTCGTGTGTGCAGTAAAATCGTCTAAATTTGTAGAATTCAAAATAGAGCAAAAATAATTAGATCAATTTGACTAATAGTAAAATAAATAAATCAAAATAGGTATAAAATTTGCTCATTATTATTTAAATTTTAACATAAACCCGATTATTTATCAATGTATTTCGCTATTGTTTTTATTATATAACAAAAATATAACACGTATATAAAAATTAAATATATTTTGGATGAAATAGGTAGTGCAACGATGGTAACAATAAATGTGCATAGCATAAATATCGGTCACATCATCCCATGTTTTATACGTAATTTTGGTCACCACAGTATAAAAAAAAACTGTTATATCATAAAATGAATAGATGAAATCGTTAGATCTAATATATTGAAATATTTTATATTTTAATAGATAAAATAATTTCTTCATTAATTTAAAGTCCTTAAAAATATATTAAAATAAAAATTGTATTATTATCCTTAAAAATATTAAAAAGTTTAAAATTAATAGCATATAAATGTATAAAAAAGTAGTAAAATCTAATTATAAATATGAAAAAAAATCTTGCGTTGCGAGTTATAAGCTAGTAAGTATAATACCCAATAGTAAGTTTTATTATGGTTCATGAAGTGTATGAGACCAATTCACAACCAACACTCCTTTATTTTCATCAGTTCGAGAAAGTCCCATAACAACATTACTGAGTAATTAATTGTTACTTAACATAATCAAATCAGGCACGTTTTTGCAGTACAATTTTATCATATAACTTTTAATAATGTCGCATAAGATGATTCGTGATTGTTTTATCAAGTTCTAACACATTCAAGAGTTCACTCCTTTATAGTCCTAGCATGCGACAAACCAACATATGGATTTGTTTGACTTGATTTACATTTATCTAATGTGTAATCATTACAGACCGGAGTATTTACTGTTAGTCATGAATGACATCATAGCAGCTCAAGATAGTTGTAGTTAGTTATATTTAGACTTACACAACTGTATATGTAATGGATTTAGTTCTCTCTATATAAATAGCTGGATGTAACAAACTCAGATCTAAGAAATGTAGTTTCATTCAGTCTTGTTCTCTCTATCTTTCTCTATCTCTCTTTTGTTCATCTGCATCAATATGTTGCAGATTGTCATGGTATCAGAGCCATATCGCTCCAATTAACTCATCTTTCCGCTCAAATTCACTGTAAATCTTCATCAATTCATTCAGTGTTCATCATCAATTACAGCTTTCTTTAGTTTATTTTGTGTTTTGAGATTGTTGTTTTCGATCTTTTTGCGATCTCTCTTCGAGAAATCTCTCTGTGTTCTTTTAGTTTCTGTACTGTTCATAAGTGATTGAGTTGTTCATGGCGTACTCTTATGATGTTGCTACTATTGGAATGTCATCTGCCTCTACATCTACAACCTCTACAGGAGTAATTGATACTAATCATCCGTACTTTCTTCATAATTATGATAATCTAGGTACTCCTCTTGTTACACAACTTTTGACTGAGGACAACTATCATCAATGGAGCAGATCAGTTTCTATTGCGTTATCTGCAAAGTTAAAGTTAGGTTTTGTGGATGGATCTGTTTCTGGTAATGCTTCTCATATTGCGATGTGGAATCGATGTAACGATATAGTCGTTTCTTGGCTATTAAACTCAATCTCAACTGAAATTTGTAATAGTGTTGCATATCTTACTACTACAAAACAAGTTTGGGATGATTTAGCCATAAGATTTGCTCAGACAAATATGCCTCGCGCATTTCAATTGCGTAAAGAGCTATCATCTATTCAGCAAGGAAATTTATCTGCCACCTCTTATTTTACGAAATTTAAGACTCTTGTGGCTGAAATTGACAATCTAGCTCCAGTTCCTAAGTGTGTTTGTGCTACTAGTAACTGTACCTACAGTAATAAACAAAAACTGGAACAATATGAAGAAGGTATCAAGCTAAGTCAGTTTCTAATGGGACTTGGTGATCAGTTTACAGCAATACAAGGACAACTACTATTAATGTCTCTAATCCCCACTCTCAATCAAGCTTTTTCCCTTTTGTTACAAAAGGAATCTCAGAGAGAGTTCACTACTACTGGTTATACACCAATTCCAAAAACTGCTATTATGAATGTCAAGTTCAACAATTCTTTTCGATCCAAGAGTGTTCAGTCTACTAATCAATGAAAAACTTCAGTTAATGCTTCTATTGTTTGTGACTACTACCACAATACAGGTCACACTAGAGACAAATATTTTTGTCTTCATGGCTTTCCAGAATGGCAGAAATTACATGGCAAACCAAAGCCTATGCCAAGGAAATTTCAGAACTCTGGTGCTAAGAATGCTGCTGTAGCTCAAGTTACTAGCACCGTCTCTCCCACTCCTAGCTCAGGTCATACAACAACTCAGAGTCTTATTCAAAGGATGGACAGTCTACTGCTTTTTCTGACACTCAATGTCAACAAATATCAAGGATGATTCAAGAAAGCCTTAAGCAATCCTAGAACTCTAATTCTCAATCAGTGCAAATGTCTGGTATGCCTTATTCTGCTTCCAATGCTATTTTTACTACTGTAATCAATGCTCATTCTACTGATATACATAATCCTTTACTTTCTACTAATTGGATATTAGATTCTGGTGCAACCAATCACATTACTTATAATCCCACCTTACTCAACGATTATAAATCTGTTCAAGCTATTTTGCACTTTCCAAATGACAACACTGCTCCTATTAGTCACATTGGTAGCGTTCAATTGTCTTCTTCTATTACCTTGTTGGAAGTCCTGTGTGTTCCTTCCTTTTATTGTAATCTGATTTCCATATCTCAGCTTGCTAAATAGATGTCTTGTCATGCTCTCTTTACTGAGAATAAGTGCATTCTGCAGGCCCCTATCTTGAAGAAAGAGAAAGAGATTGGTAAATTGTCAAATGGACTTTACAAGTTACAAATCTCTGCTCTTTCTATCAAATCCAATCTAAGTTCAGTTCCAAGTTTTAATACTACTCCTGTTGTTTCTTCTGATTGTAATCCTTTGTACAATTGTACTACTACTTGTCACACTAGTGTTTGTTCTAATAATGCTTTGTTATGGCATATAAGATTGGGTCATCCCTCTGCAGATGTATTACATCAAATGTCTGTTATTTCTGATAAAGAATGTCAATTTTTTGCTTGTGATGTGTGTCATTTCTCCAAGCAACATAGACTACCTTTTTCAAGTAGTGATTCCTATAGTAAACACATATTTTATATAATACATCTTGATGTCTGGGGACCATACAAACAGGTCACCCACAACAAGTGTTCTTATTTTTTAACTATAGTGGATGATCACTCCAGAGCCACATGGGTATTTCTGTTTCATCATAAAACTCAAGTTCCAAATCTCATCAAACATTTCATATCCTATGTTCAAACTCAGTTTCACACCACTGTCAAAGTTCTAAGATCAGACAATGGTACCGAGTTTACAAATCAAGAAGTCATACCGTTTCTTGCTGAATCTGGTATTATTCATCAAACCAGTTGTGCTCACACACCTCAATAAAATGGTAGGGCTGAACATAAACACCAACATCTTCTTAACATTTCCAGAGCATTAAAATTTCAGTCTCAGTTACCAAATTCTTTTTGGGGTGATTTCATTCTTATTGCAGCTCATCTTGGTAATCTCCTACCTGTTAAACTATAAAACTCCATTTGAAATTCTTTATAACAATGCTCCTGATTATTCTTATCTCAAGGCCTTTGGATGTCTTTGTTACTCAACCAATATCAATGTTTCTGATAAACTTAGTTCTAGAGCTACAAAAGGCATTTTTATTGGATATCCTTATGCCAGAAAAGGTTATAAAATTCTTGACATCACATCAAGAAAATGTTTTGTATCTCGAGATGTTCATTTTGTTGAACATATATTTCCATTTCTTTCTGAAACCAGTGTATCCAATCCTTTGTTTCCGATTTGTAAAACTTTAAATGAGGATAATCCATGTAGCATCATTACTAATTCATCTGTACCAGTCAGCTCTGTTCCTTCAACATCAGCTCCTCTTCCTGCATCTAAAACTACCAATGTCTCTAGAACAGTGAAAACTAAAGTTATACCAAACAATTTCAAGGATTTTGTTGGTTTACAATCTGTTTCAGCCACTGCTTGTCCGTCTCCTTTGTACCCTATCCAAAATAACGTCTCTTACAACAACATTACTCCCAAGTACAAAGCTTATGTTACAGCCACCTCAAAAATATCTATTCCATATAATTTTGCTCAAGCTGTCATAAATCCTAATTGGTATGCAGCTATGAAATCTGAAATTGAAGCCTTTGAGGCAAATCACACATGAGATTTAGTTCCACTTCCACCAAATCAACATGTCATTGACTGTAAATGGCTGTTTAAAGTAAAATATAATCTTGATGGATCAGTAGAAAGGTATAAAGCCAGATTAATGGCAAAAGGTTTTACTCAAGAATTTGTGAAAAACAACACCTAGAGGGGGGTGAATAGGTGTTTATGACTTACAATGCTTAGTTATGACCTGTTTTGAAAATTACCAGAAACAGCTTGCTGTTTGTAATAACACAGTTTACAAATGGCACGCCGTTTGTGTCTAATATGCAATGCAGAATGAAATAAATAGTAAGCAAAATGTGACACACGATCTTTTAGCCATGTTCGACCCCTAAGCCCCTATGGTCTACGTCCTGGTCCCTTACCAAACTTGGTAAGAGAATATATTATTGATCAACTATAAACCGATTACAAGATACAACAATATATCTCCCTTACACCCTGCTGCTTACAAATGGCTTGCTGTTTCCTGTGCTGAACTAACCCTCTAAGTAATACTTCCCAAGTATACTTCTCTAGTCTAGTTCGAATCACCCTAAACTTGAAGCCAACCTTGTACAACAACAAATAGATACAATTTGAACAATACAAATGTTTGAATGCTACAACTCAATCTATGACCCTCTGAATATATAGATATATACGAGTATAATGGGTTTGAAAGATTGAAAAGGATTTTGCAATGAAAGCTTGTAGTTGTTTGTGTATCTTGTTTTTCTGCACTTGAAAGATTATTAAGAACTGACCAAGTCCAGTCCTTAAATAGGAAAACAAGAAACTTGAAAAATCATTCTTTGAGGAAATTTTCCAACGGTACAAAAATGAACCGTTTAGAGATGATATGTTTGTTTAAAGAATTTGAGAAAGCTTTGTGTCTCAACTGATGGAGAGGAAGAAGAACGTGTATGGAGAGAATAAAAGCCATCATGAGAGTCATGTGATTGTTTAAAGTGGAGGTGTGGTGTGTCATTAAATTAATGAAAAGTAGAACTTTACTTTTCTTAATTTAACTCAAGGAATATGTTTGTCTCCCTATATGTATATGATATGATCGTTTGCATATTCAATTATACTCAGAGGGCCCTTACAAATATTCCTAATAATGTGTACACTTGATGTTCTCTGATTTCTTGATATTCGGTAAAACTGCCAGAACGAAGTCAGCATGCTGTTTTGTGAAACTGGTACGCCATTTGTACAAATGGCTTGCTGTTTGATACAGACTGATTATTTAATCAGTATGCTATGTTCTCTGCAAAACCAAGTTAGAACATATACATATGGCAGGCTGTTTTATATATGAAAATAAGCCAAATGGCTTTCCGTTTGTTATCATCAAAACATAGGAGTTTCAATCTCCCCCTTTTTGATGATTACAACCAATTTAGGAGAATTTTAATACTCCCCCTAAATCCCTGCAATCAATGTTAGATATAAAACAATAATAATTAAATAGAAGTATGTAGCCACTTAACACATTCATAGGAACCATAAAACCAGCAATACCTAACAAAATAAAATCAGCAATATCCAACAGAATACTTAAGCATCAAGGTTCACATAGGTTCACATAAGCTGAAAATTAAAGACATAATTCAGACAAGTTCACATGATTCTGACCACCAGACAAGACAAGTTTTAATATAATTCCCCCCCCCTTAATTCATCAAAAATCAAGGATCTTTAGGAGTCTTATCATCAGCATCCTCATCTGTGTTGGTTGCTTCAGTGTCACCATCTTGATTATCTCCATCTTTAGCAGCTGCGATAGCCAAGTCATCGAGGCTGTGATCATGATCCATTGCAGAGTGGGTTGCAGAGGTAGTTCCACCTGTCTTCAGCATCGGATCATTCAAAGTTTTAATATCACTGATAAACCCCTTCATAACTGTCTTGATAGTCTGACAGTCTGCTTTGACACTTTGGAGATCACTTTTGATTTCTAGTATGTCTTTCTTAATCTCAATAATGTTCCCAGTGTTGAGCATAGCATCAGTCTGAATTGATTTTAACAATAACATTTCATTAGAGGCAAAATCAGTAGCACCAGAAGTGGGGTTGGAAGGTTCTCCAATGTCAGGGATAGACTCAGTTGGTGGAGAGGTTAGAATCCTAGACACTTCTCCATGATCAAGTTGAAGATTGTTTTGGCTTAAGGTCTTTTGATCAAAGGTGTCCTTGATGGTTAGATTTATAGCAGACTTGACATCAACTTTAAAACCTTCAAAAACCCTGGTAAGAAGCTGAGCATATGGTATGCCAGTGTGAGCTTTCTCAACTGTCCCAACCATTTTTTTCAGAATAAGGGTTGATAGGTCAAAAGATTTTCCAGAAATAATCATAGCAACCACAATGATATCTTGGTTAGTGAAGCTAGATTTGTTTCCTAGACGAGGACAGATATGAGATCTAGCAAGCTTGAATATGAGATGAGCTAGAGGAGACACATTGGTTGTAGCATGAGAAGTAGCAGTTATTGAGTCCTCAGTATCATACAAAATTTTCAATTGGTCTTGTACTGAAAAATCAGGTAGAGTAACAACACTTTGGACAGTATAAATGTTTTCATTGCTCTCAGTCTCAATTGATAGAAATGAATTTAACAGGGGAGGGTTTAACTGGATTTTCTTCTTTTGAACAGAGGATAACACATTTCCAAAGGAATCCTCATGCAAATTAGCATAAAACTCACGCACAAGATCAGGATAATAGATTTTTGGTAGATCTAACATAAAATTTCCTAGTCCAATATCACTAAATAACTTCATAACCCCACACTCAGTTAACGATGGAAGCAGCTTACCAGAGAGTGGAGACCTATGAACCAATTGACGAGTGCCTAGCTCCATATCCGTGTATCTCGATTCGAACTCAGGACCAGCGAAGTTTGGAACCCCTTTGAGCCTCTTCGATTCAGGAGTTTGTGATGCTTCATCACCACTAAAATTTCCAGGACTAGCAAGGTCAACAATTGATTCATCTTTCTTAGAAGGTGTCTGATTTGCTTGGAGACCAGATTTTCGTGCACGAGTACGAGGCATAGTTTTGTTTTTGAGAAGAATCGCCGCTTGAGAGAGAGAGGAAACAAAACCCTAATTGAAATGTTTGTGTTGAGGATACGACCCGTCTCTCTTGTTCTTGATTAAACATTAGGGGAGAATTTAGAATTAATTAATTAAAACTAAATTGGAAAAGCAATTAGGCACATAATGTAATTATAAAATTAAGTACATGTCTCTCTAAACCATTCATTTCACTTTTCACCACATATACTCATTTAGCATCAATACAGATCACATATATTCATGAGATATCTATTTTAAAAATATCATGATAAAATAAAAGAGATTATATAGGCATGTAACACATAACATATTGTTAACCCTGTAGGATATAAATTTAGAACTTATCAAAAATAATTTCAATCATATAATAATCATGAAACATTTATTTGCACTTAAATGATAAGCTAGAAAAATGACAAACAGTATGCCATTTGTAACCTGTGACTAAGACAATTGGTAAGCCATCTTGCCCAATACCTGTCATCCAGCATGCTGTTTTACATAGAGCACATACCAAGTTGCATTCGAATGACTGAGAATCTTTCTTCAGCAAGGGGCTTTGTGAAGATATTAGCTAGTTGAAATTCTGTTGGGACAAAGATCAATTCTATCTTGCCCTTAGCCACATTATCTCTCAAGAAATGGTGTCGAACATCAATATGCTTCGTTCTTGAGTGATTCACCGGGTTTTTAGAAATGCTAATGGTGTTAGTGTTGTCACAGTTGATTGGAACCTTTCTACACTTGATGTCAAAGTCCCTTAGTGTTTGAATCATCCATAGTAGTTGAGAACAACAGCTCCCAGCTGCTAGATACTCCCCTTCTGCAGTGGATAAAGCAACCAAGGTTTGTTTCTTGCATTGCCATGAAACTAGGCTTTGTCCAAGGAATGTACAAACACCACAAGTGCTCTTTCTATAAACTAGACACCCTGCATAATCTGCATCACTATACCCAACAAGATCAAAAGTATTTGTGATAGGATAAAACAAACCAAGAGAAATGGTACCACTTAAATATCGAAATATTCTTTTAATAGCATTTAAGTGAGACTCTTTAGGGTTTGATTGAAACCTTGCACAAACACAAACACTATACATTATGTCAGGTCTAGAAGCAGTTAAGTAAAGTAGGCTACCAATCATACCTCGATACCTTTTTATATCGACAGCCTTACCATTTTCATCAGCAAACAGCTTGCTGTTTTGAATCATAGGAGTCGATTTTGGCTTAACATCCTCATAACCAAATCTTTTGAGCAGACTTTTTGTATACTTGGATTGGTGTACAAAAATTCCATCTTTAGATTGCTTGATTTGAAGACCCAAGAAATAATTGAGCTCACCCATCATGCTCATTTCAAACTCACTATGCATACATTTTGAAAACCACTTGCACATAGATTCATTAGTAGCTCCAAAAATAATATCATCCACATATATTTGAACAATTAAAATGTCTTTACCATTTTGCATAATAAATAATGTGGGATCGATTTTACCTCGAATGAATCCATTTTTGATTAGATACTTACTAAGCCTTTCGTACCAAGCTCTAGGGGCCTGCTTTAACCCATAAAGAGCCTTCTTTAGCTTGAATACATAGTCTGGATACTGTTCATGCTCGAATCCAGGAGGCTGTTTGACATAAACTTCCTCTTCCAGCACGCCATTTATGAATGCACTCTTCACGTCCATTTTATATAGCTTAATTTTCTTGAAACATGCATAGGCTAGAAGCATTCTAATTGATTCCAAACGAGCAACAGAGCATATGTTTGATCAAAGTCAATGCCTTCTTGTTGGTTGTAACCTTGAGCTACAAGTCTTGCTTTATTTCGAGTAATGGTGCCAAATTCGTCAATTTTGTTCTTGAATACCCATTTCGTTCCTGTGATTGAAGCATCTTCTGGTGGCTTGACAAGTTCCCATACATCACATCTTTCAAATTGATTTAATTCTTGTTGCATAACCATAATCCAATTTTCATCTTCTAGAGCTTCATTTATATTTTTAGGTTCTTCTTGAGCTAGGAAGGCTGCATTAGCACAATAATTTGCTTTCCCTCTTCTTGTAGTAATTCCATCAGTAATATCACCAATGACCAACTCTGGAGGAGGATTCCTGACCGTTCTTGTTGACCTTGGTAAAGAATGTTGAGCTATTTCTTCATGAGTTGTGTTCCTTATCTTTGCTGGTGGTAACTGATATTCTCTATCATAGATTGGTTGTTTCTCAGTAGCCCTTGAACCTCTAGGACCTTCCAGAGTCATTTTTGCTATTTTGGAGATTGTATCTTCCATTCCAGCTTGCTGTTTTGGTCTTCCAGCTTGCTGTTTGTCAATATCTGCATCCTTCTTGGCTTGTTGACTTTCAGTGTCATCTATATCTTTAGATTGTTGTTTAGAACTTCCAGCTAGCTGATTTGTTCTTCCATTTTCCTGATTTTCACTTCCAGCTTGCTGATTTTCACTTCCAGCTTGCTAACTTTCACTTCCAGCTTGCTGACTTTCACTTCCAGCTTGCTGATTGTCAGTGACTTGAGGTTGCATACTTTCTCTTTCACCTGCAAACTCTTACCCATCTCTTGGTAGATCATTGTTAGATTCTTAAAAGGTAACATCTCTAGATTCTTCAACAATATGATTATCAACATTATAAATTCTATAAGCTCTACTTGTTAAAGAATAACCAAGAAATATTGTTTCATAGGATTTAGCGTCGAATTTACCATCTTTACCAATTATCTTGAGTACAAAACATTTAGAACCAAAGATCTTGAAGTAGCTGATATTGGGCTTCTTGTTTCTCAACAATTGATATGGAGTTTTGTCCAAAATAGGCCTAATTATAATTCGATTCAACAAATAGCATGCTGTATTCACAGCTTCGGCCCAAAAACTCCTAGGCAGCTTGCTTTCTTGCAGAAGAGTCCTTGCAGTTTCTTGAAGTGACCTATTCTTCCTTTCCACCACACCATTTTGTTGTGGAGTCCTTGGAGCAGAAAATTCATGGGAGATTCCTCTTTCTTCACAATAGGCAATAAAGTTCTCATTGACAAATTCACCTCCTCTATCACTTCTTATACCTACAAGTCTTGTATCATGCTTGTTCTCAAGTAATTTTATCAGTTTTTCAAACTCAATAAAAGCAAAATCTTTAGTACGAAGAAACAATACCCAAGTAAATCTAGAATAATCATCTACAATTACAAAGCCATATTGTTTACCTCCAATACTCTTATAAGATTCTGGACCAAAAAGATCTAAGTGCAGAAGCTCTAAAGGTTTAGAAGTAGATACCATTTTCTTTGCTTTGTGAGTGCTTCGAATTTGTTTACCCAATTGGCATGTTGAACATACTTCAACCTTAGTATATTTCAGTTTTGGTAGTCCTCTGACCAGATTCTTGCTTGAAAGTTTATTGAGCAAGTCCATGTGTGCATGTCCCAACCTTTTATGCCATATATATGGATCATTATCAAATACAGCCAAACAGCATGCTGTTTCCTGCAATTCGAAGTCTAATACATATATATTTCCTTCCCTTCTAGCAACTAGTGGGATTTTGTTAGCACCAATAGTAATAATAGTTTTATCTATGCCAAACTGAACAAAATGTCCATCATCAAATAATTGAGTGACACTAAGTAAATTATATGAAAGACCTTTGACATATTGAACTTTATCGATCGAAATATTACTATTACCAATAGAACCAATACCAAGGATTCGAAGAGTCTTGCTATTGCCAATTGTAACTCTTCCTCCTTTCTTCATTTTGAGACTAATGAACTGAGATTTGTCTCCACACATATGTCTAGTGCATCCGCTATCCAAAATCCATTGTTTTGACTTCATTTTAGCGGTAAGGCATATCTACAAAATAAACACTTACCAACTCAATGTTTTGGTACCCATATAGGTTGGGTCCAAATTGGTTAGTAGAAATAGTATATAAAATATTTAAATCAGCTTTCTTGATCCACATTTGGACCACTTTTGGTGACTGATGGTAAGCTATTTTCCTTCTGACAGAAGCATTCTGGCGTGTTGTTTGTACCCTGACTGGTCCATTCTGGTAAGCTATTTTCGCTTTATGATCTACTTGAGCCACACAATGTATTTCCAAATGGCCTTTTCCACCACACTTGGTGCATGTCTTCCAAGGCATAGCATAGTTGTAAGGTATGCCATTTCTTCCATCATATTTAAGCGCACCATGCTTTTTGTTGAAGTTTAAGCCAACACCTTCTCTAACCAAGGGGACACTTGCCTTCTTCATCATTGTCTTTAAGCTGTCTTCTCCTTGAATAAATGTTTCCATCCCTATCTCGAGATCCTTGACCTCTTTTTCCAGGAGAGAGATCAGTTCAGCTTGCTGTTTGATCAGTATGGCGTGCTGTTTGTCTGCACATTCAGCTTGCTGTTTTCTCTTCTCCGCAGATTTTGAGGATTCAGCTTGGCTAGATTCCTTGAGCTTGTAAATTTCAATACATTCATCTTTGGTTTCAATTTGTGATCTCAAAACCCTGAGTTCTTTCATGAGAGCTTCATTCCTTTGTAGAATTACTTTGTTAACTCCTTCGAATTAAACAATTTTCTCCTTTAGATCAGCAATAGGATCATCATGATTGATTTCAGGAGCCTTCTCAACCATTAATTCAGAAATGATTTTCCTTAATTGAGTGTTTTTCTTTTCCAACTTGCCATTCTTATTTTTTAGTTCCATAAATTCAATTATGGATACATTATTTTGTACCTGCATGGTTAGTTCTTCTAGCATGTTAGGAGAGGTAGGTAATTTAGAATTAATTGAGTTTACCTCACTAACATCATCTTCTGAATTTGAAAAATCACTATCCATAGAGCCTTCTTTTATGGATCCTTGTGAGCTTTCTTCATCATTTAGACCTACAAGTGCTAAATTCACCATGTCTTCACTTGAGTCATCACTGGAGTCTGAATCATCATCACTCCAAGTCAGTAAAGCCTTCGATTTTCTCTTGTCTTTGAAAATAGCTTGCTGTTTTGACTTTAGCTTGAAGTAGTCCTTCTTAAAATGGCCTGGCTTGCCACATTCGAAACATGTTTGTTCCTTGGCTTTCTTGTTGTAACTTCCTCTATCTCTTTTCATTCTGTTTTTCCTTTCAATCAGCCTCTTGATCTTCTGAGAGATTAGTGCAATTTCTTCATCAGATTCTTCATCAGATTCAGTCAGCTTGCTGTTTGTAGAATGAAGTGCAAAATTCTTCATTTTGGTTAGAGGAGCCCGAACATCTTCCACCTGGCTTTTGTTTATCTTGCTTTCAAACTGTTCTAGCTCAGCAAATACAGCTAGGTGATCCATGATGTCGATTGTTGAAGATGATTCCAAAGCCATGACTTTAGCTTCATAAATGAATGGTACGGAACTTAACACTTTCATGTTAATTTCATCTTGTGGAATTTCCTTTCCAAGTCTCTTTAAAGAGTTTATAGTGACTTGAAACCTTGCTTGTCCTTCCTTGATTGTTTCACCATCTTTGAGCTTGAAATTTCCAAAATCGTTCATTAGCTTGCTAAGCTTCACCTTTCTCAAAGTGGTCGATCCTTCATGATAAGTCTCCAAGGCATCCCACATTTCCTTTGCCGTTTTTAGAGAGGAGACCTTGTCATATTCAGCTTGATCTAATGCATTCATTATAGAATTTCTAGCTTCTCCATTGTAACCACACTTGATAATCTCATCCATGGTGAGATCATCAACATCTTTCGGTTGGTTTTTATTATCCAGAAACTGGTAGTCTTCTTTCTGCACAACTCTTAATACCAGTGGCCTTTTGGACAAGAATGTTTCCATTCTACATTTCCACCAGTTGTAATTTTCTGATCCAGTGAGGAAAGGAGCTCTATAATCGGCTTTTGCTTCAAGATAATGTTCAACCATGATCGATACTTTCCTGTTACAGAATTGTTAGTATACCAAGCTCTGATACCAAATGAAAAACAACACCTAGAGGGGGTGAATAGGTGTTTATGACTAACAATGATTAGTTATGACCTGTTTTGAAAATTACCAGAAATAGCTTGTTGTTTGTAATAACAAAGTTTATAAATGGCACGCTGTTTGTGTCTAATATGCAATGCAGAATGAAATAAACAGTAAGCAAAATGTGACACACGATCTTTTAGACAGGTTCGACCCCTAAGCCCCTATGGTCTACGTCCTGGTCCCTTACCAAACTTGGTAAGAGAATATATTATTGATCAACTATAAACCGATTACAAGATACAACAATATATCTCCCTTACACCCTGCTGCTTACAAATGGCTTGCTGTTTCCTGTGCTGAACTAACCCTCTAAGTAATACTTCCCAAGTATACTTCTCTAGTCTAGTTCGAATCACCCTAAACTTGAAGCCAACCTTGTATAGCAACAAATAGATACAATTTGAACAATACAAATGTTTGAATGCTACAACTCAATCTATGACCCTCTGAATATATAGATATATACGAGTATAATGGGTTTGAAAGATTGAAAAGGATTTTGCAATGAAAGTTTGTAGTTGTTTGTGTATCTTGTTTTTCTGCACTTGATAGATTATTAAGAACTGACCAAGTCCAGTCCTTAAATAGAAAAACAAGAAACTTGAAAAATCATTCTTTGAGGAAATTTTCCAACGGTACAAAAATGAACCGTTTAGAGATGATATGTTTGTTTAAAGAATTTGAGAAAGCTTTGTGTCTCAACTGATGGAGAGGAAGAAGAACGTGTATGGAGAGAATAAAAGCCATCATGAGAGTCATGTGATTGTTTAAAGTGGAGGTGTGGTGTGTCATTAAATTAATGAAAAGTAGAACTTTACTTTTCTTAATTTAACTCAAGGAATATGTTTGTCTCCCTATATGTATATGATATGATCGTTTGCATATTCAATTATACTCAGAGGGCCCTTACAAATATTCCTAATAATGTATACACTTGATGTTCTCTGATTTCTTGATATTCGGTAAAACTGCCAGAACGAAGTCAGCATGCTGTTTTGTGAAACTGGTACGCCATTTGTACAAATGGCTTGCTGTTTGATACAGACTGATTATTTAATCAGTATGCTATGTTCCCTGCAAAACCAAGTTAGAACATATACATATGGCAGGCTGTTTTATATCTGAAAATAAGCCAAATGGCTTTCTGTTTGTTATCATCAAAACCTAGGAGTTTCAATTTGGTGTTGATTATTTTGATACCTTTGCACCTGTTGCAAAGATGGTTACTGTTAGATTATTGTCTGTAACAGCTAGGAATGCTAGTAATGTTACTCAAATGGATGTCACCAATGCATTTCTGCATGGTGACTTACATGAAACAGTCTTTATGAAGTTACCTCCTGGTTATAAGGTGTTATCTTCTCAGTCTACTACAATTGATACTACATATGTCTGCAAGTTAAGAAAATCTCTATATGGCCTTAAGCAGGCACCAAGGTGCAGGTTTGTGAAATTATCTAATGCACTTCAGACATATGGATTCAAGCAATCTCACAATGATAACAGCCTATTTACCTACAATAAGAATTCTATCTACATGGCTGTTTTGGTGTATGTTGATGATATTCTGGTAACTGGTTCCTCAACCACTAACATCAATGCTGTGAAAGCTTATCTCAGTACCAAATTCAAGATCAAAGACTTAGGACCTCTTAAATATTTTCTAGGCACTGAAGTTGCTAGATCAACTACAGGTTTCTATCTTAATCAAAGAAAATATGCTTTAGATTTATTACAAGAGACTGGCTTACTTGCAGCAAAGCATCAGTTATTCCTATAGAACAAAATCATAAGCTCATTGATAATTGCTCCATACTATTATCAGATAAAGAGGCTACTATGTACAGAAGGATTGTTGGCAGACTAATCTATCTTACCATAACTCGACCTGACTTATCTTATGCAGTCCATGTTTTATCTCAGTTTCTGTCAAACCCTCGAGTTGATCACTTGCAGGCTGTCTGCAGAGTACTTAGATATATTAAACAAGCTCCAGGTCAAGGTCTCTTAATCTCTACTACAGGTTCATTGCAGTTAACAGCCTTTTCTGATTCTGACTGGGCTGGATGTCCAGAATCTAGACAGTCTCTTAATGGTTTTTGTATTTTGCTGGGCTCCTCCTTGATTTCTTGGCGTAGAAAAAAACAACATATCGTGTCTCGATCATCTGCTGAAGCAGAGTACCGTTCCATGGCTGATACATGTTGTGAGGTGACCTGGCTTGTTGCTCTTTTAAAAGACTTTCATGTTTTCACACACAACCTGTGACTTTATATTGTGACAGCAAGTCAGCTCTTTACATTGCCTCTAATCCTGTTTTTCATGAACGAACCAAGCACATAGAAATTGATTGTCACTTGGTTCATGAGAAATTACAGCAAGGTCTGATTGCAACTGCTCATTTGTCCACCTCTGAACAACTTGCGGATATGTTTACTAAAGCTCTCAGTGCTGCATCACTTCAGTACTTCTCTTCCAAGTTGAATGTCTGTAATTTGTTCCATACATTCAACTTGAGGGGGGATGTTAGTTATAAATGACATAATAATGTCATGAATAACATCATAGCAGCTCAAGATAGTTGTAGTTAGTTATATTTAAACTTACTGTTATGCCATATTTTCGGTTGCCTCAATTATCTCCCAAATTTCCAAATACGAATCTGATAATAATTAACTTAATCCCCAAGTTAATTATTTCCTCTCTCTGAGACGATGAATTATCTCCAATTTATGATAGAAAATATCTCTAAACGATATCTTTCAAATCAGGAAGGTATCCCAACGCGAATATAATTTAAAGAGATAAAATCTACTAATTCCTAAAATACATCCCTTAACCTGAACAGAACTGCGTTGGCTTGATCTCTATAAATATAGAGTACGCAGACATCTTGAAAAAGGATCCGACACCTCTAACAAGTCGAGACACCTCTCAAGTCCAGTCCCAAACATCCAAAATCCCAAATCCCCCTATTTTCATACTTTGGTTATTCTAGCAACCTTCGAAATTTGTTATCACCAAATTCCTCCATTAACAATTGGCGCTAGAAGGAGGGTATATTTTTTTATTGTGGAGGACAATCAATTCATATGCATGGGGGGTTATTATGGATCTGGAGCTGCTTGAATGGAGGAGCTAAACAATGAAGACGGTGGCTCTATTATGAATTAAGATAAGTTTTCTTATGATTCTATCCATACAAGTTAGCTATCTTATAAAATTCGTAGTAAATTCAATACATGTCGGATTTCAATGATTTTTAATGATTCAGAAAGCTTTTTAAATTGCCTATAAGTTTCAGTTTTTGAGTTTTTTCACATTATATGCCGATCTATTCTCGAAATCACAAAAAACAATCAGATCTCTTTTTTCAGCATCGAGAAGTTAATCAGCAGACGTTTTATTTGATTCCCGATTCGTTATAAGTCCTTTTTTGATAAGCCATATATGGTTGGAAATATCTTTTCGTTATCTACAACTTTCGTGTTTTGTGTTCTCCAAGAAAAAATCGTTTAGATGGTCAAAAGGCTAAAAATAGATCTGGGCAGAATCTGAATCGTGAAGATGTTCCAGATTTGAGATGCAATTTTGTGGTACATGAAGAACAAATAGAAGCTTGAAAATTTGTGAATTTATCGGAAACAAAAATCGAGTTTTTGTTAAGAATTACACAAGAAGACCTTTTGGGGGTAATATTTTGGAAGACTCTTATTTGAAGAGTATATTATTTTAGAAGACCTTCTAGATAATGCTTGGATTTCATTTGAAGACCCTTATGGGTAATGCTTTAGAAGACCCTCCGGGATATATTTTTAAAGACCTTCCCTTTGTGGAGGGCATGACTTGGAACACCTTGGAGAACCCGTACTTCAGGGGAGATAACCCGTACTTTCGGGACCTCACCAAGGAGATTATAAGAATACGACCTCCTTTGAGGAGGGTGTTCGCCAAAACACATACTGAGTATGACCTCCTTGGAGGAAGATACCTGTTATGGGAGTATGACCTCCTTTGAGGAGGATACTCAATTAGGGATATGACCTCCTTTGAGGAGGGTATCTTTGAGGAGAACCCATACTTCCGGGGAGGTGTCGTACTTCCGGCACCTCATCAAGGTAATATCTCTAGGATTATGACCTTCTATGAGGAGGGTGCTTTTGGAAAGAGGAATACGACCTCCTGTGAGGAGGGTATTCCTAGAAATATTTTCTAGGGGGTATGACCTCCTACGAGGAAGGTACTCTTTGGAGTGCATTATGGAGATTCTAGGGGGTACGACCTCCTCTGAGGAGGGTATTCTCTGGAATGCATTACGGAGATTCTAGGGGGTACGACCTCCTCAGAGGAGGGTACTCTCTGGAATGCATTATGGAAAACCTAGGGGGTACGACCTCCTCTGAGGAGGGTATTCCTCGGAATGCTTAATGGAGGATATTTCTTTGAATGTTTGTTTTTAGGGTATTGCTCGGAATGCTTTGCACGACTCTCCGAATAATGCTTGGATGGCTATCCAGGATACGTTCTCTCACACCTATAAAACTTATTCTTTTTTACATCTCGCATATTGTTCCGTTTACATCTACATGCATGTTACGAGCACTTAGGTGCTTCATATATTTTACTAATCTTCCTCTCCTAGCTGTTTCAATGACTCAGGAAATTTGGAAGATCGAAGCATGCTTAGTTCTCCAGTCCATCAAGCTGCACTGAAGAACTGGGGGTAGTTGTTACGCCATATTTTCGGTTGCCTCAATCCTTCAAATCAGGAAGGTATCCCAACGTAAATATAATTTAAAGAGATAAAATCTACTAATTCCCAAAATACATCCCTTAACAATCATAGGGATTAAAAACCAATCCTGAATAAAACTGCGTTGGCTTGATCTCTATAAACATAGAGTACGCAAGCATCTTGAAAAAGGATCCGACACATCTAACAAGTCGAGACACCTCTTAAGTCCAGCCCCAAACATCCAAAATCCCAAATCCCCCTATTTTCATACTTTGATTATTCCAGCAACCTCCGAAATTTGTTATCACCAAATTCCTCCATTAACACTTACACAACTCTGTATGTAATGTTTTTAGTTCTCTCTATATAAACAGCTAGGTGTAACAAACTTAGATCTAAGAAATGTAGTTTCATTCGTTCTTGTTCACTCTATCTCTCTCTATCTCTCTTTTGTTCATCTGCATCAATATACACTGTCTAAATATCGTTGGACAACAAGGGTAAGAAACAAAAATGAGAATATCAGGATCTGGTCATTGATATCAGGCTCCAGAAGTTATGCTTCGGTTAGAAGATGTAACAATACGAAGCATAACATACACAGCCGAATGACAGATAATACATATAAATAACTACATATCCTAATCCAACTAGAGTCATCTGGTCTGGAAGAATTGGTGGATCCAACTATTTTGCCGTACCACATCCAAGCGCCGATACCTCAACCGATTACGAAGAAGATCTGGCCTCTAGCTACTTAATTAACTTGATTAATTAGAAGGAAATACAATATTTGAAAATAAATAAAAAATACAGATGAGAATACTCATCTTATTTAATATCTACAAAACAACTAAATAGCGGGGGTCAATAGCAGCCAGAAACAGTTCGTAGGTAGCCTCCTCCAGATATTGCTGCTTTCCCCTTATTAATGCGTAAATGTATGATCAATTCATAACGAAATTCAGTTATGATTGCTAAAAGTAATGATCTATTCCACCTGACGATGACGAGTCATTAGCATGCAGCATAGGTTGCATGAGCGAGTTGAGATCACCAAATAGGAAATCATCTCCACCAGTATAGCTACTTAGATCCTGTGACTCAAAGTATGTCTGAATATCCTCCGGAAAGTTGCATGTTCTGGAAGGTTCAGAATCCGATGAAGTCATCGGATGCTCAGCTGCTGTAGTCATTTCCATCATCTCCCTAAACTTTGATGACTGTAACAAGAGTCCGAGGGCTGACGTGGCAGTAACTGGTGGGGGTGGAGGAGTATTGTTTAGTGCCATCAGATTATCATTTGCAGCACTAATTAACGATGGCTGTGTTTGTTGTCGGTGGTGGAAAAAGTTTGTTTCAACAATATTGTTATGATCCTGATCATCTTGAATTAGGTTAGGTAAAGTGTTCGGAGTTTCAACTTTGAGGGATGGCAGATCTACAGCTGCTGTGGAGGTAGAATTATTACCGTCGGGTCTTAGCCATTTTATGTAACGACTAAGGTCGAAATTTGTAACTGCATTCAATCCACGATACTCAATTGCTGCCATATCATATGCTACTGCTGCCTCCTCTTGGGTAGCTGCAACAATATCGAAATTAGTTTTATATTATGCCTTCTCATTAATTAATTAGATGTTGGATACTTATTGCTAGAAGTTACAGAGAAACGTCAAGCAGTACTAGCTAGCTCATCAATTTAGGGTTCATTTCAGATATTTAATTGCTTATGTATAAACAGATCAACAATTTGCAAGCTGTCACATCCCCATGATTGTGATCGGATCGTATATCGTTTTGCAACCTAGCACTATACAAAACCTGCACTTTCGTGGACTTTATACATGATTACGTTATGTATTCATAATTTTCGCTAGCCATCAAAATCTTTAAGCTATTAAAATACATAACAATAGCTACTTCTTTATTTTTAAATTGTTTCTTGACATAGCCTATCTCATATAAATGTATATATGAGAAATTGACCTTCAATATTAATGAAGATTAACTAACGCAAAATCATGCATGCTTATCTTTGGCACACTTGCATTGACATGTATATCAAAATGAGTAATGATGTGCTTTAAACGATCGAGGAGATTTATATATTTACCATAAGTTCCAAGGTAGAGATATTTGTTTCCGAAGACTCTTCCTATTCGAGCTTCCCACCTTCCATTGTGATGATGCCTGATCATTATATGTAGGTACTTATTAATGAAACATATGGAGAGAATAAATAGAAAATCAAAGTATGCTTTTCTAGTGATGTAGTATTATTTAGCCTACTGAAATTAATTTAAATGCGCGTGTTTTATGATCTTTCTGGGGAAGTTTATTGTCACTGAACGTCAATGTAGAGTAATTAACTTTGCACTAAAGTCAGGCATGGCTTGGCAACTATATAAAAGTTCAGCACATAGTATGTTTATTAATTTGTACCTTGCAACTCCTCTGTATTTCGAGACTCCCCGAGAAAATCCACTGCTTTTCCTGCAATATTATATTTGTGGGATGTTTAGGTTCATACTAGCTTCTTCTTCATTAACCTAATAATTTTGAATTTAAAAAAAAAAAAAAGATTGGCAAGAGTCGGCCAGTCAGGTACCTTCTCAATGATCCAATATATTCTTCTCTAGATTGAGCTTCCATTTCCTTCAATTCCTTTTGGTAGGTCATCAACTACATGCAACCATCCGAGAGCATTTATACAATTAGTTATGCACAGAACTTCAAAGAAAATTGTACTTTTATGAGGAGAGATTCCCCAAGAACAATAAAAGATATATAATAGGAGTATATCAGTAGGAGCTACCGGAAAGTTAAGAATGGTTTCGTGTCCCCAGTACTTCAGCGCTGCCAGGTCATAGGAATGTGCTGCTGCTACTTCATCATCATATGCACCTAAATACCAAATCACATCATTGAAAATGAGAAAAAAAAAATGTAATACAAAAATAAAATGCGTTAAATCATTGAAATTGAACATATATGTGCATACACGTACCAAGATAAACTGCATGTCATAAGGGTTCCACATAGCAAGACCAGCCAATGTACAGGAGCAAGTAAAAAAAATAGAGTATTATTATCACGAAAGAAACATGAAATTTAAAGGAAGAAAGCAAAAACGTAACACTGACAATTTAATGAGCAATTACCTTGTCTGCCTTTCTTGTTTTGAGATTCATTCCAGCAATTCTTATCCCACAAATGAGCTTCATATCTCCCTGTCCATCTATGTCTGATCATACATGTTCAACGTACAAGTATATATCCTTATAAGAACAAAATCGGAAAACAAGATAATTGAAGAAAGATGGAGATAAAAAACTTATATACGTAAAAATCTACCTAGTGACACCGCGATAGATTGAGCTACGCTGAGGAGGAGAGTCTCTAGGAACAGTTTTTCGGGTACGTTTCACCTTAACAACAGAATGAATACCATTATTATTAGTAATGTTATTCTTAACCACAGTGCTCCTCTGGTTTTGTTGCGATAACTTGGCCATTGGTAATCAAGAAAGTCTAATTTTTTTTTTTTTTTAAGATATAACATATAAGAGTATGCAAAGCTAGCTAGCTAGTGCAGTGTGAAATATGACTGAGTCTTCCAATGAAGGGGTTTATAAAGGGAAAAATTAGAAAGAGAAGGGAGAATGTGCTGTCAAAGTAATATTGAAGAGGCAGGGTACGTATAGCCGGCAGCAGGAAATGAATAAAGGATTTTAGTGGCCGTCTTGAACAGGGCTCATATGGTTTTTTCTCTCTTGTCTTCATTATTACACTCGTTATCTGCTGTTAAAATTCTGTACAAACAATTTCTGTTGGTTTATTATACCCTAGCTAGATTAGTTTATTGTTGAACTGTTATTTTACAGCTAACTATAATTAACAATGTCTTTTGGAACTTACTTGGGACTTAATTAGTTCATCTGTTTAATTTTCACTTTTGCCACAAGAGGATAAATTTAGATATTCGAAAATCGGATAAAAAAGGATTCAGAATTATCACATTTGTTCTACACACTGTGTTTTGATTTTAAAGAATGATAAGTGCAGAAATTCTGATCACACGAGCCGTTTAGCATCCGTACAAGGGAATCTCAATTTTAATGGAAAGCAAACGTAATTTACAAAGAGTTTTGACAATCGTGCGACTATTGGAAACAGAGGAAAAGTTAAATTACCAAGTTTCCTGCGAGATGATCTGATTTTGAAGAACTATAGTATTTACAAGTATGAACAAAGTAAAAACACCTTATAAATACAGTAATGAGGATTACAGGATAATTTTGTAGTATGATATATTTTTCTTTAATAGATGAGTTCAAATTGTTATGCGGCATGTTGGGATCTTTTACAAGAATTGCATATCTACTCTTCTAAGTAAAAGGTAAAGGTTATATACGTTTTATCCTTACATGCCAGGTTTTATTTAGAAGAGAATGTACTACAAGTTATAAAGTTATTATCATGTTGGAGATTGGAAAAAATTATTCATCTAATAAATCATTATTCATTCATGGATCTACTGATCTATCCTCTTCTCTCTTTTTGGTGGTGTTTGGAAGTTAGAGATTTCAGTAAAAATTAAATGATTGAGGTAAGTTAGAAGTTTGACCAAGTGAATCATCTAATATATGTATTTGGTAATTAGTTGTTTGAAATAGATTATTGAGCTGAATAAGCTAATTTTGAAAAAACTATTTTTAGAAGCTTTTTGAATTAAAGATTTGTCATATGCCTAGTTTAAATACAAACAACTTATTACCAACAACTTTTTTCGAAACAGCTAATTCAATCCGTTAGTCAAAACAGCTATTCAAATCAGTTAGTCAAAATAGTTAATTCAATCCGATCCAGCTAACAATTAACCGCTAATTGCTAAACTTGACCTTTTTTATTTTTTTGCTATATTTATAAATTGTATCAAAATAGAATGAGTAAGCATTTTCGCGTCGGATGCAACTAGAAAGGCATCCGTATGAAAGTGGAGAATCGAAGAAAAAAATACATGTTAAAGTAAGCAATGCTAAGCATGAAAGCTTTGGCATCATATTATTCTCGATAGCATGGGCGGAACGAATGAGGGCTAATCTAAATTGAAAATTTTAGTAGGGAATTTTTTTTAAGACCCCGAATTTTAGTTAAAAATCAATGCGAATTTTATTTTAAGCCCCAACTAGTATCGGAAAATTAGCGATTATATATTAGTCCCGGCTGTTTCAAAATTCTGGTTCCACCACTGCTCGACAGTCTTAACTCTCCTAACCATCTTGAAGTCCTAAGAAATTTGAATCTGATCTGGCATCAGGCATAGTGTGCGTTCATTTGGTAAGACAAGTCGAGGATGTTGCCCTGCAGACGAGATCATTGGCAATGTTGTTGTAGAGAGATTCTGGTGTTAGACATTCCATGCACTCTATTGTCTGTTGTTTCTCTGTTTGTAGACATGTTAACGCAGAATTTGGAGAGCAAGAAGAAGGATGAGTTCTCTAACTGGTCTAATTGGTTGCACTCGCTCACCTATGAAAATCAGCAATTGCTTCCAAGAATCGAAAATGATGTAGATATCCGGACAAGTTATAGCAGTAATTTCCGAAAAAAATGCTCTCTATCTTCTTTATTTAGCTAACATCTGTTGTACCACTGTGAATTCAATACAAAAATCATGTACACAAGAATTTCATCTTAATTTATTATGATTATCCCCATCAGATTGCTAAAATTGTGAATTGTTTTCTAGAGCAAGTATCGTAAACTGAAAAGATAAAACGATATCTATGTTCACATACTCAGGTACGTTGATTTGGACACTCGATTTACATTAGTTACAACATGTACTTACACAAGATGCTCATCCTTGATAGATTTCTTTCGACAAGATTTGAGGATAAACCTGTAATGTGCATCTATACGAGTATGTATCACGTTTGATTTTCAGTTAGCTTTTAAACAATACATGAAGAGCAAACATCAATGTGATGGATACATAAATTAATTTACGTACAGTTGATGAAGATTGATCGTGAAAGTTAATGTACAAATCCACAATTAAATATGTATTACTACATAATTCATCATGATTGATCGTGAAAGTTCATATTTAGTTAATGTAGTATATCCCTTGGATTACTACATGATGAATATCCTAAATATGAACACTACATGTTTGCCTCCTTTCACGCATGCGCATTGAATATTCTGAAATCAACAAGCGTGTGCAGAAGTTAAAGCACATGGATTCAACAATACCAACTCTACAGAAATAGGACTATGGCCAAGTCACAGTTTCTACAACTTCAACAACTAATTAATTATGAACCTATCGATAACCCATTTTTATTTGATATACAAATCCAAGACTCATTCACGAATTTTGCAACCAGAGTCCTTCGGAAACAGCCTCCCTATTGTATAGGGGCATGGTCTGCGTACAATTACCTTCCTCAGACACCACTTTGAGTGGTATTATAACTGAGTAAGCTAAGTTTTTAGTCAAATGGCTAATTTGGCGAAGAAAAACGCAGATTATAAAAATAAGGAAAATGTGAGGTATCAATGTTGATATGGCACTTATACATAAAATGTGTCAGATAATACTTTAAAACTGTATATTACTACTTACTCCCTTGAGTTGTGTGATTCATTGGAGTTTGAAGCTGTGGAGCATGTATAATCTATCACACTATTTTAGCGCGATTTTTACATTAAAATGGTGTAAAAATTACACTATTTTTAAATTCAACTCCAATCTATTTATACAGTAAAACCTCTATAAATTAATATAGTCGGGACCGGAGAATTATATTAATTTAAAGAGATATTAATTAATCGATAAATTAATAATTATTAATTTATAGAGAATTTTTGATATCAAAAAAATTAATTTTCAATTATATACATTTATATATAATGAATTGTACAATTTATGTTTTATACTTAATTCAATATACATTGTTTTACCAATTAAATGAGTATTTGCGAGAATCAAAGTAAAAATTCATAAATATTTAGATGATGTCAAAGATAAAACAACATTTTCGAAACCTTTTGCACGTAAAGAAGCACTCAAGACATCAAAAACATTAAAAACATTTATTAATAGCCTTGATATATCCCCACACTTATCACAAAAGATAGGAGCATTCTGAACTTGATGAGCTGGATGAATGGGTTGATGCCTATCAACTGACAAAGATTCAAGCTTTTTGTTCAAAGCTTCAAACTAAGAAACCATTTGAGCCGAGAAATATGTCAAAGGATCAACTTCATGCACACCTGCAACTTTCCTCGAACTTGCTCGATCATAAACCCTACAATTGTTTGAAGTAATATCCTTTAGAATCTCAAAAGCATCCTCGGATATTGATTGATCAAAGAACACCTAGCTGCTCCATCAACTTGGGTGGCACATTGAATTGTCAAACCATTGTAGAATGTTTGAATCTTTTGTTGATCAGAAAGTCCATGATGTGGACACTTTCACAAAAGATCTTTGAACCTCTCATAAGCATCAAGAGACTCCATGTCAAACTGTTGAAAATTCTGAATTTCCTTTATCAACCTTTCAGTCTTTGCCAGAGAAAAGTACTTGTTAAGAAATTTCTCAACAAGCTGATTCCATGTAGTGATGGAATTATTTGGCAAAAAAATTAGCCACTCCCTTGCTCTTCCATCCAAAGAACGACTAAAGAGTCTCAATCTGATTGCTTCTTCAGAAACATCATTCACCTTAAAGTTATCCACAATCTCAAGAAAATTCCTCAAATGAGCATTAGGATCTTCAGCAGAAAGACCATTGAATCTGTTGTCCCTAATAGCCTGCATTGTTGCTGAATCAACATGAAAGTTATTTTCTACAATAGCTAGCCTTGCAATGCTAGAGTGAATGCCATCGAAAGAAGGCATGAGGTACTCCTTAACCTGCAATCGCCTTTGAGCATTAGGATCCGAAGGATTATTATTATCACCCATCCAACTCCATTAGTATGAAGCCTTTTAGGGGGAGCCAAAAAAGAAATCTGTACGAGCTTGGCCACGGCCCAGAGCAGACAATATCATACTAATGTGGAGTTAATGGGTTTTGCGCGGCCCAACAAGTGGTATCAGAGCCGATGTTTAAGAAGTTGATCCTGGGGTTGCGGGCTGCAAGTTGTGTGGTGTGGGAGGCTCTCAAGAACTACGACTGGAGATCTTGGACGGCTTGTGTCGAAAGTCTTCCTGACACTGAGGTGGTCGGGTGGCGTGTCCCGCAAGATGAGGAGCCACAAATGAATAGCGACGGTATAAGGGTCACAAGATTGGTGGTTCTTGGATGAGGGGAGATTGTAGACTGGGTGTCAACCCAAGTCCCACATCGATAAGATAAAGAATAATTTTCTTGAATATAAGCAGCCAAACAACTCCATTAGTATGAGGCCTTTTGGGAGGAGCCCAAAAACAAATCCGTGCGGGCTTGGTCACGGCTCAGAGCGAACAATATCATACTAATGTGGAGTTAATGGGTGTTGCGCGGCCCAACACGTGGATGATTGATTCCTAGCTTCTTTAGATTTCTTTTTATTCCTTCTTGAAATTTTTTCAATCTGCAAATCAAGTGGAATGAGTGAAGATGAGCCAAGTCTACGCATACAACGACAAACTCCTATAAAATAGAACAAAAGAACAATAAGAGACTTGATCTTAAAATACTAAACAGTGTAATGATATTAACAAAGAAATACTTAAAAGTAGTCTCCGATAGCGGCGCCAAAAACTTGTTAGCGATTTTACAACCAAATGCAAGTGTACATATCGTATCAAGTAGTATAATAATTCGTTCCCACAAGAACTAATCTAAAATGTTAACTATCACACACTATTGTTTTTCCAATTCAAGTCAAAATAACAAGTGGTTTAAAAACATGAACTAATTATCATTAGATATTAAACTGACACAAATAATTCTCCAAGATTAACAAAAACTAGGCCTTAAATTCATCTCGTGTTCTTTAATAAACTACTTGTAAATCTCAACTTTGGTGTTCTAATTACTAGTCTAAGGCTTCTAAATAATCACAAGGACCTTTCGTATCTCAAGTGACCTAATTCATAAACTAATTCTCGTATTCCTACCAAGAATTTAAGTTCCTGAATAGCATTAACTTCCGCCTTATACTTGACTACCAAGGGTGATCAGGTATATTCCTATCCAAACCACAAATTAGTATAATATACTAATCCCAAGTTATAATGACTAGGCCTTAACTTAGATTTTCCTTCCCAAGTCAATCTAAATTACAAATTCAATTCCAAGGTTGATCATTCCTTAAAAAGCATTAAACTCAAATCACTATAAGCAATTATAATGAACACCATAAATAGAGACCCGAAGAACAATCTATATAAAAACTCAAGAATCCATTACATGCCTTGAAAGATTTTTAGTTAAACATCACAAAAGAGAACACTACATATATAAAGGAAGACATGATATCAAGTTTACAATAAAGAAAAGTGAAGAAGAGAAGATAAAACTCTATAATTCTTCTTCTCCGCCCAAATCAATGGCTTTTCTCCTTGAGTGCTTGTGTCTTCTTCCTCGTCCGTGAGTGTTTCTCCTGTATTGTAACCGATGTCTCCCTTCTGTCTCAGAACGTGTCTTCTAATCCCTTCTATAATAATATACAACTGACTTCTGTCTAATAATAATATAATTTACTTATTTAGTAATAAAACAAAAGAGTTTCCTTAATAGAGTAGGATTCCAATATAGAAAATTTGAGATGTCTGCTTCTGAAAATATTCTAGGCAGTTTGGTACATCAATAAAATCTGAGATCATACATGAATTAAAGATCTTCTCTCAAGCTTTCCAACAACGCCAGAATCACCTCATTCCGACATCCGGAGCTCCCGTAATAGCCAAAACACTGAACACCGCGCAAGCTGATCCGAAAATCCGAATTTTGCTAGAATTACTTCAAATTTTGCAATTTCAGCAACAATCCTTCTATAATAAGAAATCATTACCTCAATTAAACATGAAAATTAGTTAAATAAAAATCCAAATTCGTGCAAAATTAACTAAAAATGTAGAGAAAATATGATCATAAAGATCATATATCAACCCTTTTAATGCTTTACGAAAACACCGTATTCAAACTTTTGTATGCAACGGAGAGGGTTAATGATGAGTTTCATATATACTCAAATTTTACAAAAGGTTGATATATATATATATATATATATATATATATATATATATGATTATAAAATACTTATTAATTTATAATATTATTGGGACCATATATTTATATAGGGTTTTTTAAAAAAATTATTATCTTATTATCTTATCATCTTATTGAAATTGATCATTTTTTGAACTGGTCCAAACTGGGACTGAAGAAAATTATTAACTTAGAGAGATTATTAATTTATCGAGTACTAATTTAACGAGGTTTTACTGTACTAATTTTACATCATTTTTGTACTATATAAATTATTTTATTGCTAAAGTACAAAAATAAGAAAGTTGGTTGGATACATATGGAACAAATTTATTTTAGGTAAGGAGTACAAGGGCAAAATTGGGATAAACAAAAACTCTGTTATAACACCAAATTTGGGGTAAATTTTGGTGTTGGGTTGGAGAGGAACTTTACGCCAAAATAATATAAAAATACAAATTTGAAGTTGGGTTGGAGATTGTAAAACCTCGTATTATTATTATTATTATTATTATTATTATTATTATTATTATTATTATTATTATTATTATTATTATTATTATTATTATTATTATATATTAATTAATTTTGAGTAGATATTTATTTTATTTAGAAAATATTTAGAAAATTCTAGAATACTTTTCGTACAAGATTAGTTGATTAGAGATAAGATTCATTATTATTGGAAAGAAGTGTGAGAATATTTTATAAAATCAATATCATTTAATTTAAGATATTTATGTGAATTAGAATACTTTAATTTAGGTATTACTTGGAAATAATTTAGAATTTTTAGTAACAAGTTTAAGAAATTCCTAATTTTTTTTTTGACGAACAATAAAATTTTATTAATAACAAAACATTGGAACCCAGTCGGGACAAACCCCCAAACTGTCAACTACAACCTGATTGTGAAACAAAAAACGAGCTAAACAAATAGCCGCTTTGTTTTCAGATTGCTTAACATATAGAATATAAATATTCCTGATAATAAAATGATTACAAAGGTTTCTCGAGCAATCCAATCGACACCAACATCCCTGAAAATAGTAGAATCACAATTGACCTGCGCACATAAAAAATCGGTGATAGCCCAGTGTTCATACCCATCAGTTACACCAACTGAGGTTAGGGGTACAGATGCCCCATATATTGAACAATCCTTTGTTATGCAAGGTGAGCTCTCGTGATAATCACCACCATTCCAGATTCGAAGCGGGTTTCCCAGATCTCCCAATACACCATAGAAATCATTCTTAACGCAACATGACAACAAATCAAAAACGCAACAAAACATAAACCCCAAAAAATTGAGGACAATCAACAACCCAAAAAGGATGAGTACGATAACAAGATCTCACCCAAAAGAATTAGATCTCGATTTTATTGAAAAACTAATAAATTGAAAAAAGATTCAGAAATGGAGGAAACGGGATGAGAGGATGGGTGAGGCGGATGTGGGTTTGTTGAAAGGATGGGGCGGTGAAGGATTGGTAAAAATTATGGATGACGGTCGACTCTCATTCGAGAGAGAAGGTTAATTACACGTTTTTTTAAGAGAAAGAGATTGTGTATAGATTGGCAAGAAATTCCTAATTTTAATTTAGGTTTAATGTGACTATATAAGAACCTCTATTGAATAGGAGGAGACTCGTACAGAAACTCATCGCCTACTGGTATGATATTTCTTTTAATTTAGTTGATGATTCTGTAAGTTCTGTTGTCTCTTGGTTGTTTAATGTTCTTTGATTTGGTGCCAATGCATGCATGCATATTATTAAACTAGTTGCACCGTCAAGTATTGCAACATTTTTGTATTTATGTGTCAGGACACCAAGTTAATTGAATAACAACCGGGTTAGATTATATTGAATTGTTAGTTTTTTTTTAACAATGTTTTGAACCAAAATAATTATTAAATAACAAGGCTAAATTTTTGAATGGTATGCTTACCGGCCGGTTACTTTGATGTATTCGAATGATTTAGATTAAAAGAAAAGAAGAAGAAAAATCTATTGGTTACACTCTTTCAATTCTCTTTTGTATAGATATTAAATTATTACTTTATTTTATGGACATGGGCATTAATTTGTTATATGCTTTGCCATGGCAGGTAGTAATAATAGAGAGTGTGGTTCATGTTTAATTTATGTATATAATTAGATGTTAAAAAAAATTGGAAACTAAAGGAGTCTTTTTGCATTTATATAGAGAATTTGGTAACTTCTGTGCGTGAATTAATTTGCTTGATATATATATACTTGCGTTTCGTTTTTGTGCTTATTAGCTGTCATGATAACATGATATTCATAATTGTGAATTCTAATTAATTGTTAATTACAATGTTATTTAGGAATTATTGGTGCAATTATTTTCGGTGTGTTTTGTCGATTTTGAGTTATGTACTTTTTGACTTACTTTTAATTTTCGAAGAGCATATTTTGATTCTGTAACTTTCAATTTTCGTATAAGATATAAGAATTTTGTTTGGAACTTTATAAGATATAAGTATTTGATTTTAGAAACCCAGTCTCTACATTTCGAACCCGTTCGTAATTTACGCTATAATTCCGGAACTAGCCTTAGATACCCTTAGTAGGCGCACAAGTGTGCAACTTTAGATACCTATTAAGGGCGCGTAATTATTGAACTTTAGATGCCGGTCACTGGTAAAGTGTGGCAAAAGAATAAGAATAAGATGCCGGTCACTGGCAAAGTGTGGCCGTAGAGCAAGATTGTGATATTTTTCGATTTTCGTTTTGTTTCTATTTTTCTGCTTCTGTTTTAAATTCTGGATTTTTAAAATATTAACTTTGGGTGAAATTGTTTTCGCAAATGTTTTACAAAATTATTTTTGTTTTTTTGAAAATTGTTTTATTAAAACGCCCATTGATTTTGAGAATATCTGTTAGTCAATTTGTACTTGCTGAGCTGTGTAGCTCATTCGTTTCTAATATTTCAGGTTCTTGATTTTGGGAGCTTAATAAGAATAAGGATGTGAACATTCTGGATTTAGTGCTTGCTGATTTGGATTCATTTATTGAAAAGACTTGTCGAATTATTAGAATAAATTTGGTTATTTGATATTGAAATTATGGAGCTACGTCTCTAAATTTATGATTTTAGAATATTTGAGTTAGACCGTTTCGTTGACTATCGTGGGATTTGGTTTATTTGAATAAAGAATTCATTTTTTTTCAGTTTCGTATTTAGAATTAATATCCCCGTTGGTATCCGAGCAGGTCATCTTTTGGAGTGTATTAGGTATGGGACTAGTACATTCCCTATGATGCGATCCTGTAGACTGTCGTATAGATTTTGGCCTATCGTACAGATTTTGTCCACTAAGTTAGTAAATTATTTATTTTGAAATTAAGGCATTATTTGTGTGATTATCTGATATGTTTGACTTTTGTGCTTTTGATCATTTTGAAAGTTTATTGTTTTTAGAAACGATGGACGGAGAAGACAACAATGGGAACATCAATGGCAATCAGGGCAACGATAATCAGAGTGGCAACAATAATGGTGGAGGAAATGTAGTCGACCTGCTAGCTGAGACTCTGGTTATGGTTACGCTAGTAAATCGATGAGGCAACTGATCCAGCCATAGTTGAGATGTGGATACAAGAGATGGAGAAAGCTTTCGGACTGCTAGGGAGCAATGAAGAACAGAAGGTCACTTTAACTGTGTATAAACTGCGAGGAAGTGCTTACGACTGGTGACTCATGGAACAAAGAATGAATGAGACTGCAACCATTGAGGGAGATCCTGAACCATACACAGGGGCAAAGTTCAAGAAGGCATTGGAAGATAAGTACTTTTCGAGAACAATTCGTCTGCAAAAGGAGAGGGACTTTATTCGGCTCGACCAGGGAGGAAAGTCCGTTATGGAATACGAAGAAGAATTCGCAAAGCTTGCAAAGTATGCGCCGACATTAGTTGCTGACGAGGCCAGTCGAGCTAGAAGATTGGAAGAAGGACTGCGAAGTGACATTAGGAATTCTGTGGTATCTTTTGAACTTCAGACGTACGAGGCTGTGCTCAACAAGGCTTTGGTGATCGAGAGG
This sequence comes from Saposhnikovia divaricata, assembly GCA_036435485.1. NCBI lineage: Eukaryota > Viridiplantae > Streptophyta > Magnoliopsida > Apiales > Apiaceae > Saposhnikovia > Saposhnikovia divaricata. Next base: position 55,571,502 of record CM071598.1, read on the forward strand.
GGGCTGGCAGAATCAGAAAAGGCAACAGGCAACTGGAAAAAGAAGAGGTTCGCTCCGACTAGTGGATTTTCATCTCAAGGAGGACCCTTCAAGAAGCCACACGTGTACGATAATATCGGAGGACAGGGTGATCAAGAGAAGTGTTCGAGGTGCGGTAAGAATCATCCGGACAAGGACTGCCGATGGGATAGGGGTGCCTGTTTTCACTGCGGGGAAGTAGGACACAAGATTTCAGAATGCCCACATAATCCACCACCAAGGAAGGAAGCGAAAAAGAAGATAGGTAACGGACGTGTGTTTCAGCTCACTGGAAGTCGCACCAACTATTGAGGTATGATTTCTTTTATGCAAGACTTGTTTTTTTTTGTGAATTTGGGGACCAAATTCTTTTAAGGAGGGAAGAATGTAAAATCTCGTATTTTTATTATTATTATTATTATATTAGATATTAATTAATTTTGAGTTGATATTTATTTTATTTAGAAAATATTTAGGAAATTCTAGAATACTTTTCGTACAAGATTAGTTGACTAGAGATAAGATTCGTAATTATTGGAAAGAAGTGTGAGAATATTTTATAAAATCAATATCATTTAATTTAAGATATTTATTTGAATTAGAATACTTTAATTTAGGTATTACTCGGAAAGGATTTAGAATTTTTAGTAGCAAGTTTAAGAAATTCCTAATTTTAATTTAGGTTTAGTGTGACTATAAAAGAACCTCTATAGAATAGGAGGCGACTCGTACAGAAACTCATCGCCTACAGGTACTATATTTCTTTTAATTTACTTGATGATTGAAAGTCATATGTTTACCCTATTTATAAACATCGAGGATTCAACTCAACTTAAACAAGAATGTAATACTAAATAGTATATGTACTGTCACAGGGATCTCAAATGCATAACTGTCAAGAGAAAGAAGACAAAGACAATTTACCGTTTTGAGGTATACTACACTTGAAGAAGTTCATTCAGTTGATCAAGCGTCAGTGGAGTAATCAAGACATTTGAATCTATTTATAGTGACAAGAGGTTCCTACAGTGGCAAGATACAGGTTAGAAAGGTTTGAAAAAGAGTGAAGAAAAGAAAGACAGGAACCACATCTTTAAAGTCAATATATGAAGAATAGTCATTGCGGTTAGTCACTCATGAACCAGACCGTGCATCGAGTGTCAACATTAAACAGTGGTTGTTCGTCATTAACTTCAGTGGTTCAAGCTATCAAGACTAGTATAAGGGTAAATCATTGTGCAAGCAACAGAAGTGCTAAATTAATTAATCACAAGGATTTTACTATCAAGTGGACTAGCTATAAGGAAAAAGAATTATCACAAAGAAATGCAAAGTGATATATCCGTAAAGCTGGAACCCCGGTTGGAATTGATGTATTTTTTGCTAAGCAAAAGGAGTCCGGTTTCAGATCCTCAAGAGACCGCAGCTTAGAGCGTAAGTGTTGTGGAATAAAATTGAGGGTTTGTAAATTGCGGCTAGGCTTTGTATGTATTAAATACAAGGGATGGTGAGCTTTGAGCTTTAATGGTTGTTCTTGCGTTCGAGACTGATCGGTCCTCACAAGATGCCTACGTATCTCTGTATTACTAGAGAATCAAGCCAACGTAGTTCTGAGAATGAGGGGTCAGGCCCTTTATATAGGCTGCGGGAGCCTTAGAATTATGGTAGGATTCGGAGACTTGGTGGGCAAGCCACCTCCTTGAGGAAGGTTCTAGACTCCTTTCTTATAGGAATCAGTTTCCATGTTGAATTGGGTGACTTGGAGGCTAAGTCAGGCAAGAGTAATATCCTTGTTTGACTCTTATTGCTGAGCTGTTTTTCACCTCCAATATTAATTACGAAATTAATATTTAAAATAGGATTTTGGACCCTGTTGGTGGGCCCCACGTTTGGACCATACCGGGTCTAATTAATGCAACACTAAATGTGTCTTTAAGGCTTATTTTTAGCCCATATCATTTGCCCCCAACTTCTAGGAAAACTGATCAGGTTTTCCTTGAAGTTTTAACGGTCCTTTCCAAGACTCGGGTCAGGGTTCATCTTTATACACTAGTGTTTCACGAGTATTGTCTTTATGTAAAGCGTGGAGCGACCGACGCGTTTACGACAATGTTAATTCGATGCTAATCGGCACTAATCAGCCTTAACGACATTTAAACAATGTTTAAACGACGTTGAACGGCATAAAACGGCACTAAACGGTACTAACTAGCCTTAAACGACACTTAAACAACGTTTAAGTGACGCCAACCGGCATTAAACGACACTGAACGGTGCTTATCGGCACTAACGGTGCTAATCAGCACTTAATCGGTGCTTATCGGTACTTAATCGGTGCTTATCGGCACTAACGGTGTTAATCGGCACTAGCGGGGGGTCCGGGGGCAGTAGCCCCCGGGCGGGTCCAAGGGGCGGCAGCCCCTGGCGGGGTCCAAGGGGCAAAGCCCCTGGCTGGGGTCCAAGGGGCAGAGCCCCTGGCGGGGTCCAAGGGCTAGTACTATTCAGAAATTATCATTTCGACTCAAATTTTTGAATTTTAATCACAAATTTCGATCAGGAAACTTCACATTTTTCGACCAGGATTTCGACCAGGATTCTGGTCGAAATAAGGTCTGATTTTTCTCCTGGTTGAACGGATTTTTGACCAGGATTCCTGGTCGTTTCGACCAGGATTCTGGTCGAAATAAGGTCCAAGGTTTCTCCTGGTCGAACGAATTTTCGATCAGAATTCCTAGTCATTTCGACCAGGATTCTGGTCGAATTAAGGGTCCAAAATTTCTCCTGGTCGAACGAATTTTCGATCAGAATTCCTAGTCATTTCGACCAGGATTCTGGTCGAATTAAGGGCCAAATTCGTGGCCTCGTCGAAGAGTTTTTCGACCAGGATTCTTGGTCATTTCGACCAGGATTCTGGTCGAATTAATGGCCTTTTTCGTGGCTCAGTCGAACAATTTTTCGACCAGGATTCTTGGTCATTTCGACCAAGATTCTGGTCGAATTAATGGCCTTTTAATGGCTTGGTCTGTCAAGACCTCGATTTTACATGACTAAAAAGTAAGGTCTTAATTTTCTTGAGGCCATGACCGTGCCTAAAGCAAACTTCTCTATAGCGGAGTGATTCTGGTCAGCTTCATGAAGCACCTTGGTGACATAGTAAATGGGTTTCCAAACCTTCCACGAGAAAGCTTCAAAATCCTTTCAAAGGTTTCATGCTTGCCTAATCTTACATAGAATTACTTTGAACCTTTCAACCACCTTGTTGGAATGTTGATTCAGTTACTCATTCTTGAGTTGTTCACGAATCTCTTGATCCAAGGTTGGATCTGATAGCTTTGTTGGCCTTCTAAGGCTTCAACTTAGTTCCTTAGCCCTTGATTTATAACACAAGGCCTGGATTCTAATGTTGATGTTGGTGTTCTGGATCACCAACACGAGGTTTCAGGTCAATAGGAGGTGTTTGTTATGCCTTAATTGGTTTCGTGAACCTTGACTTGTGACCTTCCGGGCCTTAACTTATTTGCCGAGACCTTGGTTTTAAGGTTATTATCAACCCTTGATTCCCTTGATTCTCATTCTAAGATGTAGGAATGATGAAGTCCCTTAGTTCTTGCCCCCCTTGCTTCATACGGAGGAGGTCTTACTTTTCAGTTGATCGTTCAGGGAGTTCACTTGCTCCTCAGTGTTTGACTTCAAGTCCGGTGTGCCTTGGCTGGTTGCCAATCCTCTATCTTACTTCTAGGTTTCCAACCTTCTTCTTATACTTGTATAACCTTGACTAGGTTTTAAGTAGCCTGATGCCTTTTGTCAGGTTCGTTTGGAGGCAGATAACCTTGTTGGCCATCAAGGCTTGAATTTTGAGATTTGAAGTTCAAGACCTCAAGTGTGGAATTGTAAAGGACCTCTTATCTCAACACTCTCATTAACAGTTTACGTACCTTCAAGGCATTATCAGGGGGCCAACCAGTCTCAAGATGAGCTTTAGGGTCTATCCTTCAGCTTACATCAACTGGTGCTACCAATTTCGAATTGATGGTCGGGTCTCCAGGACCAGGAAGTATCCTTGAATATTTGAACATATTCTTTTTTAGCCTCAAACTTTTCATTGACTTGTGAGACTACCAGCTTTGAGTCTCCACAAACTTTCAAGTTCTTGACCCTCAGGGCTCTTGTCAGTCCAAGGTCGGCTATCAGGGCTTCATACTCCGCCTCGTTGTAGGTTGTTTGGAAGTCCAACTTCAAGGCATACTCGAGTGTGAACCCATCGGGGCTTTCCAGAACTTAACCTGCACCACTGGTTTTTGTTTTTGATGCCCCATGAAAATAGAGCTTTTTGTTTTTGATGCCCCGTCAAAATAGAGCATCCAATATTCCTTCTTCTCTTCTAGGGGTTTCTCACCTTGCTGACCTTCCTGGTCTATTACCTTCTGCCCCCCGACTTCTTGGTTGTCAATGGTATATTCAACCACGAAGTCAGCTAGAGCCTGGGTTTTGATGGTTGTCCTATGCTTGTACTTAACATCAAATTTTCCTACTTTGATTGCCCACTTGATGAGCCTTCCATTGGCTTTCGGGCTATGCAATATGTTTCTTCAGCAGGTGTTCCATCAGGATTTCAACGTTTGTCTTTATCCAGGGTCCTTCAAGGACTTAAACTCTTATCTGCTGTAACCTAACTCTACCCTTCGGGGTATGCATTTCTTTGTTTTCATTCGTGTATTCTTTTATTTTTGGTACTTGGTCTTCTTTGACTCACACATCAGGTGCTTGGCACATAAATAAAATCACAATCAATGAATGGAAAACAAACTTTCATTAATAACTTGAAATGGGTTCAACCCTTACATAGAGTACTACTGTCCTACTCGGAGCAACATGCTCTGCAATGGTTTTAATGAACCTTATTTCTACTTCTACTATATAAATATGAAGCTAAGTCCTACTAGGATAACTTAAGCCCAATCGGGGTTTTGCAAGACTAGGCCTGCACCACTTGATTTTGTTTTTGATGCTCCATCAAAATAGAGCACCCACCACTCCTTCTGGTCTCCTCATTCTTATTCTGCAGTTCACTTCCTGCTCGGGGTACTACCTCCTGCCCCCCAACTTCTTGGTTGCCAATGGTACACTCAACCACAAAGTCAGTTAACGCTTAGCCTCAATAGCTGTCCGAGGCTTCTGTGTGATGTCCTCTGCTGACCTTTCTTTGTGTTCCTTACCACTGTGGACTTCCATGTCTTCAACCAAAAAGACCTGCCCCCCGACTCCATCAGGCCTTAACGAGGCTACATAACAGCTTCGTGCCATCTTCTGATCACCTTTATGTTCTCCAACACCATTCCTGGTAGGGAACTTGATCTTCACATGATAGGTTGAGGCAACAGCCTTGAATGCATGAAGTCCAATCCTTCCAAGGATAGCGTTGTACGTTGAATCCGCCTTGATTACCAGGAAGTTCAACATCTGAGTGGCCTCCTTGGGCTCTTGCCCAATAGTTACAGGCAGCTGAATAGTCCCTTCAACTTTGGATTTTACTCCATTAAATCCGTATATAGGCATGTTATTGGGGGTCAACTAAGAATCAGTGTATCCCATCTTCACAAACGCATCATGAAACAGAATGTCAACGGAAGCTCCATTGTCTATCAAGACTCGCTTCACCTCCGAGTTTCCAATCACAGGAGTTATGACCAACGGGTCGTCATGGGGGAACTTCACCCCTTCCAAGTCTGAGTCATCAAAACTAACCGCTACCTAAGTTTTTGCATGCTTCGGGGCCTCTCCCACGATGTGCAACACCTCTCGGGCATAAGCCTTTCGAGAGTTCCTAGTTGTCCCGGCCGCAGTTGGGCCTCCTGAGATCATGTTGATTACTGGCCCTCGGGGCTGTGGGTTGCGATCTTGATCGTCATCCCTTCTATTATAGTCTATTCTCTGATTAGCACGGTCTTCACCCTTAGTGAAGTGCCTCAGCTTCCCTCTACGGATCAAAAACTCAATCTCATCTTTGAGTTGCTTACAATCGCCAGTGTCATGCCCCACGTCTCTATGGAATCTGCAATACTGATTCTGGTTTCTCTTTGCGGGATCACCCCTGAGTGGCTTCGGCCATCTGAAATCCTTATCATTCTCAATGTCCAACAAGATTTGACTCCTAGGAGTATTCAACCTTGCATACTCAGTGAACCTTGACCCTTGGTTCTTCTTAGGGGCAGAGTCGGAGTCCTCGCTAGTTCAAGGATACTTGTCCCTAACATCATACTCTTGATCATCATAGTCCTGGTCTTGCTTTCGCTTCTTGGAGTCATTGTTACCTCCTCCTCCACCTACGGTGGTTTCTTTCTTCAAGCTATCCTCAGCTTTAATATACTTATCAGCCCTTCATTGGAGCTCAGCCATGTTCTCAGGGGGATGCTTCGCCAATGATCTCTTGAAGAAGAGGTCAGTGGTTCCGTGCTCCAGGGCTACCATTGCCACCTTAATTTCCAAATCAGTGATATTCAGGGTCTCCTTAGTGAATCGCTTGAGGTAATCCCTCAGATTTTCATTCTTTCCTTGCACCACATACATAAGAGATGCGGAGCTCTTCTCATGCACCCTTCCGCTAATGAATTGGCTAACGAAGGCGGCACTCAACTCCTTAAAAGAGCCAATAGAGTTCGCAGGCAATCGGCTATACCATCTCTGAGCCATGCCCGACAGGTTTTGGGGGAACGCTCTGCACTTTAGGGCATCACTTGCAGGCTGCAACAGCAGTGCGTTCGAGAATGTTCTCACATGGTTTGTGGGATCACCCGTTCCATCATAAGCCTTTATTGTAGGCATCTTAAACTTCCTAGAGATGTGAGCATTCATCACTTCCTCGGTGAACGGGGGTGTTGGATCATCAGGATCTCCGAGAGGCATCAGATTTTTGGGGTTTCCCTTGGGAATTTCCATCCTTGTGGTTGTTCTTCCGAATGAGGCATCAGCCCTTCTTTGTCTCCTTGAAGACCTCTCCAAATCAATGATGGGAATTGTTCCTGAGGTTGGAGGAGGTCGAGTTTGATTCTGTCTTGCTCGCTCCATTGCTATGTCATCCTTCAGCCTTTGGATCTCAGCCTCGTAAGCCTTAATCCTCTCCTCAGCCGTTGGTGGAGGTCCATCATGGATCCCTTGAGTCCTTCCTTGAGGCTCTCTTCTAGCACGTTGCCTCCTCGGGGCTTCATCACGATCATCATCCTCAGATGATGAATCATCAGTATAAGGGCCGGAGTAGTCATCATAATCTCGGTCCCGGATTTGTAAGGCATGACCACTTGGTCCTGAACCTTGAGTCATCGGGGGGTAGTTGGGCAGACCGTACCTGGGATTAGTGTTCAAGGGGAGATCCGTAGTATGGATCTATACCCCTGGTGGCGGGTTGTTCGAATCAACAATCTGGAGAGAGTTGGTCGCTTGTCCTGCCTGATTGGTCAGAGGCAACGTACTCTCAGCATGGGGGATCACCACTGGTTGTTGAGAAACTTGAGAGTGGATGATGACAGCTGATGCTGGGGGAGACTGTTGAATGATCGTCCCTGATGCTGGGGGAGTCTGCTCGGTGAGAGGTGGGGCAGAGCTAATTGGCACGGCCTCAGTTACAACTGGTATTGTTCTTCGTGTTTGAACCATGGTTGATGTTGTCTTCCCACAGACGGCGCCAAATGTTGTGGAATAAAATTGAGGGTTTGTAAATTGCGGCTAGGCTTTGTATGTATTAAATACAAGGGATGGTGAGCTTCGAGCTTTAATGGTTGTTCTTGCGTTCGAGACTGATCGGTCCTCACAAGATGCCTACGTATCTCTGTATTGCTAGAGAATCAAGCCAACGTAGTTCTGAGAATGAGGGGTCAGGCCCTTTATATAGGCTGCGGGAGCCTTAGAATTATGGTAGGATTCGGAGACTTGGTGGGCAAGCCACCTCCTTGAGGAAGGTTCTAGACTCCTTCCTTGTAGGAATCAGTTTCCATGTTGAATTGGGTGCCTTGGAGGCTAAGTCAGGCAGGAGTAATATCCTTGTTTGACTCTTATTGCTGAGCTGTTTTTCACCTCCAATATTAATTACGAAATTAATATTTAAAATAGGATTTTGGACCCTGTTGGTGGGCCCCACGTTTGGACCATACCGGGTCTAATTAATGCAACACTAAATGTGTCTTTAATGCTTATTTTTAGCCCATATCAGTAAGGATTTATTTATATTAATAATTATTTATTTAGAAAATTATATTTATAAATGTCTAATAATATTAGATATTTATTTTTATAATTTTTGGAGTAAAATAATTATTTATTAATTAAAGATTATAAGCTGTGCGGGTTAAAAATCATTTCTACGGAGCCTACCTGTAATAAAACAAAATAGGCCCCGGTTTTGTGAGAATTGGATAGCAGGTCACCAGGTTTCCTTTTTGTTAATTATAAGGCGCGTGAGGATGTCCTTGATTGACTAAAAGAAAAAAATGGCCAAGTTTTATTAAAGAATTAAGACAATCAAAAGATTTATAATTATTCTCTTTTAATCAATTAAATCAAGTAGTTGATTTAATTAATAAATTAATTCTTCAAGAATTAATTAATTTATTAAATTAATTAATAGATTAATTAAATCATAATAATTATATAAGTTTAAATAATTCAATTAAGTTAAATGATTTTACATAAATCATTTATTCTGAAAATTGAATTAACACAATCTGAAATGGTCTTAACGACTGTCTTAATAGTGTTAAGCTGTTGGTCTTAATGAGAAGAAGGATTATTAAGACAATCTGTGGAGGTCTTAACGATAGTCTTAATAGATCAGAAAATGTCTTAACAACTCAAGATTGTCTTAATGACAGTCTTAATGGAGAGCTGTTGGTCTTAATGGAGCAAAAATGGTCTTAACGACAGTCTTAACCAAGTGTATTCAACTCAAAAAGGGGCAGAAGCTTTGATAAATATCAACAGCTAGCCGCCTTCAACATCATCTCCACTTCTTCTCAAAAACACACAGACAGAGCAGACAGAAGAAACCGAGAGATCAAACAAATAGAGTTCTGTACTACAATTAAATTCTTGTAAATTATTTCTGAGCTGTATTGTTAAATCTAAACCGATAGAAATAGTTTACTTGTACCCTTGGAACTATCTAGCGAGTTTATACTCCTGGAACTTATCTCTCGAAATGCTTTTAACTTTTGATCTATTTATTACAAATATAGAAAAGTTCATGTCAAATTTTCTATAGAATTTGTAATAATTAGTTTGGTCATCATACCTTGTAATCTGTACCCGTGTATTTAGACACACCCCTCCAAGTTTAATATAATTTTATATTCAACCTGAAATATTGATGTTCGTTTTATTCCGCATCGGATTGCTTAAAAATTAATATACACTCAAAGAATAATTTCGATAAAACAGTATAATTTGTATTCAACCCCCTTCTACAAACTATTTTGGACCTAACAATGATTTTGTAAGTTTTGTTGTCTCTTGATTGTTTAATGTTCTCTGATTTGGTACCAATGCATGCATGTATATTATTAAACTAGTTGCACCATCAAGTATTGCAACATTTTTGTATTTATGTGTCAGGACACCAAGTTAATTGAATAACAATCGGGTTAGATTATATTGAATTGTTAGTTTTTTTTAACAATGTTTTGAACCAAAATAATTATTAAATAACAAGGCTAAATTTTTGAATGGTATGTGTTAAGTATAATTGATGTGTTTTAATCAGTGTTTAAGTGTTACAGTGAATTATCAGAGTTTAGCTGGAAGCAGTCAGAGTTTAGTTAAACACTAACAGATGGAAGCTCGACAGAGTTTGTTAAACTCTGTCTGGAGGCAGCGTCTACTGGTCAACAGTGATTGAAGATTTATTATGGAAGTGATATCTTTGAAGATTGGATAGCTATCAAAGAGATTGAGTTGACTTAGGAGACGTGTAACAATCTGTAATTGATATCATTGTATAGCTGATTATTAGGAATATCAATTAGAGATTGTATCGAAGCTGTATGTTTTATAAATACAGTTAGGTTAACCCTAGAAGGGTATCGTACAACGAATTATCTTGATTGTAACCTAGCAGCTCTTTGTGATAGTTTACATCACGAAGAGGGTTCTTAATACCAAAAGTTTTTAAGTGCATAAACGTCTTACTTGTTAAACTCTCATACGAATTTAATTATTAATTGTGTATTCGGCCTAACAAGTGGTATCAGAGCCAATCTGTTACTTTATTACAGGTTAAGATCCAAACACAACAATAATCATGTCAGCAATTCCTCCACCAACACCTACTGTTTCTGAAAAGGCTCCTACTACTGTGAGTCGTTATGAACCAATCAGGGTTCCTATTCTCAGGCCATTAGAGTATGCTATGTGGAAGGTCAAGATGACTATGTTTCTGGAGGCTACAGATCCAGAATATCTTGACAGGATTTATGAAGGCCCTCACAATCCTACAAAGCTATCTGTTGCAGCTGCTGGTGAAGAAGCTAAAATAGTTCCAAAGGAAAAGAAGGATATGACTCCTGAAGATCTATCATCAATTGCTAAGGATGCAAAGGTTAGGCATTTACTGCATAGTGCTTTAGACAATCTATGTCTAACAAAGTCATTAACTGCACCACTGCAAAAGAGATATGGGATGCTCTTGAAGTCAGGTGTCAAGGAACTGCGGCTATTAAGAAGAATAGGAGAAACATACTCACACAAGAGTATGAGCATTTTGAGGCTAAACCTGAAGAGACCATGACAGAAACATTTGGTAGATTCTGTAAATTGCTCAATGATCTGTCATTGGTCAACAAAGAGTATGATCTAGAAGACTCAAATCTCAAGTTTCTTCTTTCTCTACCTGAAAAGTGGGATGTGAAAACAACCACTATTAGAGACAACTATGATCTTGCTGAAACAGAGATTTATGAAATCTATGGGCTGCTCAAAACTCATGAATTGGAAATGGAGCAGAGAAACAGGAGATCAAGCAGGAAGGTAAAGTCTGTTGCTCTTAATGTTGAAGAGAAGCCTCAGAAGAAAGAGGCATCAAGAAGGAAAATGAAGGGAAAAAGCTTTGGTCATACACTCAGAAAGTGAATCATCAAACTCTGATTGTGATTCAAACTCTTCTGAATCATCTGACTCTGAGGATGATGAAGAAGAAATGAGGAAAATGGCTGTGTTGATGGTGAAGACCTTCAAGAAAATGGGCTTCAAGAATTTCAAGAAAGGGAAAAGGTTTTCTAGATATTCAAATGTAGACAGGAAAAGCTTCAGGAAGTTTGATAAGAGAGATTCTAAAGGGAAGAAGGATAAGTCTGAAATTCAATGCTACAAGTGTAAGGAGATGGGTCACTATGCTCCTGAGTGCAAGAAGGGTAAAACTGGAAAGGTACTCTACACTAAAGGCAGAAATTGGGCAGATACTTCAGATTCTGATGAAGAAGTGAACTATGCTCTCATGGCTACTACTGAATCAGAAACTTCTGAAAATCAGGTACCTCTAACTACCTATGCTTATAATATTGATGACATTGCTCAATTAAGAATTTATCTTAAGTCATTGCATATAAGTTATAGAGATCAGACTTTAGAAAATGAGAGGATAAAATCTTAAAATTCTGAACTTAAGGTTAGAAATAAACTTGTTGAAGAAAAACTTGAAAACATGCAACAAGTTCAGAAAGAGAGAGATGATGCTGTTTCTATAGAACAGAATTTGCTTCAGAAATATAAACAACTAGAATCTGAGTTGGAGGAAGCAAATAAGAAAATTAGGACTTGGACTAATTCTGGAAAGGACACTCAACAAATTTTTCAAACAGACACTGTTGTTCTAGGTTATAATGAGGGAGATGAACTTAGATTTCAAAATCAAGTTAAAATCAGACCTCATTTTGTACATGGAACCAGTAAATTTTTGTCTGAAAATGAAAAAGAAACTGTTAAAAGTAAACCAGTAAAAACTAGTGTTAAACAGGTTAATATTGGTTCAATGACAGATAAACAACTCAAACATAAACTGAAGGAGTTAAAATCTGTTAAGAAACAGAGAGTGTTAAATAAGAACAGAAATGGAAAAGTAGGCATCACTTCAGGAAATAAACCAATGCTTGCTAGTTATGCTCCAAGAAAGACATGTCATAACTGTGGTAGTACTAAGCATCTTGCAAATTTCTGCAAGAAAAATATAAATATAAATTCTTTACCTACCAAGTCTGAGGTAAAGAAGGATCTTGCTAGAACTAAGCCACAGACTCTATGCACACACTGTGGAAGCACTTGGCATTCCATTTATACTTGTAGAGAATATCATGCTATCTATAATAATTATTGTGAACTTAAACCCAATCTGAAATGGGTTAAAGTTGATACTGTAAGTGTAAACACTGATACTGTTAGCTCAAACTCTGATAATGTTAATTCCGCTGCAAAAGCTAACAAAGTTAAGAATGTCAAAGGATCCAAGCAAGTCTGGATCCTTAAATCTAATCCTCAGTAATTGCTTATGATTGCAGGGCAACAGGGAGGCAACCCTAGTCGTGGACAGTGGATGTTCAGGACACATGACTGGAAATAAAGCCATGCTATCAGACTATGAGGAGAAGGCTGGCCCAAAAGTTTCCTATGGTGATGGCAATGTAGGAAGAACATTGGGATATGGAAATATTAATCTTGGAAATGTCATCATCAACAATGTAGCTCATGTCCCAGGACTCAAGCATGACTTGTTATCTGTGAGTCAAATCTGTGACAAGGGATATCATGTAGATTTTCAACCTGAATATTGTGAAGTTATCAGCAAATCTACAGGAAAGGTTGTTCTAGTTGGTCACAGGCAAAACAACATTTATGAAATCAAGCTTTTGATAGACTCTGTTGGAAAAGCTGTTTGCCTGTCTACAAGAATGTCTAGTGAAGAGAGTTGGAAGTGGCACAAGAAACTCTCACATTTGAACTTGAACAACATCAACGAATTGATCAGAAAGGATCTTGTAAGAGGACTCCCAAAGGCTCTGTTAAATGTTGATGGCCTATGTGATTCATGTCAGAAGGCTAAACAAAGGAAGTCATCTTTCAAGAGCAAGACAGAATTTTCAATCACTGATCCCTATCATCTTCTACATGTTGATCTCTTTGGTCCAGTAAATGTTATGTCTATAGCAAGGAAGAAATATGCTTTAGTCATTGTTGATGAATACACTAGATTCACTTGGGTGTATTTTCTAGCAAAGAAGGATGAAACTGCATTAACTCTGATGGAGCATGTGAAGCTTCTGGACAAAGGATCAAGTAACAAAGTCAGAATCATCAGAAGTGATAATGGAACTGAGTTCAGAAATGCAACAATGGAAGAATTCTGCAAGGACAATGGAGTGAAGCAAGAATTTTCAGCACCTGGTACACCACAACAAAATGGTGTAGTTGAAAGGAAAAATAGAACCTTGATTGAAGCTGCCAGAACTATGCTTGATGAAGCAAAATTGCCAACTTATTTTTGGGCAGAAGCTGTTCAAACTGCTTGTTTTACTCAAAATGCTACACTGATCAATAAGCATGGAAAGACACCATATGAGATGGTGAAGAAAAAGAAGCCTAACCTGAAATACTTTCATATTTTCGGGTGCAAATGTTTTGTTTTGAAGACTCATCCTGAACAGTTGACCAAGTTTGAGCTAAAGGCAGATGAAGGAATTTTTGTTGGCTATCCACTGTCAACAAAGGCATTCAGAGTTTACAATCTGAGAACTAAAGTGATCATGGAATCTATACATGTGTCTTTTGATGATAAGAAGATAACTGGACTTGAAGACAAAGATGAATATGATCAACTGAACTTTGAAAATGAAGATTTAAACTCTGATGAAACAATTCTGACAGACTCTGTTGAAACAAACTCTGAACCTCTACTGGTAGACACTGGAGAAACTTCTCAGCCACAACAAAGGGAAGAACCAGTTGAGGGGGAGCATGATCAAGATGAAGACTCAAACACTGATACTGAGTCTGGGCAGTCAAGTTCAGGGAGAGTCTCAGAAAATGAAGATAGATCACAACAAAATCAGGAGAGCATGGATCAAGGGGGAGGATCACATGCTGACAGAAGTCATTTGCCTTCTGCTAGGAAATGGACTAAATCACATACACCTGATTTGATAATTGGTGATCCAGATGCAAAAGTGAAAACAAGAAGTGCTACTGCAAGTGAATGTCTCTTTCATGCTTTCTTGTCTAAAAATGAACCAAAGAAAGTGGAAGAAGCTCTTCAAGATGCTGACTGGATAACAGCAATGCAGGAAGAGTTGAATGAATTTGAAAGAAATGAAGTTTGGACCCTTGTACCAAAGCCAAAGAACAGATCTATTGTTGGTACTAAATGGGTTTTCAGAAACAAGACTGACAGTGAAGGTGTTATCACAAGGAACAAGGCTAGACTGGTAGCAAAAGGCTATTCACAGCAGGAAGGAATAGACTATGATGAAACATTTGCTCCAGTTGCAAGATTGGAGGCAATCAGAATTTTTCTAGCACATGCCTCTCACAAGAAATTCAAAGTGTTTCAGATGGATGTGAAAAGTGCTTTTCTGAATGGAAAGCTTGAAGAAGAAGTGTTTGTTGAACAACCACCAGGATTTGTGGACCCCAAATATCCAGATCATGTCTATAGGCTAGATAAGGCACTATATGGACTTAAGCAGGCACCAAGAGCATGGTATGAGACACTTGCTCAATTTCTTCTAGAAAGTGGATTCAACAGAGGAACAATTGACAAAACTCTGTTTTATTTCAATCAAGGATGTGACCTCCTTTTAGTTCAGATATATGTTGATGACATTATCTTTGGGTCTACTAATGTTAAACTCTGTAAAAAGTTTGCCAAGCTCATGCAGTCCAGGTATCAAATGAGCATGATGGGAGAGCTTAGTTACTTTCTAGGCCTACAGGTTAGACAAACAGATGATGGTATTTTCATTAATCAAGAAATCTTCTCAAGAAATTTGGTATGCTTGACTGTTCATCTGCATCAACTCCCATGGCAACAGCAACTAAATTGGACAAAAACACAGGAGTTTCAGTGGATATGATAAACTACAGGGGCATGATAGGATCTCTTCTATACTTGACAGCTAGTAGGCCTGACATCATGTATGCCACCTGTCTTTGTGCAAGGTTTCAGGCAGATCCTAGAGAGCCACATCTGACAGCTGTGAAAAGAATCTTCAAGTATCTCAAGGGCACCATATCATTAGGTCTGTGGTACCCTAGAGAATCAGATTTCAAGCTACTTGGGTATTCTGATGCAGACTTTGCAGGCTGCAAGATAGACAGAAAGAGCACTAGTGGAAGTTGTCAATTTCTTGGTGACAGACTTGTCTCCTGGTACAGCAAGAAACAGAAATCAATTTCCACATCTACAGCTGAAGCAGAGTATATTGCAGCTGGTAGCTGTTGTGCACAGATCTTGTGGATGAAGAATCAATTGCTGGATTATGGATTGAGGTACAGTAAAATTCCTATTTACTGTGATAATCAAAGTGCTATTGCTATGACAGGTAATCCAGTACAGCATTCAATGACCAAGCACATCAGCATAAGGTACCACTTCATCAGAGAACATGTGGAAGAAGGGAATATTGAACTACATTTTGTGTCTACAGAACAACAGCTTGCAGATATCTTCACTAAACCATTGAGTGAAGCTACATTTACAAGACTGGTCAATGAACTAGGAATGGTCTCTGGTTCTGACTAGGAATGTTGGATAGATTCAAATTTTACTTATGTATTGTATTACTCATATTTCCTGATTGGTTAAGTGCTAAGTGAACTCTGTTGATTAAACTCTGTTATGCATACTCTGTTAAACTCTGTCAGCATGCCTGTATGTCATACACTGTTAATAAGTTTGATAAACTCTGTGAACTCTGAGTTGATTTTTGTCTGAATGAAAACACCAATGAAGAAATATGTATGAAGCATGATTCTCAGAAATTAATCATGAATCTTTCTGAGTTATTGTGATCCAATCTTAGATTGTGCAGAAAGTTAACACAGCATGATACTGGTTCATATTTATAACATCTCTTAGTTTATTTTGTCTTAAACTCTGAGTCTATAAATACTGTGTGCATTACCTTTCATGAATAACTACTGATGTTGATGAACTCTAAACTCTGTTAGTTATACTCTGGTAGAATAAAATGCTTACTGCAATACCCCAAAGAAAATGTATATAGGTTGTTATACTCCTTTGAGATTATGTTGGATACTAGGATGACCCAGGAACTTATTGGTATATAATATGTGCTAAAATTCTCTGATTTTTGGTGACTAGTTAAATACTAGGATGACCCAGGAACTTATCAAAATGATAAGGGCTAAAATTTTTGAATTTTTGGTGACTGGTTCCAACCTCTAATTACTGGAATGAATAGAATTAAAAAAAAATTATATATAGGGGGTATAAAATAAATTAAAAGTTACTGTATATAGATTGATTACTACAGAGTTTAGCTTTCATCATACAGTCAGTGTTTACTATGACAGTTTGTGCATCCAGTGTTTATTGATTTACTTTATGGATTTTATGAAAAATTAGATGCTCTAAAAATTGATTCAGTAAAATCTGCTTCACACACACATATTTTCACAACTGTGCAATTTATGAAAAGGTTTCGGTGATAAAGTAGGAGAATTGACAAACGCTGTTGATTCATGGTTTGTACTCTAAGGTAAATTTTCATTTGGATAATTTGAAAATTTTAGAGTAAATAGGGCTTTTGACAACTGTTAATAAGTGTATTGTTAATTTGTGGTTCGTACTTTGACTCTCAGAGTTCTCGAATAGAACAAAACACTTCTCGAATTGGTACTCTGTTCTGTTCCTGATTTAATTGTGATCATTGTTCATGAATTTGTTCCTTATATGATTACTTTAATTAGTTTTCATATTCTCTTCTTTGATTTACTTCCTTGAAGAACAGTTCATAAACATAAAAAAAAATTGCAGAACACACTGAATAAGATTAGAGAAACAGAATTTTTCATTGATAATAAGAAAGAGATTACAAGCAAGTATTACATCTTTTTGTTCTCTCTATCTGCTAATCTATTCAACAGGAAAATAAAAGGTCAAGTCCAAACCACTCCATTGTTTGGAAACATCCCAGATCCCATCTTTGCCACTTTATTTGGGTGGAAGTTGAAGGGATAAGGTTATTTTTGCTGACATATTCATTAACAATGGTTGGTGGTGTTGGATGAGGATGCCTTCGAGGAAAGCCATGCTAATGTTGCTTGGAGAGCAGCATCGATGTCGATCACTCTTGCAGGTTTTTCTCTCTCGATCTCTTCCAGACCGGCATCCATCTGCAGCCACAGAGTCTCAAGCTGCCTTTCCCAGTCAAACGCATCAAACTCTTCACACGTATAGCTGAAGATATCTCTATTCTCTACGAGATGGAGATTCTTTTCTTTGATGGTAAGGTTTGACATTGTTATTCAGAGTGTGTTGTTTGAAGGGTTTTTTATTTTTCAGGGGAGAATGAAAGGTTAAAGGGATAGTGAACTAATCTGAACAAGTCTCTAGGCCTTAAATAGAGATGGGTAAGCAACGAAGTACTAAAACTCTTCGTATTCTGGTTATTAATGGTTACAGGTAAACGCTTCATATTCTGGTTTTAATTGGGTCCAGGTATTTTAAGAGAGTGTTATTTGATTTTTTTTAAATCAAATATTTTATTGTTATAATTTGCAAAATACACTTCTTAAAAATACGTGCACGTGACCCACTCACCCATTACTGTGTCCCACTCACCCATTATCGTGTCCCACTCACACATTAATCTAGGAAATGATTGAGTGTTTGATTACATAAGAGATTGAGTTTTTAATTACTCTAATTACTTTTGTGTCCAAACGATTGTGTTTTATTTTTACATCTCACAGTTCTCTCACTTTTCACTTGGGCATTCTTGCAAACATCTTTCCTACATACACTTCTCTTAGGGATTCTTGCAAATTTCTTAACTCAATGGCTTCTAAACCATTCACTGCTCTTGGTCTACGGTTTGTCCCTAACAACTATGAAGCTCCACTCTATCATGAACGTGTTCCAGAAGCGTTTCATCTAATGCAGAATTTCTTGAGAGACTCAGAGATTGGACAAGCTCTGGTTGAACCTGGTACGCTCTCTGCATCTCAAATTGCCAATTTTTGGCAAAACTCAGTCTATGTGGATGGAGGAGATAATGGGACTCCTAACATCATCTTCACTTATGAAGAACAAGAGTTTGTGATTACTCCACAAACTGTCAGAGATACAATGGGGTTTGATACACATACATCTTATACTTATGTGGTTGAACATCACTTGAGACAGATGCTACAGGAGATAGGTTACATGGAATCTCTTGACAAGCTTGGCAGTGTCAAGAGGCCTAATCTCAGGAAGGAATGGAACTTTTTCTTCGATTGCATTACAAGGACATTCCAGAAGAAAGTCACCAACTGGGATGCCATTCCAATAGACAGTCTACAAATCGGGTATTCTCTACTCTATGGTAGTAATTTTGATTTTGGTAGATATGTTCTGATGAATTTAGGTGATAAACTGTCAGAGTCTACTAAAGTTTATTATGCTCGATTTTGTCAAATGTTGTTCAATGCTTGTGTACCTGGTCTAGAGATTGCTGATACTGATGAAATTCAGCCTTTTAGAGTCAACAAGAGAATATTCTCTGATATGACTAATAAGGATGTTGGTAAAGAAAACCTACCTGCCTTTGTTCTGCCACTTGCTTTGCAGAATTTTCTCAACCAACCTCAGGACCAACCACAACCTCAGGACCAACCACAACCTGAACCACTAAACATTGATCGTACTCAAACACCAAACACTGAACCACCTACATCACCTACTCACTCAGCACCTACAAAACAACCTTCACACACTCCACAAACAAACTCTGAATCATCACAATCTCCACCACAATCACAGTCTAAGGCAAAAACAGTTAAGAAAGCAATCACGGAACGACATGCAAGAGTTAAGAAGGCAATAGAGACACAAATGAAAGCAAAACAGACATCTCCTGGAGCTGTTTATACTAGAAGAATGAAAAGAATAAAACAAACGGCAAACAAACCTAAGTCACCCTCAGTGGTAGCAGAATCTAGTGAAGAGGATTCAGATGAAGTGCCTCTAGCGAAAAGAAGAAAACTGGTAATCTCTGATTCTGTTGATGACAATGTTGAAGCTCCAAAGGTAGTTTCACAGCAACTACCTACTGTTGAGGCTGAACAAGATTCAATACCTGAAGAAGTTCAAATGCCTGCAGAGGACAAAATGCCTGCAGAAGAGGATACTAGAGATGGCTTTTCTCCAATGAATGATATTCTTGATTCATTCATGCCATTCTCTGATCCTATCTCTGATACTGGTGCAGCTGATCAACCTACAGTTGTTCTTTTTGAAACTGTAGCATCACATACTGAATTACTCTCAGATGCTCACCAGATTGCTGAAGGAGGAGATGAGATTGATCGACAATCTAAGGAGATAAACTCTGAGACTATTGTGCAATCTGCAGAGGATGTTGTACAGCCTATTGTTGACTCTACTACTACACCTGTTGCAGAGGATGTTATTGGCACCGTTGATGCATCCATTCCTATCCCTTCATCCTCTCATCATGTTGAAGCTGAGGTTGGAGATGAAACTGAAGGGAATACTGAGTCAAGCCCTTCTCAGAGTTTACCAGTCCAGACTGATGCTAAGGTTAAGGATTTTGCTGGTCCTTCAAATCAAGCAGATGCTGAAGAAGAACATCTTGAACGATTTTCAAATGACTGGTACAAGGACACTTGTATCTTTCCTTCTGCAAGAGCAGCTGAATTTGTCAAGAAAACCTCCAGAACAATTACAAATCCAGATATTCTATCTTGTCTTAAGGCTATAGTTGTACAAGTGAAGACTCTCAACTCGAGGTTTGATCTGTGTCAAAAGGCAATCTCTGATGTTCGAGGTGATGTTGTTAGAGGAGCTGAAATGATTAAACTTGACAACAAGAATAAATTTCAATATCTTACTCAGAATTAAGACACTTTGTCTAACAGGCTGAGCAAAGTTGAACACCATCAGAATGATATGTCCTTAAAGCTTGATTCTATTGCTACCTCCTTGGAGTTAATTACATCTATTCTTATGCCTGATGATGTCAAAAAGGGGGAGAGAGTTGCTAAAGACAAGTGCAAGAAATCTCAAACTCTGATCAGAAGGGATAGGGCTGGAGATGGAGGAGCAAGTAGTAAAGGAAAGAACAAAACTGAAGAATTTCAAACTTTGAAAACTAGCAAGTCATCTAAATCACAGTTTTTTGGGATAAATACTGATACTCAAGGTACTTCAAAGACCAAGAGTTTGCTATTACCTTCTAATTCACAGACTGATGAAGAATTGGCTGCTAAGTTGTTTATTGAAGAGAATGAGGAAGGAGTTACAATTGAGGACATTGAAGCTGAAGAAAAGAGTTTACAAGAAGAACATGTCAAGGCTTTAAAGTCTGGTAAGTTAAAAAGAGGAAAAGCTCCTAGGCCTGTTGTTAAAGGTGTTGTGATCAAGGAAAGGGCTGATGATAGTCAAAGATCTCAGTTTTCAAAGGAAACAATGGCAGCAGAAGCTCAACTCAAGCTGAAAGGCATTGAAGGAGAAAGTTCACAGAAGAAAGTTACAACTTCTGTTGCATCACAAGTTATGACCACACCTTTACAATATTCTCAGTTGAAATCGGTTTTTGGGAAAGGAACAATTCAAGATCCAAATATATTATCTGGAGTTTCTATGAATATTTCTGATGGAAGAGCCTTGTCTGGTAAAGTTGGAAACAATAAGGGTGGACTAGGTTCACACAAAGACAAAAGGCAATATACTGGTCCTAGAGATCCTTCTTCACTGGCTGTTCCAGGTCGTGGTGTCACTCAAGAGAGTTTGGACAGACTGGAATCAGTACAGTTAGTTTATCAGAAGAGTTTAAAGAAGAATTTTCTCTTGTACTTCATGGTTGATGGGACAGTATTTAGAATTGGTGAGAATGATATTGGCTTGAAATATTGAGAAGAACTAGAATATGTTCTATATCTTTTCAAGGTGAATAGTCAAAGGACTCAATCAGTTGCTAATGTGCTCAGACAGAGGATGCTTCAGAATTTGGCAATCAGAGGAGAGAAGTATAATAGCAGATATGTTCCTAAGCACAGGGATTACAATGGAAATCTTATTGAAATGAAGAAAGGTACTGCAAAATTAAAGACTGATTTGGGAATCACAGTACTTGACTTCAATTCACAGTCAGAAGAAGTCAAATTTATCAGACTGGGAAATGAGATGAGAATAAACAAAATCTATGATCTTAGGGTTGCTATCTATCAGACAGATGAGAGTGATCCTCAGCTCAGAGAGATTAAAGAAGCTATGAAGATTGAGCTTGAAAATGCAGAAAGAAGATTGCTTATAGATTATCTCAGAGCTATACCAGATCTTGAAGAGATTAGAGATTAAAGTCTGTAAGGATTCTCTTATTCTCTGTAGATTTTGTTAAGTAGAAGCTTAAACTCTTAATTTGTATAAACACTGTATTTGTCTATTTGTTTTGACATCATCAATTATTGTTATTAACTTGTGCATTTTTGATAATGAACAAGTTGGGGGAGATTGTTAAGTATAATTGATGTGTTTTAATCAGTGTTTAAGTGTTACAGTGAATTATCAGAGTTTAGCTGGAAGCAGTCAGAGTTTAGTTAAACACTGACAGATGGAAGCTCGACAGAGTTTGTTAAACTCTGTCTGGAGGCAGCGTCTACTGGTCAACAGTGATTGAAGATTTATTATGGAAGTGATATCTTTGAAGATTGGATAGCTATTAAAGAGATTGAGTTGACTTAGGAGACGTGTAACAATTTGTAATTGATATCATTGTATAGCTGATTATTAGGAATATCAATTAGAGATTGTATCGAAGCTGTATGTTTTATAAATACAGTTAGGTTAACCCTAGAAGGGTATCGTACAACGAATTATCTTGATTGTAACCTAGCAGCTCTTTGTGATAGTTTACATCACGAAGAGGGTTCTTAATACCAGAAGTTTTTAAGTGCATAAACGTCTTACTTGTTAAACTCTCATACGAATTTGATTATTAATTGTGTATTCGGCCTAACAGTATGCTTACCGGCCGGTTACTTTGATGTATTCGAATGATTTAGATTAAAAGAAAAGAAGAAGAAAAATCTATTGGTTACACTCTTTCAATTCTCTTTTGTATAGATATTAAATTATTACTTTATTTTATGGACATGGGCATTAATTTGTTATATGCTTTGCCATGGCAGGTAGTAATAATAGAGAGCGTGGTTCATGTTTAATTTATGTATATAATTAGATGTTAAAAAAAATTTGGAAACTAAAGGAGTCTTTTTGCATTTATATAGAATTTGGTCACTTCTATGCATGAGTTAATTTGCTTGATATATATATACTTGCGTTTCGTTTCTGTGCTTATTAGCTGTCATGATAAAATGATATTCATAATTGTGAATTCTAATTCATTGTTAATTACAATGTTATTTAGGAATTATTGGTGTAATTATTTTCAGTGTGTTTAGTCGATTTTGAGGTAAGTATTTTTTGACTTACTTTTAATTTTCGAAAAGCATTTTTTGATTCTGCAACTTTCGATTTTCGTATAAGATATAAGAATTCTGTTTCGAACTTTATAAGATATAAGTATTTGATTTTAGAAACCCAGTCTCTACGTTTCGAACCCGTTCGTAATTTACGCTATAGTTCCGGAACTAACCTTAGATACTCTGTAGGCGCACAAGTGTGCAACTTTAGATAGCTACTAAAAGCGCTTAATTATTGAACTTTAGATGCCGGTCACTGGTAAAGCGTGGCAAAAGAATAAGAATAAGAATAAGATGTCGATCACTGGCAAAGTGTGGCCGTAGAGCAAGACTGTGGTATTTTACGATTTTCGTTTTGTTTCTATTTTTCTGCTTTTGCTTCTGTTTTAAATTCTGGATTTTTAAAATAAAAACTTTGGGTGAAATTATTTTCGAAAATGTTCTACAAACTTATTTTTGTTTTTTTGAAAATTGTTTTATTAAAACGTTCATTGATTTTGAGAATATCTGTTAGTCAATTTGTACTTGCTGAGCTGTATAGCTTATTCGTTTCTAATATTTCAGGTTCTCGATTTTGGGAGCCTAATAAGAATAAGGATGTGAACACTCTGGATTTAGTGCTTGCTGATTTGGATTTATTTATTGAAAAGACTTGTCGAATTATTAGAATAAATTTGGTTATTTGATATTGAAATTATGGAGCCACGTCTCTGAATTTATGATTTTAGAATATTTGAGTTAGACCGTTGCGTTGACTATCGTGAAATTGTTTTCGAAAATGTTCTAGAAACTTATTTTTGTTTTTTTGAAAATTATTTTATTAAAACGTTCATTGATTTTGAGAATATCTGTTAGTCAATTTGTACTTGCTGAGCTGTGTAACTTATTCGTTTCTAATATTTCAGGTTCTCGATTTTGGGTGCTTAATAAGAATAAGGATGTGAACACTCTGGATTTAGTGCTTGCTGATTTGGATTTATTTATTGAAAAGACTTGTCGAATTATTTGAATAAATTTGGTTATTGGATATTGAAATTATGGAGCTGCGTCTCTGAATTTATTATTTTAGAATATTTGAGTTAGACCATTGCGTTGACTATCGTGGGATTTTGATTTATTTGAATAAAGAATTCATTTTATTTCAGTTTCGTATTTAGAATTAATATCCCGAAAATTCAGGATGTCACAGAGATGGTCTGAGTAGAGAGGCAGGTCGGGTCCTAGATGTAGGGGTGTATATTGAATTAAATTATCCGGTATCTCGATATACATCTTGCTTGAAAATATGATACACATGTCAAATTCGTTTTATAAATGATCCAAATTTGACGGAAAAATTAATCGAGACTATCCAGTATCTCGGTTTATATCCGACTTGAAAATATGATACCCGTTTGAGATCCATTTTATAAATGATCAAAATCTGGCAGACAAATTTAATTCGGATAAAATATGATCCCGAATATGAGCACTCATGTACCCGCTCAGATTAAGTCTCATATTATTCTTAATAAAATAATTTTACCCGAATATGATTCATGATCCGTATTCGGCTCAAACCTAAATATGAAATATATTTTTAATCCATTACATTTCTAGTTAAATGTAGCATATTAAAATCCTTTAATATCATTTATAACTTTTAATTTTCATAAAATACGAGTCATTCAACCAATTAATTATCAAATACTTAATAGATCATTTATTTGCGTTTTCAATTCGTGATTATTATATGTTTTTATAGTATTATATTTATTTTTGTATAAATGACTATTTATATAATTCATATAAAAATCAAAATCAATTTTAGTAGATCATATTTTCTCAGAATAAAGCAATGTGAAGATTATGATACATAATATATGTAGGGCTTGCTTTACCTGAGGTTACCTTAGGTAAGAATCCTGAGGTTATTTGAAAAATAATATAAACATATGGCTATTTTGATAAATACAGGGGGACATGTCCAATTATTACAAAACTGCCATAAAAAATTGTATTAAAAATTAGCATAACCTCAGATAAGTTTTAATATGGGCTAAAAATAAGACCTAAGGACATAATTAATGATGTGTTAATTAGACCTATTAAAGAAGGAATTAAATCCTTACAAATTATGAAAATAGGCTAGTAATGATGATAAAATAGGTAAAAATACCTATTAAATCAAGAAAAGACAAGAAAATAAATTTTAAATTTATTTTTGAGGCATGAGGCCCAATATTTTATTTTTGATAAAAATTGTCGAAAATAAAATGCATGAAACCTGAAGGTTAAAAAAAAAACGAAATCACGCACGCCACCCATGCCTTTTCTCCTTGGCGTTTAGTACCCGAAGTATTGCCAATATGACAAAAGGCCCCTAGAGTTTTAAAATCTACAAATTCTCCCTTGAAGTTTGAAAATTGACAGAAAGACCCCTGGACTTTTCTAATTGGGAAAACAGTCCATTTAAAATTACGAAAAATACCTGTGGGTACAAGAAAATTCCTAAAATATTAGGAATAATTATGAAAAATACATGTGGGTGCATAAAAATTCATAAATTGTTGGGAAAAATTAAGGAAAATACCTGTGGGTACATAAAAATTCCTAAAATATTAGGAATAATTAAGAAAAATACACGTGGGTACATGAAAATTCCCCAAATATTAGGAAAAGTACAGAAAAATATGAGGAAAATTATAGAAATATTTTCTTGACAAATTGAAAGATAATTTATGCTAATAATGCATAAAAGCTCTATAAAAGTGCCGAAATTGCTAAAAACAAGCACAAGTTGAAGCCTCGAATAAGGCAAATCATCGTAAATGTGTAGGTCTCTCCATATTTTACATTCAAGACGATACTCGTGAAACACTAGTGTACGTAATAAATCCCAGGTAAGGGAGCGAAAATAAATCCCGAGTCTCGGTAAAGACAATTATAACTTCTACGAAAACTTAAGACGTTTTCCCATAAGTTGGGGGGCAAATGATATGGGATAAAAATAAGCCCTAAGGACACAATTAATGATGTATTAATTAGATCTAGCCTGGTCCAAATAAGAAGCCCTTTAATGAGGCCTGAACCCCTAATTAAATATTAATTTCGTAATTAATATTGGGGGCTAATTAACAGCTTGCAAATAAGAGTCAAATAAGGATACAATATCTTTATGAGTAGCCTCCAAGGCACCTAATCGCACAAGGAAACTGATTCCTACAAAGAAGGATCTAGAATCAGGCCCAAGGAGGTGGCTTGCCCACCAAGTCTCCTAACCCTATTCTAAATCTTAGGCTCCCAACGCCTATATAAGGGCCTGACCCCTCATTCTCAAAACTACGTTGGCATGATTCTCTAGCAATATAGAGATACGCAGGCATTCTGTGAGGACCGATCAGCCTTGAACACAGAAATAATCATTAAAGCTCGAAGCTCACCAACCCCTGTATTTAATACATACAAATCCTAGCCGCAATTTACAAACCCTCATTTTAATTCCACAACAAGTTTCCTGAGGTAACCTCGGAAACATTATTCTCGTATATGTAAGTATAGCAGTAAAAAGAAAGAAATGATATGTAAAATTGAATAAAATTATGGCCCCGTTTGGCCCCCCTTAATAATAACTTATAAGTTACTTATTCTGAAAAAAATGTCATATTTATATACTTAACATTGGTTATCTTGCAAAAATAATTTACTTATTTCAGAAAAAAAATACATATTTATGTACCTTTTTTCAGAATAAATAACTTATTTCTGAAAAATAAAATTTCTCAAACGGGGCCTATATGTTACATATTAGTCTAACAAGGGATAAACTTGTTATATTAATACAGCTAGCTAATCTATACATGCACTTTCTGAATCTAATATAATTTGTAACTAATTAACTACTTGCGTTGCCAGCTCACACCCACATCAATCTCTTGACCTTGGCATTCTGATGTTGCTTCTTGACTTGAGGTATGTTGTTGTAGTATAACATATTTGACTTGTATTCAATCGATCATAAATTATTCAGTTATAATAAGGAATATATGATACTGACTCATATTCAGTTCAGATCTGAACCTCAATATTCGAAATTGATTTAAATTTGAAAAAAATGATCCCAGAACTAAATCTGAACATGATAAAAGTAAAATGATCCGATACTTGAGTAAAGTGGTGTCCGATTCTACCGGAATATTTTACACCCCTACCTAGATGGTAGACAGAGAAGACAATCGTTGGGTTCCAAAATTTCGTGAGGCCAAAATTTTTAAGACATTTTACCAAAATATATACATGTAATTTTCTAGTTTAAAATTGTAGAAAAAATATTTAAAATTATCGATGTCACAAGAAATATTGAATCATCTGTTGGAAAAAAGTTTCCTTATTGATACAATTATTTACGACTTTCACGAAGAATTTATTTCTCATTCTTTTAATTCCACGATTTTTTGTGTTTTTGCCTTGAAGTTAGTGTTAACGGAGGAATTTGGTGATAACAAATTTCGGAGGTTGCTGGAATATCGAAATTATGAAAATACGGGGATTTGGGATTTTGGATGTTTGGGGCTGGACTTGAGAGGTGTCTCGACTTGTTAGATGTGTCTGATCCTTTTTCAAGATGCTTGCGTACTCTATATTCATAGAGAACAAGCCAACGCAGTTCTGTTAAAGATTGGTTTTTAATCCCTATGATTGTTAAGGAATGTATTTTGGGAATTAGTAGATTTTATCTTTTTAAATTATATTCACGTTGGGATACCTTCCTGATTTGAAGGATATCGTTTGGAGATATTTTCTATCATAAATTGGAGATAATTCCTCGTTTCGGAGAGAGGAAATAATTAACTTGGAATTTAATTTAATTATTATTAGATTCATATTGGGAAATTTGGGAGATATTAGAGACAATCGAAAATATGGCGTAACAACTACCCCAAGTTCTTCAGTGCAGCTTGATCGATTGGAGAACTAAGCATGCTTCGATCTTCCAAATTTCCAGAGTTACTGAAACAGCTAAGAGAGGAAGATTAGTAAATAATATGGAGCACCTAGGTGCCCGTAATATACATGTAGATATAAACGAGACAATATGCGAGATGTAAAAAAGAATAAGTTTTGTAGGTGTGAGAGAACGTATCTTGTAGGGTCATTCAAGCATTATTCGGAGAGTCGTAAAAAGTAATCCGAGCAAAATCCTGAAAAACAAACATAGCAAGAAATACCCTCCTTCAAGGGGGTCACATTCCTAAACAATCTAGAAAAATTTTTCTTAATATATCTCGGAATACCCTCCTCACGAGAGGTCGTATTCACCTTTCCAGAAACACCCTCCTCTCGGGAGGTCATATTCCTGAAGATATTACCTTGATGAGGCACCGGAAGTATGAACATCCCCCTCCCCGGAAGTACGGTTTTCAAGGATTTTTTATAATTCGGAATACCCTCCTCTCGGGAGGTCGTATCCCCATTCCAGAAACACCCTCCTTACGGGAGGTCATATTCCCAAAGAACGTACCTTGATGAGGTGCCGGAAGTACGGACATCCCCCCGAAAGTACAGTTTTTCAAGGATTTAATAATTCGGAATAACCTCCTCTCGGGAAGTCGTATCCCCATTCCAGAAACACCCTCCTCACATGAGGTCATATTCCTGAAA
Source organism: Saposhnikovia divaricata (assembly GCA_036435485.1). Taxonomy (NCBI): domain Eukaryota; kingdom Viridiplantae; phylum Streptophyta; class Magnoliopsida; order Apiales; family Apiaceae; genus Saposhnikovia; species Saposhnikovia divaricata. The sequence goes on from CM071598.1 coordinate 55,599,858, forward strand.
ATCGTACCTTGATGAGGTGCCGGAAGTACGGATACCCCCCCGGAAGTACGATTTTTCAAGGATTTTTGTTAAGACTCTCCTTAAAGGAGATCATCTTTTAGATAAATCACGAAGACCCTCCTTAGAGGAGGTCGTCTATCAAAAAAAATAAGGGAGACCCTCCTTAGAGGAGGTCATCTTCCCAAAGCCATATCAATATCCCAAGATTCTTCTAAAAAAATTTAAACAATACCCACATCAAAAGAGGGCCTTCCAAAATAATACCCCTACAAGGGAGAGACTTCTAAAATATTACCCCTACAAACGAAGGCCTTCCAAAATATTACCCTCATCAAAAGAGAGACTTCCAAAAACCTGTACCATGAATATTACACCTAAAATTTTGAACATCTCCACGATTCAAATTCTGCCAAGATCTGTTTTTAACCTTTTTGACCATCTAAACGATTTTTTCTTGGAAAACACGAAAGTTGTAGATAACGAAAAGGTCTTTCCGACAAGATATGGCTCATCAAAAATGGATTTATAACGAATCGGGAATCAAATAAAACGTCTGCTGATTATTTATCAATGCTGAAAAACTAGATCTGATTGTTTTTTGTGATTTTGAGAATAGATCGAGATATCATCTGAGAAAACTCAAAGAACGAAAGTTATAGGAAATTTAAAAAGCTTTCCGAATCATTAAAAATCATCAAAATCCGACATGTATTGAATTTACTACGAATTTTATAACATAACTAATTTGTATTGGACAAGATTATAAGAAAACTTATCTTAATTCATAATAGAGTCATCATCTTCATCGTTAAGTTCTTCCATTAAAGCAGCTCCAGATCCATAATAACCCCCCATGCATATGAATTGATTGTCCTCCACAATCAACAAATAATGCCCTCCTTCTAGCCAATTGTTAAAGGAGGAATTCGGTGATAACAAATTTCGGAGGTTGCTGGAATATCGAAATTATGAAAATAGGGGGATTTGGGATTTTTGATATTTGGGGCTGGACTTGAAAGGTGTCTCGACTTGTTAGATGTGTCAGATCCTTTTTCAAAATGCCTACGTACTCTATATTTATAGAGATCAAGCCAATGCAGTTCTGTTATGGATTGGTTTTTAATCCCCATGATTGTTAAGGGATGTATTTTGGAAATTAGTATATTTTATTTTTTTAAAATTATATTCGCGTTGGGATAACTTCCTGATTTGAATGATATCGTTTGGAGATATTTTCTATCATAAATTGGAGATAATTCCTTGTTTCGGAAAGAGGAAATAATTAACTTAGAAATTAATTTAATTATTATTAGATTCGTATTGGAAAATTTGAGAGATATTAGAGGCAACCGAAAATATGGCGTAATAGTTAGCATTTGGGCATTATTATAATCTATGACGATTAATAGTATTAACTCATTTGCTTTTATATAAAATAAATATTTTATCGTATTTTAGTTAAATTACTTTATCTGAATTTTCATTACAAAATTATATACTTATCTAGATAATTTAATTAATAAATTATTCAATTAAATATTTATCATCATCATTATTATTAAGGATCCATTTTTTTCCTAGACCTCGTGAATCTCATTTCTTAAGAACGGGCGTGATAAGATGATGCTAAAAATGATATCATTGGAGTAGTTTATTTAAGTACTTCCAGCGCCAGAGGCGATTCTAGCATATGAGTATATGACCAGGGTGACAAATGTTTCCCATAATTTTAAAAAAACAATTAAAGTAAATTTATATAGATAAATAAATACATATTTCCTTTTCTTTGTTAATTTGGCTTGGCTAGTACAGATATCTCCTCCCTTCATTCCTATTAAATTTATAAACACGTCTCCCCCTTTCTTTCATTCCTATAAACACATCTCCCCCTTTCTGTGTTAATTTGCTTTACTTCCTTCTCAACGGTAAATACACATCTCCCCTTCCTTCATTCCTATTATATTAATTCATATGCTTCTACCTGTTTGTTAAAATGCCCGAGAGACATACATGTAAAATTTACAACATGTGTTAAATATGTAATGCTTAGGTTTGTTTGTTAATTGTTTAATTGCAGCTACAGCTAAAGTAAGCCATCAGCTACAGCTAAAGTAAGCCATCAGTTCCGGTTAACAAACAATTTCTACATCCTCAATCAACACAATCATCTAGAGTTGTTGATTTTGATGCTTAATGATTGTTTAATATGTTTTATAGAGAGAGATTTAGCTTCTAATATTAGTAATAATGCTATAGTACATCGTTTTCAATCGATGAAAACTCGTAGGGAAAAAGTGTAAGAGATTATGACTCATTTGATAATTTATTACATTTTGCTTGTTGAATTTTTATTTTTTTTTAATTTGTACGTTGTACCTCCATTTTTAAATTTCTGGATTCGGCTTCCAAGTGTTGGGAAAGTGAGTGTTATAGCCAAAATTCGGTTCGGGTTTTTCAAGATGGATTCGGGTCAAATTATGGGTTCAAAATAGGGAATTCTAGGATTAATTAGGGTTTTGACAGTAAATAAAGAAGTCAGGACGCGCCCTCTCTTCTTCTACGAAGAGGGCGCGCCCTAAATACAAAAACATGGTGACAAATCTATTCAAGTTAATTTTCTGAGAAGACATTGAAGAAATCTCTCCTAGGATTCCACTCAAGCGTGGATTCCACTCAAGCTTGGATTCCATTCAAGCTGGAATTCCATAAGTTGAAGAATTCCCTCCTGTCGTATCTCAGGAGGGGGATGTCCGTCGCAGAAGGCCTCCAGGGGTTTGCCTGGATATAAGGACCCTTCTTATACGCTAAGGGAGGCATCCGTGCGCCTAAGGTGGAAAGATGGGGAATTTCTGGTGTGTGCTTTGGGAGCTCTGTTCCTGTAGCCAATGGGCGCGCTCTCATTGGGGAACTTTGGAGTAATCCTGCACTTTGCACCCAAAAGCTCTGGATCACCTGTCCTGCTATCTGGTGGGTGCTTCTCATTCGGGGGACAGGGATGCGTTCTGCACTTGGGGTAAACCATGGCTATACCTGCATCCTTGAAATCAAGAAATAGCTGGTAGCGGATAGGACTAGTCCTCGACGGGGGAAGTTTCCTTATCCGTGAAGTCTTGAGATCTTGGATGAGCCTTGGGCCTTTTGTGGTTAGACCTCATAGTAGAACATTCCGGAAGCTGGTTCATTATCCAAGCCCATTTGGGTTTCTTGCTCTCCAAGAACTACGTCTGGCTTGATCCCCTATAAATACAGGGGTACGTAGGCCGATTGAGGGGTTGGAAGTCGAGAGCTCTGAATAGCCGCCACTAACCCTATCAATCTCAGCCACCAATTACGCTCAACAACCACATACCACCGTTTTCTCCAGCAAAGAACCGCCGCATCAGATCTTGCTTCCGGCGACACACCTCAAAATTTGTTGTTCCCAAATTCCTCCGTCAACAAATTGGCGCTAGAAGGAGGGGTGCCAATCAAGATCTACATCTTAGGAGGAAAGGATGTCTCACAATCATGGCACAGGTTCTCAAGGGGAAGATGGTTACGATTCTGAAGATAGCTTGGGAGATAACCGAGCGCGTCATGAAGCTTACGTCCCGGAAAATATAGCTGTTCCTCCGCGACATCAAGGAACTCCGGCCGCCATCGGCGGACAGCCGCCCGTTCTCATCAGTAATTCGGCATTAATGGAACAGCTGTATGTTATGCAAGATGCCATAAATAGTTTCGGGGCGAGATTGGGTTCGGTGGAGGAAGAGCAAGAATCAAGGAGAAAATCTCGGAGTATCCCACGAAATCATCACCGATCAGGGAAATCCCCTCAGACCGTGGAAGATTCTCGAAGGGGGGAGGAAAGTCATGAAAAGAGATTTCAGCTGGTTACTCCTCGAAGGTTAGATTATTCTGATCCTATTATTGAATATCCTAGTGAAAATAATTCTGAGCGCAGGTTGGTGAATCCTCAAGAGAGGGCGCGCCCTCATCCTTACCGTTCAGGGCGCACTCCTCATGAGATTCAAAGGGACGAAGAGCAAATCGCTAAAGAAAGGAGAGATTTTGCCAGCTTGAAAGAACGCCTTGGAATAAGGCTTGATGACGATGATTTGAGGATGGTGCTCCTCGAGCTTCAGAAGAAAGACAAATATATGGAATCGAGGCCCCATGATTCACAGCGCGTGCCCCCTGATAACAGGTCGCGGCCCCTTGGACATGAGCGAGCCCTTCCTCAGAGTCATGATCCACAGCGCGTGCCCCCTGACAACAGGTCGCGGCCCCTTGGACATGAGAGAACTCTTGCTCGAAATGATAATCCACAGCGCGTGCCCCCTGTTCAAAACAGGTCGCGGCCCCTTGGATTCCACCAAACTCCTCATCGTGATAATACCGAAAGAAGAAACCGTGATAACGGTGACAGAAGAATGGATTGGCATCAGGGAAATAGGCGCCCCCGTAATCAGGGCGCGCCCTCAGGTGGGAGATCCCCTCACATCCATCAAATCCCCTCAAGTACTTCCAGTGAGTCCAGGTCGAGGACGCACTCTCGCTCGGGAGAACAGTATCAGAGAGGTTCTCAAGGGAATCCACAACCTCATGGAAATCCCGAGGGTCATCAAATTCAAACTTAAGAGGTTGTGATTCAACCACAAGTTGAAGTTCAAGGAGGTATTCAGACGGCGGCTCCACCGCTGCCTCCACCCCCGGGGGGTACTCAGACTGTGGAACAACCAAATATCCAGAATATTCCTGGAGTGGGAACATTTAATGTGGATGACTTAAAGAAACTCCTTGCTCACCTAGACGGAGGAAGAATATCTGCAACTGCGCCAACATCTTCTCCCTTCTCAACTGAGGTTAGAGAGGCGCAGCTCCCTGCTGGGTATAGATCAATGACTAATGATTTGCGATTTCATGGAAATGCAGACCCTGTGGAATTCCTCGGACGTTTCGATATTGAGATGGATGTCTATCAGGTTACAGAACTGGCTAGGTGTCGATTGTTGGCAGCAACTTTCAGGGAGAGTGCCCAGCAATGGTTTCAGAAGCTTGGTCCGGGGGTAATTACATCATGGCAGGTGATGAGGAACTTGTTCTTGACTAAGTTCCAGGCTGCGGTAAAATATGCTCCTCCGGTCACGACCTTGGCCAACATCAAACAAAGGGAAGGAGAGAGTTTGCAATCCTATTTCAAGAGGTTCAACTCGGAATCCACTATGGTGAGAGGAGCGACAGATGAAACACTCAAGAGTTTCTTAATTGCTGGATTGTCGGTGGGAACAGATTTTTGGAAACATCTTCAAGGACGTGACCCACCTACGTTGGCTGATGTGTTTGCACAAGCTGAGTCTTTCAAAATTGTGGAACAATCCTTGGCAGACAACCGAAAAACTGACAGTCCGAACGGTTCTAAGGCAAAGATTGGTAAAAGGAAGGATAGGTCTCCCAGTCCTACCCGTCGTATAGCCACTGGTGCGAACCGGATAAATCTTACTGAAACTGGAAGGAGTTGGGGTCCACCTGATACATATACTTACGATCAAAGGCCGGGTAACTATACTCCTTTAGCAGCTTCTATTGAACATATCTTTGAGGTGAATAAGAACAAAGGGTTCTTCAGAAAGCCGGAACCATTGACCTCCTGGCAGAGTAAGGATAAGAAAAAGTATTGTGAATTCCATGAATCCTCAGGGCATAACACTCATGAATGTCGTCAACTCAGAGAAGAGATTGAGGATCTGATTAAGGAAGGATACTTGACGTAATGGATTGTTAGGGAGGTAAAGAAGCATAGGGAGAATCCCGACAGGAGAGATGGAGGGCGCGCCCTCAACGGAGATGGTAAGCCGGAAGAGAAGAAATTCGTCAAAGAAGGGAGTATTCACACCATCTTTGGAGGACACCATTTAGGGGGAGATAGCAATCACGCTATGGAGAGATATTCCAGGGAAGTGAGGTATCGACCTCTCACAAATGTGAATAGCTTGGAATTGAGGCCACCTAAGTTGTTCAAGGGGGAATGTGCTGACATAACTTTCACCGAAGAAGAAGCTAGATGGGTACATCATCCTCATAATGACGCTCTGGTAGTAGCAATTCAGATTGGTTCGAAGAATGTCCATCGGGTTTTCGTGGACAATGGAAGCTCGGTGAACATACTCTACTACAGTACTTATAAGAAGCTGGGACTCTTAGACAAAGACATGATTCAAGACAACGGATGGATCTATGGTTTCTCAGGAGAATCGGTAAAAGTTATGGGAGCTATCAAATTACCGGTAACTCTTGGGGAAGGAAACCTTTCCGTGACGCAAATGATGGATTTCATGATTTTGAATGTGGATTCCTCACATAATGCTCTAGTGGGACGACCCCTGTTGAAGGAAATGAAAGTTGTGACCTCCATCTATCATCTCGCGATGAAATTTCCTACGCCAAATGGTGTGGGAACTGTACGGGGCTCTCAGCACGACTCCAGAGATTGCTACCATAAGGCGATTAAAGGGTTTAGAAGGCAGCAGGATGGAGGGCGCGCCCTGCGTGAGAGTGGTTCCGGAGTCATGAGTGTTGTCCCAGAAGAGGTGAAAGCCCATTATCTTGTCCAGGAACCTGAAGAGGAAGAACAGCTATACAGGGCGCGCCCTGAGGATGATACCTCGGTTCTTGATGAGCTTCAAGAAGGAATTTTGGAGGAAATAGAGGAAGATGCAGAGGAAGTAATCTCGTTTGATCTCCAGGGTGAGCAGGTTGAAGGGAGACGAATGTTGCTTGAAGGTTTGGTGCATACCCTTGTCGAGGAAGACTTCCCTCTTAAAGAGGACGTGCCCTCCAAGGACGTAGCACCGGTTGAAGATCCTCGAAGTTTTGATTTCGACCTTGACCCAAGGACACCGCAACCAGTGGAAAAGACTGGTCCTGCAGAGGATACAATTTCTATTTTAGTGGATGAGAGGGATCCAACTAAGGTTCTGAAGATTGGATCACAGTTGAACTCCAAGTTAAGAGGCATGCTCACTAATTTCCTTTTAAACAATCTGGATGTTTTTGCTTGGAGTCATGCTGATATGGTTGGGATTGATCCGAAGGTTATGTGTCACCGTCTGAATATAGATCCCACCAAGAAGGGAATTCTCCAGAAACGCCGGCCAGTAAGTGGAGAGAGAGCCGTAGCTTTGAAAGAAGAGGTGGATAGACTTCTAGATGTTGGGCTAATCAAGGAGTCATATTATCCAGATTGGTTGGCTAATCCGGTTCTTGTAAAAAAACCAAATGGGAAATGGCGAACTTGTGTGGATTTCACTGATCTGAACAAGGCATGCCCGAAGGATAGCTTTCCACTCCCGAGGATTGATCAGTTGGTAGATGCCACGGCAGGACATGCTCTTTTAAGTTTCATGGATGCCTATTCTGGTTACAACCAGATTCCTATGTATGAGCCGGATCAGGAGCACACTTCCTTTATTACAGATCGAGGATTGTATTGTTACATTGGAATGCCTTTCGGGTTAATCAATGCTGGCGCAACCTATCAAAGATTGGTGAACATGATGTTTAAGGATTTAATAGGGAAAACCATGGAGGTATACGTGGATGATATGCTTGTTAAATCCTTAAGAGCAGAGGACCATGTAAAGCATTTGGAACAGATGTTCGAGATTTTGAGGAAGTTTAGGATGAAGTTGAATCCTCAAAAATGCGTCTTTGGGGTAGAATCCGGGAAGTTTCTAGGATTTATTGTTAATCATCGTGGAATCGAGGCAAATCCAGCAAAAATAAAAGCTCTTCTTGACATGAAATCTCCTACTAGTGTAAAGCAAGTTCAGAGTCTCACGGGAAGGATAGCAGCCCTTAATCGTTTCGTTTCAAAATCGTCGGATAAATGCAGAGAATTCTTCAAGGCGATAAAGGGGGCAGCCAAAGATTTTGCATGGACATCTGAGTGTGAGGAAGCTTTTCAGAGAATAAAGGAGCATTTGGGAAATCCTCCTCTCTTAGCTAAGCCCGTGGAAGGAGAGACGTTAATTTTATACTTGGCAGTTTCAGAACATTCTATTAGTGCGGTATTAGTAAGAGAAGAAGTTGATCATCAGTCTCCGGTTTACTATGTGAGTAAGCGTTTGCTTGATGCGGAAACCAGATATGCTAGCATGGAAAAGTTGGTTTATGCCTTAGTTTTGGCGTCAAGGAAGCTTCATCCTTATTTTCAAGCTCACAAGATTGAAGTTCGTACGGCATATCCATTGAGAGGAATTCTCCACAAGCCGGAAACCTCTGGTCGAATGTTAAAATGGGCAGTTGAGCTGGGACAATTTGATTTGGAATATACTCCAAAGACAGCTATAAAGGGTCAAGCTTTAGCTGATTTCATTCTTGAATTCGAGTCGGAAAATGAAGAAAAATCAATTGTATTGATTGAGCCTGAAGTTCTGCTTAAGAGAGCTACCCCATTTGAAGAAGTTCCTCAACCTTGGTGGAAGTTACAAGTAGATGGAGCTGTCAATAATGGAGGGGCTGGAGCAGGAATAATCTTGTTTACCCCCGAAGGGAATCAACTTATGAGTGCTATTCACTTCAAATTTCAGGCGACCAATAATGATGCCGAGTATGAAGCCTTGATTAATGGGCTAAAGATGGCTTTGGAGATGAAAGTAGTGAATCTCATTGTGTTAAGTGATTCAGAACTAGTGGTTGGACAAGTAAAAGGTGGATTTCAGTGTAGAGGTCCAAGGACAGAGCTTTACATGAGGTGTGCTCAACGATTGATCAAAAAGTTCCGAGAAGTACGGGTAGAGTGTATTCCACGAGATGAGAACTGTAGTGCAGATGTGTTAGCCAAGTTGGGGTCACAGAAAGACGCTAAGCTATTGGGGACAGTACCTTTGCAAGTACAGGAAGTTCCTAGCATTCCAGAGGTTGAAGTCATGGAAGTGGAATCTATTCCCAGTGTTACTTGGATGACTCCCATTCAAAAATATATTCGAGAAGGGATACTTCCAGGTGAGAAGTTGGAAGCCAGGCGGCTTCAGTATCAAGCAGCTAGATTCGTGGAGTATGATGGGATATTATATAAGAGGGGTTTCAAGTGCATAGATGGAGATGAAAGCAAAGGGAATTGGCCTGAAGAACTTCCCATGGTCTTATGGTCGTATAACACGACTCCAAGAACCACAACTGGAGAATCTCCTTTCATATTGTCTTATGGATGTGAAGCAATGGTGCCAGTGGAGATTGGAGCAGGATCATTCCGAAGAGATTTTTATGATGGAGAATCAAATGTGGTTAATCAAAGGTTAAATCTTGATCTCCTAGATGAAATGAGGGCTAATTCGCAGTTGAGGTTGGCAACTTATCAGCAGAGGGCTGCACGGTATTATAACAAGAAGGTGAAGGCTCAACCTTTTAAGGTGGGTGATCTAGTTCTGCGGAAAGTTATGCCAAATACAAGGGTAGCAGCGCATGGAGTCTTTGGTCCTAACTGGGAAGGACCTTACAAGATCAAGTCTATCATCTGGGAAGGGACTTATCATCTAGAAGATTTGGATGGCAACACAATCCCAAGGGCATGGAATGCAGAGCATCTGAGGAAATATTATCAGTAGGGTGCGGCTTTTACCCCCTATTGTATGAAGGCTTATATTTAAGTTATAGACTAGCATAAATAAATCTTCTCCTAGTCTAGGGGGGTAGTACATGTACGCCTTCTTTAGTTCTAGTCGAGACTTGCTGTTTTTATTCTACGCTTTTTCGAAGTTTATTCTCCTTAGCTCGGGGGGTAGTTCATGTGTACCTTCCCCTGTTCTGTTGAGATTTGAGTTTATTTGAAGATTAATAAAGTTTATCAAGACATTCTTTCAAGTTTTTGAAGATTCTTTTTACAAGAGGTCGTGCTCTATGCCTTAGGGCGCGCCCTGTGAAATTCTGTTTAAATCCAAGCAATAATTGACAAGTAAAAGGAATATTGGAAAAAGGGTAATGCCTTAGGGCGCGCCTTTAATATGAATGAAGATTTTTTAGTGTTTCAACGTTTTCAAGAGTTGGAAGAATATTGGTTGATAAAACACAAAAGGCCGCGCTCAAAAGAGGGCGCGCCCTGTATTTACATTGAAGAATTTACAAGTATTTTAGTTAACGAACAGTTCACATTATATGATGTTTGCAACAACAGTGATAAAGAAAATTTTACAAAGGCCGCCCCTATATGTTAGGGCGCGCCCTATAACTGTTTTACGGCAAAAGTAGTTTGGCAATTAACATTAAGGTCATTAACGGTGCAAATAAAGTTCAAAAGTTAAGTTACAACTTGCAGGGTTTTACAAAGGACCCGCGCCTTGAAAGTTAGAATAAATTCGGATAAACTTGAAGGTAAATTCTAGGACGCGTCCTTGGGGGGGAGAAGGAGGCGCGTCCTTAGCATCACCAGGGGGAACAACAGTGAGAGGAGAGATCATTTCAGGAACGGAGTTTTGGTTGGAAGGATCGACGGTTTGGATTTCTCGATCTTCGATTCGTTCAGATTGCAGGGGAGCCTCTTCAGTTGAGGGCGCGCCCTGTGGATCCTTATCCAATCCCAGCTCGATCCTCTTTGCCAAGATGGCATCCGCGTGCAGCATTTTGAATTGCTTGATGTCCTCAGCACTTTCTGGACCAAACTTTTCTTCCCAGTTGTAATCTGGGTCATTTGCAAGAAAACCAAGAAGATAGAAATCAAACCCAGATTGGAAATTTTTATCTTCCATGGCTTGCTTCTCATCTTTCCAGCAGTCTGCTTTCTCGATCTCAAGGGTGTCCCGCTGCACCTTAAATCTTCGTTCTCTTTCTCCAACCTGTCATTCTTGTCGGCCAGGAGTTGGCGATGGTTGGCGGCATCTTGCAAGTCATTTTTGAGGTCCTGGATAGTAGCATCCTTGGAATCGCACTTACTCTTCCATTTGTTGTCAGACTCCACAATCAACTTTGCATATTTTCTGTTTTCCCCTTCGAGTTTGTTGATGTAAAGCTTCTCTTTGTGAATCCTTTGGGCGCGCCCTAAGGATTGAATTAAAAGTTGAGCAGAGGCTTTGATCATGGAGTTTGTTTCATCATCAGCATTCATGTTTTGCCAATGATCAACCTCCTTGTCATCAACAAGAGATGCAGCAGCTGGCCCAATGAGGGTCTCAACGTACGAAGGCGCGCCCTCAGTTCTTGGCTTCTTGCCCTTGTCAGTAGGGGGGTCTTGGGCTTCAGTACTTCTCTTCAAGGATCTGGAAGTAGGAATTGTTGGGTTGGGTTCTTGCTGAATTTGACTAGGGCGCGCCCTAGTGTCAGAAGAACCCACTTTGTCAGTTGCTTTTTCCTTGTCATTTTTCTTTTTGGATCCAAAGCCGCGAGGAATTTGGGGGGCCATATCTGCACGAGAAAAAATAATAAAAATGTTAAGTCAAGGAATAAGTTACTCATATAACAGGTTACAAGATATATAATAAGGATAGGCTGCAAAATCAGAAGGTTAGGGCGCGCCCTAATTTAAGATTTCATACCTTCATCCTGATCAGAGTCAAGATTTTCGTTGTCACTAGTAGTAGATAGAGGGACGGCGATACCATTTCTAAATTTTCTAAATCTACAAATTGAACCAACCCTATCAGAAAGGATTCCAACCCTTTTTAAGTTTTCTTCAGTGATTAAGGTTTGAAGATTGAATCTTTCAGCTGCAATTTTAAGGACGGCAGTAGCTCGAGTTGAGGCCGCGCCCTGAAGAGTTTTTTGGATTCTTCTATCTGTTTTAGTTTTTAAAAAAAGATTAATAAAAAGTTAATAAAGATGAAAGAAAAGAAGAGTGTAGGGCGCGCCCTCACTTACATGGGTGTGTGTTGAATTGAAGGCGGACTCTAGGAACATCCCAGATAAAGAAGTAGGGTTCTTTCCACCGTTTGATATGGCTAATCCTTCCGTCAGAAAAGCCTTTGTTGTTGTGAAGCTTGTTAATTACTAGATAGTAATAGCCAATGTTTGATTGGCGGATGCTGAAGAAGTAGCTAATTTCTGGCATCGAGGGTGCTTCAAACCCCAAGTCATGGTAGAGAATTAACAAACCTAGAACAAGTTTGTAGCTGTTGGGAGAAAGTTGGATTGGGGCCAGATTGTACCATTCAAGGATTTCCCTAAGGTATGGGTGTAAGGGCGCGCCCACACCAAGGGCTACGAGTCGAGGGGTCAAAACCATTCTTGGAATTCTAAAGTTTCCACCATAGTTGAAAATGTGGGGACGGTGATGAGAATGAGGAATGGCCCAAAGTCCTTCTTGACCGTAGTATTTCATGGCCCATTCTACCTCGTCATTTGTTGCAGAAGAGGACATGTTTACACAAGCCAATTTGCCTTATTTCTTTCGGAGTGAATTCTTCTCTTTTTCAGTTATATCTCCATACCTACCCCATTCGAGGTCAATTTCTTCGTCACGAACTTCCCAGTGTTCAAAGGGAGTTGGGGAAGGTGGTGGAGATGTTGGCTCAGAATTTATTGGAGGAGAAATGGAAGAGGCTGAGGGCGCGCCCTCAGCTGAGTATGTGTCTGAAGAATGTGTGTCCCCCGATGTTTCCGAGATTGGAGCAAAATCACTATCCTCTATAAAGTTGTAAGAATGGTTCGCCTCAGGGGGTGTTTGAGATTCTTTGGACGGTTGAGCATCAAATTCTTTGGAAGGTTGATCAAATGTGGTAGCGTCGGAGGAGTTTTCACTAGAAAAACTCATGGTGCCGTCTTCAAATTCTTGAATAAGGCGCGTCCTATCTTCTGGAGAGATGAATGAGAAAGGAAGTCTGTAGTGATTAGGTGGAAGCGGTGATGGCAAGGGTGAATAGATTCCAAGACGTTTGTTGAATTCCTTAAAAGGATGGAAGGGAGAGGACGCGCCCTTGTCCTCCAGCTGCAAAATTAATAAAAAGGCGCGCCCTGTGTCAAAGACGCGCCCTGAAGTTTAATTAATCATATCTATTTATCAGAAACATATTTTGAAGAGGTTATAGCAGCAAAATAAGATCAAATGTAAATATATACACTTATGCATACATAGTAATACGAAGAACACAAAGATAACTAAGGGTCAAATCGAAAAATCGGACAATATACAGGGTAAAAACGCGAGTTAGAGGCATAAAAATGTACCTTAAAAGTTCTGGAACGAGATTTGTGGAAGAGAATTGAAGAAAACCGTCGAGGTTAGCCGGATAATTGCTCGGAAAAGGAGGAGTCGCCGGAGTTCGGTTTTTTAGAGAGAGAATAGAAAAAGAGTAAAGTAAGAGAGAAGGGGGTATTTATAGGGATTTGAGAAAATGGTGGATGACAGCTGTAAAAACGTTTAGAATTCCCCAGGACGTGCCTTACTTTAGGGCGCGCCTTAAAGGAAATTTTGAGTGAATTTTGGGTTTTATAGGAGAAATTTCGTACATCATCTTTGATTTCATACGGAATTGGGGGGTAGTTGTTATAGCCAAAATTCGGTTCGGGTTTTTCAAGATGGATTCGGGTCAAATTATGGGTTCAAAATAGGGAATTCTAGGATTAATTAGGGTTTTGACAGTAAATAAAGAAGTCAGGACGCGCCCTCTCTTCTTCTACGAAGAGGGCGCGCCCTAAATACAAAAACATGGTGACAAATCTATTCAAGTTAATTTTCTGAGAAGACATTGAAGAAATCTCTCCTAGGATTCCACTCAAGCGTGGATTCCACTCAAGCTTGGATTCCATTCAAGCTGGAATTCCATAAGTTGAAGAATTCCCTCCTGTCGTATCTCAGGAGGGGGATGTCCGTCGCAGAAGGCCTCCAGGGGTTTGCCTGGATATAAGGACCCTTCTTAGACGCTAAGGGAGGCATCCGTGCGCCCTAAGGTGGAAAGATGGGGACTTTCTGGTGTGTGCTTTGGGAGCTCTGTTCCTGTAGCCAATGGGCGCGCTCTCATTGGGGAACTTTGGAGTAATCCTGCACTTTGCACCCAAAAGCTCTGGATCACCTGTCCTGCTATCTGGTGGGTGCTTCTCATTCGGGGGACAGGGATGCGTTCTGCACTTGGGGTAAACCATGGCTATACCTGCATCCTTGAAATCAAGAAATAGCTGGTAGCGGATAGGACTAGTCCTCGACGGGGGAAGTTTCCTTATCCGTGAAGTCTTGAGATCTTGGATGAGCCTTGGGCCTTTTGTGGTTAGGCCTCATAGTAGAACATTCCGGAAGCTGGTTCATTATCCAAGCCCATTTGGGTTTCTTGCTCTCCAAGAACTACGTCTGGCTTGATCCCCTATAAATACAGGGGTACGTAGGCCGATTGAGGGGTTGGAAGTCGAGAGCTCTGAATAGCCGCCACTAACCCTATCAATCTCAGCCACCAATTACGCTCAACAACCACATACCACCGTTTTCTCCAGCAAAGAACCGCCGCATCAGATCTTGCTTCCGGCGACACACCTCAAAATTTGTTGTTCCCAAATTCCTCCGTCAACAGTGAGTAAAAGAAAAGTGGAGCTGGTCATCTAAACACAACTGAGACAGGGTTTGTTCATTTGGTACCACCGTGCGCAAGAGAAAAAATTGCTATGTACGTATTTCGTTGCCAGAATATTTGACAAGAATATATTTCCTAAACAGGCTTTTAGACGTCATGGCCCAATTATTTAACAACAGGATATAAAACGCCATGGCCCATTTTTGTGGCAAGTAGTCCAACACGCGTATGCAGTTGTAGATAACATGCAAAATTGAACCGAAATCGAAATCGAAATCGCATGAAATCGTATTATTAAAACAGAAAAAATGTTCTGCATTTCGTAAAAAAAAACAGAAAAATGTTCCTAAGGTTGACCTCAGGGAAGTTATCTGAGATTAAAAGATTTTGAGTGTAAATAGATTGTGGCATTTTTGTAAATATAATATTGTAAATTTTTTAAGAAAATCCTGTAATTACAATTATACCCTCATGCATTAATAAGCGAAATCTTCTTAACCTCATGTAATTACCTGTGATCATACTCAGGAACATGAAACCATTATTAAAAATTGTATCAACTAAAAACCGAATCGAATACAAATTGACCGAATCTCAACTTTATTTTAATATAAATTATAATTATACAAATAATATTTATATATATAATTACTTAAGCAAAAATTATATCATGTAAATCTATCTATACTATATTATAAAGGACGAAATATTAAAAGTTTTGGTATGGTACGGTACTTACCTTATTTAATTGTTCTACTTTATTACCATTAATTATTTAATTTAAATATAAAAAACAAAACACAATCTTTTCTCAAAATATTACACGTAGTTCTTCCCAACACTTCACCTAAATAATAACTAACCATTTACCACTATTACCATTTCTAACTTTTCTAACTAAAATCTATTTTTTTCCCAAAAATATGGTCATTCTAATTAATGAAATAAATTAATAATACTATAATTAATAATAACTAACACAGGTAAAAGGTAATATCTTTCAAAAATATGATCGTTCTAATTAATGAAATAAACTAATTATTATAATTACTAATAACTAACTGATTACCTTTCCAGCTAAAAGGTAATATTATTTCTATACTCCTAAATAATAACTAACCAATTATCTTTTTCAGTTCTTTTCTAACTTTTCTAACTAAAATCTTTTCTTTACAAAAATATGATCGTTATAATTAATGAAATAAATTAATAATAATAAAATTACTAATAACTAACTGATTATCATTTCCATCTAAAAGGTAATATATTTTCTATCTTTTCTAACTAAAATATCGCATTTTCTCCTAAATAATAAATAACCAATTACCTTTTTCAGCTCAAGCGTAATATCTTTTCTATTATATTCTATTATATAATAAGAGTAAGAGGGATAGTAAATCAGTACTACCATATGTCAAGGGCAACATATATTTTATAAATTAAATTTAAATTCACTAATACAAATCTTAATTAATAAACGCACTGAGTTTACACTTTTGATTTGTTTATGTCTCGGTCTAAAAATCTTCTAATCATATTTTGTCTATACTCGCTTTTATGAATAAATACATGTATAGTTATTAGTTAATTATATCTTATTATATAATAAAATTAAAATGAATATTATAAAAAAGTAATAGCATAGATGATGAGCACATCTATAATATATTAAAAATAATATAAACGTTGATATTTTGAAATCTACTTAGACTTGGTTTTTGACTCAGACAAACTGTACTCGATCCATTATATTTAAAGTGGCCTAATAAATAATTTATCGCAGTTATGTTTTGTGCGACAATTTCCAACTATAAATCGTAAACATTTATTTGGTGCATGTTTGGAGCATCTTAAAATATGTAATTTTTATCTTATCACATCCTTATATATAATAAGCATAACAGTGATTACATAATTTTGGGTATTGTACTGCCAAAAATAATCTCAATCGTCGAATCTAATATTTTTAAAAATATACGATCAAGATTATATTACATTAATAAGAAAATTATAATATAAAAGGGATAAAATTAGAAAAAGTTGTATTAGAAGTGAATTTTAAAAATAAAATTATAATCTAAAAAGGATATAATTAGAAAAGATTGTATTAAAATTTATTTATTTTTTTAAATTATAATCTAAAATGGATAGATTTAAAGGTTCTATTATAATTGAATTTTTTTTTTTTTATTAATATTAAAACAAAAATCATATTTACTATTTGAGCTCTACCTTGAGATCTATAAATCATATTTGGATGATTTTACATTTCACGTGAAACTCATAAATTTATCTTTAATTTAGTGATGATTTAATAATTATTATTCAAATAAAAACACTTAAAATCTCAAGAGAAAATATAATTACGAATTTTTACATTAATCCTATTTAATTTAGAAGTCCTACACTGATAATGCTATTCAATATAGGAAACCTAATTATATATGATTTAAATCACCACTTCTATTTCAATATAAATACACTTTTTAGTTTATAAAATGTTAAAATATAAAATATTTTTTTAGATTTTCTTCTATTCATTTTAAGATCTAACGGTTCTTATTTATTTTATCGTATTGATGACCTAACTACCGATTATCAAAGTTTTGGATAAAATCTCTCTTACATTTATTACTTTTCATCTATTTATTTTAAGATCCAACGATTCTTATTTATTTTATCGTACTAAGGACAGACTACCGATTATCAAAGTTTTGAACAAAATCTCTTTTACACTTATTATTTTGATTGTTAGTAGAACTATCTTTAAATAATAACATACTAAATTAGAATTAGAATTCATTAATCGAATAGAATTTTCAACACAAAAAAATTGTCAAATTCTTCTCTCTTTTGTTTCTGCATAGATTTAATTGTAAATAATTGTTAAACCATCACTAAATTAAAGTTCATTTCTTTTAATTTCACGTGTGCTGTAAAATCGTTTAAATCAAATTTTAAGAATTTAAGATAGAATACAAATATTAAATCAAACGTGTAAATTTTATATATATCAATTTTTTAACAACAATTTGATATGTAAAATAATTATATTTAAGTTTTAAAAAATTAATATAATTATAGATATTAAAAAAAGAGCTATGCATTGCACGGGTTAAAGATGCGAATGGAGTGTGGCAAGATACAACGGAGGAAATTCATGGAGTAATTGAAGCATATTTTGATAAGTTATTTGAGTCATCGAATGTGGATGGTAATTTATCAGATAGAGAGAGTGTAAAGCAGATTTCTGCTCATGAAAATGAGGACCTGATAGCTCATGTACATGCTAATGAAGTGAAGGATGCAGTATTCTCTATGCACCCGGACAAATCTCCTGGTCCGGACGGCTTCAATCCAGCGTTTTTTCAGGCATTTTGGAATGTGGTGGGGGGAGATGTTGTTCGTTTCTGCCAAAATTATATGAGTACAGGTACACTGCCAGAAGGGATAAATCATTCACTTGTTTGCTTGATACCAAAGGTCAAAATTCCTCAGACAGTAGCTGATCTTCGGCCTATTTCACTGTGTAACGTGTTGGTTAGAATATTGTCTAAAGTAATGTCAAATAGGCTGAAAGTATGTCTAAATTCTATTGTTTCAGACAAGCAGAGTGCGTTTATAGAGGGAAGACTTCTTACTGATAATGCTATGCTGGCATTTGAAATAAATCACTACTTGAAGAGACGAACACAAGGTAAGAATGGACTGGCTGCTCTGAAAATAGACATCTCGAAGGCTTATGATAGATTGGAATGGCGTTTTATTCATAACATGATGAGGAGGTTTGGTTTTCATGAGATATGGATGGATCGAGTCATGAAATTTATACGATCAGTTTCGTATAGTTTCTCTCACAATGGGGAAGAATTTGGACGGATTGTGCCTCAACGTGGTCTACGTCAAGGGGACCCTATATCCCCATATATTTATATCATGTGTGCGGAAGGTTCAAGTGCTATGATTAGGAGGAATGAACAAGCTGGAATTTTGCATGGTTGTAAAGTAGCAAGAGGGGCACCAACAATATCTCATCTTTTATTTGCCGATGATTGCTATTTCTTCTTTCGGGCAAATGCAGCAGAGGCAGGGGTAATGAGACGGATCTTGGATCGCTATGAACACATTTCTGGGCAGATGGTGAACTTTAACAAATCAGTGGTGACTTTCTCACCAAATACTGTGAATACTTGTAGACGGGATGTGTGTCAAGAGCTGGGAGTGAGGGAAGCTGAATTACCAGGAAAATATTTAGGTCTCCTAATGCGCATTGGAAGAAATAAGGTGACTGATTTTAGCTTCTTAGTGGATCGAGTGGATCAAAAATTGCAGACTTGGAGTATTCAAGCAATTTCGAAAGCAGGAAAGGTAATTCTTATTAAAACGGCAGCACAATCTATACCAAATTTCTTGATGAACCTGTTTTTAATTCCGAATGAGGTTTGTGATCGTATTGAAAAAAAGATGAATGCATTCTGGTGGGGTAGAAAAGGAACAACTGGGGGAATTAAATGGCTTTCCTGGGATAGATTATGCACAGTTAAAGAAGAGGGTGGTTTGAGTTTTAAGAAGTTGGAGGATTTTAACATAACCATGTTGGCAAAGCAGGCGTGGCGTTTGGTGAATGGGAGTAATTCGTTGGTCAGTAAGTTTATGCAAGCTCGCTACTATCCAGATTCAGATTTTCTAAATGCAACAGTTGGATCCAATCCAAGTTATCTCTGGAGGAGTATAATTGCAGCTCAAGAAGTTGTTAAGCAAGGAGCTCGTAAAAGAATTGGCAATGGGGAGTCAACGAAAGTCTGGAAAATTCCGTGGTTACCAGACCCAGATAATGGTTATCTCATGACTGTAATAAACGAACAGCTTCAAGATATAAATGTGCAGAGTTTATTTGATGAAAATCAGAAAGAATGGGACGTGGACATCTTGCAGGATATATTTAATGAAAGAGACAGGAATCTGATTCTACAAATCCCTATACCTACACGAAGCAGAGAGGATTCTTGGTACTGGATGTTGGAAGATAAAGGGGATTTTACTGTAAGAAGTTGTTATCGTAAGATTCAAGGCGAATTTGAGTATGCAGATGGCAGGTTTTGGAGGAAACTATGGGGCCTCAAACTTCCGGGAAAGGTTGTTAACTTCTTATGGAGAGCTTGCAGGAATGTTTTACCAACAGCGATAGCTTTGCAAAGTAAGCATGTTAATCTTTCTGCCTTCTGTTCGTGGTGTCATACACAGGTGGAGGATGCAGTGCACACACTCTTCAATTGTGATATAGCGAAGGAGGTTTGGAACTCTGTAGGCATGCAGGAGCTGGTGCGTAACACGACGGATGAGAATGTTATGACAGTGCTTAAACGAGTTTTCAACGCAGGGGATAAAGATACGTGTGCCATGGTGGGTCTTTTTTGTTGGAGTCTGTGGTCGAGAACAAATAAATGGGTATGGGAGAAGGTAAATACTTCTGCGTTTGGAATTAAATCCATGGCTCTCAATTTGGTTGCAGACTGGAGGCGTGCTAGGCAGGTAGACAAGGTGACTCATAGAGAGGGGCAGGGGCAAGTAAAGTCATGGAGAAAACCTCCGGAAGGTTGGATTAAAATTAATGTTGATGCTGCTTATCGACAAGGAGGGAGACAGGTTGGTGTTGGTTGTGTAGTAAGGGATGAGCATGGCCAGTTTCTTCGAGCTCGGACAAACATTCTCCAAGGTACGAGACAAGTAAGAGAAGCAGAAGCATGGGGTTTGCTAGAGGCCTTAAGATGGGTGCGTCCCTGGAGAGGAACAAAATGTATTTTCGAATCGGACGCCAAGTTGCTGGTGGATGCATTCAACAATGATAGGGGAAATTCTAATTTTGATACCATTGTGGAAGAATGTAGTCATATTATGAGACACTTTGAGGATGTGTCAATTAGTTTTGTTAGTCGATCTGCGAATATGGTAGCCCACTTGTTAGCACAGGCTTCATGTTCTATGACAGGTCCTATGGAGTGGTATCATACTGTTCCTGCTTTTATTTCATGTAACCTCGCTTTGGATGAATTTTAATATAAGCAAGTACGTTTTATTCAAAAAAAAAATAATAAAATAATTTATAAACTGCTGAATGTTGATAATTATACATACATTGGGCTGGCCCAAATTATATGACCACTTTGCCAAGTGCTTTCTGCTAGTATGTTATAGTTGATTTAATCGTGTTCTGTTTTACATACACTAGGCAGATGATAACAATACAAATAGCAGAGAGGTTAAGTGTCTATATATTTGACATTAAATTTTCTGAACATGTTTAAACTTTTGAACCCAATATAAATTGGAAAATTCTCATTGGTGTCCATTTTTTCAGATGACACTATTTCATATTTAAGGCTTACGAATTGATTATCCTCATTATGCCATTTCGTTAGTCAAAAAGTTAACCAAACGTTAACTTTTAAAAATAAATAAGATAAATAATTAAATAACTAAAGTAAATAATTAAATAAATAAATAATTAATTAAATGATTAATTAATTAAATAAATAATTAGGTATAAAGTAAATAAGTATATAAGTAAGTAATTAATCAAAATAATTAATTAATTAATTTTTGGAATTATAAAAGAATTTTAAAAAAAAATCATTTTCAGAATTTATAAAAGGATTTGGAAAATAATTTTAAATCTATAAAAAATTTAAAAAAAATTAGAAAAAATTTTCTCAAAAACAATTTTGGAACCAAAGGGTAATAGAAGAATGGATGGAACGACAGCTGGATGAAGAACAAGGCCGGAAAAACCAAAAACAAGTCACTGGATTCTGGAATTCCAGAATCTAGCCAACAATTCCAGCGGGTGAAACTCCAATCATGTTCCAGATTCCCTCCAAACTCTACAAAATTGGTCCCAAACTACTATATGTCTATGAGATTGGTTGACATAATCAATTTAGTCATAAGTTTCACTATCAACTACATACGGGAGTAATGTTCTTTCGAATCTATACTACCAATATGCGGAGAAGCCGTCATAAGCCTATGCTAACATGGCAAGCCCTAATCTCTAAATCCACTTTCGCATTCATTAGAGATTGACAAAATAGATGTAAAAAAACATGATTTAATTAAATAAAATTTCGTCCACACGATAAAACTTCGACTAACATATTTAAACATGATAATTTATGTAAAAATGTCTAACAGCTTCGTATGATTCTCAGCAACAAGATTCTAATGTCCAAACTCACGAACAAACAATAAAAATTGAAATTTAATCTTTCTTGCCGAAAAATCAAAATTATCGGTTGGTTGGTGGAAAAGAAGAAAGGAAGGCTTGCGTGGCTTAAGTTTTTAAAAATCCAACTCTAAACAGCTATCTTGGCATTTGATGGCGGTGGTGAAGAATTTGAGAGGCGGTGGTGAAGAGAGGAAGAGAAGAAAGTGAGGTGAGAGAGAATGGTGAGACAGGGGAGGGAGAAAACTGGTGGATGAGGGGACTGTACATATCCATACTATGTTTAATGGAAGGACGTGGTTAACTTTTTTGATTAATGGAAGGGCGTAATTAGGATAATCGGTTATTACAGGAACGTCAATCTTAAGCCTAAAACATGAAATTACACCATTTGAAAAAGCCAAAGCCGGTACCAATGAACATTCCCATATAAATTCAAGGAGTTTTTGTCACCTTTTCCTCAAAAAAATGTTCTTCTCATGAATTTTATGTCTTCCGGGAAAGCCTTTGATCCTAACTTCCAAAAATTTGCCATATCCTTTCTGATCTTATTTTCCGTGATTATGTTCAAAGTGTGTTCTTCACAATTTTTCGTAGTTCGTTTTATAATCAAAACCGTGTTATTATAAGCTGAAGTCGCAATTTGAGAAAAACTGTACGGATCATGTTTGGTTTGATTTAGATATTTAATTTTTAAAACCGCATTATTCTTGTTATGATGTGATTTTTGATCAAATTCGTACCAAAACGCACCCTACACTACACATCCCTAATTCATATGGTGAAAATGTTATGAATTTGATGAATTCTTTATTTGATGACGATTTAACTTTTATTAAACAAAATTATGAAAGTAAAACAAATTATTCCAAAAGGGCTTCCTACAAAATTTTAAATTTATGATATTTTAATAATTTTAAATTATATTTTAATTTTGTTATATAAGCAGATTTTCATTTACTTAAAATCAAAAATCACTTTTCTAACAAGAAAAAAATATATTCAAAAAGCACTTTAAAGCGTCCGGCTTAAAGCTAAGCCAAGGGGCTCTTTTATTCGGTTTAAGAATATTTAGATGTCAACTTATTTTCTCTTTTTCTTTTTGAATAACTTGAAACTTTTTATTTTATTTTATTTATCTCTTGTTACTTTATTTTTGAATTTTGATTAAAATTGCCTAAACAGTTTCAAAAGTTATATGTATGACCAAACCAAACATACATAAAAATATGTCCTTTACATCTAATTTTAAAAGTTAATATTTAAATACAGATTAATTTAATTTACAAAACCAAATGTTAACATATTTTGACAGATGATTTTTTTTCGTATTCATGATTCTGGTGCATCATATTTACTCACGCATGTCATGTTCATGTTTGTGGATTACCTTTTCTTAAAAGCAGGGATCTCCATCATTCATGTTCCGAAGATATTTAAATCTCCCTCACTTTTTTTTTGAAAGCCAACAAAAATTCATCACCAACTTTTCGTTTTTTAACTTCCACTTAATGATGAGCTAAACGTGACTAGTGCTCTCACTGGTACAAACTGCTCAAAAATACTGTTTAA
This sequence comes from Saposhnikovia divaricata, assembly GCA_036435485.1. Classification (NCBI taxonomy): domain Eukaryota; kingdom Viridiplantae; phylum Streptophyta; class Magnoliopsida; order Apiales; family Apiaceae; genus Saposhnikovia; species Saposhnikovia divaricata. Next base: position 55,623,120 of record CM071598.1, read on the forward strand.
TTTCGTTTTGTTCTTATTTTGGTTAGAATTCTTGATTCAGTATTTGGACAATAAAAGTTGCACTCTTTTTTGAGATCCTTTCTTGATGTTAATGAAATATAAATAAAACATACGAATTACATGATTTTATCAATAAATAGGAATCTTGCATACATATTTTATAAAATGTAAGAACAAAGCAAACATATTCGATGCATCGATTCAATCCAAACTTTTCTTGAATATACCCAATATATAGAAGACTGTAGCATTAATTCTATCCAAAATATATTTGAAAAACTATCACAGACATTAAAAAAAATATTCATAACCATTTCATTCATGAATAATAACTAGCTTAACAATTTTAATTCCTTTAGTTCTATCACAACTTAGAAGAGAAATCTGATTATTAATAAACCATCAACTCATTCAAATGATTATATTAGACACGAATAAATGATATGATTCCTTGCGTTTATTAAAAAATTTCAGCATTTGTTAGAAATCCAGATTTATTCAAATCAATATTCTAAAACTTTATGAACTCGAATAAATACTTGATTGAGTATTCAAAATCGGTTAGCAATCGAATCAAGTTTAATCGAGTACTCGAATGAGTATTCAGATTTTCAAATAAAATACTTGAAAATTTAGATTTTAAAAATAATGTTAAATTAAATTGATGTTCAATTTTTACAACCTTACTTAAAAGTTAAAACATAATCAAAAGAAAATTAAATGGCCAAAGAGCAGGCCTAGTAAAAAAAAAGGGAGATTATATATGCACACCCTACATTTATACGTGCACACCCTTTATCAGCAATATGACCAAAATGCCCTAAATTTACATTTTCATTTAATTACTAGTTCAATTATAATCTTATAATAAATTAGTTGAACAAGTGAATAAACCTTTTTTTAGTGAAATTTAGTTTTAACATCTTATTTTTAATTTAAGAATATATGACATATTCAAATATATGTCTTTTTCATGAATCATATATAAATTATAAAATTTGGTATTATTATAAGAAATTATTAGCCTGTTTGGCTAAGCTTATTTCATGGGCTTATGGACTTATTTTCGGGTAAAAATTTTATATTTTGATAATTTTTTTTTATACAAGTATTTAATGTATGTTTGAGATTCAATAAGTTGCAAAAATAAGTTGGAAAATAAGTTGGAAAGTTAGAAATCTCTAACTTTGTCTTAAAATAAGTTGACTTATTCTGAAAAAAAGTTACCCCAAACACCCCCTATATTTAACCCATTTTACAATATAATGAATTCCCTAAAATTACAATAAAAATTATATTTTAATTAAAGATGGGTCAAATTGACCACTGAAAATCAAATATGACTATTATTGCGGGTTTGAGAAAATAATAAATATTTATTTTTAGTAATTGCACTATAAAATGGTAGATATTTTGCACATGATTTATTTTCAATAATAAAATATTATTTTATTGAACGGTAATAATAAAATAATAGTAATTTCTGGTGATTGGTATGTTTGTACTTGTTGAATACTTGTTGAACGATTGTTGTCAAAATATATATATAATTTCAATATTCAAAAATCATATTAGCATAGTAAAAAAAAATCAAACATGAAAAGTACGTATGTATTTAAAAAAAAACATAAAAAATATGTTTACTAATTTTATATTCATATATCATTATTCATTAGTGATTATTTTTTATTTCTCAATGTGTAAAATATATTAATACAAGTTAAGGGTATTCTTGTCTTTTTGACTATAATAGATGTGCAAGTGATGGTTGTGTATATATAAACCAAACCAAACCAAACATACCCAGTATATCCCGCTCAGAGCAGGGTCTAGGGAGGGTAGGTTGTACGCAGACCATACCCCCACTTTTAGAGCGGGGAGGCTGTTTCCGTGAAGACCCTCGGCTGAGTGCACAACAGACATAGAGTGTGGTAAAAACAACGGAAATGATACGGAAAAGGACAATGACATACCTGAGGCCCATGGCGTTCTCCACATGGGACCTACCTGAATGCGCAGATTTGTGATAGTCCTAGCTTGATGCACTCCAACCACACGGAAAGACCCGCACAGAGATACCTCCAAGCCAAGCTCCCTGCAACTGCAAAACCAGAAAACAGAAGACACTGAAAACGAAAAGGTGAGAACGCTAAAGCCGAACTTCTAAATAATCGCTAACCGAGACAAGGCAACTCTGAGGCTCTCAACAACAGAGCCACAACCGAAAAGGGAATCCAGCACTCTGATACGCCGCCTCCAAGAACACCTATCCGCGAGCATGGTCTCATTTAAGTCTAAGGCCTTCAAATCCATCCGGAGTTGCTCTTCCCACGTCCTCCTCGGCCTGCCTCTCCTCCTCGCCCCAACAACCGCCAGACTCTCGACCCTCCTAACTGGGAGTTGTGTATATATCAACTCCCACAAAAATTGAGAAAAGGGCCAAAGTGCACAAATGGGACACTATTCAAGAACTGATTCGTAATCACTAATCATTTTGTTTTTTTAGAACAAATAATAAATTATTCAATTCCTCAAGTAAAGAAACTACTAGAGTGCTATGTGACTGTCTAGTGTGTCTGAAGGTCACATTCTATTATTAATAATTGTTTTTTTATAAAATAGTTAATTTTAAATAGGTAAAATTTTTGTACATATATGAAATCTATTAATAAAAATTAACTCAATCTAAAAATGTCAACTAAGCTTTATTCGTTTAGCGGGCATTAGAAAAACCGATACCACATGATGATATTAAACCAGTACATGATAATTTTGGTGACCAACGCAATCAGTCAATCACGCATCATACCTTTACAGATAGAGTAATATATGCCATCATACGTTCAGCATTTGTTCACAAAATAAACGTAAATTCTCACCCGCAAGCTCCATTCCCGGAAATAAAAACTATTACATCAAACCTATACACACACACATCCCATATCTATCTACCATCCATAGGTTCCAAAACAGGAGCTCAGATTTCCGGCGAACATCTTGATTCGCCGGACAAACATATAAAAAATATGGACAGAAAAAGCGGGAAAAGCATCAACCTCGGGATCACCGTCAAAATCGAGGATGTTCGAAACAAAAAATCATTTAATAAAAACGACAAGAGATTAGTTAAATACGACGATCTGCCTGAGTATCTTCAAGACAATGAGTTTATATTGGATTATTACAGGTGTGAATGGCCTTTGAAGGACTTGGTTTCTAGTACATTTGCTTGGCATAACGAGACTTTAAATATTTGGACGTAAGTGTTTTTTTTTCTTTTCTATTATTTATTTATATTTGCTGCTTTTATTTTGATTATGATTTTGATGATTTTGCAGGCATTTGATTGGATTTATGGTGTTTTTGACATTGACGGTGTTGAGCGTAACGGAGAAGGTGAACGTTGAAGGTTTGATCGGAACTATTTTCAGGTATGGAGGGTAGTTTGGTCATTTTGGTGGAGTTTCTATTTGTTTGCCTCACTTTCCGTTTGATTAATCTCTTACAGATGGGTTGATGAAGTAGCCTTGACGATGATCTTGTCCAAGCCTAACACGGATGCTTCTTCCTCGGTGCGCTCATTTCTAATTTTTTCGCAGCTGCTAATTTATTTATTTTGCAAATATGACTTTCTTTTTGGACTATAGAAATTGTGCTTACACTAAAATGTGATACTGATTAGGAGACGATAATTAAATATGGGCAAATGGCGAAAAATATATATTAGAAGTTTAGAACGATGAGGTATATTAAAAAAGAGTAAGGCTAGGTATCCCGAATTAGTACCCAACAATTGTTCCCGAATGACATGGCATCGATTACATGACATAATGGAAAATTTGTATTGTAGTAGTTGGTGTGAATTCAGGGGCCCACATTATTATAACCAATTAAATTTATATACTTCGCATTCGAGAAAATTTTTGGGAACCAATTCGGGATATCTAGCATTTTCCATTAAAAAATTATGTTACACGAGTGTTTTTTAGGGAGTACTTCTTTCATTTTGTTTTTGCGATGGTAAATTATAGTTGCTTTGATTTTTACTTGTGTGTTTTTATCTAGTTGAAGGCCTGAAAGGCTAAACTATTGGAAACTTTATTCTTAGAATACTAAAATTAAGATGAGAGATGTAAAATATCACGCTTGCACGCTGGATTTTGCTACACTATCAATGTAATTGGAGTTGCTAAGTTGATTGGTCGATTTAAGATGCAAGCACCCTAAATTTCTTCCCTATCCTAATATTCTGTTTGTGTCCCTGCAAGCATATTTAGGTAATTTTATTGGGTCATTGAACTATGTAGGTTTTGGGATCTTTCTGATCAAGTCTCTGAACTACCATCTATATAGGTTTTTGAGTTAAAGTCCCTGAATTGCCATATCAAACGCACGTCAGCCTTGTTAGTCCTGTGAGGTAGCTGATAACCACTTCAACTAAAGTCTAAACGTAATTTCTATCAGTCAGATCTTGGAGGAAGGACTAAAGTTCGAATTTCTCAAAAAATTAATCACCAAATTTATCGGGTTTTTCTGTTCAGGACTCGAATCAGAAAATATAAGTAATTCAAGGACGAATAAATTAATTTCCCTTTTTTTATTTCCTAGCTCCTTCTATCTTGATACTTCCAGCTACCTGAGTTAGGAACAAAAATAATTCAGTGCACACACTAGCATAGTAGCATGTAGCTATAGCTCAAGCCTCAAAACAAAACAAAACAAAAGCAGTACTGTTAAGGAACAATAGTGCACGAAATGAACAGAGGCGATCGAATATGATATGACTATGCGATTAACATTTGTGTTTCTGACCGTTGATATATTTATTAAACTGGTGCTAAACAGGAATTTTCTGGCCGGTGGGTCGGTAAAATTTGTGTTTTACTGGAATTTGTCACATTAATCTACAGTTTTGTAGTTTTGCTTTTGCTTGTATTGTTGCCCTGTCCCCTCACAGCCTAATTTTTTCATTATCAAGATTGTTCAGGAAAGTATAAAGGCCTGTAGCCTTTGGCACTTGTCTGTGTCCACATCTATGAAAATCATATGTTCATATGCCAACCTTTAAATTAAAGGGTTAATTGGCATTTTGGTCACTCAACTGATAGGAAACTTGCAATCGGGTCATCAAACTTAAAAAGTTTTCAATCACATCATTGTACTCTTAAAAATTTTCATTAAGGTCACTAGCCGTTACACTCCGTTAAAAATTTGAGGGAAAGTTGACTAAGTTTTGTGAGTTAGCTTGAATAAATCCATTATGACATGTACAGTCAGCTGAAGTAGCGTTTTGATCACCGAACTTACTAGAAACTCAGCTGACTGCACATTAGTTGAGTGACGAAAAACGCCGCTTCAGCTGACTGTACATGTCACGGTGGATTTATTCAAGCCAACTCACCAAACTTAGTCAGTTTTCCATCTAATTTTTAACGGATTGTAATGGCCAGTGACCTGAATGAAAATTTTTAAGAGTACAATGATGTGACTGAAAACTTTTTGAGTTTGATGACCCAATTGCAAGTTTCCAGTCAGTTGAGTGACCAAAACGCCATTTAACCCTTAAATTAAATCAGAGAGACAGATGAATAGACATCGACAACAATACCTTGTTAACTTTGCTGTTGAAACACTATAATGCAGAGACAAAATGACTTCACCAACTCCACCAACCAGATTAGGGAGTTTGCAATTAGAGCGCTGTTATTGTCTCATTAGGGTAGATACATTATATTTCTATTTTTTCGGTAGCTTCTGACAACAATAATGGAATTTGAAGAATGGATGAGTCTTTGGTATATTACCCCCATTACCTTGCAATAATTGATCATAATATTGATTTGGTAGTACACTCTCTGTTCTCACAACTTGTGTTCAGCAAGTATGTCTGTGGAAGTTTGATTTCACCATTTATGCAGGGCTTGCTACTCCTTGATTTTCTTAGTTTTCTCTATATTAGTGTTGCTCTTGTAGCTCAATTTACTATCAAGAAAGCGGATTTAGTATCTATAATTACTATCTAAATGGATTTTTTTGTGCAAAATTTTTCAAAAATTCCACATATTTGGTGCAAACCAGAATCTACTTCTAAGTTGAGGCAACTGAGATATCTTAATTTGCTGTGCTGTAGATAATTATAATTTTTATTTCCTGAAGTCTTTTGCAACTTTTGATGAAAGTTAATAAAATATAGATTACATACAAGATGCAAGAAAAAAGAGTTCATTGTAATGGAGAGTTTTTTAACATGTAAAAATTAAGTTCTTAAAAGTTCTCTAACAAAGATAACTTTAATGTTGGGATTGCAGGGTCTGTATGCAAGGCATCTCCTAGAATCATTGATGCTCAAGTTGAGTACTAGTGCAGATAATGCAGCTGCAATCCCAAGATGGCCTTGGTATGTTTTCTTAGGCGGAGCTATGGGATGTTTGTTATGCAGCTCCCTGTCCCACCTATTTGCATGTCATTCCCATCGTCTCAACCTCTTCTTCTGGCGCCTTGATTATGCTGGCATTTCCCTCATGATAGTCTGTTCATTTTTTGCTCCCATCTATTACGCTTTTCCCTGCAATCCTTACTCTCGGATCTTTTATCTTACATTCATCACATTGCTGGGCATTATTGCCATTACCACCCTCCTTTCTCCTGCTCTTTCAGCTCCTCGTTACAGATCTTTCCGAGCGTCTCTCTTCTTCTGCATGGGCTTCTCAGGGGTAATTCCAGCAGCTCATGCTATTGTCTTAAATTGGGGGCATCCACAGATCACTACGACTCTTGCATATGAAATTGCCATGGGCCTATTATATGCCACTGGGGTGGTGTTCTATGTCAGAAGGATACCAGAAAGATGGAAACCTGGTGCATTTGATATTGCAGGACATAGTCATCAGATTTTTCATGCATTTGTAGTTGCAGGTGCTCTTGCGCATGCTGCTGCAACCCTTGCTGTCATGGACTGGCGGCAAGGCCAACCAAGTTGTTCCTTTAGTCATGACACACTTGGCTGGATGTGACATATTGATGAGATTTCTAGCACAAAGATTCTGTGTGTTTGTATCTCATCTTGTTGTGTCCATAAGAAGTGGGTCTAGTAGTAAGTAGAAGTTAGGTTATGCAATTTTTTAGGAGCAGTTGGTCTGTTGCTATTTTGTTGTGTAATGTTGTTTATAGTTAATCCGTTACCATAAATTGTTTAGCTCAATTAATATAATTATTGTTGGTTATGACCCATTTTGCATGACAAGCGGATACAAAAGTTAGAAGCTTAGTTTTTACTATGTATCCTCACCAAATGCAGTCCGTAGAATTGGATGTGAGCTATCTAGCAGGAACGAATTGAGCACATATTTTTTATGAAATGATCGGCAAGTAAATGATCCTTCCAATGAAAATTCAGACTGGTGAATTCTGATGACAGGACTGCATAGTTGCTTGATTTTATGAATTCTTGTAAGCCGTTACAGACTTGCAGTGAAAAGAAATTCAACTTTAATTCTTCATTTTTTTGGAATTCTTACAAACTGTATATACCCAATCTTTAGAAATCAAAGCTGACAGGATCTACATATAGAACAGTTACTAGTTACAAAGTCAGTAAGGCATGGTCTAGATATTGCACATAAACTAATTTAAACAACTCTGTACTACCTTCATTCAGTTCATATTCCGTACAAGAGGGATAACAAACACATGAAAATGCATTCTAGTAAATCTCATTACTAATGCAGAAAAGGCATGGTGGTTCTCTGGAATGTTCCTCTTCTGTCAATTGCATCAAACATTCACTATGAAAAGCATGTCCACAGGGTAAAACAGCAACTTCTGGAAGTTTAGGAGGTTCATTGTCATCTTCGTAATAAGAATAATCTCCCACCAAAATGTAAGATAAATCATTTTCACAAATAGGGCAGATTTGTTCAGAGTGTTCACATTCCTTACTTTTATCTGCAAAATGTAAAGGAACTGTATGAAAAATTACAGGACTAACACATATAAGGCAGGCATTTAACTAAATGAACATATAAGTGCTCTATTTTTCCTCCCAAATTTGGCATGTAATCAGAAAATTAATTTGCCAAGACAATAAATAAACATTTGTACGTACCACCATCCCATGTAATATGGTAAATTGGTTTTGTATATTCTGTTGGTGATTCAGGTTCAGTGTCTGTCGATGCATCTGAATCTGAAGTTTCTGCAATTTGTCCCCTTCTAGAAGCTGTCTGTTTCTTTGGATTAATAGCTTTGTGGCGTCGACTCCTTCGAGGTCGTTTATAACTGTTTTTCAAATCAATTGACTTGTTGGGTTGAAATTGACCACTAGAGGTGTTTAATGTATCAGGGCTAGCCCAATACTTTGGGTACTCATCATAGCCACTATTGAAACGCGAGCCAGTTCTGTGAGGACGCCTCCTGCGGTGATGGGGCTCTGGGGTAATTCTCTCGTCAAGGCTAGCCCAATACCTTGGATACTCATCATATCCACTATTGAAACGCGAGCCAGTTCTGTTAGGACGCCTCCTGCGGTGATGTGGCTCTGGGGAAACTACAAAACCATCCCTTGAATACATACGATTAGGGGTAATTCTCTCGCCAAGGCTAGCCCAATACCTTGGATACTCATCATAGCCACTATTGGAACGCGAGCCAGATTCATTTCTCCTGACATTGCTACTAAATTTTCTGGAGTCACTGTGAAATTGATTTTTAGAACTTCCTTGCTGAAGCGAAGCACCATATCTGTTCCTAACATATCTTTCTGGCAGTCCACTGTGTGATCTTCTGGTTTGTTGAGATTGAGCTTCTCTAGGCTGGCTTCCTCTCCGCTTGAATTCTGTGTGGAAGGATGACCTTCTATGAAAAGTACATAGCGAGCCAAATGGACGATGATTACTATAATAGACAGATGGACCATGGACACGAGGTTGATATGCATTCTCCGTATATCTTGACCGTGAGGGCTTGTATCTCTTGGAATAATAACCATGAGGATATCTACCAGGATTCAACTGCCTGACAAAATTCGATGCTTTGTGCCTGAATGTATGGTTCTGAGGATATTGATAGTGATGATTTCTGGGCACTGTTTCACGACAAGGATCGGCATGACTGTAGTAATCACGGGTCATAGTCCGTAAAAATTTCAAATCCTGATAAATTGACAATGAAGAACATATTCAATTCCTAAATCTTCATTAATACAGCTAATGAACAGGTAGAATCATATCAATTCAATCAGCAATTTGTGGTCATAAAAATATGCTTAACAATAAGGCACAGTAACATATAAAACGCAAAATCGAATTATATCCTTCCAAAACACAGTGACAGTGCAATTGATAATATACAATATCCTAACTTCAATCCGATAACGATCTTAAATCGAAAAGCAAAACAATTAAACTTCAACAGGAACAGAATCAGGCGTAAATAATCAATGAACTTATTGTAGCAGTAACTATTGACAAAGTTGCATTACAAATCAAATGACAGTATTAAGTTCCTAAGAAGCAAAATCAGATGTGTTTTCGATACGATAAACCAAATCGACAAATCAATAATGTATGTATGATTCGATAATGCAGGTAGAAAAGAACACAAAACAGGATCGTGTATAGAAATACAATAAACCTGCGGACTAACCTGGTGGAGAATAGGGGGATAGAACGTACGTGTGCTGTGTACCAACTGACTAGGGTTCCTGCTGATAAGATTTTTAAACTACTAGGTACTGCTGGGTACCATCTCTTTATAGCAAAAATAGCTTAATTAAGACGGTGAATACTCGCTAGTAATTACTTGGCCTCCACTCAATTTTAATAAATAACATTCGGTCAACAAAACACACAATTAAAGTATTTAAACTTTTGGGGATCAAATTCCTACCCAAAAAGGAAAAAAGGATCTCAGAACTAACTCATATTTTACGAAAATTTTACATTTAACATCTTTTATATTTTTTGAAACGGAATGATCTTATATTAAATAATCGAAGCATTCGTTAAAAAAAAAAATAAAAAAATGGAAGCATCATACTACTAGGCACTAGCACTTGTATTTCCCACCATAAAATCCTCTTTTCCTCGTACCCAAGGATCTTCAAAAATTCTGATACGTTTACCATCCCTCATGACCCATTTAAGACCCTTCAAATGAACCTTTTAGAGCAAGTCCAATGCAATGTTATCCTTGGTGCTATTGCTATATTATAGCACCAAGTGCTAAAAATCTCATCTCCAAAGGGGTGCTATAGTTGGATGAATCCTATTATGATATCTAAAGTGTCCAATAGCCTATCTTATCTAATAAGTAGTTTTACTTATCAATGTTCTACTTATCAATCATTGATAATGAACCTTTCCTTTCATAACAGAATTCTGTTTTAGTATATATTGTTTGTTAGTACTCTAGATGAGGTAGCTTGTTTTATTCCATTTTCTCTGTAAAAGGATATTTTCTAGATCTAAGAAATGGATTCCCGGTTTCCACCATAGTCACTCTCTTCTTTCATCTTTTACATATGTTATGCAAGTATGTTTATGTTATGCAAGTATGTTAAGATGGTATCAGAGCTTTTTCTTCCGCCTACGCAACTACGTCACCGATCTATGTAAAGCTTTCTCCTTTTTCTTCGTCTTAATCCGTTCTTTTCCGATTCGTTCATGTTCATGAATGTTCTTTGATGAAAACTGTATGAATGTTTTTGATTGACTGTCTTACTTGTCTGATTTTTTTGTTCCTTAGCCTTGCTTATTCTCGATTTGAGATTGGTAATAGCCTTGTTTATTAATTTCTAGATCTGTTTTTTATCGTTCTTGTTATCCACATATCCTTCATCGTATGTTATTTTTGGCTTGCTAATGCATTCTCCTTCATATGCTGATGTTGTGAGACCTCCCAATACCATGGCCACACAGACCCAAAACCAAAACAATACTTCAAATGTTGTTTCCCAGTCACCATACCCTTCTTCCATCGAGAATAATGCCCATCCTCTGTTTCTTCACAATAACGATCAGCCAGGCATGATTTTGATTTCTAAAAAGCTTACTGGCACTGAAAATTATGCCTCCTGGAAACGTTCGATGCAAATCGCTTTATCTGCCAAAAATAAACTAGTCATAGTTAATGGTGATTTTCTTGCTCCTGAGACGACATCTCCTCTTTTTGTTCACTAGAAGAGAGTCAATGACATGGTCATACTTGGATCATCAATACTGTTTCAGATGAGATTGGAAATAGTATGAACTACATGGATTCTGCAGCTACAGTTTGGAATGAATTACATGAACGTTTCTCTGCTGTTAGTGGGCATAAGTACTATGAAACTCAACGTGAGTTATTCAAGCTTGAACAAGGCAATGATTCAGTGGAATTATATTTTCACAAACTCAAAGGATACTGGGATGAACTTAAAGCTTTATCTCCTGTCATTCAGTGCACTTGTCCTGCAAATAAGGAATGGGATCAGCAACTTGAGAAAACCCGTCTAATTCAGTTTTTAATGGGACTTCATTCTAGCTACACAGCTGCCAGAGGACAGTTGTTGATGATGTCCCCTTGGCCAACAGTAAACCAAGCATTCATGCTTCTCAAACAAGAAGAAAGGCAGAGGCAAACCCATGGTGTCACTCCATCACCTATTTCTATGATGGTGAATTTATCAAAAACTTCTGGCTCCTCCTACATTCCTAACCGTTTTAGTGATAGACCTTCACCCCCTATCCAGGAGTGCTCTCACTGCCACATCAAGGGCCACACAAAAGAAAAATGTTATAAGTTGGTAGGCTACCCCATTGACCACCCATTTCATCCTAATAATAAAGGCAAAAGGAGACCTCCCCAGAATCAGAGGTATCAATCCTCTCAGCCCAAGGCATTGCCTGCTCTTCAGGCTTTTGTTTCAGATGTATCTGGTGCCTCCACTCATGCTACTGACTTGTCTTCTAAGATGGAAGAACTTCAGTCTCAAATGCAGTCCATTATGAAGAGCCTAAGTCATGCTACTACTACTTCAACTGGACCTAATTCTAGTACTACTCCTGATTTTCAAAATCAATACAGTCTGGCTACTCATTTAGCAGGTACTACATATCCTTTACCCTGCTCTAATCATATTTCTAAAGATGTTTGGGTCTTAGATACAGGGGCAACGAACCATATGTGTTGCCATAGAAATTTTATGCAAAACATACAGTCTTTAAATCATCCTCTAAAGGTCCAATTTCCTAATGGTGAAAATGCTGTAGTCACTCATATTGGTTCAGTGTTTTTTCACCCCATATCTATGCTTATCCCTGACGTTCTACTGGTCCCTTCTTTCACTTTCAACTTGCTATCTGTTAGTAAGCTTTCATCCCAACTAAACTCCACCATTCACTTCACTTCGAATATTTGCTATTTGCAGGACCAATACCAGATGAAGGCATTGGTTCTTGGTAAACTCAATGGAGGCCTTTATCAACTCTTCAATTCATCAGATCCTCTTCAAGCCTTTGCTGCCTCCATTTCTTCAACACCATATCTGTGGCACAGACGCTTAGGACACATACCTTTCCAAACTTTATCAAAAATTTCTACTATAAGCTCAACTGTTAAGAGCCATGATTCATGTATTATTTGTCCCTTAGCCAAACAGTGCAAATTATCTTTTTCTTTAAGTCAGTCCAATGCTTCTTGTATTTTTGAATTGATTCACTGTGATGTTTGGGGGCCATATAAGGTTCCCACATATAATGGTTGTAAGTACTTTTTAACCATTTTGGATGACTATTCTCGAGCTATTTGGACCATTCTTTTGCCTACAAAACAACATGTCTCTCGTTCTTTACAAGATTTCTTTGCTTATGTTCGTAAACAATTTTCTACTTCTATAAAATGTGTGCGAACTGACAATGGGGGAGAATTTATTAATCATGAATTGAACAGTTTTTTCTCATCTCTTGGAGTTGTACACCAAACCACTTGCCCATATACTCCCCAACAAAATGGGAGAGTTGAACGACGACATCGAAATTTGCTAGAAATGTCTCGTGCCCTCCTGTTCCAGGCACACCTCCCTCTCTCCTTTTGGGGTGATTGCATCCTCACGTCCACATACCTTATTAATCGTATACCCACATCAGTTTTAGGCAATGTTTCGCCTTATGAAAAACTCTTCGATAAGCCTCCTTGTTATGATGGCCTAAAGGTTTTTGGGTGCCTTGCCCACATGTCTATTCATGAATCAGACAAACTAGCTCCCAGGGCCTTGAAAACTTTTTTCATAGGCTACTCCAACACCCAAAAAGGGTACAAACTTTTTGACCCTGTTTCTCAACAAACACACATTTCACGACATGTAGTTTTTGACGAGGACATTTTTCCTTATAAATCAGACAGCACCATATCCTCCACTGTGCCTTTCACAGTCCCTTCTTCTACTTACAATGTCACCAATTCTTCAACACCTCTTGACAATTTTGCTTGTGATGACATTGTTTCAGATTCTCAGTGGACACAAGAGTTTTCACCTCCACAAGAGTCTTCTGATATGTCTCCTGCTACACATACTACATCTTCCTCTTCCACTCCAACAACCAGCCCATCTCCGGTTCTACCAGATTCTAAAAGGGTCTCTCTTCGACATAAAATAAAACCAATTTGGATGAAAGACTACGTTGTCTCTTCTACCCCTTCTCAAAATACTGATATTTCAAACACTACTCAAGCTAACAGTGTCCTGCTTACTTGTCCTATTGATAAAGACAAATACAGTTTTTCTCATTACTCACCACCTCATGGTATTTATGCTTGTACTGTTGGCACTACTCCTACTGTTAAAGAGCCTCATACCTTTAAACAAGCCCAAGCTGATCCTCGTTGGATGGATGCCATGCATAAGGAATTGTCAGCCCTAGAGAGTAACAATACTTGGATCATTGTTGATTCTTTACCTCATGGCAAGCGTGTTATAGGTTGTAAATGGGTTTTTAAACTCAAGTACCTAGCTGATGGTTCCTTGGATAAGTTTAAAGCACGACTTGTTGCTAAGGGTTATACACAGATTGAAGGTCAAGATTACAATAATACATTTGCTCCAGTAGCCAAAATGGCTACCGTTCGTACTCTCCTGGCATTAGCAACTGTCAAGAAATGGGACATTCACCAACTTGACATTAACAATGCTTTCCTCCACGGTGATCTAAATGAAGAAATTTACATGGAATTGCCTCAAGGTCATCCTTTATATGGCACTGGAGCTGTTTGCAGGCTTATTAAATCAATCTACGGACTAAAGCAAGCCTCCCGTGTTTGGTTTGAAAAATTAGCTTCAGTTTTACTTAATCTTGGTTTTGTTCAAACCGTTGCTGACTATTCTCTCTTCACTTATACTAATGGTTCTACTTTTGTAGTTGCCTTAGTCTATGTTGACGATATTTTGCTCACTGGAACAGATAGTGACTTTATCAATCATATTAAGGCGATCATGCATTCCTCCTTTACTATCAAAGACCTTGGCTTGGCCAAATACTATTTGGGCCTTGAAATCCATCGTACTCCTGAAGGAATGTATATTCACCAACACAAATTTATCTATGATATGCTTGTTGAAGCAGGTTTAGAGGATTGTAAACCCCTTTCTCTACCAGTTGATATCAATGTCAAACTTTCTCCTCATGATGGAGAATTACTTGAAGACCCTTCTATATATCGTAAGTTTGTGGGAAAATTATTATATCTAATTGTTTCTCGCCCTGATATTGCTTTCATTGTTCATCACTTGAGCCAGTTCTTACATCAGCCACGAGTCCCTCACCTGATTGCTGTTCAGAGAGTTCTTCGCTATCTTAAAGGTACTCCTTTCCAAGGAGTTTTCTATTCAGCTTCCTCACCTCTGAAACTCGAAGCCTTTTGTGACAGTGATTGGGGATCTTGCTTGGATTCTACTGGATTGTTAAAGAGTGTCACTGGTATGTGCTTAGTTCTGGGATCTTCTCTAATTGTTTGGCATTCCAGCAAGCAAAAGGTGGTTTCCCGTTCCACAGCTGAAGCCGAATTACGTGCTATAGCAGACACAGCATGTGAACTTTCCTGGCTTACTCTACTTCTCTCTGAGTTACAAACACCTCAAGACTTGCCAGTTCTGGTCCATACTGATAATCAGGCAGCCCTTGACATTGCAACTGATCCTGTGTTTCACCCAAAGACAAAGCACTTTGCACTGGATTGCCACTTTGTCAGGCAACAAGTTCAGTCTTCACTCATCCAACCTATCTATACTCCAAGCTCCCTCCAGTTGGCTGACATCTTCACGAAGGGCCTTAGTCGACATGCTCACTGGACCATCCTTTCCAAATTGAATGTTTATCCACCGCATTCAATTTGAGGGGGGAATATTATGATATCTAAAGTGTCCAATAGCCTATCTTATCTAATAAGTAGTTTTACTTATCAATGTTCTACTTATCAATCATTGATAATGAACCTTTCCTTTCATAACAGAATTCTGTTTTAGTATATATTGTTTGTTAGTACTCTAGATGAGGTAGCTTGTTTTATTCCATTTTCTCTGTAAAAGGATATTTTCTAGATCTAAGAAATGGATTCCCGGTTTCCACCATAGTCACTCTCTTCTTTCATCTTTTACATATGTTATGCAAGTATGTTTATGTTATGCAAGTATGAAACCAATGATGCATTTATGCATTCATGCTACATCATTATTTAACTAGAATGAAATGAGTTTGTTGGGAATATTCCATAGAAGTTAAAAGAGTTAGGTAAAAGTTAAAAGAGTTGGTTAAATTTGAAGCTAGTTTTATAATTAGCTTTGGAGGTTCAGTTTTATTTTAGCACCAAAATTCATTTTTTGGTTCTATATTATAGCAATAGCAATAGCAATTTAGCATCTAGCATTGGACTTGCTCTTAAGCCCTTCTTTTATTTTGATATTTTTTCTACGGGGAAAAAGTATTTTGTCCTCTTCAAAGGTTATAATGTGTACTACTCCTATTATTTTCAAAAAAAAAAATTATATATATATATATATATATATATATACATAGAAATTTTTAATATTAAGAGGACGGAGTAAAATAATTATGAATTTTAATTTTTTGAAAAAGAAAATTTAATTAAATTGGTTTTCCCCCAAATTTTACAAAGCTTGTAGTATTGAATACTACAAAATAATTAATATGATAAAT
The DNA here is from genome assembly GCA_036435485.1 of Saposhnikovia divaricata. Taxonomy (NCBI): domain Eukaryota; kingdom Viridiplantae; phylum Streptophyta; class Magnoliopsida; order Apiales; family Apiaceae; genus Saposhnikovia; species Saposhnikovia divaricata. Next base: position 55,639,307 of record CM071598.1, read on the forward strand.
TATATATCAATTAAGTTAATTTTCTATCCACTATTTTCTGTTTCGTTTATTTCAAAATTATTGTTCACATTTAATTAATATAATAAATTATATATCAATTAAGTTAATTTTTTTAAAAATAATACAATTATTTGAAATTATCAATTTTTTAACATGATTAAATAAAAAGTGAATTTTGATTGTGGAATGGAAGAAATAATTATGAATTTTTGTTTTTTGAAAAAGTAAATTTAATTAAATTGGTTTTCCCCCAAATTTTACAAAACTTGTATTGCTCTCCTTAAAAAAGGAAAAACAAGAAAGTACCCCATCATTTTGGTGTAATCAAGGAGGAGGAAAACAAACACATAATTGGCGTTCACCGTCACCGGCACCGGCGAATAGAACAATCTTCGGCGGCGTGTAATTGGAAAATGGTGGTGGTGGCAGCGGGTTCCACTACTTTCGCCAAGGAGATGGCCATCCGCAAACGCATATCCAATATGTAACCAACCCCCCTTTCTAATTATTAATTTCTATCTCCAATTGGAATTTTTTACTGCTATTTACTGTTTCACTTGATTTTAATTACGATTCTGATTGAATATATAGTGTTACTAGACCCAGCAGAATATACTCGATTTTTTTCTTTAATTTTATTTTGTATTCAATTGCATTGTGATCAGAGTGCATTGGTTACTGGAATTTGTATAGTTCAGCTTGGAAACCTGGAATTACTTTGTTATGTATTGCATTCAACATTTGACTTTGTTTCGCCTTTGGCGGTTATTCCTGATATGTTGTTGCATATTGTTTATTTCCTCGACTTTTATGACTAATGCACAGATTTAATAAGAGACAAGATGATTTTCCTTCGTTGAGAGACTATAATGATTACTTGGAGGAGGTGGAGGACATGAGTAAGTTTTTTCCAGTATTCAACTTCACTTTTGTAATTTTATGTTGGTCTATTGGAATAATTAATATAGAGTTTAGACTGCTAGTTCACTTGCATTTGATAAGTGAAGTCTCTGTAATGAAAACTTCAATTAGTCTCATTCTACCAAATGTGATGCTTTCTCATGTCATAACATTTCTTTTGCAGTTGTAAATATGGTTGAAGGAATAGATGTTCCTGCCATTGAAGCAAGGATTGCTCAGTACCAGAAAGAAAATTCTGAGCAGATAATGAATGCCCAAGCTCGGAAGGTTTCTTCCATATTAATGTGTCTCTAGTTTTCTGTGTGATATTGTGAACCGTTCTTGCTAAAATTTTTGATCTACTTCGGACTTGTTTATGAGTCATGTCTGGAATTATTGTTCCTGTGTCAAGTAGGCAGAAGAATATGCAGCAGCATTGGCAGCAAGCAAGGGGCAGCCTGTTCATACTGACTTCGATGTGGTGAGTCATGTGATTCCGATTGCCTCTGTTTTTGGCTGCCATTTGGTTCTTACCTTCAACTTTGTTCTACTATGCACACATCCAGATTTCTTTGTCGATGTTTAAGTGAGACTGGTATTTCAATTTGTTCTCTTTTTGCCTGCTATATTTACACGAGGGATTACATGTTTTTCCTATTTTAGATTATTCGGGTGTAATCAACTTAAATTACCCTAACTCGGATATGTATGTTGACAGTATTATAGTTTGGAGAGCGCATTTTTAGATACATTCCCAATACCTTTGCCACTTTACTGAGTTTTAATGTTAGTCAAGACAACAAGAACTAAAACACCATGCATTCCTTTTGCAGTAGATGAGAGGTTATCAATAAATTGTCATTTGATTTAAGCTGTTAAGCATGTTTTAGTGAAAAACTTGCAGAGTGAAACTTAAGGACTTCAACAAAAAATGTTAGTATAGTTTCATATGAAATCAACCAACTGGTAATTTTTATCCACAAGGCACAAGGGGTTTTCTCTTACATCCTTGAGTTTCTTTCAGACTGGGGGTCAGAGCTCACATGCTGCAACAGGTGCAGGGGGGAGTTATGCCCCTGCAGTGGCTGGAGGTGCCATAGCACAGCCAATTCCAATCGGGTCAGGACATGAGATGCTGGGCTATCAATTTGATGATGAAGAAATGATGAAACTCAAAGCAGAAAGAGGTGGAAAAGCTGGAGGGTGGAGCATTGAATTAAGCAAGAAAAGGGCTCTTGAAGAAGCATTTGGAAGCATTTGGATTTGAGTTTTAGGTAGTGTACGTGTACAACTATTGTTAGTCAAAACTTTTTTGTTTCGCATTTCAACATTCGAATGATTGTTTCACATTTCAACATTCGGATTTAGAGTACTAGGTAGGCGATGTATATAGTGGTGTACTATTTCTCAGTCACAAATCAAGAGTTGGCGAATGCTATGGGCTGAATTATCACTTTCTCTACTCTAGCCTTTTCATCTCTTCTGTTTGTCGGGTAGAAGTTTGTTTTTGAAGAAAGAATTGTGTAGATTGTTTATTGAATCAAATGCTTATGTCCAATCTATATATATTATAATGCGAGAAGATCGAAAAGCTATCAAAAGCGTTCAAGATAGTTTTCTTGAATTTTCGTATTTTTGAATTTTTTTTATTAAAATTGTTTTCTTACATTAAATAACTCTTAATGACATATTAATTAGTCATTAATTATACCTAATAAAAATATTAAAATTCATTTACACCTATTAAACATATATTAAATTTACTCTATTTAATTTTTTTAAAAATTAGCAAACTTTATTTGAATATTATAGTTATTATTTCAATATTAAATATTAATTATATATACTTAAGTTTATTTTTAAGTAAAATGACGACTAACAATTGTTTATATTACGTTCTTTTTTATTATCTATTCAAGATCACCATAATTTCTTTTCAGATGATTATAGAGTAGACGACCTATATTTCTCAAGCAATTTTTATTATCAATGATTGTGAAAATCGTAATGAAATATGGAAGTAAAAGATCTTTACTTAATATCTGGAATTGTATACAAACAATATAGACAGATTTTTAATTTTGCGCATGAATAAATTATACATGGGTTATGTTCAAATTGATTAAATTTAACAAACCCAGCCATTTATCGGAAGATAAAATCGATAAAAAAACTATATACCCATTGTTTCATTATATTATGTCGAAATAAATTTATATTCTAATTAAACAAATTCTTACACTATTATTGAATATGTATATTATGAGAGGAGTGTGGGCATCAATCTTTACTAGGAGTCTTAATAAATTATGGAAGTACACAAATCTTTACTTAATATCTGAAATTTGTATACAAATAATACAAAGGGATTTTTACTTTTGCACGTGAATAAATTACACATGAGTTATGACCAAACTAATTAAATTGAACAAACCGAACCATTTTATCGGAAGATTAAATCGATAAAAAATTTATACACCTGTTGTTTCATTATATTATGTCAAAATAAATTAACATTTAAATTAAATAAATTTTTACACTATTATTGAACATGTTTATTATGAAAGGGGTGTCAGCTTTAAAAAAATGTTATTAATTCATATTCAATATTTGTAACTTTTCATCATAAAAATTACGTTCATATTGTAATTTTTATTTTTAAATGTTTGTGATATTTTTAAAATTAACAATACTTTAGATATATAATTCAGGGTATTTTCTCAATTAATAATTCCTGTAAATTATTTTTAAATTAATTTTTCAAAAAATTCATAAGAGAACAATCAATTTTTGAGAAAAATAAAAATTAAATTATCTATTTTCAGTATTTTTAAATAGAAATTTATAAACCGCGCGAAGCGCGGATAATTTGCTAGTTACTAGTAAAGAAAGGCGAGAGAAATATTCCAGTCTTACACTATTGTGTATCTATTTCTAGGAGAAGTGCATCCTTCATCAAATCAGTCCTTAAAACTCACTGTCTGTGTTGTTCATGCAGACAGTTTTTCTTGAATCATCGAACTCTGCTTTCTCTCATCTGATTATAATGAAAACTCTAGCGACATCACTTATTAAACGACAATTACACAACCAAAAAATAAAAACAGACTATTTTGTGAAGGAAAATGCCAAGTACCTCAAAAATTTTCCAAAATGCTGATGTCATGTGACCTTGTGTCCACAAATAAAAATTTGACAAATGTCATGGCAACTCATTTGGTAAAATATTTGAGAAAACTTTGGGGGAACGTAGAACTACTCGTTTGTGAAAGTGTATGCTTTTTGGAGCACAATTGTGTGTGTATATTGAGGACTACGTATCCTTAATTGAAGCAGTCCCCAAAACTTACTGTGTTCATTTAGACAGTTTTTCTTTTACTACCAAACCCAGTCTTCTTATCTTATTTAACTGAACCCAACAGCTACAATCACTTTGAAACACATTGACATTCTACGGTATTATTAATTAAGAATCACAAAACAAACTAGTAAGACAGACTAATGTGAAAGTAATGGCTTCAGAAATATAGAAGTCACTTCAACTTCCTGGTCATGTTTACAACTGACATTACTGATTCCCACCCCAGCTTCCCGTAAAGCTACTTATCAGGGACAACGGAACCTCCAATACACATACACATTTTTTCAGCCGTTTGTCCTGTCATTTTTTTTTGGAAGTTATTAGTGCATATACCATCTTTGTTGCGCAATTTGCGTTCCTCAAATTTTCTGCTTTTATGTTTAATTGTTTATATTCATGTGTGCGAGTGTGTGTGCAATTCCTACTCGGGGGAAAGGAGGAGCATGGCACCTGTTGATATGTTTCTTTGCATATATCTACCGAACATGCATTAAGTTACAAATCTCTTAACAAACTGCAGCTCACTTGATAGCCAACATCCCTGACCACAAGACTTCCAGATGAACCTCACAAAAATTAGTAAAAATAAAACTTACACATTTTTAAGGATAGTTTGTAAGAACTCAAGCTCAGTGATTTTGGGGGGGGGGGGGGGGGGGACTTTAAAAAATGGCATGACACTATTTTTCTTTTTTCTTTTTGCTAAATGCCATGCCACTATTTACCCCTAAACAACTTGAGACTAGCAAAATGTATCTTTCCCTTGGTTCCCCTTTTATCTAATTTCAGGATACACCTAACTTGTAGAAACAAATTAGAGGATTGAAGTCTGTGCCCCAGTGACCTCAATAACATTATGGATCATTATCACTATAGCCTCCAAAAGTTATAATCTGTAAGAAACTTCAGTAAGCTATATTGTGTCAACTGAAGAAACAATATTCATTCATTACTGCAACTTCTAATCCTATAACATGATCTCTAGACAACTAACTGCAAAAAAAAAAGGACCAAAAAACATGCTCTGATTGTAACACAAGGTTTTCACATAATCAATCAATAAAAACATACATTTATCAGTCATTACGGTAAAAATCCCCCAGAAAATGAGTAACAAGAGAAAACCTTAGTGCATGGGGTTTGATGACAACTTCGACTCTACCGCTACGTCAATCTACAAGCTTGCCATTTTTGTACATGGTAAATTTAGAACAAAAAAACTCAGAAACCAACAGTATCTTCATTCGCACTTCTTATGTACTGGAACACTTAAAACTCTACAAGCAAGACACAAACTTCAGTCTATACAAGCCCCTAACCGCTGTTGGCGTCTGATTTGGAACTGGTGCAATAGTTGATCATAGCCAAAAATGCAGCATCGCCTGTCCATCAGTGAAATACATTAATTACAAAAAATTAGAAAGAGAAAAAAATCTACTTGCAGGTTTTCAGGGATTTCTGTAAAAAAAACAGCAGCAAGAATTTGAACAAGCAAAAGTATAATACCTCCTTTACAGAAGCCAAAGACAAATCATCCTGGGGAGCACGCTTCTTTGGTTTCAAACTTCTTATCTCGTACTGAATTGAGTTCAATTGCTCTTGAATTGAGTTTAACAACAACATTTCATCTTCCCGTCTACTACTGTGAGGTTCTTGTCTTGAGGTTGGGCTCATCTCAACAATCTCTGACGGCACATGAACATCGTTTTGCATTTCAGAAAAAGCTATAGTAGGGTGAACTATTGCCAAATGACAATCAACAGATACCCCGTCAGAAGGCTGACATACATTAATAGGCTTGCAGTTTTTAGCTAGGAGCATTTCACCCAAAGAGTCAGCTTGATCTTTCATGCAGAGTTTGATGGCCTCATTTGAAAAGAGTTTCTGAACTCCACATTTCTCACTAACTTGCGAAATCATTTTCCCCTCATCTTTAGCTTTGCATTCACTACTGATGCTCTCAGATGTTTGTGGAACTTCAAAAACATCATGAACAGACACAGAACAGGAATTTGCAGGGCCTCCGTATACAAGTGTATTACTTGGCTGCCTAAATTCATCTGCCTCATTAGTTACGTTTTCTTTCATGGTATCACATAACATGCTAATACTGCTGCCTAGAGAGATCTGTGAAGGAGACCTAGATCCATTCCCCAACTTTCTGTACTCTTCTCCTGCTATCTCTTTCACTTGCTCATCTAATATTCTTATCTGTTCCCAATAAGAATTTTTGTTTCCAATAGCAGAAACACCATACTGCTTGTCAGAACCCAAATTTTGATCACTAACTTCTTCACTTGTGTGCTCCTCCACCACACCTAGTGTACTCATGTCAGCCTCCAGACTTTCAGACCTCTCAATTTCAGCCCCACCCTTATTCTTCAAATACGAAAACTTAAAAGGAACCGGAGGGGCAGAATTCCTCCTCAAAATGTTTCGCGCACTAGTCTCCCCAATCAAACTCTCATTCCTTTGGACCAAATTTTCAGGAAATTTCAGCTCCCCAACTCCAGGATCATTACATCCAAGACTCAGTAGCTTGTACTTAAAAGCCTGCACTTGATAATCTAGAGAAGCAATTTCCATTTCCTTCTGATACATAATATCTTCGAAAATCTGTATCGATTCCTCCGCATAACACATTTTTTCCTCTGCCAATCTCTTATAGTGCTCCGCTTCCATTTTCACCGCAGCCTTTTCTCCTTGAAGGCGCAAGATCATTGACAATGCTTCACTAGCTGCAGTAGAAGAAGCTTCTCTTTCTTTATCTAACTCATTGTAAAGCTTCTGAAGTAGTAGTTGTTGAGAAGCAAGTGCTTCTTTAAGGGCTAACATACTTGTTTCTGACATTCTTGAAGGCATGCCACTCTCTGTCAGCACACATATCACCAAAAATGTTAATACTTAATTCTTGACAACTTTCTTAAAAAAAGTTAAATATAACAAATAACACAAGAATCACAATCATTAATTCAAGAACACAAATAAGAAATGTACAAATTAAAAAAAACATATATCAATTTAAGCAAGACTTGTTCTTGTATGTGGGTGTGGTGTGCGTGTGTGTGTGTGTGTGTGTGAGAGAGAGAGAGAGAGAGAGAGAGAGAGGAGGAGGGGAGAGAGAGGGAGGGGAGAGAGAGAGAGAGGGAGGGGAGAGAGAGGGGAGGGGAGAGGGAGAGGGGAGAGAGAGAGAGAGAGAGAGAGAGAGAGAGAGAGAGAGAGAGAGAGAGAGAGAGAGAGAGAGAGAGAGAGAGAGAGAGAGAGAGAGAGAGAGAGATTACCTGGCAACAGACAGGGAAGATACAAATTGTTGTCTCTATACGATCTAAATTCAGGTGGAAACAAAAGAACCCAAGAATCGAATTTTACACAACAAATAGCAGAAGCCCAATTCAAGAAACTTAAAATCTTGGGAAGCAAAGTTGAAAAAGGTTCCCGCTACAAGAATGACTTGATATGTTATATATGTTTCTCTGTAGATATACAGCAGGAAGACACGCTAGACGTCAAAAAGAAAACAGTTGATGTGTGTTTGTCTTGTACACAAAGAGAGTGGAGCAGTGATTTCCAAGATTCATATAGCCCTTAATTCTTCAGGTGCTACTATATTTATAACTCACAATCTGTGTACACGTTTTGCAATTTAGGAAAAATCTGTATCTCAGAAATGCACCACCCAACTTTTTTCTTCTTTTTCGCAGAATTTGAAAAATGATTCTTCATTTGACTTCTGCGTCCTTTTATTATTACATTACTTCTTAAATTATTTATAATATAACATTCAACAAAACATTTTCATTTTAATAAAATGCAATGTAAAATAATAAGGACGGTGATATTTGCACACCCTAAATTGATGGTTGTACACCCTAAATTGTTAAATTGATTAGATTACCCTTATTTTATCTCATAATGTCCATTTTGTTCTCTCGTTCAAGCATTTGCTCGATTAGAATCGTTTTTTTTATTTAATTTGATTCGTGCAAATTACATTGTGACTCTTTCATAATTTTTCTTATCTTATAATAAATTGTGAAACATGATCAAAGTTGATTTTTAAGAAAGACTTAATGAACAAATAAAGATGTGATATTAATTATGATAGAGAACATTAATTTTATTGGTGTGAAATAAAGAATAATACAAGTAAAAAATTGTAATTTTTTTTAAATCATAGCTACAGGAATTTTTAAAATCTTATACAATTAAAAATTGTGAATACAAATGATCACATCAAGACAATATGCTGATTTACTTTTTTTTAAGTTAAAAAATTCATTAATCAAAAGATATACACATCTATAAAAATAATAAAAATTAATTTTTTTTAATTATATGCTTGATTTACTTGAGTTTAACTCAAAGAATTATTTAGTGAAAATAAAGGAATAATAGAATGAAAATTTCAATACGGTGTTTCAATCAATTTTAATTTAAAATTTTAACATAATTTATTTAAACAAAATTTCTTTTGTATCCCGTAAAAACTTTGGGTGATTTAGCAAAAAAAAATAGTATCAGGTGTAATAGAATTTGACAAACAAGTTAAATGAAAGAGGAAGATTAAGGATATTATGGTCAAATACAATAAAAGGGTGTGCAACCATCAATTGAGGGTGTGCAAACATCAGCACTCAATAATAAAATGTTATAATTGATATTACATACTCCCTCCGTCTCATAATAATCTTCCCGTTTCATATGTCGGGACTGTTCATAACAAGAGACAAATTATGTCTAAACTATAAGATAAAATATAGTCACGAGTGATCTTGTTTGATTCGTATTTGTGAGTACTTTAATACAGTGAAATTTTTATATTTAATAATAATACGAAATTAAAGATATTAACGGTTAAAAGTGTGAATTAGCAAACGTATGTCCAATCAAAATGGGAAGAATTTTTTGGGACAAAGGAAGTATAGAGCAAGTATAAATATCTTTAAATTGTCATGTAAGTAATGGTGTTATAATCTAATGAAAGATTCCTAAAGTTATCCTCAGACTTTATATATATTTAATATCTTTTTAAAATGATATCATAAATTTTAATTTATTTTAACATCAAAATTCAATTTTTAATTTCAAAATATAGTAATGTTTATAAGTATTTTTTTTTTTGACAAACAAGGAATTGTATTAATTTGCAACAAACACATCACAGCCAGGACAAAACCCTGAGCTGACAAATACAATCTGGAAAGAAACAAATAAACGAACTAACCAAGTAGTCGTTTATGTTTGCAGACTGTTTTACATCATGAATTTTACAATAATTCTTCGAAATAAAAAAGATTAGAGTGGCTTCTCGATCAATCCAACCTGCACCAATCTTGAAACTAGTAATATTGCAAATGACCTTCACATACGCACCACCTGTAGCCCAATGTTCAGAAGCACCCCAGCTATCTACATGCCGAAAACCAGCTATAGACGTGCCGTAAGTACCCCAGCTATCTACATGCCGAAACCCAGCTATAGACATGCCGAAAGTGAAAAATCTCATAAAATGAACAAATTTTAGTTGTGAAAAGTAAGCTCTTGCAATATCCGACACCAGCTCAAATCTAATGCACGCATTATAGATCTCACCCAAAACCACATAAATCCTTTTCAAAGGAGCCAGGAACAAAACCCATACAAGCAACAAAACATACATTAACAACCCAAAAGGGAAGACACACGTCAAGAGACGAGACGAAAACCGAAATTCACCGACCTCGGAATAACACCGAATTTTGGAATGATGTTAAGGAGGAGAAATTGAATCTCAAGGTATTTTTTATTTTCGGAATCGGACTCAAAACCAAAATAGATCTGAGAAATAAATTCTAAGATTTTGGTTTTGGTTTGATTTTTATTGACACTGGAAAAGCAAAGAGGGGTAATAAAAGGTTGGGGAGATCGGAGGATGGATTGATGGGAGGAGCGGAGATGAAGAACTTAGCAGCAGATTTAGGGGGAAGGGGGAAGAGGGAGGCGGGAGGCGGAGAAAATAGCTGTGGAAGAAAATGAGGGATGAGGGAGGAGAGAGGCGGAGGGAGAAGAGAGGAGGGGGGGTCGGGGGCACTACCGTCGGCCGACTCTCGTAGGGACAGCTTGTGTTTTTTATGTTTATAAGTATTTTAGTCATTAATCCAAAAGTCGTTCTCCGGCTTATTCTGCCTGATAAACATATAGGAGGAAGCACAGCTATCCACTTATCTCAAGACTTGTTTGGCTGGCTTTAAAAACGACTTATGTTGGATAATTAAATAAAAGGGATGCGTATGCGTATGTAATAGAAGTATGTACTTGTTTCACAGATTAATTTAATTTTAGGGATGCGTATGCGTATGTAGTAGAAGTATGTACTTGTTTCACAGATTATTTTAATTTTTATAATTGGATTTATAGAAGTGTGGCAAAATAAATTTGTATCATAGTCATTTATTCTTTTATTATTTTTAAGCAAATTATATTATACTCATTTTTAATATATTAATATAATAGAGGGATAAATCTGTAAATTAATTAATAGTTTTTAAAGATTTTGTTGACCTATAATATAATGGAGTAATTTACTATTTTATTGTTTTTAAACAAATTAAATTATTCTCATTTTTAATACATTATCATAATAGAAGGATAAATATGTAATTTACTAAATAGCCTTAAAAGATCTTGTTATAATAATAAACTAGCATGACAGCCCGTACAAAGTACGGGCACCATTTAAATTCATAAAATATTGTTTTTTTGATTTTTTAAATAGACGATTTCTTTTTTTTTATTGAAAAAATGCAAATTCATTCCGTTAAATTAAAACAAGTCTATCCGGGACAAACCCCCAACCGACAATGCAATCAGGTTGATAAACAATAAACGAGCTAAGCAAATAGCCGCATTTTTCCAGACCGCTTAACACACTGAATCCATAGATTCTTGAAACTGAAAATGAATACAAAGGCTTCTCGAGTAATCCAGCCTACATCACTCCCGAAACTGGTAGCTTGACAATTGACCTTCACAATAGTTCCATGGCTGTTGCGGTGTTCAGGCGACTCAGTTGCAAAAACTGACCTATGAGGAACAAGAGTCCTCGAATAATGTACAACTATAATTTGTGAAAGGCGAGCACATGTGATCGCCACCGTTCCAAGCATACCCCAGCTATCTACATGTCGGGAACCAGGTATAAACATGCCGAAAGTAAGCATACCCCAGCTATCTACATGCCGGTAACCAGCTATAGACATGCTGAAAATATTAATAATGCAGTAAATCCAGATCTCCCAAAATTCCATCCGAATCATTCTCATTGATAACACCACAAAAACATAACTACCACAAATATAATAACGCATAACAACCCAAAAAATTGGGTACTAAAACACACGCCAAAAGGCGAGACTGGAAGCAAAATCGAACCTTATTGAAACAATGAAGAACGGATTCGAGGATTAAACTCGATTTTATTGAAGCAAAGAAGGGGGAGGTGGGTGGTGAGGGAGGAGGGAAGGACGGAGACAAGGTGGGGGGACGACGGGGAGGAAGACGGCAGGGGGAAGGGGAAGGGGAAGGGGGAGGAGGGAGGGACGGAGAAAAGGTGGGGGACGGCGGCTACTACTTTAGTCGACTCTCATTAGAGAATAGACGATTTCTAATTTTTGAAGCACTATACGTCATTGTGTGGTATTTTTATGGACATTAGTAATAACTCAAATTTCTTACCTGAATTTCATATATGAACATAACAATACAATCACGTATAACAATTTAAAAAACATAACTTGGAATGATTGAACAATACGTAATTTAAAAATCTAATCATGAGTCAGACTCATTTGTTTATATATATACAAATGTTAAATAAGATCATCTCCAGATATGAGAATCGAAAACTAATGATGGCCACACATTTAAATCTAATTTATATCTCAATCTCTACCCACATCCACTCCTATGACCTTTCCATTTTCGGCGACCTTAGATACCATCACTTGCTTTACACTGTCGTTATCACCACCTCATTCCATTTGTCATCTTCGTTCATGATATACACACACATATATATATAATGTGTGTGAGTGGATGAGAGAGAGGGAGTGTGTATATAAACCATCATCACTCTGCGATTTTTTATTGTCACCAAATCAACCACCACTCCGAAAGTAACTTATGAACATGTTTGTCACGAATTCCAGTCACATTCCTGATCACACCTCCACTAATTCATTCATCAATCTCTCAATAGATTTTAGTTTGTAACATCGATCGATGACATTTTTACTCACTTTACTACCATTAATACCATTACCCAAAGTTTCGAACATTTATACAATTCCAATTCTGGAATATTCTTGTAATTTGCGTTTAATTTTTTTAATGATTTACGTTTAAGTTTTGGTAACTTTAGCTGGATTTTTAGTGATTTTGCTTTGATATTGGTGATTTTGGTGGTGTAAGCGGTGGTGTTCATGTTATTACAGACAAAATTCTGGTAATTTTGGTAGTGGTGCATGTCGTGGTCGTGGTGGCGTGGCAGTGGTCATGTAACAATGATTTAATATTCTTGTAATTTATATTAAAATTAGCTAAAATTTTGGTTTGTATTCATGTACATTGTGATATATTATCTACTAAGTATCATATCTCAATAATACAGTTAGACGTTTTAAATCTATTATTTTTAAAAGTGTATCTATAATTTATTTTTTAATTAATATTGTTTACCTAACTATGTGTTTTATCTAAATATTTAAATAATAATTAATGTGAAGTTCAAATCTCATCTGCAATAATTTTTGTTTTGTTTTGCTTAAATTATCTTTTTCTAATCTATCAAAATATTTTACTCAATAGTAAAGAGTGGGGTGTAATCGATTCGAGTCAAACACTGCCACACTCGAGCTCAAACTCGGCTAAAAAGTTTTGTCAAGCTTGAACTCGAGCTCAATTGGTCCTTTAATTTTAACCTCGAAACTTGACTCATAAAGCCTGAAATCTCGAATCAATTTAACCTATTTTGAAAAAATTTTGAATGTAAAAGGTTCGACTCGGGTTCAACTCGATAAAATATATGAATTATATAAAAAATTGAATATTTACATAAACATATATTAATAATATTAAAAAAATTAAATATTAAGAGTTCGATTAGTCTCGCGAACCTCAAACATGAACTTTGCTTGGTAAAGTACTTGAATAGCTAAATTCGAATTTAACTCGAATACTATCAAACTGAATTCGAAAATTTTATTAGCTTAGATCTAGTAACTTGAAAGTTTTAATTGAACATATTTCCAAAAAAAATTGAATATGAACAATCCGGCTCGGGTTTGATTATAAAATTTATGAATGAGTAAATGTATTGAGCACTGTAATAAATGAGTTCTTGGTGTATGTAGTTAATGAGTTATAAAAAGGTTTCTAAAAATTGTTTTGGTGTAGTGGTTGGAGAGGTGATAATAATTCCTACTTGATATAGAGGTCATAGGTTCAATTATCATGACAAATATTTTTTTATTATTAATATGATGAAAGGGCAAATTAGTAAATTACTAAATAAACTTGAAAGGGTTTGTTGGCCTATAATATATATAATGGATTTTTAAAATTGAATTTATAGAAATCTTGCAAAATAATTTGTACAATAGTAGTTTACTATTTTATTGTTTTTAATCAAATTAAATTATACTCATATATTAGTAACAAACTTATCTAAATTGATAATAATTTATAATCGATTGATAAGTCTGTCTAAACTGATAAAATAATAAAAGGAATATGTTGTTTCCCAACAATACAACATAAGATCGAAGATGGGTTGAATACAATTTTAACAAAATTTCGAATTCTTTATAAATTAGTAATTTGTAAATGAACAGAACTATAAAAAATAAAATATAAATATTCAACAATATTTAAAATTTCAAGTGGAGTAGTATGACTGGAATATATATATATATATATATATATATATATATATATAAAAAGAGAGAGAGAGAGAGAGAGAGATAGAGAGAGAGAAAAATGGTCCTACAGTTAACTGTAGGGAATTTCATAAAGTTAAGCTATCAAAACTACGTAGTTTTGATGAATTTTTTTATTTATTTAGAAGGGCCCCGCAGGGGCATTATTGATTGTGCATACGTGTCACAATCTTAATGGTTAACTTTAGGAGAATTTCCTAAAGTTAACTATAGGAACATATTACCCATATATATATATATATATATATATATATATATATATATATATATATATATATATATATATATATTGAAAAAATAGTCTGTGTTTGAATAACACAGCTCAGTTTCAGTGTTTTTTTAACTGTTCTAGCAAATGCACCTGTCTTTGATAGCATTTACTTTACTTTAAAAATATCATCCAATTTACTCGTATAAAAAATAAATGTTTCTTCTTGTTCGAAGTCTCCATTTTCCAACTTCTATGTACTTTAAGATTTTATCAAACCATGTGATTTGTCAGCCATGATAAGTTCATCTTCGAGGTCTCCATTTTCCGACTTCTATGTACTTTAAGATTCTGTCATCATTTTCATTTATGCAGAATTACAAAACACAACCTATTTATAATTCCTATTTTGTATATCTGTTGATAGTTAACATGGCTCATAAAATCTATCGTCTATACTCTCAACTGATACTTATCCGTTGAGTCTCTCAGTAGATAACAAGTTTACTTATACAAAATATGTTTTAGGTATCTTAAATTATCATAAAAAACAACATAATTCCTAACAGAATATGACATGGTTAAAAATAGGGAATTTATCTATACAATAATTATTTCTCCATTTTTACACTTTCAATGTATAATGAAAAATCAAATTTATTGTGATAAAATAATATAATAATTATAATAATAATTTATATAAATATTATTATTGAACTTGATATATTATACAATTGCTCTAAATTATTTTATTAATTTATTATGATATTAAATACACCATAGAAGTGTTGAATTTATTCTTCTTATTATAATTGTGCTTTCCAACACTGTTCATGGGATATCAAAATATTTTGGTAGATATTAAATAAAGAGTTGGATGATGTATTTAATTTATATTTTAAAGAATTGATAAAAGTTAATGAATTTTAAGAAATTATTATTGATTTAAATTTTATGCGAATTTTTTGATATTTAATTTGGTAGAATCTTGTAGATTTAAATAAAATTTCAAACAAATCCTTCAAATTCTCATTAATACACAAAAAAATACACCAGCAAAAAATATCATGAATTTTAAATCTTGAAATGATCTAAAATACACTAGCAAATCTTTTTAAATCATCAATTTTATCATATACAAAAAAATTCGTGGAATTTTGGATACCAATACATTTTTTTGTAAATTCATATTGAATACCACCATATTATAATAAACATTTTAAAATTCAAATTGAATACACAAATTGAATACTTCAGATTTTAAACGATTTTTTAAAATTCTTATTAATACCATCAAATTTTATAAAACTTTTCAAAATTTTTGTTGAATACACTAAGTCTTTATAATCCAAAAAAGTCTTTAAAATCTAGATTAAATGCCTTTTACTACTCACTTCTAAAATTTTCTCGAGAACATTAAAGCTATAAATCATTTTTCATGTTGTTGTAACATCTTGCAAAATAAATAAATTTTTAATTTGTGAAAATATTATTTGACTGTATTTCATATTTTTTTACGGATAATAATGAATCTGTGTTTGTTACTATTGAGTAAAGATTCTTAAGAAGGACGGTCTAGTAGACGAAATTTTGAAATGGTATATGCATTTTCAAAATAATACTAAATACAATAATAAAATTAAAAATAAAATTATCAAGATTCTTAATGTATCAGATATGATGGTTAGTAGAGCTGGCAATTCGTTCGTTTCGTATACTTTCGTGTCGTGTACTTTCGTGTTTCGTGTACGTAATGCCAAATCCAAAACCGATCCGTTAAGGATTCGTTTCGTTTCGTGTTCGTGTACCTTTATTTCGTGTACATTTCGTGTCGTGTTTCGTGTAATTTATGAATAAAATTAAAAATATTTAAATAATAAATTTTTACTAGTCGAGTCTTAAGTCAATATGTCATAAAGAATCAAGTGTGCTCAAGTTTGCTCAAATCTTGTGAAACTAAAGTTTGAAACTATTTTGGAATTATCATATGTAAAAATTGTATATAAAATATTATTTTAAAATATGTATTCATATAATTTATATAAAATTATTTAAATATTTATTTATTTCGTGTATTTTCGTTTCGTGTCGTGTATCCAAAGGTAAACCCAAAACCGACACTAAATTCATCCGTGTAATTTCGTGTTCGTGTACTTTCGTGTTCGTGTACCGCAAAGGTCAACCCAAACCCGTAATTTTCGTGTCGTTTTCGTGTCGTGTTTTCGTGTCGTGTACGAAATTGCCGGCTCTAATGGTTAGACTAAATTTTGAGAGTCTTTATGGACTTATTTTCGGATAAAAATTTTATATTTTGATAAAAACGTTTTATACAAGTATTTAATGTATATTTGAGATTTTATAAGTTGCAAAAAAAGTTAACTTTTTTCAGAAAAAAATTAGGAATTTCTAACTTTTTCTTAAAATAAATTTGACTTATTCTGAAAATAAGTTTCCCAAACATGTGAGTGTATAAGGATATAGCCGAAGATTTATTCATGATAATTAATCATCATGACATATTATTAATATGTGACCGTGTGGGGCCTTGAACTTGATAACATCTTAAAAAGTAGGATTTTGCTTTTTTGTAACGGCTATGGTATGGTGTTGGGTCAAATATTTACCGGCCATTTCCACCACGGGTGTCTCCTTTCTAGTAGTTTATTTTATTCTTTTGCATTCGTTATGAAGAGCATTTTCAATAGAAATTGTTTGGAGATTGTTAAATCTTAAGTAGCATAACATCCTTAGTTGGAATTTATTGAAGTTATATAGTTGTTAATAAATTGTTAATTAAAGGTGTCAAAAATTAATAATTTCCTATTATAATTGAAAACACATATAAATATTCAAACGTGGACCTGGATCCATGGGTTCTGGCCCCTCCTAGGTTGAGGAAATTTAAAAAAATCTATGTATGTCCTACTCCCTCCGTCTCTTAATGTTCTTCTCGTTTGATATGTCGGCACTCTTCATAACAAGAGACAAATTACTAATTTACGTCTAATCTATAAAACCAAATATAGTCATGAATGATTTTGTTGGATTCGTATTTATGAGTACTTTAATACAGTGAAGCTTTTATATTTAATACTAATACGAAATTAAAGATATTAACGATTAAAAGTGTGCATTGACAAACGTGTCCAAGGAAAATGAGAAGAGTTTTTTGAGACGGAGGGAGTATCATTTACTTATCCCTGACCCCTCCATGGTTTATTTATCTTTTTTTATATCCATTTTTGTATGATTTAGTGGAAAATATCTATTTTTTGCATGATTTAGTGAAATTTTTTCATTTTTTGCACGATTTAGTGGGAAAACGCGTGGTTCGAATTTTTTAAGAATTTTTGGACCCTCCTCATTATGTTCTAGGTCCTGTATAGTTCTATTCAATTTTATATCTTTTATATTATTATCATTTTTCTAAAATTCATATATGAAACCATATTAATAACTTTCAAAGTTGTCGAATAAATTTTTAACAAATGTTGCTAATAATGAGATGGATGAGAAAAAAGATTAAAATGTAATATATCATATATATGTGATGTATTAGAGATTGACAATTATTTAAATAATCTTTATTGAATATGTTCTAATTAGCTGGCCCTTTTTTTCATTCATTTTATCTTTATCAATCATCATCAAATATATAAAACCGTATTTAATAATCTATGTATTATATATTGCTAAATAACATATTTCTCAATTTCAGTATCTAATCTAGATAGAATTTTGGATTTAATTTAGTTTATTAAAAAATTCGTCTTTCAAATTTTGCAACTGTATTTAAATTATATGTGAGCCATGCATTTATTTTGACCCATATTTAATTGTGATACATTTGAATTTTTAATAATTATTACTATCGTTGTTTATAATAATTTAAAAATAAAAATTTCTAAACGATATCGTGACACATATATTTTGAAATTTATTTGTATCTTCCTAAAAGTTACACCTGAAACAAGACCAACACAAATACATTCGGAGACAATTAAAAATGTGGAGAAGCAGAGAGAATTTTCATGCTTCATTATTTCTTTCAGATATCATTGAGATTGTTCCTGTATTTAATCAAGCAGACATACTCTTGTCAGGTCGAAAATGATGCTGTTGTGGCACTGGCCATGCTGAAAGTTTACCTAATATTCTTGCTTTGTGATGAAAATCCATCAGAATATACTTAATTGTATCCGAAAATTATAAATGTTCAGTACCACACTGGTGTGGTGTGTATTCTCATGAATCCAGTACCAGTAGGTCTACTTGTTCGATTAACGAATACAAGCCTGCTTAATGGTTCTTACTGGAATCATTATCCTGAAATTTTGTCTAGCTAGCGACAGTCAAGTGTTCAGAAACTATTATACTTGGGCCTGCCTGCCAAGGCTCACACATAGGTCCCAACTCCGAATGCTAGAGGAACGAAAATTATTTCCGAACCAATGGATACCAGATCCGAACACTTTGAACACATGCTATAGATTCTTCTTCATCAAGTTGGTGTTTCCAATTTCCATGGGATTCAAGATTATTAGCTTTGCGTTCTCAGAATCATTCTTTTATTTGGCTGGTTCATTTTGGTAAATTGCTATGGCCTGCAGGCTGCATCAATAATATTTCAGAAGCGTGCTGATTCCATGGCGTGGTTGGTTGGTTGCTTCAAGTGCCTTAAAAATGTTGGATGTCTTGGAAGCATTAGTAATCAAGTAGACTGCAAACTGTATGTTACTTGCATGTATGTCTAAATCATTGATCACCACAATAGCTTTGGAAATTTTGTCCAGGACGACTTATATTCCACAAATATATTTAGTCAATTTCCAAGTTTTTTTTAACTCAAATTTCAATCATGTACTTGCTATTTGCTAGGTTATGACTTATAAAAATTACCTTAAATTTCTTATACATACTTTTTGGAGTAATTTAATCATCCAAGTTAGAATTGTTAGTGAGCCAAAATATTTATACAATAAGCAGTTTAATATTTGACCCGGTTTTACAAAAGCGAACTTGATCATATGTGATGAGCATGCTCCTAAGTCCTAAATGATCTCATGATTAAAATATACTAGCATGTGTATTATTATCATGAATTAATAAAATAATTATTTGATTTAATCTAAAATTTAAATTTATTTTAAGAAATTTTATTATTAATTTTAATTTTACATAAGTTCCATACTTAACTTCATGACATAAATAAATATCATTAATTTAACGTTATTTTTAAATTTATTATTAAATATCTTAAGAATTCAATAGATATTTTTAAAAAATTATTTAGTATAACCTAAAATCGTAAAAATAAGTGTGTGTGGTTGATGATTCTAATCGGGATATAATTGAAAACGTTTATAATTCTATAAAACATGTGATTTTTTATTTTCAAAAAATTATATACAATAGTTTAACTGCATTTGGAACTAAGATGTGCTCATGTTTAGAATATTATTTTAATAGTATATATTATATATATAATATATATTTTATGCATAATTTACAAATTCTAATCGAATACCTATAAATCCGAGTACTACGAAATTATTTGAACTACTCTACATAAATATTTATATAACTGAATATTAGTGTGGCGAAATTCAACCCGATATTCGTTTAAATTATAAAACAAGATTCGAATTCATATTTTTCTTATACAAATACTAATTATATTTGTTATTAACGAATTGAATCCGAATTCAAACTCAAATTAGTCGAATTCGTTTCAACCCTATGTAACCCTGTAAATCGTAATTAGGCTTCTCACAGTTTCCGGATAATTTTTAAGCATTCCTGAATGGACAGTGGACTTAAAACAGAGTGCCGGATTTGCTCAAATGGGGCAGCAGAAATGAAATAGAAAGGCCGTATGCTGATAACAGACGCATGAATAACGGCCCACTTTAATCCATTCCAAAACAACACCTTGCAGCTTGTACAGTTGTAATGAGAATTGGAGTATTAATTAAGTAATTTATTGAGTTAAATATCAAATTGGTCAGTGACAAACTTGACATATCTCAAATACCCAATTAATAAATTCGGGGTCTCATATAAAATATTTTTATAGACATAAATATCAAATAAATACCTCTATATATACACGGGAAGTAAAAGCAATTTTTCATCGAATTCTACACATTTTTCATAAATGCTACTGTAACCAAATTAAAGGTTATGAATTCTGGTATTTTTGATAATATATTTAGATTTTAAAAAATTTATTACCTATTTAATTTTAATTAAATCAAAGAAAATAACTATAAAATTAAAAATAGATAGTATAAAAATTTCTTATAACTTAAATATATTATCAGAAATACTAGAATTATTAACTTTTAGTTTAGTTATGGTAGCATTCAAGAAAAAAGTGTAGAACTTAATGAATAATTATTTTTACTTTCCGAGAATATTTTAAAAGTATCCGTATGATATTTTAAAGGTATCCCCGAAAATGGTAAAAACATAAAAATTTTATATAAGTTTAACGAAAAGGCATTTTTGCGGATAAAATAAACACATTTCTACTCTTTTTTTTTAATGTTTTTTTTTTTTGCTTTATTTACTAATTCTACCAACGTATATAAAGAAAAAAAAAATTAGGAATTTTTGTTTATAAATATAGTTTTTTATGTCTTTAAAAATTGTACAAAATTAATAATTTTTTAGTTTAATATAAATTTATTTTAAGTTCACTTTTAAATTTAAATTTTATTTATAATAGCATGATATAATCGTATTTTAACATCATTAATGGCGTGAAAATGCTATTTTTACAAACCAAAATTCATTTTTTTTCTTTAATAGTTAAATCTTCCGGGTCCTTTGTATAAAGATTGAGGAAAGTTATTTTATTTCCTTGATAGAACTATGTATATATACAGATGGAGTCAAGCAAGATTACTTGTTACATGATTCTAGCTGACTAAATATGAAAACTACAATGCATATACAACTATCATATCATTCCTTGATTATGTCACTATTGTTGATTTGATTTATTATTGTGAGCATGATTTCGGTGATCTGATATATCCTTAATACGCCCCCGCAAGATGGACGATCGAGGAACAAGTCCGATCTTGGAAATTAAAGAATGGAAACGTGAGGCAAGCAATGGTTTAGTAAGAACATTTGCGAGTTGATCATCACCGGAAATATGAGTAACACGAACTGATCCCAAGTTGACTTGTTCACGCACAAAGTGAAAAGCTAATGCCAGGTGCTTCATATGTGAATGGAACACAAGATTAGCCGAATAGTGTGTATCACCCAAGTTATCATAGTAAATTGGTGGAGTTTGCTCTAAATTATAACCAAGCTCAAGCAATAAAGATTTTAACCACAGTACTTCACCTGTAGTATCAGCTACTGCGCGAAATTCAGCTTCAATGGATGATCTAGCTAAAGCTTTTTGCTTTTTAGCAATCCATGAAATAGGATTGCAACCAAGATAAGTAATGTAGCCTGTTGTAGAAATGTATTGATCTTTGTCACCTGCCCAATCTGCATCAGTGAATGCGTGAAGTTGTAAAGGGGAGTTGTATCTAAATAAAAGACCATGATGAGAAGTACCATTTAAATAGCGGAGTAACCGTTTAAGAGCATGCCGATGATAATCTGTAGGACATTGCATAAATTGAGACAACTTGTTAACCGAAAAGGCCACATCAGGTCGATTAAGAGAGAGATACTGAAGGGAACCAACAATTGCACGATATTCAGTTGAAGAGGAAAGAGGTGTGACTCCAGTGAGAGTAAGTGAAGGAGTAAGAGTCATAGGGGTGTTGTTAGGCTTTGCCCCAATCATATTCGAGCGAGTGAGAATGTCAGTTATATATTTTGTTTGATTTAAAAACAAACCAGTAGGTGTCGACACCACTTCAACACCAAGAAAGTAAGAGAGAGGACCGAGGTCCTTCAGAGAGAACCGCACAGAGAGAGTAGTGATAAATTTATTAAGATGCGGAAGAGATGGACCAGTGATGATAATATCATCGACATATATTAGGAGGTATAGTGTTGGAGCCCTTTTTGTAAAGAAAGAGTGATGGATCCGAAATTGAGATTGTGAATCCAAAATTCAGTAAAAAGGCTTTTAGTTCATTATACCAGCACGAGGAGCCTGTTTTAAACCATAGATAGCTTTTATCAATTTGCAAACATAGTTAGGATAATTGGGATTAATGAACCCGGGTGGTTGAGACATATAAACATCTTCCGTAAGAGTACCTTGTAAGAAGGCATTGTTAATATCAAGTTGTCTCAGAGACCAACCATTAGATACTGCAAGAGAGAGAATGAGCCTAAGAGTTGCAGGTTTGATAACCAGACTAAAAGTGTCTGAATAGTCAATCCCGGGCCTTTGATGAAAATCTTTCGCAACTAATCGAGATTTTAATCGTTTTACAGAACCATCAGCATTGTATTTCACTCTATGAACCCATTTGCACCCAACAATATTTTGTGAAGAAAGAGGAGGGACTAGACACCATGTATTATTTCGAGTAAGGGTAGCAAATTCATCACTCATAGCTTGGCGCCATTGAGGATGTTTCAAAGCTTCAGAAATAGTACGAGGTTCACTAGGTTGAGAGGAGAGAGCGAGATGCATGTTATATTTTGGATTGGGTTTTCAAATTTTATTTTGAAGCCGAGTGACTATGGTACGTGTGGGTGGTGGAGGTGGGTGATGAGGAGATGAGGGTGGTGATATAGAAGGTGGAGATGGAGATAAAGAGATGTTGTTTGACATTAAGGGTGAGGTCGGTTGGTTAGGCTCTACACTGTTTAAGGACGTATAAGATGATGAAGAGGAAGAGACTGTATGATTAGAATTAGGAGGGATAAGATGAGGAGATTGTATAATAGGTAAGATAAGTGGACACCAGGTATCTAGATTAACATTTTGTGGAGGAGAGGTGGAAAGTGATAATGCCATGAAAGGAAATTCATTTTCAACGACATGACGAGATGTGTAAACCTTGTTAGTTTTGGGTTCAAGACAATGATATGCACTTTATGAAGCTGAATATCCCACAAATATACAAGCTTGTGAACGGGATTCAAGTTTATGGTGAGTGTATGGTCGAAACCATGGGTAACAAAGACATCCAAAACTCCGTAATTTTGTGTAGTTTGGTGGCTTGTTAAAGAGTTTAAGATAAAGAGATTGATTCTGCAAAGTTGGTGTAGGAAGCCGATTGATAAGATAAGCAGCAGTGGTAAAGGCAAGAGGCCAGTAGCTCGTAGGCATGTTGGCAAAAGAGAGAAGAGTAAGGCCGGTTTCCACTATATGACGGTGCCTACGTTCAGCATAACCATTATGTTCAGGTGTATGGGGCGGGGATGTTAAGTGAGAGATGCCATTAAGTGAGAGATACGGTGTAAGTTTTTGATATTCACCACCATTGTCAGAAAAGAATTGTTTTATTTTCTGATTAAAAAAAATTTCCACTATAGCACGAAATCGAAGAAAAGTGGGATAAGTGTCAGATTTTCGCTTCAAAGGATAAAACAAAATATATTTTGTATAATGATCTACAAAGATTATGTAATATTTGTTGTTGTCAAATGAAAGAATGGGAGAAGTCCACACATCAGAAAATATTAAGTCAAGAGGAGCATTAGAAGTAAAGGTAGAATGAGAGAATGGAAGTTTATGACTTTTATTAATATTGTATGAATTACATGGTAAAATGGAAACATTGGAAATTTGAGACGGAAAAACAGTAGATAAATTCTTGATAATAGAGCTGGAAGGATGGCCTAGACGGTGGTGCCAGTTATGCGTGAATACTTTTATTGTAGAGTTAACAGTTGGAGAGGAAGGACACCACTCATATACGCCCTGTTTAGTGGGACCCTGAAGGATAATTTTCCCCGTAAAAAGCTCATTTGCACAAAAAGAAGAAGGCAAGAATTCAATAAGAGCATTATTATCTTTGCAGAATTGAGATATAGAAATAATGTTGCGAGATATATATGGAACATGTAAAACATTAGAGAAATTAAAAATTTTAGATGAGGTGGAGAGTTTGAAAGAACCAGTATAAGAAATTGGAAGCGAGGATCCATCACCAATTACAAGTTCATCGGTGCCATCATAAGGAGCATGAAGAGCCAGGTTATTTAAATCATTTGTGACATGGTGTGATGCTCCACTGTCCAACAGCCAAGTTGAGGAGGGCGCAAAGGTGGTGGTTGCCACATGTGCTTGTGGAGCCTGATTTCCAGTGGGAGGAACACGAGACTATCGGTTGGAGCGATTGCTAGGAGAAGTAGTTTGTCCAGATGGAAAAGTGATATTAGGAAATAGTTGTTTAAAAACTGGGCATTGAGATGCATAATGACCTCGAGTGCGACACCACTGATAAGTGCCTTCATATTTGCGAGGGAAACGTAATAATGAAGAACCAGGTTGAGGAGTAGGAAGTAAGCCATTATTCATAGGGCGAGAGTTACGATTCTGGTTGAAGAATCCAGTTTGAGCTGCATGGATGGTAGCTGAGAAGGATGAGTTATTAGCAGTCTGTTGATTTTTGATAGTGAGTTCGAGATTAATAAGTTTCTCATGTAGCTCCTCAAAAAGAATGGGTGTGTCTCAAGCATTCACAGCATCAATGATTTGCTTAAAGACTTCATAATCAAGACCTTTGAGAACTTTTTCAATAATGTCCTCGGAATTTGTAGGTTTTCCAAGAAGTGCTAATTGGTCGGTGCAAGCTTTGATGGATTGCATGTATTCAGTAATGGATTGAATAGGAGACTTAATAATGTTGCTGAGTCGATCCTTGAGTTGGTTGATTTGACCACGAGACGGATTAGCATAGGTTGATGTAAGAATTTTCCAGGCAGAACGAGATGTTGATGCTTGAGAGATGAGAGGAACCAGAGTGGGAGTAAGTGTGCCAACAAGTGCACCAAAAATGTGTTTGTCTTGACGAACCAGTGGTGATAGTGGGGGGAGGACAGGCAACACTGCCATCAATGAATTTGTACAGGTCAAAAGCTATGAGAATAAACTCAATTTGTGTTTTCCATGCAAGATAATTTGTGGGTGAAAGCTTGATATAATTGTTAAAGGTGATAACGGTGAGAGGTTTGGATGGTTCATAAATATTAGGAATAATAGATGTCAGATCACCATTGTCAGCCATGATGATGAAGTGAGTTGAAAAGAAAAGAAGATGGAGAGGATCGGTTGAGGCTCTGATACCATATAAAGATTGAGGAAAGTTATTTTATTTCCTTGATAGAACTATGTATATATACAGATGGAGTCAAGCAAGATTACAGCTTGTTACATGATTCTAGCAGACATGATTCTAGCTGACTAAATATGGAAACTACAAAACATATACAACTATCATATCATTCCTTGATTCTGTCACTATTGTTGATTTGATTTATTATTGTGAGCATGATTTCGGTGATATGATATTAGGGATGGCAAAAATACCCGACCCGATGGATACCCGATCCGATCCGTTTGGATCTACCCAAACCCGATTTTTTGGATTTGGATTTGGATCTTATTTTTGGACCCAAAAGAGTTTGGATCTGGATTTGGATCTTAGGTGTCCCGATCCGATACCCGACCCGAAACCCGAAATCCGATCCAAACCCGATCCGAACCCGAAACCCGATTAAAAACCCGATATATATATATATATATATATATATATATATATATATATATATATATATATATACACTTAATCTAATTATTGTTTATTATATCATTTTATTATTAATATTTACAATTAATAAAATAATCAATTTTTCTTTTAATTATAATATTTTAGTAATTCGGGTTCGGGTCTCGGATCTCGGGTAAAATCCAAACATTCGGGTTTCGGGTAAAATCCGATCCGATCCGAAATCCGTTGGATCCGGGTCCGGGTCTTAGTTTTCGGGTATTTTTCGGGTCCGGGTCCTGTCAAAAAAATCGGGTATGGATCTGGATATTGAATAACCCGACCCGACCCGACCCGTTGCCATCTCTATCTGATATATCCTTAATACTTTGATTGCTTGGCCAGGAGATAACAATTTCAATGAAGCCTATATTATGATAGCATTTGTAAATAAAGCTAAAAAATTTAAAAAAATTGTATAAAAATATGTATCTTTTATATGTGAAATAGATTTTTCGTTAAACTTATGTAAAATTTATATTTTTCTACCATATTCAGGAGCCTAAAAATCATATCTCTATAACTTATATTTTCATTTTTTTTATGTAAAAATATTGTGATCAAACTTTTGCATGAAATAAAAAAGATAAAATAATTGATGTCAAAATATATTTCTTTGGCCATTCAAATAGCATGTATGCAATTAAAATATTGAAAATTAATAATGAACTTAGAATGAACTTATATTAGAATTAAAATTTAAAAATTTCTATACCATTTTCAGCGGCATAAAAATGCTATTTTAATCAAACAAAATTCTGATTTTTTTCTTTTTTAATTAAAATTGGGCTTTTTTGAAAAATACCTAATGATTTTAATTTTTTTGCAAAAATAATATTATTTTAAAGTTTTTTTGCAAAAATACGGAATGTTTGAAAAAATTGCAAAAATACGGCATGCAACTACAATCAACCAGATGCAATTTTTTTGACAACTTAGTAAATCTGAAAGCAACTCAAATCAACTAATTGCAACTTAATTATTTCAAGTGGATAGGGAACCTCAGATGTATCTCAGGTAAATTACCTGAGATATATGAGATTTATATGTAAACATAAGATGGGCAATTTTGTAAAATCAAACATTTTTAATTAGCCCTGCGGGCCCATTCATATTTAGATTATATTTTGTACATATCTTAGGAAAAGTTTCCTGAGATCAATCTCAGGATCCTTTTTCTCTTATTTCAACACAAATGCACCAAAATAAACCAAATGCAACACCCAAATCCACTGAAATCATCCGAAATCAACCAAACGCAACTTCATCCAACATCAACCAAAATTTAAAACAAAATCCCCAAATCCAAAAGCAAATATATTTGCAAACACAAATCAATCAATTATACTTCATCTTTTACATTCATCAAATCGGTAAATAACAGCATCCATTCATCAAATCAATTAAGAAATTTAATCGGATGATTGGAACAGATCGGAGAATATTCTGCCTCTTCTTGCTTGTCGTCGTCTTGCGGCCCCGATATGAAGGAGTTGGTAGTCGACAATGAAACGAGAAAAGTACTGAAAAATATATCGGAGAACAATAAGAACACGGCTGAGAGAGAGAGAGAGAGAGAGAGAGAGAGAAGAAAATAGAACAGATGAGTGAGAAGACGAAAGAGAAGATAGAGAGTGAATAATAGGATTGAGTGGGGTGGTTAGCTCGATGTACGTATTTTTGCAAATTAATTTCACTTAATTCAAATGAACCCGTAAATATACAATAAAACCATTGAGATGGTATTTTTGCAAAAAGACACTCTAACTATGATATTTTTGACATATAACCTAAAATATTATGGTAGCATTTGAAAACCAAACTAAAAAACAAAAAAAAAAAATTCGTGTAGAAATATGTTTATTTTATCCATGAAAATGGTTCTTCGTTAAACTTATATAAAATTTGTGAGTCTAAAACTCGTATCTCTGTAATTTATTTTTTCAATTTTGTTGTGTGTAAAAGTATTGTGATCAAACTTGTGCATGAAATAAAAAAAATAAAAATAATTGATGTCAAAATATATTGTTTTGATCCTTCAAATAGCATGTTCGCAATTTAAAGATTGAAATTTAAAATGAACTTAATTAAACTTAAAATTTTTAAATTTAACACCATTTTTAGGGGCATGAAAATGCTATTTTTATAAATCAAAATTCAGATTTTTTTCCTTTAATAGTTAAATATTGCAATAGCATTTGTAAACAAAACTAAAAAACAAAAAAAATGGTATAAAAATACCTTTCTTTTATCTGTGAAAAGAATCTTCGTGAAACTTTTATAGAATTTGTACTTTTCTACTATTCTTAGGTGCTTAAAATTCATATCTTTATAATTTAATTGTTTTCAAAAATAATTTGGTGTAAAAGTATTGTGATCAAAGTTGTGCATAAAACAAAAATGATAAAAATAATTGATGTCAAAATATATTTTTTGGCATGTTTGCAATTTAAATTTAAAATTTAAAAATTACCTTAAAATTGAATTTAAAATTAAAAATTATAAATTTAATATCACTTTCAGGGGCATGAAAATGCTATTTTCATAAGGCAAAATTCAATTTTTTTTCCTTTTATAGTTAAATATTTTGGTAGCATTTGTAAGCAAAGTTAAAAGACAAAAAAAAATTGTGTAACAAAATGTTTCTTTTATCCGTGAAAATGACTCTTTTGTTAAACTTATATAAATTTGTATTTTTCTACCATTTTTAGGGGCCTAAAAGTCATATTTCTATAAAAAAAATTAAAAGCATTGTGATCAAACTTGAAACAAAGGATAGAAATAATGGATGTCAAATTTTTTTTGACCCTTGAAATAACATTTTTGTAAGTGTAAATTGAAAACTGTAAGAAAAAAAAATTAATAAAAGAGGGTGATCATTAGAAATGTTAAATTTTAAAGGGGTGGAGGTTAGGAAGCGATTTCAAGTAACAAACTTAATCTCAGACGCCACTATACCAATTTTGAAAGATTGGACATAATTATACCAGAAATGAAATAAATGAATGTAACTGTACCACAAAAGCTAAGGAGCCTGGTATGACCACTTCAAGTGATGTTTTCCTTTGAATGCCTAGTTATACCGTTATGTCATATTTTTGACATGTCTAATAATTTCCCAAATTTTTAATATTATTAATTAATAATTCAAATTAATAATAATTGCGTGATGCCCAAGTTTTTATCTCTCTCTGAAACGAGGAAAGAATCAATCAATAACAGAAAATATCTCCAAACGATATTCTTCAAATCAGGAAGATATCACAACGACAAGATTAAATCAGATAAACTCAGTAATTGCCCACATTAACGAAGTTTATCCATGAAGTATTTCAGGGATAGACACAATTTCACGGAATTGCGTATGCTTGATCCAGTATAAATTGGTGTTATGCCCAAATCTTGGCATAAGCCCTAAGCAGGCCTAATGGGCTTGAATAGAGGTCCACAACTCATAATGGGCCTAGAGATGAAGATTGGGTCACTAAAACCCACCACCAGGAGTCAGTCCAATATAATATCAAGCACAATGTGGAAGTTTGCAACCCCAAGCTGCGGGTCGAGTTCGCCAGTAAAGTCCCTAGTATGGGATATCATCTATCATGCACGTCTCTCTACAAGGTCCAGCGTGGCCTAGAGGTCCAGCGAGGCCTAGAATACTCTATCTGCAAGGTCCAGCGTGGCCTAGAGGTCCAGCGAGGCCTAGAATACAGTCTACAAGGTCCAGCGAGGCCTAGAGCATATTTATTATGAAGGCTTACGGCCAGGCCCAGCGAGGTCGCGTGAGTATAATTATCTCCGTACAGTGTGGACCACCTCGCATGACTAGCCCAGCGAGGCCGCATGCGAGGCCATGCAGCTTCTCCATTCGCCTCGTCAATGAGGCCAGTCGATTTAATCATCATGTTATCCATAGGCAACCTTTAATGGGCCATGGGTCATGAGCAGAATAAATGGGTAAAATATATCAACCCAAGAAGACGTCTAGTGGATTTGGGCCAAGTCGAGCCCATAGAAACCCTAGCCCGTCTAGGTAACTTCTTCTCCAAGAACTACGTATGGCTTGATCCCTATAAATAGGGTACGTAGGCACCTTGTTACAAATGATTGACAGCTCACCCCTGAAATCAACAAACAAGATCAGCCACAATAATCACCAATCTCCTTCCGTGTTCTTCGTGTTCTTAGTAAAATATCCGTATTTTGCTCCGTGATTCCAACAAACCTCCAAAATATTGTTACACAATATTCTCCCTATAACATTTGGCGCTAGAAGGAGGGCTAGTCATCATATTGGGAGAAGGATGACTAAATCGAACAAGAAGAACGGAGGGAACAACAACGGGGAGACCCCGGGTCTCACAAGACACCTAGGAGCGAGGCGAAGATAGGGGCCGAGGTCCGGAATGACCCCCATCTCTTCGTAGAGATTGTGGGTGGTCTTATCGTCGCGAAGACAGACCCCCTCTCTTCGTAGAGAGCGCGAGCGGTCCCATCACCGCGATGAACGACCCCCCCTCTCCACGTCGAGATTGTGAGCGGTCCCATAAGTACGAACCCGAACCCCAGAATCGCAAAAAAGGAAGATCGCAAGGAGGATCAAAAGGAGTCAAGTGCTCCCAAAAAGACTCAATCCCATTATGGTAGCACTGGAGAGGGATAGGAAAAAAGGTTAAGGATAAGAAGATCAAGATTGGGAACTTTAACCTCGAGGAGCTGAAGAAGGCCTTTAATAAGATACTACTAAGACAAAGGAGGGATCTTAGCGTGAGGCCACCTCATCTGAGGGTAGGTCAGTAAGTGTCTTTGATCGCATTGGAAAGAAGTTAATTGAGCATGATCTCCACCTCAAACTCGAGAAGCTCACTGCTGACAAGAAGGATAAGCGATCCCATGGTAGAGGCTAAGGCAAGGGTAAAAGTTCTAAGTGACCCCCTTCTCCACGTTGAGATTGTGAGTGGTCCTACCGTCGTAATGACAGACCCCCATCTCCTCGTCGAGATAGTGTGCGGTCCCATTGTCATCACGACGAACCCCCATCTCCTCGTCGAGATCGTGAACGGTCCCATTGTCATCATGACGGACCCCCATCTCCTCGTCGAGATCATTAGCGGTCCCATTGTCATCATGACGGACCCCCATCTCCTCGTCGAAATTGTGAGGTCCCCTATATGATGTGACTATCGAGATTAAAAAGATCCTTGTGAGATGCCCTTTTGTGGGATGCCTCTTGATGAGATGTTTCTTGGTGAAATACCTCTACGTTGAGGAGAGGGGGGACGCCCCCGATCCTTGAGGAGAGGGGGGACGCCCCCGATCCTTGGCGACAATGAGGAGGTTCTCAACTACCTCAGTACACCAGGAAGATCAAGTGATTGTTGCCCATCATGGTCCAACAAGGTCCATGGTAGGGCCTGATCATCTATCAAACAAGCCCCCTGCTTGGTATGGACTTCACTAATATCAGCATAAATTGTCCCAATCTAAAGGAGAACTCATAGCGGGGTCACATCAAAATTCTCTTCATTACAAGTGGTGTCAACTCCAAATAATACCAGAAAGTTGCTGAAACATGTTGATTCCTCATCACATCAACAATGATAATGAGGAATCGGGGGGTAGTGGCATTACATAAACACCTTTTTTATAAAGAAATTTGAAAAATTGTAAGGCCAACTTCTAGCAACGCGAGGCCGCAAACCCGACATTTTGCGATGCGAGGCCTCTCGGCCCTATAGGCAATGATCGCGATCAGGATCATTTGAAGACCCCATCAGCTATCCTAAAACACTTGGAAAAAATTTAACAGATATGAAAAAGGCATTATGGAGGAATCTATACATGCTAAAATCATGCAACATGAGTCCCTTGTGCAAGCAGATGCGAGTCCTATGGTACTCTACAATATTATAAACATCAAATAAAGGAACATTTAAGCTGGCCACCTCTACTTTCTAAGCCTAAGGAGGGGGAGACCCTTATTTTGTATCTAGCTGGGTCAGAGCATGCAGTAAGTGCAGTGTTAGTTTGCAAGGAGGAAAGGGTTCAATACCCTGTTTATTATGTCAGTAAAAGGATTCTAGATGCTGAGACTCGCTACACCAACATGGAGAAGCTCGATTATGCCTTGGTGTTGGCCTCGCGGAAGTTGTGGCCATACTTTCAGGATCATAAAATTGAGGCCAATTTGACATCGAGTACAAGCCTCGAGGTGCTTTGAAAGGACAAGCTTTAGCAGATTTTATCTTGAAATTCCCTCTACAATCTAAAGGAGATGATTGGGCTCTCGTTCTGACCCCCATGCCAGCTGAGCCCGAGGCCAGCCAATAGAATTCAGCCTCGTGGTGGGAGCTCTATGTTGATGGAGCATCTAATAAGGAAGGAGCTGGAGACGGGATTGAGCTCGTTACCCCTAAGGGTCGCAGGTTAAGAAGCACAGTCCACTTCGCATTCGTAGCCTCAAACAATGCAGCCGAGTACGAGGCCCTAATCAATGGCCTTAAGCTCGCAATTATAATGAAGGTGGAGAATCTCAATGCTTATAGCGATTCCATGCTGGTCATATGTCATATTGGATATGGGTGGCAGGCTAGGGGGCCTCAAATCGAGTTCTATCTGCAATGTGTGCAGAGACTTATGAAGTCATTCAAGCAGGTGAAAGTGAAATTTATCAAAAGGACAAAAAATCAAGGAGTGAATTCCCTAGCAAAGTTGGGATCGCGCCGAGAGGCCACCATACTTGGGGTTATTCCATTGGTAATCCAGACTAAGCCTAGTGTTCCTGAGTAATTTGTCATAGAGGTAGCGAGCCAGGGGCCAACATGGATGACCCCTATATGGGAGTATGTGAAGAATGGGACTCTACCCCAAGAAAAGAAGGAAGGGAAGAAGATTAGGTACCAGGCGGCTCACTATATAATTTACGATGAGGTCTATATCGAAGAGGGTTCAACACACCACTCTTGAGGTGTGTACATGGTAAGGAGTGCAACTACATCCTAAGGGAGGTCCACGAAGGCATATGTGACAATCACTCGAAAGTAGTTCTATTGCCCAAAAGATTCTTCGCCAAGGGTATTCTTGCCTACATTAAAAAGATATGCTTTTGAGTTTGCTAGGAGGTGTGACAAGTGCCAAAGGAATGCCGATTTCAGTAATGCCCCAGTTGCTCATCTCACTTCTCTCATGAGCCCGTGGCCCTTTGCCATGTGGGGTATTGATCTTATTGGGGAGCTCCCCAAAGCTAAGGGATTAGTCAAGTATGTAGTGGTGGATGTGGATTATTTCACTAAGTGGGCTGAGGCTGAGCTGCCAAAAAATTGAAGGACTTTGTATATAGGGCCATTGTGTGTCGCTATGGGATCCTATATCAGCTAATATCAGATAATGGGAGCAATTTGATAGCAAGGAGATGAAGGAGTTCTGCGAGAACTTAGAAATCAACAATGCGAGGAGAGGACTGGGGCGATAACAGATTGTATATTGAGTGCGTGGACCACCAAGAGAACCATGAAGGACATGTGCAATGCTAGCTTGTAAATGGCGGATGGAATATTACCAAGGGTCCCGTGCAAGGATTTAAAAAAAAAAGGTTAATGCATGGCTCGTTTCTAGCTTTGGCATTCGAGGACAATAAAATAAAAAATTGCATGTGAGGTGAAATAGCGTGTACCTAGCGTTGCGAGGCCGCAAGCCCAATATCTGACGATGCGAGACCACTTAACCCCATTGGCGATGATGGGTCAGTCTTTAAGTCTATACAGTGTGGAGCTATCTATAGGCAATGTTAAAATCAGTCTATAAGCAAATTGGTGCATATGAAGACTCAATCAGGTATCCCAAAGCACTTGAGAAAATTCAAAATTATCAGTTTTCAAAGATGCATGGCCCACCAGCTAGCATATGTGAGTCGGGGCTAGAGCCCAGCAACATGATGGATGAAGTCTGTCTACAAGGCTATAAAAGAAAGTGGATTACGAGGCCACAGAATCAAGGATCAAAAGGAAGTTAAAAAGCGGGGCAGCATCATCAACTAAAATAAAAAAGACGAACAGGGATCCGCGTGTGGACTAACAGGAGCACATGTGGCTTATTAAAAAAACAAGGTGTCCTCGCATATACATGTATAGAGGAGTCCTCTCTTTATATTAGCAGGAGGAGGCCTCTCCACATATGAGGCCACGAGGAGTCCTCCTATTCAATCAGTGAGGAGGCTTCTCCATATATGAGGCCACGAGGAGTCCTCCTATTCTATCAGCGAGGAGACCTCTCCACATAGGAGGCCACGAGGAGTCCTTTTATAATATAAGCAAGAGTTAATAAAAATATAAGGAAGTAGCGAAAGGTGAGGAGATCTCATCCAAAGTGAAAAAAGAAATATTAAAAAAGAAAAGAAAGAAAAGTCAACAAGGCGAAAGTACAAATACAAGGACCACGGTTCCACCAGGTTGTAAAGAAATTACAAGGAGAATAAAGAGTACTTTGTAGCGCGACGCGAGAAAAAAAAATGTAGCGAGGGGGCCACTGCGAGGAGACATGGGCTCGTGTTAAAATAAAAAAATTTTGAAAGCTGCCAAGTGAGGAGTCCAAAATAATTTTGAAGAAATTTTGAAGATCTGAAAAAATAGTTCTCCGCTATAACTGCCTGCACCGAAGAACTTGGGTACCATGTACTGCTATGAGGAGGCCTTGCAACATATGAGGCTGCAAGGAGGCCCCGTAATGTATGAGGTGGTGAGGAGGCCTCGCGACATATGAGGCTGCGAGGAGGCCTCGCAATGTAAGAGGCTGCGAGGAGGCCTCACAATGTATAAGGCTGCAAGAAGGCCTCGCAATATATGAGGTTGCAAGGAGGGCTCACAACATATGAAGCTATAAGGAGTCCTCTCAACTTATTCGGAGGCCTCTCATTATAATAATAAGGAACAGCGGAGAGTCATCTCATCATACTTTAAGAAGACCTAAAAATATTGGTGAGAGCCCGAGCTCACATATCAGCATGACAGAAGATATAATTGTAACAACTTATGACTGCAAGGCCCTATGGGGTCGCCTCTCAAGGTCCCTGCAGGAGCATATTGCGCTTGGAAGAACCCTTCGAGGTCACCATCACTCACTTGTACATGGCTTCACATTAATTGAAAGACACACAACAAATGTCATCATCTTAGCAGCGGGGAGAAGATCTCGAAATACGACAGTTGTCTGCAACCATTCAAATTCATAGGGGTCGCGATGCGATCCCAAGGCACTTGAGATAGCTATGCTTTCATCTACAGCAATCTATATCGAGCATAGGCCTCGCATCAAAGTTTCGACAAAGCAGTTTTTGAGTCCACATCGCATCTTCAATGACAATATGGACTCGGGGGGTAGTTGTTATGCCCAAATCTTGGCATAAGCCCTAAGCAGGCCTAATGGGCTTGAATAGAGGTCCACAACTCATAATGGGCCTAGAGATGAAGATTGGGTCACTAAAACCCACCACCAGGAGTCAGTCCAATATAATATCAAGCACAATGTGGAAGTTTGTGACCCCAAGCTGCGGGTCGAGTTCGCCAGCAAAGTCCCTAGTATGGGATATCATCTATCATGCACGTCTCTCTACAAGGTCCAGCGTGGCCTAGAGGTCCAGCGAGGCCTAGAATACTCTATCTGCAAGGTCCAGCGTGGCCTAGAGGTCCAGCGAGGCCTAGAATACAGTCTACAAGGTCCAGCGAGGCCTAGAGGTCCAACGAGGCCTAGAGCATATTTATTATGAAGGCTTATGGCCAGGCCCAGCGAGGTCGCGTGAGTATAATTATCTCCGTACAGTGGGGACCACCTCGCATGACTAGCCCAGCGAGGCCGCATGCGAGGCCATGCAGCTTCTCCATTCGCCTCGTCAGTGAGGCCAGTTGATTTAAGCATCATGCTAGCCATAGACAACCTTTAATGGGCCATAGGTCATGAGCAGAATAAATGGGTAAAATATATCAACCCAAGAAGACGTCTAGTGGATTTGGGCCAAGTCGAGCCCATAGAAACCCTAGCCCGTCTAGGTAACTTCTTCTCCAAGAACTACGTATGGCTTGATCCCTTTAAATAGGGTACGTAGGCACCTTGTTATAGATGATTGACAGCTCACCCCTGAAATCAACAAACAAGATCAGCCACAATAATCACCAATCTCCTTCCGTGTTCTTCGTGTTCTTAGTAAAATATCCGTATTTTGCTCCATGATTCCAACAAACCTCCAAAATATTGTTACACAATATTCTCCCTATAACAATTGGTAAGCTTGCATCTTGAAAAAAGGGATCCGATACACAAGACAAATCGTGACACCTACCGAGTACAATCCCTCTATTTTTCATAAACACTAATCCTCTAAAATAGCCATAAACATATAAATTCGCTCTATTATTTCAGCAAACCTTCGATTTCATGTTGTTATGAAATTCCTCCACAAAATATACCATTTTTGAAACATCCTTTGAATACCTAGTTATACTATTTTTGAAACATCACGTTCTGGTGTACCACAATTGAAAACCCAATACATTTCTATACCAGAAATCATGAGGTGGGTACATAAATCTTAAAGTTATCTTAAATCATGAGGGGGAGACTGGGGAGTTGATTAAAGGCACTACCAAACTCTGTTAGTTTTTCTAAAATATGGTTGTTGGGTTTTAGTTAATGAGCAACTGCTGTGTGCGTATGGTTGTTACTCATGATTTTTAAGATATCTTAAAGTTTGGTAGTGTCTTTAATCAACTCCCCAGTCTCCCCCTGGTCAAAACTTTTCCCTGTTGTTCTTCTTTTTTTAATTTTTCTTCAATTTTTTTGTCCGTACAGCGAAAAAAAATCAGTAGTTGAACCAAGATATTGTAGCTAGCAATGGCGATGAAGGTGAAGAAAAAGATTGATGATGATATGATCTCTACAGCAAAAGAAGAAGAAGAACAATTGATCCATGTAAGTCCACTGGGACAGTATCTCAACAGTTCAGTCTTATCTCTTACTTTCTATGCTGTTTTTGAATTCAAGGTCCCTATCAATGACTTGCCAATTTCTCTTATCAGCGAGCACTTCTTACCCATCAGCCCTCGCTTTTCTTCTATTATGGTACGTCAAGGACTTGCAACGCAACATGTTACCGTATATTTTTTTATTTGCATATTTTTTTCTTTAAAATTAAGATTCATGTATAGTAATTGTATATTCTGGTACAGGTTAGTGAGGAAAAGAGTGGTATAAAGAAATGAAAGCCTATGGAAGTGAATGTGAATGACCATTACTTTGTCGTGGAGTTTCCAGAAGGATTGTCACCCGAAGAATACGAAGAGTGTCGTTATAACTACATATCAAAGATAGCAATGGAAGAACTACCACAAAGCTTACCCTTATGGCAGATTCACAAATTTAACTATCCAAAAAGTACTGGAGTACTCGGTAGTATTATTTTTAAGCTTCATCATTCACTTTGTGATGACTATTCTCTAATGGAGCTCTTCTTTTGTGTCTACGAAGAGCTGACAATCCTTCGCTTTCTTTGACTCTTCCCTCTCATCAATCTAGCTCTAAACCTAATTCTAAGAATGTAAGTGCTTCTTTCTTTAAAGTTGCTGCTCAGTTTCCATCCACTCTCATGACCAGTCTTTCGATTTCGGATGGAGTATGTTGAATAGCAGTATTATGGAAGATGATTTGAGTCCAATAAGATCGGATGATGTTGATGGAGTAAAGTTCAGGCCACTGGCTATAACAAATATGGCTTTTCCTCTTGAACAAATCAAGAAAATCACTACAAGCATAAAAGTGGTAAATTTCACTAATCACCTTGGGAAACAATGTACATGGAAATACTACTAATTAGTTTCTTTAATTTCTTTTGGACATACAATTGCAGACAATCAACGATGTGATGACTGGGGCAATATTACTGGGAGTACGGATGTACATGGAAGCCAAGGACAACAAATCAGGCATTGCCAATTCAATGGCATTGGCGTTGCTTAACACCAGGGACATAGTGCTAGAGACCCACAATTGATTACAACTGAATATATAAAATAACTGAAGTTTACGATATAAATACCAGTGTTTCACTAAGAGATAATAATAAATTAACGTCTCAAGCACCGAAATAAATAGCAGTGTTGTGACTGTATTGCCCTTTGTTCTTTTTTCTTCTTGAATACATCAGTTGCATGACCACAGCACATAGATGGCTACAAGTCAGTGAGTGAGATGCTTAAACCTAAGGATAAAATGCCATGGGGTAAACATTTTGCAATTTTACATTTGCTGATACCCAAACTGACTAATTCACAAGATGCTCTGGATTTTGTCTTTCGAACACACCAAACTGTCAAACGACTCAAGAACAACTATGTTGTTTTTCTGAATGCTCAATTTTTAGATCTTTCCCACAAATTTATAGGTTCTGAGGTATGTACATTACGCTAACAAGCCTGCATGTAGGCATGTGTTGATTTAATTATTTAGGCTAATATATGTACTTTGGTTCGATATATAAATAGGCAACTTCAAAATTCCTTCATAGCACTTTGAAGAACTCGGGCATTACTATTAGTAATATGATTGGACCGGTAGAAGAGATGGCTTTTGTGATAAACTTGACTGTATGCCATGCAATATGAATGTTATGACTAGCTGTTTTAATTTGAGAAGACAATTCATGGATGGTTGTATTAGTCACAACATTCACACACACTACACAAGGTCAAAGTCTTCAAGTCATCCTAGAGCTAGGAAGGTACCTCTGTCACCTAAGTCTGAGAACTCAAGTCCTAAGACTTCTACCTGTGACAAGAAGACTAGAACCAAGAAAAGTGATAAGCATGCTATTTTTTATAAACCTGTTTCTAAGCCAAGTGGACCCAAACTTGTTTGGGTACCAAAGGAGAAGTAATATCTTTGTGTTTGCAGGGCAAAGAACAAGAAAAGAAAGTCATGTGAATTTTGGACAGTGGATGCTCAAATCATATGACTAGTGATATGGCCCTGCTATCACAGTATGAGGAGAAGGCTGGCCCAATGGTTGCTTTTGGAGATGACAGCATGGGTAACACATTGGGTTATGGCAATTTGAAAGTTGGAAAAGTCATCATTGAAGATGTAGCACTAGTCAAGGGACTCAAGCATAATCTTCTAAGTGTTGGTCAGTTTACTGATAGAGGATTCAAGGTAAATTTTGACAAAGATGAATGTTTGATCACCCACAAGAAGACTGGTGACTTTGCTCTATCTGAAGTAAGGAAAGGAAGCCTGTTTGTAGCCAATATGGATTCTGCAAGCAAGGACAAAGTTTGTTGCTTCTACTCAAAAGCATCAAATGAAGATTGTTGGCTGTGGCACAAGAAGTTATCACACTTGAACTTCAAGGCCATTAATTCTCTGGTCAAAAGAGAGTTAGTAAGAGGCATGCCCACACTTGAGTTCTGTCAAGAAGGAGTGTGTGAGGCTTGTCAAAAAGTAAAGATGAAAAGTTCAAGCCACAAGCCAAAGACAGTGACATCAATAACCAAGCCCCTGCAACTAATCCATATGGACCTGTTTGGGCCTGTCAATATTATGTCACTCTCAATAAAGAAGTATGCCCTAGTGATGGTTGATGACTACACAAGGTATACATGGGTGGAATTTCTAGCATCAAAGGATGAGGCTCCACAAGTGATCATTGAGCACATAAAGAAAGTTTATAAGGAAGCAAAGGCCAACAATGCAAGTGTGATTGCATTGAGAAGTGATAATGGAACAGAGTTCAGAAATGCCTTACTTGAAGCATTTTACAAAGAGAATGGCATTTAACAACAATTCTCAGCTCCAAGGACTCCACAACAAAATGGAATAGTTGAGAGAAAAAATAGAACTCTAATTGAGGCTGCTAGAACAATGTTGCTTGATGCAAAGGTGCCTACATATTTTTGGGCTGAGGCTGTGAGTACTGCATGCTATATCCAGAACAGAACTCTCATCAACAAAAACACTGGAAAGACACCTTACAATTTGATGACTGGAAAGAAGCCCACTCTATAGTATATTCATACTTTTGGAAGCAAATGCTTTGTGTTGAAGGATAATTCAGAATATGTTGGAAAGTTTGATGCAAAGGCATTCGAAGGAATTTTTCTTGGCTATTCTATGGAGAATATTGCATACAAAGTTTATGTCAGCAATCAAAAGAAAGTTATGGAAAGCATAGATGTGACATTTGATGACAACAAACTACCTGGATTAGAAGAAGCCAATGATGAAGATAGAGATCCATTAAAGTTTGAAAATCTAGATGATTCTTATGAAGAGATTGAAACTGAAATTGAAACTCTAGTTCAACAAACTCAAGTGAATGATGAAGCAAGAGAAGAATCTGATCCAATCAACATTGAAGAGACTAGCATCCAAGACACACATGTGACTAGTAGCAACTTCACAGGGGGAGGAAATGAAAATGATCATGACTTGGATGATGAAGCAACATCAAGGTTGAGAAATCAAACTGAGCACTCAAGGAAATATGATAGGTCACACACTGCAGAGCAAATTATTGGAGATCCAAATGCAGGAGTGAGAACTAGGATATCAACTCAAAATGAGTGCCTCTATGGTTGCTTTCTATCTCAGATTGAGCCTAAGAAACTTGATGATGCACTGTTGGATGCAGATTGGATTATTGCTATGCAAGAGGAGCTGAATCAATTTGAAAGAAACAAAGTATGGGAACTTGTGCCTGCACCAAAGAACAGAACCATTGTTGGAACAAAATGGGTTCTGAAGAATAAGATGGATGAAGATGGTGTAATAGTAAGAAACAAAGCGAGGTTGGTTGCAAAAGGATACTTTCAACAGAAAGGCATTGATTATGATGAGAAATTTGCCCCTGTTGCTAGATTGGAAGCCATCAGAATCTTATTGGCATTTGC
Organism: Saposhnikovia divaricata; assembly: GCA_036435485.1. Lineage (NCBI taxonomy): Eukaryota > Viridiplantae > Streptophyta > Magnoliopsida > Apiales > Apiaceae > Saposhnikovia > Saposhnikovia divaricata. The sequence continues at coordinate 55,680,385 of CM071598.1, forward strand.
TGCTCATTCAAACTTTAAAGTCTATCAAATAGATGTCAAGAGTGCATTTCTGAATGGAGTGTTGGAAGAAGAAGTTTATGTGAAACAACCACATGGCTTTGAGGATCCACATTTCCCAGAATTTGTCTACAGATTGCTGAAGGCATTGTATGGATTTAAGCAGGCTCCAAGGGCATGGTATGATACTTTATCACAATTTCTTCTTGAAAATAAATTCACTAGAGGCACACTGGACAAGACACTATTTTACAAGAAGCATGGTAATGATATTATCCTAGTTCAGATCTATGTGGATGATATCATATTTGGCTCTACAAATGAGAAGCTGTGTGAGAAATTCTCTAAGCTCATGCAGAGCAGATATGAGATGAGCATGATGGGAGGGTTGACATTCTTTCTTGGGTTACAAGTTAGTCAAAGGAAGGATGGTATCTTTATCAGTCAAACCAAGTACATCAAGGATTTATTGAAGAAGTTTGACTTAGAAGACTGCTCACCTGCTAAAACACCCATGGCCACTGCCACTAAATTGGATGAAGATGCTAAGGGCAAGAAGGTAGATATATTAGTCTACAGAGGCATGGTTGGTTCTCTACTCTATCTCACTGCTAGTAGGCCAGACATCATGTTTGCTACATGTCTGTGTGCAAGGTTCTAATCAAATCCAAAGGAATCTCATTTAATTGCTATCAAGAGGATCTTTAAATATCTGAAGGGCATTCTAAACTTGGGTTTATGGTATCTTAAGGACACAAGGTTCAATCTGGTTGGTTATTTTGATGCTGATTATGCTGGATGTAGAGTGGATAGGAAAAGCACCTCAGGTAGCTGCCAGTTTCTTGGACAAAGATTAGTCTCTTGGTACAGCAAGAAACAATAATCCGTGTCAACTTCCACAGCTGAGGTTGAATACATAGCTGCTGGAAGTTGCTGTGCTCAAGTGCTTTGTATTAGAAATCAGCTTAGAGATTATGGACTTATGTTGGAAAGAATTCAAATCATGTGTGACAACACAAGTGCAATCTCTATAGTTGTCAATCCTTTCAATCATTCTAGGACAAAGCACATTGACATCAGATATCATTTTATTAGGGAGCATGCAACTAATGGAACTATTGAGTTGCATTATGTCTCCACAGATAAACAATTAGCTGATATATTCACTAAGCCATTGGATGAAGCCACCTTCACAAGGTTGGTTATTGAGATTGGAATGCTGAATTCTTCAAAATCTGGCTAAGTGAAAATATCAACTAGATTGTTGCAGCAGTAAACACTTACTTTATCTAAATGCTCAATATTTTTGAAGTAAGTGTTGGCTGGAATATGATTTATAAATATTTCAGATTTGTTGCATATGTTGAAAATCATATTCAGTTAGCTTGAAATTTCTATGAAATTTTAAGATAATCACTATTTAATTTGTTAGAATATTCTTCATTGAATATGTCTGGTAAATTTTAAAAGATAGTGAAAATTGAATTTTTATGAGTGAAAAGAATAATTCGATAAGTCAGACTTCTTTAGTGATTCACTACTTGACTTCTCTAACAAGTCTCTTTGGAACACTCTCGAGTTCTCGAATATAGCCTTTTAGAGATATCGAATAGAGGTATAATTGACTCTCGAATATGGTAATTGAGTTCTCTAGTGACTGAGTTCTCGATTCATTTGAAAGGGCTGAATTCTTGTTGAATCTTAACCGTTTTTGGATTTTTATTCAAAATTTTAATTCACACATAAAAGCATATTCTATTTAATTTAGAATTATTTCTAAGTTAGATAACTACCAGCTGTGAGTTACAAACTGCTTGAGATATTGATTAACCCTTTCTCGACTTATCGAATAGTTGATTTCTACTTCTCGAATACTTGACTTGTCGATATAAAACATATAACTAATCGACAATTCAAGTACTTCATACTTATACAATTATACATCTATTCGATTCATTTCATTCGATTTCTCAAGCATTTAAAGTTCCAAAACCCCTGAAAACCCTAACTTCAAAAGCTAAATTTCTTTTTCAACTTACATTCTCTTCTCTCTTTTCTCTGTATCAATGGCAACCGTGAAATTCAACACCAACTTCATCGCTCTCTCAAGTGATGTTGAAGCCCCAAATACTAACTACAAGTGCTTTGTGAAATGGTTGTCTGAATCATATATCAAAGGAGCACTTACGGCCAACCCAACTTTGTATCTAGACATTCTAGAACAATTCTGGAGCACTGCAATTACTGAAACTGTTTCTCTTGAAGATGGCAGTCTGGGCTATGTCATAAACTGCAAAGTTTTGGGTAAAGAGTTTAACATCACCTCTGAGGACATGAGTAAAGCCTTGGGTCTTCACCAGAATGAATACAACAATCTAGTAACAGATGATCAACTGGTGGAATTCTTTAAACTCGTAAGGTACTCAGATACTATCAAAGTTGGGAACCTAAATAGGAAGCATCTGAGAAAAGAGTGGAGTTATGTGTTTGCCACACTCCTGCAAGTATTCAGTGGAAGGAAATCCAGCTATGATCAATTAAGTGCACCTGTTCAACAGACAGGCTACTCACTTGCCTATGACAGAAAGATAGATGTTGAAAAGCTCATAATGCAGGAGCTCTATGGAAAACTTGGTAAGAACACAACCAAGAGAGGTAATGATATCTTCTTTCCCAGAATCATTCAGTCTGTACTTAATTATTTAGATAAGAATTTGGCTGATTTACCTGGTTTAGATAAAACTAGAATAGGCTACCCTAGGTCCATGACCAAACTCATTTTTGGTAATTTGGACACTAGGAATGATGTGCATGTGAGACTTGTAATAACCCCTCATATGCAGAGTCTATTTGAGTCTTACCCCCACAACATGCCAATATTTGCCTCTAAATCTGAGTTAGCTAGGCCTAAGCAAGTAGAACAAAATGCTAACCCAGGGCCTGCTAACCAACCCCCTCAACCAAACATTGTACCAAACACAGAGCCACCTGCATCATCCTCTCAACAGGGTGGTGTTAGTAAAAAGGAGAAGAAGAAGAGAAAACATATTGAATCTGAACCCTTGAAAATCTTGACAGAACATCATTGGTTGTAGAATTAGGTCTAGAAGGTGAGGAATCTGAGCCACCCTTATAGAGACCAAAGAAGACGAAATCTAAAGCCACCTCTTCAGTCACACAAATGGCTGAAGTTGTAAAATCAGGGGCACACAGCTCACTAGATGTATCCTCTTAACAGGGTGCACTTATAGAATCAAGCATCCTCCCCAATGCACCTACTTGTAATGAGTCAGCACCTGGGAGTGATAAGGCTGGCACAACACTAAGTGGAGAGCACATCACACTTGAAACTCCCTCTATTTCTCAAGGGGAGTTGTCAAAATCCATTCTTACAGACACTTCTCTTCCAGAATCTAACACTGAAATTTCTTTGGAGCCTGCAACTCAAGCAATTGAGGAACAAGGCATTGATCACCAAGAATTCTCTTCTCTTGGGGAGCCAATGGATTCAAGTGACTTAGTTCATGACACTTTGCTCACCACCCAGGAACCACATTTAGATGGTGAGGGAATGCAAACTGGGCCATATCCTAATGACACCATCACAAACACAGAGGATTCACTAGTTTCCACTAGAGACTCTGTGCCTGTGTCAACTACTGTTGTAACTCATCCCACTCACTGCAGATATGCCAGATCCAGACTATGAGGCTATTCTCCTATGTCATAAAGCAGATGTGGAGGATCAAAGGGAGAAAATAGCAAATGAAGCTGAGAGAGATGGCAATGTAGATGCCTGGCTGCAAGGAAAATACGACATTACTCTCAATGAAGCTCTTCAATACTTAAGAGAGGAATACATCACTTCACTGAGCTTGCAAAATCTCTGACTCCAGGTGAAGTGTATGAGGCTATTAATGACTCTTACAAGGGATTCCTCAAGGCTGCTCACTATCTTGGGAAGGGAGTTAAAATAGAAGTCGATAAAGTATGTGATGCAACAGCCAAGGAAGTAAGTGAAATAAAAAGGGAATTTGCTGCCAAGTTTCTCACTCTAGATCCTGTCCTCAAAACTATACAAGACTGTAAATCTACCTGCACCAAGATGGACAATGGCCTGGCTTTGCTTCATGGAACTATCAGTAATCTAGCAACTCAATTTCAAAATCTATCTGGTCAGACAACTGATGCCAATGCCATGCTGAGGACTCTTTTTGCAAATCAATATGAAGATAAGCTGGTGACTGAAGTCCCTGTTCATGAAATGACCAAATTTGAGGTATTGAGGATCAAGGAACAATCACTGTCTGGTTTTAAATCTACTGAGTTATTCAACAAGGTGGATGCTCTGGAGAAAGAAGTGACCTCTCCCAAACAGTCAAATGCTCATCTTACAAACACAGTTACAACCCTCTCTGAGCAGTTGAACACTCAAGCAATCACCACAGCTGATGTTCTTCTTCACCAACAACAAATGCTGTCTACTATGATGAAGCACATGGGGCTCTCTCTTCCTGATGAATCTGCCAATCCCACCTCTTCCAACCCAAAGGCCATTACTACAGCCTCTGTGCCTGACAACAAGCCTAAGGGGGAGAAGAGGACCTTAAGGAACTCAAAACCTAAGGGGGAGAAACCTAAAGAGGAGAGACCTAAGGAGAAAGGCATAACCATTTCTGAGGGTGGTCATCCAAGAACAAGATATACACCTCAAGTTCAAGGAAAAGGCAAATCCAAGGTCAATGAGCCTATCACCTCTCTACCTATCACCTCTCTACCATCTGTCACTCTACCAACTCTGTCTATCACTACCCCAAGTGGTTTAAAGCAATCAATTACATCCATAGTGATGGCAGGTTCTATGCCAATTGATCAAACACAAGCCTCCAGATATGAAGATGATCCAGTTGAAGTTAATGTGGTTATAGAGGCCAAACTGATAGAAGTAGCAAATTCAGAGATTTATCATGATGATGCATTCTTGAAGTTTCTGCAAGCCTCAAAGGCAAAGGTTGGAGGAGATACACTGTTGTACAGAAGGAGCCTCAAAGATCAAATCAAATATATAACAGTGATTCCAAGAAAGCTAAATCAAATCTTTCTCAAGGAAATTAATGGTGACCAATGGCAAAATATGGAATCAGTCTTATGACACCTTGAAAGTCCTAAAATTCACTGAGATTGATGCTATCTTGGAAATAATTGAGCAGAAAGGGGAGAACAACAAGAGTCTGTATACTGAACTGAGAAATGGTCAACAAGCTAGACTTCCTGAAGTATGCATTAATCCAAGAACCATTCTTTATCAGTCTGGTACAAAGATAGACAATGTCAATCAGCTTGTCATTCCCAAGGATCTCACTACCAAAAATCACAGACTTATAATTGACATCATCGAACAACTGCAAAAAAAGAATGGGATAAGAACTGCTGAAGAGTTGGAACATTGAATATTCTCAGATCTTTCATAGCAACTGGCTCTGTCCTAGAGATGGCTAAAGCAAGGAGGAATAAGGATGACAAAGATGAGGATAAGAATGATGGAAGGAGAAGACATCATATGAGTGATAAGGATGATGAAGACAAGAAGAAGGACAACAAAGATAAGAAGGGTGATGATGACCAAGGTAAAGTCTATGAGAGGAAAAGTGGAAAACAGCAACCACTAGGCATTACTAACAGTAATCTCACCACAACACAAGACTCTAAGTCTAGGGTGAATACCGTTAGTAATGACCTACCAAAATCTACATCTATGGCTTCTGCAACTATTTTGCTACCTCAAGAAAAGAAGGACATTCAACTCAAGAAACCATCTGTATGTTTCCAAAAGCAAACTGCTAATGGTGTACTACAATGGTCTACCAGCAAAGGTCAAAAGTTTCTGCCAAGCAACCAAGTGAAAAAGATCAAATTCAAACAAGCTGCAAGAAGAGTAAAGCCATCTAAATCAAGGGCCCTAACTATCATTCCAGGATTAAAACTCCAACCACTAGATGAAGACTTTGATGAAGACCAACTACATTTCCTATGGGCTCAAAGAATCTATCATATTGCCATTATTGATGACTGCCTTGAAATTAAATATACTGATGGAAGACAGAAGAAATTCAGGCAAGGGTCATGTCAGCATTGGGGTAAGCTAGATGATATAGAAAAGATTATTGCTATGTTGGATTCTAAAGATAGAGTGGAAAGAGTATGGAAGCTGGAGTTGATTGACTTTGTCAAGATGAAGAGAGATCACCAGGCAGAACAGAAAAAGAAAAGTGAGGAGCTGTTAAAGAAAAGAGAGGAGGAGTTTGTTGCTATGGAAGCTAAGGCTGATGAGTTAAGAGCCATGGGTCTGTGTAGAGTCAAGTATAATCCTTACATTATTGAATACAAGAAATATGGAAGAACTGTGAAGATTAGAATGGACTACATCAGTTCCTACTCTGAGAAACAGCTGAATGAAGTTCTTAAAGATCTATCAGGCTCTCCTCTAATTGAGGAACTCACTGCTATAGAAGACATTGTTCTTGCTATGGAAGAAAATGCAAAGAAGAAAGCTAAAGAAGCTGAAGAAAAGAAGAAAAATGAGAATCTACAAGCCAAAGCTCAAGAGATGAATCCAAAAGGATATGGCTAGTAATTCTTCATAACTTGTAAGGATGCCTCTTTGTATTTTCAATCAAATTACATACCTGTAATTTTCAAGTTTTATCTTTATGTATGTTAGGCTTGTTATTAGACATGAAATTGTGATTAAGGGTCTTACTCACAATTTGGGGGAGATTGTTAGTCACAGTGGCATGCCTGTATACATCTAATAACAAGCCTAATTGTCTGTAATGCTTTGCATTACCTACATGACCTCTAAACTGAGGGATCTAGTTGTAGAGTTTCTACTTGTTGTAGTACTTATAATAGGCATCAAATTCTACATGTGTAACTGTAATTAAAGTCAGAGAATAATGCTTGAAAGAAGTTCCAAGGATCATGCCTCAAGCTTGAAGACCAAGACTGTCAAAATAAACACAGTTGGAATTTAGAGAATGAAGATTTGCCTAAGTATCAATTCGAGAAGTGTTTTGCTCTATTCGAGAAGTCTAGCATTCGACAAGTCAAGAATTCGATATATGTAAAGACACTGTTCGACATCTCTAAGAGTCAACAAGTCAAAGTGTCATTCGATAACTCAGAGATTCAACATGTCTATTACTCTATTCGAGAACTCAAGAAGTTAACAAGTGAAAGTGGTATTCGAGTAGGGATGGGAAAAAAATCCGATCCAATGGATACCCGATCCGAAACCCGAAATTTTGGATAACCCGAACCCGATTTTTTGGATATGGATTTGGATATGATTTTTAGACCTGAAAATTTTTGGATTTGGATTTGGGTATTAGCTATACCGATCCGAAACCCTATCCGAAACTCGAAAATCGATCCAAACCCGACCCGAAACCCGAAAAAAACCCAAATATATATATATATAGACACACACACACACACATATCCGAAATTTAATTTAAAATTTATGCATATCCAAGTATTCATGCTAATTATTTTTATGATGATATTACCTAATATTCTAATAATTTGATTTTTCCTTCCTTTTTAAGTAGTTTGTAGAATTATTTGATAAATTAAATAAAATTAGGAAAAAAAAGTCAAATTTTGATTTAAAATTCATACACAACCAAAAATAGTCATACTAACTAATTTTGGGAAGAATTTTACCTTACTTCCATTAATTTTGTAATAATTTGATTTTCCATTTATTTCTAAGTAGTTTGTAAAATAAATTAAAATTAAATTAGGAAAAAACCAAAATGATAAAAATTCATACACACCAAATTAGTCATACTCACTGTGAACATTACAAAACATTGAAGCAACTAAAAATAGTAGTAGCAGTACTAGTACTAGTACGGATGTTAGAAATTTTAAGTTTAGTGGTTGACTAGGGTTTAGGGTTTCTAGGGTTTTGATTTTCAATTTTTTTAAAAATATTTCTAAACGATCCAACCGTATGGATGTTAAGATCCATCCTTTTCAATGTTATTGCCAAAATTTCAAAAAAAAGTAAATTTATTTGATTTTGTAATTGAATGGTCAACGACTGAACTAGTACTTTGACTAGTACCTCTAAACAAGGTTTCATCCCTGATTCGTGTTTCGATTTTTTCAAAATATTTATCGACGATCCAACCGTACGGATGTTAAAATTCATCATTTTCAATGTTATTGTCAAATTTTCAGAAAAAAATAAGTTAATTTAACGGTCAACTAGTACTTTGTCTAATACCCATTGAAAATTAAAAAAATTAATTATTAATTTATAAATTCAAAAATAGAAAAATATAAGTTATATATATATATATATATATATATATATATATATATATATATATATATAATATGTATATCAAATTATTTATAATGTATAAAAATATAAGTTATATATATATAATATGTATATTACATTATTTATAATTTATGAAATATTAAAAATGTATTATTTAATTCAAGAGTAAAAAGAATTAGAGTTTTAGAATCAGAAAAAAGAATATAGATTAGGGATTTTAGTTTTTAGATTTAGGGTACTTCACTACTTCTTCACTCGACAGTCGTGAGTGAGTGAGTCCAGAATCCATATTTGAGTGCCGCCGCGACCACGACCGCGAGACAGACTCCAGATCCAGATTTGGGGTTTCAGTATTCCAGGACTGGCATAGTGGCATACTACGATTCAAAGGTCAGCCCCAATTTACTTTTCTTATTTCACTTTTGATTTGAGTTTGAGTTGTTACAATTAAGAGTTGGACTAAGAGTTGTTTTGATCTCGATTTTAAATCTTCAATCTCGAGGAATGTTTAATTAGATGTTCAACTAATTAAACCTAGAATCTTTGATATGTATACATATGTTAATCCTGATGTTTGTGTAATATGTATCTTTGATTTGTTTTCTATCTTTGTTTCGTATATAGTAATAATAATATATACAGTATTTTGATTCAGTTTAATATAAAAACCTAGAATCTATGTTAGTTATTTTTCCATTTTGAAATACACGAACTGTATGTTCATATTTGTTTATGTATATGCAGCCATGTCAACTAAATTATCAGCCCCTGATTCTCAGTCCATTCCGGATGTAAATTCTCAACCGTCATCAATGTCGGAGTACAATCAGCCCCTTCTGTTACTGGCACTAACATCAATTCAAGCCCTGAACCTCATGTGATTGAAATCAGTAATGATGATGCTAAGGTTGAAGAACCAGCCCTTAAAAAAGGGAAGAGTGAAGTTTGGTTGCACTTTGATAGGGTGAAAATTGATGGTGTTGTGAAAGTCGTGTGCAAATATTGCAAGGCCAAACTTAGAGGTGATTCAGGTTGCGGGACTTCTCATTTACACAGTCACTTTCAGGCGAAACATCATAACAAGGGTCAAAATAGTATAAGGCAGAAACTTTTGGCAAGCAACTTCAACAAAGAACATCCGGAGTTTGGCTTGTATAATTTTAGTCACGACGGAGCCAGGGCAGAACTTGCGAAGATGATTATCATGCATGAATATCCTATTTCTATTGTGGAACATATTGGATTCAGGAGGTATTCATCATATCTTCAACCATTGTTTAAGGTGCCTTGTAGAAAAACGATAAAAAATGAGATATTTCGTATTTATGAATTTTAGAAGGCGAAGACAATTAGTTTATTGGACAGTAACATAAGTCGGGTGGCCATCACTAGTGATATGTGGACCGCAATCAACCAAAAGAAGGGATACATGGCAATCACAGCACATTATATTGATGATTCTTGGTATCTAAAAAGCATCATTATGAGGTATATTTACATATTACAGTTGTAGTTAGTATTTAAGTTCGATGATAGTTTATAATAGTACTTGTTTTATTTATTTTAGGTTTATCTATGTTCCTTGTCCACACACTAAAGACGTCCTATGTGATCAAATATTCACATGTTTGATGGATTGGAATTTGGATAGAAAAATATCTTGTCTCACACTTGATAATTGTTCGACTAATGATGCCATGGTTGAGCTTTTGTTGGAGAAGTTGGATAGTTCTAAACTTATTGCAGGTGGTTGCTTATTCCATATGCGTTGTGCTGCTCATATTCTGAATTTGATTGTTAAAGACGGATTGGATGTGATGAAAGTTAGACTCGAAAAAATTCGAGATTCCGTTGCTTATTGGACGGAAACTCCTAAGAGGGAATTTTTTTTTGAAGAAACGGCCTAGCAGTTACGTAATACAAATACAAAAAAATGGCAGAAAAAATGTTGATAAAATTTGATACTTATTTAGTGCAACTAGGTGGAATTCAACTTATTTGATGCTTGAGACAACTATTTTGTATAAGGATGTGTTCGGTCGATTGGCTCAAAAATATTCTCAGCAATTCAAATGTCATCCTTCAAAAGAGGAGTGGGAGTTTGCTGAAGATGTTTGTAATAGATTGAAGTTCTTTTTCAAGGCTACTGAAGTCTTTTCCGGAACAAAATACCCCACCTGCTAATTGTTGTTTCATTAATACATGTGAGATTCGACTAGCAATCACGGAATGGCGTAGAAGTTCAAACTTTCTGATTCAAACAATGGCAGAAAAAATGTTGATAAAATTTGATAAATATTGGGAAGTAATGCACGGTGTTGTAGGAGTTGCTATGGTGTTGGATCCTAGGTACAAGATGGAAGTATTGGAATTCTACTTTGAGAAGATCTTCGGAGAAAGTGCAACGATTAAAGTTGACCAAGTTCGGGATCTTTGTTATTCTTTGCTTAAAGAGTACCATCAAAAGAATGTGGTAGATAAAGAGGGCAACGGTGATTCATGTGCTACAGGCTCGAGTTCTGTTTCTAATGCATCACAATATGATTTATTCATTAGTACTAAAAAGCGAAAAAGGGTGGACTCTATAAAAGCTGAGTTGGATCATTATTTGGATGAGGATGTCGTGCAAAAAGGTGATGTTTTGACTTGGTGGAAGGTAAATGAGCTTAAGTATCCTACCTTACAACTTATAGCTCGGGATTTCTTAGCTGTTCCGGCATCGTCAGTTGCATCCAAGTCTGCGTTTAGCACTAGTGGTAGGTTGGTAAGTCCGCATCGCAATAGGCTTAGTCCCGATACAATAGAAGCTTTAATGTGCGCGCAAAATTGGTTGTGGGCTGCTGAAATGGAAGGTAATCAACAAATTTACATTTACAACAAATTTTTTGGACAGATTCTACTTAGCCTTATCTCAAATTTGTTTGCTTATGTTTAAAACTTGTTAATATTTCAGGTGAGGCGTCTACCGGATATGCAACTATATACAAAGATTTGGAATTGGAAGATTCATGTATTACACGCGAGGTAATTAAAATCATTCAATTTAGTGATTCCTCTTATGTTAATTCCTTATGTTTAATGCTTTACTGTTTTTCTTAGGCATGAAAATTCGGAGACAAAGACTACTACTCTACAGCTCTACTACCACTGTTGACTGTTGTAAGTTTAGCTGCTCTACAAAGATCTCTGCTCATACTTACAATGCTTTCCTTAGTCATTCCTTTGTGATCTGATCTCTCTGTTGGTTGTAAACTGTGCTAAAATGCTCCATTTATGCATCTGTAACATTTGGCTAGTGTAGTATATGTTGATCCTGCTCTACTAATCTTCTTTGTTAGCAATTGAAGGACCAGCTGAAGCATTAATTTTATGTTTGCCTACATGATTATCAGTCCTCTAGTCTTGATAAAATTACGTATTTAGCAAATTAACAGGGTAACATATAAAGTCTACTGATCTACTGATCGAAATGCATTATTTATGACTTTGAATCAGCTAGCATAATGATATAAAGTCTGATCTGAGAGTGAACAGAGCAAGACTAATGTCTGATGTCTAACACTTTAGCTTAAGTTGAATTATATCGTCATGTAGCAGGTGCAGTGCATGTTAAACTAATAGATTCAGTTAATGGTCTTGTCTGTTTCTCTCATATGCATATGCGCAACGCGTGTTTCTCTCATTTTCTGTAATTTTATTTACCCTTGATTTATGATAGCATTGTTCTATATGCAGGTTATTGAGTACATCCAGTTTTTACAAGAAAGGGTTCAGATGTTCGAGATGACATACCAAAGGATGGTGGCATGCTGCTATTTTTATTTTATTATTGTTGAATCTACTATTAAACTAATGTAATTTGATTGTGCAACGAAATGATGTAATGTTAATGATGATTGATGAATGTAATCGTTAAGAACTTATTTGCTGCCAAAAAGTTTAGATTGTTAATGGTGGCTAATGGGCAATGTTAAATTATATTATTAATTGCTGATTTTCGGGTTTTGGATTTCGGATTTCGGGTATCCAGATCTTTCGGGTTTTGGATTTCGGGTATCCATATCAGATCTGAAATTTTCCGGATTTCGGGTATATCCGAATCCGATCCGAAATCCGTTGGATCGGATTTGGATATTAATTTTTGGGTATTTTTCGGGTTCGGATCGGGTTCGGGTAGGATAAAAATTTTCGGGTTTGGATATGAATATTGCCATATCCGAGCCTATCCGACCCGATTCCCATCCCTATATTCGAGTTCTCTGAGAGTCAACAAGTCAAAGTTGTATTCGATATCTCAAAGACTCAGGAAGCTATTCAATATCTCAGGGATTCGATAAGTTAAATGCTCTATTCGACAACTCAAGGATTCCTGAAGAAAAGAGCTATTCGAGAAGTGTTTCGATATGTCAGCTTTGCAGTATTCGAGAACTCAGAGTTATCTATCAATTCAATTCTAGTTCTCGAATCAATCACTAAGTTACTTCTCGAATACAATCTTGGAGACAAAATACTGGAGAAATTGTACAAGTCAGAAACCTGAAACAAGCCAAAGCACTTTATGGACCACAAACTGTAAGGTACTTTGGAAAGCCTACAAAGAAGCTTAGAGAGATGTACAAAAGACAAAGAGCTAAAGAAGTGGATCTGAACAGAACTTCAAGAAGTCAAACCTGTAGCCGTTTGGATGCTTACTCAAATAGGATAGACATACTAGAAAGTAATTTATCCTGTAACCTTATTTGTAGTAAGTAGGTTGTATTCATGTTTTATAAGAATACAACCTCACTTCTTAAGTTAGAGTGAAGTTTTTGAGAGACATATTCAAGAACTTACATTTCTCTGAGAAAAACGAAGCTGAGAATACTATCATTTGTATTCACAGGTTGTAGCAAATCTTTATCTAATAAAATATTAGATTCAAGTGATATCGTGTCTTGTGTTGTTCATTATCTACACTTATATTTCTGCACACACATAACACATATCTTGCTACATACACCAAACAGATTCAAGAACAAGAAAAGTTCAAGAATCCATTCACCCCCCCCCTCTGTATTCTTTTGTGTGTTCAATATTCAACAACTTTGGCTAACAATCCTATTCAAGGTCTCTACTTCACAGTTTCCAGAGTTCCACAGGTTTATACTCATATTTATGCTTGTTTATCATCTTGTTTCTTTGAGCTTTTAGGGCTTCATCAATTGACATGCTTTATTAAAACTATTTCTGCTAAAAATGCAGAGTCTCTGGTAAAATTTGAGATGAGATTCAATTAACCTAATTAGCAAAGATTATCAAATAATATGGAAAACCTAGGAATCCGAATCCGTTAATCAATCACAAGTAATATCAACTCGCCCTAAAATCAATCCTTTTTCTTCACAAATAAGATATATCAATTAACGAGACAAGCATATACTATGAAATTTGTTATCTAACAATAACCTATCAAAACTTCAAAGAGCAAGTATAGGCTATGAAAAATAAATCCGGTAACAATAATATATCAAAATCACTTTGTTAATTGAACAATTAAGCGCCAAGAAAAATTATGAGAATCAGTTAATAGGAACGAGAATAAATCAAGAGCAATTAAATTAACTTCATCTTCATCCTATAACAAGAGATTTAGCTAGACATGATATTGAAAAACGAACAAGAATCTAAACGCATGAATTGAATAAAAGAAAAGTATTTGAATAAAGCAAATAAAAATTGTTTGTATCGAAGGATAACTAAAGCTACTCCTACTACTAAATTATGAATCTAGATTGTGTCTAGATTGTTGTCTAAAATACAAGAGAGAAGCCCCATATATATAGGGAAAAATAATGGGTTTGGGCCCTTTGATTACAATCCGATCTTGAATATAATTTCTTCAATTTCCTTTTCTTCTCCGATAAGTATTCGATTTTTTCCCCAATTTCTTTGGCTTCAAGTATTTTCCATCTCCTTGCCTTTTTTCACCTTTTTCTGCTTGAAATCTGATTTTATTTATTTTCCTACAAAACAAAATAAAACAATTTATTAAATAATAAAATTACGAAAACGGACATAAAATAGGTATTAAAAATATGATAAATTATGGACCTATCAATGAAGATTTTTGTCAACAAAGCTTACGATATCATATTTGAAGTTGTTGTTCCTCCTGGTTGTTGAGTCTTTCATCCATGTTTCTTAAAAGTAAATAATTCTAACCAGCTACATTGGTTACACTTATGAAAGTTTTGTTTCGATATATGTAGTTATCGAACCAGATCCAAAAGCGCAGATGTGCTTTTTTTATCAATCTCGAATTCTCGATCATGATTCATGGTCATATATATATATATATATATATATATATATATATATATATATATATATATATATATATATGAACACTCTACAACTCACATGAGAGTTATTCAAAATTTTATGTTTTTATCATGAGGTGTTTTGCCTTATATCATGTGGGAGTTATTAAACTTTTATGGTGCTTACAAATAATAATTGACTTCATTATATGACTTGTAGTTGTTCTTTTAAGTGTGAGGAGTTCATATGGTTGAAATGTAGAACAAAATAATGTCATTTACAAATGACAATGATAAGATATTTAAATATTGAGAATTCATTATTTGAAGTACTACGTATCATCCAACTTTCAATAGTCGATAATTTCTCCACTGTATTTTTTTCAGAAAATAAACAGTTTCTTATCTAGTTATATACAAAATTCTTTTCATGACAACTAACTCGATTGAAAATTCATAAACAATCAAAATTAAAAAATTTAGCCATGAGCCAAAAATTTGTAAGATTGTAATCATTCATAGTTATCGTTTCAACAATTATATAATTTTATAACTGATTGGTCTAGTCATGAGCTTGGGACGCAGAAAAGTGTTGATGGAACTAAAATAGTGACATCCAACTGGGGATTTTCGATTTTGGCATGTTTTCGGTGTTCAAACTTGAATGCATCGATGTCCTGATCAACATGAATAAGTTTTAAAAAATATTCGACATCGGGTTATTTAAATTACTTTTTAAATTAAATATATTACATGTTTGTGTAGTGGATTAGTTCATGACGTGCGATAGATTAAATCCTAGTGCAATTCACATCAATTTAAACCAAGATCTAGATCTATTTAGTGTAAAATTAATTTTAGAACTTAAAAATTCAATATTTGAGACCCTTTTTTTAATTTTTTTTCCTTCTCACATAAAATGTATGTATTTGAAATATTCAAGTATATTTTTTGTATGTATTTATATTTTAAAGAATTTATCAAATGTACTATCTTTTTTAATTTTATTTGCATTTATCCGATATTTTAGGAATTCTTGGAGTTATACAATATCTTTAGTTATTCATTTCATTCTTATTGTGTTACCATCTCTTTGCCACAAATTCTCTCTCCTATGCTTTTATCATCTTTTTTTAGTTTGCTCTTTATTTTTATAATTTTTTCTTCCATGTCTTTTCATATCTTTATTCAAATCGAACGCCAATACATACACATGATCGTATCCAAAAAATGACAAACTCACTTAGATTCGATAATGGTCCTCAATTTTACCGATCGACGATATAGATATCAACACTATTTCACGAAAAAATTTCAATATTTATGCAATTTGAGAGGGAAGGTTATTTTCAATTCGTATATATGCATATACATACACGTGTGTGTATAAAAATATTTATTCGATTATAAATTGATACCACAAAAATTCCTTCATGACGAAGAAATTGATCAGTTTCAATTTGAAGATTAATTTGTGAATTGTGATTAATAGTTGAGAAATGATAAAAATCGAAGTTGATTCAAGTGAAGATTTGTTGATGTAATGATATGTTGTATATGAGTGATTGTGATAAGTTTCATTTAGTTGATTGTGGGAAATTCTAATAAGTTGTTTGAATTGTATTGCAACTAGCTACAACTTCTCATACAATCAGTGTAATTAACCTACGATAAAACCAAATATAGTTTTAATTAGTTCAGAAATTGCATATGTGGTTGCAACCTATTATGCAACTAAACACAATTTTGATTACTTTAAAATTTAAAGTTACATTTTATAGTTGATTTGGTTGATTTTAATTGCAAATCTAATTGCAAAGTTACAAACCACATTTTCGCAAATTATTTTTAAAAAAATCGTTTTTATAATTTTTTCAAGTAAAATCGTATTTTTGCAAAACTGAAAAGATATTTTTACAAAAAAAAAATTATAGGTATTCTTCAAAAAACATCTATATTTTATACAAATAATTTAAATTTTGAATTAAAAATTATTAAACTTCACTTTTGAATATACTTTAAGTTACAAGTAATTAGTCAAAAAATTTTTCAACCTAACTCGAGCGAGACTTTTAGACCTTTGTTTACGCCGACCCACATCTTTGACAAGCAGTATTTCAATAAAATGTGAAACCAAACATATTGACATAAATGTGCAATAAAATTTATAATTTACATAAAAATATTTAACATTTGTAGTTTGAAGTACTCGGGAATCATCAGTTATTTACATTTTACATTGCTTCCGCATCAACCATATACTGTATGATTAAGATGAAATTTTTAATTAATTATTTACGATTGCTGATATTGGTTAAAAAATAGAATTACAAACGACGTTTACTAAACAAAACCTTTCTGTGGAGAGCTCTTTCTAAGATTCTACCCACTAAAGACCAATTACAAATGAGGAGGGTCGCTGTTAATGTGTTGTCCCAGTTTGTAATGTAGAACCGGAGTCAGTCTTACACTCATTAGTTCACTGCCAGGTAGCCAAAGTTTGCTGGACGTACTCAGGATATGTCTTTAATTCTCAATCTTGCATGAGTTTTTACAGTGGTTCAAGATGGCTGTTGATGTGTATAAGAATGAAGATTTGCACATGATAGGTTCAATCCGCTTGTCAACCTGGAGAAATAGAAATGCAATAGTTTGGAATCAAAGGGGTGAAGAGTTTGTCAAATTGTAGAATCAGCAAAGCATATTTTTAACCAGTGGAGATACGCTCAAGACAAGTCATTTGATAATTTTCTTGGGTTTATGCCCCAACCAGATGGCAACGAGCGTTGGATAAAACCAAACGAAGCAAGGTTAAAGATCAACAGTGATGCTGCATGTTTTACAGACTCTAACAAGTTCAGTTTTGCTTTTCTTGCTCGGGATAGTCATGGTACAGTGGTTGAAGCTCGCTCAAAATGCAAGCAAGCACAGGTGGAACAAGAAATTGCTGGGAATTAGGGAGGCGTTAAGTTGGGTAAAGGAGAAGAAGGTGGAGAATGTGGTGCTGGAGTCAGACTGCTTAGCTGTTGTCCAGGTAATTAGGTGTTCTATTATCACTTTATCCTATTTAGGTAGAATGGTAGATGATTGTAAGGTCTTGCTGTCTCAGCTTAAACAACATAATGTGATCTCAAACTTTGTCAAACAATCTACGAACAAGGTGGCTCATGAAATAGCGAGACACTCGAGTTATATAGCTGATCGTAGTTGGAATGGTGGGGATGTACATCAACTCTTTAGTTCTGTCTTGTATTGACAATTTGAAAGTTTAATAAAATGTTTTTTCCTTTTGACAAAAAAAAACATTAGGGTGGAAAAGGAACCTGGATTTGAATTTAAATTTGATTTATTAATAATGAATATAATTTGTATTCAAAAAAAAATAGTGGATTTTTAAAATTTGGTTCAGAATTGTTTAAATAATTTCAGATTTTATGAAATAATATGGACGGCCTTGACTAAAATTTGGTACTTGCCTACTTGGTCCGGACACTGGAGCAAAATCGCATGGTGTAGTAAAAACAAGGAAAGTGGTCTTTTTGGGTCAAATTGGGTAAAAGATCATGGTAAAAACGAATACTCACACTAGTCAACTTGTCTGTTTTAACTAAAACAAAAGTAACTGCTTTCGGACTACAACTAACTGTGGAGCTCGCTTCCTAGCCCGTAGAATAATTACCACAGCCGGTAACAGGTCAGAAAGTTGTAAAATTCCAGTTTTAACCCTACTGTTCAAAGCAATTTTAAAAGGTTCAGAGGACAAAATCGTCAAAAAAAGATTAAAAAATCGGACAGCGACCGGCATAGTAGGTAACCCTAATAAAAGGTAAAAAAACGGAAGGGTATTGTGTTTCTCTTTGTCTTTGTTTCGGCCTCTCTCTCTCTCTCTCTCTTGAGAACAGAGAACAAAAACTCTTATCTCCTTCTCTATAATCTATACATACAGAACATATATATATATATATTTATATATTTACATTTAGTTATGCAGCAAGGCGATCAAGCTGTATTGAATTTGAGACCTGGTGGCGGTGCAAGAGTAGGAGGAGGAGGCAGTAGATTTGTTGCTTCTGATCTTCCCTTTCTTCGTCCTCAAGCTCCTTCTTCTTTGCCCAAGGTACTCATTTTTCGATGATGTTATAATTGTTGTAACTTATAGATTGCTCTGTTTATTGTTTGTGCTCATTCTTTTGCATTATTTCATGTATAGACCGGAGAGACTCGATTTGAGGATCGTGAGCTGATTCGGTTTTCGAGAGATCAGCTGTTGCAGCTTAGGGAGGTAATGTGTTTTTCATCTTTATGTACTCTGTTTGTTGTTGTTGCTGCTGTTATTTTATAAAAGCTATGTTATTTGCATCAAGTCGTGAATCGTGACTCTGCCGTAAATTAGCCTGTGGATTTTGTATCTACAAATATGGCACTGTATAATATGTTTCTAGTTTGAGGTTAGGACTCTGTAGGGAATCGGTAGGAAAACAATCACATTCACTCCAAATTGAACTAGATTTTATTTCCCGGTACTAATTTACCGCCATGGTTATGTTAAATGAACAAAATATAAACAATCTATTTTTGACACTACTACTATATATTAAAGTATTCCCATTGATCAACTTACCGGATATAATTAATTTACGTAGTAAATTACAATTCTCTTTAAATATCAGTAACGTCAAATGTGCTACCTCTTTCCCATTTTAAATGAACCGTTTAGTGTTTACGCATACTTCAATGTGTTCGGATGAGATATTTATGTATAATATGTTTTCATAATTTTTATTTTATAAAAAAAATTAAGTTCAAATTTTTATACAAAACAAAACAAAAATCACGAAAAAAATGTTATGTGTAACTCTTTTACATGCCTTAAAATGCATGCATAAGTAAAGGGCTCATTAAAACGGGACGGAGGGAGTAAGAGGTTTGATTTTTTTATCCGCATCAAATGTGCATTAAATCTATTGTTTTGTTTCTATTATCATAGGTTGTGAAGATCAACGATGATATTCTAAGAGTTAAACGAGAAGTTGAAGCTGAATTTTTTGGTGAAGAGCAGAATTGGAATCGTGCTGAGAACAGTGCAAGTGTAAGTTACCTTACCCTACACATAAAAGCTGTTGAAAATATCATGTGCAATATTTTCTTGTTGTTTACACATCTCTTTCTTTTAGAAGGGGGTTAAATTTACGGAGTGACATGTATATTAATGCAGCTGCAGAAACAACCAATTCAGCCGGCTATTCGCCACTCAGAGCTAGACAACCGTGATTGGCGTAGTCGACCTGAACAACTGCCCAGCCCTGTTGAGGAGAGATTTCGTCAAGACCAGTTTAACTCACATCATGGAAGAGGACAGTTTTCTTCTCAACAAGGGGTAAATAATCATTTTTCCGAAATTTCAAGTATTTATATTTGGGGACACCATAATGCTGTGATCATGAAAAATTGTTTACATATACAGCATACTTACCTTTATTATATGTAGAGTAGCATGCTAAAAGTCAACAAAAAAGAGTAATTATTTTATATTGATACGAATTCAGTCAATGTTAGTGAAAGCTAACCACTGAATTTTCTTCTGAAACAAATAATAAAGAGGCAATTGTAAAGTGGTTGACAGAGACTACCCCCCCCCCCCCCCCCCTTTCTCCTCCCAGTTTGGTGATTTTTTTTAAACTTTAAAGTTAGTGGTTCAACATTATGTAAACTTATTAGTTGGTGGCTACCGCCGCCTGCCGCCTTTCTGTTAACTCCTTAAAATAAAAAAATAGTTTGCACATTTATTAAAAATACTTAAATATCATAATAAACTATCTGCTTATTATCTGACCCAATGAAAGACCTAACCCGACTAACTTATGTCCTTATACTCTTTTATCTCACTCGTCTTCCATCTCATCTCTTTACTACAAGTAAAACTTTTTCATCTCTTTACTATAATTAAACTTAATTGTGTAGGATGCTTAATATGCTTCAGTGTCTTATTCTCTCGCAACATCCCTTCTTATTATCTTTCGGTGACTCTTAAGAGTCTCCCAATTATCTACCATTTCCATTGTGTGCTATGTGACACTTGAAACTCTTATAGTCTTCGACTTTCTGTGTAAAATTAAGTGGCAATCATTAAAGGCCATTGCATTCTTACCAGAATATACACTTTCCGACAGCATTATTTTTACAAGATCTAACATCGTGAATGCTTGTTTCCATATTATCTTTACTGCTATGTTTCTTCAGTTTGATTGTCAATTATGTATTTGTGAGATTTAATATGTTAAAGTACGTAGATTTTTTGGGTTTTGAATCTTGGGAGAAGATGGGTCAGACAGGAGAGGCAGAGAAAATGAGTTAAAGGTGGATCTTGTTGAGTTGTTTAGTATCCGATTGTATGGGTGTTATGATATATGTACATAATTTTTGTAGATCTAATACATTATTCTTTATTTTAAACGGTGTTAATCAAAAGCTAAAGGTAGCTGCCAAATTAAAAGGCCGATATAATGTGCCACATAATTGTGAGTTCAAAGAATCAGAAGCCATACTGCGAGAGGGTATAATCTCTGCCCACACTTTGCATTTATTCTTAAACAATCATTAACATTGCTTTCCAGTTTCCATGGTTCTTTTTTCAGAAAGGTAAGAAAAAAGAGACCATTTTTCTTAATGTAAAACTAACAATAGGTAAACGGGCTTACTGAAAATACACAAAATCAATATTTGGCATGTTTTTCCTGTCACTCACGGTTTACACGGGTGTCATATTGACGTGGTATTTGTAATTTTTTTGTTGTCCTTGAAAACTTGAAATATCAAAGAAGATTGCATCCTACATTGTTTACTAGTCTGTAAGCACAATTAGCTAAACTATCTTCTTATCAGATGTAGAGATATTATAGATTATATAATCAAATAAGCAATATACATTAAACGCCTATATGTCAATATCTTATCTATACTATCTATACTATATATATATATATACTATAATAAGCGAAATGGGGTATAATTTATATTTTGGTTATCCCCTTCCTTTTGGTTATCCCTCATTCACAACCGTTAGATTTTCAACTCAAATAGATCATGACCGTTAGATACATCAATACTAAAAGTTGTTATGTACAGAGGTCCAAGGTTCGATTCCCGCCAACAACTTGTTAATTATTATATACAAAGATGTAAGGTTCAAATTTTTCTAATAACATATTTAAATTAATATTTATAATATTATATTATATTATAAACAAATTATAAAAAAATTAAAAATAACCCGTGCTTTGCACGGGCTATAAGCTAGTACTAATAAAGCAGCTTTTGGGCTTGTGTGTGTTGGTCCTTTTCTAAATCCGTGCGCCCCTGTATGAGTCAACATAAACCATCAAACTCAGTGTCACTTGGTTAGATGTACTGTTAGTACAGTGGTTTATCTTTACTTCCTTCCAGATGTAGTCTTGCCTTGCTCATCTTCTTTCTTGTTACTGCCTATTAACTGCTCTTGTTATAGGAGTTTCTATCTTAAATTGGATCTTAGTTTGAGTCAGGTAAAGTTCCCATATTTTTCTCCGTATTGTATATTCCACTTTCATTTTATTTCTAAATCAGCTTTGAACTTGTAGAAATGTGATATGTGTACTGAATAGATTTAAGATATTTGATTTTTTATTCGTCTGATCTGTATATACTTCTCTGTTTATCAGCGACACACCGGGGGTGTGCAACAGTGCAAGTGTATTAGATGTATCTGATTAATAATATAGCTTACCATATTTTCTCTGAATGCAGTAATTATGTTCTGTGTTGGTCGTGCAATCTCTATCCTTTTCTTTTAGTATTGTGATAATATGCACAATTCTTAGTTTTTTTTAATTCTACAAACAGGGAGGTCCCACTCCAGTTCTCGTGAAGGCTGAATTGCCATGGTCAGTTCAAAGGGGCAAACTTTCTGAGAAGGAACGAGTTTTGAAAACAGTGAAAGGGCAAGTCTCTTCTGTATTGCTGCTATAATTGTTGTGTTTGCTGTGTCACTTTTTCATTGAACCTGTTTTTCATACTCTTTTTAATATTAAGGTTTATTATTATGTCTTTGGTATTTAATGCTTGTTGTTTGCCTTTCCTATGTTTTTATACTCGTGAAAGCCTTCCGTATGGGCAGATTTACGTTGCTGTTACTTGTAGTCTCTCTTTCACATTTCAAATGCACAATGTCGTTGGCTTTATCAAATATGATGATGTTTATGTTATTAAAAGTTTCAGATCATATAGAGGACATTTCTCTCAATACATGGCCGTATAAGCTAGTTATGTGATTGCTCATCATGCTTTTCCTTGCATCTAGAACGGAAGTGTCTGCTAGCCAAATTCAGATCTTTAGTTAGTTTCGTTCTTACTAAAAGAATTCTGATCTCTCACATTCTTCGTGTATAAAAGTTGTGGTAAACCATTATCTACTTCCTCATACTCCATTAAAAGAAGACTGAAATATATACTTGTCCTATGTGAAAAAAGGATATCTGTGATTACTGCAAGTAGCAATGTTTGAGGCTATAGTATACTCACATAATTTAAAACCATATTACTATATTAGAACATAATATAAAACCTAAACCCTCTCCAAATGTGGAGAGTTACATACCTCATACCTGTTCCTTAAAAAAATATGTCTTTCCCCGTATGAAATTTGCCACAGAAAGTAGAAATAACAAGATCTAACTTCCCCTATCACACTAGCTGGATCTTATTAAAGCGATTCCCCCCATTAACCGAGCTAATTATTCTGCCATGTATGGATTTTTTATAATATTTACTTTTTTCAACAACTCATCGACAATTATAAATTTTTCAGCACCTATAAGCATCTAAATCCAAAAACTTTAACAAGGAAACTGAGTACTAGACATTACTGTAAAATATGTTTCTCTATGTATCTTCTTCTCCAACCAAAAATATCACTTTTAAGGTTATTAATCAACTTACCTAGAGTGTGACAACCCGGGTTAAATCTCGAGTCTTTTTTACACACTCCCCCACTTAAACTCCCGACGTCCTCATCAGGCCTGAACGGATAGCCTCATAAGCCCATAACCAGCTCAGATACCATATGTGACGGGTCAAATCCCAAGCCTTTTTCGTATACTGGCTCAAAATTGCAACAACTTGGGTAATCCACAAGCCCACCACAAACCCCCAAAAGATCATGATTTGTTGGTGCAATTAATAGTAGTATTTTGCCATATAAACTGAACTAAAGTCCCAAATCTCCTCGATGTGGGACTGGGGTGTTACACAGAGGCATTAGCAAATTCTTCAAATAGATTTATAAGTGTTGTAAGGATTGCTTTGACCATCTTAAGATGTCATCATCTCTGTTTGAAGTTAATAAAAATATATGTTAGGCACAATATATTGCATTCCTGCACTACATAGCTTTTTTTGCTTTCCTCTAGTTTCGTAAGTTACTAATTTCAGATAGAAACCTTGGACTTCTTTCTGCATGTCTTCTGTGTGTGTGTATAATATCTTTATTGAGTTTTCCAGTCGTTGTCAGTTGTCAAGTTTTAACTAAAATTTGCTTTGCAGTATTTTGAACAAGCTGACCCCAGAGAAGTTCGAGATTTTGAAAGGTCAACTTATTAATTCTGGTATTACAACTGCCGACATTTTAAAGGTCTGTATATACTCTCTTAAAACAATTGTGCCTCTTACGTTCTCGCCATCCTTTTGTTCTCATATGTAATAGTCACCAATATTTTTTCTGCTGCAATCAGGGAGTTATATCATTAATATTTGACAAGGCGGTGCTGGAACCAACATTTTGCCCCATGTATGCAGAGCTGTGTTCTGATCTAAGTGAGAACCTTCCTCCATTCCCAGCTGATGAGCCTGGTGGGAGGGAAATCACCCTTAAGAGAATTCTTTTGAATAATTGCCAGGAGGCTTTTGAAGGTGCTGAGAAGCTCAGGGAAGAAATGAAGCAGATGACTGCTCCTGAACAAGAGTCTGAAAGAAGAGATAAAGAAAAAATGATCAAGCTTCGTACTCTTGGAAACATCCGACTGATTGGTGAGCTTCTAAAGCAGAAGATGGTTCCTGAAAAGATTGTTCACCACATTGTTCAGGTATTCGTTATTTATCTCTTTTTCCTAATATCTGCCCTGAATTATGTAATACAAAAAATCAATTTCAGACCTTTGGTTATGTTCTCATATAAAGTTACTTTGGGCTGAACATTTGGTAGGAACTTCTAGGTCCTGATAAGAATTGTCCTGAAGAGGAAAATGTTGAGGCTATATGTCAGTTCTTTAGAACGATTGGGAAACAGCTTGATGAGAGTCAAAAAGCAAGACGCATCAATGATGTCTACTTTGTGCGACTGAAGGAGCTGTCAACAAACCCTCAACTGGCCTCGAGAATGAGATTCATGGTTCGTGATGTTCTTGATCTGCGTTCAAATGGGTGGGTTCCCAGGAGGGAAGAGGTAATTATTTATTTGCCCAAGTACTGTTAACAATGGACTCTTCTTTCGTACTACTTTTTTGTAATGGTTGACATCTTGTAGGTAAAAGCCAAAACCATCACAGAAATTCATACTGAAGCTGAGAGGACCATGAACTTGCGTCCTGGTGCTACTGCAATTATAAGAAATAGTCGAGTGATGGCATCTAATGCTCAAGGTGGTGGTAGCAGTCCAGGAGGTTTTGCAATCAATCGGCCTGGCACTGGGGGAATGATGCCTGGGATGCCAGGAAGCAGAAAGATACCTGGGATGCCTGAAATTGATAATGACAACTGGGAGGTTCCTAGGTCGCGGTCAATGCCAAGGAATGATCCAAATCAGCTGGTCGGGCGTGTTCAGCCCCCATCAGTTGGCAAGTCGGCAGTGCCGAATCCAAGATATGTACCTCAAGGCGGGCCTTTAAGTGGAGGGGCAAGTGCCTTACTGCAGGGTAATGCTGCTGCCTCTGTCCGTCCTGCTAATTTCAGCCCTACTGCTGAACCTGCACCTCCTTCCCCTGCCAGGCCTGTTCCTGCTGCGTCTATGCGTCCAGTTGCCAATCAAATGTCTTTGGCTGGAAGGCTGGGCCCCGAAGCACTCAAGAGAAAAAGCACCTCCCTTCTGGAGGAGTATTTTAGTGTACGTATGCTGGATGAAGCGTTACAGTGTGTGGAGGAATTGAAGTCCCCCGATTACCACCCTGAGTTTGTTAAGGAAGCCATTGCTCTGGCATTGGAGAAAATCCCACCATGTTTGGAACCTGTTGCGAAGCTGCTGGAGTACCTATGTGCGAAGAAAGTTCTTACATCAGCTGACATTGAGACTGGATGCCTGCTATATGGTTCAACCTTAGATGATGTTGGTATTGATTTACCTAAAGCACCAAATAATTTTGGAGAGATAATCGGAATGTTAATTTTGGGCAAGGAGTTGAATTTTAAGGTGTTAGAGGGGGTGCTGAAGAAGATGGAGGATGTTATGTTCCAGAAAGCTGTATTTTCTGCAGCGGTGAGGATTGTCAGTTCGGGTACTGCTGGGCAAGCTGTATTAGATTCAAATGCAGCTGATGTTGAGTCCTGCAAGAGTCTCTTCTAGCAATTGTTCCTGTCACTGGGTAATATGTAACCTCATGATAGATGCTCATTCTGTCTTCTTCTCCAATTCCATCTGTTTACCAAGACAAGTTCAAAGTTCAAAATATAGGTTTTCTAATGAGTTGTGTATTTCTTGAGGTTATAGCATTGTGGTCTGTTAATTGAAGCTGCAAGAGACATTCGATGTTGACATGAGCAGCCTCTTTATGGAGTATATCGGGAACCAGCATTTTATATTCGATTAGTTTTTTTTCTTATTAATTATTTACCTTCTATGCTAAGAGCTTAGCAAGTAGGTTTTTGGGTAGGGTGGATGATTACATGATTAGACTGATGACGATGTTGTATCCAATTTTAATGTGACTTGTGTTGTACTATACTTTGGTGCGGCGTAAGCATCTTTGTTGTCCAGCTTGTTTGGCTACATCCAATTCCAAAGTGTCTGATGTTGGCCTATTCTTCATTGGTGCGGGTAGCATCTTCTTTGTTGTTGATCTAGCTTGTTTGGCTGGTGTCCATCAACACATGGCGCACAACTGCTATTTCGTTGCACTTGCCCTAGGGGATATGTTGTTAATTACAATAACTAAAACGGTAGGATTGCAAGGAAAGCTATGGCGTAAATTCAAAAGTTTTTCCCCCTTCAAGTTGCTACTAGAGATAATACTTATATGTACATACATTTTTACACAAGTTGATATGAGATTATTGTTTAGAAGGTATGGCGTTTCTGGAAGAAAAATGATATCCGGTAAGCCCCCGTCTTTTCCTCGGTTTTACAAATAAGTCAAATTATTCAAAAAAAAAAAAAAAAATCATAGTGCTTGAGGAGGGAACAAAATTATACAGCAAATCTCAATCTTTCGATTCAATTATCTGGAAAAAAAAAAAACTGTGTTCGGATAAGAAACCATGAAATGTTAAAAGAAAGTTATATTTGTCCAATGTTTGCAATAGGGGCTATTTTACCGGTCTCTGATTATTTTTCAAAATATTGACTACTGATGAGCAAGGAGGTTTGCTTTCAATATCCATAGAGACATCCTAAATTCCTAATGTTTCCAATAGAAACCTTGGAACTAATGCATTCAAACTTTCCCTGTTTAAAACAAAGCTTCAGATGTCACTACTAAGACGTGAAAGATGTATTCTGTTCATGTTCCTATTGATGTTTCACAACATATTCTGTGTACTGAATGGTATAGTTTCTTCTTGCCTCGCGATGATAATTAGTCTGTTTGTCGAGGTCCTAGAACCCCTTTGACCGGTAGGGAAGTACATGTGTTCAAGTGTAATCAATCACCTTCACACCTGGTAAACTTTAAAATGCCTTCGATTATTGTATAAGAAATCACCAGATTACACTTCGGAAGCCTCTAATTCCATGTGTTATTCTACAATACATCCCATGATCCTGTTGATTGTCTTCAAGTGCCATTCAGTGTATCTTCATTGGATATTCATATCATCACAAGGGTCACAAATTCTAGAGGCTTTATAACCATTCTATCTTTGTCATTAGGCATGCCAAATTTCTTGGGCATATATATTCCCTCATCTACATTCTACTTCATCAAATTATCACAAAAAAGTTCACTACTTCATAACTTGACGATTCATGCAACTTTCTGAACTAGTTATCCCAAAATCACAATCTTGAACAAAACACAAACTCCCGCACTCAACGTTTTCTCACCTCAACCTTCTACTCACAATTCACTGCATGGCTAAAATATTTTAGTGCTGGTTCAATTCATGATTGGAGTCCACTGAATCTTCTTCTCTCACAAGGTCACGTTAACACTTCCATGATTCTTGTTGGACAATCAGGTAGAAACAAAACAAGAACTTGATGTTGGAATCCTAACATATCACCATGTAATCTGAATTAAAATTAGCTCAAAATTAGCTTTTGCTGATTATGCACATTGCCTTGCGCTTCGTCCAAATATTATTTCCATATTCATCTTTCACACTATATTTAATATATGGTATAAACTATAAAGCATTAATCACCAAAGCTTCAACTTTCTTAAACACAGAACAAACTTAAGAATATAACTATACCTTGCTAGTTGGAAAGAAAACAATTGGATGCTGTTGAAATTTTTAAGGTTAATACCTAACTCACGGAAGGTGGAAAGGTACGATTGTATGGGGTAAGATTTGTTGCCAAAATTTATAACCAGGCGGAGGGGATTGATTATGAGTCTACTTTTTCTTCAGTTAATGCTATGGTAACTGTTAGAAGCTTCTTAACCATTTCAGCAACTTACGGTTGGAGAACTGAGCAATTAGGTGTAAATAATACATTCTTGGATGGAGATCCGCAAGAAGTTATACAATTTCACACCATAAAATGGGTTCTAAGCTAAAGAGATTCTTGTATGAATTAAGACGATTCCAGGCAATAGTTTGCCAAATTGACTTCACGCGACTCTTGTATTTCGGGAGTAGTGTATGTTGTTGTAGTTGTCTATTGTTGTAGTTGTCTACGTAGATAACATCACAAAAATGACAAATCAAGCTTTCAAAAGGCTTCTTAGTAAGAAATTAAAAAATAATAGGTACTAGCTAGCTTTAGAAGTCACCAGGACAAGTTGAGGTAATTTTTGCTAGTCAGCAAATGTACATTACAGATTTTCTAGTTAGCTCAACTTATAGGCTACAAACCTCTTTCTGTACCCTTAGATCCTCATATCAAGCTGTGCTTGTATGAAGTTGTTCAACGACTGCAAATCTAGTGACTTCAGTATGCTATTGTGTCCAGAACATAGATTTTGAAGTTAGTCAACTTCCCAAGACCTTGAATTTCCTACTTCAACTCCAAAATACCATGTGGATCTTTTGTATCACCAACGAACGTAAATTCCTCATAAGTATTTTGTTTTTTTAAAAGGGTATGGCGTATGCACTAGGTTTGATATATGTTTCTGAGATATGTGTATTAACACCGACACTGCTAGAAAGTTTTTTTTTTTTTTTTTTTGCTTCTGTACGATGCCTATCGAATATGGTAGTTTGGGTCCTCTCCTAAAGTGATACTGTGGTCCGTCTACAGCTTAAAATGTGATATTTTGTTCATCTTTTGCCTGCAACCACCTAACAGGACATGAGGGCAACATCATCCCAAACAAATAGCTACAGGAAAGAATCATCTACTTTGAATCCTAAATCCGAGTCTACTTAAAAGCTTCAACTATACACTTTTTACTGGCAAACTTAAAAACATACTAAAGTTGGACAAAATATGTAAAACTCAAGTCGGGATCTTACCCTTTTGCCATCTACTTAAACATAACCAGAATTGCATCATTTTGCCCTACATTTTTTGATATCAAAGCTCAATTCTGCGACAACACCTCTATGGAAATACAATAACAATAAGTAATGGTAATAAAAAGCTAGCAATTGTATTCTTACAAATCAAACACCAATAAATTCACAGGCTTGATAATTTAATAGATAAACAGAATTTTCATAGTTTTAAAAGGGGGTAATAAAGTGATAATTCAATTCAACAGCACAAGAGAGAATAAAAAAAAACATAGAGTAAAGAGTGAGGTCACAATTAAATTAAGAAAGCATACATCAGAAATAGAAAGAGATAGAGAGTAGGGGGTTGGGGGGGGGGGGGGGGCTAGGCAAGAGTGTAGTAATCGCCACGATACATATCACGATCAACGCAGAGAATAGCGTAGAGTGCGTAAATGATCCCAGGGACGTACCCTAATATTGTCAACACTATGCATATGAAGAATTCAACCTGCCAATTGTATATATTATTAATTAGATATACAGAGAGAGAGAGAGAGAGAGAGAGAGAGAGAGAGAGAGAGAGAGAGGGGGGGGGGATCATACGGAGCAGCAGCCTTGACGGAGGCAGACGCCGAGAGGAGGAAGCAAGATGGCGATGATGACTTCGCAGAGGAGTGCACATCCTGATGCCATACCTACCTTAATTCCAATTTCACTGAGGGTAGCTGCTGTATATTGCTATTACAACTGGTTGCTGCCTTGTTTTAGTTGACCCACTATAAGTGTCATAATTTGGTTCGTCAGATCGGAAAATTTTATTCATTAATTCAGATTATTCATCTATCGAGGTCAAAAATACATTACCTATATTGGGAACAGAAAAAATTATTCATTTGATGAGATTAATCGTTTATCGAATATTTATTTATCGAGATTCTACTTGTATAACTCAATGGTCTCCTGTATTCACATTAATATCAACAAATAAAAACACACATTAGTGAAATTCAACTTATTTTATGCAAAAATACTATAATCAATTTTGTGCACCTAACATTACTTTTTTTGTGTTGTTGCACTCGCCGATTATATATTTTTATATTTGTCTTTTGTGTTTTTTATTTTGAAATATAATCGAATTTGTATTTCAACTTGTGGTTCATATGTTCTAGGGCCGTAAACTGATTCGAATTATCGGATTTCTCGATTTATATCCAATTTGAAAGTATAATATACATTTTAGATTCATTTTATAAATGATCAAATTTGGTGGAAAAATTAAGTTTGAATAAAATATGATTCCGATATGAACACTCATATAACCACTCAGATTAAGTCTCATATTATTCTTAGTAAAATAATCATACTCGAATATAATTCATGATCCGTATTTGATTCAAACCTGAATATGAATTATATTTTTAATTCATTATATTTCTAATTCAATGGCATGTTATAAATTCTTAGTATCATTTATAATTTTAAATTTTCATAAAATATGAGTTATTCACTTTGTTATTTATCATCATATATCTAATAGATCATTTATTTTAAGTTTTCAATTCGTGAATATTATGTTTTGGTAATATTATATTTATTTTAGAATAAATAAGTATTTGTCAAATTCAAATAAAAATTATACTAATATTAGTGAATCATATTTGACTCGTATTTGATGGATCACGAACTACCCGATTTGAAAAAAGAAATTACGGTATTGACTCATATTCGGTTCAAATCCGAACCTTAATATCTAAAATCAGTTGGGTGATTGCCCTTTCTACCCACTTTTTAATATTCTCTAACCAACATACCCACCGCGCGGAAGGGGAACCCAAAATGCCCAGCACATACGCCTTCACAAGATGCGTATCTTCTGTCACGTCAACTCCATAGGCGTAAGGCACTGGATACGCTTAACACAAAGGAGGAAGCAGTTGGATACACCAATAGGAAAGGAGTAAGCTCTTGTGGATGCGCCAATGTAAGCAGCGCATCTGGAGATACGCATGCGTATCATACGTCAGCATAGAGCTTCTCCAGTCGGGAAAACAATGACGATTTCGGTGTTTTTTTTCGATTTGTTCGTTCGTCCACATCCCTTACTTTCCATTCACCTACCATATATCATTAGAATCGGGGTTCGATTATCTACACAACCATACTAATTTTATAACAGTTAATTTGCAGGATTAAAAATGCTTAAAACGTCGATTTCATCGACTCCCACATCTCCGACGAGCTTCGTGTTGCCCCTGCGGGGCCGGAGGAGATAAACGAAGACGGGGAAGATGAAGTACATGAGCTTGCGATCAGTTTGGCCTGCAGTAGTCATTCGGAAAGTTCCTGGAGAGCAAGATCAAGGGGAGAAGGCAATCGCCGGCGAGGAGAAAACGAAGGAGAGATGTCTGAAATCACGTTTTCGGACGTGCTACAGTGAATTCCGATACGCCACCCATGAGAGTGGCGTATTCCATGGGTAGAGAAGTCGGTGTTTTCAGAAACGGGCATTTTGGTAAGTGGGTATTTTGGGCATTAATTCAAATGAGTTTAGATTCAAATAAAATAATCTCGAACCCCAATTTAAATATAATAAAAGTAAAATAAACTAGTAAAAAAATGCCCGATTATATCCGAATCATTTTAGTTTTTACAGCCCTACGCGGTGTTCAAAATACTTGTTATCTTCAAGATGTCGATCTTGATTGTAGGTGAGATGCGTGTCACAATTAAACAAGGCTGTCACACATCTGTTGGATGTGTATCCTTAAAAAAAAAAAAAAAAAAAAAAAAAAAAAAAAAAAAAAAAGACAAATCTGACGACTCGAACGTGTTTCCTTCAGAAAATTAGAGGTTGACATTCTCGTATAGATTATGGTCCTAATGTGCGAAGATAAGGTACTTTGGTCAAATTTAAATGATTTCTTTCTTTTATATCAAATTACCTTATAGACCCTTCGAAGCACACGGATAATATAATAATATGAATATTAATTTTACGGTAAAAGTCCAAAATAATCATTTTTGGAATTAAGTGGTCCAAAATATTGATTCTGGAAAAAATTGCCCGAAATACAGACGGAATACGGAGTTTCGGCCTCCGTATTAGCTGAATACATTACACGATCTACCGTATTAGCTGGATACGGAACACGATCTTCTGTGTTATGCATGATACGGAAGAGCGTGTATCATGTTTGTGCTGCGCACCCGCCTAACACGAAACACAGTACACCGTGTTACACATAACACGTTATATCGTGTAACGTATCATGCACTGTTACGGAAGACGAAATACCGTATTATCCCTCATATCACGGTACACGATTTAACGTGTCCCGTCAGTAAATAGGGTCAAACATGCTCAAATATGAGTATTTTGATAATTTTCTCTTTTATAGTATGTGCAAAATATGGATTGTTTTAAAATTTTTTAATTTTTTTAATATATTATATATAATATTATAAATAATATTTTTAATATATTGTAAGAATTCGATCCATATATCATTGTATATAAACTTTTTGTATTAAATCTAATTTAATTTGTTGTTGACAATATTTGAACTTTAAAACTCTGTATTACTTTTAGTATTGTATCTAATGGTCATCATTTATTTGAGTTATAAATCTAAAGGTTGTAAATAAAAGGGATAACAAAAAATGAGGATAACAAAAAATAAGAGGTTCTAAACTATAAAATATACTACTTATGCTTATTATAGTATATATAATATAGATAGATAGATATGTTATTGAAAGGATTTGAATCTCACATCTTTGTAAACAACAAATTTTAGTATTATTTTTGTACGTAATAACTTCTAGTATTAAATATAAATCAATACATTATTGGCGAAAATCAAACCTTAGACCTCTTCATATAGACCTCTGTATATGACAAATATTAGCCTATAACCTGTGCAAAGCACGGGCTATCAATTATTATTATTAATTAATATATTAATTATTTGATTTAATATAAATTTTAATTTATTTGAAAAAAAATTATTTATAATTTTAAATTTGCATATATTCCATACTTAATTTCATGACATAATTAAATATCATTAATTTAACGTTATTTTTAAATTTATTGTTAAATATCTTAATAAAAAATTTATTTAATGTAACCTAGTATCATTGAAGAAAGAATTGTAGCAAAAAGTGTGTGCCGCGATGATTCTAATCGGATATAATTTAAAACGTTTATAATTCTATAAAACATGTGGGTTTTTTTAATAAATTATATATAATTTAACTGAATTTGAAAATGTTAACACGTTTTAAATTTTTTAAAAATATTTGTTGTGCCTTGGTTCTTTGATTAACACCTTCCCAAAAAATTTATTAACACTATCCAAAATACAAAAAACAAATCAAAATATATTTAATTTTAGTTAAAAAAATAAACCACATATTTTACATACTATTTCGATTATATTTCCAAATACATAAATATTTTACATAAATACATAATCTATCAGTTATACTTTAATTGAAATTCAACTACATACTCTTTCAATTATATTTTTAATATAATTTTTTTAACTTGTTATTTTTTTAAAGGTGTTAACAATTTTCTTGGAAGACGTTAACCAACCAACTAACCAAACTAACCAAATATACATAATTATATATCTCATATATATTACTTAATATCATATTGGCATAATATATATATAGTATTAAATAACAATTGTATAATTATATGATATCTTGTTCGAATTATGACTATATTTGGTCATAATATTATAAATATAAATGGACGTATATACTTACATTCAATTTTTTGTTGATATTATTATATTCAAATTATGATTCCATAATAATTCCTAATGTAATATTTGTCTAAAATAGAATTTAATATTAATTTGTAATTGTTTTTATTGTTTATTATATAGTTTTAGTTTGTTTTCACTTTGTTGATTTATAATTTGTTGTAAATTTGTTAATAAATATATTATATTAAAATTATTTAAATTTAAATTGATTTCTAAGTAATTGAAAGAATCTCAAAAAGTTGGGTAACTAAAAGAGTATTTAATTGAATATTAATTGGATTGTACTTAAAAGAATTTGTTATTAAGTAAAATAATTTTTTTTATGCATTTTAATTTATTTTTTTATTTTCGAAAGGTATTAACAAACTTTTTTGGAATTATAGTTGATTACAAAGTAATTAGCTCCAAAATTAAAAAAATAAATAATAAAAAACATAACGGGCGACGGTTGTGACGTAAGAGCATCTCCAACGGTACTAGCTAAAATGGTTAGCTAAAAGAATATAAAATAATGATTATGTAAAATTTACTGAACCTGTAAAGAGTTGTACTTCAATGGTGTTAGCTATAATTGTTAGCTATATTTCAAAAAAAGTATTTTATTGTTATTTCAATTAGTAAATATATATAAGATTAAACTAAATTGATGACGTGTCACAATATAAGTGGATGTGATATTTTTAGATGTCATGTATAATTTTTTGGATATCCTCCAAATATAGAGGATCTGTATCTTGTTTTCTAAAATTATAGCTAACAGGTTGATGGGTTGGAGTGGTGATTTTTTTGAAGGATTTCTATAAATGATGACACGTAGACTTTTATGGCTAACAGGAGTGAAGGTTGGAGATGCTCTAAGAGGGGAGTGGAGGTAAATTGCTATTTTCATTTTGGTATTTTATTTTATTTTTATTTTTATTTTTGACAATGACGCGTAGATTACGTGTTGGCAGTTTGAATTTAGGTACCTTAATGGGAAAATTTTTGGAGCTAGTGGACGTGCTGAAGAAGCGGAGAGTGGATGTGGCGTGTATTCAGGAGACTAGGTGGAAAGGGGCTCACTCCAGAGAAGCGAACAGGTATAAATTGTGGTACTCAGGTCTTGCCAACTCCAGGAACGGAGTGGGTATTCTGTTGGCAAAGGATCTTAAAGACAACGTCGTGGAAGTGAAGAGGTGCAGCGACAGGATTATGTCCGTCAGGGTCGTGGTTGGGGAGAAGGTGGTGAACGTGGTGTGTGCGTATGCCCCTCAAGCAGGTTTGGGCGATTCAGAGAAGGAGGCTTTCTAGGTCAGTTTAGATGAGTTGGTCGGAAGCATTCCTGACGACCAATTTTTAGTGTTGGGTGGAACGAGGAGGTTCAACAGAAAGTAAAGGCTAAACTTGCGCTCTTTAAAGAGCTTTTGTCCATGTCTGCAGGGGCGGAGAGGATTCTGAAGATGGAAGCGTACAAGGTGGCGAGACGAGAGGCAAAAAAGGCCGTGGCGAAAGCCAAAGAGGAAGCCTATGAGGGGCTGTACAAGCGCCTAGATACCAAGGAAGGAGCGAATGCTATCTTTAAACTAGCTAAAGCTAGGGAGAGAGGGCGGCGCGACCTGGGTTCTGTTAAGTTTGTTAAGGATGATTCAGGCAAAGTGTTACTGAATGAAGAGGCTATCAAGGAGAGGTGGAGTTCGTATTTCCAAAATCTTTTCAATGAAGCTAGGAGGAGTGGTACTGGCGTGGAGCAAGAGGTCCCTCCTTCGTCGGTGCTTTCTATCGGTTCCTGTGAGCGTATCAGCAAGGAGGAAGTCAAGGGTGCCCTTCAAAAGATGGCCAGAGGGAAGGCGGTTGGCCCGGATCAGATCCCAATCGAGGCGTGGCTTTGTCTGGGTGAGGTTGGCGTTCAATGGCTAGCAGATCTGTTTAATGATCTCCTATTGGGTGATAAGATGCCAACTGAATGGAGGCGTAGTATCGTGGTTCCATTTTTCAAGAATAAAGGCGATGCCCAGAGTTGTAGTAACTACCGGGGTATTAAATTACTTAGTCATACTATGAAACTGTGGGAGAGAGTGGTTGAATGTCGGATTAGAAGAGAAGTGGTAATCTCAGAGAATCAATTCGGTTTTATGCCGGGGAGATCGACGACCGAGGCCATTCATCTCGTCAGACGCCTTATGGAGAAGTTCAGGGAGCGTCGCAAAGACCTTCATATGGTGTTCATTGATCTTGAGAAGGCCTATGACAGCATCCCCCGTGAAGCTATTTGGAAGAGCCTTGTAGAGAGGAGAGTGGCGTCGCCGTACGTTAGGGCGATTCAAGACATGTACTCTCAAGCTAGTTCTAGCGTCCGGATCCCAGTGGGTGACTCCCGTTTTTTCCCTGTTGAGATAGGGCTTCATCAGGGGTCGGCCATTAGCCCTTTTCTTTTCGCCCTTATCCTTGATGTCTTGTCGCGAGGGATTCAAGATACCGTCCCTTGGTGCATGCTCTTCGCTGATGATATCGTGTTAGTGGCGGAGTCGAGGGGGGAGGTGAACGAGAAGCTGGAACTATGGAAATCTACTTTGGAGTCCCAAGGCTTACGGATGAGTCGTTCTAAAACCGAGTATCTATGGTGTAACTTCAGTGGAGAGGATAACGAGGTAGGTGTGGAGGTTAAGATTCAAGATCAGATTGTACCCAGTACGGACAAGTTCAAGTATCTAGGCTCGATCATCCAGAAGGAAGGTGAGGTTGAAGACGATGTCAAACATCGTATCAAGGCTGGGTGGCTAAGGTGGAGGGCAGCGTCAGGGGTGATGTGCGACAAGAAGGTCCCTTTAAAGTTGAAAGGGAAATTCTATAGAGCGGCAATACGGCCTGCGTTGCTTTACAGTTCTGAGTGTTGGGCGGCGAAGAAGGCCTTCGAAAACAAGCTGGAAGTGGCTGAAATGAGAATGTTGCGGTGGTCGTGTGGGCGCACGATGTTAGATAGAATCCCGAATGGGGTGTTTAGGAGCGAGCTTGAAGTGGCGCCGCTTTCTGCGAAAGTCAGGGAAGGGAGGTTGAGATGGTTCGACCACGTCCGAAGGAGGCTGGTTGAAGCCCCAGTGAGGAGGGTCGAGAGTCTTTCGGTTGTTGGGGCGAGGAGGAGGGGCAGACCCAGGAGGTCGTGGGAAGAGCAGCTTAGGTTGGATCTGAAGGCCTTAAACCTGAATGAGACCATGACTGCCGACAGGTGCTCTTGGTGGCGTCATATCAGAGTGGTGGATTCTCTTTTAGGGAGCGGCTCTGTGGTGGAGAGCCT
Organism: Saposhnikovia divaricata; assembly: GCA_036435485.1. Taxonomy (NCBI): domain Eukaryota; kingdom Viridiplantae; phylum Streptophyta; class Magnoliopsida; order Apiales; family Apiaceae; genus Saposhnikovia; species Saposhnikovia divaricata. The sequence continues at coordinate 55,717,933 of CM071598.1, forward strand.
CAGACTTGGGTTGTCTCGGTTAGCTTTATCTTAGTAAATCGGCTTTTTCGTTCTCATTTTTAGCTTTTATTGTCTTCTGTTTGTCGGTTTTGCAGGTACAGGGAGATCGGACCGGCCTTATCTCTGTGTGGGGTATACTGGGTCTGTTTGGGGAGTGTGCTTGGGCTCAGGGGGCTCGACAAGAGTTTATTCTCACAAGCTGGTAGAGCGGAGCGCACCAGGACATGCGAATCATAATTCCTAGCGGGCAGGTAGTTCCCATGTGGAGAACGCCATGGGCGCAGGTATTGCTTTGAACATTTTCGTACCTTTTGGATTCCTATGTATATAGCACCCACCGTATCTGTCATGCACCTAGCCGAGGGTCTCCACGGAAACAGCCTCCCTGCCTTAAAAAGCGGGGGCATGGTCTGCGTACAACTTACGCTCCTCAGACACTGCTCTAAGCCGGATATACTGGGTATGTTTGGTTTGGTTTGGTTCCTCATCAGGTAATCAAACCCCACCCTCTTCCCTCCAGTTTCAGTGTTTGTGTGTGTATGTTATATGTATATTCATTTTTTTTTATTTGTTTCGCTTATAATAATATAGTATAGATTCGTATTGCATTTAACGACTATGTCTATTTGAGTTGAAAATTTGGCGATTCTGAATAAAGGGTATAATTTAAAAATCAAAAATCAGGAATTAACCAAATTACAAAATATATCCACTTTCACATATTATATTATAATGTAGATACAAAGTTTAATTTTGACTTAGAAAATATCACTATTTGATTTTATTTTCATTCACCCGATAGTAGGTAAACAATCAAAATTAAGAAAAAGAAAAACTAGAACGTTTCTGTGTGGATCTATGTACATTTGATCATGTTCTCTATGTATTGTTTGTCTCAAATTTCATGTAGTTAGGTTGATTTAAACAAAGATTTACATATAAACTTATTCCAAACTGAAATCGCATCCCTCCCCCTCCCGAAATAAACAAGAACCATTTTACACATGACACTGCAACTTGTTCACTTAAACAAGACAACAAACAAGCAGTAGTAGGATTCAACTCTAGGTGGGTGGTGAACGTACACATCATAAACTTGTTCCAGATGCTCATTGTACATGAAACAGGGTCAAAGTAGTACATTATTAGTTTCACACAAAAACAAGTGACAACCAAACACATAAAAACAGGAATTTAAATTGCATAAAACTGATAGATAGATTCAACACAAACGTAAGACAACAACTTGGTGGTGACAGGTAGGCTAGGTACGAGGTGGGGGCTAAGCAACAGCAGTGTAATGGTCACGATCCGTATCGCGATGAGTGAAGAGAATAGCGTAGAGTGCGTATATGATCCCAGGGATGTACCCCAGTATTGTCAACACCAAGCATATCAACACTTCTACCTGCAGGTTAATTCCCACTGCCCAAGTCAATATCGACAATGAATATATACAAAAATATCTATGCAATAATAATAGATCTAAAGACATAATAGATCCACATAGACACGAGGAAAATGAAAACAACTTACGGTGCAACACCCAGTTTTGAGGCACACTCCGAGGGGAGGAAGCAAGATGGCAATTATGATTTCGCAGAATAGTGCAAGTCCCGAACTCATGGTGATATGCTGCTGCAACAGGAGGAGGTTCGATGAGGCTATAGGCTACAGCTTGCTTTTGTGTAATCTTTATTCTTTTATATAGTCTTGACCCAGAAGCCTTATATTTATCCTTTTTTTTTCTTCACGTACGTGCATCATATATATATAGAGGCTAGCGATTCAAATAGAAACCAATCTTAGAATAGAAACTAGAAACCTACACTAAATAAATTATATTTCATTTATTTTAATGGCCCCGCTAGGGGCACCTTCACAAAAAACGTTTAAAATTCTTGGCTCTATTTAACAAAAATATAAAAAAAAATAAATTTTTTTTTTAAAAAAGTTACTGTTCACGTGCCACGTCATCACGTGAACAGTAACTTTTTAAATTTTTTTTTTTTTTATATTTTTGTTGAATAGAGACAATAATTTTAAACTTTTTTTGTATTGGAGTACCCCTAATTTGATCATTAGATTAGCTTGAAATATTTAATTTAGGTTTAGTTTCTAGTTTCTATTCTAAGTTAGTTTCTATTAGAACAAGACCCTATATATATATATATATATATATATATATATATATATATATATATATATATATATATATATATATATATATATTTCTGATTTATGGTGTGGATTGATACAACTATTGAGGTGGGCCTTGTCAAGTCGGCAATGTACCAAAATATCTACATACATCATCTATAGCCTCACACTGCTATTTTAGGATTATTTTATTATTATATTTTTCACTCTTAACTTATTCTGTTTTTTTTTTTTGGATTTTGAATTTGAACAAAAAGAATCAGAGAGAAATTTTTTAAATTATATATTCGTTATTTTAATATTTAAAAAATAATGAAGGAAATGTTAATTTACACTTGCTAAGTTAAACAAAATACCCTACAAAGAGAAAAGAAATGTCGATTAAAAAAACGATGAGGATGTTCAGCTGGATGAGTGTCAGGTCGCGTGTTCGATCCAGGTTGATCCACGTTCACTGCACTTACTTTTATTTCTGTAAAAAATTACTGTACACAAGATAGCCTAGTGATGCGAGTCTATTAGAGCATCTTCAAAGGTGAAATGTAAAATTGTTAGCTAAAATGATTATCTATATTGAATATGTAAAATTTTAGCTAAGAGGAGGTATATGTACTTCAATGGGGTTATCTATAATTATAATTATGTAAAATTATACATAAGAGGTTTATGGGTTCAACAAATATAGAAGACCAAATATGATTATCTATATTTTTTGCTAAGGGAAAAGAAGGTTGGAGTACCTCATTTTATAGATATTATCTAAAAGGTGCCACATAGATGCCACATAGATGCCACTTAGATAATATAGCTAAGGGTTCTCTCCCCTTGGAGATGCTCTTAGGTAGGGAAGCAGGGATGACAAAAAAAACCAAATTCGATCATATCCCATCTATATCGATTCGATTGGATTTTATCAAATCCGATTTTTTGAATTTAGATTTAATTTTTAAACTCGAAAGATTATGAATTTAGATTTTACGTGTACTGAATCGAACCCGCTCCGAAACCCAAAATCCGATCAAAAATCAATCCAAACCCGAAACCCGAAAAAACCCGACATATCTATACTAATATATTAAAGCCGAAAGATTGAAAGTTTGGTCGGTTTGGTTTTCCTAATTATTAAAATAAATAATGACATAATATAATTAATGGTAATTAGTTATTGCCATTTTCACATTTACTTTTAATTCAAGATATTACATTTTATAAAAACATCGATCGTACCATATTTTCAAATCATTAATATTTCTTTTCTAATTAAAATACGTTACCTTTTTTTATTTAAAACTAATCTTACAATTATTAATATATACTCAAAAATATCACACCATATTTTCAATTATTAATAAAATTTATTAAAAATTCCTGTACATTGTTTATAAAAAGAAAATATTAGTATAATACGTAAATATGAGTATATTAAATTATGTTAAATTAAAATATTAAAAATTATTAAATTGATAATTATATAAAAACATAATTGTACTATTAACTAAAATTTAATAAATACCTAAAATATCTAATCTTTCAATCAATTTAAAATATGTTTACTTTTAATTGAACATGTTGTGGAATAAAAACGAGGGTTTGTAAATTGCGGCTAGAATTTGTATGTATTTAATACAAAGGATGGTGAGCTTCGAGCTTTAATGGCTGTTCTTGCGTTCGAGACTAAACGGTCCTCACAAGATGCCTACGTATCTCTGTATTGTTAGAGAATCAAGCCAACGTAGTTCTGAGAATGAGGGGTCAGACCCTTTATATAGGCTGAGAAGCCTTAGAATTAAGGTAGGAGTTGGAGACTTAATAGATAAGTCACCTCCTTGAGGAAAGTTCTAGACTCCTTGAGGGAACGCCCTACACTTGAGAGCGTCTCTAGCAGGCTGCAACAACAGTGCGTTCGAGAATGTTCTCACATGGTTTGCGGGATCACCCGTTCCATCATAAGCCTTTATTGTAGGCATCTTAAACTTCCTAGAGATGTGAGCATTCATCACTTCCTCGGTGAACGGGGGTGTTGGATCATCAGGATCTCCGAGAGGCATCAGATCTTTGGGGTTTCCCTTGGGAATTTCCATCCTTGTGGTTGTTCTTCCGAATGAGGCATCAGCCCTTCTTTGTCTCCTTGAAGACCTCTCCAAATCAATGATGGGAATCGTTCCTGAGGTTGGAGGAGGTCGAGTTTGATTCTGTCTTGCTTGCTCCATTGCTATGTCATCCTTCAGCCTTTGGATCTCAGCCTCGTGAGCCTTAATCCTCTCCTCAGCCGTTGGTGGAGGTCCATCATGGATCCCTTGAGGCTCTCTTCTAGCACGTTGCCTCCTCGGGGCTTCATCACGATCATCATCCTCAGACGATGAATCATCAGTATAAGAGCCGGAGTAGTCATCATAATCTCGGTCCCGGATTTGTAAGGTATGACCACTTGGTCCTGAACCTTGAGTCATCGGGGGGTAGTTGGGCAGATCGTGCCTGGGATTAGTGTTCAAGGGGAGATCCGTAGTATGGATCTGTACCCCTGGTGGCGGGTTGTTCGGATCAACAATCTGGAGAGAGTTGGTCGCTTGTCCTGCCTGATTGGTCAGAGGCAACGTACTCTCAGCATGGGGGATCACCCCTGGTTGCTGAGAAACTTCAGAGTGGATGATGACAGCTGATGCTGGGGGAGCTTGTTGAATGATCGTCCCTGATGCTGGGGGAGTCTGCTCGGTGAGAGGTGGGGCAGAGCTAATTGGCACGGCCTCAGTTACAACTGGTGTTGTTCTTCGTGTTTGAACCATGGTTGATCTGGTTTCCCACAGACGGCGCCAAATGTTGTGGAATAAAAACGAGGGTTTGTAAATTGCGGTTAGGATTTGTATGTATTTAATACAAAGGATGGTGAGCTTCGAGCTTTAATGGCTGTTCTTGCGTTCGAGACTAAACGGTCCTCATAAGATGCCTACGTATCTCTGTATTGTTAGAGAATCAAGCCAACGTAGTTCTGAGAATGAGGGGTCAGACCCTTTATATAGGCTGAGAAGCCTTAGAATTAAGGTAGGAGTTGGAGACTTAATAGATAAGTCACCTCCTTGAGGAAAGTTCTAGACTCCTTCCCTGTAGGAGTCTGTTGCTATATCGAATTGGATGCCTTGGAGGCTAAGTCTTGTAGAGATAATGTCCTTATCTGACACTTATTGCTGAGCTGTTTATTACCCCTAATATTAATTACGAAATTAATATTAAAAATAGGACTTTGGACCCCGCTGGTGGGCCCTACGTTTGGACCGTACTGGGTCTAATTAATGCAACATTAAATGTGTCTGTAGGGCTTATTTTTAACCCATATCAGAACATATTACCCTTTATGTGTACCTAAAATATCGTAACTTCCAATCATTAATATTTTTTTTAATTAAAACACGTTACCTTTTAATTTAGATCATAATTTTGCAATCATAATCTTCCAATCATTAATATTTTTTTCTAATTAAATGCACTACCTTTTAATTTAAAACATAAATTTACAATCATTAATGTATACCCAAAAATATGACAACATATTACTGTTAGATTTTTAGTAATTAATAAGAACCGTTAGATGTAATTATAAGGTATATTTAATGATTAAATTAATTTAGTAAATATTCAAGGCTCAAATTCTGTTAACGACATATTTAAATTAAAATTTTATTTTATAAATTTTAAATCATGAAAATCATTTATTAAATTTACTTCAAATTTTATTAAATTAATATCAAAATAATTTTTTTTTTTGAAACCATATCAAAATAATTTTTAAAATTAATAATTATATATAAAAAAATTATAATATATAAAAACATAATTATAGAATAAAATAAAATTTATAATATATCAAAAGAAACCCGTGCGATGCACGGGTTATAATCTAGTATAGTATATCTATACTATACTATTATAAGCGAAATAGGGTATAATTGGTTGGTTGGTCGGTCGGTTAACACCTTCCCAAAAATTTTGCTAACACCTTCCAAAAATAAAAAAATAAATTAAAATACATATAAAATGTAATTTTACAAAAGATAAACCACATATCTATACTATACTATTATAAGCGAAATAGGGTATAATTGGTTGGTTGGTCGGTCGGTTAACACCTTTCCAAAAATTTTGCTAACACCTTCCAAAAATGAAAAAATAAATTAAAATACATATAAAATGTAATTTTACAAAAGATAAACCACATATTTAACTTAATAACAAACTCTTTTAATACACTCCAATTAAAATTCAGTTACATACTCTTTTGGTTATATTTGAGTTAAAATTCTTCAGCTACACCCAACTTTTTTAGACTCTCTTAATTACTTGGAAACCAAATATCTATACTATACTATTATAAGCGAAATAGGGTATAATTGGTTGGTTGGTCGGTCGGTTAACACCTTCCCAAAAATTTTGCTAACACCTTCCAAAAATAAAAAAATAAATTAAAATACATATAAAATGTAATTTTACAAAAGATAAACCACATATCTATACTATACTATTATAAGCGAAATAGGGTATAATTGGTTGGTTGGTCGGTCGGTTAACACCTTCCCAAAAATTTTGCTAACACCTTCCAAAAATGAAAAAATAAATTAAAATACATATAAAATGTAATTTTACAAAAGATAAACCACATATTTAACTTAATAACAAACTCTTTTAATACACTCCAATTAAAATTCAGTTACATACTCTTTTGGTTATATTTGAGTTAAAATTCTTCAGCTACACCCAACTTTTTTAGACTCTCTTAATTACTTGGAAACCAAATATTTTCAAAATTATTTTTAATAATTTTAATATCACATATTTATTAACAAATTTACAACAAATTATAAATCAACGAAGTGAAAATAAACTAAAACTATATAATAAACAAAAAAAAATTCACATAATTACAAATTAATATTAAATTCTATTTTAAACAAATACTGAGTATTACATTATGCATTATTATGGAATCATAATTTGAATATGATAATATCAACAAAAATTTGAATGTAAATATATACGATACTTTCATTTATATTTATATTATTATGACAAAATATAGTCATAATTCGAATAATATATCATATCATTAAACGATTATATATTATGCCAATATTATATTAAGTAATATATAAAAGATAAATAATTATTTAAATATAAATAAAAAATTATTTAATTTTAAGAAAGCCGTGCATCGCACGGGTTATAGGCTAGTATATATATATGGTAGAACAAAGTTCAGTGCGGAGACCTGGTTTTTTTTAGAGACCTGGAGTTCAACATCTTGGCCATTTATTTGAATATAATCTAACGGTGGGGATTTTTTTCACTTTCAAAATAAATTAATTGATTAATGGTTATACTAATCATTTCAGAATGTGTGTATATATGTTGTATTTATATTTGTGTGATGCTTGTAATTAATCTGAACGGCAGTTAATACTCCCTAATACTCCCTAAAACGTACAGGATTTCAATTGTAAACACCATAATTGTATACATACACAAGTAGGCGGTAGTTAATCATATACGTGTTTATTGTTGTAGTTATGTGTATAGGGTTTATGTATATATTTCAATATGTGTGTTGTGGAACAGAATAAGGAAACAAGAAGCTTAAATTTCTGTTATCTTATTGATCAATCTTTACCTCTTCTATATAATAGGAGAATACAAACCAAATACATGAATGATAATAATAGATACATGATCAGATACATCTCCTTGATTCTATGAACCATATTTAATGCACTCTTCAAACTTCTATGAGATTAGTTTATCCAACATATTCCTCCCTTAAACTAATTCCTTTCGATCCTTCATTCCCATCATCCTTTTGTAAGTATCTAGTAGAGCTTTGGACATTGGTTTAGTGAGCACATCTGCAACGTGGTCACGACTAGCAACATGACGTAAATGCACTTTCTTCTCCTTTACATGCTCCCGGATAAAATGAAAACGAACATCTATGTGTTTGCTCCTTTCATGATGTACTGGATTCTTGGCAAGCTCAATTGCAGACTTGTTATCAATGCAAACTTCAGTTGATCTCTGTTGTGGAATTCTCAATTCACTAAGTAACCTTCTTAACCAAATAGCATGACAAACACGGTGAGAGGCTGCTACATATTCTGCTTCACAGGTTGATAATGCCACTATCGGCTGCTTCTTAGAATACCATGTAAATGCAGTGTCTCCCATAAAAAACAAGTAACCAGATGTGCTTTTTCGTTCATCCACATCTCCACACCAATCACTATCAGAATATCCCAGCAATTTGTAGTCTTCAGTTCTGGAATAAAACAATCCCAGTGACTTTGTTCCTTGAATATATCTCAGAATTCTTTTTATTGCCTTCCAATGTGACTGTTTTGGATCCTCCATGAATCTACTTACAATCCGAACACTATAAGCAATATCAGGTCTTGTGCAAGTAAGATACCTCAAGCTTCCAACCAAACTCTGATATAAATTTGCTTCTACTGACTTTCCTCCCTCAAATTTAGAGAGTTTGATGCCCTGTTCCATCGGAGTTGCTACTGGATTACAGTGCTCCATCCTGAATTTCTTCAAAATATTGTTTGCATATGCTTCTTGAGAAATAAAATTGCCTGACTTTTCTTGCTTCACCTCAATGCCAAGAAAATATCTCATCAAGCCCAAGTCAGTCATCTCGAACTCTTGAGTCATCTCCTTCTTAAATTCCTTAATCATCTCTTCATTGTTGCCCATAAAAATAAGATCATCAACATAAAGTGCAACAAATAGTAATTTACCTTGTTTTTCTTTGACATAGAGAGCAGCCTCATAAGGACAGAGAACAAATCCATTCTTCTTAAAGTAGACATCAATTCGAGTGTTCCAAGCTCGTGGCGCCTGTTTTAAACCATATAGTGCTTTAAACAATCTCAACACCATTCCTTCTTTACCTGGTTTTGCATATCCAGGTGGCTGGTTCACGTATACTTCTTCTTTGAGCATTGCATTTAAGAAAGCTGATTTTACGTCCATCTGGTAAATAGGCCATTTGTTTTGAGCTGCTTGAGAGATTAATAGTCTAATTGTCTCCATCCTTGCAACAGGTGCGAAAACTTCATCATAGTCAATCCCAGCCTTCTGTCGATAGCCCTTTGCTACCAACCTCGCCTTATATCTTTCCACTTCTCCTTGAGCATTCAGTTTCTTCTTATAAACCCATTTAACATCGATGGGTTTACATCCTTCTGGAAGTTTCACCAGTTCCAAAGTTTTGTTCTTTTCAATAGCTTTGATTTCATCATCCATTGCAGCTTTCCACTTTTTGTCTTTCACTGCTTCTCCAAAATCTATGCTTTCTGCATCAGCTACCAAACATACTAAATGCACCTCACCATGTTCATATATATCTTGTAAATTTCGAGTTCTAGGATTCCTGGGCTCATCCTCATCTGATTCTTCATTTTCAGGATCAGAGTTTGTTGCTGAAATCTTAGAAATCTGAATATCATCTTCTGTTTTTTCTTTTTCATGTGTTTCACTCCAACTCCATGCATCATCTTCTTGTATCTTTACATCTCGACTCACAACAACCTTCATAGCAACTGGATCAAGTAGTCTGTAGGCTTTTGTTTTCTCATCATAGCCAATAAAAATATATTTCTTGCTCTTATCATCCAACTTTGTTCTCCTTTGATCAGGAACATGTGAATATGCCACACTCCCAAAAACTTTCAAGTGTGAAACAGTAGGCTTCTTTCCACTCCATAATTCTTGAGGAGTTTCATCCCCCAAGTTTGAATGTGGACATCGATTCTGAATATAAACAGCACATTGCACTGCTTCCGCCCAGAATTCTTTTGGTAATTCCTTGCTCTTTAACATTGATAGAACCAAGTCTAAGATTGTTCGATTTTTCCGTTCAGCCACACCATTCTGCTGTGGTGAATAGGGGGGCTGTTAAGAACCTTCTAATGCCATGTTCTTCACAGTATTCCGTAAAAGCCTTTGATGTATATTCTCCTCCTCTATCAGAACGCAATCCCATGATTTGTATTCCTGCCTTCTTTTCAACCAACACTTTGAATTTCTTGAATACTTTTAATGCCTCAGATTTTTCATTTAAGAAATAAACCCATGTTCTTCGAGAATAATCATCAATGAAAGTGATGAAATACCTCTTGGAACCATATGATCCAGGTGTGATAGGACCACATATATCTGTATGCACCAATTCGAGAGGCTTTGAAGTACGATAAGTTGCCCTTTTCTGGAATGAACTCCTTGTTTGTTTTGCCAGCACACAATCTTCACAAAAACTGCCTGTATGATCCATGCTTGGTATTCCATGAACCATCCCTTTGTTTGCCAACTCCTTCAGACCACCATAGTGTAAGTGTCCAAGTCTTTTGTGCCATAAAATTGCTTTATCCTCTGACTTTGCTTGTAAGCATTTCTCCTGTATGTTCTTCAGATTCAACTTGAACATTCAATTTTGAGACATTTCAGTTTTAGCAATTGTCCTGCCATTTTTGTCCTTCAATATCATGACTTTGTCACCCATAAAGATTGAGTAACCTTTTTCTAGTAGCTGTCCAAGACTCAGAATATTATTCTTCATGTCAGGAACATAGTACACATCTTCAATTCTTCCTTGTCTGCCATCTTTTTTAGTAAAGCATATTTCACCCTTTCCTTTCACTTCTATCTTCGATGAATCTCCGAATGACACAACTCCATTATTTATTTCCTTTAAATCAGTAAAGAGATGCTTGAGACCAGTCATATGATTGCTGGCCCCACTATCAAGATACCACAAAACTTCATCTTCAGGTATCATACCTTTGCAGGCCATTAGAAGAACACCTTCATTTTGTTGTTCCTTTATTTCGACTAGATTTGCATTTTCTGCAACCCTTTTGTTAAACCAGCAATCTTTGGCAAAGTGTCCAAATTTTCCATAATTGTAACATTCTACAGACCTGCTTCCTCTTCCAGAATATGATCTTCCACCTCTGCCACGATCACGACCACGTTCTTGGCCACGCCAATTTTGTTCATTTATCTGCATTTTTTCTTCAAGTCTGTTGCTCACAGGACCACGTCCTCTGCCTCGAGTAAAACTCTGTCTTGCACGTCCACGTCCTCTTCCTCTACTGTATTGTGTATATAGTACTTTATCTTTGTCTTCAATTGAGACATCAGTTTTCAATACTTGAGATTCTGTCTCCTCCTTCTTTAATAATCTTTCTGAATATGCTTGCAGAGATCCCATCAGTTGATCAACAGTCATGGTCTCTACATCATTTGACTCTTCAATAGTAATTCCAACAAGTTGCAGTTTTGTATTTAAAGATCTTAATATCTTCTCATTTACCCGTGCATCTTCAATTTTTTCTCCATAATTCTTCATTTGATTCACAACAGAGGAAACCCTCGTGAAGTAATCCGGGACTGATTCCATATCTTTCATATGTAAAGACTCAAATTCACCATGTAGAGTTTGTAATCGTACCTTTTTTACTTTGTCAACACCTTTAAAATTGTTCTGCAAAATCTCCCAGGCCTCCTTTGCTTTTGTTGCAGATGCAACCTTCTCAAACATGCCTTCATCAAGGCCCATATGTATGATAGACAAAGGTTGTTGATCTTGTTTTCGTAACTTGGCAAGAGCGTTTTTCTGACCTTGATTTAAAGCTCCTTCATTCTCTGGTTCATCGTATCCTTTGTCAATGATTTCCCATGCCTCCTGTGAACCAAGCAACGCTTTCATTCGTAGACACCAGTGGCCATAGTTTTCTTTGGTAAGTTTTGGAACAGCAAAAGAATTATTCATGTTTGTAAACTCTGATATGATCTAAACTCTGATCGTAAACTCTGATAGTTGTAAACTCTGATGGTTGTTTTATATAAACTCTGATTGTAGGCTCGGGCTTGGTTAAGGCTCTGATACCAATCTGTTGTAGTTATGTGTATAGGGTTTATGTATATATTTCAATATGTGTGTTGTGGAACAGAATAAGGAAACAAGAAGCTTAAATTTCTGTTATCTTATTGATCAAGCTTTACCTCCTTTATATAATAGGAGAATACAAACCAAATACATGAATGATAATAATAGATACATGATCAGATACATCTCCTTGATTCTATGAACCATATTTAATGCACTCTTCAAACTTCTATGAGATTAGTTTATCCAACATTTATAGCGGCTAAAATAGTTATGTGAACTATTTTCTTTCCTTAGTCCAAATTTTATAAATATGTTATGCAATATATATTCAAGATTCTGCATTGTTTTGTAGCAAGCCATTATGTTTTATTGCACAACAGTAAGAATGTTCTACACTTTATTAAACTTGTACACATATAAGCACTATCCTGCAAATCACAAACCTAAAAATTATATTTAATGTATTGCAATTTTGCAGTTCAAGAAATCTTAAAAAAAAACCTATAAATTTCTAACCCTGAACCTTCCCTTTCTCAATCGAAAAGGTGGATGGTTAAGTTTGAAATTTGTATATGTACTTGCTAATGTTTTGGAGACGAGTACTGCACTCACGCAAGATTTGTAGATTGTCCTCTATATACCGTTTTTTCAAAATTAATAATATCAATATTGAATTTAAGTGTTACAGAACAGTACTCAGTGGAGTATTATATTTACATGATTGTCTTTAAAACCATTTTAATCTGAGCCGTATGATTTAAATTAATTGAATGGTTAGATCATAGGTCTCCAAAGTCTCTATATAAATTTGGTCTCCATATAACCCAACTCATATATGGTATTATGTAAATGTATATAATAATAATAATTTTAATATTTTAATCTTAATAATTTTATATTTCAAAAAATATATATATATATATATACGTCTTTACTCTATACAGAACACCCTTATATAAGAAACAATAAAGAACACCTTAGATCTAATAAATCCAATGGTTCCGCCAGAGGCACCCAATACAAAGAGTTGTTATTTTTTTACCTTCTATCCATCCAGCAAAAAATAATAAAAAAAGTTTTTTAAAAAAATTTACTGTTCATGATGACGTCATGCTGACGTCATCATGAACTGTAAATTTTTTTAAATTTTTTTTTATTTTTATTTTTTTGCTGGATTGATAGAAGGTAAAAAATAACAACTTTTGTATTGGGTGCCATGACCGAACTCTTATATTAGATTAGATATGAGGTGTTCTTTATTGTTTGTTATATAAGGTGTTTGTTATGGAGTGCAGCTCTCTCTCTCTCTCTCTCTCTCTATATATATATATATATATATATATATATATATATATATATATATATATATATATATATATATATGTCATTGTTCAATGAAAAACACCCTTATATATAGAATAATAAAGAACACCATAGAATCTTATATAAAATCGCTTTTACATTCTAATTTTCACTTCAAAAATGGTTTTTTATGAATAAAAATAGAATCTAATAAAAAATTCATGATTACAAATAATTTTATTGTTACAAAAATATATATAATATGTAACGTTTAATTCTTAAATTTAGATGAGATTTTACGTTAGATTCGATATGTTAAGCTTAATTGTTGTTAAAATTTGTGATTCTTATCATAACAAATCATTTTTTATGAAAAATAAAGTATTATGATGGTGTTCTTTATTGTTCTTTATATAAAGTGTTATTTTTAGAGTGCAACTCATAATATATATATATTCTTTTATTTTTCTTATAGTTTTTAAATTTTATTTATAATATTCTATATTTTTTACCGAACTATTTTTTTTTTATATTTTTATATTTTAAATTTTAAATATATTTGTACTTTTATATTTTACTTAATGTGATTATTTTAATTTTTCAATTTTGAATTAAAAACCCGATTAAAACCCGAATCCGAACCAATACCCGATAAAACCCGATGGTTTGGATTTGAATTTCAAACCCGAATCCAAACCCAAACCGATCCGAAAACTTTGAATTTAAATTTAAATTTGGCCAAAATCCGGTCCGATCCGACCCAAACCGTTGTCATCCTGTAGGAAGAAACTTGCAACTCATTTTTACTTTCTCTTTCCAACACGTATTGAGAGACTCGGCCCTTGACAGTTGTTTGAGTTTTTTTTTTTGGTGTCTTATTGTATTTCAAAATCAAAACTTTACTATCCATATCCTTTTTTCAATCCAAATCATCTAAGGTTCTCTGAGTGTGTATGCTTTGAGCCTGGGTCAAGTACCAACTTTTGCCCGTTTTTTCGTTCAAAATCTCTGAGCTTTGTTCAAGTAGCAAGATCTTTAAATTAAATCTCTTTTCGTAAAAAACTTTTCAATACATTTTCTTTCGAAATCCATGGCATCTGACAAATCAAATTTAGACACTTCATATGCAAGATTAACGCTTGAGGATGAAGACGAAGAAGGAGTTGTCATTGGTAATGATAAAATCCAGGAGCAGAAGGAGACTTTTGTTCTCGTGGGGAAGTTCTTGACGGATAAAAATATTAACTTCCATGCAATGCAAAATGTAATGGCATCTTTATGGAGACCTAGGGAGGGAATGGAGGTACATGATATTGGGGGTTTCAGATACTCTTTTGTATTCTACCATATTATGGATATGAATAAAGTGATTGATGGAGGCCCGTGGTCGTTCGAACAAAATATGTTGGTGTATACTAGATTGAATGGAGCAGAGGAGGCAAATGCAGTAGTGCTAAATGAAATGGACATATGGATACAGGTATACGAGTTGCCTATAGGATTCATATCTGAAGCTGTTCTACAAAGCATTGGAATGTATATCGGGAAATATGTTAAAGCAGACACAGTAAGTTTAGAAGGAATGTGGAAGCCTTATGTGCGTATAAGAGTCACACTGGATATTGGGAAACCTCTAAAGCGTCGAATGAAAATCAAAAGAGAAGGAGGGGCTTGGAACTGGGTAAATTTTAAATATGAACGCCTGGGGAACTTTTGTTTTGTATGTGGAATCCTGGGGCATGTCGAAAGGGACTGTAGCGTAATATATGCTAACCCAGAGAAGCAAATAGAGAAGGCCTATGGGGGGTGGCTAAGAGCACCTAATCGAAATTCAAGAAATAATGTGGGAGCACGATGGTTGCGGAATCTGAATGGAGATGCTGGAAGGCCGGAATTTGGAGGTGGTGGAAGTAGCAGTGTACGGGAAAGTAGCAAGGCAGCGGTCAATGCGGAATTTACGGAAAGTGGAAGTGTCATGCGTGCAAAACAGGGAGAGACAGAGATAAATGCGAGATTTACGGAAATTACGGGTATCATGCACGAGAAAGAAGGAGATAAAGGAAAAGTTGTCATTATAACAAGAAATCAGCAACAGAATATGGAAGAAGAATATTTAAACATGGGCGGGAAAGCAAATGAATTAGATGTTATTTTGGAGGCAAAGCGTAAGAGGGTAGAAACAGAAAAACATCAAATGGGCCTTGGACAAGATGGAATGCTACTAGATGGGCCTAGTTTAAACTCTGTAGATAATTCAAGTGGATCGAATATGTCAAAAAACTTGCTTGGGGCGGGCTTTGGTTATCAGGCCCACCGAGAATTATGAGCTTCTTTGTTTGGAACTGTCGAGGGCTGGCCCAACCTCGAACAGTTCAATTTCTAAAAGAAATCATAACTCAAACCAGGCCAAGTTTAATTTTTTGTCGGAGACTTTGGTGAGAAGAAAAAGAGTCGAGGAGGTTTGCAAATTAATAAAGTATGCTGGTTGCTTTGCAGTTGACACTCATAGTCATGGGGGAGGTTTAGCTTTGTTTTGGAAGAATGAAACGGATTTAGAGATTAAAGGTAGCTGTAATCACTACAAAGATTTTGAAGTTTGTTGTACTGAGGTGGGGCGGTGGAGGTATACAGGATTTTACGGGTGCCCGCTGATGCGGTATATTTTTTCTGTTCGTTCACAGGGAGACAGGTTTTATCAATTTTAATATAATTGTCACGAATTATTTCTAAAATAAAAACAATTATTGAGAATTTTTGTATAAGTAAATAACGCAAATAAATATGTTTTAAAATCGATTAACTAAAAGTCTAGGGCGACCGGGTTCACCATGTTTACACCGAAAGAAATTATACGGATGTAGTTAATTTAACGGATTTAAATAATTAGAGCATGTGTTAATCTCTCTCAAGCATTAACGCTCTCGGAAATCCAATTATGCTCTCGCACTAAAATTCAATTCCGCTAATCGTATGTATGCCTCTAGTGAATAAAATCTCTCGATCTATTATTCCTATTTGCAAATAATTAATTAATGATACCGGACGATAACACAAATTAAATTTCATAACATATCGATTAGAATTATTTTATATCCGTTAAACAACTAATAAGATTAAAAAATTATCGTGGTGTAAACATGGCTCCCCCTTACACCCTAGAAATAAACTACTCACTCATGCTATTAATTGAATTGACAAAAATAATTAAACAATCCATATAACACAAATATTAACAAATAAGATAAAAAATAAAGAGTACCTTAAATTTGCTATAAAATGAAGAATTAAACTGAGGTGTACATGAAAGAGAAGAAAAAAAATCCAGCTCCTAGCTCCTCCAAAATAAACTTAATCTAATGAAACAAGATGTGGTGTAGAATATCTGAATATGCCTTTGCAGTAGTCGAACTAATGTTGAATGAATTGTTTAGAAAATGGTGTATGGCCTATACACTCTACTCCCCCTCCAGTGCTTGTCTAAGTTTTTGTCTAATAATGTAATGTGGTAGTCTCCTGCAATGTAGAATTCCCCCTCCATTTATCTCCAAAAATTAATGACTTTCATCATTAAAATTCCTCCACCAATCTTCTTCATCATTAGCCATTATTATTATCAATTCTTTTTCTTCTTCTTTGTCTACCACTTCAACTTTCGGCTGCACTCAAATTTTCCAAATTGCTAAACACTCAATACACACACTTTACACTTTAAATAAATTACAATAAAATTCCAAAAGTAAAAAGATTTTTTTACTAAAATTCGGAACTAAATTTTCTCCTCAGATTTCGAGCTGCTCCAATCGGATTTTTGCTTATTTAATCCCTCTGAATTGTAGATACTTTTCTAAGCTTCACGTGGACTGTAAGATCGTCCAAATCCGACTTCTACAACCCCGGATATGAAATAAATACCGTACAAAGCGGGTGTAGCTCAATAAATCCGAATTTCTTCCATTTTCAGCTCCAAAATAGCTCTTTAAGCCCAAATTCTTCCAAACTTAAGAATTCTTGTCTTCTACAATAAAACACTAAGATTTATTAAATAAATATCCAAATTAATGCAAAATGCAATTAAATATGGGAATAAAATTATCTAAAATATATATAAAAATATATCTTATCAAACATCCCCACACTAAGCATTTGCACGTCCTCGGGCAAATAAGCGAAATAAAAACTAAATCCTAACCAATATCACTTTCGTAGATGACACGATTGCATTGAGCACATGCAACAAGCCGTTGAACCCCTAGGCAGCCCTAGTAGGACGAGTGTTGTCTCGTGAGGGTTTATAGTGAATTTACCCACAAAATCCATTTTTTTCTCTGCCAAGTCTCAAGTATGCAACCTATCATAGTACTCCACACATGTAAAACTTAATTACACAATATAGAAAAGACAAGTCTTTCAATTTACGCATCATTTGTACAAGACTATCCAAGTAAGCACACAGTCTAGATAGACAAAAAGATCATGAAATATATATCAATGCCGCATTGAGTGAGTAACATGCTAGGGATATAAATGAAGCTCACAAAACTCTCAAATCACACATGTGTATAGGTGAAGTGTATTCGCTCAAGTTCAATCAATTAAGTCATGTGCTACCATAGGCTTGGTTGTCCACCAAATCTCCACTACTTTGAATACATGCATGCACAAATCAAAAGGTCTTTGTTAAAGGTTGTAACGTGGCTAAGGTGAAGGGTAGGGAATCAAGAAAAAGGTTGACAAGTGGCTAACTCGACAAACTAATAGAGCACAAGGTTCATTTCTAATTAAAGCACTCAACATGAAATTTCGATTATGTAAAAGCTGATCAGACTCTCACAAGCATTAAACCCTAAGCACATATTACCATGTACTTTTTCACTTTCATATTGCATAAACCAATGAACACAACTCTACTTGATTCTTTTTCTATTCTTTCTTTTCTTTTCTTTTCTTTTTTTTTTTATTCCCACCAAATTTTCACACTTTAACAAAGAAATCCCCACACTATGCACTCACCAACCTCCAAATGAATCAAAATGCTCTACTAGTAAATCAAGAGAAGAATAAACAAGTAGGCTTAAGAATTTAGATTGGTGATATACGAAAAGAACGGATAAAAAGCTCAAATGGGTTCACTAAGGATATATGCTTCAAGGGTACTGTTTGAATAAATACGGTTAATCCTAGTGCCTTTATCATTTCCATGCATACAGATATCATGTAATCTCAAAATGGTTTGAAGCAAGTTCTAGAGCAACATGCCAAATGATGAACAACACACAACAATAAAATTTGATTGATATAAGATGTACCAATCACAAATTAGGCTCAAGTTCTCACAAGGTGAAAGCATGTTTCAGTACTCACTAAAATTGACAATGATGTATCTCAAGTTTTTAAAATTTTCGCATGTACGTACGAGGAATCATCAAGTAACAAATGATTTTCTAGAGATATGACATGTCAAATAATCATGCAAAATAAGTTCAAAAGATGTGTACATATCCTTGTTAACACACTATGAGACGAGGCAATTTATTTTTCTAATTTTCTGATTTTTTTGGAATTTTTAAATTTTTTTTTTTGGATTTTTTTAATCATCGAGAACTCATCCCCACACTTAAGTGGTTCATTGTACTCAATGAACAATTATATATAAAGAAAAGTAAGAAATACTCCCCTAAAAGCCTGCTCAAACCATTGGGTTGCCTCCCAATAAGCGCTCTTTTACCGTCATTAGCTTGACTTCTGCCTTCGAATCAAGGTTCCATGGAGAGATTGCCGAGCCGAATCGTCTCCATTTTTCCAACAAATGTACCGTCCAGATATAATTTAAGGCGTTGACCATTTACCTTAAATTTTGCTCCATCTTGCCCCATAATCTCAATAGCACCATGAAATTTAACTCCAGTTACAGTGAAAGGTCCGGACCATCTAGATTTGAGTTTCCCAGGAAAGAGTCGAAGCCTTGAGTTAAATAACAATACCTTGTCACCAACTTGAAAATCTCTTTGCTGGATCATCTTATCATGCATTTTCTTCGTTCTCTCTTTGTAAATCCGGGAATTATCATAAGCATCAAATCGAAGCTCATCTAATTCATTTAATTGAAGAAGTCTTGCTTGTCCCGCAGCCTTTAAATCCATGTTGAGTTCTTTTATAGCCCAAAAAGCACGATGTTCCAACTCAACTGGCAAGTGACATGCCTTGCCATATACTAACCGATATGGGGTAGTTCCAATAGGGGTCTTATATGCTGTCCGATAAGCCCACAAAGCATCATCTAGCTTCAAGTACCAATCTTTTCTAGATTTTGCAACCACCTTCTCTAGAATGCTTTTAATTTGACGATTTGAAACCTCCACTTGGCCACTTGTTTGAGGATGATAAGCAAGACCAACCTTGTGAGTAACACCATACTTCTTCAACAAAGTTTCAAATTGTCGGTGGTGAAAATGAGAACCACCATCACTTATCACGGTTCTTGGAACTCCAAAGCGCGGGAAGATGATTTTCTTGAAGAGATTCATAACAACCTTAGAATCATTGGTGCGCGATCCAAATGCTTCAACCCATTTGGAAACATAATCAACTGTAACTAAGATGTATTTCATCCCACAAGAAGTTGGGAACGGTCCCATAAAATCAATACCTCATACATCAAATATCTCGACCTCAAGAATACCGGTCTGAGGCATCTCATTGCGTTTAGAAATATTACCCGTTCTTTGACATGCATCACAAGCCAAACAGAAAGCACGAGCATCTTTAAATAAAGAAGGCCAAAAGAAACCGGATTGAAGTACCTTAGCAACAGTTTTAGAAGGACCATGGTGCCCTTCACATGCAAGAGAATGACAATGCTTGAGAATGTCATTAACTTCAAACTCAGGGACACATTTACGAAAGATCCCATCAGCACACTTTCGATACAAGAAAGGGTCATCCCAAAAATATTGTTTAGCATCATGATGGAACCGCTTTCGTTGTTGATAGGTCAAGTCTGGAGGATGAGAGCCACTCACACAAAAATTTGCAAAGTCTGCATACCAAGGAGTTTTAGTGGCAACAACAAATAAATGATCATCAGGAAAAGAGTCGTTAATAGGAGTATCAGATGCAACATCTGATGTGAAACGCAGTCGCGAAAGATGATCTGCAACCACGTTCTCAGCACCCTTTTTGTCTTTGATTTCCAAGTCAAATTCCTGGAGTAACAGAATCCAACGAATAAGCCTTGGTTTTGCTTCTTTCTTGGCCAACAGATATTTCAGTGCTGAATCATCTGTGTGAACAATGACTTTGGAGCCAATGAGATATGCCCGAAACTTGTCAAGAGCATAGACCACAGCTAGAAGCTCCTTCTCGGTAGTAGCATAATTGACCTGAGCTTCATCCAAGGTTTTAGTTACATAGTAGATGGCATGCAATACCTTGTCTTTCCTTTGACCGAGAACGGCTCCCACAGCATAATCACTTGCATCACACATGATTTCGAATGGAAGGCTCCAATCTGGAGGTTGTATGATTGGTGCACTAATCAAAGCTTCCTTGATCCTGTTAAAAGACTCCAAACAAGCGTCAGTAAACTCAAATGTGGCATCCTTAAGCAATAATTAAGTGAGGGGTTTTGCAATTTTTGAAAAATCATTTATAAAACGACGATAAAAACCCGCATGACCAAGGAAACTCCTCACTCCCTTGACATTAACAGGAGGAGGAAGCTTCTCAATCACCTCAATTTTTGCTTTGTCAACCTGGATGCCACGTTCAGAAATCAAGTGACCAAGTACCACTCCTTCATTTACCATGAAGTGGCACTTTTCCCAATTCAAAACCAAATTCACCTCTTCACAACGTTTAAGCACTTTAGAAAGATTATGCAGACATACATCAAAATCAGACCCATAAACACTGAAATCATCCATAAATACTTCCATGATAGACTCTATGAAATCAGAAAATATGGCAGTCATGCAACGCTGAAAAGTAGCAGGGGCATTGCACAATCCAAAAGGCACTCTACGATATGCAAAAGTACCATATGGGCAAGTAAATGTAGTCTTTTCTTGGTCATCAGGATGTATAGGGATCTGAAAGAACCCTGAATATCCATCTAAATAGCAAAAGTACTTATGCTTAGCAAGTCTTTCAAGCATCTGATCAATAAATGGGAGAGGGTAATGATCTTTTCTAGTAGCAGTGTTTAACTTACGGTAATCAATGCACATTCGCCAATCGGTGACAATTCGAGTGGGAATTAATTTATTTTTATCATTCTTAATTACCGTTGTTCTTCCTTTCTTAGGAACTACCTGAACTGGGCTTACCCATTTAGAATCGGAAATCGGGTAAATGATGCCCGCATCTAACAACTTCAAAACTTCTTTTTTAACAACCTCTTGCATGTTAGGGTTCAAGCGACGTTGTCCCTGTATGCAAGGCTTATGGTCATCATCTAAGTGAATTCTATGCATGCAAAAGTCTGGGCTAATTCCTGTAAGATCATCAATACTATACCCAATAGCTTTTCTATGCACACGCAAAACAGTAAGAAGCTTAAAAACCTGGTTATCATCAAGACTAGAGCTAACAATCACATGACAAGTCTTTTCATCATCAAGAAACACATATTTAAGATTAGATGGCAAAGGCTTTAACTCTAACTTTTTTACCTGAGGTTGACCACAAGAAGTGTTGGTTACCTCACAATTCGGATCAGCTACACCATCCAACTCAAGAATCAATGAATCGACTTCAGCATGTCCTTCTCCTTCGTATGCTTCAAGCATGAGCACTGCTTCCAATGCATCATTTAATAGAATCTGAGGCGTCTCATCTTGGAAAATTTCATCTATAACATCAATCCTGCAGCAAGTATTCTCAAGCAAAGGGGATTTAAGAGCAGAGGTTAGAGTAAAAGTAATTTTATCATCACCAACGCTCAATGTGAGAGTCCCACTTTTAACATCAATTATAGCACCTGCAGTACAGAGAAATGGTCTACCTAAAATAATAGGTATTTGGCTATCCTCATCCATATCTAGAACTACAAAGTCTACAGGAATATAGAATTTTCCAACCCTAACAGGTACATCCTCTAAAATTCCAAGAGGATATTTTATCGAACGGTCTGCCATTTGTAAAGTCATCTGTGTGCATTTTAATTCTCCCATGTTTAATTTCTGAAAAATCGAGAGAGGCATGACTGAGACGCTAGCGCCTAAATCACATAAAGCTTTATCAATAAACAATGCACCTAAATGACACGGGATCGAAAAACTACCAGGATCTTTAAGCTTAGGTGGAGACTTATTCTGTAAAACAGCACTACACTCCTCAGTAAAAGCTACTGTCTCGACCTCACCAAAGGACCTTTTCTTAGTGAGAATATCCTTGAGAAACTTTGCATATGATGGAACTTGAGAAATTAAATCAGTGAAACGAACTGTTACCTCAAGGTTCTTGACAAGTGTCATAAACTTACCAAACTGCCGGTCCACCTTAGTTCTGTTCATCCTGCTAGGGAATGGGAGCTTTGGTACAAATGGTGGAGGGGTGACTGCAATCTTTTCTTTGTCCTTTTCCTTGCTTTCCTCAGTTTCACCTTCGTTTGTGTCTTCAACAACTTTCTCTACCTTGTCTTCCTCAGAATTGTCTTTTTCTTTCTTCGTAGGAACATCGTCAGTAGGCATTGGATGAGCATCATATGTATGACCACTCCTAAGAGTAATGGCATTCACATTTTCTTTTGGCTGAGTTGGTTGTGCTGGTAGAGAGCCCTGTTGCCTTGTAGACGAAGAACTAGCCATTTGAGCAATTTGATGTTCTAGCATCTTATTATGAATCTCCATCTGGTTCATCTTCCTATTGGTATCCTCCATATTCTTTTGCATTTGCAACAATATCTTCATCATATCACCTTGATTATCAGCCTGCGCAGCTTGATTGGCTTGAGGAGCATAATTTTGATAGGGCTTCTGAAATCCAGGGGGATTCATAGGTCCTTGCAGGGGCCTATACTGCTGCTGTGGAGGAGGCTGATACGATTGCTGATATTGCTGCTGCTGATTAGGAACATTTGAATTCTGAGCGTTATTGTTCCTATATGAGAAGTTCGGATGATCTTTCCAACCAGGATTGTAAGTGTTGGAATACGGATTGTACTGCTGCCTCTGTTGGAAAACATTTGCTTGCTCCATCTGGAAATTTTGTGAATTTTGAGGATTGTATTGGCAATCATTACCATAGTGGCCTTGGATGCCACAGACTTCACAAACAGGATAATTCATAGGAGCCATGGATGACAATGCATTGATACTCATAGGTGGAGTAGAGGGCTGAGATGTCTTTAATGAGTGGATCTCCTGAGTCAATGCAGCGAGTTGAGATGATAAAAGAGAATATGCATCCACTTCAAGTTTACCCCCTTTCTTGGCTGCTCTCGGGTTACTGAAGTGATTGGCACCCAAATTTGAAAGAAACACATGTGCATCATCAACTCCTTTGTCTAAAAACATGCCACCTGCAGCGTTATCAACTGTACCTTTTGTTTCAGGATCAAGACCATTGTAGAAGCGTTTAAGCAGAAACCACTTCTCATGACCATGGTGAGGGCATGCACGTTGATAATCCTTGAATCTGTCCCAAGCATCCCGAAGAGATTCGACATAATCTTGCTTAAAACCCATCATCTTGTCGATCAAATCGTCGGTTCTGTTAGGAGGGAAGAACTCAGTTAAGAAAGCCTGAGCAATCTCATCCCACTCGGTCAAGTCAATATCATTCAACCATTTTTGAGCTTTGTCACGAAGAGAGAAACTGAACAACATGACTTTCAACTGGTCTGGAGTGACTCCCTGATGTTTAATGGTAGAACACAGCTGTTGAAACCTTTGCAGATGAAGTGTAGGGTCTTCGGATGGAAGACCAGCAAACTGATTATGTTGGATCATACTGAGCAATGCCGGTTTGATCTCAAAGTTTGCTGCTTGAATAGCTGGCATAGCGAGGCCAACTGGTACCCCACTCGGAGAAGGCTGTGAATAGTTCTTCAAAGATTTAACAGGAGGGTTGGCCATTTTAATCTCTGAGAAATGGATCTTTCGCTGCGTTTTATTTCTCTGTTTATCGATATATTGTTGCAGAGGTTCTCCGGAATCAAGATTCCGAGTAGAATCAGGAGTTAAAAATGCGTCTTCTGTAGACCTGTGCATCAACAACAAAAACAAGAAAAGTAGTAAAACCGGTCTCAATTGGAATTTTAGTTCCAATGAGACAATGTAAAAAAAATAGACGAATTAAAAATCTAACACAAAATTTAACAAATTAAACAAAACATAAAATATTTATTTTATTATATATATATATATATACATATATATACATATTTACAAATTTAAAAGAAGATTTAAACTATTTTAAACTAATTAAGTAAAAATGGAAAGATCTAAAAACTAATTTTAACAATTAATTAAAAACTATTTAAAATCTAATTAAATCCCAGAATTTTTTTTTTAATTTTATAATTTTTTTTAAATAAAGAGTTATTATTCTATTTCAACACAAATTAATAACAAAATAACAACTAATGTAATTCAGCAATCAGTGATTAAACTTAAATTTAAACTACAAACCATAAAAGCGGCAGCAATTCAAAACCCAAAACTCGAACTACAAACTCAACTCAGGAAACGAAAACACAACTCAGCAAACTCGGTACAACTCGGTGAATTTATCGAACAGCAAGAAGAACACAGTAAATAAAAATACAGCAATACAAACTTGGACCATAAAGCAACTACAACTCGGAAAAACTGGACTCAATCGAAACCCGAACTCGAAACTCAAAACCAATGAAAACGAAAATAAACAAACACTTTCGACCCTGGTGACTCGACACTTAGTTCAAAAATTCAGCAGCGACTCGATCAAAACTGAATGAATTCAAAACGCATACACACGGCAAACCATTAAACCCAGTTACGAAACAACTCAGAAACTCAGCATCGCAGCGACACAAACTCGTAAACGAACGAACTTCTATTCAGAATAAACTCAGCGCAGCAACTCCATGATGCCACAAATTGAACAATGATTAACAGCGACTAATAACAGAACCAAGAAATCAGCGAACACATGACTCGCAAGGATAGCAGCGAACAAGAACACATAACCCAGCAACACAGCAACTCGCAAATAAGAAGAAGACTCGAAAAGAAACAAAACAAAACTGAACGAACACGGCAGTAAATTATAAACGAAAACTCAGACACGGATTTACAGAACCCCACCAAAACACGACAAACAAACAAAACAGCACCAAAATCTTCGACTCGGAAAAATGCAGTAACAACAACGCGCAGCAACAACAACGCAGCCGTGTGTATACACGTATGTATATGTGGTGCAAGTGTGTGGGTTGGGATGAGTTGGACTGTGGTCCCTTAGTGTGTATGATTATAGTCGACTCAGTAATTCAGTGAAACCAGCGAACAAAACACAGAACTCGGTACCATTCGAACGGAACTCAAAGAACAAAACCGGGGTTGGGGATTTTCGCAGCAAAAGAAAATGAAAGAGGGATGGATTGTGGTTGATATGGAGTGAAAGAAAAGGAAATAGGTTTGATTTGGGGGCTAATTGAAACAAATAAGAGATGGGTGTGTTTGTTGAGAGAGAAGAAGAGAGATTAAGAAAAAGAAAACAAACGAAAAAGAAAGAAAAAATCAGAAAAATATTTGAAGAAACTGAACTGGGTGTGCGGTGTTTGTTCGAACAAGAAAGAAACAGGGGAGCAAGGGATTTGGTATATGAATAAAACAGAGTAGACTACTAAGCTTCGAATTAAACCAAAAAATTGCAGAAATTACAAACTGAAAATTATTAAAGCTAAATTTTTTTTTTGTATTTTTTTTCTCTAACACATAAAACATAAAAATTAAATCTACAACTGAAAATTATAAAACCCGGACAATTAAACTAAAATTTATAAAAACTAACCGCCTCCCCGGCAGCGGCGCCAAAATTGATGCGGTATATTTTTTCTGTTCGTTCACAGGGAGACAGGTTTTATCAATTTTAATATAATTGTCACGAATTATTTCTAAAATAAAAACAATTATTGAGAATTTTTGTATAAGTAAATAACGCAAATAAATATGTTTTAAAATCGATTAACTAAAAGTCTAGGGCGACTGGGTTCACCATGTTTACACCGAAACAAATTATACGGATGTAGTTAATTTAACGGATTTAAATAATTAGAGCATGTGTTAATCTCTCTCAAGCATTAACGCTCTCGGAAATCCAATTATGCTCTCGCACTAAAATTCAATTCCGCTAATCGTATGTATGCCTCTAGTGAATAAAATCTCTCGATCTATTATTCCTATTTGCAAATAATTAATTAATGATACCGGCTGATAACACAAATTAAATTTCATAACATATCGATTAGAATTATTTTATATCCGTTAAACAACTAATAAGATTAAAACATTATCGTGGTGTAAACATGGCTCCCCCTTACACCCTAGAAATAAACTACTCACTCATGCTATTAATTGAATTGACAAAAATAATTAAACAAGCCATATAACACAAATATTAACAAATAAGATAAAAAATAAAGAGTACCTCAAATTTGCTATAAAATGAAGAATTAAACTGAGGTGTACATGAAAGAGAAGAAAAAAAATCAAGCTCCTAGCTCCTCCAAAATAAACTTAGTCGAATGAAACAAGATGTGGTGTAGAATATCTGAATATGCCTTTGCAGTAGTCGAACTAATGTTGAATGAATTGTTTAGAAAATGGTGTATGGCCTATACACTCTACTCCCCCTCCAGTGTTTGTCTAAGTTTTTGTCTAATAATGTAATGTGGTAGTCTCCTGCAATGTAGAATTCCCCTCCATTTATCTCCAAAATTTAATGACTTTCATCATTAAAATTCCTCCACCAATCTTCTTCATCATTAGCCATTATTATTATCAATTCTTTTTCTTCTTCTTTGTCTACCACTTCAACTTTCGGCTGCACTCAAATTTTCCAAATTGCTAAACACTCAATACACACACTTTACACTTTAAATAAATTACAATAAAATTCCAAAAGTAAAAAGATTTTTTTACTAAAATTCGGAACTGAATTTTCTCCTCAGATTTGGAGCTGCTCCAATCGGATTTTTGCTTATTTAATCCCTCTGAATTGTAGATAATTTCCTAAGCTTTGCGTGGACTGTAAGATCGTCCAAATCCGACTTCTACAACCCCGGATATGAAATAAATACCGTAGAAAGCGGGTGTAGCTCAATAAATCCGAATTTCTTCCATTTTCAGCTCCAAAATAGCTCTTTAAGCCCAAATTCTTCCAAACTTAGGAATTCTTGTCTTCTACAATAAAACACTAAGATTTATTAAATAAATATCCAAATTAATGCAAAATGCAATTAAATATGGGAATAAAATTATCTAAAATATATATAAAAATATATCTTATCACCCGCAGAGGAGTCGAAGGAAAGAATCCTGGGATATGATTAGGGGACTGACTGGGAAATCAAATTTACCATGGTGTATTATGGGTGACTTCAACGATCTTATGTACACCCATGAGAAGCAAGGAAGAAGAAGTCACCCGAGGTGGCTTTTGGAGGGATTTAAAAAGACTATAGAGGAGTGTAGATTGAAGGATATGGGTTTTTTGGGAAATGAATTCACATGGGAGCGTTTTAGGGGCACTGCAGATTGGATTCAAGAGCGTCTGGACAGGGGATTTTCAAACCTCGATTGGTATAATATGTTCCCTCAAGCTACAGTTAAGGTGCTGGAAGTGTCGGTGTCAGACCACATGCCAATTTTTCTGGAGTTAAATAGGAAGATTTATGTTCCAAAAGCTAGGAAGTTTCGGTTTGAAAACACTTGGATAAGAGAGAACAATGCTGGAAATTAGTTCAGGATAGCTGGGATCAAACAGAGGGACGAAACATTGTAGACAAAGTGAAGTACTGTTGTCTCAAACTTGAAGAATGGGGAGGAGGAAGATTTACACAAGTTCGAAAAGATATTCAGAACTGCAGAATTTTGATGAGACAGTTTCGAGCAAGAAGAGACAGTGAAGGCGTGCGCAAATATGATGAAGCTAGATGGAAGTTTTTAAAACTGCTGGAAAAGCAGGAGATTTATTGGAAGCAGAGGTCTAAACAATTCTGGCTTACAGAAGGCGATCAGAATACGAAATTTTTTCACAAATATGCAACAGGGAGGAGAAAACAGAATCAAATAAGAAAACTTAAAGATAAAAATGGGGTATGGAAGGAGAATAAGGAAGAGTTACAGCAGATTATTTGTGAGTATTTTGATGAAATATTTAGTGCATCGGGTACGGAAGGAACTCTATCAGAAAGGGAGGTGGTGAATCAAGTTACGCAAGAGCAAAATAAGAAGTTGGGATTACCAGTAACAAACGGAGAGGTTAAAAGAGCAGTTTTTGATATGCACCCGGATAAGTCTCCAGGCAATGACGGGTTGAATCCGTGATTTTTTCAAGCTTACTGGCAAATTGTAGGTATGGATGTCACTAGACTTTGTCAAGCTTTCTTTGATACAGGTGAGCTGCCGGCAGATATTAATCGTACTTTAGTGTGTTTTATACCAAAAGTGCCCCAACCGCAATCCGTGTCCAACTTAAGACCAATTTCTTTGTGCAATGTCTTGGTCCGAATTATTTCTAAAGTAATGGCAAATAGACTAAGGGAGTGTTTGCCAAGCTTTATTTCGAACAAACAAAGTGCTTTCGTGGAAGGAAGATTGTTAACGGACAATGCACTGATTGCATTTGAAGTTAATCATTATATAAAAATAAAGACTCAAGGAAAAAACGGGGTAGCTGCGATGAAGATTGATATATCAAAAGCTTACGATAGACTGGAATGGAGTTTTTTGGAGAATATGTTAAAAAAGTTCGATTTTGCGGAGCAATGGATAAACAGGGTGATGACTTGTGTGAAAACTGTGTCTTACAGTTTTATTCAGGATGGCACAGTGTTTGGAGATGTTATTCCTCGTCACGGGATTAGACAAGGAGATCCATTATCCCCTTATCTTTACATATTATGTGCAGAAGGTTTGAGCAGTATTCTTCGAAGGAATGAGGAGGTAAATTTGATTCATGGCTGTGTAATAGCCCGAGGTGCGCCAGAAATATCCCATTTACTGTTCGTAGACGATTGCTACTTCTTCTTTAAGGCAACAGAAAGCGAAGCAAGAACAATGAAGAATATTTTATTGAGGTATGAAAGGGTATCAGGCCAAGCTATAAATTTCAGGAAGTCGACTGTGACTTTTAGCCCAAACACAAGGGATACGATCCGTACTCAAGTTTGTGCTACATTACAAGTGCAAGAGGTGGCTACGCCCGGAAAGTATTTGGGCATGCCCATGTCAGTAGGAAGAAGAAAAAACGCAACTTTCAAATTCTTGATCGATCGAGTAAGCCAAAAAATGCAAGGGTGGAAGCAGAAATCAATTTCGAAAGGGGGAAAATTGGTCCTTCTAAAAAATTCAGCTCAAACGATGCCCAATTTTTGGATGAACTTGTTCAAGATTCCAGCAGAAATTTGTAGTACCTTACAGAGCGATTAATGCGTTTTGGTGGGGGGAGGTGCAAACGGTGGAGGAATTAAATGGCTAGCTTGGGATAGGCTTTGTAATGCAAAAACAGAGGGTGGTCTGGGATTTAAATGCTTAAGTAGTTTCAACACGGCGATGCTTGCAAAACAGGGGTGGCGCTTGTTGACTAATGAGAATCCGCTAGTTTCAAGTCTCTTGAAGGCTAAGTATTTCCCGAATACGGAATTTCTGAATGCTACTTTAGGATCAAACCCAAGTTATATGTGGAGAAGCATTATGGGATCTCAGGAAATAATTAGATAGGGAAGTCGAAGAAGAATTGGGGATGGTCACAGTACTAACATTTGGAAGGTACCATGGCTGCCGTGTCATTCAAATGGATACTTGACAACACCCTTTTGTGCAGAACTAGCTGAAGTTCAAGTGGAAAATTTGATGGAGGAAGGCAGGAAAAATTGGGATGATGAAGTCCTGAATGATATTTTCAACGAGAGGGACATTCGGTTGATTCATCAAATACCAATCCCTATGGTTCCAAAAAGGGACTCGTGGTTCTGGATATTGAATGATATGGGAAAATTCACAGTCAAAAGCTGTTATCGAAATTTGCAAGGTGATCAGACAGGATCAAGGTCAGTGTTTTGGAAGAAGCTCTGGACTTTAAACCTGCCAGGTAAGATTGCTAGCTTCATGTGGCGTGTTTGTCATTCATGCCTCCCTACAGCTGTGAATCTGATAATGAAAAGAGTGGATATTAACCCTATATGCTCATGGTGTTTATGTCGAAATGAGGATGAAATGCATGTCTTGTTTGGTTGCTCTTTTGCACGAGCAGTGTGGACTAATCTGGGAATGCAGGAGCTTATCCAGGTGGACCAGGATGGTGAAGTTTTTAACGAAATTCAACAGATTTTCAATAGGTGTTCGCAGGAGAAGGTGGCCTGGATTGCTTTAATCTATTGGAATTTGTGGAACCGGAGAAATAAATGGTTGTGGGATAAGATAAATATGTCTGCATTTGGTGTTCAGTCAACAGCTACAAACATGCTTAACGAATGGAAGAAATGTCAACAAGACAAACAAATTCCCAAACAGGTGGCTTCAACAGGAAATAGAAGATGGAATCCTCCACCTCAAGGATGGGTTAAAGTTAATGTTGATGCTGCAATCTTCACAGAGTCGGAGAGCACTGGGATATGTAGTATAATTCGGGATGAAAATGGTAATTTTGTGCGCGCTCGAAGTCAGAAAATTGAGGCTCACTTTCATCCGAGAGAAGCAGAAGCCGTGGGTCTGAAGGAAGCGCTTTCATGGACAAAGGAGCTGGGTTTCAGAAATTGCATCTTCGAGATGGATGCAAAGCTAGTTGTGGACGCGGTTAAAAATGTAAAAGGTTGTTCTTACTTCCACACTATCATAGAAGATTGTATTGAATTATTAAAGCACTTTGATAATGTGCTTCTCGAGTTTGTTTATAGGTCTGCGAATGTAGTGGCTCATACGATAGCTAGAGCTTCTCATTCTATGTCAGGCACTCAGGAGTGGATGATTGTCGCTCCGAGTTTTATTTCTGATGTAATGTTTTTGGATTCGTTTTAATGGTAAGCAAGTTCGTTTTTGTCAAAAAAAAAAAAAAAAAACATAACAAGTCGGGCCCAAGAAGCATAGGAGGATTGTTCCCAGTTCCCACATAATTACGAAAAAAAAAAAACGAGACCTTTTTGTGATTTATATGGGTATGTTTGGCTCACCTTTTTTTAAGTCATTATGAATTTATTTTTGTGTAATATTTTATATTTTGATAAATTTCTTTTATAAGTATTTAATATATGTTTGAAATTCTTGCAAAAAAGTGTTTTTTTCAGAAAAAAATTAGAAATCTTAACTTATTTCTTAAAATAAGTCAACTTTTCTGGAAAATAAGCTCACCCAAACAGTACCCCATGGCTTCTTGAAAGTCAGAGCCGATTTTATGAAACTGGGCCACTTTTTTTAAAAATACAAGACGGGCCAATAATGGGCACTTCAAACATGAACTTTCTGTGCATCTCTGCTTTAAAATGGAAAAGTTTCATGATAAGTTCTTATCAAAAATAGATACATTCAAGTTTCAACTAAACAGCCTCAACATTAACTAAAACTTATGATCAACTTTTAGTACTCCAAGCAAGCATTATGTTTCTGCCTCTTTCCAGATTAGTTTTCGAAAGCAGATCACCAGTAGGATCATTCTTCTCCACCGCTTAATAAACGCTTTTACATTAATATAATAAACCAAATATATGTCGTTTTAGCCATAACAATGAAGTTAGCCTTACCAATGAAGAGCATAACTTTAAATCTATCTTCTACACTTCAATTCTGTTGTCAACTAGACAAGCGTTTGATTTTACATAACTCACTAATAAATATTCACAAGATATCGACTTACACCCTCAAGGCAACTGGATCTTGCCATGAGATCTTTCTCTTCACAACACGACTGGAACTGTCACCGACATTTCTACATAGAGATAATTGCAAATCAGGTAGCTTGTCTTGCTTCACCATCTCACAGTTATCCTGGTATTCCTCCTCGTCTACCTATCATGTTCAGAAAAAACAGGACAAGCAGATGAATAACAGATATATGATGAATGAGGTGCATGATGCACATTGCAACGTTATATAACAGTTCATTTCACAACACAATATGAATTTATAACTTACCAGTCTCTGGTTCAAGTCAAAAATGGGAGCTCGACTTTTGTCTGTGGCCTGTTTGCTACTCAAAGTAGCTTCAACACGAGTCAAATCGAGAACTGAAGCTGGAGTATGCATATGTGCTAGACTGTTTACGTTGTATGTATTTTCGTGCTTGTTCAAATCAATCATTGTTACAGGAGTTTGACGGGAAACTACTTCTTTGCCTTGGAATGACCTTCCCTTGGGGTTTAAATTCGAGACGGTGGGATAAAAGCGAGTTGCATTCTTTCCACTATGATGTTTTCCTTTATGGTTTGGATCAAATCTCGGAATTTTGTTTTGCAAGGAAATCTCATTTCTGGTATCTTTTATTTTGTGGTTTGGTCTGAAAACCGGAGGAAAGGCTCTTAAAGCAGCCTCTTTCATATTTGGAATCTGAACATTCACAATATTTTTCCTTTGATCTTCTACATTATGTTGTTGCACAAGTTCCTTACCCCGCTCTTGGGTCATAGATTTGCTATTTATTAGGTACTTGTACCTTCGTCTAAGAAACCTGTGCATACAAGCAAAAGAAATTTTTTCAATTTAGTTGAGCCTTTAAAAAAAAATATAAGTAAAAGAGGGGGGGGGGGGGTGTTCAACTACACCATGATACACTAATTTCTGTATACTATATTAAAAAAAAAAAAAAAAAAAGTACAAGTAAGATGGTAGAAGCATTATGTCTGTGAGGAATATCACAAACAAATTGCCCCAAGTACCTCTTTACAAAAATAAAAATTATCAGCAACTGTTTTCATGTCATGTCCAATATATTTGACACTTAACTAGCAGAAGACTCTCAATGTGGAAGTAAGCAACATACCGTACTTCAGCTCGTAATGTCGCTTTCCTCTGTTTCATGTTTTCCAGCTTGCTTCTTGAGGATTCAACCTCCTGTAACATGGTTTCATTGTTACAAAACACTCCATTTATTATTCCAATTTGAGTAATTGATCAAGATTCTAGTTGTGACTAAATTAACAGTATTACAACAAGAATGTAGTAGCATGTATAAGAAGATAAGCTCTACTCAGACACAACACCAAACATAACCGCTAGTAGAGCATTTGTGGGGAGGGTAAGACGTGCACACACACACTACTCATAACTACTCTCAGTTCATAAGCTTTACTGAGATTATACAAGGAAGCGAGGGATTCTGCATAATTTCTCTACCAATCACTCCTCTTCCGAACTAAAGATCTATCGACAAACATTCAGCCTAATGATTAAACGTTTAAAAATTGAATCTTTGTAATTGGTGATCTATATTAGCAAGTTTCTCAAGACAACTAATGTTTTCTGTCTAGCTAATTTTGTTTTAAGACACCTCATGTTAGCAATCCACAGACACACATGTTAAATTAATTTCAGAGAAACTAATACCAATCAACCCACATACATACCACTAAATCTTGACATACAAGCTGAATTTAAATTGATCATAAGAATAACTAACAGAAAATTAGACAATAAACAAAAGAATGATATCAGATCCATCAAAAAGATCAAATTTTGAACAATCAAACAAATATCTTCAAAAGCAAAAACCAAAATCACACACACATAACAGGAGATCAGATTTTAAAGCATACCTTGTGCAATTCTTGATAATCTTGCATCAGACTCTCAAGCCTGGACTTGTTCTTGGCATCCCCATTAGATGATGAATCAAAAGCAACCCTTTTCATCTTCATCATATCTCAAGAAATAAAAGTATAATTGTAGATGATCTCAAAGAGATAAGTATTGTGAAAAAAGAGAAGACTTTGATAAGAACAGGGAAGAAATGAAAGGATATTACTCCTCCTATGTGCAAAGAATAGTAAAGGGTGGGGGGAGGTGAGAAGGTTCTTGTAATTTGCTTTGAACCAAAAGCCCAAAAAGCCCCACAAAGACTTGAAATACATTGTATGTTTGGAAAACAAGGAATTGATGAAGATGGGAATATTTTGGGGGGTTGCAGAAGGGTAAAAAAGGAAACACGAAAATTGTATGAGGGGATGACAAATTCAAGACAAGCTCTTTTCTTTTCTTGGTCTTGTTTTGTTGCTTTTTCTGATATTTTGTTTTGCTTCTTCAATGTGTCCAGCTGTGCCATTAAGGATATAGGATAGGATATTATAGTTGGGTTGGGTTGGGTATGGTATGGACTCTTGTTTGTTTTTTTGATGATGATGACTGATGATATATAATGAGGTTTCTTCTTCTACCCTCCTATTCTTTGTGTGGGTTGTTTTTTCACTCCTAGGAAGATAATATAGTAGTAGGATATAGATAGGTAGAGATACATACAGTGAGAGAAAGTGACATAAATATATAAAGGAGTTTTTGCTGAAAAGGTAAGAGAGAGATTAGTGGAGGGTTTGTTCATTGATGTTTTGCAGTTGTTGGGCAGTGCCTTGTTTTTAGGCCTGAGTTTGTGCTAGACTCTGTTTTTGACTGTGATTTTCATGTCTTTCTTTTTCCTTTCCCACTGCTGTATTTCAAAGTCTTTTTTACTAAATTACAAAATTGTCCCTCCCTTCTTCCCTCGATAAGTCATGAGTGCCTATCTTTCTAGTATTTTTTTTACTTTGAAAATAAGCCATCTAGTCACATGGAAATACATGGAAGACATAAGGCATGATTCCATCTGCAGGGTTCCCTTCTTGTCTTGAGGAAAAAGGGTAATATGGTCAATGTGCACTTCTGCACTATGGGCCGGCCATATAGTTGACATACTAAAGATTGATCTTGATAAATGGTGACCTGTGACTAGACCTGGCTAAACGGGCGGGCCGTGCGTGCCGGGTCGGGCTTCGCACGGTTCCGGTCCCGAATGGTAGAATTCGTATTCGGCACGGATATATACCGGGCCGGGTTCGGGCCGGTCCCGGTTCACAGAACCTCAGGTCGAACCGGCTCGTAGCGGACCATGCGGGCTTTGCTTTTTTTTTTTTTCTTAAACTACTTTATTTTTATTATTAGTACTTTATAAAAGGTTTTGAAAATTAATTTTATAAATGTAGTTAAAGAGGACGGGACCTCGTATAAATTTTATTAATTAAAAATATTTTACAAATAATTAGAGAGGACTTCTCTCTAAAAAACGGAACAAAATATCAAAATATGTCCAAACATGCGATGATTGTCTCGAACTAAAACCACCTACAAAAATTTACAAAACGAATAAATTAGAAATGAAATAAAAAAGTTCGAAGCAAAATCTAAAAAATGTAAGTGTAACAAAAATGTACAAATTTTTAACCGAATGAAAGAATATATAAATGTATTTCAAAAAAAAAAATTAAAATCGATTCTTACCGGGCCGTGCCGTGCCCCGGTTCCGGGCCGGTCCCGGGCCGGTTCCGGTTCAGCTTTGTTGGACCCGTGTTCGGACCGGGTTTTTTACCGGTTCCGTGCCGGTTCGGGCCGGTTCCTAGTGGGCCGAATAAAAACGAATAAAATGGCGGACCGGTTCCGAGCGGGCCATGCCTAACCGCCCGGTTGGCCACCTCTACCTGTGACCATACCATATAGTACCTTAAAAAACTCTAATTCTTCTTCTTAGAATATGCCAATGCCAATATGGTGCTGCAAGTCCACCACATGTATGTATCATGGATGCCATAAAAACACACACAAACATACACATTTTATAAGTACAATCACCACCCTGAAAATATACAAAAACAATGTTCAGCAGAAAAAAGTTGAAGCACCCAGGGGTAGGAATAGGAAAGATAACTCGACTACTTGAGTGGGATGTTTAACAGAGAAGCCGCAAATACAGAGTAAATCTATAATAATATGTTAATCAATCGGTGTCGCGTCACCTTTCCATCACTTTTAATCACCTTTTCCATCACCCTTTTATTCCCCTTTCAAATAAACACAAATCTTGCCAGGTTACCAGAGAACCAGCGCAACATATTAGTTGAGCTGTCCATTACTAATAATGTAGATGGACACTACTCCACTAGGCATTAGGCATCAGCTGCCTCCCCCTCTCGTAAATGTGAAAGATTCTTGGAGTATATCACAGGTCACGATGATTGGCAAAACTTCTGTCCGCG
The DNA here is from genome assembly GCA_036435485.1 of Saposhnikovia divaricata. NCBI lineage: Eukaryota > Viridiplantae > Streptophyta > Magnoliopsida > Apiales > Apiaceae > Saposhnikovia > Saposhnikovia divaricata. The sequence goes on from CM071598.1 coordinate 55,754,745, forward strand.
AAAAAATTGCACGGATAGAATAACCTGACCTCCCTTGCATTCACATCAACTGAGGACAAATGGTTGCAGCATCGATGGCCAGGACGGGGACTCAGATCACAATTGACAAAGCTAGAGCAAGCATAGTAGCAAAGATGGTACTTTTTTCTTGTAATAACAAGTTGGTCTGATGTTTATATCAAGGCCCGTGAACATTTGATTTATGGCTAGCCCGCTGTACCCATGATTATTAGAAAATATATAAGAGTTCTTACTATTCTCACTAGCTTATAACCCGTGCTTTGCACGGGTTACTTTTTAATCTTTCATAATTTGTTTATGATATAGTATAATATAATAAATATTAATTTTAATATGTTATTGGAAAAATTCGAACCTTACATCTTTGTAAATAATAATTTAAAGTATTAAATAAATTAATATGTTGTTGAAGGGAATCGAACCTTAGACCTCTGTATATAACAACTTTTAGTATTATTGCATCTAACGGTCATGATCTATTTGAGTTGAAGATCTAACGGTTGTGAATGAGGGATAACCAAAAATGAGGGATAACAAAAAAAAAGGGTAACCAACTACAAATTATACCCCCTTTTACTTATTATAATATAGTATAGATGTCACATGATGTTATGTCCTCTACGTAGAGTTTGATACCCATTTTAAATTCACTAGCATTTTGCCCGTACTTCGTACACGGCATTTATTTAATTTGAAATGTTATTTTAAATAATTTTAGGATTTTGATTGATCACCTACAAACATGTTTCATTCAATTATATAATTATATAATTATTTAATGAAATAGTGTTATGAAAAAATTTATATAAAGAGTAGCATACAATTCTATTTTGACAACGCTAAAAATTTATTTTATCCATCAAAATTTGTAATTTAAGTAATAAATATTTTTGAAATTTTGTTCTCTAACTGAAAATAAATAATAAATTGTCTTCATTATTCAAATGTGGAAATGATTTTTTTCATCGCCAACAGTTCCAAAGCATTAAACCTGAAACACTTTTTTAAAAAAATACTTGTAAAATAAATAAAATAATAATAGTCTAAATTGTCTAAATGAAAAATTAAGATATTAAACATTTTTTTGTATTTTGCTCTGATTGTCAACTGATGATGTGTTAGAAGATTTCTCTGCTCCCGGTGTTTCAGTAAACATTTTACCAGAATATTTTGAATTTGATGGAGTAGCATCACCCTCTTCTGAATTTAATCCCTGTTAATAAAATAATAAGGGTGATGGCCCAAAATACCTCATTTTCCCATTTCCATTTCCAAAATACCCACCGTCAACTTGGGCGGCCCTAAATACCCACGGGACGCGCTACTGGTGAAGGAGTGTCCTGCAGATACGCTACTGGTGGATGAGTGTCCTGAAGACACGTTACTGACAGTGGAATGACAAGGCTAATACGCATTTCTGAAAGGCGTGTTGACGTCACCTGACGTCATCTTAACGCTGGTGGGTGGATGCTATAGTTGTGTGAGATACGCATTTGGAACATGCGTATCAGCCGATACGCATGTTGGAAGAGCATATCCCATGCCCTGTTCATCATCTCCAGAGCTCCCGATATGGCGATTCCGGCATGATTTTTGTTCCTCTTTTTTCGTCCAAATCACGAACTTTACAATCACGTTGTATATATCACTAGAATCGCAATTCGATTCTCTACACATTCATAACTCACGATTTTCGATTTAATTCGCGGATTTGAAATCCCTAATTCAGGCATAATTTCCGATTCATTATCCGTCTTTACGATCATTGATGCCCCTACGGGGCCGGAAGCGACAAACAGATATTGGGATGATGAAGTCGACGAGTTGTTGTGAAAGGCATATGAATCAGCCTATTTGTAGTTCGAGGATCCTAATCAACTTAAACCAAATTGTAATAAGTAAATATCCGTATGATCTGTCACAGGAATCTCAGGAAGCAATATCTGTCAGAAGAAAGAAGGAAGTCAATCTATAGTTTTGATGTTTCACACTGAAAGACGTATCAGGTATCTGATCAAGCCTCAGTATAACATTGAAGTGAATGGATTCATTTACAGTGACAGGGATTTTTCGAGTGATAGATTGAAAATCAATCAAAGTACAAGAAAATTGAGAGAAGAAATAAACCACAGCTTAAAGTCAGAAGTGAAGAAGCATCATTGAAGTTAGTCGTTCATGAACCAGACAGTACATCGAACGTCAACATAAGTCAGTGGTAATTCTTTATTATTTTCCGTGGTTTGGAAGAATTAAATTAATTAGTTATTGATTTAATTTAATTCGTTTTTAATTGATATAAATCATTTAATTGATTTAATTAATGAATTAATTCTAATAGAATTAATTAATTTATTAAATTAATTATTGTATCAATTAATCATGAATTAGTTAATCATTAATTAATTAAAAGGATCAATATGACTTAATTAAATGCTGAATAGATTATGTCTTGACTAAGTTTGGTTAGGTATGACTTAAATTAAGTCATACCGACATGACTTAAGTCTAAGTCATACCGAGCAGAAGAATTAGGTCACACCGACTGCTGCAAGGAATTAAGTCTTACCGATCTCAAAGCTGTTAGGTCATACCGAAGGAATTAAGTCATACCGAAGCAAGATATTTCTGGAAAGGTGTTAGGTCATACCGACAAAAGTGTTTAGGTCATACCGACCACACTGTTGAAGATTAAGTCATATCGACACATTTTCTAAGTCATACCGACAGAAAATAAGTCATATCTAAGGTTTAATTATGTCTTGGAGCAAGATTAAGTCATGCTGACAGCTGATTTAATAGGTCTTGAAGCAGTTTAAGTCATATCTAATGAGTACAGACCTATATAACACAGCAGAAGCAGCAGAATGACAAAAAGAACAGAACACAGCAGAAATCCAGGAAATACACAGCAGCTTTCTCTCTCAAATATCAAGAACATCAAGAACAAATTAATTCACATAAATTCAAGTTCATCATCTTTGTAATATTCTATCCGATAGAACTTGTCTACTTGTGATTCTTGTAATACTAGCGAATTAAGTTTCCTAGTACTTATCTTGAGATTTATTAACTAAATTAGAAAAGTTCATGTCGAATTTTCTAATTAGTTATTAAACACTTGATAATAGTTTGGATTGATTTTGTAACACCACATCAAGTTAATATACAGTTATATTCAACTTGAAATCCGAGTCAATTTATTCCGCACAAAATATTCGTTTAAGTGAAAATTATTTAACGAATAAATTTTGAGAAATTGATATAAATTGTATTCAACCCCCCCTTCTACAATCATAGTGGACCTAACAATTGGTATCAGAGCCTATTGATTGATACACAAATCAAGATCCTAATTTTATTCCGTCAAAAAGCTATCTCGAATTTTTAACTCACTTAAAAATTCATCATGTCTTCAAAAAGCTTTGTTAAGATTCCCATGTTTAACAAGGACAATTATTCAATGTGGAAAAATAAAATGGAGTTGTTTCTTGATGTCGCAAATTCTAAATATTTAGGTGTTCTACAGAACGGACCTATAATTCCAAAAGAATATGTATCTGAATCTATTGTTGGAGGAATTGTTGTAACACCTGCATCATCTTTTCCAAAGCCTGCTGCTTCTTTTACTCCTGATGAAAAAGAGGACGCAGGACTAGATAAGAATTTGAGACTTATTCTAATAGATTCCCTGGATGTTGTGATGTACAGTCATGTGATAAATTGTAAAACTGCAAAACACATGTGGGAAACTATTGAGACTATCATTGAAGGAACTGATGAAGTCAGGGAAAACAGACTTCAGATTTTAACCTCTGAGTAAGAACACTTTAGAGCTGGCCTTAATGAAGGTATTCAGGAAGTGTTTGAAAGGTATAACAAAATAATCAACAACTTGCAAGTTCATGGCAAGCAATATACACAGAAGGAGATTAATATGAAGTTTTTGTTGACTATGCCCACTCATCTTGAACATAGGATTACAGCCATCAGAGAATGAAGAGATTTGAATAAGGTTTCTCTTGAAAGGTTGTTTGGTGTTCTGAAAACCTATGAACTGGAACAAGTACAGCAGAGGGAGGTCTCTGCCAAGTTCATCTACAGCTCTTGTAGTTGAGGCACCTAAGGAAGTGGAAGATAAGGTTGTTCTACCTTACAGTTCAGACAAGGAAAAGACTGAAGTAGAGCTTGGTCAGACACCACCTATTCAGGATGGTGGAGACTTTTACTCAATGGAAGAGCTAGATCAACTGGAAGATGAATCCCTGGCATTAATGGTAAGGCAATTTGGCAACTTCAGATTCAGAAGAAATCCAAAGTACAGGTTCAAGTCAAATAACAGATTCCAGAGAGGAGGTTCTTCTTCCTCTAGTAACAGGGGAGGATACAAAACTGGAGCTGTTGACAGAAGCAAGATTCGTTGCTTCAACTGTAATGAATTGGGGCACTTTGCCACTGAATGTCAGAAACCCAAGCAAACTCAAAGAAGAGATTTTGTTGCTGAGAAGAAGAAACCTGGAAAAGCCTATGTTGCTGCTGGTAAGAGTTGGGATGACACGGACAACGAAGATGAAGAATATGGAAATTTTGCGTTGGTGGCAAATGATGAAGCATCTGATCATCACAACAAACCGGTAATTGTTACTGACACTGATTTGATTCGTAGTCTATACAATTCCTTAGATAATGCACAAACTGGATATAATAGACTAGATCTGCTAAGCACTAAACTTGGAAATGAAGTGTCAGAATTGAAAAAGGTACATATTAATCAAGATCAACAAAAAGATGAAATAACAATGCTTTATAAAAAGGAGAAAGCTATTCTAGAAGTTGTAGGCAAACAAATGGCTAGAATTACTGAAGTTGAAACACAGGTCAGGGCTTGTTATAATTCTGTTAAAGTTTCCAAAGAGTTTTTTAACAATCAAGTTGTAGAACGAACAACATGTATAGGGTATGGTTACAATGAAGCTGTTGGATCGTTGGGCATAAATTCCCCTAACCCTGTTAGTGCTAAAGAAAGGGGAATACCACATGTGCTAAAAAATGTTAAAGAACCTCTATTTAAAAAATCTGATGCTGGACCACCAGATATTCTTTCTATGGTTATCCAAGAAGAAATGAGAAATGAGGATAGTGCAAATGGCACAGTCTTTGTTAAGGATAAATGTGTTAAGGAGAAATCTGTTAATAACGCTAATCCAAAGAATGTTTCATTAAAAAAGGATGTCACAGTCTTTGTTAAGGCTAAATCAGTTGAGGACACTAATACAACGAATGTTTCATCCAAGAAAGATGTACCTAAAGTGCCAATCAAAGTTGTTGAATCAACTAGTTCTTCTAAGACTGGATTAGGTAGTAATAAGTTGAAACAGAAAAATACCATGCCTATCATTGATTCTAATCATAAAGCATGTGGTGTTATCAATTGTATGTCCTGTGCTTTTAACAGTATGCGTGCTTATTTTAATGGTAGGTATGCATGTGTTAAACAGACTGCTCCTCGACAGCACATGAACAAGAACAATAATGTTCGATCAAAGACTGCTTTTCCTCCTCAAGTTAGGAGAGAGACATTTGTACCTAAGTCTAAACAAAAGGTTACCAAGAATGTTTACCAGGTCAAATGTCCAATCAATGACACAAGTGTTATTGCTGCTACAGAAACATGGATACCCAAGATAAAACGAAAGATTTTCAAATCTGTTTATAAGGTTAAATGTTTATGGACTAAAGAGGTTAAAATTAAAAGTGTTGTTTTGCCTGATAAAGGTCAATACTTTAAATCCGCAGGACCCAATAAAATTTGGGTCCCGAAGAAGGTTTAATCCATTTGTCATTGCAGGGTATTGAACAGGTTGAACGAGTAACCTGGATCTTGGACAGTGGATGTTCAAGGCATATGATTGGAGACAGAACCCTGCTGACAAATGTGGTGGAGAAGGCCGACCCAGTAGTTACCTTTGGAGATAACAACAAAGGTAGAAATGATGGATATGGCAGACTTGAAGCTGGAAATGTTATCATTGAAGAAGTGTCCTTTGTAAAAGGACTTGAGCATAATTTGCTCAGTATCAGTCAATTCTGTGACAAGGGATTTGAAGTCTACTTTAACAAAAAGAATTGTCTGATTACACACAAAAGAAGTGAACAACCATCTCTAACGGGAGTCAGAAAAGGAAACTTGTATGTAGCCAACATGAACACTAGAAGCACTGAAGAAATCAATTGCTTCTATTCTAAAGCATCCACAAATGAAAGTTGGCTATGGCACAAGAAACTTTCTCACCTAACACTACTAGAAAAACTAGAATAGACATCGGGCCTTTAACATCGGTAGGAAAAACCACCGGTGTTAAAGATAATTCTAACAACAGTTTTTAAAAAAGCGATGTTAATTGCTTTCTCAGACATCAGCTCTTAAAACAACCGATGTCTTTTTTAATTTTTAAAAAAATCAAAACATGCGGCTTAATTTCCCCCCTTCCCTTTTGAAAAAAAACATAATTCCCCTTAGAAATATTTTAGCCCGCCTCTCCCAAAATATTATTTCCCCCCAAATTAATTTACCTCTCTCTCACAACCTAACCCGACTCTCTCTCTCTCTCTCCCTCCCTCTCCTCTCTAACCCTCTTTTCACATCTTTGTCGCTCTACTCTCTCTTCTCACATCTCTCTCGCTCTACTCTCTCTCATATCTCTTAGAACCCTAAATCAAAACCCAAACATGTCTTCTCATATATATCTCTCTCTCTCTCTCTAATCGGTGGAAAAGCTAAAGAACTCTAATTCGGTGGAAGCTCAAGAACCCTAAATCGGCGTAGAAGCTTAAGAACCCTAAATCGGTGAAGGGAAAGCTCAAATCGATCATTCTCTCCAATTACTAGCTCGAATTTGTAAGTGAGTTTTCAATTTGTTGTTCAAATTTCGGTTTTAATTAGGTTTTCTTTTTATAGATTTGGTGAATTCTTGAGTTGGTCATCTGCAAAGTAAGTTATTGTTATGTGTTTGTGTTATATATATATATATATATATATATATATATATATATATATATATATATATATATATATATATATATATATATATGTTTCTCTAATGGATTTTTAGCCTGGGTTGTAGATATTGTATCCAGATCGCTGAATACAAGTTTAAGGTTGATGCCTCTTGTGAACTAAATTGGCCACTCTAACTTTTCTCTAAATTACATGTTTTAATTCAAACTCCGGATTTTCTTGTAGGAATTGCATGAGAAAATGGAACAGTATCAGAGGACCACCTTAGGAATGCGTTTTCCGCCACTGAAGATGGTTTTCTCTCTCTTGTGCGAAGAACAATTGAAATAAAACCTTTAATGGCATCAATTGGTTCTTGCTGTTTGGTTGGAGTTATTTGGAGGGGCATATTATATATTGCTAATCTGGGTGATTCTAGAGCTGTTATTGGTTCTGTATCTAGATCTAATAAAATTGTCGCAGAGCAGTTGACTAGTGATCATAATGCCAGCACTGAGGAGGTTAGGAATGAACTCATCTCAGCACATCCTAAGGATTCACATATATTAGTGATGAAGCATGGCGTGTGGCGCATAAAGGGAATTATTCAGGTTCGTCTAAATATCTATTATTAGCTGATTTTGAATTTACTTGTAAGAAATATTATTTTACAAATGTGAAAATATTGGTAAAATGTATGTGGGAGAAACTCTAAGTTGCCAGTCTATAAGCTTTATTACCATCGTGGTTACTCTCAGCATTTCTTCAGAATTCGACAACCAATTTCTTTGTCGTCTTGATTTATTATATTTTCCTTTCTACTACACCTTCTTGATTTTTTAATTTCATTCCCGTGTCCAAAATAGGGACAGGTTTCCTGTGTCAGCCAAAATTTGAATACCGAGTTCGACACTTGGATCCTTGTCGTGTCCAAAACTTCATACCTGAGTTCACACAACATTGGTTAATACTACTTGCCCTTAATTTTTTGCATGGTTTTGTGGCAATTGTTTTCCCTGGAGTAATGCTGATTGAATTGGCGATATATAACATATTTTATTGGTTATTACATGTTTGGTTTTTGCACTCTATCTATTGATTTTAAGCTATTGAGCTGTTGTAGAACTTCTTAGCTTGGAGTAATTTTGTTCTGTTCTATACCATAACTAAAATTTAATGGAAAATGGCGGAGTCGACTCTATTCCTATAGACTGCTAAAAGCTCTGAGTAACAACTAATTTTTTTGAAGTCCCAGATATTCTAATCGACTACAGATTTGGGTGCTTCTCTTGTAATTCTATCTGATTAAAAGTATGCTTCTCTTGTTCTATCTGATTAAAATACATGCATTATATATTTTGGTGCACAAATTTTTCTTTCCTTTTACTTGTCAGTTAATAGCTACCACAATAGATTTACTTTTTAGTTCATACTTTCTTAAATGACATTTACATTTTTCACTTTGAAATTAAACTTTTCCTCCCGTCATGTTTAGCATCTTACACTTGCTTTTTTTGTATGTTGGATAGCTGTTGGTATCTGCAGGTATCTAGATCCATAGTCGATGCATACTTAAAAAGGCCAGAGTTCTCCCTGGATCCATCATTTCCACGATTTCACCTTCCAGAGCCTATTCGCAGCCCAGTACTAAGATCTGACCCATCTATATGTTCAAGATAGTTACAACCCAATGACAAATTCATTATATTTGCATCTGATGGACTTTGGGAACACATTTCAAATCAGGAGGCAGCTGAGATTGTGCACAATAATCCCAGAGAAGTATGTTTCTGTCCTCATGTTGTTTATATTAACTTTTTTGCAGTACATATGCTTGGTTATCATTGTAAATGTTTCTAACATTTATAAATTCAGAGTATTGCAAGTAGACTTCTTACGACAGCTTTGCATGAAGCAGCTCGGAAAAGACAAATGAGGTATGATGACCTTAAGAAGTTACAGAAAGGGGTCAGGCATTTTTTTCATGATGACATTACAATGTCATCATATAGTGAAGGTCACTTATAATTTATCAGGTCTGCTTATAATTTTCAGTCATATCATATGATAAACATAAGTGACATAGTTGGTCACTTATGTTGTAGCAGGTATATATTGAAGGTCATTATATGATATCCTTCTTTCCCTCTGTATGATCAATGCAATCATCATCTTTCTGTTGTTCAAGCAGCAGCATCAATTGGCCAAGAGGCTAGTGTGGTCACAGATTATGTCCTGAAGGTACGAAGCTTAATTTTAGAGCCTTTTTAGTCACATTCTGACTAGGTAACATATGAGTGCATTAACTTGATTCTTCAATCTGAGTGCAGATTTTGGGACTTGATAGATGTGCTGATATATTGGTAGGTGATAACATGATTCGAGGTATATTTGGAGGACAGCGAAAGCCAACAGCCTGCAGGTGTGAGTTCCCCTGAAGCCTAGAGATCAACAGATCGCCAATAGCAGAGCGGTCGAAGAACTGGCTATAATCTCTGCCTAACATCTAGCTTTTGTCTAAGAATTGGTTTGCTTTTGTCGAAGTACGTGCATGCACTTTGGTTATTGTCTAATAGAAGTGCATGTGGCTTTTGGTCGTACTAATTATGATAGTTGGACAGGTAGAATTTTGGTACCAATTATGGTTATTGTAAACATTGGGATGGTTGGTAAATGGCAAGTCCTTGGTTTTTTGTATTTTAGCTTTTTAGTTTGATTTCAGTTTCGGGGTGCATATAAACGATCACTACATGCTAAAACCTCAACAAGATAGATCAGTTATTCAAACAAAACTGATGTGTCTAACTATAATTTACATCACTTTTTCTAAAATAATTGATGTACATGAGGGGCTGTTGCATCAAATTTTTTAAAAGAACTGATGTCTATTAGAACATACAACATCGGTGTTACCAAGAAACCGATGTCTATGTCTTTATTTAACATCGGTTTCACATATCAACTGATGTCTGAGATGATATATAACATCGGTTTTTACCAAGAAATCGATGTATATGTCTTTATTAACCTTGTATGTGCTATGTTTATGTTGATCTAATGCACATAATATAGCATTATATTAAAAGAACTACTGCACATAATGAAACTTGGACATCATAAATATTTAAGAAACTGATGTCTAAGTCGATAATAGACAACGGCTAAAAACCGATATCTAAAGTTTTGACCTTTCTCTACACTCGCATAGACATCGGTAAGATTTTTTTTTAACAACGGCTAGAAACCGATGTTTATTGACATATTTCTAGTAGTGTAAATTTCAAGACGATGAACTCTCTGGTTAAGAGAGAATTGGTGAGAGGTTTACCTTCTATGGAATTTACACAGGAAGGACTATGTGATGCCTGTCAAAAGGCAAACTAAAAAGGGCAACTCACAGAAGCACTGATATGTCTTCAATAACTGAACCTTTACAGTTACTTCACATGGATCTATTTGGTCCAGTGAATGTGATGTCTATGTCAAAGAAAAGATATGCTCTTGTGATTGTTGATGATTTTTCAAAGTTCACATGGGTCTTGTTCCTGAATTCTAAAGATGAGACTCCACAACTGGTGATTGATCACATCAAGTTAATTGAGTTGGATTCCAAGTATCCAGTAAGGGCTATAAGGTCAGACAATGGAACTGAATTTAAGAATGCAGTTCTGAATGACTTTTGTACTGAAAAAGGTATAACCAGACAATACTCAGCTCCAAGAACTCCTCAGCAAAATGGGGTAGTTGAAAGAAAGAATAGAACCTTGATTGAAGCTGCAAGTACTATGTTAAGTGAATCAAGGCTTCCATTGTATTTTTGGGCTGAAGCTGTCAACACTGCTTGCTATACTCAGAATCGAACTCTTATCAACAAAGACTTAATGAAAACACCCTATGAAGCTACAAATGAAAAGAAACCAACACTCAAATACTTTCACGTATTTGGAGCAAAATGCTTTGTACTTAAAGAAGAAGATGATCAAGGTGGAAAATTTGAAGCCAAAGCACATGAAGCAATTTTTGTTGGTTATGAAAGAAGAGCTTATAAGGTGTATTTGATTGAACATCAGAAGATGATGGAAAGTGTCAATGTTACATTTGATGACACTAAACTCCCTAGTATCCAAACTGAAGATTCATCTGAAAAGCTATCTTTTGAAGATATGACAGATCTAGATTCAGATGATGATAGTCCACCTGATGTTTTTGCTGATGCAAATGACAACAATGACAATGATGAGTCTAATCAGAATAATAGTGGTGAAAATAATGATAATATTGAAAACACCACTCATACTTCTGAACACTCATCTAATCATCCTGGCAACAACTCAGGGGGAGCTAATGAAGGATCTACTAGTCATACTCAACATCACAATGAAGAACAAGGTGAATCATCAAGACTAAATCTTCCCAGACAGACTGTTTAGAATAGAGCTCATCCTTTTGAGCTAATCGTAGGTGATCCAGATGTTGGTATAAAGACTAGAAGAGCTTTTCAAAATCAATGTAATTATTCAGGGTTTCTATCTGAAATGAAACCTAAGAAAATTGAAGAATCTCTTTCAGATCCTGATTGGGTGATTGCTATGCAAGATGAACTCAATCAATTTAAACAACAAGAAGTATGGAAGCTGGTACCCAGACCTACAGATAGAATAGTGGTTGGTACTAGGTGGGTATTCAGAAACAAACTTGATGAAGATGGTACAGTAACAAGAAATAAAGCAAGACTGGTAGCAAAAGGTTACTCACAATCTGAAGGCATTGACTATGATGAGACCTATGCTCCAGTGGCTAGACTTGAGGCCATTAGGATATTCTTGGCATTTGCAGCATTTTCTAACTTTAATGTTTATCAAATGGATGTCAAGAGTGCCTTTCTGAATGGAAAGCTGGATGAAGAGGTATATGTAGAACAGCCACCTGGTTTTGAAGATCCAGATCTATTGGGTTATGTTTACTTTCTCTTCAAAGCCATTTATGGTCTTAAGCAAGCACCAAGGAAATGGTATGACACTCTCTCTGAATTTTTACTTGAAAATGAATTTACTAGAGGTGTCATAGACAAAACTCTCTTCACAAAGAAACATAAGAATGATACAATATTAGTTCAAATTTATGTGGACGATATAATATTCGGGTCTACTAATGATCTTCTTTGCAAGAAATTTTCAAAGTTAATGCAAGGTAAATTCGAAATGAGCATGATGGGAGAGCTGAAGTTCTTTCTTGGGTTACAAATAAATCAAAGGCAAGATGGTATATTTATTTGTCAATCCAAGTACATCAAAGAGCTTCTCAAGAAATATCAAATGGAGGACTCTTCTTCAGCAAAGACACCATCATCCACAGCTGTTAAATTTGGAGCATGTGAAAATTCTGCTAAGGTAGATATTACAAGCTACAGAGGTATGATAGGCTCATTACTTTACCTTACTGCAAGTAGACCTGATATTATGCATGCTACGTGTTTGTGTGCAAGGTTCCAATCGGATCCTAGAGATGTTCATCTCATTGCTGTTAAACGAATTCTGAGATATCTTAAGGGTACGCCTAATTTAGGTATCTGGTACCCTAAAGATTCTGGTTTTAATCTTGTTGGATACACAGATTCTGATTATGCAGGAAGTGTTGTAGATAGAAAAAGCACCTCTGGGAGTTGTCAATTCCTAGGTGCTAGATTGGTTTTATGGTACAACAAGAAACAACAAACAGTTTCCAACTCTACAGCCGAAGCTGAATATATAGCTGCTGGAAGTTGTTGTGCTCAAATCTTGTGGATTAGGAATCAACTGATGAACTATGGCTTTGTATTACAAAATATTCCTATTTTGTGTGATAATACAAGTGCCATAGCAATCTCCAACAATCCTGTGCAGCATTCAAGGACAAAGCATATAGATATCAGGTATCATTTTATTAGAGAGCATGTCATGAACGGTACAGTGGAATTACTGTTTGTACCCACTGAAGAACAAACAACAGATATTTTTACTAAGTCGCTCGACGAATCCACATTCACCAAAATTGTTGGTGAATTGGGTATGTTGAACAGTCCTAGTAATTAATCTAGTTAATATATGAGGTTTGATCTTTAATAATTAACAAGTGATTAGTTTGTGAATATTTTTTTTTTTAAATTCACTTGTTTAATTATTTTATCAACTTGTTTTTCTTGTTGGTTATTGTATTTATCACTTTGTTTAATTAAATATTTGTTATTCCATATTTCTATAATTATAGAATAATTGTATGTATTTATTTTATTTGTTTAGAATATTTTATTTAATGTTTTTTAATGTTTGTCCTGTTAATATTGTTTTATTTCCGTTAACAGATTAATCTATATTAGTTATTTCTATTTTTGTTATTTGTTTGATTTATTATATTATTTTTAATATATTTTTCTATATTATTAGTTGTAAATATTTGTGTGTTTAATTAAATTATTTGTATTTTCTTTAATTTATTTTAAGTAGATATGACTTAAAATTAAATTTAAACTGCAATATGACTTTTTTTTAATTGTTTTTCTGGTCGGTATGACTTATTTGTTATATTGATCAGATTTAGTCTTATTAGTTTAAGTCATAGCGAATTATGTCTTTGTAGTTAAGTCATATTCGCTGGTAGTTGTACTTAAGTCTTATTCGAATAATAGTTAAATAGAATTAAGTCTTGTCTATTCTAAGTTAAGTCTGTACAGTTTTTAAGTCATAACGAGTCTAGTTTTATTTATTTAAGTCATAATCAGTTAAGTCTTGTATATAGTTTAAGTCATATTCGTTTATTTCGTTTATAGCATTAAGTCATAATCGAGTATAATATGTATATATTAGTTATAATAGATTAAGTCATATTCAGTCTTAGTCTTATTTAAGTCATAATCATACGTCAGTATATATATATAACAGAGTAGAAATGTTAAGTCATATTTCATTTTATGTCATTCTCTCATGTTAAGTCATAGAGAACATTTAACCGATACATACATATACATACACATCTAGTAACGAATTGCTGCCCGTTTTTTCACTCAAATCACACTGTAATCAAGCTTTAAGAACGTTTAAACGATTCCTTGTGTTCTCCTCTTCAATTCGACTGATCAATCGACGTTTTTGGTCGAATATTCGAGATTTTCATTTCCGAAAATCGTGATTTTCGATCTAAAATTCCGAACTTTTGGTTTTGATTTTACAAAATCTAAAAATACTGTTGTGTTCGTGTGTGTATCAAGATCATTGTGTGAATTTTTCAGAATTTTTGAACAACTTTGATTATTTTCGAATTTTTAATTAATTATTAATTCGAAATAAATCAATTTAATTAATTATTTTGTAAAATCTGAAATTTTCAAAGTGTTAAAATTTGATAAAAATGGCTGGTAATAACAATGATCGTTTTCAAATAGTTAAGCATAATTTGATCGGATATTTTGATCCCGAAAAATGTTCACTCGAACGTTTTCGACCGTGGATTCGATTTTTGAATGATCATTCACTAGTTCGCACGGCTTTGAGTTTAGATACTCCTTTAAAAATTGAACCCCTGCGAATTATGTGTACTACTGCTGTCGTTTCTAACGATAACAGATCGTTTGTTTTCACTCTTGGAAACAATCAGTACACAGTGGATGAATCTGTCATTAATACGGTCTTAAACTTTCCAAATGACAATTTTGAGGATTATCCGTCAGATGAGGAATTAACTAATTTCTTTGCTGGTATTAATTATCGAGACAGAGCAGATCTTCCTGTTTTGAATAAAAAGTTTCTAGTTCAGGAATGGGATTATGTGTTCGACACACTAGCCAAGGTTTTTGCCAATTCCACAAAAAGCAACTTCGGAATATTACCTTCCTTTATGCAGCATATTGGATTTACAGTTGCTTATAATCGAAGAATCAACATTGGCAGCCTTCTGTGTGGACCTATGGTTAGAAGAGTAATCAATGCTAAAAGGAATTTTGACAGGGGCGATAAAGTTCAATGCTTTTACCCAAGATTCCTTTCTTTGATTTTTAATCATGTGGTAGAATTACAATATCATGCTCCATTTCTGAATAGTGAAGCAATGGTGTCGGGTAAACCTTCGACAAGATTATTCACTGAGTACGGTGTCAAACCTAAATTGTCAAATGTGCCAGTAGTTGTCACTCAATACATGTCAAACTTTATACAACTACCCATCATTGCACTGTACCTTTACCCGAGGAAAATGAACCACTACCTGAGCAAGCAGAACCAATAGTGGAACCTGAAGCTGAACAAGAGGTACCTATTCAGCAAATCGAACCTGTTCAAGAACAACTGGTTCAAACTACTCAACTGCAATCTCTTCGGCACCTGCTGACCAGGTATTGACTTCTAATCTCTCTATAACTTCTATTGCTGAACAATCTACTTCTGGAACCCAAGTGGTTGATAGGGCTGACCAAGGGATTGTAAGACCACAATCTCGAACCCCGGTCATAGAGCCAAACACTGAATCTACATCACTTAAAACTTTCCACTCCAGAAAGAAAATTCCCTTTCAAAGAGCAAAGAAAAGAAGTAATATAATGAGTGAACCCACAACTCTGCCTCTACAAAAGAAAAGTAGAACTGATTCAGAGGCAACTGTAAGCCCATCCGTATCTTCCCAACAAGATATGGACATTGATATGGCCATGCAACAGTTACTAGGATCATCCTCTCAACAGGATGATACTATTGAAATTCGCCATAGGGCCATGGCATCCTGTAATGTGTCAAGCACAACCCCTTTGTTATTACTAACAATGGGAGAACATATAGATTATGATGAAAATAGGGACACATTGACAGGAGAGCACATTGAGTCTGAAACAGTGCCTACCATAGTTACGGTAGAAGAGTCTTCACAGACTTCTGAGGGAAATCTTGGTTCCTTGCCAACTTTAATGGAACCATCATCTCCCCTCCTAGGAGAAACATTCCTAGATCCCTCGAGGGAGTTTCCACTCGCAGTTTAGACTGAAGAAAGTGGAAGGCAACTTGATCAATCTACTACTGAAGCAATTCAGATTACAAATCCAAATGTACAAGTAGAATTGATTGAGGACAGGGATTTGCGAACTCCCATTGCACCACCACTGACCTTCCCAGAGGAGGCTAGGGTGATTTTAACTGCAGGTACCGCTTCTGGAAAAGCTAATGAAATTGAAAGGAGTGATGTGAGGATCACCACAAAATTGAGTGATACACATGCACATCAGGTGAGTGAAATTCAGAGTGAAACTCAGGTGAGTGCACACACAGACACATACACTCTCTCATTGTTACAAAAGATACAAAATCTGGAAAGGGAACTGGAAGCAAGTAAAGCTGAAGCTAGATTACTTCGAGCACAAGTGGATAAACAGTCTTCTCCATCCACCTCTGTTGATAGTCAGCTTACTTCGATAAAAGGTGACATCAACAACTTGAAGACATTCTTCACTAATAAAATCAACACTCTTGAACTTTCTTATGAAAAAGCTCTTGATGATTCTGGTGAGGTCACTGTGGCACAAGATAAAATTATTGCTAAAATCTCCAACAAGGTTGACAATCTACAGGAAGAAGTACATGAAAATCAGCGTTCTACTGATTTTCGACTAGATCAAACTGAGAAGCAAAATGCACATCAAGCTAAAGGATTAAGGCATTTATTTAATCTGATAAGTCAAAATCGCACACCAACAACTGAAGAAAGAGAATTCTTTGCAAGGACAGGTGGTGATGATGATGAGCGAGATCCTGGAGCTGATGCAACTGGTAAATCTGTAGAGGATTCCTCAACTAAGGGGGAGAAATCACAACAGGCACAGAAATCACAAGGGGAGAAATCACAAGGGGAGAAAGGAGATAAATCTGATACAGACAGTGAAGACAGGAGGAATAAGGGGAAGAAGAAAGTTGTTGTAGATGATCAAGTCAAAGACAAAGAATATTTCTACACGGGTGAACTGGATAATCTTGATGTTTTTGATGACTTTGATTTTTCTGATGAAGGTGAGAAATTACCTGAACCAGATTTAAGTCACTGGGAAGGAGAAGAACCAGTGACATCTGAATATGAAGCTCAACAAGCAGAGAAAGAATCTGAAGAGTTATTTGCTCAGAGGAAAGTTAATTTGCTGATGAGATGTAACACCCCCAGATCCGGGGTCAGGGATCTGGTGGTTACGGTCTTACATCCATTCATAATACTTGACTTGAGTCCACAATAAATAAATCACATGCTGTGACCCCACAATAATTACCACTCACACACACAACAGTTATAGTCCCAGAGATGAAATTGAAATAAGTCTTACATTAAAGGGGTTACGAATAAAAGTTATTACAATCCCAACAGGATAACATCATAGGTTTAAAAGTTTTGCCGTTGATTACATTAATTATACATATAGTTAAACAGGAAACAAAAGCTGTCTAACTATGCTACCTCAGCAATGGCGGCTAGCATCTCAACGGGTAGTCCGGTGGGTCGGGTAACCTGCTTGCGCCGAGTGCGCCTGACGCGAGCCATCTGTCCTAGCTGTTGTTGTGACATAATATAAACAAAGCAAGGGTGAGCGAAACCCCACCAACAAACATATAACTGAACGATAATTTAAAACAGTTCAAAGCTATCTTTCAAACCATATGCCATGCATTTACGGAAATGATGCCAGTATAATATGAACGATGGAGTTACAAGGTAACTGAAAGTATTTGTTTGAAGAAATATCTGCTACTTCAAAGTAAGCGAGATATTCTTATTGTTATTAAGAAGAGGAACTTGCAAGAAAAGGTTGCAATTCCAGTTATGACACTTTTCCAACTCTGCCAACAGTAATCATGTTGCAGGAAATAAATAAATTTGGATGATGAACCAATGATGGAGTATTCACCGCGCCCGCTGTTCCAATCTTGATGATCAGTCGAGATCGTACAGCTCAATTTAGATTTACTACCGGTAGAAGGAAGAACTGACGGCTTTACTTGTATACCGCCTTACTAGCTCTTCCCGGCCAACGGTTGGGCCAAAGGGGATGGACCGGCGCTACTCGGCCTCTTACACGACTCCTAGTTCAAATAGAATTCATGATTCTGAATGTAACGTTCGTCCCCCTTTCCCCAAGTATAATACTTGTTGATAAGACTCCATAAAGTAGTCGTATCTAGTTGGAAAGGAAAATTTACCAATAACTCCCAAGCTATTACTTGGTAATGGATATCAACTTGTTCCAGTAATCTTACCCCTCGAAAGATGAGAAGGTAAGCAACGACTTAATAAGTCAACAGCACCCGAGTTGCGAGTGAATGGAATACTTTATGAGCGGGAAGTCGACAAGATAATTAACATTTTCCAAGTAAGGTTCCCTTATTATTAGGGAGATAGACTCAAAGAAGAATGATGTCTGAGAACCTTTCTTGATATATGATTAATAATAATATGACTCCGAAATATTTTCTATAATAATCGAAGAAGATAAACCTTATCGAGGTTATTCCAAGTATGGAATAAATATTCAGAGAATATTTATTGAATTAAAATATTTTACAGAATATTTAAGAATATGAAAGAATATCTTTAATCAGAGTATTTCTCAAATAATCCTTGAAGAAATATCAAGAGAATATTTATTGCATAATTAAATATTCAAGTGAATATTCAAAATAATATTCATTAATTAATAAGACCTGAAAGGAATATTTAAAATATTTAAAATAATATTCGATGATTAAATAGAACCCTGGATGAATATTCAAAATAATATTCATAATTAATTAGGAATTTAAATGTTTATTGAAAAAGTAATATTCATTTAATGAATAATATTCTAAATGAATATCAAGTAATATTCATTTAGTAATCCAAGCTTTAAGGAATATTCGAGATACTATTCGATAATTAAATCAAGCTTCAGATGAATATTAAAATAATATTCATCAAGTATTTAATATCTTAAATGAATATTCAAAAGTAATATTTATTTAATAAAATAATAATCTAAAAGAATATCCACATAATATTCATTTAATAGTCTCATCTTTAGAAGAATATTCGAAATAATAGTCGATAATCAATTCGACTCTGAATGAATATTGAGAAATATTATTCGTTGAATAGTTACGTTCAAATAATTATTTGAAGTAAGGATCGTTAAAATAATTAGTCTCGAACGAATATTCAAATAATATTCGTCGCCCAAATAATAGAAAATATTTACTTAAATATTTTCTTCCGAGGTAATCTCGATATATCAAGGAATATTGACTCCCGGTCTATTTTTGATTAATAAGATGTATACGCCCTTCTGTGAGGGTCTTACAATAACTGGCTTATAACTGATATATAACTATCTAGCTTATAAGCCAACAATAACATTCAGGGAACAAGTATATCAATTCAACTTGAAAGTAGGCATGCATGCAATGGCATATGTATATCAGCAATCATATATATATATATATATTTATTCAATCACAACAACAGCCTAAAAGAAGGGAATTGAAACTTGCCTGGTAGTCGAGTACGGTAAGGGGTAGCGGTAGCGGGTCCCGGTTCAGCTTGGTGATCTATAAATAGCCAAGGCATTCGGGATTAATCACTTAACATATTAAAAGTTAAGTTATACTTAAATCGAAACACGTTCTCGAATTATCTCGTTATACTCCTTTTTAGTGGATTACTTATTATCGCTGATCCGACCCGACATTCGTTCGTTAATACGACATGTCACTGCACTTATACTTGGGACATACTTAAGTCATATGAGTTCTAAGGTTGATCGTTACGAACCAATATTATACTCCGAGTTTTATCGCCCGTTTTCTAAGTGTTTTACAAAAGTTATAAAAGAGTCGTCTTTTAGGGGTTCGTTCGCGTTTAACCTTGACTCGAACATTTTTAATAAATCGAAAAATGCTCTTTTTGACATACGGTTTTCTTTCACACCTTCCTTCTTACCCCTAGTATTTATTTACCAAGATTCTCCATGGCGTTACATAGTTTACGAGGGTTCAATTTCAGTTACGAACTTTCGTTTACGGATTCGAACTACTTTTAGTAATTTGGTCATAATTCCTAAACCGTAAATCAAAATGCTTCGATTCTTTCGCCAAAGTGATCTATGTTCAAAACTCTATCAGTAGGGTTCATTAACTTGCCAAGAACAGAGAGTTATGGCTACTGACCAGTTCGGTTTCTTAGTGTTAATGAAAATCGGGCATTACGACGGCTACGAATCGAGCGTTCTAAAATTCATTACGCAACAACCAAGCCACACCGGGCATCTAATCAACTTATACACATAATAAGCACCTCAACAAGTCCAGAAGCCACTGATCTTAGTATCAAATTCATCATGTTAATCAAATCACTAAATCACTACCTAAACATGCTTATAACATGAACATAATCATAACTAAGCTAGATCCATTCAAGAACATGCTTAAAACTCAAAGTAGAGCAAGGGTTTTCAAGTTTTATACCTTCCTTGTAGTATGTAATAGCCTCACAAAGCTTGGTATTGCCCTTGGATAGCCTTAACTTAGCTAGGATCAACCATGAAATCAAGAAAAACAAAGATTAGTTCTTGGAAACACTATTCATCATCACCTTTGATGATTTATTTGAAAATGAAAGGAAGTGAATTTGAGGCTGAAATTTCTAGGGGATATAAGCCATGATATGAAGTACTTACCCTAAAAATTAGAAGAACAAACAATGGTGGGAACCTCCTCTTCTAGCACCTTGGCCGAGAGTTGTGTTTCAAAGAGGAAATGGAGAGTTTTGCTTTGGTTTCTTTCTTGGCTTGGTGGAAATGAATTATTAGGTGTTATCTTAAGATAATATCTATCCTAAAGTGATTACATCATACTCCACTAGCCTAATCTTGGTGCTTCATCTTATGACAAGTGTAGGTTCCTTATTAAGCACATCCTTTTTGCAAAAATGCACTTATACCACTTAGCTTGTAGTTGACTTACATGTGACATACTTTGGTTTCTATTACTCCATCCACTTGCACATACATGTATCTTGCTTTCTCTGCTTGATTCTGTGTCCGGTTATTACACGTTTCGATTGATCGTTCGTAGGAATATTTCGCGGATTTCTATTTAGGGTTTACCGGGAATCTTTCTAATATTAATACTATCATTCTTCATCTTTCATTCTAACTTTCCATTTTATATTCCTTTAATCCATTCGTTAAATACTTAAGGCTATCAGTGTCCAGGGAACTCTCGGAGAAAATAAAAGTGCGGTTTTTCAGAATCCGACAGCTTTTACATACACTTATTTTCCCCCTGGATCACTAATACGAACTCGGAAATCTGTTCCGAATACTTCTATATAGTGTCATCTCATATTATTCTATACTCCCACCAAAACACTATTCATTCCTTATTCTTTACTTGTTCTCTTAGGGTTGTATAATTGTCCGTATTCTCTTTCGATCGTTCCTTAACCTTTTTACGGAACTACTGGATTAATCGTTATCGATCTGGATGACATGAGAGTATTCTCTTGCTTAAAGTTGCCATATCTTATTCCCTTAGAAGATAGATTATTCTTACCTATGTTGTCGTCCTTTAGCATTCTTCAAGACATAAACATAATAAAGTCAAATTCCATTCATTCTTTCCCAAATATCAATTATTACATTGTAGCCGTATCCACTATTCATTCTTACATCATTAAATACATAAAAGTTTTAATTCCACCCAAAATCTGGGTTCTTACATGAGAGAAGAAAAGATTCAAAAGTCATTAGAGCAAATTGCACGAAATGAAGAACTTCAGAAAGCTGAACAACAAGCACTACAACGATTACATGCTATAAATGTTGAGAAGAGAAAGACATATATCAGACTCAAGAGCGGTGACAAATGGGAACGTGCTCAAAAAGCAATTGATTCTCCTCAGAGTTCTGATTATGAAGATCGTCGTCTTGGAGAAATTCTCGAGGAATTCAAACTGGCAAATCCAATTCATGATATGTATATAAGGGCCTTAAAGGTAGAAGTCATCAGGATAACTACTGCATTTGACCCCAAATCTGATGAGCTGGTAATATTTGTGGATTGTCATAATGTTGGAACTTTCAGAGTATCTATTCAGTTCTTTTATGACAGATCGCTGACAGAGATTTGGGTACTTAGGCCTAAGGTGAGAACATCGTCTGAGCTAGGTGTTTTGCTACATGAAAAGTTCAAAGAATTTGCTGAAAGAGCTGGACCAGAAGTGATTAAGGATCCTCCACAAGTAAAATTTCTTAAGGGAGAGGTACTTCATTCAATCAATCTTCAGACAGATGAGTTATATGAACATCATGCAAAACACTTGGTATATGCTGAATATGCTCTCAGAAATCATGGATTCTTGACTGAAGAAAAGGTAATAGCTGCAGATCACATTCGATCCTATGCACAAACGAATATAAAAGATTACAAGAAATTTCAAGGTGAACTGAGAAAGAAGCTTGGAATTCCTTTAATCTTACCTCAAGGATTGTCATCAAGAAGAGAGCGTCTTGTTGATTCTGATTTACACAGGAAACTTCAAGTCACAGATGAGCCAGAAGAAGGAGAATTTAGACGAGAAGACAGTAATTGAAGAACAGCTCTACATGTATTATCGTTAGAGCTAGATAGGTCAAGATAGGAATATGTTAAATATGATCAGGCTAAAGGATCATCTATCTTGTATTTATCATTTTGTTTGAATCTGGAAATGTTTAATATAAACTAGAACTGTTTGATATTTGCTTTACGTTTAATATTTTATCTTTCATTTGGTTAAGTTGAATTAGTTGAGGTATCCTCTAGGTATTTGTTTGTTATTGTCTAACAAACAAATAGGAGGAGATTGAAAGGCATATGAATCAGCCTATTTGTAGTTCGAGGATCCTAATCAACTTAAACCAAATTGTAATAAGTAAATATCCGTATGATCTGTCACAGGAATCTCAGGAAGCAATATCTGTCAGAAGAAAGAAGGAAGTCAATCTATAGTTTTGATGTTTCACACTGGAAGACGTATCAGGTATCTGATCAAGCCTCAGTATAACATTGAAGTGAATGGATTCATTTACAGTGACAGAGATTTTTCGAGTGATAGATTGAAAATCAATCAAAGTACAAGAAAACTGAGAGAAGTAATAAACCACAGCTTAAAGTCAGAAGTGAAGAAGCATCATTGAAGTTAGTCGTTCATGAACCAGACAGTACATCGAACGTCAACATAAGTCAGTGGTAATTCTTTATTATTTTCCGTGGTTTGGAAGAATTAAATTAATTAGTTATTGATTTAATTTAATTCGTTTTTAATTGATATAAATCATTTAATTGATTTAATTAATGAATTAATTCTAATAGAATTAATTTATTTATTAAATTAATTATTGTATCAATTAATCATGAATTAGTTAATCATTAATTAATTAAAAGGATCAATATGACTTAATTAAATGCTGAATAGATTATGTCTTGACTAAGTTTGGTTAGGTATGACTTAAATTAAGTCATACCGACATGACTTAACTCTAAGTCATACCGAGCAGAAGAATTAGGTCATACCGACTGCTGCAAGGAATTAAGTCTTACCGACCTCAAAGCTGCTAGGTCATACCGAGGGAATTAAGTCATACCGAAGCAAGATATTTCTGGAAAGGTGTTAGGTCATACCGACAAAACTTTTGAAGATTAAGTCATACCGACACATTTTCTAAGTCATACCGACAGAAAATAAGTCATATCTAAGGTTTAATTATGTCTTGGAGCAAGATTAAGTCATGCTGACAGCTGATTTAATAGGTCTTGAAGCAGTTTAAGTCATATCTAATGAGTACAGACCTATATAACACAGCAGAAGCAGCAGAATAACAAAAAGAACAGAACACAGCAGAAATCCAGGAAATACACAGCAGCTTTCTCTCTCAAATATCAAGAACACCAAGAACAAATTAATTCACATAAATTCAAGTTCATCATCTTTGTAATATTCTATCCGATAGAACTTGTCTACTTGTGATTCTTGTATTACTAGCGAATTAAGTTTCCTAGTACTTATCTTGAGATTTATTAACTAAATTAGAAAAGTTCATGTCGAATTTTCTAATTAGTTATTAAACACTTGATAATAGTTTGGATTGATTTTGTAACACCACATCAAGTTAATATACAGCTATATTCAACTTGAAATCCGAGTCAATTTATTCCGCACAAAATATTCGTTTAAGTGAAAATTATTTAACGAATAAATTTTGAGAAATTGATATAGATTGTATTCAACCCCCCCTTCTACAATCATAGTGGACCTAACATGTTGGTCATGTACTGATGATTTGGAGGCTGGTGGACGTTGAAATAATGCCAAACTGAGATGTGGCGTTTTTTGTCGAAAGTCGCCGGCTGGTCAGACCTCTAAAATTCTGGCGAGTTCCTTATTTTCTGGAAATGAACCGTAGCTGGGATACGCCACTCCCATCGGCGCATCCCGTGGGTAGATAGGGCCGGACATTCCGAAAAACGGTATTTTGGACCTTGGGTACCCCATTTTGAGGTATTTTGGTCATTATCTCAAATAATAATGCGTGATTAAGATAAATAAATAAGAAAATTATAAATTATATTTTATTTTTTGTTTATATATGAGTAACATTGATATGGGCTAAAAGTAAGCCCTAAAGACACATTTAATGTGGCATTAATTAGACCCAGAATGGTCCAAACGTGGGGCCCACCAGATGGGCCCAAACCCTATTTACAATATTAATTTCGTAATTAATATTAAGGGTAATAATCAGCTCAGCAAATAAGAGTCAAACAAGGATATCACTCCTGCCTGACTAAGCCTCCAAGATACATATTTCAACATGGAAACTGATTCCTACAAGGAATAGATCTGGAACCTTCCTCAAGGAAGACTTGTCCACCAAGTTTCTGACTCCTACCATAATTCTAGGGCTTCTCAGCCTAAATAAAGGGTCTTACCCCTCATCTCAGAACGACGTTTTGGCTTAATCCTCGAATAAGGACATACAAGCCACTACGTCCTAGGTGAGATCTCGCCGCCATAGCCTCGAGGGCACCATCACCTAGAACTACGTTTTTGGCTTGATTCTCAATAACGAGATACGTAGGCACTCTGTGAGGACCGATCAGTCTCGTAACACGGAAACAGCCATTAAAGCTCGAAACTCAACCACCCTAGCATTAATTACAAATCGTAACCTAGTTTTTATTCCACAACATTTGGCGCCGTCTGTGGGAAGACAACATCAACCATGGTTCAAACACGAAGTACAACATCGACTGAGGCCATACCCCTTAGCTCTGCTCCACCTGCCACCTCTGATCTGCTTATCACCGCTGAAGAAGGACAATTACCCCCATCAACAGGGACGGTCATTCAACCTCTAGCCTCTCAACCCTCAGGGACGATTCCCCATGTTGAGGGAACTTTACTTGTGATTATCCCTCAAAGCCAAGAAACTAACCCTCTTCAGATGGTGGTTTTTCCTCTTGGTAATGTTGATCGTACGCTACCCCCGGTGGTACAGATCCACACTACGGATCTCCCCTTGAATACCAACCCGATGTATGGGCTGCCTAAGTATCCCCCTCGACAAAGGGAATCTGGACCAAGCGGTCATGCCTTACAGATCTGAGATCGAGAGTACGATGACTACTCCGGCCCCTATACTGATGATTCGACGTCTGAGGATGACGATGATGATCGCGAAGAAGCCCTAAGGAGGCGACGTGCTAGTAGAGAACCTCGAAGGAGGTCCCAAAGAATCCATGATGGACCTCCACAAACGGCTGAGGAAAAGATTAAGGCTCATGAGGCTGAGATCCAAAGGTTGAAGGATGATATTGCTAGGGAGCAAGCAAGGCAAAGTCTGATTCGACCTCCTCCAGTTACAGGGAGGATTCCCATTATAAATCTGGAGAGGCCTTCAAGGAGACAGCGAAGGGCCGAAGCCCCAACTGAAAAATCGACAAGGGTGGAGACCCCAAGAAGTAACCCCAAGGATCTGATGCCACTTGGGGATCCTGATGATCCCACACCTCCGTTTACTGAAGAGGTAATGAATGCTCGCATCTCAAGGAAGTTCAAGATGCCGACGATTAAGGCTTATGATGGAACGGGCGACCTCGCAAACCATGTTAGGACATTCTCAAACGCACTGCTGTTGCAGCATGCGAGCGACGCCTTAAAGCGTAGGGCATTCCCTCAAACCCTGTCGGGCATGGCTCAAAGGTGGTATAGCCGCCTACCTGCAAACTCGATTGGCTCTTTTAAGGAGCTGAGTGCCGCCTTTGTCAGCCAGTTCATTAGTGGGAGAGTTCATGAAAAAAGTTCTGCATCCCTCATGTATGTGGTGCAGGGGAAGAACGAGAATTTGAGGGATTACCTCAAGCGATTCACCAAAGAGACGTTGAATATCACTGATCTGGAAAATAAGGTGGCCATGGTAGCCCTGGAACACGGAACCACTGATCTCTTCTTTAAAAGGTCTTTGGCAAAACATCCTCCTGAAAACATGGCCGAGCTCCAACGAAGGGCCCATAAGTATATCAAGGCTGAGGACAGCATGAAGAAGGAAACCGCAGGAGGCAATGGCAAGGGTTCTAATGACTCAAAGAAACGAAAGTAAGAGCAAGAGTACGACGCTAGGGACAAGTATCCCCGGACTAGCAAGGATTCCGAGTCACCACCAAAGAAGGGTTTGGGACCGAGGTTTTCTGATTACGCAAGGCTGAACGCTCCTAGGAGTCAGATCTTGTTAGATATTGAAAAGGATAAAGACTTTCAATGGCCGAAGCCACTTAGGGGTGATCCCGTAAAAAGAAATAAAGAGCAGTACTGTAGGTACCACCGTGATGTGGGTCATGATACAGATGATTGTAGGCAGTTGAAGGATGAAATCGAGTTCTTGATCCGAAAAGGGAAGCTGAACAAGTTCACAAAGGGTGATGATCGTGGAACCCAAAGAAGGGACTATGATAGAAGAGATAACGATCGCGATCATAATCAATAGCCCCGAGGGCCAGTTATTAACATGATTTGGGGAGGCCCAACGGCGGCCGGAACAACTCGAAACTCTCGAAAGGCATATGCCAGAGAAGTGATGCACATCGTGGGAGAAGCCCCTAAACGTGCTAGGACTGAAATAGAAATTGGGTTTGATGATTCAGACCTTGAAGGGGTGAAATTCCCCCATGACGACCCGTTGGTCATAGCCCCTATTATTGGAAATTCAGAGGTGAAGCGAGTCTTGATAGACAATGGAGCTTCTGTTAATATTTTGTTTCATGACGCATTCGTAAAGATGGGGTACACTGACTCTCAGTTGACCCCGACCAACATGCCGATATACGGGTTTAATGGAGTCGAGTCAAAGGTTGAAGGGACTATTCAATTACCCGTGACAATCGGGCAAGAACCTAAGGAAGCCACTCAGATGCTGAATTTTCTGGTGATTAAGGCTACCTCAACGTACAATGCAATCTTGGGGAGGACCGGACATCATGCGTTCAAGGCTGTTGCCTCTACCTATCACATGAAGGTCAAATTTCCAACCAGGAGTGGTGTTGGGGAACAGAAAGGAGATCAGAAAATAGCCAGAAGTTGCTATGTGGCTGCTTTAAGAGCTGATGGAGCCGGGGGGCAGGTACTCCCGATTGAAGACATGGATGTCCGTGGTGATGATGAACACCGAGGAAGGCCAGCAGAGGATTTGGTTCCCATACCTCTAGAGTTGGGCGACCCTGGAAAAGTTACTTATGTAGGAGCTTCTCTGAAAGAACCCTTGAAGGGCAAATTGATAACATTCTTACAAGAAAACAGTGATGTGTTTGCTTGGACAGCGGCTGATATGCCAGGGATTGATCCTCAACTCATAACTCATAAATTAAATGTCGATCCCCAGCGAAAGACCATAAAGCAGAAGAAGAGGAATTTTGCTCCAGAAAGGCAAGAGGCCATTAAGCAAGAGGTGGACAAACTCTTGGAAGCTAGTTTTATTGAGGAGATTCAGTTCCCTGAATGGTTGGCTAACCCTGTGATGGTAAAGAAAGCCAATGGTAAGTGGAGGATGTGTATAGACTTCACCGACTTGAATGACGCATGCCCTAAGGATTGCTTCCCTTTACCAAGGATTGACACACTAATAGATGCCACGGCTGGGCACGAAATGTTGAGTTTCATGGATGGATTCAGTGGCTACAATCAGATTAAGATGCACAAGGATGACATCCCAAAGGCATCCTTCATAACTGACTTTGGTGTTTTCTGCTACCTTGTTATGGCTTTTGGTCTAAAGAATGCAGGAGCTACCTATCAACAACTGGTGAATAAGATATTCGCCCATCTGATTGGAAAAACCATGGAGGTCTATGTTGATGATATGCTGGTTAAGAGCTTGGTCAAGGCAGACCATATTTAGCACCTCAGAGAGGCATTCGAAGTGCTGAGGCACCATAAAATGATGTTGAATCCAGCCAAGTGTGCCTTTGGCGTTGGATCAGGCAAATTTTTGGGTCTGATGGTTTCAAAAAGAGGCATAAAGGCCAACCCTGACAAGATCAAAGCGATTCTGGACATGGAACCACCCCGTTCTATACGGGATGTACAGAAGTTAACAGGCCGAGTGGCAGCCCTAGGGAGATTCATCTCCAAATCAGGTGACAAGTGCTTGCCTTTCTTCCAAGCATTGAAAAAGGTGAAAATTTTTGTATGGACTCCTGAGAGCCAAGAGGCCTTTGAACAGCTGAAGAAATACATGGTCGAAGCCCCGTTGTTGACCAAACCAAGTCCTGGGGAGACTCTTTACCTATACCTGGCGGTATCTGAATAAGCATTGAGTGCTGTCCTCATTCGGGAAGAGGAGAAAATCCAAAAACCAATCTACTACGTGAGCAAAGTGTTGCATGGGGCTGAGTTGAATTACTCACCCATAGAAAAGTTTGCTTTGGCATTGATAACAGCCTCGAGGAAGCTACGCCCGTACTTTCAGGCACATAAGATTGAAGTCCTGACAGACTAACAGTTGAGAAACATATTGCATAGCCCGAAGGCTAGTGGAAGGCTAATCAAGTGGGCGATTGAGTTAGGAGAGTTTGATATCACATATAAGCCTCGAACATCCATTAAGGCTCAGGCATTGGCTGACTTCGTGGTTGAATGCACTATTAACAACCAAGAAGTCGGGGGGCAAGAGATAGTGACTACCCCTGGGAAAGAGAAAAAAGAAGAGGAACTTACACCTGATCTGAAGGAATATTGGGTGCTCTATTTTGATGGAGCATCAAAAACAAAATCTAGTGGTGCAGGTTTGGTTTTGCAAAGCCCTGATGGGTTCACAGTTGAGTATGCTTTAAAGTTAGATTTTCCTACTACCAACAATGAAGCAGAGTATGAGGCATTAATAGCTGGTTTGGGTTTGGCTAGAATCATGAGGGTCAAGAATCTCAAAGTTTTTGGAGATTGAAGGCTTGTGGTATCACAAGTAAATGGTGAATTCGAAGCTAAGGACGAAACTATGGCGAAATACCTGAGAGTCGTAAAGGCTGTTATGACTCAGTTTAAGGAATGCTATGTTGAGCACATTCCGAGAGAAGAAAACATTAAGGTCGATGCCCTGTCTAAGTTCGCTTCTTCTGAGATAGAAAATTATGCTGGGAGTGTCTACTTCCAGGTCTTGAAGGCCCCGACCGTTAACTAGAAATTACTGGCACCAATTGATATAGGGGGCTCTTGGATAGATCCTATTAAACCTCACCTTGAAACCGGGTGGCTCCCAGACAATGCCTTGGAGGCACGAAAACTTTCAGTAAGAGCATTGAGATACGCCTTGATTGAGGGCATTCTGTACAAAAGGTCATTCGTCATCGCATACTTGAAGTGTTTGAGGCCTCAAGAGGCAAGAGAAGCATTGGAGGAAGTTCATGAAGGGATCTGTGGGCAACACTTGGGGGGCAGAGCCCTAGCTTACAAGATCACTCGTTTAGGGTTCTATTGGCCGGAGATGTTGGCTGATGCACAAGACTATGTCAAGAGATGTGAGAGATGTCAAAAACATGCTCCAATTGTAAGGCAACCGCCTGAGATGTTAACTTCAATTAACTCTCCTATTCCGTTTGCGATGTGAGGGATGGATATACTTGGTCCTTTTCCCATGGCTTCAGCACAAAGGAAGTTCTTGATAGTGGCCATTGATTACTTCACTAAGTGGATTGAGGCTAAACCTCTAGCCAAGATAACCACCAAACAAGTTGCCTAGTTCTTTTGGGAGAACATAATTTGCAGGTATGGAATCCCACGAATTTTGGTGACAGACAATGGGACACAGTTCAATAATGAAGAGTTCAAGAAGTATTGTGAGGAGAATGCAATTGAGCTTCGTTTTACCTCAGTGGCTCATCCACAAGCTAACGGGCAAGCTGAGGTAGCTAATCGAATTATCCTTGATGGACTGAAAAAGAGGGTCGAACGCTCTAGGAACACTTGGGTAGATGAGTTGCTGCCCATACTATGGGCATACCGTACCACTTGTAAAGTGACAACTGGAGCAACCCCATTTCTGCTGGCTTATGGAGCTGAGGCAGTTGTGCCTTTGGAGATCATGCAAGCGTCACCTCGAATAGAGGCATATGAACCAGAAACTAATGAAGAAGGGATGAGACTTGCCCTTCACTTAATTGACGAGGTTAGAGATGAAGCCAATGCTAGAAATACTGAACATCAGAAGAGAGCCTCTTTTCACTATAACCAGAGAGTTAAGGAAAGATTCTTTCGACAAGGCGACCTGGTTCTAAGGAAGGTAGAAGCCTCTGGAGTTGGTCAGAAAGGAAAGCTAGCTCCTAATTGGGAAGGGCTGTATCGAGTCAAGAAGACGCTAGGATGGGGATCCTACAAGTTGGAGACCTTGGATGGGAACGAGGTACCCCGTACTTGGCATGCCTTGAACCTCAAGATTTATTATATTTAAGCTGCCCTTGCAAGGAAGTTGCTTTTTTTTTTATCTATCTATTAGGAGAAGTAGAAATAAGGTTCGATGAAACCATTCCAAGGCTTAACGCCCCGAGTAGGACAATAATAAGTTATGTAAGGGTTGAACCCCTTTCGAATTATTAATGCAAGTTTGTTTTCCTTCAATGATTCTGCGATTTTGTTTATGTACCAAGCACCTGTTGAGTGTAAGTCTAGAAAGACCAAGTACCGAAAACAAATAAACAAATAAATGAGGAAACAAATGCATAAATAAAGACCCCGAAGGGCCAACAGTTAAGTTACATCACCGAGACAGATAAAAGTTTGATCCCGAAGGACCTTGATTGAAATCTAGAAATATAAAGCCACATACGGCTAACAAGGCCATGCAAGGCCACAAACCAGCTCCAGCTACTCCTCCCCAGACTCCTCTTCGCCACTCTCCTCTTCCCCACTCTCCTCCTCCGAGTCTTCACCGGAGTCATCACCGGGCTCGGCAATCACCATTGGCTGAACATTAGCAACTTCGGCCCCTTCTTCCTCGGAAGATGAATCAGAAGTAGAACTACCCTCATTTCGGATCAGTCTCTTGCCAGCGATGGGTTGGCGAACTACTCCAACTTTCCTTGCAGGTGGGGGTTTCTTCCCACGGGAGCCAGAAGAAGATGAGTCTTGGTTAGCAACTTGAACAGCCCCCTTGGAGTTGGATCCAGAGCGTCGATGACTGCCTTTGGAGCCGGATCCTAATGTCTGAGGAACAACTTTAGTTCCCGAACCAGAAGCTAGGTTAGCCGGGTTGACACCCCAATTTGGGCAAGGAAAATCAGCCGGGTTGACAACAGATGGATGCCTATGACTCACAGCGTTAATGGCCTTATCCCAACCAACAGACATGTTGAAGGGACGCATCTCATCATCATGATCATCAATGAGCTTAAGAAAATCTTTAGACCTATGGTAGGCCTGGATCACCCTGTCAGCATCAGATGCCTTCTTTTTGGCTAGAGAAGAAAGTTGTTTACGGGTAGATGCAGCATTAGCTTCAGCACGAACGACTTGGGAGTGCAGATCGTCAATCTCTTCCTTGAACCTTGCTGAGTCATTCTTCAAGCTAATATTCTCATCCCTAAAAGCCCGGCCTTGAGTCGAAACAGTTTGAAAGTAAGCATTGGCCTGCAACAAGGAAATGGGTGAGCTACAAGGAATATACAGAGTCAAAATCAGAAACAGTATTGAACTTAACAGAGGGAATTTCATACCTGATACAAGGCCTGAGTGCCCATGAGCTGAGACTCATCCATTTTGTCGCCTGCATGCATTGTCACTCGGTCAGGAGGAGTGATTGAAAGCTTGGACCAGTCTAGGGCTAGATAAGGACTCCCAAAGACCGAGTCTTGTTCACATATGCCCCAAGGAGGTATGAAAGGAGTCCTGACGTCCCCATCAGCGTTTCGGGATCGTTTACCGCCTTGAGAGCAGTGCTCCAAGAAGTTAGGGATATGAGGCTTAGTAAGATTCAGTTTCTCCTCAGCCTTCTTCTTCATCCTTTTAGTAACATTTGGCCGGTTCTCAGGACGACTATCAATCTCCTCAGCAGCTGAAATACAAAGAGAAAAATATCGGGATAAGAACAAACAGAGTTCATAATAAGCTCAAGTAAGAAAGTTACCCTCAATGGAAAGAAAGCTAAGGCCAGCCTCAATAAGATTCTTTTCATTCAGAAAAGTTTAATAGTGTGTACGGCCGTCATCAGCAAGAAGCCTATCTCGATCCAACAATTCTGAATCAGTAAGGTCACACACGAAATGTGAACTGTCCTCCACGGACCCAAATCTCTTCACAAAGAAATTGCCCCAGTCACCACCTTTCCACTCAAGAACTACAAACTCCCTTTCCCAGAAATGCTGTGAATCTGGAAAGGAGAAGGGATTCACTATGTGTGGAAGTTTACCTCGGTGCTTAAGGCTAACCCATCCTTTCTTGGAGTTGGAAGAGTTGCTGGCCCCAAAGATACTTCGAAACATTGTAGTTGTCGGATGAATCTCCAGTTGGCGACACCTTATTAAGAAAATAGAGATGTACCTCCAAGCATTGGGATACAACTGACAGGGGTGGATCTGATACTCCGCCAACAATCTAATGATAAAATTGTCAACCGGGAATCTGAACCCAGCATCTAAGGCACCCCAGTGAACACAAATCCTCTCAGGATGCCAGTTGCATGTTCTATCTGATGGGTTTGGGAGACGAACCTTAATGGCACTTGGGAAGTGATATGACTCCATTATCTCTTGGACATCTCGTTCCGACAACTTACTTGGACTGTTAAAAGAATCTAAGCTAGAACAGTTTGGGAATGCTTCCCTCATAATGTTCAGGAGATCTAGCAAGGATTCAAATCTATGTTCAGCATACGAAGGAGGTTTGATTTGTTCTTTACCTTTGGTGGTCCTCATCTTACTCCTCTTCGACATAGCTTCCATCATGGACACAGGGGGAGCCATTGGTTGATCACCTTCCGACATCTTGATCTTGAAGCTGAAACTTGATCTTGAAGCTCGAACTTGATCTTGCAACTTGAAAGCTTGAGAACTTAAGAATTTGAGAGCTCTGAAATGAAGAAGTGGAGTGAAATGAAGATTGTTTCTCCTCTTTTATAGAAAAAGCATGACCTGCTACATTAGGTTGAACTTCAGCTTGGTTCGCGTTTACAGGTCATCTATCGTTTAAAAATTAAAAAAGGACAGAAATTATCCGCGATATACAGAAGGAATCGTTATAATTCATATATGCCAAGGAAGAAATAGCTGATATATTTGAACAAATGATTGCGCTTAAGAAGTTAAGTAGCAAGTTCAGCCTTAAGCACAAGATTAGCAGTACTAATCATAAATTAAGGAGTAATATCGTTTGAAGTCACGAATGACCAAACTGATGACTTGAGATCAAGATCAAGGTTCTTGATCCTTGAAGACAGCGAAGTCACGGATGACCAAGATAGTGACTTGAGATCAAGATCAAGATTCTTGATCCTCAAGACCACGAATGATTTTCAGGTCCGGGCATTTTAACCAACCACGAAGTGGCCGACCACGACACCTGGAGGGCCGTAGCCGACCACGAGGTGGCCGATCACGAAGCAGCCGACCACCACCCCGAGGGAGCGGCGGCCGACCAGCTTGCAGCCGACCAAGCCACGGCCGACCACCCTTGTCCGATCACCTCCCGGCCAACCACCTTGTTTTCAGGGGCTTCAGCCGACCACGAGCTAGCCCTTGATCCGACCGATCACGGGTTAGTTCGTGGTCCTAGAACTCCAATTTTTCAGTGAACCCCGGATAGTTTTTAGTGCTGAAACGAGATTAAAACTTGAATTTTTCAGTGAATCTCGGATGATTTTCAGTGCTAAAACGAGGTCAATGATTAGCACCGTTTAGCGCCGATCAGTGCCGTTAGTACCGTTTTATGCCATTCAACATTGTTTAACACTGTTTAAACATTGTTTAATGCTGATTAGTGCTGTCTAGTGCCATTTAACACCGATTAGTGTCGTTCAACATCGTCGTAAATGCGTCGGTCGCTCCACGCTTTACATTAAGATGATATTGTTGAAAATACTCGCGTAAGAGCAATGAACCCTGACCCAAGTCTCGAATATGGCCGTTATAACTTCAAGGAAAACCTGATCAGTTTTCCTAGAAGTTGGGGGGCAAATGATATGGGATAAAAGTAAGCCCTAAAAACACATTTAATGTGGCATTAATTAGACCCAGAATGGTCCAAACGTGGGGCCCACCAGATGGGCCCAAACCCTATTTACAATATTAATTTCGTAATTAATATTAAGGGTAATAATCAGCTCAGCAAATAAGAGTCAAACAAGGATATCACTCCTGCCTGACTTAGCTTCCAAGATACATATTTCAACATGGAAACTGATTCCTACAAGGAATAGATCTGGAACCTTCCTCAAGGAAGACTTGTCCACCAAGTCTCTGACTCCTACCATAATTCTAGGGCTTCTCAGCCTATATAAAGGGTCTTACCCCTCATCTCATAACGACGTTTTGGCTTAATCCTCGAATAAGGACATACAAGCCACTGCGTCCTAGGTGAGCTCTCGCTGCCATAGCCTCGAGGGCACCATCACCTAGAACTACGCTTTTGGCTTGATTCTCAATAACGAGATACGTAGGCACTCTGTGAGGACCGATCAGTCTCGTAACACGGAAACATCCATTAAAGCTCGAAGCTCAACCACCCTAGCATTAATTACAAATCGTAACCTAGTTTTTATTCCACAATAAACATACATCATCTAGATTGATTGTGACATAAGATTGAGATTCTGAATCAAGGTTAGATACTTATTGATGAAGATCAGATGCATAAAAATGTCATAATTATTCAAAATATTTTCTTTATTGAGAATTATGGTGAAGGTAAATTCTTTCCCAGCAATATCTTTGAGCTCTTCTAGAAATGTATCAGCTACTTTTTTCTACAAAATATGAAGATAAATATAGTTAAGTTTAAAAATTTATTTGATGACATTAATTGAGTCTGTATTACAACAAAAGAATTCATTTGTAAATTATACCTTTTTCAAGCCTCGACTTAAATTCGTTGCAGTGGTATTAAGAATTCTTTTTCCACATATACAAATGCTTGAATATGATAACCCTGGAAGACAGCATATATGTCAAATAATTAAAAGTTATAATCAATAAAAAGTTTGTATAAATAAATGAATATATAATGCATTGCATCATAATATTTTTGGCGTTATATTTATATCAAATGAAACTGTATTTTCCGTTTTCTAAAAATTATTTTGAGGCGAAACAGAATTGAACTGCAATTGTTGCAACGGAAAGGGTGAAAGTCGTGTGTTACGTAATTTATACACCACACTGGTAAATGAATGTATCAATGTAGGGTTTTTAAAAATTTAAATAAATTACAAATTAGTTAATTGCAGAAGTATGATCTGATTTTTTTTATGGTTGCATTCCGTTTAAATTAGTCTAAAAAACTGCTATTATTTTTAGTTTTGGGTATATATATAGATATGAAAAGAGAGAAGAGAGGGAAAGAGACTTACAGATACAAATTTGTATACTGAGATTTATCTCGATTTGTTGTGTAATGACAGAGATTTGCTGTGTAATGAGAGAGATAGATTCGGGTAATGACAAAAAGGAGCATCAAAGAAATAAAGAAGATAAAAAATGAATGATAATAGTAGAGGTTTAGATTTGGGTCGATCCAATCTAAATTGGGTCGCTCCAAATGCTGTGTAATGACAAAAAATAGTAGAGGTTTTGATTTAGGTCGATCCAATCTAAATTGGGTCGCTCCAAATGTTGTGTAATGACAAAAAAGGACATCAAAGAAATAAAGAAGATTAAAAAAATGAAGGACAATAGTAGTAATTTTCGAAATGTAATACTAGCATACATTGGGATTATATTGATACCATATAAAATATAAAGTATAATTATTCTTTTATATTTGCGATGGAGAGTTTGACACGCATTTTAAACTCATATAAGTGTAATTAATAAATTATTTTTATTTTTTTTCTTTTGAATAAAAATTTAATATTTTAATTTTTATTATAAAAAAATTTAAAATAAGTTATGAAACTATATATACGCCTTAAAATGCATGTCAACCAATGACAAAAAAATGTAAGTATCATAAATAAATTAGTTCTACACAACTAACATTTTACTCGTGCTACACATCGAAAGCATAACAACGAAGAATTTAAAATAATTATAAAAACATATATAAGTATCATAAATAAATTATGTTCTTAAACTTTTTTCCCAAATATTTTTAAGACATTTTATACTATCCTACAAAAAGTTCAGTTCAGTAATCATGTCTTGAGGATCCAATATAGAACTACAACATATTCACAATTAACTCAATATTATATTTATAAAGTAATGTATATACATTATATAATATAAAATATATTCTTAATTTATAACTATGTATTAGAATTTTTAACGTATCATTATATAACGGTCCGATTTGGTTTAACCGATTTTAATAAATTTGGAAATCATTACCAAATCATTCGTGTGTGAATGATCTAATTAAATAAATCACTAACAATAATTTTCATGATTTAATTTTTATTAATTCGAATTGTTATGATTCCGTCTAATTTCATAATTTGACAAATTTTTTGAACAAATAACTTAAAAAAGTACGTTGTAAGTGAGAAAAATACATTTATTCCGCCCTTTCACTTTCCTCTGTCTTACACAACAATTTATGACCCTGTTTGATAATTAACGGTTAGCTGTTAGTTGGAGCGGATTAAATTAGCTGTTTTAACTAACTGATTTGAATAGTTGTTTTGACTAACATATTGAATTAGCTGTTTTGATAAAAATTGTTTGATAATAAGCTGTTTGTATTTAAACTAGGCACATGACAAATCTCTAATTCAAAAAACTCCTAAAAGCAACTTTTTCAAAATTAGCATATTCACCTCAAGAAGCTATTTAAATAAGCTAATGTAACCAACCGGGGGGTTGGTTACTTCTTCAACAACATTAGGAAAGCTCTGACCACAACAAGTATAACTGAATTGGTCATAAATAGGATATGTTATGATATAACAAACTGAAATGGATTTTATAAACTGAAATTGAAGACCAAGTACATAAAGTAAATGAACAAAACTTAGAATTGAAGAACAAAATACAACTGAAAGGAAAGGGAAATACAAGGATGAAATGAAAACGTAAAAACAAGTTTCTTCTTCGATGATGTCCTCCTTTCACGGGGAACAAGTTATATAGCCAAACAGCCAGCATATGAGTTTGCAATGGACTGGGCTTGAAGTCCAAATTAGTCAAGCGGCCCAACTGTAATACCAATAAGAGGCCCATGTAAATGTCGGGTCCGTGTTACAGCTAACTACCAAACACACATATTAGAGGATTTGGTCAAACCTCTAATTTACCTCAATCATCTAATTTTAACTCAAACCTCTAACTTCCAAACATCACCTACATGTCACCTAACTACCAAACACACATATTAGAGGATTCACTTGGTCAAACCTCTAATTTACCTCAATCATCTAATTTTTACTCAAACCTCTAACTTCCAAACATCACCTACATGTCACAATACCACATTCCCCGTCACAATATCACTATGAAACGCCTGACTGATCAAATTAAATATTACTACTATCTATTACTATATATTAAATTTCAACATAAGGGTAAAGTTTGTCATTTTAACAGGCGTGAAATTACGATTTTACCCCAATTTTTTAAAATATTACAAATATGCCATCTTTTAATAATTATGTAAAAAAATAATTAAATTATGCTTGTGTTGGGATTCGAACTACTAAACCACTACTCTCAAACTCATGCATTAACCAATTATGCTACAGTTGATTCTAAATTTTGTTTAAGATCTTATAAGATAAACCACCCTATCTTCTCTTTTTGTCTTATTCTTTTTTTTTAGTAAATGAAATGTTGGTTCATATTATTTCTAAAATATTAAATAGATAAAATTATAAAAAAAATAATCGACTGAGTTTCTCTTTTATCCTTTTAAATAATTGATATAGAAAAAGAAATTAGATTATACATAATGTAACCGAATCCAAAAAGAAAAAAGATTTATTTACACACGTCTCCATATACATGTTAAATTATTTAAATAAAAAATAAGATTTGATTTTCAGAAATATGTAAATTTTATTTTTCAAATCATACATAATTAATAATTACATCACAAAACTTTTACGTATATAAAATTTTAAATATGTCAGTCATATTAGAAGGTTTTGGTCGACCAACTATTTAGATTTCAACGATTTAAATATATGATTGGTCTAAAAACATAAATATTTAATTATATACGAAAAATAATAGAAAATATGTTAAAAAGATGAAAACTCAAAAAATATGATCTATGTCATATATTAAAATAATATAATTAACATTCAAATTAAATTAAAAATCAATTTTTTACAACAAAATCAATGAGTTTACACACACCTCTATTGTAAAGAAACAATTTTACTAAGCTAATTATTTATATTATACTCAAATGTTCAATTTGATAAAGTTCATTTTACGTAATTAAAAATTAAATTAATAATTTAACAAGTATAAGTATTCATGTGATTATTACCATATGAATATTTATCCAAATTTTATGAAATCTTATCCAATTATAAAATATTTGGTTCAAAAATTTGGTATGCAATATTACATAATAACTATGAAAATATTCAATAGATCGAAATCTTATAGTTTATAATATTTTTAATTACAATATTATTTCAATATATACAATTTTGGAAGAGAAATTAATTCAGTACACATGCCTTGCACGTCATTTATGCTAGTTTTTCTTTAACGACGAAATTAGTTAGATATCAATTATTTATCTCTATTTTTAGTGACTTAATCGTAACTAATTCAATCCATAAAAATACTTCAATACATGAACATGAGTTTTGTAATCCATTTTATAGTTAATAAAAAAATTGCTAAAAAAGTTATGTTGACTTTCGTAAGCACACATGGCTGCTGCAGGAATCCAAAATTTAATTAAATTATTTATATCGTAAAATATTGAATATACTATAACTTTCATTAAAAAAATGTAAAATTTGAGTTTTTACGAGCGTCTCCAAAAACAATAACCATGATGATTGGCTAAATTAAAATTAAACTAAAAAATAGTTAAAATTTTACATAAGGAAATAAGTAAAACTCTAATGAATTTAATAATGACAATTATATATAATTTTTGCTAATGAAAATTTCGGTTCAACAAATATAGCTAATGAATCATAATTATCTATAATTTTTATTAAGCAAAATTATGCATTGAAGTGAAATATTTTTACATAATATTTATATAATGTGCCGTCTGTTATTATTGTTAAGAATTCTTCCCCGTTGAAGATGTTATAATAGGTTCA
The DNA here is from genome assembly GCA_036435485.1 of Saposhnikovia divaricata. Lineage (NCBI taxonomy): Eukaryota > Viridiplantae > Streptophyta > Magnoliopsida > Apiales > Apiaceae > Saposhnikovia > Saposhnikovia divaricata. Next base: position 55,794,746 of record CM071598.1, read on the forward strand.
AGATTATAAATATAAATAATGACATTTTTATCACATTTTTATTCATTTTTTTTTACCAAAATAACAATTTGTGGAATAGGTGGCAAAAACTACCAACCTATTACGCATTTGTCAAATACATGACAAAAAGAACCCTTATTACGCATTTGGCAAATGCATAACAAAAAAAAGTACCCATATTGCACATTTGTAAAATGAATAACTAAAAAAAAATAATATCTATTACTCATTTGAGAAATGGGTAATATGCATAAATACCTATTACCCATACGTGGAATTCATAATTGGTTCTAACAACAGACCCTATTATTCCTTTGAGAAATGGGTAATATGCATAAATATCTATTATTCATATGTGGAATGCGTAACACATTGGTATTAATTGCTGCAATTTTGAAAAATGATATTTTTGTCAAATGATGGGGAATTTTATGATATTTATGACCTTTATTCGTCAAAATTTTTGAGAACTGTAATAAAACTATAAATATAAATTTAATCATTAAAACAATCTCATTAAAACACAATACGTTATAAATTCGATAAAAATTAGCTAATTATTGTTTTATATTATTTTAGACAATTATTTTAATCAACCCCATTAAAAAGGCTCTTAGAACCCAAATTAATTTCTTATTTTTTTTTTTACACAAGTCGATTTCTTAGAGGGGTGTATTCATTTGAGAATCTGGTGGATTATAATAGATTCTCAAAATCAGCAGGTATTCATTTCGGATTTTGAACAATCTTTTAAAATCTGCAGGTATTCAATTCGAATTTCAAATAATCTTTCTAAATCTGTGGGTATTCAATTGAGATTTTAAAAAATCTTCTAAAATCTGTAGGTATTCAATCCAGATTTTAAACGATCAATCAAAATCTCAAGGTATTAAACTTTCCACTAATTTGCTAAAGTCATGGATTTTGAAATATTTGTGGGAGATTTTATATGTAAAATTATCAACGTCAAATTTGTAATTACTAGGCAATATTTTGATGGATTTCAAAATGTATAACATATGTAATACAAAACAATCAAAAAAATAAAGTAAAAGATATGTAAAGATACGTTATACAAGTATTTAATCTTACATACATCTTTTATCTTTCACTGCTTCTGCTTCTTCTTGGCTGGTCTCTGAAGGTACGTAAGCTTTTTTTTTCATCATTTCCATTCTTGTTTTTTTTGCATCAATTGTGGTAAAGTTATATGAGTATGTGTATGTTTTTGATATATAATACATATCTATACAAATTTTTTTTTGTTACATATGATATTATATTGTTGATTTTATGAATCATTATGATATGTAAACATTCTTGAATTGATTAGCACTATAATGGCCGATTCACAAAATGCAAAAAAAAAAAAAAAGTGGTTATGATCAATGGTCAAAAGACGAGAGTGATGGATTGTTTGAACTTATGGTTGATGCTGCAAATCGAGGATGGCGTGATAATAGTGGTGTCCTTCCTAAACAAATAGTGATCGATCGAATTCTTCCCCCTCTTAATGCAAAATTTCAATGCAATAAAACTTATGGGAATTATCAAAGTCGACTGAAATGGTTCAAAAGTCGATATACTTTTTACTCAACTCTTTTAGGTTATAGCTCTGGTTTTGGATATGACTCTGTGTCAAAAAAGTTCACTGCTCCAAATGAAGTATGGGATGAGTACGTTAAGGTATAGCTAACTCTTTATGCTATTATTCATCTAAGCACAAAAATATTTCCGTTATGCTAACAATTTAACAATATTTTTTGTGCCAGGCTCACCTAAAGGATAGCTACTTGCATTATGAGGCATTTGACGATTACGAGGACTTAAAAATTGCTGTTGGAAATGGTGTCGCAATTGGAAAAAAACTCTATTGGATTGGGTAGTGTTACTGAAGTAAGAACACTAGAAGCTGGTGAAGTGAGGGACTTGCGCATTGAAGACTTGAATTATGATGTTGATAGTGAGGGATTTGTGCTCGAGCAAAATGACACATCACCATTGGGTTCTCCGGAAGGTTTTGAGGTGCCTCCATTTTCACTTCAAATACAAGCAGAGTTGGTACTAGCTTGTGCTGACCTCCACAATTTTCTTCGAAAAGAGTGTCGTTCTGATGAATTTCCAATCGAAGTAGAAGATAACCAACCTACCGACACGGAGGATGGTGGTAATGATGGATCAAAATTTTCAAGTCAACAACAACAAAGGGCCGGAGCTAATACTTGGAGAGCTAACATTGCTAATACCATGTGGAATGATAGGCCTCGTACCGCAACAAATGAAGAAGATGGTGATGATCAATACGATGAGAACGAGGAACACATAAATGACGAGGACTAGTGAATAAGAGTATTTTTTTATTTTGTTCTCGAATCTTTATTTTTTTTTTGAAATACTATCACTCAATATTTTAAAATTTTCGGACTATATTCATTTTGGACTATTTATTTATATATAGTTATCTTTAATTGATATATAGATATTATAAAATAAAAAATGAAAGAAATCAATCTCGTAGAATCTGTGAGATTTTGTAATTCTACAAAAATCCATCAAAATCAATCCATCAAAATCTATCAAAATCTGTAGGGAATTAAAATAATCTGTGTAGAGATTTTAAAGAATCCATGAATTTACACATTCCATTAAAATCCATGGATTATTAACAATCCACCAAATTCTCAAATGAATACACCCCTCCAGTACGTACCGCAGAAACTTTCCACGGTACGATCTGGAGACTGCAGCACCTGCAATTTAAACTGGCAACTGGAACTGGCCTGTGATCAACAAACAAGCAACAAATCCATTCCACAGTCCTGTGATCAGAATTCTAACAGGTCCAAACCAACAAGTTCAATCAACATGACTCGAAAATCCAAGTAAAATTAAAGTAAATGCGTAGTACAATCCAACAAAAAAGGGAACTAAAATACTACTAAAATGCAATCAAAATCCGACTAAAAACACAATCAACTAAATTTCTACTAAATTAGGACAAAAACCCAACTAAAATCCAACTAAAATCCGACTAAAATGGGAACAAAAATACTACAAAAATGCAATAAAATTCCAACTTAAAATACAACTAAATTACTACTAAAAATCCAACTAAATTACAACTAAAATCCAACAAAAATACAACTAAATTACAACTAAAATTTGACTGAAAACCGACTAAATTACAACTAAATTAAACTAAAATCCGTCTAAAAATCCAACTAAATTACAACTAAATTACTACTAAAAATCCAAGTAAAATCCATGATATGCTGGTCATTTAGTTGATGCCGTTCATGCATACGAACACCGGATATCCCTCTTGAAGCTCATTCGCTATTCTCTGAATACCTTGGTTGAGGGACAGATTCAGACTTCCCTACACGTACACGGCTATTCTCTGAAAACCAAGCCATGTAGTCAGCCTGGGATGCTCCAAATCAGAACATAATCTAGCCCACCTCCCAATATCAACAAACCACAGAACGAGCCAATCCTCAGGTGCAAAAGTGGCTTCTTTAGGTTGCCTGTAACGTATCATGTCAACAGGAACCTGGAATCTGTGGATGCTACCACTCAACCACATCAAAGTATATCAAGGAGAATCGAGCATTACCAGCTAACTGTGCCTGTACCATCTCCCAATCAACAACCTCATCAAATCTGGCATATGGCCTCCACACGACATCGTCCCCAGCAACTCCATCAAACTCACCCCTATAAAATGGTAGGTTGTGGTGAGGACTTGACTGACACCGCTTCTTATTAATACCCTGAAGAGACGAATAAGCCCAACCCTCTACAACCGGATAATCATCTTGACCAGGGTCCCGCTGAGGCACACCAATTCGAGAAAATCTCTCATAAGACCAAATGTGCAATAACTAGACACAAGCAGCAACACTCTTACTATTCTTCTTCGCAGCAATCTCCAAACCTCTGTACAGATGAGCTAACACGGCTGCAACCCAAACATAATTAGGGATCTCCCGAATGTTCTGTAAAGGCACAATGAATCTCACATTGGCATAGGCTTTGTCCTTCGTAGGGAACAGAACAACACCAAACAGAAATATAAAGTATGCCTGTGTATGTAAGAGAATCGCCTGGGCATTACCATTCTCCCGTTTCTGCCTACCATATCTGTCTACCATATCTGTCAAACAGCCATGTCAACTTTATATGGCCTCTGAACACGGCATTCTCCACTTCTGCATCTGTCAAAGCCTCAAACCAATTACGAAGAAAGAACTCTTTCCGGTTCTCTATAAGACCACATGTCACAGCCTCACCAACAACCGACAATCCTAAGATGTAGCCAACATCCTCCAAGGTAACCGTCATCTCCCCTTGCCTCATGAAGAAGGTGTTGGTCTCAGGCCTCCACCGCTAAATCAAAGCAGAAATGAGCCTTGCATCATTACCCAACACAACATGGGGGTTGGTAAAATCCCAAACCCCATCATATGTAGAAGCTCCCTCTGTGGCCTTCTTAACTTCCACTCCTGCATCGCCCTATTACCACAAATGCACTCCAACTCCTCTCTCCCACTACCATCCCACACATCCTCGCTAACATGATAGCGATTATCCCAAATAATGTTCGCTCTACTAGGACCTGGCAAAATATCACTCAAATCATCGTTGAAATGATCCATACCCTGCCAAATACATAAAAAATTACATAAAACACAATTTCAAATAATATTCTAAAATATTATCTAAAAATTATAACAACTAAATTAATAACCAAATGAAATACTCATTTCGAATTTTGACAAGAACATACCCAAAAATTTGAATTATCCTCATAATTCTTAAACCCTAAATCATAATTTGTAAAATGTAACAAATTATCCTTCTAAGTTTACAAAATATACGTAGAAAACTAACAAACCCTAATTTCATTTTTAAATCCACATTTCGAATTTAGAACTAATTAAATAATTTACACACATAAATTCAACAAAATCCAACAAAATTCCCTCTAAAATCCAACAAAATACCCTCTAAATTCAACAAAAAATTATCTATTCGAATAATAACAATTATATATACAACATCATGCATCAAACACCCAAAAATCACCTCTAAAATAGATACAATACATACAAAATCATTTATAAACACATTATACCAGAAAATAGAGGAACAATGGTTCCATACCTGTAAAACGAAGAAGAATGGTCTGTTAGTGTGTTGAAATCACTGATTTTCGCCTCTCAAATCCAAGAAAATCGCCCCTTTGTATTGCAGTGTATTTGTGTTTGGGTATTTTTGGTGGGTTTTAAGGTTTAAATTGCTACTGTCGAAAGAAAAAACAAAAACAAAACTGCCTGTACCTCGGAAAATTTCTGCGATACGAAGGACGGGGACATTTTTATAATTCCTACGTATTGCAAAAAATTTCTGCGGTACGATATTGATTTTTTTAAATCACAACCGTTGGATGGTTGTTCCAACGGCTGGAAAGCTTTATATTGGATAAGCGGTCTAAACCAAACCAAACCAAACATACCCAGTATATCCCGCTCAGAGCAGGGTCTGGGGAGGGTGAGATGTACGCAGACCATGCCCCTACTTTTAATGGTAGGGAGGCTGTTTCCGTGAAGACCCCCGATTAAGTGCACATTAAGCTAGTAGTGTGTGATATTCACAAGGGTTATCTAAGATTGAAAAATGGTCATCGTCATACCTGAGCCCATGGCTTAGAACACATGGGTCTTACCTACCAGGGGATTGACTACTCCGCTCTGCAAAGTACTCTGATCTAAGATGACACCTGGCCAAGCTACCTGAAACTAGAAAACAGAAGACAATAAAACGAGAAATGGGAACGAAACAACCGAACTTCTAAGATAAAGCTAACCGAGACAACCCAACTCTGAGGCTCTCAACCACAGAGCCGCTCCCTAAAAGAGAATCCACCACTCTGATCTGGCGCCTCCAAGAACACCTATCAGCGGTCATGTTCTCATTTAAGTTTAAGGCCTTTAAATCCAACCTAAGCTGCTCTTCCCACGACCTCCTCGGTCTACCTCTCCTCCTCACCCCAACAATCGAAAGACTCTCGACCCTCCTCACTGGGGCTTCAGCTAGCCTCCTACGGACGTGGCCGAACCATCTCAACCTCCATTCCCTAGCTTTCGCAGAAAAATGTGCCACCTCAAGCTCGCTCCTAAAAACCACATTCGGGATTCTATCCAACATCGTGCGCCCACAAGACCACCGCAACATCCTCATTACAGCCGCTTCCAACTTGCTCTCGAGGGCCTTCTTCGCCGCCCAACACTCCGAACCATATAACATCGCAGGGCGGATTGCCGCTCTATAGAATTTCCCTTTCAACTTTAACGGGACTTTCTTGTCGCACATCACCCCTGACGCTGCCCTCCATCTTAGCCAGCCAACCTTGATACGATGCGTGACATCGTCTTCAATCTCACCTTCCTTCTGGATGATCGAACCCAAATACTTGAACTTATCAGTACGAGGGACGATCTGATCTTCAATCCTAACCTCCACCCCTTCCTCGTTGGCCTTACCACTGAAGTTACACCAGAGATACTCGATTTTAGGTTGGGATTGGATAAGTGGTCTATGGGAGTCTTATTTTATTCCAAATTTTAGCGGAACACAAGACATAACAATTTAAAGAACTAGATTAAATTTTTATTAGGAAAAACCAAAAAAAGAAACATCCACCGGTGTACGAAGCTTCGTGGTAACGTCTCACGCGTTTATTACCTTCCCCCGCCCCCTGTTGTCGCAAACAAAAGACGGTGTTAGTTACTCTCGTAAACTAATTAACAGCAGTCAGTAATGTAATAAAAATTCAAAAAACAATAGACACACACAAACATACATATAAATCAATTCTTTGACTTGGAGTTGGCTGCCTTGCCTGTCTCTATTTTCTCCTGCTGGTAAAGAGTTCCTTCCATTTCATTCATTCAATCAACTGATATGTCTATTTCATAGTATGCTTTTTGCTCTCAATTTTTTTCATTAATACAATATTTTTATATGCATATATTGGAACTGTTACAATTTCATTTGTTTTGTATATATTTGATCTTAGCCTCGGATTTGGTGAGTATTAGATCCAATTACAATTGATTAGCTACATGTACTTGTGTGTATACAGTAGTTGCTGCCTAATTGTATGTTATTTTCTGTATTTTATAAATTATCCAGTGATACGTTTGTATTGTTGATTATGTAAGGAATTGGATCTTGTTTAGGTTTCGTAAAGGTAATTTGTGAAGGAAAGGTCCATAGGACTTATTGCTAATGGTATTAGTTTTTGTTTCGAGAATGAGCTTTGCTTGACTTTGGATACCACCGTAATAAGATTGTACGGATTAGGAATATAAAACGCTACGATTAGGAACTAATTCTTTAATATACAATGCAGATTCTGATCACTTTTCCTAAGAGTTCAAAGTTTTGTATTCTGTAAAGAAGCAAAGCTGTTGTATGTTGACATTGAGTGGACTTCATCTTTTGACGGTCTAGGCTGCTTTGAATATTTTGAGAATTGATTTGCATTAAAATGACCTTTAACAGTTGGTTCACCCTAGTTCTGTGGCAAATAGATCAAAAAGGATATTACATGCTTCATGCATCTACTTTTGAAATCATCACTCGTTGCTAATAAAATGATTAGAAGAATTTGATGATTGATTATAGAATAGAGAGCCCTTTGAGTTTGGAATCTACATGTCATTATTTGTTTTTACTTTTTTAATATCTAAGATGACGAGCACATGTTTTGAAAATGCAGTTTTGTATGTACATATGTATTACCAACATTGGCAATACATATATATATCTCACAAATTCATGTAGTATAATTTTGATTCACAATTGAGATCTCTTTTATTCTTAGCAGAGACATGAACTTTTCTTGTTGGTCAAAGCACTAATCATGTACAAGTGCTTGATACCTCTTAGAACTCACAGATTGGTTCCTTTAATATGGCTCTCTGACCTTCATCTGTTGTTGCCCTGCAGTTAGGAGTTATTTGTCAGATTCTATAACATGTTCGGTTCAAAGTCTGATTATCTGGGTGGCCAGAGGGAGAAGTTTGCAAGGTACGCTAATGTGGTCAAATTGTAGGAAAGTTAGACGATAACTTCCCACCAAAATAAAATAAATAATGACAATAGACAAGTTATTATAATATGGACTTTTCAAGTGGGTAACTTTGCTAGCATCAGATTATCAGGTCTAGATGCCATGCCATCTCACAGTTGTGCTTCTCAGTTCTGCTCGTGTAATTTATATTAATACCTCGAACATATTTTTTCCACCAACGTTCTGTTTGTAATTTGATAATAGTTTGATAAAAGAACAACTATTAAATGCACACCCACACACGCACACACATGTTTAGTAGATATTTTTGTTATTGTACTACAGAGTCTTGAGTTAGATCGAAGAACTGCGGGGAATCAGAAATCCTGTCATAATTAAATGGGTAGAGACACAACGACAAAGTTTTGGCAGCAAACTCTAGTTTTTAACAATGAAGAAAAGAAGATATATGCTTATCTATGTGTACCTTTGTGCCACGTTAAGAAGTGTGGGATCCAGCATTAATTGGTATTATATGAGGGGCTAAATTTTACCAGAAACGGACGGGCCCAAACTTTGACATGATTTTTTGTGCATATATCAGAAAATAGTGGTTGGGATATGGGAAAATGAAGAGGTCGTTTAATATAAAACCTAGATAGAGATGGGTCCTGGGTTAATCGTAATGTGTCATAAGTTGTCTTGTGTTGAGTGAGGAAGAATCTGTTCCCAGGTGCCGTATTGGAAAATAAATATTGAAATCGTATTTCTGCAAGGCATCTAAGCTCTATTACAATAGTATAAATTATAAAGCTTGTTAAAATGAATGGGCAGTAGGTTGAGACTAGTTTAAGAGTGGATTGAGGCCAGGTAATGGCAATCTAAAGCTTTTGGCTGTTAAAGGACCGCATCTCTCTCACAAGCTTCCTGGCACATAATATAGTTACATTATTCGTGTTATTAATAGTATTTCTTTTCTGGTTGTCATTGATAACTTTGAACTGTTGTAAAATTGTAAAAGGTCAAGTTGGTAGATTCTCCAAATTTCGCTTATTGATGATGATTCTTTATGTGTTCTTATTCAAGAGGGTTTGCTTCACTGTTATGATATTCTAATAATTTTATGTCGTATCTATCTACACAGGCTGGATGACTTGGACTCTAGATTATCATCACCATCTTCCTCAGCTGGAATGAACACATGTGGGTTTAACATAGAAGGTTTAGGTCGTGCAAGTCATGCAACAAAATCTCCATCTAAAACTTTTAAGCAAGGGATGAGAAAAAGTTCTGAAGGACTTAAGTCCATCGGTCGATCATTTGGCTTTGGTGTTTCTCGAGCAGTCTTTCCAGAAGATCTAAAAGTTTCAGAGAACAAGATATTTGACCCGCAGGACAAATTCCTCCTGTTGTGTAATAAACTATTTTTCCTTTCATGTATTGTGGCAGTGTCAATCGATCCACTGTTCTTCTACCTTCCAGTTTTTCATAAATCATCAAATTGTTTGGGTGTTGATAGGAAGCTAGCGATTATTGCGACAACATTGCGGACAGTCATTGACGTATTCTATCTCATACGTATGGCTCTTCAGTTCCGTACTGCATATATTGCACCCTCATCTCGGGTTTTTGGACGAGGTGAACTTGTGATAGTACCTGCAGAAATTGCTAAGCGATACTTAAAGAGTTATTTTATTGTTGATTTTCTGGCAGTGCTTCCAGTGCCACAGGTTTGACTACTTTCTTTAATAATATCCCAGTCTTGTGAGATGTTTTGGGGTTCCCATCTTTAACTAATTCAAAATATGGCATAAGCAAATATGGTGCGCACCAGGTCCCTGCCCTCATTTAAGTAAAATATTCTTATCAGAAGGACTAAGGTTTTAAAGTTAAAAGGCTTCCTTGATTTTACAGTTCTCACTGCTCATCAGTTTTTCGTACTGTGCCTTTGCAAGTCCTACTATACTACAGTGGTAACTCCTATGTGTTATTTATACAACTGTCAAAAAATTCAGTCTATGCCACCGTATATATGTTTGTGCTTTGGTACTTGTAGTGTTACTCTGAAAAGTGACAAGTTGGTAACTCGAGCTGAATTTGTTGAACGTACTCAAAATAACATCCCTGAATTTTGGGTAGTTATCCCCAAGTAACTATTTTCAAAAAGTGTTATAGCCAAAATATTTATGTGGGAGAATGTACCCTAATTTCTAAGAATTATAATATTAGAAATATTTTATTGCATATGATATTTTTTCCCCCTACAAATCTTCTGCTTGCAAGAAGAAATTTGGATCCGCATCGGCATGAAGAAGCCTTAAATCTATGTAGGAAAAAGGTTTTATTTCAACTTAGTTTTCTTGTAGGCTTTTTAGTAATTTTTTTACACAGTATTTCACCTTAGTAATCATACGTATATATATAGGCCAACACTGGTAACAGGCAGCAACTCTGTAATCATCTAACTTTCTCTTCTCATAGTACTATATAAATTTAGATAAAATTTATTAAAACTTATACAAATTACTGGAAAGTTGAAGGACTCTTGACCTTCTAATGAAATTTTACAGTGGCAGTATATTCCCTTGACGAAAATATACTAAGATAGTGATATTTACTAATCTCTTGTTTTGTTTCTTTATACAGATAGTTATCTGGAGATTTCTGCACACTTCAGATGCATCTGATGTATTGGCTACAAAACAAGCCTTACTTTGTGTTATCTTGCTTCAATATATCCCTAGATTACTGCGCATCATTCCTTTAACTTCAGAACTGAAAAGGACTGCTGGGGTCTTTGCTGAATCAGCGTGGGCTGGTGCTGTATACTATTTGTTGCTGTACATGCTCGCAAGTCATGTAAGTGTCTCTTTATGTTGGCAGGCCTTGCTTAATAATATGAATATGCAAATGTATTTAAATGCAAGATTATCAGGAATTGCTTATTAACTCCTTCAGAACCTGGTTTTTTTTGTTTGCAGTTTGTTGGGGCTTTTTGGTATCTGTTATCGGTAGAACGTTATGATACATGCTGGCAGAGAGCTTGTAAAGATAATGGGAAGTGCAAAACAAATTTTTTGTATTGTGGTGATCAGAACTTGCAGAGCTATGAAGCTTACAATAGTTGGCTCAACATCAGCGAGTCTGTTCTTAATAAAAAGTGCGGTGTAGATGGTGATGATAAACCATTTGATTTTGGAATATTCGAACAGGCTTTGTCATCTGGTATTGTTTATTCCAAAAAGTTCATTTCCAAGTACTGTTACTGCCTGTGGTGGGGACTACAGAATTTGAGGTGAAGATTGAAAACTGTTCTTGCTTGTATTATTTTTCTCCTGCCCAAGTTACATGCAGCTCATATAATTGTTTGTTTGACCAATAGTTGTATGATGGTGTTCTGAAAAAGCAAGCTGCTCCGTATCTGATATCATTTTTATATTATCTTTTAACTGCAGTACACTTGGCCAGGGACTTCAGACCAGCACTTATCCTGGGGAGTCCATATTTTCAATTGCATTGGCCATATTTGGCCTCATTCTCTTTGCTCTCTTAATCGGAAACATGCAGGTAAATCCATTCTTTTGGAACTAAGGTCGGTCATAATAAGTTTACATGTTCGTTATGATTTTGGGGCTACCATAGCATCAAATTGGTGATCAAACTCCATGCTTGAATCAGTTGTACTTTTTTAGTATGACCATCGAAGTGTTTAGTTCTTAATTTTTTTTGAATTTGATATGAGTGCCCCACCTTATCTCTGCATCTGTTTAGTTGATGCTTTTATTTTTCGGAGTTAATGCATTTCACAGTTAAGTTTCTCATAGAATAGTTTTCTGATCTTTATTCGAACAGAACAAGTGTTGAGTGACCTAAAGGCTACCATCAAAATACCCCAGAGTGAAATGGAAATAAGTTTATATTACCGACAAAGCCAGTGACTGAATCACAAAATGACCAAAGAAATGGAAGCTTAATAGTCTGTTAGAAATATGTCTTGGTAATATACTAAGTTGTATGAAGGTGACCACTGGGTTTGATCTCTCAGCTTGCTAAAGTACCCCACCACTTAATTGTGTGCGACAATGATGTAGAGAAAATTGTAACGAAGTTCTGGTTAAGTGCATTGGCACTTGGACAATCACCCTTCTTGAAGTTTGAGTGCATATTTTAAGGGTTAAATGGTCAGTGTCGATGCATGCAAAATCTGAATTGGGGTAGTTTTGGATCAAATTGAACAAAAAATTTATGGTTTATCAGGTATTGGTTTCTGAACTAACTTCCTGTGTCTGAGTATTCCTAGGATGTTGATCACTGGCTAAATCTGACCAGTGCTCCAGGGAAGGGGTTAGGTTAACTAATAGTGAAGAATCACCTTTTCCCTCCCTGACAGGGTGGCAGTATGTGCTCGGGTGCCTTCTGGGCGCATATGAACGCCGTCTACCCAGAGTTCAAATCAATAAGAAAAGATTTATAGTAGTTTTGTGTGAAAAGATTTCTCCTAGATTTTAAGTATGTTCTGCATAATTTTAAAATGTGTGTGCACTAGCTAAATTAGGCTTGTTGGACAAACCTTGACCTAGTTTGGCTGTTACACTTGGTTCTACATATTGGTTTTAGAGTTCCCTTGTATATTTTTTTGAGTTAATATTTGTTTTTGCGTATGAGTACGCATGAGAATGAATGGACACACGTGTCCTGTAATAGCAAACTCTTCTAGAACTAAAGCAACAACATTAGCTTCACCAAGTATCATTATTCTGAGGATATTTCTATATATGAGAAATGGAAACTGTAATTTTTTTTAGCAAAAAATAGCCTTTAGTTCATCACATATGGATGATACAAACTGGCATCTGAGCACATTCAGAAATTGAAAAGGTGAACACTACTCACATTTGTTTTTTGCTTTTGCCATTATATCACAACAGACGTACCTTCAGTCCCTTACTATTAGACTGGAAGAGATGAGGGTTAAAAGGCGTGACTCAGAGCAATGGATGCATCATCGCTTACTTCCGCAAGATCTTCGGGAACGAGTTAGAAGATATGATCAGTATAAGTGGTTGGAAACGCGAGGAGTAGATGAAGAGGCTTTGGTCCATGGACTTCCAAAGGATCTGAGAAGAGACATTAAGCGCCATCTCTGTTTGGCTTTGGTGAAAAGGGTGATTCACTGCTAAACCTCAAAATTTCCTACAGTAAATTTTGTTTGCATATGAGCTTTTCAAAAATTTGTTGAACCAGTTCATTATCTTATTTTGTCAAACTCCCCTTATCATTGCGATTAAATTAAGGTACAGTATATTATTAGTGTTTTTCTGTTTTCCATACCTCATGGCTCATGTAGTTGCAGTATGGACAGTATTGTCTTTCTTTAGAAGATTATAATAAGAAATTTTTCATATTTTTTTTCATGACACCAATAAAGGAAGGGTCTTACATGAGCTTGTTCAATTTTAAGAGTAGCCAAAGCTAGTAAATTAAGTCAAAGAAGATATATTGATTGACTAACGCATCATTCTGCAGTTCTGCAATTATGAAGGAACGTCTATATGGTCATATATTCCCCAGTCCAGCCATGGTACTTGTGTCTGATAGATTTATGCTTTCCACCTGTACAATCATAATATTTTTCCAAATCTTTGCAGGTTCCTTTGTTTGAAAACATGGATGAGAGGTTGCTGGATGCAATTTGTGAGCGGCTGAAACCATGTCTGTACACAGAGAGTACATATATTGTTCGAGAAGGAGATCCAGTTGATGAGATGCTATTCATAATACGTGGCCGCCTAGAGAGTGTCACCACTGATGGAGGGAGAAGCGGTTTTTTCAACCGCAGTTTACTGAAAGAGGGGGATTTCTGTGGAGAGGAACTTTTAACCTGGGCACTCGACCCAAAATCTGGTGTGAACCTGCCATCATCTACCCGGACAGGGAAGGCTCTGACAGAGGTGGAAGCTTTTGCTCTAACAGCTGACGAGTTAAAATTTGTTGCCTCTCAATTCAGGCGGCTTCACAGTAGACAGGTTCAGCACACATTCCGTTTCTACTCACAGCAATGGAGAACTTGGGCTGCTTGCTTTATTCAAGCAGCTTGGAGAAGATATACCAAAAGGAAGATTTTGGAACTTCGACGGAAGGAAGAAGAAGCAGAAGAGATGGCCAACAGTAATGCTAGTAGTGGTTCATACAGCCTTGGCGCGACCTTCCTAGCTTCTAGGTTTGCAGCAAATGCTCTTCGTGGTGTCCATCGGAATCGGAATCTTAAAAGTGCTAGGGAACTGGTGAAGCTACAAAAACCTTCAGAACCTGATTTCACGGCCGAAGCAGATTAATCTATATTCCCCAAGTCTTACCTGTAAAGATGATAAAAAATTTCATACTATCCTGACATGCTTAAAAGAGTTATAGGCTCAGCCACAGGCATTTGGAGTCTAGCTGCATGCATTTGCATAGTTCATGTTAAGAATGTTGTTTTCTAACCGGTCAAGCATGGATATATGTTATATGAATTAATACTGACGTTAAAACTCTACCAGTTAAAATTCTGTGTCATTATATCGTTGTTCTTGTGTTGTGTAGGATTCATGGGCTTTTAAATGTCTTTCTCTATACCAAGAAAAGCAGTGTTCCTATATGTTCGTTGTATAATTTTCAATGCCGCCCCACACACACACGGACTACATGTATACTTTTAAGAGCACAAAATGATAATGTTGTATTGTTGTTCGTTAGGAGTCCTAAAGTATTGCACAATTTTCCTAATTATAATTGTGCACAATTTATCAAATAAACATCTGAGAACTAAACTGTCGTACGTAGATTGCAGTTAACGTGCATAAGGGTTACCCTACCATGATGAGTGGAAATTTTTATCTAATTACCGCCTTTCAATTCTTGTTATTTAAAATTTTTGTAGATATTAAGATCTGAAAAAGAGCTGCAATCCCGAAATGGTTCACGAATGACAAGTGTCATCTTTTAATTAGTGGAGTTCATATGAATATATGGAGGACCTCTTTATTTTTAAAATACATATTCAACCAGATCTTGCCAACTAAGATTTTGGAAACGATTTTGGAATTTTTTTTTGGAAACTCTAACATTTCTTTATGAAAAATAAGTTTTTAATGTTAAATAGTTAAGTATTACTACAAATGGAGTATAATATAATTTTAAAATCGGAACTAGATCAGCATGACTCCAATTTATCGTCTGAATAAGGACGGTTCTGCATTTCAAAATGCATGTTCCATTGTGTCCTACTGTCCTGTCCCCAAATCTTTTTTTAAATAGTAAGTAACGACCACCTAGCAGATCTGTAATTTTTTATCTAGATCGGTATGTTTTTTTAAATGAAGTTCTGTAATTTTTTCTCTCCACTACGTGAGAGTTTGTTTTTTTGTCTCTTCAACCTGTATCAGGCTTGTGAGAGTTTTAATGGCACGCTATCAAAATCTAGACGACCACCTAGCAGATCTGAATATTGAGTAGGAGGAAAATGAAGATTTTTCTTTCGATGAAGGGGTGGAGGAGCAGGTGAACAGGTATGAATTGTGTCTGGTTGGAAGATTTCTAACAGAGAAGAGCATCAACACCAGGGCCATGACATCGAAGTTGGCATACGTTTGGAAACCTACGATGGGAATAAACATTAAGGAGATTGATCCTGGAATTTTTTTGTTTCAGTTTTATCATCGGGAAGACTTATCATGGGTTTTTAATGGAGGACCATGATCGTTTGATAATGCAATGTTGGTTGTGAGTAAAATTCCATCTGGTGAAGAACCACTGAGTGTACCATTGTGGTCTATGGAAATGTGGATTCAAATTCACGACTTACCAAAAGGGTTCATGTCAGAAGCGGTGGGCAAGCAGTTAGGAGATTTCTTTGAAGAATTTGTGCTATATGATGCTAAGAATAACTCTAGCATTTGGGTGGAGTATATGAGATTAAAAATCAGGTTAGACGTGCGTAAACCACTGAAGAGGAAGAAGAAAATAAAGAGGAAGAATGGCACAGAATTCACTGTGTATTGCAAGTACGAGCGTCTTGGAGATTTCTGTTTTGCTTGTGGTCTCATGACCCATACAGAGCGTTTTTGCAGGAGGAATATTGATAATAGAGGTGAAGATGTTCAGAAAGATTGGGGTGGATGGCTTCGAGCACCGCCGAGGAGGGCGGCGTTTCAGAACAGGAGTAAATGGTTGAGAGACGAAAATGACGCGGATTGGGAGGCGAAGATGGGGCGAAACAATAACGACCCTGCATTCACAGATGGTAGTTCAGGAAGTAAGGATAAGACTGTAGCTGTTGGACGAGATTTTTGCATGGTTTATGATAATAAGATTTATTCTGCTGAAAATGTGGGAGAACAAGGCGGGAGTTTTTTTAAATAAATTGCTACAATTAAAAGATGGTAAGTCTGGGCCAGGGGATGAGGAAATTATTGGGCTGGATGTCGAGGATAGGAAAAGGAGAAGGAGTGGGCCTGACTCAAAAAGAGTTATGGATACAGACGATGTCCTAGCAAACCCAGAGTCTGTTAACAAAGTAACCGTACAACATGAAGTTGGTCTTTCTAACATGGATTGTTCAGCATCATCTCAACAATATTTGGCTACACTTGCTCAGCAAGCTAGCCGCTCATTATGAATCTCTTAAGTTGGAACTGTCGAGGGTTTGGGAATCCTCGTACAGTTCGTGTTCTAGGAGACGTTATAAGGTCTCTTAAACCCACATTTCTTTTTCTTTCAGAAACTAAGGTGGATAAAGGTAGAATTGATGAGCTTTGTAGTAAGTTTGGTTTTTCAGATTGTTTTGCAGTAAATAGGACTGGCCAGGGAGGAGGGTTAGCTGTTATGTGGAAGCAAACGGTGGCATGTAAAGTTACTGATTCCTCTAATAACCACATTGACGTGGTTTTCTTAGAGAAGAATTCTCCAGCTTGGCGGTTGTCTTGTTTCTATGGAATGCCAGAGAGAACCAGAAGACAAGAATCGTGGGACCTGTTAAGGAATTTAACAACAAAGGACTCGATACCTTGGTGTGTGTTCGGGGACTTTAATGACTTGTTATATGCGTCTGATAAGAAGGGAGAGAACCCTCACCCTCAGTCTCTTCTAGATGGGTTTCGTTTAGCTATGGAAGACTGTCATTTGGTGGAACTGGATCTTACGGGGGGAGAGTTTACATGGGAGAAAAGTAAAGGTAAACCGAACTGGGTTAAAGAACGTCTTGATAGAGCTTTTGCCAATCAGGATTGGTGGCGTAAATTTCGTCTCTGCACTCTTAAAGTTAATCATGTGTCGTGCTCAGACCATGATCCTATTAAATTGATGCTTTTTGATATGAATGTGTCAAGAAAGCAATTCAGATTTCGATTTGAAAACTCTTGGCTACAAGAACCTTCTTTTAAGGAGGAAATAACGGGATTTTGGAAAGCTCTTCCTACAGTGACTGTCTTACCTAAGTTGTTGTCTACGTCTTCTTTCATGGCTAAGTGGGGTAAGAATTTTTTTCACAAGTTTAGAGACAAAGTGAAAAAGCAAAAGGAGATTATGAATGCGTTGGAGTGTCGGGAAGATGACGAAGGGATTAAATCTTATTTTGAAGAGAAAGAAAGATTAAACGAGCTTCTTTTAAGCGAAGAGGTATATTGGAAACAGAGGGCAAAGACATTTTGGTTGAAAGAAGGCGATTTGAATACTAAGTTCTTTCATGCTCAAGCATCGAAGAGGAAGAAGCTCAATAATATTGCATTCCTGACTACAGATGATGGGGGAAAAAATAGACGATCATGAGCAGATGTGTGCAATGGCCAAAGACTATTTCAAAGGTGTGTTTTCTGGGGAGTGTTGTGCTGATCTTCCTACATCTGATACGGATCAACCTATTATTACAGCAGAGCAGAATAGGATGTTGATTGCAGAGCTTAATTTCGAGGAATTCATAACTGCGTTAAAGCAGATGCACCCAGAGAAAGTTTCTGGGCCAGATGGGTTCAGTCCTGCGTTTTTCCAGCACTTTTGGGAGTTAGTTGGTAAGGAAATTTTTCAGTGTTGCAAAAAATGGCTAGATGATAATGCTTTTCCTGCTGAGGTAAACAGTACCAATCTGGTTTTGATTCCGAAAAAAGAAAGTGTCGAGAAGCTCACTGATGTAAGGCCAATAGCCCTTTGCAATGTGATGTACATGATCTTGGCGAAGGTTTTAGCTAATCGTCTAAAGTGTGTTCTTCCTGGTATTATTCCGGAGAACCAATCAGCATTTGTGCCTGGTAGAAGCATCACTGACAATGTACTAGTAGCGTTTGAATTGATTCATTTTATATAAAGGAAGAAAGGCTGTCAAGAAGGGGAGGTGACTTTGAAACTCGACATTAGCAAGGCTTATGATCGAGTGAATTGGAACTATCTTTGGCACAGATTAAAAGTTATGGGTTTTAATGAAAAACGGGTGGGTTGGATGAAGCTTTGTGTCACCACAGTACAATACATGGTGTGCATGAATGGATCATATGTTGGTCCAATTAATCCGAGTCGAGGTTTGAGACAGGGAGACCCTCTGTCTCCATATCTATTTTTACTCTGCGTTGAAGGTCTGTCTCATCTGATCAAACAGGCAGCTAGTAACGGGAACATTCATGGCTGCTGTGTTAGTGGTTCTGCTCCTGCGGTTACGCACTTATTATTTGCAGACGATAGCTTGTTGTTGTTAGGTCCTGCGTCCTCTTTTTCATCAGGAGTAAAAGAAGCAGCAGGCTTTGGAAAAGATGATGCAGGTGTTACAACAAATCCTCCAACAATAGATTCAGATACATATTCTTTTGGAATTATAGGTCCATTCTGTAGAACACCCAAATATTTAGAGTTTGCGACATCAAGAAACAACTCCATTTTATTTTTCCACATTGCATAATTGTCCTTGTTAAACATGGGAATCTTAATAATGCTTTTTGATGACATGATGAATTTTTAAGTGAGTTAAAAATTCGAGATAGATTTTTAACGGAATAAAATTAGGATCTTGATTTGTGTATCAATCAATAGGCTCTGATACCAATTGTTAGGTCCAATATGTTTGTAGAAGGGGGGGTTGAATACAAACAGTACTGTTTAATCGAAATTTGTCTGGATAAATTTAATTTATATTTTGACAAATTTGAGCGGAATTAAATGAAACAAAATTCAAGTTGAATATAAAATTATATTAACTTGAGGGGTTTGTTACAAATACAGTACAGAGATTATATCTAGTTAATAAAACCAAATTAGAAAATTCGACATGAATTTTTCTAGATTTGTTAATAAAAATCAAGATATAGATTAGGAGTAAAAACTCGCTAATAGTACAAGAGTATCAAGTAAACAAGTTCTATCGGATCAGATATTAAAAATAAGATGAACTTGATTTTCTATGAATTTTTCTGCTCCTGCAGGTTGTGTTCTTGATGAGAGAGAAGAGAGTAAATTGCCTTTGTTGAATGTAATATTCTTGTCTGTCTGTCTTGTGTCGCCTGTGTCTTCATATATATTGTCTACTGCCTCTTTTTCTTCAATTATAACTGTCAAGACAATAAGCAATACAATCTGTTCTTCTAAGACAATCAATTTTGTACTGCCAAGACAATAGGCAATACAATCGGCAAGACAATCAGGTTCTTCCAAGACAATCGGTAAGACAATCAAATTCTGAGATCTTTGTCTTGCTTTATCAATAATTATCATTCTGTCTGAAGCTTTTTCTTTTTAATCATTATCAAGACAATCTGATTTGAACTGTCAAGACAATCGTCAAGACAATCAAATTAGATTTTTATTCTTCTTTTTTAAAGCTGTTCAGAATAATCATTATCAAGACAATCGGCAAGACAATCAGAGATTGTCTTGCTTTACTGATTTCTTCTTCAAGACAATCGGCAAGACAATCACAGATTGTCTTGCTAGTTCATTTTTTCAGTTTTAAATTAAACTGATTAATAAATAATCATTTTAATTTAAACTTACTTAAATAATAATTATTCAGATTTAATTAATTTAATAATTAATTTAATTAATGAATTAATTCTTGATGAATTAATTTATTAATTAAATTGACTACTTGATTTAAATTAATTAAATGAGAATAATTATATATCCTTGGATTGTCTTAATTCTTTGTTGAGTATTGAATACAGTAAAAGAATACAGAGGGGGGGGGTGAATGGATTCTTGAACTTTTCTTTGTTCTTGAATCTTTACAACAAGATATGTGTTGAGTGTGTGAGATATGTAAGTGCAGATAACAAAGAAAAACACAACACAATATCATTTTAATCTAATATTTTATTAGATAAAGATTTTGCTACAATCTGTGAATACAAATGATAGTATTCTCAGCTTCGGTTTTCTTAGAGAGATATTTCTTGTGATGTATCTTGAAAAACTTATCTGCTAAGGAAGTGAGGCTGTATCCTTATAGACATGGATACACCTACTTACTACAAATAAGGTAGGTAAAACAAACTACTTTCCAGTATGTCTATCTTATTTGAGTAAGAGTCCAAACGGCTACAGATTTGACTTTGCAAAGCCTGTTCAGATCCACTTCTTTAGCTCCTTGTCCCTTTGTCTTATCTCTCCAAGCTTCTTTGTAGGCTTTCCAATGTGCTTTATAGTACATAGTCAAATAAAGCGACTTGGCTTGTTGCAGGTTTCTGACTTGTACAATTCTTCAGTATTTTGTCTCCAAGAATGTATTCGAGAAGTGGCTAAGTGATTGATTCGAGAACTCGAATTGACTTAATCGATAACTCTGAGTTCTCGAATAGTGTTATATTGACATATCAAATCACTTCTCGAATAGCTCTTTTCTCTGGGACTCCTTGAGATATCGAATAGAGCATTTTGACATATCGAATCCCTAAGATGTCGAATAGCTTCTTTAGTCCTTGAGATATCGAATAGAGCATTGACTTGTTGACCCTTAGAGAACTCGAATGATGCTTTGACTTGTTGACTCCATGAGTTCTCGAATAGAGTAATAGACATATCGAATCTCTGAGATATCGAATGAGATATCGAACAGTGTATTCAGAGATATCGAATAGTGTCTTCTGAGATATCGAATCTCTGACTTCTCGAATGCTAGACTTCTCGAATAGACAAATGTACTTCTCGAATTGGTACTTAGGCAAATTCTTCATTCCTTCAAATCCCAACTGTGATTATTTGGCAGTCTTTATCTCCTTGCTTGAGGCATGAACCTTGGAACTTCTTTCAAGCATTATTCTTGACTTTATAAGTACAGTAACACAACTAGAATTTGATGCCTATTACAAGTACAGAACAAATAGAAACTCTACAACTAGAGGTTCCCTCAGTTAAGAGGTCATGTAGGTAATGCATAGCATTACACATACTTAGGCTTGTTATTAGATGTATTCAGGCATGCCTCTGTGACTAACAATCTCCCCCAAATTGTGAGTAAGACCCTTAGTCACAATTTCATGTCTGATAACAAGCCTAACATACATAAAGATAAAAACTTGACAGTACATGTATGAATTTCGATTAGCAATGTGGATAGAACTACAGGATGAGTAATCTTACAGCCTATGATGAAGTACTAGCCATTGTCATTTGTTTCCCTTTCCATAGCCTTGGCTTGCAAATCATCATATGCTTTCTGTCTTCTTTCTTTCTCCTTCCTTGTATTCTCATCCATAGCTTTTATGATTTCTGCCATAGCATCCAATTCTTCAAGCAAAATTGAGTCTTTGAAATCTTCAAGTACTGAATTCAGAATGCTTGTAGGATAGTGGTTGAGTAGATTCATTCTGATGTGGATCTGATTCCCATTTCTCCTCCTATACTTCACCACATAGGGGTTAAACTGAACTCTACACAATCCCTTTGCCCTTAGCTTTTCCGCTTCAATCTCCAGTCTCTCAATTTCTTTCTCCCTTGCTAGCCATTTCTCAAGACACTCTTTTCTGATTTTCTCCTCATGGTCTCTCTTCATCTTCACAAAATCAATTAGCTCCAGCTTCCATACTCTTTCCACCTTATCTTCTGAGCTCAACAATGCAATGATTCTTTCTATGTCATGTAGCTTGCCCCAGTTTTGACATCCTCCTTGTTTGAATTTCTCCTCCCTTCCATCAGTATATTTGATCTCAAGGCAGTTATCAACAATGGCAACATGATAGATTCTTTGAGCTTGTAAGAATTGCAGTTGGTCTTCATCAAAATCTTCATCTAGTGGTTGGAGTTTTAAGCCTGGATAGATTGTCAGAGTCCTTGATTTGGATAGCTTTGGTTTCCTTGCAGCTTGTTTGAATTTGATCCTTTTGACATGGTTACCTGGCAGTAGCATGTGACCTTTGTTTGTGGACCATTGTAGTATTCCATTAGCAGTATGCTTTTTGAAATATACAGATGGTTTCTTGACTTGAATCTTCTTCTCTTCTTGAGGTGGCAAGACAGTTGCAGAAGCCATAGATGTAGATTTTGGTAGGTCACTACTAACAGCATTCACCCTAGACTTAGAGTCTTGTGATGTGGTGAGGTTACTGTCAGCAATGCCTAAGGCTTGCTGTCTTCCACTCTTCCTCTCAGAGACTTTACCTTGGTCATCATCCTTCTTATCCTTGTTGTCTTTCTTCTTCTTCTTATCCTCATCCCCCTTATCACTCCTGTGATGACTTCTCCTCCCATCACTCTTGTCTTCATCTTCATCATCCTTATTTCTCCTTGGCTTGGCCATTTCTGGAATTACACTAGTTGCAATGTATGATCTGAGAATGTGCAGTGCCTCTATCTCTTCAGCAGTACTTGTCCCCTTCTTCTTTTGCAGTAGATCAATAATGGCAATAATGAGTCTGTGATTTCGAGAAGTGAGATCATTGGGAATGACCAATTGTTTAATCTCTTCAACTATGGTGCCAGACTGATAGATGATTGTCCATGGCTTCTTAATCACTTCTGGCAGCCTTGAAGGTTGGCCATTCCTCAAGTCATCATACAGACTCTTATTGTTTTCATTTACATTCCTCTTCTCTATGAGCTCAATCAGCGCATCTATCTCTGAATGTTTCAAGTCTTATAGAGTTTTGTAGGTTAGATGCCAGATTCTGGATTTTGCTACCATCATTACTTCCTTGATCCATGAGCTATCAACTTTTCTAGGTACCACAGTGAAGTAATAGATCTGATCCTTCAAGCTCCTTAGATACAATTGAGTGTCACCAGCCTGTTCTTTTGAGACTTTCAAAAACTCCAAGAATGCATCATCATGATAGACATTTGAGTTTGCAATTTCTTGTAGCTTGGCCTCAGTGACCACCTTCACTTCTACAGGCTTGGAACTTTTAGATATGGAGAGTGAAGGTTTGTCAGATGGCATACTCCCTGCAACCACTGTGGTTGTGATAGATTGCTTTTGACCACTGGAAGTAGTGATGTGCACAGTTGGTAGAGTGACAACTGGCAGAGAAGTAGGAGGCTCATCAACTTTGTCTTTTCCTTTGCCAGACACATGAATTAGAGATTTGGAAGTTCTTTGATGAGCACCTTCAATGATTTTGATGCCCTTTACTGCTGGTGGTTTCTCCCCCTTTGTATTTGAATTCCTTGATGTCCTCTTCTCCCCCTTAGGCTTGTTGTCAGGCACAGAGGCTGTAGGATTGACCTTTGGGGTTGAAGATTCTTCAGGTAGAGGAAGACCCATGTGCTTCATCATTGCAGACAACATTGATTGTTGATGCAGAAGAACATCAGCTGTGGTGGTGGCTTGAGTGTTCAACTGCTCAGTCAGAGTTTGTACCTTGTCTGTAAGATGAGCATTAGACTTAGTGAGAGTAGCTACCTCTTTCTCAAGTGCATCTACCTTACTGAATAATGCAGTAGATTTGAAGCCAGACAGGGATTGTTCTTTAAGTCTCTGCACTTCAAATCTAGACAGCTCATGCACAGGGACCTCAGTGACCAGCTTGTCTCCATATTGATTTGCATAGAGTGTCCTAAGCATGGCATTGGCGTCTGTAGTCTGGTCAGATAGAATTTGAAGTTTGCTTCCTAGACCTGTGACTGTATCTTTGAGTAGAGCTAGACCATTATCCATCTTGGTGCAGGGGTGTTGCAGTGTCTGAGATCTTTGACCACACTGTATAGTTGAGGAAATTCGGCATCAAAGGCCCTCTTTATCTCTTCTACTGAAGTGGCTGTCTTGTCACTCACCTTGTTGACTTCAGTTTTGACTCCCTTGCCAAGATAGTGTGCAGCCTTGAGGAAACCCTTGTAGGAATCATTGACAGCTTCATACACTTCACTAGGGGACAGGGATTTTGCATTTGAACCCAGTGAAGTGATGTATTCCTCTCTAAGATATTGAAGTGCTTCACTGAAAGTTACATCATACTTTCCTTGCATCTAGGCATCTACATTGCCATCTCTCTTAGCATCATCAATGATCTTGGCCTTCTGCATCTCCACATCATCCCTATGGCATAGTAGGATGGCTTCATAATCTGGATTTGAGATGTTGGAGGTGACAAGGTTCTGGGCTATTTTTACAAACTCAGGAATCTGATCCACAACATAGCTTTGGAGAGCTTCAATGGACATTTGTGGTGGAACATACCCTGATCCTGAAGCACTGTCATGTTGCACAGGCTTCAGCCATTGGGACAAAAAGTGAGATCTAGAGCTAGGCAAGCTAGACTCCTCAGTTACAGATGCAACTTCTGTAACCGGATGGAAAGACTCTGCTACTGTTGTCTCCAGAGAAGTGGGATGAGTTACAACAGTAGTTGACACAGGCACAGAGTCTCTAGTTAAAACTAGTGAATCCTCTGTGTTTGTGATGGTGTCATTAGGAGATGCCCCAGCATGCATTCCCTGACCATCTAAATGTGGTACCTGGGTGGCGAGCAAGGTGTCATGCACCAAGTCACTTGAATCCATTGGCTCATCAAGAGAAAAGAATTCTTGATGATCAATGCCTTGCTCCTCAATTGCTTGAGTTGCAGGCTCCAAAGAAATATGAGTGGTAGATTCTGGAAGAGAAGTGTGTTGTAGATTAGATTTTGGCAACTCCCCCTGAGAGATAGAGGGAGTTTCAATTGTGATGTGCTCTCCACTCAGTGTTGTGCCAGCCTTATCACTCCCATGTGCCGACTCTGTACAAATAGGTGCATTGGGGAGGATGCTTGATTCTATAGATGCACCCTGTTGAGAGGATACATCTAGTGAGCCGTTTGCCCCTGATTTTACAACTTCAGTCATTTGGGTGACTGAAGAGGTGGTTTTAGATTTCTTCTTCTTCTTTAGGCTAATGATAGGTGACTCAGTTTCCTCACCTCCTAAACCTAGTTCCACAGCCAAGGCTGCTTCAGTTAAGATATTTAAAGGTTCAGAAGCAACCTGATTTCTCTTCTTTTTACTAACATCACCCTTTTGAGAGGATGATGCAGTTGGCTCTCTGTTTGGTAGAGTGTTTGTCTGAGAGGGTTGGTTAGCAAGCCTTGGGTTAGCATTGTGTTCTTCTTTCTTAGGCTGTGCTAACTGAGACTTAGACTCAAATATTGGCATGTTGTGGGGGTAAGACCTAAACAAACCCTCCATGTGGGGAGTTATTTTAAGCCTTACATCCACATCATTCCTAGTCTCCAAGTTACCAAAAATAAGTTTGGTCATGGACCTAGGATAGCCTATTTTACTTTTATCTAATCCAGGCAATTCAATCAATGAAGAATTTTTAAAATTAAGTACTGAATGAATAAAGCGGGGAAAGAAAATTTCAGTACCTCTCTTGGCTGTGTTCTTACCAAGTCTCCCATATAGCTCTTGTATGATGAGATGTCCAACATCTATCTTTCTCCCATGAGCCAAGGCATAGGCAAGCTACTGCACAGGTGTACTAATTTGATCAAAGCTTGATTTCCTGGCAGTGAATACCTGAAGGAGTGTAGCAAAAACATAGCTCCATTCCTTTCTCAAGTACTTCCTATTCAGCTTTCCAAGTTTAATAGCCTCTGAGTAGTTGATAAATTCAAAGAATTCTTCCAACTAAGCATCTGTGACCAGGGAGTCATATGCCTCTTGCTGCAAATCCAAGGCTTCATTCATGTCTGCGGTAGTGATAGAAATATCCAAGCCTTGAATCTTGCAGTAGACAACATATGAGGTGATAGCATTCTCAAGAGCGATAACCTCCACTGTAGCTGTCCTCCAGAATTGTTCTAATATGTCTATGTACAGGGTTGGGTTGGCTGATAGTGCACCCTTGATGTAAGATTCAGACAACCATCGAACAAGGCACTTGAAATTAGCATTTGGTGCTTCCACATCACTGGTAATTGCGATGAAATTGGTTTGGGATGGTATGGTGAGTTGAGTGTTTGCCATTTGGGTAGAGAAGAGAAGAGAATTAAGGTTGAAGAAGAAATTCGCAGTTAGGGTTTTCAGAGGTTTTAAGAGTTTAGATGCTTGAGAAATCGAACGAAATGAGTTGAACAGTTGTGAAATTGTATATAAGTGAGTGACTTGAGTTGTCGATTAGATATAAGTTTTGTATCGACAAGACAGTCATTCGAGAAGTATAAAACAACTATTCAATAAGTCAAGAAAGGCTTATTCGATATCTCAAGCAGTTTGTAACTCACAGCTGGCAGTTAGTTAACTCAGAAAATAATTCTAAGCTAAATAAAATATGTTTTTATGAGCGAAATGAAATTTTGAATATAAATCCAAAAAGCGATTAAGTGTCAGCGAGAAATCAGCCTTTTCAAATGATTCGATAACTCAAATACAGTATTCGAGAACTATATCATTAGAGAACTAAAATACTCTATTCGAGAACTCAAAGTGTGCTATTCGATTTCTCCAAAAGACACTATTCGAGAACTCAGGAGGGTTCTAGATAGGCCTATTCGAGAACTCGAGCCATGACAAAACAATGAACCATTCGAGAAGTCTGACTTATCGAACTATACTTTTCACTCATAAAATTCAATTTTCACTATCTTTTAAAATTTACCAGAAATATTCACTGAAGAATATTCTACTAAATTAAATAGTGATTCTCTCAAAATTTCACAGAAATTTCAAGCTAAAGATGTATGATTTTCAACATATGCAGCATTGTGGAATATTTATGAATCATAATCCAGCCAATACTTACTTTTAAAATATTGAGCATTTGATAAAGTAAGTATTTACTGCTGCAACAATCTAGTTCATATATTCATTTAGCCAGAATTTGAAGAATTCAGCATTCCAATCTCACTAACCAACCTTGTGAAGGTGGCTTCATCTAATGGCTTAGTGAATATGTCAGCTAGTTGTTTCTCTGTGGGAACATAATGTAACTCAATGGTTCCATTAGTTGCATGCTCCCTTATGAAGTGATATCTGATGTCAATGTGCTTTGTCCTAGAATGATTGACAGGATTGGAAACTATAGAGATTGCACTTGTGTTGTCACACATGATTGGAATTCTTTCCAACACAAGTCCATAATCTCTAAGTTGGTTTCTGATCCAAAGCACTTGAGCACAGCAACTTCCAGCAGCTATGTATTCAGCTTCAGCTGTGGAAGTTGACACAGATTGTTGTTTCTTGCTGTACCAAGAGACCAACTTTTGTCCAAGAAACTGGCAGCTACCTGAGGTGCTTTTCCTATCCACTCTGCATCCAGCATAATCAGCATCAGAATAACCAATCAGATTGAACCCTGTGTCCTTAGGATACCATAATCCCAAGTTTGGTGTGCCCTTCAGATATCTGAAAATCCTCTTTATTGCTATCATATGTGATTCCTTTGGATTTGATTGAAACCTTGCACACAAGCATGTTGCAAACATGATGTCTGGCCTACTAGCAGTGAGGTAGAGTAGAGAACCAACCATGCCTCTGTAGATTGAGATATCTACCTTCTTGCCCTTACCATCTTCATCTAACTTGGTGGTAGTGGCCATGGGTGTCTTTGCAGGTGAGCATTCTTCTAAGTCAAATTTCTTCAATAGATCCTTGATGTATTTGGTTTGACTTATAAAAATGTCATCCTTCCTTTGACTCACTTGCAGCCATAGAAAGAATTTTAATTCTCCCATCATACTCATCTCATATCTGCTTTGCATGAGCTTAGAGAATTTCTCACACAACTTCTCATTTGTAGAGCCAAATATTATATTATCCACATAGATTTGAACTAAGATAATATCATCACCATGTTTCTTGTAAAACAGTGTCTTGTCCAGTGTGCCTCTAGTGAATTGATTCTCCAGTAGAAATTGTGACAATGTGTCATACCATGCCCTAGGAGCTTGCTTAAGTCCATACAATGCTTTAAGCAATCTGTAGACAAAGTGAGGGAATTGTGGATCCTCAAAGCCAGGTGGCTGTTGCACATATACTTCTTCTTCCAACTCCCCATTCAGAAATGCACTCTTGACATCCATTTGATAGACCTTGAAATTAGAATGTGCAGCAAATGCCAAGAAAATTCTGATGGCCTCTAGTCTGGCAACAGGGGCAAAAGTCTCATCATAGTCAATGCCTTCCTGTTGAGAGTATCCTTTTGCAACCAACCTTGCTTTGTTTCTTATGACTACACCATTTTCATCCATCTTATTCCTTAGAACCCATTTTGTTCCAACAATGGTTCTATCCTTTGGTGCAGGCACAAGTTCCCATACTTTGCTTCTTTCAAATTGGTTTAGCTATTCTTGCATAGCAATTATCCAATCAGGATCCAACAATGCATCTTCAAGTTTCTTAGGATCAACTTGGGATAGAAAGCAACCATAGAGACATTCATTTAGAGTTGCTCTCCTTGTCCTCACTCCTGTATTTGGATCTCCAATTATCTGATCTGCAGTATGTGATCTATCCCATTTCCTTGTATGTTCAGATTGATTTCTCAGCCTTGATGTTGCCTCATCATCCAGATCATGATCATTTACATTTCCTCCCCCTGTGAAGTTTCCACTAATCACAGGTGTGTCATGGATTCTTTTTTCTTCATTGTTGGTTGACACAGGTTCTTCATTCACTTGAGTTTGTTGGATTGTGGGCTCAACTTCAGTTTCAATCTCCTCATCAGAATCATCTAGATTATCAAACTTCAAAGGATCTTTATCTTCATCATTGGCTTCTTCTAATCCAGGTAGTTTGCTGTCATCAAATGTCACATCTGTGCTTTCCATAACTTTCTTTTGAGTGATGACATAAACTTTGTATGCAATTCTTTCCATAGAGTAGCCAAGAAAAATTCCTTCAAATGCTTTTGCATCAAACTTTCCAACATATTCTGAGTTGTCTTTTAACACAAAGCATTTGCTTCCAAAAGTATGAAAATACTTTAGAGTGGGCTTCTTTCCAGTCATCAAGTTGTACGGTGTCTTTCCAGTGTTTTTGTTGATGAGGGTTCTATTTTGGATATAGCATGCAGTGCTCACAGCCTCAGCCCAAAAACATGTAGGCATCTTTGCATCAAGTAACATTGTTCTAGCAGCCTCAATCAGAGTTCTATTCTTTCTCTCAACAACTCCATTTTGTTGTGGAGTCCTTGGAGCTGAGAATTGTTGAGAAATACCATTTTCTTTGCAGAATGCTTCAAGCATGGCATTTCTGAACTCTGTTCCATTATCACTTCTTAATGCAATCACACTTGCATTGTTGGCCTTTGCTTCCTTGTCAATTTTCTTTATATGCTCAATGATTACTTGGGGAGCCTCATCCTTTGATGCCAGAAATTCTACCCATGTATACCTTATGAAATCATCAACCATCACCAGAGCATACTTTTTCCTTCCTAGTGACATAATATTGACAGGCCCAAACAAGTCCATATGAATTAGTTGTAGGGGCTTGGTTATTGATGTCACTGTCTTTGACTTGTGGCTTGATCTTTTCATTTTTCCCTTTTGACAAGCCTCACACACTCCTTCTTGACAGAATTCAAGTGTGGGCATGCCTCTCACTAACTCTCTTTTGACTAGAGAATTAATGCCTTTGAAGTTCAAGTATGATAGCTTCTTATGCCACAGCCAACTATCTTCATTTGATGCTTTTGAGTAAAAGCAACAAATTTTGTCCTTGTTTGCAGAGTTCATATTGGCTACAAACAGGCTTCCTTTCCTTACTCCAGATAGAGAAAAGTCACTAGTCTTCTTGTGGGTGATCAAACATTCATCTTTGTCAAAATTCACTTTGAAGCCTCTGTCAGTAAATTGACCAACACTCAGTAGATTGTGCTTGAGTCCCTTGACCAGTGCTACATTTTCAATGATGACATTTCCAATTTCCAACTTGCCATATCCCAGTGTGTTGCCAATGCTGTCATCTCCAAAAGCAACCATTGGACCAGCCTTCTCCTCATACTGTGATAGCAGGGCCATATCACCAGTCATATGGTTTGAGCATCCACTGTCCAAAATCCACATGACCTTTCTTTCACTTTCTTTGCCCTGCAAACACAAAGGTATTACTTCTCCTTTGGTACCCAAACAAGTTTGGGTCCATGTGGCTTAGCAACAGTTTTATCATAAACAGCATGCTTAACAATTTTCTTGATGTTAGTCTTCTTGTCACTGTTAGAAGTCTTAGAATCAGGGTTCTTAGACTTAGGTGACAGAGGCACCTTCCTAACTTTAGGAGGACTTGAAGACTTTGTTCTTGTGTAGTGTGTGTGAACATTGTGACTGATGCAACCTTCCATGAGTTGTCTTCTCAAATTAAAGCAACTAGCCATTACATTCATGTTACATGGCATACAATCAAATTTATCACAGAAAGGAGAGTCTCTATGTATTAAAGGCACAGAGCAATCATAGAATGGTTTAGCAACACTACCAGATGGTTTCTTGCATGCATAAGTTAAATGATTAGTGCTAAAACAATTTTGACAAACTTTCCTAGGGGCATTTGGCACATAAGCATAATTGTTGTCCTTGTTAATCCCTAATTTGCCATTCCTGTTTTGTTTCTTTTTAGCCACTTTCTTCTCAAACTCATTATTCCCAGCTGAAACAAACTTCACAAATTTTTTAAGTCTAGGTCTACCTCCTATTGACTCCTTGGCTTTGGTTTTGACATTCTCACTCTTAGAGGATGCTTGTTGTTCATTTGTTTGTGCTTTATCTTCATCATCCAACATTTGCTTAATGAGTAAGGCATCCTCATAGCAGCCTTAGGTCTAGCTAGATTTTTCTCATGGTAGGACTGCAATAGACTAGAGGAATTCTTGAATGTTTTCAATTTAAATTCATTTTCAGCTAGTTCATCCCTAAGAGCTTTATCAACTTGACTAGCACATAGAACCTTATTCTTTAGATATTCGATTTCTTGTTTAAGGTTTTCTACTTGCATAACAGTTAGCTCTAGTTCCTCATTTCTCTTGTTCAACATTTCATTCTTAGTAGACAGTTTAGCAATCTCTTCATTAGCAGCAGTCATACTAGTATGAATATTAAACATCTCAACAGATAGTTGTTCAACCATAGATTTGTATTCAGAAACAGACATGTCTATAGTAGTGAGGGATGGTACCTGAGAGTCTGATTCAGATGGTTCTTCCTTGGAGTTGGCCATCAAGGCATAGTTGCAGAATTCTTGTTCTTCTCCATCACTATCAGAATCATCCCAACACTTCCCTTCAGCTATGTAGGCCTTACCTGGTGTATGCTTCTTTAGCAGAGCCTCATACTTAGCTTCAAGCTCAAGAAACTCCTTATCCTTCTTCTTAGGCTTCTTGCATTCACTGGCAAAATGCCCTAGGTCATTGCATCTATAACATCTCACAGATGACCTATCCACATAGCTGGTTTTGAATTTGTTTTTGTTTGCTTTCACAGGTGCCTTGCTCTTGTTGAATGAATGATTTTGAGATCTAGACTTGAAGGGCTGATTCCTCTTAAATCTGATGTTTGGGAATTTTCTAGCCATAAAGGCATATGAAGTGTTTTCCATGGCATCCAACTCTTCAAGAGTATAGAACTCATCTTCTTCCTTTTCATCAATAGGTTCAGTCACTTCTTCTTCAGTCTCTTCATCATCTACTATCTCTTCTATTCTCAGTTGACTTGTAGATGCTTCCAGGTCTTGAACGGATTTGTTGACAATCAAGGCACATGATGTGTTTATCATTCTGCCTTGGTTGGCTTGGATAGCCCTCTTCTGAAGCAACTCAAGCTCATGAGCTTTTAAAACCCCATAGAGCACATCATATGTGACTTTGTTCAAATCTCTTTCTCTTAGAGATATGACCCTTTGCTCTAGATGGTTTGGTGCAGATAGTAGAAACTTCATGTTTAATTCCTTACTGCTGTAAACCTTCCCATTCATTTGAAGCTCAGTCACCATCTTTTGAAATCTCTCAAACATATCAGTAATACTTTCTTTGGACTGTGCCATGAAAGCTTCATACTGTGTGACCAGTATCTGTTTCTTATTTTCTCTTACCTCCTCTGTCCCTTCACATAACACCTCGATGTGGTTCCACATGTCCTTGGCTGATGTGCATGATGCTATATTGGCAAACATCGACATATCCATGGAGTCTATGATCAGCAGCATGAGATGACTGTCTAGGGCAACCTTTTCCTTCTCTGAGTCCGTCCATTTGGATGGCTCTTTTGCAACATATGATCTAGGAACAACTATTGTGCCCACTGTGGATTCAGCAATTTCTTGTTGTGGTACAAATGGACCATTCTTGAGGATGTCAGGGTAGAGAGGATTGGCAGCTTTGATGAACAACAACATTTTTATTTTCCAGAGGTTGTAATTCACTTTGTCGAACTTAGGGACCTTCACCGTACCTGTAGTCTTTGGTGTATTCGAACTCATGATCGTTTTCTGTTTAGATTAAACAGCCTGCTCTGATACCACTTGTTGAGTATTGAATACAGTAAAAGAATACAGAGGGGGGGTGAATGGATTCTTGAACTTTTCTTTGTTCTTGAATCTTTGCAACAAGATATGTGTTGAGTGTGTGAGATATGTAAGTGCAGATAACAAAGACAAACACAACACAATATCACTTTAATCTAATATTTTATTAGATAAAGATTTTGCTACAATCTGTGAATACAAATGATAGTATTCTCAGCTTCGGTTTTCTTAGAGAGATATTTCTTGTGATGTATTGTTAGGACCAAACTCAACACGCAAGTGCACGTGATCTCAAGTAATACAGATAGCAAATAAGATTCGTTCCTACAGGGACTCGTTGTATTGTCTAGTTAATTCACTCACCGATGTATGATTATGATTCGATGCTACGACAGATTAACAATTGGATTTTTGTTTATCACTACAATTACTCTAAGATTTATAACTAATTATCAACTACTTGAACTAAGAATTATGTCGAATTACTTATGCAAATAAAACATGGGATTTTAACTTCATTATACAATCCATCTATAGTCTCCAATTCTCTAGCCTTTTCATGTGATTTATTAATACCTGATCGAACACACAAAATTGATATAAGCCAACCTTCGTTGCACAGATACCATCCTAAATAATATCCACAATAAAGATAGAAATCACTTAGTCTCCCAACTATGCTTAATCCCTATATGTCTATAAAGATTGGAACATAATGGTTGAAGTACAAGCATTCAATTGATCACATAGTCGTCATAAAACGGTTAGAGTTACGACACTAATTATGAATGATATTCTCACGCATAAACCTATGCTAGCATGGCAAGTTCTAAACCATTATATCCACTTTCGCTTCAATAAAAATTAACACACAATTACAGGAGTTAGCTAATCTCCTATAACGAATTAAATCAACCATGATAGGATATCACATCAATCACACTATAGGCATCGAGAAGATTTAACAAATAGATTTCATGAATAAATCCGCTAAAACCCCATGACAACGAATTAGTTCATAATCAAACTAATCGTCACCATGGGTTCCAATGTAAACATGATAGAAGAAAACGAATAATAACTGAGATAAATATTAAGAGTTCTAAAGAATACAACCAAACCAAGCATCCACAAACTAGAAAGAATACAAGAATAAATTGAAATCTATCATCTTCCTCCTTCTGTTAATAGTATTTTTGTTGTTCGTTCGCAGGGAAGGACTGAATGTAATATCAAGTTCAAGTATCCTATCTCTCACAATTTAGAAGTGTAGAAGAATGTTTGGTTTGTTTATAAACTAAATTAAACTAATTATAAATCGAAAATAAAATATATGAGGAAAATAATCCAAGAACTGGGGTTCTTCACTTGGTTTCAATGCACATTCAATATATATGTGACATCTACGTTCTTACTCTGCTGAAAACAATTCTTCTAAGGTTATAATTTTCTCTTCCAAGATACAATATAGTGTCTACAACTACACCTTAATTGTCACTTCCGTGATACAATCAAAGTACAATCATAAACTATTACGCACCAAGAATTATAAGTCTCACAACTCTCCTATTAATCTTCCAATCAAATATTCGAGTAATGTCTGTTAAATCCTGTACTAAAATTGTAACTTCTCTTCCAAGTTATTACAATCCCTAAAATCCAATCAAAGGTTCATGACTCCCCTAATTGTGTTAAGCCCTCAATAACAGATCAGCAAAGCAAGAAAATCACAGATAATTAAACAGGCATGAATACCAAGGAATACTACCCAATTCTCAGATTAGAGAATTAGTTACACATGATTAAATTAACAAAACAAGAATTAATAGAAAAAATCATAATTAGAATAATATAGAAAAGAAACCTTTTAACTTCAATCTTCAAAGAAAATAATGGTTCTCCAGAAAAAATCCTAAAAACTGCGTACAAATTGTATCTCTCTAACAATGAACCCCTTTTTTCCCATCCCTAGATGTGTTTATATAGAGATACTCCTAATCTTGCCCAACAAGCAATTACCTTATATTACAATTAGAATTTAAAGAAGGTACCAAAACTGCCCAGAATACAATTAGAATTAGAAAAAGGGCAAAACAGTAAATTCATGGCCTTCTTTTATAAGAAAACGTGCGCGACTTTAATCATCACATTCCTTGCATGTGCTTTCTATCCCAGGTTGTAGAAAATCTCTCAAGCTTCGCGTGGGCAGTAAGATCGCTGAAAACGGACTTCTAGAACTCCAGATATGGCCAAAACTGTATAAGCTGCGCAGCCTTCCCGGAAAATCCGAATTTTAATCAAATAAATCTCCAAAAACAATAGAAGCATCAACTTTAATCAACATTCTCGTAAATCTGCACAACTAAGCAAAACACATCAAAACTACAACATCTTGAGTCCAAAACAATCAATTTAAGCCGAACTGAGGCATTCCAAGTGGATATAAAATCCACTTATCACCTTCTTCGCGCTTCAAAAACTTCGTAGATAAAATACGTGGTCAGACCTCTATTCTAGGGTATTTCTTTCTTTAAATAGGCCTCCAGGTGCAAGAAATTCGTAATGAATTTTTATTTTGACTTAAACTCGAAAAATCAGCAAATCATAATTTAACAGGAATTTTCGTCAGACCATACGGCGCTGCCTCGCCACTTCTGTGTAGGAAAACGGTGCTGCCGCGCCACAGAATTGCGTCCTCCACCCAGCGCTGCCGCGCCATCCACAAGCTCTAACACGGCGCTGCCGCGCCGTGCCTTCTGTCCAGCAAAATTGAATTTTCCTTTTCTTCGTTATAACTCCGATTTGTGCTCCGATTGCTCCGCTTCATTCCTTTAACACCTGTGATTGATATTCCTGCACAATACCCTTAAAAGAGATAAAAAATACCACAACTACTTATCTGCTAGGAAACGTTTTAAGTGAATAAAATACCCACTCATCATGTATCTTGAAAAACTTATCTGCTAAGGAAGTGAGGCTGTACCCTTATAGACATGGATACACTTACTTACTACAAATAAGGTAGGTAAAACAAACTACTTTCCAGTATGTCTATCTTATTTGAGTAAGAGTCCAAACGGCTACAGATTTGACTTTGCAAAGCCTGTTCAGATCCACTTCTTTAGCTCCTTGTCCCTTTGTCTTATCTCTCCAAGCTTCTTTGTAGGCTTTCCAATGTGCTTTATAGTACATAGTCAAATAAAGCGACTTGGCTTGTTGCAGGTTTCTGACTTGTACAATTCTTCAGTATTTTGTCTCCAAGAATGTATTCGAGAAGTGGCTAAGTGATTTATTCGAGAACTCGAATTGACTTAATCGATAACTCTGAGTTCTCGAATAGTGTTATATTGACATATCAAATCACTTCTCGAATAGCTCTTTTCTCTGGGACTCCTTGAGATATCGAATAGAGCATTTTGACATATCGAATCCCTGAGATGTCGAATAGCTTCTTTAGTCCTTGAGATATCGAATAGAGCATTGACTTGTTGACCCTTAGAGAACTCGAATGATGCTTTGACTTGTTGACTCCATGAGTTCTCGAATAGAGTAATAGACATATCGAATCTCTGAGATATCGAATGAGATATCGAACAGTGTATTCAGAGATATCGAATAGTGTCTTCTGAGATATCGAATCTCTGACTTCTCGAATGCTAGACTTCTCGAATAGACAAATGTACTTCTCGAATTGGTACTTAGGCAAATTCTTCATTCCTTCAAATCCCAACTGTGATTATTTGGTAGTCTTTATCTCCTTGTTTGAGGCATGAGCCTTGGAACTTCTTTCAAGCATTATTCTTGACTTTATAAGTACAGTAACACAACTAGAATTTGATGCCTATTACAAGTACAGAACAAATAGAAACTCTACAACTAGAGGTTCCCTCAGTTAAGAGGTCATGTAGGTAATGCATAGCATTACACATACTTAGGCTTGTTATTAGATGTATTCAGGCATGCCTCTGTGACTAACACTTTTCTGAATCACTGAAAGTAATAAAGGAATACCACTGAATATTTTGTTGACGTTCCATGCACGGTCTGGTTCATGAACGACTAACTTCAATGACTATCCTTTAATTTTCACATTAAAAATGTGATTCATTTTTCTTCTCATCTCTTTCTCCTTCTTGTACTCCACTGTATTCTGTCTGAACCTGTCACTCTAGAAATCTCTGTCTTAGAAATAAATCCACTTCTTTGATGCTATACTGAGGCTTGATCAGCAATCTGAGCTTCTTCCAGTGTAAAACTGATAAGTGGATTTTATATCCACTTGGATCGCTTAATTTCGGCTTAAATTGATTGTCTTGGGCTCAAGTTGTTGTAGATTTGATGTGTTTTGCTTAGTTGTGCAGGATTACGAGAATGTTGACTAAGGTGGATGCTTTTATAATTTTTTGGGAATTAATTGATTAAAATTCGGATTTTCGAGAAGGGTTGCACAGTTTACACTGTTTTGGCCATATCTTGAGTTCTAGAAGTCCGTTTTAGGCCCGTAAGCAGTCCACGCGAAGATAACGAGATTTTCTATTATTCTAAGATAGTCCAGAAGCCCAATTACGTGGGGAGCGTTCCAGAAAATCTGAAGAAAAGGCAGTCTCGAGATTTCCTTACAAAACAGAATCAAATTAGGAAACGTATCTTGCAGAAATTCTATTATAATTCTGTTTTAGTATTTTCTTGCTGGGCAAGACTTGTAGTGCCTATATAAACACATCATACCTTGTAATTTGTATCAGATTATTATTATTGTAACGTAAAACTGCAAGAGAGAAAAGTGGAGAAGGATTCAAGCTCGGTGACAAGCAAAGATCTAGATCTACTTCATCTTCTGTATACTTTGGATATAGATTTGTTTTCTCAACTCTTGTTTTTATTAATATTATTGTTTCTTTCTTTCATATCTTGTTAATTATTATGTTTTCATCAAATCCCATGACGATGAATAGTTCAATTATGGGCTAAACGTTGTCATGGGATTCTAACGGAGTTATTTATGGAACTTAGTATCTTGATGCTATAAAGATCTGTGTGCGATGTGAAATTGATATCCTCGTATGGTTAATCTTAATGCTTTTAGATGCGTAGCTAACATCTAAATTGAATTGTTAATCTCTTGTGAAGTGAAAGTGGATCTTGAGATTTAGAACTTGCCATGCTAGCATAGGTTCATAATTGATTGTCAATATGATTTGTGGTGTGAGATGAAAATACTTATACTACCCTATGTGATCTTAATGGATAACCTGTTCTTCAACCGTTATGTTTTCAAATTCTATAGACATATAGGGTCTAAGCATAATTGGTGTCTATTCATCTTCTATCTCTTCTGTGGATGTATGTTTAGTTTGGTATGCGTATGCTGACAGGTAGCGTATACTAGTTTCGTGTTATCCGATCAGATATCAAAATCATTGCATATAGAGATTAAAGGCGTCAGATCTAAGGGAAGTATTTAATGAAGTTGGGATCCCATGTTTATTCTCATATTAGTAATTCGAATTCAATTTCATTAGTTAATTTAATTTTTAGTTTAAAATTTGCATCCTAGTTTAATTTAGTTAATCAAAACCAAAATTGTTATTTGTCTTAGCAGTGGATTAAAAC
This sequence comes from Saposhnikovia divaricata, assembly GCA_036435485.1. Classification (NCBI taxonomy): domain Eukaryota; kingdom Viridiplantae; phylum Streptophyta; class Magnoliopsida; order Apiales; family Apiaceae; genus Saposhnikovia; species Saposhnikovia divaricata. Next base: position 55,833,318 of record CM071598.1, read on the forward strand.
TAAACATTGTTGCATAGGCATATTTACTGATTGAAACTTAACCAGATCTCTGCGGAACGAACTTTAATTATATTACTTGTGATTACGTGCGCTTGCGTAATTTTGTGCTACCAAGTTTTTGGCGCCGCTGCCGGGGATCATCGGTGTTTTGTTTAGTTTATGTGCTTGTCATCAGTGGTCGTTAGCGTTCACTGACTCGGATTTCTTACTTAGTTGTTTGTTTCGTGGTGTTTCAGGTACTTGAACGTGTATGCGAACACGTTTGCAGGCTCGTAAGGAAAAACTGGCAGAAGACGGTCTTGTAGTAGATAATCAGAAAGAGGAATTTGAAACTACTGTAGAGATGGCAGACTTACCAGCAGCAGTTAAGGCTTTGAAGGACTATTCGCAGCCGAAGATTACTGACATACAATCTAGTATTGTCAGGCCAGCTATTGCAGCGAATAACTTTGAGATCAAGCCGAGCACAATTCAGATGGTGCAGAATTCGGTTCAGTTTGGGGGTGCTTCGACAGAGGATCCTAATATGCACATCAGGGACTTTATCGAGATCTGTGACACTTTCAAATTTAATGGTGTGTCGGATGATGCTATCAAGTTGAGGCTTTTCCCATTCTCCTTAAGGGATAAGGCTAAGGGCTGGTTACACTCTCTACCAGCTGGTTCCATTACTACATGGGATGATCTTGCTCAGAAGTTTCTTACTAAATTCTTCCCTATGGCGAAAACTGCAGCAATAAGGAACCAGTTAACTCAATTTCAACAGCAATCTGGCGAATCTTTGTGTGAAGCTTGGGAACGTTATAAGGAGATGCTACGAAGGTGCCCTCATCATGGCATGCCTGATTGGATGGTTATTAATGGTTTCTACAATGGGTTGGGAGCACAGTCTAGGCCGTTGCTAGATGTAGCATCTGGTGGTGCTCTATGGGCGAAGAGCTATGAGGAAGCATATGATCTTATTGAGATGATGGCTGCTAACGAATATCAAAATCCAACACAGAGGCTTTCTCAAGGTAAGGTAGCAGGTGTTCTTGAAGTTGACACAGCTTCAGCTATTGCAGCTCAGTTGAAGGCTCTTTCGATGAAGGTGGATTCTCTTGCTAATTATGGAGTTCAGCAGGTTTCTAGTGTTTGTGAGTTATGTGCGGGCGCACATGAGACGAATCAGTGTGCTATATCTTCTGAATCAGCACAGTTCGTAAGTAATTTTCAGAGACCTGCTGCACCAGTACCAGCCACCTATCATCCAAGCAACAGGAATCATCCTAATTTCAGCTGGAGCAACAACCAAGGTGCTCAACAACCTCAGCAACCCTATCAGCAGTTTCAGGGGCAGCAAGCAAGGCCATTCAATCAAGGTTATCAGCAGCAGTATGCTCCAAAGCAATCATATCAACCTCCGGGATTTCAGCAGCAACAGCCCCAGGCTCATGCGGGGCAATCTTCTAATGAAAAATCAGATGATGTGTGGATAGCGTTAAAGAACCTACAAGCTGGTCAGAAACTCTTGGAAACTCAGATGGGACAGATTGCAAGTGCCTTACTTAGTAGGCCTCAAGGAACTCTTCCCAGTGATACGGAAGCAAATCCAGGTAGGAGGGATAGCAAGGAACAGGTGAAGGCTGTGACTTTGAGATCGGGAAAAGTTATAGCAGGCCCTAAATCAGCAGTAGAAGAAGATGAAGATATTCAGAATCAGCAGGGTGAAAAATCTGCAGTGCCCGAAATTGCTCAATCTGATTTGGGGGCTGATCAGCAAGGTGGTGAAGTAGAGAAAAGCAAGGAACCTGTTGAAAATTCTGTGGAGAAGTCGACGAACAACACTCAGATTTATCCTCCTCCTCCTTATCCTAGGAGACTCCAGAAGCAGCAGTTGGATAAGAAATTTGCAAAGTTCTTAGAGGTGTTCAAGAAGTTGCAGATTAACATTCCCTTTGCCGAAGCTCTTGAACAGATGCCGAGCTATGCCAAGTTCATGAAGGGAATTCTATCTCGTAAGATGAAGCTCGAGGAATTAGAGACCGTTGCTCTAACGGAAGAGTGCAGTGCTGTGCTGCAACAGAAATTGCCTCCAAAACTAAAGGATCCTGGTAGCTTTACTATTCCATGCACTATTGGTAATTTGTCTTTTGCGAAGTGCTTGTGTGACTTGGGAGCTAGCATCAATCTCATGCCCCTGTTAGTCTATATGCAACTTGGTCTACCGGAACCAAAGCCTACCAACATCTCCTTGCAGTTGGCTGATCGTTCAGTTACATATCCTAGAGGCATAGTGGAGGATGTGTTGGTGAAAGTTGACAAACTCATATTTCCTGCTGATTTTGTTATCTTGGATTTCGAGGAAGATAAGAAGATTCCCATAATCTTGGGAAGACCATTCTTGGCTACGGGAAAGACTTTGATTGATGTGCAGAAAGGGGAGCTCACCATGAGGGTGCAAGACCAGAATGTCACTTTCAATGTTTTTAATGCAATGAAACTTCCCTCAGAGGAAGAAGAATGTCTGAAGGTGGATTGGGTTGATTCTGCAGTTACTATGGAAATGGAGAAGTTGCTTAAGTCAGACTCTTTAGAAAAAGTTTTAGTTGGTGACTCTGATTTTGAAGATGAGGAATTAGCCGAGCAACTTCAGCAGCTAAATTCAGCCCCTTGGAAAAGGAGATTTGATTTGCCTTTTGAATCTCTTGGGGTAGGTGAACGTAAAAATTCGGAGGGGCGCCTGAAACCATCTATTGAGGAAGCTCCCACACTTGAACTCAAACCACTTCCGGAACACTTACGGTATGTTTTTCTTGGTGATGCATCTACATTACCTGTTATTATTGCCTCTAACTTGTCAGCTAGTGCGGAAGAAAAGCTTTTGCGAATTTTGAGGGAATTCAAGTCAGCAATTGGTTGGACTATAGCAGATATCAAGGGAATCAGCCCTTCTTATTGCATGCATAAAATTCTGCTAGAGGAGGGAGCTAAGCCTACTGTTGAGCATCAGCGGAGACTTAATCCGATTATGAAAGAGGTGGTGAAGAAGGAAATTCTAAAGTGGCTTGATGCGGGTATTATCTATCCTATCTCAGACAGTTCTTGGGTGAGCCCGGTTCAATGTGTGCCAAAGAAAGGAGGCATGACAGTTGTAGCTAATGAAAAGAATGAACTCATCCCTACTCGAACAGTCACGGGGTGGAGAGTTTGCATGGATTATAGGAAGCTCAACAAAGCCACGAGAAAAGATCACTTTCCTCTGCCATTCGTTGATCAGATGCTAGACAGGTTGGCGGGACATGAGTATTATTGCCTCCTTGATGGTTATTCAGGCTACAATCAGATTTGTATTGCTCCGGAAGATCAAGAGAAGACCACATTCACATGCCCTTTTGGTACCTTTGCTTTCCGACGGGTTTCTTTCGGACTTTGTGGTGCTCCCGCCACTTTTCAAAGGTGCATGATGGCTATTTTCTCAGACATGATTGGCTCGAATGTGGAGGTTTTTATGGATGACTTCTCAGTTTTTGGTACTTCATATGACGAGTGCTTGCATAATCTTGGCTTGGTTTTGAAACGTTGTGTGGAGACTAACCTGGTGCTTAATTGGGAGAAGTGTCACTTCATGGTGCGAGAGGGAATTATTCTTGGGCACAAGGTATCTGGTAGAGGACTTGAGGTGGATAGGGCTAAGGTGGAAACAATCGAAAATCTTCCTCCACCTATCTCTGTAAAAGGAATTCGCAGTTTTCTTGGTCATGCGGGTTTCTATCGGCGATTCATCAAAGACTTCTCAAAAATTTCTAAACCCTTGTGCAATCTCTTGGAGAAGGATGTTCCTTTCAAGTTTGATGATGAGTGTCTTGCAGCTTTTGAGCTCTTGAAGAAGAAGTTGACTACTACACCAGTCATTACCGCACCTAATTGGGAGGAGCCGTTTGAACTTATGTGTGATGCTAGTGACTATGCTGTTGGAGCTGTGCTTGGTCAAAGGAAGGAGAGAATTTTTCATGTGGTTTACTATGCTAGTAAAACCCTCAATGATGCACAACTGAACTACACTACTACGGAGAAGGAGTTGCTAGCAGTGGTCTATGGTTTCGAGAAATTCAGGTCTTATCTGCTTGGTACGAAGGTGATTGTGTATACTGATCATGCTGCAATTCGATATCTTATGACGAAGAAGGATTCCAAGCCTAGATTGATTCGTTGGGTGCTTCTTTTGCAAGAATTTGATGTGGAAATCAAGGATAGGAAAGGCACGGAAAATCAAGTAGCGGATCATCTCTCACGCTTAGAGGACCACGGTAAGGAATTGCATAACAAATCTCTTATTAATGAATCTTTTCCAGATGAGCAGCTGTTTGCAGTGCAAGATCTACGTTTGTTTCATGTAGGACATTCTGTTATTTTTGTTCGTATATCATGTGAGTTCATTTTAGTTGCATTTTCATGGTATGCATTTTTCATGATCCCTTAGAACGAGCTAATTCTGATTGGTATGTAGGTGTCTAATTGAGTGTGGTAATGATGAGTAGAGGGTTGATTTATAGTTTCTATGAAATTAACTTGCATGCTTCAGAAACAAAACTAATTACACAGTCTCATTGGGTGCTTTGGGGCTAGGTTAGGGTCATGCTTGTTTGGATGTTTTGAGATTTAATCACTTGTTTATATTTAGAATTTTCGTTATTCCCTTGATGGCATAGGATCACTAAAGTCTAAGTTTGGGGGAAAATAGGGATTTCATGCTAGTTGTAAATATTTGTCAATAATGGCTAGATGTCAAATGGCTAGTAGCCGGCTCATATTTATATGAGTAGTCTAGGGTTGGAATTGAGAATTCTCATTCCAGATTGCATAGAGAAAAAAAAGAAAAAAAATTAGAAAAAAGAAAAAGAAAAAAAGAAAGAGTCAAAAGTGTCAATTGTTTAATGCAAAATTAACCAGGGTGAGCTCTTTAATACTCGAGCTATTAAGTTCGCGGGGACTTTGTGCCTAGTGACCTAAGGCTTTTATAGTTTGGGATCCACTAACCTAACGCTCGCTATAGGGGTATTATTGTATAAGCCTTTCGGGGTCTCATCCATTGCACGGTTAAATAAGCATGATTGTATATATGTGTCGTAGTGGTAGTAATAAAGCATGAATTTCTGTCTACCTTGAATAAGGATGGAGGTGTTCCTAGGTTATGAAGTGTCTACAGTCTATTCTATTTATAAACCTGTGATTGTCTTGGCGAAGAATATGTATGATTTTTGACCTAGTGTTGGGAGTATTTCTGATGAGCATCGCACACACGCACGTTTCTGTTAATGTATTGTTAGTATACGGGACTTAGTCGAGCTCTATTTGGATTTAGTTGCATTCTTTGAGGTATTTGCTTGCTAGTTGGTTTTGGTTAGTTTAAAGGGGATCGTTGCATTTTCATATTAGTTGCATTCATGCATTGCATTGTTTTTGCATTGTTTAGTTAGATGGATTTTGTGGGTACATTCGCTATAGGCCCTCACGAGACCTTACTCGTCCACTAGGGCTGCCTAGGGGTTTAAAGGGCTTGTTGCATATGCCAAATGCAACCGTGATCACCTACGGAAGTGGTACTAATTAGTTAGTTGTAATTGTTTATGCTTGAGGACAAGCATCGGTTTAAGTTTGGGGGTGTGATAAGTGGATTTATATCCACTTGGAGCGTTCCATATCGGCTTAAATTGATTGTCTTGGGCTCAAGTTTGTTGTAGTTTTGATGTGTTTTGCTTAGTTGTGCAGATTTACGAGAATGTTGATTAAGGTGGATGCTTCTATCGTTTTTGGAGAATTAATTGATTGAAATTCGGATTTCTGAGACGGTTGCGCAGTCTACACTGTTTTGGACATATTTGGAGTTCTAGAAGTCCGTTTTCAGCGATCTTACTGCCCACGCGAAGCTTGGGAGATTTTCTACAATATGGGACAGGTGTTGCACGGGCAGGTTGCGCGTGGTTGGCGCAGGCTGCGCGACAAACAGACTGCTGGGCGCAGGTTGCGCGCGGAAAATCTTGAAAATTACTGTTTTGGCCATATCTTGAGTTCTACAAGTCCGTTTTAGGCCCGTAAGCAGTCCACGCGAAGCTAACGAGATTCTCTATCATTCTAAGGTGGTACAGAGGTCCAATTATGATTGGAACGTTCCAGAAATACTTAAGAAAAGTCAGCTACGAATTTTCCTTCAAAACCGAATCAGTTTAGGAAACGTATTATGTGCCGAGCTGCAGAAATTCAACTTTGACAAGGAAAGTGCTATAATTCCTACTTCTAATAAGTATGGTAATTTCTCTGGGCGGCTAGAACATTCCAGAATCAGATCTATACATGGAATTTGCAATTCTATTCTCATTCAAGAACGGAAATTGCCAATCTTCTATTCCAACTCTGAAACGGCAATTGCTTGGTGGGAAAGACTTCTAGAGCCTATATAAACACATCCAACCCTTGTAATTTGTATCATTAGGAGAGAACCATTACATATCAATTACTTAGATTTATTTGTATCTTTTCATACTTTGTTTTTATCATGGTTTCATCAGATCCCATGATGACGAGAGGTTCGATTATGAACTAATCGTTGTCATGGGATTCTAACGGATTTATTTATGGAGCTTTAGTATCTTGATTGCTTTAAAGATCTGTGTGTGATGTATATCTGATATCCTCGTATGGTTGTGCTTAATTGCTAGATGCGTAGCTAACATCTAATTTGTTAATCTCTTGTGAAGTGAAAGTGGATCTTGAGATTTAGAACTTGCCATGCTAGCATAGGTTCATGATTGTTTATCAACATGATTCGTAGTATGAGATGAAAATACTTATATTGCCCTGTGTGATCTTAATGGATAACTTGTTCTTCAACCGTTATGTTTTCAAATTCTATAGATATATAGGGTCTAAGCATAATTGGTGTCTATTCATCTTCTATCTCTTTTGTGGATGTATGTTTAGTTTGGTATACGTATACTGAGAGGTAGCGTGTACTTGTTTCGTGTTATCCGATCAGATATCATAACTATTGCATATAGTGATTAAAGGCGTCAGATCTAAGTGAAGTATTTAATGAAGTTAGGATCCCATGTTTTCTCTTGCAGAAGTAATTCGATTCCAATTCTTGTTAGTTAGTTAATTCTTAGTTGTTAATTTACTTCTTAGTTAATTTAGTTCATTAAACCCAATTTGTTATTTGTCTTAGCAGTGAGTAATAACCATACATTGTTGCATAGGTACAATAACTGAATTAAAACCATAACCAGATCTCTGTGGGAACGAACTCGACTTATTCATATATTACTTGTGACCACGTACGCTTGCGTGATTTAGTGTTAACAAGTTTTTGGCGCCGCTGCCGGGGATCATCGGTGTTTTATTTTTGGTTTATGTGCTGTCAATAGTGGTCGTTAGAGTTCACTGACTCGGATTAGTTACTTATCTATTCTTGTTTAGATCGTTGTGTTTCAGGTACTTGAGTTTTTGAAGATGGCATGCGAGGAGTTGCCATGGTGGGCATATTCGAGGACATCCATGCCTTATCAATGTGAGCGGTGTTTTGGCGTTCATGATCCGTCACAATATTGTTACTACGAAGGAGTTGATCCATATGTCACTTATGAGGAACAACCATATTTTCCATACCATCCTCAACAGTACCAGCAAGATGTTCCAGACATGTCATATTTCTTTGGAAGTGAAGAGTTTCAACATCAGCAACCTACTCCTACTTTTCAGTCAGATGAGGTTGATGATTTGAAGGAGATTAGGAAGGAGATTAGGATTCTTGTAGAGGGTCATGAGAAGAATCTCAAATCTATGGAGACACTAGTTGCTCAAGTTTTGAGTGTCTTGGAACAAGAGAAACAGCAATCCATACGAGAGGCAATTCCAGAAAATAACGGTGACTTGGAGCAAGGTACTGCATGCTTAATCGAAGAAGACAAATTCCAAGGTGAGGTGAGCATTCGCAAGCCATGTGAGGAATTTGATCATGTTAGGATGGTGGATGATTTGGAAAGGGCACTATTTGGAACAGACACTGATGAGCTGCACAAATTTCGAGAAGTGGTATGTGCGTATCAAGAGGCTGAAGAACATGGGAAAGATGCAGGTCTTCTACTTATCTCAGAGTGTAAAGATGGAGGTAGTGCATTAAAGCCAATGGAGGAAGTTCTCTTTGAGGACCCAAAGGCTTCAGAAACTTACATTTATCCTCCTCCATTATATTCAACCGAAGCCCGCGAAGGTCTCCGAGGACAAGGCCGTAGCTTTGGATGCAGCTTTTCAGTCACCAGGTACTGCTGTTCAGTGGCCTATATATGGAACTCGGACTCCGTACCCTCCGACTGATTCATCTGAGGAGGATGACGAGGGTGACGATAACGAGGATGAGTAGGTATGTTCTACTATCCCTTGTATTTACTTCCATTCAATGCGGACATTGAATATTTTAAGTTTGGGGGTGGTTTGAGGGATTAGTAGTTGTTGTTGTTTATATGTGTTCATGTAGGATATCATGTTGTGCATGCTTAGTAGTAATTCATTCATGTTATGTTCGTATTAATTATGTTTGTTTCATGTAGGGCATTCTGTTTTTTGTTTCGTATACCATGTGAGTTCATATTAGTTGCATTTTCATAGCATGCATGTTTCATGATCCCTTAGAACGAGCTAATTCTGATTGGTAGGTAGGTGTCTAATTGAGTGTGATAATGATGAGTAGAGGGTTGATTTATAGTTTCTATGAAATTGACTTGCATGCTTCAGAAACAAAATCTTTTCACAGTCTCATTGGGTGCTTTTGGGCTAGGTTGAGATCATGCTTGTTTGGATGTTTTGAGATTTAATCACTTGATTATATTTAGAATTTTCGTTATTCCCTTGATGGCGTAGGATCACTAAAGTCTAAGTTTGGGGGAAACCAGGAATTTCATGCTTAATTGTAAATTGTTGTCAATAAAGGCTAGGCGTCAAATGGCTAGTAGCCGGCTCATATTTATATGAGTAGTCTAGGGTTGGAATTGAGAATTCTCATTCCAGATTGCATAGAAAAAAAAAAGAAAGAGAAAAAAAAAACAGAAAAAAAAGAAAAAGGAAAAAAAAAGAAAAGATCAAAAGTGTCAATTGTTTATCTGCAAAATTAACCAGGTTGAGCTCTTTAATACTCGAGCAATTAAGTTCGCGGGGACTTTGTGCCTAGTGACCTAAGGCTTTTATAGTCTGGGATCCACTAACCCAACGCTCGCTACATGGGTATTATTGTATAAGCCTTTCGGGGTCTCATCCATTGCACGGTTAAATAAGCATGCTTGTATATTATGTGTCGTAGTTGTTTAGTAATAAAAGCATGAATTTCTGTCTACCTTGGATAAGGATGGAGGTGTTCTTAGGTTATGAAGTGTCTACAGTCTATTCTATTTATAAACCTGTGATTGTCTTGACGAAGAGCATGTATGATTTTTGACCTAGTTTTGGGAGTATTTCTGATGAGCATTGCACACACGCACGTTTCTGTTCATGTATTGTTAGTATACGGGAACTTGGTCGAACTCTATTTGGATTTAGTTGCATTCTCTAAGATATTTGCTTGCTCGTTGGTTTTGGTTAGTTTGAAGGGGATCGTTGCATTTTTCATTCTAGTTGCATTCATGCATTGCATTGCATTAGGTTAAATGGATTTTGTGGGTACATTCGCTATAGGCCCTCACGAGACCTTACTCGTCCACTAGGGCTGCCTAGGGGTTTAAAGGGCTTGTTGCATATGCCAAATGCAACCGTGATCACCTACGGAAGTGGTACTAGCTAGTTAGTTAGTTGTAATTGTTTATGCTTGAGGACAAGCATCGGTTTAAGTTTGGGGGTGTGATAAGTGGATTTTATATCCACTTGGATCGCTTAATTTCGGCTTAAATTGATTGTCTTGGGCTCAAGTTGTTGTAGATTTGATGTGTTTTGCTTAGTTGTGCAGGATTACGAGAATGTTGACTAAGGTGGATGCTTTTATAATTTTTTGGGAATTAATTGATTAAAATTCGGATTTTCGAGAAGGGTTGCACAGTTTACACTGTTTTGGCCATATCTTGAGTTCTAGAAGTCCGTTTTAGGCCCGTAAGCAGTCCACGCGAAGATAACGAGATTTTCTATTATTCTAAGATAGTCCAGAAGCCCAATTACGTGGGGAGCGTTCCAGAAAATCTGAAGAAAAGGCAGTCTCGAGATTTCCTTACAAAACAGAATCAAATTAGGAAACGTATCTTGCAGAAATTCTATTATAATTCTGTTTTAGTATTTTCTTGCTGGGCAAGACTTGTAGTGCCTATATAAACACATCATACCTTGTAATTTGTATCAGATTATTATTATTGTAACGTAAAACTGCAAGAGAGAAAAGTGGAGAAGGATTCAAGCTCGGTGACAAGCAAAGATCTAGATCTACTTCATCTTCTGTATACTTTGGATATAGATTTGTTTTCTCAACTCTTGTTTTTATTAATATTATTGTTTCTTTCTTTCATATCTTGTTAATTATTATGTTTTCATCAAATCCCATGACGATGAATAGTTCAATTATGGGCTAAACGTTGTCATGGGATTCTAACGGAGTTATTTATGGAACTTAGTATCTTGATGCTATAAAGATCTGTGTGCGATGTGAAATTGATATCCTCGTATGGTTAATCTTAATGCTTTTAGATGCGTAGCTAACATCTAAATTGAATTGTTAATCTCTTGTGAAGTGAAAGTGGATCTTGAGATTTAGAACTTGCCATGCTAGCATAGGTTCATAATTGATTGTCAATATGATTTGTGGTGTGAGATGAAAATACTTATACTACCCTATGTGATCTTAATGGATAACCTGTTCTTCAACCGTTATGTTTTCAAATTCTATAGACATATAGGGTCTAAGCATAATTGGTGTCTATTCATCTTCTATCTCTTCTGTGGATGTATGTTTAGTTTGGTATGCGTATGCTGACAGGTAGCGTATACTAGTTTCGTGTTATCCGATCAGATATCAAAATCATTGCATATAGAGATTAAAGGCGTCAGATCTAAGGGAAGTATTTAATGAAGTTGGGATCCCATGTTTATTCTCATATTAGTAATTCGAATTCAATTTCATTAGTTAATTTAATTTTTAGTTTAAAATTTGCATCCTAGTTTAATTTAGTTAATCAAAACCAAAATTGTTATTTGTCTTAGCAGTGGATTAAAACTAAACATTGTTGCATAGGCATATTTACTGATTGAAACTTAACCAGATCTCTGCGGAACGAACTTTAATTATATTACTTGTGATTACGTGCGCTTGCGTAATTTTGTGCTAACAAAAACATCAAAACTATAGATTGACTTTAGGGTTTTTCTTCTGACATATAGTATCTTCTGAGATTCCTGTGACAGTTAAAGTTATTTACTTATTACAATCTAAGCTTAAGTTGAGTTGAGTCCTCGAACTACAAATAGGCTGTGTCATATGCCTTTCAATCTCCCCCTATTTGTTTATTAGAAAATAACAAGCAAATACCTAGAGGATTACTCAAATAACTCAACTTAACTTAGTAAAAGATAAAACTTTAAATACAAAGTAAATAAAAGAAAGGTTCTGGTTTATATTTAACATTGTCCAGATTCAAACATAAAAGATAAATACAAGATAGATGATCCTCTAGACTGATCATATAATACAATTTTCTATCTTGTCTTATCTAAGCCCTAAAGATATCACATGTAGAGCTGATCTTCACTTAGAAGTATCTTCCTCCCTTATCTCTCCCGCTTCAACTTCATCTTCTTGTTCTAGAAATCTTCTGATATTCTCTGTGTCAAATTGTTCTTGATCATCCAAGGTTTTGATCAAATCTTTGTCAAGTACACGTTCATAATCTGACACAAGGCCTTTAGGTTTCTTAGGCAAAAGTCCAAGGTTGCCCCATATCCGATTCCGAAGCATGTAATATTTCTTTTCAAAGCCAGTTAAAGCATATGATCGGATAATGTCAGCAACAAAGATACTTTCTTTATCTTCGAATCCTGTAGTCCTCAGCATATGTTCTAACCATACCAGATGAGATGCAGTATATAATTTCATCGACTTAGAATCAAGGAAGCAAGAATGTAGTGTATTACCCTTGAGAAACTTAACATGATGTGGAGTTTGAATACCTTGTGGACTATTCCTTTGAGCAAACTCCAAAAGTCTTTCATGAAGTAAAATATTCAGTTCAGAAAACCTTTTTACCTTTAGAGACATAATCCAGAGTTCAATCAAGTTTCTCTGTTGAAAGATTTGAAGTGACACATAGAGAGAACCCATTGTACGAGAGTCGATCTGAATTATCAGCTGATCTGCACATATGTCAAACCCAGCTACTATCCTCGAGATTTCCAGCATCAATGCATCCATATATTGCAAGTAATTTGGATTGATCTCTTGAAACTGTTGAAGTAGTTGGAGAAAACGTTCATCATCATTAGCAGTGTTTTGAATAGAATCAAAAATTTCTCTTGCTTTCTCCCACTTTGGACCAATCTTCAACTAAATATCTCTTTTCCTTTCTTGTACACTGATTGCATGTAGCTTTTGTTTCTCTGCATCTTCAGCTTGCTTCAGCTTCAATCTTTTATCCACTACCTGTCTGGTCTTCTCAAGCTTAGCTTGTCTCATCTGACGATCAGCTTTCTCCTCTTGAAGTTCCTTCTCAAATTCAGGATCATCTTGCCAGTTTGAAAGATCTTCTTCAATGTCATTTAATTGATGTACCTCAAAATTACTATTCTTGAGATCAAAATCAAAATCTGATACATCCTGATCATGAGCTTTTTCTTTTCCCTTTGTAGACTTCTCCTTATGCCTCCCTTGAGTTGACTGACCTCCAGACTTACTTCCTCCTGCTCCTCCAGACTTCTCTCCTCCAGACTTCTCCCCCTTAGTTGAGGAATCCTCTACAGACTTTCTTTGACTGTCAAGCTCTCTATTTTCATCATTATCCCCTCCATTATCACCATCATAGTCTTCAAAATACGTTCATTGTTCTAGTGTGATTTGATGAGTGGGTTTAACAATGTTGTATAGATGATCAAGTCCTTCAAACATGTAATCATATTTTTCTTCAAGCTTCGCAAAGGTTGTTGAATATGATTGAGCAGTTACATGCATTTCCACTTGAAGTTCATCCACCCTATTAGGGAGTCTGTCAATAGCATTTAGAATATCTGATCTTTCTGTAGATGCCTGAGAGTTGGATTGCATCAATGTATTGATTGCTGGAGTGAGTGTGGTCTTTATGTTCTGAACATCGTCACGAATAATCATGAGCTGATTGTTGACAGAGGTGGAAGAAGAAGACCGTTCATCCACTTGTGCTTTGAAAAATTGTTTTTCAGCCTCAATTTCCATCAATTTCTTTTGCAGATCTTTTATTTGAGCCATAAGAGACAAAGTGTTTGTGTCAGTGTGTGCGCTCACCTGATGTTCACTCAAGGATATGTCACTCTCCTTTCGTGCATGTGTTTCACTCAAATTTAAGGTGGTCCTCACATCACTCAACACTAGCTCCTTTCCTTGAGTTGTACCTGCAACAGAAATCACCCTAGCCTCTTCTGGAGAGGTCAGTGGTGGTGCAATGGGAGTTCGCAATTCCCAATCCTCAGTCATCTCTATTAATTCATTTGGATTTGATAACTGAATTTCTTCAGTGATAGGATGACCAAGTTGCCCTTCACTTTCTCCAGATAAATCTGCGAGTGAAGAATCCCTTGAGGGAGCCAGGAATGTTCCTCCTGGGAGGGGAGATGATGACTCTATTATAAATGGCAGAGAGTCAAGATTTCCCTCTGAAGCCTGTGAAGGCTCTTCTACTGTAAGAACCCCAAATTTTGGATATAATTAAAACTTTTTATTAAGTAATGATAAAATGAGGAACAATGATTCCGACAGCAAGGTCACCAGCTCTAATGAATGGTGGTTTCAAAGAACAATGATTGTAATGAATGGATATTGCTTTGGACAATGATCCTTATGCATTGGTATATTGTCAGAATAGAGTAATTCGATGGTTGAGGACCTAGATGAGAATAATCTACCATCCAGGAAGGAGCTAATGGATCCTTGAAGGGAAATGAGTACGTGCATAGTGTTTCCCATACGTGCATAGTATTTCCCGTACGTGCATAGTGTTTCCTGTACGTGCATAGTAATTTGGTGGATGAATAGTGATTTTGTAAGTTGGAAAACTTTTCACTCCACCCTATGTACGGAACGTGATATGGATGTTTCGAAGTCATATTAATAATACGCGGAGGAAATAAGTGAATGCAGAGACGATCGGAATTCAGAAATTCCAAATTCTTTTCGGTATAATATTTGACCGGACAGTGGATTAAATATTATTATAATCCAAGAATTGAGATATTAACTTTGAGGATTTGATATTTTGGGGTGTTATTATATTTGATTTAAGAATGAAGGTAGGAAACCACTGAGGAGTGGTTATGGCTACAATGTAATAATTGATATTTGGAAAGAATAAATGGAATTCGACTTTATTATTTCTATGTCTTGAAGAATGCTAAAGGGTAACAACATAGGTAAGAATAATCTATCTTCTAAGGGAATAAGATATGGCAATTTCAAGCAGGAGAATATTCTCATGTCATCCAGATCGGTAACGATTAATCTAGTAGTTCCGTAAAAAGGATAAGGAACGATCGAAAGAGAATACGGACAATTGTACCACCCTAAGAGAACAAGTAAATAATACAGAATGAATAGTGTTTTGGTGGGAGTATATAATAATATGAGACGACACTATATAGAAGCATTCGGAACGGATTTCCGAGTTCGTATTAGTGATCCAGGGGGAAAACAAGTGTATGTAAAAGCTGTCGGATTCTGAAAAACCGCACTTTTATTTTCTTCGAGAGTTCCCTGGACACTGATAGCCTTAAGTATTTAACGAATGGATTTAAGGAATATAAATTGGAAAGTTAGAATGAAAGATGGAGAATGAAAGTATTAATATTAAAAAGGATTCCCGGTAAACCCTAATTAGAAATCCGTGAAATATTCTACGAACGATCAATCGAAACGGGCAATAACCGGACACAGAAACAAGTAGTTACTTAAGCAACTAGCACACTTAGAGTCAAAACCAAGTACTTAGTTCATTCCATCATCCATCCACTAAAAACCAACACTTGTCTCTTGAAATTACCTCATGCATGACATACTAGCTTTAATAAAGCTACTTTATGAGATAATATCTCAATAATTCAAGATGGGAGCAAGAGGTTAGCCAAGCAAAAACACAAAACAACTCCACCATTCTCTTGAAAAATACCATTCGGCTTATGCTCTTAATTCCAAAATCAAAACCCCTCTTCCCACCATCTCTTGATCTTGTAAAAATTATGGTGAGTCTTACATTTCCTAAAAGTGATCCCCTAAAAATTTCAAAGCCAAACTCTCTTGTTTCCATTTTCAAAGAAATCATCAAAGACTAGGGTGAATAGCGATTTTCAAAAACAACTCTTGATTTTCTTGATTTCTAGGATGATCTAAGCTTGGTTATGGGTATACAAGGACTATGCAAAGCTTATCAAGGTCTTTACACACTCCAAGGAAGGTATAAAGCTCTTGAAACCCTAACCCTTGTTTGAGATTTAAGCATGTTTATGATAGTTATAACTTAGTTATGGTTATGTTAAGATTATAAGCATGATTATGTATGGATTTTTGGATTAATGATGTAAATAGCTAGATGAATGGAAAGGCATTTCTTGGCCTTAGTTCATGTATATAAGTCAGGTATATGTGGTTTGGGTTGGATACTATGTTTATGGGAAGATTCGAAATTGGTAGATATTCGATTTACAGCCGTTATAATGCCCGATTTTGCAATACCATGTTTTGTATGCCATTTTCCATGTCGAACCCCTACTGTCCAGAGACCTTATCTGCCATGATAGGATAGGTAATGTTCTAAGCTTCGTTTTGATATAAAGATCACGTGAATCGGACTCACGGTTTAGGATTTATGACCAAATTACTAAAAGTAGTTTGAATCCGTAAACGAAAGTTCGTAACTGTAATTGAACCCTCGTAAACTATGTAACGTCATGGCAAATCTTGGTAAATAAATACTAGAGGTAAAAAGGAAGGCGTGAAAGAAAACCGTATGTCAAAAGGATCATTTTTCGATTTATTAAAAATCTTCGAGTCGAGGTTAAACGCGAACGAACCCCTAAAAGACAACTCTTTTATAACTTTGGTAAAACACTTAGAAAACGGGCGATAAAACTTGGAGTATAGTATTGGTTCGTAACGATCGACTTTAGAACTCATATGACTTAAGTATGTCCCAAGTATAAGTACAATGACATGTCGTATTAACGAACGAATGTCGGGTCGGATCAGTGATAAAAGTAATCCACAAAAAAGGGTATAACGAGATAACTCGAGAACGTGTTTCGAATTAAGTATAACTTAACTTTTAATATGTTAAGTGATTAATCCCGAATGCCTTGGCTATTTATAGATCACCAAGCTGAACCGGGACCCGCTACCACTACCCCTTACCGTACTCGACTACCAGACAAGTTTCAATTCCCTTCTTTTAGGCTGTTGTTGTGATTGAATAAATATATATATATATATATGATTGCTGATATACATATGCCATTGCATGCATGCCTACTTTCAAGTTGAATTGATATACTTGTTCCCTGAATGTTATTGTTGGCTTATAAGCTAGATAGTTATATATCAGTTATAAGCCGGTTATTGTAAGACCCTCATAGAAGGGCGTATACATCTTATTAATCAAAAATAGACCGGGAGTCAATATTCCTTGATATATCGAGATTACCTCGGAGGAAAATATTTAAGTAAATATTTTCTATTATTTGGGCGACGAATATTATTTGAATATTCGTTCGAGACTAATTATTTTAACGATCCTTACTTCAAATAATTATTTGAACGTAACTATTCAACGAATAATATTTCTCAATATTCATTCAGAGTCGAATTGATTATCGACTATTATTTCGAATATTCTTCTAAAGATGAGACTATTAAATGAATATTATGTGG
Source organism: Saposhnikovia divaricata (assembly GCA_036435485.1). Classification (NCBI taxonomy): domain Eukaryota; kingdom Viridiplantae; phylum Streptophyta; class Magnoliopsida; order Apiales; family Apiaceae; genus Saposhnikovia; species Saposhnikovia divaricata. The sequence goes on from CM071598.1 coordinate 55,850,419, forward strand.
ATATTCTTTTAGATTATTATTTTATTAAATAAATATTACTTTTGAATATTCATTTAAGATATTAAATACTTGATGAATATTATTTTAATATTCATCTGAAGCTTGATTTAATTATCGAATATTATCTCGAATATTCCTTAAGGCTTGGATTACTAAATGAATATTACTTGATATTCATTTAGGATATTATTCATTAAATGAATATTACTTTTGAATATTCATTTAAATTCCTAATTAATTATGAATATTACTTTAAATATTCTTTTCAGGTCTTATTAATTAATGAATATTGTTTTGAATATTCATTTAAATATTTATTTATTCAATAAATATTCTCCTGATATTTCTTCAGGGATTATTTTGAGAAATACTCTGATTTAAGATATTCTTTCATATTCCTAAATATTCTGTAAAATATTTTAATTCAATAAATATTCTCTGAATATTTATTCCATACTTAGAATAACCTCAATAAGGGTTATCTTCTTCGATTATTACGAAAAATATTTCGTAGTCATATTATTATTAATCTTATATCAAGAAAGGTTCTCAGACATCATTCTTCTTTGAGTCTATCTCCCTAATAATAAGGGAACCTTACTTGGAAAATGTTATTTATCTTGTCGACTTCCCGGTCATAAATTATTCCCTTCACTCGCAACTCGGGTGCTGTTGACTTATTAAGTCGTTGCTTACCTTCTCACCTTTCGAGGGGTAAGATTACTGGAACAAGTTGATATCCGTTACCAAGTAATAGCTTGGGAGTTATTGGTAAATTTTCTTTTCCAACTAGATACGACTACTTTGTGGAGTCTTATCAACAAGTATTATACTTGGGGAAAGGGGGACGAACGTTACATTCAGAATCATGAATTCTATTTGAACTAGGAGTCGTGTAAGAGGCCGAGTAGCGCCGGTCCATCCCCTTTGGCCCAACCGTTGGCCGGGGAGAGCTAGTAAGGCGGTATACAAGTAAAGCCGTCAGTTCTTCCTTCTACCGGTAGTAAATCTAAATTGAGCTGTACGATCTCGACTGATCATCAAGATTGGAACAGCGGGCGCGGTGAATACTCCATCATTGGTTCATCATCCAAATTTATTTATTTCCTGCAACATGATTACTGTTGGCAGAGTTGGAAAAGGGTCATAACTGGAATTGCAACCTTTTCTTGCAAGTTCCTCTTCTTAATAACAATAAAAATATCTCGCTTACTTTGATGTAGCAGATATTTCTACAAACAAATACTTTAAGTTACCTTGTAACTTAATCGTTCATATTATACTGGCATCATTTCCGTAAATGCATGGCATATGGTTTGAAAGATACTTTTGAACTGTTATACATTATCGTTCAGTTATATATTATTGTTGGTGGGCTATTGCTCACCCTTGCTTTATTATTATATCACAACAACAGCTAGACCAGATGACTCGCACAAGGCGCACTCGATGCGGGCGAGGACGATGAGACTACCAGAGCTGAAGAAGAAGCTATTGGTAGGGTATATTTATTCTTTCAGTACCAAGAATATGGTCTAGTATGACTTATGTAAATGGATGGCAAAGAGTATGTATTTATATTGAAATTCTTTTGGATTGTAAGAACTCATAATGTGATTAATAAAAATTTGATTGTTACTCTGATTTCATCTCTGGGACTATAACGGGTGTGTTTTATATTGTTGTGTTGGGTTATAGAGACGTAATTTATTTTATGTTAAGGAAAGTTCAATTATTGTGGACAGAATTGGAAACCGTAACCACCAGATCCCGGACCCTGGATCTGGGGGTGTTACAGAAGTGGTATCAGAGCGTACGTTATAAACCCCAGAGATGAGGTGACGTTAAAACAATAAATTCAATAAGATAATAAGAACTCTTGCCAAGTTCATAGTCGGACTACTTAATGTAGTGATGACATATAAAACCCTTATGGGAACTCGTAAGTACAATGATAGTAACTTAGCTCGATATCGTATCGACGAGTAAGGCGACTGACCTTGAGGCATACGAGCAACAGCGCGATGATACTTTATATGCTGAAGATCAACGGGTAATTCGATGGAGTACCCTACTGGAGACCCGGAAGAGGTTCCAGCAGATAAGGAAAATCCTGTTAGGATAAGGAGCTTACCCATGGGTAATGAGGGTCGCAGCCAGAATGACTGTGATGATTAAGATATGGTGCTCAGAAAAGTGAGTATAAAGAACTGAGATCTTATACGGAAAAAAAAGATGAGAATCCTTAGAGATTTTCATCTTAACAAAGAAAGAGCTAGAGGGATGTATGATTATCAAAGACATCGATTTAGGGCGAGGAACAGAGTCCCTAGGAATAGTTGAGAAGGAGGCAGTAAGTGCCATATCATTTGATAAATGAATTAGTATGAATATGGTCAGTAATAATTCGCCATGAGAAGGCAGGTGTCGTAGGTTGTAAATTATGGAACCAAATTGAGGTTAATAAGGTGGTTTTATTAAGGAAAATGTTCATTTTATGAATGAATCATTTAGAAAGTAAAGACATTGGGAAGTGATAGCATGGTTGGGTAAAGTTATATAAGGAAGTAGTAAGCAAGACAATGATCTCAGAACCTACCGGAAGATAAGACCAGTGAGTCAAGATGAACTCGTAATGAGACTACTGCCAGAGACTGAGTATAGAGTTAATTCAACTCAGTTAAATGATGAACCAGAAACGTTTGATGCATGTGATTCAGAGGAATATTAAATTCCTTCTTCTCTTTGAATGGATTATAGTAGTTACCTTAAGTTTACTCCGACACGGAATTATAATAGATCAAGTAATACGATCAGCAGTTAAAGAGAAAAATGTGAGAAAATCTTCCTGGAGCTAAAAGGTGAAATTGGTAATGACCAAGAGCTGGCATTGCTTAATGGAAAAAGGAGACTTTGTGCTTCCAATGACGCTTCGCATAAAGGGTTAGGTAGACCGACATTTGGTAGTATTGAATATCAGGACGTTGTGACAGGTTTCAGTTTGAAACTATTGATTCCCTTCTAAGGGATGGATATAATTGATTCCTCTCCAGTGGGTAAACTTCCAATCTGATGATGATTATTTCGTTAACTATGACTGCTTATGATTCCACCTGCTTGGAGGTTCATAGAACTATTCTTCAGGTTTCGAAACTGGTCTCCTTAATGTTACCAGTAGGTGGCTAGATTGATCAAAATTTCCCTGAGTCTAGAAAGGAATTCGGTGAATTTTGGCAAACCTTGTCTTTCTGATTATCAGAGAATGTCATGGAAGAGAGTAAAAATTGGAGCAAACCCTGTGATTTGGGTAAGGATGCTGTAAAATGGGTTAGTAAACGGACCCTGAGCATTACAATCGACGGTAGTGATAAATGATGAAGTGAGATTGGACGAAAATAGGAAATGTAAGTAAGAAACCAGCCGGACTGAGAAATTCCAGGATTGACTTAAATGAAAAGGCTGTTATGCCAGGAATGGTAAGCTTGTGTGGCACGCAGGATTGATAAGAATAGTGAAAAGATAAAAGTGGAGGAAAGGTGACCGGAGACGGTGCCGAGTAGTAGATTAAGACTTATATGGAGTAAAGTTTTGGAAAGGTAGAAAGGTATCAAAGAAGAAGGCACTATGCCGGCAATTGCTAGAAAAGTAATGCTATTAGCCAACCCCTAAAATCATATATTTTTATGTGTGGCCAGTTGAGGCCAAGTCACAACGGACTATAAAGTGACTAGACCAGCAATGAAAAGACAAAGCAGGGTTGCTTCTAAGAAAGCACCGACTGCAATGGCTTCTGATATAAAGGAAACATTAATGAGATCGTTTGAATCTTCTGCCGAACAACCCATGTTTTGATTGGGAATTCACTAGACCTTTTTGGGATGGGGTCACCCGTACTAAAGTGACTCATGTGTATATGGTTGTCCAAGATTTCGAGTAAAATGGAAGTATAGTGACTTGAGATGTATGATGTTAGGGTATCATGAATACCATGAATATATTATGACGGAGGAAAGTAAACAATGAAGGTATATGAAGAGGGTATAGAAAAGGTCAGAAATTGAACAGTATGCTGTAGGAATTTGGTCTGAGGCAAGTACCTTTGCGAAGAACGATAAGCACTAAGAGATTCACGTTGAACTCGACCAATATCTTCCAGAACATCCTTGCTACCATTAACAAGTTCGGTAAGAGAAGAGATTGGCATACGTTGCCTTTTTGGAAGGCCAAATAGGCTGACAACTATCTGAAAGAAGAGGGTGGCATTAAACCACCGATCGATTATCAAATGAGAATGATTGAAAAGAGACCTTTATTAAGGATACATGATCTGATTGCCAATTATAAGATGCAAGAATTCCTTGGCAGTTGAATTAAGGATAGGATATCCATAAATTAAGACAAACCCTGGGGAATGCACAAGGGGTGGCATTAACCCTAATAACGACATTATGACTTCAGATGATATGAGCTGGACTTGCTAAGGCAACAATGACCGGTAAGGATTATTAAAAAAGAGTTCTGGAAAGAACATAGATAGAATTATTAGAGTATTGATCAATGACATTTTGATATACCCGGTACCCAGAAAATACCGGAGGAATGATAATGATGGCCTACGAAACCTTACAAGGAAAAAGGGTAATATTCCGAACTTCAAAAATGGAAGTTTGGAAAGGAATGTATGACATCGTAACAATAATGCCAGATGAGGCATGTATGAAACCCTGAGGAAGTATGGGTTGAACCTATAAAGGTTGAGATTATCCTAAGATAAAGAAAGAACTAAGAAAAGAAGTATCCTAAGTAGGATTGGGAATAAACGTGATAAAGTTCCCACGGGTAGGTGGAAGCAATGACTTATGGAAATGACTGATAGTTATATTTTCTCCTTCAGCAGAGCTTAAGGGAGAATGCTTTAACCCAACAGTGATGGGGATGAGGTAGAAAAACTTGAGCTGGAATGTACCCAGAAAACATGGGTTACAAGAAATCATTATCATCAAGAAAGGCCAATGAGGTGGCCGACAATCTAAGTATAAAGGAATAATTACAAATGTTCATACCGAAGAAACAGGATGATATTTGGAAGGACCTTGAAGGTCATATCGGAATGGAGGAATTTACATTCCTTCTGATGACTGTGCAAGAATTAACAGTAATAATAGTTTAAGTAAAGATTCGATTCCTGATGGAGTCTTAAGCATATTACGTACCTTAGAAGGTCCCGTTTTGAGGCAAACCAGGACCATGGTACAAAATTGATGAAGTAAACCGTTAAGTTTCCAGTCTTTTATGGAAGATGCATAAGTGATAGTTTCATCAACCGGACCTAGCTGCGATGCTTGAAACTCTTCTGCAATTCTATCTGCTTCACGTTATATCTACATCAAGTTCAGGAAGTGTTCCTTATGGATAAGGAATAATGATTACTTTGTCTCCCTAAGGGATTTGAAACCCGTAGGGTTAGCTATTAACGCACTATGTAAACAACAAGCGATGGTGATTCTTCTAAGAAAGGAGATGACAACGTAAAGATAAAGAAAGTGCTGCTATTGATAAGCTAAATGGCATGTTGATGAATGACAAGCAAGTTTGTGTTAGTGTACTTCTGCACAAACAATATAGAGAATATGAGGTTGATAATTCGTGATGCTAAACGTATTCCCGTAGAAAGAATTAATGAGACTTGGAGGGAAGGGCGGTTGAGCCCAAGACTTATTGGGCCACTGGAGAGTTTAAAGTGTTTGGACGGCGGTATTCGAGCCAGCCTTACCCCCAAAATTATAGCACGGTCATAACGGGTTTTCATGTGGCCAGGCTACGCCAGTAAAATGCAGATGTTCAACAGATGATAGGAGTACGAGCATGTAGATATACGACCTGGTCTGACTTACGAAAGACAACCTGTGGAAAACCACGGATAGAAAAGAACAAGTGATGAGAAACAAGGTTGGCAGAAGTAGATTATATGAATCTAAGTTAAAGGAATCGGGCCAGATTCATTTCGGAAAGTTTAAATTGAAATAACGTGATGATTATAGAATAAATGAGACGGAATACCGATAAGGAGGTACCAAGTGCAAAAAGGTGTCTCAATAAAGAGGTGAAGGTGAAAGTAAATAATAGAAATGAGTAAGAATCAGCTAATAAGAAGGATGTGATTGATAAAGAAAAGGCTGGGGAAGCAACTATGGAATGAGAAGCAAGGAATGTTATGAATGGGTTTTCTAATGAATTCTGAGGATGACAACCTGATAGTGTCAATATTATAGTTATGAAAAAGCTAGTAACATGATATGGGATGTCAGTAATAATGATGTCAAGTGAGAAATCTAAGATTTAACCTGAAAGGTTGAAGGATTTCCCGAATGTGAGTATCGCTAAGATTGAACAAGAGTATTTGTCCATAGAATAATGGACAAAGCAGCAAGATATGTTGACACGTGAGATTGCGATCAAATAGTATTGGATATAATTATGATTAATTTCTTCTTTGATAAACCTCTATAGTTCAGAGGTAAATTCTGAGTATGATATTCTACAATCATGAAAGCTTTCTATAATCCTTTAGAACTCTTTTCTCTTCTTCTCTCTTATTCATCTTCTTTATGAATTGAGAAGAACAACCCTTTTAGGAGGGGAGGTACTGCTACGTGACTATCTGTCTATGTGATAGAAGTCTAAGTGGAATGCCATGACTTGTTTAATTGCTTGTCAAGTACTAAAGGCTGGCCCCCTTCTGTACTAACTATGCAATATAACAAATGTTCAATTGATCATAGTGATCTCTCAATAAATCTTTCCACTTCTCTATATTGATCGAGATTGCGAAGATTAAAGCGATCAGGAAATGCACAGTACGAGCGAGGTTACCTCCGAATCGTAAGGTGATAGTGATACCAATGTTACTGCAGGTATCAATAAGGATAAGACTGAGTAAGAGTATAACCCGGATAGTGAGTTGTACGAAAAGTAGCAACGTTGATGGAAAAAGGATAAAGTATGAATTGTAGCACTAGAAGATGTGCTGAGGAAGGGTAGAACGACTAAGAATTGACCGGGAAGCTAAAGAGTGAACGACAGGCAAACGACTCTTTGCTTCCTACCTGATTCCGGGACGGAATCCTTTTAAGGAGGGGAGACTGTAAGAACCCCAAATTTTGGATATAATTAAAACTTTTTATTAAGTAATGATAAAATGAGGAACAATGATTCCGACAGCAAGGTCACCAGCTCTAATGAATGGTGGTTTCAAAGAACAATGATTGTAATGAATGGATATTGCTTTGGACAATGATCCTGATGCATTGGTATATTGTCAGAATAGAGTAATTCGATGGTTGAGGACCTAGATGAGAATAATCTACCATCCAGGAAGGAGCTAATGGATCCTTGAAGGGAAATGAGTACGTGCATAGTGTTTCCCATACGTGCATAGTATTTCCCGTACGTGCATAGTGTTTCCTGTACGTGCATAGTAATTTGGTGGATGAATAGTGATTTTGTAAGTTGGAAAACTTTTCACTCCACCCTATGTACGGGACGTGATATGGATGTTTCGAAGTCATATTAATAATACGCGGAGGAAATAAGTGAATGCAGAGACGATCGGAATTCAGAAATTCCAAATTCTTTTTGGTATAATATTTGACCGGACAGTGGATTAAATATTATTATAATACAAGAATTGAGATATTAACTTTGAGGATTTGATATTTTGGGATGTTATTATATTTGATTTAAGAATGAAGGTAGGAAACCACTGAGGAGTGGTTATGGCTACAATGTAATAATTGATATTTGGAAAGAATGAATGGAATTCGACTTTATTATTTCTATGTCTTGAAGAATGCTAAAGGGTAACAACATAGGTAAGAATAATCTATCTTCTAAGGGAATAAGATATGGCAATTTCAAGCAGGAGAATATTCTCATGTCATCCAGATCGGTAACGATTAATCCAGTAGTTCCGTAAAAAGGATAAGGAACGATCGAAAGAGAATACGGACAATTGTACCACCCTAAGAGAACAAGTAAAGAATACAGAATGAATAGTGTTTTGGTGGGAGTATATAATAATATGAGACGACGCTATATAGAAGCATTCGGAACGGATTTCCGAGTTCGTATTAGTGATCCAGGGGGAAAACAAGTGTATGTAAAAGCTGTCGGATTCTGAAAAACCGCACTTTTATTTTCTCTGAGAGTTCCCTGGACACTGATAGCCTTAAGTATTTAACGAATGGATTTAAGGAATATAAATTGGAAAGTTAGAATGAAAGATGGAGAATGAAAGTATTAATATTAAAAAGGATTCCCGGTAAACCCTAATTAGAAATCCGTGAAATATTCTACGAACGATCAATCGAAACGGGCAATAACCGGACACAGAAACAAGCCGGGAATCAAGATGCATGCATGTGCTAGTAGAAAATATCTAGCAACCAAGTAGTTACTTAAGCAACTAGCACACTTAGAATCAAAACCAAGTACTTAGTTCATTCCATCATCCATCCACTAAAAACCAACACTTGTCTCTTGAAATTACCTCATGCATGACATACTAGCTTTAATAAAGCTACTTTATGAGATAATATCTCAATAATTCAAGATGGGAGCAAGAGGTTAGCCAAGCAAAAACACAAAACAACTCCACCATTCTCTTGAAAAATACCATTCGGCTTATGCTCTTAATTCCAAAATCAAAACCCCTCTTCCCACCATCTCTTGATCTTGTAAAAATTATGGTGAGTCTTACATTTTCTAAAAGTGATCCCCTAAAAATTTCAAAGCCAAACTCTCTTGTTTCCATTTTCAAAGAAATCATCAAAGACTAGGGTGAATAGTGATTTTCAAGAACAACTCTTGATTTTCTTGATTTCTAGGATGATCTAAGCTTGGTTATGGGTATACAAGGACTATGCAAAGCTTAGCAAGGTCTTTACACACTCCAAGGAAGGTATAAAGCTCTTGAAACCCTAACCCTTGTTTGAGATTTAAGCATGTTTATGATAGTTATAACTTAGTTATGGTTATGTTAAGATTATAAGCATGATTATGTATGGATTTTTGGATTAATGATGTAAATAGCTAGATGAATGGAAAGGCATTGCTTGGCCTCAGTTCATGTATATAAGTCAGGTATATGTTGTTTGGGTTGGATACTATGTTTATGGGAAGATTCGAAATTGGTAGATATTCGATTTACAGCCGTTATAATGCCCGATTTTGCAATACCATGTTTTGTATGCCATTTTCCATGTCGAACCCCTACTGTCCAGAGACCTTATCTGCCATGATAGGATAGGTAATGTTCTAAGCTTCGTTTTGATATAAAGATCACGTGAATCGGACTCACGGTTTAGGATTTATGACCAAATTACTAAAAGTAGTTCGAATCCGTAAACGAAAGTTCGTAACTGTAACTGTAAACTATGTAACGTCATGGCGAATCTTGGTAAATAAATACTAGAGGTAAAAAGGAAGGCGTGAAAGAAAACCGTATGTCAAAAGGATCATTTTTCGATTTATTAAAAATGTTCGAGTCGAGGTTAAACGCGAACGAACCCCTAAAAGACAACTCTTTTATAACTTCGGTAAAACACTTAGAAAACGGGCGATAAAACTCGGAGTATAGTATTGGTTCGTAACGATCGACTTTAGAACTCATATGACTTAAGTATGTCCCAAGTATAAGTACAATGACATGTCGTATTAACGAACGAATGTCGGGTCGGATCAGTGATAAAAGTAATCCACAAAAAGGGGTATAACGAGATAACTCGAGAACGTGTTTCGAATTAAGTATAACTTAACTTTTAATATGTTAAGTGATTAATCCCGAATGCCTTGGCTATTTATAGATCACCAAGCTGAACCGGGACCCGCTACCACTACCCCTTACCGTACTCGACTACCAGGCAAGTCTCAATTCCCTTCTTTTAGGCTGTTGTTGTGATTGAATAAATATATATATATGATTGCTGATATACATATGCCATTGCATGCATGCCTTGAATTGATATACTTGTTCCCTGAATGTTATTGTTGGCTTATAAGCTAGATAGTTATATATCAGTTATAAGCCGGTTATTGTAAGACCCTCATAGAAGGGCGTATACATCTTATTAATCAAAAATAGACCGGGAGTCAATATTCCTTGATATATCGAGATTACCTCGGAGGAAAATATTTAAGTAAATATTTTCTATTATTTGGGCGACGAATATTATTTGAATATTCGTTCGAGACTAATTATTTTAACGATCCTTACTTCAAATAATTATTTGAACGTAACTATTCAACGAATAATATTTCTCAATATTCATTCAGAGTCGAATTGATTATCGACTATTATTTCGAATATTCTTCTAAAGATGAGACTATTAAATGAATATTATGTGGATATTCTTTTAGATTATTATTTTATTAAATAAATATTACTTTTGAATATTCATTTAAGATATTAAATACTTGATGAATATTATTTTAATATTCATCTGAAGCTTGATTTAATTATCGAATATTATCTCGAATATTCCTTAAGGCTTGGATTACTAAATGAATATTACTTGATATTCATTTAGGATATTATTCATTAAATGAATATTACTTTTGAATATTCATTTAAATTCCTAATTAATTATGAATATTACCTTAAATATTCTTTTCAGGTCTTATTAATTAATGAATATTGTTTTGAATATTCATTTAAATATTTATTTATTCAATAAATATTCTCCTGATATTTCTTCAGGGATTATTTTGAGAAATACTCTGATTTAAGATATTCTTTCATATTCCTAAATATTCTGTAAAATATTTTAATTCAATAAATATTCTCTGAATATTTATTCCATACTTAGAATAACCTCAATAAGGGTTATCTTCTTCGATTATTACGAAAAATATTTCGGAGTCATATTATTATTAATCTTATATCAAGAAAGGTTCTCAGACATCATTCTTCTTTGAGTCTATCTCCCTAATAATAAGGGAACCTTACTTGGAAAATGTTATTTATCTTGTCGACTTCCCGGTCATAAATTATTCCCTTCACTCGCAACTCGGGTGCTGTTGACTTATTAAGTCGTTGCTTACCTTCTCACCTTTCGAGGGGTAAGATTACTGGAACAAGTTGATATCCGTTACCAAGTAATAGCTTGGGAGTTATTGGTAAATTTTCCTTTCCAACTAGATACTACTACTTTGTGGAGTCTTATCAACAAGTATTATACTTGGGGAAAGGGGGACGAACGTTACATTCAGAATCATGAATTCTATTTGAACTAGGAGTCGTGTAAGAGGCCGAGTAGCGCCGGTCCATCTCCTTTGGCCCAACCGTTGGCCGGGGAGAGCTAGTAAGGCGGTATACAAGTAAAGCCGTCAGTTCTTCCTTCTACCGGTAGTAAATCTAAATTAAGCTGTACGATCTCGACTGATCATCAAGATTGGAACAGCGGGCGCGGTGAATACTCCATCATTGGTTCATCATCCAAATTTATTTATTTCCTGCAACATGATTACTGTTGGCAGAGTTGGAAAAGGGTCATAACTGGAATTGCAACCTTTTCTTGCAAGTTCCTCTTCTTAATAACAATAAAAATATCTCGCTTACTTTGATGTAGCAGATATTTCTACAAACAAATACTTTAAGTTACCTTGTAACTTAATCGTTCATATTATACTGGCATCATTTCCGTAAATGCATGGCATATGGTTTGAAAGATACTTTTGAACTGTTATACATTATCGTTCAGTTATATATTATTGTTGGTGGGCTATTGCTCACCTTTGCTTTATTATTATATCACAACAACAGCTAGACCAGATGACTCGCACAAGGCGCACTCGACGCGGGCGAGGACGATGAGACTACCAGAGCTGAAGAAGAAGCTATTGGTAGGGTATATTTATTCTTTCAGTACCAAGAATATGGTCTAGTATGACTTATGTAAATGGATGGCAAAGAGTATGTATTTATATTGAAATTCTTTTGGATTGTAAGAACTCATAATGTGATTAATAAAAATTTGATTGTTACTCTGATTTCATCTCTGGGACTATAACGGGTGTGTTTTATATTGTTGTGTTGGGTTATAGAGACGTAATTTATTTTATGTTAAGGAAAGTTCAATTATTGTGGACAGAATTGGAAACCGTAACCACCGGATCCCGGACCCCGGATCTGGGGGTGTTACAGAAGTGGTATCAGAGCGTACGTTATAAACCCCAGAGATGAGGTGACGTTAAAACAATAAATTCAATAAGATAATAAGAACTCTTGCCAAGTTCATAGTCGGACTACTTAATGTAGTGATGACATATAAAACCCTTATGGGAACTCTTAAGTATAATGATAGTAACTTAGCTCGATATCGTATCGACGAGTAAGGCGACTGACCTTGAGGCATACGAGCAACAGCGCGATGATGCTTTATATGCTGAAGATCAGCGGGTAATTCGATGGAGTACCCTACTGGAGACCCGGAAGAGGTTCCAGCAGATAAGGAAAATCCTGTTAGGATAAGGAGCTTACCCATGGGTAATGAGGGTCGCAGCCAGAATGACTTAGGCAGAAGTTCTACATATATATTCTACATAGCCTAGTCATGGGTACTTAGAAACTTTTAGTGACCAGAATTGAAATGGCTCCTAAAAATGCATTTAAGATCCCAATGTTCAACCGAGATCACTATGAAGAATGGGTTTTCAGAATGAGACTCTATTTAGAGACTGTTAATCCTGAATATCTGGAAGTCCTTGACAAGGGTAAATTTGTTCCAATGGTGGTTATTCCTGCGCATACGGAAGGAGGGGTGGTTATAGCACCTCGGTCTGAGCCCAAAAAGGCAGCGGACTTTTCAGATGCTGACAAGGAGCAAATAGCTTTTGATACTGCCGTACGACAAACCTTGATGGAATCTCTTGATCATGAAATGTTCAACATAGTCAAAGGTCTGACTACAGCAAAGAAGATTTGGGACAAGATAGAAGTTGTCATGGAAGGATCTGCAGAGGTTAGAAGTAACAAGACACTCATACTCAAGATGGAGTATGACACCTTTAGAATACGAAAAGGAGAAGGCATAATAGATGTCTATCTACGATTCAGTCAGTTGGTATTGGATTTGAATCTGAGAGGTGTAACTCTCCCCATGGTTAAGACTAATACGAGATATCTGAGGAACCAGCCAAAGAGCATTGAACATAGGGTCTACGCAATTAGAGAAACCAGAGATTTGCATACAACTTCTCTGGAAGAATACTATGGAATATTAAAGACCTATGAGCTGGAAACACTTCAAGATCAAGCATGGGACAATGATTCAAAAGGAAAAGAAACTGCATCAGGATTAGTTGCTGATGAGGAAGAGTCTAAGAAGGCAATGGTTGCAGAAAAGACTAAATCATCACATGCACTACATCAAGTTGATAATGATGACGAGTGCACATCTAACAGTGATGATGACTACTACACCCAAGAAGAGCTGGACAACATGGACGATAGTGTCGTGGCATACATGGCAAGGAAGTTCAGCAACATGAGATTCAGAAAGAGCAACCGACCACAGAGAAATTCTTCATCTTACTATCGGGCTGCTAGGGGTGGTGGTAGTTCGTCGGGCTACAAAGGAAAAGGCAAGAATACCAGCTACAAATCTCATTTGGATTTCAAAATGAAGTTCAAATGCTATAACTGTGGTGAAGCTGGACATTTTGCTACCGACTGCAAAAAGCCTAAACAGACTTATCCAAAAGAGACATATGAAGCCCTCAAAAGCAAGTATGAATCGCTGGTGAAGGAAAGACATGGAAAAAGAGCTTTGTTAGTGACAGAAGGAAGAGCTTGGGATGATTCAGATGAGGAAGATGTTACTCATGTAGCAAATTTTGCCCTCATGGCTGAGACATCAGAGGAACCAGAGGTACCAGTTCTAACCCTTAAAGTAGAAATGTCCATTGATGATTATAAGGAACAGAACGGGGCTCTTTGTGAAGAGATCTATATGTTGTGCAAAAGCCTAGACTCCTCTCAAAAGGAACAGAAAACACTTGTTGCCAAAAGCAGAATGCTTGAGGCAAAAGTGGAAGAGTTAGAGGCTGCTTGCACTGTAGATACTTCCCTAAGAGACTTTATTAAATCTCTGGAACACAAGCTCGTCCTTAAGGAAGAAGTAGAAGCATGTCTTAGGGACAAACTAGCTGAGTTAGAAACTAAATGCGAAGCTTACAAACTAGCTGCTAGTAAAGTGTATGTAGATAATGACACATTTAAGAAGATAACTGGAGTAGGTATAGGACTTGATTATTCTGACCTTCCTAAGAAAGAAGGAAAGAGACCTATTGACCCTAGTTCCAGTGACCTTAAAAAGGAAACACCTAGCATTCTTAAATCAGCTGTCAAACCTATCTACAAACATCTTGTTCCTAGAATAGAAGAAGAAGAGACTGAATTAATAGCTAGATATGAGATTGAGATGGAAGATCGCCAGAAAACACAATCTATAACTCCTATCAAACAAGTTAAAATCAATTTTCCTAGAGATGAATCTAGACTAGGATTAGGAGCTAAGGCTGTTAAACAACAAGGAAAGAAAGAAAAAGGCATAAAAGAGGTTAAGGCTGAACGAATAAAGAAAGCATGTTATCACTGTAAATCTACTGAACATCTTTCTTATGCATGTAAAGCTAACATAAATGTTCCTGCTGCACATGCCATGCCTACCACACATACAATGAATAATCTGCATCAGAATCATGCACAGTGTGGTCAACCTAATTGTATGCCATGCACTTTTAACGTCATGCAAACTTTTGTGAATTTAATGAATGCATCTAGCCAGTCATGCTAAAATACTGCTGCTAGGTCAAACATCAAAAAGAAGCATGTGAGAACCAAGACTGTCAGTCCTCCTAAAGTTAGGAGTGACAAACCTTCTCCAAAGACTGACAAATCTGTCAAGTCTGAGAAAGGAAAGGAGAAAGTCGAAAGCTCTAGTAATGTTAAGAAAAGTGCATCTCCGGTTGTTAAATCTGTTGATTCTCGATCTTATCGAAAAGCCGGGCCCAATCAAAGTTGGGTTCCGAAGAATGTCTAACCAATCTGTCATTGCAGGGCGTTAAGCAGAATAGAAATAAAGTTATATGGGTGCTAGACAGTGGAGCATCGAGGCATATGACTGGAAACAAGTCCCTGCTTACAGAGTTGGTTATGAAGGCTGACCCTTATGTTACCTTTGGAGATGACAGCATAGGTGTGACAAAGGGATATGGTAAACTGAAGACTGGTAATGTCATCATTGAAGATATTTCCTATGTTGAGGGACTGAAGCACAATCTGTTGAGTATCAGTCAATTCTGTGACAAAGGTTACGAAATTGTCTTCAACAAGAAAGGTGTATCAATCACTCACATCAAGGAAGGCTCATTGGCTTTGAGAGGAGTTCGAAAGGCAGATCTTTTTGTTGCAGACATGGATTCAGCAAATCAGAATGAGGTCACCTGTTTCTACAGCAAAGCCTCGGATGATGAAAGCTGGTTATGGCACAAAAAGCTATCTCACTTAAACTTCAAAACGATGAATGCTCTCGCGAGGCGAGAATTGGTGAGAGATCTACCTCAAATGGAGTTCGCTCCGAAAGGACTCTATGAAGCTTGTGAAATGGGAAAGTCGAAGCGAGCATCGCATAAAAGCAAAGAAATTTCTAGTATTACTGAGCCTCTGCAACTTCTTCATATGGATTTGTTTGGCCTAGTGAATGTCCTATCCTTGTCTAGGAAAAGATATGCATTGGTAATCGTGGATGACTTCTCCAAGTATACATGGGTATTGTTCGCAATGACGAAAGATGAAGTACCTTTCTTAATCATTGATCACATCACTCAAATTGAGAATGTTTCAACACTTACTGTGAAGACGATTAGATCAGACAATGGCACTGAATTCAAAAACGCAGTGCTGAATGACTTCTGTGTATCTAAGGGAATACGTCGTCAGTATTCAGCCCCGAGAACTCCACAGCAAAATGGAGTAGTTGAAAGGAAGAATAGAACTTTGGTTGAAGCAGCAAGAACTTTGTTGTATGATTCGAAACTTCCTCTATACTTCAGGGCCGAAGCAGTGAGTACCGCTTGTTACACTCAAAATAGAACCTTGATCATAAAAGATAAAGAAAAGACACCATGTGAATTAATGAACAACAGAAGACCAACAATCAAATACTTTCATGTCTTTGGAGCAAAATGCTATGTACTTATAGATGATGAAAATCTAGGCAAGTTTGCAGCAAAAGCTCGTGAAGGAATCTTTGTCGGTTACTCCACAGATGTGGTGGCAGCTTATAGGGTGTTCTTAGTGAATGATCGAAAAGTGACTGAAAGCTACAACGTCAGATTCGATGATACCAAACTCCCATCAATTTCTAGAGATTCTAGTGAACCTGAGTCCCTAAAAATTCAGAATCTGGACTTAGATGAACTTGAAGATGAACCTGAGTTAGTTGTCCCATTAAATGTTCCAAGTGTACGTGAAGAACCTGAGTCTAGTGAACAATCTAATTCTACAAGATCAGAAGAGACTTCTTCAGTACGAACCGGAAATAACTCAGGGGGAGTAAATAGCAGCTCAAGGACAACTGTTCAAGGCTTGAGATGAGTTGACAGTAGTTCTGTAGGAGCTGGCACTAACTCAGGGGGAGTTAGTGAGAATAATCAAAGTAGTCAGCACCACAACTCAGAAAGTCAAGCTGAATCATCAAGACAATTTCCAGGAGAACGGGTATGGAATAGAGATCATCCGTTTGAATTTATTATTGGTGATCCAGATGCTGGTGTGACTACTAGAAGAACTGCAAGAGCTGACCTGGCTAATATTTCCTTATATTCTGGGTTCTTATCCAAGCTTGAACCTAAAGAAATAGAAGAAGCTCTTGGTGATGCTGATTGGGTGATTGCAATGCAAGAGGAACTCAATCAGTTTGAAAGGCAGAAAGTTTGGAAACTGGTACCCCGACCAAAGAACATATCAGTAATTGGAGCTAGGTGGGTATTCAGAAATAAACTAGATGAAAACGGACTTGTAACACGAAACAAGGCTCGTTTGGTTGCAAAAGGTTATTCTCAGCGAGAAGGAATTGATTATGATGAAACTTATGCACCGGTTGCAAGACTTGAGGCAGTCAGGATGTTCTTGGCATTTGCAGCACATAAGAACTTCAAGGTTTTCCAGATGGATGTGAAAAGTGCCTTCCTGAACGGAGAGTTAGAAGAAGAAGTGTATCTGGAACAGCTGTCTGGCTTCATTGATCCAGAACATGTAGATTTTGTGTATCTTCTCTTCAAATCTGTCTATGGCCTCAAGCAATCCCCAAGGCAATGGTATGAAACCCTATCCTTATTCTTAATTGAAAATGGTTTTACTAGGGGAGTAATTGATAAAACATTGTTCTATAAAAATGTAAGAAATGACTTAATACTTGTTCAAGTCTATGTGGACGATATTATTTTTGGGTCATCAAATGAGCGCTTGTGCGAGAAATTTGCCAAGCTAATGCAGGAAAAAATATGAGATGAGCATGATGGGAGAGCTGTCCTTCTTCCTTGGATTACAGATCAGTCAGAGAAAAGATGGTATCTTTATCTATCAATCCAAGTACGTCAGAGATTTACTCAAGAAGTACAATCTAGAAGATGCATCAGCAGCTAAGACTCCCATGGCAACAGCCACGGAGCTTGATGAAGACAAATCAGGTAAATCAGTTGACATCACAAGCTATCGAGGTATGATTGGCTCACTCCTCTATTTAACTGCAAGTAGACCCGATATAATGTTCGCAACTTGTTTATGTGCAAGGTTCCAAGCGGATCCTAGAGAATCACATCTCGTAGCCGTCAAAAGAATTTTTAGGTATCTCAAGGGCACACCAAATCTAGGGATTTGGTACCCAAGAGATACAGGTTTTAATCTAATTGGTTATTCGGATTCAGACTATGCAGGTTGCAGGATTGATAGGAAGAGCACATCTGGTGCTTGTCAATTTCTTGGCAGAAGATTGGTGTCCTGGCAAAGTAAAAAGCAACATACAGTATCTACTTCTACTGCTGAAGCTGAGTACATTGCTGCTGGAAGCTGTGTAGCTCAAATACTGTGGATGAGGAACCAATTGAAGGATTATGGCATGGAGCACAAGAAAATTCCAATTATGTGTGACAACACAAGTGCCATTGCCATAACCAACAATCCTGTAGATCACTCAAGAACCAAGCACATCGACATCAGGTATCACTTCATAAGAGAACATGTCGAGGAGGGGACTGTGGAGCTACATTTTGTGCCCACAATGCAACAAATTGCAGATATATTCACCAAACCTCTTGATGAAGTAACATTCAATAGATTGGTTGGTGAATTGGGAATGCTTAACACAAGTTAGTAAAGCCTTCTATCTGTAAAATCCAGATTTATGTTTGTTTGTGCAAGCTACTCAATCATTATGTGCTTAGACTTTAAAATGCCTAATTAATGATTGTTATAGGTTGCATATAATGTCATTTTGCATGAATTCATTGTGTTTTAAGTGTCTTTAATAGCACAAATCTTTGAATTTATGCTTGTTAGATTGCATGATCATAGGGGGAGTTAAATTCATAGTATTCTAAATTTTGCATGATTTTTAGATGAATTTACCTATGATTTTCACGTAATTAGAGGCCTTAGAATTAAAAATCTTCATAATTTCGAGTTAGTTTCTATCTCGAAACTCATCTAGAAATTCGACTTGAATTTCGACTTAAGCTGTCAGAGTGAAGTTTTGAAAATTCTAAGTCTGGGAAGAATTTCGAGTGAGTGAAGTTTTGAAAATTCTAAGTCTGGGAAGAATTTCGAGTTGTCTATCTCGAAATTCATCTCGAAAATCGACTTTGAGTTCGAGTTCGAGTTACCAGTGTGCCTAGTTCTATCTTCAAAATATTCGAGATAAGGTCTATCTCGAACTTTATCTCGAAGGTTGAGATGAGATTTCCATTTAAGGGGATATTTTGAAAAGAATTGAGAATAACTTCGAGTTAGTCTCTATCTCGAAACTCAACTTGAATTTCGACTTGATGTTCGAGATAGAGTTCTCAGTTGCTTAAAGGGAATTTTTGAGTTACTCCTAACTCGAAACTTATCTCGAAGGTTGAGATTAGGTTTCCATTCAAGAGATATTTTGGAAAGAATTGAGAATAACTTCGAGTTAGTCTCTATCTCGAAACTCAACTCGAATTTCGACTTGATGTTCGAGATAGAGTTAAACTTCTAACTCGAAACGTATCTCGAATTTCCCTGTATTTCTTTTACTGGAGGGGAATTTTCCAAGTTTACAAACCAATAAAGTTCGAGATAGGATTTCCCTATAGTTTTTGCTGTAAATTGGTCTAAATGCTTATTTGTTCGAGTTAACCTCTATCTCGAACTTCATCTCGAAGTTCGACTTGATGTTCGAGATAGAGTTCGACTTAGGTGTTCCCTGTATTGACTTGGTATTTTTCACTCTTTTTAACAGGGTCATTTTTGTCACTTCACAATCATCTATATATACATCTCTAACTCGATGCATCATTCACTTTACCTAATTTCATTTTTACAGCAGCCGCTTCACAAAAACAAGGCGATTTCACAAATTACATACCACTAATCCGTGTTTTTGTGATTAAACTCATACTAATCACGAATTACTGCCAATTTTTTGACTACTATTGTCTGTGTTATCATTAATCTTTGTGTTGGTGTGTTTTGTAACCACTCATATACACGCGCATATACATACACACGAACATCAAGTGTTTGTGTAACGGTTCAAAACACGATTTCCATATTCTCTATCCATATACACACACGATTTCATCGGTATACACACGAATATTCATCTTCTTTGAATATTCAGATTTAGTAATTGGAAACTGTTCATATCCCGTAGTTTAGTTTTTCAGATTGCTTTTTGGTATTCTCGAAAAATTAAAAGGGATAAAACTGTTAATTCGTAAATTACTTGTTTTTCAAATTAAAAAATTTCACATCTCTTAAAGAAAAACATTTAATTAAAATGGCTCACCAATTTTC
Organism: Saposhnikovia divaricata; assembly: GCA_036435485.1. Taxonomy (NCBI): domain Eukaryota; kingdom Viridiplantae; phylum Streptophyta; class Magnoliopsida; order Apiales; family Apiaceae; genus Saposhnikovia; species Saposhnikovia divaricata. Next base: position 55,870,520 of record CM071598.1, read on the forward strand.
ACTTGCTAAAAACAATTTTTATAATATTTCTACGGAAATTGGTGATCAACTCCCGCGGTTTAAGTTTTGGGTACAATTTCTTAATTTGTACTCCAAGGCTAGCCATGCTTTTACTGCTAAACCTACACTAGTACATGATGCTTTACAGCAATTATGGACTAGTGCGGTTACTTTTGGGAGCAAAACAACCCCCTACGGTTTCAGGTTTACCTTAGCGGGTCAAGAATATGAGGTGACTGAAGAAATTGTCAACAGGGTTCTGGGATTCCCGATCAAAGATGCTTATGATCCAGAACCTACAGCGGAACAACGCCTCACATTCTTTGAAGAAATAGGATGTTATCCTCCGACTGGCCGGATCACTGGAAACATCCAAAAACAATTCTTCCATGTGGAATGGAATTACTTTTTCGAGGCCATCACAAGATGTTTTCGGGCACGCGAAAAAGATTTTCATCAAATTCCAATTCCAATGCAAACCTTTGCAGTTGCCCTAGCAAGAGAACTGGATATAAATGGACGCATAGTTCTCTCTGAGATAGTGGCTACAATGGGATCTCCTGCAAGCAGAGACCTCACTGCAACTGATGTTGTCTGCTGGTTTCCTCGGTTCCTACAAATGCTGATTAATGATTTAATACCGAAGGATGATCTTGCTGTTAGACAGGGATTTGCCAGAAGCCCAACATCTGCACCGCTAGGGATGGGCACTAAGTCACTTTCAACCATTGCTAATCAGGATAAACATCAAGGTAAACCGATGTCAATTCCTGAAAATATTCAAATGTGGCTTACATATGATGCAGGAGTTACCAATTTGGAGGAATCATCGCAAGTTTCATCATATGCTCAGAATCCGTCTGCTCATGCTGAGGCATTTGATGGGATTCCTGATGAGCAAAGCGATGAGGCACAAGGTAATGAATCAGGTAATCTCTCCCTGCATACTATTCATTCCTCCTCCTATGTATCTGATTCCGAGACCCAAGAGACTGCTAACCCGCAGAATCTATCCCAGGGTGAGAGCTATATTTCTGAGTCTGACACACATTCTTATTCTCTTTCACCCCTGTTAACGGAAGTCAGAAAGCCAGCACATGTATATGTAGGAGATGATGAGGAGAGTGACCCCGAAGTGCAGCATCTTATTCGAAAGAAAGCCAAAATTTTTCATGCTGCTACTTCAAAAGTCCAGTCAAACCCTAGTGTGTCACACGCAACCACTCCACCTCACGAGAGTGGTTCTCCCCTTAAACAATCCGCACATAGGGAATTTGGTGAGGATTATGTACCTTTTGAAGATACTGTTGCTTCAAAAGGACATGAAGTTTTAATAACTTCACTCGTACCTTCACCGGTACGTACTGATGCTGCAAAGAGGATCGGTTCTGATGTTGTACAAGAACACTTTGCAGCCCCTCAGCCTGAGATTCCAACTCAGGACAGAACAGACATAGATCCCATAACTGCTAATTATATTGCTTATCCAATTTCTGCAAGTACTGCTTCATACTTTGGATCAATCATTGAAGACATACACGAGCGTGAGACAGGGAGTGTGTGTGAGAGGTTAGGGAGAGAGGGACCTTCATTTTTAAGGCCCGAAAATGAGCGCCAAATACTAACAGAACGAGTATTAGAGCGAGGTCACCTAAACCAAACACCGTCCCTTAATATTGAAAATCTTGATACACGTATGACTTCTATGGAAAATCAGATGAGGCAGTTCGGGCAGACGATGGGGCAGTTCGGGATTAACATTGGAAACAATCAAAGGGCTCTTGATGACTACGCAGCACGAATGGCAAGTCAAGCTACAGCTTTTGATGCTTTGACAAAAAAGGTCAATGACTTGGGCCATGCTGGTGGTGGCTTGGGAAGCACTCTGAATGAAAGGATGGGGGCAATGGAGTCTACAATGCATACAATGGCTGTCGAGATCAGTAGAATGATGTTCGCAGTCAGGAGCTTTGTGCCCCCGGAGTGTTTCGAGTCGCAACAACCTCCCCCCGATGCTGGTGCAGGTGGTGCTAGTGGAGCGGGAGCCTCCGGTTCTGGTTTTGGAGGTTCTTATGCTACTGGTGGATTTGACGACCAAGGTGGTGTTCAGGATAACTCACCTAAGGGGGAGAGTGGAAAGGAGACGAGACAGCAGGCAGTTCATATTGAAGAAATTGAAGAACATGCTGATCTTGCCAAGGAAATAGAAATTGAGCCGTCTGTTGATGAAGAGGCTTTGAGGAAGAGAAAGGGTAAGGCAATGATGGTTGATGAGCCATTCGTTGACCTGAGTCATCAGGAAACAGTACAGGAGGTACTTGACTCAGATTCTGATATGGAAGACATACCTTTGGCACATGCTATAAAGAGATCTTTGAAGGAACAAGGTGGAGGTGCTGGGATGTCTTCCGGAATGTCTGAAGAAATTCCTGTTGATGAGGAAACCCTTAAAGCTCAACAATTAGCCTTGGAACAAGCTCAGTTCCATAAAATGAAGATGATGCAAGAACATGCTGCGTTCCTAGAAAAGAAAGTGGAGCTCCAAGGGAAGCAGTATGATCATGAGCTTGCAAGGCTAGCTGATCCTCAAGTTGATCTCGACAAGAGAAGGATAGGACATAAATGGGATGAAGCAAGGAAGATATTGATGGGACCCTGTGCGAAAGGAGTTCATAACTACAACCTGAATTTGCAGAATCCAATGACTGTGGACTATATAAGTGCTTTGAAGAGATTAATTTCTAAAGTCAGGGTTGGATACAATGCAACACTTAAGGAGTGGCAGGTTATTTTGTCTTTGGTAGAAGGAGTCCCAACATCTTTCCTATATGTGGATGACCAATTCATAACGAGAAGATCTGCGTCAGAGTTGTTCTTGCTAGCAACAAAAATTCAATACTCTCAATCTGAGGAGCTAAGCATTCTGTATAGGGATCAGTTAATGCAGCTAGCAGAGGACAAGGGTCCAGAATTCTCAGCATATCCAAATTTTGTTCGGATGGTAGTTGACGGGAAGATGAAGAGGGTTAGCATGGAGGAAAATGATTTAATGGAGCTTTCAGTGGAATCTCTCAAAGCTGTCTGTAGACAAATGATGAGTAAGGGATTCGCTTCTGAGCTTAAAGAAAAATCCGTGAAGATCATTGAAAGAGTCATATTCAAGAAGAGCAATGAGGTGTGGAAGTGTGATATCATTGCTCCAAACCCTCTAGATAACGTGAAGATTGAGCCGGAGCTGATGGAGAAGAAATGGAATATTCTTCAAGCAATGAAGAATGTAGATGAAGCTCTGACTCTTCCTTCTGGAGCACTTGAACAAGGAGAGATAAGGGAGGCAATTGGTGTTCCAGGAAGTGATAGTGTATACTGGATACACGCTTATGTTGAAGATACAGCTGATGCTTTAGTATTCATAGATGCAGACCAGAATCAAACACTCTTGCATATGAGTAGAAAATGGCTGCTACAGACTCAAGATGCTGCATTTCTGGAGAGAGTATTACATGTATTCAAATGGGGCGAAGTGGAAGATAAGTATGTGGACGAAAAGCAGAGACTCATGAGTTACCTATCTGAGGTAGTGGTGGAAAAGAAGCGGATGGAGCGAGATGCGGCTAGTGTCCACAATACTAACCGTGTCAAGGGCTACCCCAAGATGATCTATTGTCAGTTTAAAGCTGATAAAACACATTGGAAACCTCAGCTCATAATGAAGAACTTTGAGGACATTCCAAAGATCAGGACTACTCAGGAGGTGGACAAACTCAGAAGGCTTTTCAAACATCCTCATCCAGAGCCCAAGAATCCTCTAGAAATGGAAGCTGTAAGTCTGTTGAATGCTAGGTGGAAGCAGCTTCACGATCCAGTGTACAAGAAAGAACAGCAGCAGAAGGAGAAGCGCAGAAGGCAGAAAGAAGAGAAGGACCAAGCTGCTAAAGCTAGAAAGAGGAAACGGAATTAGGGTTAAAGGTCAGAGTGGTGTGAACTTGAAGTTGGAAAAACTTCATGTCTTTCGGTTGCTTTAACTCACTTGAGGAAAATTCACCTTAGAGTGAATCCAATAAGGTGATATAAGTTTGACTAAAAGGTATGAAATAATCCAGGTGATAGGAATCACTCAAATGATCTTTAATTCGAAGTTCGAATTCTGTTTCTAGTTTAAGTTCTTTGTATTGTTTTCAAGTACATTTTAATTGTAAATTATTCAAGACTGTAATGTTAACTATCTTTTCTCGTCTCATTGTTTAGTTGAGTTATCCTTCATTAATTTGAATGTCATTGTTAGACAATCAAATAGGGGGAGATTGAAAGGCAGAGTGTGTAAACTTGTAACACTATAACTAATGTAACTCAACTAAAGGAAAAGATACTTAACCAGAAGACAATCAAGAACAAGAAGTCACAAAGAAATCAACACTAAATGAAGACAAGGTAATTGATACAATTCAACATGTTAACTATGATCAAGCCAAGAAGAAATCATTGAGAGAAGTTCAAGTCAAAGTTGTTCATGCCTCAGTGATTTGAAAAGCCAAGAATCAAGATCATAACTATCAGTATCAATAAGACCAATTGATTTCAAGTGAACAAGAAGGAAAGCAAATATTGGAAAGCCACATTACAAATTGGATATGGTAATTTATTCAAGAAGCAAAAACACTATCAAGACTAGTCACTTATGAACCAGACCAGTGCATCAAGTGTCAGGACATTGATAGCAAGTTTATGTCAGTAATAAAGATCCATGTTCAAGAGCTTGGTGAAGAATAAAGAAGACATGAAGATATCACAAGTTCAAGATGTGCATTGAAGTTTCAAGTTGAAGACCAGAATATTTTCTAAGTACTAAATATTCTAGATGACCAAGTAGAAGTTTCTAAGTAGAAGTTCTACTTAGAAATTCGAGATGGCTAAGTAGAAATTCTCAAGTAGAAGTTCTACTTAGAGTGCAGCTTCAACATGACACATGGCATCTTCTGATTGGCAGATTTCCAAGCTTTCAAGATAAGGCAAGATTTATGTGGACATCATTGGGCCACGTATATCTTAGTCTTTGAAGACTACAGGACATAGATTACATGTAGTATAAATAGAAGTACTTGTGTAATGTTTTAGTGAGTGAGCAATTCTTGAGAGAAACACATGTAAAAGAGAGAGAGTGTATTCACAGAGCTTAGTATCATTCACTTCTCTCTGAACTTCTGTTATACTTTGTAATGAATGTTGTAGCAACCACTTCAAGTTATATATAAGACATATATTCCTTGAATCTGTGTGTTCGTTTATTGCATTATATTTATTGCTTCTCATATTTGAAAAGTTGTATTCACCCCCCTCTACAACACATTTGGACCTAACACAAACACTACAAAACATTTAATAAAATATTAAATATATTTACAAGAACATTTATAACAAATTAATGAATCTAAATATTTTCTAATAAATAACTTTCTAATAGAAAATTATTTAAAGAGAGAATATGATTCATTAAAATATCACAAATATTTCAAAACACAAGAAGTAATAAAGAAGTTATTATAAACATGTTGATAAAGATTTTTAGCAATCAGAAGCAATAAAAAGTTGATAAAATAATTATGCAAGTGATTAAAATTTAAAAATAATAACAAAATCACTTGCAAATTATTAAAGAATAAACCTCAGATATTAACAAGCTTAATTACTAGGACTGTTCAACATACCCAATTCACCAACAATTTTGGTGAATGTGGATTCGTCAAGAGACTTAGTAAAAATATCTGTTGTTTGTTCTTCTGTGGGTACAAATAACAATTCCATAGTACCATTCATGACATGCTCTCTTATAAAATGATACCTGATGTCTATGTGCTTGGTCCTCGAATGCTGCACAGGATTGTTGGAGATTGCTATGGCACATGTATTATCACACAAAATTGGAATTTTTGTTAATACAAAACCATAGTCTTTCAGCTGATTCCTAATCCACAAGATTTGAGCACAACAGCTTCCAGCAGTTATGTATTCAGCTTCAGCTGTTGAGTTGGAAACTGTTTGTTGTTTCTTGCTGTACCAGGAAACTAGCCTGCCACCTCGGAATTGACAACTCCCAGGGGTGCTTTTTCTATCTACAACACTTCCTGCATAATCTGAATCTGTGTATCCAACAAGATTAAAACCAGATTCTTTAGGGTACCAGATACCTAAATTAGGCGTACCCTTAAGATATCTTAAGATTCGTTTTACAGCAATGAGATGAACATCTCTAGGATCTGCTTGGAACCTTGCACACAAGCATGTAGCATACATAATATCTGGTCTACTTGCAGTAAGGTAAAGTAATGAGCCTATCATACCTCTATAACTTGTGACATCTACCTTGGCAGAATTTTCACAAGCTCCAAACTTGACAGCTGTGGATGATGGTGTCTTAGCTGAAGATGAGTCCTCCATTTGATATTTCTTGAGGAGCTCTTTGATATACTTCGATTGACAGATAAATATTCCATCTGTCCTTTGACTTATTTGCAATCCAAGAAAGAATTTCAGTTCTCCCATCATGCTCATTTCAAATTTACCCTGCATTAACTTAGCAAATTTCTTGCACAAAAGATCATTAGTAGACCCAAGTATTATATCGTCCACATAGACTTGGACTAGTATTGTATCATTTTTATGTTTCTTAGTGAAGAGAGTTTTGTCTATGACACCTCTAACAAAGCCATTTTCAAGTAAAAATTCAGAAAGGGTGTCATACCATTTTCTTGGTGCTTGTTTGAGGCCATAGATAGCCTTGGAAAGGAAGTAGACATAGTCCAAAAGATCTGGATCTTCAAAGCCAGGGGCTGTTCTACATAGACCTCTTCATCCAGCTTACCATTTAGAAAAGCACTCTTTACATCCATTTGATAAACATTAAAGTTTGAGAATGATGCGAATGCCAAGAATATTCTAATGGCCTCGAGTCTTGCCACTGGAGCATAGGTTTCATCATAGTCAATGCCTTCAGCTTGTGAATAACCCTTTGCTACCAGTCTTGCTTTATTTCTTGTGAATGTGCCATCTTCATCAAGTTTGTTTCTGAATACCCATCTAGTGCCAACCACTGTTCTATTTGAAGGTCTGGGTACCAGCTTCCATACTTCTTGTTGTTTGAATTGATTGAGTTCATCTTGCATAGCAATCACCCAATCAGGATCAGAAAGAGCTTCTTCAGTTTTCTTAGGTTCCATTTCAGATAGAAACCCTGAATAATTGCATTGATTCTGATAAGCTCTTTTAGTCTTTACTCCAACATCTGGATCACCAATAATTAACTCAAAAGGATGAGTTCTATTCCAAACAGTTTGTCTGGGTAGATTAGTTCTTGATGATTCCCCTTGATTTGAATTGTGTTGTTAAGTATGACTTGTTGATCCTTCACTAACTCCCTATGAGTTGTTACCAGGATGATTAGATGAGTGTTCAGAAGTATGAGTGGTGTTTTCAATATTATCATTATTTTCACCACCATTATTCTGATTGAACTCATCATTGACATTGTTGTCATTAGCATCAGCAAAAACATCAGGTGGACTATCATCATCTGAATCTAGATCTGTCATATCTTCAAAAGATAGCTTTTCAGATGAATCTTCAGTTTGGATACTAGGGAGTTTAGTGTCATGAAATGTTACATTGACACTTTCCATCATCTTATGATGTTCAATCAAATACACCTTATAAGCTCTTCTTTCATAACCAACAAAAATTGCTTCATGTGCTTTGGCTTCAAATTTTCCACCTTCATCGTCCCCTTCTTTAAGTACAAAGCATTTTGCTCCAAATACATGAAAGTATTTGAGTGTTGGTTTCTTTTCATTCATGGCTTCATAGGGTGTTTTCATCAAGTCTTTGTTGATAAGAGTTCGATTCTGAGTATAGTAAGCAGTGTTGACAGCTTCAGCCCAAAAATACAATGGAAGCCTTGATTCACTTAACATAGTACGTGCAGCTTCAATCAAGGTTCTATTCTTTCTTTCAACTACCCCATTTTGCTGAGGAGTTCTTGGAGCTGAGTATTGTCTGGTTATACCTTTTTCAGTACAAAAGTCATTCAAAACTGCATTCTTGAATTCAGTTCCATTGTCTGACCTTATAGCCCTCATTGGATACTTGGAATCCAACTCAATTAACTTGATGTGATCAATCACCAGTTGTGGAGTCTCATATTTAGAATTCAGGAACAAGACCCATGTGTACTTTGAAAAATCATCAACAATCACAAGAGCATATCTTTTCTTTGACATAGACATCACATTCACTGGACCAAATAGATCCATGTGAAGTAACTGTAAAGGATCAGTTATTGAAGATATATCAGTGCTCCTGTGAGTTGCCCTTTTTAGTTTGCCTTTTTGACAGGCATCACATAGTCCTTCCTGTGTGAATTCCATAGGGGGTAAACCTCTCACCATTTCCCTCTTAACCAAATAATTCATTGTTTTGAAATTAAGGTGAGAAAGTTTCTTGTGCCATAGCCAGCTTTCATCTGTGGATGCTTTAGAATAAAAGCAATTGATTTCTTCAGTGCTTCTAGTATTCATGTTGGCTACATACAAGTTTCCTTTTCTGACTCCTATCAGAGATGGTTGTTCACTTCTTTTGTGTGAAATCAGACAATTTTTTTTGTTAAAGTAGACTTCAAATCCCTTGTCACAGAATTGACTGATGCTGAGCAAATTATGCTCAAGTCCTTTTACAAAGGACACTTCTTCAATGATAACATTTCCAGCTTCAAGTCTGCCATATCCATCAGTTCTACCTTTGCTGTTATCTCCAAAGGTAACTACTGGGCCGGCCTTCTCCACCATATTTGTCAGTAGGGTTCTGTCTCCAGTCATATGCCTTGAACATCCATTGTCCAAGATCCAGGTTACTCGTTCAACCTGTTCAATACCCTGTAATGACAAATGGATTAAACCTTCTTCGGGACCCAAATTTGATTGGGTCCTGCGGATTTAAAGTATTGACCTTTATCAGTCAAAACAACATTTTTAATTTTAACATCTTTAGTCAATAAACATTTAACCTTATAAACAGATTTGAAAATATTTGTTTTATCTTCGGTATCCATGTTTCTTTAGCAGCAATAACACTTGTGTCATTGACTGGACATTTGACCTGGTAAACATTCTTGGTAACCCTTTGTTTAGTCTTAGGTACAAATGTCTCTCTCCTAACTTGAGGAGGAAAAGCAGTCTTTGATCGAACATTGTTGTTCCTGTTCATATGCTGTCAAGGAGCAGTCTATTTATCACATGCATAACTACCATTAAAATAAGCACGCATACTGTTAAAACCACAAGACATACAATTAATAATACCACATGCTTTATGATTAGAATCAATGATAGGCATGGTATTCATGTTAGACATGTTATTTTTCTGCTTCAACTTATTACCACCTAATCCAGTCTTAGAAGAACTAGCTGTTTCAACAACCTTGACTGGCACTAAGGTACATCTTTCTTGGATGAAACATTCTTTGGATTAGTGTCCTCAACAGATTTAGACTTAACAAAGACTGTGACATCTTTCTTGGATGAAACATTCTTTGGATTAGCGTTCTTAACAGATTTATCCTTAACAAAGACTGTGCCATTTGCACTATCCTCATTTCTCATTTCTTCGTGGATAACCATAGAAAGAATATCTGGTGGTCCAGCATCAGATTGTTTAAATAGAGGTTCTTTAATATTTTTGAGCACATGTGGTATTCTCCTTTCTTTAGCACTAACAGGGTTAGGGGAATTCATGCCCAATGATCCAACAGCTTCATTGTAACCATACCCTATACCTGTTGTTCGTTCTATAACTTGATTGTTAAAAAACTCTTTGGAAACTTTAACAGAATTATAACAAGCCCTGACCTGTGTTTCAAGTTCAGTAATTCTAGCCATTTGTTTGCCTACAACTTCTAGAATAGCTTTCTCCTTTTTATGAAGCGTTGTTATTTCATTTTTTTGTTGATCTTGATTAATATGCACCTTTTTCAATTCTGACACTTCATTTCCAAGTTTAGTGCTTAGCAGATCTAGTCTATTATATCCAGTTTGTGTATTATCTAAGGAATTATATAGACTACGAATCAATTCAGTGTCAGTAACAATTACCGGTTTGTTATGATGATCAGATGCTTCATCATTTGCCACCAACGCAAGATTTCCATATTCTTCATCTTCGCTGTCCGTGTCATCCCAACTCTTACCAGCCGCAACATAGGCTTTTCCAGGTTTCTTCTTCTCAGCAGCAAAATCTCTTCTTTGAGTTTGCTTGGGTTTCTGACATTCAGTGGCAAAGTGTCCCAATTCATTACAGTTGAAGCAACGAATCTTGCTTCTGTCAACAGATCCAGTTTTGTATCCTCCCCTGTTACTAGAGGAAGAAGAGCCTCCTCTTTGGAATCTATTATTTGACTTAAACCTGTACTTTGGATTTCTTCTGAATCTAAAATTGCCAAATTGCTTTACCATCAATGCCAGTGATTCATCTTCCAGTTGATCTAGCTCTTCCAATGAGTAAAAGTCTCCACCATCCTGAGTAGGTGGTGTCTGACCAAGTTCTACTTCAGTCTTTTCCTTGTCTGAGCTGTAAGGTAGAACAACCTTAGCTTCCACTTCCTTAGGTGCCTCAACTACAAGAGCTGTAGATGAACTTGGCACTCTTCCTTTACCAGAGACTTCCCTCTGCTGTACTTGTTCCAGTTCATAGGTTTTCAGAACACCAAACAACCTTTCAAGAGCAATCTTGTTCAAATCTCTTGATTCTCTGATGGCCGTTATCCTATGTTCAAGATGAGTGGGCATCGTCAACAAAAACTTCATATTAATCTCTTTCTGTGTATATTGCTTGCCATGAACTTGCAAGTTATTGATAATTTTGTTATACCTTTCAAACACTTCCTGAATGCCTTCATTAGGGCCAGCTCTAAAGTGTTCATACTCAGAGGTTAAAATCTGAAGTCTGTTTTCCCTGACTTCATCAGTTCCTTCATTGATAGTCTCAATAGTTTCCCACATGTGTTTTGCAGTTTTACAATTCATCACATGACTGTACATCACAACATCCAGGGAATCTATTAGAATAAGTCTCAAATTCTTATCTAGTCCTGCGTCCTCTTTTTCATCAGGAGTAAAAGAAGCAGCAGGCTTTGGAAAAGATGATGCAGGTGTTACAACAATTCCTCCAACAATAGATTCAGATACATATTCTTTTGGAATTATAGGTCCGTTCTGTAGAACACCCAAATATTTAGAGTTTGCGACATCAAGAAACAACTCCATTTTATTTTTCCACATTGCATAATTGTCCTTGTTAAACATGGGAATCTTAACAATGCTTTTTGACGACATGATGAATTTTTAAGTGAGTTAAAAATTCGAGATAGATTTTTGACTGAATAAAATTAGGATCTTGATTTGTGTATCAATCAATAGGCTCTGATACCAATTGTTAGGTCCAATATGTTTATAGAAGGGGGGGTTGAATACAAACAGTACTGTTTAATCAAAATTTGTCCGGATAAATTTAATTTATATTTTGACAAATTTGAGCGGAATTAAATGAAACAAAATTCAATTTGAATATAAAATTATATTAACTTGAGGGGTTTGTTACAAATACAGTACAGAAATTATATCTAGATAATAAAAACAAATTAGAAAATTCGACATGAATTTTTCTAGATTTTTTAATAAAAATCAAGATATAGATTAGGAGTAAAAACTCGCTAATAGTACAAGAGTATCAAGTAAACAAGTTCTATCGGATCAGATATTAAAAATAAGATGAACTTGATTTTCTATGAATTTTTCTGCTCCTGCAGGTTGTGTTCTTGATGAGAGAGAAGAGAGTAAATTTCCTTTGTTGAATGTAATATTCTTGTCTGTCTATCTTGTGTCGCCTGTGTCTTCATATATATTGTCTACTGCCTCTTTTTCTTCAATTATAACTGTCAAGACAATAGGCAATACAATCTGTTCTTCTAAGACAATCAATTTTGTACTGCCAAGACAATAGGCAGTACAATCGGCAAGACAATCAGGTTCTTCCAAGACAATCGGTAAGACAATCAAATTCTGAGATCTTTGTCTTGCTTTATCAATAATTATCATTCTGTCTGAAGCTTTTTCTTTTTGATCATTATCAAGACAATCTAATTTGAACTATCAAGACAATCGTCAAGACAATCAAATCAGATTTTTATTCTTCTTTTTTAAAGCTGTTCAGAATAATCATTATCAAGACAATCGGCAAGACAATCAGAGATTGTCTTGCTTTACTGATTTCTTCTTCAAGACAATCGGCAAGACAATCACAGATTGTCTTGCTAGTTCATTTTTTCAGTTTTAAATTAAACTGATTAATAAATAATCATTTTAATTTAAACTTACTTAAATAATAATTATTCAGATTTAATTAATTTAATAATTAATTTTATTAATGAATTAATTCTTGATGAATTAATTTATTAATTAAATTGACTACTTGATTTAAATTAATTAAAGAAGAATAATTATATATCCTTGGATTGTCTTAATTCTTTTCTGAATCACTGAAAGTTTTGTTGACGTTCCATGCACGGTCTGGTTCATGAACGACTAACTTCAATGACTGTCCTTTAATTTTCACATTAAAAATGTGATTCATTTTTCTTCTCATCTCTTTCTCCTTCTTGTACTCCACTGTATTCTGTCTGAACCTGTCACTCTAGAAATCTCTGTCTTAGAAATAAATCCACTTCTTTGATGCTATACTGGGGCTTGATCAGCAATCTGAGCTTCTTCTAGTGTAAAACATCAAAACTATAGATTGACTTTAGGGTTTTTCTTCTGACAGATAGTATCTTCTGAGATTCCTGTGACAGTTAAAGTTATTTACTTATTACAATCTAAGCTTAAGTTGAGTTGAGTCCTCGAACTACAAATAGGCTGTGTCATATGCCTTTCAGTTGTTTTTCAAAGCAAGTAAGGAGGAATCTCAATGGGTGAAGAATCTTTTGAATGTGTATGAGCAACAGTAGGGCCAAGCTGTAAACTTCAACAAGTCGGGGATATTTTTTATCTCAAATGTAAGGAGGGACAAACAGCAAGAGATCTCTGGTATTTTGGGTGTTCATAATGGAATGGAGGGCAGTAGGTATCTGGGGCTCATATCTGATAGGCAGTCGAAGAAGAAGGTTTTCAGTTTCGTCAAAGAAAGAGTGTTAAAACGCATCCAAGGTTGGAGTAATAGTAAGCTTTCACAAGCAGGAAAGGCTGTAATGATAAAGAACGTAGCTCAAGCAATTCCATCTTACTGTATGTCGTGCTTTTTAATTCCTAAATCTCTTTCACAGGAGATTGAAAGGATTTTAAATGGTTTTTGGTGGAAGACAGGATTAAATAACGGGAAGGGCTTATGTTGGCTTTCATGGGAGAAGATGTGTAAATCGAAAAACAAAGGTGGTCTAGAATTTAGAAGTTTGTACGGCTTCAATCTGGCTCTATTGGGGAAGCACGTATGACATTTGTTGAATAATACAGGATCGCTGGTTGAAAGAGTCTTTAAAGCTCGCTACTTTCAACAAAACCATTTTCTAAAAGCTCAGGTGGGTCAAGATGCAAGTTTTATCTGGAAAGGCATTTCTATGGCTAGAGATGAACTGTGCAAAGGTTTTAAATGGGTGTTGGGAGATGGTCAGACCATTAACATCTTCTCTGATCAGTGGTTAAGGGGAAAGAATGACTATAGAGTGGAGGATCATCACGTTAACAGTAACAGAAGTGATAAGGTGTGTGAGTATTTCTGTCCAGACATTAAATAATGGGACGAGAATAAAATACGAAATACCTTTCATGAAGTTGATGTTAGTTGTATTTTGAGAATGAGAATTCCACAGAATCAATGTAAAGATCGAATGGCATGGATGCATACAAAGGAAGGGTGTTATACGGCGAAATCTGGATATCACTATTGGTTTGATAGGCAGTTTAATGAACCTGAGGCTGTATCGAAAAGCTGGAAGCGACTTTGGGAGTTGTCAATTCCACAAAATATGAAGTACTTCTTATGGAGAATCTGCAAAAACACTATCCCTGTGAGGAACTTGCTTCGAAGTAGAGGAGTTCAAACAACAATACTTTGTCCAATGTGTAATGTGGATGTCGAGCACGTATGTCATGTTTTCTTCGATTGTCCTTTTGAAAATAGTTGTTGGAGTTTCATGGGTGGAGGATATAATATGGCAGAGGTGGAGTACGTATTGACTTGGCTTCTGGAGAAACTTGAGGTGGAAGCTGAGGGTAATTTTATCAAAATGGTTAAAGTGATGTGGGGGATCTGGTTTGCTAGAAACAGGAAAGTGTGGGAGGATAAATTGTCACTCCGCAAATAGCAACGGAGATCAGTTCCAGGATGATTACAGAATGGAAGGCAGCTCAAAGTAAGCAGCAGGGTGGTGGACGGGTATTAAGTAGTAGTGAACCTGGTAATAGAGTTAGATGGCAACTTCCAGATCCTGGATGGTATAAAGCCAATGTGGATGCGGCTATACATGAAGGTTCGCCTCATTTCAAAGTTGGGATGGTTCTAAGGGACGATACAGGAGCTTTTTTTGCAGGTATGCTCAAGAACTTTGATGAAAATGCCTCGGTTTTGGAAGCAGAGGCAACAGGAATGCAGGAAGTGCTGCAGTGGGTGTGTGAGTTGGGTGTCTCTCAGGTGGTCGTGGAAAGTGATTCGCTAATTGTGGTTAATGCCTTAAGCAAGAACAGTCAGTATGTGTCCGAGGTTGGCTCTATTTTCGAGTGTTGTAGGGCCGTCCTTCGTCAATGATGTGATTTGAAAGTTTAACACGTTCGACGACAAGCAAATAGGGTAGCTCATAGCATAGCTAAACTCCCTTGTATGTCAGGAACAATGAACTGGTTTAGTACTCCTCCTCCCTATGTATTGGAGATGATTGTATCTGATTCTTCTTCTGCTTAATGAATTTCAGTTTCAAAAAAAATAGTAAGTAACGAACTAGCGATAATGATCTAATTTTTTCCGAGACACAAGTTCATAATATTTTTCAAATCCCGATAAAATCTCTATGGACATCTGTATATCGAATGAGTAGTATGTTAGAGCAAGTCCAACAATGTCCTAAATATTGTCCTAAATCAATATTTAGGACATTTAGTCACTTTTTGTGCTACAACAATGTTCTAGTGGTGCCTTAAAGTACTAGGACATTCATCTCATGCCCTTTTTTAAGGCAACTCTATACTTGTCCTCAAACATTTAAAAAAAAAAAAAATTAACTTCCCTCATTTTCTACACTTCTCTTTCCTCTCTTTTTTCCCTTCCCTTCAATTCTAATTCAAATATATTATTATTTTTATTTATAAGGCACAAGTATAAGGCATGTTGTTGGAATTGATACACAAAAATCATGACTTAAATCACTATAACACTATATTTTATTATATTTATAGGACACCAACTAGGACATTGTCGGACTTGCTCTTGATATACAAAAACATGCGAGGTACATAAATATTTTTTAGAACCAGTCTACAAGTGCACTCTGCTTCATCATTGCAATGAATCGAGAAATTACGGCAGATCAAATATTTACACTCGGTGCCATAAAAAATTTGAATCCATAAAAAAATTGAATGAAGAGAAATTCATTAGTGTACGTGTTAGATCTCTCTCTCTCTCTCTCTCTCCCCCCTCCCCCTCTCTGTATAAATTGGCAATGCAACATTGATGAAAACTCTGAAATTGATACAGAAACAAATCATTTGTCAAGTCACGGTGCTAGGGGTTTGAAGACGATTATGCTTGGCAAATATTGGTGTGAGAAATGTCAGAAAAACATTGCTGTTCCATGTGGAAGGTAAACTGTATTTACAAAATTTATGAAATTGGTTTAAAATTTATAATTTCCCAAACTTATAGTTGATACAGTACCGTTCTGCTCAGATATCGATTGTGTTTAATTGATTATCCTCGACAACCGTGAAATTCAAAGCATCATTATAAAGAATGCATCTGAAGTATTTTTGGAGCAACAAAAGGTTTACCTAAAACACATTTTCATTCAGGTTTGTCGTTGAGCTTCTGTACTCAAAAATTTTACTGATGAAACTAATTCAAATAGGAGGGAAAGCAGGATCGGTTCCCAAATATTTTTAGGAATTTCGAAGGAAATCGATACACAATAACGTTACGCCTGTCAGAGGGGAACATAAAACACGATTGTTCGAGCATGTACACTGCCATTGACATTTGTGAAGTACTTGAAATGATCGGAGACCCTACATTAAAGAATGAAGAACATGGCATTGAACACAAAATGTTCGGAGACTCTACATTAAAGAATGAAGAACATGGCATTGAACACGAAAGTTCACTGGTACAAATTATACATACTTTACCGTATTAAACTAACTATGATGTACGCACAGTTTTAGATGTGTGGCAAATAATCTACTTTTAACTCTAATTCTCCAAGTGATAACACGCATTCATTGCCACAGAGAATGCTGCGCAGTCCAGATAGAGAGAGCTCTACGAATAGAAAGAGACTTGGATATAATAATTCACAAACTGTATTCAAAGTTGAATCTGCAGGCGATGAAGAAGAAGAAAATATGACTCCAGTAAGCAAACACTTGCCAAAATCAAGCTTTTCAAAAACTCGTGTAAGTTACTTTATAACATTTGTGTTAGATCTAAATAAATAACCACGGATCATCTTATGCGATATTATCAAGGTTACATGATATAACTGTAGTATGAAAGCGTACCTGATTCCATGACTGTAGATATGAATACGGATTATGGGACTTGATCTTCCACAGACTTGATTCGCCTCTAGCCGTATCTCTCTCTGACTGATGGGAATAGAGGAGTAGAGGTTGTGAATTAGCCTTGGGGACCAAGACCCTATTATGTTCTTTATATAGTACTCTAATTAGACCCCATTAACTCTAATCAGATTACTATTGGGTATTACACATTACAAAGCCCATACCGAATAAGATGTTATTGGACTCTTTATTTAAGTATTATCAAGGTTACATGATATAACTGTAGTATGAAAGCGTACCTGATTCCATGACTGTAGATATGAATACGGATTATGGGACTTGATCTTCCACAGACTTCGCCTCTAGCCGTATCTCTCTCTGACTGATGGGAATAGAGGAGTAGAGGTTGTGAATTAGTCTTGGGGACCAAGACCCTATTATGTTCTTTATATAGTACTCTAATTAGACCCCATTAACTCTAATCAGATTACTATTGGGTATTACACATTACAAAGCCCATACCGAATAAGATGTTATTGGACTCTTTATTTAAGACCACTTAATTAGTCCAAATATAGAATAAACATTAAATATAATTGTCTTTAATTTGTAAGCCCATAATTATTATTAGATTATAAAATATAATTTAACAATCTCCCACTTGGGCTACAAATTGTTCCAAACAACAATTACATTCAATAACCATAAGTGCGCACAAAATTGTTTATTCTTTAGATTACATCTTCCTTAGTCAATCTGGTCCATCTCATATATAAACATGGAACCAAAGCGACCTTCGTCACATTGTCGTAACTCGATCCTCAATGATCACCACATAAATATATTCAATGACATAGATCAAGTATGGATGTGTAACTGGAAATTACATGCAATGTGATCTCAATCATGCCTATTTCCAATTGGTCCTTAATACCTTAGTGAGATCAGTCTTTATTCTTTCAAACTTTATGTCAAAACCACAATTGAAAGAGATAAGCTCATATAGAGTAATAGAGAGATATAAATAAAATAACTTTATTCTGCAGAATACTCAGAAACACAAATATCACCATAGTGTCAATAAAAAACTGAGTACCTAATATAAGAACAAAACAAAAAAAAACTTCCACTAAAACTGAATATTCTCCAATGAGACAACACCCATATGAGCAGTATGCCCAAAAAAAAACTTTATGGTGTCAAAGATTTAGTAAGTGGGTCTGCTAGCGTAGAATTTGTTCTTATGTACTCAATAGACACTAATTGATATTGCATTCTCTCTATAATGACTTGATATTTAATGTCTATCTGTTTAGACATAAAAAAAAACTTAACCAGAAGTAGATTTTCTTGTATCTACACAACCAACATAATCAAAATCAAAATACATAATGATCTCCTAATTTTTCAAATTCTGATAAACGAGCATGTAATATTTTGTTCCTTGCAAGTACCTTATAACCCATTTAATTACAATCCAATGATCCATTCTAGGGTTACTCGAATATCTGCTTTACATACCCACAGCGAATGCCAAAACCGGTAGGGTACTAAACTTGACCATACATAAAACTCCCACTGAACTTATTACATAGCCACAAGTGCCATTATTGTCTTTACTGGATCTACTAATTGGCACTTTCTCTTGAGTTTGTTGAGTTTGCTCTTCTTGAGCATCATCTTGATTTTGAGTAGGAAACTTTATAGGTATATCCACATTGTTATCTTGAACTACACGAGGCAAAGAAACTAATTCTTCCTCAAAGACAACATTCCTGACTTTATATCTTCCCCCTCAAACTCAACATCCTCAAGAAATCTAGAGCAATAAGCGATTAGAACGCTCCCACTTCTCAAAGTTCAATTTCTCAGTATTAGAACTTTCATCCGTAAGAGAAAGAGGTTGTTCTTTCCTTATAGCATAGTCTAAATCCATGCAGCCGAGAACTAACAGAACGTTCTCTTTCCAGCTCTTAAAGTTTGTGCCGTTAAGCACATGAATGGAGTTCATGTTGGCAGTTATATTAGCAGCAGATGTATTAACTAGTAATTTAGAACAAAAAAAAATATAAGCTCGAATAATAGAAAAATTCATGTCATATGCATACATAATAGCACACAAAAAAAACATGAATTTAAATATTATAGTGTGTGTGGGCCCATTTAAATAAGATACCTAGCACAACATTAATATTTAGTCTTTGGACAGAAATATTAACTTGCAAGTGGTACTCTCCACGCAGAAATCAAATATTAATAATAAATTCGGTCAAGCAATAACCTTCCTTTGGGCTGGTTTGTTACTCACATGAAAAAATTATAATTATTACATATTTATTCCCGCACGTATATTCATTATTTGGCCATTAAATAATCTTCCTTTGGGCCGATTATTATAACGCATAAATAATAAACATACACATCCTATTATTTCAAAATAAATAAATCTACACATAAATATCACTTTGGCAATATTTTGCTTCAACTCACTTATTCGCGAAATAAAAGGACAAGAAAAAATTTCTTACTTAAAAAAAAATGTGCCCAAATCCGCATAATTGTAAATAAAATCTAAACCTTATCCAAAAAAAAAACCGAAACAATATGGGGAACTGATTCTATTTACAATCACAATCGAATTTAAAAAAAACAGCTTTACCAAAGCGATCAAGCAACTAATTCTTTTAATATCATGCTTTAACATGGATCAGGTCATGTATATAAAACACAAAAAATTGCACAACAGTATACCATCGGTATCATACATGACATTTAATTAGCACATTAAATTAACATACACGTACCTTAATGCTTAAGCTTTATTCACACAAAAATATGTGATTCAGATTACTTGCATCCAGATCATATACATCATGTATGGATTTGAATTTAAGACACATGTTTTATTGATTGCATACAATATAAAAAACGAAAATATGTATACACATGTGACTATAATCTAATCTATTAATAAAACACGACTGGACATCTCATGAATATATACAGATCCAGCTAAGTGCAACATGATTTCGTAACATGTAAATTACGAGATTATATATCGTAATTGTGAAACAATCATATACATGATTAAAGAAAAACAATCATAAAATAAAAATTATACTCGACATAAGATAGGCTCGGATACCAATTGTTAGATCTAAATAAATAACGATCATCTTATGCGATATTATCAAGGTTACTGATAGGTCCATAATTAGTCATATTTTTAATACCTATTTTATGTCCGTTTTCGTAATTTTATTAATTAATAAATTGTTTTATTTTGTTTTGTAGGAAAATAAATAAAAACAGATTTCTAGCAGGAAAAGGTGCAAAAAGGGAAAGGAGGTGGAAAATACTTGAAGAAAAGGAAATTGGAGGAAAAATCGATTACTTATTGAAGAAGAAAAGGAAATTGAAGAAATTATATTCAAGATTGGATTGTAATCAAAGGGGCCAAACCCAATATTTTCCCCTATATATATGGCCTTCTCCCTTGTAATTTGAGACACCTAGAATTTGATAGCTCTTTATTTTCTTGCTTTTTACTTTCGTTGGTAGCTTTTATCCGACATACTCGTCTGAATTATTAATATTTTTTAGTTCTTCTTTTCCTTCTTTCGTGCGTTCACTTGTTTCAAATCTTCTGCTACGACCTTACTATTTGATTACATGCATGCTTCATTAGTTAACTAGATTTATTAATTTATTATATAAATACTTGCCATCCACGTTATTAATATTAGGCTTATTAAGTTTCTGACCATATATAGATTAAAGTTAGTTTTGTTAAAATCGTTGATTCATGTTTACTTGGTATTATTATAATTGTTTCGTTATTTTTATAATCATGAGTAGCTAATTCTCTTGCCCTAGGATGAAGATGAAGTTAAATTAATTCCCCTTGATTTCTTCTCGTTCCTATTAATTGATTCTCATAATTTTTCTTGGTGCTTAATTATTCAATTGACAAAGTGATTTTGATATATTATTGTTACCGGATTTGTTTTTCATAGCCTATGCTTGCTCCTTGAAGTTTTGATAGGTTATTGTTAGATAACAAGTTTCATAGTATATGCTTGTCTCGTTGATTGATATATCTTATTTTTGAAGAAAAGAGGATTGATTTAGGGCGAGTTGATATTATTTGTGATTGATTAACGGATTCGGATTCCTAGGTTTTCCATATTATTTGATAATCTTTGTTAATTAGTTTAATTAGGTTAATTAAAACTCATCTCAAACCTATTTGTCTAGTTCGCCTGATTTAATTATTAGGGTTTTGAAAATTCATAGTCTCTGTGGATCGACCTGTATTTGCTACAATTAACCACTGTGCGCTTGCAGTTATTTTACACATCAAGTTTTTGGCGCCGCTGCCGGGGACTATTGGTAATTTTCACTCCTTGATATTAATTCTTCGGATTAGTTTCTTGTTTTCTTTTGTTTGTTTTTTTTAGGGAATTGTGAAGCGGAGAAAAGCTTGGACAAGAAGATCGCTAGAAGGCCTCGCTGTCTCTTTTGAAATTTTTAGAAGCGCTTTTCGGTATTCCGTATCACCTCTCTCTATTTTTCTTTCTTTCTCATTATTGAAAAAACAAAAAAAAAATTAAAAATTCAAAAAACCCAAAAATATTAGTTAGTTAATTGTTTGTTAAACCAATTTGCTGCATCATTCATTCTCTCACACAGGATCACATCATCTAGATTTCTTTATTGTATTTATTGCTGTCCATCTTATAAAATTGTGGTGATTGCTGGAGGAAAGAGGTACGTACAATTTAGAATAGAACACGTAGTGTAGTGCATCCATAAGTGTTTACTTTCTTGTTCTTTGTGTGTTGCATCATTCAATCAATCTTAAGGGTGCCACCCAATTACAAGATAAGGTGGGGGATTTCATCACCCTTTCCTTGGCCCACAAATCACTAATTCCTTCATCTTGCATTCCCCTTTCCTTAATAAAACTAAGTAGACGTTAGCCCCTAGGATCTCACGCTCAATTAGGAAGAGAATCTAGGAGGAACAAATCACTAAGTATTCTTTCGTTTGGTGTCTAGGCAAGCGTGACGCTTACCTGGCTAATTTGGATTGGTGTCTAGAAAGGTGTTTAGCCTCTTGGCAATGCTTGCACCTGCCTGGCCAGTCAGGACGAGTGCTTTTTGAGTTGTGACTTTTAGTAGTATCTTATTGTTAGGAGCAAGGTCTAGATTTTTCTTAGGATAATATAGATTTTTTCTTTTTGATTTTTCAATTTTTTTAGGTGTTTACTTATAGCTCTTGTCTGCTGCGTGACTAATTGTTTACTTCTCTTGTATGCAAAGTGCTTGGGTTCGAGACACTACATCTAGATTAGTAAGACAAACCAATCTGTCATCTCCTAAAGTAGTAAGGCAACTTGCGTTCTCTTCACCCACTAGAATTGAGTCAAAAGAATTAGAAGTTCAACCTATAGTCATGGCTGTTTCACTTAAAGACCGTTGTTACCCCGCTCGTACCGCTCAACCCTCATGCATAGTCTTACCCGCAGTAACCGCGAATAACTTTGAAATCAAACATCATAACATTAGCATGTTACCTAGGTTTGCTGGGGTAGAGGGAGAGGATCCATATCTTTTCATTCGAGAGTTTGAGGAAGTGTGTGCATTACAAAAACTTCAACAATTGAGTGAGGATTCCATTAGGCTCAGGCTTATTAATTTTGCTTTGAAAGAAGATGCTAAACAGTGGTTGTATAGTCTACCCGTTAATTCTATTTCCACATGGGAGGGATTTGTTGCTATCTTTCTAAAAAAATATTTTCCAAACCATAAGGCAAACAGACTTAGGAATGAAATCAATCAATTTCAACAAAATCGGAATGAGTCTTTTTGGAAATATTTTGATAGATTTAAAAAGTTGTTGTCTAAATGTCCTCAACATGGTATAGAAAAATGGAGACTTTGCAAAATTCTTTATGAAGCCTTAGATAGCCAAACCACTGCTTTGTTAGAGTCTATGTGTAATGGTAAGTTTATGGACAAAGATGAAGATGAAGCTTGGCAATTTTTTGAGGAGTTAGCTGAAAGAACAATGTTGTGGGAGTCAACTAGGGAACCTAATCAGGAAGCTGAAAAATCTAACTCATCTAAGGGCTTACACACAGTTGGTAATTCTATTGCAACCGAAGCTAAGTTAGCTACACTCACTAGACGTTTAGAAGCCTTAGAAACCAACAATGCGTCCTCTCAAATGTCTCTCTGTGCAAACTGTAGTTCTCCAAATCATGTGGTAGAGAATTGCCCTGAAATTGAACAAGTCAATGCCATGTTTCAACCTAGAGTTAGGAATGATCCTTATGCACCCACATACAATCCTGGTTGGAAGAGTCACCCAAATTTCTCATGGAACCAAGGTCAATACAATCAGTATAATCAAAACCCTCAACCTGCTTTTCAAAAGCCCAATCCTGGCCCATACCCAACTCAAAATCCTAATTCCTATCCTCCTCAAAATCTTGGTCATTATCCAAACTCAGTCCCCATGAATCCTCCTGGTTTTGCTGAATCTGATAAGAGATTCAATTCTTTAGAAAAGAGTATTGAGGCGTTATTGAAATCTCAAGCTAATCTAACTCAATCTCAACAATCTTTCATGCAAACCATGACCCAAGATAGGCAGTTACTAAATTCTAACACTCAAGCCATATCTAAGCTAGAGGTCCAAGTCAGTCAATTGGCAAACACAATCAATGAGAGAGAGAAAAATAGATTTCCTAGTCAACCCGAGACAAATCCTAAATTTCATCCAAATCAAAAGTCTCATGAAAATGTAAATTCTGTTATCTCTCTAAGGTCTGGTAATCAATTCAACAATCATGCTGGTGTCAATACTCAAGAAGAAGATAAGCTAACATCTGAACCAAATCCTTTACTCTTGAATCCTAGTCTTAAGCAATCTTCAAATTCCGAGAGTTCTGAAGTAGATAAAGCTGATGAGTCACCACCATCCGATGAACCACCTTCGAAACCCCACTCTGATGTGTCTAATGAAAAAGTCTTTAAGCCGAAAGCCCCATTTCCTCAAAGACTTACTTCAAACAAACAATCTGCTCAGTTAGATAAGATTTTGGAAGTCTTTAAGCAAGTCAAGATTAACATTCCTCTTTTAGATGCGATTCAACAAGTTCCCTCTTATGCTAAGTGTCTAAAAGATTTATGTACTCATAAAAGAACCACTCATGTTCCTAAGAAAGCTTTCCTAACATCTCATGTTAGTTCTATTTTGTCAAATCAAATCCCTGTGAAGTATAAGGATCCTGGTTGTCCTACCATCTCTTGTGTCATAGGTGATACTTTCATTGATAAAGCTTTACTCGATCTAGGAGCTAGTGTGAATCTTCTTCCATTATCTGTCTACCAAGCCTTGGGTTTAGGTGAACTTAAGAAGACTAGTGTCACTCTTCAGTTAGCTGATCGTTCTGTTAAAACTCCTACAGGTATAGTGGAAGATGTGTTGATTAAGGTTGGTGATTTTGTCTTCCCCGTCGACTTTGTTGTTCTAGAAACCGAACCAGTCAAAAATCTCAAAAATCAAATTCCCATAATTTTAGGAAGACCTTTTCTTGCCACATCTAATGCCTTAATTAACTGTAGGAATGGTTTAATGAAGCTCACTTTTGGAAACATGACAATTGATCTCAACATTTTCAATGTAGGAAAACAACCCAATGACTATTTTGACCAACCCATAGAAATTAACATGATTGATGAGTTAGTTGATAATGAAGTCATGAATGTTGATGATGTGCTTAGCTTTTGTCAAAACTACTTTGGTCAAGAATGGGATGATACTTGTCATAAAAATGAGGTCAATGAAATGTTAGAGTCCACCATTCCTAGTTCCAGCCAAGAGTTAGAACCTTCTCCTTTGCCACTTTATGAAGCTAATGAATCAGTTGAAACAAGTCCACCAGAATTAGAACTCAAACCTCTTCCCGAAACTCTTAAGTATATGTTTCTAGGCCTTTCTGAGTCTTTCCCAGTCATAATTGCATCTGATCTGTCACCTTCTCAAGAGGAAGAACTCTTACTTGTACTTAGAGAGAATAAGGAAGCCATTGGGTGGAGCATATCCGATATCAAGGGAATTAGCCCTGCCATTGTCCAACATAGGATTCACTTAGTTGATGATGCTAAACCAGTTAGGGAGCCACAAAGGAGGTTAAACCCGACTCTTAAGGAAGTTGTTAGGAAGGAAATCCTTAAATGTCTAGATAATGGAATCATCTATCCTATATCTGATAGTTCTTGGGTCAGTCATGTTCAAGTAGTGCCTAAAAAGTCAGGGATCACTGTAGTTGTCAATGAGGATGATGAACTAGTTCCCACTCGTGTCCAATCTGGTTGGAGAATGTGTATTGATTATAGGAAACTAAATGCTGCCACTAGAAAAGATCATTTTCCTCTACCCTTCATTGATCAAATCTTAGAAAGGTTAGCAGGTCACTCATACTATTGCTTTCTAGATGGATTTTCTGGCTATTTTCAAATTCCCATTGCTCCTGAGGATCAAGAAAAGACCACCTTCACTTGTCCATTTGGAACCTTTGCCTATCGTCGTTTAGCTTTTGGTCTAACCACTGCCCCTGCCACCTTTCAAAGATGTATGATGAGCATTTTCTCTGACATGGTAGGAGAATTCCTAGAAATCTTTATAGATGACTTTTCCATCTTTGGTTCTTCTTTTCATCAGTGTCTTCATCATCTTGACTTAGTTTTAAAACGATGTAAAGAAACAAACCTTGTTCTTAATTGGGAAAAGTGTCATTTCATGGTTAAAGAAGGAATTGTTCTTGGTCATAAAATTTCGTCAAAGGGAATTGAAGTTGATAAAGCAAAAATTGATCTCATTGCTAATCTACCTCCACCAAAATCTATCAAAGAAATTCGTTCCTTTTTAGGGCATGCTGGTTTTTATAGGCGTTTCATTAAAGATTTTAGCAAAAAGGCTAGGCCATTGACCAATCTTCTTTCTAAGGACATAAAATTTGAATTCTCTAATGAATGTCTTCAATCATTTGATCATCTTAAGAAAGAATTGACCTCAGCCCCTATCATTCAATCCCCTGATTGGAATCAACCTTTTGAGCTTATGTGTGACGCGTCTGATTATGCCGTAGGAGCAGTTTTGGGACAAAGAATTAATAAGATACCTCATGTCATATACTATGCTAGTAAGACTCTAAATGATGCTCAACTCAACTACTCCACCACTGAAAAAGAACTTCTAGCTGTTGTTTTTGCTCTTGAAAAATTCAGGTCGTATCTTATAGGTTCGAAAATCATTGTTTACACAGACCACTCTGCTCTTAGATATCTCTTCTCTAAGAAAGACTCAAAAGCCCGATTGATTAGGTGGGTCTTGTTGCTCCAAGAGTTTGACCTAGAAATTAGGGATAAGAAGGGTTCTGAAAATGTTGTTGCTGATCATCTTTCCCGTCTAGTAGTGGAGTCCACCATTGATATGCCTTTGAATGAGTCTTTTCCTGATGAGCACCTTCTTTCCATATCTACCACTCCTTGGTTTGCTGATATTGTTAACTACCTTGTCACTGGTGATATTCCTTCTCATTGGTCTAAGCAAGATAAATCCAAATTTCTCTCACAAGTCAAATACTTCTTTTGGGATGATCCCTATCTTTTTAAGTATTGTTCGGACCAAATCATTAGGAGGTGTGTTCCAAACCATGAGTTTAGAAGTATACTTTCCTTTTGTCATGATCAGGCTTGTGGAGGTCACTTTAGTGCTAAAAAGACTGCTGCTAAAATACTTCAATCTGGTTTCTACTGGCCCAATCTGTTTAAAGATTCTGCTGAATTTTGTGCCGCTTGTAGTAGGTGTCAACATTTAGGAAAGATCACTAGAAGAAACATGATGCCAATGAATCCAATCTTAGTTATTGAGATCTTTGATGTTTGGGGAATAGATTTTATGGGTCCCTTTCCTAACTCTTTTGGTAACCTCTACATTCTCTTAGCGGTTGATTATGTCTCTAAATGGGTCGAAGCCATACCAACTAAGTCTAATGATAACAAGGTAGTTCTTAAGTTCTTAAAGGAGAATATCTTTTCTAGATTTGGTACGCCTAGAGCTATAATTAGTGACCAAGGTAAGCATTTCAAAAACCATCAGTTTGAGTCTCTTTTGAGGAAGTATTCCATCACTCATAAGATAGCCACACCTTACCATCCTCAAACTAGTGGTCAAGTTGAGGTCTCTAATAGGCAGATTAAACAAATTCTAGAGAAAACTGTCAATTCAAATAGGAAAGATTGGTCTGTTAAGTTGATAGATGCACTTTGGGCTTATCGCACTGCTTTTAAGACTGTTTTGGGCATGTCTCCTTATAGGATTGTGTTTGGTAAAGCATGTCATCTTCCCGTTGAACTTGAACATAGAGCTTTTTGGGCCATTAAAGAGTTGAATTTTGATTTACCCACTGCTGGTAGTCATAGGAAGTTACAACTGTCTGAGTTAGAAGAAATCAGGAATGATGCCTATGAAAATGCTAAGATTTATAAGGAAAGAACTAAAATTTTGCATGATAAATCTATTTTGAGAAAATCTTTTTCTCCTGGTCAAAAAGTTCTTTTATACAACTCTAGGCTGCATTTATTTCCTGGCAAATTGAGATCTAGATGGGAGGGCCCATATGTTGTTAAAGTTGTTTTTCCTCATGGTGCTATTGAAATTGAAAATCCTAAAACTGGTGAAACATTTAAAGTTAATGGTCAACGCCTTAAACCATTTTTAGAACTGCCAGTTGATTCTGAGGAGGAGGTGATCCACCTCCTTGATGCGTGACTCAAGTAAGTTACCTTGTTGTATATAGTAGTTAGTTCTATTCCTCCGTCTTGCCCTTATCAGGTATTTTTGTCCTTTTACTTTGTCATTTCTTTTTCTCTCATTTGCATACATTGAGGATAATGCATGATTTAGGTATGGGGGAGGGATTTAGTAGTATTATTATTATAAAAAAACCCAAAAAAAAAAAATTGAAAAATGAAAAAATACAAAAATAATTCTAGCCTTGTGAAATGATTACTTGTTATAAGTTGGCTTGATGCACCCTTACATGCTATAGTACTCTTGTGTTTCTGAAGCTTTTGATTGAGAAGTGATAAGCTAAGTTCTTGTGCACACACATACACTAGCAAGTTGAAACTAGTAGACTTATTGAATGTTGTAAGTAATTAAAAGGACATGAATATGTGCAAGAAGATTTGGTTTCCATGCTTTGAGTACAAGTAGGTGCATTAAAGAGATTTTTGCTTGGGATTATGTTTTACCACCAAGTGAGATTTTGAGCCCATATGCATATCTTTTGCATTTTATATTCGTTTGCTTGAGTGTCCACATGTTGTTTGCATTGCTAGCACTTGTTTGAGACCTTTCTTGAAATGCATGACATTATTTGATGATAAGATGATAAAGGCATTTAGGAATAACCAATTATTATCCAAATTACCACACCCTTTATATATGATCAATTAGTTACCCCTTTGAGCTTAATCATATTTTTTCGGTGACACACCACATTACTTGCCTAGACCTTTTTGTTGTACAGCCTTACGTATACTTGATCCCAATTGTCAAAGGCTAGTAGTAAGTTGAGGGAGTAATAAGGTGTGTGAGATGGGGTTTACTTTTGTTCATTACTTTTTGGGAAATATTGGGTTTTGTTGCTTACTTGTCAGTCGTTATTCAATAAATTCTTGAAGAAGGATTGTGGTTTCTTATATATTTATATTATCTATTTTAGCTCTCCAGAAAAAAAAAGAAAAAAAGAAAAAAAGAGAAAAAAAATTGAAAAAAAAAAAATCATATGAGAGCATACTTATGTTTATGTGTTTTGTGCGATCCTTCTTCATTCGACTAGTCAAGCAGTTTGTTGGAAGAAAATTAGAAATCCATGTATGGGGAGGATGTATGTTGTTGTGTATGATTTATTATGGTTCCTACTAGCTTTTGACACTTCACCTTATTTGGCCTTACTTGACATACCTTGTCCTTAGCCCCGTTACAACCCAAATAAAAGACCTTTTGATTATCATCATTAATGTATGTTGTGTTAAAGTTAGATTGATACCAAATGTCAAGCATGCTTATAATTTTGTTGGAATTGAGTGATACACTTACCCTTGTTCTTGAGTGAATATTCTTTTGTGAGTGAAAGGTGAGTTATTGCTTGTTTTGTGCATATGAGATCCCAAGTTTTGACTTTAAGGTGTACTCTTGTGGGCTTAGCATGGTTACCAACTTATTTTTACACTTGACGTGGACTTCTAATGACCGCTGCATATTTCTTTGAGTAGACTATGTGAATACTTGCACCTTACACACCAAGACCTTGCAAATTCACTTTGATTTCTTAAGTTGATGTAGCATGAGATGACTTGTATGTGTGGTGTTGCATTGACCAATCTTTTACATGAGCTAGATGGATTTTGTGGGTACATTCACTATAGGCCCTCACGAGACCTCACTCGTCCACTAGGGCTGCCTAGGGGTTTAAAGGGCTTGTTGCATATGCCAAATGCAACCGTGATCACCTACGGAAGTGGTATTATATATTAGATAGTATTTTATTATATATTTTTCTCGAGGACGAGCAAAAGATAGGTATGGGGGCATTTGATAGGTCCATAATTAATCATATTTTTAATACCTATTTTATGTCCGTTTTCGTAATTTTATTAATTAATAAATTGTTTTATTTTGTTTTGTAGGAAAATAAATAAAAACAGATTTCTAGCAGGAAAAGGTGCAAAAAGGGAAAGGAGGTGGAAAATACTTGAAGAAAAGGAAATTGGAGGAAAAATCGATTACTTATTGAAGAAGAAAAGGAAATTGAAGAAATTATATTCAAGATTGGATTGTAATCAAAGGGGCCAAACCCAATATTTTCCCCTATATATATGGCCTTCTCCCTTGTAATTTGAGACACCTAGAATTTGATAGCTCTTTATTTTCTTGCTTTTTACTTTCGTTGGTAGCTTTTATCCGACATACTCGTCTGAATTATTAATATTTTTTAGTTCTTCTTTTCCTTCTTTCGTGCGTTCACTTGTTTCAAATCTTCTGCTACGACCTTACTATTTGATTACATGCATGCTTCATTAGTTAACTAGATTTATTAATTTATTATATAAATACTTGCCATTCACGTTATTAATATTAGGCTTATTAAGTTTCTGACCATATATAGATTAAAGTTAGTTTTGTTAAAATCGTTGATTCATGTTTACTTGGTATTATTATAATTGTTTCGTTATTTTTATAATCATGAGTAGCTAATTCTCTTGCCCTAGGATGAAGATGAAGTTAAATTAATTCCCCTTGATTTCTTCTCGTTCCTATTAATTGATTCTCATAATTTTTCTTGGTGCTTAATTATTCAATTGACAAAGTGATTTTGATATATTATTGTTACCGGATTTGTTTTTCATAGCCTATGCTTGCTCCTTGAAGTTTTGATAGGTTATTGTTAGATAACAAGTTTCATAGTATATGCTTGTCTCGTTGATTGATATATCTTATTTTTGAAGAAAAGAGGATTGATTTAGGGCGAGTTGATATTATTTGTGATTGATTAACGGATTCGGATTCCTAGGTTTTCCATATTATTTGATAATCTTTGTTAATTAGTTTAATTAGGTTAATTAAAACTCATCTCAAACCTATTTGTCTAGTTCGCCTGATTTAATTATTAGGGTTTTGAAAATTCATAGTCTCTGTGGATCGACCTGTATTTGCTACAATTAACCACTGTGCGCTTGCAGTTATTTTACACATCAGTTACATGATATAACTGTAGTATGAAAGCGTACCTGATTCCATGACTGTAGATATGAATACGGATTATGGGACTTGATCTTCCACAGACTTGATTCGCCTCTAGCCGTATCTCTCTCTGACTGATGGGAATAGAGGAGTAGAGGTTGTGAATTAGCCTTGGGAACCAAGACCCTATTATGTTCTTTATATAGTACTCTAATTAGACCCCATTAACTCTAATCAGATTATTATTGGGTATTACACATTACAAAGCCCATACCGAATAAGATGTTATTGGACTCTTTATTTAAGACCACTTAATTAGTCCAAATATAGAATAAACATTAAATATAATTGTCTTTAATTTGTAAGCCCATAATTATTATTAGATTATAAAATATAATCTAACAATTTGTCCTCGTATTAATGTCTGCATATGCATGCTATCAGTCTTATATATATATGTAAATATGCTGGAATAAACAAAAGAAATCAAACATTCATAGGGGGCTACCCAGATGCCGATGACATATTGTGTTGCTCAATTAAGAGAAACTTAGATCTGCAATTTATTTTGCTTTAATAGCAAAAGCTATTACTATTATCAGTTGAAGGCTGAAGTTGTCTTCAATTCTATGTATTTTGATCTGGCAAACTATATACATGTTGCATGTGTTTGAGTTTCTTATGAATTATTACTTATTATTATTAGTCCAGTAACTCTGGATTTTGGATAAGCATTTTTTTGGGGTAACCTATATAAATGTAATAGAGAAAAATATAGGAAAGAAAACAAAGGGACAATACCAAAGAATTCATAGGACAGGCCGGACAATCTTAGAAAAGGATCTAGGGTTAATACAAAAAAGTAAAGATCTACACCAACTTTTATTATAGTCTTGAACTAATGTATCTCAAATCATCACTGTTTCATTTTCTCTGTTATAACCTCTGCTTATCCACACAGCTCAGATGAAATTGCCCATAAAGCAACCCACCATCTAAAGATACACCCTTTGGGCTTGTTAGAACTTAGGAATAGGAAATGCAGTTAACTGCATTCTAAAGGATGGCACCCTGATGATGAATATAATTCTTCACAACCTGTTTGACCAGAGTTGAAACGTTCTGTTGCAGTTTTCTTCATCTCATCCATTACAAGTCCAGCCATGTCAATGTATAGCCACTGAACTTTCTCATCAGGCACAATCAAAATTGTCACCATATCAGACTTATCCCAAATATGTCCGGCATTGACGCTCACCAGTGTATAATTTATACTAATATTTATCAACTACACGTAGTTACTATTGTTAAATCTTTCTAAAGCAACCCATACTACATTTTAGGGCTGATGTATCAAAAACGAAAAGAAAACAAAGGTATATTTCCCAGTCAGTTACTTTTGAACATAATATATATATAGAGAAAAAGGAACAGTAAAAATATAACAGAAGCCTATCTACGTCTTACCCGCTTCAAAAAGAGAGCAGCAGTGATAGAATTACCTTGACGACCTGCAGTAATAATCATATCAGCTATGCCAGACTTCATGGACTCTATACAAAGACAAAAGCTACTACGTTTATTGACAGCTTTACTTCATGACGAACAAATGAACTAAAAGGCAAGCATTACCTGCAATCGACACCAGCATCCTGTGTAGCAGAAATTTGAATAATGAACCGTTTTGTGTTGGTCTGATGGGACACCTGAGGGAAGTACAAATCATACACATACAAGACTAATCAAATACTATATCAATCTTAAAACATAGAGCTACAGGGCTGAAAGACTGCAACTAACCATTAAAACAAATTTTTTTTTTTTTTTTTGACAAGATAAAAAACAAAACAATTACTTGCAATTATTATACGTTTCTTTTAAATCATAAAACAAAAAAAACCAAATTTATCACATTATTTGTACGTCCATAAAGAGAATTTGTAGTATTATAATCACAAGCCGTCTTAGCTCAGCTGGTAGAGCGCGTGACTTTTAATCCCGTGGTCGTGGGTTCAAGTCCCACAGACGGCGAGAATTTGGTTTTCATTTGCCAACAGGTGCAATTAGTCTAATATGTTATATGTGAAGAACCTGAGATAAGTTAACACATAAAAGAACCTATTTTGAAATTCTATTTTGCACTTTACCTATTTTGAAATTCTATTTTGTACTTTACAATTGTTTTGTAATCATTATATTTAAAATTATCGTGAGAATATTGAAAATAATTATTTCGTATTCTTAAAAAATGCCCAGAACTGGACAAAAAAAGAGTACTCGATGTAAAAAATGGTTTCCATAAGGCCCTATATATCTTATGCAAATTGAAAAATTCTACATCGCTCTCTGTCCATCTCCGGTTCTAAACAGTAAACAAGAAGAAACCAAATGAAGAAATCTATCTATATTTATATATACTCTACTAAAGTGAAATCCTTGCATACATTTTCCTTTTCCCTCCCAACTTTCCTCTCTCTCCTCTCCTCTTAACTTCTAGGATTTTCCTTCTCTCTTCCCTCATTTCAAATTTCTCACTTGAAATTTCCTCCTCCCTCTCATCTCACATCTATTTTTTATCATTATCTATCTATATCTATAATTCTATATCTATATCCTCCCAAATTTTCCTCTTCTCCCTCTTTCTATCCCAAAAATCCCTCTTCTATCCTCCTACTTTCTCACAAATTTATTTTTCTACTCTTCTCTACCATTCCACTTTACACACAAATATTAGTTTATTCTCCATTTTCTTTCCTCCCTCATTCTCTTTTTTCTCTCCATTCATTTATTATTTTATCATTTTTTCTTTCAATTCTTTTTTCCCACCTAAGTATCTCATTCATCTTTTTTTTTCTTATCATTCATCATTTAAATTAGTATTTGTTCCATCTCATATTTGTCACTCTTTTCTCAAATGTTAAAAGGATTTTTTTAATTTCTAACATATTATTTTTATAAATAATAGTGCAAACAAAATAAAATTTAATCCTCATTAAATTTGTATTTCATCTACAACTTTCAGCATATGGTAATTTTTTTATCATGACTATTTAAATCATATATAGCATCTTTATATACACAATCAACGGTCGGGTTCAGTTCGGATTTTTTAAAATTCAAACCCAAATTCAAATATGGGTTTTAAAAATAAATCTATATCCAAATCCAAAAATTCG
The DNA here is from genome assembly GCA_036435485.1 of Saposhnikovia divaricata. Lineage (NCBI taxonomy): Eukaryota > Viridiplantae > Streptophyta > Magnoliopsida > Apiales > Apiaceae > Saposhnikovia > Saposhnikovia divaricata. The sequence goes on from CM071598.1 coordinate 55,904,325, forward strand.
GGGTAGGTATATCCAAAAAATCAGATTTTGGATCGGGTATCCGTCATATCGGATTAATTTATCATCCCTAAATTGAGATGATATTTAATAGTGAAAGATTCATTACTTGAGGCAGAGAGGGCGTTGTTAGTATTGTAAATTTATTAAGCTGATGATCTTATATTTACGATTGAGATTTTTGATTTTGCAAATATTTTAACTTCATATGTGTAATATAATTTCGTAAAAAACATATATTGATTATAAGTGATGTTAATACTAATATCAATGATGTTGCATCTAGAAATATTTGTAAAAAAAAAAAAAACTTAGATGATCATCGTTAATTAATTACTACTTATTTCGATATAAAAGTTTACACGAATAATTAAAATGTTATACTCTAAAAGTATTATTTTAGTATAAGTTGAAATGTTTGATTATATAAAAATATTATTTTATTTATTATTTTCTCACTTATTCTATATTTATAATATAAATCGAAGTGAACTTAATATTTCATTCTAAAAATATAAAATGTAACTAAATATAATCTAAAAAAGAAGTTATGATATATGAGAATAAATTTATTTGCCTAACCCAAAAATTAACACCTAATCAATTGAATTAATTTTTATTAGAATGTCAAAAATGTAACTAATGTAAATGAAAATTAATTATTATGAATAAAATTTTTAGCCATTTAAATTATATTTTCTTCAAAACTAAGGTCCCGTTTGGTATTGCTGTTGGAATCAGCTTATTTTTGAAAAGCAAGTAAAAAAGTATTTGGTAAATTTCAAAAGCTGCTTTTCTGAAAAGTGATTTTGGCTGAAAAGCTGTTTTTAGAGAAAACATGTCCCCCCATACTTTTGAAAAAAACTTTCAGTTTTTGCGTGTTGCAGCTACTAATTTCAATATCAAACCTCACGAAAAACATTATTTTTAATAAATTATAAACAAAATATGCATTTATCAAAAATATTACCAAACATTTATCTAATTTTCGCAACAACACTTATTTTAACAGTACTTTTTTCAACAGCACAATAGTAATCCCAAACAGAGCCTAACAAATACAAATTTCAATGAATATATTTGACAAAAGAAAAATAATTCAATTAATATAAAAATTAATTATAATGGGGGTGTTTGGGGTAATTTTTTTTCAGAATAAGTCAACTTATTTTAAGACAAAGTTAGAGATTCCTAACTTTCCAACTTATTTTCCAACTTATTTTTGCAACTTATTGAATCTCAAACATACATTAAATACTTGTATAAAAAAATTTATCAAAATATAAAATTTTTACCCAAAAATAAGTCCATAAGCCCATGAAATAAGCTTAGCCAAACAGGCTATAATAATAATTGCTCATTAATTATCTGAATAGTATTCAAAAATATATTACTTACAAATTTATTTTCAATCTGTCCCATTTTCTTCACACTTTAATTTTTGTTTGAAAATTTCTCCAAATATTACTTCCTCCATGAACATCACTTAACTCATTTTTTTTTAACTCTTTCCATTATCTGCAGAATCGTGCATATATATGTACGGGTATTGTCTAGTAGATTAGTAGTAAAATTGTACTTGCCCGGACTTGTATATTTTCAAGAACGAAAGCTGGTGAAGGCTTAAATTTTATTCCTTTCCGTCCGCTGTAGATGGTAGGCTAGTTCGATTTGAAGCATCAAATACATTACTGATGACAGTGAAGATGCAAGGTTTGAAATACCCTTACACTGTCCATATGGAACTTTTATTCCAGAAAGAAGAGAATAAATAAAACCAGCAGTAATGTACATTTAGCCCTAACCATCCAAACAGAAAATGTGTTGCCAGCCCAGCCCGTATATCTATTTAGAGAGATCCTTGACAGCATTGATCTGCTCTTCTCCCATAGCTGACATGACACTCACCACAAGATCCTTCCCTTCATTAAATCCAACTTTAATCTACACAAAGATAACATGAAGGCATGCACATAAAAAATTATGCGAAACCTGTAAAGGTGTAATTTCGGACTATGGATATACCTGGTTGAGCAAATTTTCGTCAGTGGGAAGCCTCAAGTCATCTTTGGTAGTTCCACTTTCAGTCAGAAGACTAACCTATAATTTATAATAACATCTGAATCAGTTCCAACTACCAAGCTCGTCAGGTTCGTGTTACGATAATGCACGAAGAATGCAGGTAAATATGTATCCTCAACATGGATGATGTTGTTACAAGGAAGACTCTTAAAATATGGAGCATAAATTGACAGAAAAATCATTCTGATTGTAAAAGATAACTTACAAAACCATCTTCAGCAATGTCGATTAGCTGGTAGTCGGAGCGACTAACATGGGGCACCTGAAAATTATACCATTGTAGTTTGTGAAAAGTAAGAGTGTTAGATACAACTGGAGAACTATAGCAAATTAGATGCAGATTGATTATATCAGCGTCCACTGGAATTCACCGACAGCTGAAATCATATTTGATACTACAGCAAAAGGCAACTTTAGTGATCAACAAAATATTTTTAATCAACCAAGTAGCCTTGTCTTAACAGTATCTACTCACCCTTGTTTACCAAGTGGTTGAGGGTTCAGGCCTTGTAGAAGACAAGAATGTGTTGGTGTGTGAGTTCTTTAACAATGAAAAATAAATATATTAATAAATATCATAGAATATTAAGGAAAATGTTACATCACAATTGTGAGAAGACGGAACAATATCTTCAAGCTTCTTGCCAGTAAATATATCAAGGCCAACGAAATGGCACTTTGCATGTCCATGTTTGCCGGTTTTGGAGGTGGAGACCTCTACAACCTGTTTTAACAATTACAAAAAAATACCAAAGTTACAGAACTTGTAAAGGTGAAAATCGCAGCCTACTGAACGAACTAATATTTACCCAGGAAATGAAGGGGAGAAAAGAAGATTTTTTCTCATAAGATTGGCAATGGTACAACAACGAAACAAAAGTTTGTGTTTAGATGGAAAGACCACAGGACGAAAGACAGAAATATTTTCATATCTCTCATCAAAAAGATGTTTCACCGAAGTCTCCCCTAATGAAATCTAAAGTGCCAGTCATATATGCAGAGTAAAGCAGCCATAATACATGGCATATTGCAGAATTACTATATATCTTCTAAGTTTAAATCTTGTTTCCACCAGACCTAATGCTAATTCGACCCAAGGAGGGAAAATTTGGGAATAGGATGCACCTAGTGATTTTTGTTATAGTTCCTACACATATATTAGTCTAGCATATTAATGTCCCCTGCAGCATTTGATCTAAATGAATCCCGCAGTGTACATTATAGGGAACCTTGCTGAATGTAAAAAGAGAATTTTACTGACCACGGCTAAAAAGCCGAATCGGTTTAAAATAAACACGGGATTCAAATATGTTAAGTTCAAACAAGAAAACAAATCTAGTGCATCTTACAATGCCATTGTGTCAGTCCACTGTTAGTACATGCTTGCATTCATGTGACCAGGCTAATACACAACATTTTTTTGTTACTCTTGTCACAACAAGTTTCCAGACATTTAGGGAAAAGATTACCCATAAATGTAGTGTGGATAGCCTTTATTATAAATAGTGGCAATGGAGTTGATTATAATTTGTGAACAAAAAGGAGTATGTTTGGGTAAAGGAAACCACAATTAAATAAAATAGCCTAAAAAGGGTTCTTTTTCAGTGGCTAGATTGTCTGAAGCAAGAACAAGATATATATTGTTCCAAATAAAGGGCTTAAACAAAAAAAATTAGTGGCAAAGGTATTTTAGTGATGATATCTGTACATATGCTTGATTTCGACATATTAGCTTTACCGTGTTTCTCAAGAGCAGAGGATTTTTTATCAAAAAGACTCTCTGCACCTAAGAGTAAAGATAAAATCTGCGTACATTTCAGTCTTGTGGATGCTTTAAGTGTGCGAGAAAATCCCATCTACTAATTTTCTATTAGACTGATCATCTATGATACTAACTAATAAGAAATACACTGCTTATAGAGTTACAGGAATCAAATAGAATCTCATGGTATCTACATCTACCAACTAATACAAAGAGTAACATAAAATTTACTCATTTCCATCTCTTCAAACATAATAATTCCTAAATAATAAGCTAAAATGCATCCATTATACAGGAAGAAGATCTTGCAAGATCCGGAACATGAGATCACGAGGAAGCACGAAAAGGAAACATGATATAGAAACGCACATTTGGAGATCGAGGAAGCACAAAAAAGAAACATAATATAAAAACACACATTTGGAAATTGTTAATTACAGAAATTTAAATACGAACTCGCTGCATGCATAATATATGAGGGGAAAGTGACCTTGCAAGGCCTGTTTTTGATGACAATGTAGCCATTCTTGCGGATAGTGCCAGCCTGCTGAGGAAATGTCTTGGAAGCCCCTGCATCTGCCTTGGACTCAAAGTGGTGCTCCTCGTCCGACATTCTTTACTTTTTCTTCACTTGAACAATTTTTTTTTTTAAAGTATGAACAAATGTTTGTGATCGACGATGAGGGCAATTTGGTAATTCACTTCAAATTTGCAGCAGATCTATTCAAATGTGTGTATGTGACTATCCACTTTGCTAGCAGTAACAGTCACCGGGTAACCTGTAAAAGCACGTAGAATATCTTTGTTTTTCGAAAAGCTGAAAAAGAGACAAAGCCCATATGGAGAAAGTTAGTTTATGAACAACCCAAGAAGAACGGCCCAATGGAGTACTAGGATAGGAGTTAAAAGTCCTATTATATTCTTGATCCATTAATTCTTACAACGCATTATTTTCAAAATTCGATTAAATCGTTATTAATTCTTATCGAAGAGTATGTTTTTCAGTAAATAAAATTGATGTCATATTAAAATAAGGGTAAAATTTTATGGAGTAATCATTTAATTGGAATACTTGGAATACATATACATTTTGCATTTAAAATTGGGTTTGTCTAGTGTGTGCCCAAGAGCACATGCTAAGAATCCGTGTTCGATGAGTTGTCAAATTTTGATTGGTAGATATTTATGTGAATGCAGGGGGGTCCATCATTATTAATGAAATCCCCACCGATCAAAATTTCACAACTAAGCTAGCACGGATTCTTAGCATGTATCCTTGGGCACACACTAGACGTTCAAAATTTTGCAAACTTTATTATTTTGCAAAACTTATTACATGAATATTACTATTTCATCGAAAATCTTGAAAAATTTTTATGTTTTGCTAACAAATATTGCAAAACGAATTGTTTTGCGAAACAAACTTGGGTTGCAAAACATATATGTTCTGGCTGCAAAACATAAAAGATTTTCAAGATGAACATATTGCAAAACATACATGATTTTCAAGATTATCAATGAAATTATGATATTCATATAACAACGTTTGTAAAATAATAAATTCAAAATATTTTGAATTATGTACTCTAAGTACTCCAATTAAATGAGATTATATTTTTATATAATTATTATTTACAATATTTTATTTTAATATTAATATTAATAATTTAATATAAATTTAATTAATGACATGCATGGTTTAAAACTTATATTATAAAATTTTAAAATAAATATGTCGTTGATAGAATTCGAACCTTGAAATTTTAGTAAATTACTTTAATTCATAGAACTTTTTTCTTAAAATAAAATTCTATTTATATCCTGATTAATATTTTCAATTGAATAATGCTAGGGGTACCGAATTGGTTCCCAAAATTTTTTTCCAAATCCACGTGGCGGAAGCTGATTTGTTGTAATAATGAATGACCCCCTGTATTCACACCAACAACACCAATCAAAAATTTTCATATTGCCACATAAGCCATGCCATGTCATTTAGGAACAATGTTTTGTACCAAATTTGGTGACTCTAGCACTACTCTTTTCAATTATTTTTCGATCGACGAATCCGTAACTTCCGTTCTTCCCTATTAGATCAAATTATTGATTCACACAAGTTAATTATATCCTTATATATAATAAGCGTAATAGGGATCTTATCCATAATTTTAGTTTGGTCGTTGTACTACCAAAATAATCTCAACCGTCAAACCTAATATTTTTAAAAATAGACGATCAAGATTATCATATTAAAAAGAAAATTATAATCTAAAAAGAATATAATTAAAGAAGTTTGTATTAGAATTGAATTTTAAAAATAAAATTATAATATAAAAAGGATATAATTAAACGGATACAATTGAATTTTATTTATTTTATTAATATTAAAAAAATTCATATTTACTATTTGGACTCTATCTTGAGATCTAGAAATCAGATTTGGACGATTTTATGGCCCAGGCGAAGCTCACAAAATTATCTTTAATTTAGTGATGATTTAATAATTATTATAGAAATGAAAACACTCATACTATCAAGAGACAATATAATTAGGAATTTTACATTAATCCTATTCAGTGTAGAAGACCTACATTGATAATCTTATTCAATGTAGAAATCCAAATTACAAATTTTTATATTAATCATGTTCAACGTAGAAGCTCACAAAATTATCTTTAATTTAGTGATGATTTAACAATTATTATAGAAATGAAAACACTCATACTATCAAGAGACAATATAATTAGGAATTTCACATTAATCCTATTCAGTGTCGAAGACCTACATTGATAATCCTGTTCAATGCAGAAAACCAAATTACGAATTTTTATATTAATCATGTTCAGCGTAGAAGACCTACATTGATAATCCTATTCAATGTAGAAAACCAAATTATATGATTTAAATTATTGGCATACACTTTTTCGTATTTCAATATAAATACACTTTTTAGTTTACATGTTAAAAATTAAAATATTTTTTATGCTAGATCTATCGTTTTTCATCTATTTATTTTATGATCTAACGGTTCTTATTTAATATTTCGTACTAGAAAACCAAACTACTCGCTACCAAAATTTTGGACAAAATCACTCTTACACTCATTATTAAAACTATATTTGATTGTTAGTAGAACTATCTTCAAATAATAAGAATGGTATTTTGATAATCAAAACGAAATATAAGTAGATTTCATAAATCGAACAGATTTTTTAACGTAAAAAATCGTCAATTTTTTCTCTTTTTTGTTTCAGCGTAGTTTTAATTGAAAAATAATTATTAAATCATCACTAAATTAAAGATTATTTTTTTAATTCATGTGGACTGTAAAATCGTCGAAATCAAAATTTTAAGAATTCAAGATAGAGAAAAAATATTAAATTGAACGTGTAAAATCTTATATATAAATATTAAAAAAAGTTAATATAATTATAAATATTATAAAAGGAACCGTGCGTTGCACGGGTTATAAGCTAGTAGTAATAGCATCCTTATGTTTTTAAATTAACAATAAAGCAAAAATTATCCAAAATTTTTCCCAAATTATACAGCATGACCACTTATAACTGTTAGGAAAATGCTAGGTATCCCAAATTGGTATCCAAAAAATTTTCCAAATACCAAGTGTAGCAATTTAATTGGTTATAATAATAGTGGATCCCCCTGCATTCACACCAACCACCCAATCAAAATTTTTCATTATGCCATGTAAGCTTTGCCACATCATTTGGGAGTAATATTTGGGTACCAATTTGGGATACCTAGCATTACTCTAACTTTTAATTCGCGAGCATATATAATGCATACAGGATCCCATATTATTATTATTTTTTTGGCACAGTGATTCTATTATTTTAGTATCTGTTCTAATACATGCGATAGGGGAGAATCGAACCTTGGTGATTCGACAAGACATATTCTTCATTTACCACATGAGCTACACCATCACCCCATATTATCATATGATCCCATATTATTATTAGAAAACTTACTAATTACACATATGATATATGGGCATGGAGTTTCTAAAGCACAATATAGAGAAGTTCTCTATTAGTGCACCTTAAATCTTGTATTTTATTATTATTTTTGATAATCCAACCGTACGGATGAAAAGTTTATGTCAAAATAATATTGTATACAAATTTTTATTATATTTGAAATAGTGGAGCATCACTTTTATAATAATACTATTTTCTATATATATTCAACGACACAGATTTATCATAATCTTATTACTATAAATTTATAGTTCCAAATAATTAAATTACACGAAAATTTGTACATTCACATATTTTTGTATGAATTTAACATCCGTACGGTTGGATTGTTCAAATAATAAGTAATTTATCATAATTTAAACCGCACTAATAGAGAACTTCTCTATTGTGTGCTTTAGATACTCTTTTCCCATGATTTATATAAGTATTCGAGAATTTTTTTTTAAGATCCTTAACATTTTACTATAAATTATGCATAACAGTGTATAGCATCAATAATTGTATTACATGAATAAGAGTATCTCTAATACTCCTATATGGCTGCAAAAATGCTACATCTGTTTTATATAATATGTATATAAATTTAGTTAATTTCTTTCTCATTGATTACATTTATTCAATCTATACTTATATCTATATTAATATATAATAAGCAAATATGGATATAATTTGATTGTTTTGTTCAACCATCTAAAAGAATAGTGACGGTTAGATATTTAATAAATAAATAATAGTAGTTAGATCTAATAATAAAGAATATTGTTTTTTTAAATTTCACCTCTAAAGATCCAAGATTCGAATTCCGTCAACAACAAATTTACATTAAGATTTTATATTATTAGTTCTAAAATCAATAAATATCATTTATTAAATAACTATTATTATTACTAATAATTTTATTAATTAATATTACAAAGTTAAATTATATCCATAATAAAATAGAGAAAAAGGACCTTGAGATAGATCTTAGGGAACATTTCCTGAGATACATACAAAATAATTTTAAATTTTACTCGGCCCGCAGGGCTAATTAAAAAATTCTGAATTTACTAAAACACCCACCCCATTTTTACATATAAAAGATAGGTATCTCATGGAACTTACCAGAGATATATCTCAGGCTCCCTAATCTCAATAAAATATTTTATTTAATCATATAATTTTAAAAGTATTTAAAAGTAACTCGTGCTATAATAAAGCAAAAAGGGGTATTAACTACTATCTTTAATTATCCCCTATTTTTTGTTATCCCTTATTTACAACTGTTTATCCCCTATTTTTGGTTATCCATTTATCTATTATTTACAATCGTTAGACTTTCATCTCAAATAGATCATGACCGTCAGATAAAACAATACTAAAAGTTATTATATACAGAGGTTTAAGGTGCGATTTCCGCCAACAACATATTAATTTATAATTTATACTAAAATTATTATCTACAAAGATGCAAGGTTCGAATTTTTCCAATAACATATTAAAATTACTCCCTCCGTCTCGTATTATTCTTGTTTCATATGTCGGGACTGTTCATAACATGAGACAAATTACTAATTTAATCTATAATACCAAATATAGTCATGAGTGATCTTGTTGGATTCGTATTTATGAGTATTTTAATACAGTAAAGTTTTTATATTTAATACTAATACGAAATTAAAGACATTAACGATTAAAAGTGTGCGTTGGCAAATGTGTCCGGTCAAAACAGGAAAGTATTTAGAGACGGAGGGAGTAATATTCATAATATTATACTACATTACAAATGAATTAATAAAATAAAAATAACCCATACTTTACACGGATTATAAGCTAGTATCTAAAATTTTTGTATAAACTCTGAACTAGACACATCATCAATCTTTTATATTTTAAATTATGATCACCATTTTATATTATTCTGTTGGAGAAATTTATATATAATTAGATGCTAAATATGGAAGGGCGAGAGATATGTTTAGACTCATGTAAAACCAAACCAAACCAAACATACCCAGTATGTCCCGCACATAGCAGGGTCTGGGGTGGGTGAGATGTGCGCAGGCCATTCCCCTACCTTTTACGGTAGAGAGGCTGTTTCCGTGAAGACCCCCAACTTAGTGCACAGCAGAAAAATAGTGTGTGATATTTACAAAGGTTTCATAAATTTTGGAAGAGATCGCAGCCATACCTGAGCCCATCGCTTTGTACACATGGGGCTTACATACCAGGGGATTGACTACTCCGCTCTGCAAAATACTCAGATCTAAGATGGCACCTGTCCAAGCTCCCTGCAACTGCAAAACCCGCAAAACAAAAGATAATAAAAAATGTAAAATGAGAATGTAAAAGCAGAACTACTAAGATAAAACTAACAGAGACAACCCAACTCTGAGGCTCTCAACAACAGAGCCGCTCCCTAAAAGAGAATCCACCACTCTGATCTGGCGCCTCCAAGAACACCTATCAGCGGTCATGGTCTCATTTAAGTTTAAGACCTTCAAATCCAGCCTAAGCTGCTCCTCCCACGACCTCCTCGGTCTGCCTCTCCTCCTCGCCCAACAACCGTAAGACTCTCGACCCTCCTCACTGGGGCTACAGCCATCCTCCTACGGACGTGGCCGAACCATCTCAACCTCCCTTCCCTAACTTTCTCAGAAAAAGGCGCCACTTCAAGTTCGCTCCTAAAAACCACATTCGGGATTCTATCCAACATCGTGTGCCCATAAGACCACCGCAACATCCTCATTTCAGCCGCTTCCAACTTGCTCTCGAGGGCCTTCTTTGCCGCCCAACACTCAGAACCATATAACATCGCAGGGCGGATTGCTGCTCTATAGAATTTCCCTTTCAGCTTTAAAGGGACTTTCTTGTCGCACATCACCCCTGACGCTGCCCTCCACCTTAGCCATCCAGCCTTGATACGATGCGTGACATCGTCTTCAATGTCACCTTCCTTCTGGATGATCGAACCCAAATACTTGAACTTATCTGTACGAGGGACAATTTGATCTTCAATCCTAATCTCCACCCCTTCCTCGTTGTCCTCACCACTAAAGTTACACCAGAGATACTCAGTTTTAGACCGGCTCACACGCAAGCCTTGGGACTCCAAAGTAGATCTCCATAACTCCAACTTCTCATTCACCTCCCCCCTCGACTCCGCTACTAACACGATATCATCAGCGAAGAGCATGCACCAAGGGACGACATCTTGAATCCCTCGCGACATGACATCAAGAATAATGGCGAAAAGAAGAGGACTTAGGGCTGACCCCTGGTGTAGCCCAATGTCAACAGGGAAAAAACGGGAGTCACCAACTGGGGTCCGGACGCAAGAACTAGCTTGGGAGTACATGTCTTGAATCGCCCTAATGTACGATGACGACACTCTCCTCTCCTCAAGGCTCTTCCAAATAGCCTCACGGGGGATGCTATCATAAGCCTTCTCAAGATCAATGAACACCATATGGAGGTCTTTGCGACGATCCTTAAACTTCTCCATAAGGCGTCTGACGAGATGAATGGCCTCGGTCGTCGATCTCCCAAGCATAAAACCAAATTGATTCTCTGAGATTTCAACTTCTCTTCTGATCCGACATTCAACCACTCTCTCCCAAAGTTTCATAGTATGACTGAGTAATTTAATACCCCGATAGTTACTACAACTCTGAGCATCGCCTTTGTTCTTGAAAAAGGGGACCACAATACTACGCCTCCATTCAGCTGGCATCTTAGCACCCAAGAGGAGCACATTGAACAGATCTGCTAGCCATTGGATGCCAACCTCTCCAAGACAAAGCCACACCTCGATAGGAATCTGATCCGGACCAACCGTCTTTCCTCTAGCCATCTTTTGAAGGGCACCCTTGACTTCATCCTTGCTGATACGCTCACAGGAACCGAAAGAAAGCACAGATGAAAGAGAGACCTCTTGCTCCACACCGGCACCACTCCTCCTGGCCTCATTGAAAAGATTATGAAAATACGAACTCCACCTCTCCTTAATAGCACCTTCATTCACTAACACTTGGCCTGAATCATCCCTAACAAACTTAACAGAACCCAGGTCGCGCCGCCCTCTCTCCCTAGTTTTAGCTAGTTTAAAGATAGCATTCGCTCCTTCCTTGGTATCTAGGTGCTTGTACAGCCCCTCATAGGCTTCACCTTTGGCTTTCGCCACAGCCTTTTTTGCCTCTCGTCTCGCCACCTTGTACGCTTCCATCTTCAGAATCCTTTCCGCCCATGCACAAATCGACAAAAGCTCTTTAAAGAGCGCAAATTTAGCCTTAACTTTCTTCTGAACCTCCTCGTTCCACTACCACGACTCCTTATGACCACTGAACCTTCCTGAGGAAAACCCCACCACCTTCTCGCCCACACATCGAATAGCCTTCGCCATGATAGTCCACCTACAGTTAGCATCTCCACCACGCGCAAAACAACCTTCGTTGAGCAGAGACTCCCTGAATTCGGTCGCTTTCTCGCCCTTCAAATCCTTCCAAAGGATTCTTGGTCTAGACTCTCTCGTCCTGCGAATAACTCGACCCCCCATGGATAGATCCATGGCCAACAGACGGTGCTGGGAAGCACACGCCTCACTCCGGAACACCTTGAAATCCACGCACGCCCTAACATCACGACTGCGCATAAGTAGGTAATCGATTTACGTGTTGTGCCCCCCACTACTAAAGGTGATGAGGTGCTCAGCCCTCTTCTGAAAAACAGAATTCACAATTACCAACTCATGGGCAGTAGCAAACTCCAACAACGCGGACCCACCGACATTCCTGACCCCGAAGCCCCCATGAGCGCTGAGATAACCATCTGCCCTCGCACCAATATGACCATTGAAATCGCCACCCAACACTACAAATTGGTCGTCAGGAATACTTCCGACCAACTCATCTAAACAAACCCAGAAAGCCTCCTTTTCAGAATCGCCCAAACCGACTTGAGGGGCATACGCACACACCACGTTCACCACCTTCTCCCCAACCACAACTCTGACGGACATGATCCTGTCGTTGCACCTCTTCACTTCCACGACGTTGTCTTTAAGATCCTTCGCCAAAAGAATACCAACTCCATTCCTCGAGTTGGCAAGCCCTGAGTACCACAATTTATACCCGTTCGCTTCTCTGGACTTAGCCCCCTTCCACCTAGTCTCTTGAATACACGCCACATCCACTCTTCGCTTCTTCAGCACGTCCACTAGCTCCAAAAATTTGCCCGATAAGGTACCTAAATTCAAACTCCCAACACGCAAACTACACGACATCGTCGAAACAAACGAGCAGAAACACACACACAAATATGGTACCAGTTAGCTGAAAAAAGGAAATTATCTGGTACAAAAAAATAATAATTTGAAAATAGACATAAATAATAATAATAATAATAATAATAAAAATAATAATAATAATAATAATAATAATACTAATAATACTAATAACAATAATAAAGATACTAATAATAGGACGGTTGGATGCTAAGAGCTTAAACAGAAAGCTCTGCCTGAAAAAACTATTACAAATTCAAGAACTTTAGGAAAGTTACTCGAAAAACACGAAAAGCCCATATGGATAAACCCAAAATAAGTAAGATGGTGGTGGAAAAGTAGCAAGAGGATGAAGAAATTTCAAAAGAAGCCTCAAAAGGGAGAACTCCGCCACGAGAAGACAGATAAAAGGGGGGGAAAGAAAATAGCGAGATGTAAGTGTGAGTAAGAGTGTGTGTATGTGTAAGACAAGCTTAAAGGAATTAAAGTGGAATGTAAGTGAATGGGAAATGGTACCCGCGAGTACTTGATCTTTGATCAAGAAAGTTGATTGTAAAAAAACAAAAGCAATGAACAAGTGGCCATGCCGGCTAATACAAATATTAAGGCCACTAACACAATTAAGTTTGGATAAAAGAAATGAAAGTGTGTAGTGTAAGTGTGTATGTACGAGTGTAAGTATGAATGTTTAGCTGATATTAAGTTGATGTTTCCGGCGATCCGCCGGCCAAAAAAATTCAGACAGAAAGAAGACTGTTAGAGACTTGAAGGGCTTAACTTAAGCTAAACACGAAAGCTGGTCCAACAATTAACAGTCAGTAAAAAAACATTTGACGGGAAAATGCAAGTTAATAATAAAGACAGCTCCGGATCAGAAGGTAAGGCAGGAAGGATGATTGCTTGGGATCCCAAAAATTAGAGGGCCAATTTTTTTGGGTGTTGGCCCCATATATCACAAATTTAATTAAAATGGACCCAAATATCACAATTTGAGTTGTTGGCCCCAAAGATCACTCTATAACACTGTTTTGCTCAGCATTTTTTTTTTCCTTCAAAACGCTATATCGCTTAGCGATAAAGAATCATTTTAGACAGAAAACGCTAGACGAGTTTTGGTGTCAGACAGTAAAACGCTACTTTATATACCGTTGATTGTGTAAACGCTAGATTAAAAAGAGTTTCCTATTTGCTGGTTTCAGCAGATTGTGTAGATTTTCAGTACCGAGAGAAAATCAAATACCTAAAATTCAACATAATAATATGAATTCTCCAATTTCGTCGCAGCAGTTCCCTTTGAATTCTCCAACAGTATTTCTCTATCTCTCTCGATCAAACTAATCCCTCGCTCTCTACTCTCTCGCTGGATCTGTAATCTCTCGTTGGGTATGACTTACTGTCTTTGTATGTACATGTTGTTTGGTTTTGTGGACTGTTAGGGTAAACGTTGGCTGAAGGGTAGACGCTGATTTATGTAGCGTTTTTTTTGCCTAATTAAAACGCTACACGACATTTGGTTATAGAGTGATATTTGGGGCCAAGTTTTCTAGTTGTGATATTTAGGACCAATTAGTTTAGAATTGTGAAATTTGGGTCCTTTTCTCAATTTTTTTTAAGAAAAATGACTAAGTTTTTATATACACGTGTTATTTTAAATAATTTGAAAAAGTGTTTTCAATTTTTTGTTTGATTGATTAGAGTATGAGAAATTAAAAGAAATTTCAAGAATTTAGTAACTAATTTTACTCGTAATGGTACTGATATGGGTGAAAAATAAACCTTAAAGACATAATTAATGCTACATTTATTGGCCCATTATTAAGGCCCGAAACCTAAGTTGGGCATTAAATTCGTAATTAATGATTGAGCCCAAAGAACAGGCCGAACCGAGGACGCCCGGTATGAGCTTGTTTCCAACATGGGCCTGATCTGTGAATAAGGAACGTTCTAGAATCGAGGAACGTTCCAGAATAACCTTGAGATAAACAGCTCAGCAATAAGAGTCAGACAAGGATATTACTCCTACCAAACTTAGCGTCCAAGGCACAAATTTGATATAGAAGCTGACTCCTACAAAATAGGATCTGGAACCTTCCTCAAGGAGGTGACTTGCCCGCCAAGTCTCCTAACCCTATTACGATTCTAAGGCTCCTCAGCCTATATAAGGGCCTGACCCCTCATTCTCAGAACTACGTCTTGGCTTAATCCTCGAATAAGGACATACAAGCCATTACGTCCTTGGTGTGCCCTCGCCGCCATAGTCCCGAGGGCGAACACCAAGAACTACGTCTTGGCTTAATTCTCAACTTTGAGATACGTAGGCATCTTGTGAGGACCCGAATTAGGTCACGAAAATGCAAGCGCAGCCATTAAAGCACGAAGCTCACGAACCCTAGCCGCACTTTGATAACCCTACTTTTTATTCCACAACATTTGGCGCCGTCTGTGGGAAAACAACATCAACCATGGTTCAAACACGAAGGACACAAGTCTCAACCAAGGCTACCACCGTCACCTCTGTTCCACCCATCGTTACTGAACAAGGGTATGTACCCTCATCAACGGAGACAACCACTCAACCTCAAGTTTCTCAACCTAGAGGGACGACTCCCCATGCTGAGAGAACTCTACCAGTGGTTGCCATCCAAACCAGGAGACCAACCCTCTTCAGATGGTGGTTTCTCCCCTTGCTAATCGTTCACTACCTACGGGGGTACAGATCTCCACCACGGATCTCCCTAGAAGTACGAATCCGGCATATGGTTTGCCTAACTACCCCCCAAATACCCGAGGTGTTGGGCCAAGCGGCCATGCCCTGCGGATATATGAACCGTATCACCCTCCTTACATTAGAGGCTTGGGCCCTGATCAAGGATATTATGACTACTCTGGTCCTTATACTGATGATTCTTCATCTGAGGATGACGATCGAGATCAAGCCCCGAGGAGGCGGCATCCAAGCATGGAGCCTGTAAGGCATACTCGACGAATCCATGATGGACCCCCAATGACAGCTGCTGAGAGAATCAAGGCTTATGAGGCCAAGATTCGAAAGCTGAAGGAAGACATAGCAAGAGAGCAACTAGGACAGAATCAGAGTCAGAATCAGAATCGACCTCCTCAACTTCAGGAGAGATTCCCTTCATTGATTTGGAGAGGTCTTCTAGGAGACGAAAAAGGGCTGATGCCCCAACCGGAAGAGCTACGAGGGTGGAAACCCCCAGGGGTGATCCCAAAGACCTGATGCCACTTGGAGACAATGACGATCCCACACCCCCATTCACTGAGGAGGTGATGAATGCTCATGTCTCCAGGAAGTTTAAGATGCCAACGATAAAGGCATATGATGGAACGGGCGATCCCTCAAACAATGTGAGGACGTTCTCAAATGCACTGTTGTTGCAACCCGCTAGCGATGTTCTCAAGTGTAGGGCGTTCCCTCAAACCCTTACAGGCATGGCTCAACGATGGTATAGCCGGTTGCCCGCAAACTCGATTGGCTCTTTCAAGGAATTGAGCACGTCTTTCATTAATCAATTCGTTAGTGGAAAAGTCCATGAGAAAAGCTCTGCATATCTTATGCAAGTGAAACAAGGAAAGAATGAGAACCTAAGGGATTATCTCAAACGCTTCACCAAGGAGACTTTGAATGTCCCTGATCTGGAAAATAAAGTAGCTATGATAGCCTTGGAGAATGGAACGACGAACACCTTCTTTCAGATGTCGTTGGCAAAACATCCCCCTGAGAGCATGACTGAGTTCCAAAAAAGGGCAAGCAAATACATAAAGGCTGAGGAAAGCATGAGGAAAATAGAGGTCTCTACCGAAAGTGGTGGAAACGGGAACTCTAGGAAGCGAAAGACAGAGCAGGAGTATGATGCTAGGGACAAGTATCCCCGAACTAGCAAGGACTCCGACTCTGTTCTAGGACCGAGGTTTGCTGAGTATGCAAGATTGAACACTCCGAGAAGTCAAATCTTGTTGGATATTGAGAAGGATAAGGATTTTCGATGGCCGAAGCCACTCAGGGGTGATCCCTCAAAGAGAAACAAGAATCAGTATTGCAGATTCTACAAGGATGTGGGGCATGACACTGATGATTGCAAGCAACTCAAAGATGAGATCGAGTTCTTGATCCGTAGAGGGAAACTGAGTCACTTCACCAAGGGTGAAGATCGTGGTAATCAGAGAAGAGAGTATGATAGGAGCGACGATGATCAAGATCGCAACCCACAACCCCGAGGGCGAGTAATCAACATGATCTCAGGAGGCCCGATCGCGGCCGGGACAACAAAGAACTCTCGGAAGGCTTATGCCCGAGAGGTGATGCATATTGTCGGAGAGGCACCAAAGCGTGTAAGAACCGAGGTAACAATCGAATTTGATGATTCAGACCTTGAAGGGGTGAAGTTCGCCCACGATGACCCGCTGGTCATAACTCCTATGATTGGAAACTCAGAGGTGAAGCGAGTCTTGATAGACAATGGAGCTTCCGTCGACATTCTGTTTCATGATGCGTTTGTGAAGATGGGGTATAATGATTCTCAATTGACCCCCAATAACATGCCTATATATGGTTTTAATGGAGTAGAATCCAAAATTGAGGGAACTATTCAGTTGCCCGTCACGATCGGACAGAAGCCAATGGAGGCCACGCAGATGCTGAACTTTTTTGTTATCAAAGCATCTTCTACTTACAATGTCATCCTTGGGAGGACTGGACTTCACGCTTTTAAGGCTATGGCCTCAACCTATCACATGAAGATCAAGTTTCCAACCAGGAATGGTGTTGGAGAACAAAAAGGTGATCAGAAAATGGCTAGGAGCTGCTATGTAGCTGCGTTAAGGCCTGATGGAGTCGGGGGGCAGGTCCTTCTGATTGAAGACGTGGATGTCCACAATGATAAGGAAGACCGAGAAAGGTCGTCAGAGGACATCACACAAAAGCCTCGGACAGCCATTAAGGCTAAGGCATTAAATGACTTCGTGGTTGAATGTACCATTGGCAACCAAGAAGTCGGGGGCAGGAGATAGTACCCCAAGCAGGAAGTGAACTTCAGAATAAGAATGAGGAGACTAGAAGGAGTAATGGGTGCTCTATTTTGATGGAGCATCAAAAACAAAATCAAGCGATGCAGGCCTAGTCTTGTAAGAGCCCCGATAGGTTCAAACTATCTTAATTGGACTTAGCTTTGTATTTATCTAGTAGAAGTAGAAATAAGGTTCGATGAAACCATTGCAGAGCATGTTGCTCCAAGTAGGACAGTAGTAATCTATGTAAGGGTTGAACCCATTTCAAGTTATTTATGCAAGTTTGTTTTTCGTTCTCTATTCTGTGATTTTATTTATGTGCCAAGCACCTGATGTGTGTAAGTCAAAGATGACCAAGTACCGAAAATAAAATAATACACGAATGGAAACAAACAAACGCATAAATAAAAACCCTGAAGGGTCGAGAGTTAGGTTATAATACAACCAAATAAGAGTTTAAGTCCTTGAAGGACCCTGGATAAAATACAAGATGATTAAAAACCTACATCTGGCAATTAAAGCCATGCAAGGCTATGGAGGCTAAGAACTAGCTACTCTTCAATATTTTTTAAATACCTGGAGTGAGGATACAAGGATGAAGCAAATGAAGAACCTTGAATTATAGTCCTAAGGTCAAGGGATATAAGAATATCCTTGAACAAGGATTAAAAAGTTCAAGCAAGTTTTCGTCTCGGAAGTTTAAAAGGCAAGAAGCCCACTGGATTGTATTTCTCGAAATCTAAATCGAGGATCAACCTTAAATCTTTGACCTAGAATCAAGAAAAACGAGAAGCAAAGATAGGTCTGAAAACCCTGAAATCAGAACAAAGGTTTGAGACAAGCCATGAAAGACATGAAGTCAAGTAAGGGATCCTAGAGAACTTTAGTTTGACATCAATCCAAAAGAAAGGTCGTGAATAATTGGTAGTCAACATATGAACACCAACGTTGAAGATGTGAATATCAACCTCGAATCCTAAGTGGAGAAACACGAGATATTAGCCTTGAAGGCCAAGAAGGTCAAACTTGAGGGGGTCATGAACCTCCAATCAAGATCCAAAGGTTGAAGCTTCAAGTCAAAACTTGAAAACCAATCTGAAATTTTGGATTCTCGATCCAGAATGCCAACATTGAACATCTAATACCAGCGTTGAACACTTGAATATCAAGCCTGAAATGGAGATTGAAAACGTCCTAGGGAAGGTTCAAGACCTCATGGGGCCGACCAGAAGCCAAGGAGGCCTTCAGCCGACCTTAAGGAACCGACCAGAGGCTCTGATGTTTTGGTGGTTTAAAACACCCAAAACTTGGCTTGAAACCATGTGAAGGTAGTCCAATATGCACTCTTTCATCAAAACTTCAAGGTTAGTGTTTAAAGAACTTCCTTGAGGTTGAAAACCCTTAATTTCGAACATCGACATTCGAACATCGACATTCGAGCATCGACGTTCAACACTCGAACAGCCCTAAGGCCAAGCACATGCCAGCCAAGAGGCCGCTAGAGAAGCCCCAGGAACCAAGATAAACATTGAAGCCATGATGACCAATAGAGCCAAGGAAGGTTGTTTTAAAAACTCTAGGTTGATGTCAACCCAAGATGAGGAGTCTGCAGGAGCCACTTACCATAGGCTAGTAAACAAGCAAGATTTTTGCACCCTTGACCGGGAAGACCAAGGAGGTCTATGGGAATGACATGTTAGTCAGGAGCCTAATCAAGGCATGCCATATTAAGAACCTCAGAGAGGCATTTGAAGTGCCGAGGCACCACAAGATGATGTTGAATCCAGCCAAGTGTGCCTTTGGCTTGGGATCTGGAAAATTTTTGGGTCTGATGGTTTAAAAGTGAGGCACAAAAGCCAACCCTAATAAGATCAAGGCAATCCTAGATATGGAATCACCACGTTCCATAAAGGATGTACAGAAATTTACTGGAAGAATTACAGCCTTAGGGAGATTCATCTCCAAGTCTGGAAATAAGTGTTTGCCTTTCTTTCAGGCTTTGAAGAAGGTGAAAAATTTTGAATGGACTTTATAAAGCCAAGAGGCCTTTGAACAGTTGAAAAAGTACATGGCTGAAGCCCCGTTGTTGGCCAAACCTAGTCCCGAAGAGACCTTATATCTATATCTAGCGATATCTGAACAAGCACTGAAGAGGAAAACAAGGTTCAAAAGCCTATCTACTACGTGAGCAAGATGTTGCACGGAGCTGAGTTGAATTACTCTCCCATTGAAAATTTTACTTTGGCACTGGTAATAGCCCTAAGGAAGCTACGACCGTACTTTCAGGCACACAAAATTGAAGTCCTGATGAACCAACAGTTAAGAAGCATATTGCATAGCCTGAAGGCCAATGGAAGGCTAATTAAGTGGGCGATCGAACTTGGGGAGTTTGATATTACGTACAAGCCTCGAACGGCCATTGACAACCAAGAAGTCAGGGGGTAGGAAGGCACAACACCCCAGCAAGGGCAAGATGAGACAACCCAAGAGGGAGAGCAAGGGCAAGATGAGACAACCCAAGAGGGAGAGAATGATGAAGTTCAGAAGGAATATTGGGTGCCCTATTTTGACGGGTCATCAAAAACAAAAATAAGTGGAGCTCACGATTGAATATGCCTTGAGGTTGAAGTTTTCGACGACCAATAACGAGGCAGAGTATGAAGACTTGATAGCCAGACTAGGCTCGACTATAGCCATGAGGGCCAAAAATCTTAAAGTCTGTGGAGACTCAAGGCTGGTGATAGCCCAAGTGAATGGAGATAAGTAAATAAAGATTTTGAAGCCAAAGATAAAACGATGGTGAAATACCTGAGGATTGTAAAATCACAGTTGATATGGTTCGAGGAATGCCTCCTTCAATAACGACCGATGCCTTGTCTAAATTCCCCTCATCTGAAATCGAGAATTACACTAGAAGTGTCTACTATCCGGTCTTGGAGACCCCCACTATAGAGCGAAAGTTGTTGGAACCCATCGACGTTGGAAGTTGCTGGATAGATCCCCATCAAAGCTCATCTTGAGACTGGTTGGCTCCCTGATAATGCCTTGGAGGCACGGTAACTGTCAGTGAAACATTGAAATATGCATTGATCTAAGCCTTGATGGTCACCAAGGTTGTAGGCCTCCACTCGAACTAGTCGTTTGAATTCAAGGTCTCGAATCAAGGATTCAGCAAATGGGTCAAAGCCCTAATGGTCTCTCAAACATACGCACGGATACGAGAAATACCCATGAAAAAACTGTTTTGGCTCCAAAAGTGCCTTACATGAAATTTTTTGGGGTCGAAAAGTGGGGCAAATAGGATAAATCATATTTATAGGACCTAGAGCTCTGAAATACCTTTGATTTGACATATCGTGGGTCTCCATCGGAGTAACGAGTCAAAAGTTACGGATGATTTTGTGCGTACAATACTTTCTCGACAAAATTCAAACCAAGGCAAGGTCCGATGAACATAAGAAGAAGGAGCCCGAAAGGGTTGTCTCAGTTGGTTAAAAAGAGGCCATCTCACCTCTTGGTCACAGGTTCGACTCCCATGGGAGGCGGATTTGTGATTATGCCATCCTGGGGCAGAGCCTGTCGCACTTATACGGTTTGCCTTGGATCACGTGGTTTGCAGGCTATTGCGTGAACCCATGGGTTTACCTAGAGCGCACCCGAACGGTAGCGGCTGCGGGTTCCCATGTTAAAAAAAAGCATAAGAAGAAGGTTGGAATCAAAATCAAGAGTAAAAAACCAACCAAAATATCCTAGACCTGAAGTCAGGTGTTGAAAACAAGGGAATTCCTTGAATAAACAACTAAAAAGCAAGACCTCCTTGTTTAAGGATAAGGGGGGCAAGGCCAAAGATACTTCATCACAAATTCTACATCCTATTATGAGGATGGAAGGGTGTTTGGAAACCAAAGGTCATAGTTGAATCCAAGGTTGTTTGAAACCAAGAGTTCAAGAACAAGTTAAGACCCGGAAGGTCCTGAAAACTAAGAAGTAGGTTGTTTGAGATCAAGAATCACAAAACCAACCATGGTGTTGTAAACTCACTCTAGAAACAAGGAGGGGAGTTCAAAACAAGATTTGGATTTGGTCAAAATCAAGGTCAAAAGTCAAAGTCAAAAAGTCAAAGTTTGGCCCAAATTCAAAAAAAATTGATGGGGCCCAGCCGACCAGGCACCCTTGGCCAAACGACCGACCAAGGTAGGCCGACTAGGCTGCCTTGGAGGAAAAATGGCTCGGGTGTTTGAAACACCTGAGCCCCTAGGTGATTTCATGACCCTCCAGAACGCTCAAAAATGCTCCGTTTGAGCTCAAATTTGAGATTCAAGAACCTTACAAGGTCCTCTACAAGTCTATGTAGCTGCCCAAGTGGTTTCTTGAAGTTGAAAAAATGACCTTGTTACGAACAAGGCCTAGTTTGAAGACCAGCTTAGAGGTGGTATATATTTTGCCTCCAAAACGTTCAAAAATGCATGTTTTCATGAGATTCTTCTTCATACCAGGAGATTATAACAATCCCCATCATATAAGCTCAACTTCAAAATTTGAGTTTAGAAATGATAGGGGTGT
Organism: Saposhnikovia divaricata; assembly: GCA_036435485.1. Lineage (NCBI taxonomy): Eukaryota > Viridiplantae > Streptophyta > Magnoliopsida > Apiales > Apiaceae > Saposhnikovia > Saposhnikovia divaricata. The sequence goes on from CM071598.1 coordinate 55,927,018, forward strand.
TGAAAAACCAGGAGGGTGTTTGAAAACCGGGAAGGTGTTTGAAACACCTATTCCAGAAGGCCGTATTTCTTGCCCAGACAACTCAAAATGGGTATATTCACTTGATTCTTTCTCCAACCAGGAGATTATAAGAATCCCTATCATATAAGATCAACTTCAAAATTTGAGGTTAGAAGTGTTAGGGGTGTTGAAAAATCAGGTATGGTTTAAAAACCAGAAACCCTTGGCGTGTTCGAAACACCCCTCAGCCAACCAATATCAGCTGCGAATCCATGATTCAAACATGATTGAAAGATTGAGGGTTTAAAGACATGAAGTTTCAAGCAATCAAGGTGATTCGTTTGAGAACAAGTTACTACAAAACTCGTAAGGAGGGTTTGAAAACACCTCCGGGCTGTCCACGCTGTTTGGGCCATATCTCGAGCTCCGGATATCGGATTTGGACGATCTTACTTTCCACGCGAAGCTCATTAAATTCTCTATAGTTTTGGGTGGGTCCCAGCCACCCTTGGCCAAATGGCCGACCAGGGTAGGCCGAGCAGAAATATGGGGGGAAAATGGGTCCAGGTGTTTCGAACACCTGGACCCCTAGCTGATTTCGTTTGGCTCTAGAACGCTCAAAAATGGGTATTTCCACGTGATTCTTTTTCCGTCAAGGAGATTATAAAAATCTCTACAATATGAGCTTGACTTCAAAATTTGAGGTTAGAATTTCACTAATCGCAGTTAGGGGGTGATTAACCTCGTTTAGCGACGTTTAAGGATTTCCAATCGAATATTAACCTATCTTAAGGTTAAGAATGGATATCCTAGTAATAATTACATCAAGGACGAGTTAGTTATCCTCGATTAAGGCCTTTATGGCCCCGTTTAGGGTTGTTTAGCCCCGATTAGGGCCGAATTAGCGTCTTTTGCTCAAAAATTAGCCCTTATTAAGGTTTGTAAGTTGAGGGAAATAAATCACTAATAAATTTATGCTAAAGGATCCTATGCACGAATTGCACTTGGATTAGTGTCTATGAGCTCAAAACGGCACTAATCCTATTTCCGAAAGGCCCAGAAATCTTAAGAAAAAGGTTCGAGAGGCCAGGGAACGTTTAACTTTCTTAAGTATTAACTTGGGAGATAACTTTAGTCGTTGTGAATGTGTAGGTCGCTCCACACTTCACTATGAGACGATACCCAGGTAGGGCTAGTGTGACCTTAAACTTCAACGAAAACAAGTTTTCCCAGAAGTTGGGGGGCAAATGATATGGGTGAAAAATAAACCTTAAAGACATATTTAATGCTACATTTATTGGCCCATTATTAAGGCCCGAAACCTAAGTTGGGCATTAAATTCGTAATTAATGATTGAGCCCAAAGAACAGGCCGAACCGGGGACGCCCGGTATGAGCTTGTTTCCAACATGGGCCTGATCTGTGAATAAGGAACGTTCTAGAATCGAGGAACGTTCCAGAATAACCTTGAGATAAACAGCTCAGCAATAAGAGTCAGACAAGGATATTACTCTTACCGAACTTAGCCTCCAAGGCACAAATTGGATATGGAAGCTGACTCCTACAAAATAGGATCTGGAACCTTCCTCAAGGAGGTGACTTGCCCGCCAAGTTTCCTAACCCTACTACGATTCTAAGGCTCCTCAGCCTATATAAGGGCCTGATCCCTCATTCTCAGAACTACGTCTTGGCTTAATCCTCGAATAAGGACATACAAGCCATTACGTCCTTGGTCTGCCCTCGCCGCCATAGCCCCGAGGGCGAACACCAAGAACTACGTCTTGGCTTAATTCTCAACTTTGAGATACGTAGGCATCTTGTGAGGACCCGAATTAGGTCACGAAAATGCAAGCGCAGCCATTAAAGCACGAAGCTCACGAACCCTAGCCGCACTTTGATAACCCTACTTTTTATTCCACAACAGGTACATCATATTTTGAATTAGGTGTTTTTAAGATTGTTAACACTGCAAATTTATCTATGAGACGAATTCATGACTACATTTGAGATTTTTGAGAAAGAAAAATGTTATAAAAGATGATATAAATTATAAATATAATTATTAACGACTCTACGTCTTAAAATGTATGAATAGATTGTTTCTCATGATGTGAGTTTCACGATTTTTTGATTGTTTTTTCTTAGAATGTTAATATTTTGACATTATGATTATATTTTATGACGATAAATATTACTAATTCATCTATATTTATGCGAAACAAATGTTTTGTATATCTTAGTTTGATAATTTAGTCTAAAATATTTCATTTAAAATTTGTATACTTGTCTAGGTGTTAAAAATTTATATAAAAAAGGGTTAAGGAGCAAAAACGTCCCTGTAATATATGTGTAGGAACATATACACCCTTGTAATATTAAAAGGATCAAATACACCCCTTTATTTTATTTTAGGGTACAAAAAGACCCTTCTAGTTAATTTTCTCTTAACCATGGTTAAACATTAATTTAGAATTAACAATATTTAATTACTAATTTCATTAATGTATTATTACTCCTAAACTTTAGAAGGTTTTTTTCTTTTAATTTGAAATTTAAAAAACATGAAATTAAAATCATATTTCATGTTTATATATACTCCTTATATTTCCTTTTAAAATCGCTTGAATTTTTGGCACATACTTTATTAAAATTTCTTTTCGTAAATTAAAATTTTGATTGTATATTTTTATTCACAAAAAAAAAATTGAAAAAAAAAAAAATTTACTATACGAACACTCATTAAAAACTCATTAAAGTACATGCCAAAAGTCAAGCAACTATTAAAAAGAAACAAAGGAGTATATATATAGAGCCTTAAACTACCTCAAACCAACTTATTATGATAATAAGAAATTTATAATATTTTGGCAATTATCCACAATATAACGCCTTAGAAATTTCGTAATTATAAACATTATTATTTAATATTAAATATGAATTATATGGCGTGATTATTGTAAGGAGGTGAAATATACATGATATCATATTTGTGGATTTAATTGATGATTTATATGTGTGGTGTAAGTCTGTATATTTTAATTGTATTTTTGGTGAATAAATTCTATTTAAATCATTAGTTATTTATCTTCTGTGAATTTTATAAAATCACCGGGATTAGTAAAAATTCCGAAATGTTTTGCATTATTTACTTTATTAGTTTATTTGAGTTTTAAAAATATTAGATGGATTTATTTTGATATCTAAGGATTTTAAAATGATTTTACGAATTGATTTATGTTTTATTGATTTAATCTTGTAAAATCCATATTTAATTCGTTTTTAATCCTAAAAATATTTTAAAAATATGAGGAGGTAGATAATTTTATTTTCTACATTTTAAAAATGATATTGAGATTTTACTTAAATATTACCCATTTACTTTTCCATTTTGCCAAGTATTTTAAATTGTTTTAATTAGAAGATTTATTAGTAAATTTCAAAATAGCCTCATTTCCTATTTCCTTTGGGTGATACTAAATGCAGTAAAAAATTTCTTTATACAGTAAGCTGAAATTACTCTTGCACCCTTATATGTAATAAGTGCTGAAAATTAAAATTTTAAAAACTAACAGTATTTGAGGTAATCTAATCTCGTGTTTGGTGCCATGACTCGTGTGCCACGAGGCACATCATGGTTTTACAGTATTCTCATTCACACGTCGTCTAATATTCACGATGTGTATGTGTGTCTAACATTCCTTTTTTATTTTTTTTTTTTAATTCCAATTCTTCTATCTTCTAACATACTACTAATTAATATCAAAATTCATATTAATGCTATCTTAAAAAAATATACTTTTATTATCGTCTTATTGGCTATTGCTATCTTAAAAAAAATCTAAAATATTTTCTTTGGATATGTATGTTTAGAAATCAAAAACAATTTTTTTATCTTTGTATTAATAAAAATTTTATTTATAATTTTTAGTTTGATAAAAATTTCAAATTTTTTTTACATAAATTTCAATGTATGCTTGTATATAAATTTTTATTTTTATTAAATATAATAAGAATATTCAAATATTTTTAATATGCACTCATTTAAAATAAAAAATTAAAAAATTAAGTGTATATTAATAAATTTAGCAATAATCTTGTGATAATACATACCATTTCTGGTTCCATTTTCAAATTTAATTTAATAATATTTACTCGTTATTTTAAAAATTATATTCAACAACAACTAAATAATAAATTTAAACATGACAATAAATAAAATTAGGAATATGGTTGAATGAACAATAAAAAATGTCCTTAAAAAATATGATTAACTCAACACCAGATCTTATACAATTCAAAAATAGCATTTTAAATTAAAAATTAATAAAAAAAATAAAATATAGAATATCCATCAAAAATATCACTTTTCTAAAAAAAAATTGCGTTTACCATCTTCTCAAAATATTTGCAAAAATTAATTTTTTTCAAAAAAATATTTTACAAAAATACCAACTTATTTTTTAAATCATATTTTTGTAAATAAGTTGGTATTTTTACAATTTTTTTAAAAAAAAGTGCTTTTAAAAAAAATCGGGTATTTATGAAAAAAGTCCTAGAATATATTATTATTATTTTATACAACTAAAATAAAACTAAACTAGCACAAGAATGTAATGAGACAAATTGCTATTAGCTATTCTTTAAATTTTTATAATATGAGGAGAAAGTAAAAAAAAATTCATAACAAAATACAAAAATAAAAAGAATGCAAACAGAAAGTTTATATTGTTGAATCTACGAATTCATAATTTTGGAAAGTAAAAAATGAATCTATGATAAAATACAGAACAGGGGTCATTTAATAGCACTGATTTCGTAAAAAGTCATTCATGTATTCATATTTAATATCAGCCTCAGGCTCAAGGATAATAGTGTAATTCCTGATTACTGTATGAAGCAATTTGTTACTGTATTTAGCAATCATGTTTCCTTTTGACCCCTAATTAACCAATATTCACCCCCAATTCATTTTGGTCGAGCTTTCTTTAGAACTCTCTGGAAAATCTCTCTCAATCTCCCGCAGCTCTCTCTCCCCCTTTAAGTCACCCTCTCGCCAAAAATCTCTTCCCTCTCGACTGTGTAAGCTTTGTACTGGTGTGTGTACGTGTGTAACTATATCCCCGCACCTCTCCTCTGTTCGTATTCCCCTCCCCTGTTCTTGCCATCATCGGCTGTCGTGAGTGTTGGGTGTGAAGAAGACGAGCAGTGTGTGTTGGTCGGCTATGGGTAACTGTGAGTGTGTGTAAATAGCAAGTGTGTGAGTATTGTGTATGTTGTGGACTTAGGAATTCAGTGTGGGTGGCTGTGTATGTACACTGCTTGTGTGGGTATTTCTCTGCGTGTAGGTGTGTGTGGAATTGGTGGCTTTACTGTTGTTGGGTTTAATTACTGCGATGTGTTCATAGGTGGGTATGATTGCAGGTGGTGTGTCAGTAGCAGTATGTGTAAGTGTTATTATCGTGTGTGTAGTTTAATTACTGTGGGTGTGAGTTTAAGGCTTATGTTATATGAATTTTGTTGTGAGAAGTAAGTGTGGTCAAAGTTTGGGTTCGTGGTCGCCGGAATCTGAGTTTAATGGCCGGATTTTGCTGTGGTTTTGATCGAGAAATTCAGTGGAGTTGTGTAGTTGAGGACTCAGTTGCTTGTGATGGTCCTCGTGATTATGCAGCTGGTTTAAGTAAATTGAGTACTGATTATTGTTGGTTGTAATAGACTACAAGTGTGATTAAACTTTAACTTAAAAATTTTATTTTGAGTCATGAATTTGGTTCGTTCGTGAATTATAAGTGTTAAGTGCGTGTTATAATGATTATTAATAGCTAAATTATTGAAAGTATAATTTGATTATGTGAATTAGGATGCTGGTTGGTTTTCTTAATAGGTTAATGTATTAATTTGAATTGATATGTAAATCTCTTACAATCTTGAGTTATTCTACCTTGACGATTATAAACTGTTAGCTGTTAAAGTAAGGATTCGGATGCGTAACCTCATGAGTTAAGTTATTTCTCAATTTAATTAGGCTTATCTGGTTTACGTGCGAAGAATAAAAATCACTCCTGTGCTTAAGTAGATTGTCGGTTATGTGTTAAAGTCTGTATGTCGGTCTCTGATAGTTAATGCGGTGTTCTGAACCAATATTTGAATAATAGAGTATAAGTTATAAATGTAGGTTAAATTGAGTTTGGGATTTGATTTTTTTTGGGGTTATTGGTGGATGTTTGGGTCGACTGTATCTCGATAGGTTAGACGATATTATAAAGGAGGTGCTGTCCAATTTTCTGTAAAATTATTTTTTTAATTCTTATAGTAATTAGACAAGAACTATTTGTGAACCAATGTGCTATTTGAATTATAAGATATAAGAGTAAGTTGATAATACGTGTTATGTGCCTACGTGGTGTATATGGTTGTACTGTACTATTTTAAGTATATGATCGGTATGAGCTATATGTAATAAATTGTAAAGCGTATAGGACGCGTTGGGTAGAACTAGTGAGACGATTAAGGTTACAAGCGTACTGAAGTGGTACTTTACCTCTGTATAGGTACGAATAGGAGGCCGGCTAAGAACCAGGATGAATATAAAGGGAAAGTTGGAGAAGGAAGATAAGTATCAGAATGGACGGGTATGCTCGTGTGGAGGCGGACAGATGATAAAGGAAAGACAGATGCAAGATCAAGTAAAAACTGATATAGAGCGAGTAAAGAATCGATGTTATAAAAATGGAAACTGCATGTTTTGAGGCAAGTGTACTAACCTCACTTATCGCTCAAGTGATGTTAAACTGTTTTATGTTATTTATCTGATATGTCGTTCAATTCCTTTTGCTTGTATCTATACCCCATTCTTTTGTTGCCAGTGACTCGAACCTTGTAGTTAAATTCAGATTCCTTGAACTGCTTATGAATTGTTGTTTAAATTCTTATACCTTAATGTCATTCCTTTTTAATTATTTTGAACCTTTTATACCTTATTGTTTATTCCTCATAAATTACTATTGAAACACATGTACCTTATTATTTACCCTATTTTTCGTCGAACTATAACCCTTGACTTACAATTTATGTCTTGCTTTATTTTTCCCTAACCTTTCAGTTAGGATTAAGGGTGGATGTCTACATCTTACAAGTCATATAAGAACAATGAGGCAGCCTACACAGGATAGATCTCGAAGCCAGAGCGGGTAAGCACGGATTGGAATTAAGCTACAGATTAGACGGTATAGTAATTGTATTCAGAGTAGTGAAAGAAATTGTAATAATTTGAATAGTTTAGATTCTTGTTTCATACCATAACCTGGAATCGATCCTCGGTGAGGAATCGTTGGAGTATTAAGTTATATTTGTAATTGTCAATTTAAAATTTGGTTTGGGTTGAAATACAGGTGGATAATCCGATTTAAATACTTCATGCCGAATTTTTCTAAAATTCCCCTGTATCAAAGTTTATTTTATTATAAAAAGTATATTTTCAGTATTGGGAAGTCGGGACGTTACACACAACTTTAATATTATTTCCTTATCATAAAATGTTGTACTATCAACAAAAATAACTTATCTTGCTACGATTTAGAGTATTCTCATTTAATTCATTAAGTATGATATAGGTGTGTAATCTAAAAATTAATCGTCAATTTATTAACAAAATAAAAATTAATAAATTTTGTTTTAAATATTTTAGATTATCTAAAAATTATTAAATTTTATTTTAAATATATTTTTTATATATATATATATTAACAAAATAAATTTAACTACCAAATTTTTTAAATTCCAACTGGGAGTAAAAAGCCTTTACTAAATTAATAATATTAGTTATATTAAATGTTTTTAATTACAAATTATTTTCTAACCATTGTTAACAAAAAACTAACTAGAAGGATGTTTTTGAACCATAAACTTAAAATATAGGGACGTATTTTATCATTTTTAAATTATAAGGGTATATTTGCTTCTACACCTATATCATAAGGGTGTTTTTGCTACTTAACCCTATAAAAAAAAATTGTTGTCATTATTATCATTAAGGATCTATTAAGGATCCATTTTCCTGCTGGACCTCTAAAATCTAAAATCTCAAGGACGGCCCCAGAATAAAGATATAGCCAAACCTATATGATACGAAACTAAGCAAAATGTGATGGAGACTTTTCTTTGCCAATTATTTTTTGTGATGGAAATACAAACAAGCTGCACTAACTTCATAGATGTTCTAAACTGTGGTCCGTGATCAAATTACAGCATGCTTCTGCACGTTATGGTGGAATGTCATGGTGCTGTCGGTAATACATACAACTCAAAAATATTAAAAATTAAAATGAAATTGATATTGTGATATATGAACCCTAGTATATGGTTTGCAGGGGCTCAGGTACAAAATAGATATACGTTTCAGCATACGTTTCTCGCTTATATGTTACAAATACAATAACCGCGATAAGAATAATTGGATCCTATATTCACAAAGTAAAACAATTATTATATTCATGATATTTATTAAGCGTAATATAATATGTTGCAATATATGTTTGTTAGGAGCCAGACTCTATATTGTAGAGGATGTACAATGGCAATCATATATTATGTAATTGTGGTCTGTACGAATAAAGTTCTGAGTAATCTTACATGAAACAAACAAAGGGCATGTTTGGCTAGACTTTTTCTAAGTCCTTATGGACTTATTTTTGGGTAAAAATTTTATATTTTGATAATTTTTTTTATAAGTATTTAATGTATGCTTGAGATTTTATAAATTGCAAAAAAAAAAAAAAAGTTAAGTTTTTTTAGAAAAAAGTTAGAAATCTCTAACTTTGTCTTAAAATAAGTTGACTTATTTTGGAAAAAAGTTCCCTCAAACACCCCAAAATCATGTTTTTGTCTTACTGGTGGTGTGTGTAGTTTTATTTTTTTGTTTAGCATTTATCAAGTAAATGCACGTAGCATTCTACTACTCTAGCTTCTGCTACTCTTCCATATAAATATTTTATGATATTATAAGTACTATATGGTCTTTAGTTAAAGATCCAAAAACACGGATAGGACTTGGAAGGCTGGTTGATAAAACAGTGTTTTTACTTTTACTGAAGTGAAAGCAGATGAGGAGAATACATTGTGCAGGTAGTTGCAATAATAAGTTAGTGACAAGTGACAACAAACAAGTAAATAAAGTAGCTAACAGTTGAAATTTGAGAACCACGAAGAGTGACTTGCATGCGGAGATGCCCTTGATGTAAACAAGTATTTTCCAACCAAAGATGGAGAACCGAAAGAAAGCTGGCCAAATCTAAATAGTACCAGTGAGAACTGCAGTAAAATTTTCCTGAATAAAAGACTATGACAACAGAAAGAGAGATTATTTACATAATGCTATGCTATGAACTGGGAACCCTGTCACTGATTCATGGACGGTTCAATATCCTTGAGAAGTCCTACCACTTGTTGCATGCTCGGTCGCTTAGAGGGAAGATCAGCAGTGCATAAGTATCCGATCTTTAAAGCCTCCTCAAAGTGAGATTCAGGTCCTATTCCACGGATTTTAGGGTCAATAGCTCTTAAACCCTCGTTTTTCTTTACTAATCCTCTCACCCAACTAACCAAAGTTGCTTCATTGTCTGCATAAGCATCTGCAGCTGGTTTTTTCCCTGTAACTAACTCAAAGAGAATAATCCCGAATCCATAAACATCAGACTTGGGTGTTACTCCTCTAGGTGAGCCAGTTTCTGGCTGAAGTAACTCTGGTGGCACGTAACCTACTGTTCCATGAGCAATCTCATTCTCAAGACCATGCCCAAATATCTTTGCCAATCCAAAATCAGACAATCTTGGTTCCAAGTTCATATCAAGATAAACACTGCTAGAATTGACATCCCTGTGAACTATAGGAGGAGAGCACCCATGGTGGAGAAATGCCAGTGCTCTGGCAATCCCAAGTGCAATTTTGTATCTAAATCTCCATGTTGTTAACAACTCTTCAGACCCAGCATTCTGAATCTCACACTTATCATCGTCTTGGCAGGTGTCCGCACTCCAATTTTCTGTAGTTTGAACCGCAGGTGGCAGGTCATGAAGCAAATTTTGCAAGTTTCCATTCTCCATATAATCATAAATGGCAATCCTCTGTTCACCAGCTAAGCAGTATCCAGTCAGTGGAACAAGATTACGGTGTCTTATTCTACCAAGATATTCAAGCTCTCTTGCAGCTTCATGATCTGTCATTGTAGATTCGTGGACTAAAACTTTGACTGCTACATGAATTCCACCTTGTAAAAAACCTCTATAAACAGGTCCAAACCTCCCTTCAGCCAACAATGTGCTTCTATCAAAGTTTGAAGTTGCGGACAAGAGGTCTGCAAATGTAAATTTCAATAATGGCTTCTCAAACATCACTACTTGGACTGAAGTTGCAAGCTTAACATCAGCTACCCATGTGGTGGAGTTGGTCTGAAACGAGAAAGGGCCTGATATATTTTTCTCTTCCTTGTAAGAATATTGCTTCACGGCCCACATTCTGGTTTTTCTTCTACAACCAAAGGCAAAAGTCAGCAATCCCACGAGTAAACTGACCAATAAGAGGGCTAAAACCAGGGAGAGCTCGAGTCCCCTATTCGTTGCAGTTTTCCTTTTGTAAACACTTGGATTTACAGCAATTGGACACCTGCTTAACAACCCAATAAAAGCTGTTTTCAGGGTTTCACTGGAGAATCGAGTAGCACACAGAGTTAATCTATTGTATGAGAAGTTAAACCTGTCCATCCAAGGCAGTTTCTCTAGGATAGATAAAGGGATGTTTCCAGTTAGGTTGTTATACGAGACATCAAACATCTGGAGTCTTTTTGTGCTCAAAGGTGGAATTTGACCAAGGAGATGGTTTTTGGAAAGATCAATAGCTCTCAAATTACTTAACAATTGGATTTCAACAGGTATAAAGCCTATTAAGTTAGTCGCCGACAAGTTCAAATACTCTAAATTAGAGAAATTGCCAATTTGCAAAAACTTTTGTTCCGAAAATCTATTGTATGCCAGATTTAGGTACTCGAGATTCTTGGCTTCGTTCAAGTTATCAAAAAACATTCCACTTAGTTGATTTTCAGACAAATCCAAATACGCTACACGAGACCAATTGAACCTGGGACCGAAATTTACCTGAGATATGTGACCTTGGAACTGATTGTGGCTCAAATCAATCACCTCAAGTGGCTCTCCGAATATGTCAACCACGGAACCCTGAAAAAGATTGCATGAAATGTTGAGAAAGGTGACAGATACCATGCCTGAAAAATCTGAACCGCGCCCATGAATTTCGTTGCCAGCAAGGTTCAAAGACTTGAGCTTAGGAAATGCAGAAGCAAAACCTTCAGGAAGAGAACCATTTAGCTGATTCCAGGAAAAATCAATGGAAACAAGGGACTTACAGTTCAGGATCCCTTGAGGAATGCTTGACTGAAACCTATTCTGTTGGAGATTAAAAACTTGTAAACTAGCAAGGGAGCTAATGCCTTCAGGTATGTTCCCCGAATAATTGTTGTAAGAAATATCCAAGCTTTCAAGTAGACCAAAGTTGCCAATGTTGCTTGGGAGGTTCTCCGAGATTTGATTATATGAGAGATTGAGGATCTTAAGTGACCCTAGACTCCAGAAATCAGAAGGCAGATTAGTGATATTATTACTGCTTAAATCCAAATATTGAAGGTTTCTGAGCTTGCCAATAGTATCATCAGATATCAAACCCGATAGACCAAAACCAGAAGCTACAAGCTTAACAACATATTCTTGTTTCGTATCACAAAATACACCTTGCCATGAACAAACATGGTTGGAGAAGTTGTGAACCTGAGATGATTTTACTCCCAAATTTTTCAAGAATTCCAAGAGGAAGTACCCATCTGTATTGAGCTGCTGACACATAGATGGCCTATAGAACAATGCTACTAGCAGAATCAAACACAAGCGACCAACACCCATTTGAAACTGACTCAAAACCTCTTATCTATCTAAAGAACAAGATACCACATCAACATTCTGTTAGAAATATATGCACACACACATAGAGATACAAGATACTACCCATAATGATAACATCTAAAATGACATTGTAGCACTAAATCTATTACTATACCACCAGCCCAACCCAGATGGACCATAGAATGTTACAATAGGACAATACTTTCTGTTGAGAAAATCCGAAATTTCTTTCAGTTGAATGATTAAATGGAAGATAAGTTATCAAAAACCAAAGGTCAATACAGGGTGGGTCACTTTTTTTTTTACAGGGGAATGAATACATTTTGAACTTTAGTAATCTAGCTCAGCAGCATCAAGAAAAGGCCAACAAAGAAAAGCAACAGGAGTTTAAAAGCTTTTGTCTCTTTCTTAAACAACTTGGATCAATTACATTCCTTTCTGTTTGCCATTCTAATCATAAATTTAATCAGGGAAAACAGATAAGCTTCAAAGTTCAAGCCCATCAGGAATCCTCGATTTCTTATCAAGAAAAAGTAAACAAAATGTCCATTAAATGATAAGTGAAGAGACTACACATTTTGTATTGAAAAGAATTCTGCCTCAGACTTGCACAAACATTATATATTATATGAACAATGTAACTTCTGTTAATCAATAAAAGTAAAAATTCAGTGCAGGGGACCATTTTAAGAAGTGAAGACAGAATGAATGCGCACATAATGCTTTCTATATTGTGAAGTGTAGTGTAATGCATCAAAACATAATCATCACATACACAAACTGGAAAATTGTTCACTGATTCTAATTCTAAACATGGTCTGAGGACAAGTAAATTACTAAGTAAAAAAGCATATGAAGATTAGCTAGTTCAAATCATGAAAACAATTCATTAATAATATAGAGAGAGTTTTGTTCTACTACAAATCATCTTATTTAACAAACTCTACAAAATGTTACAAACCACCAGTTATAACTGCACAAATCACGTTAAAACTATACAAGTCACCCGAAAACATTGTACAAATTACCTCCACGAATATAGTCGAATAAGCATGATATAAATCAATTAAAAAAATACTTAAAATCTAATAATATCATTTAATAATCTATATCATTGATACATATGCAGATGGTCAGATTGATTAGAAAGGCCAGAATGGTAGCAAGCGTTTTTGCACATGATATGGTCGTGCATGCTCCATACTCAAATAGGTTTGGTTTAATGAGTGTGGTCACACTGGTCACTTGTGTGATCTATGACTAGAATTCAATGTCATGTGCATGATCATAAGTACGAGCAATTAATCACCAATCAATCAATCATGCTATCAACGCATGCAAGTTTATAACAAGCGTGCACGTATATATATGTTCTATATAATTTCGTGATTTGATATTGAAATAATGACTAGAATGCCACAAATCGAATAACAATGGCCTAAAGTACCTCTTCCTGGAAGGAGGCTTTTTCTTTTAAGGGTGATGGACCAATTTGTCGTTTTTCCGGAAAATCTTATTGAAATACCTTATCGCAAAAGAGCGACCTTTACCAAATGTGTACACGTCCATATGGTATACTGAGAACAGATATGCGTAGCTGCAATATGCAAGTTGTTTATCCGTATGATTGCTTGATCTGCACTTACTCTCTTCCTAAAGCTGTGTGCATATATTCATGTATGTCCTAATGAGTTTGTATGGCACTATGTTGTTGCCAGCAATAAATTGATGAATTTGCAGGTAACTGAGATGTGTGAACCAAGGAATGGAAACAAAGTGCAATGCCATCTTCATACTGGTGGAACTCAGGAGGCCAAAGTATTGCAGTAGTAGATTTAGAGATTTGGGTCAGCTCACTAACATAAACATAGGTCAAAAAGGCCTCCAAACAAAGAAGAGGTCATTTAGGCCATTGTTATGGGTGTCTGGCATTCTACGCATTTAATTCTTTGATCAGTAGAGATTCGGAATATTACCAATAAAGTCCTTAATATTCAATTGAACTACTCTGCCAGCAAAAAGAATAGTAATAAAAAAAAAAAAACTTCCAAGGACAACAAAAATTTAGATTATATATCATCCACCTTAAAATCAATACATACAGAATTGTGCATGTATTTCCCACTATAGAGAACAGCAACATCGCATTTCTCAGTACAAAATTTTTAAAGTAACATAAATACATTATCTCCGCTTCTGTAGGAATGTACCTAATCAACAACCCCTAGGCTTTGAATCAAAAGGAGAAAACTTCCTTAAATGAGTTTACAACTCACCTTGTTAATAGCTGCTCAGCTTCAGCTTGAAACTGTAGTATTAAATAAATATAATACTAACAGCAAAACATGTTGGGACTTCTGGATCCGGATGAATAGGAGGATAAATATGAGCCGCTTCTATCATATCCTGAATGGTCTGTTTCCAGAGCTAGACGGATCTAGCCTTGCCCTTTTTACCTTTGTATTCATGGTCGCAATTTCTTGAAATGGATTTTGCTTGCTGAAGTCGTGCTTCAATCTTCGTATTTTCTTCCTCCTCCCTTGATCATATACGTTATTCCTGGTAAGCAAGCACGTGCAACCAATATGTCATTAAAAACAAACCTAAGGTAGTTCTTATAAACTGATCAGCTTCAAGAATTCGGTAATATGTTCGGCAAGTGCTCATAATATTACCCAATTTAACATCCTAGATATAATATAAGTGAGTGCATGCAAACCATATAACACAGAATATTCTACTACATCCGGTAATGTATATATTGCCACAATTAGGTACAAGCATACAGCACAGAATTCCCTTGATCAGGAAATATTCACCGATATATGTACGAGGGATAATGGTAGAACAACGAAATACTAAACTGACCACTTCAGAAGGGGTTGACAAGCTGCACTGAAATACATAGCTAGACTTCACTAGATTACCTATACTTTATGCATACAATTCAATTTAAGGTCCACAAAGGGAATTGAGGTATATATCCTAAAGGTTGCTTCCTTATCTCCAGTGCTAAATAGCAAATTACCTACCAACAGCACAGTTAGCATGTTTTGGATTAGTAGAAAAGATGATATATTGTTATTGTTATAGTAGCAACTTCAAACCTAAACATATCAGGAAAGGAGATTCATTTTGTTATGGTCCTAAAAAGCGACACACTGAGATTGTATTTGGAAACATGATATTCGTTTCAAATTCCCAAATTTATGCTTATATTTGAATGTCTTGGAATTAAATTAAATCCAAATTATATTGGTTATCCAAACATGTCATTTGTAAAAATAAAGTATTTCAAATAAGGTATTTCAAATGAATTCCAAATTCCAGAACAAGCCATCAATTTGGTGTTCTTAGTTGAGAGAGACACAAAATATTGCAACACGTGCATTTCAACTTACCATTCATCTGCAACATAACCAATAGCAAAATTGTTCACACAACTGGTATCTTTCATTTGCAATGACTGAGATTCAATCTCATCCCAACGTGCAACTGCAATGTAGCGACAAAAGCCAAAAACATTTAGGTATCGAAAGATGATGTAGCAAGCAAATATATTACTACGCAATAGTCTGTCAATATCTGCACCAAAATAAGAAATAAAATACTGAGAAAACTGCTAAATCCCAAATACTCACCTATTGTCTCCTCGAGGCCTCTGGTAAGCATACCCATCAAACCATTCTGCATCGATTCTTTTGGGCTGTCTTTTGAGTTTTTATCGCGTCTGACTTTCCATTGATTTGCTTCTAAACCAGGTTTACAACTCTTTAGTAATTGAGGAGTAAGCATATCACAACTCTGACCATCTCCTTTTGCAACCTCTCCATGGGTGACACTCATCTCAGAATTACTGTTGGAATTCAAAACCAAATTATTGACCTCACTTTTCTTATTCTTCTTGGACTTCACTTTTTTCACTTTTCTTTGAGAGATGGCCATACTGCCAGAGGGCTGGTAGTCTTTGCAAGTAGATGGCTGAAGATCTAATGGTATACCATTTACATCCACCAAAATCTTCTCACTAATATGTCTGGTCTCGGATATGCATTTTTTGTTTCTTTTATGCTTTTTCTTCCGCACAAGTAAAGATGCTGCCATAAAGATATTGGAGCTAAGCTGCATTTTCATCATTGGATACTTCGTAAGCTTCTTCATCTGCTTAATGTGCTTTCCTGCAGGAACATTCTTTTGTACCGTCGTTCTGTTTGGCAGGCCTGATGATTCTGCTGATTGGACAGCTTTCATTCCCTAAATAATTTTTACAAAGAATATAAAAGTATTAGGACTTAACTATCTAACCTCTGAGAGATTTAAAATAATAGATTCTTACCAGACAATTTTCTCCATTTGTTGAGCTTGAAGACAACTGGGGAAGGATCTGTTTCTTTGACCCCACACAAGGAACCAATCCGGAAACTCCACCATTAATCTAGAAAACAAAGAATATAAATACAAATTATAGGACAAAACCAATATGTGGTTCATGCCTGAATTTAGTAGAGGAAAAGATATACCTTTCCCGGGTCTGCTTTCACTAATGTATTCCCAGAAGATCCCTGAAGGGTGCAACAGTTGGAAGATATACCAACTACCTCGTCAAGATTCTTCTTAGCCCTCATTTGAGCACTGCCGGCTGGTAAATTACCGACCGAGTTCGAAGAATCTTTACCAGCAACAAATTCAGCACCATCTTTACAGTTTTTATCTGAACCACATTTGACAAGAATAACATCACTTGTATTCATCGTATTTTGTAGTTCAACTGAGCCTGTACCAGATAAATCCTGTTGTGGCATACAATCTCCTTCCCGGCTCGCGACAGAAAATGTCTTTAACGAATCCTTTAACGGCGGCAGCCCTGAAGAAAATCCAAACAGAGGGTCCTTCTTAGGAATTGCATGCTGTGCAGTCGTTAAGCCGCTAACAACCTCACTAGGGCAATCTTTATCTGAGTTTTTTAGCGATAAAGCTGCAGTTAATGAGTCTCTCTGAGCAACAGCAACAGAAGATGCTATATTATCTAATATTGTGTTTGTCCGTGCACTCTGAATGGCTTCTTTTGATTCTTGCTTGACACTAGAAGACATAGTTCTTCCAACAGAATTTGTAGTCAGGTTCTCTCTATAATCCGATTTCTTAGATCCAATATTTCTATTATCTCGATAATAGAACAACATATATGCTTTCTGCTCCAAAACCTTCCTCTCACTGACTTGAACAACCTGAAAATCACCATATGCAGAAACAATAAACTTTCAAGAGTAATCACACATGAGTTTTCTTTTTAGCAAACAAATAAATACAGTTAGAAACAGCAAGGAATACAATCCCCCCCCCCCCATTTCCCATTTCCCGAGGGAGATTTAGCAATGCACTTGTCTATGAAAAAAATGTGCCTTAAAACCAGCTTTATAGACAAATCATATTAACGTATTCTGAGTAAGAAAGAAGGGTACATAATAAATATAATACAACAAATTCAGGTAGAAAAATTGTTGGCACTTAGCAGAGACAGTTTGTACAAACACTGCAGAACGTGCAACAATACGAAGTTCATCAAAGAGAAGATGGGCGAAATGAACAATGCAGTTTGCCACCTGCGACTACTGCTACAAATCTGTTCACTAAGTCTTAACTCCATCTAATGAATAATTATTTTTAAGTAAAAAGTGAATAGGGCGATGGAAAGATTATAAATCTGAAGTTGTCACTGTTGCTTGGTGAAGGCTGTGTACTTAACTATAAGTTTCTTCAAAACAATAAAAAAACCCCACTGATAATGCCATCCTTACTACCTGATTGTCGTCAAGGGAGTACCACATGCCACTTGATGTGCGCACAAAGCAGTAATAATGCCCAGAATGGGTACTCCATCCAGCATGAACCAAGACGCCATAAAGAGTGTAATTCAAATTTCTATCCTGCAAAATTATTAAAAGGACAGAACGAGAAGTCAGTAACTAACTAATATATGAGACATTGGCTACATGCCAATTATGTGGGATGCTACAGTTGACCACATCAACATGTACCAAATTACCAATACATGATGTCACAGAGGCATCAGTATCATTTCAAAGAAAATAAGTAAACTAATTGACTGACATAATAATGAGTTTTGAACAAAACTAACTAGCACCAATCTCTAGTTTACCACTATCAACACAAAACATAATTTTTTTTAAACCATTTGTGTTCCATCTTACATTTTAGAGAGCCAAGCAGAAATGTAGTACACATGAATTTCAAAAAAAAAAAAAAGGTAAAACAGCTTACTTTTCCGAGTGATGGTGGATATGGTTCTGTTTGCTTATGAAATGGTGAAAATTCATAATACAAAGATTCCTAAATATAATCTGTAAAAATTATCAACACAGAACTCTAAAGTTAGTAAGTGAACTTACATGTGGATCGGTTACAAAGGGTTTTAAGTCCAATGTAGGGCCAAAATGAATCCTTTTGTCTATCTTTTGTCCAATTAAATATGATCCAAACCTCTTCAAATGAATAGTCAGTACAAAAGGTGCCTTGTGAATGGTAAGCTGTTTATGAGCCGAAACTTTCTGCTTACATTGTTGGCAATTATACTGCTTCTCCCCGCCATCTAATTGTTCTTTGGCAGTAAAATGGGCAAGTGCCTTACACAAAGAATCTGCTTTGATAATTTCAAGGCTCAAGTCTATAAATGGATCAAATTTGTTGGAAGAGAAGGAACATTGCGTACATTTCACCTAAAACAAGTATGAGATATCAGCAAGAAAATAATTAAAAATCAAGTAGGGAGGGAATAAGAATAACTGAATAACAACAAAAAACTAAGAATGTACTCTCCGGAACTGCAAGCAACTTCATCCATAAAAACTTTTACAAATCGAACAATGTTTCAGAGTACTGCATACAGCTAAAACCATTACCTGACTACGGAGGCGGCCACCAAAAATTTTGTGAACCAAACTTTTATCATAAGCACTTGGAGATTCACTAGGTACTCCTGAAGGTAAGCAGCACTTGTGCATCGATTCTAGCAAGCTTACCATGTATTCATGAGCATCCTCCTGCCTGGAATTTCGGAAACTCCGTGATATGCCTGATTCCGTAGTCAAGGACTCACAAAGAAAGAATAAAAGAACAATTTCTAGCAAATCATACACCAGTTCACATTATAAGTTGATCAGAGAAAATGGCATTTTGAACTCAGGTAGGAGAATCACAACTTTATTGAACTGTGAGATATTTAAAGGATTTTGATGTGGCTGACTTAATAGAATGTGACTAATGCTTTTAATAATAACATTGAAACCAACATATAACTTCAAGTTATAATCTTCTGATGATCGGTGGAGGACGGGGAATAAATAATTAACACGTATTAGAATACAACTGTGGTAGAGCTCAAGGACACCTTTTCAAACCAAGGTTGAAAACGATTACAAATTTACCTGTCTGGAAAACATATTGAGCTAATATATTGCTTCTTTAAGAACGTGGTATAAAAAATAGACAAACCGGTTAAACAAATTTCTACCGATGGTGCATAGATGGCTCAAACAAGTCAGATTTCCAAATCTGCATGTAACTTCGAGGCGGCATTCAACAATCAGTATAGAAAAATGCAAGATAAGTTTACATCAAAATACACACAAACATATCTAACTGAAAATAAGTATGCAATGATTTTCATATACAAAAGCTTAATTCAATCATACAAGTACGCAACCTGCAAAATATGTAATAAGTATTAACTGAAGCAATACAGCAAAAGGATACACCTCAAGTTTGAGACTATCTCCTTGGGTGCTAATATTCTCCCAGGTGACTGCAGAGCACGGCTAACATGTTTTTGGATAGCACACAAGGCACAAAATCCAGACGTACGGCCTTCATGAATGAGATTATTACCAAAAAAAAAAAAAAGTCAAATGTCTTAAACATAATCACATTTAATAGCAAATAGAGCTGTTGAAAAAAAATCTTTAGTTAATTTGATATATCGCATAAGAAACGTATTACATTTAATTTCTTGCCAATTTCACTTTCCAATATTTCATCGTGACAAGACTGGGAGTTGTGGATACCATACAAAACCAATATCTAGAACATGGAGCTGAAATGTGGATATTGACAGGGCCAAAAAGCAATTCGAGGCTTAGAGGAACTTTTATGCCCATGGAATTCTAACACTACAATGTTGTCAATAATATAGGTTGTCTAGACAGATGATCCTGTTAAAAAAATATATATATCTACAAAAAGGGTATAAAAAACTATTTAATCAATTCATAAGTTCAGTTATAGCCTTATCTGACTTAAGTCACAATTAAGTTGTAGACTTGTAGTACTATTAGTATCTTCTCCTGATAAAGGTAATTACAAATTGGGGAAATACTGGGAATAAAACCAATTAATAAACATGTGAGAGAGAAATTGACCGTGCATAATACATTTTTTAGCAAGTGGTAGAAGCCTACATATTGATCAGATTTCACTATTGAGTTTTGCCCTTGAGGAAATTTAATTTTAGTGGAGTTTTTTTGCAGGTTTGGAATTAATAACAAAAGAAAAATGGTGATGTCTTGTGTGTATTATATCGACTGTTTGAAATCAAGGGAGCGAAAATAGAACTCACACGAAGTCTGATGCTTTCCGCTTTGTAAATATGCGGCTAAAGGCTCAGTGTACGTAAGACATTGCAATACTGAATTTAGAAAACAGGTGTTTCCAAGATTGGCCAAACCAGCACCCTGTAAATCAATAATATCGTGTCAAAATACGTAAAAAAGGCATAGATTACAACTTGAAAAGATAAAGTTACTAAAGTTCGAATTCAAAGATAAAACAAGAAATGGACATTACTCGAATTTATACTTAAAGACATTGATTTCACATCTCTATATAGGATAGTACGCACTACAAATATATACATTTTCGCAATGTTCATTTTCAAGTTGAAAAAATTAGAATTCTTACACACACATCCGTAGCTTCAACCATTTACCTCAATTTATCCAGAGTCTAGCACAATGGTTCTTAGGAGATACCGTTGGAACTACAACTCAACGGTTAAAACACACTATATCGTACTTGTCATGTATTGTAAGGTCATTAATCATAGGAAAGTACCCATCTCCCCAAACAATAAACCACATCATCAACCGAATCAACGAAACACAAACAGAACATACAAAAAACAGTTACACTACAAGTATCGAAACACGAAAAGAGACAAGCTACAACTAAAACAATTATGAGATAAACAATACAAAAACTCACAATTTTCCGAAAAGTGATCCGAAAGGTGAGCTCAGGATCCATTTCCAACCCATCCGACCCGTCCACCATCTTTTTCCCGTTAGACTTGATATATTGTCTAGGTGAATTGGAGCTATTCGGGTTAAGAGACTCCATCCTAAAATTTCGCGGAGTATCACTAAAGCAGCTCCTCTTATTGTCATTTGTCCTGGAGATATGAAAATTGATGGTAGTTGTAGTTGGATCGGATCCGGATAAACCAGCCCCGGCCATTAGATACACACAGTATGAGCTTGTATTATTTAATGCTTTTGTGTATAAATAGATGTGGAGAAATGAGGGGGAAGGGGCAGGAGCAATAAACCCTACAAATTAGTAGTACAAGTAGCTCGCTAGGGTTCAGTGGTTACCGGTCTAATGTATAGCCTACTTGTACAGATTAAAATGTAAACCATGCTTAAATTTTTAAGCATCCATGCACTTTCTTTAAAATAAATTCAATTTTTTTTTTAAAATACTTTATATTTTTTATATTACATTTTTCATGTAAGAAACATGTATTTATTTTATTTAAAATGTAAGAAACATTTTTTTTGAAAACATTTTAAAATAAAAATATCATATTAGTTTTATACTGAAATGCCAAATTTTATAATGAAATTTCTAAATGTTATGCCACATGCATACTTTAAATATGCTTAAAATTTGTTGATTAATTGTTTTTTTGTTAATTTGCATAATGTCTTTGTTGATATTGAATTCAAATTATATGTATGTATCTGTTATTCAACATTTCTAATGTAATTTACGTTTTCGAATTTTTCAATATTAATTCAACAATTATAATTAACTTAATTCTCAAAAGATGTAATTTCAAAAAAAAAATCCTCTTTCTGAAAACACAAAAAAATCTTTAAAAAATTACTAAAAATATTTTAAAATGATATGTTTCAAAATTCAAGTTAAGATACTATCATTATTAATAAGATAAATATATTACTAATTTTAATATTGAACTAAATATATTTGTGCTTCGAAAAGCACAAAACATATATCTAAAATATTTGAGAAAATAATCAAAATATCTCATTATTTACATTTGTTTTTCCAAAATACTTGTGACATCCCTGTCCTAACACATATATTATATTCGTATAAATAGAATTATTTATCTATTTTTCATTATTATTTATTTTCTCATTATTTATTATTTAATGAGAATGGAGAATATGTATTAAGATTTACGTCAGGATATACTCTAAGGAGTGAAGTTATTTATTTATAGGAAAATTTCTCGATACGACTTATAGAACATAAGATTTGTTACCGTATTATTAATGTACATTATTAACGAGTACGAGAAATCAAACTTTCCACTTTTACATTATTATTGGCCGAATATTTTCAGGAAAAGAAGTGGAAATTAGTTGCTTAATTTCTTGATTTATTAAGGAAGCTATTAGATTAAAAGAAATGGGAAATAGACTTTAAAAATCAAGTCAAAGCTTTCTAAAGAAGCTAACACCAAACTTATCATCTACTTTTTTTTTCATCACTTTGGTCAAATGAAGCAAGGAAGAAATGGAGGAGAGAAAATTCATTTTTCTTTGCTTTGTTCTTAATTCAAGTTGCTTGTAAATTCATAAATACTTTGCTTAATCATTACCCCTTTAACTACTAGTAATCTCTTCCATTCCAAACCACCAAAACACTTGTTAATCAATGGATTAGGGTTTCAAGAAGGGGCTGATTTTTGATGAAAATTGGGGAAAATATGCTTGGATTGGATTGGTAGAGCTTGCCATGGATTTAGAGGTATACTTTCTTTTAATCATTCTTTTATCATTAGTAATAATAGATTTAGATGATATTATGTTAATAACATGAGGAGTATGAGCTTGTATTGATTGTGTTGTTTTTGATGAAGTTTTTGATTATGTGAGGAGGAAGATACAAGGCGGATTGAGGGTTATGATTTTGGTTAAATTTTATAGACGCCGGAAGGCTGTTCAAGGGACTGTCTGTGAACAGTAATTCGGGGGACTGGGTTCTCAGTTTTTGTTAACATTTTTACATGGTAACGTTCTACTCGGAGTCTAGTTTACGTAGCTGCAAACGGTAAGTTGATTGGATTAACGAGCTAGGAGTTATGACCGTTTTAGTATAGGTTGTCCATAACCTACGAATTTGGTAAACACTAAACTTTGGAAAAACGTTTCACCTAGTTAAACTCTTTAATTTGAACTGAAAATTTTATGTAAGGTCTATAAATGATTAATGAAGAGTATTGGAGAGTTTGGTGATTTATAAACCATTTCTGGATTTATTAAAAATGTTAGAGTGAATGGTGTGCAGTAGAAGATGATTTCCGGTTTTCTTGAGACTGACCTATTTTGAAAAATATGTTCGGCTGGTATATGGCTATGTCTAAGCAGTGGGTTTTTTGGGTCTATAATCTACGTTGAGTCTAGTTTACACCCTCGAAAGAATCGAGTCGTTTCATTTAGCGAGTAAGGAGTTATGGTCATTTTAGTGCAATAAGCGCATAAGGTGCAAATTGTTTAAACATGGAACTTTGGGGAATTGTTTCACCTAGCTAACAACCTTAGTTCGAATCGAAATTGTGAGGGTTGATAAAACAATGAATATAGAGGATCTCAGAGGTGGATTCGTGTTAAAATAATAATTCTACGATTTATAGGGAATTTTAGAGTATGGTTGTGTTGGTAAGGTAATGCCCTGTTTTGGACCTTGTCGTGGCAGAATTTTGTGTCAACTTTGAGAGAACATTTGACCTAGCTATACTAATCGTTTTAATCTGAAAATTTGAGGGTAGAAAGATCTTATGTTAGATATTGAAATGGAAAAGGTTTCGTGCGAATATGGTAAGTTTTGGAGTTATGAAAAATGTCGGAACATAGGGGTTTAATAAGGATTTCTTACGAAAATCCAAGTAGATGTTTTGGGGCTTAAATAACTTGGTTAAAAAAAAACTTTGACAAGATAGTTTTACGAATAGCTAAAGTAGGCCCGAGAAGGTGCAGTGTTGGGCAGAAAATTATTATACAGATATGAAACTAGATTTAACCAAGTACACCCATAAGTGTAATAAAGATTAGTTCTTATGTGTTTATAGAGTACCCGAGACATGGAAGGGGCGTGGATAGAATATCACCAAGAATCATTAAAAGAAGTGCAGAGGCCAAGGTGAGCATTTATCAAAGCTTTGCTTTATATATGTATACTCTATAATAACTTGTGATATTTATGGGATTAAAAGATATAACTAAGAAATGCTCAAGACATGAATATATATATATATATACATATATATATATATGTTACAAGAAAGAATTACATGATTTATCAGAATATGTGGGTTTATATGACACGTGATGATTGTGATGTGTTTCGATAGACGTAGTTGTTACGTGGACTTTAAATGATTTCGTGAGAATGTTATTTGGAAATTATACGGTTACTTGAATCCATATGTTACTAAAATGGATTAAGTTGATTATCTGGGATTATATGCTATACGGTTATATGATTACGTGATGAAAGTACATACACGATGACTATATTATAGTGAAATGAAGCATCACGTGGCTATAAATGTGATAAGTGTTATTTGAATGAGTTATTTGAAATGTGCATATACTTGATATATGAGAAAGGTGAATACATGATCACTGTGATGTATGAGCAATGTGAATACATGATGACACTATCATTGACATGAAAAGGGTTATTATGTGATCGATGTGGATTACATGAAAGAAAAATGTCAACGTGAATAAGTACATGGAAGGAAGAAATGAAACGGGATATATGATGTGCATATTGTTTCATTTGAGTCCCACTAAATAAAGGCGTTGTGAATGCCAATACTTTTGTATCATCAATGTGAATAAATGGCCTAGCTAGCCATCAACGTGAATAGGAAAGTCCTCTGGACTATAAAGCAACGTGAATAGGAAAGTCCTCTGGACTATAAAGCAACGTGAATAGAAAAGTCCTTTGGACTATAAAGCAACGTGAATAGAAAAAGAGCCCTTGAGGCCAAGAGATCCAGGGAGATACTAAAGTCAAGTTGGTCAGTCACAACAAAGTAAAGAAACAAGGTGAAAGAAAAGTGAGTCTCATGCATATGTTGCATACATTCATAGTAAATGATTACTTGGATTTATTGAATGATGACTTGGAATTATTTGCGTGATGTTCTTTGAAAATATATGGTGATATTATGAATTTCTCCTATACGTGTTGGTTGTATATGATTTCTTGAATAATAATGCAATGATTATCTGAAATTAATTTATGTGATGATAAGTCGACCACGTGTTCAAAGATATGATTGGATGATATTTACTCGTTATATATATATATATATATATATGATTAGCCTACAGGGTTCAATGTGAATGGCTTAACTAATTATCACAAATATACAGATGACCGTCGAGTCCATAGATGACTTCCGGGTTATATACGGAAAATATTCAGATCTTATATATAAATTGTTTGTAATAATAAATGTGTAGATTAGAATCGTTGAACTGATAACAAGGATAAGACTACGGAAAGATACAAGGAGAGTTGGGTAAATAAAGAGAGAATGAATTACAGGTACATGTAATGACACTACGAGTTTTTACGAGTTAACAGGTATATACAGATATCTTTATAAAATGCGAAATACTGGATTGTCGGTTTAGAAATATGTAAATTTTACCAGAGTATATTATATGATGATATATGTTCACTGAGTTGCGACTCATTAAAATTGCTCATGTTTTTCAGGTTAAGTTGCATGTTCGGCCAGCTGGATCTCCAGAGTCCCTCCTCCTCAGTATTTGCATATATAAATATGTTAAGTTTTTATTTCTGCTACTAAGATTAAATGTCGAGTTATCGTGTTGAGTTGTATTGTATAGTTGTTCACCTGATCGGTTAGGACAGGTTGAACTTGTGGTTGTTTTTCTTTTAAAAATTGGAATTGTTGTTTGGTTGTTAAATGGAATTTGGCTTGGTTTGAATTACAGGTGAGTAGTCCGATTTACGAATATTTCATGCCGAAATTTTCTAAAATTCTCCTATATCAAACTCTATTTTATCTAATTAATTCCAAAAGTTGAGAGCATGCTTTAACTGCTAAGTGTTACGCGTATAGTGAGTCACATTTTCTAAAGTTTTCAGCTTCTGCATTACAAAAGTATTTTAGAAAATTAATGTATATTCTTTTTAAAAAGTATATTTCAGTATCGGGAAGTCAGGGTGTGACAGGAAGTCAGGGTGTGACAATACTCATTTTCAGAGAATATCCATTTCGATCAAATACTCTATTTTTGCAGTGGAGTATCACCCAATGGAGCGTCAGGAGTGATACTCCATTACCAATTGAGCATCAGACATTCGGATATTCCACTACGAATGGATTATCCGACTTGATACCCCACTATCAATGGAGTATCCGATCTGAGACTCCACCGGTAGTGGAGTATGTCCCTGATACTCCTTGGAAGTGATGTGTCATCCTAATACTCCATAGTGAGTATTCAGGATCATATTTACTGAACATAAATATTTTAAACATGTTTTTGTGAAAATTAAGTATTTTTGGCATTCACCTAAAATCTTTAAGGATAAGCACAACTATTATAAAATATGTTTATGATTACTATATAGAAAGAGATTCGATACTTATATGTATGACTATTATATAAAAATAAGAGATTCGATACTTTAAATAAATCTAACACAATTGAAATTGAATTTTTAAAATCTCATGAACTCTAATTTTTATCAACGAATAATTTTTATCAACAACCTTATATTCGTATTTACGTAGACAAGGAACTTCTCATGGATCAACCAATTATATTTTGAATCTCTACGGGAATATGTGATAATCATTTATATTGACAACATAACTGGTTTCTCATGCTTACTATGTATAGTATGTTCCTTATATCACTGATGGAAGTAATTTTTCATATTTAGTAATTAGAGGAAGGCTTTATCAGGATCTTATATTGTATTCTAATACTCCCCTGAAAGCCTATCTTTGGGGCATAAATTGTCTTTCGTTTCCATTATAAATATTAAGAATATTGGAGGTCGTAGAGAGTCGAACTTGTGACCTCTGCGTGCCTGAGCTATAATAATACAGAGGATAATACCAGGATAGGTGTATGTGATGTCTTGGGGAAGAATGAAGCAGGAGAAGATAGTACCTATCTTGGATTACAGAGTATATTGGGTAGGAAAAATTCAGTAATTCTTGGATATTTGATGGAGAGAATGAGGCAAAGAATTCAGAGGTGGGAAGGAAAAATTGTGTCGAAGGCCGGAAAGGAGTTGCTGATCAAAACGGTAGCACAGGCATTGCCAAGCTACGTGATGTTGGTCCCGGAGTATTTGCAGAAAGGGGGGGTTGAATGCAATACTGATAACTTCAAATCTTTATTTCAACAACAATAATAAAGATTGTAAACTATCAGTACAAGAATTGCAAACGCAAGTGGTAACTCAAGATATTCTCACAAAATAAATGTTTTACTTATTTTACAAAGTGTTGCTACAACCTTGAGAGAAAATATTTTCTCAAGCTTCAGTTTCTTGAGTGATTACAGAAAAGAATGAGAGATGATTCTTTAAATAGACTAATTTGCTCTAACATCTCTGTCATATGGGTTGTGGAGCTGCTGTCATTTTCAAGTGGCAGCTCCTTACAATTTGCACACCCATGTGACTTTCCTGAATTGCTATACAAACAGAGTTATCATCATATGTAAAGCAACCTAGATTCTTTCTAATTCAAGCTAATACAATTCTAGTAGATGTAGATTTGTCATACTCTTGAATTGACGAACTTTGTCTTGTGATCTCTCAAGCTTCTCTCGTAGTCTTGCAGGTCTGCTACAATCTTTGACAAGTTGCAGTAAATCTGTTTCTTGAACATCTAAACTGTCACGAGTTTGACTGAGATAAATCCCCAATTCAAATAAATCAGTGAGACAGTAACTTTAACCGCCAAGTCTGCTGTAAAGAGAATGTTCCTTGGTTGACAGTATGAATCCCCGCCAATGTCGCTGTCAGGAATCCTAGACTTGCTGTCAAACTGTGAGAATGTTGCTGTCTCATGCTTCCGCCAATGTTGCTATCAGTTGGAGTCTGTTGTCGTGACTTGCAACATGTTGTCTTTTTGTAACCTTACTGTCAATGATGTGACAGTAACATTTATTCTTGCTGTCGAGCTGATGCATTACTTGAGGCTTGAACATTTGAATGAACTTCTTTCAAGTTACATACTTATTAAATTTATAGCAATTATTCTGGTCACAAGAACACTCTGGCTGTGACAGTATGTTTTACTTAGATAAACTAAGTATATAAATATCTAGTTAAGTTGTCTCTACGCTATCACCAATAAATCCCAACAATCTCCCCCAATTTGTTTTTATGGACATAACAATAAATTTTCAATTACAGCATGCTGACAACTTAACTAACATAGATCAGAACAGTTAAAACTTTATTTCTGATGAATGTGAAATGTGTTCTAGAACATTTCCAAGTATTGAGCATTACAAAGGACAATGATCTAATTTCAAAAACAAGTTGCTTCTCTGGATTAAGCAGGTATAAAAATTTACTTAACTTGTTATAGAGCTTTCCTTTTCTTTCTGACTTCTTCCTCTCTCTCGAGAGCTTCTTGCAATGCCTTCTTAAGATTTTCTACTAAGACTTTTTCTTCAGGAGGTCTAGCATCATCTTTAATTTCATCAATGTACCTCTGAATGTTTGGGGAGACTGTCTTTGATGCATCCTGAAATTCTAACCAAAGAACTTTATCTTTGAAATAGGTTCTGAATTTTAGAATGCCTTCATCAACTTTGAATCTTCTACCAGGAAATGCATTCAGAGTTACTCTCCTTTTTCCGTCTACTTTTGGATCTTCATCTCTTCTTTGATCAAAGATCACCTCTAGTTCCCAAGCACATAGCATTTATAGCTTGTGAAGTGATCCAACAACTTTCCAATACAGACTTTTCAAGATACTGGTCCTCAGTTTATGAAAGCTATCGACATAGATTTCTTCTTTCCCATCTATGATTCTGAGAGGATTGTCCAGTACACAGGGCTGATAGTTTGGTTCTTCACTGTTCATCTTGTTCACTTTCTTGCAGTTTTCTTTCAGATGAGTTTCCAAATCTTCAGCAGTCTGTTTAGTGGTCTTGGGTGGTTCACTAGTAGTTTTGAATTCTTCTCTAGCAGCTCTGAATGCTTCTGCTACTTCATTAGCATACATTTCTGCATGTGTATAGGGCTTCATCATTTCTGTCCAATCATACTCAGCAATATGCTTTTCTTCATCTGAGCTAATATCAAGATCAGCATCATCATGTGCTCTCCAGTCACCAAACTTCTCATAGAATTTCGCATACCTGTCAGCATAGTATTTCTGGATGTGTTCCATGGCTTTCTGAGGGACATTGCCATAACTTTCCATAAGCTCCACCATTCTTTCCAGCACAAAGAATTCAACTCTGCGCCTCACTTTTTCTGAAGTCATTTGGAGGCTGTATCTGTCTATTACTTTTGACCCTTTTACCATGTGAAGTCCTTTTCTACTTCCATGAGTCTAGCTTTCTCTTTCCAAAGGATGTATTTGGTTGCATTCTCCTTGGAGTCATCCAGTTCTAGTTCCACAAATGTGATGTCTCTTGTAGAATATTCCTTTGCACATTCAAAGCTATTCATTTTCCTTTGGCCAATGGGTCTTCTTTTCTTTCTGCTAGATTTGGGTGCCTTAGCATCCTTTTCTTTGATAGCATCTTCATTCAAGCTCTTGGTAGTGTCTTCTTCAACTGTGTCCTCCATGATAGTATCTTTCGTGACAGTGTCATTTTTGACAGTATCTTCTTTGGCAGCACCTTCCATGACAGTAACTTCAGCATTCTTGACAGCTTCCTTGTTGACAGCATCCTTTTCAGCATTAATGCAGTCAACTGCAAACCTTAAAATATATGCGTCCAAGGCTTCAAGAATATCTAACTCTCCTTCATCAGTAACATCATTTTTCTTTTCAGTACTAGGAGCTTCTTCTTTTGCTTTCTCCTGAGTTTGATTTTTAAC
Organism: Saposhnikovia divaricata; assembly: GCA_036435485.1. NCBI lineage: Eukaryota > Viridiplantae > Streptophyta > Magnoliopsida > Apiales > Apiaceae > Saposhnikovia > Saposhnikovia divaricata. The sequence goes on from CM071598.1 coordinate 55,957,377, forward strand.
ATTCTCAACAATTATTTTGTTACCACTCCCACCTTCAGGTGCACCAGATCCTCCACTTCCATCAAGCTCATCATCATCAAGAGTGTCATCAAATGTGCAGCTTCCACCTCTTTCACCTCTTTTTGCATTAGTTTCAGAAATTAATTTCTTTATTTGAGAGCTAAGACTCTCATCTCTTTTCACCAAAAGTTTGTGAATTTCCCTGACAGCCTTGACTCTTTCCTTGGTAATCTTGGACTTGAGGATCTATCTCAGTACTATCATCACTGAGTCAGTTTTCAACTTTGACTCTTTATCCAAGGTCAGAAAAACACAACATCATGCTTTCATAACACCGAAAAAAAAACAAGACTTAAGCAGCTTTTTATACCGAATGTGTGACGGATACTTACAAGAATACATGCCTTATAAAGAGATATAAAAACATATTTTGTACTGTCCACAATATCACAGAAACCACATGAGTCAGCAATAGACTTACATAAGGTTCTACACGTATGTGAGGATCCTGTAGAAGACTCTAAACAACACGCATCAAAGCAAACAGAACATTAAACTTAGTCAAACCACGTGCAACCTGAGGGTAATAAACGATACAAGACTTGGTAAGAAACAATTATATATTCATCTGCTTGGTTTAAATAAGTATACTTATAATAGTTTTATCTGCTGTTATTAATAATGTAGCTTGAAGAATACCTCATCTGCAATAAAACATGTAAAGTGGGGAATAAAAGGATGGAGTCCTGAGTCCATGGCCAAACTTACTAAGGCCTCATTAAAGAGGACCACATCAGACCTACTTAATGTGAGCTCAGTAATTTTGTTGAAGTATAACTGCAACAGAAAAGATGAGGTTAAAATCGCATTTGTATAAAGATATCGCAAAACCTATTGAGACGAAATAACTCATGATACCTGAAGCTCTCTGGACAGAACATGTTTTACGGGTAATTTAATGTCAACAGGTAGTTCATTCTCTTTATGCTCAGCTTTATTTGTCTCTGGAGGAGCAGTGATAGCTGCAAATAAGTAAAAAAATTGAAAGTCGATTTAACATTACAGCCTATACTAAATGTGAACAGAAAAGGATTCATAACATTAGTAAGGTCTTAAGGAGTTGAGGTACATTATTCTGGACCCGTAGGACGACCATTAAAAAGTATCAATGAATGGCCCATATTTAACATTTTTATTTTATAAGAATTTCAAACTTTACTGCATGAAATTTTTCATTCAGGTAAATATTTTCCTGCATAAACTACAGACCTTCCACGGGAGCATTTTCTGGAATAGCAGGTTGTACACCTTCAATCGCCAGGCAATGACAAACTATTGAAGTATCCATTGGTGCTTTAGGCAGCGGAGTTTCAATTACCTATGTGTCACATTAATCGGGAAACATGGATACATGATGGAACATTAAAAAAAAAAGTATACACAACTAGATATATTGGTATAAACAAACAGTTCCTACATCTTTAAAATCAACATCTTTGTCATCGATGTAAAACAGATCCTTGTGTCCAAGAGCTAGTCTGAACCGTAAAGGATCACCAGAGGTAAATCCATATATTGGCTGAGTTATACATCACCAGATGTCAGATAAAAACCATTCAAACAAAATCAAGAAAATCCTTAAAATGGGTATACATTTCTGAAAGTTCACCTCAACATTTCTCAATTTAAGTGCACTATCAATGTCATATGTTGTCAATGTTGTTCTTCTTGAGTGATGCATACATTTAATCGCCTCTTGTAGTTTCAATAGAAATGGAAAATGAGCTTTACACTTTTTAGTTACTAGAAGACTATTCCAATACCTACGTGTAAACAGGTTCTAATAACAAATACACAATATTATATCAAAGAAATATGAAATAAGCTACATTAAAATCTACTCAAACTTATCCACCAGTGTTAAATGTTAAATGCCCAATGTCTAGAAACTAGACCTTATGTGTATGTCTTTGTCTAACTAAAAAGGATATAATATAAACAGGAAAAGAAAATAACAATATGAACTAAAGACTTGAGATCGTAATTACTGTCAGATATCACAAATACAACTAGTCGCCACTAACCTGAAACACCGGAGAAATTAAAAAAAGTAAAGAATAAGGTCATTAATTAAAATAACCAAGTCGTAATCATAAAGTGAGAGGTTGAGTAATACCGGAATTGAAGCCTCAAATTGAACTCTAATTGAAGCCCCAAATTGAACTCGAATTAAAGACCCAAATTGAATCTGAACTGAAGCCCTAATTCCCAATTGCAGATTCAAAATCAGCCCTAAATCAATTACAAATAGTGAGAAATGCCTAAACCGAACAAGAATTCAAATTGATTGAAGAAGGCAAAAATCAAAGTAGCTTTTATGTATGTATGGATTATGCATTTACAGGGAGATAAGAGAGATTGAGAGAGAAAGGGGGGGGGAGAGAGAGAGAGAGAGAGAGAGAGAGAGAGAGAGAGAGAGAGCTAACCGAGAGAGAGAAGTCGCTAAAAAAAAGAGCAAAAGGATATCAAAGATTTGTCAAGTGTGGGAGAGTAAGGGCGGGATATTTGGCGAATTTTTTTGGAAATAGCGGTTCTTTTGCTGCTCACTCAATTTTTAGTTTGTTTTTTTTGTCTGGATTTTTAGTTTGTTTTTGTGTGCGCATATATTATACATTTATACTTGGTTCATATATATTTAAATATCTTTTTCAAAATTTAATTTAATTGATCATTTTTAATTGTAATTTTACAATTTATATATATATATATCAATATTTTTAACATTTAAAAATAATAATATACGCAAAATAATTTCATATTATATATCTATATTCATCAACTAAATATTATAAATAATTTTACTAAGTCTTTAGAAAGTTTAAAAGGACATATATATGTATATATGTGTACAGGTTCTTGTAAATATTTTTTAAAATTTTTATCACTTTTATGTAAAATGATTATTTAATTTATATTTTAATTGTTAGGCCGAATACACAAATAATAATCAACTTTGTATGAGAGATTAACAAGTAAAAGCGTTTATGCACTTAAAAAAACTTCTGGTATTTCAAACCCTCTTCGTGATGTAAAATATCACAAAGAGCTGCTAGGTTACAATAATGATAATTCGTTATCGATACCCTTCTAGGGTTAACCTATCTGTATTTATATAACATACAGCTACGATACAATCTCTAATTGATATTCCTAATAATCAGCTATACAATGATATCAATTACAGATTGTCACACGTCTCCTATGTCAACTCGATCTCTTTGATAGCTATCCAATCTTCAAAGATATCGCTTCTATAATTAATCTTTAATCACTGTTGAACAGTAGACGCGCTTCCTCCAGACAGAGTTTAACAAACTCTGTCAAGCTTCCAACTGTCAGAGTTTACACAAACTCTGACTGCTTCCAGCTAAACTCTGATAACTCCCTGTAACACTTAAACACTGATCAAAACACATCAATTATATTTAACAATCTCCCCCAACTTGTTCATTATCAAAAATGTACAAGTTAATGACAATAATTGATGATGTCAAAACAAATGATAAATACAGTGTTTATACAGATTCAGAGTTTAAGCTTAAAGACTATAGAGAATAAGAAAATTCTTACAGAACTTTAATCTCTAATCATTTCAAGATCTGGCATGGTTCTGAGATAATCAATCAGCAATCTTCTTTCTGCATTTTCAAGTTCAGTCTTCATTGCTTCTTTGATTTCTCTGAGTTGAGGATCACTTTCATCTGTTTGGTAAATAGCAGCCCTAAGATCATAAATCTTGTTTCTTCTCATTTCATTACCCAGTCTGATAAATCTGTCTTTTTCTGCCTGAGTATTGAAGTCAAGTACTGTGATTCCCAAATCAGTCTTTAACTTTGCAGTACCTTTCTTCATTTCAATGAGATTGCCTTGGTAATCCCTGTACTTAGGAATGTATCTGCTGTTGTATTTCTGTCCTCTAATAGCCAGATTCTGAGTCATCTTCTGTCTTAGTACATTAGCAACAGATTGAGTCCTTCGACTATTCACCTTGAGAAGATATAGAACATACTCTAGTTCTTCCCAATATTTCAAGCTGATATCATTCTCACCAACTTTGAATACTGTCCCATCAGCCATGAAGTAAAGAAGAAAATCTTTATCTAAACTCTTCTGATAAACCAACTGCACTGATTCCAGTCTATCCAGACTCTCTTGAGGTACACCACGACCTGGAACAGCCAGTGAAGAAGGATCTCTAGGACCAGTATATTGCCTTCTGTCTCTAAGTGACCCTAATCCAGCCTTATTATTTCCAATCTTACCAGATAAAGCTTTTCCATCAGAAATATTCATTGAGACTCCAGATAACACATCTGGATCATGAAGTGTTCCTCTACCAAAAACTGACTTCAACTGAGAAGATAGAGGTTTAAACACAACTTGTGTAGCAACAGAGGTTGTATCTTTCTTCTTTGAATCTTCTCCTTCCATAGCAATGCCTTTCAGCTTGTGTTTAGCTTCAGCTTCTGTTGATTTCTTAGATAAATATGATCTTTGATCAGCATCAACATTTTCCTTGATCACAACGCCTTTAAGAACAGGTCTAGGAGCTTTTTCTTTTTGTACCTTGTCAGACTTTAAAGCTTTAAGATGTTCTTCATGTAAACTCTTTTCCTCAGCTTCAATGTCTTCAATCGTTACTCCTTCCTCATTCTCTTCAATGAATAACTTAGCAGCCAACTCTTCATCAGTTTGTGGATTTGAAAACAACAGTAAACTCTTGGTCCTTGAAGTTCCTTGAGTATCAGTATTTCTCCCAACAGACTGTGATTTGGATGACTTACTAGTTCTCAGAGTTTGAACCTCCTCAGCCTTTTTCTTTCCTTTGTCTTTGTTACCTGCCCCTCCATCTCCAGAACTATCCCTTCTAACAACTCTCTCCCCCTTTTTGACATCATCAGGCATAAGAATAGAAGTAATTAACTCCAGAGAGGTAGCAATAGAATCAATTTTAGCAGATAAATCAGACTGATTCTCTTCAACTTTACTCAGTCTGGCAAGAATATTGTCTTGAGCTTTAGAGAATTTTGTAGTCACTAGTTTTGAATGTGTTTCCATCTTCATCTCTCTAGCTACAACCTCATTTCTCAAAGAAGTGATTGCCAAATTAGTATCATCAAATCGTCTATCCAGAGTTTTAACTTGAACTATAGTTGCTTTCAAGCAAGAAAGAATATCTGGATTAGAGATAGTATCAGCACTTTGCTTAACAAACGTAGCTGCTCTTCTTGATGGAAAAATACAATCTTCTTTGTACCATTCAGCAGCATTCTTGGCAAATTGTGCTCTTTCAACTTCATGAGAAGAACAAGGTTGAGAAAAAGGTGTATGTTTATCATCAGTTTGTACTGGTGCACTCAGAGAAGTATCAGAGTTTGCACTACTGTCACCTTCAGCTTCAACACTTGTAGCTTTAACTGGTTCATCTTCAGCCATAGATTTAGCAATATCTTCTGTAGGCTTTTGAGGATTTTCTTCATGTTGCTCAGGCTCAGCAACAGGCATTGACTGAGAAGTTACTTTGGTTGCCTGATCAATTTCTTCACCTTCTTCAACAGTGTGGTGAGCATCAGATATTATCTCAGTATGAGATGCCACAGCTTCAGAAGGTACAGATGTAAGTTGATCAACTACACCAACATTAGAGATAGGCTCAGAAAATGGCATAAATGAATCAGGAACAGCATTTATTGGAGAAACACCATCTCTTGCATCTTCTTCTGCAGGCATTTTATCCTCTGCAGGCATTACATCCTCTGCAGGTATTACATCCTCTGCAGGTAGTGCAACTTTCTCAGCCTCAACAGAAGGTATTTGCTGTGAAACAACCTCTGGAGCTTCAATATCTTCATCCACAGAATCAGAGAATATCACTCTTCTTCGTTTTGCTAGAGGTACATTATCTGAATCCTCTTCACAAGGTGATGACTTAGGCTTGTTTGCTCGAGCTTTCAGTCTCTTTCCTTTTCTAGTGTAAACAGCTTCAGGAGATTTTCGTTTTGATTGCTTCTTTGTCTCGTCCGCCTGTCTTAGACTGGCATGTCGTGCAGCAAGTGCTTTCTTAACACCTTGAGATTTAGACTTTGATGTTAATGGAGAATCAGAGTTTGAGTTTGAAGTGGGTGAAGATTGCTTTGCAGGTGATTCAGTGTTTGGTTCTGATTGAGGTTCAGGGTGTGGTTCAGGTTGTTGTGGTTCTTGTTCAGGTTCATCTTGTTGTGGTGCATCGTGTTGTGGTTCCTGTTGGTCTTGTTGTGGTTCTTGTGGTTGATTTAGAAAATTTCGTAGAGCAAGAGGCATGATAAACTCAGGAAGATTTTCTTTACCAACATCCTTGTTAGTCATATCAGAGAATATGCGCTTATTGACTCTAAAAGGATCAACTTTATCAGTTTCATCAATTACAAGACCAGGTACACATGCATTGAACAACATTTGACAGAAACGAGCATAGTAGACAGTGGTAGTCTCTGACAATTTATCACCTAAGTTCATCAAAACATATCGACCAAAATCAAAATTAATACCATAGAGCAAAGAATACCCGATATGGAGACTATCCATTGGAATGGCATCCCAGTTTGTGACTTTCTTCTGAAATGTTCTTGTTATGCAATCAAAGAAGAAATTCCATTCCTTTCTTAGATTTGGTCGCTTTATGCTGCCAAGCTTGTCAAGAGATTCCATGTAACCTATCTCTTGTAGCATATCTCTCAGATAACTTTCATTAACCAGAGCATAAGAAGTATGTGTGTCAAAACCCATCGTATCTCGTACAGTCTGTGGAGTAATCACATGGTCTTGGTCGTCATAGGTGAAGATAATAGTAGGAGTTCCACTTTCTCCTCCATCCACATAAACTGAGTTCTGCCAGAATGAAGCAATTTGAGACGCAGAAAGAGTAGCAGGTCCAGTCAGAGCTTGTCCAATCTCTGAATCCCTCAAAAAGTTCTGCATGAGATGAAACGATTCTGGAACGCGTTCATGATAGAGTGGAGCTTCATAGTTATTAGGAACAAACCGTAAGCCAAGAGCAGTGAATGCTTTAGATGCCATTGAGTTAAGAATTCCTAAGAATTTCCAAACGATATGAATGTAGAAAAGGTGTTTGCGTGAGTGCCCAAGAGAAAAATAAGAAAACTGTGAGAGTAAGAATAAAGCAAACTCGTTTGGACACAAAAGTGATTAAATTAATAAAAACTCAATCTCTTATGTAACAAACACTCAATCAGTTCCTTGATTAATGTGTAGTGGGACACGATAATAGGTAAGTGGGACACATTAAAGGCGATTGGGTCATGTGCGCCTATTTTTAAAAAGAGTATATTAAAATTAAAACATTAAAATATTTGATTTTAACAAAAATCAAATAATACTCTTTTAAAAATATCTGGACCCAAGTAAAATCAGAATTTGAAACGTTTACCTGTTGCCTTTAATAACCAGAATACGAAGCGATTAAGGACTTCGTTCTTACCCATCTCTATTTAAGGCCTAGAGACTTGATCAGATTATTTCATTAAACCTTTAACCTTTCAGTCTCCCCTGTAAAATCACAAACCTTTCAAACCAAATACTCTTGAAAAACAATGGCTAACCTTACCATCAAAGAGAAAAACCTTCATCTTGTCGAAAACAGAGACATCTTCAGCTATACTCGTGAAGAGTTTGAAGCGTTTGAGTGGGAAAGGCAGCTTGAGACGCTGTGGCTGCAAATGGATGCTGGTCTGGAAGAGCTCGAGAGAGAGAAACCTGCAAGGGTGATCGACATCGATGCTGCCCTCCAAGCAACATTGGAATGGCTCTCCTCGAAGGCATCCTCATCCACCACCACCAACCATTGTTAATGAATATGTCAGCAAAAATAACCTTATCCCTTCAACTTCCACCCAAATAAAGTGGCAAAGATGGGATCTGGGAATTTTTGCTAACAATGGAGTGGTGTGGACGGACCTTTTACTTTCCTGTTGAATAGATTAGCAGATAGAGAGAACAAAAATATGTAATATTTGCTTGTAATCTCTTTCTTATTATCAATGAAAATTTTGCTTTTCTAATCATATTCATTGTGTTCTGCAACTGTTATTTGAGTTATATGAACTGTTCTTCAAGAAAATGCATCAAGAAAAGAATATGAAAACTAATTAAAGTAATCATATAAAGAACACATTCATCAACTATCCACTGATTAACAGTTGTCAAAAACCCTACTTACTCCAAGACTTTCAAATTGTCCAAGTGAAAATTTACCTTAGAGTACAAATCACGAATCAACAGCGTTTGTCAATTCTCCAACTTTATCATCGAAACCCTTTCATAAATTGCACAGTTGTGAATATGTGTGTGTGTGAAGCAGAGTTTACTAAGTCAATTTTTAGAGCATCTAATTTTTCATAAAATCCATAAAGTAAATCAATAAACACTGGATGCACAAACTGTCATAGTAAACACTGACTGTATGATGAAAGCTAAACTCTGAAGTATTCGATCTTTATACAGTAATTTTTATTTTATACCCTCTTTATATACACAATTTTTTTATTTTTTTCATTTTTTTTTTTATTTTTATTTTTCATTCCAGTAATCAGAGGTTGGAACCAGTCACCAAAAATTCAAAAAAATTTAGCCCTTATCATTTTGATAAGTTCCTGGGTCATCCTAGTATTTAACTAGTCACCAAAAATCAGAGAATTTTAGCACATATTATATACCAATAAGTTCCTGGGTCATCCTAGTATCCAACATAATCTCAAAGGAGTATAACAACCTATATACACTTTCTTTGGGGTATTACAGTAAACATTTTATTTTATCAGAGTATAACTAACAGAGTTTAGAGTTCATCAACATCAGTAGTTCTTCATGAAAGGTAATGCACACAGTATTTATAGACTCAGAGTTTAGGACAAAATAAACTAAGAGATGCTATAAATATGAGCCAGTATCATGCTGTGTTAACTTTCTGCACAATCTAAGATTAGATCTCAATAACTCAGAAAGATTCATGATTAATTGCTGAGAATCATGCTTCATACATATTTCTTCATTGGTGTTTTCATTCAGACAAAAATCAACTCAAAGTTCACAGAGTTTATCAAACTTATTAACAGTGTATGACATACATACATTCGATATCTCAAAGACTCAATATGCTATTCGATATCTCAGGGATTCGATATGTCAAAATGCTCTATTCGATATCTCAGGGATTCGATATGTCAAAATGCTCTATTCGATATCTCAAGGAGTCCCAGAGAAAAGAGCTATTCGAGAAGTGATTCGATATGTCAAGATAACACTATTCGAGAACTCAGAGTTATCGATCAAGTCAACTCCAGTTCTCGAATCACTCACTTAGTCACTTCTCGAATACATTCTTGAGGACAAAATATGACAGAGTTTAACAGAGTATGCATAACAGAGTTTAATCAACAGAGTTCACTTAGTATTTTACCAATCAGGAAATATGATTAATACATCACATAAGTAAAGTTTGAATCTAACCAACATTTCTAGTCAGAACCAGAGATCATTCCTAGTTCATTAACCAGCCTTGTAAATGTAACTTCACTCAATGGTTTAGTGAAGATATCTGCAAGCTGTTGTTCTGTAGAGACAAAATGTAGTTCAATATTTCCTTCTTCCACATGTTCTCTGATGAAGTGGTACCTTATGCTGATGTGCTTGGTCATTGAATGCTGTACTGGATTACCTGTCATAGCAATAGCACTTTGGTTATCACAGTAAATAGGTATATTACTGTACCTCAATCCATAATCCAGCAATTGATTCTTCATCCATAAGATCTGTGCACAACAGCTACCAGCTGCAATATACTCTGCTTCAGCTGTAGATGTGGAGATTGATTTCTGTTTCTTGCTGTACCAGGAAACAAGTCTGCCACCAAGAAATTGACAACTTCCACTAGTGCTCTTTCTGTCTACCTTACAGCCTGCAAAGTCTGCATCGGAATACCCAAGTAGCTTAAAATCTGATTCTCTGGGGTACCACAGACCTAATGATATGGTGCCCTTGAGATACTTGAAGATTCTTTTCACAGCTGTCAGATGTGGCTCTCTAGGATCTGCCTGAAACCTTGCACAAAGACAGGTTGCATACATGATGTCAGGCCTACTAGCTGTCAAGTATAGAAGAGATCCTATCATGCCCCTGAAGTTTGTCATATCCACTGAAACTCCTGTGTCTTTGTCCAGTTTAGTTGCTGTTGCCATGGGAGTTGATGCAGATGAACAGTCAAGCATACCAAATTTCTTGAGAAGATTTCTGGTGTATTTTTCTTGATTAATGAAGATTCCATCTTCTGTTTGTTTCACCTGTAGGCCTAGAAAGTAACTAAGCTCTCCCATCATGCTCATTTGATATCTGGACTGCATGAGCTTGGCAAACTTCTTACAGAGTTTGTCATTAGTAGACCCAAAGATGATGTCATCAACATAAATTTGAACTAAAAGGAGGTCACTTCCTTGGTTGAAATAAAACAGAGTTTTGTCAATTGTACCTCTGTTGAATCCACTTTCTAGAAGAAACTGAGCAAGTGTCTCATACCATGCTCTTGGTGCCTGCTTAAGTCCATATAGTGCCTTATCTAGCCTGTAGACATAATCTGGATATTTGGGGTCCACAAATCCTGGTGGTTGTTCAACAAACACTTCTTCTTCAAGTTTTCCATTCAGAAAAGCACTTTTCACATCCATCTGGAACACTTTGAATTTCTTGTGAGAGGCATATGCTAGAAAAATTCTGATTGCCTCCAATCTTGCTACTGGAGCAAATGTTTCATCATAATCTATTCCTTCCTGCTGTGAATAACCTTTTGCTACCAGTCTAGCCTTGTTCCTTGTGATAACACCTTCACTGTCAGTCTTGTTTCTGAAAACCCATTTAGTACCAACAATAGATCTGTTCTTTGGCCTTGGTACAAGGGTCCAAACTTCATTTCTTTCAAATTCATTTAACTCTTCCTGCATTGCTGTTATCCAGTCTGCATCTTGAAGAGCTTCTTCCACTTTCTTTGGTTCATTTTTAGACAAGAATGCATGAAATAAACATTCACTTGCAGTTGCACTTCTTGTCTTTACTTTTGCATCTGGATCACCAATTATCAAATCAGGTGTATGTGATTTAGTCCATTTCCTAGCAGAAGGCAAATGACTTTTATCAGCATGTGATCCTCCCCTTTGATCCATGCTCTCCTGATTCTGTTGTGATCTATTTTCGTTTTCTGAGACTCCCCCTGAACTTGACTGTCCAGAGTCAGAATTTGAATTTTCAGAGTTTGAAGCATCAGAGTTTGATCCAGATTTTTTAGTTGACTCAGTATCAGTGTTTGAGTCTTCATCTTGATCATGCTCCCCCTCAACTGGTTCTCCTCTTTGTTGTGACTGAGAAGTTTCTCCAGAATTTACCAGTAGAGGTTCAGAGTTTGTTTCAACAGAGTCTGTCAGAATTGTTTCATCAGAGTTTCCTTCATCAGAGTTTAAAACTTCATTTTCAAAATTCAGTTGATCATATTCGTCTTTGTCTTCAAGTCCAGTTATCTTCTTATCATCAAAAGAAACATGTATTGATTCCATGATCACTTTAGTTCTCAGATTATAAACTCTGAATGCCTTTGTTGACAGTGGATAGCCAACAAAAATTCCTTCATCTGCCTTTAACTCAAACTTGGTCAACTGTTCTGGATGAGTCTTCAAAACGAAACATTTGCACCCGAAAATATGAAAGTATTTCAGGTTAGGCTTCTTTTTCTTCACCATCTCATATGGTGTCTTTCCATGCTTATTGATCAGTGTTGCATTTTGAGTAAAACAAGCAGTTTGAACAGCTTCTGCCCAGAAATAAGTTGGCAATTTTGCTTCATCAAGCATAGTTCTGGCAGCTTCAATTAATGTTCTATTTTTCCTTTCAACTACACCATTTTGTTGTGGTGTACCAGGTGCTGAAAATTCTTGTTTCACTCCATTGTCCTTGCAGAATTCTTCCATTGTTGCATTTCTGAACTCAGTTCCATTATCACTTCTGATGATTCTCACTTTATTGCTTGATCCTTTGTCCAGAAGCTTCACATGCTCCATCAGAGTCAATGCAGTTTCATCCTTCTTTGCTAGAAAATACACCCAGGTGAATCTAGTGTATTCATCAACAATGACTAAAGCATATTTCTTCCTTGCAATAGACATAACATTTACTGGACCAAATAGATCAACATGAAGAAGATGATGAGGATCAGTGATAGAAGATTCTGTTTTGCTCTTGAAAGATGACTTCCTTTGTTTAGCCTTCTGACATGAGTCACATAGGCCATCAACATTTAACAGGGTCTTTGGAAGTCCTCTTACAAGATCCTTTCTGATCAATTCATTGATGTTGTTCAAGTTCAAATGCGAGAGTTTCTTGTGCCACTTCCAACTCTCTTCACTAGACATTCTTGTAGACAGGCAAACAGCTTTTCCAACAGAGTCTATCAAAAGCTTGATTTCATAAATGTTGTTTTGCCTGTGACCAACTAGAACAACCTTTCCTGTAGATTTGCTGATAACTTCACAATATTCAGGTTGGAAATCTACATGATATCCCTTGTCACAGATTTGACTCACAGATAGCAGGTCATGCTTGAGTCCTGGGACATGAGCTACATTGTTGATGATGACATTTCCAAGATTGATATTGCCATATCCCAATGTTCTTCCTATATTGCCATCACCATAGGAAACTTTTGGGCCAGCCTTCTCCTCATATTCTGATAGCAGGGCTTTATTTCCAGTCATGTGTCCTGAACATCCACTGTCCACGACTAGGGTTGCCTCCCTGTTACCCTGCAATCACAAACAATTACTGAGGATTAGTTTTAAGGATCCAGACTTGCTTGGATCCTTGGGCATTCTTAACTTTGTTAGCTTTTGCAGCGGAATTAACATTATCAGAGTTTGAGCTAACAGTATCAGTGTTTGCACTTGCAGTATCAACTTTAACCCATTTTAGATTGGGTTTCAGTTCATAATAATTATGATAGATAGCATGATATTTTCTGCAAGTATAGATGGAATGCCAAGTGCTTCCACAGTGTGTGCATAGAGTCTGTGGCTTAGTTCTAGCAAAATCCTTCTTTACCTCAGACTTTGTAGGTAAAGAATTTATATTTTTATTTTTCTTGCAGAAATTTGCAAGATGCTTAGTACTACCACAGTTATGACATGTCTTTCTTGGAGCATAACTAGCAAGCATTGGTTTATTTCCTGAAGTGATGCCTACTTTTCCATTTCTGTTCTTGTTTGACACTTTCTTTTTCTCAACAGATTTTAACTCCTTCAATTTATGTTTGAGTTGTTTATCTGTCATTGAACCAATATTAACCTGATTAACACTAGTTTTTACTGGTTCTCTTTTGACAGCTTCTTTTTCATTCTCAGACAAAAATTTACTGGTTCCATGAACAAATTTAGTTCTGACTTTAACTTGATTTTGAAATCTAAGTTCATCTTCCTCATTATAACCTAGACCAACAGTGTCTGTTTGAAAAATCTGTTGAGTGTCCTTTCCAGAATTAGTCCAAGTCCTAATTTTCTTATTTGCTTCCTCCAACTCAGATTCTAGTTGTTTATATTTCTGAAGCAAAATCTGTTCTTTGCAAACAGCATCATCTCTCTCTTTCTGAACTTGTTGCATGTTTTCAAGTTTCTCTTCAACAAGTTTATTTCTCTCTTTAAGTTCAGAATTTTCAGCTTTTATCCTCTCATTTTCTAAAGTCTGATCCCTATAACTTATATGCAATGACTTAAGAAAAATTCTTAATTGAGCAATGTCATCAATATTATAAGCATAGGTAGTTGGAGGTACCTGATTTTCAGAGGATTCTGATTCAGTAGTAGCCATGAGAGCATAGTTCACTTCTTCATCAGAATCTGAAGTATCTGCCCAATCTCTGCCTTTAGTGTAGAGTACCTTTCCAGTTTTACCCTTCTTGCACTCAGGAGCATAGTGACCCATCTCCTTACACTTGTAGCATTGAATTTCAGACTTATCCTTCTTCCCTTTAGAATCTCTCTTATCAGACTTCCTGTAGCTTTTCCTGTCTTCATTTGAATCCCTAGAAAACCTTTTTCCTTTCTTGAAATTCTTGAAGCCCATTTTCTTGAAAGTTTTCACCATCAGCACAGCCATTTTTCTCATCTCTTCTTCATCATCCTCAGAGTCAGATGATTCAGAAGAGTTTGAATCATAATCAGAGTTTGGTGAATCACTTTCTGAGTGTATGACCAAAGCTTTTCCCTTCATTTTCCTTCTTGTTGCCTCTTTCTTCTGAGGCTTCTCTTCAACATTAAGAGCAACAGACTTTCCTTTTCTACTTGATCTCCTGTTTCTCTGCTCCATTTCCAATTCATAAGTTTTGAGCAGTCCATAAATTTCATCAATCTCTGTTTCAGCAAGATCATAGTTGTCTCTAATAGTGGTTGTTTTCACATCCCACTTTTCAGGTAGAGAAAGAAGAAACTTGAGATTCGAGTCTTCTAGATCATACTCTTTGTTGACCAATGACAGATCATTAATCAGTTTACAGAATCTATCAAATGTTTCTGTCATGGTCTCTTCAGGCTTAGCCTCAAAATGCTCATACTCTTGTGTGAGTATGTTTCTCCTATTCTTCTTAATAGCTGCAGTTCCTTGACACCTGACTTCAAGTGCATCCCATATCTCTTTTGCAGTGGTGCAGTTAATGACTTTGTTAGACATGACATTGTCTAAGGCACTATGTAGTAAATGCCTAACTTTGCATCCTTAGCAATTGATGATAGATCTTCAGGAGTCATGTCCTTCTTTTCCTTTGGAACCATTTTTGCTGCTTCACCAGCAACTGCAACAGATAGCTTTGTAGGATTGTGAGGACCTTCATAAATCCTGTCAAGATATTCTGGATCTGTAGCCTCCAGAAACATAGTCATCTTGACCTTCCACGTAGCATACTCTATAGGCCTCAGAATAGGAACCCTGATTGGTTCATAACGACTCACAGTAGTAGGAGCCTTTTCAGAAACAGTAGGTGTTGGTGGAGGAATTTCTGACATGATTATTGTTGTGTTTGGATCTTAACCTGTAATAAAGTAACAGATTGGCTCTGATACCACTTGTTAGGCCGAATACACAAATAATAATCAACTTTGTATGAGAGATTAACAAGTAAAAGCGTTTATGCACTTAAAAAAACTTCTGGTATTTCAAACCCTCTTCGTGATGTAAAATATCACAAAGAGCTGCTAGGTTACAATAATGATAATTCGTTATCGATACCCTTCTAGGGTTAACCTATCTGTATTTATATAACATACAGCTACGATACAATCTCTAATTGATATTCCTAATAATCAGCTATACAATGATATCAATTACAGATTGTCACACGTCTCCTATGTCAACTCGATCTCTTTGATAGCTATCCAATCTTCAAAGATATCGCTTCTATAATTAATCTTTAATCACTGTTGAACAGTAGACGCGCTTCCTCCAGACAGAGTTTAACAAACTCTGTCAAGCTTCCAACTGTCAGAGTTTACACAAACTCTGACTGCTTCCAGCTAAACTCTGATAACTCCCTGTAACACTTAAACACTGATCAAAACACATCAATTATATTTAACATTAATTAACCATATATAACATCTACGCCAACACTTATCATGTCTAGGCTAACACAAATACTGGGTGTTGTAATAGGTAAGGTTGAAAATAGCTACGGCATCACTTTTTTAAACAGCAACACCGTGAAAAAATGTTGTGTAAAGTCATCTATGGCGTAGTGACAGTAACTTCAGCATTCTTGACAGCTTCCTTGTTGACAGCATCCTTTTCAGCATTAATGCAGTCAACTGCAAACCTTAAAATATTTGCTTCCAAGGCTTCAAGAATATCTAACTCTCCTTCATCAGTAACATCATTTTTATTTGCAGTACTATGAGCTTCTTCTTTTGCCTTCTCCTGAGTTTGATTTTTAACATTCTCAGCAATTATTTTGTTACCATTCCCACCTTCAGGTGCACCAGATCCTCCACTTCCATCAAGCTAATCATCATCAAGAGTGTGATCAAATGTGCAGCTTCCACCTCTTTCACCTCTTTTGGCATTAGTTTCAGAAATTAATTTCTTTATTTGAGAGCTAAGACTCTCATCTCTTTTCACCAAAAGTTTGTGAATTTCCTTGACAGCCTTGACTCTTTCCTTGGTAATCTTGGACTTGAGGATCTGTCTCAGTACTATCATAACTGAGTCGGTTTTCAACTTTGACTCTTTATCCAAGATCAGAAAACCAATTTTCTTTTCTCCTGTACTTGTGGTCATCTTGTAGCAAACACCATATGGATTATCAATCACTTCTGGAAGTTTGTCTTCAATTATCCTCTTGATCTGTGCCAACAGACTTTCATTAAAAGTTGTTGAGTTGACCTTCACTTTTGTTGTTAATGTATTTAGCACTCTTGCTTGCAAGCTTTGCAGTAGCTGCATTGTGATGAATATTGAGATGCCAGTTTTCAGATATATATCAATTGCGCATCTTTTCTCCAAATTAACTTTCACAGAGATACTTATTATTTTATCCTTCACTATTGTTGACAGTTTGCTGTAAACTCCTCCTGCTTCTTTGATTGAGTTATCCACCAACATACTGAATTCTTTATCCTTGTTGTTTAAAGTACTCTCCATGTAGCTAACCATCATTGTTCCTGCATCATCTGGGCTATACTCACTTTCATCAGACCAGGTGGTTCCAGTTGTCAGATTTACATACTCAGGCATTTTATCTTTGCCTTTACCCAATCTGTTTTGCTCTTCCTGTTCTCTCCATAGTTTTTGGAGTGGAGTTTCCATGATTTCAGGGGTTGGCTCATTAATTTTCAGAGGTTGCAGTATTGGTCTTTCAGACTTTCACTCCCTTCTCCATCTTCAACTTGTATTTGCTCCCCCTCACTTCTTGACTCCCTCTTGCTTGTAGCTCCACCTTGTTTCTCCTTGTCTGTTGGCTCTATGATATTCTGATCTATCACTTTCTCCCCCTTAGTTAAGTTGACAGCACCAAGAAGGGTAGAAAATGACAGCAGAGTTGCTTGAATCTCAGCAAAGCCAGCAGCTACCATTGTGGACAGATTGTCAAGTTCAGTTTCCATGGATGCACATCTATCCTCAAGGGATTGCAACCTTGAATCAGCTTCTTTAGAAGGACCACCAGACCTTAACCTTTTTGCAAGTAAAGAAAAAGACTGGGGCAAGAAGGCTATAGGGTTTCTCACACCCTCATTATTTTTCTGAGTAATCTCATCACTCCTCACAGAATGACTCTCAAGTCCTAAAGCCTTATGTTGTGGGGCTTCCTCAAGTTCACTATGGACATGCTCAAGTCCCTCTCCTTTTGCCAGCTCATTTGGCTACCTCTCATTTTTATGCTCACCTCTCTGTTCTTTTATCTCTCTTTTTTTTTCTCTCCCTCACTCATCCTAGATGCATGGGTATGAGAACTACTTACATGCATTTAAGTTGAAAAAGTACAGTGTTTTGATCTTACCTTTAGAGTAGAGATAGGTAGATGATCATCATCAGAAACATCTTCAACAATTACTGCATCCTTATCATGCTGTGTAGAGGTGAAAACATCTTTAACCAAAATGTTACTGTCAACAAGTGGAGTGACAACAACTTTGGTGGTGTCTTTGACAGCAGCTGAGGCTGTGACAGCAACTTCCTTGGGGTCAGTTGCTTGTTGGAGTTCGACCAAGATGTTGGGTCTTTCTTTTTCTGGCAGAGTGCCACCTTGATCTAGCTCTGTGTTTGAAGGAGTGGTATCCATTTCACTTTGAGAAATAGGTTCTTGTGGACCACTAGATGGGGGCTCATCCATGATAGGAGATAGATGATCAAAACCTAAAGGGTTGGGACTATCCCCCTCTCTAGGTTGTTGAGAAAAAACAATTGATGGATTAGAGAATAAAGAAGGTGAATGTACAGAAGAGAATGTTGGCTGTTCAACAGAGGTAACTTGTGGAACATCAATATGAGAAGTTTGATCCTCACTGTGCCCTAACTCCATGTGTGTATCTGCAAGTGGGGGCTCCTCATTAGTGAGTTCATGAGTTTGTACAGACTCTTTACAGGGTACCTTGGGAGACAGGCCAATTTCAATAGATACTCCTTGTTGAAAAGAAGCATCTAGGGATGTGTTTGTTTCCCTTTTATCCTCCATAACCTTTTATGAGACTATGGGGTGGCTGACAGTGGCTTTGCCCCTCTTAGCTCTCTTCTTCTTAGGCTCAAGAGGAACCACTGTGGGTTCACTTTGATTAACATCCTTATTTGCTGCACTATGTGTAGGGCTGGCAATTTTGGGTTTCGGGTCGGGTTCGTGTCGGGTCAACAGTGGGTTTCGGGTACAGGTGCTCAACCCGAACCCGACCCGAAAATTTAATAGGTACAGGTGCTCAACCCGAACCCGACACGAATGGGTTTCGGGTAACCCGACCCGAAAATAATTATATATATATATATATTAAAATATATATATATATTAAATAAATATATTTATATTAAAAATAATTATATATATTAAAAATATATAAAAAATATATATATTAAATATATATATATATATTAAAAATAAATAGATATATTAAAAATAATTATATATATATATATATATATATATATATATATATATATATATATATATATATATATATATATATATATATATATATATATATATATATATATATATATATATATATATATATTCGGGTCAGTTTCGGGTTACCCGAACCCAACCCGATTTTTTCGGGTCAAGTTTGGGTCAACTCGAAACCGACCCGAACCCGAAAAATGCAAACCCGAACCCGACCCATGCGGGTTGGGTTCGTGTCGCGGGTCCAAAATTGCCAGCCCTAATTATGTGCAGTTTCTCCCTCGACACTCTTAGAGCTACCTCCAACACCAGTTTCCAAGGGTCTTTTCTTGGATTCTTGCAAGGCTATTTTTGTGGCTTTTGGTAGTCTGGATGGTCTGATTTGTATGAATGGAGTAGAATGTGGGTTGGCTGAATTTGGGTCTAATTCAGCCTCATTCTTGAGAGAGAAAGTAACATACCCAGAGGGCAATGGAAAATCAAGGTTGGGCACTTGATCAACCATGTGTTATGTGAAACAGAGTGGATTATGTGCATTTAAATTCTGTGAATTAAGTGTAGTGTGTGTATTTCTTTTCAAAACATTGCACTCCACTATGAGGGAGGCATTTTCATCAATTCCACATAGAGAATTTATGCATAACATAATAAATCTAGGATAGACATGTACCTTCTTGTTCGGGGCAGGTTTGATTTGTGCCCTGAGCATCTTTCTTAGATCAACCTTGTAACCATGGACAAGAGAATGAGTGAGTTTCTTGATGTAAGTAGGGATTCCATTCTAGCCAGAAGTCTTTGTTGAGAAGACTTTCACCATTGCATCAAAAACATGCTCCATTCTTTCCTCAAGTATTTCCTGTCCATTTCACCAGTTGGGTACCAGCTCGAGGGTCCTTCTTTAATAACAGGGCCAGAATACCCAATTTTCAAGAAGAACTTCTTTAGCGTTTCATCATTTGCAAGCTCTTGGTATGATTCATTAGCTTGCAGTCCAGTTCCCAGGGCTTCATTGATGCCCTTGATGGTGAGAATGTAGGTAATGTTGTTGATTTTGAAGTGAATGGCTTCATTACCTACATTTCCTTGAACAATGGCAGTTTTCCAAAATTGTTCAAGTCTGTCTAGGTCCAAAGATGGGGTTGAGGTAATAGCATGACCTAGATAGGACTTGTTCATGAAGGATACAAGTTCTTTGAAGCCTTCATCAGCATCTCCAACAGCGAGAATGCCAGCAAAGTTTGTTTGAGAAGTAGATTTTTTGGGTGCCATTTTTATGCTTTGGGTTTAGAACGAGAGAGAGAGAGAGAGAGAGAGAGAGAGAGAGAGAGAGAGAGAGAGAGATTTAAGCTTTTGAGAGAAGAGTTCTGCAGAGAGTTATATGTTTCTGTGATTGACAGTTGCTTATATGAGAATGGCAAACGTTTTACTGAAAAAGGGGAAAGTAACTTTGTGTCTTAACCCACTAAACAGTCACGTGGTGTCGTGGGTAGTTACTTTATAGTGGCTGTAAATCGTGGAGGTAAAATCCCAATTATAACGGTCCACTAACTTTGATAGTAACCTGTGCGCTAGAACAAATTCGTCAGTAACTTTGAGGGGGTGACAGCATGTTTCACTTGACAGTAACATTGGCGCGAGAACGAGCTGTCACCATTAAGCAATTTAGAGACATCATCTTTTAAATTTTCATGACAGAAACTTTTTCCTTGCTGTCAAGAAACTTGCTGTCAAGACATGTCGTGACAGCAACTTTCCTTGTTGACAACAACTTGTGCGGAAATAATTTTTGTTATGAGTTTTAAATTGATTTTCCCCATTGCTTAAATTAAAATTACCAATTAGCATTTAATCAATTTAGGCACATATTCGTTAAAGGCACATATACACACATCACATTAACCATCAGATAAATAGGTAAGAGAATCTAATCAAAGAAAGTATGAACAGTAAAGAAGATGAAACGATTCTTTCATTAATAAAAGAAAATTACAATTTTATTCATCATCAGAAACAAGTTCATACAGTTCCATATGAACTGTTACATCTGTTATCCCATCTGCCTTTAGGCGTGCTTCGACGAAGTCGAGCAACTCCTTCCAGGCTTCAAGGCCCTTCTCCACCTTCTCTCTAGCAGCCTTTTCCTTCTTGGCCTTCTCTTCCTCGAGTATTTCATCCATGGCAGCGAATAGTTTCTTTATCTTCTCCTCGGGTCCAGGCTCGCACCAGATAATGGGCTTCTGTTCATCTCCATTATTGTTCTCCATTATTATTCCTTATTCTCTTTCTTAAAGCGTGAGTGTGTTATGTGAAAAATGGTCTTTAGCCTCGAGTTCATTTTATAGCACACTAGAAGACGTTTTAGTTTTCTGTACGCTTTTCAATAAAGTTTTAGTTTTACAAGAAAAAGACTGACAATTAACCCGGTCATTTCAAATGACAAGAATAATTATTCTTACCACCCGTGTATTTTAAGTTAATGTCACGTGATTACTAATTACATAAATTAATACAAACATGTAATTTTAATTTTAGCATAGTCATAGCAGACATGCTGTCAAAACAAGTAGCACATAAGACAATAACTTCTCATGACAGCAACATTGAAGGCAACTATCACGAGCTGCATTTAACACATTGAAAATGTAAAAACTAGTAAGTTAACATACCAGATTTAGCATTCCCAATTCACTTACCAACTTGTTGAAGGTTGCTTCATCCAATGGCTTTGTGAAAATGTCTACAAGTTGTAAGAACCCAGATTTTTGGTATTAATTAAAATTTTGATTATGTAATGGAGCATAAGTGTAACAGTGGTTCTAATAAATGAATATTGAAAGGATTTTGATTCAAATGTTTATATGACATGAACAATGCAATTGGTTGACAACTTAGATAAGAATAATCTATTTCCTGGATAAGTAAGATATGGTAAATTCCAAAGAGGAAGGTTATTCTCATGTCATCCAAATCGATATCTGTTATAAGTCCAGTTTTTCCGTAAAAGGGTTAAGGAACGCTCGGGAAAGAACAAGGACATTTTTCTAATTATAAGGAATAAAGAGAGAATAAGTGATGAATAGTTTTCTTGGTGGGAATAGGAATATTATTAGACGACACTATATATAAGTACCCGGAACGGATTTCTGAGTTCGTATTAATGATCTAAGGGGAAAAAGAATGTACGTAAAAGTTATCGGATTCTAAAAAATAGCACTTTTATTTTCCCCAAGATTTCCCTGGACACTGAAAGACTTAAGGATTTATTGAAAAGATTTAAGGAATTTGGATTCAAGAAATATTAAAGAGAATTGAGAATGGTAGTATAAATATTAAGAAGGTTTCCGGTAAAACCCTAATTGGAAATCTTCGAGATATTCCTCCGAATGATCAATGAATTGAGTAATAACCGGACAAAAGAACAAGTAGAGGATCAAGGTGCATGCATGTGCAAGAGGATAATATCAAGTAACTAAGTAGTTACATGAGCAACTAGCATACTTAGAGATTTAAACCAAGCACTTAGCTTAATCTTATCTTCTTATCACCAAAACACAACCCTTGTCCATTAAGTGATGCATGCAATGACCTATTACCTTTATTAAAGCTACTTTACACTAGATATTATCAAAGGCATCACTTTATGCATTATTTTCCAAGAGCAAAGCAAGCAAAACATTACCACTCTCTCATTTCCTCCCATTCGGCCTCAAGCTTAATTCAAGATCCAAAATCCAAGTTCCAACCATCATTTGATCTCCAAATTATTATGGTGAGTACTACATTTCATAAAAATGATATCCTAGAAATCTTAGATTCAAACTCCACTTTTTCCATTTTCAAATAAATCATTCAAGTGGAGGGTGAATAGTAACCTTCATGAACTAATGTTGTTTTCTTGGTTTCTTTTGATGATCTAAGCTATAGTAAGGTGTTATAAGGACTAGATCAAGGCTTTTTAGACTCATATACACACCAAGGAAGGTATATCTCACTTGAAACCCTAGGTCTTATTTTAAGTATATGCATGTTCTTGATGGTTTTTAGCATAGTTATGATATTAGTGTTATTATAAGCATGTTAGTATGATTATGTAGTTAGTTATGTTGATTTAAGAGATATGATGATGATGATGGTTAAGTAAGATGTTCTTGGACTTTAAGATGAGAATCATGTGTATAATATGTATGTATGCCCGGCGTGGCTTGGTGATTGATGTAACAATTTGGAAACGTTCGATTTATAGCCGTCGTAATGCCGAAATTTTGTTAACCATTTAAAATTCGTTCATAACAGTTGGTATAAATTTCTGATCTTGATGAATAGTTGACCCACCCTTATAGATCTCGATTCATAGATCGTTTTTCCGAAAGAATCGAAGCAAACGGACTTACGGTTTGGGAATTATGGCCGATTTACTAAAAGTGGTTCGAAACCGTAAATGTAAATTCGTAATTGAAATTGAACCCCCTTAACTCGAGTAATTCAGTGACGAATCTTAGTAATTAAATATTAGAGATCATAAGGAAGGTGTGAGAGAAGACCTCATGTTAAAAAGATCGTTTTTCGATTTTATAAAAATGTTCGAATCAAGGTTAAATGCGAACGAACCCCTAAAAAGGATACTTCGTTATAACTTTGGAAAATCACTTAGATAACGATCGATAAATCTCGAGGTATAATCTTTCGAACTTAGAACTTATATGGCTCAAGTACCTACCAAGTGTAAGTGTAATGACATGCCTTAATAGCGAACCAATGTCGGGTCATAACGGTGTTAATAAGAGTTACACTAGAGAGTGTATAACGAGATAACTTGGAAACGTGTCTTAATCTAAGTTAACTATATACTTAGCCTTTCAAAAGCTTTAAGTGATTAATCTCGAATACTTTGATTGTTTATAGATCACTGAGCTGACCCAGGACACGCTACCCCTACTCGACTACTAGGCAAGTTTCCAATACTTTGGAACTGTTGTTGTGATAATATATATATGAACTGATTATGTTATACATATGCCATAGCATGCATGCCTACTTTCAAGTTATACTGTGATCCTTGTTCCCCGATTTAATGTTGGCTTATAATCAAGATAGATAGTATATCGGTTATAAGCCGGATATTGCTAAGACCCTTAAGTGAAGGGCATATGAATCTCATTCTTCGAATATAGACCTGGAGTCGTTATTTCTTGATATATTGGGATTATTTTCGGAGAAAAATATTTAAGTAAATATTTTTCCATTACTTATTTACTGAATATTATTTGAATATTCATTTGAGATTATTTACTTAATGAATATTATTTTGAATATTCATTCGAGTTACTTATTTAAAGGGAATTATTTTCGAATATTCATTTGATCATTATTTATTTAATGAATATTATTTCGAATATTCATATAAATTTTATTTATTCAATAAGTATTATTAATTTGACAATTCATTAATTATTTAATGAATATTATGGTGAATATTTATTCGAAGGATATTTTGATCAATATTTTATATTAAGAATATTCTCCAAATATGTATGATTTAATAAATACTCTTGGAATATTATTCACTTCTTCTAACTAGTTTTAAAAATGATTTACTTCATTCAAATATTATCTTCGACCTTCGAATATTATGTAAATTATCTCTAAGTCTTATTATTAATATTATTTTATCAAGGAAGGTTCTCAAAAATCCTATTCTTCATTCAAATCTATCTTTCAAATTATAAGGGAACCTTACTTGGGAAATGTTATTTATCTTGACTTCCCGGTCATAAATCTTTTTGAAACTATTCTTTTCACTCGCAACTTGGTTGCTATTCATCGATTGAATCTTTTGGTACTTCCTCATCATTCGAGGGGTAAGAGTGTTGGAACAAGTTGGTATCCATTAACAAGCAACAACTTGGGAAATATTGGTGAATTTTCCTTTTCAACTAGATACGACTACTTTGTGGAGTCCTATCAACAAGTATTATACTTGGGGGACGAACTTTCCGTTTCAGAGTAATGGATGTTATTCGAACTATGAGACGCGTAAGTGGGCGAGTGGCGCCGGTCCAGCAATGGCCCAACCGTTGACCGGGGGTTCTAGAGGGCGGTTGACAAGTAAATCCGTAGGTGCTTCCTTCTATATGTAGAGAACAATGATGGGCAGCATAACGTGCGACTGATCATCGTAAATGTTATGGCTCTTGGCGCGGCAATGCTACCGTATTAGTTCATCTTTCAAAGTCATAAATTTTTCTGCAACATTATCAGTGTTGGCATGGTTGAAAAGTTTTCAAAACTGGGATTGCATATTTTTCCTGCAATTTCCTTTTTATGAGATGTGATGATATCTGGCTCATATTTTTGCATAGCAGATATTTGTCGAAAGATATATTTTGAGTTACCTTGTAACTTCATCGTTTATATTATACTGGCACAATGTTCGTTAATGCATGGCATATGGTTTCAAAAATACTTTTGAACTGTTATATATATTATTGTTCAGTATACATATTTGTTGGTGGGCTATTGCTCACCCTTGCTTTATTATTTAGATCACAACAACAGCTAGGTCTAATGGCCCGCGTAAGGCGCACTCGGCGTAAGCAGGTGACTCCGGCCAGAGGACTACCCGTTGATATCATCGCTGCCATTGTTGAGGTAGCCTAGTCAGGCAGCTTTTTTTTCAGCCTTAATTATATGTATAATTAATGTTAATCAACGGTAAGAACTTTTAAACTTATGTTTTTATCCTTTTGGATTGTAATAACTGTTATTCGTGGATCCTATATGAAAGGCAGAGTGTGTAAACTTGTAACACTATAACTAATGTAACTCAACTAAAGGAAAAGATACTTAACCAGAAGACAATCAAGAACAAGAAGCCACAAAGAAATCAACACTAAATGAAGACAATGTAATTGATACAATTCAACATGTTAACTATGATCAAGCCAAGAAGAAATCATTGAGAGAAGTTCAAGTCAAAGTTGTTCATGCCTCAGTGATTTGAAAAGCCAAGAATCAAGATCATAACTATCAGTATCAATAAGACAAATTGATTTCAAGTGAACAAGAAGGAAAGCTAACATTGGAAAGCCACATTACTAATTGAATATGGTAATTTATTCAAGAAGCAAAAACACTATCAAGACTAGTCACTTATGAACCAGACCAGTGCATCAAGTGTCAGGACATTGATAGCAAGTTTATGTCAGTAATAAAGATCCATGTTCAAGAGCTTGGTGAAGAATAAAGAAGACATGAAGATATCACAAGTTCAAGATGTGCATTGAAGTTTCAAGTTGAAGACCAGAATATTTTCTAAGTACTAAATATTCTAGATGACCAAGTAGAATATTTCTAAGTAGAAGTTCTACTTAGAAATTCGAGATGGCTAAGTAGAAATTCTCAAGTAGAAGTTCTACTTAGAGTGCAGTTTCAACATGACACATGGCATCTTCTGATTGGCAGATTTCCAAGCTTTCAAGATAAGACAAGATTTATGTGGACATCATTGGGCCACGTATATCTTAGTCTTTGAAGACTACAGGACATAGATTACATGTAGTATAAATAGAAGTACTTGTGTAATGTTTTAAGAGAGCAATTCTTGAGAGAAACACATGTAAAAGAGAGAGAGTGTATTCACAGAGCTTAGTATCATTCACTACTCTCTGAACTTCTGTTATACTTTGTAATGAATGTTGTAGCAACCACTTCAAGTTATATATAAAACATATATTCCTTGAATCTGTGTGTTCATTTATTGCATCGTATTTATTGCTTATCAAATTCGAAAAGTTGTATTCACCCCCCCCTCTACAACACATTTGGACCTAACACTATAATTGGAAGACTTATTTCAATTTCATCTCTGGGACTATAACTGGTTGTGTGTGTATGTGATTGGATATTATTGTGGGGTCCCAGCATGTGTTTATTTATTTGGACTCAAGTCAAGGCTTGTTTATGGAAATTAAGACCGTAACGACCAGGTCCCCGACCCCGGATCTGGGGCTGTTACATAAGTTGCTTATTTGTGGGGACATAAATCAGCTTCACAGTTCCCTTTTCAACATGCTCTCTAATGAAATGATGTCTGATATCCATGTGTTTTGTCCTGGAGTGTTGAACTGGATTGTCTGAGATGGCTATGGCACTAGTGTTATCAAAATAGATAGGGATGTTGGATAACTCTAGACCATAATCCAATAGCTGATTTTTCATCTAAAGAATTTGTGCACAGCAACTTCCAGCTGCAATATACTCAGCTTTTGCAGTTGATGTAGACACAGAATGTTGCTTCTTGCTAAACCATGACACTAGTCTACCACCAAGGAATTGACAGCTGCCTGTTGTGCTTTTTCTGTTAATCTTGCATCCAACATAGTCTGAATCTGAATATCCAATCAGATCAAATCCAGTATCCTTAGGATACCAAAGGCCTAAGTTTGGAGTGCCTTTCAGATACCTAAAAATTCTTTTGATGACAATTAGATGTGACTCTTTTGGATCAGCCTGAAACCTTGCACAGAGACATGTAGCAAACATTATGTTTGGTCTGCTAGCAGTTAGATATAGCAAATACCCAACCATACCTCTGTAAGTGCTAGAGTCCACTTTCTTTCCTTTAGGATCCAAATCCAGTTTGGTTGTAGTAGAGATAGGTGTCTTGGCAGGTGATGCATCTTCCAAATTGAACTTTTTGAGGAAATCCTTGACATATTTAGCTTGACTTATGAATATTCCATCATATTTTTGATGAAATTGTTGACCTAAGAAGAATGACAGTTCTCCCATCATGCTCATCTCATATTTGTTTCTCATGAGAGATGAAAACTTTTCACATAGCTTTTCTTTTGTAGAACCAAAGATTATGTCATCAACATATATCTATACCAAAATGATGTCCTTGCCATGATGCTTATAGAATAGTGTCTTATCTACTACACCTCTTGTAAATTGATTCTCTATTAGAAAGGTAGAGAGAGTTTTATACCAAGCTCTGGGGGCTTGATTCAATCCATAGAGTGTCTTTAACAGTTTGTAGACAAAGTCATACAACTCAGCATCCTCAAATCCAGGTGGCTGTTCAACATGCACTTCTTCCTCTAGCTCTCCGTTGAGAAAGGCACTTTTGACATCCATTTGGAACACCTTGAAGTTACAGTGTGCAGCATAGGCTAGAAATATTCTAATGGCTTCAAGTCTGGCAACAGGTGCAAATGTTTCATCATAATTTATCCCTTCCTGTTGACAGTAACCTTTATCTACTAGCCTTGCCTTATTTCTTGTCACATTTCCACTTTCATCCAATTTGTTTCTGAAAACCCACTTTGTGTCAACAACTGACTTCCCTTTTGGTCTAGGGACTAGCTTCCATACATTGTTTCTCTCAAATTGGTTAAGCTCTTCTTTCATAGCTATCACCCAATCAGAATCCAACAATGCTTCATCAATTGTCTTTGGCACGGTTTGAGATAGGAAAGAGGAAAACATGCTGTCAGCAGAAACATTTCTCCTTGTCCTTACACCAGTAGTGGGATCACCAATAATTAAATTATTGGTATGATCTTTGTTCCACTTGGTGGTCCTTGGCAAGCTTCAATCTTGATCTGCTTGATCAGTTCCTCCTTGAGAGATTGATTTTCTACCAGTGATATTTTCTCCTTCATGCTCTTCATTATCTCTAGAATCATTTTCATTCTGATGATTAGATGTTACTGTTTGAGATTGAGCTGGAGTTTGGTTAGCATCATTGGTGTTGACAGCATCTCTTTCAAATTCAATAGTCTGAGTACAAGTAGGTTCTTCAGCAACAATTTCTTCTCCTTCCAAGTAACCTTGATTTTCAAATCTAAGAGGCTACATTTGACCATCTTCTTGCAGTCCTGGAAACTTGGTCTCATCTAATGTGACATTCACACTTTCTTCAATGACTTTGTGATCTATGACATAGACTTTATAGGCAATCCTTTCTAATCCATATCCCATGAAAATGCCTTCATAAGCTTTAGCATCAAACTTTCCTTTCCTTTCATGGTTGTCAATCATCATGAAACACTTACTTCCAAATACATGAAAATATTTGACAGTAGGTTTCTTTCCTGTCAATAGATAGTAAGGAGTGTTCCCATGAGTCTTGTTGATTAAGGTTCTATTCTGTGAGTAACAAGCTGTGTTGATTGCTTCTGCCCAGAAGTATGTTGGTAGTTTTTCATCATTAAACATAGTTTTAGTAGCTTCAATGAGAGTCCTGTTATTTCTTTCTATAACTCCATTTTGTTGTGGTGTCCTGGTAGTGGAGAATTGTTGTACAATGCCTTCATCTTTGCAGAAGTTCCCAAGTGTGGCATTTCTGAACTCAGTACCATTGTCACTTCTTAGAATTTGAACTTTTGTATTTCGAGTTCTATCAAGAACCCTTATGTGATCAATGATTTCTTAAGCTACTTCATCATTAGATTCCAAGAATTTTACCCAAGTGTATCTTGAGTAGTCATCCACCATTACCAGGGCATATCTATTTTTGGCTAGAGATTGAACATTTACTGGACCAAAAAGATCCATGTGAATTAACTTGAGTGGCTCAGTTTTGGTGTTCAATTGCTTTGACTCGTACACAGATCTTTTCAATTTTCCCATTTGACAGTCCTCACACAGTCCTTCTTGACAGAATTTCTGTTGAGGTAGTCCTCTCACCAATTCCTTCTTCATCAGTATATTCATGGTCTTGAAATTGAGATGAGAGAGTTCCTTGTGCCAAAGCATGTTGTCACCAACTGTTGCCTTACTGTAGAAACAGTAAACCTTATCTTTCTTAGCAGAGTTTAGGTCTGCAATAAACAAGCTTCCTTTTCTGACTCCTTTCAAAGAAAGGCTTCCATTCTTCTTGTGATAGATGTTGCAAACCATCATATCAAAATCAACCTTGAATCCTCTGTCACTGAATTGGCTGACACTGAGTAGGTTGTGCTTCAATCCATCCACAAAAGCAATATCTTCAATGACAACATTTCCAATTTCCAGGCAACCATATCCCACAGTGTAACCTTGGCTGTTGTCTCCAAAAGTTATGATTGGGCTAGTTTTCTCAACATAATGTGATAGCAGGGCTTTATCACCTATCATGTGTCTGGAACATCCACTGTCGATGATCCACATGACCTGTTTCTTTTTCTTGCCCTGTAAAACAGATGATATTTAATTTGCATCTGGTACCCAATCCTTGTTGGGTCCTGCAGTTACAGTATCACATTTTATATCATCAAAATCCACACTTGAATCATTATTTAAGTCTACTTGTTTGACTTCTTTAGCTACCCACTCAGTTTTAGAATAAGACTTGGTCTTTTTCTTAGTGAACACTGCCTTTTTACCAATATTGGCAGGCTCAGAAGTCTCAACAGTTTGCATATAGGAGCATTTTTCAGTAGACAGAATAGGCAGATTAAAACATGTACTCATGGCAGTGATTTTGCATGGCATACAGTCAATGTTACTGCAAACATTCATTGTTCTTTTCATAATGGGAGTTCTATGTAAGTTTCCATTAACCTTGGTCACATTAACCTTGTTCTCAATAGGTTTCTTACAAACATGTGTTAAGTGTTGGGAGGAGCCACAATTATTGCAAAGCTTCCTAGGAGCATTCGTGACATGAGCATAACCATTTTTCTTATCAATTTCTAACTTGCCATTCCTATTCTTAGACTTGTAGGCATTTGTGTTGACAGTATGTTCTGAAGCTGCTATCGAGTTACCTTTGACAGTACCTTTCATACCTACTGTCTTGATAATAGATTTGGAAGTTGCTGTCTTAGGTACTCTCTTGACAGTATCTTTGAAAGTTTCTGTCTTATCCTCGTTGATAGCTTCTTTAGAACATTCTGTCTGATTGCTTGGTAAAGTTTCTGTCATGGGAATCTTGACAGTATCTTTCCCTTCAGTAGATGTGCTGTCAATACACTCATCTTCATCAAGAAGTTCTTATTTGATGAGCAAGAAATTCTCATCAAAATCAGCTTGAACAGTTTTGAAAATAGGTTTACAAACTCTCTTGAGAATATGAGGTTTGACAGCATCACCATCTGAACAATCATCAATCACAGCTGCCTTTCCAGGCCTCCTACCATAGTCAAAACCTATTCCAACTTTTTGGTTCTCAGTGTGATTCTCATGATATTCCTGAACTAACTTAGAAGAATTTCTAAAGGCATTAAGCTTAAATTCATTTTCAGTAATTTGATTTCTTAAGAATTCTTCTATCTCCTTAGCACAGACAACATAATTTTTTAGTCTTTCATTTTCTTGAGCTAGTGAATCTAATGGACCGGTCTTAAGCACAAACACTTCATTCTTAGATTTGAGTGTTTCATTCTGTTTAGTTAACCTAACAATTTCTTCATTTGCAGTAGATAAGCTAACATGGATATTAAACATCTCAGCACTCAATTCCTCAATAGTTTGCTTATACTCAGTTTTAGACATATCAAGTAAAATGAGAGATGGTACCTAATTTGAGGAGCTTGATGCCTCATCATCAGATCTAGCCATGAGAGCTAGATTCACAAACTCTTCTTCTTCCTCATCATCAGAATCATCCCCGCATTTTCCTTCAGCCACATAGGCTCTTCCTTGATTTCTTTTAAACTGACTTCCTGATCCTTTCTCCATTCTTTGATTCTGTTTTGGCCTTCTGCACTCTGTAGCAAAATGACCTAGCTCATTGCAGTTGTAACATCTGAACTTTGACCTATCCACCATCCCTGTCTTGTATCCTCCTCTTGTGGCACCACCAGCAGCCTTTGAAGAGTTTCCCTTGTTGAACTTAGATGTCTGACCCTATGGCTTATATGACTTATCTCTTCTGAACTTTATATTCTTGAACCTTTTAGCCATATATGCCATGGTTGGATTATCCATGCTTTCAATCTCTTCTAATGAGTAGAAGTCTTCATCTTCAACATCTTTGAGCTGTAGAACCACTGTCTCCTCATCATCCAACACCTCCTCAATCTTCAGAGATGGCACTTGTGTTGGTTGTGAACTTTGTGAAGATTCACTTGGCAGAGAGACATGTGGCTCATGAGCTACAAGGGCACTAAACATGTTTGCCGTCTTTCCTTTGGCTCCAATTTGAATAGCTCTCTTTTGAAAGAGTTCAAGTTCATATGACTTAAGCACACCATAAAGAGTCTCAAGAGAAACATCATTCAAGTTTTTCCCTTCTCTTATGGCAGTGATTTTGTGCTCAAGGTGCTCAGGAAGAGTGAGCAGAAACTTGACATTAATCTCCTTTTTGTCATAGAACTTTCCATGAATTTGTAGCTCAGCTATTAGCTTACTGAATCTTTCAAACATATGAGTGAGCTCTTCACCAGGCTTAGCCATAAAGGCTTCATATTGTGACACAAGAATTTGTCTTTGATTTTCTCTGACCTCTTCACTTCCTTCACACAACAACTTTATCTTGTTCCACATCTCTTTAGCAGATGAGCATCCCATAACATTTTCACACATGTCTTTGTCCAAGGTAAAAGAGTCAAGCAAGATGAGTTGTTAGTAGTCATCCAAGGCTACTTTTTCTTTCTCATAATCTGTGTATTCTGAGGGTCTCTTTGCAACCCAGTGAGCTGGAATTACTTCACCATTGACAGTAGCAGCAGCTACTTCTTTCTGAGGAATGAAGGGGCCATTCTCAAGGATTCCCAAGTACAGTGGATGTGCAGCTTTGATAAATAACAAGATCTTTTTTTTCCAAAAGTTGTAGTTCTCTTTATCAAATACTGGAATCTTGATACCACTTGATTTCTGTATACTCGTCATGATTTCAGATTAGTATATCAATTTGTTTGCTCTGATACCAGTTGTTGGTCCCGGAGTATTGCGGAAGGGGGGGGTTGAATGCAATACTGATAACTTCAAATCTTTATTTCAACAACAATAACAAATATTGTAAACTATTAGTACAAGAATTGCAAACGCAAGTGGTAACTCAAGATATTCTCACAAAATAAATGTTTTATTTATTTTGCAAAGTGTTGCTACAACCTTGAGAGAAAGTATTTTCTCAAGCTTCGGTTTCTTGAGTGATTACAGAAAAGAATGAGAAATGATTCTCTAAATAGACTAATTTGCTCTAACATCTCTATCACATGGGTTGTGGAGCTGCTGTCATTTTCAAGTGGCAGCTCCTTACAATTTGCACACCCATGTGCCTTTCCTAAATTGCTATACAAACAGAGTTATCATTATATGTAACGCAACCTAGATTCTTTCTAATTCAAGATAATACAATTCTATTAGATGTAGATTTTTCATACTCTTGAATTGACGAGCTTTGTCTTGTGATCTCTCAAGCTTCTGTCGTAGTCTTGCAGGTCTGCTACAACCTTTGACAAGTTGCAGCAAATCTGTTTCTTGAACATCTAAACTGTCATGGGTTTGACTGAGATAAATCCCCAATTCAAATAAATCAGTGAGACAGTAACTTTAACCGCCAAGTCTGCTGTCAAAAGAATGTTCCTTGGTTGACAGTATGAATCCCTGCCAATGTTGCTGTCAGGAATCCCAGACTTGCTGTCAAACTGTGAGAATGTTGTTGTCTCATGCTTCCGCCAATGTTGCTGTCAGATGGAGTCTGTTGTCATGACTTGCAACATGCTGTCTTCTTATAACCTCATTGTCAATGATGTGACAGTAACATTTATTCTTGCTGTCGAGCTGATGCATTACTTGAGGCTTGAACATTTGAATGAACTTCTTTCAAGTTACATACTTATTAAATTTATAGCAATTATTCTGGTCACAAGAACACTCTGGCTGTGACAGTATGTTCTACTTAGATAAACTAAGTATAGAAATATCTAGTTAAGTTGTCTCTACACTATCACCCATAAATCCCAACACGTGACGAACGTATTTTTACTTCCGATGGAGATGTGTAAAGAGATGGAGCGGTTGATGTGCAAATACTGGCGGATTTCCAGCTCAAAGAATAGTCGTGGAATACATTGAAAGTGCTAGAATAAGTTGATGATTCATAAAACTAAGGGTGGGATGTGCCTTTCTAGGAAAACAAGGCTGGAGACTACAATGTCAACCAGAGACGATGGTAGATCGTATTTTTAAGGCGCGATATTATGGGTCTGGGGACTTTTTGAATGCTGAACTTGGGCATAATCCTAGTTTTTTTTAGGAGTGTATTTGAAGCAAAAGAAGCGGTTAAACGGGGAGCTAGAAGAAGAGTAGGAATTGGGGAGGAAATAAATATTATGGACGAGCCATGGCTGCCTTGTGATGAGAACCCTATGGTGACATCTAATCACCCCGTGCTAGTTGGTAAGAAGGTGTCAGCGTTGATGAAAACTGGAAGATTAACCTGGGATATAGACTTGGTGTGTGATCTATTCAACAAATGGGATGCTGATTTAATCCTAAGCATTACCCTTAATTCAAGTCGTAATAGTGATGTGTGGTTTTGGTCCTTTAAAAAATCATGTTGTTTTTCAGTTAAGAGCGCATATGGGCATCTATAAATTAGTAAGGAGGATGGGGCAAACATAACGGCATTTGAGTTTTGGAAAATAATGTGGAAAGTTTGTGTGCCGCCTAAAGTTAAGATATGATGTGGCGAGATGCTTCTAACTACCTGCCGATAAAGACTAAACTGCGTGGTAGACTTGTTAATATTGATGTAATCTATCCTCTTTGCCAAACTCATAGGGAAACCATTATGCACTGTTTGGTGGAGTGCTTTTTTGCTCATGCCTGTTGGAGCAAGGTGCAGGAGGGGATAAACACTCATATGAAGGGGTCATTTGCGTCTTGTTTAAGTGACAGGTTAAAGGAGGTCGAGGGAGAGAAGAGAAAGATGGTGGCTATGACATGCTGGGCAATTTGGAAAATTAGGAATGAGTTGGGCCAACAACATGTTGGTGCAGTGGTTGAGTCACTGGCCTCCTTTGAAGGAGGTCAGGGGTTCGACTCCTGCGTGTGCGTGAGTTTCTTAGTTTGTATTAGGTTTCCTTTCTGTATTTGTATTTCTGTATTTGTAATGGCCGGGGTCCTTCGGAAACAGCCTCCCTATTGTATAGGGGCATGGTCTGCGTACAGCTACCCTCCTCAGACACCACTTTGAGTGGTATTATAACTGAGTAAGCTAAGTTTTTTTAGGAATGAGTTGGTTTGGAATAATAAAGGTGCAAATGTGGATGATGTGGTATCTTTAGCACGATCAGTACTCACCAGCTGGGAACGAGCTCAGGGTAGGAATGTTATCCCAACCACAACGTTCTTAATAAAGGATGATGGGGGTGTTAGGTGGGTCAAACCAGTGGGAGAGGTGGTAAAAATTAATGTAGATGCTGCTATCTTTTCTAAGGCAGGTACATATAGCTATGCATGTGTGGCTCGAGATAGAATGGGGGTTATGCCAGAGGCCATCTCGATTTATCGTGTGGGGGTTGTGAATCCAGAAATGGCAGAGGCTTTGGGTGTAAGAAAAGCTTTAAGTTGGCTCAAGAGGAAGGCATGGCACAAAACTATAGTAGAAACTGATATCCTTATTGTGATTCAATCGATTCGGAGTGCGCTCCCCATGTTGTCATATTTTGGTAGTGTGATTAATGATTGTAAGGATATCCTACAAGATCTTCCTGACGTGTCTTTCATTTTTATTAGGCGGTCTTCTAATAGAGTTGTTCATTTCCTTGCAAGAGCATCCTAGTACGTTGCTGATCGTATTGTTAGGATCGATAATATATCTCCTGAATTATCATGCAGGATTGCCAGTAATATAAGTTCCTTTTTGGTTTCAAAAAAAAAGTATGTTTTTCCAAAATAAATTAAAATTTTGTGCCTAACAATAAATTAAAATCAAATATATACAAGTTTTTTGGTGCATTTTGTGTCTTTAATTATTTTTAGTACTTCTTTGAAAAGAAATTGTGCCCCTAATTTTCAATTTTTTGTATGCCTTTATATATATTTTTTAAGTTTTTGTTTTTTTTTAAAAAATTCGTACTTGCATTAATTAAATTTCCTCTAGGGCAAGGTTACACAAAATGAAATTAGGGGTAGTATAATACCATTCGTTAGGACATGACATAGAATAACCAACATGTGCTAATGTATGGGCTACACTATTCGCAGATCGGTGTACAATTAACGCTTCGACAAAGTGTTTAAGCAACTCCTTACAATCCTCCACAAGCATATCAAAAATCGATCTTCCTTGGCTCACTCGAAACGCATCAACTAGAAGCTTGGCATCCGATTAAAAAATACACTTATTTGTTCTCCACGTTTTTACCCTTGACAATGCCTTCTTTAAGCTCAAAGCTTCAGCCTCCCTCACATATGAGCGACCTCGGACTATGTTCATTCTAGCTCAAAGAAATCCTCCACTATCATCTCGCACCACACAACCCACTCCCACATGCTCACCTCCTTGTCTGGATGCTACATCTATATTAACTTTAATCCACCCAACTGGAGGTTTACACCACTGTCTTCGGTTTATCTGTTCACTAACTCGATGTTGGCCATCGCCCTCTCGAGCTCTATTCCAGTCTGTGAGCATGTTCAACGCCATTGATTTAATACCAAATGCCAATGTATTAATCTTCTCCCAAATCCATTTATTCCTCGTACGCCATAGACTCCATCATAACAGGCCAATCATCCTGCAATTTTCTTTATTAACCAAGTTAAAAGCTCGCTTTAAAACATTTATAACTTTATCATTATCATATGTCAACACAATGTCCTGCAACCCCACTGTCGCCAAAACTTCTTTGCAAAACTACATTCAAATAACACATGAACAACAGTCTCTGTATGTCTTTGGCACCAAGAACACATTGCTTCTATATTGACCTGTTTATAACGTAATACGACTGTTGTAGGCAACACTTCTCGAGACATATGCCACAACAGATTTGTAACATTACCTGGAAGCTGCATTCCGCATAGCTTCTTCCAAAACACTTTATCAACATAATCTGATTCACCCTGTAAATGTCTATAACCACTTCTCACCGAGAACTCACCCTTATCCTCCAATGAGTGTACTTTACTTCGAATAGGAATTGGGATTTGTTGTATAAGTTTCCTGTCACGCTCATTGCACAGGTCTTGTAATATTTCCTCATCCTATCCTCTTTTACTATCATCCATGAAGCTCTGTACTATACTTGTTCCAGCTCCTCATGCATCATTGTAGTGAGGTACCCGTTTTGCAAAGATGGCAACCACGGTACTTCCCATACACTTGTATCTTCTCTATTTCCAATTCGTTTACGACACCCTTATTTCATAATTTCTTGAGTCTCAAGTATGCTACGCCATATGTAACTCGGATTATTTTCCAACGTGGCATTCAAAAAATTAACATTAGGATAATACCTGGCTTGTATCAGCTTAGTCACCAACAGATTATTACTATTTTTAAACACCAAGCTTGCTTAGCCAACATTGCCACATTGGACTCCCTCAACTTTTTAAAACCCAAACCTCCCTCTTCTTTGACCGTACACAGTCTCTCCCATGTCATCCAGTTAATTCCACTATTTACACCCCCATTCCCCCACCAGAAAGTGTTCATTTTCCTCACAATTTTCTCACAAACTTCATTTGGGATAAACATCAGATTCATCTAGAAATTTAGAATGGATTGAGTAGCTGTTTTAAGCAACGTAATCTTTCCAGCCTTTGATAATGAATGATTGTTCCATCCCTGCAGCATCTATTCTATTCGTTCAAGTAAGAAACCAAACTCTGACACATTATTTCGACCTATATGCATTGGAATACCCAAATATCGACCTGGTGCATTAGCTTCCCTTACACCCAACTGATTGCAAACTTCCCTTCAGTTTTCTTCAATCGTATTTGGAGAAAAAGTAACCAACGACTTATTAAAATTTACCACCTAGCCAGAGATGTTTCATAATGATTAAATATTCTCTTCATCACCTTTGCTTCAGTTGCTATTGCTTTAAAGAAAAAGTAGCAATCATCAGCAAATAGTAGATGTGATATGGTAGGTGCCCCTCTCGCCATAATACAACCGTGTAAAAGGCCAGCTTCCTCATTTCTTCGAATTATGGCACTTAACCCCTCAACACACATTATATAAATATATGGTGGTATGGGATTTCCCTGACGTAAACCATATTAAGGAACCACATTACCAAATACTTCACCATTGTGAGCACGAAACTGAACGAATGAAATTCATCACTCTATCAATCCAAACTTCATAAAACCCAAACCTTTGCATCATATTTTGAACAAATCCCCACTTTAACCGATCATATACCCTGGATAAATCTATCTTAAAACCTACCACCCTATTATTTCATTGCGTACGTGTCTCATATAATGGTTGACCTCATAAGCAACCAGTGCATTGTTAGTTAACAATCTCCCCTAAATAAATGCACTCTGCTTATCTGAGATGATCGACTTTAAGCTCGACTTAAGTCTGTTAGTCATGAATTTATATAATATACACATCAACATGTTACATAACGATATTGGTCTAAGATCTGCCATTGACTGAACCTTTGCCTTAAGTATCAAATAGACTAAAGCTTGATTAAGTCCAACTGGAAGCACACCAGTGCTCGTATATTCCTGACAAAATCGAGTCACATCTAATCCCACCACTTTCCAGAAAGACAGAAAAAAATAGGGTATAATCCATCCGGTGACTTGTCCGAATACATCAAGAACATAGCTTCTTTTACTTCATCTGTTATAACTTCTTTGAGGAGTTCCACATTATCATCCTCAGATACTTGCTGCACAATATCTCTATCAGATAATCTCTCATATAAGGACGCCATTTTAAACAATTATGCAAAGTAATCTTCAATCACTCCCGCACCTCCTTTGTTGTTTCCCTTCACTCGCTATTATTATCTTAATTCCCCGAAACATATTATTCTTTATCCTTGTCGATTCATACTTATGAAAGAATCGAGTGTTTCGATCCACGTAACCAGAATTTCTTAGCTCTCTGTTTCCAATAAATTTCCCGCTTCTCTAATAAATTCAAATACTTCCACCTCACCTCATTATACATTTGTATGTCCTGAACATCCCTTCGTGAATGAAGCTTTCGTAATTTTGCTCTATACTATAAACTTTGTTGTTTGTACTCATTACCGATCCCCACTCCACACTCCTACAGTTTAACACCACAAAACCAGACTTTTTCCACTATACCTAAGCCGTTCGCTTCTTTCCATCCGTTCTTAACCACGTTTACACATTCCTTCTCCCTAAGCCATGTATTATCAAACCAGAATCTCTTTTTTTTTTTGTTTATACACTTGTTTATTAATCTGTAAAAAATGGGAGATGATCAGACGTAGCCACTTCAACCACTTTCACCTCTGCTAACAAAAATAATTAACACCACTCCTGATTAGCAAGTACCATGTCTAGTTGTTCTTTAATCCAATTATGCTTCCCCTTCAATTTCTCCCATGTGAATTTTCCCCCTATAAAACCCAAGTCTCTCAACCCACAATCGTTCACTACCCATGTAAACCCTTGTAACAAGTTGATATGATGCTCTCTACCCCCACTCTTCTCATCTGTAAACATTAGATCATTAAAATTCCCTATTATGCACTACGAAAAATTTAATTTCATAGATAAGCTTCGTAATATATCCCATGATTCGCATCTTCTTCCTTTTTCCGGATAACCATAGAACCCTGTATACCTCCACCTCCCCACCTACTCGTTTTCCACCTCAAAATCAATGTAAATAGTTTCCATTTTCTCTTATTTTGCATCCTCCATAATTCCTCCATAGTAAAGCTAATCCCCCACTATGTCCCTGAGCTTCAATAACACAACAATCTATAAAATTCAACAACTTACATATTTCAACTACTTTATTCTTCTTAGCTAAAATTTCTGATAAAAAGATAATATTAGGTTTTAACTGCTGGCTAATTTCTTTAATAAAATGAATTGTACGTGGTTTACCCATCCCATG
The DNA here is from genome assembly GCA_036435485.1 of Saposhnikovia divaricata. Classification (NCBI taxonomy): domain Eukaryota; kingdom Viridiplantae; phylum Streptophyta; class Magnoliopsida; order Apiales; family Apiaceae; genus Saposhnikovia; species Saposhnikovia divaricata. Next base: position 55,997,126 of record CM071598.1, read on the forward strand.
ATAATTCCACGCTGACAGACTTATTGGGCTAGGCGGGCCTGTAAAATAGGTCCCGCCTCTATCAAGTTTTGGCCCAAGGTTTTTTATGTTATCAGACAAATCTTCCAGCCTAGGAAGCACGAACACGTCACTTGCCTGACGAACTACGCACTAGACTCGCCGGGGACACAGCAGTGCGGCAGTTCATGTGGTAGTGCGGATTGGGTGTGCCAAGTGGCGTGTCCACGTATTTTGTCAACTGGGTGCGCGAAGACACGGGAAGAGGGACATGGGAAGGGCAGATTCTGTAAATATAACATCTCCAAAATACACACGTAAAAGATGGATAAACGTGCGACATATAGTTACATACGTAATACATATCTAATAAACCTAGATAATATCTATAAACCCAGATACTTATCATCTCTTGAAAAGAACATCTGAGCGACTGGATCAATCAGTTTCCACCAAGTGTCGTCATTTCGGTGACTTTCTTTTTACGGTGACGACTTTGTTTCACGGCAACGCTCTCAAAAGTAAGTCATACATCTCTTTTCTAGTTTCTTCAGTATGTGTGTTTGAGGATGATGTGGTGATGTGTGTGTATAGGTTGTATTGCAGAATAATATATGAGCTTTTTATATAGTGATTTGATTATAGTTGGAAAAATAGTAGTACAGTAGTAGTACTTTTTTGAAGAGTTAGTGTGTGAATAAATAAAAGTGACACATATGGTCTTCTTATATTATATATCTATTATATTAGTATATGTGTGTGATTGTCCAGTTTCTATGTCCACTTTCTAGTCTCAATTAATATTTTATATTTGTTTGGTGTGTGAGCATGTGCTTTTGTATGCCACTATCATGTAGTAATCCATGTGCTTTCTAAGCTACACTGCACACTAGCTGTAACGCCCCTAAATCCAGGGTCAGGATTTGGTGCCACAACCAATACAATTAAGTCTTACTTAATTTTACAGACGACCCCTCAACAAGGATCGATATCAGGTTATAGTATGAAACAAGAATCTAAATCACAACAACAATTATAATTACCATACCTTCTTATACGAAGAACGGTCCATACTGACTCTGAAATCTATTCTTTAGAAAACACCTTGATAAGTTGATTTTATATCTACTTGGAACATTCTAATTCGGCTTAAATTGATTGCTTTGGCCTCAAGTTTGTGGTAGTTTTGATGTGTTTTGCTTAATTGTGCAGGGTTGAAGAAATGTCGATTAAAGGTGTAGTTTCCGTCGTTATTTGGAGTTGATTTATGATATGGAATGAAGAATGAAGGCTAAGGTCAACTACCAAGAAGTATACAAGTCATTAAGGATGAAAGACGGAAGCTCATGCAAAAGGAACGGAAGAAAAAGCTTCAAAATCGAAGAAAAATCAATTTTCGCAGATCGGGACCAAGCCGGGAGCCCCAATTGGCGCCCCAGCCTTGTTTTATGCAGTTTGGACCGGCGCTCCTGGCGCCAATGGCGCTACTGGCGCTGCGGCGTGCGGGTGAAAAATCAGCCAGAATTTCTGATTTTGTTTTGGCCATATCTTGAGTTCTAGAAGTCCGTTTTGGACGATCTTACAGTCCACGCGAAGCTAACGAGATTCTCTATCATTCTAAGGTGGTCCAGAGTCCAGAATTATTGAAGAGAATTTTCCTTCAAAACAGAATCAACAGAAATTTCCAGAATTCAATTCTAAACAGGAAATTGCCAGAATTCCTACTTCTAATAAGTATGGTAATTGCTCTGGGCGGCTAGAACATTCCAGAATCAGATCTACACATTGAATTTGCGATTCTATTCTCATTCAAGAACGGAAATTGCTATACTTCTATTCCAACTCTAATATGGTAATTGCTTGATGGAGAGGCAACTTGGGGCTATAAATACACATATTGGGGGACAGAAAAAACACACCATTACATATCAATTACTTAGTTTTATTTGTATCTTTTCAAACTTTGTTTTTTCATGGTTTCATCAGATCCCATGATGACGAGAGGTTCGATTATGAACTAATCGTTGTCATGGGATTCTAACGGATTTATTTATGGAGCTTTAGTATCTTGATTGCTTTAAAGATCTGTGTGTGATGTATATCTGATATCCTTGTATGGATGTGCTTAATTGATAGATGCGTCGCGAACATCTAATTTGTTAATCTCTTGTGAAGTGAAAGTGGATCTTGAGATTTAGAACTTGTCATGCTAGCATAGGTTCATGATTGTTTATCCACATGATTTGTAGTATGAGATGAAAATACTTATATTGCCCTGTGTGATCTTTATGGATAACTTGTTCTTCAACCGTTATGTTTTCAAATTCTATAGACATATAGGGTCTAAGCATAATTGGTGTCTATTCATCTTCTATCTCTTTTGTGGATGTATGTTTAGTTTGGTATACGTATGTTGACAGGTAGCGTGTACTTGTTTCGTGTTATCCGATCAAATATCATAACCATTGCATATAGTGATTAAAGGCGTCAGATCTAAGCGAAGTATTTAATGAAGTTAAGATCCCATGTTACTCTTGTAGACGTAATTCAATTTCAATTCTTGTTAGTTAGTTAATTCTTAGTTGTTAATATACTTTTTAGTTAATTTAGTTAATTAAACCCAATTTGTTATTTGTCTTAGCAGTGAGTAATAACCATACATTGTTGCATAGGTACAATAACTGAATTAAAACCATATCCAGATCTCTGTGGGAACGAACTCAACTTTATTCTATATTACTTGTGACCGCGTACGCTTGCGTGTTTTAGTGTAAACAAGTTTTTGGCACCGCTGCCGGGGATCATCGATGTTTTATTTTTGGTTTATGTGCTTGTCAATAGTGGTCGTTAGAGTTCACTGACTCGGATTTGTTTTTCTTACCTATTTTGTAGTTTGGTGAATTTCAGGTACTTGAGTGTTTGAAGATGACATGCGAGGAGTTGCTATGGTGGGCATATTCAAGGACATCCATGCCTCAGCAATGTGAGCGGTGTTTGGGCATTCATGATCCCTCACAATATTGTTACTACGAAGAAGTTGATCCATATGTCACTTATGAGGAACAACCATATTTTCAATACCATCCTCAACAGTACCAGCAAGATGTTCCAGATATGTCATATTTCTTTGGAAGTGAAGAGTTTCAACATCAGCAACTTACTCCTACTTTTCAGTCAGATGAGGTTGTTACTATGGAGGAGCTTAGGATGCTTGTAAAGAGTAATGAGGAGTCTATCAATTCTTTGGAGATACTAGTTGCTCAAGCTGTGAGATCATTGGAACAAGAGACTCTGGAAGAGATTAGGATGCGTGTAAAGAGTAACGAGGCGTCTATCAAATCTTTGGAAACAATAGTTGCTCAAGTTAAGAGTGCCTTGGAACAAGAGAATCCGCAATTCATACCAGAGGCAATTCCAGAAAATAACGGTGACTTGGAGCAAGGTACTGCATGCTTAATTGAAGAAGACAAATTCCAAGGTGAGGTGAGCGTTCACAAGTCATGTGAGGAATTTGATCATGCTGGTGAGGTGGATGCTTTGGAAAGGGCACTATTTGGGACAGACACTGATGAGCTGCACAAATTTCAAGAATTGGTATGTGCGTACCAAGAGGCTGATGACCATGGGACAGATGCAGGTCTTCTACTTGTCTTAAAGTGTGAAGATGGAGGTAGCGCATTAGAGCCAATGGAGGAAGTTCTTTTTGAGGAACCAAAGGCTTCAGCAACTTACATTTACCCTCCTCCATTATATTCAAGCAAAGCCCGCGAATGTGTGTTGTTCAACAAATTGACAGATTTTGGGTCAACAGATGAAGGCATTGGAATAGGACATAGTTGTTATACGAATAGCCCAAGCGAGGAGAAGGGGCAGAAAGTGTGCCGCCGTGATGACGATGAAGTTTCACGAAGAGAGGACCAGGCAAACTATTATCATCCTTAATGGAGGTTTGGAAGTAACGTCAAGCTATTGACGTTAAAGAAGCGCTTCTTGGGAGGCAACCCAAGCATTGTTGTATACTGGTATGTTTTCTACTTTCCCTCATATTTACGTCCATTCAATGAGGACATTGAATATTTTAAGTTTGGGGGTGGTTTGAGGGATAAGTAGTGTATATATATGTGATTGTTAGTCATTGTGTTCATGTAGGATTTCATGCTTTGCATATTAGTATTAGTAAATTATGCATTTATGTTCGTGATATCTACGTTTGTTTCATATAGGACATTCTGTTTTTATATATCATGTGAGTTCATAATAGTTTGCATTTGCACCCATGCTTGATAGGAATTTTGTGTTGTTGACGCTTTTTGATTGAGAAGTGATATGCTTTGTTCTTGTGCACACACATACACTAGTAAGTTGAAGCTAGTAGACTTATTGAATGTTGTAAGTAATTAGAAGGACATGAATATGTGCAAGTTGATTTAGTTTGCATGCTTTGAATACAAGTAGGTGCGTTAGAGAGATTTTTGCTTGGGATTGAGTATGTTTTTCCTACCAAGTGAGCTTTTGAGCCATATTGTATTTGTTGTAATTTATTCGTTTGCTTGAGTGTCCACGGATTGTTTGCATTACTAGCAGTTGTTTGAGATCTTTCTTGAAACGCATGACATTAATTGACGATTAAAATGATAAAGGCATTTAGGATTAACCGCATATTTTCCCATATTACCACACCATGTTTACATGATCAATTAGTTAACCCGTTGAGCTTAATCCTATTTTTTCGGTGACATACCACATTACTTGCCTAGACCTTTTTCTTGTATTGGCCTTACATTAATTTGAACCCACATTGTCAAAGGCTAGAAGGGTGCTTAATGGAGTAATAAGGTGTGCAAGGAGGGGTTTATTATTGGTCATAATTTTGGGGGAAATATTGAAATTTGGGTTTGGTTGTTGCTTGATAGTCGGCATGTGTAATAAAATCGTGGGATCATTGTTATTGTCTATATTATTGTTGCTTTAGCTCTCGGAAAAAAAAAAAGAAAAAGAAAAAAACAGAAAAAAAAAAAAAAAAAAGAGAAAAAAAAATTATATTATGAGAGCATGTTTGTGTTTATTGTGATCCCACTTTAGTCGACTATTCGAGTGTTTTTGTTGCATAAAATTATGGGGGGGGGGAAATAGGTGATTGTGTATGATTATTAAGTTCCTACTAGCTTTTGACACTTCACCTGTTTTGGCTTATCTGACATACCTTGTCCCTAGCCCCGTTACAACCCAAATAAAGACCTTTTGATTATCGTCATTGATGTATGTTGTGTTAAGAGTTAGATTAATACCAAATGTCAAGCATGCTTATGATTTTGTTGGAATTGAGTGATACACTTACCCTTGTTCTTTAGTGAATATTCTTTTGTGAGTGGATTGTGAGTATTTGCTTGTTTTTGCGTATGAGATCCCGAGTTTTGTCTCAAAGATGTACTCTTGTAGGCTTAGCATGGTTACTAACTTATTCTTACACTTGACATGGACTTGTGAGAACTTATGCATGTTCATTGAGTAGATTATGTGAATACTTGCACTTTCGACACCAAGACATCACATATTTACTTTGATTCTTAAGTTGATATGGCATGAGAGGATTTGAAGGTATGGTAGGATATTAGTACTAGATTAATTGCATTTTCATATTAGTTGCATTCATGCATTGCAATGGATTTTGTGGGTACATTCGCTATAGGCCCTCACGAGACCTTACTCGTCCACTAGGGCTGCCTAGGGGTTTAAAGGGCTTGTTGCATATGCCAAATGCAACCGTGATCACCTACGGAAGTGGTACTAGTTAGTTAGTTAGTTGTAATTGTATATGCTTGAGGACAAGCATCGGTTTAAGTTTGGGGGTGTGATAAGTTGATTTTATATCTACTTGGAACATTCTAATTCGGCTTAAATTGATTGCTTTGGCCTCAAGTTTGTGGTAGTTTTGATGTGTTTTGCTTAATTGTGCAGGGTTGAAGAAATGTCGATTATTGGTGTAGTTTCCGTCGTTATTTGGAGTTGATTTATGATATGGAATGAAGAATGGAGGCTAAGGTCAACTACCAAGAAGTATACAAGTCATTAAGGATGAAAGACGGAAGCTCATGCAAAAGGAACGGAAGAAAAAGCTTAAAAATCGAAGAAAAATCAATTTTCGCAGATCGGGACCAAGCCGGGAGCCCCAATTGGCGCCCCATCCTTGTTTTATGCAGTTTGGACCGGCGCTCCTGGCGCCAATGGCGCTACTGGCGCTGCGGCGTGCGGGTGAAAAATCAGCCAGAATTTCTGATTTTGTTTTGGCCATATCTTGAGTTCTAGAAGTCCGTTTTGGACGATCTTACAGTCCACGCGAAGCTAACGAGATTCTCTATCATTCTAAGGTGGTCCAGAGTCTAGAATTATTGAAGAGAATTTTCCTTCAAAACAGAATCAACAGAAATTGCCAGAATTCAATTCTAAACAGGAAATTGCCAGAATTCCTACTTCTAATAAGTATGGTAATTGCTCTGGGCGGCTAGAACTAATTGATCATGTAAACATGGTGTGGTAATATGGGAAAATATGCGGTTAATCCTAAATGCCTTTATCATTTTAATCGTCAATTAATGTCATGCGTTTCAAGAAAGATCTCAAACAACTGCTAGTAATGCAAACAATCCGTGGACACTCAAGCAAACGAATAAATTACAGCAAATACAATATGGCTCAAAAGCTCACTTGGTAGGAAAAACATACTCAATCCCAAGCAAAAATCTCTCTAACGCACCTACTTGTATTCAAAGCATGCAAACTAAATCAACTTGCACATATTCATGTCCTTCTAATTACTTACAACATTCAATAAGTCTACTAGCTTCAACTTACTAGTGTATGTGTGTGCACAAGAACAAAGCATATCACTTCTCAATCAAAAAGCGTCAACAACACAAAATTCCTATCAAGCATGGGTGCAAATGCAAACTATTATGAACTCACATGATATATAAAAACAGAATGTCCTATATGAAACAAACGTAGATATCACGAACATAAATGCATAATTTACTAATACTAATATGCAAAGCATGAAATCCTACATGAACACAATGACTAACAATCACATATATATACACTACTTATCCCTCAAACCACACCTCATCGCTCTCAATCGAATTGTCATTCATAGGTAGTCAATCCATAACTATAACTGAAAGAGGAGGGAATAATAAAGCAAGAGTGAGCCAACAACGCTCAGCAAGTTTATAATATAGTGAAACAACAAAATCTCGATAATTCATTGATAAACAATATCAATGATCAATTTAACTGATAACCAGATAGCAATAGATATGCTGGAAACAATAAAAGCAATACTGGCATTAGATAATGTCAGGGCATCAACCGATAAACAGGATAGCAATAGTTATCTCAAAATTTTTTTTGTAAAGCAATTAACATTTCAAGCGGTAAAACAATTTCATTTCACAGTAAAGTAAAAGTAATCATCACTTTAAGAAAATTGATTGGAGGTTTTTATTTAACAACAGACAATATGGATAATCAGCCCATAAAGTCCCCATACCGGACATAAAACCCCTTTGGACATTAATTCCTCTCATTAGGATAGCGTGGGTTCCCAAGAGGCAACACATTGGCCAGAACTACACTACTACATACACAAACCGACGGAACTGTTTGCACTAAATCACGCAAGCGCACGTGTTCACAAGTAATATAGAATGAAGTAGAGTTCGTTCCCACAGAGATTGTATAATTTAGTTCTTGTACCTAAGCATCAATGTATGATTATCGTTCAATGCTAAGACAATGGACAAATTGGGTTTTGATTATCTAAAAATTAACTAATAAGAATTAATTAACAACTAAATTAATTACTAAGTGATTTCAAATTACTTATGATATGGAAAACATGGGATCCTAACTTCAATACAAACTTCCTTTAGAGATCATGCCCTTTTATCAACACATGTGGTGGTTACGATAACTAATCGGACAACACGAAATAAGTATACGCTAACTTTCAGTACACGCACACCAATCTACACAATATCCACAAAAGATAGAAATCATGCAGGCACCAATTATGCTTAGACCCTATATGTCTATAGAATTTGAAAACATAATGGTTGAAGATCAAGTATCCATAAGATTACATAAGGTAGTATGAGACGGTTAGAAACACACCACAAACATGAATAACATTCATGGACTTATGCTAGCATGGCAAGTTCTAAATCAAAAGATTCACTGTCGCTTCACTTAAGATTAACAAGATAGATGTTAGCTACGCATCTATATGAATTAAATACAACCATGCAAGGATATCGTAAATTCACCACACATATATCAAGTTAGGCAATCAACATCTAAATTCCATAAGTAAATCCGCTAGGACCCCATGACGGCGATTAGTTCATAATCGAACCGTTCGTCATCATGGGGTTTGATGAAAACATGATAAAGATGAAGAGAATAATAATGAATAAACCAATGTTAACAAAGTTATGGAACAAAGTCGAATAATGATCAAGCATCCAAAAGATACGCCTAGTAAAAATACAAGAAAACTATGTCTAGATCTTCTTGTTGTCACGATCCTCGCCTTGGCTTCTCAATCTCGTGCTAGAAAGTGTGTATGTATTGTGAAGTAATCTGATCTCTGGTGTTGGTGTGTGTAAATCTGACCCCCAAGCATGTGTATTTATAGCTCAATATTGCCTCTTCTCCAAACAATTGCCGTTCCTGAGTAGGAATTGAATTTGACAAATTCCATCTTTAAATATGATATAGATTGCAACTTCCCTTGTCAAATAAAGCTTCTGGACTATTCCCACCGTCCAAAAATATTTCCATGTCGAATAGGAGAAGAAAACGGCAACATTCCTCTTTGAAATCAGATTTGGAACAGTTTCTGGCGGTTCAGTATTCTCCTTAGCGCGGTCGCGCTGTGCTGCAAAGTTATTGTGGCGCGGTCGCGCTCTTCCAACTCTGCCAATTCCTTTTCGCGCGGTCGCGCTCCCTCACAGTATAAAACTAGCGCGGTCGCGCTATACAAATTCTGTTTCTGCAGAATTTCTGTTTAAAGCCTATTTCTCCACGTGCCGTTTTACACCACAATCACTTCTGTTCCAAGAGTTACAAAACACCATAAATACCTGCAAAAACTCCACAAAACATGTTAAACCACACAAATACTCGAGAATTAAGCGATCAATTCAAGCCAAAATAGAATGGTCTAAATGGATAAAAATCCACTTATCACACCCCCAAACTTGAACCGATGCTTGTCCTCAAGCATAAACAGATACAAATATATACAACTAATTAGTACCACTTCCGTAGGTGATCACAGATGCATTTAGCATATGCAACAAGCCCTTTAAACCCCTAGGCAGCCCCAGTGGACGAGTAAGGTCTCGTGAGGGCCTATAGCGAATGTACCCACAAAATCCAACTGACACAAACGACACAAACAATCCAATGCATGAATGCAACTAAATATGAATGCAAAGGATCCCCTCAAACTAACCAACACCACTTAGCAAGCAAATATCTCAATGAATGCAATCAATCCAAACAGAGCTCGACTAAATTCCGGTATACTAACAATACATGATCAGAACGTGCGTGTGTGCAATGCTCGACAGATATACTCCCAAACCGGATCAAAATCATACATATTCTTTTCCAAGACAATCACAGGTTTATAAATAGAATGAACGTTAAACTCAAGATCACTTCAGATACACCTCCATACTCCTCTAAAGTAGACAGAAATTCATGCTTTATTATGACTCAAACACAGTATGTACACAACACACATGCTTATTTGATCGTGCAATGGATGAGACCCCTAAAGGTTTATACAATAATACTCATGTAGCGAGCGTTGGGATAGTGGATCCCAGACTATAAAAAGCCTTAGGTCACTAGGCACAAAGTCCCCAAGAACTTAATGGCTCGAGTATTAAAGAGCTCACCCTGATCAATTCTGCATACTCACACTCTCACAACATTTTTTTCCTTTTTTTTTTCTTTTTTTTTTCTTTTTCTTTTTTTTTTTCACATGGAATCTGGAATGAGAATTCTCAATTCCAACCCTAGACTACTCATAAACATGAGCCGGCTACTAGCCATTTGACGCCTAGCCAACAAATACAAACACAAACATATTAGCATGAAATTTCTGTTTTCCCCCAAACTTGCATTTTGGTGTTCCTTAATCATCAAGAGAATAAAGCAAATTCTATCGATAAACAAGTGATTAAATCCTAAATCCAAACAAGCATGACGCAACCTAGTCCAAGAGCAACGACGAGACTGTGTAAAAATTTTATTCATGAAACATGCATGTCAATTTCAACAAAATTTAAAATCAGCCCTCTGTTCATCCTTTTCACACCCACATCAACATCTACCTACCTTATGGCATCAGCTTATTCTAAGGGATCATGAAAAATGCATGTAATGCAACTATATGAACTCACATACACAACTCGACACACATGCAAACAGAATGCTCTATATGACCGGTATCATGCATGAAACTAAACTACACATACAAATATGATGCAATATGAATTCCTACATGCCACAAATATATCACAACAACTACTAATTCCCAAATCCACCCCCAAACTTGAAATTTCTAATGCCCTCATTGGAAGTAAATAAGGGAAAAGTAGAAACATACCTACTGACCACCTGGACCACCCTCCTGAGGAGGAGAATCCGGCGGAGGATAGACTCCATGTGCCCCAAAAACAGGCCAATCCACCTGCACTCCACTGGCAGAAAAAGCAGTGCCCAGCGCCTGAGTCAACTCCTGTGCAAAACGGCTCTGAGAATCATACATAGCATCCATGCGGCGCATCAACCGTCTGTACTGAGAGGCAACAGGAATATCCTCGGGAACCTGTGGTGGCGGAACAGCACCAGCAACCTGATAACCCAAACCCCTAGGATGTGGAACGCCGCCCGGCCACTCCACCATCCTTGCAATAGTCCCAGAATCAATAGCACCACTCGGCAACTGTATCGGCTCATCTTCAGCCCATCTCACTCCCACCGCCATACACAAACCAGTAACCACAGAACCATATGGAATCCCCCCTGTAGTACTAGCTCTCAAAAACCTCAAGATATTTTGGTTAATTATATAACCAATGTCAATATAAAAACCATTCAGAATCGCCCACAGCAAAATACCTCTCTCCACATTAACCTCGTGCTGATGTGTGGTAGGCAACAAGTTAGCACAGATAAACAAATTCCATGCTCGAGCATACCTGTTCAACGCAGAAGTAGGGAAATGCAAGTGCTCATTACTCCCTGGCTTCATCTTCCACACAGTACCAGGCACACACAACCTAGTCACAATAGCATCCAAGTCAACCTCTGTCCTGGACTTAAAAGTCCAATCCTCAGCACCTGCAGGTCTGGCAGGCAAAGCAAGCAAACGGCTGATGGCAAGCGGTGTGTAGTCCACTGTCAAACCCCTAACCACTGAATAACCATTCCGTTCAGCCTTCGCATTCGCATAAAACTCGCGAACAATAGACAACGGAATATCCATAGCCAACTGACAAATAGGCTCCCAACCTCGCGACTGAATCATCGCCACCAGATCTCCATCAGACGGACCAGCTAAAAACATCCTATCCTTGATTACTGTCTTTGACATCAACCTGTTATACTCCGTCCGGGCCTCCACAGAAACAAACTTTTCCCCGGGTCCCTCCGAACTAGAATCGGAATCAGATGAATGATGTCCACTAGAACCACCAGCAAAACGAGTCCTTTTCGGGGCCATTACACAATCTCCAACAAATAGAAAATATGAACCAATAGCAACCCACAGCAACCTAACAACAATTATCCCAAAATACGCAACTACAAATCCGAATAATCAAGAATAATCAAGAAATTACCCAAAACGAATCTGTAGGAGAAGTAGCACTGCGTAATAAGCCTCCAATCGATGAATGAACACGAATTCCAAAGCTCTAAAATCGTGGGTTAGGGTTTAAGTGTATATATGTATATGTATGTATATGAGAGATGTGTGTATAAGAGAGATTATATAATGACTGAGTACAAACAAATTTGGGGAATTATAGAGTGATTAGGACTGGTTTTGGGCTGAGATTAGGGTTTCCAACTCGAATTTTGGGCTCAAAATCTGCTCCGAGAATTACTTCTACACCTCCAGAATTCGCACTAGCGCGGTCGCGCTCTGTTTGTACTACTAGACAGCGCGGTCGCGCTGTCCCAATATATATATATATATATATATATATATATATATATATATATATATATATATATATATATATATATATATATTTAAAATAATGAAGATACAAAGAATATACAATAATAATAATATCCAATCACATGGGTTGTCTCCCACGAAGCGCTCGTTTAACGTCATTAGCTTGACTTGCTGCTCGGTCGTTACGTTTCTGCCAAATCCACGGAATCTGTTTCACGAACCACTGGATCACCTGTAAAATAATGTTTCAACCGCTGACCATTTACCTTGAACGCCAAATCAGGTGACTTTTCAAAAATCTCAACGGCTCCATGCGGAAATACGGTTTTAACAGTGAACGGCCCTGACCACCTTGACTTAAGCTTCCCAGGAAAAAGCTTGAGGCGCGAATTAAACAACAAAACCAACTGACCAGGCACAAAGACCTTAGGAATCAACTTCTTATCATGCCACCTCTTCACCTTCTCCTTATAAATCTTGTGGTTCTCATACGCCTGAGATCGAAATTCCTCTAACTCATTCAACTGTAATAACCGTTTCTCACCAGCTGCTCTAATATCAAGATTCAACTTCTTAATCGCCCAAAAAGCTTTATGTTCCAACTCCACAGGTAGATGACATGCTTTTCCAAAAACTAACTGATACGGAGACATTCCCAAAGGTGTTTTGTAAGCTGTTCTATAGGCCCAAACCGCTTCATCTAACTTCAAGGACCAATCCTTCCTCGACGGATTCACCACCTTTTCCAGAATTCTCTTGATTTCACGATTAGAAACCTCCGCTTGACCGTTTGTCTGGGGATGATATGCTGTAGCAACACGATGTGTCACCCTATACTTCGCCAACAATGAAGTGAATTGACGATTACAAAAGTGAGTCCCCTCATCACTAATAATAGCTCGCGGAGTTCCAAAACGCGTAAAGACCTGTTTATGAAGAAAGTTCAGCACCACCTTAGCATCATTGGTTGGTAAGGCCTTCACCTCAACCCACTTAGAGACGTAGTCTACAGCTAGCAAGATGTACTGATTATTACAAGACGAAACAAAGGGTCCCATGAAATCAATACCCCATACATCAAAGATCTCTACCTCAAGGAGCATATTAAGAGGCATCTCATTCCTCCTAGAAATATTACCAACTTTCTGACAGCGATCACATCTCAAAACAAACTGATGAGCATCCTTAAAAACTGTAGGCCAAAAGAAACCTGCCTGAAGAACACGAGCTGCTGTCTTCTCTCCACCATAATGACCTCCATAAACAGTGGAATGGCAATCTCGCAATACACTTTCAGTCTCGCTATAAGGAATGCAACGTCGAATAATCTGATCAGCACCCTGTTTGAACAAATACGGCTCGTCCCATCGGTACCACTTCACATCATGTAAGAACTTCTTCCTTTGAGCATAAGTTAAATCAGGAGGGATGATGTCACTAACAAGATAGTTCACAAAATCTGCAAACCATGGCTCTTCCACTTGTACCCCTAAAAGCTGCTCATCCGGAAAAGATTCATTAATCAAAGATTTAGCCTGTGAATTTTTACCATGGTCTTCCAACCTCGAAAGATGATCTGCCACCTGGTTTTCAGTTCCTTTTCTGTCTTTAATCTCCACATCAAATTCTTGGAGCAATAAGACCCATCGAATCAACCTAGGCTTCGAATCCTTCTTTGTCATCAAATATCTGATAGCCGCATGATCTGTGTAGACAATGACTTTCGTGCCAAGTAAATAGGCTCGAAACTTCTCAAATGCATAAACAACAGCCAAAAGTTCTTTTTCTATGGTGGTGTAGTTCAACTGTGCGTCATTAAGGGTTTTACTAGCATAGTAAACCACATGAAATATTTTCTCCTTTCTCTGACCAAGAACAGCACCAACGGCATAGTCACTAGCATCACACATTAGTTCGAATGGCTCACTCCAATCTGGTGCAGTAATAACAGGTGTGGTAGTCAACTTCTTCTTCAAAAGCTCAAAAGAATCAAGACAAGCTTCATCAAAATTGAAAGGAACATCTTTCTCCAAAAGATTGCACAAGGGTTTAGAGATCTTCGAAAAATCCTTTATGAACCGACGATAGAACCCCGCATGACCAAGAAAGCTGCGAATGCCTCTAACAGAGATAGGAGGAGGAAGCTTCTCAATAGTGTCAATTTTTGCTTTGTCCACCTCGAGTCCCTTGCTAGAAACATTGTGCCCAAGAATGATCCCTTCTTGCACCATAAAGTGACATTTTTCCCAATTCAGCAACAGATTAGTCTCCACACATCTCTTCAAAACCAAACCAAGATTATGTAAGCACTCGTCATAAGAAGAACCAAACACTGAGAAATCATCCATGAAAACTTCCACATTGATACCAATCATGTCTGAAAAGATAGCCATCATACACCTCTGAAAAGTGGCTGGAGCGCCACAAAGTCCGAACGGAACTCGTCTGAATGCAAAGGTGCCAAAGGGACAGGTGAATGTAGTCTTCTCTTGATCCTCAGGTGCAATGCAAATCTGATTATATCCAGAATATCCATCAAGAAGACAATAGTACTCGTGGCCTGCCAACCTGTCTAACATCTGATCCACAAACGGAAGAGGAAAGTGGTCTTTTCTCGTAGCTTTGTTCAACTTGCGATAGTCCATGCAAACTCTCCACCCTGTAACGGTACGTGTAGGGATGAGCTCGTTCTTCTCATTAGCAACAACTGTCATACCCCCTTCTTCGGCACACACTGTACCGGACTCACCCAAGAACTGTCTGAAATAGGGTAGATAATACCAGCATCAAGCCACTTCAAGATTTCCTTCTTCACCACTTCCTTCATAATAGGATTGAGACGACGCTGTTGCTCCACAGTAGGCTTGCAATTCTCCTCTAGCAGAATTTTATGCATGCAATACGAAGGACTGATTCCTTTGATGTCTGCTATAGTCCATCCAATAGCTGTCTTGAACTGTCTCAATATCCTCAAGAGCTTCTCCTCTTCACTATCTGTCAAGTTAGCGGCAATGATAACAGGCAAAGTAGATGCTTCTCCCAAAAAGGCATACCTCAAATGTTCTGGTAGCTGTTTAAGCTCAAGTGTAGGAGCTTCCTCAATAGATGGTTTGAGACGACTTTGTGACTTTTTAAGCTCCTCCAGCCCAAGTGACTCAACTGGCACTTCAAAACTCTTTCTCCACGGAATTGCCCTTAACTGCTGAATTTACTCTTCTCTTTCTTCATCTTCAACTACAGAATCTCCTAGCAAAGCTCTCTCTAATGGATCAGCCAACAGTAACTGATCAAAGTTCAACTTCACCGATGACTCCACCAAGTCCACCTGACAACATTCCTCATCATCTGAAGGTAGCTTCATTGCATTGAAAACATTGAAGGTAACATCCTGATCTTGCACCCGCATCGTAAGCTCCCCCTTCTGAACATCAATCAAGGTACGGCCCGTAGCTAGAAAAGGTCGTCCTAAGATGATAGGAATCTTCTTATCTTCTTCAAAATCAAGAATCACAAAATCTGCAGGAAAGATGAGTTTATCAACCTTGACCAAAACATCCTCAACGATACCCCTCGGGTATGTAATAGAACGATCAGCTAACTGTAGAGAGATATTGGTAGGTTTAGGATCTGGAAGACCAAGCTGCATGAAAACTGACAATGACATGAGATTGATACTAGCACCCAAATCACACAAACACTTGCTGAAAGACAAATTCCCAATGGTGCACGGAATAGTGAAACTGCCTGGATCCTTTAGCTTCGGTGGTAACTTCTGCTGTAAAACGGCACTGCACTCTTCTGTTAATGCTACTGTATCCAATTCTTCAAGTTTCAACTTCTTTGAGAGAATACCCTTCATAAACCTTGCATAGCTCGGCATCTGCTCCAATGCTTCAGCAAAAGGGATATTGATTTGAAGCTTTTTGAATACCTCCAAAAACTTGCCAAACTGTCTGTCATTCTTCTGCTTCTTCAATCTGCCAGGATATGGAGGAGGAGGAAAGATTTTTACGTTCTCTGTAGACTGCTTTGGAGAAACTTCCTTAGTAGAATTTTTAGGATTCTCCACCTCGCTAACCAACTGCTCAGCTACTCTATCAGTCTGGACTTGCTCCTTATCTGCAGTAGGTGCCACATGTTGCTCTTGAACTTCTTCTCCTTCTTCAATGGCTGAATTCTGATTACCAGTCACCTTACCCGATCTCAAAGTAACTGATTTGACATGCTCTTTGGTTTCCCTCTTGCCTGGATTGGCTTCAGTGTCACTCGGAAGAACTCCAGATGGTCTGTTCAATAGAGCACTAGCAAGCTGCCCGATCTGACTTTCCATGATCTTCATAGATGCCCCCTGACTTTTTACTATCATCCTCAACTCCTCAAGCTCAGCTTTTTCATTAGAAGATTGACCAGCATTCCCCTGAGATTGTTGCTGGAAACCTGGAGGCTGAAACTGTTGTCTGGGCTGGTACTGCTGCTGAAATCCTTGATTGAATTGCCTAGCTCCGAATTGCTGCTGATTACCACCTTGATTGTTACTCCAGCTGAAATTTGGATGGTTGCGGTTATTCGGGTAATAGGTGGCTGGAACTGGCTGTTGTGGCCTCTGGAAGTTACTCACAAATTGTGCTGATTCAGAAGATATGGCACATTGAGTTGTATCATGTGCGCCCGCACACAACTCACAAACACTAGCTACCTACTGAACTCCCATGTTAGCCAAAGAATCGACCTTCATTGACAAGGCCTTCAACTGAGCTGCAATGGCTGTAGTTGTATCAATTTCAAGAACACCTGCTACCTTGCCTTGAGATAACCTCCCTGTAGGATTCTGATATTCATTAGCAGCCATCATCTCGATCAATTCATAAGCTTCTTCATAACTCTTGGCCCACAAGGCTCCACCTGATGCTTCATCTAGCATGGGTCTCGACTGTGCACCCAAACCATTATAAAAACAATTGATTATCATCCAATCAGGCATCCCATTATGTGGACACTTCCTTAGCATCTCCTTATATCTCTCCCAAGCCTCGCATAGAGATTCTCCAGACTGCTGTGAAAACTGAGTGATAGCATTCCTGATAGCTGCTGTCTTCGCCATGGGAAAGAATTTTTTGAGAAATTTCTGTGCAAGATCTTCCCATGTAGTGATAGAACCTGCTGGTAAAGAGTGTAACCAACTCTTCGCCTTGTCCCTCAGAGAGAATGGAAATAGCCTTAACTTAACAGCATCCTCAAACACCCCGTTGGTTCTGAAGGTATCACAGATCTCTATGAAATCTCGAATATGCATGTTGGGATCTTCGGTAGGAGCACCCCCAAACTGAACTGAGTTCTGGACCATCTGTATAGTGCTAGGCTTGATCTCGAAGGTATTAGCTGCGATTGCTGGTCTGACAATACTCGATGCAATGTCATTGATCTTTGGCTGCGAGAAATCCTTAAGAGCCTTAGTTGCTGCTGCTGGTTCTCCCATATCTTCTACAACTTGAATCACTGGAGCTTCTGTTTCTGTTTCTTCTTTATTTTCCAGCTTCTCCTTATTCGCTTGAGAACGCGTTCGCATACACGCTCAAGTACCTGAAAACACAAAACAACACAAAAACTATTAGTAACCGATCCGAGTCAATGAACTTTAACGACCACTGATGTCAAGCACATAAACTATAACAAATCCCCGGCAGCGGCGCCAAAAACTTGTTTGCACTAAATCACGCAAGCGCACGTGTTCACAAGTAATATAGAATGAAGTAGAGTTCGTTCCCACAGAGATTGTATAATTTAGTTCTTGTACCTAAACATCAATGTATGATTATCGTTCAATGCTAAGACAATGGACAAATTGGGTTTTGATTATCTAAAAATTAATTAATAAGAATTAATTAACAACTAAATTAATTACTAAGTGATTTCAAATTACTTATGATATGGAAAACATGGGATCCTAACTTCAATACAAACTTCCTTTAGAGATCATGCCCTTTTATCAACACATGTGGTGGTTACGATAACTAATCGGACAACACGAAATAAGTATACGCTACCTTTCTGTACACGCACACCAATCTACACAATATCCACAAAAGATAGAAATCATGCAGGCACCAATTATGCTTAGACCCTATATGTCTATAGAATTTGAAAACATAATGGTTGAAGATCAAGTATCCATAAGATTACATAAGGTAGTATGAGACGGTTAGAAACACACCACAAACATGAATAACATTCATGGACTTATGCTAGCATGGCAAGTTCTAAATCAAAAGATTCACTGTCGCTTCACTTAAGATTAACAAGATAGATGTTAGCTACGCATCTATATGAATTAAATACAACCATGCAAGGATATCGTAAATTCACCACACATATATCAAGTTAGGCAATCAACATCTAAATTCCATAAGTAAATCCGCTAGGACCCCATGACGGCGATTAGTTCATAATCGAACCGTTCGTCATCATGGGGTTTGATGAAAACATGATAAAGATGAAGAGAATAATAATGAATAAACCAATGTTAACAAAGTTATGGAACAAAGTCGAATAATGATCAAGCATTCAAAAGATACGCCTAGTAAAAATACAAGAAAACTATGTCTAGATCTTCTTGTTGTCACAATCCTCGCCTTGGCTTCTCAATCTCGTGCTAGAAAGTGTGTATGTATTGTGAAGTAATCTGATCTCTGGTGTTGGTGTGTGTAAATCTGAACCCTAAGCATGTGTATTTATAGCTCAATATTGTCTCTTCTCCAAACAATTGCCGTTCTTGAGTAGGAATTGAATTTGACAAATTCCATCTTTAAATATGATATAGATTGCAACTTCCCTTGTCAAATAAAGCTTCTGGACTATTCCCACCGTCCAAGAATATTTCCATGTCGAATAGGAGAAGAAAACAGCAACATTCCTCTTTGAAATCAGATTTGGAACAGTTTCTGGCGGTTCAGTATTCTCCTTAGCGCGGTCGCGCTGTGCTGCAATGTTATTGTGGCGCGGTCGCGCTCTTCCAACTCTGCCAATTCCCTTTCGCGCGATCGCGCTCCCTCACAGTATAAAACTAGCGCGGTCGCGCTATACAAATTCTGTTTCTGCAGAATTTCTGTTTAAAGCCTATTTCTCCACGCGCTGTTTTACACCACAATCACTGCTGTTCCAAGAGTTACAAAACACCATAAATACCTGCAAAAACTTAATTCCTGCACAAACTCCACAAAACATGTTAAACCACACAAATACTCGAGAAATAAGCGATCAATTCAAGCCAAAATAGAATGGTCTAAATGGATAAAAATCCACTTATTTCGCCCCGTCTCTCCAATCGTCAGGAATTCGTGGAAACCATTTAGACGGAGTTCCTAACATTTTATTAAAATCTCATTTTAAAACTGTTAAAATTTACAAAACTCCTTTTAACTACATAAAACATTTTAATACTTAATCCTTTCAAAAACCCTTACTTTGAAGTACCTTCGACTCTTTGATAACAGATCAACCCAGTCTAAGTAACTTCAAAGTAATTTAAGAAAATAACTCATTTTGATTTGAAATGATAAAAGTCAAAGGGTTTGACTAGGTTTTTCTAACATCAAGGCATAGAGGTACAAGTCTGGATCAATAAGATATAGACTCAAATGAAATCAAGGCTTTGATCAGGGAATCAAGGAGGTAAATTCAAGTCAAAGGTCAAAGATATAAATCATGACTAGTTTAAAGACCACTGATCAAGTTATAGGATTCAAGATCAATAATGATGGCAGTCAAGTTTTTAAAACATTAAAACAGGATAATAAATCAGTTTATAAAGATGATGGTCTTGCATCAAGATAATAATTGTTAGATAGGCATAATAAATAAGTCTCACTTTTCTAAATCAAGGTTCTTTTAATTACGAGTTTCAAAACAGGCTTAAATAGCATATAGCTTCTTAAAACAAGGTTCGTTGAGATAAAATTCATTAAAAGCCAACTTTAATAAGATATGATAACTTCAAACATGGTTTATAAAAACCTGGTTCTTTTAAAACAGAGGTTCAGTAAAATAGAACTTAAGAAAACATGAGTAAATAGTATTTGAGTTAATAAAATATGATTTGATAATTAGAAGAAAGGTTATCAATCAATAAATAATAAAATAGGCATTAAGCTTTAGAAATCGAATTTAAGTACTGAAAGCCCGATTGGGTTCATAAGATATAAGATACTAGATGTAATAAAGGTCTAAGTTTAAAGCAAGAGACAGGTTATAGAATCAACGTTCATTGTTGGTCTAAAGAAAGGTAGTGATAAGGTGCATAAAAATCAATGTATATCAAAGGATAGTTCACAAAATAACTCAATGGAATGGTACAACAAGGTACAGATTATTTGCAACTGATTTGAAAGAAACATGTGATACATAACAGGAGCAGATATGCTTCACTTGAACAATAAGTGAGGAATAGAAACACTTGCCTCAATACATGTAGTCCTGATTCCAACACATCGATTCGTTACTCTCTATACGTCGGTCTCTACTAAACTGCACTTTCATCTTTCTTCTATAACTCGTCAGTCTCAATATCAATACGCTTGTCAACTCCGATACATATCTCCATCTTAAAATTCAATTTATTATTGTACTGGTCCTTAACCGACCTCTTACTGGTACCTATATAATGGTAAAGTACTACTTTAGTACACTATACTCTTAGTCATCTAACTCTATTCTACCCAACGAATCCTATAACGCTTTATCACTTAACACGTATAACACGTACTGGTTATACTTACCAAACAGTCTAGTATAATCAAATAAGCACTTTAACATATAACACATAACATATATTGATCATGCAAATCATCTAAGCACTTAACATATAGATTCAAATTGATTTACAAGTAGTTTATATTATAATACTATATAATTTAAAAATATAATTCTAACAAAAATTGGGCAGCATCTCCTTTATAAAGTGGACTAGCCCGTCGGAACATAACCGACTCAATCAACAAACAAACCAACAATCACATCTCAATTTCAACTTATACTTACAACTTACAATATACTACTCACTACGAACTTATAGCACAACAATGGTTGTCAGAAAAACCAACATATAATCTTTAACATACAAATGTCCATTTACTTACACATATGAACTCTATTTACTTCTTAAATTAAGCTATTAATCTATAATCACATCATGGTCTTACTAATTATCAACTAGTTATTATTAAGAACAACTAAGTACACTTAATAACTTATAACAATCAAATTTACACCACCCTCATCATATTATTCTTTCTTTTCCCGAAGTCAACTCTAATGGCTTAACTTTTGACTGACCATAACTCATTCATTTTTAATCCGTTTAAAATGATTCAAGAGCCTATTCCATCTATTTTTTTCGCAAGAAATCCAAATATATAATTTGTTTTCATATCAGGTTTGAAATAGGCACTGAGCGAATTAATTTACAGTAGCAGTTTTAAACTTTACACTATTATCTATACATGCAACCAAGATCAATCAATAATTAACACTCTACATCATAGACACAAGCCATTTCATCACAAACCCATCACCAATCCGTCACCACTGACCGGAAAACACCACCACCGACGGTGGGGTTTCTGTTGGGATTTTTAATCTAAACGTGGTTTCTAGAAATAAAAGATATATGCATTGTATTAGTTTGATTTGATAGATTGCATTTGATTTGGTAGTTTGCATTGTTTGCGGCTAGAGTAGTGGTATGATTTGGTCACACTGATACTTGGAGTGATTGTAGGATCATAGGAAATAAAATGGTAATGATTATGTTTAGGAAGTCTGTCAATCATGTCCTAATTGTGTGGGATCTCATTACTTTAGAGCCTGTATATTGTACTGGTGTTCTTGAATAAAAATGTTGAAGCATATTGTAAGCATATCTATGTAATTTATTTCTTAGTCTTCATACCAAACAGTTAATAAATATATTGTTATATTGTTATTTTCTACACTTGGTATCAAAGCGGGTCTTGTAGTTCCGCCGCCGCTGGTGGTG
The DNA here is from genome assembly GCA_036435485.1 of Saposhnikovia divaricata. Taxonomy (NCBI): domain Eukaryota; kingdom Viridiplantae; phylum Streptophyta; class Magnoliopsida; order Apiales; family Apiaceae; genus Saposhnikovia; species Saposhnikovia divaricata. The sequence continues at coordinate 56,019,415 of CM071598.1, forward strand.
GAGGCGCAGAATAAGTGATAGTTTCAGGTAGACGTTGCAGAAGAATGGTGGCAAAGATGCATGTGTAGTATGGGATGCATGTGTAGTATGGGGTTGCCGAGAAAGACGAGGCGATGCCGGAGAAGCCTGCTGAAGGTAGAAAATGAGATAGAGTGGCAGAAGGCCATGCAGAATGAGATGGAACACTTATAGAGGCAGGGACACAGAAGGTGTTTGATGGAATGTCTGAGAGAGATATTGTTGCTTGGAATGCAATGATATCTGGATTCGAGTGTTCTCTATTTTTCGGTGAAATCGAATGGAGGTGAACGTGCCAGACGGGCAAACACGAAAAGTGCTAAAAAATGCCAGACGGGCAAACAAGTTGAAGTGCCAGACGAGCAAACAATAGCCATACGGGCTCAGTTCAATAGCTATACGGGCTCAGTTTAAAAGCCATGCGGGCTGGAAGAATGTGCTAACTAAGGCCATGTCCACTGTTAAAATTCGAGAAGATGTGAGCCTTGCTGAGAATGAAGAATCTGCAGAAACCAGTTTAGATTACGGGGGAATTTGTTGGGATTTTTAATCTAAACGTGGTTTCTAGAAATAAAAGATATATGCATTGTATTAGTTTCATTTGATAGATTACATTTGATTTGGTAGTTTGCATTGTTTGCGGCTGGAGTAGTGGTATGATTTGGTCACACTGATACTTGGAGTGATTGTAGGATCATAGGAAATAAAATGGTAATGATTGAGTATGTTTAGGAAGTCTGTCAATCATGTCCTTATTGTGTGGGATCTAATTATTTTAGAGTCTATATATTGTACTGGTGTTCTTGAAAAAAATGTTGAAGCATATTGTAAGCATATCTGTGTAATTTGTTTCTTAGTCTTCATACCAAACAGTTAATACATATATTGTTATATTGTTATTTTCAACATTTTTGATGAACCATCAAGAACAACCTCTAAACCATAGCAAAACTCGATTTTAATCTATAATTCACCATAATTAAGCTTAAAAACAGTGATCTAATAGCTAGCAGCCCTTTCATGTCGAAATTAACCACACCCACACATATATATACATATAAACTTGTATATAACTCAACCAAATCAACAACTAATTACAACAACATGATATAGATGATAAAAACAAGATTTATAGCATGAATTAGAGCTAAAAACGCAAAGAAATTGAAGAGGAAAAGAAGAAGAATACCCACAGCAGCTCAAGACTTGTACAGGGGAAGAAATGAGGCGGTGCTGCTGATATAATAGCAGAGGGGTAGTTTCGTAATTTAATATTTGCTGAAAATCTATTTTCTTTTACAAAACTGTTTTTATTCATTCTAAAATCGAAATAAATTAGGAAATTAGGTGAAAAATAATTTTTAAAATTTTAAATAAAATTTAAGAAATTACAGACCTCCCCATATTTTTAAAATAATTTTTGAGTCAAAATTGAAGTTTAAAGCTTTTAAATGCAATAAATCTTTTAAAATCATTTTAAAATACTTACACACATAATTAAATACTCCTACCAATTTTAAAAACTAAATAATATCACAAAGATGATAATGCAAAAGATTTTATGATTTAAAACAACTCCAATGATTTTATAATATTTTTGAAAGATTAAAAATGCACTTTAAAAATACTTTTAATGCTCCAAAAAAATAAATAAAATTCCACGAGCATATATGACATATACCAATCATCATATAACCACATAATCATGTTTTCACACATAACTTGACTTCATCAAAATATACCCATCATATATTTCACATAATTTCCACATTTAACAATTAAATAACATTTAAAAAATTGTGAAAAATTCTAGGTCGTTATACTAGCTACACTACAGACTTGTTAATTCGTATATGCTGCACTGCATGTACCAACAATTGAGCACACAAAAAGTAATTGCAATTATCTATTTTGTAATTATTTTTACTTCTTTTAAATTTATATAAATTATGATTTTGATCATATTTTAATTTTTCTACGTTTCAGGTGATATGGAATCAAGTCAACAGCATTCAGTGGATCCTTTATGGAAGCATGTGACTAAGATCGCAAACACAAAACATAAGGGTGGGAATTCAAGAATCAGATGCAATATTTGTAACAATGAATTTACGGGTTCTTATTCCAGAGTCAAAGCACATTTATTGAGAATAAAAGGACAAGGAGTGGAAATTTGTACTAAGGTCACACCTGATCTTTTCAACCAATTGCAAAGAGAAGTGGCAGAAGCTGAGGAGAAAAAGAAACCGATTGAAATTCCACTTCCCCCTACTGGTCATACTTCATCGAATAGTGCTTGGCAAGCAATTGAAAAAATGCCAATGGAAGGTTCTAAAAGAAAAGCAGTTGACATGAATAATCCCATCAACAAAGGATTTAACATGGAAGTGGAAGTCATCAGTTCGAGCCTGATTATCCCTAAATCCAATGTGAGTTTTTGGGTTTTGATTTGCTCCCCCGCCGTGATTGAACGAGAATGGATAAGAGGCTCGTGGGATTGACGTGAGGGGGCAGGGATGGCTATATTTCTGGGAGCGAACTCCGGGCGAATATGAAGCGCATGGATACAAGTTAGGCCTTGGAATGAAAGATAATTCCGAATCCGCTTTATCGACGAACAAGGAAGCTATAAGTAATGCAACTATGAATCTCATGGAGAGTTCGATCCTGGCTCAGGATGAATACTGGCGTCATGCTTAACACATGCAAGTCGGACGGGAAGTGGTGTTTCTAGTGGCGGACGGGTGAGTAACGCGTAAAAACCTGCCCTTGGGAGGGGAACAACAGCTGGAAATGGCTGCTAATACCCCGTAGGCTGAGGAGCAAAAGGAGAAATCCGCCCGAGGAGGGGCTCGCGTCTGATTAGCTAGTTGGTGAGGCAATAGCTTACCAGATAGATGGTGAGATTGCAAGGGCATTTTTTTTCTGGAGGTTTACCTTTCCATTTTGCTAGAAACCATTATATAAGATCATATACTATGGCTGCTAACAGTAATATTTGGAGTTATGTTCCTCCAACTTATAATGCTTTACGAACGACTCTACTACAAAAGGAGAGGGTAAATATTGAAAGATTGTTGGAACCGATAAAGACAACTTGGAAAGAAAAATAGTATACGATGGTTGGAGTGATAGTCAAAGAAGACCGTTGATAAATTTTATGGCTGTCACAGAGAATGGTCCCATGTTTTTGAAAGCGGTCAATTGTGAAGGTGAATTGAAAGACAAATTCCACATAGCCAACCTAATTAAAGAAGTGATATTAGAAGTGGGGCCTCAGAATGTCGTTCAAGTCATCACAGATAATGCTCCATTTTGCAAGGCGACAGGTATGATTGTTGAGACTCGGTATCCTCGTATTTTCTGGACTCCATGTGTAGTGCACACACTAAATTTGGCATTGAAAAATATTTGTGCTGCTAAAAATATTGGGGAAATTATGATGTTTATGATGAGTGCCATTGGATTACTGAAGTGGGTGATACAGCAGTAATGATAAAGAATTTTATTCTCAATCACAACATGGTATTGACAATGTTTAATCATATTGCTCCCTTGAAACTTCTTTCCGTTGCTGAAACAAGGTTTACATCTATACTTATTATGTTTAAAAGATTGAAACTCTTGAAACGTTCTCTTGCGTTATTGGTGCTTTCAGAGGAGTGAGGTACTTATCGAGATTATGATCTTGAGAGAGCTCAAACTATTAGGATCACAATACTTGATGATTTATAGTGGGACAAGGTTGATTACATGCTTGAATTTACAGCTCCTATTTATGATATGCTCCGTTTTGCTAATACGGATAAACCTTCATTCCATTTAATCTATGATATGTGGGATGATATGATTGAGAAGGTGAAAAATATTATATATAGGCATGAAAGGAAAGATCTCACTGAAGACTCTATATTTTATGAAGTAGTCTATAGAATTCTCATTGATAGATGGACTAAGAGTTCTTCACCACTTCATTGTTTGGCTCATTCACTGAATCCGAGGTAAATTAAAATAAAATCCAGTAGAATTATTTAATTTTTATTATGATAATGGAGTGACAAATTTTTGTTTGATTTTTTAAATTTTGTTTCAGGTATTATAGTGCTGTGTGGCTGAGTGCAGCCGTGGATCGTGTTCCTCCTCATCTTGACACTGAGCTATCGGAGGAAATAAATAAGTGTCTCAAAAGGTTTTTCCCAACTAATGAAGAATAGCTGTAAATACTGAATTTGCCCGATTTTCAGGACAAATTGGTATCTTTGGTAGTGCTGACTCCATTGAAGATAGGGGCACTATGGATCCAAAAATGTGGTGGCTTATTCATGGAGCATCAACACCAAATGTTCAGAAGATAGCTTTGAAACTACTAGGACAGCCTTGTTCTTCTTCCTGTTGCGAGCGAAATTGGAGTACTTATTCATTTATTCATTCAGTTAGAAGGAATAAGATACTGCCAACTAGAGCTGAAGACTTGGTTTATGTGCATAATAATCTTCGGTTACTTTCTAGGAAGAATGATCAATACTTGAATGGTGAGACAAAATTGTGGGTTGTTGGGGGCAATAATTTTGATCCACTTGATGGTGCCGAGGAGCTTGAGATAGCCAATCTTTCACTTGACGAGCCGGATTTGGAATCTATGTTCTTTAAAGAAGATAATTGAATGTCAATTTAAAATGGGTGTTTACTTCTTTAGTATTCTATATGATAAACTTATAACTACTTTTGAATAGGATTTTTGGTTTTATTAATATAATATGGCATGTTTACCAGCATATATATATAAATTTTTTTATATGTGTCGTATCCCCCCGCACCCGTATCCCCATATTTTAAAATTTGCCGAATTTATCTGTCCCCGCACTATGCACCCGCACCCCCGGACCCGCGTCCTTGCAACCTAGCTTCAAGCCCATTTTAAACAAATTATATTTCCTATCCAATCGCTTACGTTTCGTATCTGTGACAACTGTAGTATTTTCAAAATTAGTTTTGTCGCCCACCAAATCTTCAGCCGCTCTCATAGGGATGCTACCTGGCACATTACTCCTTTGATCTTGCTGAATAACACAGTTATATCATCATCTCCTAAAATCTCGCTCAATCGACCATCAATCTCCATGGATCTCTCTGCTGTCTATTCTGCACCATGCACGGTGGTTGAAGCCATCGCTCCACCAATGTTTAGTGGCCATGTTTGTCGCCCATCAACTCCGTTTCTCAGCCAAAGTGCTCCAATATTCTAATTCTTGGCATTTTTAAATGGTGCCCGTAACCACAAACCATAAGCTCATTCAATTATTTTATCCGGATTAGAATACGCCACTCCACGCTCCCTCTTTGGATATTTCAGAACGCCACATACAAAGCAAAACGTACTTAACCTTTCATACTTGAAGTTGATCCATCCCTATGCTCCTCCTTCCCTCTTAATCTTCATTCTCCTTTTTAGTGGCTTTCCCACATCCATTGTTACCCTAATACGCATATATAGTTTACAACCTCCAGTAATATTGTTTGAATTTGTCTTTACAAACGTTCCTACAGAATTCCCAATGCTTTACAAAATTTTATCCGATAGCATCCCAGTAGGTAGATCATAAATCTGCACCCAAATATCCATTGTGTTGAGTTGTAAAAGATGTGGATCCTCATTGGTTTTTAAATTTTGATATAGGAATAAACTCTGTTCAAAAGTCCAGGGCCCTCCATCAATCACCTTCTGTAAATCAAGCTTGTGATAAAACACGAAAGAATACCTCTGTCCCCCAATATCACGTATCTCTACTCCTTTAGGTCGCCACAATGAAGCCAAGACATTTTGCATGGCCTAAAAGTATATATTCTTATCGGTGAGGAATCTTCCAATCAAAGCAAACGTATCCTTGTTCTGTCCCACCTCTTAATTGCCAGTTACCACTCCTCCTTCCTCCTCTTCGTCCAGCGATAACTGTGAATACATCTCCTCCAGATTTACTGATGTTGTTGCCATAATTTACGTAGAAAAAGAATAAATAAATAATCAATATGTATTATAACCTAAAACTTGTCACATGAACAAGACATATAACCTTGCAAGTGTGCAAGACTCTTTTATTACAATTTTTTTTTATCTTTTACACTTTCTAATCTCCCTCCATCTCTATCTCTCTCTCTCTCTCTCTCTCTCTCTCTCTCTAGTTTTTGCTTTTTAATTGGAAAAAAATTTACGCCTAAGATATTCAATTTTTGTGGTGTCCCCATTTATTAACAGAAATGGTTTGAATTAGGTTTACACGAAATCTATTCCTCCATGTCAAATGCTCCGTCATATTCATTAGGCTTACAAGATATCTCAGACGTATATTATTGAGTTTGAATTAGAGATGGGCTTCGGGTCACTTGGAGGCCGGGAAGTGTTGTCCCCGTTCTCGAAACCATTCCCCAACCCCGCCCCGATCCTCGAGCCGAAAATTATTTCTTCCCTGAACCCCGCCCTGAACGGAGAACGGGGATCCCCGCGGGGAATTAGAGATTTTTTTAAATAAAACAAAATTTAATATAATTTTAAAAAATCATATCGTGTATTATATAATTTTTTTAATTTCATACATTAATTTGAATTAATATCTATTTATAGTTTAAATAAAAGATATAACAAAGAATACATGTATTTTAGTATGAAAATTTTTAACTAATTAAATGGATAAAATATTTCAAATATATAAATTGTATCTACTTTTTTATAATTTATTTAAGATGTTAATATATAAATATATCATATTTTATTATATATGGGGTCGGGGAACGGGGCGAGGAATAGGGAATGGGATATTTGGGGTGGATCGGGGTCGGGAAAACACTAATCCCCGCCCCCGCCCTGGCCCTGATCCTCGATTTTCTAATAAAATTTTCCCCGTTCTCCGTCCCGAATTCGAGAAAATCCCCGTATCCCTACCTATTCAAAGTGGGAATCAGATCGGGCGGGGTGGGTAAAATGCTCATCCCTAATTTGAATGTTATTGATCTTGAATTTATTCATTATTATTAAACATAAAAATCTATATTTATTTTAAAAAAAGTATCGTCATTAAATTTAAAAGAAAGTTATACAACAAATTCACATTTGAGATCTTGAATGCTTAGAAAGATTTAATTAAAATATTATAAAATGTTTTAAAATATGGTGATATTCATAAATAACTATATATACTATTATATTAAAGCTGAACCATTGAAAGTTTTGGTTTTCAGTTTGGTTATCCTATTTATTTTGGTTTTCGGTTTGGTTACTTTAATTTTTAATTAATTTTAAATATAAAATAAATCAATTTTGATCTGTTATTGGCTATAGTAGTCCTAAAGACACAATAGTATTTTATATTTACACTATTACTAATCCAGTTAAACTTAAAACCTTCGTTGCCTTCACGAACACTGCGCACAGAACTCTATTCTTCTAAACCTAATTTACACCATCTTCATCAATTCAATACACAAGTTTCTTCGGCTTTTCTCTTCTTTTGCAACACCATATATATCATTAATTTACTAAAAATTCAAAGTTCGAACCCGTCAACGATATTTTTAATTTAGAATTTTACAAAATAAATTTTAAACCATGCATATCATTATATAAATTTATATTAAATTAAAATTAAAAAATTATTAAAAATAAGGATTATATAAAAACATAATTATAATGTTAAATAAATTTTATAACCTATCAAAAGAAACCCGTGCTTCGTACGGGTTATAAGCTAGTATCATGTTAAAAGTCAAAATAGGATAATTTTTTAACGTATAGTGAATACATATTGAATCAAAAGTTCTTTGTTTTTTTTTGAAAAATATATTTATATAAATTAGAATATCTAAACAAAAAATATATATTCGATTGATACAATTATTTTAAAAAAATTAATTGAATTTATATAAATTAACATATTTATTAATTTTCATTTATATTTTGTACCAAATTTAAAAGCTGATGTCAATAATATCTATAATAAACTATAGTAAGTGAGAGTTATATTAAAAAAAATTCTAATAAAAGAGGTGTAGGAAAATATGAAGGAGCTGATCTGAGCTTCCCTGGAAGAAAAAGAGAGAGAAAAAAGTGAAGGAAGAGTTAAATCAATTTGACAAAATGAGATTCCACTGATCTTATTATTCTGCTATCGAATTCACGTTAAAAGAAGATTGTAAATTTATGTGCTATACTTTGATCTCAGCGTTGTATTTAAATTCTACAATCGATTTTCGTGTATGTGTGTAATATGTATACGTACAGGTGGCTGAATTAGGAGTTGTGTGGCATGGTGTGCAATGCAGAGGAGTAATCAGGGTTTTGTAACTGGATGATGTGTGTTTGATTATCATCAGCATGTCATTTTTATGTAAATTGTTTTACAAGAAGCCTCCTGATGGACTTCTCGAAATTTCTGAGAGAGTTTACGGTAATTTTTATTATTATTATTATTGCTCCTCCTCATTTTTATTAGTTTGCTCTTCATTTATCTCACATTCATTTGTTTGTTACATTTTGGGTAGTCACTCGTGTACTAAGACTTGGTTAATTACTTGATCATTTTAAACATCTACAACATGTACCACAGGAAATGGTTCTATGGTACCTGTTTTATACTTTTAATCGATAAGTTACGAGCAATTAGGATATCATTTACGTACTTTAATTCAAATTTGTAGTATAATGTCTTGGATGAGATCTCCTTCATTTGATTTATGTGCAGTCATAGAGAGTTAAATGTTTAGCGATAGTTTGACAAGAGTTATGCACCCTCATTCCACAGTTAAATGTGAACATTATTTGTGTGGCTGCCCCATTTTGTTAGGTGATTTTATATTTTAGGGAATGTTTTTGGCTTCTTATTTATTGTGACTGATTTGAAGAGCAACATTTTGTTTATGGATAAGTCAGAACTGGATTGAATTATTTTCAAGGGACAGAAAATATTTTTCAATAAACTTGAACCCTTAATAATGTTTTCAGGATTTTATATTGTTTTATGCCTGGTTTCTTATGACAGTTAAGTATTGGTGTGGTCATATTTTGCTTGTGCAGTATTTGATTGTTGTTTTGCAAGCGATACTTGGGAAGCAGAAGAATATAAAAATTATGTTGGAGGTGTTATTAATCAACTTGAGGATCATTACCCTGAAGCCTCAACCTTGGTTTTTAACTTCCATGAGGAAGGGGAACCGAGCCAAATTGCTAATGCATTGGCTGAGTATGACATAACTATAATGGACTACCCACGGCATTACGAAGGTTGTCCATTACTCCAAATGGAGGTGATTCACCAATTTTTACAATCAAGTGAGAGTTGGCTATCACAGGGGCAACAAAATGTACTTCTAATGCACTGTGAATGGGGTGGTTGGCCTGTTCTGGCTTTCATGTTGGCTGCACTCTTAATTTACAGCAAGCAGTATTATGGGGAGCAGAAGACATTAGACATGGTATACAAGCAGGCTCCTCGTGAGCTTTTGCATTCTCTCTCACCTACGAATCCTATGCCTTCTCAGGTAAGGTATTTACAATATGTGTCGAGGAGAAATGTGGTCCCGGAATGGCCCCCAGAGGACAGGGCACTTGCATTGGATTGCATCATTATCAGAATGATTCCCGACTTTGACGGAGAAGGAGGTTGCCGGCCAATCTTCCGTATATATGGACAAGAGCCTTTTAAGGTTTCTGATAGAAAGGCTAAACTTATATATTCAACACCAAAGCGGAGCAAGGCTGTTCGACACTACAAGCAGGTAAATTTGGTGGTTCTCCCCTTAGATTGTTATTACCAACTGTGTCAACATCTTATAATTCTGCAAGACATGTATCTTTTTGTAAAAGTGATATCTAGTGCTAGATAATCTCGATTGCTTCCCAATTAACTGGAGTTTTCTTTGGGCCTCCTGTATTTGAATGTTAAATTGTTTGACACTACAAGCAGGTAAATTTGGTGGTTCTCCCCTTGGCTTGTTATTACCAACTATGTGAATGTTTAATAATTTTGCAAGACATGTATCTATTTGTAAAAGTGATATTTAGTGCTAGACTGCTAGATAATCTCGATTGCTTCCCAATGAACTGGAGTTTTCTTTGGGCCTCCTGTATTTGAATGTTAAATATGAATTTATTATGTATTTCTTTTGTTATTTAGGGAATTTTAGTTGATTGTTATTCATAGTATGTAAATAGCCAACAGAATAAACCAATTTTAAACCTACACTTCAGCCTTCCTTAATTAGCAAACAATAATGAGAAAGAGCAGTCTATTTGGATTCGTCAAATTATATATAATATAATCAATGAAGTTTCTGGCCTACTTAGATAGTGCTAGCTGAGATCTATTGTAGGGGTACAAAGTACACTGTTTAACTTATCTATGTCAAAAACAGTCAACTGTATGAATTTTAATCAGTTTTTAATGTTGTTGTTTAATGTTGAGTCATGCTTTCAACTGAATTAGGCTAACATGTCTGTCGTAAAGACTCATTATGTAAGTAATATAATTAGATCATGTACACCACAGTGCACAACTGGATCATGTGGGAGAATGGGAGGTCATAAGCCTGCAATATCGATATTAATAAAAACTGTTACTTGACATGACATTTAGTTGTTAATTACAAGTCAAACTAATACAGTACGAGGTTTTAGTACTTAAATTTGAATATTTTCTGTTTTTGAACATTAACTTTCTAGGTCGTACTTCCCTTGTTTATTGCCTCAATACGTCTGTTGTATATAGAATATATTGCAACTTTTGGGACTTCATTAATATTATGATAATGTTTGCAAAATCTATCGTCGCAGGAGGATTGTGAATTAGCTAAAATTGATATCAATTGTCACATTCAAGGTGACGTTGTACTTGAGTGCATCAACTTACACGATGACATGGAACAAGAACAGATGATGTTACGTCTCATGTTTAATACAGCTTTTATTAGGTCAAATATTATAATGCTTGACTGGAATGATATTGATATATTGTGGGATGCAAAGAATCAATTTTCAAAGGACTTCAGAGCAGAGGTAAATTCTTAGCATGCTTGGATTTCTCTTTTGTACTGTTTCCCTACAAGCACTCTCTATGTATATACTGTATGAATTCAAAATTTGCTTATTTGGATGAAGGTTCTTTTCTCAGAGATGGATGCGGCTGCGTCTAGAGTTCCTGTAGATTTGTCTTTTCTTGAGGAAAAGGATGGTCTCCCAATGGAGGCATTTGCGAAAGTCCAAGAGATTTTCAATAGTGTAGATTGGTTAGCTCCAAATAAAGATGCTGCATTGGATGTGATCCAGCAGATAACTGGGTCAACAAATAACTCTCGGGAGAAGCTAGATGTTGACACTCAGAAAACTGGGGAACCTGGCACCCTTTTGCATCAGCTGGTTCTTGAAAAGCATCAAGATAAACAACAGAGTCCTAGACCACCGGAAGATAAGATGCAGTCTGAGACCTCAAATAGATCGACTCAAGTTCAAGATATGAGTGAAGATAGGACCAAGCCAAAATCCACAGAGTGTGAATCTGAAGGAACTTTGCCTTTGCCAGCATCACAAACCTCCTCTAGAGTAGCTTCTACAGAGTGTTCTCCTCCACACGCACCTTCTTGTCCAGAGAAGTCTCAACATTTATCAACCTCTGAAGATATACATACTTCACCTGCAGAACTTCCTGATGCTAACAAAAAAGGACTTGAGAATGCTCAATCAGCTGTTTCCGTACGCAGGCAGCCTCCCAAGGAGTTTGCTTCTAAAACCGAATCTCATTCAGCAGCACCAGTACAACCTCCACCTCCTTCAGCAATTGACATTGGAAAGTCTCCTGTTTCTCCTCCTTCCACAACCACTCATGCATCTCAAACTCCTCCCTTGAAAGACGGTACGCCTGGAACTGTAACATCTGCACATCCTCTCCCACAACCCTCAGAAGCTGCTTATCAATCTTCAAATGATACTAAAGATATTACAGCTGATCAACCTCAAGCCCCATCTCCAGTAAAAGATATGCAGCCTCCCTCCTCTTCCTCTCCAGTTCCTGGGAAGAATAACCAGGAGATAAAAAGCGGGCATTCTTCCCCTCTAGTTCTTGCTTCAGCAAAAGATCAAACCATTGAATCCGGTGGGGTTCTGCAACCATCTTCTCCTCCTACTTCCCCGTTGAAGGAAGATTCAACTCTAAAGGGCAAACCTCCTCCACCCACACCACTTTCCCAGCCTCCACCTCCCAGTTCAACTTCCCAGGTTCCTTCTACTCCCGCATTGAAGGAAGATTCGACTGTAAAGGAAAAACCTCCTCCACCTACACCGGTTTCCAAGCCTCCACCTCCTCCAGCTCCCAATTCATCATCCCATGATCCTTCTGCACCTCCTTCTGCAGTAGCTCCTCCGCCTCCCTTACCTCCAGGAGCTGAAAATCAACAAGGTCCTTCTCCGCCCCCTCCACCCGAAGCTGATCGTCAAAAAGGTCCTCCTCCGGCAGCTCCGGCCCCTCCACCAGGAGCTGCAAAGCAACAAGGTCCTCCTCCGCCTCCTCCATCAGGAGCTGTAACTCAACAAGGTCCTCCTCCGCCGCCTCCACCAGGAGCTTCAAATCAACAAGGTCCTCCTCCGCCCCCTCCACCAGGAGGTGCAAATCCTCAAGCCCCTACTCCTCCACCCCCATGCATGGGAAGGGGAGGATTTTTATCACGTAATATGAATCAGACCAAAAAATTGAAGCCGTTGCATTGGCTAAAGCTCACTAGAGCTGTACAAGGAAGTTTGTGGGCTGAGACACAAAGATCTGCTGATGCTTCCAAGTACGTACGCATTTTGTTAGTAAGTAATTGAAGTTTCTCGTATATGTTCTAGCTACAATGTAACATGAGCATGCAATCTGTCGATCATTTTTATCAGGGCACCGGATATTGATATGCCAGAACTGGAGTCTCTATTCTCAGCAGCTGTTCCCAGATCAGGTAAAGGGGGTCCAAGGGGTAAAACGAATCCGCGTACCCCAGTAGTGAACAAGCCTGAAAAAGTGCAGCTGGTAATGTATTTTAATATCTTTAACTCTTTATTTGTCTGTTTTTCTGTTGTAGTATTCCTCTTAGGGTTTGTAGAGAAAGGTCAGTGACAATTGATAGTTAAAGTTCAGCAGTCTTGCATTAGGTTATGCTACAAACCCTTGAATATTCTAGATATATTATAAATTGTTGGATAACCCATTCCTTACTTTTGGTACCCATATATAGGTTCGAATAAAATTCATAACTCTAATTTGACCCTGTTATCAAAAAAAAAAAAAAAACTCTAATTTGACCCATTGGATAATCCATTTTTTGGTTTCGTATCCATATGTACCTTTATATAAGATCCACATGGACAAGATCCGCATCCATAATTTGGCCCACTGTTAACAAAATTTTTAATATTTATGGTAAGCTCATTAATAAAAATTTGAATTAATCTATTAACTTTGGTAAACTCATTAATGCATATCATCACATAACATATAACATTTAACTAATTTTATCTTTAAATGTATTTATTATAATATATAAAAACATTATTGTATTGATATTGTTTCTTTCAAAATTTTATTGTTTGATCTTAAATAAAAAATTATTTTATTTATAAATTTTACCGTTATTATATATCATAATAATTACTCTTCTGTCCCAACCAATTCTTAACACTTTTTTTTCACTTTCTGACAAACATTTTAAGATGCATTTTAAGGATTTTAAAAATTAGTTATGGAACTATTCTTAAAATACATCTTAAAATGTGTGTCAGACACCCCTATTTCAAATGTTAAGAATCAAGGGGGACGGAGGGAGTATTAACTAAAATTTTAAACTACCGTGTACGTAGCACGGACTATTAATTATATAGTATATTATAAATTACTATAAAACCCATTTTTCAGGTTTGGTATCCTTATTTAGGTTTGGATATAATTTTTAACTTTAATTTAACCCATGAACTATACATTTTTCAGGTTTTGTATCAACATTTGGGTTTGTAAAAGATCCATATTGTTATTTGACCCATTTTTTATATGAGTAAGCTCAGTAGTGGTAAACTTTAGATATCATTACATAATTTTTATGATAAGCTCCATAATAAAAATTTGAATCAATCTTTTAATCTTGGCAAGCTAATTAACTTATATTATCACATAACATATACAATAAACTATCTAACTTAATTAATCATAAACTGTATTTATTATAATATGTATAAATAAACACTTTATTGTATTAATAATAGTTACTAATAATGTTACATTTCAAAATTATATTATTTTATTTTAAATATGAACTTATTTCATCTTTTTAATTTATCATAATAATTTTTTTAATTTTATTAAATATTTATTTTAAAAATACCATGTGCGTAGGGCTATAATCTAGTATATCAACAAACCTCTTTATTCCATGTTCCATGCACGGTTGTGGTAGAATAATATAAGTATATGTACAATATATAAATAGAATTGAAATATGATGTATATAAGTATAACATTTTGATAATATAATTTAAACATCGCCAAAGAAGACTAAATATAATGTGTTTACATCAATAATTATGTAAAATAGCATTGTTAATGTGTGCTTTACAAGCTTATAGAAAGATGTGCAAATAATGTTTGTAACACGAATGAAGAAAAGATAAAGGTACTGGGTTGGTAACGAAAATTAGTTGATTGTCATAATTAGGGAGAAAAAAAAGTATATACGAATAGGAAGAAACAATAGGTGGGAAAACTGAGTTAGGAAGGAGTAAAATTTGTGTTTAGTAGTATTATGTAGATGGATAAACATTTAGGATCTAGTTATTTTACACGAGGAATAAAGTAAAGATGAAAATTAATAAATATTAGTTTTTGTTTAAAAATATTCCTTTATTATTTCTTAAAATATAGAATATATGTTGAGATTATAAAGAGAGAAGAGAGAAATCAGTTGAGGTAGAAGGGAGGAATTGTATATTGTTGTGTGTATTACAATAGAGGAGAACACCCCCATTTATAGGCTGCATCTCTAGCCATTTACATCATGGATTACATCATAAATTAGGCAACCTACCAACCTACCAAAGTTGAATAGTCTACCTACCTAACTTGCATATGTAATCAATTACATCACCAATTTAACACTCCACCTCAAGTTGATGCATATATATCACTCATGCCCAACTTGCCAATAAGTGGATATAACATTTTCTTGACCAACCCCTTAATCAATACATCGGCTAGTTGATCTTCTGATCGTACAAAGTTAATGCTAATGATATCACTATTAATTTTTTCTTTAATAAAATGCCGATCAATCTCAATATGTTTAGTCCGATCATGTTGAACTGGGTTGTGTGCAATATCAGTGGTGGCCTTGTTGTCACAATACAACTTCATTGGATTCCCAGATGAAAGGCCTAAT
This sequence comes from Saposhnikovia divaricata, assembly GCA_036435485.1. Taxonomy (NCBI): domain Eukaryota; kingdom Viridiplantae; phylum Streptophyta; class Magnoliopsida; order Apiales; family Apiaceae; genus Saposhnikovia; species Saposhnikovia divaricata. The sequence goes on from CM071598.1 coordinate 56,034,871, forward strand.
TCCTATAAGAGAAGTCCTATCCATAACAATTCACGCACTCCTTTAGCCATAGCTCTATACTCTGCCTCAGCACTAGATAACGCAATAACAGATTGTTTCTTGCTTCGCCAAGTAACTAGGTTACCTCCAACAAACGTACAATATCCTGAAGTGGAACGTCTGAGATCTAGACAACCAGCCCAATCAGAATCGGTATAGCCCTCAATCTCGAGATGATTGTTTTTAGTAAACATCACTCCTTTTCCAGGAGCAGCCTTAAGATATCTTAATATAATATAAACTGCATCCAAATGTGGTTGACGAGGATCATGCATATATCTGCTTACAATTCCCACGGCATATGCTATATCTGGTCGTGTATGTGAAAGATAAATTAGTCTTCCCACCAATCTCTGATATTTGGGTCTATCGACAACGTCACCTGTTTCTCCACAAAGTTTATGATTCGCTTCTATAGGAGTATCTGCAGGTCTACATCCGAACATACCTGTTTCATTTAAAAGGTCAAGTGTATACTTTCGTTGTGCAAGGAAGATACCACCTGGACTTCTGGAGACTTCAATGCCAAGGAAATACCGTAGTTTTCCCAAATCCTTCATCTCAAATTCGGAGGCAAGTCTCCGTTTAACATCTACAATCTCACATGTGTCGTTGCCAGTGATCACAATATCATCAACATAAACAATCACGACTGTGATCTTTTCCCCCCTTCTTTTTACAAACATTGTGTGATCCGAATTGCCCTGTTTATAGTCAAATTTAACCATTGCTCTTTGAAATTTGCCAAACCAAACTCTTGCAGACTGCTTCAACCCATAAATAGTCTTCTTCAATTTGCATACTTTCCCAATGGTTGCGGCTGTAGAAAATCCAGGTGGGATATCCATGTAGACCTCTTTTTGTAGGTCTCCATGTAAGAATGCATTTTTTACATCCAACTGTTGAAGTTCCCATCCAAGATTTGTTGCACATGAAATAAGGACTCGAATAGAAGCCATTTTTGCCACTGGAGCAAAAGTTTCCTGATAATCAATCCCATAAGACTGAGTATACCCTTTCGCCACAAGTCTTGCTTTGTACCTATCAATCAACCCATTAGGTTTTTGTTTCACAATAAACACCCATCTGCATCCTACTACCTTTCTTTCAGCAGGAATATGAGTTAACTCCCAAGTGTCATTATGTTTCAATGCATTCATTTCTTTTATCATGGCATCTTTCCATTTAGGATCACATAAAGCATCCTGCCAAGTATGTGGAACAGAAACACTAGACAAGGATGACACAAAAGCAAGTGAAGATGGAGATAATGCATTATAAGATACAAAGTTTGAGATATGATAGTTAGTGCAAGAACGTACACCCTTTCTTATAGCAATAAGAAGATCTAGAGTAGGATCAAGAGTATTACCATTTTCTGGCTCAAACATAGGAGATGCAGGATCTGTCTCGAGGTCGGAGGTCTCTGGATGCGGTAAAGTGGTAATATCTTTATTTTTCCGCCTTGAATATGTAATCAAATCTGGCATATCCAACCTATTTAGAACATCTAACTCATTACTCGTATGTGGAGGAATAGATAACTTGTTTGAGCTAGTGTTTGGAATAGGTATATTCATGAAAGGAAGTGACTGTGGCTCACTATCAAGGAGACTGTGATCTGACTCATATGTTTCATTATCAAGACTGTGTCTGTTTATCTCCCCCTGAAGCAAAGAGGAGGAGCCAGGAGAGAAATAAGAAATGGACTCCCAGAAAGTAACATCGAAACTGACAAATACCCGACGTGAGGGAGGATGATAACATTTATATCCTTTCTGAGTGGGGGAATATCCAATGAAAACACATCTGAGGGCCCGAGAATCAAGCTTATCTCGAGAGAGTGCATGATTATGAGCAAAACATACACTCCCAAATACCCGAAGAGGAAGTGGATGAGAATAGGGTGCAGGAACACATGACAACGGTGTTTTGAATTTTAGAACCTTGGTAGGAAGACGGTTGATAAGATATGCAGCAGTCATGACTGCCTCTCCCCAAAGATATTTGGGAACATGCATGGTTAACATAAGAGACCGTGCAACCTGTGTTAAATGACCAATTTTCCTTTCGGCTACCCCATTTTGTTGAGAAGTTTTAACACACGTAGTTTGATGAATAATACCACATGTGTCCAAATAAGATGTAAATGGACCTCCATATTCAGTACCATTATCACTTCGAAGGATTTTAACAGAGGTATTAAACTGTGTTTGTAGCATGTGATGAAAAGATTTAAAACACTCAAAAACTTCACTTTTTTGTTTAAGAAGATAAACCCAAGTAAGTCGAGAATAACAATTAACAAAGACAACAAACCACCTATACCCATCATGTGTAGGATTTCTAAATGGACCCCAAACATCAGTATGAATAATAGAAAACAAGGTTGAACTACTTTTATTTCTGGATGGATAAGTTGATCTTTTATGTTTAGCCAATTCACATGGTTCACAAAAAAAATCTTCCTTATTACAGTGTTTTACTAAAGCTGGAAATAGATGTGTTAAAACACCAAAGGATGGATGACCTAACCGTTTATGCCATTGATACAAGTATTCAAAAACAGAATTAGATGACACCTGATAATTTGAAGGAGAAACAGAATTCCCTTCCATAACATAGAGACCGCCGACCACTTTACCACTGCCAAGGACCTTGCCTGTCGCCAGATCCTGAAATACACAGTAGGAAGAAAAAAAGGTTACCGAACAATTGAGTTTGTCAGTAATATTGTGGACAGATAGTAAATTTGCAGATAAAGGAGGAACATGCAAAACATCTGATAATGGTAATGATGATGAAGACAAAGAGAGGTGCCCTGTCCATGAATAGGTGCAAGATCTCCATTAGCAACACGTATATTGCCTGTTTTGTTGTGATATAATTCCAGAATACTAGAATCTCCAGACATATGTGCTGATGCTCCTGAATCAATGATCCAAGATGTTGGATATTTATCGGAAGTAAGGTGATATACCTGCATGGGCAGAATTAGCTGTAGAAGAAGGGGTCTTGATTTGTGACATTAATTGGCGGAAGGCGTTGAGCTCTGAAGCGGTCATCGTCCCTGTTAAAGAGTCAGGCTCGCATTCTGAAGTAGTATGATGAGCATTAAAGGAACCCCTACCCATGCCTCTACCAGATGAGACACCACAGTAACCACCTCGGCCACACCCTCCTCGTCCTTGAATTCTGAGATGAGGGTGCAGAATAAAACATTTCTCACGAGTGTGGCCTAATTTTTTGCAGTAGTCTCATTGAATATATCTTTCTCCAATTAACGCTATTGACACATGCTCCGGCTGTTCTGGTTCTGATTGTTGAATATCCTTAGTTAAGAGTGCAGATCGATCAGAAGGGACCATCGGGGTCATACTTTGCTTTCGGCTTTCCTCTAGCCTGACACGACCATACGCCTCTTCCACAATAAGAAATGGAACTTGTCCGATAAGTTGGTTTTTAATTGAATCATACTCATTCGATAATCCATCAAGAAATTTCATCACTTTTTCTTCAGTGATCATCTTCTGATATTTTTCTTGATCTTCAGCAGTTTTACACTCAAATATAGTGTAGTGTCCTAATTCACTCCATAATGATGTTAGCTCAGAATAATACTGAGCTAGTGTGCAGCTTCCTTGAGTCAATGCCCACATCTTCCGCTTTACCTCAAACCGCTTGGCTACATTCCCGGAGAAGGAATAAGTCCGAGTGAGAGATTTCCACACGTCTTCAGCGACATCATTGAATATATAGCTTTTTCGAATATCTACCTCCATAGAGTTAGATAACCATGAACACACCATGACATTTTCAGAATCCCAATCATCGAAAGTAGGATCTTCTCCCAAAGGTTGTTTAGCTTTCCCATTGATGTATTTCATCATTTTATGAGACTTTAGTGCCATTGTACAAGCTTTGAACCATTCCATAAAATTCTTCCCATTGAACGTTGGATTTACATACGGAGTTCCGTAAAATCCAGATTTCCTGCTACTTGTAGTAGAATCTTATTTTTATCGTCAATAACCTCAGCCATGAATCTGGGCAGAATCTGGTGTGTTTTCTGGGCAGAATTTGACAGAATCTGGGCAGAATCTGGTGTGTTTTCTGGGCAGAATGGGTGATGTTTATAGCAATTTTTTGGCAGAATCTGTGTTTGTGTAGGCAGTGTTATTCCCTTAGGAACTGAACCTGCTTTGATACCATCTTAAAATATAGAATATATGCCGAGATTATAAAGAGAGAAGAAAGAAATCAGTTGAGGTAGAAGGGATGAATTGTATATTGTTGTGTGTATTACAATAGAGGAGAACACCCCCATTTGTAGGCTGCATCTCTAGCCATTTACATCATGGATTACATCATAAATTAGGCAACCTACCAACCTACCAAAGTTGAATAGTCTACCTACCTAACTTGCATATGTAATCAATTACATCACTAATTTAACAATATTATACTTAAAATATTGATGTAACTGCTTTTTTAAATTTCAAGAATTTCAAATATAACGAACATTTAAAAGATCTTGAAACAATTTTTGAAAAAAAACAATCGAGGAATAAAAATGATTAGTGAATGTAAATTTTAGAGTTTTTAAGAAATTCACAGTGTTTGGTATTTAGTGGATTAAACATTCAACTTCAAGATAAGAAAATAACAGTTTTGTTATGCATTTGATTCACGAAATTCATAAATGAAGTGTCATTTTTAGGGTAAAATTCTTATATCGAGAGTAGTTTGACCTATGTTTTCTTCTTGTGATAGACATTGAGCATGAATATTTATAGAATGTGCTCTGGATATTATATAATGCTCCAAATTTTTTTTTCCTTTTATTATAACTTAGTGCTAATATTTTGACATAATCTAGAAAATAGACCGGGAGAAGTTAGGTGGCCTAAACTCTCTATTCAATAAAATTGATGGAAAACTGCTATAAAGTTAATCATATAACTATTAGTATAAAACTTTATGTAAATCTAATGTATATACCAAAATTAGGGGTATCTTAGGGGAAGCCTTGTTTGCCTCAATATACCTCTGTCCCTAACTGTGAACTGTGATAAGAAGGGAGAGATTTGTATGAGATAGTGAAAAATGGTGTGAGTTTAGTTTCCTTTGTTATAAATACATCTTTGTACAAAGAGTTGAGGTAGTCATTTTTTTATATTTTAAATTGTAAAATTCATTTAAAAAAAAAAAGATGTGCAATTTTTTTTTAAACATAGATCAAGAAAAGATATATTAAAAAAGAGGAAGAGAGAATTAGTTTATTTTCATGGAGAGAAAAATGTGTATGAGATAGGAGTGAAAGTGATATTTAGATTTAATCCATAAGTCCGGAAATGTATGTCGGTAGTAAATCAGTATATAAATGTTGAAACTTGAGAGTTAAGTGGGATGTTGTCTCGGGGATGAGTTTCTAATAGCATCAAGCATGTTGCACCTTATACTTAATCACCGTGAAACTTATTGTTGAGCTTAATATACTTATTTTGTTCATTAAACAAAAAAAAATTGAATCTCATATGGCTGGCTTAAGTAAAATATTAAACTATATTCATTTTTTCATTGTGTTTGTTCAGAACCAATATTTGAATCGATTAGGTCATTAATGAGTTGTTGCTACTAGAACTGTGTTCCTTTGTTACTTTAGATCTTTCAGTATCAAAGAATTTTACATTATATTCTTTCTTTTCTCCAGATCGACCACAGACGGGCCTATAATTGTGAAATTATGCTTTCTCAAGTGAAGATACCGTTAAATGAGTTGATGGTATGTTAGCTACTCAATTTTCTGGCCTGAAAGTACTTGTGTTTTTTTGACAAGAATCAATATGTACTCCGAATCTGTAAAGTTTTTTTTGCTCGCGGTCAGTCAGCGAGCGACAGAGATGTAATCAAATTTTAATTTTTTTAGGTAGGTCACATAAATTTGTCGTATTAATGAAACTATTTTATGATATCCTTTCTTATTTACATGGTTTTATTTGCATCCTCTGATAAACTGTATCGTTCCATATCTCATTGACATTCACTATGATAATATTGCTCAATATGAAATACTGGAAACCTGTGTATTGCACAATTTTGACTTTATATTGGTTAATTTTTTGTTAGAATTAGTATTTTCATAGGGTCACTCTAGATGTAAATCGTAATAGCATGCACCTCTGTCTTGACACCTGATTTAGAAATTCGTCTTTTAAATTCCTACATCATCGGAAGCCTTTTTAAGTTCAAAAAATAAAATTACTGGTTATTTTGTCATTTATTGACTAGTTAATATTACATATGCGATGCAACTTAGGACTGTAAAACTAAATAAGTAACTATTTTAGTTTGTACAACTTAATATGCATATGCATTTTTTAGCGAGATTCACGAGTCCCCATTATGTGATTTCTGCCTTATGAAGAACCTGGTCCTTGGTTCGGGCCCTGAGCAATCCTACAGAAGTTGAAGTACAATCGTAAATAATAGGAAGTACATGCATATGTCTCTGTAACCCTGTTTTCCGTACAAGCTTTGTGTCTGGATGATGATGTATACTTGATTGTATTTGTATATTGGTTTAAAATAGCTAATGGCTAGTAGAGGTACTTGTGATTCGTCACCAACCACTTTATGCTGTTTAATCTTTCAGAAGTCAGTCCTAGCCTTGGAAGATTCGGCTTTAGATGCCGATCAGGTCGAAAACCTCATTAAATTTTGTCCAACAAAAGAGGAGATGGAATTGCTTAAGGTAGTATTTTAAAACCAGTAGTTGTTTTTATTTTTTATTCAATCCAACTTGAGTGAAAAACACTGTTATTTAAATATTTTTGAAATTATAGCATTTACAGAAAGTGTAGTAGTAGATACATCAAGTGAAAGTTGTTATCTATATACACATATTTGAAGTCAATCATTTACTGAAGGTATTTTGGTACAGAGCTACAAAGGTGAACAGGATAAATTAGGGAAATGCGAACAGGTTTGTGGTTTTGACTTCAGTTTATATTATGTTACGAACCGTTTTGTATGAATTCTGATTCAGCATTGGTGCTTTGTGAATAATCATGGCAGTTCTTCTTTGAACTAATGCAAGTACCACGGGCCGAATCTAAGCTCAGAGTCTTCTCTTTCAAGTTGCAGTTTGAATCCCAGGTTAGAGAACAGCTTAGCTGTTTTCTCCTTCTGCATGTATTTTGTTTTGGGCTAATTTGATGCATGAAGTTTTTGTGTCAGGTTTCTGACCTGCGGAACAGCTTGGACGCTGTGAATTCAACTGCAGAACAGGCAAGTTATTCGTTTTCCTTTCCTTAATCAGCAGTAAAAACAGTTGATTGGAAATCGAGATGATTGATATTTATAATAATGTCCTATCAGATCAGGAGTTCTGGCAAGTTGAAAAAAGTTATGCAGACAATTCTATCACTAGGAAATGCTTTGAACCAGGGAACTGCAAGGGGTAAGTTACGTAGAACGATCAGCCCTTTCATTGTGGTATTTTGCATGCGTATAAAGTTGTCATAAGACTACAGCACCATTACAAATGTAATGGCATGGTCAGATTATAACCAGGGTTATAATGTCAATGTATTTACTCATATATGAGTGTTGGTCTATCAACCGTTATTTTGTGAGTGTGAAAGAACACAGGACAAGTTTAACAGAAATCCTGTTTGTGATTGTTATCAGCCAGCAATTATCTGCACGTGTTAGTGATCATTATCTGAAAAGGAAAAAATTTGGATGCAAAAGTAGAAATATTTATGTCGTGTGAAAAGTAGTTGTGCCGCTCTTTACTGCTTCTTGGCTGATTGTTCTATAATGCTATTTTGTAGGCTCGGCTGTTGGGTTTAAGTTGGAAACACTCCCTAAGTTGACTGAAACACGTGCTCGCAACAACAAGATGACTCTTATGCATTATCTATGCAAGGTGCAATACTGCTTTAGTACCCTACATTTTCAAGGCAGGAAGTCTATTATTTGCATGCTCGGCCTGTACCTAGGTATCTGTGTGGTAATTTTACCTAATTCTTTGGATATGAAAAAGAAAACTGAAAGTACTGACAAGTTTCTTTAACCTTTATACATAAGAGCTATCAACCCGAAAGAATTTGTGGGAACTCACATGATCTGTGGACATGCTATTTGGAAGAAACACCATAGCGTCAATTCGTTATAGAACTTTCATTTAATTTGTAGTTAAAAATTGTACCTTTTTCTTGAACTTAAATATAAAATAGAAAAGCGAACATGCACAATCAGCGGCGGAGTGACCTTTTTACCCAGAAGGTGTGGCTGTGTAACCTTAACTTCTAATACTTAATTATTTTTCTAATAGTTTTAAATAGAGAACTACAAAGAACACACATAGCGTAAAATCTCATTTAGATTCTATATATATCTTTTAAAAGGCTTTTCTTATGCACAAAACAGAATCTAGCAAGAAATTAACAAAAATTTAGCTTTAAAATAATACTATTACATGTAAAATCTCATTATGACAAAAGTGTAAATTAGATTCTATGCCAGATTATATAATATATAGTTTTTGATATTTACATGAGATTCTACATTTGTTTAAATATGTTAAACTTTGTCATTCTAATCTTAACCATCTGTTTTTTATAAAAAAGAAAAAGAAAAAGAAAAAGAAAAAGAAAGAGAAGCTATGATGGTGTTTTTTTGTGTTCTTTATATAAGGATGTTCTATATATAATGTAACCCCAAGTATTTGTGTATGTTTATAATAGTTGGGTTGTATGCTTTTATGTAAGGTACTTGGGTTGAGTTAAATAATAAATATATAGACTTATTGGTCTTTTTGGTCAGAATAAAATAATAAAATATGAACTTTAAGAATTAGAATTATAAGTCTATAACATAGCTTGTTGCCCTTTTTCCCTTATTGAGCAAGTTAAAATAATAAACATTGGGAACCTTCAAAAATAAAACTTATATTATTTATATAATTATGTTAAAAATATAAGTAAACCTTAACATAATATCCTACATGCCATGTACAAAGCATTAACTTAAAAAAATGGGTCTTAGGCATAGGTTCCCATGAAGTACATAAAGTCACATACATTATGTATATTTATTTATCAAATTAATTAATTTTATGTCTTTTGATTAAAATAAATATATTTGATTTAATTATAATTATATCTTATCTTATTATATAATAAGAGTAAGAGGGATAATACGAGTTCGACTCTTATCAACAATATATTTAATTCTAATATTTATACCTCTATTTATAAACATAAAAATTTTGCGTGCAAACACACAGCCTTAAACAGCTCTTCCAATGAAAATTACTAGCTAGGGCCATGACTTTTGTGGACCCATCCTAAAACAAAACAATGAACTACAAATCAATCAAGTACTATGAACAATGTCATCAAGATACATCTAATGCGCAGGCAATTTATTGGGACAAATGATGTTGCAGATATGAGACTTCTCATAGAAAAATAGTCGTGTTATTACTTAAAAATATTTGTAAGTTTGTAATTTACGTATGCATATAATTTTTGTTCATTTTGAAAGAAAAAAAAAAATTCATGCAATCTAATAATGTGACAAAAAAGGTCAAAAACTTTAATTTGTTACTCCCTCCGTCCCATCCATTTCTTTACACTTTCCTTTTTTGGGATGTCCCTCTCAATTCTTTACATTCCAAAACTTACTAAAAATAGTAAACTTTTAATAATATAAAATACTATTACACCCGCTACTTTCTTCCACTTTCTCAAATCTATTATTAAATATTGATATGTCCCACCACTTTAACCACTTTTCATCATTTTATCCCCTTAAATATAATAAATATTGGTCTCCGTGTCCCATCCTTTGGTAAACAACCGGCTGGGACAGAGGGAGTACTAATTATGTACTATAAATATGTATTCCCTCCGTCTCTCAAAAAGTGGCGATGTATATCTTTTAAAAGTCAAATCTATTCAAATTTGACAAAAAGATATAAGTTAAAAGAAGTTGTATTAGAATTCGATTTTCCAAAATTTTAAACTATATTAAAAATATAATATTAGAAAGATGAGAACCGTTGGATATAATATTAAAAAAATTGTATTTGGTTATCAGTAGAGCTATATTTAGATACTAAAGAGAGTATTTCAAAAATCTAAATCAAATATAAAAAAATTCCTAAATCGAATAGAATTCTTAACATAAAAATTCGCCACTTTCTTCACTCTTCAGTTTCAGGGTAGTCTTAATTGGATATTTTTTTTTAAAACATAACTAAATTAAAGATTATTTTGTAATTTGTAAGTTTTGCGTGGGTTGTAAAATCGTACAAATCTGATTTTTAGAACTCAAGATAGAGCTCAAATTATATCATTATATATTAGCATGAGAGGGATCTTATCCATAATTGGTCATGTATTGTCAAAATGATAAAGATCGTTGGATCTTAACATAAATAGAAAATCGTTGAATCTAATATTAAAAAATAAATTTGATTGTTTAGAATTATAGTTAAATACTAGAAATGTATTTTAATAATTTAAACCAAATATAATTGGATTTTACTAATTGAGTAGAATTTTTTATGTGAAATTTCCTATATTTATTTCCTCTTTGGTTTCAGGATAATAAGTGTTAAACAATCAATAAATTAAATATTATTCTGTAAGTTTCGCGTAGACTATAAGATCGTTCTGATTTTTAGAACTCAGGATAGAGCCCAAAAAGTAAAGTAAGCATTTTAAACTTAATTAATATCAATTTTTTTATTTATTTGAACTTCAAGGTTATTTTTTTAATAAAAAAGAATATTATACTTTTAATAGATAAATTATATTTTTTAATATTATAAATATTAAAAAAAATCGTGCATTGCACGGGTTATAAGCTAGTATTTTTAAAAATAGTTAGGCCCGTTAAGTTTATAGATGTGTTTAAATCAGAATATTTAAAATGTATTTTAGTTAGAGTAAATTAATTTGAAATTAAAGTTTTAAAGATGTTTTGTAATTAAAAAAAAAACTCTTTTTTAAAATATTATGTCCATGGGCCAATATACCAACTAACCAAAACCCAAGTACCGACTGACCGATTACCAAACTTTTAATGTTTTTGCTTTAATAATACAAGCTTATAACCCTGCAATGCACGGTTTTCTTTAATATTCTACAGTTTTCCTATAAATATTTTATTTTAAATATTATTTTAGTGCAATGGTATATAATAGCATATTTTGTCTGTGTTTTTATAACTAACAATATTAATATCTAATTTAATATGTTATTAACGGAATTTGTACCTTAAACTTTTGTTAGAGCATTTCTAATGGAAGAACCACTTAGCAAAAAAACCATGCAAAACCCTTGGCTATAATTATAGCCAATCTTTCCACGTTGGCCAAATTTGTCGAACCTATCAAAAGTTGTGACAAAGTTGTAAATATAAATTTTATTAATATAGCCAATCTCGTGGAGCACAACATCTTACATAGTCGATAAAATTTAATCAATGATAATTTTGTATTATTTTAGGCAACAATTTTAACCAACCACGTTGGAGATGCTCTTAGTACTGTATTTTAGATACTAAAATATTGAAACTTTTTAATATTAAATCTAACGGTTCTCGTTTATTTACTTTAAACGATCTAATGGTTCTTGTTCTTTTGTTGGTTAACCAAAACTACTAACTACAAAATATCTCAAGTTTACTTTGATACTAAAATATTGAAACTTTTTAATATTAAATCTAACGGTTCTCGTTTATTTACTTTAAAGGATCTATGTTAAATATAACCTAGGGAGTGAGGTAAGTAATGACATAACCTAGGAAGTGAGGTAAGCAATGACAAGGCCACCAACCAAGTTAGGCAAGGCATAATCTTTGACTAACATTAATGGTTGGTGAGATTAAAGTCTATAAATATAGTCTTATGTAAATGGTCACAACAACAACAACAAGATCAATACAATGTAGTTCTAATATTACTACCGTGTTTTTCTCTCCTCTCTACTAGTTCCGTTTATTACTTCCGCATTGCTTATATTTTGACAATCTAATGGTTCTTGTTCTTTTGTTGGTTAACCAAAACTACTAACTACGAAATATCTCAAGTTTACTTATTATATAGTGGATTAGATTAGATTAGATTAGATTTAGATTAGATTAGATATATAGATAGCATAGATAGATGTGAACCTACATCAGGATAGATATTTTTTTCTGTTTATTTGTTTTTGTAGATAAATATCTTGTGACACTAGATATTGAATTAAGCTTTATGTCGTTTAAAGGCTTTAGCACATAGTTCCCTTTGATTTCTGTTGGCCATCTTTTCAACTTCAACTATATTTTTTTGGATCACTTCTAGGTGCTTGATGAGAAACTGCCAGAAGTTCTTGATTTTTCTGAAGATCTTAACAGCTTGGAATCTTCATCAAAGGTTCGAAGTTTTGAGCGACTTCTGAAACAAAGTTATTGGTAACATTGACAATTTTTTGATTCAACATTTAATATCCCTACAGATACAAGTAAAGTTTTTGGCCGAGGAAATGCAAGCTATCAACAAAGGTTTGGAGAAGGTAGTCTATGAGTTGTCCTTGTCTGAAAGTGATGGACCTGTGTCAGAAAAATTTCAAAAGGTAATTTATGCACACCATCCACAATCAGCTTAGTTACCTGAATGAGATGGTCTTGTTGCTTCCCCGTTTCCGCAGTAAGAATGCAGTAGAACCTCGATAAATGGATATTCAATCAATGAATAGCCTCGTCAAATGATTATTTTTCTCCTGTACCAACATAAAAGGTACTATGTATTTTTAACCTCGATAATTGATAAAGTTCTCCGCTCCCAAGGGTATTCATCTATCGAGGTTTAACTTTTAAGTAAATGAAAGTAAAAAAAAACTAATATCCATCATATATTTCAAGAGCCGGTACTTCCTTCAAAATAATTATTGACTAATTTTAGATAGAAGAGTCAGATTCCATCCATGCTAGGAAACTCGATGTTAGTCTTTGTTTCAGTTTCTAATTACCATGTGTTAGATATCTTCAGTGAAATGGTTCAGAATTAGAATTATAAAGCAAGAGAATTGGTAGATGACTAGATATAGTAGTAAAAAGTGAAGTTATCACCTACACCATCTTCCTTCCTGATATAAGAACTTGAGCATAAAAAACGGAATATGGAAGTAATAATCATGTAAAAAAAAAGATAATAAATAGTGCTGTTAATAAAAGGCATTACTGTTAATGGATAGGATTTTAGTACTCAGTGGACCTAACCAAACCGTTCTTTAACATGTAAACCCTCTTTGGGATAAAGGGGTTGACATCTATTATGAAAGAGACAAAAAGTGTTTTATGATTTTGCTTTGTCATTACAAACTACATCAAACTCAAAATTCTCGTATTCAGGATTTGAAGAATCTTAAAACTAATAAGTAAGCTGGATAGTCAAAACTATATTGGAACTCAAAGTCAGTTTAGGTTTCATCCTTGATATTCTTGTTCAAAAGCTACATTTCCTTGTTAATTGCTTAACCTTGTTGGTTCTCTATTTATCTGTCAATGCTATTCAGGTTTCAAGGGAGTTTCTTTGCTTTGCTGAAGGTGAAGTTAGGTCTTTAGCTTCACTTTATTCTGTGGTGGTATGGCTCTAACATATTTTGAAGTCAGCTTAAGGGTCCCCTTTTATGTCTATCATGATTTGTTCTTGTTCCGATCCTATTATCTCTAACACTTACATATTTAAAGGGAAGAAACATAGATGCATCAATTCTTTACTTTGGAGAAGATGCAGCTCGTTGTACATTTGAGCAAGGTATCTAATGCTACATGAGTGATTAGCTCGTTCTGTGAGGTCAATAGTTTCCATTTCACTTGCCATGTATTATAGGGGAGAGCACGGTTCGGTTCGGGGCGGTTTTGCCCCGAAACCGCATGTCTTCGGTTTTAAAAATTGAAAACCGTAACCGCAACCGAACCGTCGGTTTCGGTTTTAAAAAGCTCGGCTCGGTTTTTAACGGTTCGGTTTCGGTTTTAAAACCGAACGAAAAAATCATAAATATATTACAAGACTTTAAATTTATATATTATAACGTTTTCGACTTTTAAACAAAGTGACTGAGCTGTTGAATGAGTACACACTGTGTATATATTAGTGCTAATGTTAGATATGTTGTTGTTATGTAATGTAATGGGATGTTGTAATATTGTGTCTGTAGATGTTTACGTAGTGATTTTCTTTCTTTTTTTTACTAGTAGTATGATGTTTTGAGATTTTAAGATTCCCAAAGTGTTGCATCTTGCTGGTGTTGGTTTGATGGTCAATTGGCTAGTCTATTGTGGCCAGTATAATGAATTTGCGCTATAGCTAGTTCATTGTCGCTAGTACACTTTAGGTGCTAATAGAACCAGCTAGTACCTTGTACAACCAGGGAGCCGACAAGAAACAATTTGTAATCATTTTCCACTTTCCCTTCTTATCTTACTACGAGGCAATGTCTTCTTCATCTTTAGCTTTCATCTATTATTACATATATCCATCCGTAATGGTTTTGAAAATTATAATTCAAGATATAATATATTTATTAATTTTAAGAATACATATAAATTATATAAATTATATATTTATTTATTTATTTTAATAATCGGTTTGGTTTTAGACGGTTCGGTTTTAACCTATAACCGAAACTGGAACCGAAAGTCTCGGTTTTTAAAAATCAAAAACCGCAACCGCCAGTTCGGTTTCAGTTTCGGTTTTTTCGGTTCGGTTTTGGCAGGTTTCGGTTCGGTTTCGGTTTCGATTCGGTTTTTTGTTCACCCCTAATATTGTATTATACATATATGGTGTTTGTAGATCAACTGCTTAGGTCATTTGTTAGATGTAAATTTAACATGAAATTAGATATTTCGATAAAATGGTCAATGATGAAGACAAACAGCAGTCCGGTGGGATATGCCACCCTAGATACTGTTTGAAAATAACAATAGTACTGTTTGTGGAATTGGTCAGATGGTTAGTTTTGCATCAATTTTACGCTTGATTAAGCTAAAATCCTTTTGCTAAAACCATATTATTGCTTTGCATTAATTAAAACACTACTCTGCTTCATACTTCAAACTTCCAGACCCGATATATAATGCTCTTACGGAAATGCCTCCCTTTATAAGAGAAAATATTTTGTGTAATTGTGATGATGGAACCATAAAGTAATAAAATTATCACCCTTGATTCTAGGATATGGATCCACCAAAATTTACCATCTCTTTGAATTACATTTTTAGAGATGAACATTTTGAATTTCTGCATTATTGTTGTCCGCATACATATTCTCCGAACTTTAAAGCTCTAATTTTATTACTAATGACCTTTGCTGTAGTCGTTTCAACTCTACTTGAGTTTGTGAGGATGTTCAATAAAGCTCATGAGGAAAACTGTAAGCAACAGGAGTTGGACAAGAAAAAGGCAGAAAAGGAAGCAGCAAGTGAACAGACAAATAATTCACATAAGGGTTCTGAAGCCAGTATTGTCAAATGAATTTTTGTCGTGATTCAGCTTTAGACAATTACTTTTCAGGGATAAGCAGTTTAAATCTTCTGTACAGCAGTTTAAATCCACTGTACAGTTAAAAAAAAATCACCTGCCTGTTGCTAAAAGCAGGACCTTGGATGGAGTTCAGGAGCGGAGAGGATTTTGATGGAATGATGGCAAATGAGAGACAGTGTATAAATTAAAATTTTGAACTGGACTTGTTACTCAACATGATGTTTCAGATTTTGCTCGAAGTTTTGTGATAAAGGTAAGCTGCCTTCTGTCATCTGATGTTCCATAATCCATATGCTCTTAATGTTCAGAGTTTTGGAATATTGAGTTTTTCTTTAGCATTTTCAATGTGAGAGCTGAATGTCTGATTGATCCGCTATAGTAGATATGAGGACTTTTCTCAGTCTGGTTAAAAAGGCAGCGTGTAGATATTACTGACAAGTGTTTACGGTAAATCAATTAGTGATTTAAAATCATTTTATTTTAGTTTTTCTAATTACTCTGTTTTTTCCTTTTTCTTTCGTCAGGTAATATCTCTATTACTAGAGTCTAGTATAATGGTAATCATGTGTTTCACTTTCCTTTCCATATATTGAGAAATTGCATGATGAAGTTTTGTTGAGCATGTTATCTTTCTTCCACTCTGTAGGTTGAACCTAGTTCTCGTTGTTTATCCAGTAAACTATTTAAGACAGTTAGACCAATCTTCGGATCAGGTTGAAATGTGTATATGTTAAGGGAAATGAGCACCCCTGATTAGTTTGGCTATTGTGAGAAGCAAGGACCATATTAGGCTTTAGCCTTTCTCCCCAGCATGTACCTTCATGTTTAGGTTAGTACTTGTGAATATATGATCTTACATATTTTCTCTTACTAGCCACTGATTTCTGCTCATCATTTCTGACCTTTTCTTTTCCAATTTCAAAATTAATCTTGTCATTATTCCTTGAAATCTTGAACAGATTTTACTTCAAAAATGCAATCTTCAATTGCATTTCTTAGATTGCTCTTATTTCTTTGTATTTTTGTACTGGAAGGTTGTGGGTGATATGCTGGTCTATTGGCTAGGTCAGAGGTTGGAACCCCCTTGGAATCAACCTCTTTATGTAAAAAGACTGTGGCCAGTCGGAAATTGTGCTCACTGGGCTTCATCTTCTTCTTTGTACTGCATGTTCTAAAGAAGATGAGTAAATTAACAGTGCTCCATCTTGTAAATTGTCCGGCATTCGTTGGAAATCCATTTGTTCCATGTATGATTACTGTTTAGTTCTGTAATGCTGCCTGTTGCTGACCACCTTAGTCACTTGCAGTTTTGTAGAGAAAATTATTCTATAAATTAAGGAAATTATCATGATTCTATATTTGGTTTCATAATTTCTATTTTATTTTTTAGTTCGATAACTTTTTAGATAATTTGACCCGTTACATCAAATTTTTTTAGGCCATCATAATTCCAATACAATTGTGAATTATTAACATATATATTTGAAAGAAAAATGCTAGAGATCCCAAAATTGTTCCCAAAGCTAAGATAGTTTTCAGTACTTACACAATCAATGGAGTAAAGTTATCCTAAAAACTCCTACGAACATAAATAATTTAATAATCAGTTTTAAAATATTTATTAAAAATTCAGCGTGATTCAAACCGATGACGAGTAAAACCCAGATAAGATAAAATTTGTATAATGGATGACCCTCGATTAAACTTTTACAATGGGTGACCATCAATTAAACATAAAATTATTATTATTCCCTTTCTTTTTTATTAAATAAACTTAAGGATTTTCGGTTCACCTCCTTTGAAAAAAACACAAATCAATTCGAAATTTAAAATCCTATCCTATCATTGTTGAAAACACTATATAAGGTCTTTCTCCATTCAAAAAATTACAACTTCACTCCGATTTTCATCGTAGCTTCGCAGAACACGTGTTAATCGCAATCGGCTCTCTCTAAAAGGTACCTTATTAAACTCTTGTTTTTATCTTAGAACAAATATTTCGATAGTTATAAGTTATAACTATAAGTTTTAACATTAGATTTGACTAATAACATAATAGTAGCAAATTTTCAAAAAATTACGTTGATAATCTTGAATACCTGCATGAATAAACCAAGATAAAGAAAAGGGTTACGAAGAAACGGACAAGTGATGGGGAGACTAATGTCTTCGAGCATGTGAGGCTAATGACTTTTAGACGTCTCGATTAGAGGAGTCTCTGGATGTAATCTTCGTCTTTGGGATAAAGCATAGTAATTAACAATTTTTTTTAAATCTTCTGTAATCCACAAACCCAATCGACATCATTATCATCGTATCTATAAATTTACATATGTATGTATGTATATGCAACCAGATTTACTTTCCTTC
The DNA here is from genome assembly GCA_036435485.1 of Saposhnikovia divaricata. NCBI lineage: Eukaryota > Viridiplantae > Streptophyta > Magnoliopsida > Apiales > Apiaceae > Saposhnikovia > Saposhnikovia divaricata. Next base: position 56,052,827 of record CM071598.1, read on the forward strand.
ACTTTTTCTTTTCCTGTTCAACTCACTCATTATATCCATTATCCACGTGTTTTTTTTGATTAATAAAAAATTCCTGCAATGTAATTGTGTGCGATTTTTTCCAATTATTTTTTGTATTTACTTTTTCACTGATAAAGTGAAAAATTATAAAAATATATATTCTTATATTAAATCTACATAATGTAACATAAATTTGCATGCATTTTTCTTTTACATGTAGTCGGTCGACCATCTTTTTACCATATTTTGATAGTATTAAATACCTGTTTGCTCTATATTTTAACACATTAGTAGTATACAACAATTGGTCGTATTCTGGGCAGAATGATTGTCTATTCAATTGTAATATATATATATATATATATATATATATATATATATATATATATATATATATATACAGGTTAAGTGTATGTATAGTTGTGATCCCAGTCCCACCACCTCTGCCTCTGGTGTATCTTTATAGTTGATCATCATAACCATACCAACCGCCATTTCTTCAGCTCCAAGCCTGTCCCTCTCCCTCCATTACTAACCACTCACCACCCCAGACCTCATAATGCCTTTGATCAAACACCCATTTATTATTATTATTATTATTATTATTATTATTATTATTATTATTTTGAATTTTTGAACCTTTTTTTTTTGGCTAAGTAGCTGATATTGATGTCGTGAACAGAAAAGTGGTCACATCAAGAAGTGCTGTGGTCTGTAGCTCTGTTTGGGGAGAGCACAATGAAGTTTAATAAAGTCAATGGTGTTAAAGTTTTGAATGGTGATCATGAGGCTCTTCAGAGTCTTGTAAAGGATATTGGTGTTGCTGATAAGAGTGATGATGGTGCCACTCAAGTTTATAAAAAGATAAGACCCAAACAGGGTGTTGATGCAACTAGTGGGAAGACAAGTACTAGGAGGACTGACACTTCTAAAGTGTTTGATGCAAGCTCAGTTGAGATTACGAGACAAGGGTCTGGATTGAGCAATACTAATATGGAGGATCAATGCAAGGACTTGAGTGTGTCTGTTGATGAGACTGACACGGAGAGAAGCTCGTCTGAATTGAGCGAGAAATTGGATGATGAGTGTAGAGAATTGAGTGTTTCTGCTGATGGGATTAAGAGAAGCCCTGTTAAGGTTTTAAGGCAAAATTCTGAATTGAGTAAAAGTGTGGATGGAAAGTGTAAGGAATTGAGTGCTTGTAAAAGGTCTGAATGCCGCAAGAATGCAGATGAACAGAGTAAAGGATTGAATGTATCTGCTGATGGAATCAAGAAAAGTCCAGCTAAGATAAACAAGACAAGATCTGAGTTGAGTAGGGAGCTTAGTGTTTCTGTTGATGGAGTGGAGAAAAGCCCCCCTGTTCGGGGTGTGAGGACCCGAGCAATGTCACAGAAAGAGTCCAAGGGACCTGGTGATGGAATCGATAGGAGTTCACCTCAGTTGAGAAAGGTGAAATCTGCGTTGAGCAAGGCGTCTGGTGTGGGAAATGAGAGTAATGCTGGACTTAGGAAGACAAGATCGGAGGCTAGTAAGGATTCGAATGTGCCTGGCAATGGTACCGAGGGGATTTCATCTCAATTGATCAAATTTGAATCAATTTCGGATAAAATTGTCGGTGATTCTAGGAGGATGTCAATTGAATCAGAGGGATCGCAACCGGAGTCCAGCGACCTTTTTGATGAGACAAAAAAGGCTATTGATGAGTCTGCTGTAGGTATAAAGAAGAGCCCAATTGGTAATACTGAAAGTAATTGTAAGGAGCTTATTGAGTATGAAGAAAAGACTATCACGAGCAATCTAGGTAATGCCAGTCCGATCAAATCTCCTCCTAACGTAGAGGTGGCTGATGATGAAGATGATTGGGATGAAGAATTAGAGGAAGAGTCTGATGAGGAAATTGAGACTAAAACAATAAAGGAAAGCTTAACAGAAATTGGCATTCCAGAGCAGAAGTCCAAAAAGATTGTGATTGAGGAAAAGAAAATTCAAGAAAGTAATTTACAATCAGCTCCCACTTCAACAACAGTCAAGAAACAGTCTACTCCTGATGCGATCCATCCCAGAATTGTCTTAAAACCCACAAAAACTGAATCAGGTACTTAGTTTTTTTGCTGTGCTAATTCTCTTGTTAAATTTTACTAATCAGTCCTTTTTCCCGAAAGTCAACAGTTCAGTGTCATAGATTTGATCTGTATCATTCTTGATTGTTTTACCCTGTTTGCCGTTTAGTTCCAGTTGTTGCAGATGGATATTGTTCAGTGCCCAAGAGACACAGCAAACTGCAGAGCTTAGGTAAACTTTTGTTTTCAGTAATAAAGCCAATTATTCTTCTTTATTAAAGCACTTGAAATTTGAGCACAGATTAAATTATGCTCTGAATGTGATTTCAGTTGATCTAGTCATGTGGAAAGATGCATCAAAATCAGCATTTATCTTTGGACTGGGAACTTTTGTCATAATGTCATCTTCATACACTACAGATCTCAATATAAGGTCAGAAAATTAATGCCTAAAGCATTTTCTAATCCATATGTTTATTGCCTTAAAGATGTGAAAAAATTATTACCTATTAACTGTTTTTCTGTTCCAAGGCAGAACTAACGAGTAAAAATTGTTTGTTCTTTGCATTTTACAGCTTAATATCAGTACTTTCCTATGTGGGTCTTATATATCTTGGTGTAACTTTCATCTTCAGATCACTCATATATCGGTAAGTTATGCGAATCAGTCATCTTACCATAATATGCTTGAACTACTTACATTGTAGTAACTTTTTATAAATTTGATAACAGAGAAGTTATAGATGAAGATGGAACAGGCCAAGAATATGTTTTTGGGGTAGAAGAAGCAATGTGGTTACTAAAAATGTTCCTTCCATACATAAATGAGTTTCTTTTGAAACTGAGAGCTCTTTTTTCTGGTGATCCTGCCACCACAATGAAGGTAAATTCTTTGCTTCTTGCCTTCTACTGCTTACTCCTTTCTTCATCTTGCTTCTGTCCTATTAAATTTAATTTGTTTACATTTACATAGATAATTTTTAATATTTATCTTTTCTCAATTGGTGACCGTTGGCTTAAATTGACAAATTGTGTGGCTGGCAGTTGGCAGTGCTGCTCTTTGTTTTAGCAAGGTGTGGAAGCTCCTTTACTATTTGGAAGATGGCCAAATTGGGTGAGTTTTACTCTGATCTATCAAATATAAATAACTGTGAAATTAAGTGCTCTTTATTTTTCGTTATATGTTCACTCTCTCAGAAAAGGTCCCCCAGAATTAATTATAAATACTTTGAAGCAAGTTCTATCTGAACAGAGTAGTATATAAACAAACTCAAAATTATAATAATCTAATTTCCTAAAGAAATGCAAGTGTGCTTAAGTTTATTGTCCTTTAGCTTTATATCTTTAGTGAAGAAGAATATATTTGCTTTTGAGATATGAAGATAATAAGGTCATATTCAAGCAATGTGTCCTAAACTGAGATGTCAATTTGTCACCACTACTGGACCCGTGTATGTGTCTTGTCTAAAGAAATATACAAAGGGGATAAAGGATTAACTACTCTTTCATCTTCACCTTTAATGCATTTGGAACTATAAGGAGAACAACACATAATTCGCCAAGAACGTTGGAATGAAATATTATTGAGAATGTAGTTTCGGTGACAAACCAAATCATTTATTCGAATATGTAAGTTTTTTACGGTGCTTAATGTTAAGATATGGAGTAATATAAGATGGAGGACAGATAACTTAACACGCTAAATTTACCAGGACTAAAAACTTCATAAGCATCTTTCTTTTATTTTCCTTTGGCAGCCCAACAAGATGCAAAAGTGTACAATTATGTTGAACAATCTTTTTCATTGCAGGGTTCTTTGGAGCTTTTACCGTACCAAAAATCTGCTCCTCTTACTCTTCTCAATTATCTGCATTTGGTAAGAAACATCTTTTTTAACTTTGATGCCATGCACATGCATTGTTTATCTGCTGCAGTTATGTACTTTTTTATTTACTGTTATGATACCTGTACTTTACTGTTATGCAAGTAGACATATACACAACTGTTAGATTAGATTCAATCAGCAGGCTAGAAGAGTGTATGTGAATGTGAGGAGTATCTCAGAATTGGATGTGCATAGTACAGTGAAGTAAAGATCACTGCACCCCTGGTCCATGGTCCCTTTTGTGGACCTAACTTTGGGACACTTGTGTGTGCATGGGTGTGTGGGTGTCTATTGTGGACTATGATGATACACATAACTAACGGCTCTGTGATGAAGAAGGTTCTCATCTACATTATAGCATGGTCCACTTTTATTTATAAACTTGTTTGGAATTTGGATTTACTTTGTTATGAAAGTATCCAATGAAGTACTTTAGAAAACGATAAGGAGTTATCTACTTTCACATGTACACTTGTTTGACCATAACAAGCCAATTTAGAAGAGGTTGCATTGCAACAACTCCATCACATCGTTGCTCCATGGTTCACTATGAATGCGATTTTGTTAGCATAGAGTTTGAATCCAATAATCTCATAATATTACATTTAGTTATGCTAAAGGATTTCAATTGCTCCACAAATACATGACCTTTTTCCGATTCTTTGTAATTTTAATATGAGTAAATGCAGGTAAATTCTGGATTCATCGTGTAAGAGACGCATGGGAATCATGTTCCCACAAGAAAGCGGTAGGGTTCTTCATTTTCACTCTTGTTTGGAACCTTTCTTCCGTGGTTGCTCGGATTTGGGCAGGTAATAATCATCATTACACCACAAAACATCTTTAATAATTACAAGTGGGTGGTTGATTAAAGGTGTTAATCCATGATTACTAAATATAAAATGCTGTGCATGCAGTGTTCATGGTGTTTGTGGCTTTTAAATACTACCAGCAATCTTTAAGGGAAGAGGAGGATTGGATTAAGAATGATGATGAAGAAGAAATAAGTGGAAGATCATCATCATCATTAGTACTAGTTGAAGAAAAAAAGAAGGATAATTCTATGCAAATCATTGGTGGACGCATAAGAAGACAAGGGCCTGGGCCTACTTTACTGGAAACTAAGAAGCAAAAGAAGCCCATATCGTGATTCACAATCGTGTGTACATACACTTACATATTTTATATAGCTACCATACCACACTGTTGGCTTGGACCACTTACAATGGTGCAAATTTGATCCCCACATGTATTTTTTATTACTACCTTAAACTTGAATAAGTATATATCTATAAGAATGTTTCAAGATTGTGGCTACTTTGAGTTTATAGTTTAATGTGTTTTTTTTATTATTGTACATGTTTGTTGGAGTTGTTAAGTAGTATCTACCTCTGTTGGTTTCGGTTGTAAATAACATATTTTCAATAAAAGTTATGCTCAACAGTCAGTTTTGAACAATGATACTAGAAGTTTTAACTAAATAGTTTATTTTCGGGGAGAATGGAATGAGATAGGAATGGAATGAATTATTGTAGACAAAATTTATGAAAAAACAAAAAAGAAATATTGGAGAAAATAGTTTTTTGACCAAGAAGAAGTTTGTTATGATTAAAATTGCTGTGAATGGAACATTCCTTTCAAAATATATGGGTTAAAACTTTGGTTTAAATTGCGTAAAAAAGAATGAAGTAAGAAACGAAAATTTAAACACTTTTTCCATTCTCCCCAAATAAGAGTATAAATGTCATTCTATTTTTCCCCGATCTATTCAATTGAAGTGAACATAACCTAAACACAGCTTGAGGATCTTTGAATTCTCTAATCTTTTGCATGTAAAGGATCATATCAATTGTTACATGCAAAAGGATTTTTTTTCTCTGCAAAAAAGTACAAAAATTTCCAAAAATGAATATTCCCGAAAGAAAAGATTCAATCATTGAAATGAACTCCTGTTCCACTTAAGGTTATAGATTTGATAGTTTTGTTTATGTCGGAGTTCAGAATGTTCTCAACTAATGCTTGAAGGTTTTTAAATCTGGTAAAAGATTCTGATCACGATAGCTTACAGTAAATGATTTGGTTGTACATTTGTAAGTTGTGAAACACAACTTCATGCAATAAAATTATTGTGACGCATGACCGAGTAGCCTAGTCCAACTTGAGTGACTTTTATGGCCCTCAGTTTGGGATTTTTTGTTGCAGTTGAATAAGAAAAAATAATATGGACTTTTATTTTGAGAAATCATCATCTCATAATTCTCACTTTTTCCACATAACATTATTAATTATCTAATTATTGTAGTATAAATTATCTCATCATCCTACACTACCACAAGTTAAACTAAGGAATGACATGACAAGTTTGTAGTTTAAATATTTTTTTTTAAAAAAAGGACAAAAAAGTATTTATTGAAACTACTTATTAATTATCAAATATTTGTTAAAAACGACAGGACGGAATTGGGGAAGCAGATGTTCTTGTCAAATACCAAAGGCATCAAAACATTTTCCCAAAGAGAAGCAGAGAGTGAAAAGTAACAATTTAACTTGACATAGTTATAGGCTTATAGCTATTACTTGTAACTAAAAGGAGAAATGAAGCAGCAAAACTTGAAAAACCTTTCTTTTCAGATCATTTCAGATGATCTGTACACCGAAAAGCTTGAAGCCAATCTTCTGTTCCTCTGCTGCTGATCCTAATTTTAGCAAACCTTTGTCAAAATCTTTACCGGCCTCACTGTCAACACCATTCTGCTGCAATTCAAAATCTTCTTGGCCGAAATGCATGGTTCTCTCCACATTATCATTTGTTTCATCGACGACGCTATCGCTATGATAAGCTACATCAATCAAATACTTGTGCACAATGTTGTTAGCTGCATCTACACAAGAATAAGTAAAGAAAATAACCCTGTCTTTGTATTTTAGTTTCTTTTCGCGCACAAACTCGTTCCAACCCCTGGTGAAAACATAACTTTGGCTGCTCTTCCAATAACAATACCTAAACCTCCACTGTCTCATTGAGCTATCATAGAAAACTAGCTGAAGGTCATCTATTTCTGCACTAGCCTCGTTTCCATTAGATAAACGCGGGAAATAACTGACAGCATGTTTCTTAGGGATTACAAGCCTATTGAGACTGCCAACATCGCTAGGAGTTAATTCCTTTTCAAAAAGTTTTGAACATAGAAACTCTCCTTTCTTTTGCTCCATTGACAAGTTGAGATCAGCACTCTCCGAGTCATTTGATTGACATTGCAGCTTAAGATAATCAGAAAATTTTGACGGATAAGAACCCTCTTTTATCATGCATATCACTTCTTCTGTGCTGAACTGACGCTGAAACTTTGGTTCTTGCGCATTGATGCTTGACCATGGAAAGTTTCTGTGAGAATCATAGTTACGAAGTTTGATGGCTGCACTATCATAAGCCATTGCAGCTTCATTCTCTGAGTTGAAAGTCCCAAGCCAAATCCTCTGATGGTTGGCATATATTTGCGCTCCCCAATGACCATTTAGTAAAGCAACCACTCCCTTGAATCTAGAACTATAGGCATTGCTATCGTTTCTTGCACGCTTGTTACGACGAGGGGTAGTCCTGCTTAATGCAGTATCCCCCCTATCCATATTAACTGTGGCGCCAGAGACCTCGCTCATACCTATGCACACAAGAAATCATCAGCAATTTAGCAGCAACAAAAAAAATGGTTAAAAGAATCGACATCTAAAAGACCATAATACATAAAAAGTCTTTGTTTCATGATCAGTCTTGTTGTTTAATACTCTGTTTATATATTCTTCTACTTGCACTAGCCAGTTGCATATAAGTATAAAACATCCAACATCCTCATTACATCAAATAATACCGAACCAATGGAGTCTTACAAGAATTGCACAAGTTTTACAAAATTGACATATCCTTATTCAAAATCTAATTTTTAGACTTGACTTAATCAAAAACAAATAATAATAATTTTTCGATTCGAATTTTAATCCATAGACTAATATATTGCTATACCTATCAATGAATCCAAAGTTTCATCACTCGACTCAACAAGAAGTAATGAAAAATAAACAACAACTTGCAAGAGAATCACAAAGCAACATCACTCATGCATAGCCATGATTAATCTCAACAAGATCGAAGTAATGAAAAATAAACAAGAACTTGCAAGAGAATCACAAAGCATGCATAGTCATAATCAATTTAAATAAATATACGTAAGTGTGTTAAAAAATAAAGAACAGTACTGTGTTGTTTGTTTACCTGTATTACGTTATCTGCAGATTAAGAAAAAAGGTTATGATTGTTTGTACTGTATAGTACTGTGTTTTTATAATCAAGACCAGGTGATTAATATTGGTGTTTGTTCCAAAACAATAAGTAGATATAATTAACCAAATTAGTGATTCAGTAATTGAGAAAGATCTGGCTTAGATAAAGGAGTAATTATTTCATTAACACTAATGTACATGAGGAGATTATATAAACACAAGTAATTATAAGCTGTACATGGTAATAATATCTGTTAAAGTTATTATGAGAAGATTCTTACAAAGTTGGCAAGTACAGAAATCTTTCCATATATAATGTCACCCTTAATTGTGTTCCTCACTAATTAAGAGGGTAATAAGCTACTAGAAGGCTAATTAAAGGTAATAAATGACTTAACGGGAAGATTAGGAGGAAGGTGAGAATTATGCGCTCGACAAAAAAATATCCAAATCGTAATTTTTTCAAAAATATTTGACAATGTTACAAATATTCCGGCAATTAAGTTTACGAGACCGAAGATTGTAACACCCGTACAAAATATTATAGTAATTGAAAAATCAAGCTAACAATTACTACTAGAACTTTTACAATTTAATTTCTTCTCATCTATACTATATTATATTTTTCAATTATTAATAAAATATATTAAAAATCTGTATACGTTGTTTATAAAAACATCAATCGTATCATACCGTACAATCATTAATATTTCCTTTCAAATTAAAACACGTTAACTTTTTAATTTAAAACTAATATCATAATCATTAATATATACCCAAAAATACTACATCATATTTTTCAATTACATTAAAAGTTTTTGTACCTGTTTTTTGGTACTAATTGAATTTACTTATTTACCCTTCATTATAAAAAATATATATATGATATCTATACTATTAAAACTCCTAAAATAAATAATAACATAATATAATTAGTGGTAAGTAGTCGATTGTCTTTTTTCACAATTACTTTTAATTGAACATATTACCTTTTATAAACACATATTAATCTTAAAATCATTAATATATACCCGAAAATATCACATCATATATATATGATATCTATACTACTAAAACTCCTAAACTAAATAATAATATAATATAATTAATGGTAAATAGTCGATTGCCTTTTTTCACATTTACTTTTAATTGAACATATTACCTTTTATAAACACCTACTAATCTTAAAATCATTAATATTTACCCGAAAATATCACATCATATTTTTTAATTATTAATAAAATATATTAAAAATCTGTATACGTTATTTATAAAAACATCAATCGTATCATACTCTACAATCATTAATATTTCCTTTCAAATTAAAACACTTTAACTTTTTAATTTAAAACTAATCTTACAATCATTAATATATACCCGAAAATATTACATCATATTTTTCAATTATTAATAAAATTTATTAAAATATTTATACGTTGTTTATAATAAGGAAACATTAGTATAATCCGTAAACATGAATATATTAATTTATATTAAATTAAAATTAATGGTAATTAGTCGATTGCCTTAATTAAATTATAATTACTATAAACTATTCACTTACCCTTTTCACATAAATCGTATAATCTTTTTAATTTTTACGTTACCTTTCTATTTCTCTAGCTAAAATATCTCTTTTTCCAATTATATCACGGGCGGTTATATTTAATATAATAAACTAATAATTTATAATATTAATAATGAACTGATTACCCTTTTCAGCTAAAACGTATCATCTTTTATATATTTCCTAACTAAAATCCCTCTTTTAATAGAAATATCACGTACAATATTAATTTCTTCTTTTCAAAAAACATTACGAGAGCAATTGTATTTAGTAAAATAACGTAATTAAATTATAAATACTATAAATTAATCAATTACCTTTTTCACCTAGACATGTCAAATTTTAATTTTCTCTAACTAAATCCTCTCTTTTTCTAATCATATCACGGACATTATATTTATAAAATAAAAAATTATTTTATAATTATTAATAATTAACCAATTACTTTTTTAACTAAAACCTATCATTTTTTCTATATTTTCTGATTAAAATCTCTTCATTTCTAGAAATATCATGGATAATATTTATATAATTATTATCAAATTATCTCATATAAAAATTTAAGTCTCCAAAATTAATGTTTTAAAAAATTAATTTCAATTAATGAAAAAAATTCATATAATATTTAAAAAAATCCGTGCATCGCACGGGTTTTAAGCTAGACTTTGTTAATTAAGGAAAAGTTAATCCAGATTAAGAGCATCTCCAATGGGGAAAAACCCTTAACTAAAAGTCTAGGTGGAATACCTTAAATAAAAATTATATAGATTGTGTAAAAAAATTTGCACTCCAACGGTACAAACCCCTTGTGTATAATTTTAGCCAACCCCGTGATATTGGCTATATTTGTCGAACCATAAAGACCTGTAGCAGACCTGTAGCAAAATTACACGTCATCTATTACCACTAAAAGAATACATTCTATTTATAACAACATGAAATCTATACTATTATATAAAAGCCGAAACATTAAAAGTTTGGTCGGTTGGTCGGTCGGTCGGTATGGTACCTGTTGATTTTACTTATTTACCCTTATTCAAATAAAATCCATCCTACTAACTAATCAATTTCCTTTTTCAAGTTAAACATATTATATTTTCTATTTTTCAATAACTAAATAATTTCCTTTTCATGTAAAATATAATATCTTTTATATTTTATCTAACTAAAATTTCTCCATTATTAATCAATTTCCTTTTTCAGGTTAAACATATTACCTTTTCTATTTTTAAATAACCTGAAAATACAATATCTTTTACATTTTATCTAACTTAAATTTCTCCTTTTTTTAAAAACACTACAAACAATTTTGTTTAATAAAATAACATAATTACATTATAATTAATATTAACTAATCAATTACCTTTTTCAGCCAAAACACGTTACCTTTTCTATTTTCTCTAACTAAAATCTCTCTTTTTCCAATTATATCATGTGCGGTTACCTTTTTCAGCCAATACACGTTACCTTTTTTCTTTTCTTTTACTAAAACCTCTATTTTTCCAATTATATCACGGGAGTTTCTATTTAATAAAAATAAAATAATATTATAATACTAATAATTAACCGATTACCTTTTTCAACCAAAACCTATCATCTTTTCTATATTTTTTAACTAAAATCCCTCTTTTTTCTAAAATATCACAGATAACATTTATATAATTATTATCAAATCATTTCATATAAAAATTTAAACCTCCAGAATTCATGTATAAAAAAAATTAATTTAAACTAATAAAAATTATTTATATAATATTAAAAAAATCCGTGCATCGCACGGGTTTTAAGCTAGTAACAATAAAATACTATTTTTAAATTATAGCCAACTATTATAGCCAACACCGTTGGAGTACAAAACCTTACAGGTTCAGCAAATATTATTTTAGCCAACCATTTTTAGCCACCCCCGTTGGAGATGCTCTAATAAGATAGGACTAACTGATAACCATTGTGTCTATCTGAAAGGCATATGACTCAGCCTATTTGTAGTTCGAGGATCCTAATCCAATTAAACTAGATTGTAATAAGTAAATAATATCAACTGTCACAGGAATCTCAAAAGATGATAACCGTCAGAAGAAAAATCAACAAGTCAATCTATAGTTTTGATGTTTTACACTGGAAGAAGATTCAGATATCTGATCAGGCCTCAAGGTAGCATTAAAACAAGTGGATTCATTTACGAAGACAGAGATTTCTATTAGTGACAAGAAACAATTTCAGTACCGAATGATTGATGAGAGTGAAGAGTATAAAAGACCACAGTGTTAAAGGTCACGATGAAGAACAGAGATTGGAGTTAGTCGTTCATGAACCAGACAGTACATCGAACGTCAACATCATGCCAGTGTATGTTCCTTATCATAATTACGTGGTTTTCAGCGGAGTATTGACTATTAAAGAATTTATATTAATTCTATTTTAATTGATTAAGTCAAGTAATTAAGTTAATAAATAAATTAATTCTATCAGAATTAATATATTTGTTAAAGTGATTATTAGATTAATTAAATAAGAATTAATATGAAAAAGGATTAATTAGTTAAATGATTTTTTATAAGTCATTTAATTAATTATAAGCTGAAAAATATGATGATATAACTATCAAACTGATAGTTATACCGATAGTCATATTCAGTTAAATGGAGATAGTCATATTCAGTTAAATGGAGATAGTCATATTCAGTTAAATGGAGATAGTCATATTTCATTCAATTGGTAAGTTACACCGAATGTTATATTCATTTGGTAAGTCATACCGAATGTTATATTGACTAGTTAAGTTATACCGAAAGTTATATTTAAGCTGGACAGTCATATTACATTGATTTGATAGTCATACCGATTGTCATATTAATGTAAAATGATTGTCATATCAGTTTAAATCAAGTAGTATGACTATGGCTGTGTATATAAGGCAGAAGAGTGCAGAAAGAATAGAATCAGTCGAGCCAAACAAGAAAAATTCACACAGCAGCTATTTCTCTCTCTCTCAAGCTCAAGAACACCTTCAAATTTAATTCTGTAAATTCAAGTTCATCTCAGTTGTAATATCCTATCCATTGGAACTTGTTTACTTGTGATTCTTGTACTACTAGCGAATTAAGTTTCCTAGTTCACAAATTGATATCTTGATTTTATTAACTAAATTAGCAAAGTTCATGTTGAATTTTCTAATTAGTTATTAATCACTTGATAATCATTTGGACTGATTTTGTAACACCCATCAAGTTAATATATTGCTATATTCAACTTGAAATTTGTGTTATATTATTCCGCACAAAAATATTCGTTTAAGGCAAAATTATTTAACGAATAAATTTTGAGAAAATGGTATAGATTGTATTCAACCCCCCCTTCTACAATCTTATTGGACCTAACAATTGGTATCAGAGCCTATTGATTGATACACAAATCAAGATCCTATTTTTACTCAATCAAAAATTAAGCTCGAATTTTTAACTTTCTTAAAAATTCATCATGTCTGCCAAAGGCAATGTCAAAATTCCTATCTTTAATAAAGATAATTATGATATGTGGAAAAACAAAATGGAGTTATTTCTTGATGTAGCAAACCCAAGATTTTTGTGGGTTTTGGAAAATGGACCAGTAACTCCCATGCAACATGATACTGAAACAGTTGTAAATGGAACTGTAACAGTCCCTGCCAGATCATATCCAAAGGACCCTAAGAACTATACCTCTGAAGATAAGGAGGAAGCTGGATTGGATAAAAATTTGAGACTCATTCTGTTGGATTCCCTAGATGCTGTAATGTATAGCCATGTGAGAAATTGTAAAACTGCTAAGCACATCTGGGAAACTATTGAGGTCATTAATGAAGGGACTGATGAAGTCAAGGAAAATAGACTGCAAATTCTAACTTCTGAATATGAACACTTTATAGCTGGCCCTAATGAAGGCATTCAGGAAGTGTTCGAAAGGTATAACAAGATAATCAACAACTTGCAAGTTCATGGCAAGCATTATACTCAGAAGGAGATCAACATGAAGTTTTTACTAACAATGCCTACTCACTTGGAGCATAGAATTACTGCCATCAGAGAATCTAGAGACTTGACTCAGGTTGCTCTTGAAAGGCTGTTTGGTGTTCTGAAAACATATGAATTAGAACAAGTACAGCAAAAGGAATTCTATGGCAAAGGTAGAATGGCAAATTCTTCTACAGCTTTAGTGGTTGAGGTTCCTAAGGAAGTGGAAACTAAAGTGGTTCAACCTATCAGTTTCAACAAGGAACAAACTGAAGTAGAACTTGGCCAAACACCAGCTACTCAGGATGGTGGAGAATTTTATTCACTTGAAGAGCTGGATCAATTGGAAGATGAATCTATGGCAATGATGGTGAGACAATTTAGTAACTTCAGATTTAGAAGAAATCCAAAGTTCAGGTTTAAGTCAAATAACAGGTTTCAGAGAGGAGGTTCATCATCCTCTAGTAACAGGGGAGGTTATAAAACTGGAACTGTTGACAGAAGCAAAATCCGTTGTTTCAATTGTAATGAGTTGGGACATTTTGCTACTGAGTGTCAGAAACCCAAGCAAGCACAGAAGAAAGATTATGCTTCTGAAAAGAAGAAAAGTGGAAGAGCTTATGTGGCAGCTGGTAAAAGCTGGGATGATACAGATAGCGAAGATGAAGAATATGGAAACTTTGCGTTGGTGGCAAATGCTGAATCTTCAACTTATTATACCACTCCGGTAATTCTTACTGATGCTCAGTTAATTGATAGTTTACGTAGTTCCTTGAATAATGCAGAAAGAGGGTACGAGAGAATAAGTCTTGTTAACACTAACCTTGAAAATCAAATGTTAGATTTAAAAAAGGTGCAGGTTAATCAAGATAAGAATATAGAAGAAATAGCTCGACTTAACTGCAGAGAAAAGGGTCTAGGAGAATACATGACAAAACAAGTTGATAAGATTGCTGAACAAGAAACCAAGATTAGGGAACTTGAAACACAGGTTAGAGCGTGTTATAATACTGTTAAAGTTTCTAAAGATTTCTTCAACAAACAAGCATTAGAACAAACTGTAGGAATAGGATTTGATTACAGTCAAGCTGTTGGTTCTTTGAGTAATCATTCCCCTAATTCTATACCAGCTAAAGAAAGAGGTATACCACATATTCTTAAGAATGTTGAAAAACCAATGTTTACAAAATCTGATGCTAGACCACCAGATATTCGTTCTATGGTTATACATGAAGAAATGAGAAATGAGGATGCTGTAAATGGCACAGTTCTTGTTAAGAATAAATGTGTTAAGAATAAAACTGCTAAGAACTATAATACAAAGAATGTGTCATCCAAGAAAAATGTCACAGTATTTGTTAAGGCTAAATCAGTTGAGGACGTTAACAAAACAAATGTGTCACCCAAGAAAGATGTACCTAAGGTACCGGTCAAAGTTGTTGAATCAGCTAGTACTTCTAAGACTGGATTAGGTAGTAACAAGTCAAAGCAGAAAAATACCATGCCTACTATTGATTCTAATCATAAAGCATGTGGTATTATCAATTGTATGTCTTGTGCCTTTAACAATATGCGTGCTTATTTTAATGGTAATTATGCATGTGTTAAACAGAATGCTCCTCGACAGCACATGAACAGGAACAATAATGTTCGATCTAAGACTGCTTTTCCTCCTCAAGTTAGGAGAGAGACATTTGTACCTACGACTAAACAAAAGATTACCAAGAATGTCTACCAGGTCAAATGTCCAGTCAATGACACAAGTGTTACTGCTGCGAGAGAAACATGGATACCCAAGAGTAAACAAAAGATTTTCAAATCTGTTTATAAGGTTAAATGTTTATTGACTAAAGAGGTTAAACTTAAAAATGTTGTTTTGCCTGACAAAGGTCAATACTTTAAGTACGCAGGACCCAATCAAATTTGGGTCCCGAAGAAGGTTTAACTCATTTGTCATTGCAGGGTATTGAACAGGTTGATCGAGTAACCTGGATATTGGACAGTGGATGTTCAAGGCATATGACTGGAGATAGAACCCTGCTGACAAATGTGGTGGAGAAGGCCGGCCCAGTAGTTACCTTTGGAGATAACAGCAAAGGTAGAACTGATGGATATGGCAGACTTGAAGCTGGAAATGTTATCATTGATGAAGTTTCTTTTGTGAAAGGACTTGAGTACAATTTGCTCAGTGTCAGTCAATTCTGTGATAAAGGTTATGAAGTTCATTTCAACAAGAAGAATTGTCTAATTTCACACAAGAGACATGAAAAACCACAACTGACAGGAGTTAGAAAAGGCAATCTGTACGTAGCCAATATGAACTCAGGAAGCACTGAAGAAGTCACTTGCTTCTACACTAAAGCATCTAATGATGAAAGTTGGCTATGGCACAAGAAACTTTCTCATCTTAATTTTAAGACAATGAATTCTCTGGTCAAAAGAGAATTGGTGAGAGGTTTGCCTTCAATGGAATTCACTCAAGAAGGACTGTGTGATGCATGTCAAAAGGGCAAGCTAAAAAGGGCAAGTCACAGGAGCACTGATACATCTTCAATAACTGAACCATTACAATTACTTCATATGGATTTGTTTGGTCCAGTTAATGTGATGTCTATGTCAAGGAAGAGATATGCTCTAGTGATTGTTGATGATTTTTCAAAATACACATGGGTTCTGTTTTTGAATTCTAAAGATGAGACTCCACAACTGGTGATTGATCACATCAAGTTAATTGAGCGAGATTCTACGTATCCAGTGAGAGCTATAAGATCAGATAATGGAACTGAATTCAAGAATGCATTTCTAAATGACTTTTGCACTGAGAAGGGTATATCCAGACAATATTCAGCTCCAAGAACTCCTCAGCAAAATGGGGTAGTAGAAAGAAAGAATAGAACCTTGATTGAAGCTGCACGTACTATGCTAAGTGAATCAAGGCTTCCATTGTACTTTTGGGCTGAAGCCGTCAATACTGCGTGCTATACCCAGAATCGAACTCTAATCAATAAAGATCAAATGAAGACACCCTATGAAATTATGGTTGATAAGAAACCTTCACTCAAATACTTTCATGTATTTGGGGCAAAGTGCTTTGTGCTTAAAGAAGGTGATGATCAAGGTGGTAAATTCGATACCAAAGCATTTGAAGCAATTTTTATTGGTTATTCAATGAGAGCATACAGGGTGTATGTTATTGATGAACAGAAGATGATGGAAAGTGTCAATGTAACATTCGATGACACTAAACTCCCTAGTATCCAAACTGAGAATCCATCTGAGAAGCTATCTTTCGATGACATGACAGATACAGAGTCAGATGATGACAATGCACCTGAGATTTTTGCTGATGCTAATGACAACAATGATGATCAGGGTAATGATGATGAAATCAATGATAGTAGTCAAAATTCCTCTGACTCTCCTAATCAATCATCATCTAGTCAACCTAGCAACAACTTAGGGGGAGAAAATGAAGGGTCAACTGGTCACACACAACATCCCAATGAAGGTCAAGGAGAATCATCAAGATCTAATCTTCCCAGACAGACTGTTTGGAATAGAGCTCATCCTTTTGAGTTAATCATTGGTGATCCAGTTGTTGGTGTAAAGACTAGAAGAGCTCTTCAGAATCAATGCAATTATTCAGGGTTTCTATCTGAAATGGAACCTAAGAAAACTGAAGAAGCTCTTTCTGATCCTGATTGGGTGATTGCTATGCAAGATGAACTCAATCAATTTAAACAACAAGAAGTTTGGAAGCTGGTACCCAGACCTACAGACAGACCAGTAGTTGGCACAAGGTGGGTATTCAGAAACAAACTTGATGAAGATGGCACAGTGACGAGAAATACAGCAAGACTGGTAGCAAAGGGTTACTCCCAATCTGAAGGCATTGACTATGATGAGACCTATGCTCCAGTGGCTAGACTTGAGGCCATAAGAATATTCTTGGCATTCGCAGCATTTTCAAACTTTAAAGTTTATCAAATGGATGTCAAGAGTGCTTTCTTGAATGGCAAGCTAGATGAAGAGGTTTATGTAGAACAGCCCTCTGGCTTTGAAGATCAGGATTTAATTGACTATGTCTACTTTCTTTTCAAGGCTGTCTATGGTCTTAAGCAAGCACCAAGGAAATGGTATGACACTCTCTCTGAATTTTTACTTGAAAATGATTTTGTTAGAGGTGTCATAGACAAAACTCTCTTTACAAAGAAACATAAGAATGATACAATTATAGTCCAAGTCTATGTGGACGATATAATATTTGGGTCTACTAATGATCTTTTGTGCAAGAAATTTGCGAAGTTAATGCAGGGTAGATTTGAGATGAGCATGATGGGTGAGTTGAAGTTCTTTCTTGGATTGCAAATAAGTCAAAGGACAGATGGAATATTTATCTGTCAATCCAAGTATGTCAAAGAGCTTCTCAAGAAGTATCAAATGGAGGACTCTTCTTCAGCAAAGACACCATCATCCACAGCTGTCAAATTTGGAGCATGTGAAAATTCTGCCAAGGTAGATATCACAAGCTACAGAGGTATGATAGGCTCATTACTTTATCTTACTACGAGTAGACCTGATATTATGCATGCTACGTGTTTGTGTGCAAGGTTCCAATCGGATCCTAGAGATGTTCATCTCATTGCTGTTAAAAGAATTCTGAGATATCTTAAGGGTACGCCTAACCTAGGCATCTGGTACCCTAAAGATTTTGGTTTTAATCTTGTTGGATATACAGATTCTGACTATGCAGGAAGTGTTGTGGATAGAAAAAGCACATCTGGGAGTTGTCAATTCCTAGGTGGTAGACTAGTTTCCTGGTACAGCAAGAAACAACAGACAGTTTCCAACTCAACGGCTGAAGTTGAATATATAGCTGCTGGAAGCTGTTGCGCACAGATTTTGTGGATCAGGAATCAGCTGAGAGACTATGGCTTTGTGCTTGATAAAATTCCAATTTTATGTGATAATACAAGTGCCATAGCAATCTCTAACAATCCTGTGCAGCACACAAGGACAAAGCATATTGACATCAGGTATCATTTTATTCGAGAGCATGTCATGAATGGTACCGTGGAGTTATTTTTTGTACCCACGGAAGAACAAACAGCAGATATTTTTACTAAGTCTCTTGACGAATCCACATTTACCAGAATTGTTGGTGAATTGGGTATGTTAAACAGTCCTAGTAATTAAACTAGTTAATATCTGAGGTTTGATCTTTTAATAAGTTACAAGTGATTGATGTGTTGATATTTGTTGTTAAATCACTTGTATACTTATTTTATCAACTTATAACCTTGCTTATTTCATCTTAAATCATTGTTATTATCTTCTGTACATAGTTTTAATTACTTATTATATTTTTAGATTAATTCATTTTCTTTGAAAATATTTTTCTCGAATTTTACAAGCTGTAATTTATGAGAAATCTATTTTTCTTGAAAATGTTATTGTTTTTAATTCAGTTTGATTATTTTTGTTGTTTAAATAAATCATAGTTTTTTTTTGAATAATTTTCTATATGGAAATTGGTTTATTAGAAAACTTATAGATTTATTAATTCATCAGAAATAATTATGTAAATATGTAGTATAATTATTTGGTTTTATTTTATTTTATTTTATTTTATTTTGATTTGTAATGTTTGTCCTTCTGTTATTAATGTTTGATTTCGTAAAAGGGAATGCATATGTTCGTTTTTATAATTTTTATTAGGTGTTATAATTTTAGTATAAATTAATTTGCTATTTTTTGTTTATGTAAATTATTAATGTAATTTTCGTGATTAAAATTCTGTTAATATTCTGTTTTTAGTTAGTTATATTAACTGATTTGTTAGAATATAACTATCGGTATAACAATCTCCTTGATTGTTATATTCGAACTTTTGATTAGTTATATTAGTTTTAATTAGTGTAATATAACTTAGAAATAAATTAGATATAACTTTGTTTTTGTTTTTGTTTAAATATAACTGTTAAAATAGTTTATAGTTATATTGTGTATTTTTAAAGTAATATAACTATTGGTATAACTAAGGTTTTATTGTTATATTGAGTATTTTTTCGGTAGTTATATTAGATATTAACAGCAATATAACTTACAGCCTAGGGTAGTCATATTACGTTTTAAACGTAATATAACTATCGGTATGACTATCACCCGATAGTCATATCACAGTTATTTCATATATAATAGCTAAGTTATACTTGAAAGTTATATCTCCGTGGTTGTCATATTGACGTGTTAAGTCACTCAATTCTTTCGAACGATATACACACATATACACACAGAATTCGAACGAATTGCTGTCCAATTTCTGCCTCAAATCTTACTCAAAACACGTTTCTAAGGATCATTCTTGATTACCCAGTCTATAATCTTCTTAATCAAGGTTGAAAATGTAAGATTTGATCGAGTTTTGAGGTTTTTGAGTTTGAAAAATTTCGAATTTTTGATCTAAAAATCCGAACAATTTGTGATGATTTTGTAAAAACTAAAAATACATGTGTGTTTGTATTACAATCAAGATCCTTGTCTAATTTTTTCAGAATTTTTGATAGAGATTTTGATTTTTCGAATTTTTTAATTATTTATTAATTCGAATTTTGTAATTTAATTGGGTTAAATTGTTGATTTTTGCAGATTTACTAATTTTAATCCCTGATTTGCAATGGCTGGTGCTTATAATAATTTTGAACTTGTGAATCACAATTATATTGGATACTTTAATCCCGAGGATTGCCCAGTGGATCGGTTCAAGTCCTGGATAAAGTTTCTAAATGAGCAAAATCTCTGTAGTCACTCTATAACTGCAAATGTTCCAATGAAATTTGGTCCACTCAAATTAATGTGTACTATAGCTGTCTCAGATGAAAGATCATTTTCATTCGATTTTAATGGCCAGACATATACAGTGGATGAAACTGTCTTCAATGCTGCTCTGGGACTTCCAACTGAACGATTTGCTGAATTGCCTTCAAATGATGAGTTGACTCAATTTTTCACAAATATCAACTATCATGGTCAACTGAATCTGAAACGACCACTCAAAAGCAATCTTGTTCAAGAATGGAATATCTTCTTCGAGATCATAGCAAAGGTGTTTGCTAATTCTACAAAGAGCAACAATACTGTCATCACAGGTATGTTACAGTCAATTGGCTTCTCGATTGCTCACAATAGAAGAATCAATTTTGGCAGCTTGATATGGCCTATTCTGCTGAATCGATTGACGAAGGCTACAAAGAACTTTGGAAAAGGTAAACCGGTTAAGTGTCATTATCCTTGATTTTTGACACTAATTTTTAATCATCTAATGCCTAAGGATCAACCTGCTCCGTTTCCAAATGATCGAATTCAATGGTCTGGTAAACCAAACAAGAAGTTCTACACCAGGCTGGACACTTCTAAGGTCTTGTTGCATGTTCCTGTAGTCATAACACCTTATATGTCTACATACATACATTTGCCAAATGTCATGCCACAGCCAGATGCTGTGGTAGCTTTAGTTCAACAAGCTCCACAGCCTGAAGCAGAACAAGTTCCAGTACCTCAACCTGATTCTGAACCCTTGAATGTTCTTGAACATCAACTTCCAGTGGATCAACACACTCAGAATGAAGATGATGTACATGTCAATGATCAGGTATTTGACTCAACTCCACTACAATCTCAATATCTTTCTGGTAGTCAAATGATTGTGAGAAGTGACCAAGGGGTTGTAGATCCACAACCTTTATCCCAGGTCAATGCACCAAACACTGATCCTAAATTCTCCAAACACTATCGTAGAAAGAAATTGTCATTCAAAAGAGCTATTCCCAGTAGTGATATTGTGAGTGAAACAGATTTGCCATCACAAAAGAAAAGTAAAACCATGTCAAAGGCAATCTTAAAACCATTCATTCCTTCAAGCTCACCCCTGTTACTCACAATGGGGGAAGATATTTTCGCAAATGAAGCTGAAAACATTGTTATGCAAGTGGAGCAAGTTACAGTGCCTGCCATTGTTACGGCAGAAGAACCTTCACAGGTTGATCGGGATTTGCGAAATCCCATTGCACCACCACTGACCTTCCAAGAGGAGGCTAGGGTGATCTCCAGTGCAGGTACAATGGATGCAGCTAAGGATAATGAGAGGAGTGATGTGAGAATTACTTCAAATCTGAGTGAAACACCAGCACGTGAGGTGAGCGATACTCAGAGAGCTATTGAAGTGAGAGCACACAATGACACATACACTTTATCTCTCATTACTCAACTCAATCAGATGAAAGAAAGTCTTTCTCAAGCTGAAAAGGACAACAAAAACTTGAGGTTTGATATGGACAACATGAGAACTATCTTCAACAACAAAATCAATGCACTTAAACTCTCTCAACAACAAGCAGTTGAAGACTCTGGAGATGTCACAGTGGCTCAAGATCTTATTATATCATCTATGGCTAATCAGATTGAAGATCTTCAGAACAACATAAATGAAAATCATTTAACCACTGAACATCGTCTCAGTCAGATTGAAAAGCAAAGTGATCATCAAGCAAAGGGGTTAAGACATTTATATAATATCATCAGCAGAACTCACTCACTTACAGCAGAAGAGAAGAAATTCTTTGGAGGTAGTGATGGAAGTGACCCTGGAGCTGGTACAAGTCACAAGACTGTAGAGGATTCCTCAACTAAGGGGGAGAAATCTAGAGGGGGAGGAAGTGCAAGTAAAGAAAAATTTGAAGATAGGAGTGAAGGGAAGAAGACAACTCATTAAGCAGCAGAACAGGAAGATGATGATGTAGAAGGTTTTTACTATACAGGTGAACCTGATATTGATCTGTTTGCTGACTTACAGTTTCCTGATGTTGGTGAAGAATTTGATGAACCAGATCTCAGTTTTTGGGATGATGAAGAGCAAATAATTCCTGATTCTGTTGAAACACAACAAATGAATTTTGAAGCAAACAAAGAACTCGAACAGAATGAAGCTAATCTGGCTATGAGAGAAGAAAGACTCAAGAAGACACTTGAACAGTTAGTTCATAATGAGAGACTTCAAAAGGTAGAACAGGAAGCACTTCAAAAGCAACATGCTCAGAAGCTGGAAGCTAGGAAGATGTACATCAAGTACAAAAATGGTGATAAGTGGGAACGTGCTCAAAAGGTAATTGACTCACCACAAACTTCTGACTATGATGATCGTCGGATGATTGCTATTTTTGAAAGCTTTAAACAGAAAAACCCTATACATGATATGTATTTGAAAGCTTTAAAGACAGAAATTGTGAGAATAACCACTACATCTGATCCTAAGAATGGTGAGCTACTTATCTTCGTTGAATGTCATAAGCTCGGATCTCATAAAGTATCGCTTCAGTTCTTCTATGATAGATCCCTGTCAGAGCTTTGGGTGTTGAGACCAAAAGTAAGAACATCTTCTGAACTAGGCATACTGCTTCATGAAAAGTTTCAAGAGTTTGCTGAAAGAGCTGGTCCTGAAGTTATAAATGACCCTCCACAAGTTAAAATTCTCAAGGGAGAAGTCATTCATACTGTTAATATTCAGACAGACGAATTGTATACACATCTTGCCAGACACTTGGTATATGTTGAATATGCTCTTCGGAATCATGGTTTTGCATCACAGGAAAAGATTGAAGCTGCAAATCATATTCGATCCTATGCTCAGACCAACATGAAAAAGTACAAGCAGTATCAAGGTGAGTTAAGAAAGAAACTTGGAATACCACTGGTCTATCC
Organism: Saposhnikovia divaricata; assembly: GCA_036435485.1. Lineage (NCBI taxonomy): Eukaryota > Viridiplantae > Streptophyta > Magnoliopsida > Apiales > Apiaceae > Saposhnikovia > Saposhnikovia divaricata. Next base: position 56,076,365 of record CM071598.1, read on the forward strand.
TACAGATGTGTCATCCAGAAGGGAATTACTTGTTGATTCAGAAATGATCAAGAATCTACCGGATATGGATGAACAAGAAGAAGGAGAAATCAATGAGAAAGAAAGTGGTAAATGAAGATTAGCTCTACAAGTTATATCATTAGAGCTTTGATAGAACAAGATAGGATAATTATCTTATATGATCAGTCTAGAGGATCATCTATCTTGTATTTATCTTTTCTGTTTGAATCTGGATAATGTTAATATAAACCAGAACTTTTACATTATTTACTTAGCATTTAAAGTGTTTTCTTTTACTTGTTTAATTGGGATTAGTTGAAGAATCCTCTAGGTATTTGCTTGTTATTGTATAACAAACAAATAGGGGGAGATTGAAAGACGTATGACTCAGCCTATTTGTAGTTCGAGGATCCTAATCCAATTAAACTAGATTGTAATAAGTAAATAATATCAACTGTCACAGGAATCTCAAAAGATGATAACCGTCAGAAGAAAAATCAACAAGTCAATCTATAGTTTTGATGTTTTACACTGGAAGAAGATTCAGATATCTGATCAGGCCTCAAGGTAGCATTGAAACAAGTGGATTCATTTACGAAGACAGAGATTTCTATTAGTGACAAGAAACAATTTCAGTACCGAATGATTGATGAGAGTGAAGAGTATAAAAGACCACAGTGTTAAAGGTCACGATGAAGAACAGAGATTGGAGTTAGTCGTTCATGAACCAGACAGTACATCGAACGTCAACATCATGCCAGTGTATGTTCCTTATCATAATTACGTGGTTTTCAGCGGAGTATTGACTATTAAAGAATTTATATTAATTCTATTTTAATTGATTAAGTCAAGTAATTAAGTTAATAAATAAATTAATTCTATCAGAATTAATATATTTGTTAAAGTGATTATTAGATTAATTAAATAAGAATGAATATGAAAAAGGATTAATTAGTTAAATGATTTTTTATAAGTCATTTAATTAATTATAAGCTGAAAAATATGATGATATAACTATCAAACTGATAGTTATACCGATAGTCATATTCAGTTAAATGGAGATAGTCATATTCAGTTAAATGGAGATAGTCATATTCAGTTAAATGGAGATAGTCATATTTCATTCAATTGGTAAGTTATACCGAATGTTATATTCATTTGGTAAGTCATACCGAATGTTATATTGACTAGTTAAGTTATACCGAAAGTTATATTTAAGCTGGACAGTCATATTACATTGATTTGATAGTCATACCGATTGTCATATTAATGTAAAATGATTGTCATATCAGTTTAAATCAAGTAGTATGACTATGGCTGTGTATATAAGGCAGAAGAGTGCAGAAAGAATAGAATCAGTCGAGCCAAACAAGAAAAATTCACACAGCAGCTATTTCTCTCTCTCTCAAGCTCAAGAACACCTTCAAATTTAATTCTGTAAATTCAAGTTCATCTCAGTTGTAATATCCTATCCATTGGAACTTGTTTACTTGTGATTCTTGTACTACTAGCGAATTAAGTTTCCTTGTTCACAAATTGATATCTTGATTTTATTAACTAAATTAGCAAAGTTCATGTTGAATTTTCTAATTAGTTATTAATCACTTGATAATCATTTGGACTGATTTTGTAACACCCATCAAGTTAATATATTGCTATATTCAACTTGAAATTTGTGTTATATTATTTCGCACAAAAATATTCGTTTAAGGCAAAATTATTTAACGAATAAATTTTGAGAAAATGGTATAGATTGTATTCAACCCCCCCTTCTACAATCTTATTGGACCTAGCACTATCTTTGTTAATTTTACTTGGAGATGAATTTTATGGGCTCTTAATCAATTATTACCGTCGATAAATTTATCAATGTATCTTTTGGAAAATGTTAGAGTCTCGGAAATTTTTTCCAAAAACTAACGTGTTACCTATATAATCAGTAACTTTCCTAATATTAATATGGGACCCGCATACATACATATGCGCCCACAAATTATAATTTGACATTGAGTGTGCCACATCATTTGGGATAAAATTCGGGATCCGTTTAGGGATACCCAGTACTACCCATATTTTTTTTAGCAATGTTAATATTTTTTTTTTGTCAAGATTGTTAATATCTTTTTTAAAAATATAGTTTACTTACATTATGTTTTTCCTAGGTTTGACATGGGCTTCTTCATATGATGGATGATGGATCTTACTTACGTCCAATTTATTGTTGAGTTACATTTAAATTATTCTAAATTTTCTACGAGAATTAATTTATAGTATCTAAATTCTTTAGAGAAAAATTCTCCTATAATCTAATACTAGCATTTTACCCGTGCTACGCACCAACGGCAGAATTCTAAAAAATATTAAATAATATATATAAGAATTAAAAAATAAATTATTAAATTTAATTATTTAGATTATAATGTTGATCTCTACTATTTCATCAATTTATTATCTACTAATTTAGTTTGTTAAATTATGATGTATTTAAATATTTAATATCTATATTATATAATTTAAGAAATAAAGTAATACAAAACAATTACATACACAAACTTCGATCCGATCCGAATTTTTTCTGGGTTTGGACTGGATATGACGGAAAATCGATTTTTTTTATTTGAAGGCCGGAAGACCGGACCGCCGCTTATATACGATCCGGTCCGGGTCCTGGACTAATAGACCCAGTTCAGTCTTATTTACCTGTCTAGATCGAAATGTTGTGTAGCTCTAACTGCACTGCACATAAATTACTTCTAGTAACTTGGTTTCTTGTTCATTTTTTACTTTGTCAATTTCATAAAAAAGTCTCGTTGGAATTCAAAAAAAGTCTCAGAAGCTTGTTTATAATTTTTTCCCTACGCAATGGATAAATTATATTGAGGATAATAATAAAAAATAAGAAATTGATTGAGTGATATAATAAATCTTATGTCATAAGTTTAGAAGCATTTAAACCTATAACAAATGAATATTTAAATATGAAGTCAAGTAAAATGGAAATTTCATCGTATTGAAGTAACTCGTTGCCAGTGGCCTTAACACACTATTAACCGAGCAATCATGTTATATATACATGTAACTTCCTGATTCAATGTATTTGTAAAATCGTAAAGATCTTATAAGACATACATATAGTTAGTTAATTTTCTATCATAATATGTCAGATATCAACATGCTTGTTATGTCACTAATAGAGACAAAGATAATAAATTTGAATAAAATAAAAAAGTTATATATATTATTCAGTAATTTTCAAATTATTTCTAAGAAAAAATTACGCTTGACCCTAAAGGTTAGAAAAATGTTACAAATACTCTTAACGACACAGGTCAAACGATCATACTTATCATATATTTTCTTACTTTTCAAATGTGAATGCGACAACAAAAGTTTGTAACCATACACCATAAAGTACTTTATAGAGAGTACATATCCCACTAATAACATATCGTTGTTTGCCTTGTTTGCTTATGTCCTGGTGACCTGCCAATAAAGTAAAGTAAAAATTAGATGTACAATTACCAAATACAAACAATTCGTACAACTACGGTCATACTTAGTTTGAGAAAGGAATAAGGATGCTCGTCGAGGTGTGATATAATCTCAAAAAAGTAGAGACATTGATTTTTTGCAATAGATTTGTCTGTTAGTCTCACAACAGACCATAAACAAAATTTACAATGATATAGTTTCAACTTATTTTAATTTAACAAGTTAACGCATATATTTAATATACATCAATTTGATTAGCTTGTAAAAGATGAAAGTTAAAAAGGTTAGAAGCGGAGAAATATGAGACATACAAAAATATAAAATTTATAATTTTTGAAATAATAAATTAATTAAATATATCTTTGAAATTAACATTTTATTTACACATGTATCACATACATCTAATTTAATATTATATCTATTGCGAACTTACTAAGTAATTGTCTTAACATTTCTGGATTTCATTTAATTAATGGTAAACCACAAGTTAAATTTAAGGACATATATTTAAAACGCTAATAAGGAAAAAAAATGGTTGGTTCTGATTTTGAAAGATAATTATAAAACGTTTATTTAACTATTATTAAATCTAATTTAATGTTATTTTTAATATGGACTTACTAATTAATTGACTTTACACACTTGGATTTTTTAACTAATAGGAAACCACAAAACAAATTTAAGGACAAATAATCAAAATGAAAATGATAGAAAAACGAATGAGTTTGATTTAAAATGATAATTATATTAAAAAAATGGTTCAAAATAAATGACCATTAATGGTTTTAAGATTGTTTCTGTACCTTTTGTCATTGATTCGTGTTGTAAATTCAAGATGCCTTCTGAATGGTTATGGTCATTCATGTTTGTACCTTTGAATATTAAATTGGTGAAATAACAATATATATAATATTAAAGTCATTATCAATTAAGTTGATGAAGGAAAGAGATTTTTATTGATGTATCGAAGAAAAAAATGATTGAATACATTTGAATTGAATGTGACTTGTGTGTTTTTCTCAAGTATCAACTTCCAAGGATCTAGAAAAATTCTGCTTCAGAGGAATCGAGAAACTGATCTTATATGGGCATTGACCCCTTCCAGAAAGGCCATATAAGGGAAACTATATATATCGTACTTTTAAATGTATGGACAATGATACAATATATATTAGTGATCATGAAGGTAAGTTATAAATGATAATATTGCCAACCCAATGTTGTAAAAAAATATTTATCTATAGGCACGCTTAATAATGTAAACAAATCGATGTAATGTGGTAAGGATTGATGCTTACAATTCAGTAAGTCGTAGAATTATTGAAGCTGGGCACTGAATATTCTAATGGGAAGTAACCTTGGAAGGATTTGGAATGGGGATGATGAAAACCTAAATCATTTTCAATTATATTTTTGTCATAATCATTTTTATGTTGAGTTTATTGGACAATTAAAACACAAAACATACGATTCATATATATAATCGAAATAAAAAATAATGTATCCAAGTATAGTTTGTCATTTTATAAAAAGATACAAAGTAGTAACTTAACTGAAATTGATATGATTTAAGCAGGATGAGAATTGATGCAGACACTTAGTTCATCAAAGTTAGCTATGTCTGATGGGGAATATGGAATAAGCGGCTTAGATTTTTGTAATGATTAAATTGATATAATAATTCTATTTTTTAGTTTGTAAGAATTTTATATTTGAGGTTTTTTTTTACGTAAATTGATTATTAGTTAATAGTTAAAATAAAAATTAGTAGTTATTATGTTTAGCTTTTTTTATATAAGCAGGTATTATGTTTAATGAATTGATATAAAAAAACAAAAATCTATTGTTAATGAGTTTAATTTGAGTTGAGTTTAGTTTTGACTGAAACGTAGAATCTAGATCCAATAGAGAAACATGGTACATTAAGTTTAATTGGTCTAGACTCTGATTGATACTAAAATAATTCATAATCATATAATTGGTTAGCTAATACATGGTAGATTTGAGTATTATGATAAAGGAGGTTCAAAAACAATTCATAACTAAAGGATATATAAACATATGTAATTTACTATTATGTGGATTTATAGAAAATATTATTTACGGTTAGTAGTAATTTTTTAAAATTAAAACCATGTGATATACGAATTTATTAAATCAAGATATTATAATATTTAAATTTAATATAACCGCGATTAGTAAATTAGAATAAGCATGGTAAATAATAAAATTTTTATATATGATTGACTGATTGAAAATTTAGAAGTGAATTCTGATTGTCTCTAAAATAATTTTTATTTTTTGATTGGTAATTTATCCACCAACGAATAATAATACTCTTCTAGCGTATATTTAATAATTTAAATAATTAAAATATTTGTAGTGTTGGCTTATATGCATTTATTAATTAATTTTATTAACAAATTACGAATAAATAAATTTTTGAGCTTTTAAAAAAAATCAAGTATTTGAAGGTATGGAAATTATCAAAATTATTTAAAATCTGATTTCAAAATTCGATGTTTTTCATATTTCTAGTTAGTTAGATTATAACTATTTAAAATCGATTATAATTGTACAATATATATTACGAAAATCAATTTATAGTGTATGATAATATGATTGTGATTGACTTTATATTAAAAAAGTGGTTGATTAATGAATGAGTAGTTATGAAATATAATTAAAAAAATATAATAGTATATCCTGATTGATTTCAAATTAAAATAGTGATTTTTAGTATTTTTTATTTAAAAAATATGTATTTATGGTTATGTAAATAAAATCATTATTGTAATTAAATTTGAAGTGTTAACTAATCATGGTTAGTGAGGTATGGTAAGAATGTAAATAAGAAAATTCTTAATATAACATGATTGGTCTAAAATTTAGGAATAATTGGTTCTAAAATAATTCCTCGATTCTGATTGGTTAATTGCACATGGGTAGACTCAGTTATTATAATAAAGGATAGCACCTAAAGTTACTCCACAAAGCAACTAATCTGACAGATTTACTAATTCAAAAAGTTCACAAGAAATGGAGCACTTTATGGAATGTTTCCATAAAGAAACAACTGATTTTTGGCTTGCTCTTCCTCCCTCTCATATTCTCCTAAAGCTCATCTCTGTTAGTTTCATTGTTCGTTGGAGGAGGAATTTCTTCCACAAGTTCCGCGATAAAGTGAAAAAGATAAAGAAATTGTTATCTAAGCTTGTAAATCGTATTGACAGTGACGGAGTTAAAATGCATTTCGAGGAGAAAGAAAGGTTGAATGAGTTGCTGCTTCATGAAGAAATTTATTGGAAACAAAGAGCTATGGTCTTTTGGCTGACAGAAGGGGATGCCAATGAAAATACACCTAGAGGGGGGGTGAATAGGTGTTATGGCTAACAATGATCAAATAAAATTATTCTGCCTAAAAATTATATATACTGGCAGTTAGCTGGATACAATAGGCAGCTAACTGGGTTAACCAAATGAGACAGATTAATGAATAGGCAGCTAGCTGTGATATGCAATTCAGAAAGACAAAATTGCAGTAAGTAAAGAACACCAAGAATTTTAGCTAGGTTCGACCCCTAATCGTCTATGGTCTACGTCCTAGTCCCTTACCAACTTGGTAAGAGAATATATTATTGATCACAAGAAAATCCAATTACAAGACTCAATAATATATCTCCCTTATCACCCAGTTACTAACTGTAGCTAGCTGGAACCCCTTGTTTCCTGAACACAGCTCTCTAAGTTCTATACTTAAACCAAGTATAAACTTCTCTAGCCTAATGCTCCTTGAACCCTTGCTCCACAAGCTCAACAATTCAGCAACTACCAACTTTACAAGTTGAACAATACAATGTATAATAATAATAATTACAACTCAAGGATATGAACTCTATGAAAACTCGATGTATATAATATAGTACAGGAGCTCTTTTGAAATGGTGTGCAGAGTTGTTTCTTGTTTTCTTGAATATAGCTTGAAGGTTCTTTTTCTTCAGAGGAGAAATATGCAAGCCTTTATAGTGAAGTACAGGAGCTACAAAATATGAACAATCTTGCAACGGTCTTGAATATCACTTCTCACGTTTGGCTTTGTTCAAATTAATTGCCCTACTAACGTTCACCTGCAGGTTTGATGTATATTAAACTGAAGATATAATGATTCTTATTTAGAGAAATAAAACCAGAGAAAAGAGAGAGAAATAAGAATGATTGAGCTTGAAGAAAACCGTTAGATAGAAATGAAGAGCATAAAGAATTTGATAATAAGTACATGTGTTTTCTTTTGATACTTTTCTACTAGACAACCTGTGGTGGAGTTGTAGAAGTAAGGAATGTTTGAATATTAAAAAGTGCATGCTTGAAAAGTAAGCACATGGGTTGCTTTTAAAGGAACATTAAATAATTCAAAGATTCGTTTACTAAGGAAAGTTGTTTTAGAAAAGCTATTGAATGAAGAGTGTTTTAAATATAAATATATATCATTAATGCCTGTTCAGACCACTCTTGAATTTTTAAGACTTAATTAAAAACCATATAGTCGAACTTCCCTTTCACATTCTGGCAGACTGCCAGCTTGCTGAGAAGCTCTGTAAGCTAGCTGAGATGCTTTGCCAGCTAGCTGAGATGCCCTGTGTTTTGCTATTAATTGATATGAATAATGAACCTGCAAAACAATATTAATCCAGAACAATACCCAGTTTGCTTCCTATGTATGATCATCAAAATCATGGAGTTTCAATCTCCCCCTTTTTGATGATTATACACCAATTTTAGGAGAAATATAAACCTCCCCCTAAATATAGCAATCATATGAATAGTAAGCAAAATAACAAAATCATAGAACCACATATAGTTGAAATTAAATTAAACCAAGTGCATAATCCATCCAAGTACCAGAATTCAACACATAGCAACCAAGTTCAAATAACTTAAACAAACCACATAAACCAAGTACCATAGTTCAGAAATACTTAAACATAAATACTTAAACACATAATCCTAAAATACTTCTCCCCCTTAATCATTAAAAAGAGAAAACTTAGGATTCATTCACTTCATCATTCTACTTGGGATCTTCAGTCTGTGCAGCAACCTGAAAAACTTCATCCACATCCGGCTCAGCAGTGGTTTCCTTAGGCATAGCTCCAGCAGCAATGTTGGCAAGGTCATGAAGAATAGAAGCATTGGCTGAGTGAGCACCAGTCCTAGTCGAAACCGGAGTACGAGAACCAGTAATTTCCTCACGAAGAAATGACATTTCATTAGCCATAACATTGACTTTAGTGGTCAAAAACTTAAGAGCATCCCTAATTTCCTTCATGTCTTCAGAATGACCAACATCAGAGACATTAGAACTACCCAAATGAGCTGGTGGAGAGGCGAGAGGAGTAACAGGTGGAGGAGGTTCCACACGAACCAAGGAGCCATTTGATTCAATCTTCAAGTGAGATTGTTGCAAACTCTTAGAATCTAAAAATTCTTTAGCAGTTTCAGACTCTTCCTCACTCAACTTGATCCCATACCATTCAAAGACTTGAGTTAAAAACAGATCATATGGAAGACTAGCAGATGTGTGAGGCTCGAACACATCCATCATGTTTTTCAAGATTAAACTAGCCAAATTAAATGGCTTACTAGACAGCAACATGGCAACAACAGTAACATCTTGCCCAGCAAAATTCGAACAACTCCCAGCCCTTGGATTAATATTATCAATACAGATCTTAAAAAGAAGATGAGCCATTGGAGTAACTATTGAAGTAGTAGGAGCAGCATACTGCAGTAGACCAGACATATTCCTAAGAACCCTTAATTGCTCTAACTCAGAAAAGCCTTCTATGGTAGTTGGTCCTTTCTTGGTAGTTATAGACACAGACGAGGGATTCTCAATTCCAAGAATATCATTTATCACATTAGAAGTTAACATGATTTTCTGTCCTCTAACAAATGAAGAGAACACCATAGGTTTGACAATTATAAGATTTGCATAAAACTCATACACTAGAGATGGATAGCAAACTTGAGGCAAATATTTCAAAAAGGATTCAAACCCTAATTTCTTGAAATAATCATATGCACCACACTTAATGTACGAGTTACCTGACAACGGGCGACCAAACACTATCTTGCGCGATCCCAAATCGAATTCCTTAAATCGTCCCTCGAGTTCATTGGAAGAGAAGTTAATTCCATACTTGAATCGCTTAGAAGATGGTCCTTCTCGAACCCCTGATCGTTGAACCTCAGACATTTCATCTCCACTATCCACTTGAATTGAAGCGAGAATCAAATCATCGTCTTCATCGATTAGCCTCTTGTTTCCTTTCACAGATTTGGAGCCCGTAACTGGAGTTTTCTTGGAAGCTCGAGTTTTCCCCATTGATTGATATTGCCAGACAAAGAGATTGAGAGAATATGTGTGTATCGAATGAATGCGGCTAGAAACCCTAATTTCTATTTGGGGCGGAGTTTGGTAATAACTAAAGAGTCAGAGTGAGATACACTAAGTAATCCTCTTTTATTAATTAAGGGGAAAAATGATTTTTAGGATAAAACTTAATAAAACTTATTCCCGAATAAAATGACTCAAAAGAAATCTAATCATAATCTCACCATACAATATCATGATTTATATTTATATAAACCTTAGAAGACCTAAATTATTAGTCAAATAAAATGAATTAAATCAACCACTTAAAAAGTAAAACAACATTTAGCAAATAAAACAAGTAACTGGACTAGATTTTACACAATAATCAATATTAAATCTGAATAAGAAATAGTGTCATATGAGAGTGTACCAAACTTCCATAGCAGTTAGCTGGCTAGACATGAAAGTTTCCAATCTCCCATGGCAGCTAGCTGGCTAGACATTACACATGCCTAATTCGCGACGCAGCACAGTGAAACGCTCCTCGGCTAATGGCTTTGTGAAGATGTCAGCTAGCTGGTACTCTGTACTTACAAAGATTAGCTCAATTTTTCCTTTTGCAACATTGTCTCTCAAGAAATGATGTCGAACGTCGATATGCTTTGTTCTTGAGTGATTCACTGGATTCTTTGATATGTTGATAGTGCTTGTATTATCACAATAGATGGGGACTTTGCCACATTTAATTCCAAAATCTCGTAGTGTTTGAATCATCCATAGCATTTGAGAGCAACAACTTCCAGCTGCTAAATATTCCCCTTCAGCTGTGGATAATGCAACAGAAGTTTGCTTCTTGCTTTGCCAAGATACTAAACTCTGTCCTATAAATGCACAAACACCACTTGTACTCTTTCGATCAGTTTGACAACCTGCATAATCTGCATCACTATACCCAACAAGATCAAATGCATTTGTGATGGGATAAAATAATCCAAGAGTAGTAGTTCCACTTAAATATTTAAAAATTCTTTTAATAGCATTCAAGTGAGACTCTTTAGGTTGAGCTTGAAACCTAGCACAAACACATACACTATACATAATATCAGGTCTAGAGGCTGTAAGATATAATAAACTACCAATCATACCTCTATACTTTCGAACATCTACATCTTTACCTCGTTCATCTGCAGCCAGCTTGCTAGCAGAACTCATAGGTGTAGATTTTGCCTTGATATTCTCATATCCAAACTTCTTTAGCAAGTTCTTAATGTACTTGGACTGATGTACATATATTCCATCTTGAGTTTGCTTGATTTGGAGCCCCAAAAAGTAGTTGAGCTCACCCATCATACTCATGTCAAACTCACTATGCATACACTTAGAAAACCACTTGCACATATTATCATTAGTTGATCCAAATATAATATCATCTACGTATATTTGCACAACTAGAATATCATTACTAGTAAGTTTAGTAAACAAAGTAGGATCGATTTTACCTCGAATGAATCCATTCTTTATCAAAAACTTACTTAGCCTTTCATACCAAGATCTAGGAGCTTGTCGTAATCCATATAGTGCCTTCTTTAATTTGAAAACATAATTAGGAAATTGATCACTCTCAAATCCAGGAGGTTGCTTGACATATACTTCTTCTTTCAAGTATCCATTAAGAAATGCACTTTTCACGTCCATTTGATGTAGCTTGAACTTTTTGAAGCATGCAAATGATAGTAACATCCTTATTGATTCTAGCCTTGCAACTGGGGCATAAGTTTCATCAAAATCGATTCCTTCTTGTTGATTATATCCTTGTGCAACAAGCCTTGCTTTGTTTCTAGTAACAGTACCTACTTCATCAACTTTGTTCTTGAAAACCCATTTAGTACCAATGATTGAAGCATCTTTAGGTGGCTCTACAAGTTCCCAAACATTACATCTTTCAAATTGATTAAGTTCTTCTTGCATTGCCATGATCCAATTCTCATCTTTTAGTGCTTCATTGACATTCTTTGGTTCCTCTTGAGCTAGGAAGGCAGAAAATGCACAAAAGTTAGCTTGACTTCTCCTTGTCTTGATGCCTTCTGATTTATCACCAATAATCAACTCTGGAGGATGGTTCTTTACTGTCTTTGTTGACTTTGGAAAATGATGATGAGCCATAACTTCTTCATTGGCTCTAATTCTTTTAGATGGTGGAGGGGATTCATCCCCATTATAAATTGGCATCTTTTCTTGTGATCTCTGACTTCTAGAATCTTCCAAGGAGAGTTTTGACATCTTATCACATGTTTCATCTACTGGAGGAGATAATTCAGCTTGGTTATCATTGGCTGAACTTGATTCAGTTTCTTCTGCAGCTCGCTGGGTTTCTGCATTTTCTGAATCCGCTTCATTGGCAGCTAGCTGAGTTGCTGTATTTGACCTTGGCAGCTTGCTGGCATCATCTGAACCTGCAATATCTTCCTCATCTCTTGACAGATCAACATTAGATTCTTGAAATGAAACATCAATTGACTCTTCAATAGTACGTTTAGATATATTATAAACTCTATATGCACGACTTGTTAAAGAATAACCCAAAAATATTGCTTCATATGATTTGGCATCAAATTTACCATCTCTATCAATGGATTTGAGTACAAAGCACCTAGATCCAAAGACTTTGAAGTAGCCTATGTTTGGCTCTTATTCTTCAGTAATTCATATGGAGTTTTGTTGAGAATAGGCCTGATTAGTACTCTGTTAAGAACATAGCTAGCTGTGTTGACTGCTTCTGCCCAGAAACTTCTTGGCAGTTTGCTCTCTTGCAGCAATGTTCTAGCTGTTTCTTGCAATGACCTGTTCTTTCTTTCCACAACTCCATTTTGTTGTGGGGTTCTTGGAGCAGAAAATTCATGTGAAATGCCTCTATCTTCACAATATGAGATAAAGTCTTTTTGGAATTCACCACCTCGATCACTCCTTATACTTACAAGTCTTAACTTAAACTTGTTCTCAAGTAACTTAATTAGCTTCTCAAATTCACTGAAAGCACAATCTTTAGTACGAAGAAACAATACCCATGTATATCTAGAATAATCATCTACAATAACAAATGCATATTGTTTTCCTCCAATACTTTTATATGCTTCCGGACCAAATAAATCTAAATGAAGAAGCTCTAAAGGTTTAGAAGTTGATACCATATTCATAGATTTATGTGGAGCCCTGATTTGTTTGCCTAATTGGCAAGCCGAACAAGTTTCCATTTTGACATACTTCAATTTTTGCAATCCTCTAACTAGCTTCTTTGAAGACAGCTTGCTGAGTAAGTCCATATGAGCATGTCCAAGCCTTCTATGCCAAATTTCTGGATTTGTATCAACTGCAGCTAGACAACAAGATGAATCCTGCATTTCAAAGTCCGAAATATATATATTTCCTTCCCTTCTAGCAACTAGGGGGACTTTGTTAGTGCCAACATTAATAGTACACTTTTCTTTATCAAAAAGAACAGAATGTCCATCATCATACAACTGACTTACACTAAGCAAATTATATTTAAAGCCTTGAACATATTGTACTTTATCAATAGAAATGACACTATTACCAATCTTCCCTTTCCCAAGAATCTGAAGTGTTTTGCTATCACCAATGGTGACACTTCCACCCTTTTTCTTACTGAGGGTAAGGAATTGAGATTTATCACCACTCATATGTCTTGTGCATCCACTATCCAAAATCCATTGTTTTGATCTCACTTTGACAACAAGACATACCTACAAAACAAATAAGGAGCCAACTCAACATTTTGGTACCCATACTTGCTTGGGTCCGTAATGGTTAGTTGATAAAACATATAGAACATTTAAATCAGATTTCTTGATCCACATTTGGATCACTTTAGGAGCTGTATTTCTTGTTCCAGCTGTTCTGTCAGCTAGCTGCATGTGACCTGTCTGTCTGTTCCAGCTAGCTTGGTTGGCATTCTGAACTTTGCAATGATTTGCCAAATGACCTTTATTTCCACATTTATGGCATATTCTCCATGGCATGGCATAGTCATAAGGAATTCCATGTTTGCCATCATACTTTAGTCCTGATGTTGAAGCCGATCCAACTCCTTCTCTTTTAGTTGGATCCTTTGCATATTTCATCATAGACTTGAGTGTGTCTTCTCCTTGAACAAATTTTCCCATTCCTTTCTGGAGATTCTTGACTTCAGTTTCCAATTCTTTGATTCTTTCAGCTTGTTGAGATATTTCCACTGAGCATGATTCCCTTGGACTAAATGCTTCTAAACATGCATCTTGAGCCTCTATTTCTGTTCTCAGCTCGCTGAGTTCCTTCATAAGTGTATCATTTCTTTTGACAAGCACTTTGTTTATCCCTTCAAGCTGGGATATCTCAGCCTTAAGATCAGTAAGATTTTGAGCATGATTTTTAGCAGGAGTCTTCTCATCCATTAACTCAATTATGATCTTCTTAAGTTGAATATTCTTCTTTTTGAGTTTATCATTCTTATCTTTCAACTCTTCGAGTACCTCATTAGATAAATTACTATGATCCTGCATGGTTAATTCATCTAACATTGAAGAATGAGAATATATATCAGAAAAATAATTTACCTCACTATTGTTGTCATCCGAATCTGAGACATCACTATCTACAAGGCCATCTTGAAAAATTCCTTGAGCATTATTCTCATCATCAAGATCAACAAGAGCTAGGTTCACCATCTCATCACTTGATTCATTATCAGAATCTGAATTTTCATCATCACTCCATGTCAAAAATGCCTTAGCTTTCTTTTTGTCTTTAGAGGCAGCTAGCTGCTTCTGCTTATTTTTCAGCTTGTAGCATTCTCTTTTGTAATGACCTTTCTTGCCACATTCAAGACATGCTTCCTCTTTGACATCTTTCTTTGTTCCAGAAGCTCTACTTTTCTCCTTCTTTAGCTTGTTCCTCATGTCAAGCATTTTCTTGATTTTTATGGATAAAAGAGCCAATTCTTCATCCGAATCTGATTCTGATTCTGAATCCAGCTTGCTGCTACTGGAATGTAAAGCTAAATTCTTCAACTTTTCAACTGGATCCTTGACTGATTCCATCTTGCTATTAATGATTTTGCTTTCAAACTGCTCCAACTCAGCAAACACGGCCAAGTGATCCATAGAATCAATGGAGGGACTAGATTCCAATGCAGTGACTTTAGCTTCGAATATAAATGGAACTGCACTTAGAACTTTCATGTTGATTTCGTCTTGAGGTATGGTCTTTCCAAGTCTCTTTAGAGTGTTGATAGTGACTTGAAACCTTGCTTAGATTTCTTTGATAGTTTCACCATTCTTGAGCTTGAAATTTCCAAAGTCATTCATTAATTTGCTAAGTTTAACTTTTCTCAAAGTTTTCGAGCCTTCATGATATGATTCCAAAGCATCCCACATTTCTTTTGCTGTTTTTAGAGAAGATACTTTGTCATATTCAGATTGATCTAGTGCATTCATAATGGAGTTTCTTGCTTCTCCATTATAACCGCATTTGATAATCTCATCGAGAGTAAGATCATCAACATCTTTTGGTTCGTTTTTGTCGTTTAGGAATTCGTAGTTTCCTTTCTGCACAACTATTAGAACCATAGGTTTCTTGGACAAATAAGTCTCCATTCTGCATTTCCACCAATTGTAGTTCTCCGAGCCAGTGAGAAGAGGTGCTTTATAATCCGACCTTGCTTCAAGATAATTGTCAGCCATTTGATCGATACTTTTCCTGTTACAGAAATATTAGTATACCAAAGCTCTGATACCAAGTGAAAATACACCTAGAGGGGGGGTGAATAGGTGTTATGGCTAACAATGATCAAATAAAATTATTCTGCCTAAAAATTATATATACTGGCAGTTAGCTGGATACGATAGGCAGCTAACTGGGTTAACCAAATGAGACAGATTAATGAATAGGCAGCTAGCTGTGATATGCAATGCAAAAAGACAAAATTGCAGTAAGTAAAGAACACCAAGAATTTTAGCTAGGTTCGACCCCTAATCGTCTATGGTCTACGTCCTAGTCCCTTACCAACTTGGTAAGAGAATATATTATTGATCACAAGAAAATCCAATTAAAAGACTCAATAATATATCTCCCTTATCACCCAGTTACTAACTGCAGCTAGCTGGAACCCCTTGTTTCCTGAACACAGCTCTCTAAGTTCTATACTTAAACCAAGTATAAACTTCTCTAGCCTAATGCTCCTTGAACCCTTGTTCCACAAGCTCAACAATTCAGCAACTACCAACTTTACAAGTTGAACAATACAATGTATAATAATAATTACAACTCAAGGATATGAACTCTATGAAAACTCGATGTATATAATATAGTACATGAGCTCTTTTGAAATGGTGTGCAGAGTTGTTTCTTGTTTTCTTGAATATAGCTTGAAGGTTCTTTTTCTTCAGAGGAGAAATATGCAAGCCTTTATAGTGAAGTACAGGAGCTACAAAATATGAACAATCTTGCAACGGTCTTGAATATCACTTCTCACGTTTGGCTTTGTTCAAATTAATTGCCCTACTAACGTTCACCTGCAGGTTTGATGTATATTAAACTGAAGATATAATGATTCTTATTTAGAGAAATAAAACCAGAGAAAAGAGAGAGAAATAAGAATGATTGAGCTTGAAGAAAACCGTTAGATAGAAATGAAGAGCATAAAGAATTTGATAATAAGTACATGTGTTTTCTTTTGATACTTTTCTACTAGACAACCTGTAGTGGAGTTGTAGAAGTAAGGAATGTTTGAATATTAAAAAGTGCATGCTTGAAAAGTAAGCACATGGGTTGCTTTTAAAGGAACATTAAATAATTCAAAGATTCCTTTAATAAGGAAAGTTGTTTTAGAAAAGCTATTGAATGAAGAGTGTTTTAAATATAAATAAATATCATGAATGCCTGTTTAGACCACTCTTGAATTTTTGAGACTTAATTAAAAACCATATAGTCGAACTTCCCTTTCACATTCTGGGCAGACTGCCAGCTTGCTGAGAAGCTCTGTAAGCTAGCTGAGATGCTTTGCCAGCTAGCTGAGATGTCCTGTGTTTTGCTATTAATTGATATGAATAATGAACCTGCAAAACAATATTAATCCAGAACAATACCCAATTTGCTTCCTATGTATGATCATCAAAATCATGGAATTTCAGCCAACACAAAGTTTTTTCATGCCTCGGCCTCTACTCGAAGGAAGACAAATCGTGTTCCCTACCTGGAATCTGATAGTGGGGTTCAAGTCAATAACAAAGAGGAAATGTGTAATATGGTTAGGGATTACTTCACTGATATTTTCAGAGGTGACCAGCATAGTTCGACCCTTCATTTTGCTGAAGAGAACAGGTGTGTAACTAATGCTCAAATTCAAATGCTGGTCATCGATATGGTTTGGTCTTGATCTGTCATTTTAAAAATATTATATTTTATATTCTTAAATAAGATTAAATAGAAATTAAAAATATTATTAAATTGTACGCCTAATAATTATATTTTAAATAATATTAACTAGAAATTAAAAATATTGTTAAATTGTACACCTTATTAAGTATATATACTTATTAAGTGAAAAAAGAATAAAAGATAATAACATTTAATAATTTTTAAATTATGAAAACATAAAATTTCAGGTAAAAAATACAATAACAATTAAAATAATAAAAATAAATGTTAATAAAATTAAATATTATCAAATTAATTGAGTTTACAAACATTATTTAACGATTCTCCCCATAAAAAAAAATGTAGAAATAGAAATTTTATATAAAAAATTCATTAATCATATTTACAAAGCTATCTCGTGCATGGCACGGTCACTAAGAACCTAATATTTTATAATATTTATAAGGAAAATACACCTAATATTTTATAATATTAATTATAAGGAAAATACAAGGAGGCTGTTGGACTTACTTTTATAGCAGTGCTACTGTGCGAATATGATTTTTTTGTAGGCATATTAAAAGTGATGTCTCTCTTCGATTTGTCAGACTATAACAAAAGGAAAAATTCTCAAATTTTTAAATGGTTTAGACAATGTTGGTTTAGACAAATGATGAATTAAAATTGTTACACCCAAGCTGCAGGCTTGCCTTAAGACCTAATTATAATAATTAGTAAACTATTTGTCACACTAGATTCTACAATCTACCATGATCCAATTTCTTATATTTTGGATTTTAGAGCCCTATGTAAGTATACATTTTCGTGTTTTAATGTACAAGATCTGCTTGTAGCCTTCAAATAACGCAATTTGGTGGAAAGCAAGCTTAAAGAACACGAGTGAAGTGTGGGAAGCTTCACAGGCCAGGTGAATTGATGTTGTGCTCTCTACAAAAAATTTTAGTTGGAACAATACTGTGTGAAGGAGTAAGGCGAACTTTTCACCAAGGTTTGACTCCCTGATCTTGTTGAATGGAACTAGAGGTAGCAGTGGTAGTGTGGACAAGTATAAGTCATCTTAGTAGTCCAAGAGGTCAACTGTTGCAGTTTACTTAGTAGACAACTCCCAACCATCTTTCTGGACAAGCCAACTTAGGTCTTGTGGCCATTGCTGGCAGTCCACATGCAGTTTGAAGTTCTGCGACACATTCAAGTAACAAATTAATGTTGAAATGGCACTCTGCACAAGAATGACTCATAAACTGATCATTTATCGACATAAAATATTCATGGCGTTATTCTTCCTTCTAATTTGTATACTTCTGGAGTTTAAATACTCACTTCATGAAATAAGCACACTGAAACGTATACTTATTTTAGCGGGATATATATCCACAAGACCACAACCAGGATTCGTACAGTTCTAACACCTCTATTGTTTCTCTAGGGGATCCTACGGAGTCAAGTCCATCTCAAAGAAAGCCGTATGTTGTGATGGAATCTAAAGGTCTGAATTATATATCAGGTATTCATGAAGGACCGCCAAAAAGGTTACTCACTATAATTTTGTGATCAAGATAGGGTGCAAACTGTTGAGTGAAACAGATGTGAAAACGTCAAGTGATAGTATGGTAAATTAGTTGTTCTCAAGGAGCTGAAAGGAAGTGTAAAGTTACATGGTTAACTGACAGTTTCTTGCATAGATACTATGGTGGAAAGAACCAGTGCTCTAGACGCACAGCAACAAGCGTACGGAGGAGGAGTCTTCGGCACATTTGTAATAAATAATTGTTGAGTTTTTTTTTTAACCACGAATCAAGGCAGCTCAGGTAGAACACAACTTGAAATTTGACATGTACCTTTTTCACAAATACATTACCGTACGACACTGGGTTAGAAACTGACCCACGAACTTTTAAGCTACTTGATTTATAAAATTGGTTACGATGGCTTAAATGATAGTAAAATAATATTTTTTAAGTAATTATATATGATACTATCATTTAAGCTAATCATCATAACCAAATTAATATTTATTACAAATTAATATTTTTTAATAAAATTGGCTATATATGAATTTACCTGTATATTAAAAATAGCATATAGTTGATATAAGAATTTTGTACGGCTTTTAAAATATTTCGACTAAAATGTTTTCAAGAGTTTCCGTCGTTAAAGAGAATAAATTCATCTTTTTAATAATTTATGTTTACCTTCCACATATACCTATGAATTTTTATTTATTTGAGATGCTCTACTTATGTGTAAATTTTTACACGTATACTCCGTTGTCCACACAATTGTCACTGGCATTATTATAAGTAAAGAGAATAAGAGCCCGTTTATGCAGGATGCTACCAAAATACTACTGTATTTTCTAGAAACAAAAATTCCAAAATACCCATCGACACTGAACATTGTTCAAAATAGTTCCAAAATACTTATCGAATGTGTCACGAATTGGACTTAGTCAGATGAAAAAAAAAATATGTGTTGGGCCAATATATACTTTTGGGCCTTGTCATGACTATTTCCGGTCCAATGGTTGTAGAGCTGAGACTTGTAATGTTATGCTACTATAAGTAGCATTCTACTGTTATTTTGGGAGCCGTAGAAATGAAATGATAAGAATTTTATTTTATCTTTTACTTTTGCATTTTTCTTCCTGTTCTTAGTTTAACTTTACAAAAAACCCAAAAACACGATCAAGATCATGACAAATGGTATCAAAATCGACGTTTCCTCGGAAATGGGTACCGTTCATCTATCTTCATATCCACCTCAACACCCTAATTTCTATCATTTCTACCAATACCCATATACACCCTTTCCAAACCCTGATTCTTATGCTTCTTACCAGTATCTACCAACTCCAGCACCTCCCTATACCTACCACTCACCTCAACCACCATCGCAGCCCTCATATCAGCTCTATACTGCTACTCACATACCTGACACATCTATCATTCACAGATGGATTGTCTGGATATTTTACTTATTAGGCTGAATTCCAACCGCCTCTGACATCTCATTCGTACAATACCCATCCTATATCTAGTGATTATATGAGTTCAACTATCACTGCACAACACTATCAACAAGAAGCTATATTCGTGCAGCATCCAAACACATACGCGCCTCAGATGTTTGATGAAATTCCAGATTCCCATATGCCTGTTTCTAATGCCATCATTGATAATAGGCATAAGATAGAAGAGAAACTCACTGAAATGCTTCATACACTTGAGAAGATGAGGCCCTCAAATTCCTTGTGATAGTTGTGCAAAAATTTATGTTGTTAAAACCCTACTACCAACTACACATGCTATTATCTCCATGGTTTTATCAGAAGAATTGATTGAGAATGCTTTAAAGACGTATTGTGTGTGTAAACCTGTTGAAGCTGATTTAGTTATGATCTATAGGATTCATGAAAATGAGTATGTGTAGCGTGTGATAAAAAAAATAATAAGGAGCTGATGTCTGTTTTCTTTTTGCAAATGGAACAGTCAAACTGTGGTTCTTGTTAGAAATATAACATGGCATTTTGAGTGCTGCCTCTATGAACATACATTCCACAGGTTTCCTTTGATATATTTTTATGAAATCAGTTTTTAATCGTAGATTTGAAGCTGTGCCCAATTCTAGATAAAATAAAACCACAGTTAAGATATAGGATTCTGGTTAGCACTTATCTAGGTTTCCCCATTTTATTGTTATGGTAGTTGTTTTGGGAAAAAAATGTGACATCTCCATTGTGTTAATCCTTTGAACTCGTGTGAGAGTTATGCAGATGGACATAAGTTGCTATTTGTTTGCCAGCCAAGATTATTTGGAACTTCAAAACTGTATTTGTTCTGATTGTTTGTCATTGTAGTTCAGCACTAAGTTGCTTACTAAAAATGGTAAATCCGTACACATTACTAATCTGTTTTACTGTGGAATAATAATTCCCATCAAGAAATAATTGTTAGGCATATGAAAGAGCTTCAGTTGATTAGCATGGCATATAAATGGCGAGGAAAAACGAGGAAGCAAGGCATTTGATCTGTATATTTTTACTTGTACGTGTGCGCATTGTGTAATAATATAGTATGCTTAAAACTAAAATGTATATTGATGTTTTGTGGTATGATGGTATCTGGATGTTTAGGTTAATTAATCAAGTAGGGAGTATATCAACTGATGATATGTTCGGTTGGGATTCCTTTTTAAGAATGCTGTTGCAGAGAATATTGCCAATTCTTCTCTCTCAATTGCAGGGCAAAACTTTAACAACAGTCGATTATGTTGGGGCCTTCAGAAGCTACCTATGGTTATGCCATCAGCTGATGTCTTTTATTCTGCATTGAAAAAGGCGAAAACGGTGCCGCCTACAAAGTGTAATGAATCACTGTGGCATGTTGCATTTCCATGTTAAGAATTTAGAAATACATGGTTCCAAACTACCAATTAAATTAAGTTATTCGATTATTGACTGAACTGCTTACTATGATATTTAGTTTGCATGTTTCGTAGGGATTGCTAATATTGCAAAACGAGAGAGGTACAGAGGAGCAAAACAACTCTATACGAGAGAGGTGTTAGACAAATGAAGATATATCCAATTTGTAACAGTAGCCAATAGCCAATAGCCAAAGGAAAAGCCTTGAAGAAATTTTTAAAAGTCAATTATTGACTGAACTGCTAACTATGATATTCAGTTTTCATGTTTTGTAGGTGTTTCGTAGGGATTGCTAATATTGCAAAACGAGAGAGGTACAGATGGGTAAAACAACTCTATACGAGAGAGGTATCAGACAAATGAAGATATATCCAATTTGTAACAATAGCCAATAGCCAATAGCCGAAGGAAGTGCCTTGAAGAAATTTTTAAAAGTCAAAGGAAAAGCAGTAGCCAATAGCTACTGGGCCTCCTGCTGCTCACGCTAGGCCTCCTGCTTGGCCTTCTGCTGCTCATGCTGGTCCCTAACATAGACATCATACTTTTTTGCAAGGTCCACTATTGCTTTGAATGGAGTCAAATCAGAAATGTAGAGATAAAAATCTCTATATGCCTTCAAGGCTTTCCTAATATGTCCCGTGTCGTCAGGAAATTCTGCAACCTGATTACAAATGATATAAAGAAACAGTTGAATAGATATATTAAAATTTTTTTGAATAGATATAACAAATAGGAGAGCTAATAGAGAATATTACAAAGTCTTTTATGAGGTCAACTGCTAAGTATGAATCCCCAGGGGTGTAAATGAGCCGAGCCGAGCCGAGCCAAACTTTAGAATGTTCATCTATCGTTTGTTAAGAAATTATCGAATTCGAACTCGAGCTCGAACTTGAATCGAGCCAAAAAATGTGTTTGAGCTCGGTTCGTTAAGAAAAATTGTTATTTGCGAACAGTTCACGAACAACTCATGAACATGTCTCATGAGCTTGCTCACAAACTTTTACTTGGAAAACTCATTAATCTTGTTCATGAGCTCGTTCACAAAATTGTACTAACGAATAAATATTAAATATTTGGGAAACATATTCTTATTAATATTTCACGAGAAACTTGTAATCTACTTAAAAGTTCACTCATTTTTTTGTAAATCGTAAAAAAATATCGATTTTGTTGTAGTTGTTGTTGTTAAATTGTAAAAATTGTTACAATTGTTGTTGTTAATTGTTAAAATTGTTATTGTTGTTATTGTTGTTGTTGTTGTTAAATTGTTAAAATTTTTGTTGTTGTTGTTGTTAAATTGTTTAAATTGTTGTTGTTGTTAAATTGTTAAAATTGTTGTTGTTGTTGTTGTTAAATTGTTAAAATTGTTGTAAAATTGTTAAAATTGTTGTTGTTGTTGTTGCTGCTGTTACTGTTGTTGTTGTTGTTGTTGTTGTTAAAATTAATCGAAATTATTAAATAAATAATTATATTATTTATATAAGATATTCTAATAACGGTGTACAATTTATAAGAGTTTCGAGATTATATTCTAATAATCAAACATATATAATATATACTAGATTATTTATCGAATTTGTTTATGCACCGGTAATGAACTCGTATACCGTTCAATTATCGAACTTATTCACGAACATGTTCATGAGCTATGTTCACGAGTCTATTCACGAACTATGTTCACGAGCACTTTAATCAATCTTATTCGCGAGCTATCGAGTCGAACACAAAATATTGCAATACCAAAAATGTCAAACGAGCTATCATAATCTATTTGTGCGTGTGCCATTCGACATCTTTTCCAAGCCCTGTCAACTTATAAAAATGTGTTATCTCCAACTAAGTAATATATACATCTGTTTTTATTAATAGAATTCTAGTATTCCATTAACTCCACACGCCACAAAATATTGCAATACCAAAAAAGGCCACAAGGAGAAATATATACCTCTATCAATGATTTACGAGCTTCTTGCAGCTCGATATTAGCCTCAAGCTCTTTTATCACAAGAATCTTATTCAAATCTTCTTGAAATTCCAATTCATCCTTCAAGTCTGTAATCTTTCTCTGAAGCTCTGTGTCATTTTCATTACCTAGATGTTCCCTCTGTTGTCCTTTTAATTCTTCAATTTCCATCTCCAGATTCTGTTTCTCTCTCTACGAATTTGGATACCAAGTCAACAAGTAGAACAGAGATTAGATAGTCAAATATTTAAATATAAAGGCAAGTCAATAACAAAGCCATGATTTGTTCAATGGTTCAGTTGAGGTGGTACAGACCTGCTCCTCCTCCCACAGCCTTAAGACGTCTTCATATGCCTTTTCCATCATCTCCATTGAGGTCTGTTGAGGTGAACTGTTCTCATCTTCATAACAGTCATGTTTTTCACGGCTATTGATCCAGGAATCAAGGCATCTCATCTTCTTCTTCAAAACTGAGTTGCATGTAACTGTTATTAATCAATAAATAGTACACAACAAAGACAAAGACTAACAAAACAAACCTTTGAAAGAATCATGGAGAGAATTTTCTCCATCATCATTAAGCATCCTGTTCTTCATAGCATAGTTGGACTGCATACGATCCAACTTTTCAATATTTTGGTCAAACACACCTGCTACGTCATATGCATAACTAAAGACCATTGTCGGATCCAGTGGTATACGGATCAGCCCACGCACAAACACTATGAATGTCCGCCTGAACCATTTGTTGCGCACTCCTTATTTTTAAAGAGTAAAACTAACTTATCCGACAATTCAATAATCCCAACTTGTAGTTTAAACATTCCCTTATATAGTACACAAAAAGAAAAAAGAGAAAGAAAAACGAAAAAACCTTTGAAAAGAGCAAAGTCATATTCTTCTGCTTTATAAATCCAACTACGAATCGAGTTATTCTTCTTATCATACATGATCTGCAGATCATCCAAACTTTTAATAATCTCGCTAACCCGAGAGGTTTGCTCCGACTCTTTACCGCACCTAGAACAACTCATCTGAAATGAAATTTAAAGTCAATATTTACACAACCTGTATATACACACAAACCCAGTACACATATTTGCACAACCCGTAGCTAGAAATTGTTGAACACAAATGAATATACAAACCTAACTGCTCATCATTTCAATATATTTATATACATACACCAAAAATGAAAAACCCACATAAACAATAAACAATGAGATTGAGCCACAATTACTTTAACACAGCAATTAGTAGAAACAACTACTATCTCAACCCCAATTCACAACAAAATACATACATAATCATTTTAATCAAAACCAGTACTTAATCAAAATACATACATAATCATTTAAAACATGGCTTCAAAGAGCTTCGTATATATATATATTTGTAGCACATAGGTATACACATACAGTACTTAATTAACATACATGATTACAGGTATATTATATATATATATATATATATATATATATATATATATATATATATATATATATATATATATATATAAAGAGAGTAAAGATCTAGGAAAAACTTTTTAGATAGAAAACTTAGAGACCATAATATACACTATTAATTTTATAGTAACTAACAAATCTAAAATTTGACTAATAATGGTAATAGTACAATCAGATTTAAATCAATGATTACTGCTATCATTCATATAATTGCATTTATTGCACAATAAACTCAAATTTCAATAAGATTCTCTTGACTATTTCATTGTAGATTAATTAGATATTGTTCACTTAATTAATTTATTTAATACTTTATTTTCAATTATTTATTAAGATTCTAATAGGTGTTCTATTATATATTTTATTAATCATTAAAGAAATTATATTTTAGATTCAACCGGTTCAACTAGTGTTCTTGTAAGATTCTTTTAAGTGTTTCGTTTAATAAATTTTAAACTAGATTCTTTAAAGCATTTTTAAGTATTTTTCCAAGATTCATTGAGGTGTTCTTTTAAGATTCTATTAAGTGTTCCACAAGTTAAATATTAGTTATTAGTTATATAAAATAAAATTTATATTATTATAAAACAATAATAAGATTTTACCATTTGTTCTATTGAGTGTTTCATTAATTATTTTATGATAAAATTGAAAATTTTCTTATTAAGATTCAAGTATTCAACATGTTATTTTAAATTTTATTCTTTTAATCGTTTTTCAAGTGTTCTTCCAAGATTCACTTTTTAAGATTCTATTAATTGTCCCATCAATTTATATTAATTATCATTTAAATAGAATTTAATTTAATTTGCATTATCATAAACAATAATAAGAGTCTATCACGTGTTCTACTCAATCTTTCATCAATTATTTTAAGATTAAATCTAATAAAAATTTATTAAGATTCAACCTATTCAACTAAGTGTTTTTCTAAAATTCTATTTAGTGTTTCGTTTGTTAGATATTAAATTAGATTCTCTAAAGCGTTTTTTAAGTATTTTTAGTTACATAAAATTAGACTAATTTATTGTTATTAGATAACAATAATAAGATTCTACCAAGTGTTCTATTATATATTTTTAATTATTAAAAAATATATTTTAGATTCAACATGTTCAACTGAGTGTTCTCGTAAGATTCTTTTAAGTGTTTTGTTTATTAAATTTTTTAGTGTTCTTCCAACATTCACTCCAGTGTTCTTTTAAGTAGAACACTTAATAGTAAAATTTTTTAGGTGTTCTTCCAAGGTTCACTAGATTGACTCAAGTGTTCTTTAAGCATTTATTAGGGTACCTAACAAACAGGTAATAGTAAATTTTAATTTGAAACTATTACAGTGATAATTATTTTTTAATAATATAATATCAAGAACACTCGGTAGAACCTAGTAGAATATATAATAAAGTCTACGATTATGTTAAGAACATTTAATAGAATCTACCATTTTTAAAACACTTACGAGAACCTAGGTGAAATCTTAAGTAAATTTTGTAAAACATATAATAGAATAAACGACTTTTATAATAAAATCAGAATAATATCAAGAACACTAAATAGAACCTAGTAGAACACATAATAGAACCTACAATTTTTTTCACTAATATAATTTACAAAAATATGTTGTAGACTAAAATTATAAAATTAGTAGAACACTAGAATGAGTACGTAGTAGAATACTTAATACAATCTAGTAAATTTTAATACGATAAAATTATGATGATCAAAATATTAATAACATAATATTAAGAACACTTAGTAGATCCTTAGCGAAATCTTAAGTAAAATTTTAGTAGAACACTTAGTGGAATCTTAATCAAAATATTTTTTATCTCACTTAAATACTTGATTGAGTAGAATACTTATAATTTATAATTTTAGTACAATGTTCATAAACATTTAAATTTAGGATTCTAGTAGGTGTTGTAGTAAAAATAATATTTTAAAATGTTAATATACTATTCATACTATTTTATAAAATAAAAAGTCAATAATATAAAATAAAGTAGTATGAATATAGCAAGTTATTTATGAAAGTTAACAATATCTTATAAATTATGTGCAAATCATGCATTTAATGTGCACTCATTAAATGACAAAATTATGACATATATATATATATATATATATATATATATAACAAAAATCTTACTTTCCTTTTTAAACTAATATTTAAAAAATTAATGCATTAATAATAACTATCAGATGAGATTGTAATTGATGGACAAGATTGTGGTTTCTAGTTTTCTCCAAAATAAGGTTTTCTTTTTAACCTTCTCCTATATATATATATATATATATATATATATATATATATATATATATATATATATATATATATATATATATATATATATATTATATATAGGAAAAAGAGTTTCTACCTGACACCGTAGGAAACTTCTCTACAGTATCGTCCTAAATTAAATCTGGGCCATAGATTAATCTAATCCAATGGCCCCGCTAGGGGCACCACACACAAATCGAATACACCCTCACACACACAATCCCACCTAATTTTCTCCATTTTTAATTTGATTTTTCCCGTCAAATAGTAAATTTTTTTTTGAAATCTGACTTCACTGTATTTTTCTCCATCCCTCAACGATCAGTTTGCATATCATATGTGCAGCAAAATCGTGATTTTAAGGCGACACTGTAGAAAAGTTTCCTACAGTGTCAGGTAGAAACTTTTTACCCATATATATATATATATATATATATATATATATATATATATATATATATATAGGCTTTTGCTCCATACAGAACACTCTTATATAACAAACAATAAAGAACACTATAAAATCATTTATTCCAATAGATCCATTGGCCCCGCCAGGGGCACCCAATACAAAAAGTTCTTATTTTTTTATCTTCTATCCATTAAGCAAAAAAAAATTTTAAAAAAAAATTTTGAAAAAAATTACTGTTCATGATGACGTCACTGCTGATGTCATCATGAACAGTGTTTTTTCCAAAAAAAAAAATTTCAAAATTTTTTTTTTGCTAAATGGATAGAATTTTAAAAAATAAGAACTTTTTGTATTGGGTGTCTTGACGAAACTCTTATATTGAATTAAATATGAGGTGTTCTTTATTGTTTTTTGTATAAGGTGTTCTTCATGGAGTGCAACTCTCTATATATATATATATATATTGTATACATACATATATATATTGAAAATGAGATTGGGATTTATAAAATTACCAAATCTGAGATTGAGTTCGAGATTGAGAGTGAGAATATGAGATTGTAAATGGGTTTGAAGTTTGAACTTTGAAGTTAGGGTTTCTGGGTTTGTGTTGAGGGAACGAGAGTCGAGACTCGAGAGATGGAGGGAGGCGGATTTGGTAAAAGAATAAGTCAATGAAAAAGTATAAGAGGTCGTTTGGCAACATGTGCTTAAAGCTAAAAATAGCTTTAAGTAGTTTTTGACCCGTTTGGCAATCACTGCTTTAAGTCGGTTTTAAGTTAAAAAACTTCATTAAGTCATAAGTTCCATTTAGGTACTTTTGACTTATGACTTATCGAGTTTTTTTTTCACGATTCTTCTAAAGTTTAAATATTATTAATTTAAAATTTTTTTAAAGTTAAATTTCACTTTAAGTCAAAATTATTAAATCCCCATTTAACTTTAAGTAAAATTACCCAAACACATTCATTCAACTTAAAGTAAACAACTTTACTTTCTCCATTAAGTTAAAAACACCTCCATTAAGTCAAAAGTAACTTATTTTAAGCAATCCCAAACGGCCTCTAACTGAGACTATGGCCGTGTTTGGCAACGACTCATTTTAAGCACTTATGGGCTTATTTTCGGTAAAAATTTCACATTTTGATACTTTTTTTTATATAAGTTGTAAAAATTTATGTTTGAGATTCTATAAGTTACAAAAAAATATTTTTTTCCCAGAAAAAAGTACGTATTTAATGACTTCTTTCTAGAAATAAGCACTTATTTCTGATAAATAATCTAAGTCAAACACCCCCTAGAGTTTGGAAGAATAATAATAAAAAATATGTGGGCTGTTGGGCATAGCCCCTGTTGGGCATTTGGGCTATTGGAAGAATATTGCGCCAACATAATATATATATATATATATATATTAAAAAAATAGGTTGGTTTCGGGTTTTCGGGTCAACCCGAAAATGACCCGATTTTTTCGGGTAAATATTTACTTAACCCGAATCCGACCCGAAACTCAATTTATCCAATCCGAACCCGACTCAAAATAGGTCAATTTCGGGTCGTGTCAGATTTTGCCACCCCTAAATATATACTTATATGTAAATTAAATCTACGATTTTAACACCAAAACCCTCAATTATCTTATTCTTTTTTATGCTTCAAATTTCAAACCCTAATCCTTTTCTTTTCTCTCCCCGCGGCGTGTGTCTCCCAGCTATATATAACCAAAGAATTAGGTTTTTCTCTTCTTAATACTAATTGGGCTGGTTCTTGGGCTTTTACTTTTTAATTTTAATCTGTTCCTTGCCCCTTTTCAATTGATATTTTACAATAATTAACTTGAACATCTAATAAAAGTTTTGGGCTCCCAATTTTGGAGTAAATGGTAAATTATAATTATATAAATATATTTGAAACTTAATATATTTTATTATAAATTATATGGAAATTATATATATTGCTTAATTTCGGATTCGGTAGGATGAATAAGAGAGGTAGACCTTTAAATAAAAAGATCATCTTGGGGAGCGACGTCATGGGCAGAAAATAGTGATGAGCCGGAGGAATCATCCTTGAAGGTCGGAGGGTGCGTCCTTACCGATTAAGACATAGCTTTCCAACAATTTCGGAGTCATTTCTGAAGTGCGCGTCTAGGACTGTCAAACGGATATTTTGGATACGGATCTACCTATATCCGAATCCAAAATCCGAAATTACTATCCGAATCCGAATTCGATCCGAATCCGACGGATATTAGAAAATTATATCCGAATTCGAATCCGACAGATATTATCCGGATACAGATAATATTCGAATCCGATGGATATTATCCGGATACGTATAATATACGAATCAGAATATCTGAATTTTGAGATTTTTAAAAAAATCCGAATATCTTCGAAAATTCGAATATCCGAATATTCGAATATCCGAATCATTTAAAAAAATTAAAAAATAACAATTTTTTCCATTCAAACATAGTAAAATAGAATAAACATAATTTTTTAAATTACAGACATCATGCAACAATCAAAATAAATAAAATAACCCCCAACCAATAGAGAATAATAGGTGTTACAGAATTCAAATTATCAACTACAAATAACTTGACAACAGAAATATCTTTACTGTGTTGTGTGTAAATATCTTTACTTATTAATGAATTAAATAATTAAATTTTAATACATAAATAATATATTATGAATATAAATTATTGATTATAAATTATATATTCTAAAAAGTATATATATATAGGCACATCCGTATTCGAAATATCCGATATCCGAAAATTTATAAAGGTATATATATATATATACCTTTATAAATTTTCGGATATCGGATATTTCGAATACGGATGTGCCTATATCCGTATCCACAATTTTCGGATACGAATAATATCCTTTTCTTTCGAATACGGATATTATCCGTTTTTTTCGAATTCGATATCGAATTTTTCGGTCGGATATCGAATTTTTTGGATTTTTTTGACAGCCCTATGCGCGCCCTGTCAGGGGGAGGCACGCCTCCTAAATAATCTATCCAGACGAAATACTCCTATTGTTCTTCAAGCATTTCTCAAGGAACCTGCATATAAATTTCTACATCCAAAAATATTATTAACAGAAATAATAAAAATGTGATTTTGTTACCTGATGGCGTGCTCGGTTAGTAGGATGGCAAATTAACCCGATCCGATGGATACCCGATCCAAATCCAATTTTTTGGATATACCGAACCCGACTTTTTGGATTTGGATTTGGATATGGATTTAAATTTCAAACCCGAACATTTTTGGATTTGGATTTGAATTTTATGTTTACCGATCCGAAACCCGATCCGAAATCCAAAACCCGATCCGAATCCGAAACCCGAAAAATATCTGAATATATATATATATATATATATATATATATATATATATATATATATATATAGACACACACACATTATTATATATATATACATTTTAATAAAATATTATACATGTAATTCAAATTCAATTTTAATAAAACATTTTATAATTATATATATTATGATAATTTGTAATTATTATATATAATATTTCAGATATAAGACGTATAAATTATTTATCTTATTAGAAGTAATCAATAATAATCTAGTGATTAATCATCTCTTTCTCAAAATCAAAATTTATCAATATATTTAGGATGTAAATTTCTTTATTTTACATAAACATTTCATTTGTGTTGGTGTATTAGAAATTATTAATTTAACACATTTCAAATTTTACTTAATATGTCAATCCGTATAATACGTTATATTCAACTACTTAATCATGTTTTATTTTAAATTTTATGTAAACATTATTAACATTATTTGCATGTAGCGGTGTTTTTAAACTTACTTATACTATTTTTTTTTTTATTTTCTTGTTATGCAACTTACTTACACTATTTTTAATTTTGAATACCCGAAAAAAACCCGATCCGATCCGAATCCCTACGGATTTGGATTTGAATATTGAGTTTTGGATCTGGATATGGATATGAATTTATTTTTAAAACCCGAAAATATTTAGATTTGAATTTGAATTTTGCAAAACCCAAGCCGAACCCGACCCGTGCCATTCTTACCGGTTAGGGAAAGGCGCGCCTCTCTCAAAAATCTTTGAAGCTTTGCTTCCTACAAAAGCTCATAAACGACTGAACACTGAAAATTAGATAATGCATATGTGACACCTAAATCCGTGAACCGTGAGGATTAGATAATGCATATGCATATGTGACACCTATTTGAGTTGGCACAGTGGTAAGTGCCCAATCCGTGAACCGTGAGGTCACGGGTTCGACTCCTGTCGGGGGTCAAAAATCGGAAACAATCTCTTTACCTTTGTGTAGGGGCATGATTGCGTACATCCTGCCCCCCTCAGACCCCGCTCATGCGGGATATACTGAGTACGTTGTGTTGTGTTTTTATATGTGACACCTAAATGATATTATAGTCAATAAATAGTCAGCAAATTTTATCACATAATTTTTCTAGTAAACTTATCACATAAATTTTCTAAACTCTACAACATATATGCAAATAAGCTAATATATCATTTAAAACACATTAGTCATCTAACATACATCTATCTATATATAATAGGAGAACATAGGTGATAAGTGCATATTTTTGCATATTTTTATTACCTATTTATTTCTTGAACTTATATTTTAATAATTTATTTTGTTGCATTTCAGGAATTTCGTGAATAAATAAAGAAATGACAAAATAAAGAAATAAAGAGCAAGGATGGGAAAAAGAGGAAGAAAAAAGACTTAAATGAAAAGAGGAAAAAGAATTAGGAGCTTGGTGGAAAAGGAATCTTGGAGGACATGTGGAAGGTGGAAATCATCCCAACACACTACATAAGTGTATGGCCAAGATTAACTCTTCAAAGCTTAAGGGGGAAGGAAATAAATAGATGGCTAGGATTTCACCACCACACACCACAAATTTATGGTGGGGATTTACCCAACACCCCCTTAACCCTAATTCCTATCCTATAAATACCCCCTCACCCCCTTGTATTTAAGAACTTAGATTTTAGGGTAGTTTTAATTTCTTGTTTTTTTAGTTTCAAATCTTGTAAACACTCTTTTTAATTTTAATGCAATTTCATTTCCTTTAATTTCTTGTCTTGCTCTCTCGTTTATTTTACATAGCTTTCGTTATTTTCGTAAATCCATGTAGTGGACAAAGTAGCGAAATGCTAACCACTATGGGTTGAAAGTAACGATTTTTATTTTCTTGTTCGTAGTTTTAATTCGTAATTTTGCCCCCTTAAATTTCAATTTTATTGTGGGCCTTTAAATTCTAAATCATCGTTTTAGTAGTACAATTTTAATTTCGTAGTTAAATTTTATTTTCGTATTCATTTTTAAAAAAAAACAAAAATATTAGTTTCATAAAAATTCAATAATTAATTTTCTGTCAAGTTTTTGTTTTTTTTTTGAAGTGAATCACTTTCCATGTTTTCATTTTTTTTTTTTTTTCAAACCCATCTCCCCTGTTCCTTTTTTTTAACCCAGTATTTTTATCCTCTGTTTCTATTTTCTTCTTAAATCATCGACCAAAACTCTTCCCATTTCTTTACTTTCATTGTTTCTTTATTGTTCTTCTCCTTGAATTCGTCTCGCCGTTTACTGCAAATACAAACAATCAAAACCCCCTCTCCTCTTTTCCTCCTTCCTCTTTTCCCCACACAATCTCAGTATCCTTTTCTTATGTCTGATGTCCGAGTTGTCTTGTTCTTCTCCTCTCTTTTCCATTTAAATTCAAGTCTTGGCTCTATTTGTTATTGCGAGTAATGAGTTATTGATGTATATAAGTTATTATGAGTAATGAGTAAGGTTTATGTTTGTTATTGATGTTTGTTATTGAGTAATGAGTAATGGGTTCGTATTGAGCTTGTTTCTTCTTCGGCTGGTCTTCGAATTGATGTTTATGCCCTTGTAATTGTCACTGAGTTCACCGAGTTATTTTGTTTTTTTTTGTTTTCATTTGAGTCGATTCTTGTTCGAATGATGCTGAGTTTCCGAGTTCTGCTGGATTGTTTTATTTTTCTCGAGTTTTATTTATTTTATTTACTGTTCTGAGTTTTGTTTGGCTGTGCTGAGTTTTTACTGGTAAAAGATTTTTGCTCGAGTTTGTTGATTCTCCTTTTTGTTCTGCGTGATTTTCTTTTAGTTTTTGTTGCTGTTGCTGTAGTGTTCTATTCAATTGCTGTTTAATTTTGCTGCTTCCCTAGTGGTGCTGAGTTTTTTTTTCCTTATTCCTGTGTTGAACCAAGCTGTTGAGTCTAGTGTCCGAGTCCGGCTGTGTCAATTAGTGTCAATTAGCTGAGCTTGCTGGTTTCGTTGTTTTTATTTTGCTCTGATGATTCGAATTTCTTGTATTGGGTAAATGGCTTGTTAAATTTACGTAGCATTCATGCCGATTTTTTTTTTTAAATTTTCTGTAAATAATTTTTAATTCGATTTGTCTTAAAAAAAAGAAGAATAAAAAAAATTGTTTTAGAAAAAATCTAGATTTAATTTAGAACTTCTAGAATGATTTACTTTAAAAATAATTTTGAATTAGGAATTAATTAGTATAAAAAATTCAAATTCTTAAAAATCAAACTTGTTCTAATTCGATTAAGTTAAAAATTAAGGTGTTTGCGAAAATGTTAGTCTCCGATGAACGAACCTAAAATAATTCAATGATTGAGCCGTGCGCTTGCGGTTTAAATTGTCATTTATTTTAGCACATCAATAAGGGTATTTTGAGACAAAAAAACCCCTATGAAAATACATACGTACCCCTATCTTTCATGAAATTACACTATGTGCCATGCTGATACAACATCTCGGAATGATACGTTGCCCTAAAACCGATACACATATGCTAATTACCCACGTTTAAGGCTTTAAGTACATGGCCTTCTCTCTCGATATCTCTCCTTTTTAGAGCCAAGTGTTAGAATTCCTGGTAATTATCTTCGCTACTTCATCTCAGTTTCTATGGTATATATGTATTTGTATATACATTACCCCATTTTCTATTTTATGTATCTAATCATGTGCACATGTGCATAAAGCCCAATTTTATGAACATATATCTGTTTTTATATGAAGGCTTAGAATTGTAGTAATCATTTTAATTTCTTCCATATGGGAAAAATTAGTTACAATTGCAGTTGCAGAATCAGGTGGTTTCCAAACTTGTGAAAATTATGTAAAGAATTATTGTAGGCTATGTAGTTGGATATCTTTACTTTTAATATTGTGTAGAATTAAAATCATGTCCATGAGATTACTCGACTCTCGGATATCTTTCATAATAGTATTATATAGTGTTTGCATGCATCAGATATACTTATTCCAACTGGCATGTGAAAAAAGAGCAGAAGTTTTTTTTTATTTCTCTATAAAATATTTTTTTCTAAGTTAAGCTTCAAGCATTTTAAAATTTATAGTAAGTTAAAACCATATATGATTTAGTTTTAGCCTGCAATAGCTATAAGTGAATTAGTGATACAGTACTTATGATTTGTAAAATAGAATATATGAAGACTGACTGCTTAATTGCCAGGAACTTGGAGCTCCATTTGTTCCAACAATAATATACATAAAGATCTCGTCCTGTCAAATACGTTATAAAGAGATCACCCTAAAGTTTTCGCACAACAAAACTATCAAGACTTAATGTAAACTGAATGTGTCAAAACCTAAATAAATATATTTCTGGACTAGAAACAAGAAGTCAGTGAATGTCCTCTAAATCTATATTAGCCAACCAAATGCATACTTTGGTATACAATTTCGTCAACCGGCACGTAATTGAGCTATGGAATTTGGCAAAATAAAGAAACTCCAATTGCCACGTCCTTTATGGAAAGGTTAAACCATTATAATTTGACGTATTCATTTATATTTAGCGAAGTATCATGTACTGATGAAATTTTTTCTTATATTTAATTGCCTTTCAATTATAGCATTACAGGTGATGCCTGAGTACAACTCACTATTACCAGAACTTGGTGAGTTATTGATAAGCTGAAACTGTCACAACTAGATCAGCTTAAATACATGACCTGATAGGTTTTTCAGGTTAGGTTCGAGATCCGAGTGTTAGTTTGTTTTAAATTAAAGAAAATGCTTTCTTTTGGTAAGCTCCTATACAAGTGATATAATTTTCATGTTTGTAGCTTGCAAAGTATAGGTGGCTACACAAATTGTTGCGATACTGTATAATATTTATCCACTGATAAGTAAGTTGTCAAGATTATGTGGTAATTGTTGAATATATATATATATATATATATAAAGGTGGATTGATTCAGAGCATTTGCAATGGCTTCCTTTGGTCCCTCTGCAACCTATTCCCCTAAAAGTGGATTTCCACTTGTACCTGCAACATTATATATATTTATTACATAAAATCATGACAAACATATTACAGCAGAATTGGCGATACCCAAATTAGAGATGGTCAAAAATATATTCAACAATTATTATCCTGGTAATTTTTAGCGCAGACTGACTGCAGCCTGCAGGTAAAGAGCGTTATAAAGCATTTTCATGTACATTTTGTATGCCTCGATCTCAATTTTAGTTTTATGTTAATGTGAGTATATGAATTTGTAGTGATGTTTTACAATGATTTATGCCTACCTAAGCATGCACTCTACATATATATATTACCAAATTCCTATTACAACTGTAGCGAAAGGATAGCGGAACAAACAGTGAAGCTCGAATGTGGGCTTAGGTTTGCATAATTCAGTTTTTACTCATGGTCAAGTATATGTTATTCTGTCAAGAGTCATCCTTTATCATGAGTCACTTCACCATATGGTTTTAAAATTATCGGTGATGCTCATAATTCGACTTTCACCAGTTATACCCAAAATATTTGGTAATATAGTGTAATAACAACTTCCAAAATTATAGCTTTTGCCGCCTTATACCCAAACTATAGAATTTTATTTGTATTTTAGAAATATTATTATCTAAGCAATTATAAGGGGTTTATTGAAGATAATTACGAGCTTATTAATATGAATTACTTAAATATTGAAGAACATTTTTCTGCAATGAACTTAAGTGTTTGACCTATATATTACATCAATTATCTACAACACAATGGAATCTCTATTCTTAAGTGTTTGGAATCTCTATAGCTTACCATTGATAATTATTTTCGTGTATCAATATATGCTATATTAAAGATTGTGTTACCGTTTTCATAAGTACGGATATTTGGGAATGTAACTATATTTTTAATTAGGTACTGCCTTATGAGATGCCCGCATTGCAGCAAAGATTTTCTCCTTCTTGAAGGTACCTTTACTTCACTAGAAAATCTTTTTGCAC
Source organism: Saposhnikovia divaricata (assembly GCA_036435485.1). NCBI lineage: Eukaryota > Viridiplantae > Streptophyta > Magnoliopsida > Apiales > Apiaceae > Saposhnikovia > Saposhnikovia divaricata. The sequence continues at coordinate 56,113,571 of CM071598.1, forward strand.
CACGTATTTTCTTGCACTTTATGTGTTATCTACATATTACATGTAGTTCCAAATGAAGTAAAGAAACTAAAGCAAATAAAGAAACTGATGATGTTTATATTATTCATATTCAGACTTTATATATCTTTAGAATAGTAGGACATTTAACATGTTTTGTTTTTATAGGAATTCATTTTTCAGCCAGCTTATGAATTGCATCATTTTAGCATATAGATAGAACATACTGGAAGGCTTCGAGAAAGTGGATCTCATTAAATTATGTATTGTCATTTATTTGTGACAGGGGAAATATTTGAAAATTCCAGTATAGTAAGAATGTGAACAAGAACAACAGACTGAATAAAAAATTAAACTATGGTGGTTTTGTCATATATGGTTTCCCGTTCTTTAACTATTCATTGGTTTTGCATTTTCTGAAAGTAGAAACCATTGTACGCTCGCACTTTGTATGTATGTCTAAAGGTACTGATCAAAACTTGCAAGTTTTATGTTATTAGCTATCAATCGCCCTTAACTTAAAATCTATACTCTTTATTAATGTGGAAAACCATGTTTTAATGGTACACAATAGTACCAAAGTACCAAATAACAAATTTGGTTATCACTAAATTCAGAGTTCGATTCTTTACAACTACATAATTATACAAGATTTATTTACTTTAATTTTTCTTTGTTTCACCTCTAGTTCGATTCCTTACAACTACATAATTATAAAGATTTATTTATTTTAATTTTTTAGCTTTATCTCTGATTCGATTCTCCATACACATAATTAAATAGTGTTTATTAATTTATTAATATTAATATTTTAATCTTGACTCGTGTTTAATTTATGTCGGTGCTTCGCACAGGTTACCAACTAGTGGTGTACATAAAACTTAAACACGCGTTGACTAATTTATTTATATATATTATAATGACCGGAGATCAGAAATGCATCAGAAGAGTTCAAGGTATTTTTCTTAATTTTTCGTTTTTTTGATTTTTTTATTAAAATTCTTTTCTTGCATTAAATAGTTATTAATGATATTTTAATTAGTCATTAATTACACCTATTAAACATATATTAAATTTACTCTATTTGAGTTGTCTAAAAATTAGCAAACTTTATTTGAACTTTATAGTTATTATTTAAATATTGAATATTAATTATATATATAGTTAAGTTTATTTTTGGTAAAATGACGACTAAAAATTGTTTATATTGCGTTATTTTTTATTATCTATTTAAGATCACTGTAATTTCTTTTCAAATGACTGTAGGACAGGAGACTTTAACTTCTCAAGCAATTTTTATTATCAGTTATTGTGAAAGTCGTAATAAAATATAGAAGTACAAGATCTTTGCGTAATATCTGGAATTTGTATACAAACAATACAAACGTATTTTTAATTTTGTACTTGAATAAATTACACATAAGTTATGATCAAATCGAATAAATTTAACAAATCCATTGTTTCATTATAGTGTGTTGAAATAAATTAATATTTTAATTAAATAATTTTTTACACTATTATTGAATATGTATGTTATGAGAGTGGTGTCGGCTTTAAAAAACGTTATTGACCATAACTTATCAAACAATCTTTATTATCAATGATCGTGGAAGTCGTAATAAATATGGAAGTACACAGATTTTTACTCGAAAGTGATAATTTCTAAGTAATGCAAGTACGATTTATTTAAAAAAAAAAAGAATGAATATTATTGAAAAAAAAAAGAACAAGGCAAGAAAGAAAGAGGGCCTCTGGCCGGTGGAGAATCCACCGTCTCCACCATCAAACGGCGAAGAACGAAGGCGCCTAACTAATAAGAAACAGAAGAGAGCTTTGCTTTTTATAGCATCTTAATTAATCATTAATTACACCTATTAAATACATATATAATTTAATTTTATTATTTATAAAAAAAATTAGTAAAATTTATTTTGGAATTATAATTATTATTTCAATACAAAATATTATTTATCTATAGAAAAATAAGAACATATCCACAAGATGACGACTTAAAATTACTTATATCGTGCCATACGATTTCCTATTTAAGATTTCTACAAGTTTTTTCAGGCGATTGGAGAGCATGTGATGTTAATTTTTGGGGAAAATTTTTTATTAGTTGTCGTGGAAATCGTGTAAATCATATAAGTTGTAGAAGTGTATAGAATTACATATTAGATGTTACCACCTCGATTAAATTAAATCAACATGATCATTTTCTCTTACAGTTAGATCGATAAAGACATTGTACATCCGTCATTTCAATATATTGTGGCGGATTAAATTAATATTTTAATTAATTAAATTATTATAATATTTCTGAGCATGTATATTATGAGAAGAGTGCCGGCTGTTAAGAACGTTATTTAATTATATTTAATATTTATTATTTTTTATCGTAAAAATTATGATCATATTGTAATCGCTAATTTTTATGTTTATGGTTTTTTAACATATTAAAATTTTAGATATATGATGAAAGTATTTTTCCAACTAATAATTCATGTGAACTGTTTGAATCAATTGTTAAATGAAAATTCTAAAAACAGCTATTGATGTTTTTTTTAAAATAAAAATTAGTGTCTTGATTTTCGTTTTCTTCTTTCTATAAATTATTAAAATATAATATTACCTTTAAAAAAATAATGCTTGAAAACCGATGTAAACTATCCGAACAATCATAAAAGAAGACAGTGGAATTAAATTGAAATGTGGAAACAAATCAACGCTGAACTGAAATAAATCAAGATTAAGAGAAAATTAATTGCTAGTCAAGAAGAAATATTAAACCTACACCTAATCATAAAATTCTATAGTCTCATAAATAATTTTTAATCAAAACATATAGCTTAATTGCATTAAATATATTCCTATAAAAATATTTAAAAAGGAACTTTACACCATGCATCCATCACATAAATTTTACGTAATATATCTCAAAATGCAGAAATAATAATATATAGGAATTAGAAGACTTATCTTTTAATGATCCGGATTCGATGTTTTAAATTGACCCACATATTTGTCATAATCCTGGCTTCATGTAAATTGCGTCTACCATGAACCTCTTTTGACTCCGTCCATCAGCTTGGTAATTCTGGAACTCCACACCTTCACCATTATTTCTTTCTTCCTACAACAAATTATTTATTCTAGACAAATGATGTACCTGCAACACCTTTCAAACTTCTTTCGGTACAAAATCAAGTTAACCACGCGCAAGTATACAAGTAATAATATTCTAAATAGTATCACATATATATTATATTTATATATAATGCATTGTGTTGCAAAATATTAATGACATAAATTATTGGAAATTTGACTTAGTATGAAAAATATAAAAAATAAAATGCAATAATTTGTATGGAGTTACAAATGTATTTATTGCAATATATTTTATTTGGGAGTTACAATATTCATTATTGTGGGAGTTACAATATTTTATTTATAACATAGAGAGAATCATGGGGCGGTTACTTCTTGAAGGGGTGGAAATAGTGTTAAGCATGCCTATAAATAGTGAGGAATTTCTCAATGAAAAAGCACACAAAACATGGCTTGTTCCTAGCTCATATTGGAACCCCTTCCTTAGTATCAATTTTTCTTCATAATAAGTATATAAAATAAATTCATACATATTTTTAATACAACAGTGGTATCAGAGCGGGGTCATTTTCTTTACCATCTCCAGGATCTTTTCTCAGCAGTGCCCATGTCACATCAGTTTACTTTTAATTTTATATCTCATGCACATTTACTCAAGGCTTCTTTCATGGCTTCTGTGCTTTATTTTTGCTTTGCATAATTTTTTGCTCGTTCCTTGTTTTTGACAATTTGCTTTTACCATGAAACATCATTTTTTTTGAATTGATATCATACGTGGATAGGCTCTGTTTTTATATTACAAGTTTTTGTCCTTTAGTTAATTTTATAAATGCCATGTTTTAATTGTTTATATGATGTAGTATGCTTGTTCAAGAGTTTTGTTTGTACCAGGTGAGTTTTTTTCGTGTCATATTTTTCTTAAATTACAATTTCTAATAAGTGTGTGTTCTTAATCTGATTGTCTTAAATAGGCTATGGTTTTGTTTTAGTTAATTTTGTCAAGCCTATTTCATGTATCATTTTTGTTGTCTACTAGTTATTCTTCTAAAATGCTTAGACTGAATAATTTATGTATACTACTGATAGCATGCATGCCTCATGATATTCCGTTGGTTTTTTACGTTTCTCATTCATGCTCTAGTTTATGTTTTTTTTTAATTGTGATGATTTTTTTTAGTTATATTTGCTTCATTTTTTTTATATGTATAGCACCTTTACATCAATTTTTTTTCCCTCACGTAGAATTTTTTTTTGTGAAGTGTGTTTGGCTTCTTTACACAATTTTAATCAGTGTTAAATTATTTTTGGTAGATTGAAATGACGAGCAAATTGATTGCATCCGAATTGGCGAAAATTGAAAGATTGAATGGCACTAATTATGATATGTGGAGCCGAAAAATTAGATATGGTTTGATTCATGATAATTTGAAAAGTACCATTGAAAAGGATGGTCCGACTTTGGGAGAAAAACCTAGTGATGTTCAAAAGGAGGAGTATGTGCAATGGAAAATTTGTGACAAAAAGGCGAAGAGTCTCATGTTGATGTTTATGGAAGACAACTTGATCAAAGTATTTGAGACGTATGAAAGTGTCAAAAAGCTTTGGGATTCGCTCAAAGAAAAATATGATGTCATTTCTGATGTGAATGTGCAACTTCTTTTGCACAAGTACAATACTTGCAAGATGAGTGAGAGCGATAATGTGATTGACCATTGTAACAAAATGTTGGTGATGGCCAAGGATTTGGCAGCGGCTGGAAATGAGCTATCCGAGAATATGCAAATTGCTGGGATTTTGAATAGTCTCCCGAGCTCACTTAACATGGCTGCAACAACTTTGAGGTTGAATGGAACTATCAAGAGTGCATCTCAGCTTTCTGCGGCTTTGGCTATGGAACATGATCTGGTTAATAGTCGAAGGCAGTTGGAGTTGAACTTGGCTCAAGATGAGGAGCTTAACTTAGCTCAAGGAAAATTTAAACCAAGCAATCAAAGCAAGGGACAAGGAAGGCTAGGTCCTTCAAAGGGAAGAGTTTTCAAGCCACATCAGCAAAAAAAGAAGTTTCCACTTGGAAGTTGTTATAATTGTGAAAAGTATGGACATTTCAAAAATGAATATTCCGAGAATCAAGAAGGAGATGAGGGCAAGGACCAAGATCAAAAAGGGAAAAATAAACGTGAGTTTGTCGGGGTTATTGAATGCCATGCTGGTCATGTAGCCACGAACATTGATGGATGGTGGATTGATTCTGGAGCAACTCGTCATATTACAAAAACAAAGCAAGGCTTGACCGAGTTCGAGGAGTTGAAAAAGGGCGAACAATGAACTTTTATGGGGAATAACACCTATTTGGATGTTGTGGGGATTGGTTCTTATAGGGTGGATCTTGGGGATAGTGTGATGGTCCTCAAGAATGTGATGTTTGCTCCTGGAATGAGGCGCAATCTTGTTTCTGTTCCTGCATTGCTTAAGAATGGATTGGAAGTGCGGTTTTATAATAATCGAGTTCTATCGGAAAGGATAAGAAGATGTATGCTATGGGCAAGTATGAGCCTGATCATGAGTTGTTTAAACTTTGAATATGTAACTTCAATTTATGAATAATGGGCAAGTGTAGGCCCGGTCATGAGTTGATTTGAGTTTTAAATTATTGTTTGAGTTTGTTAATAATGGGCTTGTACGAGGCCATGAAATGTTTGAAGTTTTGTTGGAGTATGATCAATGGGCATGTATGAGCCCGATCATGAGTTGTTTTGATTTTTGTTTGAATATTTTATCGATAATAATATACGGATTTCTTGTTTAAATTATTTTTTTGTAATATTACATGTGTATGTATGACATGTAACTTTAAGATGTTTTGAAAAAATTAATATATAAATTGTTGCCTACAAGAATTAAGTTTAAGGTTGCAACCAAGAAATTTGGAATAATTAAAGGCAAACAAATTGTTTTAGAGGTTATAGAATCTCTAGTTTTTGTTGATAAAGTGTTTAATCGTTTGGGATGCAGAATTGCAGTCCGGCGCCAATCTCGTTGATCATGAGAAAAACGATTTAAGCATTTAGTGCGAATTTATATACCGAAAGTATTAATGTATGTTAAGTGGCAAGATAAAATTTTTGTTATCATTAGTGATGCTTTATGATTTTTAATATGTGAGAAAAGTGGGAGTTATATAGATATTTATCAAATAAGTCAAGTGGGAGATGTTGGAAATTTGACTTAGTATGAAATATATAAAAAATAAAATGCAATAATTTGTATGGAGTTACAAATGTATTTATTGCAATATATTTTATTTGGGAGTCAATATTTATTATTGTGGGAGTTACAATATTCATTATTGTGGGAGTTACAATATTTTATTTATAACATGCCTATAATAGTGCTAAGCATGCCTATAAGTGAGGAATTTCTCAATGAAAAAGCACACAAAACATGGCTTGTTCCTAGCTCATATTGGAACCCCTTCCTTAGTATCAAGTTTTCTTCATAATAAGTATATAAAATAAATTCATACATATTTTTAATACAACATAAATCATACATAATAACAAATATATCACTGTAAAAATGCATAAAATATTATTTATTTTTCAAAATACATACACTTTGTAAAATATCATTACAAGAATAAAATATAAAAAATATTTATCTCGCGCTAATTATTATATATGATGAAAATATTTTTAGAGCATGGCATAATACATAATCAATAAATAAAAAACAAATAAGAATTAGAACTTATCTTTGAAAACCCCATGTTTCCACTGATGTTAATGGATACTGTTGTCACCGAGCTTCGAATCTTCATCGGTTCCACCGTTCAAATCTTCGTCAATGGCTAGCTTCCCTCCATAACTGTAGTCACTGTTTCTTGTTTCCCTCAATAACCGTATCCGGTTAGCTCAGCGAATGTTAGAGGACATACTACAAGGATTTTTGCTTCAGACAACAGGCAAAACGTGTTGTCTGAATATACCAAAAACTGTTGACTATTGAGAAGTCGTCTGATACACACCTCAGACAACACACAGCAAATCGTTATCTGATCGTGTACAAGACAACATACCTCGTTCTGGAAAATGTTGTCTGATACCTAGAAACAACAACAGTCGGTTGAAAAATGCTTGTCTGAAGTCATTTCAGGCAAGTGGTTTTTAAAACATGAATGTTGTTGTTCAATAGAAAAGACAACAGAATAAAACCCTTGTTAGAGAGCATGATATACAACAGTTTTATATAAAAAGGAATTATGTGACAACTGTTTTTTCCCGTTGTCTGATACTTTTTTCTCGTCGTCTATTGAGATGCCGTCTGATACTTGTATCAGACAACAGTACACAAAACATTGTCACAAAGGTTTTCACACAACGTGTCTAGTTATGAAAATCGTTGTCTAATACCTACAAACAACAACAGCATGTTAAAAAACTCTTGTCTAAAATCATTTCAGACAAGTGTTTTCTAAATTTCGACTGTTGTTATTTAAAAGAAAAGACAATGGTTTTTGTTATAGTGTTTGTTGTATTTCATTTAGTTAGACAATGGTTTTTCCATAGTGTTTGTTGTATTTCATTTAGCTAGACAATGGTTTCTATGTTATATACCTCAAAATGAGTCTTAGACAACGCAGCAAATATACATAAAAAGAAAATTATAATCCATTCTGAATCACAAACAAAAATTTCTAAAAATATCCATAGTAGTATATAATTACAACAATGTTAAAAATGTCCAAAGTTGTCAAGCACTGATGCATCTATTTTGGCCTCCACTTCGACCTTGTCTGATAAATTATCTTCCCCTCCACCTTTGGTAGAAACCTTATCCAGATATGTGTCCACCATAAGCTCCATTAAGGAATCATCGTTCTCAGTAGCATATCATTGTCTAAAATAGACATTCTGCATACCAGAACACAACAACAATCATATATCAAGCTAATGCTTGCAACTGATGATATAAAGAGGGATATCCGCTCTCTATAGAAAAACCAATGATTCTAACATACTAAAAAAGAGATCAGGTAAATATAATACCAAAGTCTTGGATAAAGTTACGCTGAAATGAATTCAATGCGGTCTGGGCCAAAAGAGGTACCAAATATAATCCTTCCATTGGGGCATGAACAGCTCCTTTAAGTAATGCAACTATTAGCTAAAATGCACCTTCTTCGCACATATAAAGGAGCAACAAACCAGCTAGACACCCCATCCCCTGTGGCATAGAATCAATGATCCTACACTCGGATATTATCACAAAAACAAAATAAAATGTAATGTATCAAAAAGAACCTGCACATAACCAACATCTTTATCGTAGATAGAGTATGCCTTTAAAACGTTGTATATGGACCTCAATCAAAAAATCAACCGTGCCTTACACCCGACAAACAAAAGCCATGCTCATAGAAAGAACTGTATTCATTTATATCTTACCCAAAGGGATGCTTCCCATTATATTTGTCTCAATGTCTTCCCCAAGCTTAGCAGCAGTCATATCAGATGCAATGAATCTCGGAGCCACTGCATTGACCTGAGTATAAAAAGCCATATTAGATTTTAATCTCACTCACTAGCATCAATCAACAATTGCATCCAACTGTTTCTTCCTTATAAAGTAATACTTGTGAACGACTCACATTAATGTTCCTGCTTGAATATTCTTTAGCCACAACCTTTGTGAAACCAATCACCCCTGCTTTTGCAGCACTGTAATTTGCTTGCCTAACATTGCCAACAAGACCAACAACGGATGCAATATTTATTATCCTTCCCTGGAAAATAACAGTTGATATTAAATCCAAATTCACCTAGATCCTTGTTTCAAATATGCAAGGCATGATCCATCTTAGGAAGATCATGCTCCAATGTTGAGGCTACATAATGGAAGTAACAACAGTTTTTATTGTTCACCACTCCAAAAAAATTACACCAGCCTTGTTTACACCACAACAATAAAGGAGAAAACTTAAACAATGTCAGAGATTAAAAGTGTATACCTTCTTTTTCTTCATCATAATATTAGCTGCAGCCTGCAAAAACCAAATTTTCTCAGATACACACAGGAAAAGCATCAATTGCTGATAAAATTGGAAACATTTATCAACCAACCTGTGTGCAGATGAATACACCCGTCAGATTCAAATCAATCACCTCCTGCCACTGAGCTGTCTTCATTCTCATCAACAATCCATCCCTGGTAATACCTGACATATGTTACTAAACATTAACCATCATTAAGATAACAGGCAAACATGTCATGGGAAAGGAGCCAACAATAGCTAACCTGCATTGTTTATCAGCACATCAACAGTACCCCATGCATCAACTGCCTGCAGATACAACATTAAAACATTAACATATCATTATTCGAACTAAACAATCAAGAGAGAGAAATGTCCTCACATTTTTTATCATTGACTCAACATCTGCTTCTTTTGAGACATCTCCCCCGAAAGTAAGAGCTTGGCCACCAGAAGCTTCAATCTGCAATTTTTAAAACAATGCACCATGTTACAAGAGAAATCGGAACACAATTACATTACATTTTATTTTGTTTTTAAAACGTTGTATATGTATCAGTAGAATTGTTAACCAACTCTCTCCTCGGCTGCAAAGAGAAGTCATCATTAACATCATCATCATCCTAATCATCTTCCCACTCTTGCGTTACATCAATCCAACTTCCTTCTTTTCATCGAACTCTGTTCCAACAATTTTCAATCAAAAACAATAATTGTCAATCAAAAACAATAATTTATTTATATAAATGAGACGTGAGAATGCTAATAGAAACAGTAACTGACCATGAAGAGATGTCAAAATCGCGAATTACGCTTTCGACTTATAAAGCAAACCAGCGGCAGAGGTCTCCACGGTGCGTGACGGCTTCAAGTCGTTACCTAAGTGAATAAAATTGATGTTTTCACAATGAAGGGAGGGGATTCGGTGACTCGTAAAGATAAGAGGTGTACGATGAGGTCGCCATCTAGATTAGTGGAGAGAGAGAGAGAGAGAGAGAGAGAGAGAGAAAGAGAGAGCGAGAGAGAGAGAGAGACAGAGAGAGTAAATCAATTGGGTCACATAGAAGAAAATGACTCCAATTTAGATGCCTGAAGCGTAGAGAGACAAAGGGCTAGAGGGACAAAGCGCTTCAATTAGGTCTATGTTTTGATAAAAGGGGGAAGTGAAATTTTAGTAAAGGGGGAAGTGAAATGAAGGGGGGAAAATTAAATATTAACAGGCGGAAATATAAATTAGTGAAGGGAGGGAAGTGAAATTTTAGATTTTGGATCATGAAATTTTAAGAAATTTAATTCGAAACAAAAAAAATTAAATTTTCGGAATATCAATAGAATAGATATTCATTCTAGTGTTTTGCCACAGATTATTATTTCTATTTTTGAAAAAATATTAACATCCGTACGGTTGGATCGTCGAAAAATATTTAGAAAAAATATTATTCCAAGTAGTACTTTTGGAGGATTTATATTATAAACACGTACAAGAATGAATTCTTTTTTCTTAAATTTTTGTACACAGCACTCAAATCATTAGATATTAACATCCATACGGTTGGATCGTCAAAAAAAATTAGAAAATATATTATTCCAAAATTATACTAGTTTGACCAAGTATTACTTTTACAGTTGACCATTAAAATATCATACAGGAATGATTTATTTTTTTCTAAAATTTTTTACACATCACTAAAATCAGTATATAAAATCATCCATACGGTTTGATCGTCGAATTTTTTTTTAAAAAATAGATCATGTTCAATCGGTACGACACTAGTTATATTACTTTTGGAGGATTTAGTAGATTAGTAGTATATTGACTAGTATCCGTAACTCGTGCTTCGTCACTGATTATTGTTTCCACTTTTTAAAAACTATTTCTCTACGATCCAACCATACGGATGTTAAAATATATCTAATATATTGATATTCCCAAATTTTCAAAAAATAAAAAAATAATTTGGTTGGATATCTTAGAGGATCAATAGTATATTGACTAGTACCCGTAGCTCGTGCTTTGTCACTCATTATTGTTTCTATTTTTTAAAAACTATTTCTCTACGATCCAACCATACGGATGTTAAGATATATCTAATATATTGATATTCCCAAATTTTCAAAAAATAAAAAATTAATTTGGTTGGAGATCTTAGTAGATCACTAGTATATTGACTAGTACCCGTAACTCGTGCTTTGTCACTGATTATTGTTTCTATTTTTTGAAAACTATTTCTCTACGATCCAACCATACGGATGTTAAGATATATCTAATATATTGATATTCCCAAATTTTCAAAAACTAAAAAATTAATTTGGTTGGAGATCTTAGTAGATCACTAGTATATTGACTAGTACCCGTAACTCGTGCTGTGTCACTGATTATTGTTTATATTTTTTAAAAACTATTCCTCTACGATCCAACCATATGGATGTTAAGATATATCTAATATATTAATATTCCCAAATTTTCAAAAAATAAAAAATTAGTTTGGTTGGAGATCTTAGTAGATCAGTAGTATATTGACTAGTAACCGTAACTCGTGTTTTGTCACTGATTATTGTTTCTATTTTTTGAAAATTATTTCTCTATGATCCAACCATACGGATGTTAAGATATATCTAATATATTGATATTCCCAAATTTAAAAAAAATAAAAAATTAATTTGGTTGAAGATCTTATTAGATCACTGGTATATTGACTACCCGTAACTCGTGCTTTGTCACTAATTATTGTTTCTATTTTTTGAAAACTATATCTCTACGATACAACCATACGGATGTTAAGATATATTTAATATATTGATATTACCAAATTTTCAAAAAATAAAAAATTAATTTGGTTGGAGATCTTAGTAGATCACTAGTATATTGACTAGTACCCGTAACTCGTGCTTTGTCACTGATTATTGTTTATATTTTTTAAAACTATTTCTCTACGATCCAACCATACGGATGTTAAGATATATCTAATATATTGATATTCCCAAATTTTCAAAAAATAAAAAATTAATTTGGTTGGAGATCTTAGTAGATCACTAGTATATTGACTAGTACCCGTAACTCGTGCTTTGTCAATGATTATTTTTTCTATTTTTTAAAAATTATTTCTCTACGATCTCACCATACGGATGTTAAGATATATCTAATATATTGATATTCCCAAATTTTCAAAAAATAAAAAATTACTTTGGTTGAATATCTTAGTAGATCACTAGTATATTGACTACCCGTAACTCGTGCTTTGTCACTAATTATTGTTTCTATTTTTAAAAAACTATTTCTCTATTATCCAATCATACGGATGATAAGATATATCTAATATATTGATATTCTCAAATTTTTAAAAAAAGAAAAATTAATTTGATCGGTTTGTTTAATAAAAAATTGATTTAATCCGATTATTCTAATATATAATGCTAAATATTTTAAATTTATTTATATAAATATATGATATTATTTATGTTTAATCAAAATAATTTCAATTCCAAACCCAAATTTCAATTCCCCAATTTCATTTCCCTCCCTTCATTTCAATTCCCAATTTCATTTCCCTCCCTTCATTTCAATTCCCAATTTCAATTCCCTCCCTTCATTTCAGTTCCCTTTTTTATCTCCTAACACAAAACACACAAACACTCGTTAAGAACACTGGCTTCGATTTTGTTTGTTCCAGTTAGGGCTTCGATGTGTTTAAATTTGGGGATGGCTATGTGCTCCGTCCACCTCCACCTTCGTCCACCTGTGCTCTGTGCTCCACCTCTGAATCGTGGTTCCATAGATGGTATAATATGTAGTTTATCTCGTAACTCTAGTTCTATTTGTAAGTGCAGTGATGTCCAGCTTTTATTTGAAATAAACTGATATAGACTTGTATCAGGTTTATGAACGCATCAAAGCACCGTTGCTTACTCAAGTCAGCTCAGGAAGTCTGGAGCAGTCCTTTGCAGTATTGAGCCACTTGCATCTATTGGTCATGCGTGCACCAATGCTATTTTCTACAGATTACAAACACTTTTACTGCCTGTATAATGAGCCGTTCTATGTTAAGAAATTGAAGCTTGAGATGTTGACTGTCGTGGCGAATGAGAGCAATACTTATGAAATTGGTAATAATATTTCTTATACTTCTTCTGTAGTTTTGCCTATCGTGATAGCAATGTCTCTTGGTTTTTTAATGATTCTCAGTCTCCTATCTGATCTCAAGCTTTCTGCAAACAACTAGTTAAGGTTTTTTTTAATTTCATTACAGTGACAGAAGTATGTGAATATGCTGCAATTGTTGATATTCCCATGGCTAGGGAATCGATTCGGGCTGTTGGAAAAATAGCCCTTCGACAGTATGATGTTAATGCAATTGTTGACAGGCTGCTTCCGTTTTTAGAGATGGAGAAGGACCATGTGACAGCTGAAACTTTGGTAACTGCAATCCAGTAATGGATTATATTCTTGAAAGTCCCATGCGATGTACTTAAACTTTGCTAGATATGAATCTTCATAGTCTTACATTCTTCGTACAGGTTCTTGTGAAAGATCTTCTCAGAAAATATCCACAATGGAGTCATGATTGCATTGCAATGGTTGGAAATATCAGCAGCAAAAATATCCAGGAACCTAAAGCCAAGGCAGCTCTGATACGAGTCATTTTTTGCCTTGCAACAAGGTGTGGTTGCCCCTCAAAAGGCCTGGGACGTAGTCCGAAGAGCAAGTATGAAGCCTCGCAACTCCCTAGTCACCTCAAGATAGTTAAGCTAGTGGAACATATTTGTACAAAGTTCTCAGATGTTTTTTTGGGACAGTTTAGATATTAAGCATCTGTATAATCAGCCACCACATGGTAGTTATCATTCTTTGAGTTGTTTTTTCTTGCTAGTTTGTTCACACATTCTAGTTGGCCATATATTATAGGGGTAGAAGTTGTCAGTTATAACAGCTTGTACATGATTCAACATAGCATACTGCAAATATGTACATTATGATTTGGAGTTCGAGTAGCCAAATGACCTTCAGATTTTTACTTTATTGTCTTGTGATATTCAGTGTCCCCTGTTATATTGAAGGAGTAAGAAAATGAGGCATCTGTAGAAGCAGAACTTGAGAATGACTTTTTTATGCCCAATTTTCCGGATGTTGATGGGGAAGACATGCCTACTAGATCTCGATGTTGATGAACTAATACAACTTTCGTAATGTAATAAATTAATTTGTGCTCTTTAATTTTTAACTATAACTCTTGATAGATTGTTGGTTGGTTTGTTCTCTTCTATTTGGCCTTTGTTGATTTGTTGGATGCCAATTTGGTAGGTTAGTCATCTTTTAAATATGTTTTTTTTTCATGTACAGTTCATTAGACAACAGTTTTAAACAGAAGACACTTTTATGAGTTGAAACACACAATAGGCAAGAACCTGTTGTGTGTTGGATTAAGTTCATACAACACTATGTAAAGCACTTGTGTTAAATATCATTACACAATACCACATTGGAAATCACTTGTCTCATTCTAACAATACTTTTTCGAAGTATTGTCTATGCTTCATTCACATAATATTTCTAAAAAATGTTGTGTGTTGGTTAACTGCCACACAACACTATGGATAACATATTGTATGACTGCTACTTAGACAACAGACCTAAAAACGCTTGTCTAATCTAAAAATACTTATGCATTTACACAACACCCCTGGTTTTGGCCCATTGTGTGAATGTAGGATTAGACAATACTTTTTTGAGTAGGAAAATACTAGTTGTCTGATCATTTCGGGCAACACTTTTTTCCATGGGTGTTGTCTGATACGTGTCGTCTATTGCCAGATTTCTTGTAGTGACAGTGTGGAATCACTCAGACCCAGCGTGAGCAAGGGTGATCCAGGTGCAAATTTTGTATTAGAGTTCTCTCATGGGCCGGCAGATTGCATCTGTTGTGTACATCCAGCCTCACATGTCACCCTTGCTGGTTCGAGGATCTCTAGAGGGTCCTCTTAGGAAATACCAGTGGTAGCTTGAGCTGGGCGAAGTGCTTCAGGTCCATTAATTGAGCTTAAATAGCTTCGTCGTCGACTCCTCCCTTCTCCCATCACAAGAAGATTACAGGCTGGTGTTGATTTTCTGGGTAACCACAGGACCCACAACCAAGCTCTAGTTAATCAACATTCAACCGGCACGTAAATATAAGTCTTAAGGACAACCGGCGCCACTGTGAACAACACCGCTTCGTCGTTGGTAAAGGAAGACAATTCTTTTGTAGTCCGTTGCTATAACCGCCCCTGCTGGGTACAACTGGAATCACCACAGACTGCATATAGCCCAAATACAGCCTCGTCATCACCAATTACCCACCACTGCAATTATCTTTTGTCCTGCAATTACAAACGGATGTTGTGTATCCCTTCGTTGGCGCAACTTCCTTAGATATCTATATTAAGTATCGTTGTTTGCAGAGCTCTTTTGTTTAACGGCAAGCCTTTAACTCCATTGTATGGTGCTGCATTCCACACTCTCGACCATCAAACTTATCTCTTCATTCTTTCCGTTCATACCAACCTTCTGTTAGGCGCAGCAGCCTCTTCTTTCCACCAACCTCACCACCACCTTCACCAACCCCCTCCCCACCTACTACATTTTTCCTTCTACAAATACCCTCTCCTCCTTCATTACCAAAACACACCATAATTCTCTCTTCTCTCTCTATATAGCCGCTAGATAGTCCGTCTAGTAGGAGAGCCGGTTTAGCCCGCTTTCAGGAAGTGTCAGGATAGAAGGTCATCACGCCTAAATTATTCCTTAGGGTACTTGCACTACGCCATAGATGGCTTTATACAACACTTAAGGGGGGATGTTACCTTCTTGGGTGTTACCTTAGCTATGAAATTTTGGACCTACCACAACACTCTAGTTTCGGTGTTACCATATCCTTAAAGGTATGTTATTATAGCCGTGGAAGGTGTTAAACTTAGTAACTCCATGGGCTGTGTTACCTTAGAGTATAATTAACATATTTTTGAATTTTATTTATAATTAACGATTTAATAATTATTAAATTTTAAAATTCAAAAATTTTAATTCAGTCATTGAAATTATTATTATAAAATTAATATTCTATCAAATAATTGAATTATTTATATTTTTACAATAGAAATATATTGTAAAAAAATTTAAAAATATTTTCATAAATTTAAAATAAATAGGTTTTAAAATAAAATAATATATAAAAACTAATAAATTTTGATTATAATTATTATAAAATTTCTCGTACAAAATAATAGCTTATAACAACTATGGATTATTATAAATTAATTAAATAATAATTTTTTTAATAATATTAATATCAAAAAATTAAAATAAATTTATAATATTATCAAAATAGAAAAATTAAAAGGATTGATAATGGCACAAATATCTGTGAATTTTGTGAATTGTGTGGGCGGTGGATGAAATATTTGAGCTGACTGAGCAGCAAAACTAAATTGGGGGAGCGGCAAATTCACTATCTCTCTCTCATCTCATCTCCCTCTGTACTATCTCTCTCTTTAGTCTCTGTTGTACTATCTATCTCTTTCGTTTTTCTCAATTACACACACCCATTGAAAAACATACGAACACAACAAGAGCCCTAAATCGAGCAGACTATACAAGCCCTAATTCGAGCCCTCAATACTCTGCAATTAGCTCGATTCTCTACTAGATGATACTTTGAATACAAGCCCTAATTCGAGCCCTCAATAACTGGTCTCTCTCTCTCTCTCTCTCTCTCTCTCTCTCTCTCTCTCTCTCTCCCCCTCTCTCCCCCCCTCTCTCTTTCTCTCCCTCTCTATGTCTCTTAATCTCTCTCTCTCGCTCCCATTTTCTTGGTTTTTTCTTACTTCTATACATCGATTATATATATTTCTTGTTTTGCATTTGGTTTAAATGTATACAAATAATGGGGTTGTTGCAGAAAACAAAGATGATATAGCAGCAGGTCTTGATCCAAACAAATTTGATTCCATCTACAAACAAGTAGAGGACTTGCATCTCCATGGTATACATCTCTATATCTTATATAATTGAATTCTTACAGCTCAAATTAGTTTACCACCGCAAATATTAGAATTAAAATTTTCATAGACTGTACTTTGTATTAGTAATTTCAGAATAACTATAAAGATAATGGCCAACATATTCCTAATTCCTGCATTCATACTCAAAACTGGACTGAACATGTCCAAACTACTTTCATCGAAATGTCACCATCCATATGTACTACCAAACAAGTATGTTGCAATGGAAAGTAGCAGCTTAACGTAAGTATTCAAATAAATTTGTAGATACCTGCAAAGACGCTGACTGTTGTAAGATTTCCAATGGCCATTGTTTGATATATCAGATACTCTGTCAAGAAATGACCAAATGCATATACGAATGACAGAAAGGTAGCAGTATAGAGTGGCTTGTTTTCGAGGTTGAAAGCACAGAGAAAGCAGAGAGTGCAGGTAAGAAGAGTCCAGACTCCGAATGTTACTTACTGATTTTTCTTTGAATTAATAGCTCTTTTAGTAATATAGTATTATATGCTTGTATCTTTTACTTTATGTGGTTTATTTTCGGACTATTTTACAGCTCCAGTTACAGGGCTGAACAACAATGAATATAGTATCTTCTGTGTTGCTACTTATTTTTCTCTGATTATTGCATGGAAAATCTAAAAGGCATGGGATATCCTGTTGATGGACTTGCTTTTTATCCCGACTTGGTGAGTTTTATTGTTAATGTGCACTGAGTTTAAACGTTTATAAAGCAACTTTGATTAATTCTTCACTAGGTAATACTGTCTTGCTTTGTAATTCTGCTAAGTAATCAGAGGTCTTGTCATTGAGAAAGATCGAGGGAACTTGGTAAAAGCAGATCGATTTGTATGCATGGCACACAAATGCTCTCGACTCAAGCTGTGAGGTGTGACTTGTATCTTATAATCTTATTTTGAATTACCACGGATTAATATAAAAAAGAAATCCACCTAAACTTCTAAATTTTAATACTAAGAATTATATTTAGTAACTAGTTTGAAACTTGAGAGGTGGCCATAATCATGATTCACGAGGATTGTATAGAGCCCTCGATATCGCGGACTCTGGAATATGCAGGGATATACAGATTGGTATAAAAAATGGAAAAGAGACAATCTGAGTGATTAGCTGATTTTCTCACATTTGTTTTTAGGAATATGCTGGAGGATTTTTTTCATTTGTTTAGAACACATAATCTGAGTCCTATGACAACATATCTAATATTCATGTTGTTAATGCAGGAGGAGTTTCAGTTGGCTACATTCAAGAACAAGAAAAGCGACAATCTTTTTGGTAATAGGGTATGTTATTTTAGGATTAATCGTTTCTGATGTTTATTCAGTTTAGCATCTGACTTTAGTATCGGTAAATTTCTAATTACTGTATGTGGCTAGGTAGGATGCTCTTTCAGTATTATATTAATCTCTCCAAGGCTTAATTACGAGAAAAACAATATCAAAGTACTTTCTTTGCAGTTTGACGTCTATATTATTATGTTACAACACAATTTACTTTCAATATCATGAAATACTAACCTATCAGCTCACATTTCAGTTTGTAGATCATAATTGTGATTGGGCAGGGGTGTACAATTTAGATTGGCCTATATTACAAAATTAAGGACGTAAGAAAGAGGTGTAACTTGTGCTAATACAGTATAGGGAAATAAATTCAACTCAATTGTTGTGTGATTTTCATATGCAGTAAATTGCCTAAGAAACCTCTTTGAAATGCTTTGTATATATACTTCCCCTACTTCATTGTTTTGTCTATTTTTCCCTTTTGCAATGCTTTGAAATGATCTTTTACGACCATTTGTGCATGCAGGTGCTTAAAAATTGGTCTTAAAATTGGAGGATAACATTAGTAATATTGAAGCTGGTATGTTTTCACTTCCAAGAAACCTTCTGATTGCTTGTAAATCTTCTGATCATGAGAAAAGGAAAGGTGTGCCTTGGACAGAAGATGAACACAAGTGAGTAACTGATCATACCACTATAGGCAGTTTTTTATAGGACTTCGAAAGCATGGCAAAGGAGACTGGAGGAACATTTCGCGAAATTTGACAGATGCTACTTCATCCGGCAAACACAAATTTCTTGAAGACAACAAATTGAGGATTTTGTGATTATATATGTAACTTTGTTTTGACCAATGTAATACTCAAAATTTTCAAGTTATTTAATATTTGTATTTACTTTGACAATATTGCATTAAAGCTTGGATATAGAGGTATTGTATATTTGTCACTTGCTAGTATTGACATGCTTAAATAAATATAATTTAAAAAAAAGACTTTGGTGGGTCCCACATGTGGGACCCACATAATTGATTAATAATTTTGCAAAATTAAAGCATCTAAGGTAACATAGATTTGGTGTTGCTATAGAATGCTTAGTGTGTTACTGTATAGGTCTATGGTAACGAATTTTGCTATGTTAGCTTATGCATGTCGAAGTGTTACCTTAGACCCTAAAGGTTACATAGAACAAAACTATCACAGCTAAAGTGTTACCTTAGCCTTTTTTTGGCCTTTGGTAACATTTTTTAGGGTCTAAGGTAACACAGTCGTGGTGTTACCGTTGGCTGTTTATGGCGTAGTGTTGGGTCTGACTGCAGCCATCGGAGGTGGTCCCGCTGCAGGGGTCTTTCTATCAGGCTGTGTGGCACTATCCGGGTTGGGAGAGAGAGAGAGAAGAAAAGGTTGTCGGGAAACAGTGATAGGGGGAGGTTTTGAAATAAACACTTCAGTGAGTTGGGGATATACATAATAGGTATTGTATGGCTGAATTTTTGTATGAAATTCAGGGACCGGATACCCGGATATTGTAATCTCTTTTATCTAGTGTGAAGTTGTTGCTCTTGTGGATGTAGGCTGGGCCGAATCACGTTAAATCTCTTGTCTCTTTTACTGTATTGTTGGTTTGTTGCTTCATTACTATCATGTATATTTGTGGGATCTAAGCACACATATTTACCAAATCGCTTCTGCATTCGTCGGAAATCGGGAAAATTCCTAACACCTTCATCACGCATCACCTACAAATAACCTGCTCCGCTCTACTTAACCCACCGAACTTGTATGTATAATGTATTGATTCCGATTTGCATCCGGTCTGCTACAACCCTCTTGCACTTCTTTACCATCATTGTTCACACCTCGTCACTCAAACATAATGATAGTCTTTTTCACTAACACAGCCACCCATTCAAATCAAATCTCCATGCGGCTCAAAAATCCTAACTTATGATGAGAACGAAGCCGTTAATTAACAACACAAACCAACCACTTCTGGATATCTTGTAACACAAGAGCTTAATAACACAAACCAACCACTTCTGCATATCTTGGAACTAAAGGACAAAGACCTGGACATCGGTCGTTGGTTCATGGTGCTCACGCCCTAAGGACAACATACCACTCTGGATAAACATGTGGATCCCCGTCGTTGCTGCAGCAACTTTTCTTCCTCGTGTGCATCTCCCTCTGCTCCGTATCAACATAATCCGTATTCAGCCTATAGTAAAACTTCTCGGCATACGTCGCCTCTGTTTAAATCACCAAAGTCCCAACATGCTATCAAAAACAAACTTCAACAGCGTAAATATAAATTATTGATAAACGCAGCAAGCTACTGCGTTCCTGATGTCTTCATCGCCAAAAATATGTCAAACCAAGCCTGCTGCTTCGTAATTTCGTTTTCAGCCACCATGATTATAGATGTGATATAGGATTCAGTGATCGTCGCCTCGCCATGCCTCAATTTTCAAACACTAATCCTTTTCTTTTCTCTCCCCGCGGCGTGTATCTCCCAGCTATATATAACCAAAGAATTAGGTTTTTCTCTTCTTAATTAATACTAATTGGGCTGGTTCTTGGGCTTTTACTTTTTTATTCTAATCGGTTCCTTGCCCCTTTTCAATTGATATTTTACACTAATTAACTTGAACATCTAATAAAAGTTTTGGGCTCCCAATTTTGGAGTAAATGGTAAAATATAATTATATAAATATATTTTAAACTTAATATAATTTATTATAAATTATATATATATATATATATATAAATACTTAATTTCGGATTCAGATATTTTCGGATATGAATGTGCCTATATCCATATCCGTATAGGAAATCTTCAGATTCAAATATTGATAATATCCGGTTTCTTCCGCATACAAATAATATCCGTTTTTTTCCGAATACGAATACAAATATTTCGGACGAATATCGATTTTTTTTGACAGCCTTACTAGTGAGTTAAGATATGGATATGTAATTTCATCTCCAACAATGTTCCTTATATTCATTCTATATTTAATATTTTATTCCTTATTTAATATTTTATTATCAAAAGTACTTTCCATCACTAAAAATTGACATACAACTTGGCCGTTTTGCCCGCGTTACGCGCGCTCTATAATCTAAAATATATATTCATATTTGTTTAGTCATAAAATGTGAAATAGGATTTTTAAATTTTTTTAAAGTATCCTTTCTACACCGTATCATACACAATTTGAATATGTTGTTATGTCGTTCCAATAAAGTTATGTCGTTCGACTCACTAAATACAGATTGTTACAATTCTAATGTTTTAAATTTATTTTATTTTTGGCTTAATGATTTTATAGTTAGCTATAGGAGAATTTCATAAAGTTAATCACTTTCTAAATAAAAGGACACATCATTAATGTCCCTACGGAACCCTTATAAATAGAAAAAATTATTTTAAAGGTTAACTTTAAGAAATTCTCTTAAAGTTAACTATAAGAACATTTGTACTTAAAATATTTTCTTTTAAGTAGTCTTTTTACATCGTATCATATACAATTTGGATATGCATGATGAAAGAGAATACCCCACGATTCATATAAGATGGATAGAATAATTTGAAGATATGAATAACAATCATCACCATATATCTATAATCTATAACAATATAATATTTGACAAAAGTTTTGAAGAAAATTTAATAATATTTGTTTGAAATCTAGCTAAATTACAATTTATTCGTAACTATCAATTTATTTTGAAATATGTTATGTTGACAAAATAATATTAGATAATACTTTTAACAGCACTTATAATATAATGGTGTAATAAGATTACATACAGCTCTAACATTTAATGATATACACTAGAAAAAACCTAAAAAACCCAATTTCTTATTGCATGCGCCACAGACGGGACAAAGCAACGACAACGGAGGATTTATCGTGAAGATCAAATCAAAAATATAATCAAGCATCAAGATAAATTATAGAATCAAATGGAGGTATTTTGTATTACTACTGAAACAATAGTCCTATACTATACTCTATACTTATTGATAACTCCGAATCTTGATCGTGTCCTTCCTCACCAACTCCTGCCTCGGAAGGGGTGTAGCTGTGGTGAGGTGCCTACAAAACAACACCGGAGGGGGGGTTCGGCCCCGAGATGCCTCCGGCGTGAGAATAAGAGTTGGCTTTGGAAGACTATAATCAAGAAGAGTATCACAAAGTAATAAATGTGTGTGGGTGTGTAGTAGTGTCCAACCCCTAAACCCTCTTTACTAGGGGTATTTATAGCCCTAGGCCTAGGGTTTAGGGGTAGGTTACCTTCACCCCCGACCGTTGGATCTGGGGGACAAACCGCTGAATATCCGGGATGTAGGACACGTGGACTAGTCTGGGGTGACCGTTGGCTGGAGTGTGGCCATCTTGTTGTAGACGTAGCTTGGCACGTGCCTCCCCTTGTCCTTTAGTGTTGGTCAGCACCATATGTAGGAATGTCAGCTGAGGTGGGGTGCCACGTATGTTGAGTGTCACCAATCTGGGGCCCCCTAGTCTGGGGTGGGGACCACGCCACGTGGTAGTGGCCCCGGGCCCGGGGTCCACTACTCTGGGCTGGGCCGTTCTTATCCTCATGAGATGATTCGCTTATTGTTTTGGGCTCCTTGCTGGGCCTTGATTATTTATGGCTTATCATTTGCCCCCACTCCCTAATGCGGATTTTCCGGATGGGGGAGTAGTAAGGAGTGTTTTTGCCTTGGAGAGTGGACTTTCTGGATTCTCCGGGGTGCTAGACACATGTCCTCGGGGCTGGACGTTTTGTGGTTCTATGAGTCAGCGTCTTCTTTGGGGGGTGGGCTTTTGCCTTGGCTGCCCCCAGTTCCGGGGTGTGCACTGAAGTACGTACGCCCGGGGCTAGTGGTTAGTATTTGAAGGCCTTGATGTTTTGACTGTCCTCGGTTGCCCCCAGGCCCGGGGTCGGGACTGAAGTGTACATCCCGGGGCGTTGGATTTGCGTATATACAAAAATGCACGTCTATGAAGGAATATATGTAATATTCTAAGTGTGCATTTTTGGATTTCGTTTTTGTTTCTTTTCTCGCTTTTCTTCTCTCTTTTTTTTTTTTGAAAAATAACAGCTGTCATCCACTATCCCCGGATTTTGGAGATAGTGGGCCGATCTTTTGGGCCGCCACGTGGTCATGGCGTTTAGAATTCAGGGTTTGCCTATAAATAGTGGCAACCTCGCCCCACTTCGTCTTTTACGAGTTTTTTATTTGCTGCCGTTATTCTGCTTCTCTGAAGATCTGTACTCCGGGCTAAAGGCGCAACTCTGTTCCAAGTGACCTCCGCAACCTTCGCTCCGGACTACTTTGTAAGTTTCCTTGCCCCGGTCTTTCAATTCTTACTTTTATTTCCTTACGTCGCCTTGCATCTTGGGTAGATAATTTGACTTAGGTTTTCATTTTTTGTTGGGTAGCCCGGGGTTGTAGCCTTGTATGGTTAAGAGACGTGTCACCGCCAACCGTGTACTGATACCCCTCTCCGAACCCAGCACTTCTCCTAGTAGCGTCAGTTCTTCGGGCAGTAACTTAGAATTAATAGACCTAGATTGGGGCCTAATGGGTAAGAAAAAGAGCCGTCTTTCCGTGTTGACGAACATAGCGACCAAAGATATGGGTCCGGGATATAGCCTTAGTGAACCGGACGGTAGCTGGGGTCACACCCAATATTATTTTGTGAGGAGGGATCCAGGGATCCCTCAGGCCTATTTCTTCAGGGATCTCAGCGTGGAGTTTTCACAAAATTCGGACGTTGCGCACATGACCAAGTATGATAGGGCCTTCCTTGATTCTAAGTTCGGGCATAGGCCGGGTTCTGGGATGGATGTAGGCCCGTTTCGGGCGGAGTATTTGGAAGCTCCGGTTGATTGGGACCCAATATTTCGGGCTACTTTCCACTTGGATGCCGATGTGGAGTGGAGATGGCCGGAACCCGGGGAGAAGATATACCACAGACCTGAGGGTGGTTGGGTCGGGGTTTGGTTGGAGCACCTGAGGTCGGGGTACGGGCCTAGGTGTCACCAATTTGTAAAATCACTCTGCCTGTTTGAGTATGGGATTCCAATCACCCAGTTGACTCCGAACGCGGTGAAGTGGATTACCTATTTCCTGGGGTGTTGTGAGGCTGCCCAGGTGTTGCCAACTTTCAAGCTCTTCCACCATCTCTTCAAGTTGGTGCACTCCAACAATGTACCCCTGTTCGAGTTTAGATTCCGGGGTAAGGCCTGTGGGTACCCTTCCTCGGCGTCCAAGCCCCTTGGCATGCTGCCATCCTTGAAAGGCTGGAATGGTGAGTTCGTATTCCTCCGGGGTGTGGATATACGGTTCATGCCTACCTTCAAGGAGAAGCCCCTGGCTATGAACTTCGAAGTGTATGATCTCCAGGACGCGGCAGTGGACCGGGTATACAGCTTCTGCCGGGGGCTTGGGAGGCAGGTGACTAGGGAGGACCTCATGAGTCACCAGTACCTTTACGGGATAGGATGTAAGTCCGGGTTATATTCTACTTGCTTTTATATTCGTGCGATTATTTGCTGCTTTCTCCGGGCTAATGTAACTCTCTTTTCAGGTCTTCCCGGTTATAACCCAGACTTTGAGCGATTCACCAAAATGAACAAGGCTAATGAAGCTCTTCATGCCGCCTTGCTGGGTTTGGGCCATGTCCGGGACAACACCAAAGTCCCCGGAGAGGCTAGTGGCGCCAAATCTCAGGAGGGAGGTGGTGAGACTAGAGCTCCGGCGGTGGACTCCCTCGAGGCGGAGGTAGATGGGGGATCCCTAGTCCCGAGGAAGAGGCCCCGGTCTTCGGTCCAGCAGGAGAAGTTCGGGACCATGACATCCGACTGCGAGGTCGAGCATGAGCGCCCCCTAGGCACTTCCTCCGAGCCGGCTGAATTCTTTGGGCCCCATATCCCGGCTCCCCTCACTTCGGAGGAGAGGAACTTCATTGGCTTCCTTACCGATCTCCCCAGCAAGAAGGAGTGGGAGGCGATGAGCAAAGATTCTCCTATCTCCCTCTTCGAGGACATGATGGGGGTTTATGGCCAGGTAAGCCTTTCCCCGGGCTTTCTTTAGGTTACCTTTTTCCCTTGTTTTAGTTATTGTTTACTGAGTATTAGCTTTTTTTTTTTTCAGCTGGGGGTTCGTATGGCCGGGGCTTGTGCCGCTGCTCGCCGGGAGATGGAAACTGTCAAGGATGCCCAAGAAATGCTGCGTTCTGCTTCCGAGGCCCGGGAGGAGCATGACCGGGCATTGGCCAATGCGAAGAAGGAGCTCAAGGACCTCAAGGAGTCAACAGAGGCCCGGGTAACCAAATTCAAAGACGCGGCCCGGACTATTGCTGATGAACGGGACTCGGTTCGGAACAAGTATAGGGATGCTAAGGAGGAGATCAAAAAACTTCGGGAGGAGCTAAAGGGAAAGAAGCCCGAGGAACAGGTGATCTCCGATTTTCGGGAATCGGACGTCTACGCCACTGAACTTGCGACTGCCGCCGCGGCGAAGATTCGTCGGTGCTGGTTAGTTGCAGAGAAGTTGTGTAAGACCACTCCGGAGTCCGCAGGTTGGGAGAGCTTCGTTGCCGCCTACATGGATGCCGAAGCTAAGCTGGCCAAGGGCGAGGGTGAGCCAACTCCCTATGCCGCTCCCCGCTCCTCCCCTCCTCCGGAAGCTTAAATATCATCCTTGGCTGTGTCCAAAATCCGGGCTGTGCCCATGTAATCTTTTGTTTTGTACTCCTTGAACCTTACTGTGTAATTTGGAATTCTGCTGTTGTATACTTTAACTGTCAGGTGTTTCGGGCTGTCGTTCAGCCCGGCCTGTCTTCTGCTTTCTTTTTATATCTATTTTGCTTTGCAAATTTTACCTTGTTCTTTTGTTGATTGTTTGGCTTGTATTGCCCCCACTCCTTAATTCGGGTATCCCGAATTGGGGAGTGGTGGTTTTACTAAGTAGGAATTTGGATGCTGTGGCTTCCCGGGCCTAAGCATTGCTAGGGTCCCGGGCTTTGGCCTACTTGGAAAGGATGAAAACTTTTCCAAGTAGGAAATTGGATGCCTATGGCTTCCCGGGCCGAAGCATTGCTAAGGTCCCGGGCTTTGGCCTACTTGGAAAGGATGAAAACTTTTCCAAGTAGGAAATTGGATGCCTATGGCTTACTGGGCCGAAGCATTGCTAAGATCCCGGGCTTTGGCCTGCTTGGAAAGGATGAAAACTTTTCCAAGTAGGAAATTGGATGCCTATGGCTTCCCGGGCCGAAGCATTGCTAAGGTCCCGGGCTTTGGCCTGCTTGGAAAGGATGAAAACTTTTCCAAGTAGGAAATTGGATGCCTATGGCTTCCCGGGCCGAAGCATTGCTAAGGTCCCGGGTTTGGCCTACTTGGAAAGGATGAAAACTTTTCCAAGTAGGAAATTGGATGCCTATGGCTTCCTGGGCCGAAGCATTGCTAAGGTCCCGGGCTTTGGCCTGCTTGGAAAGGATGAAAACTTTTCCAAGTAGGAAATTGGATGCCTATGGCTTCCCGGGCCGAAGCATTGCTAAGGTCCCGGGTTTGGCCTACTTGGAAAGGATGAAAACTTTTCCAAGTAGGAAATTGGATGCCTATGGCTTCCTGGGCCGAAGCATTGCTAAGGTCCCGGGCTTTTAGGAATTTGGATAATAATTGTAAGATTGAAATGGCAAGTAAGAAATAGAGCTCTTTTTCATTGATAACAGAACGGTTACATGATTCCCAAGTACAATTGCCAAAAAATGCCCGTATATGAGCTGAAACTATTTTCCTTTATTGGTAGTACTTTCTAAGTCTGAGGCCGTGCCATGTGTTGGGGACTTCGGTGTTGTCCATGTGACTGAGCTTGTAGGTTCCGGGGCGGAGTACCTCATTAACTCTGTAGGGACCTTCCCACTTAGGCATAAGCTTTCCTGCATTAGTGGGGTCTGAAGCTTCGGTATCCCGGAGTACAAGGTCCCCGATTTGGAAGTTTTTGACCCTTGACCTCTTTCCGAAGTATTCTCTTGTTTTTTCTTTATACTTCTCCATTCTCTGTACTGCTTTGTCCCGGACCTCATCAACTAGCTCTAGATTAATTCGTAGCCCTTCTTCATTTGCAATTTCATCGAAGTTGATTACTCTGTGGGAAGGAGAACCCACCTCGATTGGAAACATTGCTTCGGTTCCATAGGCAAGCTTGAACGGAGTTTCCCCTGTTCCGGATCGTGGGCTAGTTCTGTATGCCCATAACACATGTGGCAGTTCTTCGGGCCATTTGTTCTTGCTTTCCTTCAGCCTCTTCTCAATTCCTCTTAGCAGAATTCTGTTTGTCACTTCCACTTGCCCGTTGCCCTGGGGATAGGCTACTGAAGATTTCTTGTGTTTGATTCCCCTTTCCTTCAAATAGTTTTCAAAATCTGAGCCGATGAACTGGGGACCATTATCTGAAACCTGGACCCTGGGCAGGCCGAACCGCATTAATATGTTGTCCATGAATTTGATGCAGTCTTGTTGGTTTATGGTTCGTATTGCTTTTGCTTCGGCCCATTTAGTCATGTAGTCAATGGCTACCAGGAGGTATCTCAGATCGCCCTTGGCCCGGGGGAAGGGGCCTACTATGTCGATTCCCCACACAGCAAAGGGGATGGGGGATAGGACTGAAGATGGCAAAACCGGGCTTTGTCTTGGTACGTTGCTGAACAGTTGGCAGTTTTTACACTTCTTGACGAATTCTACTGCATCTGAGTGGATTGTTGGCCAGTAGTAACCTTGCCTTATGATTTTGTATGCAAGGGACTTTGCGGACATATGATCCCCACAAATCCCTTCGTGTACCTCTTGCAAACAGTAGTTGGCTTCCTCCGGACCTACACACTTTAATGTTGGAGATGAGAAGGTTCGGCGATAGAGTTGGTTTTCTTCTATGAAGTATTTCGAAGCCTTGTTTTTCAATCTTCTGGCTTCGTTCTTATCTTCGGGCAACTCTCCTTTCTCCAAGTAGAGGATGAAAGGGGTCATCCAGCTCGGGGTCTCCTCTATCTCGGTTACCTCTTTTTGGTCAATGGCCGGGGTTCCCAGTTCTTCGAAGTAGACCGAGCTGTCCAGTTCGGCTGAGTTCTGAACCAGCTTGGATAATTCATCAGCTTCAGAGTTTTCTTCCCTGTTGATTTGGTTGATTTGATACTCCGGAATGGTGGCTAGGTAGCTTTTGACAAGGGCTTGGTACTGGGCCAGTTTTTGATCTTTGGCTAGGTATTCTCCTTTGGTTTGCCGCACCACGATTTGGGAGTCACTGTAGATGTTCAGGCTGTTGATTCTCAAAGTTCGTGCTAACCTTAACCCGGCTAGAAGAGCTTCATATTCGGCTTGGTTGTTTGTCGCTGGGAATTTGAATGTTATGGCTTGTTTGATTTGGAAATCTTCCGGGCTTTTCATGATTATTCCTGCCCCGGACCTGTCAGCTGTTGAGGACCCGTCCACGTGGAGAGTCCATGACCCCGGGGCTTGGTCCTGATTTACCAAATGTTCAGCTACTGTGGTAGCTTGCTGTGGTTCCGGGAAGGAGCATTCAACAATGAAATCTGCCAGAGCCTGTGCCTTGATGGCTGTCCGGGGCACAAACGTCAAGTGGAATTGGTTAACTCAATCGCCCAATTTATTAATCTTCCGGATGCATCTGGCTTGTGGATTATTCGCCTTAACGGCTGGTCTGTTATCACCTTGATTTCTCTGCCTTGGAAGTAGTGTCTGAGTTTCCTTGAAGCTGTGACCAAGGCAAAGGCAAACTTCTCCAGGTTGGGGTATCTGGTTTCTGCATCTTTTATGACTTTGCTGATGTAGTACACCGGCCGTTGGTTTCCCTCGACTACCCGGACTAGATCCGCGGCTACGGCCAGGGGTCCGGCGGAGAGGTATAGGTGTAGGGGTTCCCCGGGCTCCGGCTTTGTTAAAAGTGGTTGTGATGAGAGATATTTCTTGATAGTTTCAAGGGCTTGGTGGCAGTCAGGGCTCCAGGTGATTTATTTTTTGTTGCTGGCCCCCCTGAGCAAAGTGAAGAAAGGTAGGCACTTTTCTGCCAATTTGGGTATGAATCTTCTTAGGGCTGCCAACGATCCGGCTAGCTTCTGAATGTCTTTTTGAGTATGGGGTGATTGCATATCCAAGATGGCTTTTATCTTCTCCGGATTAGCCTCAATCCCTCTATGGCTGATCATGAAGCCTAGGAATTTACCTGCTGCCACTCCAAAGGTGCATTTTTCCGGGTTCAACTTCATCTCATTTTTTCTAAGGTTTTCAAAGCATTCCCGCAGGTCAGGGACATGTCCCCTGACGGTTTCAGATTTGGCAATGATATCATCGACATAGGATTCCAAATTCCGGCCGATTTGATCCTTGAAGACCTCCACCATGGCTCTTTGGTATGTGGCCCCAGCATTCCGGAGTCCAAAGGGCATGAACTTATAAGCATAGACAGCTCTGTGAGTGATAAATGCGGTTTTGGCTATATCTGCCGGGTTCATCTTGATTTGGTTATATCCGGAGAAGGCGTCCATAAAGCCGAGCATCACATGTCCGAAAGTGGCATCGATGAGCTGGTCTATACTTGGTAGTGGATATGGGTCTTTGGGGCAGGCTTCATTTAGGTCCGTGTAATCAACACACATCCTCCATTTCCCACTAGGTTTTTTAACTAGAACTACATTGGCTAGCCACTCCGGGTACTTGACCTCGCAGATAATATCTGCCTTGAGTAGTTTATCCACCTCTTCGTCTATAGCCTTTTGCCTCTCCGGGGCGAAGTTCCTCCTTTTCTGTTTCACAGGCTTCCTCCGGGGATCAACATCCATGCTATGCATGGCAAGGGATTCCCGGAGCCCGGGCATATCAGATGGGCTCCACGCAAAAACATCAGCATATTCCCGGAGTAGTTGGATTAATTCTTCTCTGAAGGCAGTTTCTAGACCAGCTCCGATCTTAATTTTTCTTTCTGAGTTTCCCGGTATGAGTTCAATTGTTTCGGTTTCTACTGCAGGTTCTACCTTAGCTTGGTCTAGGAGTAGGGATGATTTTTGCACTCGGGCCTGGGAGTTGGAGGTCTGGTATTCCCGGGCCTCAGTCATATTTGATCCCTGGGACATGGCTCCGGAGATTTCAATGTTTTGTACCTCTTTCCCGGGGTTCTTGTAAGTTGAAACTCTGTGCTTCTTTCTGCTTAGATTCTTGTGGTAAGAGGAAGCTTTCCTTTTATCTCCGGGTCGGCCTCCGCCATGACTAAGGCTTGGCCATAGCATCGGCTGGCTGTTTCTGTGTCGCCCCTTACCTCTCCGACCCCGGAGGGCGTGGGAAATTTGAACTTGAGATGTGGGGTTGAGGTTACGGCTCGGAGCTTGGTCAGGGCCGGGCGCCCCAGGATTACATTGTAGGAGGAAGGACTGTTGATCACATAGAATTTGACCATATGAACTATCTGTTTCGGGGCGGTGCCGAATTGGACGGGCAAGTAAAGGGTTCCTTGAATCGGGACCAAGTTGTGGCCGAAGCCATATAGTGGGTCTTCCCGGCACTCATTCATCCTGATGCTTCCAAGTTGCATCCTGTCCATGGTATGTTTGAATAGTATGTTGACGGAGGAGCCGTTGTCAACAAGAATTCTTTTTACCTCATTTTCGGCGATGTCCAGGGTTACGACTAGGGCTTCATTGTGGTTAGAATCTACTCCCTCAAAGTCGGCGTTACTGAAAGATATGACTTGCTCTGGGGCCGAGCTTATTATCATTACCTCATCTCTGGAGTCCGGGCTTCCCGGAGGGGAATTGGATCCTCCCAACACCACGTGCACCACATTCTTGGTCTTCTGGGCCCCGGGTCCCTCTCCTCTTTCCGTGGTTCTCCGAGCTAGATATTGGCCCATATTTCATTTCTTAACTTGGTCTTCGATGAAAAATTTAAGGGAGACACAGCTTTCCGTCTCGTGGCCATGGGTTGCATGATAATCGCAGTGTTTGTCACGGGGCCTATTCTCTGGGGCCGATACCAAGGGTTTGGGAGGATAAAAGAAGGGTTTGCTCCGGACTTCTTTTAATATATCGGCGCGTGGCCGATTCAAAGGTGTCCATTCTGGTTCCGGCCTTGGTTCGGCTCTCCCCGGTCTCGGGGGTCTGGCTTCGGACTTGGCCCTGGAGGAGTGGCCTTTGTCCGGGACCGTCAGTTGATGACTTGGGATATAGTTGTACTGTTTGCTGGGCTTAAACTTCTTATCCGAGTTGTGATCATTTCTAGAGCGATCATCTTTACTTCTTCCCGAGGAGGTGCCCTACCGGGTCATCCTCATTGCTTGTAGGATATCGGTTTCTTTGATGAACTTGGCGGCCATAGAGTAGGCTGCAGCCAGACTTTGGGGCTCTTTGTTCACCAATTCAATAACATAGCGCTCGCTACGCTCCGGGTCTAGATTCTTCCGGAATATGCTCAAGGCTTCTCTTTCGTCTAGGTTCGTGACTTGGTTTATGGCTTCTTGGAACCGTTTCATAAATGCGGCAAGCGTTTCGTTGTCATGTTGCCTTATTGTTTCAAGGTGGCACATGTGATATTCCGGGGGTTTGTTGGCTCGGAACCTCCGGAGAAAGGCTTCTCGGAACTCCTTCCAGCTGTGTACGCTCCGGGAAGGGATCCGGATGAACCATCTCTGAGCTGCTCCCTTTAGGGTGGAAGCGAAGAACCTGCACTTGGTTAGGTCATTGTAGAAGTATATCTGGGCTATTTGCTCAAAGTAGTTGAGGTGTTCTTCTGGGTCCTCCAGCCCATTAAAGGAGTCAAAGTTGTAATGCTTGAGGTTCTTTTGCCGGGGTATGGCTTCAAGGGAATGGCTGAAAGGGGTGAGTGTGTCTTGGATCTCAAACCCGGAGTCACTGTTGACTTTCCTCTGTAGCTCATGGATCATTTGCACCAGGTTGTTTGGATTTTCTTCATCATCTGAGATAATCTCCGGGCTTACCTCCCTCCGGGTTCTTTTGGATTTGGATTTCCTCATCCTTTCTTCTTCCTTTTGGAGCCTCTTCTGGATTCTGAGCTCCAACTTAGCCTGTTCCTCCTGCCTTATTCTTTCCCGGAGCATTTCTAGTCTCTTGATTTTATCGGCTTCATCATTTTTGTCCCTACTCCGAACCTCCTGGTCCTTTCTGTTTCCCTTGCCCCGGTTTCCAAGGCGGTCAATGACCGAGGCCCGGGAATGATGGGAGTGGGCTGATTCCCCGGAATTTTCCGCTTGCGCAGGTTCAGGTTCCGGGAGGGGACGGTTCCTATAATTTCGGATTGCCTGGGCTAGCTCCTCGGGTGTCAGGTTTTCCATTTGCGCGGAGTCCAGGGGCACATCTGTATACTTGTACCGGTTCACCTCAACGGTTACCCGGGCGTCGTTTGGCCCAATTCCGAGCCTCTCTTGGATTGGGATCTGGACAGGTGGGACTTGCTCCGGGATAGTTATTAGGGGTTCGTCTCTAGTTGCACTGGGTGCCTGGCGCTGGGCAGAGGTGGTTTTTCGGGGCATGGTTATGGTTCTGAGCGGCTCGGGCTTCTCTATTCTGTCTGTTTAGTTCGGGGTTCTTTGGTTCGGAGGTTCGTCCCCTCCTTCTAGCGCCAATGATAACTCCGAATCTTGATCGTGTCCTTCCTCACCAACTCCTGCCTCGGAAGGGGTGTAGCTGTGGTGGGGTGCCTACAAAACAACACCGGAGGGGGGGTTCGGCCCCGAGGTGCCTCCGGCGTGAGAATAAGAGTTGGCTTTGGAAGACTATAATCAAGGAGAGTATCACAAAGTAATAAATGTGTGTGGGTGTGTAGTAGTGTCCAACCCCTAAACCCTCTTTACTAGGGGTATTTATAGCCCTAGGCCTAGGGTTTAGGGGTAGGTTACCTTCACCCCCGACCGTTGGATCTGGGGGACAAACCGCTGAATATCCGGGATGTAGGACACGTGGACTAGTCTGGGGTGACCGTTGGCTGGAGTGTGGCCATGTTGTTGTAGACGTAGCTTGGCACGTGCCTCCCCTTGTCCTTTAGTGTTGGTCAGCACCATATGTAGGAATGTCAGCTGAGGTGGGGTGCCACGTATGTTGAGTGTCACCAATCTGGGGCCCCCTAGTCTGGGGTGGGGACCACGCCACGTGGTAGTGGCCCCGGGCCCGGGGTCCACTACTCTGGGCTGGGCCGTTCTTATCCTCATGAGATGATTCGCTTATTGTTTTGGGCTCCTTGCTGGGCCTTGATTATTTATGGCTTATCACTTATACATCTGTGAGTCATCAGAGTTTGCTAAGCTTATTAGAGTTTAGTAAACTCTGATCTACAAAATTTGATTATTCCAACAGAACACATCATATTCTGGAGAGGTAAATCGAGAAATTGCTACATATAATTTTATGGAAACGTATGAACACAATATGAGTAGTCCAATATTATTCGTAAAAAATAAATAAATTACTATACGACTATGAGTAGGTAACAATATGGTCACAATAAGTTTTAGAAAAAAATTAAATCCAATTATATATTTATAAAGTTAAAATATTAAACGGTCCATCAAAACTAATATCCTTATTTAGTAATCTTAATTAAAGTTATTACATATAAAATTTTGTGTATTTACTTTAGTTATTTAAGTTTTGATTAAATTAGATTTAAAAAGTCGTAGGAAAAGTTAATTTTCGCTATTTTGTAACTTTTCACTTGATAGATATGACTTAACATAATTGTACAGTAATAAATTGATCGATATTCTTTTGTATTCTTTATTTCCGCATAATCGATACATTTATCAACAAATTAATAAATTAACGTTTCTAAAACAATATAATAAATGATAAACATAACTCATGTAGTATTTTGTAGTATTTTATGAGTAACACAAATAATTAATAAAAATGGCAAATAAATTAAAAATTATCCCCCTTGTTACGCCATATTTTCGGTTGCCTCTAATAATCTCCCAAATTTCCAATATTATTAATTATTAATTCAGATTAATAATTATAACTTAATCGCTAAGTTTTATCCTCTCCTTGAAACGAGGAAATAATCAATCTCAATCAATTAATAACGGAAAATATCCTCAAACGATATTCTTCAAATCAGGAAGATATCACAACGATAAGATTAAATCAGATAAAATCAGTAATTACCCAGATTAACGAAGTTTATCCCTAAAGTCTCTAAGGGATAGACACAAATCAATTTCACAGAACTGCGTTGGCTTGATCCTTATAAATATAAGGTACGCAGGCATCTTGAAAAAGGATCCGATACACGAGACAAATCGAGATACCTCTCAAGTCCAGCCCCAAATATCCAAAATCCCCCTATTTTCATAATTCTTGATTCCAGCAACCTCTGAAATTTGTTATCACCAAATTCCTCCGTTAACAATTGGCGCTAGAAGGAGGGGCTTTATTTTTTGATTGTGGAGGACAATCAACTCACACGCATGGGGGTTATTATGGATCTGGAGCTGCTGTAATGGAGGAGCTAAGCGGTGGAGGCGGTGGATCTATTCTGAAATAAGTGATTCGGAAAGCTTGTTAAATTGCCTATGACTTTCGTTCTTTGAGTTTTCTCAGATTATATCTCGATCTATTCTCGAAATCACAAAAAACAATCAGATCTCGTTTTTCAGCATCGGGAAACAGATCAGCAGACGTTTTATTTAATTCCCGATTCGTTATAAGTCCGTTTTTTATGAGCCATATATCATCGGAAAGGTTTTTTCGTTCTCTACAACTTTCGTGTTTTGTGTTTTTGAAGAAAAAGTCGTTTAGATGGTCAAAAACGTCAAAAACAGATCTGGGCAGAATTTGAATTGCGAAGATTTTCAAGATTTTTGGTGTAATCTTTGTGGTATATGATTTTGGAAGACTCTTATTCGAAGATTTTATTATTTTGGAAGGCCTTCCTTTGTGGGGGTAATATTTTGGAAGATCCTATTTTCTAGGGATAAATTTTGGAAGGCTCTTGTTTGAAGAGTTAATTATTTTGGATGGCCCTCCTTTGTATGGGTAATATTTTGGAAGACTTTTATTCGAAGAGTTGATTTTTTTGAAAGACCCTTCAAGTGTTGCTGAAATCTTTTTTGGAAGAATCTTGGGATATTGATATGACTTTGGGAAGATGACCTCCTCTAAGGAGGGTCTCCCTTATTTTTTTTTGTGTTAGACGACCTCCTCTAAGGAGGGTCTTTGTGATTTATTTAAAAGACGATCTCCTCTAAGGAGAGTCTTAGTGAAAATGAAGCAAACTTTGGAAAGTCCACCTCCTGTGAGGAGGGATATTTCTGGAATGGGGAACGACCTCCTTTGAGGAGGGTATCCCAAATTACCAAAGTCCTTGCAAAAACCGTACTTCCGGGGGGGATGTCCGTACTTCCGGCTCCTCATCAAGGCACGAACTTCGGGAAATCCACCTCCTGTGAGGAGGGATATTTCTGGAATGGGGAACGACCTCCTTTGAGGAGGGTATCCCAAATTACCAAATCCTTGCAAAAACCGTACTTCCGGGGGGGATGTCCGTACTTCCGGCGCCTCATCAGGGTTCGAGCTTCGGAAAATCCACCTCCTGTGAGGAGGGTATTTCTGGACAAAAATGGTCTCCTTTGAGGAGAGTACTAATGATCTCCTTTGAGGAGAGTATTATAAAATTCTGAGGAAAATGACCCCCTTTGAGGGGGATACCCTCTAGAAGACATGGTAGATATGACATTTTCGACTGGATGTTGCTCAAAATGCTTTGCACGACTCTGCGAATAATGCTTTGATGGCTCTCCAAAATACATTTTCTTACACATACAAAACTTATTATTTACATATCGCATATTGTCTTATTTACATCTACATGTATATTACGGGCACCTTGGTGCTCCATATTATTTATTAATCTTCCTCTCCTAGCTGTTTCAGTGACTCAAGAAATTTGGAAGATCGAAGCATGCTTAGTTCTCCACTGCAGCAAGCTACACTGAAGAACTGGGGGGTAGTTGTTACGCCATATTTTCGGTTGCCTCTAATAATCTCCCAAATTTCCAATATTATTAATTATTAATTCAGATTAATAATTATAACTTAATCGCTAAGTTTTATCCTCTCCTTGAAACGAGGAAATAATCAATCTCAATCAATTAATAACGGAAAATATCCTCAAACGATATTCTTCAAATCAGGAAGATATCACAACGATAAGATTAAATCAGATAAAATCAGTAATTACCCAGATTAACGAAGTTTATCCCTAAAGTCTCTAAGGGATAGACACAAATCAATTTCACAGAACTACGTTGGCTTGATCCTTATAAATATAAGGTACGCAGGCATCTTGAAAAAGGATCCGATACACGAGACAAATCGAGATACCTCTCAAGTCCAGCCCCAAATATCCAAAATCCCCCTATTTTCATAATTCTTGATTCCAGCAACCTCTGAAATTTGTTATCACCAAATTCCTCCGTTAACACCCCTTTTTATGACTTTTTTGTATGTTTGTATATATTATATTAAAAACATTTTTGTACAATTGGCAAATGAAAATTACTTTTTCATAAAAATTTTGTATGTTTGTATATATTATATTTTGATTTTTTAGAAGTTAGAGTGTGAATTATACTAACAAACATGACCATTGACCCGCTTCGAATTCATTCAGACTCTATACTAACAAACTGATACTTCCTCCGTCTAAGGTTACTATTTTGGTGTCTCATTTCTCTATGTAAGTTTATTACCAACTACTTTTCCTTACTATCTCCTATTTAATAATAAAAAACATTATTACACCCACTTTTTTTCCTCCACTATCTCAAATCTATTATTAAATATTAATAGATCCTACCAATTTATCCACTTTTCAGCTAACTTTACTCATTTTTTATACATTTTCTTGATCTCCGTATCCATTTTCCAATGTAAACTACCTAAAGGGAGGGAGTAAAACATTGGATACTAAAAATATCAACACCTTTATACATTTTTATACATTTTCTTGGTCTCTATACTAACAAACTGATACTTCCTCCGTCCCTTTCAGGTTACTATTTTGGTGTCTCATTTCTCTACGTAAGTTTATTACCAACTACTTTTCCTTACTATCTCGTATTTAATAATAAAAAACACTATTACACCCACTTTTTTTCCTCCACTATCTCAAATCTATTATTAAATATTAATAGATCCTACCACTTTATCCACTTTTCATCTAACTTTACTCATTTTTTTTTACATTTTCTTGGTCTCCGTATCCATTTTCCAATGCAAACTACCTAAAGGGAGGGAGTAAAACCTTGGATACTAAAAATATTGATAAGTGCATAATTTTGCATATTTTTATTACCTATTTATTGTTTGAATTCGTATTTTAATAAATTATTTTGTTATATTTCAGGAAATTCAAGAAAAAATGAAGAAATTGCAAAATAAAGAAATAAAGGTCAAGAAAGAGAAAAAAGAAGAAGAAGAAGGACCAAAACAAAAGAAAAGGAAAGAGAAGGGAGTTTAGTGCAAAAGCTGAATTTTTATTTAAAAACTAAAAAGAAAAAAAAATAAATAAAAATGGAGGGCTAGGATTTAATCCCACCAAACAAAAATGAATGGTGGGGATTAATCCACACCAACCACAAATCTCCTTTATTTCCTATAAATAGCCTTAATTTCTCTTGTAAAAGACCACTTAGAATTAGGAGTAGTAGTAGAACACTCCCAAAATTATAGTTGTAATAATTTTTATTTGCAGCTTTTGTAAACAATTTTAATTTCTTTTTATAAGTATTTTTTCTGCTATAAATTAATTAATTTGAAGAATCTGTTTTATTATTCAGTTATTT
The DNA here is from genome assembly GCA_036435485.1 of Saposhnikovia divaricata. Classification (NCBI taxonomy): domain Eukaryota; kingdom Viridiplantae; phylum Streptophyta; class Magnoliopsida; order Apiales; family Apiaceae; genus Saposhnikovia; species Saposhnikovia divaricata. The sequence goes on from CM071598.1 coordinate 56,151,929, forward strand.
TCCAAACACTTCTCCTGTTTTTATACCTCAATTTTTTCTAGCCTGTTTGTTAATACGACGCACGAGCACAACACCCAGCTAGGCTTTCTTGTATCTATTTCTTAAATCACTTCTTTCCTTTCTTCATCACACTTTCTGCGATTCATTTTCACCTTTTCCCCTGTTTCTTGTTCTTCGACAAATTCAACATCCAAACCCATCTCCCCTCTCTCGTTCATATCCCTCCTACCTCTCCTTCTATACAAACAAAACTACATCTCTTTTTCTTTGTTTTTTTTCTCTTCTTCTTTTATCGCGCAAAACCCATTCTTCCTTCCTTTAATTTCGATCCAAACACCTTTACCCCGATTTCGTTTTATTCTCTTTGTTTCCTGAAGTGTTTTCGGTTAAGAATTACAAGTTAAATGATATCGAGTTTTTATTGTATTGTCGAGTTTGAGCTGCTATTGTTGCCAAGTTTTGAATCGAAGTTCTGAGCTTAGTTGCTGCGGTTGATTGTTTATAATTGTTTTCGGCTGGGTTGTTGATACGCATTTTGTTCTGTCTGTTTTGATGTTATTCGTGCAATTGATTCGAGTTCGCTGAATCCATTGGAGTTGTGCTGCGTTTATGTTATGACTGAGTTTCGTTTGTTGTTGTTTTAGTGGCTGTGGAGAAGCAGTTGTATGCAAGTCTTGTTTTAGTGCCGTTAATCGAGTCATAAGTTCTGCGTTTGAGTTATGTTTTGTCTTGCAGCTTGAATTTAGTCGAATTATTCTGAGTTTTTCTGCGTTTGTGCTTGAGTTTTCACCGACTGGAAGTCTTGTTTCGTTGTTTTCATTGCGCCTTGGCTGTACTGTTTTTGATTCGCATTAGTTTGCTTCGTTGAGTTAGCATTGTGGTTTGAGTTCGAATGTTTGTTTAGTTTTTATGTCTTAGTCCATTTGTTTTAGCTGATATGTGGTTGTTTTTAGTTGTTGAGTTTTTATTAGTCGAAATCCTGTTTTTGTTTTCGAGTGCTGCGTAATTTCGTTTTTGGCTTGGCTGTTGATTCGTAGTGTTCTACTGAACCACGAGTTGCTGAAATTCTGAGTTCAATTTGTGTCTGTGGTTTGCTGAGTTCATGTTTCGTTTATTCGTGAGTTTAATTTACTGAGTTGTGCATTTGCTGATCGTATAGGTTGTCAATTCTTGTTGCGTTTGTCATTCGAGTTCGTTTTGTCCGTCGTTGAGTCGAGGTCTGTGTCATGGCTGACTTTGTAATGTTGTCGAGTGTTGAGTCAAGTTTCTTTCCCTCGTCTTTTCATCATAAGCTCAACATAATTACATCTTCCTTGTTCTTTGTTTTCTGAATTGGTTTGTTTGTTTGACGAGTTTGTAAATGTTTGTTTTTGCTGGGTTTTTAAATGATTTCTGCATTTTGAGTTTGTAAACTGCATTATTAAAGAAAAAAAAATCAATTTTATTCTAATCTCATTTGTTAAAGTAGTTTAATTTTTTATTTATTCTTCTTTTTTTTAGGAAATAAAATAGAAAATAAAATCTAATTTTCCCGTTCTTTCAATTTTTAATTAGTTAAATTAAAATTTGATTAAATTAAATTTTCTTTTAAAAATAGGTTAAATTTTCTTTTAGAATTTAATTAGTATAAAGTCCAATTTTTCCAAAACTCCAAAAATTTGTTCTAATTCGATTAAATTAGAATTAAGGATTTGAGAATATATTATTCCCTGTGGATCGAATCTAAAATACTAAAACGATGATCGTGCGCTTGCGATTTTAAAATGTATTCCTTCCGCCACATCAAGTTTTTGGCGCCGCTGCCGGGGAATCTAAATATTTTTCGCGCCTTGAATTTTAATTTTTCGGATTAGTTTTACTTGTCTCATTTTTTTTATCTCATTTTTTTTAGGAAAGTTTGGAATTACGGGAATCTTCTCACGGAGCTCGGAACAAATTGGAATTTCTGGAAGCATGCTTCGGTAACCCGTATCTCACTCTTTTCGCCTTTTTATTTTTAGAAAATCACAAAAAAATCAAAAATCACAAAAAAATTGAAAATTAAAAATCAAAAAAATAGTTGTAAATACATAAATGTTGCATCATGCATTTAATCACTTAGGGCACATCATCTAGATTTTTTATATTTTTTGTTTTTTATTTTTCGTATCTTATAATTGTGGTGATCGCTGGAGGACCCAATGGTACGTTAATTTTTTTTTTTTTTTTTATTAGGACACGTAGTGTAAGCATCCATAATTGTTTATCGTTTTTGTATATATCTTGTTTGTTGCATCAAATAAACGTAATTAAGACTTATTCACGACCTTCAGTGTCTAAGGTTCGCCTGGCTGTTAAGATTTGGTGTCTAAGTGACGAGTTTGGCCTCTTGGCAATGCCTGCTCTAATCTGGCCGAATCGGTCTGAATAATTCTTAATTTACGAAATTTTTAGTGTGTCATAGGTTAGATTTTTCTTTTGATTTTTCACCATTTATTTTGTGTGTTGCATTTTCGCACTTTCTTGCTACGTGGTTTTATCATTGATCAATCTTTACCATGTCCGTAGCATTTAGGGAGAATTATTACCAAGGTTGGGATTTTGACAAGGAGTTAGCAGATAATACGATGTGGTGTGAGTCAACTAGGGAACCTAGTGTATATAACGCGTCGTCTACTTTTAGTGATTTGCATTATAGTGAAAACGATATTGTAATCGATTCCGAACTAGATGCTCTTACTAGACGACTCGAAGCCTTAGAAACCCTTAGTGGCCCTTCACACACATCTTGGCACCCAAATTTCAACTCTCCGAGTCTCGATTTTCAACATGCTAACGCCATGTTTCAACCAACCTCTCAAAATGACCATTTTACATCGTCTTCTAATTCCGGTTGGAGAGATTATCCCGATCTCTCATGGAACCAAGGTCATAACTATCAAACTCCGCCTCCACATTTTCAAGAACCGAACTCTTATCCAATTCCGAGTCAAGTTCCTTATTCAAGTTCAATTCAAACCACCGCACAGCCACCCGGATTTCATGATTCGAGTGGGAAACTTGACACCTTAGAAAAGAGTATCGAGGCTTTATTGATTTCTCAAGCAGACTTCATGCAAACCATAACTTCTGATAGGCAAATTTGGAACTCTAATGCTCAAACCTTATCTAAGTTAGAATTTCAAGTGAATCAATTAGCCACCATGTGCGAGCGTGAGATGATAACCACTCTGAATCCACCCGAGGTCAACCCTGAATTTCTTATCACTCAAAGACCTATCGATACTTTCGATGATATCATTTCTCCTAGGTCTAATGTTCAAGTTGACACTCCTTTCGGTGGTGATTCACACGAAGAAGATTCCAATGTTGACATGTTTCATTCTCTAGGTCAAACAAAGAATCCCGATGATTCTGAGTTTGTGGCTTCACCTAGACAACCATCATCTTCTTCTAGTGAACTTTTCCTTTCATCTTCCAAACTTCTTCCCGAAAAACCCAAAGAACTTCATACTCAACCAATAGGAACTGATCTAGTTAAGGAGGTTGTTTCAAGGTCAAATTTGGATGATCATGAGATTGAGTCTCTTCTTAAACAAGATTTTCAATTGCATTACGAGACCAATCGAGAGCTTCACGAATCTTTTAAGGATTTGACCTCGGAAGAGATGTTTGGAGAGATGATGAATATTTGTTCCAAATGGGAAACCCAACATCAGGATAGTTCTTGTGATCCTAATTCTGTTGGTAAAACATTTTTCGAAGAACCACCCCCACCCGTTTCTATTTCCTCATTTTCCACTCGTGTTCCATCTTTCATAGAAACTCAGTATATTCATGACCAACATCTCATCGTAATTAATTTGCTTAAACAACAAAAAGAAGCATCTTCGTGGTCTATGGATGAAGTTAGGAATATGAGTTTTATTCTTACGCCTAATCAGATCGTTCGAGTGGTCTATGCTATTTTTGTGGGTAAGTTTCTGAAATATGTTGGTTGTGTGACAAAAATTGTTTTTCCGAGAGCAGGTATTGGTTAGTAAATATTTGTTTTGTACCTCCCATAGTAGAATGTAGGTATGGGGGAGTTACATTGTGTGCGTGTGTTAGTTGTTTTCTTTCGTAGTTTTTCAACAGTTTGTCATTCTCCGTCATCCCTTATCAGGTATTTCCTCCTCTCTATTTTATTCTCGTTCATTTTACATACATTGAGGACAATGCATGATTTAGGTATGGGGGAGGGTTTTAGTGTAAATACATAAAAATTGAAAAATCCAAAAAAAAATTAAAAATTTAAAAATCCAAAAATAGAGTTATTTTAGCTTAGTTGTCCTTCCCACTCTTTAAATTCTAGAACTAGTTGGTGTTGACTATTTTTCGAAAATTATATGTATAATGCCTTTAGATAATTTGAACGTAGTCAGGTAAGGTTTTCCTCGTGAAACTTGTGTCGAACAAATTTTTGCTTAAAAGTCCAAGACGACACATTTGCACAAGACTTTTGAAGGAAAAATTGTATAGGAATGTTATTCGATACCTGAGAGAGAACCCACATGTTAGAACAATGTCGAATCAAACCTTTGCAAACTTTGGTTCGTATAGTGTCATAAAAAAAATATGAAAGAAAAAAAGTGAAAGAAAAAAAAAAAGAAAGAAAAGAAAAAGAGTCAATAAATGTTTGTAATTGTTGAGTGCTAGTGTAATTTTGTAATAATAAATTCTTAGTAGGGAAATCGGCTAGGTTGGGCTCATTGATAACCCGAGTAAGTAAGTCCGAGGGGACTTTGTGCCTAGCAACCTAAGGTCCCTTGTGATCTGGGATTGTTGACCTAAAACTCGCTAAATGGGTATTGATGCAAAAGTCTTTTGGGACCTCAACCATTGCACGGTCGGTCTAACTACTAAGAACGTGAAGTTTGGCTAGATACTTGTTTTAATAGAGATTGGGTCAGTTCAATATTGGTTGAAAAAGAGAAAATATTTGTATGCAGTTTATCCATCAAAGGCCTTAAATTCAATACACACCTTGGGATTTTGTGCAAATTTTTAGTCTAATCATGTGGATTGTGGGAACCTATAACTTGGCTATTATTAGAATGATCTTTAAGGCATATATTTTCCTACAAAATTGTTTTGTTGACACCAATGAAAGCTAGGTTGAAAGAGGAAAGTTGGATACTTGCTGACTTATCTCAAAGATTTTATGGGTATATCTTCTGTAAACCCTTAGGAGACAACACTCCTCCTGTAGAGATCGTCTATAGGTTTAACGGGTTGGTAAACCTAAAATTACCCGTGATTCCTACGACAGTGAGTATAGGTTTTTCATTCTGCATTTTTCTTTGTGTTTTACTCGAGGATGAGCAAAAGATAGGTATGGGGGCATTTGATAAGTGCATAATTTTGCATATTTTTATTACCTATTTATTGTTTGAATTCGTATTTTAATAAATTATTTTGTTATATTTCAGGAAATTCAAGAAAAAATGAAGAAATTGCAAAATAAAGAAATAAAGGTCAAGAAAGAGAAAAAAGAAGAAGAAGAAGGACCAAAACAAAAGAAAAGGAAAGAGAAGGGAGTTTAGTGCAAAAGCTGAATTTTTATTTAAAAACTAAAAAGAAAAAAAATAAATAAAAATGGAGGGCTAGGATTTAATCCCACCAAACAAAAATGAATGGTGGGGATTAATCCACACCAACCACAAATCTCCTTTATTTCCTATAAATAGCCTTAATTTCTCTTGTAAAAGACCACTTAGAATTAGGAGTAGTAGTAGAACACTCCCAAAATTATAGTTGTAATAATTTTTATTTGCAGCTTTTGTAAACAATTTTAATTTCTTTTTATAAGTATTTTTTCTGCTATAAATTAATTAATTTGAAGAATCTGTTTTATTATTCAGTTATTTTCCAAACACTTCTCCTGTTTTTATACCTCAATTTTTTCTAGCCTGTTTGTTAATACGACGCACGAGCACAACACCCAGCTAGGCTTTCTTGTATCTATTTCTTAAATCACTTCTTTCCTTTCTTCATCACACTTTCTGCGATTCATTTTCACCTTTTCCCCTGTTTCTTGTTCTTCGACAAATTCAACATCCAAACCCATCTCCCCTCTCTCGTTCATATCCCTCCTACCTCTCCTTCTATACAAACAAAACTACATCTCTTTTTCTTTGTTTTTTTTCTCTTCTTCTTTTATCGCGCAAAACCCATTCTTCCTTCCTTTAATTTCGATCCAAACACCTTTACCCCGATTTCGTTTTATTCTCTTTGTTTCCTGAAGTGTTTTCGGTTAAGAATTACAAGTTAAATGATATCGAGTTTTTATTGTATTGTCGAGTTTGAGCTGCTATTGTTGCCAAGTTTTGAATCGAAGTTCTGAGCTTAGTTGCTGCGGTTGATTGTTTATAATTGTTTTCGGCTGGGTTGTTGATACGCATTTTGTTCTGTCTGTTTTGATGTTATTCGTGCAATTGATTCGAGTTCGCTGAATCCATTGGAGTTGTGCTGCGTTTATGTTATGACTGAGTTTCGTTTGTTGTTGTTTTAGTGGCTGTGGAGAAGCAGTTGTATGCAAGTCTTGTTTTAGTGCCGTTAATCGAGTCATAAGTTCTGCGTTTGAGTTATGTTTTGTCTTGCAGCTTGAATTTAGTCGAATTATTCTGAGTTTTTCTGCGTTTGTGCTTGAGTTTTCACCGACTGGAAGTCTTGTTTCGTTGTTTTCATTGCGCCTTGGCTGTACTGTTTTTGATTCGCATTAGTTTGCTTCGTTGAGTTAGCATTGTGGTTTGAGTTCGAATGTTTGTTTAGTTTTTATGTCTTAGTCCATTTGTTTTAGCTGATATGTGGTTGTTTTTAGTTGTTGAGTTTTTATTAGTCGAAATCCTGTTTTTGTTTTCGAGTGCTGCGTAATTTCGTTTTTGGCTTGGCTGTTGATTCGTAGTGTTCTACTGAACCACGAGTTGCTGAAATTCTGAGTTCAATTTGTGTCTGTGGTTTGCTGAGTTCATGTTTCGTTTATTCGTGAGTTTAATTTACTGAGTTGTGCATTTGCTGATCGTATAGGTTGTCAATTCTTGTTGCGTTTGTCATTCGAGTTCGTTTTGTCCGTCGTTGAGTCGAGGTCTGTGTCATGGCTGACTTTGTAATGTTGTCGAGTGTTGAGTCAAGTTTCTTTCCCTCGTCTTTTCATCATAAGCTCAACATAATTACATCTTCCTTGTTCTTTGTTTTCTGAATTGGTTTGTTTGTTTGACGAGTTTGTAAATGTTTGTTTTTGCTGGGTTTTTAAATGATTTCTGCATTTTGAGTTTGTAAACTGCATTATTAAAGAAAAAAAAATCAATTTTATTCTAATCTCATTTGTTAAAGTAGTTTAATTTTTTATTTATTCTTCTTTTTTTTAGGAAATAAAATAGAAAATAAAATCTAATTTTCCCGTTCTTTCAATTTTTAATTAGTTAAATTAAAATTTGATTAAATTAAATTTTCTTTTAAAAATAGGTTAAATTTTCTTTTAGAATTTAATTAGTATAAAGTCCAATTTTTCCAAAACTCCAAAAATTTGTTCTAATTCGATTAAATTAGAATTAAGGATTTGAGAATATATTATTCCCTGTGGATCGAATCTAAAATACTAAAACGATGATCGTGCGCTTGCGATTTTAAAATGTATTCCTTCCGCCACATCAAATATCAACACCTGTACACACCACCAAATCCAGGGTACCTATATACGTAATATAATCACTAGTACAGACTGGACTTTAAGCCACGGTCAAAAAGGTCTAAAGCGTAGGTTAACAGGCGTAGTACATGTAGGAGACGCTTTAGGTATAGGTCTATAGCGTCGGTTAACTGGGCGACGCATATAATATATTAATAGCGTCGGTTGCTTAAAGAACCGACGCTTAAGGTCCTACTATTGGCATCAGTTGCTTAAGAACCGACGCTTAAAGTGCTACTATAGGCGTCGGTTGCTTAAAGAACCGACGCTAAAGGTCCTGCTATTGGCGTCGGTTGCATAAAGAACCGACGCTTAAGGTCCTGCTATTGGCGTCAGTTGCTTAAAAAACCGACGCTTAAAATCAGATTATAAGTGTCAGGTTTTTCAAGAACCGATGCCTAAAGTCAATTTTTTTATAAACAAAAATAAAATTGCAATTTCAGTAACCTTTAATTCACACAAACAAATACCATATAGTATATAACAAATACAATTATCTCAAACTTCAAAAAGGAAGTGACCACAATCAATCTCATTAATAAAAAAATATTACATAATCATTCTCTACATCAATTTAGTCACACCAAGAATATTACATAAACTTGCAAAAAGTACAATTCAGTTGCAATTCGAAATCTGCATGGATTGAAGCACCTGCATCTCCTCCCATAATAATTCCATTCAGAAATGATACCTACAATATCAGCAGAATGTATTAGCCCTGTCTTATCTATCTCGTACTAGTAGCATTCCAACTCCTGTACATACAACTTGTGTTCAGCCATCTTTTGAGAGCCATCTAGTTCGTAACCAGTAGCTGACTCATCCCCTGCTTGGCTTTCGTAGAGGATTATAATACCATCTTTTGGTTTTATTGCTTGCCTGCTCACTCCTTTACATTATTTGCCCATTACTAATTTATCTTGTTTGTGATTTTATTTACGCTACCATAACTTATTCAAATTTGACTTTTGACGACATATCACTCTTATTTTCACACAATATTAGCTAAAATTTATTTTTCTGAGCCTACAACAACATAAACAAGAGCAATGCTGTTATGCGATGATTTGTAGCTACATGTCCAGTCCAATTATATAAATTGCTTTAGTTTACATCTATTCTGATTAAAATATATTAAAATTAGATTAATCTTATAGTTGAATATAGATTTGACTAAGTGCTAAAAACAAAGACCCAATGATAAAGCAATCATATATGATATCTTTAAAATTATACAGAGTTACACGTTTAAGGATTTGTATTACATGTCTAACTAAAAATCTGGACAAATTTATGGGATATAGTTACAAAAATATGATTTTATAAAGATTAAGGGTGAAAAATAATTGAGACCATAGAAAAACAAACCTCATGTAACCAGACCACGTTATGATGCCTGAGTAGCTTCAATGTGCCAATTTCCCCTCTATCTGCATATTCTAAACTAAGTAAATAAATCACTTTGTCCAATTTTTTCTAGAAAACAAAGGTAATAGCATCTCTACTCTAATTCTGGGGCATGTCTATGTACATCTACCTCTCATATTTGGATTCAGAGTAATTATGAGTGAAAGAATGCGTTATACCAAGATGGTAATAATATATCCTCGCTCACGTTATTGGAAGAGTAATTATTGGAAGACATATCCTGTCTCACATTAGGCTCATGGGATGAATCATTTCTTTCACATTAACTATCATTTAAGTACATATGTACAGTTGTACCTGGGGTCCATAGGATAGCTCAAGTGGGTATCCTGCTGCCACATACTCAGTTGATCGTACATACAGAGTACGTGATAGAAAATATGCATGGATGTTTGGCTGACAAGAATGATTAAACAAACTCGTTAAGAAAGAGAAACATGATGTGATGAAACAAATCTAGCTGAACCTAGTGCTTATTCATGCTTTTCTTTTTAATGATATGATCTTAGGCATTACATCTAAGTTGGGTCTCAGGCACTACAGCTAAATGTTCATTTTTTATGTGGAATTAGCAGTGAAAATATGATGTACATCATCACAGATTTAAAGTTGTGAGCTCTAATTGAAGTTTTAACTGCTAGGATGCAGATATCATGTACACAACCTTGGGACGGAACAACACTATTAGAGACACAAATGCAAGACTTAAGTGCTTGTAATATATATGATTGTTCCAGTATGTAGTAGCAACTACATATTTTTTAAGTGCTTTTAATAGATGCTTTGCTATGGCTCTTTGTATGGTGCAATTCTCCAGCCAAACAAAAGGCTTGTGCCAAAGTATCCTCCAGCTGTAATATAATTCCAAAAATTTCAGTTACTCCAATACATAGTGTCAGATACAGACTCGGCCACTAAAAGGAGAGGTAGGGTACAGGTTAATAATATAAGATCACCCACTACTGGGGTACACATTAAAATTATAAGAAATGCCCATTACTAATGGATATATATAATTATATATACTGTCAGACACAGACATGGGCAACATAGAGAGGTTGGTAGAGATGAATAATATAAGTTCACTAACCATTGAAAGTGATTATAATGTTTAATCTCATACACTAAAACCAATAAATAAATAGCAACAACACTTACCTCTACAATCTTCTTGTTGTATGCATGTAATTTAGATCTCATAAGATTAAGAGACCTTAAAGAATATGAAAGGGTATCGGCCGATACTTGGTTAAAACTATTGCATCCTTCAATCTGCAAAGTATTAAATATGAGGAACCATTCTATGAGAAGCTAAAAAATTTGCACTACAGCATTTGAAAGGATGATAAAAATATATCGACCCAGGCCCAGTAGTATTGTTATTTCACAAGCTAAGGATTTCTATCAAGTATTGCTGGTTCGGTAAGACTGGATACTAGTTGGTTTCGTGCAGATCCTTTGAGGCTCATGCAACAATACTAGGTTTGATGAAGAGACCAATAGGTGTAAAAGCTTTGTCAAGGGAGTTTACCATTAACAGCTTGAGTTTGGGCACGTGTAAGTAAATCGGTTTAAAGTTTGTGGGAACGAGACCAACAAGAGTCGATTATTATCTACATACACATAGTGATTCCTCATCTAATCCAACTCTCAGTTATAAGATACAGGACTAAAATATAAATGATGGACAGAGTCAGTCTAAATGATGGACAGAGTCAGTCTGTTCAAACACACATGGAGCCACTCTTTGGATCTCCATATATTTAAACAAACTCCAGGTTCTAAATGATGGACAGAGTCAGTCTGCTCAAACACACATAGAGCCACTCTTTGGATCTCCTCATATTCAAGCTTCCTATGGTCTTAAAAAATAAATTTTATAGATAACTACAGTCTACAATGGTTATTAGTTGAAAATTTAAACGTGATCAACCCTTCTTAGAAATAAACTGGAATGCATTTCTTACAGAATCATCCACTACTAAGAACGTTAATTACCTGCATATGAGGGTTGGAACTGCAAGTTGTGTGGATATCTAGGCACTGGCTGACCATCTATTTCTCATACAAGAGATGTCTATCAAGAACTACCCCAAAACAATTTGGTTTAGTGCACCGAAAAGTATTTAGAACGAGGTTTGGTAAATTTATTTTTGTGCACGAACTGCACTGGCAACTAAATAGGTATTGTTGTTTAAGAAGCTGTTGGCGGTCCTTGCGATCCCACTGCCCAACCTGCAAACACAATTTTATCTTGGCTCACATTAGGCTCATGTGATAGAAGTAATTATAGCAAGCACCGAGCTTAGCATAGAAGTGAACTTAGCATAAGAAGCGAGCTTGACGTCGATATCGCCTTTGATTTTGTGAGCTTCTTTACAGAGCTCCTCCCAACCCGATTTGGCAACAAAATAAGAAGAAATGATTAAAGCTCCTTTAAAAAATTAGGGTTCAAAACAATTAAAGCTTACCCAATTACAGAATCGAAACAATTATAGGGTAAATCGAAACAATTAAAGCTTACTCAATTACTAAATTTAAATAATTAAAGTTCGAGCTTTTCATAGCTTTGAGATACGACCTACCGTGCTTTGAGAGTGATTAGCTAGCTTTCGAGATACATCCTTGCTACAACTGATTGTTTGCTTCGATTGAAAAGGGGCTAAGGTTCTTAGTCGAGAGGGAGGAGGTCAAGTATGTGTTTGTGTTTGTGTAGCTATCGAAGCCCTAATCAAAATTACCTCTAATCGAAGACCAATTCGAAGCCCTAATTGGATCTTTGGTCAAATCAATTTAGGATTTTGGGGTTTAACTCTAATCTTTGCTGTAATCAGTTTTAGGGGGAGAGAGGAGTGTGACATAGATGAGTGTGAGAGAGAAATGGATGAACGAAAGAGAGGTGAGCGAGAGAGAAGGGAAAAAGGTATCCTAGTGTGTTTTTGTGTAATAATATCTTGTTTTTGTATAATAATAATACTAGCTTATAACCCGTGTAGGTTATAAAATTTATTTAACATTATAATTATGTTTTTATATAATCCTTATTTTTAATAATTTTTTAATTTTAATTTAATATAAATTTATATAATGAAATGCATGGTTTAAATTTTATTTTGTAAAATTCTAAATTAAAAAATGTCGTTGACGGGTTCGAACTTTGAATTTTTAGTAAATTAATTTAATCATATAATATATCTTATTATTAGATCTAACGATTGTTATTTATTAATAAAAATAATGATTTGTATATATGGTTAGATATTTTTGGGTGTATATTAGTGATCGCAAGATTAATTTAAAATTAAAAAGTACTCCATGTTTTAATTACAAAAATTACTACTAAAAATAATTACGGAAAGATATGGTGTGATATTTTGGATATATATTAATTATTGTAATATTAGTTTTAAATTAAATGGTAAAGTGTTTTAATTAGAAGTAAAATCTTTAGAAAAAATGAATAATTGAGTTGTTGGAGCAAAAAAAAGAGTCCAAGTAGAAGTGGATGAAGGAATTTTAATCAGAATATAATTACTTTAACATTAGTAATTAGCTTTTTGAGTTGTTTTTGTAATTTAATTATTTATTTTAATAATTAGGATAACCAAACCGAAAACCAAAACTTAGGATAACCAAACCGAAAACCAAAACTTTCAATGTTTCGGCTTTAATACCCGTGCGAAGCACGGGTTTCTTTTGATAGGATATAAAATTTATTTAACATTGTAATTATGTTTTTATATAATCCTTATTTTTAATAATTTTTTAATTTTAATTTAATATAAATTTATATAATGAAATGCATGGTTTAAATTTTATTTTGTAAATTCTAAATTAAAAATGTCGTTGACGGGTTCGAACTTTGAATTTTTAGTAAATTAATCATATAATATATCTTATTATTAGATCTAACGATTCTTATTTATTACTAAAAATAATGATTTGAATATATGGTGAGATATTTTTGGGTGTATATTAGTTATCGCAAGATTAATTTTAAATTAAAAAGTAAGTTGTTTTAATTACAAAAATTACTACTAAAATAATTACGGAAAGATATGGTGTGATATTTTGGATATATATTAATTATTGTAATATTAGTTTTAAATTAAATGGTAAAGTGTTTCAATTAGAAGTAAAATCTTTAGAAAAAATGGTTAATTGAGTTGTTGGAGCTGAAAAAAGAGTCCAAGTAGAAGCTCAATATGGATAAAGTAATTTTAATCTGAATATAATTACGTTAACCTTAGTAATTAGCTTTTTAAATTATTTTTATAATTTAATTACCTGTGAAAACCAAAATAAATGGGATAACCAAACCGAAAACCAAAACTTTCAATGTTTCGGCTTTAATATAATAGTATAGATTTTTGGTTCCAGAATATCAGAAGCCAACCAAGGAAAAATCGAAAGGCCCTTAAAAAGTTTGATCGAATTAACCAAAACCAATAATTATATTGTAACATTTTTATTTTAAAATGTTACAATTGTTCAATTGTTCATATATTGATATGGGCTGAAAATAAGCCCTAAAGACACATTTAATGTGGCATTAATTAGGCCGAGAATAGTCCAAACGTGGGGCCCACCAGCTGGGCCAAAAACCCTAAATATAATATTAATTTCGTAATTAATATTAAGGGTAATAAAACAGCTCAGCAAATAAGAGTTGGATAAGGATAATATCCCTTTCAAACTTATCCAAAAAGGCATCCAATTCAATATGGAAACTGATTCCTACAAGGAATAGATCTAGAACATTCCTCAAAGACTTGCCCACCAAGTCTCCAAATCCTACCATAATTCTAAGGCTTCTCAGCCTATATAAAGGGTCAGACCCCTCACCCCTAGAACTACGTTTTATTGGCTTGATTCTCTAATTTACAGAGATACGTAGGCATTCTGTGAGGACCGTTTAAGTCTCGAACGCAGAAGCAGCCACTAAAGCACGAAGCTCACGAACCCTAGCATTAAATATACAAACCCTAGCCGCAATATTTTCAACCTAGTTTTTATTCCACAACATTTGGCGCCGTCTGTGGGAAGAAGACATCAACCATGGTTACCACTCGAAGAACAACACCGGTCTCAACCGAGGCTACCTCCGGAACCATCGTTCCACCAACCACTGCTCCTCCTGTTGGTACAGGGCCAGGGTCTGTACCCCCATTGACGAAAACAAACCCTCGTAATCAGGCCTCTCAACCACAAGGGACGGATCCCCCCGCTGAAAGGTCTCAACCTGTGATCGTCCCTCTAGGACAGGAGACTAACCCGCTCCAGATGGTGGTCTCTCCTCTCCCTCTGAGTAGCCGCCCGCCGCTTCACAGTCTCTCCACTTCTTCGCTCCCTGTCAACACTAACCCAATGTACGGGCTACCTAATTACCCCCAAGATCCAAGGGATCCAGGACCAAGCGGTCATGCTCGGTTGATCCATGGGCAACAACAATCCCCTTATCTTAGAGGCCCGGCTCCTCCTGAACCAGGATACTATGATTACTCTGGTCCTTATACCGGAGACTCGTCATCTGAAGACGATGATCGAGACGAAGCCCCAAGGAGGCGACGCGCTAGTAAGGAGCCTCTAGGGAGGAATTCATCGAACCGAGATGGTCCTTTAACAATCGCAGAGAAAATTAAGGCTTATGAAGCTGAGATTCAGAAGCTGAAGGACGACCAAGCAAGGGAACTAGAGAGACAGAACCCTAATCAGACTCGACCTCCTCCGACTTCAGGAGGGATTCCCTTCATAGATCTGGAGAGGTCTTCAAGGAGACACCGAAGGGCTGAAGCCCCAACCAGAGGAACTATCAGGGTGGAACTCCCCAAGAATAATCCTAGAGATTTGATGCTACAAGGAGATCTGGATGATCCGACCCCTCCATTCACTGAGGAGGTGATGAATGCACATATCTCCCGAAAGTTTAAGATGCCCACGATCAAAGCTTACGATGGAACGGGGGATCCCGCAACTCATGTGAGAACGTTTACAAGCGCCTTGTTACTGCAGCCTGCTAACGATGCCCTTAAGTGTAGGGCGTTCCCCCAAACCCTGTCGGGCATGGCGCAACGTTGGTATAGTCGTTTACCTCCAAACTCGATTAGCTCTTTCAAGGAGTTGAGTACCGCTTTTGTCAGTCAATTCATTAGCGGAAGAATTCATGAGAAAAGCTCCGCATCCCTTATGTATGTAACACAGGGAAAGAATGAGAACTTAAGAGATTACATCAAACGATTCACTAAGGAAACTCTGAATATAACCGATTTGGAAAATAAGGTGGCCATGGTAGCCTTGCAGCATGGAACCACGGATCTCTTTTTTAAGAGGTCGTTGGCAAAACACCCCCCTGAAAGCATGGATGAACTTCAACGAAGGGCGGACAAGTATATAAAAGCTGAGGACAGCATCAAGAAAGAAGCCCCGTTGGGCAATGGAGGGAACAAGCGGAAGCAAGAACAAGAGTACGATGCTAGGGACAAGTATCCCCGAGCTAGCAGAGACTCTGAATCTGCTCCAAAAAAGAACTCGGGCCCAAGGTTTTCAGAGTATGCCAGACTTAATGCTCCAAGAAGCCAGATCCTGTTGGATATTGAAAAGGAAAAGGATTTCCGATGGCCGAAGCCACTTAGAGGAGACCCAGCTAAGCGAAATAAGGAGCAATACTGCAGGTTCCACAAAGATGTGGGACATGACACCGACGATTGTAGGCAACTCAAGGATGAGATTGAGTTCTTGATACGAAGAGGAAAACTAAGTCAGTTCACCAAGGGTGATGACCGTGGGAACCAGAGAAGGGACAATGACAGAAGGGACAATGAAAGGAGAGATAATAATAGGAGGGATGACAACCATGATCGCAATCCCCAGCCCCGAAGGGCAGTTATCAATATGATTTGGGGAGGCCCGACAGCAGCTGGCACGACTAAGAATTCTCGAAAGGCTTATGCTAGAGAAGTAATGCACATTGTGGGAGAAGCCCCGAAGCGTGCTAAAACCGAGATGGTAATTGGTTTCGATGATTCAGACTTGGAAGGGGTGAAATTCCCCCATGACGACCCGCTGGTCATAACTCCCGTGATTGGAAACTCCGAAGTAAAACGAGTCTTGATAGACAATGGGGCTTCTGTGGATATTTTATTTCATGATGCATTTGTAAAGATAGGTTACAACGACTCTCAATTGACCCCTACAAACATGCCTATATACGGGTTTAACGGAGTAGAGTCCAACGTTGAAGGGACTATTCAGCTACCCGTGACTATTGGGCAGGAGCCTAAAGAGGCGACTCAGATGTTGAATTTCTTGGTGATCAAGGCAGCATCAACATACAACGCAATCCTTAGAAGGACTGGACTTCATGCGTTTAAGGCTGTGGCCTCTTCCTATCATATGAAAATCAAGTTTCCGACACGGAATGGTGTCGGAGAACAAAAGGGTGATCAGAAGATGGCAAGAAGTTGCTATGTGGCCGCACTGAGGGCCGATGGAGTCGGGGGGCAGGTCCTTCCGATTGAAGACATGGATGTCCGCGATGATGAAGAGCATAGAGGGAAGCCAGCAGAGGATTTGATTCCCGTACCTCTAGAACCTAATGACCCTGAAAAAGTTACTTATGTTGGAGCATCTCTGAAAGAACCCCTGAAGGGCAAGTTAATAGAATTCTTACAGAAGAATAGCGACGTGTTCGCTTGGACAGCAGCTGATATGCCAGGGATTGACCCCCAACTCATAACTCATAGGTTAAATGTTGATCCCAAAAGGAAGACAATAAAGCAGAAGAAGAGAAACTTTGCTCCGGAGAGGCAAGAGGCCATTAGGCAAGAAGTGAATAAGCTCTTGGAAGCTGGTTTTATTGAAGAGATCCAGTTTCCTGAATGGTTAGCGAACCCAGTCATGGTCAAGAAAGCAAATGGGAAGTGGAGAATGTGTATAGACTTCACTGACCTGAATGATGCATGCCCAAAAGATTGTTTTCCCCTGCCGAGGATTGATATGTTGATAGATGCTACAGCTGGACATGAGATGTTAAGCTTCATGGATGGATTCAGCGGCTATAATCAGATTAAGATGCACAAGGATGACATACCTAAGGTATCTTTCATAACTGACTTCGGTGTTTTCTGTTATCTTGTCATGGCTTTTGGTCTAAAGAATGCAGGAGCTACTTACCAACGATTGGTGAATAAGATATTCGCCCATCTGATTGGAAGAACCATGGAGGTATATGTTGATGACATGTTAGTCAAGAGCCTACTTAAGGCTGATCATATCAAGCACCTCGGAGAGGCATTTGAAGTGCTGAGGCACCACAAGATGATGTTGAATCCCGCCAAGTGTGCTTTTGGCGTTGGATCGGGGAAGTTTTTAGGGCTGATGGTTTCAAAAAGAGGCATTGAGGCCAATCCTGACAAGATCAAGGCGATTTTAGACATGGAGCCACCACGCTCTATAAGAGATGTGCAGAGGTTGACAGGTCGAGTTGCAGCCTTAGGAAGATTCATCTCCAAGTCTGGAGACAAATGCTTGCCTTTCTTCCAAGCGTTAAAAAAGGTGAAAAATTTTGAGTGGACACCTGAAAGCCAAGAGGCCTTTGAGCAACTGAAGAAGTACATGGTTGAAGCCCCGTTGTTGACTAAACCAAGTCCTGGGGAGATTCTTAGTTTATACCTGGCGGTATCCGAACAAGCCCTGAGTGCTGTCCTTATTCGGGAAGAGGAGAAGGTCCAGAAACCTATCTACTATGTGAGCAAAGTGTTGCATGGGGCTGAGTTGAATTACTCACCCATAGAAAAGTTTGCTTTGGCATTAGTAACTGCCTCAAGAAAGCTGCGGCCTTATTTTCAGGCACATAAAATTCAAGTTCTGACAAACCAGCAATTGAGGAACATATTGCATAGCCCTAAGGCCAGTGGAAGGCTAATCAAATGGGCGATTGAGTTAGGAGAGTTTGACATCACATACAAGCCTCGGACAGCTATCAAAGCTCAGGCATTAGCTGACTTCGTGGTTGAATGTACTATTAACAACCAAGAAGTCGGGGGGCAAGAGATAATGGCTACCCCTGGGCAAGAGGAAAAAGAAGAGAAACTTACACCCGATCTGAAGGAATATTGGGTGCTCTATTTTGATGGAGCATCAAAAACAAAATCTAGTGGTGCAGGTTTGGTTTTGCAAAGCCCCGATGGGTTCACAGTTGAGTACGCTTTAAAGTTGGATTTCCCTACTACCAACAACGAGGCGGAGTATGAGGCATTGATAGCTGGTTTGGGCTTGGCCAGAATCATGAGGGTCAAGAATCTCAAAGTTTGTGGAGATTCAAGGCTTGTGGTAGCACAAGTAAATGGTGAGTTCGAGGGTAAAGATGAGACTATGGCAAAATACTTGAGAGTAGTAAAGGCTGTTATGTCCCAGTTTGAGGAGTGCTATGTTGAGCACATTCCAAGAGAGGAAAACATTAAGGCCGATGCCCTATCTAAGTTTGCTTCTTCTGAAATAGAAAATTATGCCGGGAGTGTCTACTTTCAGGTCTTGAAGGCCCCGACCGTTAATGCAAAGTTAGTGGCACCAATTGATATAGGAGGCTCTTGGATAGATCCTATTAAGGCACATCTGGAGACCGGTTGGCTCCCAGACAATGCCATGGAGGCACGAAAACTCTCAGTAAGAGCGTTGAGATATACTTTGATTGAGGGTATTCTGTACAAAAGGTCGTTTGTAATCCCGTACTTGAAGTGTCTAAGGCCTATAGAGGCCAGGGAAGTTCATGAAGGAATCTGTGGGCAACACTTGGGGGGCAGAGCCCTAGCTCACAAGATAATTCGTTTAGGGTTTTATTGGCCGGAGATGTTGGCTGATGCACAAAACTATGTCAAGAGATGTGAGAGATGCCAGAAGCATGCCCCAATTGTGAGGCAACCGCCTGAGGTGTTGACCTCGATTAACTCTCCCATTCCATTTGCAATGTGGGGGATGGATATACTTGGACCCTTTCCCATGGCTTTAGCACAGAGGAAATTCCTAATAGTAGCAATTGATTATTTCACTAAGTGGATTGAGGCTAAACCCCTGGCCAAGATAACCACCAAGCAAGTTTCCCAGTTCTTTTGGGAGAACATCATCTGCAGATACGGAATCCCACGAATCCTTGTGACAGACAATGGGACACAATTCAACAATGAGGAGTTTAAGAAGTATTGTGAAGAAAATGCGATTGAGCTCCGTTTTACCTCGGTGGCACACCCTCAGGCCAATGGGCAAGCTGAGGTAGCTAATCGAATTATCCTTGATGGACTGAAAAAGAGGGTCGAACGCTCTAGGAATACTTGGGTAGATGAGTTGTTGCCCATACTTTGGGCATATCGTACCACTTGTAAGGTAACGACTGGAGCAACCCCATTTTTGCTGGCTTATGGAGCCGAGGCAGTTGTGCCTTTAGAGATCATGCAAGCATCACCTCGAGTTGAGGCATATGAGCCAGAAACTAATGACGAAGGAATGAGACTCGCCCTTGACTTAATTGATGAGGTTAGAGATGGAGCTAATGCGAAGAATGCTGAATATCAGAAGAGAGCATCTTTTCACTACAACCAGAGAGTTAAAGAAAGATTCTTTCGACAAGGTGACATGGTTTTAAGGAAGATTGAAGCCTCAGGAGTTGGCCAGAAAGGAAAGTTAGCACCAAACTGGGAAGGACCATATCTAGTCAGAAAGGTGTTAGGGCAAGGATCCTACAAGTTAGAAACCTTGGATGGGGTTGAGGTGCCCCGAACTTGGCATGCTGTGAACCTCAAAGTTTATTATATCTAAGTTCTTTTGACAAAGGCTTGGACTTTTATCTATTTATTAGGAATAAGGTTCGAATGAAACCATTTTAGAGCATGTTGCTCCCAGTAGAAGACAGAGTATTTATGTAAGGGTTGAACCCATTCTATTGATATCCATTGACAGCATAATGGAATTTATATTGTTTTCTTTATGAGTTACTTCTCTTTGTTAAAATAAACACGAAAGGCAAACGTTGAACTAACTTGTGAGTTTAGTACCAGCCAGGAGGCCAAGTACTTGAGAAATTCTAAAGTTTAACGAACAATAAGCAAAAAATAAGAACATGGAAACAAAAGGAACTACTGCATAAATAAGTCATAAGCCCCGAAGGGCAAAAGTTCAGAATAAATAAAGATAAACAGAAATAAGCCACGCAGGGCCATCTACTCATCTAAGTCCTCAATAACTACATCTCCCTGAGTGGAAGAAGGATCTGCTGTCTCTACCCCAGGAGAAGAAGGTGGATCCTGAGTGGGCTGAGAGTCCCCTTCCACTGCTGTCTCTGTAGCGATCTCCAAGGTATCTGTCAATCCAGGGATAGCAGGTACCGGGAACTTCTCCAAGGATACCCCCTCGATCTTCCCACTCAGCTCCTCGATGATCCCCTCCCAACACTCCTTGAAGGTGCCAGGAAAGTTTGCATCATACTCGGCATTCAGGACATCTTGAAAGTCCTTAGAAGCCTTGTAATCAGCAATGATGTGTTCCCTGTTCTGCTGCACCTCCAGCTGAAGCTTCCTGTTCTTCTCCTTCTCAGCAGCCAGCTCCTTCTCCACCTCCCTGAAACGAGCAAAGTTTGCCTCGGAGGCATCAAAGTATCTGTCTCTATCCCTCTCAGCAATGGTCTTTTCAGCACGCACCTCCTTCAGGTTATGAACAGCGGCCTGAAGGTAGGCGTTCATCTGCAAAGGAAACAAGTAAATAAGGGAAAAGTAAATGCAATTAAAGTAAAGAAGTTGAATAAGAAATTACCGAAGCAACAGCTTGAGCCCCGAGAAGCTCAATCTGCAAGTCATCAGAGGACTCCACAATGTGGACCCTGTCCCGTGGAGTAACCACGCTCCTGGACCACTCAGCTGCAGCCCTGGAGTCACCTACAGCTGTGTCCCTATTGCATAAACCCCATCCCACTGTAAAGGGAGTGAGGTCTTCCTCAATAGGAACTGGCTTTTCTTGAAGAAAAGCAGGAACACGCTCCACCGCGGCAGAGGCCTCATCTGTCCTGGCCCTTTTGGCCCTAGGGTTCTCTGTTACCACCCTAGCAGTGGCAGCAGTCTCCCTCTGTTTAAAAATTGCTCCCAGGGCAGTTTTGGCTGCAAAATGATTACAAGAAAGTTAGATAATTATATCTAGCATGAAATGTTAACAAAGCAAGAGGTGAGAATTACCCTCAGGGCCCAAATCGCTTAGCCCATGGGCCTGCAACGAATCTTCAGAAATCAAATTTGCACATTGATGCAAATTATCCGATGTTAACAAATTTATGGCGGCCTCTTCTTCCACGCCCAATTTTAAACTCCTAACAGGCCCATCAACGGCTCTGCAGAAGTTGGGCCGAAAATAGTTGTCCCAGTCATCCCCATCCAAAAAGATATAAAACCATTCCCTTTTCCAATTAGGAAGGGAATCAGGAGCAGAATCCGAAACAAAACAAGAACGGGCCAAGGAACGGTGTTGGATTTTGACCCAGCCCGAATTATCAGAAGAATTGACAAATTTGAATAGATATCGAAAAACAGAGATACTGGGCTCAAGCCCATGTTTCTTACATTGGACCAAGAAACAATAGATAAAACGCCATGCATTTGGCATAAGTTGGGTTGGACAAACCCGGGCTTCGGCCAAAAGACGGTAAACGAAAGGAGGAGGAGGTAGGCGAAAACCAGCATAAAAAGTTTCTTTATAAATCCTAATGGCCCCAAGCTTTGGGTGACAAGCCCTTTCGTTTGAGGCCGGAGCAACGGCCCTATAAGGCCCATTAATATGAAAAAGTTGGGCTAGAATGTCTACCCTATGTTGTTTATATTTCGATTTATATTCATAAGCATCTAAATGAAGCATGTTTGGAAAAGCTTGACCAAACTCATTTAAAAGATCTCTAAGGGAAAAAACACTGGCATGGACAAGAGATGTTTTAGGGTTCTTACCCATTGAAAGCCGTGGAGCGGTGGTGGAAGTGTTAGCGAGTTGTGACTGGCCTGAAGAGCTAGAATCCTCCATTGATATGCTTCCCTTGAAAGCTTGAAACCCAGAAAAGTCGAAAAAGGAGGTTGAAGAAGATGAAGATTCAACGATCTTCAAACAGAAACTGGAAAATAGGGCGGAGTAAAGACGCCGGAAATCGCCTCACGACAGAACCCTAGCAGAGCTTTTTTGAAAAATGTTTGTGATAAGGGAATGATAATTTTTGCTGAATGTGAAATGAGAAATGAGGGATGCACACTACTCTTTTATAGAGTTCATGGTTGGTCATTCAACCGGTTATATCCAGTAAATGGGCTGCCAGCAGGTGACTGGGCCTTTGAATAGGCGGGAAGCCCATGAAATTCAAATTTTGAAATAATTCTAGAATGTTCTACGACATTTTTTAGAATTTAAAGGCAGGAAGCCCAATTAAAAGGCTAAACCCACGCCCAGGAGACCAAACCTCCTAGGCGTGCCTAAGGAAGGTGTCTCCTTGGCGGGGGTACCCACGCCTAGCTCGATTTTCTCTAAAGAAGGCTATACCCACGCCCAGGAGACCAAACCTCCTAGGCGTGCCTAAGGAAGGTGTCTCCTTGGCGGGGGTACCCACGCCTAGCTCGATTTTCTCTAAAGAAGGCTATACCCACGCCCAGGAGACCAAACCTCCTAGGCGTGCCTAAGGAAGGTGTCTCCTTGGCGGGGGTACCCACGCCTAGCTCGATTTTCTCTAAAGAAGGGTATACCCACGCCCAGGAGACCAAACCCCCTAGGCGTGCCTAAGGAGGGTGTCTCCTTGGCGGGGGTACCCACGCCCAGGAAGCATTTCCAGGGACAAGGGTATACCCACGCCCAGGAGACCAAACCCCCTAGGCGTGCCTAAGGAGGGTGTCTCCTTGGCGGGGGTACCCACGCCCAGGAAGCATTTCCAGGGACAAGGGTATACCCACGCCCAGGAGACCAAACCCCCTAGGCGTGCCTAAGGAGGGTGTCTCCTTGGCGGGGGTACCCACGCCCAGGAAGCATTTCCAGGGACAAAGGTCACCCACGCCCAGGAGACCAAACCCCCTAGGCGTGCCTAAGGAGGGTGTCTCCTTGGCGGGGGTACCCACGCCTAGGAGGCATTTCTTGCCAAGATGACTTTTTTAAAAGTTAATCCTTTAAAAAAAATTTTAAAATAATGTTGGGAAATTAAAAAATAATTCCCAAAAAATACCTGTTGGTACATAAAAATTCCTAAATTACTAGGAAAAATTACAAAAAATACCTGTTGGTACATAAAAATTCCTAAATTACTAGGAAAAATTACAAAAAATACCTGTTGGTACATAAAAATTCCTAAATTACTAGGAAAAATTACAAAAAATACCTGTTGGTACATAAAAATTCCTAAAATATTAGGAAAAGTACAGAAAAATACGAGGAAAATTATAGAAATATTTTCTTGACAAGTTGAGCAATAATTTATGCTAATAATGCATAAAAACTCTATGAAAGTGCCGAAATTGTTAAAAGCAAGCACAAATTAAAGCCTCGAATAAGGCAAATCGTCGTAAATGTGTAGGTCGCTCCACACTTTACAATCAAGACGATACTCGTGAAACACTAGTGTAAACCAAAACTCCCATATAAGGGTAGGAAAATTAAGAAGTCCCAGGTAAGGGATAAAAACGACCCCGAGTCTCGATTAAGGCAAATACAACTTCTACGAAAACCTGATCAGTTTTCCTAAGAAGTTGGGGGGCAAATGATATGGGCTGAAAATAAGCCCTAAAGACACATTTAATGTGGCATTAATTAGGCCGAGAATAGTCCAAACGTGGGGCCCACCAGCTGGGCCCAAAACCCTAAATATAATATTAATTTCGTAATTAATATTAAGGGTAATAAAACAGCTCAGCAAATAAGAGTTGGATAAGGATAATATCCCTTTCAAACTTATCCAATAAGGCATCCAATTCAATATGGAAACTGATTCCTACAAGGAATAGATCTAGAACATTCCTCAAAGACTTGCCCACCAAGTCTCCAAATCCTACCATAATTCTAAGGCTTCTCAGCCTATATAAAGGGTCAGACCCCTCACCCCTAGAACTACGTTTTATTGGCTTGATTCTCTAATTTACAGAGATACGTAGGCATTCTGTGAGGACCGTTTAAGTCTCGAACGCAGAAGCAGCCATTAAAGCACGAAGCTCACGAACCCTAGCATTAAATATACAAACCCTAGCCGCAATATTTTCAACCTAGTTTTTATTCCACAACATATATTGTATGGATTCAAATAATGGGTAAAATATATATATATATATATATATATATATATATATATATATATATATATATATATATATATATATATATATATATATATATTCATGTATTGTCCCTAATTATTATATTAAATAAAGAGATTAATTTTAAAGCCAAACATTGAAATTAGGGATATAGGGTATATATGGATAAATTGGTACAAAAATGTACTCAAATAAGAGTGGGACAACTATTTTGAAATATAATTTCGTTAAATTTAATTTATTAATATAAATAAAAAATTTATATTACTTAAAAAAATTTAAATTCTTAAAGAATAATAAGAACAATTTAAAGCTTAAGACTGATAATTAAAATAATCTAAATATTTTAAAAAGAATGATATAATATAAGAATAACGTTTTATTTGTATAAAAAAGTTATTTCCATATAATTTAGCTTTTTTTAAAATTAAAATGCTTTTAGCGTCGGCCAAATGTAAGGCGACACTTAAAGTACAAACACTAAAGCGTCGGTTCTACAAGACCGACACTGAAGGTTAAGTTTTAGGCGTCGGTTGTTAATGACCGACGCTAAAGGTCCGGTTCTAAGTGTCGATTGAGTATAAACCGACGCTATAGATTCAGTTTTATGTGTCGGTTGTTTCATGACCGACGCATATAATGGTTTTAGGCGTCGGTTAAATTAGTAAACCGACGCAAAATGTCCAAAACCAATGACTTTAAGCGTCGGTTAAGCTAGCAACCGACGCCTAAAGTATGTATATGCCACGGCTCTTCATATAACCGACGCCAAAAGTGCGACGCTAAAAGTCCAGTCTGTACTAGTGAATGTATGTACATATAATTATATGATCTCATAATCTATATGCAGAAAAAGACACCAGGTGGAAGGCTTTGTTTAAAACATCACTTGGCTAGTTGGCTTCCCTACAATCCCTAAAATCTTCACGATGCTGTAATCCCGTCTAGTTGTGAGACACCAGTACCATTCCCAAACCTCCCAAATTCTGGAACACTGTACAAAGCCAAGAACTCGTTGTTACTCTCATTTCGCTAAGCCATTGTATTTGCGTAAACATTACAGTCATCGACGCTAACATCTGAGGGGTCATTTCTATATCTCCCTGATTCATCATTTGAGAACTAGTCTGAGTATAGGATCCCGCCACACCGTAATCCAACCCCATGCAATATAACATTATATATCATTATCCACTTCACATGCTATGTATAATGTCTTAGTCCCCAAATCCGGTTTTAATGATTTCCGTGGCAACCTGACAGCAAGATTAAATTTGGTCTTTGTTGTTTATCTCTCTCCATTGTTCGTTAGTATCTTTGATTTTGTCAGGTGAATTCCAAGTTTTAACGAATTAGTGGTTTCATATAATAAAATGGACATAAACTGGTTACAAAAGATGGGTACTACTACCTAAAACCTGTTGGAAACGTGTATGTATATATAAGAAGAAATTACAATTTCTTTCCTTCTTTCACAAGAGCTTCAGCTCTTTCTTTTCTATCTCTTTTGGTGTGTTTATTGAGTTTGCTGGGTAGCCTTTATATAGGCTTCAAATTGCATGGTTTTGCATCACCCCTTACATCACAACTTATTTATTTCAAGCCTAAAATATTTGACTATTGACTATTGAGATGTTTTTGTTGATTTCTTCAACCTAGCCTACCATATATGACTATATATGTTTATCTTCTAGAGAGTTTGAAATTCTAACACTCCCCCTCAAACTCGACTTTGCATTCCAAGCTTCATCTTCATGTTGTGAAATAACTCCGGCTTCAATGGCTTCGTGAAAATATCTGCTAAATTTTCTTCGGTCCTGCAGTGCACCAACTCCACAATTTTGTCATTCACCTGCTCTCGTATGAAATGATATTTGATATTGATGTGCTTGCTTCCACTGTGTGACACCGGATTCTTTGCAAGTGAGATAGCAGATTTTTATCTACGTATATAGTAAAAGGATTCTCCTTTGCGAGATTTAACTCGCCCAATATGTAGCCTAGCCACATAGCTTGACATGCGCATGCTGCTGCTGCCATGTATTCTGCCTCACATGTTGAGAGCGCAACTATCTGTTGCTTCTTTGATGACCATGAAAATATCGCTGAACCGATATGAAAAGCATATCCTGAAGTGCTTTTCCCGTCATCCAAATCTCCACCATAATCATTGTCTGAGTAGCCAACTAATTTTTAATCTTGAGAATGCGTGTAAAATAGACCATGATCAAGCGTACCTTTAATGTACCTCAAAATTCTTTTAACTGCCATGAAGTGATCTTGCTTCGGCTTCTCCATGTACCTACTAACCAGTCCAACTGCATACATAATATCCGGACGAGTGAAAGTTAGGTACCTCAGACTTCCAACCAAACTATAGAACAATGTCGGATTTACCGACTCCCTTATTGAATCATTTCTGAGCTTTATGCTCGTTTCTGCGGGCGTGCTCACCGGCTTGCATTCTTCCATTCTGAACTTGCTTAACATCTGCTCGGCATATTTTTTCTGAGACATAAAAATCCCATCTTTGCTTTGCTTCACCTAGACTCCAAGAAAGTATGACATTTGACCAATATCTGTCATCTCAAATTCATTAGTCATAACCTTCTTAAAATCATCGAACATACCAGGGTTGTTTCCGTTAAAGATCATGTCATCTACGTACAAGCACACAATCATAATATCTCCCCCTGAATTTGTCTTTGTGTAAAGTGCATGATCATATGGACTTTTCACAAAACCATTCTTCTGAAAGTATTCATCAACCATTGTGTTCCATGCTCTCGGGGCTTGTTTCAACCCGTACAGTGCTTTCTTTAGCCTATAGACTTTATTTTCTTCGCCTTTCTGAACATATCCAGGTGGTTGCTCGATGTAGACTTCTTCTTCAAGATAACCATTCAGGAATGCTGACTTCACATCCATCTGATAAATCTTCCACTGATTCTGAGCTGCAATTGCTGTAAGAAGTCTGATGGTATCAACTCTTGCAACTGGAGCGAATACCTCATCATAATCAATGCCATGTCTCTGCTTGTAGCTTTTAGCCACCAACCTTGCCTTGTGCTTCTCCACTTTGCCTTCTTCATTTGTCTTGGTCTTATAGACCCATTTGACACCAATTGCTTTGTGTCCTTCTAGAAGACTTGTAAGCTCCCAAGTATCATTCTTCTTAATAGAACCAATTTCTTCATCCATGGCCTTTTTTCCATTTGCTTTCTTCAGAAGCTTCCTCAAATGTCACTGGATCACATTTAGCCATCAAACAAAATAAAGAATAATCAAAAGATGTCTGTACCGGACTTGTTGCTTCATAAATACTATCCAGACTCCGCATTTTTCTTGGTGCTCCCCCTGAACTGCTGCTACTGTTGCTTCCTGAACTCGATGGTGTCGAGGCAGGAGTTTGCTGATTTGGACTTTGGGGAGGAGTTGGATCATCATCTCCACCATCTTCAATGTTGGAGTCATCACCATCATCATCATCATCATTGAAAAATAAACCCGCAACTTTTCTTTCTTCCTCTCTCCATCTCCAGTAATCAGATTCATCAAACTCAACATCTCGAGAAATGATTAATTTCTTCGTGTGGGGATTATAGAGTCTGTACGCCTTGCTTCTTTTATCATATCCGGAAAAGATGCACTTCTCGCCTTTGTCATCAAACTTCTTTCATTTCTGATCGGGAACATGTGCATATGCAATGCACCCAAAAATTCTGAGATGTCCAACTGATGGTTTGCTTCCACTCCACGCTTCATTTGGAGTTTTGTTTCTAACACTTTTTGTTGGACAACGATTCAACAAATAAACTGCACATAGAACGGCTTCAGCCTAGAAAGTCCTCGGCATATGCTTTGCTTTCACCATGCTCCTTGCCATGTCTAGAATGGTGCGATTCTTCCTCTCTGCAACACCATTTTGCTGTGGAGTATATGCCGTTGTCAACTGATGATTTATTCCATGTGCTCTGCAAAACTTCTGAACAAGTTTGAAGTGTACTCGCCTCCTCTGTCTGATCGGAGTACCTTCAAATAATGACCACTTTGTTTTTCTGCCAAAGCTTTGAACTCCTTGAATTTATCAAGAGCCTCCGCCTTTTCTTTAATGAGATAAACCCAACTTTTCCTGCTAAAATCATCAATAAAAGTTAGGTAATACCTATTTCCGCCAAATGATGCAATATCAAATGGACCAGCTATATCCGTATGAACAATCTCCAACGGCCATCTAGCTCGCCATGATTTTCCAACTGGAAAGCTTTGTCGGTGTTGCTTCCCTTTAACACATGCTTCGCACAACTGATTTGGTTTATTGATTTCTGGAAAACCATCCACCATCTTTGTCCTTGACAATAATTTCAAGCCAGTAAATCCAAGATGACCAAATCTCAAGTGCCATAACCACGAGTCATTTTTAATGACTGACTTTAAACACTTCTGCACCTTAGTTTGCATATCCAGAGTGAATAGACGATTCTTTGACATCTCCACATTTGCAATTAATTCTCGAACCTGATTTCTGATGATAAGAGAATTATCCTGCATCTGAATATTATATCCCTTCTCCACAAGTTGGCCAAGACTGATGATATTACTTTTCAAAGCAGGTATATAATAAACATCATTTATATACTTTTTATCACCTCTCTTTGTCACAATCGTAACAGTACCTTTCCCTTTGACTGAAATTTTTGATGAGTCACCAAAAGTAACTTCTCCGCTGATGGTGTCGTTTATCTCCGTAAATAATTCTTTATGGCCACACATGTGATTGCTAGCGCCTGAATCAAGATACCAAATATTTTTCTTGCCTTCGTCATCTCCTTTGTAAGTGAGGAACATAGCAGACCCCACATCTTTATCTTCTTTTACTGCTGCAAAATGACTTCGTTCTTCTACCTTCGGTGATCTACACTCGTAACTGAAGTGACCATATTTGTTACAATTATAACATTGAAACTAAGACTTATCACCTCGTTGTTGGAATCCGCCTCTTCCTCGGCCTCTAAAATTTTGACCACGACCAGATGGTTGATAGCCTTCATTATTCTGGCCTCTACTGAACGTCTGTCTTTCACGTCCTTGTCCACCTCGGTAGCCACCTCTATAGCCACCTCTGCCACGTACAGAACTGCTAGTGCCAGAATTTTCACCGATAGACATGCTGCTTTGCAAAGCTTTCTCCAAATGGCTCGTATCATCATACTGGTTCATCCGCTGCTCATGCGCTTGAAGTGAACCAACTAGCTCATCGATAGAAATTGTAGACAAATCTTTCGAATCCTTGATGGCAGTAACAACAAAATCAAATTTTCTTGTTAGCGAGCGGAGGAGCTTTTCCATGACCCGAACATGATCGAGACTTCCACCATTTCTTTTTATTTCGTTTGTCACCGTTTTCAAACGCGTAACATATTCACCGATATTTTCCGAGCTCTTCATTTTTAAATTCTCAAACTCGCCACGTAATACTTGAAGCCGCACCTTTTTTACCTTTTCAACACCTTGGCATGATTTTTGCAAAATCTCCCATGCCTCTTTCGCTGTCTTTGCATTTGAAATTTTTTCGAAGGTGGATTCGTCGACACCTTGAAAAATTATGTATAACGCCTTGTTGTCTTTTTTTCGAAATTCTTTTAACGCCGTCTTCTCGGCATTAGAAAGTGCTGCTTCAGCGGTAGCATCTTCGAGCTCGCTATAGCCGCTTTCAACGATATCCTAATTATCGTACGAACCGAGTAACACCTTCATTTGGATACTCCAGTTTCCATAATTTGTAGCCGTCAACTTTGGAATATTTTGTTGCACCATATTTGCCATATTTTTTTTAAAAAAAAAATATCCTTGTACAGTATAAGTGAACAGTACCGTAAGAACAGTACTTCGTATGAACATTGCCGTATCTATGAAAAGTTCCGTATGAACAGTGTTTCGTATGAATAGTACCGTATGTATGAACAGTACTTCGTCTTCTCCGGCGTGAACAGTACTTCGTCTTCTACGGCGTGAACAGTGCCGCCGGAGTAACTTGCCGGAAAATTTGCAGAATTTTCAGAATTTAACAACCAAGCTCTGATGCCACTTGTTGGAAACATGTATGTATATATAGGAAGAAATTACAATTTCTTTCTTTCTCTCACAAGAGCTTCAGCTCTTTCTTTTCTATCTCTTTTGGTGTGTTTATTGAGTTTGTTGGGTAGCCTTTATATAGGCTTCAAATTGCATGGTTTTGCATCACCCCTTACATCACAACTTATTTATTTCAAGCCTAAAATATTTGACTATTGACTATTGAGATGTTTTTGTTGATTTCTTCAACCTAGCCTACCATATATGACTATATATGTTTATCTTCTAGAGAGTTTGAAATTCTAACAAAACCAACCTAAACCCACTTAAAACTAAACTTTATGAAAGAAGCAACCTTATCAACTCAATATGAACTCCTCCTGCACTTTCCAAGAAATTCAGATTCCCTCACTACCAACGTTAAGACAATGGAGTCCCATGTTTGCAATACCCTCGTAACATGTTCTATAGTGTGAAGTCCAAGAAATTGAGATTCTACAAGACCAGACGCCATTTTACATTTCTCTTTTCATATCTCTGTAAATCAAGAATGAAGATCAGATATCTTCTCATGGTATCAGAGCTTCCATGGATCGATCCATAGCTTTTGATTGTGTAAAATAACTGCAAGCGCACAGTGGTTAATTGTAGCAAATACATGTCGATCCACAGAGACTATGAATTTTCAAAACCCTAATAATTAAATCAGGCGAACTAGACAAATAGGTTTGAGATGAGTTTTAATTAACCTAATTAAACTAATTAACAAAGATTATCAAATAATATGGAAAACCTAGGAATCCGAATCCGTTAATCAATCACAATTAATATCAACTCGCCCTAAAATCAATCCTCTTTTCTTCACCAATAAGATATATCAATCAACGAGACAAGCATATACTATGAAACTTGTTATCTAACAATAACCTATCAAAACTTCAAGGAGCAAGCATAGGCTATGAAAAACAAATCCGGTAACAATAATATATCAAAATCACTTTGTCAATTGAACAATTAAGCACCAAGAAAAATTATGAGAAACAATTAA
Source organism: Saposhnikovia divaricata (assembly GCA_036435485.1). Lineage (NCBI taxonomy): Eukaryota > Viridiplantae > Streptophyta > Magnoliopsida > Apiales > Apiaceae > Saposhnikovia > Saposhnikovia divaricata. Next base: position 56,183,496 of record CM071598.1, read on the forward strand.
TAGGAACGAGAAGAAATCAAGGGGAATTAATTTAACTTAATCTTCATCCTAGGGTAAGAAAATTAGCTACTCATAATTATAGAATTAACGAAACAATTGCACATTAAAAACATGACACTATCGAATAAAAACTAAACTAAATACTTGAATAAGAAACTCACAACTGACAAATTAATACTAAACCTAAGACAAACAAATAAACCTAAGACAAAACAAACGTGATATATTAAACTAGTGCTGGATAAATAAGCTGCCAAGCTAAACGCCGGAGAAATAACAACGAACCAGTATTAAATAAAATCTTCTTGAATTGAAAGACAAATAAATTTACTCCTACTCCTAATTATCAGATTTAAATTGGTGTCTAAAAGTGGTGTCTAAATTACAAGAGATAAGGCCATATATATAGGGAAAAATAATAGGTTTGGCCCCTTTAATTACAATCCGATCTTGAATATAATTTCTTCAATTTCCTTTTCTTCTCGGATAAGTATTCGATTTTTCCTCCAATTTCTTTGACTTCAAGTATTTTCCACCTCCTTTCCCTTTTTGCACCTTTTCCTGCTAGAAATCTGTTTTTATTTATTTTCCTACAAAACAAAATAAAACAATTTATTAATTAATAAAATTACAAAAACGGACATAAAATAGGTATTAAAAATATGATGAAATATGGACCTATCAGCTTTTATCAATTGATTGTTGTTGATTTGTTAGTCTTAATCTTCTTCTTTACAATCTGTTTTTTTGTTGATTTCTCGATCTTTATCAATCTCTCTCGATCTCTTTTGATCTCTCTTTCTTGATCTCTCTCGATCTCTTTCTCGATTTTTTCTTGATTTTTGTACTTTCTACGATCTGTAATGGCTGAATCTTCAACTCATACTCAAGAGACTAACTCGAATTCTGAGAATCAAGCTGTCAATTACAATGATCCTTATTATCTTTCTTCTGGTGACAATCCAAGGCAACAATTGGGAACTATGTTTTTTTCTACAGATAATTACATAAACTGGAACCGTACTGTCAAGATGGCGCTTGGAGCCAAGAATAAGCTAGGTTTTATCGATGGATCGTTACTTAAACCAGCTTCTGATTCTTTGGATCTTAATAAATTAATTCGTAATGATTACATGGTAATGTCTTGGTTAACTTCTTCTATGGATCAGGTAATATCTGACAGTTTTATCTTTGCTACTTCTGCATATGAATTGTGGTGTGATATCGCTGAACGTTTTTGAAAATCAAATGCTCCTCTGTTGTATGAATTGCATACTAGTCTGACTAAAATACAACAAGAAAATATGACAATTGCTGAGTATTATGGAAAATTGAAGAATGTCTGGGATAAATTGCAAGTGTTAGAAGGTCCAATTGTGTGTACTTGTGGTGCTATGACAAAGTGCACCTGCAATTTATTAAAGAAAGCTTTAGATGCTGACGAAACTAAGAGATTGATTCAGTTTATCCGTGGACTAAATAGACAATATGATTCTGTTAAGACAAATATCTTGAGTATGGAACCTCTTCCATCTGTGTTGAAAACTTATCATATTTTACAACAAATTGAAAAGCAGAATCAATTGAACATTACTGGTTTTCATCTATCAGAGGTCAGTGCTTTGTATAGTCAGAAAACTCCACCGAATTTCTCTCCAGTTTTTGGTAAGACACAGTCTGGGTTCAGGAAGGATTTCAAGAAAAATAAATCTGACAGTGTTTGTGATCATTGTAAAAGGAAGGGTCATACTGTTGATCAATGCTTTAAGTTGGTAGGTTATCCTGATTGGCATACTACTCTTAAAGGGAAATCTAATACTAGAATGGCTGCAAATGTGACTGAGCAAGGTGTTCTTGGACCTGTTCGTGGAGGAAATTCTAGCAATAATTCTCATATTGATAACAAGATGGTGTTTGCAGTCTACGAGGAAATTCTTATGTTAAATATAATTGATGTGTTTTAATCAGTGTTTTAGTGTTACAGTGAATTATCAGAGTTTAGCTGGAAGCGGTCAGAGTTTAGTGTAAACTCTGACAGATGGAAGCTTGACAGAGTTTATCAAACTCTGTCTGGAGGTAGCGTCTACCGGTCAACAGTGATTGAAGATTTATAATGGAAGCGATATCTTTGAAGATTGGATAGCTATCAAAGAGATCGAGTTGACTTAGGAGACGTGTGACAATCTGTAATTGATATCATTGTATAGCTGATCATTAGGAATATCAATTAGAGATTGTATCGAAGCTGTATGTTTTATAAATACAGTTAGGTTAACCCTAGAAAGGTATCGTGCAACGAATTATCTTTATTGTAACCTAGCAGCTCTTTGTGATAGTTTACATCACGAAGAGGTTTTAATACCAGAAGTTTTTAAGTGCATAAACGTCTTACTTGTTAAACTCTCATACGAATTTGATTATTAATTGTGTATTCGGCCTAACAAGTGGTATCAGAGCCAATCTGTTACTTTATTACAGGTTAAGATCCAAACACAACAATAATCATGTCAGCAATTCCTCCGCCAACACCTACTGTTTCTGAAAAGGCTCCTACTACTGTGAGTCGTTATGAACCAATCAGGGTTCCTATTCTCAGGCCATTAGAGTATGCTATGTGGAAGGTCAAGATGACTATGTTTCTGGAGGCTACAGATCCAGAATATCTTGACAGGATTTATGAAGGCCCTCACAATCCTACAAAGCTATCTGTTGCAGCTGCTGGTGAAGAAGCTAAAATAGTTCCAAAGGAAAAGAAGGATATGACTCCTGAAGATCTATCATCAATTGCTAAGGATGCAAAGGTTAGGCATTTACTGCATAGTGCTTTAGACAATGTTATGTCTAACAAAGTCATTAACTGCACCACTGCAAAAGAGATATGGGATGCTCTTGAAGTCAGGTGTCAAGGAACTGCGGCTATTAAGAAGAATAGGAGAAACATACTCACACAAGAGTATGAGCATTTTGAGGCTAAACCTGAAGAGACCATGACAGAAACATTTGATAGATTCTGTAAACTGCTCAATGATCTGTCATTGGTCAACAAAGAGTATGATCTAGAAGACTCAAATCTCAAGTTTCTTCTTTCTCTACCTGAAAAGTGGGATGTGAAAACAACCACTATTAGAGACAACTATGATCTTGCTGAAACAGAGATTGATGAAATCTATGGGCTGCTCAAAACTCATGAATTGGAAATGGAGCAGAGAAACAGGAGATCAAGCAGGAAGGCAAAGTCTGTTGCTCTTAATGTTGAAGAGAAGCCTCAGAAGAAAGAGGCATCAAGAAGGATAATGAAGGGAAAAGCTTTGGTCATACACTCAGAAAGTGAATCATCAAACTCTGATTGTGATTCAAACTCTTCTGAATCATCTGAATCTGAAGATGATGATGAAGAAATGAGGAAAATGGCTGTGTTGATGGTGAAGACCTTCAAGAAAATGGGTTTCAAAAATTTCAAGAAAGGAAAAAGGTTTTCTAGAGACTCAAATGAAGACAGAAAAAGCTTCAGGAAGTCTGATAAGAGAGATTCTAGGGGGAAGAAGGATAAGTCTGAAATTCAATGCTACAAGTGTAAGGAAATGGGTCACTATGCTCTTGAGTGCAAGAAGGGTAAAACTGGAAAGGTACTCTACACTAAAGGCAGAGATTGGGCAGACACTTCAGATTCTGATGAAGAAGTGAACTATGCTCTCATGGCTACTACTGAATCAGAAACTTCTGAAAATCAGGTACCTCTAACTATCTATGCTTATAATATTGATGACATTGCTCAATTAAGAATTTATCTTAAGTCATTGCATATAAGTTATAGGGATCAGACTTTAGAGAATGAGAGGATAAAATCTGAAAATTCTGAACTTAAGGTTAGAAATAAACTTGTTGAAGAAAAACTTGAAAACATGCAACAAGTTCAGAAAGAGGGAGATGATGCTGTTTCTATAGAACAGGATTTGCTTCAGAAATATAAACAACTAGAATCTGAGTTGGAGGAAGCAAATAAGAAAATTAGGACTTGGACTAATTCTGGAAAGGACACTCAACAGATTTTTCAAACAGACACTGTTGGTCTAGGTTATAATGAGGGGGATAAACTTAGATTTCAAAATCAAGTTAAAATCAGACCTCATTTTGTACATGGAACCAGTAAATTTTTGTCTGAAAATGAAAAAGAAGCTGTTAAAAGTGAACCAGTAAAAACTAGTGTTAAACAGGTTAATATCGGTTCAATGACAGATAAACAACTCAAACATAAACTGAAGGAGTTAAAATCTGTTAAAAAACAGGGAGTGTCAAATAAGAACAGAAATGGAAAAGTAGGCATTACTTCAGGAAATAAACCAATGCTTGCTAGTTATGCTCCAAGAAAGACATGTCATAACTGTGGTAGTACTAAGCATCTTGCAAATTTTTGCAAGAAAAACAAAAACATAAATTCTTTACCTTCCAAGTCCGAGGTAAAGAAGGATTTTGCTAGAACTAAACCACAGACTTTATGCACACACACTGTGGAAGCACTTGGCATTCCATTTATACTTGCAGAGAGTATCATGCTATCTATCATAATTACTATGAACTGAAACCCAATCTGAAATGGGTTAAAGTTAAAACTGCAAGTGTAAACTCTGATACTGTTAGCTCAAACTCTGATAATGTTGATTCCGCTGCAAAAGCTAACAAAGTTAAGAATGTCAAAGGATCCAAGCAAGTCTGGATCCTTAAATCTAATCCTCAGTAATTGCTTGTGATTGCAGGGCAACAGGGAGGCAACCCTAGTCGTGGACAGTGGATGTTCAGGACACATGACTGGAAATAAAGCCCTGCTATCAGACTATGAGGAGAAGGCTGGCCCAAAAGTTTCCTATGGTGATGGCAATGTAGGAAGAACATTGGGATATGGCAATATTAATCTTGGAAATGTCATCATCAACAATGTAGCTCATGTCCCAGGACTCAAGCATGACTTGCTGTCTGTGAGTCAAATCTGTGACAAGGGATATCATGTAGATTTTCAACCTGAATATTGTGAAGTTATCAACAAATCTACAGGAAAGGTTGTTCTAGTTGGTCATAGGCAAAACAACATTTATGAAATCAAGCTTTTGATAGACTATTAGACTCTGTTGGAAAAGCTGTTTGCCTGTCTACAAGAATGTCTAGTGAAGAGAGTTGGAATTGGCACAAGAAACTCTCACATTTGAACCTGAACAACATCAATGAATTGATCAGAAAGGATCTTTTAAGAGGACTCCCAAAGGCTCTGTTAAATGGTTATGGCCTATGTGATTCATGTCAGAAGGCTAAACAAAGGAAGTCATCTTTCAAGAGCAAGACAGAATTTTCAATCACTGATCCCTATCATCTTCTGCATGTTGATCTCTTTGGTCCAGTAAATGTTATGTCTATAGCAAGGAAGAAATATGCTTTAGTCATTGTTGATGAATACACTAGATTCACTTGGGTGTATTTTCTAGCAAAGAAGGATGAAACTACATTAACTCTGATAGAGCATGTGAAGCTTCTGGACAAAGGATCAAGTAACAAAGTCAGAATCATCAGAAGTGATAATGGAACTGAGTTCAGAAATGCAACAATGGAAGAATTCTGCAAGGAAAATGGAGTGAAGCAAGAATTTTCAGCACCTGGCACACCACAACAAAATGGTGTAGTTGAAAGGAAAAATAGAACCTTGATTGAAGCTGCCAGAACTATGCTTGATGAAGCAAAATTGCCAACTTATTTCTGGGCAGAAGCTGTTCAGACTGCTTATTTTACTCAAAATGCTACACTGGTCAATAAGCATGGAAAGACACCATATGAGATGGTAAAGAAAAAGAAGCCTAACCTGAAATACTTTCATATTTTCGGGTGCAAATGTTTTGTTTTGAAGACTCATCCTGAACAGTTGACCAAGTTTGAGCTAAAGGCAGATGAAGGAATTTTTGTTCGCTATCCACTGTCAACAAAGGCATTCAAAGTTTACAATCTGAGAACTAAAGTGATCATGGAATCTATACATGTGTCTTTTGATGACAAGAAGATAACTGGACTTGAAGACAAAGATGAATATGATCAACTGAACTTTGAAAATGAAGATTTAAACTCTGATGAAGTAAACTCTGATGAAACAATTCTGACAGACTCTGTTGAAACAAACTCTGAACCTCTACTGGTAAACACTGGAGAAACTTCTCAGCCACAACAAAGGGAAGAACCAGTTGAGGGGGAGCATGATCAAAATGAAGACTCAAACACTGATACTGAGTCAACTGAAAAATCTGGATCAAACTCTGATGATTCAAACTCTGAAAATTCAAATTCTGACTCTGGACAGTCAAGTTCAGGGGGAGTCTCAGAAAATGAAGAAAGATCACAACAAAATCAGGAGAGCATGGATCAAGGGGGAGGATCACATGCTGACAGAAGTCATTTGCCTTCTGCTAGGAAATGGACTAAATCACATACACCTGATTTGATAATTGGTGATCCAGATGCAAAAGTAAAAACAAGAAGTGCTACTGCAAGTGAATGTCTGTTTCATGCATTCTTGTCTAAAAATGAACCAAAGAAAGTGGAAGAAGCTTTTCAAGATACTGACTGGATAACAGCAATGCAGGAAGAGTTGAATGAATTTGAAAGGAATGAAGTTTGGACCCTTGTACCAAGGCCAAAGAACAGATCTATTGTTGGTACAAAATGGGTTTTCAGAAACAAGACTGACAGTGAAGGTGTTATCACAAGGAACAAGGCTAGACTGGTAGCAAAAGGCTATTCACAGCAGGAAGGAATAGACTATGATGAAACATTTGCTCCAGTTGCAAGATTGGAGGCAATCAGAATTTTTCTAGCATATGCCTCTAACAAGAAATTCAAAGTGTTCCAGATGGATGTGAAAAGTGCTTTTCTGAATGGGAAGCTTGAAGAAGAAGTGTTTGTTGAACAACCACCAGGATTTGTGGACCCCAAATATCCAGATTATGTCTACAGGCTAGATAAGGCACTATATGGACTTAAGCAGGCACCAAGAGCATGGTATGAGACACTTGCTCAATTTCTTCTAGAAAGTGGATTCAACAGAGGTACAATTGACAAAACTCTGTTTTATTTCAATCAAGGAAGTGACCTCCTTTTAGTTCAGATATATGTTGATGACATTATCTTTGGGTCTACTAATGATAAACTCTGTAAGAAGTTTGCCAAGCTCATGCAGTCCAGGTATCAAATGAGCATGATGGGAGAGCTTAGTTACTTTCTAAGCCTACAGGTGAGACAAACAGATGATGGTATTTTCATTAATCAAGAAAAATATACCAGAAATCTTCTCAAGAAATTTGGTATGCTTGACTGTTCATCTGCATCAACTCCCATGGCAACAGCATCTAAATTGGACAAAGACACAGGAGTTTCAGTGGATATGACAAACTACAGAGGCATGATAGGATCTCTTCTTTACTTAACAGCTAGTAGGCCTGACATCATGTATGCAACCTGTCTTTGTGCAAGGTTTCAGGCAGATCCTAGAGAGCCACATCTGACAGCTGTGAAAAGAATCTTCAAGTATCTCAAGGGCACCATATCATTAGGTCTGTGGTACCCCGGAGAATCAGATTTCAAGCTACTTGGATATTCTGATGCAGACTTTGCAGGCTGCAAGATTGACAGAAAGAGCACTAGTGGAAGTTGTCAATTTCTTGGTGACAGACTTGTCTCTTGGTACAGCAAGAAACATAAATCAATTTCCACATCTACAGCTGAAGCAGAGTATATTGCAGCTGGTAGCTGCTGTGCACAGATCTTGTGGATGAAGAATCAGTTGTTGGATTATGGATTGAGGTACAGTAAGATTCCTATTTACTGTGATAATCAAAGTACTATTGCTATGACAGGTAATCCAGTACAGCATTCAATGACCAAGCACATCAGCATAAGGTACCACTTCATCAGAGAACATGTGGAAGAAGGGAATATTGAACTACATTTTGTGTCTACAGAACAACAGCTTGCAGATATCTTCACTAAACCATTGAGTGAAGCTACATTTACAAGAATGGTCAATGAACTAGGAATGGTCTCTGGTTCTGACTAGGAATGTTGGTTAGATTCAAATTTCACTTATGTAATGTATTACTCATATTTCCTTGATTTGTTAAATGCTAAGTGAACTCTGTTGATTAAACTCTATTATGCGTACTCTGTTAACATGTTTTTCTGTCAAACTCTGTTAAACTCTGTCAGCATGCCTGTATGTCATACACTGGTAATAAGTTGATAAACTCTGTGAACTCCGAGTTGATTTTTGTCTGAATGAAAACACCAATGAAGAAATATGTATGAAGCATGATTCTCAGCAATTAATCATGAATCTTTCTGAGTTATTGTGATCTAATCTTAGATTGTGCAGAAAGTTAACACAGCATGATACTGGTTCATATTTATAGCATCTCTTAGTTTATTTTGTCCTAAACTCTGAGTCTATAATTACTGTGTGCATTGCCTTTCATGAATAACTACTGATGTTGATGAACTCTAAACTCTGTTAGTTATACTCTGGTAGAATAAAATACTTACTGCAATACCCCAAAGAAAATGTAAATAGGTAACTATACTCCTTTGAGATTATTTTGGAGACTAGGATGACCCAGGAAGTTATTGGTATATAATATGTGCTAAAATTCTCTGATTTTTGGTGACTAGTCAAATACTAGGATGAACCAGGAACTTATCAAAATGATAAGGGCTAAGATTTTTGAATTTTTGGTGACTGGTTCCAACCTCTAATTACTGGAATGAATAGAATAAAAAAAAAGGTATAAAATAAATTAAATATTACTGTATATAGATTGATTACTACAGAGTTTAGCTTTCATCATACAGTCAGTGTTTACTATGACAGTTTGTGTATCCAGTGTTTATTGATTTACTTTATGGATTTTATGAAAAATTAGATGCTCTAAAAATTGATTTGGTAAACTCTGCTTCACACACACATATTTTCACAACTGTGCAATTTTTGAAAGGGTTTCGGTGATAAAGTTGGAGAATTGACAAACGCTGTTGATTTGTGATTAGTACTCTGAGGTAAATTTTCAATTGGACAATTTGAAAATTTTAGAGTAAATAGGGCTTTTGACAACTGTTAATAAGTGAATCCCTAATTGTTCTGTTCCTGATTTAATTGTGATTATTGTTGATGAATTTGTTCCTTATATGATTACTTTAATTAGTTTTCATATTCTCTTCTTTGATTTAATTCTTTGAAGAACAGTTCATAAACATAAAAAATTGCAGAACACACTGAATAAGATTAGAGAAACAGAACTTTTCATTGATAATAAGAAAGAGATTACATGCAAGCATTACATCTTTTTGTTCTCCCTATCTACTAATCTATTCAACAGGAAATAAAAAGTGAAATCCAAACCACTCCATTGTTAGCAAACATCCCAGATCCCATCTTTGCCACTTTATTTGGGTGGAAGTTGAAGGGATAAGGTTATTTTTGCTGACATATTCATTAACAATGGTTGGTGGTGTTGGATGAGGATGCCTTCGAGGAAAGCCATGCTAATGTTGCTTGGAGAGCAGCATCGATGTCGATCACTCTTGCAGGCTTTTCTCTCTCGATCTCTTCCAGACCGGCATCCATCTGCAGCCACAGAGTTTCAAGCTTCCTTTCCCAGTCAAACACATCAAACTCTTCACGCGTATAACTGAAGATATCTCTATTCTCTACGAGATGGAGATTCTTTTCTTTGATGGTAAGGTTTGACATTGTTATTAAGAGTGTGTTGTTTGAAGGGTTTTTGATATTTCAGGAGAGAATGAAAGGTTAAAGAGATAGTGAACAAGTCTCTAGGCCTTAAATAGAGATGGGTAAGCAACGAAGTAATAAAACTCTTCGTATTCTGGTTATTAATGGTTACAGGTAAACGCTTCATATTCTGGTTTTAAATGGGTCCAGGTATTTTAAGAGAGTGTTATTTGATTTTTTTTTAAATCAAATATTTTATTGTTATATTTGCAAAATACACTTCTTAAAAATACGAGCACGTGACCCACTCACCCATTACTGTGTCCCACTCACCCATTATTGTGTCCCACTCACACATTAATCTAGGAACTGTTGAGTGTTTGATTACATAAAAGATTGAGTTTTTAATTACTCTAATTACTTTTGTGTCCAAACGGTTGTGTTTTATTTTTTACATCTCACAGTTCTCTCACTTCACTTCACTTATGAAGAACAAGAGTTTGTGATTACTCCACAAACTGTTAGAGATACGATGGGGTTTGATACACATACATCTTATACTTATGTTGGTGAACCTCAATTGAGACAGATGCTACAGGAGATAGGTTACATGGAATCTCTTGACAAGCTTGGCAGTGTAAAGAGACCTAATCTCAGGAAGGAATGGAACTTTTTCTTCGATTGCATTACAAGGACATTCCAGAAGAAGGTCACTAACTGGGATGCTATTCCAATAGACAGTCTACAAATCGGGTATTCTCTACTTTATGGTAGTAATTTTGATTTTGGTAGATATGTTCTGATGAATTTAGGTGATAAACTGTCAGAGTCTACTACAGTTTATTTTGCTCGATTTTGTCAAATGCTGTTCAATGCTTGTGTACCTGGTCTAGAGATTGCTGATACTGATGAAATTCAGCCTTTTAGAGTCAACAATAGAATATTCTCTGATATGACTAATAAGGATGTTGGTAAAGAAAATCTACCTGCCTTTGTTCTGCCACTTGCTTTGCAGAATTTTCTCAACCAACCTCAGGACCAACCACAACCTGAACCACTAAACATTGATCGTACTCAAACACTAAACACTGAACCACCTACATCACCTATCCACTCTGCACCTACAAAACAACCTTCACACACTCCACAAACAAACTCTGAACCATCACAATCTCCACCACAACCACAGCCTAAAGCAAAAAGAGGCAGAGTAAAGTCAGCAGCAATCACTGAACGACATGCAAGAGTTAAGAAGACAATAGAGACACAAATGAAAGCAAAACAGACATCTCCTGGAGCTGTTTATACTAGAAGAGTGAAGAGAATGAAACAAACGGCAAACAGACCTAAGTCACCCTCGGTGGTAGCAGAATCTAGTAAAGAGGATTCAGATGAAGTGCCTCTAGCTAAAAGAAGAAAACTGGTAATCTCTGATTCTGATGATGAAGATGTTGAAGCTCCAGAGGTAGTTTCCCAGCAAACACCTACTGTTGAGGCTGAAAAAGATACAATGCCTGCAGAGGTTGAAATGCTTGCAGAAGAGGATACTAGAGATGGCTTTTCTCCAATGAATGATATTCTTGATTCATTCATGCCATTCTCTGATCCTATCTCTGATACTGGTGCAGCTGATCAACCTACAGTTGTTCTTTCTGAAACTGTAGCATCACATACTGAATTACTCTCAGATGCTCACCAGACTGATGAAGGAGGAGATGAGATTGATCAACAACCTAAGGAGATAAACTCTGAGACTATTGTGAAATCTGCAGAGGATGTTGTACAGCCTATTGTTGACTCTACTACTACACCTGTTGCAGAGGATGTTATTGGAACTGTTGAGGCATCTATTCCAGTTCCTCCAACCACTCATCGTGTTGAAGCTGAGGCTGGAGATGAAACTGAAGGGAATAGTGAGCCAAGTTCTTCTCAAAGTTTACCAGTCCAGACTGATGCTAAGGTTAAGGATTTTGCTGGTCCTTCAAATCAAGCAGATGCTGAAGAAGAACACCTTGAACAATTTTCAAATGACTGGTACAAGGACACTTGTATCTTTCCTCCTGCAAGAGCAGCTAAATTTGTCAAGAGAACCTCTAGAACAATTACAAATCCAGAGATTCTATCTTGTCTTAAGGCTACAGTTGTACAAGTGAAGACTCTCAACTCGAGGTTTGATTTGTGTCAAAAGGCAATCTCTGATGTTCGAGGTGATGTTGTTAGAGGAGCTGAAATGATTAAACTTGACAACAAGAATAAATTTCAATATCTTACTCAGAATGATATGTCCTTAAAGCTTGATTCTATTGCTACCTCCTTGGGGTTAATTACATCTATTCTTATGCCTAATGATGTCAAAAAGGGGGAGAGAGTTGCTAAAGACAAATGCAAACAATCTCAAACTCTGATCAGAAGGGATAGTGCTGGAGATGGAGGAGCAAGTAGTAAAGGAAAGAGCAAAACTGAAGAATTTCAAACTCTGAAAACTAGCAAGTCCTCTAAATCACAGTTTGTTGGGATAAATACTGATACTCAAGGTACTTCAAAGACCAAGAGTTTGCTATTACCTTCTAATCCACAGACTGATGAAGAATTGGCTGCTAAGTTGTTTATTGAAGAGAATGAGGAAGGAGTTACAATTGAGGACATTAAAGCTGAAGAAAAGAGTTTACAAGAAGAACATCTCAAGGCTTTAAAGTCTGGTAAGTTAAAAAGAGGAAAAGCTCCTAGGCCTGTTGTTAAAGGTGTTGTGATCAAGGAAAGGGCTGATGTTAGTCAAAGATCTCAGTTTTCAAAGGAAACAATGGCAGCAGAAGCTCACCTCAAGTTGAAAGGCATTGAAGGAGATAGCTCACAGAAGAAAGTTACAACCTCTGTTTCTACACAAGTTGTACAGAAGAAAGAAAACACAACCTCTGTTGCTACACAAGTTGTGTCTAAACTTTTATCTTCTCAGTTGCAATCAGTTTTTGGGAAAGGAACACTTCATGATCCAAATCTATTATCTGGAGTTTCTATGAATTTTTCTGATGCAAGAGCCTTGACTGGCAAGGTTGGAAACAATAAGGGTGGACTAGGTTCACACAAGGACAAAAGGCAATATACTGGTCCTAGAGATCCTTCTTCACTGGCTGTTCCAGGTCGTGGTGTCACTCAAGAGAGTTTGGACAGACTGGAATCAGTACAGTTAGTTTATCAGAAGAGTTTAAAGAAGGACTTTCTCTTGTACTTCATGGCTGATGGGACAGTATTTAGAATTGGTGAGAATGATATTGGCTTGAAATATTGGGAAGAACTAGAATATGTTCTATATCTTTTTAAGGTGAATAGTCAAAGGACTCAATCAGTTGCTAATGTGCTCAGACAGAGGATGCTTCAGAATTTGGCAATCAGAGGAGAGAAGTATAATAGCAGATATGTTCCTAAGTACAGGGATTACAATGGAAATCTTATTGAAATGAAGAAAGGTACTGCAAAATTAAAGACTGATTTGGGAATCACAGTACTTGACTTCAATTCACAGTCAGAAGAAGTCAAATTTATCAGACTGGGAAATGAGATGAGAAGAAACAAAATCTATGATCTTAGAGCTGCTATCTATCAGACAGATGAGAGTGATCCTCAGCTCAGAGAGATTAAAGAAGCTATGGAGATTGAGCTTGAAAATGCAGAAAGAAGATTGCTCATAGATTATCTCAGAGCTACACCAGATCTTGAAGAGATTAGAGATTAAAGTCTGTAAGGATTTTCTTATTCTCTGTAGAAGCTTAAACTCTGAATTTGTATAAACACTGTATTTGTCTATTTGTTTTGACATCATCAATTATTGTTATTAACTTGTGCATTTTTGCTAATGAACAAGTTGGGGGAGATTGTTAAATATAATTGATGTGTTTTAATCAGTGTTTTAGTGTTACAACGAATTATCAGAGTTTAGCTGGAAGCGGTCAGAGTTTAGTGTAAACTCTGACAGATGGAAGCTCGATAGAGTTTGTCAAACTCTGTCTGGAGGCAGCGTCTACTGGTCAACAGTGATTGAAGATTTATTATGGAAGCGATATCTTTGAAGATTGGATAGCTATCAAAGAGATCGAGTTGACTTAGGAGACGTGTGACAATCTATAATTGATATCATTGTATAGCTGATTATTAGGAATATCAATTAGAGATTGTATCGAAGCTGTATGTTTTATAAATACAGTTAGGTTAACCCTAGAAGGGTATCGTGCAACGAATTATCTTTATTGTAACCTAGCAGCTCTTTGTGATAGTTTACATCACGAAGAGGTTTTAATACCAGAAGTTTTTAAGTGCATAAACGTCTTACTTGTTAAACTCTCATACGAATTTGATTATTAATTGTGTATTTGGCCTAACATCTTAGGATGATGCAACAATAACCTAATTCACCTCTCTGTGATGCTTATCAGCAATCATCTGTGAATTTTACAAAATCATCTGTGAATTTTGCCGGTATTGTTTCTTCTTTTCAAGTTCAATCTACAGATATTCATAATTCTAATGGATAATTGATACAGGAGCTAGTGACATATGGCTTTTAATTGTTCATTATTTGATAATATACATGATTCACATATACCTATAACCATATGTTTGCCTGATGGAACTTCAAAATTAGTAAACAGAGTTGGAAATATTAGATTGACTTCTGATATTATTTTGAAAGATGTTCTTTATATACCAGATTTTAAACATAATCTTCTATTTGTTGGAAAGCTTCTTGATCAAAATAGATTGATTGATAAATTTGATCAAGATACTTGTTACTTTCAGGACTCTTTGAATAGTACAATCCTAGCTGTTGGCAAGAAGAATGCTGGATTGTACAGATTCTTTTCTCACACTCGAACTTCTCATGCTTCTACAACTTTTACTTCAGACTCTTGTTTTTCTTCTTCTGTTGTTCCAAATGTAAATATTTTTCATGCTAGACTTGGACATCCCTCTGTTGGGAAATTGAAACATTTGAATGTATTTCCTTCTACCTACTTGTATGATTTTAACTGTGAATCATGTATTCTTACTAAGCATCATAAAATGCCTTTTGTGGAATCACAATCTAGAGCTCCTGTTTCTTTTGACATGTTGCATATAGATTTATGGGGTCCCTACAGGTCACCTACATATTCAGGGTGCAAATATTTTCTCACTATTCTTGATGATCATACTAGAGTGACATGGACTCATTTATTACAATCTAAGACTCAAGTTCCACATATCATTTCTGGTTTTATAGCTTATGTTGAAAATCATTTCAAAACTATGGTTAAATTTGTCAGAAGTGATAATGGTACAGAAATATTGCAAGATTTCTGTAGTTCCTTATTTCAATCTAAGGGAATAGTTCATCAAAGAAGCATTGCTGGGGTACCTCAACAGAATGGTAGAATTGAGAGAAATCACAGGCATTTGCTTGATACTGCTAGAGCTATTATGTTACATGCCAATTTACCTATTAAATTCAGGGGTGATTGTTTGTTATCTGCTACTTACTTGATAAATCTCATGCCTAGTTCAGTCTTATCTTGGGAAATTCCTTATTTGCTTCTCATGAAGAAACATCCAAACTATGATAATCTTAGGGTCATAGGTTGTCTTTGTTTTGCTGCAGTGAAAAGTTCAGATAAATTTGCTAAAAGAGCAAGAAAATGCATATTACTTGGTTATCCTTATGCACAAAGAGGATACAAGTTATATGATCTTGAATCTCATGATATTTTTTTAAGTAGAGATGTCATTTTTACAGAGACAGTTTTTCCATTCAAAACTGATTCTTCAACATCCAACTGATTTTTCAAAACCTATTCAACTACCATTAGTTAATCCTGCAAATATAGATCCTATTTCCACATCTGATTCTTCTATTCCTCCCTTTGAAGTTCCTTCTCATAATGATTCTTTAACTTCCACATCATCTTCTTCTCATAATGATTCTTCTCCAGATATTCATTCTGATCATAATGTTTCTCATAATAATTCTTCTGATAATGTCAATATTATTGACAATAATCCTGTTCCTTTAGGGAGATCCACTAGAGCTTCTATTCTTCCCAAGGAACTTGATACTTTCATAATTTCTAAACCTACTCATGGTTTAAAAGTGACTTCTTCTTCTGATTCTCATCTAGATGACTATTATGTTAGTCTCAATAATGTTCTTACTTTCCAATAGAACCTTCTTCTTATAATCAAGCTAAAATTGATCCTCTTTGGGTGTTTGCACTAAATCACGCAAGCGTACGTGGTCACAAGTAATATATGAATAAGTCAACTTCGTTCCCATAGAGATCTGGTTTAGGTTTCAATTCAGTAAATGCACCTATGCAACAATGTAAGGTTTTTATTCACTGCTAAGACAATTAACAAATTTGGGTTTTGATTAACTAGAATTAACTAAAAAAAACAAATTAACAAGATTTAGATCTAATTAACTAACGAGATTTAAAACTGATTTACTTATGAGAATAAAAACATGGGATCATAATTTCATTAAATACTTCGCTTAGATCTGACACCTTTAATCACTATATGCATTGGTTATGATATCTGATCAGACAACACAAAATAAGTACACGCTACCTGTCAGCATAGGTATACCAAACTACCCATACATCCACAAAAGAGATAGAAGATGAATAGACACCAATTATGCTTAGACCCTATATGTCTATAGAATTTGAAAACATAACGGTTGAGGAACAAGTTATCCATACTGACCACATAGGGCAACATAATATATTTCTTATTTATGCTACAAATCATGATGTTAAAACATACATAATCGCCTATGCTAGCATGGCAAGTTCTAAATCTCAAGATCCACTTTCACTTCACAAGAGATTAACAGATTAGATGTTAGCTACGCATCTAACAATTAAGCATAACCATGCGAGGATATCAAATATACATCACACACAGGTCTTTAAAGCATCAAGATACTAAAACTCCATAAATAAATCCGTTAGAATCCCATGACAATGATTAGTTCATAATTGAACCGCTCGTCATCATGGGATCTGATGAAACCATGGTAATAAATAAAGTCTGAATAAAAACAATAGTGCTAGAGTAATGAGTTAAGAAAACAAATCCCAAAAACATCCAAGAGTATCGCCTAATAGAAGAAAATAATAAGTAGATCTAGATCTCCGTTGCTTATCACGAGCGTTGGAATCCTTCTCCAAGTCTGAATCTCCGTATCGGCTCTCTCTCTGTGTTATGGAGGGTTAGTCGTCTGAATTACAACGTTACAATGTGTTTAAATAGGCCCTAGATATCTTGTCCAGCAAGAAAATACCTAAAAATACAACTTAAATTCAAATTAGGGCAAAAATCAGCAATTTCCAGCATTTCGGGCGCTGCCAGCGCTTGCCAGGCGCAACCAGCGTGGTTTTCCTGTTTCTGGAGCGCTGCCTGCGTTTTTATGGTGCAGCCTGCGCTTCTCTTTCTGCCCTAAATTTTTATTTTGCTTAAAACCAATTCGCCTTCTTCCGAGCTTTCCAACGACTGCTTACGGGCCTCAAACGGACTTGTAGAACTCCAGATATGGCCAAAACAGTGGAGACTGCGCAACCTACCCGGAAATCCGAATTTTCCACAATTTGCTCATTTCTCCTCCGTTTACTCTTCCGATTCTTTTTCCACTTCCCGTTCTTCAATTCTTGACTTATAAATCCTCATGGTAGCCTAAGGAAATACGCCATCCTTCATTCCAATGCTCAATTTCAACTCCAAGATCGACGAGAATCAACAACCCTAACCGACATTTTACTAACCTGCACAACTACACAAAACACATCAAAAACGCAACAAACCTGGGGCCAAGTAAATCAATTTAAGCCGATATGGAACGCTTCAAGTGGATATAAAATCCACTTATCACACCCCCAAACTTAAACCGATACTTGTCCTCAAGCAAAACAACTAGACACTAACTAATTAGTACCACTTCCGTAGGTGATCACAGTTGCATTTGGCATATGCAACAAGCCCTTTAAACCCCTAGGCAGCCCTAGTGGACGAGTATGGTCTCGTGCGGGCCTATAGCGAATGTACCCACAAAATCCATCTAACTAAACAATGCAATGCATGAATGCAACGAATATGAAAATGCAACGATCCCCTCGAACTAACCAAAACCAACTAGCAAGCAAATATCTCAAAGAATGCAACTAAATCCAAATAGAGCTCGACTAAATCCCTGTATACTAACAATACATGAACAGAAATGTGTGTGTGTGCGATGCTCATCAGAAATACTCCCAAAACTAGATCAAAATCATACCTATTCTTCGCCAAGACAATCACAGGTTTATAAATAGAATAGACGGTAAACACTTCATAACCTAGGAACACCTCCATCATCACTTGAGTTAGCCAGGAATTCATGCTTTATTACTAACAACTACAACACATATTACTATACACAACAACCCATGCTTATGTAACCGTGCAATGGATGAGACCCCAAAAGGCTTATACAATAATACCCATGTAGCGAGCGTTAGGTTAGTGGATCTCAGACTATAAAAGCCTTAGGTCACTAGGCATAAAGTCCCCGCGAACTTAATTGCTCGAGTATTAAAGAGCTCACCCTGGCTAATTTTGCATTTAAACAACTAAAACAATTTACATAACATTTTTTTCTTTTTTTTTCTTTTTTTTTTTCCTTTTTTTATGTATGCAATCTGGAATGAGAATTCTCATTTCCAACCCTAGACTACTCATAAAATATGAGCCGGCTACTAGCCATTTGACACCTAGCCATTATTGACAAATATTTACAACTAGCATGAAATTCCTATTTTCCCCCAAACTTAGACTTTAGTATCCCTACGCCATCAAGGGAATAATGAAAATTCTAAATGTAATCAAGTGATTAAATCTCAAAACAACCAAACAAGCATGACCTCAACCTAGCCCAAAAGCAAACGATGAGACTGTGTAAAAGTTTTGTTTCCGAAACATGCACGTCAATTCCCAGGAACTATAAATCAACCCTCTATTCATCATTACCACACTCAAATAGACATCGACCTACCAATCAGAATTAGCTCATTCTAAGGGATCATGAAATATGCATGGTATGCAAATGCAACTATATGAACTCATATGGTTTAAAACACAATAACAAAATGTCCAATATGAAACAAACATGCAATACATACAAAATACGAATGAAATACTACTAACATGCAAAATATGATTTCTTACATGAACAAATGACACACTACTACATACCTAACACATGGATTGCCTCTCACGAAGCGCTTGTTTAGAGTCAATTAGCTTGACTACGTCCAAGCCTCCATTAAGGATAATAATAGTTGGCCTGGTCATCTCTTCGTGAGACTCCATCGTCATCACGGCGGCACACTTTCTGCCCCTTCTCCTCGCTTGGCCTATTCGTATAACAACTATGTCCTATTCCAATGCCTTCATCGGTTGACCCAAAATCTGTCAATTTGTAGAACAACACACATTCGCGGGCTTCGCTTGAATATAATGGAGGAGGGTAAATGTAAGTTGCTGAAACCTTTGGTTCCTCAAAGAGAACTTCCTCCATTGGCTATAATGTGCTACCTTCGTCTTTATACTCTGAGACAAGTAGAAGACCTGCATCTTTCCCATGGTCATCAGCCTCTTGGTACGCACATACTAATTCTTGAAATTTGTGTAGCTCACCAGTGTCTGTCCCAAATAGTGCCCTTTCCAAATCATCCACCATACTAGCATGATCAAATTCCTCACATGGCTTGTGAACGCTCACCTCACCTTGGAATTTGACTACCTCAATTATGCATGCAGTACCTTGCTCCAGGTCACCGTTATTTTCTGGAATTGCCTCTAGTATGAATTGGTGTTTCTCTTGTTCCAAGGAACTCAAAACTTGAGCAACTAGTGTCTCCAAAGATTTGATAGACCCCTCATTACTCTTTGCAAGAATCCTAATCTCCTCCATAACATCAACCTCATCTGACTGAAAAGTAGGAGTAGGTTGCTGATGTTGAAACTCTTCACTACCAAAGAAATATGACATATTTGGAACATCTTGCTGGTACTGTTGAGGATGGTATTGAAAATATGGTTGTTCCTCATAAGTGACATATGGATCAACTCCTTCGTAGTAACAATATTGTGAGGTCTCATGAACGCCCAAATATTGCTCACATTGCTGAGGCATGGATGTCCTCGAATATGCCCACCATGGCAACTCCTCGTCTGCCATTTTCAAACACTCAAGTACCTAAAACACACCGAACTAAACAGGATAGGTAAGTAACTAATCCGAGTCAGTGAATTTTAACGACCACTGATGACAAGCACATAAACTAAAATAAAACATCGATGATCCCCGGTAGCGGCGCCAAAAACTTGTTTGCACTAAATCACGCAAGCGTACGTGGTCACAAGTAATATATGAATAAGTCAAGTTCGTTCCCATAGAGATCTGGTTTAGGTTTCAATTCAGTAAATGCACCTATGCAACAATGTATGGTTTTTATTCACTGCTAAGACACTTAACAAATTTGGGTTTTGATTAACTAGAATTAACTAAAAAAACAAATTAACAAGATTTAGATCTAATTAACTAACGAGATTTAAAACTGATTTACTTATGCGAATAAAAACATGGGATCATAACTTCATTAAATACTTTGCTTAGATCTGACACTTTTAATCACTATATGCAATGGTTATGATATCTGATCGGACAACACAAAATAAGTACACGCTACCTGTCAGCATACGTATACCAAACTACCCATACATCCACAAAAGAGATAGAAGATTAATAGACACCAATTATGCTTAGACCCTATATGTCTATAGAATTTGAAAACATAACGGTTGAGGAACAAGTTATCCATATTGATCACATAGGGCAACAAAATATATTTCTTATTTATGCTACAAATCATGATGTTAAAACATACATAATCGCCTATGCTAGCATGGCAAGTTCTAAATCTCAAGATCCACTTTCACTTCACAAGAGATTAACAGATTAGATGTTAGCTACGCATCTAACAATTAAACATAACCATGCGAGGATATCAGATATACATCACACACAGGTCTTTAAAGCATCAAGATACTAAAGCTCCATAAATAAATCCGTTAGAATCCCATGACAATGATTAGTTCATAATTAAACCGCTCATCATCATGGGATCTGATGAAACCATGATAATAAACAAAGTCTGAATAAAAACAATAGTGCTAGAGTAATGAGTTAAGAAAATAAATCCCAAAAACATCCAAGAGTTTCGCCTAATAGAAGAAAACAATAAGTAAATCTAGATCTCCGTTGCTTGTCACGAGCGTTGGAATCCTTCTCCAAGTCTGAATCTCCGTATCGGCTCTCTCTCTCTGTGTTATGGAGGGTTAGTTGTCTGAATTACAACGTTAAAATGTTTTTAAATAGGCCTTAGATATCTTGTCCAGCAAGAAAATACAACTTAAATTCGAATTAGGGCAAAAATCAACAATTTCCAGCATTTCGGGCGCTGCCAGCGCTTGCCAGGCGCAGCCAGCGCTGGTTTTCCTGTTTCTGGAGAGCTGCCTGCATTTGTAGGGCGCAGCCTGCGCCGCTCTTTCTGCCCAGAATTTTTATTTTGTTTAAAACCAATTCGTCTTCTTCCGAGCTTTCCAACGACTGCTTACGGGCCTCAAACGGATTTGTAGAACTCCAGATATGACCAAAACAGTGGAGACTGCGCAGCTACCTGGAAATCCGAATTTTCCACAATTTGGTCATTTCTCCTCCGTTTTCTCTTCCGATTCTTTTGCCACTTCCCGTTCTTCAATTCTTGACTTATAAATCCTCATGGTAGCAAAATGAAATACGCCATCCTTCATTCCAATGCTCAATTTCAACTCCAAGATCGACGAGAATCAACAACCCTAGCCGACATTTTACTAACCTGCACAACTACACAAAACACATCAAAAACTGAAAGGCATATGACACAGCCTATTTGTAGTTCGAGGACTCAACTCAACTTAAGCTTAGATTGTAATAAGTAAATAACTTTGACTGTCACAGGAATCTTAGGAGGTACTATCTGTCAGAAGAAAAACCCTAAAGTCAATCTATAGTTTTGATGTTTTACACTGGAAGAAGCTCAGATTGCTGATCAAGCCTCAGTATAGCATCAAATAAGTGGATTTATTTCTAAGACAGAGATTTCTAGAGTGACAGGTTCAGACAGAATACGGTGAAGTACAAGAAGGAGAAAGAAATGAGAAGAAAAATGAATCACATTTTTAATGTGAAAATTAAAGGACAGTCATTGAAGTTAGTCGTTCATGAACCAGACCGTGCATGGAACGTCAACGAAATATTCAGTGGTATTCCTTTATTACTTTCAGTGATTCAGAAAAGAATTAAGACAATCCAAGGATATATAATTATTCTTCTTTAATTAATTTAAATCAAGTAGTCAATTTAATTAATAAATTAATTCATCAGGAATTAATTAATTCATTAATTAAATTAATTATTAAATTAATTAAATCTGAATAATTATTATTTAAGTAAGTTTAAATTAAAAAGATTATTTATTAATCAGTTTAATTTAAAACTGAAAAAATGAACTAGAGCATAGCAAGACAATATGTGATTGTCTTGCCGATTGTCTTGGTGATGATTAATTCTGAATAGCTTTAAAAAAGAAGAATAAAAATCTGATTTGATTGTCTTGACGATTGTCTTGACAGTTCAAATCAGATTGTCTTGATAATGATCAAAAAGAAAAAGCTTCAGACATAATGATAATTTTTGATAAAGCAAGACGAAGATCTCAGAATTTGATTGTCTTGCCGATTGTCTTGGAAGAACCTGATTGTCTTGACGATTGTATTGCCTATTGTCTTGGCAGTACAAAAATGGTTGTCTTGGAAGAATAAATTGTATTGCCTATTGTCTTGACAGTTATATTTGAAGATAAAGAGGCAGTGAATATTATATATGATGACAGAAACGACACAAGACAACACAGACAGAAATATTACATTCAAGGAAGTTTACTCTCTTCTCTCTCATCAAGAACACAACCTGCAGGAGCAGAAAAATTCATAGAAAATCAAGTTCATCTTATTTTTAATATCTGATCCGATAGAACTTGTTTACTTAATACTCTTGTACTATTAGCGAGTTTTTACTCCTAATCTATATCTTGATTTTTATTAACAAATCTAGAAAAATTCATGTCGAATTTTCTAATTTGTTTTTATTAACTAGATATAAATTCTGTACTGTATTTGTTACAAACCTCTCAAGTTAATATAATTTTATATTCAACTTGAATTTTGTTACATTTATTTCCGCTCAAATTTGTCAAAATATAAATTAAATTATCCGGACAAATTTCGATTAAACAGTACTGTTTGTATTCAACCCCCCCTTCTACAAACATATTGGACCTAACAATTGGCATCAGAGCCTATTGATTGATATACAAATCAAGATCCTAATTTTATTCCGCCAAAAATCTATCTCGAATTTTTAACTCACTTAAAAATTCATCATGTCGTCAAAAAGCATTGTTAAAATTCCCATGTTTAACAAGGACAATTATACAATGTGGAAAAATAAAATGGAGTTGTTTCTTGATGTCAAAAATTCTAAATATTTGGGTGTTCTACAGAATGGACCTATAATTCCAAAAGAACATATATCTGAATCTATTGTTGAAGGAATTGTTGTATCACCTGCAACATCTGTTCCAAAGCATGCTGATTCTTTTACTCCTGCTAAAAAAGAGGACGCAGGACTAGATAAGAATTTGAGACTTATTTTAATAGATTCCCTGGATGTTGTGATGTACAGTCATGTGATAAATTGTAAAACTGTAAAACACGTGTGGGAAACTATTGAGACTATCAATGAAGGAACTGATGAAGTCAGGGAAAACAGACTTCAGATTTTAACCTCTGAGTATGAACACTTTAGAGCTGGCCCTAATGAAGGCATTCAGGAAGTGTTTGAAAGGTATAACAAAATTATCAACAACTTGCAAGTTAATGGCAAGCAATATACACAGAAGGAGATTAATATGAAGTTTTTGTTGACAATGCCCACTCATCTTGAACATAGGATAACAGCCATCAGAGAATCAAGGGATTTGAATAAGATTGCTCTTGAAAGATTGTTTGGTGTTCTGAAAACCTATGAACAAGAACAAGTACAGTAGATGGAGGTCTCTGGTAAAGGAAGAGTGCCAAGTTCATCTACAGCTCTTGTAGTTGAGGCACCTAAGGAAGTGGAAGCTAAGGTTGTTCTACCTTACAGCTCAGACAAGGAAAAGACTGAAGTAGAACTTGGTCAAACACCACCTACTCAGGATGGTGGAGACTTCTACTCATTGGAAGAGTTAGATCAACTGGAAGATGAATCCCTGGCATTGATGGTAAGACAATTTGGCAACTTCAAATTCAGAAGAAATCCAAAGTACAGGTTTAAGTCAAATAACAGATTCCAAAGAGGAGGCTCTTCTTCCTCTAGTAACAGGGGAGGATACAAAACTGGATCTGTTAACAGAAGCAAGATTCGTTGCTTCAACTGTAATGAATTAGGGCACTTTGCCACTGAATGTCAGAAACCGAAGCAAACTCAAAGAAGAGATTTTGCTGCTGAGAAGAAGAAACCTGGAAAAGCCTATGTTGCGGCTGATAAGAGTTGGGATGACACGGACAACGAAGATGAATAATATGGAAATTTTTCGCTGATGGCAAATGATGAAGCATCAGATCATCATAACAAACCGGTAATTGTTACTGACCCTGAGTTGATTCGTAGTCTTTATAATTCCTTAGATAATGCAAAAACTGATTATAGAAGACTAGATCTGTTAAACACTAATCTTGGCAATGAAGTGTCAGAATTGAAAAAGGTGCATATTAATTAAGATCAACAAAGAGATGAAGTAACAATGCTTTATAAAAAGGAGAAAGCTATTCTAGAAGTTGTAGGCAAACAAATGGCTAGAATTACTGAACTTGAAACACAGGTCAGGGCTTGTTATAATTCGGTTAAAGTTTCCAAAGAGTTCTTTAACAATCAAGTTGTAGAACGAACAACAGGTATAGGGTATGGTTACAATGAAGCTGTTGGTTCATTGGGCATAAATTCCCCTAACCCTGTTAGTGCTAAAGAAAGGGGAATACCACATGTGCTCAAAAATGTTAAAGAACCTCTGTTTTAAAAATCTGATGCTGGACCACCAGATATTCTTTCTATGGTTATCCAAGAAGAAATGGGAAATGAGGATGGTGCAAATGGCACAGTCTTTGTTAAGGATAAATGTGTTAAGGATAAATTTGTTAAGAACGCTAATCCAAAGAATGTTTCATCCAAGAAAGATGTCACAGTCTTTGTTAAGGCTAAATCTGTTGAGGACACTAATCCAAAAATTGTTTCATCCAAGAAAGATGTACCTAAAGTGCCAGTCAAGGTTGTTGAAACAACTAGTTCTTCTAAGACTGGATTAGGTAGTAATAAGTTGAAGCAGAAAAATAACATGTCTAACATGAATACCATGCCTATCATTGATTCTAATCATAAAGCATGTGGTGTTATCAATTGTATGTCTTGTGCTTTTAACAGTATGCGTGCTTATTTTAATGGTAGTTATGCATGTGTTAAACAGACTGCTCCTCGACAGCACATGAACAGGAACAATAATGTTCGATCAAAGACTGCTTTTCCTCCTCAAGTTAGGAGAGAGACATTTGCACCTAAGACTAAACAAAAGGTTACCAAGAATGTTTACCAGGTCAAATGTCCAGTCAATGACACAAGTGTTATTGCTGCTAGAGAAACATGGATACCCAAGATAAAACAAAAGATTTTCAAATCTGTTTATAAGGTTAAATGTTTATTGACTAAAGATGTTAAAATTAAAAATGTTGTTTTTCCTGATAAAGGTCAGTACTTTAAATCCGCAGGACCCAATCAAATTTGGGTCCCGAAGAAGGTTTAATCCATTTGTCATTGCAGGGTATTGAACAGGTTGAACGAGTAACCTGGATCTTGGACAGTGGATGTTCAAGGCATATGACTGGAGACAGAACCCTGCTGACAAATGTGGTGGAGAAGGTCGGCCCAGTAGTTACCTTTGGAGATAACAGCAAAGGTAGAACTGATGAATATGGCAGACTTGAAGCTGGAAATGTTATCATCGAAGAAGTGTCCTTTGTAAAAGGACTTGAGCATAATTTGCTCAGCATCAGTCAATTCTGTGACAAGGGATTTGAAGTCCACTTTAACAAAAAGAATTGTCTGATTTCTCACAAAAGAAGTGAACAACCATCTCTGACGGGAGTCAGAAAAGGAAACTTGTATGTAGCCAACATGAACACTAGAAGCACTCAAGAAATCAATTGCTTCTATTCTAAAGCATCCACAGATGAAAGCTGGCTATGGAACAAGAAACTTTCTCACCTGAATTTTAAAACAATGAATTATTTGGTTAAGAGGGAAATGGTGAGAGGTTTACCCCCTATGGAATTCACACAGGAAGGACTATGTGATGCCTGTCAAAAAGGCAAACTAAAAAGGGCAACTCACAAAAGCACTGATATATCTTCAATAACTGATCCTTTACAGTTACTTCACATGGATCTATTTGGTCCAGTGAATGTGATGTCTATGTCAAAGAAAAGATATGCTCTTGTGATTGTTGATGATTTTTCAAAGTACACATGGGTTTTGTTCCTGAATTCTGAATATGAGACTCCACAACTGGTGATTGATCACATCAAGTTAATTGAGTTGGATTCCAAGTATCCAGTGAGGGCTATAAGGTCAGACAATGGAACTGAATTTCAGAATGCAGTTCTGAATGACTTTTGTACTGAAAAAGGTAT
Source organism: Saposhnikovia divaricata (assembly GCA_036435485.1). Taxonomy (NCBI): domain Eukaryota; kingdom Viridiplantae; phylum Streptophyta; class Magnoliopsida; order Apiales; family Apiaceae; genus Saposhnikovia; species Saposhnikovia divaricata. The sequence continues at coordinate 56,210,137 of CM071598.1, forward strand.
AACCAGACAATACTCAGCTCCATGAACTCCTCAGCAAAATGGGGTAGTTGAAAGAAAGAATAGAACCTTGATTGAAGCTGCACGTACTATGTTAAGTGAATCAAGGCTTCCATTATATTTTTGGGCTGAAGCTGTCAACACTGCTTGCTATACTCAGAATCGAACTCTTATCAACAAAGACTTGATGAAAACACCCTATGAAGCCTTGAATGAAAAGAAACCAACACTCAAATACTTTCATGTATTTGGAGCAAAATGCTTTGTACTTAAAGAAGGAGACGATCAAGGTGGAAAATTTGAAGCCAAAGCACATGAAGCAATTTTTGTTGGTTATGAAAGAAGAGCTTATAAGGTGTATTTGATTGAACATCAGAAGATGATGGAAAGTGTCAATGTAACATTTGATGACACTAAACTTCCTAGTATCCAAACTGAAGATTCATCTGAAAAGCTATCTTTTGAAGATATGAAAGATCTAGATTCAGATGATGATAGTCCACCTGATGTTTTTGCTGATGCTAATGACAACAATGTCAATGATGAGTTCAATCAGAATAATGGTGGTGATAATAATGATAATATTGAAAACACCACTCATAATTCTGAACACTCATCTAATCAACCTGGCAACAACTCAGGGGGAGTTAGTGAAGGATCAACAAGTCATACTTAACAACACAATTCAAATCAAGGGGAATCATCAAGAATTAATCTACCCAGACAAACTGTTTGGAATAGAACTCATCATTTTGAGTTAATTATTGGTGATCCAGATGTTGGAGTAAAGACTAGAAGAGCTTATCAGAATCAATGCAATTATTCAGGGTTTCTATCTGAAATGGAACCTAAGAAAACTGAAAAAGCTCTTTCTGATCCTGATTGGGTGATTGCTATGCAAGATGAACTCAATCAATTCAAACAACAAGAAGTATGGAAGCTGGTACCCAGACCTTCAAATAAAACAGTGGTTGGCACTAGATGGGTATTCAGAAACAAACTTGATGAGGATGGCACAGTCACAAGAAATAAAGCAAGACTGGTAGCAAAGGGTTATTCACAAGCTGAAGGCATTGACTATGATGAAACCTATGCTCCAGTGGCAAGACTTGAGGCCATTAGAATATTCTTGGCATTCGCAGCATTCTCAAACTTTAATGTTTATCAAATGGATGTAAAGAGTGCTTTTCTAAATGGTAAGCTGGATGAAGAGGTCTATGTAGAACAGCCCCCTGGCTTTGAAGATCCAGATCTATTGGACTATGTCTACTTCCTTTTCAAGGCTATCTATGGCCTCAAGCAAGCACCAAGAAAATGGTATGACACCCTTTCTGCATTTTTACTTGAAAATGGCTTTGTTAGAGGTGTCATAGACAAAACTCTCTTCACTAAGAAACATAAAAATGATACAATACTAGTCCAAGTCTATGTGGACGACATAATATTTTGGTCTACTAATGATCTTTTGTGCAAGAAATTTGCTAAGTTAATGCAGGGTAAATTTGAAATGAGCATGATGGGAGAACTGAAATTCTTTCTTGGATTGCAAATAAGTCAAAGGATAGATGGAATATTTATCTGTCAATCCAAGTATATCAAAGAGCTCCTCAAGAAATATCAAATGTAGGACTCATCTTCAGCTAAAACACCATCATCTACAGCTGTCAAGTTTGGAGCTTGTGAAAATTCTGCCAAGGTAGATGTCACAAGTTACAGAGGTATGATACGCTCATTACTTTACCTTACTGCAAGTAGACCAGATATTATGTATGCTACATGCTTGTGTGCAAGGTTCCAAGCGGATCCTAGAGATGTTCATCTCATTGCTGTAAAACGAATCTTAAGATATCTTAATGGTACACCTAATCTAGGTATCTGGTACCCTAAAGAATCTGGTTTTAATCTTGTTGGATACACAGATTCAGATTATGCAGGAAGTGTTGTAGATAGAAAAAGCACCTCTGGGAGTTGTCAATTCCTAGGTGGCAGGCTAGTTTCCTGGTACAGCAAGAAACAACAAACAGTTTCCAACTCAACAGCTGAAGCTGAATACATAGCTGCTGGAAGCTGTTGTGCACAAATCTTGTGGATTAGGAATCAGCTGAAAGACTATGGTTTTGTATTAACAAAAATTCCAATTTTGTGTGATAATACAAGTGCCATAGCAATCTCCAACAATCCTGTGCAGCATTCGAGGACCAAGCACATAGACATCAGGTATCATTTTATAAGAGAGCATGTCATGAATGGTACTGTGGAATTGTTATTTGTACCCACAGAAGAACAGACAGCAGATATTTTTACTAAGTCTCTTGACGAATCCACATTCATCAAAATTGTTGGTGAATTGGGTATGTTAAACAGTCCTAGTAATTAAGCTGGTTAATATCTGAGGTTTATTCTTTAATAATTTGCAAGTGATTTTGTTATTATTTTTAAATTTTAATCACTTGCATAATTATTTTATCAACTTTTTATTGCTTGTAATTGCTAAAAATCTTTGTCAACATGTTAATAATATCTTCTTTATTACTTCTTGTGTTTTGGAATATTTGTGATATTTTAATGAATCATATTCTCTATTTAAATAATTTTCTATTAGAAAGTTATTTATTAGAAAATATTTAGATTCATTAATTTGTTTTAAATTTTCTTGTAAATATATTTAATATTTTATTAAATGTTTTGTAGTATTTGTCCTTTTGTTATTTATATTTGTTGTCGTAAAAAGATTAATCCATGTGTTTGCTAAATAGTTATTTATAGTAATCTTTATAATAAATTAGAGTGTATTGTAATTGGATTAATTATGCACATTAATTTGTATTTTATTAGTATAAAATTAGCAGATTAATCGATTGTCTTGTTTGTCATTATAATATCAAGACAATCACCAAGACAATCCACAGATTGTCTTGGCAGGTTATTTTGTTAATAATAAAATATTTTTCAGATTTTTTGTTTTGTTTTTATTTTGTTTTACTCAAGACAAATGATTGTCTTGATAGTTTTGAACTACCATGACAATCGGCAAGACAATCACTTGATTGTCTTGGAGTGTCAATTCAGTATTTAAATAATAAAAAAAATATATTTTATTTTCGTTTTCTTTTATTTATTAGTATAGTAAACGATTGTCTTGATAGTTTTTGAACTACCAAGACAATCGGCAAGACAATCAACCGATTGTCTTGTAGTGTTATTCTATACTTAAACAAAAAAAAACAGAAAAAACAGCAAGACAATTATCACAGCTCTCTCTCGTGTATTGACACAGAGTCGGTTTTATATATACACACGATACACACAATTTTGAATCGAACCTCTGCTCGATTTTCTTCAACGAAACTGAAAACTAAGAACGGATTCAAGTAGATCGTCCAATTTCCTTTCTATTGAACCGAATATCTTCGAATTTCGTTAAGATTTTGAAAATCAATTTTTTCAAAAGTTACAATCGGGTTTTCATTGTTCTGATTGTTTTAGATTTTTTCTTTGAAATCTAAAAATAGATTGAGACTCCCAGTGATCAGGAGAACATCATACTAATTTTTGGGATTTTTCTGACAACTTTGAATTAATTCGAATTTTTAATTAATTAATAATTCTGAAAATTTTCGAATTGTTTTAATCTTCCTAAAATTGAAGTGTGTTTTTGTGTTAAAAAAATGGCTGATAATTTTGAGATAATGAAGCATAATTTGGTTGGGTATTTTAATCCGAACGATTGTCCCTATGATCGATTTAAGCCTTGGATACAGTTTTTAAATGACGAATCAATTATCCGAACTGCTATTTCGATGGAAGCCCCAATTAAAATAGGACCACTGAGATTGATTTGCACAGAAGCTGTGGTGTCTGAAGATTTGACCTCATTCTCTTTTGATTTTGATGGTACACACCACGTTGTGACGGAATCAACCCTTACTACTGTATTGGGCCTCCCGGTGGATAATTTTGATCCATTTCCAACCAGTGAACAACTCTATCAATTCTTCAGTGATATTAATTATCGTGGAGTAATTGATATGAACAACCTGAGCAAAAGGAACCTGGTTCAACAATGGGATGCATTTTTCGACACGATCTCCAAGGTATTTGCTAATACAGCCAGAGGTAACTTTCATTTACTCACCTCTATGTTACAAACTATTGGTTATGCTGTTGCTAACAACCGTAGAATCAATATTGGTAATCTACTTTGGAATACTATTGTTGGTAGAATTGTTAAGGCCAGAAGGGATTTTGATGAGGGTAATAAAGTTTTATGTTATTATCCTAGATTCTTAACTTTGATATTTAATCATCTTGTTCCTGTTGGTCAACAAGCAATTTTTAGGAATGACAACCCTATGGTATCAGGCAGGCAAACCAATAAAATATTCACTAGCCTTGATACACATAGAAAATTGATAAATGTGCCAGTGTCTGTTACACCATATTTGTCTACCTTCATAAATCTACCTGTCATTCCTCGACTTGTAAATGCACCTGAAGATGTACCTGTCCCTGAACTTCAACCTCAAATGGAACAATCCATTCCTTCAGGTATAGCTACTGCATCAACGGAGCAGGTATTGCCTTCTATCTCTCAAACTGTTTCTGGAGCCCAAGTGGCTGATAGGTCAGACCAAGAGGTTGTAGAACCACAGCCTCTATCCCAGGTCTTAGAGCCAAACACTGTGGCTACTCAAATCTCTAAACCTAAATCCAGAACCAAACAGTTAGCTAAAAAGGCTGTTAGAAGAAGTGATAATGTGAGTGATCCCACAGCTCTGCCTCCACCAAAGAAGAGAAGAAACCTACTACTTGAGGCATCTGTTAGCCCATCCATTTCCTCCCAAAAGGACTTGGACATTGAAATGGTCGATGAACTGTTACTAATTTCATCCTCTCAATAGGATGAAATTATTGAAATTCGCCAAAAGGCCGTGGCACCTTGTACAGAGTCAAGCACACCTCTATTACTCACAATGGGGGAAAACATTACCATAGAATCTGATGTTGTTAAGGACACTGAGCAAGGACTGCACGATAGGATTGTTACAGAGACAGTGCCTACCATTGTTACGGTAGAAGAGCCTTCACAGGCTTCAGAGGGAAATCTTGACTCTCTGCCAGTTATAATAGAGTCATCATCTCCCCTCCCAGGAGGAACATTCCTGGCTCCCTCAAGGGATTCTTCACTCGCAGATTTATCTGGAGAAAGTGAAGAACAACTTGGTCATCCTATCACTGAAGAAATTCAGTTATCAAATCCAAATGAATTAATAGAGATGACTGAGGATTGGGAATTGCGAACTCCCATTGCACCACCACTGACCTCTCCAAAAGAGGCTAGGGTGATTTCTTTTGCAGGTACAGCTCAAGGAAAGGAGCTAGTGTTGAGTGATGTGAGGACCACCTTAAATATGAGTGAAACACATGCACGAAAGGAGAGTAACATATCCTTGAGTGAACATCAGGTGACCGCACACACTGACACAAACACTTTGTCTCTTGTGGCTCAAATCAAAGATCTGCAAAAGAAATTGATGGAAACTGAGGCTGAAAAACAATTTTTCAAAGCACAAGTGGATGAACGGTCTTCTTCTTCCACCTCTGTCAACAATCAGCTCATGATTATTCGTGACGATGTCCAGAACATAAAGACTACACTCACTCCAACAATCAATACATTGATACAATCCAACTCTCAGGCATCTACAGAAAGAACAGATATTCCAAATGCTATTGACAGACTCTCTAATAGGGTGGATGAACTTCAAGTGGAAATGCATGTAACTGCTCAATCATATTCAACAACCTTTGCGAAGCTTGAAGAAAAGTATGATTACATGTTTGAAGGACTTGATCATCTATACAACATTGTTAAACCTACTCATCATATCACACCAGAACAAAGAGCTTATTTTGAAGACTATGATGATGATAATGAAGGGGATAATGATGCAAATAATGAGCTTGACAGTCAAAGAAAGTCTGTAGAGGATTCCTCAACTAAGGGGGAGAAGTCTGGAGAAGGAGAGAAGTCTGGAGGAGCAGGAGGAAGTAAGTCAGGAGGTCAAGGGAGGCATAAGGAGAAGTCTACAAAGGGAAAAGAAAAAGCTGCTCATGATCAGGATGTATCGGATTTTGATTTCGATCTCAAGAATAGTAATTTTGAGGTACAACAATTAAATGATATTGAAGAAGATCTTTCAAACTGGCAAGATGATCCTGAATTTGAGAAGGAACTTCAAGAGGAGAAAGCTGATCGTCAGATGAGACAAGCTAAGCTTGAGAAGACCAGACAGGTAGTGGATAAAAGATTGAAGCTGAAGCAAGCTGAAGATGCTGAGAAAAAAAAGCTACATGCAATCAGTGTACAAGAAAGAAAAAGAGATATTCAGTTGAAGATTGGTCCAAAGTGGGAGAGAGCAAGAGAAATTTTTGATTCTATTCAAAATACTATTAATGATGATGAACATTTTCTCCAACTACTTCAACAGTTTCAAGAGACCAATCCAAATTACTTGCAATATATGGATGCATTGATGCTGGAAATCTCGAGGATAGTAGCTGGGTTTGACAGATGTGCAGATCAACTGATAATTCAGATTGACTCTGGTACAATGGGTTCTCTCTATGTGTCACTTCAAATCTTTCAACAGAGAAGCTTGATTGAACTGTGGATTATGTCCCTAAAGGTAAAAAGGTTTTCTGAACTGAATATTTTACTTCATGAAAGACTTTTGGAGTTTGCTCAAAGGAATAGTCCACAAGTTATTCAAACTCCACATCATGTTAAGTTTCTCAAGGGTAATACACTACATTCTTGCTTCCTTGATTCTAAGTCGATGAAATTATATACTGCATCTCATCTGGTCTGGTTAGAACATATGCTGAGGACTACAAGATTCGAAGATAAAGAAAGTATCTTTGTTGCTGATATTATTCGATCATATGCTTTAACTGGCTTTGAAAAGAAATATTACATGCTTCGGAATCGGCTATGGGGCAACGTTGGAATTTTACCTAAGAAACCTAAAGGCCTTGTGTCATATTATGAACGTGTACTTGACAAGGATTTGATCAAAACCTTGGATGATCAAGAACGATTTGACACAGAGAATATCAGAAGATTTCTAGAACAAGAAGATGAAGTTGAACCTGGAGAGATAAAGGATGAAGAAACTTCAAAGTGAAGATCAGCTCTACATGTGATATCATTAGGTCTTAGATAGGTCAAGATAGAAAATTATATTATATGATCAGTCTAGAGGATCATCTATATTGTATTTATCTTTTATATTTGAATCTGGACAATGTTAAATATAAACCAGAACCTTTCTTTTATTTACTTTGTATTTAAAGTTTTATCTTTTACTAAGTTAAGTTGAGTTAGTTGAGTAATCCTCTAGGTATTTGCTTGTTATCTTCTAACAAACAAATAGGGGGAGATTGAAAGGCATATGACACAACCTATTTGTAGTTCGAGGACTCAACTCAACTTAAGCTTAGATTGTAATAAGTAAATAACTTTAACTGTCACAGGAATCTCAGGAGGTACTATCTGTCAGAAGAAAAACCCTAAAGTCAATCTATAGTTTTGATGTTTTACACTGGAAGAAGCTCATATTGCTGATCAAGCCTCAGTATAGCATCAAAGAAGTGGATTTATTTCTAAGACAGAGATTTCTAGAGTGACAGGTTCAGACAGAATATAGTGAAGTACAAGAAGGAGAAAGAAATGAGAAGAAAAATGAATCACATTTTTAATGTGAAAATTAAAGGACAGTCATTGAAGTTAGTCGTTCATGAACCAGACCGTGCATGGAACGTCAACGAAATATTCAGTGGTATTCCTTTATTACTTTCAGTGATTCAGAAAAGAATTAAGACAATCCAAGTATATATAATTATTCTTCTTTAATTAATTTAAATCAAATAGTCAATTTAATTAATAAATTAATTCATCAGGAATTAATTAATTAATTAATTAAATTAATTATTAAATTAATTAAATCTGAATAATTATTATTTAAGTAAGTTTAAATTAAAAAGATTATTTATTAATCAGTTTAATTTAAAACTGAAAAAATGAACTAGCAAGACAATCAGAGATTGTCTTGCCGATTGTCTTGAAGGAGTAAATCAGCATAGCAAGACAATCTGTGATTGTCTTGGTGATGATTAATTCTGAATAGCTTTAAAAAAGAAGAATAAAAATCTGATTTGTTTGTCTTGACGATTGTCTTGACAGTTCAAATCAGATTGTCTTGATAATGATCAAAAAGAAAAAGCTTCAGACAGAATGATAATTTTTGATAAAGCAAGACAAAGATCTCAGAATTTGATTGTCTTGCCGATTGTCTTGGAAGAACCTGATTGTCTTGACGATTGTATTGCCGATTGTCTTGGCAGTACAAAAATGGTTGTCTTGGAAGAATAAATTGTATTGCCTATTGTCTTGACAGTTATATTTGAAGATAAAGAGGCAGTGAATATTATATATGAAGACAGAAACGACACAAGACAACACAGATAGAAATATTACATTCAAGGCAGTTTACTCTCTTCTCTCTCATCAAGAACACAACCTGCAGGAGCAGAAAAATTCATAGAAAATCAAGTTCATCTTATTTTTAATATCTGATCCGATAGAACTTGTTTACTTAATACTCTTGTACTATTAGCGAGTTTTTACTCCTAATCTATATCTTGATTTTTATTAACAAATCTAGAAAAATTCATGTCGAATTTTCTAATTTGTTTTTATTAACTAGATATAAATTCTGTACTGTATTTGTAACAAACCCCTCAAGTTAATATAATTTTATATTCAACTTGAATTTTGTTTCATTTAATTCCGCTCAAATTTGTCAAAATATAAATTAAATTATCCGGACAAATTTCGATTAAACAGTACTGTTTGTATTCAACCCCCCTTCTACAAACATATTGGACCTAACAAAAACGCAACAAACTTGAGGCCAAGTAAATTAATTTAAGCCAATATGAAACGCTTCAAGTGGATATAAAATCCACTTATCATTGGGTTGCTGCCATGGATGCAGAAATAAAAGCACTTGAGGCAAATGAGACTTGGACTCTTGTTCCTTTTCCCTTTAATCAGCATGTTATTGACTGCAAATGGGTTTTTAAAACTAAATTTAATCCTGATGGGAGTGTTGAGAGATATTAAGCTAGGTTAGTAGCAAGTGGGGATAAGCAAATTAAGGGCAAAGATTTTAAACATACTTTTAGTCCTGTTGCTAAATTCAATATTGTTAGAACTTTGATTGCTCTGGCTGCTGCATCTGGTTGGCATTTAAAACAACTTGATATTAATAATGCTTTCTTGCATGGTTATCTTACTGAGGATATTTACATGAGACCTCCACCTAGTTATTCCAAAGCTGCTCCTAGTATGGTTTGCAAGTTAAAAAGATCTTTATATGGCCTCAGACAAGCTTCCAGGGAATGGAATAAAGAACTTTCCTCATATCTGATTTCTCAAGGTTATAAACAGTCTACTCAGGATTATTCCATGTTTGTTAAATGTTCAGGCAGTTCTTTTACTGCAATTGTTGTTTTTGTGGATGATCTCTTAGTCACTGGAAATGATTTGTCAGAAATTTATTCTATTAAGGCTTTGTTACATCAGAAATTTACCATTAAAGATTTAGGTGATCTAAATATTTCCTTGGAATTGAAGTTCTCAGAACAGCTGCTGGCATTCAATTAAATCAGAGGAAATATATTTTGGATTTGTTGGAAGATTTTCACTTAACAGATTGTAATTCAGTTGCTTTTCCATTATCCAAGGGTCTGCATTTGAGTACTCAGGATTCACCTAAATTGCCTGATCCAGAGATTTAAAGAAGATTAGTTGGCAAGTTGCTTTATCTTAATCTTACCAGACCTGATATTTCATTTGCTATTCAACAGTTTTCTCAGTTTTTACAAGAACCTGCTCAAACTCATTTTGATGTTGCCATTCATGTTTATAAATATTTAAAGGGTACTTTACATGTTGGTTTATTTTACAAGGCTAATAATTCTCTAGAATTGTCAGCCTATTCTGATGCAGATTGGGGCACATGTTCTTTTTCAGTAAAATCTCTCTCTGGCTATGCTATTTTCTTAGGTTCTTCATTAATCTCTTGGAAGACTAAGAAACAAAAGACTGTTTCTAAGAGTAGTGCAGAATCTGAATATCGTAGCATGAGTTACACTACTTCTGAGTTGATATGGTTAGAAGGTCTTTTACAAGATTTACATGTTCAGGTTCCTTTGCCAATTCCTTTTTACTGTGATAATACTTCTGCACAATATATTGCTGAAAATCAGATTTTCCAAGAGCGTACTAAACACTTGAAGATAGACTGTCGTTTCATTCGAGAATATGTGGATTCACAGTTCATCAATCTTACTCATATCAATACTTTCCTTCAGTTAGTAGACATCCTTACTAAACCTTTGGATGCTACTCATCATAAGTTTCTCAGTGTCAAGCTTAGACTTCAATTTGATCCACCTTGATGTCTAGCTTGCTGGGGGGTATTGAGTTATATGGACTTTGCCACGTGTACATAGTTAGTTAGCTTAAGCAATGATTAGTTAATTAGCTTAAGCAATTATTAGAAGATAGATTAGGCAATCATTATAGTGGGAGATAGCTGTCATTCTCCTCTTACTTGTATATATACACTGTTTTGTAACCAATCTGTAACTGACTTTGATTGAATACACATTTTACATTTCTCTTTTCATATCTCTGTAAATCAAGAATGAAGATCAGATATCTTCTCAACCATCCTTATGATTTTGTCAGGGACTGCCACGTCTCAAATTTTAGAGGTCAATATAATCAAAGTCTTTGTCATGAAGAATTTAATACTACCTTCCAACGCTGTCTATTTAGAAATTAGTCCAACATTAGTTTTAGCAAATCATTTTAACTTCTACAAAATTAGTGCACTGTGCACACTTTGAGACTCCAAAAATATAAACACTAAGGGCCTATTTGGATTGGGGGTTGGGGAGGGTTGGGTTGGGTTGGGAATGGTTAAAATTTCACAACTCTTGTTTGGATAGAAATTTAAAATGGAGGGTTGGATTTAGAGAGGTTGGCTAGGGGTTGGGGGAGGGTTTTAATATAATAGAAATGGGGGAGTTTTTCAACACTCCGATTTGGGGTGTTGGTACTTGTTGGCTTTGTTTATTATTTTGATTATTATATATATTACGTAATTAATTGATAAATGAATTTTATATTACGTAATAAATATTTCTGAAAAAATATTTTCGAGAAAAATATTTTTCAAAAAAAAATATTTCCGATAAAAATATTTCTGAAAAATTATTTTTGGGGAAAAAAAATTCAGAATCAATATTTGGTAAAAAAATATTTCCGGATCAGTATTTCTGAAAAAAATATTCCAGAACCAATATTCCGGAAAAAAATATTCCGGAACCAATATTTCGTAAAAAAATATTTCCGAACCAATATTTCGAAAAAAATATTTCCGAACCAATATTTCTGGAAAAAATATTTCCGAACCAATATTTCGGGAAAAAAATATTCAGAACTAATATTTCGGAAAAAAATATTTCCGAACAAATAATTTTGAAAAAAATATTTCGGAACCAATATTTCGGGAAAAAATATTACCGAACCAATATTTTGGGAAAAAATATTTCCGAACCAATATTTCGAAAAAAAATATTTCCAAACCAATATTTCGGGAAAAAATATTTCCGAACAAATATTTCGGGAAAAAATATTTTCGAACCAATATTTCGGGAAAAAATATTTCCGAACCAATATTTCAGAAAAAATATTTCCAAACAAATATTTCGGAACCAATATTTCGGAAAAAAATATTTCCGAACCAATATTTCGGGAAAAATATTTCCGAAAAAAATATTTTCGAACCAATATTTCGGAAAAAAATATTTCCGAACCAATATTTTGGAAAAAGATATTTTCGAATAAATATTTCGGGAATATTTTTATGAGGGCGGAACCCTGCATAAATAATACTATCTTTGTAGCAGACGATCAACTCTGCAAAAATGCTATCTTGCAGACGATCAACACAATAATACTATATCAGTATTTTGACAAAAAACACCAAAAGAATATTAACAAAATTAAAATATGAACTAAAATTACTACTATCGAAGAATGCACTTGGGATGAGGAATATGAAAAGTAGGATATAGTTCAACCCAAGGGCGGAATTTTCACATCGAAAAGAAAAAAAATTCTGACCTACGGTTGGAATTTTCACACGAAAAACTAAATAATTCTGACGGCTCCGCAACCTTTTGAATGTAGTCCCACCGAAGGAAATAGATGCTGATGTTGTACACCACGTTTCCGCCCTCTTTAAGCATGCATGTACTCTTGTGAAAACACACTAGTAACATAGTGTCGGCAAATTTTATTAATTTAAGGAGATTATTAATTAATCGAGGTTAAATTTATATTATCGCTATTAAGTTAGGAACAAAATATTATTTTGGAAATATTAATTTATAGTAAATTATTAATTTATCGAGTATTAATTTGTAGAGGTTTTATTGTTTGTATTTTTGGTGTGTAAGGTAATGGAGAGAATATGTTCGGTTTTGCTAAGATGTAAGAAATTATAATACGCATGAAGTGTTTGTATTATTTTCGATGAAAAAATTATTTTAGAATTAGGAATATTTTGGTCATCTATCATTCCATGTAAAACTAGTATGCATTAAGAAGACATAGATTAGAGCGTATAATGATATTAATCTTTTCACAATTATAACAGTCATTATTCATGAAAATTTTAGTGGACTTCTTGATTTTTTTTTAATAATCTCCATTTTTTCATTTCATATCTAAATTCAACACTCTTCCAGTTTAATATGATTATGTTGGATCCGATATTATACAATTGATCATTTATATAACAATTAGCTTTGTAGTAGTAAATTAAATTTTACTATTAAATTTTTGAATATGTGGAAATTTTTGAATATCCGACTCAAATCTTCGGTTCTGCAGTTGTTGGTTCATGCAATGGCTTGCTCTGCTTGTTCAATCCAATGACAGACATTTTCTTGTGGAACCCGGCAACCAGAAAGTGCAAAAAGTTACCTACTGCACCTACTGATTTTCATCAGCATTTCGGCTCTGGCCAGTCCTTGTTATGTGGTTTTGGGTATGATGATATAAATGATGACTACAAGGTTATGAGAATTCAATTGCCAGTTGGTCCTATTCTGACTGACTCTAAGGTCATAGTTTACAGCCTGAAAACTAACTCATGGCTTCAAGATATTTCTAGGCAGTATTATTTTAGTGGAGAATGGGGCATGTTTATGGCTGGAGCTCTACACTGGATTTCAATCAAAACACTTGGTTCAAAAAGCTGCCTATTAAATCTTGGTTTTGATCTTGACCTTGAGAACTATAGGGAGGTTCCAATGCCTAAAATTCAGAATAAGAATGTTAATGACATGTGCATTGTTTGCTTTGAAAAATCCCTTTCCTTACTTGATTACCACCATCATGTTCGCATAGATGTATGGGTGATGAACGATTATGGGGTGGCAAACACGTGCAAGCTATTTTCAGTGGAACAACCAAAAGTGATTAGATCTTTTGCGTCTATTAGGCCTATGGCTTATTCGAAGAATCGTAAGGATGTTCTTTTAGAAGTGGACAACAAGAAGGTGATGTGATATAACTTTCAAAGGAAGAAAGTTAAGGCTGTTAAGATTACTAATTTGCCACAGATGTTTGATTTGGAAGTCTTCACTGAGAGTCTTGTTCAACCTAACTATCATCTCTGCTGTGACGGGAGCAACCACATGAAAAGAAAAAGCAACAGCAAAGGAAGAACCAGAAGTAAGCAAATCTCTAATCCATCTCATCTGTGTTCGATCTTTATTGCAGGCTTGAAGTTTGTTGGGTTTTATTACATAACTAGCCTACAAGTAGTATCATGCTTGCTGAAATTTTGAATGTTGCATTGTAGGGACAAATTGTTCAGCATATTAGTGTTACACGACCCTAGCTCTTAAATATGATGGAAAAGAAGGTAATATAGCTCGTTTATCATCCTGTGGGTTTCTTTTTTACTAGGAGCGATACACATATTTCATTAATTGTAATGACAAAAACACTGTTCCAGGTCAAGGTTTCTAAAGACTTTTGCATGGAGGAGACACTATGCCAGAATGAAGAATGCTAGAATTGCCTATCTTATATTAGCTTTTGATGAACTTGTATGCATATGTGAAATATTTGTAATTGTACTCCTCTCTTTTATTTATGCTAGCTGGAACTATATTTTGGGGTTCCTTTACGGGAGATCCAAGGTTTCAACCTTGTTAAGACAAGGTAGTATGCATATGTGAAATATTTGTAATTGTACTCCTCTCTTTTATTTATGCTAGCTGGAACTATGTTTTGGTTTAGAAACTGTTGCCAGATTGCTTTCAGCCATGGAGGAGGTACCTTAACATTTCTAATGGAATTCCCTATAGCTGCTTTATTCCAGTCATACAGACACGTACACCAACTCACCAAGTCCACCCTCAGATTTAGGATAGCAGCATTCGCTCCAGCTCCAAGCTACTTTAGCCATGCCTTTAGAAACAGTGCTGCCTGTCAATGGAAAACGACTAAAAATTGTTTGCAGCTTCATGAACTCCTTTTTGCAGAAATAAATACGAAGACCAATACCCTTGTATACCCTGCAATACTACCTTAAACAACTGTAATCTCCCAGCCTGACTAATAAACCGGTTACTCCAATTTTCAATTTTGCTCGTAACCAGAGGAATGCAATCCTGAGAAGTGAGCTGAGTCGAAATAAGAGGAACACCGAACACCCAAATACTTAATTACATTTTATTTTTAACTGTGAAAGATATTCTCAAATATCAAGCCAAAGTACCTGCATTTTAAAAATGAGAACTGTTACGGAACTGTAGTTGTACATTGCAGGGGCCAGGGGGCGATACATATCACCGTGAAGCACAACACCTTGTCCTTGCATCGTGATTCGTGAGACTTATTATTTTCAATCGTGATTCGTGAGACTTATTATTTTCAGTTACCTGCGCAATGCATGGGTATACACATCACAACACCCTGCACCTTGCACTGTAAGACTTATTTTCAGTAAATTGTGCTGCGAGCTACAACGCGCATTAGACGTTTGCGTGTTAGCTGATCCGTGCTGTTATTTAGGGATACGATAATTAAAATGTTATATTTTCGTCACTTTTACCACTATCATTCCTTAAAATGAGTTCTGTAAGACTAAAGGTACAACAAGTATAAAAGGTTCTGGTGTCAACTTTTCTCATATTTAAAGGTAAAAGAAAACAAATCAGAATTTCAAGAGATGGTTAAAGAGCGCATTTTGTCATTTTGAAGCCCAGTTTCATCCTTGGAATAATCTGCTATTTCAATTATGAAATGACCAATTGTTTGAGATATTGAGAAGGATCTGGTCTGGCTATAGGGTTTTCGTGGCCAACGCACTAATTAGCTCTTGCTCAAGCATTCCCATTCATGGCCCTTAAGAAAGATTACTCGGAGTAACTTGCTCTGTTATTTATCATAAGTCACATGTCAGAATATCAGATGCAGTTGTAAAATGCAAATGTGTGAGAAAAGCTCTTAAAGATTAATTCCTAAATTCCCTTTTGCGTGTAGAAGTCTTTGTTATCGTAAAAAAAAGTCGTGTGTAAACTAAAGATGGCAGCCTAGATGTTCATACAGATAGTGAGGAAAAGAGGCACTCTACCTGATGATGGTACTGACTCGGCAACTTCTTCTTAGAATTATATCCACCAAAGTATTACTTTTGTCCACTATTTCATCTTCTGACACATATCTTGTGCTGCGCTTTTATAACATTCTTGCATATCTTATCTTGCTTCTTGTGCGGGGATGTACTTGCTCCTTGAACTAAGGATGCTGAAGATTCAAGTATAGATACCACTCTCGATCATAACAGGCTTCCTTCTAGCATTACATTTAAGAACAGTTAAGCTTTGCTGTTTCTTTTCTATTTAGAGATGCACATGTATTTCTCACCTTTGCATGAATTGCTGGACCTAAAACCGGAGAGTTATTGGAGAGACATTCATATACAACGTTTCATCAGAAAACATGAAACACTATATCAGCACATCCAAACTTTGGCATACATACATTAGTAAGCATTGTGCCCAGTGCCTTGTCGAAATCCATTTCACTCCAATTTACATGACTGCAGGAGCATGAAACCATTTACCCCACTTCCCTGCTTATCATTAAAAATCCAGAATGCCTCCTTAAAACAACCAACTATTACATTCCTCTTGATTATCACATTAATGGAAAAAAAAAAATCTATCAGACATTTATCAACGAGTTTTTATGACCATTAACAGAACCTCTGTTTACTTTTAATTCTCAATTTATGTGAATCCTCACTCTTCTTTCAACTTTTATTGGAACGGGGAGATAGGGCATCAGAGAGAAAAACGATGTAGGCTTATTGTTTATTGTGGAGACAGACAAAATGATTTCATAATTCAAAATGCAAATGCTAAGGTAGAGTATGTTGCTTTTAATCAGTTCAATGATGTAGATTTTGGCTAAATTGTTGTGCTAAGCTTAACTCACTTTTTATTGCTGCGTTATTATTGACTTAAACTCGCTGCCCTAGTGCCAATAATCAGATTTGATCAGGAGACTGCACACGTTGTCGGAGATGCTTGGAATTATCTTGCATTAGAAATTCAACACATGCCTGTTTTCGGTTGGCAAAATAAGGTTCCAGATAGTACCTGCATACAGTTGTAGTTGTAGCATCCAATAATTTTTTTAGATTCCACGAATCGTGACCAATAACGTATAGTACTAAATTTCATCCATGATTTAATCAAATAAAGATACACTAAAGGCAGATCAGAAGTAAATGTTAATAGAAAGAAACACAATTACATTGATAAACACCAATGAACAACTTATGATTACATGATCAGTATGCTCCAAATTGATTACGAACACCAACTCACATTAATAAACGACAATAAACAAAATAAAAATACATTGATCAAACCACTCAAAAACTTATCCTCTGCTCCGAATTCCGATTAAGAAACAAGAATCTACATTAAGTAAACAACAATGAACAAATCAAAGTTACATGGAAGTTATCTAATTAAGCCCGAATCTGTGCTGCGTAATTCTTTCATCTGCTATACTCTCATATACATAACTCTGTTCTAATTAGGAGGCCAAAACCCTAGCAATTCTACACCACAACTCTACTAGATAGTAGATTCATTATTACTTCCATGGCAGAAAATCATCAACCTATTTCAAGAACAGCATATCATCATCAAAATCTTTGCGAATATCGAGAAGCGAAAGACCATGATCATGTTGCTATTACAGCAGCCGGAGGGTGATTATCTTTGTATTTCAAAGAAACCCCTTTCTTCATGTTTATAACAAGTACTATATTTGACGGTTCCTTGATCATCAATTGTTGCTTCTTGTCTTCTTTTTCTTTATATTTCTTGATCCTTATGATTTCTTTCAATTTTTCGTCATCAAATATGTTGTTTCCGAGCAGCACTGCTAACTCTGCCAACATACTTAGAGAATCATTGCCTGAATTTTCGTTCCGCGCTTCGTTCTCGCCTCTGATCATCATTGAGTTCATCATCTTCTGATTTTGTATGTGATGGTGTGTAGAGTGAAATAATAATGGATGAAGTTTAATATGTGTATATATAGATGGATGATATGCTTGGAAGCTACGGAACCCTACCATTCTGATTGAGTTCCTAATTCCTATCGTGTCCATGAAAGACAATCTACGACTCCGTTTTTTTTTTTTTTGAAGTACATAAACCGGACAAAAATTGCGTTTTAAGATCATTTCCAATGGGGAAAAACTCTTAGCTATAAGTCTAGTGGAATACCTTAAATAAAAATTATAGAGATTGTGTAAAAAAATTTGCACTCCAACGGTACAAACCCCTTGTGTATAATTTTAACCAACCCCGTGATATTGGCTATATTTGTCGAACCATAAAGACCTGTAGCAGACCTGTAGCAAAATTACACGTCATCTATTACCATATTAAAAAAATACATTCTATTTGTAACAACTTGAAATAATAATAAAATACTATTTTTAAATTATAGCTAACTATTATAGTCAACCCCGTTGGAGTACAAAACCTTACAGGTTTAGCAAATACCTTACAGGTTCAGCAAATATTATTTTAACCAACCATTTTTAGCCAGTCCCGTTGGAGATGCTCTAAGGCTTTCATCTACATTAGTTCTTTTGATTGCGTTTGAAAGAATTTTTTTCATATCATTTTTTTTTTATAATTTATGGTTGATTTCAATATTTTAAAAATTGTTTGATTTTTCAAAAGTACTTGATAAATCACCAATTTATCGTTAATAAATATTTGATCAATTTGATCTTTGAAAACCGATTTATCGTTATGAATTATTTTTGAATGGTATATTACATTATAAATTAGATTAATACATTAAATATTATTAAAATATTAAAATTTATCTGGTTTTTGTTTCGATTTATCATTCAGATATATTCTCAATTTATCGATAAATCGCTATTAGGTATCTAAACCGATATGTTCCAATTTCCAAAATCTACAACATTGATTGATTTATATAAAACATTATAACTATCATAATATAATAAAAAAAATCTCAATAATTCAACATGTGCAAATTATGAAATCATACATTACGAAAAAGATTTTTAATGTTGTTTTTCTCCATAAATTCTAACATTACACATCTATCTATCTATACTATTATATTAAAGCCGAAACATTGAAAGTTTTGGTTTTCGGTTTGGTTATCCTAAGTTTTGGTTTTCGGTTTGGTTATCCTAATTATTAAAATAGATAATTAAATTACAAAAACAACTCAAAAAGCTAATTAATAATGTTAACGTAATTATATTCTGATTAAAATTCTTTCATCCACTTCTACTTGGACTCTTTTTTCTGCTCCAACAACTCAATTATTCATTTTTTCTAAAGATTTTACTTCTAATTAAAACACTTTACCATCAATATATATATATAAAGGAGAATAGCGGGAGTTTAGGTGGTGCTCTAATATCGTCTCAATCGATTTTTCTAATTTTCTAGAATTTTAAACACTAATAAATATAAAAATATCAATTAACATATTTGAAGTAGAATAGGTGTTCGAATTTATAAAGTAGAAGAGTTCGAATTTATAGGGAAGACATATGATTAGAAGTTCTATTGGAAGTATAATCTATACTATTATATTAAAGCCGAAACATTGAAAGTTTTGATTTTCGGTTTGGTTATCCCATTTATTTTGGTTTTCACAGATAATTAAATTATAAAAATAACTTAAAAAGCTAGGTTAACGTAATTATATTCAGATTAAAATTCCTTTATCCATATTGAGCTTCTACTTGGACTCTTTTTTGAGCTCCAACAACTCAATTACCCATTTTTTCTAAAGATTTTACTTCTAATTGAAACACTTTACCATTTAATTTAAAACTAATATTACAATAATTAATATATATCCAAAATATCACACCATATCTTTCCGTAATTATTTTAGTAGTAATTTTTGTAATTAAAACAAGTTACTTTTTAATTTAAAATTAATCTTGTGATAACTAATATACACCCAAAAATATCTCACCATATATTCAAATCATTATTTTTAGTAATAAATAAGAATCGTTAGATCTAATAATAAGATATATTATATGATTAATTTACTAAAAATTCAAAGTTAGAACCCGTCAACGACATTTTTAATTTTGAATTTTACAAAATAAATTTCAAACCATGCATATCATTATATAAATTTATATTAAATTAAAATTAAAAATTATTAAAAATAAGGATTATATAAAAACATAATTATAATATTAAATAAATTTTATAACCTATCAAAAGAAACCCGTGCTTCGCACGGGTTATAAGCTAGTAAGTATTTATAAGGCATACGATTAAAATTTCTATTGGAAGTAGAATAGGAGTTCGAATTTATAGAGAATAAGAGTTCGAATTTATAAATAAATCGATTTTTCTAATTTTCTAGAATTTTAAACACTAATAAATATAAAAATATCAATTAACATATTTGAAGTAGAATAGGTATTCGAATTTATAAAGGAAAAGAGTTCGAATTTATAGGGAAGACATATGATTAGAAGTTCTATTGGAAGTATAATAAGTATTTATAAGGCATACGATTAAAAGTTCTATTGGAAGTAGAATAAGAGTTCGAATTTATAAATAAAAGTTCTACTAGAACTAGAGTAGGTGTTTAAATATATAGAGCAGACATATAATTAAATATTTTATAGAAAGTACGATCTTCTAAATTATATATTTTTTATATAAGTTAATTATACTTATATTAGGATAATTTATTCATAAATCCAATACTATTGTCATGAAAAAAGTCATCGTATTTAAAAAGAAAAGAATTAATGTATTAACATAATAAAAGAACAATGAGTAAAAGAACAATCTCATACAATCCAATACTATTGTCATGAAAAAAGTCATCGTATTTAAAAAGAAAAGAATTAATGTATTAACATAATAAAAGAACAATGAGTAAAAGAACAATCTCATGCAGGAATCCTAAATAAATACATGAATATCTATAATATAAAGAGAAAATAAGATGTGTTTTCATTTTCTAAAAACTCCAAAAAATTTAGAAAATCTAGAAAAAGTATAAATTGGAATTCACTCTATTTTTTAGGTTTTGATTTCAAGAAAAAAAATTGTTGTGTAAGATAAGTATCATCAATAATATGTAATGAAGTTAGAATTTCGATCCCAAACGAGAGCGGCTCGAAATGTGTTTAACATGAAGACGGCTCACTATAAAAGATTGTACTAGCTATTAAAATATCATATGATGTTATAAATTTTATTTTATTTTTAGGATTTGATTTTTATGGATAAACATTATCATACAAGTAATATATGTAAAAGTTAGGTTTTTTGTCTTAACGAGAGAGCGAATCAATAGTAAAAACTGTGTTTAAAAAGAAAGCGGTTCATTAGATAAGACCATATAAAAGATGTTTAAATATATAATTAATACATAAAATAAAATATTTTATTTGAAGTAAAATACGAGGACGGTGGAGACGTCTTATACGATTTTTTAAAACTGTACATCTTTTTTCCTAGAAATCCTTTATTTTAAATTTTTTATACAAGTTAATTATACTTGCATTACAAAAATATATCCATAAATGCAATATTATTTCTGTAACGAATAGTCTTCGTATTTTTTTTTTTTTATATGTTAAGATAACAGAAAGACATTCCAATGCGGAAACTGTAAATAAATATAAGAATATCTATAATATACAGAAAATATAGCATGTATTTTCATCTTTTAAAACTCCATAAATATTAGAAAGTTTAAAGAATATAAGAATTGGAATTTACTCTCTTTATATAATGAAGTTAGAATTTCAGTTTCAAATAAGAGTGGCTCGAAACGTATTTAACGGGAAGACGGCTCGCTAGAAAAGATTGTATTAGCTATTAGAATTTGATACTGAAGTCATAATTTTTTTTTATTTTTACGGTTCGATTTTATAGATAAAAAATATTATATAAGTATTTATAATATATGTTAAAAAGTTGGGATTTCGGTTTTAACGAGAGAGCGGCTCAATCGAAAGAATCGTATTTAACAAGAAATTGATTCATTAGAGAAGATTATTTAATTACTAAAATGTAATATTGATATTATAATATAACGTAAATGTATTGAATTTTTTAAAAAATATTATAACGCCGCCGCGAAGCGCGGCTTTATCAACTAGTTTAATTTAAAACCAATATTACAATAATTAATATATATCCAAAATATCACACCATATCTTTCCGTAATTATTTTTAGTAGTAATTTTTGTAATTAAAACATGGAGTACTTTTTAATTTAAAATTAATCTTGCGATCACTAATATACACCCAAAAATATCTCACAGTATATACAAATCATTATTTTTATTAATAAATAACAATCGTTAGATCTAATAATAAGATATATTATATGATTAAATTAATTTACTAAAAATTCAAAGTTCGAACCCGTCAACGACATTTTTAATTTAGAATTTTACAAAATAAAATTTAAACCATGCATTTCATTATATAAATTTATATTAAATTAAAATTAAAAAATTATTAAAAATAAGGATTATATAAAAACATAATTATAATATTAAATAAATTTTATAACCTATCAAAACAAACCTGTGCTTCGCACGGGTTATAAGCTAGCCGAAATATTGAAAGTTTTGGTTTTCGGTTTGGTTATCCTATTTATGAAAATAAAAGTTTTGGTTTTCGGTTTGGTTATCCTATTTATTAAAATAAATAATAACATAATATAATTAATGGTAATTAACAGATTTCCCTTTTCACATTTACTTTTAGTTGATTATATTGCCTTTTATAAACATTAAAAAAAATCAATCGTATCATATCTTTCAATCATTAATATTTTTCTCTAATTAAAACATGTTCTCATCCTAATTATTAAAATAAATAGTAAAATAATATAATTAGTGATAATTAGCTGATTGCCTTTTATTAATTAAAAGAGGGGTTTACTTTTAATTGATTGATGATATAACCTTTTATAAACACCTAAAATATCGTATCTTCCAATCAATAATATTTCTTTCTAAATAAAACACATTAACTTTTAATTTAAAATATAATTTTACAATAATTAATATATACCCAAAAATATAACACTATATCGTCTAATCACTAACAAAATATAATAGAAGTCTGTATACAAAGAATAATGAACGTTAGATTTTTTGTAAAAATTCAGAACCGTTAGATCTAATGATTAGATATATTATATGTTTAAATTAATTTACTAAAATTTCAAGGTTCGAATTCTGTCAACGACATTTTTTTTTATTTTATAATATAAGTTTTAAACCACATAATTTTGCAAATTTCAAGGCACGAATTTTGTCAACGACATATTTTTTTAAAAATTTTATAAAATAAGTTTTAAACCCATAATTTTGTAGTCATTAATGTATATCCAAAAATATTACATCATTTTATAGTTAGATTTTTAGTAATTATTAAGAACTGTTAGATGTAATTATAAGGTATATTTTATGATTAAAGTACTTTACTGGAAATTCAAGTTTCGAATCCCGTCAAAGATGTATTTAACTTAAAATTCTACAATATAAATTTTAAATCATGTATATCATTATCTAAATTTATATTAAATTATATTAAAATAATAATAAAATAATTTTTACAAAATAATGATTATATAAAAACATAATTATAGCATAAAATAAAATTTATAACATATTAAAAGAAACCCGTGCATCACACGGGTTATAAGCTAGTACTATTATATAAAAGTCGAAACAATAAAAGTTTGGTTGGTTGATCGGTACGGTACCTGTTGATTTTACTTATTTACCCTTACTCAATTCATTTCTACTAACTAATCAATTTCTTTTTTCAGGTTAAACATATTATCTTTTTTATTTTTTCAAAAATTAAATAATTTCATTTTTCAGATAAAAAACAATATTTTTTATATTTTATCTAACTAAAATTTCTCCTTTATGAATCAATTTCCTTTTTCAGGTTAAACATATTACCTTTTCTATTTTTCAATTACATATCTACTAACTAATCAATTTCCTTTTTCAGGTTAAACATATTATCTTTTCTATTTTTTCAAGAACTATATAATTTCCTTTTTCAGGTAAAATACAATATCTTTTATATTTCATCCAACTAAAATTCCCCCTTTATGAATCAATTTCCTTTTTCAGGTTAAATATATTACTTTTTCTATTTTTCAATAATTAAATAATTTTCTTTTTCAAGTAAATTAGAACATCTTTTACATTTTATCTAACTAAAATTTCTCCTTTTTAAAAACACTACGAACATTTTTATTTAATAAAATAACATAATTATATTATAATTACTATTAACTAATCAATTACCTTTTTCAGTCAAAACACGTTACCTTTTCTCTTTTCTCTAAATAAAATCTTTCTTTAATTTTCCAATTATATCATGGACGGTTACCTTTTTCAGCCAAAACACGTTACCTAAACCTCTTTTTTTCCAATTATATCACGGGCGTTTCTATTCAATAAAAATAAATAATAATATTATATTACTAATAATTAGCCGATTACCTTTTCAACTAAAATTTATCATCTTTTTTATTTTTTCTAATTAAATTCCCTTTTTTCTAGAAATATAACGGGCAACATTAATTTCTCATTTTCTAAAAACTATGAGCAATTTTATTTAGTAAAATAGCATAATTAAATTATAATTATTATAAACTAATCAATTACCTTTTTTACCTAGAACATATTACCTTTTTATTTTCTCTAACTAAATCCTCTCTTTTTCTAATCATATCACGGACATTCTATTTAATAAAATGAAGTAATAATTTTACAAGTACTAACAATTAATCGATTACCCTTTTCAACTAAATCCTATCATCTTTTCTATATTTTCAAACTAAAATCTCCCCTTTTCTAGAAATATCACGGATAACATTTATATAATTATTATCAAATTACTTTAAATTGATGAATTTTTTTTATATAATATTAAAAAAATCTGTGCATCGCACGGGTTTTAGGCTAGTATCTATATATTCTAAACTAGCTTATAACCCGTGCGATGCACGGGTTTCTTTTGATATGTTATAAATTTTATTTTATTTTATAATTATGTTTTTATATAATCATTAATTTTAAAAATTATTTTAATATTAATTTAATAAAATTTGAAGTAAATTTAATAAATGATTTGCATGACTTAAAATTTATATAATAAAATTTTAAGTTAAATATGTCGTTGACGGGATTCGAACCTTGAATATCTAGTAAAGTAATTTAATCATTAAATATACCTTATAATTACATCTAATGGTTTTTATTAATTACTAAAAATCTAACGGTAATATGATGTTATATTTTTTATGATGTTACATAAATGATTGTAAATTTATCTTTTAAATTAAAAGGTAGTGTATTTAATTAGAAAAGAAATATTAATGATTGGAAGATTATGATTGCAAAATTATGTTTTAAAGTAAAAGGTAATGTGTTTTAATTAGGAAAGAATTATTAATGATTGGAAGATACGATATTTTAGGTGTGTATAAAGGATAATATGTTCAATTAAAAGTAAACGTCTTTTAAATTGATTGAAAGATAAGATATTTTAGGTATTTATTAAATTTTAGTTAATAGTACAATTATGTGTTTTATATAATTGTCAATTTAATAACTTTTAAATTTTAATTTAATATAATTTAATATACTCATATTTACATATTATACTAATATTTTCTTATTATAAACAACGTATAGGGATTTTTAATATATTTGATTAATAATTGAAAATATGGTGTGATATTTTTGGGTATATATTAATGATTGTAAGATTAGTTTTTTTTTAAAAAAAGATAATGTATTTTAATTAGAAAGAAAATATTAATGATTTGAAGATATGGTACGAATGATAGTATTAATGATTTGAAGATATGGTACGATTGATGTTTTTATAAAAGGAACTAAAAGTACATGTGAAAATGGTAATGACTAATTACCATTAATTATATTATGTCATTATTTTTTTTAATAATTAGGATAACCAAACTGAAAACCAAACCGACCAAACTTTCAATATTTCGGCTTTAATATAATAGTATAGATTGTTGGATCATTTTCTTAGCTTCGGTATTCATATTTAGATTTAATTAAAAAATTTAACTATATTTTCACCCACGGTACTATCCATTTTTCAGATTTAGTATCCATATTTAAGTTTGTAATGATCCATGTATTTATTTAACCCATTCTTAATTATAGAAAATCTTCATATCAATTTAAATATCATTAATGTCAATTATTATAATGTTCATGGTAAGCCCTTAATAAAAATTTGAATTAATTTCTCAATTTATGTAAGTTTTTTAATGCATATCATCATGCAATATATACAATAAAATATTTTAATTGAAATAATCTTTAGATGCCTTTGTTAAAATAATAAAAAATAACCTTTTATTTTCATTGTTATTATTTCTTTTACAATTATAATTAGAAAAATAAAATTTATTTAATTTTAATTAATGAATAATTTTTTTACATTTATAATTTTTATAGAAATATTTTAAAATATCCATATACATTGGTTTGGCTTCATAATAACCAGGTCTTTACTTCTAAAGAATGTTATCGCTCTCTAATTACCACTTCTAATCCCTCGAAATTTTGGTCTCTAATTTGGAATATCAAAGTTCCACCCAAGGTTCAGGTCTTTTTATGGAAATTAGAACATAAAGTGTTACCTACCAATTCCCTTCTGGCTCTCGTTTTCATTTATCCGATTTTGATACCAACTGCAAGTGGTGTGAAGGCCATGAAGAATCTTTGGATCATTTATTCTTTTCTTGTGAGTTAGCACGGAGTTGGTCTTTTATTAGCAATTGGTGTGGTGTGAGTATTTCTCGAGACAGATCCCCTCTTTCGCTCGAATATCTTTTATCTCATGATTATAAAATTTTGGACAAGAAGGTATGGCACATATTGATTGCAGTTGTGCTATGGACTATTTGGTTGGGACGAAATGAGTTAGTATTTCACGGAAAGAAACTCAAAAAGGAAGTTTGTCATACATTAATCTTGCATCGTTCTTTTAAATGGTTGGAAGCAGTGGGCCTCTTGAATAGTAAATATGGCAACTTCTGATCCAACTGGTGCTTTGAGACTCGGTTCTTTTGAAAGGAACTCTGATTTCTGGCACAATATCTTTATTAAGTACGATTTGGTTTGCTCTGCTGATGGGTCATTTACTCAGATAGATAATAATGTTAAAGCTGGCATAGGAGGTATGGTCTGGGACAACATGGGTACGCTGAAATATATCTTCTCTGGACCAGTTCATGTGGAGGGTGCAATAGCAGCAGATGTTAAAGCACCTGAGCATTTAGTGACCACAGTACATTCAGTACAACAAAACAGATCCAAATTCTTGTTTTGCTCTGACTCTTTATCTGCAGTAAATCTCTTTATCAAAAGAAGGTTGTACGGGGACTTGCAACATCTTTTCCCTTCGAACAGTTATGTCGACTTTATGTATGTACTTAGAGATTTTAATGCTGAGGCTGATAGACTAGCTAAAGAAGGGACTCAAAGATCTCATTTGCTCGGTGCATGGATTTAGGTATGGTATTGATTAGTACCTCACCTAATGTCAGTAAAGATTTCTGGTGGATGGCATTTAGTGTCCCTCGGGTCAGATGGCTTGATTTTCTCCTGCTATTTAAGAATGATTCACCACCTCTTCTTCCTGATAGTTTTCTGCTTTCCCTTCTGTTTTTCTCATTGTTCGACATGCATAACCTTTGGTTCCCACCTTCAAGAAATGTTGTCAAAATAAACGTCCATGGGATTTTTGACGAACACCCATTGGAGAATGGTAATAGCAATGGGATTGGTATAGTTATCCGAGATCATGATGGCCACTACCTATGGGGAGTTATGGGTCCTCTTATTGGTATGGACGGCTTTCAATCTCAAATATGGGCTATTCACTTGGCTATGAGGTTGGCCTTTACTAGGAATATCCCCCATGTCCGCATCGAGTGCGACAACGTCCAAGCCTTTGATTTTCTCGTCAAACAGGATCAAGAAATATTGGAGGGGCTTAATTTAGTAGCAGCTGTTCAGCAAATCAACACCCTGCACACTGAGTACAACAAGAAGAGAGATGTTTCCTCTCTTCCAAGAAGCTGTAAAATCATTTCCGTTGTTGCTACCAGAAATAGTGCACCTTTGTTCATGGAAGAGTATGGCTTTCGAAACTGCAGCGAACTAGTGGAGGTTCCAACTCCATTTTGCAGGTTAGCTGAAATCTTGGATATGGATAATAGCTTGGGACCTCACTCAAATGCTTTTGAATTTTTTTCAAACTTTGGTCATGGTGATTTGTGTCAGCCTCCACCTAGGTCTAATCCTGTTATCCTCTCGGTTCCTTATGCTGTTGCCACTCACATGATAAACCCTCTTCAGTCTTTGCCTTTCTCAGGGCAGACCCCAGCACCTGCCCCTTTGCCTTTGTCTCGTCCACTTCAGAAAGGCAAAGGCAAGGCGAAATGTTCTGTATTACTCTCGGAGTCATCTGGCCCCTCTAAGTTGTTTTCATCTCCTCTGAGTGAGGTCGTCCTGCTAGCTGCCTATCCAAGGCTCTCATCATCTACTACGTCTGAGTCATGTAGTACGTCCAATGCAGTAAAGGAGGGTGACGAGCCTCTCCCATAGGCAGAGTAGAATCTGGGTAGGACATTCCATAGGTCATCTCGCATTTTCATTTCTCGCTTTCTATGTCAAATTTTCAAGACTAAGACATAGTTGGTAGTGGTTTATTAGTTCTGTTAGTTTCTATTCAAGATGTTCAGCCCATGATGTAGGTTCCTTTTGCTGTTGAGCAACTCTTTAATGTTGCTAGCTTTTGTAAGCCTCCTCAGATTTTTAATATATTATTGCTTATCCAAAAAAAAAAAATATAGTAATGTCAAATTAATTGTACAAGAAAAATGGAACCACGGATACTTTCCTAACGGACCAATCAAGAGGGTTAATGTAAAGTTCTATTTCAATATATAGGGGTGTTTGGGGAACTTATTTTCCAGGATAAGTCAACTTATTTTAAGTTGAAAGTTAAGATTCCGAACTTTCTAACTTATTTTGCAACTTATTGAATCTCAAACATACATTAAATACTTGTATAAATTTTTTTATCAAAATATAAAATTTTTATCCGAAAATAAATCCATAAGCCCTTAAATAAAGTTAAACCAAACAGGCCCGTAGTAATTTTTGTTTTCAAATGTCTAGAATTTTGGTTTTGACAAAAAAATGTCTACAATTTTGGTCGATTTAATCTTTTACCCCGATTGTCAATTTATTGAATTCATTCATTTATCGATGATTTATAAAATGTTTTAGTAATAATTATTATTTTAAAATTCGTGTGATGCATAACTTTTATAATATTACATTATTTTTTAAATCTATATTAATTTTTTAAAACATAAATTTTGTAATCTTAAATTTTTAGGAGTAAAATGTATGTACTGTTAATTCTAAATTATTTTTCTAAAGTTAACTATTAAAGTAAGAAAATTTTAGAAAATATTTTCATTTATTGTGTTAAAAATAATGGTTATGAAATTTGTGAATGAACAAACTATCAATTAATTATCCAATTATTGAGATATTTTTGGAAATTAAATACTAAAAAATGCATAATTATTAATTTTTTGATAAAAGTATCTTATAACCATAAGACTACTTGATTTTAATAGTTGACTTTAGGAAATTAATCTATTCCGTAGATACATTTTACTCAATTTTTAAATAATATAATTTTATAATAATTATATATAGCTTGAAATTCTTGTGATACACGATTTTTTTTTATGTTGAATGATTTTTTTCTTTAATTTGAATTAAATTTATATGACATGAATTATACGGGCTTAAATTTTTAAATGTTATGATTTGATAATAATTATATGTATGTTGCCTTGATATTTTTAGTAAATGATACATTTTAGTTGGAAAAATTAAAAAAGATGATACGTTTTAGTTAAATATGTAATTGATTAATTATTAATAATTGTAATATTTCTTTATTTTATAAATAAAATCGTCCGTGATATTATTAGAAAAGAAGAAGTTTTAGTTCGAAAAAATAGAATAGATACTCCTTCTGTCCCAAAAACTCTTCCTATTTCTCTTGCACACGTTTTTCTTTTAATCGTTAATATCTTTAATTTTGTATTAGTTTTAAATATAAAAACTTCACGGTATTAAAGAACTCATAAATATGAATGATAAGTGCATATTTTTGCATATTTTATCTACCTATTTAATGCTTGGACTCATGTTTTAATACTTTATTTTGTTACATTTCAGGAAAATCGTAAATAAATAAAGAAATGACAAAATAAATAAATAAAGTTCAAGGAAGGGAAAAAGAGGAAGAAAAGGACCAAAAATGAAAAGAGAAAAAGAATTAGGAGCTTGGAGCAAAAGGAATATTTCAAGACAAGTGGAAGGTGGAGATCATCCCAACACATTAGAAAAGTGTATGGCCAAGATCAACTCTTCAAAGCTTAAGGGGGAAGGAATCAAATAGATGGCTAGGATTTCACCACCACACAACCCAAATGTATGGTGGGGATTTACCCAACACACCCCTTAACCCTAATTTCTATCCTATAAATACCCCCTCACCCCCCTTGTATTTATTAACTTAGATTTTAGGGTAGTTTTAATTTCTTGTATTTTTCTTAGTTTCAAATCTTGTAAACACTCCTATTATAATTAATGCAATTTTTATTTTCTTTACTTCTTGTCTTGCTCTTTCGTTATTGTTGCCTTGTTTCGTTATTTTCGTAAATCCCGTTGCTAACCACTTGGGGTTGAAAATAACGAAACTTTATTTTCTTGTTCGTAGTTTTAATTCGTAATTTTGCCCCTTTAAATTTCCATTTTATCGTGGGCCATTTAATTAAAAACACAACAACACAACGTACTCAGTATATCCCGCATGAGCAGGGTCTGAGGGGGGTAGGATGTACGCAATCATGCCCCTACACAAAGGTAGAGAGATTGTTTCCGGTTTTTTGACCCCCGGCAGGAGTCGAACCCGCGACCTCACGGTTCACGGATTGGGCACTTACCACTGTGCCAACTCAACCCCTTTGTGGGCCATTTAATTCCATCCTCATTTTAGTATAACTTTAATTTCGTAGTTAAATTTTAGTTTCGTAATTAATTTTCAAAAAAAAAAAAAACCGAAAACATCTATTTCATCATTTTTCAGCAATTCTTTTACCTGTTTTAAATTGTTAATTCGAAGCCATTAGTGTGTCTTGTGCTCTGTTGTATATACGTTTTTAAAAAAAAAATATCTGAACAAGATCTTCCCTGTTTATTCCTCTGTTTTGTTAAGTCAACCCCACCCTTTTTCTTTCTTTTCTTTTTCCTCGCAGTACAACAAAACATCCCATTCTCTCTCTCTTTTCATTTTCTACAAACCCAAACACCTTCCCCTTTCTTTTTATTTCAAATCGTTAACCCGTTTTTTTTTTGGATTCGAATTATTGTTAAATCACTGCGTTTTGCTGAGCTATTCTTAGTTGATCTTTTGTTCGTCGTTGGTTTGCGTTGTTTGAAATTCTTGTCTTAGATTTTTGCTGCGATGTTGAATTGTTTTCATTGTTGTGTCCGAGTTCGTTGTTTTGTCTGAGCTTGTCACTGAGTTAACCGAGTTCGCGTCATGTTGAGTTCGAAGCTGTTTTATTTGATTCGATTGCTTGCTGTGAATCGTAATGCTGTCGAGTCACTATTGAGTTTGTAACTGAGTTTGTGAATTCGATTTGATTTTATGTTGGCGAGTTTTGCAACTTCTGGTTCGATTTCGTTTTGGGAAGATTGAGTTCAAATTACTTTTACATCGTCAAGTTTGTGCGCGTTTGTTGTTGAGATTTACCGAGTATTGATTCCGAGTTCTTGCTGAGTTCTGTATGTAGTTCAGTTGCTGGTCACTAAGTCCGAGTCACTGCAGTATAGTTTTGAGTTCTGTTTTCTAAGTTTCGAGTTTAGAGAGTCGTAGCTGAGTTTCGAGCCGAGTCAGTTGAGTCGAGGTTCTTTGTTTTTTTTTTTTTTTGGTTCATCGCTTAGTTGCTGTTGTTGCGAGTTGTGCTATTGAGTAATTGTAATCGTATTTGTCATGTGTCTTGTTTTCTTTAGGTGTTTGCCGAGCTGCGTTTTTCTTTAATTGTTGAGTCTAAGTTTCGAGTAGAGTTATTGTTTAGCTGCCGAGTTAAAAGATTCACTGAGTGGCTTATATTTTCGTTTTTGTTTCTGTCTTGTGCTAGTTAATCGAGATTTAAGTTGAAGATTTAATTTGAGAATTGATACTAAGCCTGTTGATTTATTCGGGTTGTTGGTTTAATTTTTGGCTATCTAATTTTCCACATGAGTTATGCCGAAATTTTCTGTAAATAAGAATCGTTTTTAATATTTTAAAATAATGATAATTCAAAAAAAATAATTGGTTTCTGTTAATTTTTATTTGAACTTAGAATTGTAGCATAATTTTTTTTAGAATAATTAATTTTTAAATTTTTAGAATAATTTAGATAATTAGTTTTAATTTAAATAATTTAAATAGATTTCCATTTAAGTAGTTAATTAGTTAAAAGCGAAATTCTCAAAAATCCCCAATTGTCCTTTTTCGATTAAATTAGAAATTAAGGATTGCGAAATAAATTAGTCCCTGTGGAACGAATCACAAATATTTCAACGAAACGAATTGTGCGCTTGCGATTCAAATTTAAATCTTTATTTTTAGCACAACAATGAATCCAACAAGATCACTCATGACTATATTTGGTCCTATAGATTTGACGTAAATTAGTAATTTGTCTCATGTTATGAACAGTCCAACATTTCAAACGAGAAGAGTTTTATGGCACGGAGTGAGTAACATTTTTTAACTGAAAAAGTAATTGGTTATTAGTAACTAAAACTTCACTATATTAAAGTACTCATAAATACGAATCCAACAAGATCACTCATGACTATATTTGGTCCTTAGATTAGACGTAAATTAGTATTTTATTATGATATTTATTAAAATAAGGTTTTTTTAAAGCACTTTACTGAAAATTGTTACTCCTATTTGTGTAAATTATATTATAAAATTTAACCTAACATATTTTTTAATATTTCATATTTGTTTAGAGTGTCTTTTTTTTAAAATTAAATTTTGAAAAAAAGGATTAAAAAGACATCCAAAAGGACCAAAACCTTTTAAAATTGAGATTTGAGAAGAAAGAGACCATGCTCTTAAAATTTTAAAAAGTCTCTCAAAGTTTTTGGAGCTTTAAACCAACCAGTCTTTTAATTTATTTTTTTTACTAAAAAAATTTAAATTAACAAAAAACCGATACAAAACAAGGGGCAAGAAAGCAAGTGAGCTACAGTACACTCCTCCGGATGCAATGAGAAACCAAACTAGAGAGACTAAGCTAGCAAACTAGTCACAGCAAAACATTAAAACACTGCATTGAATTAATACAGTGCAATGAGTAATGATCTGTCTTGTTTTGATGCAATGTCCTATTAGTGGACAGCTTTGCACGAACCGTTTCCTTTACACTTCAGGTAATCTGTATGTTGAAAAACTATGGCCAGTTTATGCAGTTCGTCATTTCGCCCCTTCCAAATTGTGTGGCCAGCTACCAAGAGGAAAAAGAAAGCCAAGTGTTCCTGTATTTCACTTAAATTCCCACTACAAAATTCACCTTGAAGATATGAGACAAAAGAGGGAAACAAGCTTTTTGAAATACCAATGTTGAATAAAGGCATTGCTCGAAAATATGCAGCACATTCTCCACCCCTGTACTGCAGAGAACACAATTCTGATCCACATTCATCCAAAACCGCAACATATGGTCCTTGGTGAGTAAACAATTTTGAAGTGCTAACCACATAAAGAAATCTCATTTTGGTTTAGAAACTGTTGCCAGATTGCTTTCAGCCATGGAGGAGGTACCTTAACATTTCTAATGGAATTCCTATAGCTGCTTTATTCAAGTCATACAGACACGTACACCAAGTCCAGCCGCAGATTTAGGATAGCAGCATTCGCTCCAGCTCCAAGCTACTTTAGCCATGCCTTTAGAAACAGTGCTGCCTGTCAATGGAAAATGACTAAAAATTGTTTGCAGCTTCATGAACTCCTTTTTGCAGAAATAAATACGAAGACCAATAAACTGTAATCTCCCAGCCTGACTAATAAACCGGTTACTCCAATTTTCAATTTTGCTCGTAACCAGAGGAATGCAATCCTGAGAAGTGAGCTGAGTCGAAATAAGAGGAACACCGAACACCCAAGTACTTAATTACATTTTATTTTTAACTGTGAAAGATATTCTCAAATATCAAGCCAAAGTACCTGCATTTTAAAAATGAGAACTGTTATGGAACTTTAGTGAGACTTATTATTTTCAGTTACCTGCGCAATGCATGGGTATACACATCACAACACCCTGCACCTTGCACTGTAAGACTTATTTTCAGTAAATTGTGCTGCGAGCTACAACGCGCATTAGACGTTTGCGTGTTAGCTGATCCGTGATGTTTTTTAGGGATACGATAATTAAAAATGTTATATTTTCGTCACTTTTACCACTATCATTCCTTAAAATGAGTTCTGTAAGATTAAAGGTACAACAAGTATAAAAGGTATATAATTCTAGTGTCAACTTTTCTCATATTTAAAGGTAAAAGAAAACAAAGTTCAGAATTTCAAGAGATAGTTAAAGAGCGCATTTTGTCATTTTGAAGCCCAGTTTCATCCTTGGAGTAATCTGCTATTTCAATTATGAAATGACCAATTGTTTGAGATATTGAGAAGGATCTGGTCTGGCTATAGGGTTTTCGTGGCCAACGCACTAATTAGCTCTTGCTCAAGCATTCCCATTCATGGCCCTTAAGAAAGATTACTCGGAGTAACTTGCTCTGTTGTTGATCATAAGTCACGTGTCAGAATATCAGATGCAGTTGTAAAATGCAAATGTGTGAGAAAAGCTCTTAAAGATTAATTCCTAAATTCCCTTTTGCGTGTAGAAGTCTTTGTTATCGTAAAAAAAAGTCGTGTGTAAACTAAAGATGGCAGCCTAGATGTTCATACAGATAGTGAGGAAAAGAGGCACTCTACCTGATGATGGTACTGACTCGGCAACTTCTTCTTAGAATTATATCCACCAAAGTATTACTTTTGTCCACTATTTCATCTTCTGACACATATCTTGTGCTGCGCTTTTATAACATTCTTGCATATCTTATCTTGCTTCTTGTGCGGGGATGTACTTGCTCCTTGAACTAAGGATGCTGAAGATTCAAGTATAGATACCACTCTCGATCATAACAGGCTTCCTTCTAGCATTACATTTAAGAACAGTTAAGCTTTGCTGTTTCTTTTCTATTTAGAGATGCACATGTATTTCTCACCTTTGCATGAATTGCTGGACCTAAAACCGGAGAGTTATTGGAGAGACATTCATATACAACGTTTCATCAGAAAACATGAAACACTATATCAGCACATCCAAACTTTGGCATACATACATTAGTAAGCATTGTGCCCAGTGCCTTGTCGAAATCCATTTCACTCCAATTTACATGACTGCAGGAGCATGAAACCATTTACCCCACTTCCCTGCTTATCATTAAAAATCCAGAATGCCTCCTTGAAACAACCAACTATTACATTCCTCTTGATTATCACATTAATGGAAAAAAAAAATCTATCAGACATTTATCAACGAGTTTTTATGACCATTAACAGAACCTCTGTTTACTTTTAATTCTCAATTTATGTGAATCCTCACTCTTCTTTCAACTTTTATTGGAACGGGGAGATAGGGCATCAGAGAGAAAAACGATGTAGGCTTATTGTTTATTGTGGAGACAGACAAAATGATTTCATAATTCAAAATGCAAATGCTAAGGTAGAGTATGTTGCTTTTAATCAGTTCAATGATGTAGATTTTGGCTAAATTGTTGTGCTAAGCTTAACTCACTTTTTATTGCTGCGTTATTATTGACTTAAACTCGCTGCCCTAGTGCCAATAATCAGATTTGATCAGGAGACTACACACGTTGTCGGAGATGCTTGGAATTATCTTGCATTAGAAATTCAACACATGCCTGTTTTCGGTTGGCAAAATAAGGTTCCAGATAGTACCTGCATACAGTTGTAGTTGTAGCTGCTATATATTGAAAAATTTCAGCATCCAATAATTTTTTTAGATTCCAGGAATCGTGATCAATAACGTATATTACTAAATCCCATCCATGATTTAATCAAATATAGATACAATTAAAGTTTTTTTAGATTCCAGGAATCGTGATCAATAACGTATAGTACTAAATTCCATCCATGATTTAATCAAATATAGGTACAGTTAAAGGCAGATCAGAAGTAAATGTTAATAGAAAGAAACACAATTATATTGATAAACACCAATGAACAACTTATGAGATTACATGATCAGTATGCTCCAAATTGATTAAGAACACCAACTCACATTAATAAACGACAATAAACAAAATAAAAATACATTGATTAAACCACTCAAAAACTTATCCTCTGCTCCGAATTCCGATTAAGAAACAAGAATCTACATTAAGTAAACAACAATGAACAAATCAAAGTTACAAGGAAGTTATCTAATTAAGCCCGAATCTGTGCTGCGTAATTCTTTCATCTGCTATACCCTCATATACATAACTCTGTTCTAATTAGGAGGCCAAAACCCTAGCAATTCTACACTATTAACTCTACTAGATAGTAGATTCATTATTACTTCCATGGCAGAAAATCATCAACCTATTTCAAGAACAGCATATCATCATCAAAATCTTTGCGAATATCGAGAAGCGAAAGACCATGATCATGTTGCTATTACAGCAGCCGGAGGGTGATTATCTTTGTATTTCAAAGAAACCCCTTTTTTCATGTTAATAACAAGTACTATATTTGTCTGTTCCTTGATCATCAATTGTTGCTTCTTGTCTTCTTTTTCTTTATATTTCTTAATCCTTATGATTTCTTTTAATTTTTCGTCATCAAATATGTTGTTTCCGAGCAGCACTGCTAACTCTGCCAACATACTTAGTGAATCATTGCCTGAATTTTCGTTCAGCGCTTCGTTCTCGCCTCTGATCATCATTGAGTTCATCATCTTCTTGAAGCAAAACACTTGAAAGAAGTTGAATTTTGTATGTGATGGTGTGTAGAGTGAAATAATAATGAATGAAGTTTAATATGTGTATATATACATGGATGATATGCTTGGAAGCTACGGAACCTTACCATTCTGATTGAGTTCCTAATTCCTATCGTGTCTAGGAAAGACAATCTACGACTTACAAATTATTGGGTAAAACCTGCTCCGTTTTTTTTTGAAGTACATAAACCCGACAAAAATTGGGTTTTAAGGCTTTCATCTACATTAGTTCTTTTGATTGCGTTTGAAGGAATTTTTTTCATATCATTTTTTAAAATAATTTATGGTTACTTTCAATATTTGAAAAATTGTTCAATTTTTTAAAATTGTCGATAAATCACCAATTTATCGTTAATAAATATTTGATCAATTTAAATTTTGAAAACCCATTTTTTTTTTTGCTAAATTGATTATATATTAGAAGAATGAAAAAAAAAAAAAAAAAGAGGGATACACCCTTACTCTATGACAAGCCATAGAGAAGGAAATAAATGATCAACCTAAAAGATTGAAACAAACAAACATAAGAATTACCTAAAAAACTATCCAACTATCAAACGCATTACTATGGTTATTAAACCATGTGGAATTACTTAACCTACTCTTGACATCTATAAGAACACCATCTAAAAGCTTAGTAGGACTGCAACAACCTCTATCATGAGCACGAGCATTCCTCTCCCGCCAAATGTGGTAAATAAAGACTTTAGTTGAAAATGTAATTGATTAATTATTAATAATTGTAATATTTTTTTATTCTATTAAATAAAATCGTCCGTGATATTATTAGAAAAACAGAAGTTTTAGTTCGAGAAAGAATAGATAACATTTTTTAACTGAAAAAGTAATTTGTTATTAGTAACTAAAATATTATTATTTAATTTTTTAAAATTGTATGATTAATTGAAAAACTACAATTTTTAGTTTTTTTATTTTAATAAAATAGTTTAGGTAAAGTAGTTAAAAAAAATAATAATAATAATAATAATAAATAATTAAGTAAAAGTGAATAATACCATACTGAATAACCAAACTTTTAATTTTTAGATTCAAGTATACGGAGTACAGAAATTGAGCATACAAATATTAACAAATTTATCAATATGAACTCACGAAAAAATGCTCGCTTTTATTTCGGTTACAAATTTCTGATGATCAAATAAACTTTGTACTATATTACATAAATATATTTATAAATTTAAATTTCCATTTTGTTTGTATAAATGCGAACTGAAACTCAATATGATCATCACTTTATAGTCAATCTCTTTATAAATTTGGCACAGTTTGTTTTTCACGATACATAATAAATTAAAAATCACTTTTAAATTTACTACTTATGTAAAACTTAAAAAACAAATTATGAATGAATTATAAATTTAATTCTGAAAACATAAAATATATTTCGGTTTTTGTTATAATAGTATTAATTATTTATTTATGTTTATTTTTGCATTTTGACTCGTTAAAAAAAAGCAAAAGTTCTATTTTTGGACAATGGGTATATAATGGTAACTAGGCCCACTTTGTTATATCATGGGTTTTGGGTTTTCCTCTTTTCTCTATGCCGGATCCGAACACAACCTGCAAGTTTAAGCTTAACCCATCTTTGCAACTTTCAGGACCCAACTGTGCCTATACTCTCTCTCCAGGTTCTCTCTCTCTCTCTCTCTCTCTCTCTCTCTCTCTCTCTCTCTCTCTCTCTCTCTCTATATTGTATGAATAACATAATCGATTTATTATATTAATCTGAGCTTGATGCTACTGATAATAGCACTTAGATGAATTTATATCAATTGAATGTTAGTTGACTCTGAAAAATCGAGGTACCCAGGTGAAAATCAATTTACTTATTCACTTGAAAATCAATTTCAATTTTCTCCCAGTTTTTCGTAATACATGTATGTAGGTGTTCAAACATATGTCTATTTGGTTGCCATTTTCCTCATCATATGATTTCATATAAAATAGTTTAGGTAAAATTTCATATAATTTTATCTCTAGCATGAATACATTATGTATATTTGGTATTGTTGAGTGATGGGATTGGAAGTGTGTAGAATTTGGTTTACAATTACGAAATTTCTTATTTTGCCACCCTTCATAAATGTTCATTTTTATTTGCTCAAAGAATAACATGTTTTTGTATAACTAGGTGCCGCTTCAAAATTATCATGAACAAGGGAGGGGCAGGAGGTGGTGGTGGTGGTCCCACAGCTGCAGCGGCGCTGGCTGCTGCTCAAAAGCAGAAGACATTGCAACAGAGAGTCGACAATGACATTGGAAATATTGTCGACAATTTTAGTTTCATTGTCAATGTTGCCCGGGTACTCTCTCTGTCTCTACATCCTTGCGCAGATAGCAAAGCTGGTTCTCCAAGAAGTTGGGTTTGTTAGAAATTGTAATTATCATAAACAATGCCAAACGGTTACTTTTTTTAGTCAAGCATCATTGGTCACTCTACGACTCTACGTTATCAGGAAGTACTTGTTTTGTAGTAACTTATGACAGTAAAAGATTATGTAACTTTACTAACTGTTAATTTTAAAGGTTACATTTACCGGTCAAATCATCCTAATACAAGTGTAAGAGAGCTTGTTCTTTATTTACATTGTTCTCATCAGTGTTGCATGTGTTTAAGTTTTTATATAATCCAGAGGCTCTACTTTCATTTGCATCAGATTGAACGAATGTCGTAAACTAACATTGTGCACATTGCAGGTTAACGATCCACCTGTTAGAAATTCACAAGAAGCTTTCATGATGGAGATGCGTGCATCCAGAATGGTATGAGGATGCCATCTTATATCTCTACATCCATAGAAATGTTTTTTGGAACCATCCTAATGAAAACTTATGTCATATTAGCAAAGGAAATAAGTTGATATATATATGCCTTCTGTATGGTTCTCTTACATAGAATTCTGATTGGTAAAATGGTAATTATACCATTCTACTTATTAATTGGGTAGGGTTAGTTTCTGGTGTATGTTTGGTGTATAGCTAATTGTGGTTTTGATTTGCCTAATAAAGATGTTATTCTAAATTCAGCGGGTTAGAGGGCTACCAGTGGGTAGATGTATGTTTACTGTGGTTTGGTGTAGATGTTATTCTGGTGTATGGCAATTCAGCGGGTTTGAATTGCCATTTAACTTTACAGGCCATGTTAGCTTTTTTCACATTGGATGTAGCACTTTTACTTGATAAAGATTCCTTAAAGGGAATTGACGAACACTGGTGTCACCCACAGTAGTCTACTTGGTACTATTATAACAATATGACTCACTGAAAGGAACTTATGTGTCACCCTGTATACATCTATCGTAACTTCTAGATGTTTTTTTTATATATACAATTTTTCACTCACAAGAGCTAGTATCTGTGAGAGACAGGTTCAGGCAGCTGATTCATTGCTTAAATTGGTGTCAGAGTTGAAACAGACAGCCATCTTTTCAGGGTTTGCAACCCTTAACGATCATGTAGAGCAGAGAACAGATGAACTAAACGAGCTGGCAGAGAAAACAGATGGCATGTTGGCTAGAATTGGAGAGGATGCTGCTGCTAGCCTTACAGAACTAGAATCCCACTATTATTCATCTGTTAGGACAAACCAAAATGCCACCATGAAATAGTTTTCATTGAAGAAATTGGGTAGTCTTGAATGAACTGTAAGGGGGCTTCAATGTTACTTTTTTTACAACCTTTTAAACGTTTTGAGGCCTACTTTTGTTATCTATAATCAGCGAGGCTAGTGTCAATATTAATTTATGAACTTTAGTTGTAACTTTGTAAGCTATAAATTATATTTCTGTTCTTTTTAATCTTTAATCAGCTTTATATATACTGTGTTCAATATAAATATTAATGAACTATTGTAAGCTATCTGCCTATCTTATATAAATCCAGTGTATCAAAGTCTACAAGTCACAGATTGCAAATTAAAACTTAGAGGGTGTTTGAGATTGCTTAAAATAAGTTACTTTTGACTTAATGGGGGTATTTTTAATTTAAAGGAGAAAGTAAAATTGTTTGCTTTAAGTTGAATGAAAGTGTTTGGGTAATTTTACTTAAAGTTAAATGGGGGTTTAACAATTTTGACTTAAAGTGAAATTTGACTTAAAAAAATTTTAAACTCATCATATTTAAGCTTTACAAGAATTGTGAAAAAAAAAAAAATCATAAGTCATAAGTCAAAAGTATATAAATGGAGCTTATGACTTTAAGCAATTTTTTAACTTAAAGCACGACTTAAAGCCGGTTACACAAACATTACAAAAACTCCTTAAAGGAGCTTTCTCCATTTAAGCCCGTTAACCAAACAGGCTGTTAATCTGTTTCAAAAGCATTACAAATAAGTGTGGGAATAAGTGATAAATAACATTTTCAGTGAATAGAAGTAACTTAGGGATAAATAACACTTTCAGTGACTAGAAGTAAATCTATCGTAAAATGGCTGAAGTAACTTTGGGATCATTTTCAGTGATAAATAATTAAAAATTACGGGATAAGTGATGGCTACACTATGGGAATAGAAGTAACTTGGGGGAACATTTGTCATGATAAATAATTAAGTTTACACGATTAGTGGTGGCAACAATATGGGAACAAACCAAAAGATTCGATAGTTAAGTTGGAACTTCGCATAAATAAGTAAACTGACCAAACACTAAACAGCAGTTCCATGAGTAAAGAACCATGAGAATACAGTTCAGATAATCATCACAAAACATTATACATTTTTTACTTTTTGCTAAATAAACTTCGATTCTACTATTGTTTGGGGGAGTTTTTTTTTAAGAATAAGTTAATTTATTTTAAGATAAAGTTAGAGATTACTAACTTTGCAATTTATTTCACAACTTATTTTTATAACTTATTGAATCTCAAAGATACATTAAATACTTGTATAAAAGAAAATTTTCAAAACATAAAATTTTTACCCGAAAATAAGTCTATAAGTTCTTGAGATATGGTGAGCCAAACAGGCACTACATACAGTCAGGCAATTTCCTCGTTCTTCATATTTTATGCTGTAAGAATGCACCTGCTTGCTTCAGAATCAGATATTTAAAGAAACTGGAAATTTTTCAGCAAGGCCAGTAAGCCCACCACAAAGATAGAACCATCCAAGTAAAGAGCTTTTAAGATTTCCTTTTGCCTCGAATCGCTTACAAGATAGCATTGAACCATTTCCATTGTTAGAGCAATTATTAATCTAAATGTTCAGGCAGACAATTGTAAATAAAGTAGCAGGATGCTAGAGTACAGTAAATAATATTCCATTCTAAACAAACAAAAATTGGTTAGAACCAAAGCCGCCAGAGTAAATCTGCACAACAAAGGTTCTAAAGAGTCCGGTCAGCATGGAAGATGGGCTTAAGGGGACTTCATATACTCCTGGACTACATACAAACCTTCAGTTTGTTCCCCATAGTCCTGCAGAGGGTCTGTATTAGAGAAGAAAAAAATGATGAAAAGGAAATATTTGTGAGAATGCACAGCAAAGTAGAAATCAAAGTTCAAGTGGTATATGAGACCAGCAGGATGTAAAAGTAATTAATTAGCAAAAATAAATAATAAGTTAAAAGTAATGTGTATCTTGAGCAACAGAATCATAGTTTCCCTAGGCAGTCACGGAGTCTTCCTTCTAGTTTTGTACCTTCACAACAACGCATGAGCACCCAACGATCTTCCGAGGATTGCCTTCACTATCAATCTTGCATAACTGTATCAAACACGAATGAAGTGAACTGATTAGTCGTGGTTATCAAAAACATTGTACTTCCAAGATAAGCACTTGTGTCACAACCATTTAAAAACAAATGTTTTTGGACTTTTGGAGAGAAATCAATACAATTATTTACCGTATGAATAGTTATAAGTACTACGGAGTACTTTCCCATCAAAAATATCAACTACAAGCAATGTTGCCGGGGAAAGTATCTGGCGATAAAGGGACGGGCAAGAAAAATATTGTTTACTTTTACTTGAAAACAAAAATAGGAAATAGCAAGAATAGAAGATATGTGACATAACAACCACCTGCCCACTCTCCAAGATTTTCAGCACTAGGAACTGCAATTAAGCTGACATTATGGTCAG
Source organism: Saposhnikovia divaricata (assembly GCA_036435485.1). Taxonomy (NCBI): domain Eukaryota; kingdom Viridiplantae; phylum Streptophyta; class Magnoliopsida; order Apiales; family Apiaceae; genus Saposhnikovia; species Saposhnikovia divaricata. The sequence goes on from CM071598.1 coordinate 56,253,206, forward strand.
CACAAAGTACTTTCATTAGCTTACCATAATCCGCCTGGTTGCAATCATCTGCAACAACACAAAGTTGTGCTGCATGCTTATCAATCACTCTGGCACCTTCATGGAATCCTGTAGCAAGTCTTCCATGAGCCAGCTATTTCTTGAACACAAGCTGCAATGCTGTCATTTTGTCCATTGGCTCCTCTATTGTTGGTGCTGCAGCTGGAACTGGAGCTTCAGTTACAACTACATCTTCTCTGTAACAAGGATATCAATTACGGTATTAGGAAGTCACCCTTAATCTTTCTCCGAAGAGCTACTACATCGCATATGTCAAAACACTACAAAATTTAAACCAAAATTAAAAGAACAACAATAGTAGTAGGCTAGTAGCAGTAGCTGAACAAAATTTACATTTCCCTGACATGTTTTGGGTTGATTTAAGGAAACAATAAGCACTTTCCCAGGGCAAAAAATTATTCAGCATACATTCGATCAACCAGATGAAACAGAAACACCCTAACCACACACATTTGTTGCACTGAATCATACTAATTGATAACGCATCATCATATGAAAGAATGCACGGAAGATTTCTCTAATGATAATCTTTTTTTTTTTAAGCTCGTCTAATGATAATCTTAAGGGCACGAAACAATGCAAGAGTGATAGAGATAATCAATAAATCATAGATATAACTTTAAAAGCTAACCTTTGAATTGAAATTAAGAAAGGTACAAGGCAAACAGATTATTAGCAGAGATCAGCACTTGGTCCTTCTGTGTGAGGGTACCCAAAACCCTAGGACTTCTAAGTTGCAACTTGCAAGTTACTAGTCTATCGTCATGAGTGGTGAAAATTCATAAAGGTGTGAAATGATTCAAAAAAAAAAAAAAGAAAAGAAAAGAAAAGAAAGAAATGCTCTCGTTGAGAGTCGAACTCAAGACCTCCCGCTTACTAAACGGGTGCTCTAACCAACTGAGCTACGAGAGCTGTCGATTTCAATTTGTCCCGCAACGTACTAGACTAAAAATGAATAGAATCATTTATGCACCCACATTATTTTTTGAACTTAAAAGTAAAATGTGAAATTCTTTCGAGGCCATATGAATACACACAAAAGCTTTCAACACACGAAAAGCATTATGCTCCAGGACCAGTTTTTTTTTTTTTTTTTTAATAATTAGGCTTATAATCTTACAATTGAGTATCTGTTCTAAGAAAATTCTTGGGATGAGTCAGAGTCGAATCCAGGTCCTAGGACAACAGAGGATAAATCCTTACCATTTGGGCTATCCAATCGTGTTCCTCCAGGACCAGTTTTAATTTGAACTCTTTTAGGCCCCGTTTGTCTCCTCTTATTTATGATTTATAAATTACTTATTTCGAAAAAATATACGCAATTATATACTTTTTATAAGAAAAAAATGTGCATGGGGAATTTAACATTCATTTTCTTGCAGAAATAAGTTACCTAATTCAGAAAAAAGTACATATTTCCTATTTTTTTTTAGAATAATTTACTTATTTCTGAAAAATAAAATAAGTCAAACGGGGCCATAGTAAGACTTGCCTCGACTCGATTTTGAATATAAGTTTGCATTTGTTTTATTAATCAAATCAAACCGAATATGTGCTAAATTTGATTAGAACCCGATTCGAATTTGTAAACTCGGCTTGACACTTTCTCGTTTAAAATTTCAAATAAATAATTATAAAATTTTATTTTTTATTTAATATCAAAAATTAGTTAATTTTGTTTTATACTTTAATATTTTTAATTATTGAGCTCGCTAATAAACACAACTCGATTCATTTGACTCGCGAGTAAACTCGACTCGTTCATAAAACAAATCGGGTTCAGTAAGAGATTTTAGCACGTTTAACCTAAGCGAGCGGCTCCATTCAAACTCGTTTAATGAAAGCCTGATGATGCAATCATCAACATAATAAAGACTTTAAGTTAAAATGAATTGTAAAAATGGATTAACTTGTCTAATAAGTATGAGGACCAATAGCAATGTAAAATTGGGACAAAAAATCACCGCATTTTAAGTTTAGTTGTTCGATTTTTAATGTTATGCCCTAATGATAAAAAATATCAATAAACAGAGTATGTTTAGTTTTCAATTAAAACAAGATTTTAACTTACTAAAAAGGGTTTCTTTAAAAAATGACATACTAAAAAGAGTTGATGTATAGCAACGTATGATAAAGTGTGGTGGATAACTGATAAATTCTATAAAATCTTAGTGATTATGAGAGATTACTTTCTTAGTTTTTTGTTGAAGAAAACCAGGTTAAAGCATGGTAGGTGTTGGAATCAATGAGTGAACATATTGGTGTTGAAGGTAAAAAAAGGCAACATTGAACTCTTTGATATTGATAGCGTTAAAAATGTTGAATAACCATAAAGTTAAGGTAATAATAATAATTCGCATATAGTTTATAATAAAACACAGGCGTGTCTTGTTTCCTGATTCCAAAGACCCTATGTCAAGAAATAGAGAAAATGATGAATGCTTATTGGTGGTGCTCCGATAATGTCAATAATAAAGGCATACGTTGGTTAGCGTGGGATAAAATGAGTATGTCGAAGATGCAAGGTGGGATGGGTTTCCGTAATCTCTATGGTTTTAACCTTGCTCTTATTGGAAAACAAGTGTGGCATCTGGCAACCAAACCTGATTCATTGGTAACAAGACTTTATAAAGCAAGGTATTTTGCTGATTGTCATATCTTTCAAGCTACTAAAGCAAGAGGTTGCAGTTACATTTGGGAAGGGATTTGGGAAGCAAAGGAGAGGTTAAAGGATGGGTTTAGATGGGTGCTTGGTGATGGTCAATCCATCGATATTTGCAAGGATGCGTGGTTGAGGGCAAAAACAACTCATCGAGTGGAGGATAGGGAATATCCTGTTGAGGTTGATAGGGGGAAGGTGAAGGATTTGTTTATACAAGGTATGAAGGTGTGGGACGTAGAGAAGATTAACAGGTATTTTGACCAATGTGATGCAGATGCCATTCTCACAACTCGAATTCCACAGAATAGTACAGTAGACAGGTTGGCCTGGGACCATGCTGCAGATGGTCAGTACTCTGTGAAGACTGGGTATAGATATTGGCATGAACATAATATTGGTAATTTTGATGTCCCGCAATCCCCTGGTTGGGGCAGAATCTGGAAGCTTCATATCCCTCACAAAGTAAAGGTGTTTCTCTGGAGGTTTTGTAGAAATACAATACCAGTGAATTACAGAATTCGAAGCAAGGGAGTGGTGGTTCCTATGTCTTGTCCTATGTGTGCAGGTGATATTGAACATTTACGTCATATCTTTTTTGAATGTGAATTTGCTAGGTGTTGTTGGCAGGATTCAGGTTTAAATTTCAGTATGGCAGATCTTGAAAGTGCACCTGAATGGATATTGGCGAAATTTGCTGTTGAAAATAGTGAAACTTTAATAACCATGACTACGGTTCTGTGGAGCATTTGGAATGCCAGGAATAAAAGGGTCTGGGAGAAAATCAGTCTGTCTCCTGCTGCAGCTGTCTCTCTTAGCTCGACTCAGATTTGTGAATGGCAACAGGCGTCGAAGAAAAATTCAGGTACGGGTAATGCAAGTAGATCAGCTCCGAGGTGTGATGGAATGAAATGGCAGGTCCCAGAAATAGGCAGTCTCAAGATCAATGTTGACGCATCTGTTAAGGAGAATGAAGATTTTTTCTCGTTGGGTATGGTAATTCGTGATGAGCAAGGAAGGTTTTTATTGGGGAGGACGTATAAGTTTGCAGGTCGAGCCTCTATTTTGGAAGCAGAAGCAGTCGGAGTCTTGGAAGCTATTCTATGGACTTGTGATTTTCCTGACAAACCTATAGTTGTTGAAACGGATTCTCTCCTTACTGTCAATGCTATCAAGCAAAACACAGCTAGTCGTCTCGAGATTGGGCATGTCTTTCAGCAATGCAGAGATTATCTAGCAACAAGAACGGGTGTTAGTCTTGGTTTTGTTAAAAGATTGGCAAACAATGTAGCCCATAAATTGGCTAGGCTACCTTGTGAGCTCAATAGTTATGTGACTCATTTGTCTCCTCCTCAGTTTTTGTTGGAGACCATTTTGTATGATGTTTCTTAATAAAAGAATGAGTCTTTTGTTTCAAAAAAAAAAAAAAAAAAAAAAAATAAAACACAGGCGTTTAGTCATTTGACATTGATATTTGAGCATCTCTTACGAGATTTATGTGACGATTTTTTATTATTTGACAAATTGAGTTTAATCATTAATCATTGTTCTCCATATTCAGAAAAATATTAAACAATTTAATTGTTTAAATATAAATGATTTATTTTATACAACCCTAACACTAATCTAGCGCAGTCATGGCGAGAAGAATGTGTCTTGTTTTTCGATTTATGAGAAGGACTAGCATCAGTCCTGCGAATCATTAAACAATATGACTTGTTAAATCTGTGTGTCACCTTCATACGCCGAACTCGAGTTCTTCAACGACTTCCGGCTATTGCCGCCGCTGCTCTTCCTCCGGAGATCACATCTCTAGGTGTCCGACAATTCAGATCTGCTCCACTTGAAGACCTAGGATCAGAGGTAAAAGAAGCGAAGTTTAACGCTGCAGATTCAACTGATGACGAATTGTAAGACGTATTTTGATTACGAATTGTAAGACGTTTTAATTACGTTTCATATGTTTACATATTTTGATTACGCTTTGAAGAAACTAAATGTCATGATCTTGATGGTTTTTGTATTTTATGAAACTAAACTAAAGAACAGAAATTAAGGACATGGAAGAAAATGCAGGAAAGTAAAGGATAAAATAAACATTAATTTCATTGTTTTGAACATTTCATTATTTTGATAATCAAGGAAGATAAACATATTAGTGGGTTGTTTGTGAAAATTAGTGTAAATAGAAGTCTTCCATACTGCTGCCTTTGACAAATACTCCAAAAAATACAAGAACATGTCAATCAAGTTTTAAAATTTCGAAGATGAACAAAAATCGAAGTCAAATTTTAAGATAATAACAATAAGCTTTTGACCATTTGAGCCATTTCGAAGGTCTCGGAAGTGTACAAATTTTAAAAATAAATATTTAACGAATATGTTGTCTCTAATGAGCGTTCAAGATATGTATTAGTTATGCATCAGTTTAATTATCATTCTCATGGTAAAAACTTAACAAGTTTTTAAGTCAGTCTCTCTCATTCCTCATCAAAACCCTAATTATCGTTTCTTCAATTTCGGACAAAATATGAATCACCTGTTAATTTTGACCATATTTTCCTACTCACCAACATCGATATATCATATTTAGACCCTTAATTTGTCTTTAAAATTCCTATAAATTCAATTATTATAAACCCCTAATCTTCGATTTAAGTGTTTTCAGTATTGGATAGGTTAAATCAACGAAGGTTCTTACTCGATAGAAGGTCTAAGCATCATAACATGAGTTTGCTTAGATTTTATCAATGGCGACGGTGGCTACTCGACAACTCGGAGGAAACTCGACTCGAGCTTACCGATTTTGGTAAGGGTATATGGCTATCTATGGACTGCAAGCTTGTATCTTCTCGAAATTTCGATGATTTCTTTAGATGTATTGACTCCACAACTTGGGTATTTTCAAAACCCTAATTTTTAGCTTCAATATTATGTTTATTCAAGGTTTTTGTGATATATTTGTGATACTTGTGAATTTAATTGGATTAATTCTTGATTATCTAAATTCGACTGTGTTTGTTTGTTGGGTTGAGTACTGTTCCATTGGCTCTTTGGTTCGATTATGAATAAATTGTTGTTTTCTTTGAGGGTTGTTAATGTTTTGAGCTTGTATTACTTTGAATTTCGAAGTGTTAGCTCTTCTTGACTGGAATTAATAGTTTAGTTTGATACCCTATTTTTTAGTATGTATTTTTTAATTAAATAAAATTACAGTCATGACTTGTGATTTTGTGAGTGTCTTTAAGTCCATCATGTTTTGATTGCTCTGTTTTGAATTTGGATTGTTAATTAGTAAAGATTATAGTCATATATTTGTGTTTTGTGATTTTCTGAGTATCTTTGAATTCCTATTGTCCTGGTTTTGACTAATTATCTCTCAGGTTTAGTCATTGATATCATACAATATTGAATTTCTTTTGTTGTCTGAAGTTGATTTATTTGGACTACTGACGGCCATATCATGTGTATTCAGTTAATTAGGTTGATAATTTAACTGCGTTAAGTGTAGATTAATGTCTCAATTGTATACAGTTTAAGTTATGAACAAATTTATGGTATGGCCTAAATGATAAACACATAATTACTTGGTCTAAATTGGTTGATTTATATAAAGGGTGTTAGTGCCTATAAAGGATATGCCATTTTATATGGATGTTAGTGCCTATAAAGTGTGCACCATATTTTTGGCTTTTGGACCATTTATTGGTATTTTTGATATGTCGTCAGTTTGATGAATCTATTTTTTCGTCATTTTAGATGACCTTTTTAGCTTTTTATGATTTTGTATGAGAACTTGCCGCTTTATATGCCTAACCAAAGGGTACCCCTTTGGTTAGATATATAAAACTATTCAATTTTATTAAGTATACTGCATATAATAAATATTTATAGTATATTTGATAAATGGTTCATTGACATAGTTTATTTGTTGTGGTTGTTTCGGTGATCTTTCAGCTTTCTTGGTTGGGAAAAAATGTAAAGAGAAGATGGATGAAGGCAGAATCTTGGATTTTGTAGAGGAATCTACAAGAAGCCCTTGACAATTTGCTTATAGATGTAATTAGATGTATTGTTGTTGGGTAGGCCACTCTTTTTTTCCCCTTGAGTTTTTTACCATAGGGTTTTGCTCTTGTAGGATTTTTAGCGAGGCCTGCCAGTGTAAGGAGTCTTCTTCTCTGATATAAAGGTGTTATTGTCTAAACTTCCGGAGGAATCTCTTTCTCATGTCAGTCATAATTTAGGTTACGACCCATAGATTGGTTAAGCATACCTTTCGGTTAGATGATAAGTTTTTGTAGATGAAAGAATGTCTCAAATTCCTTTTCTTTTTGGATTGTGTAAATTTTATCATTTAAATGAAATCGTTTCATTTTGAAAAAAAAAGAAATATGTGTGCGTTGCATAAACAAATAATATTATTTAAACCTAAGCTTATAAATTAATTCATTTATTCTCATATCATATCTCCCAACTTTTGTTTAATCTTATATATTTCTATACTATAATATTAATGCCAAATCATTAAAAGTTTTGGTACATATTTAATAGTTTTACTTAACTTTTCTTATTTAAATATTTTTTTACTTAATTACCCTTTTTTAATTATTTTTATTTCTTTATATTCATTATAAAGTCCAATACTAATTTAGGTATTTAAACCGAAGTTTATTACCTAATTTTTTTCAAAATATAAAATAAACACATTATTATGAGCTGAAAGTAAGCCCTAAGGACGTATTTAATGTTACATTAAATAAACCTAAAACGGCCCAAGGTCAAAGCCCAATTACGAGGCCCAAAACCTTAATAATGATAATAAATTCGTAATCAATAAATCAGCCAAATATGAGACTCCAATATTGAGTCCAATATGGAATCAAATCACTTGTGGAGTAGCCTCTAAGGCATACAACTTCAATACTTATCCACTTCCTTTCTGGAAGGATCTAGAAGTGGGCCAAAGCTATGACTTGTCCACCAAGTATCCTATTTCTACCCTAATTCTAGGATTTTCATCACCTATATAAGGACATGTTCCTTCACAAATAGAACTACGTTTTTTGGCTTGATTCTTGATATTTGCAAGATACGTAGGCATCTTGTGAGGACCCGAGTTAAGTCACGAAACACTTGATCAGCCATTAAAGCTCGAAGCTTCCATAAACCATACGCAGTAAATACACCCTTCTTTTCATTCCATAACATTTGGCGCCATCTGTGGGAACCCGGATATCAACCATGGTTACCATCAAAGCTCAGATACTTGCTGACTTCGTGGATGAATTGAGTTGGGAGAATTCAATATTAAGTACAAGCCAAGGACGGCCATCAAAGCTCAGATACTTGCTGACTTCGTGGTTGAATGCACCATTGACAACCAAGAAGTCGGGGGGCAGGAGATACCTCAGGAAGTCAATAAGGAAGACAAGGAACCCATGATCGAAGAGAAGGAATTCTGGATGCTCTATTTTGATGGGGCATCAAAAACAAAAACAAGTGGTGCAGGTCTTGTCCTACAAAGTCCTGATGGATTCACGATTGAATACACCCTGAAGTTGGACTTCCCAACAACCAACAATGAGGCAGAGTATGAAGCTTTGATAGCTGGGCTTGGTTTGGCAGGAGCACTAAGAGTCAAAAATCTTGAAGTTTGTGGAGATTCAAGGATAGTTGTGGCCCAGGTCAACGGAGAATTTGAGGCAAGGGATGAGACCATGGCCAAGTACTTAAGGCTTGTGAAGGCAGTAATGACTAAATTTGATGAATGCTACATTGAGCACATTCCGAGGGAGGAAAACATCAAGACTGATGCCTTATCTAAATTCGCTTCCTCCGAGATAGAGAATTATTCTGGAAGCGTCTACTTCCAAGTTCTGAGAGCCCCTACCATTGATTCGAAGTTGGTTGCACCTATCGAGGCCAGGGAATGCTAGATATATCCCATAAAAGCACACCTCGAGACTGGTTGGCTCCCGACTAATGCCATTGAGGCACGAAAATTATCTGTGAGGGCGTTGAGGTATGCTCTGATTGAAGGGATACTCTACAAGAAGTCTTTTGTGATTCCGTATCTAAAGTGTTTGAGGCCCGAAGAGGCCAAATCAGCTATTGAGGAGGTCCATGAGGGAATTTGTGGACAACACTTGGGGGGCAGGGCCCTAGCTCACAAGATAGTCAGACTCAGATTTTATTGGCCTGAGATGATGGCCGATGCTAAGGAGTATGTGAAAAAGTGTGATCGGTGCCAGAAACACGCACCAGTGGTTAGGCAACCACCAGAGATGTTGACATCCGTCAGCTCCTCCATTCCTTTTACCATGTGGGGAATGGATATACTTGGGCCCTTTCCTTTGGCCACTGCTCAAAGAAAGTTCCTGGTTGTAGCTATTGAGGCTAAACCTTTGGCTAAAATCACAACCAAACAATTTATGCAGTTCTTCTGGGAGAACGTCATGTGTAGGTATGGGATACCGCGGATCCTGGTTACGGACAATGGGCTACAATTCAACAACAAAGAGTTTAGGGATTACTATGATGAGAATGGAATTGAGCTTCGATTTACCTCGGTTGCCCACCCTCAAGCCAATGGGCAAGCTGAGGTTGCCAATCGAATCATCCTCGATGGACTTAAGAAAATGGTGGAACGCTCCAGAAACACTTGGGTGGATGAGTTACTACCCATACTCTGGGCATACCAAACCACATGCATGGTGACTACTGGAGCAACTCCATTCATGTTAGCTTAAGGGGCTAAAGCTGTGGTACCCGTGGAAATTATGCATGCATCTCCGCAAGTGGAAGCCTTCAAACCAGACACCAACGAGGAAGGAATGAGACTAGCCCTCGACTTGATCGATGAGGAAAGGGATGAAGCTCATGCTAGGAATACTGAACATTAGAAGAAAGCTTCCTTCTACTACAACCTAAGGGTGAATGTAACACCCCCAGATCCAGGGTCAGGGATCTGGTCGTTACGGTCTCAATATCCATCCATAAAACCAACATAATTTAAATTACAACCTTGTGACCCAAAACAACAACATAAAACACACCCGTTATAGTCCCAGAGATGAAATCAGAGTAACCCTCAATATTATTAATCATAAGTTTGAGTTCTTACAACCCAAAGAATTAAAATTTTACCATTACATACTCTTTGCCATCCATTGGTATATGCCATATAATAAATACATTTGATGTTCAAATGCTAACAGCTAGACTACCGGAAGCTGCATCTTCGGCAATGGTAGCTATGACCTCGGCGGTTAATCCTCTGACGGCTGACACCTGTCTATGCTAAGTACGCCTTGCGCGGCCATCTGATCTAGCTGTTGTTGTGATATAAATAAATAAAGCAAGGGTGAGCAATAGCCCACCAAAAATATAATTGAACAGTGATAATATATAACAGTCCAAAATATCTTAGAAACCATATGACATGCATTAACGGACGTAGTACCAATATATGGTATGAGATGAAGTTACAAGGTAACTCAAAATATATTTGTTCTGAAGAAATATCTACTATGTCAAAGATAAGCAAGATATTATCAAATTTTCATAATAGAGGAACTTGCGGAAGAATATTGCAATTCCAGTTCAAACACTATTTAAACCTGCCAACAATGATAATGTTGCAGGAAATTTTCCAACATTGAAAGATGAACTAATACTGGAGTTTGACGCGCCAGGAGACATAGCATTTACACGATGATCAGTCGCATGTTATGCTCCCCACCTCTTGTTCTCTACATGTAGAAGGAAGCACCGACGGATTTACTTGTCTACCGCCCTCTGGAACCCCCTCGGCCAACGGTTGGGCCATTTGCTGGACCGGCGCCACTGGGTCACTTACGCATCTCCTAGTTCATTTCACATCCATAACTTTGAAACGTAAAGTTCCTCCCCCTTTCCCCAAGTATAATACTTGTTGATAGGACTCCACAAAGTAGTCGTATCTAGTTGGAAAGGAAAATTCACCAATATTTCCCAAGCTGATGCTTGTTAATGGATAAAAACTTGTTCCATCAATTATTACCCCTCGAGCGTTGAGGAGGTAACCAAACATATTCATATCGATGTTTGAAAGAATCAAGATGTGAGTGACAAGATAGTATAGCAAGTATAGGACCGGGCAGTCCAATAAATAACATCTCTCAAGTGAGGTCCCCTTATATATGTATTTTGAAGTTTGAGCGAGTATTTAAATCTTCTTATAAGACAGATTTAAATGAAGATAGAGTTTTGGGAACCTCCCCTTGATAAAATAGTCATAAAAGACTCCGATATATTTTACATAATATTCGAAGGTGAAAGATAAGCTTTGAATAATATAAATCATTATAAAAGAATTTAAATAAATATTCTAAGAATATTTATTAAATCAATAATAATTAAGGAATATTATTAAATCATAATGTTGCTCGTAAGTAATCCTCGAATAAATATATAGAATCATTTACTAAATAACTCTCTTCTTTAAATGAATATTCAATATAATATTCATTAATTAAATAAACTCAAATAAATATTTAAAATAATATTCACTAAATAAATCAAACCTTAAATGAATATTTGAAAATAATATTAATTTAAAAATAATATTCTAAATGAATAGCCAAATAATATTCTTTTCTTAATCAAAACGTTAAAGGAATATTCGAAGCAATATTTCTTAAGTAAATAGAACTTCCAATGGATATTTTAAAATAATATTCATCAAGTACATAAAATCCTAAATGAATATTCAAAATAATATTCATTTAATAAATCAATTCCAAATGAATATTCAATTGATATTCATTAAACAAATAATATTCTAAATGAATATCCAAATAATATTCTAAATAAATATCCAAATGATATTCATTTAGTAATCAAAACCTTAATATTCGAAATAATATTCCTTGAGTAATTAGAACTTCCATAGAATACTTTTGAAATACTATTTATCAATTACATAAAACTTAAATGAATATACGAAAGTGATATTCATTTAATGAATATAATTCCAATGAATATCAAAGTAATTATTCATTAATAATAAAACTCTAATGAATATTCAAAAATAATATTCATTAATATTTCTCGACTGAAATAATACTCAAATAACATTTCTCGAAAGATTTCCAAGTATTTGATACTTTTATGGAAATATAAATAATTTTTAATAATAACATTCCTCAAAATGAATACTACTATGTCGCTGGAATCCCTCCGGGTTTCCACGACTATCTATATAACACAAAATACCGACTCCCGGTCTCATATTTAAAGAATAAATATCATACGCCCTTCACTAAGGGTCCTAGCAAAACAATCCTGCTTATAACTGATAATCCATATCTAGTCTATAAGCCAATATCAATTCAGGGAACAAGTATTCCAATATATATATATATATATATACTTTGAAAACAACATGCATGCTATGGCATATGTATAACAAAAATCATATATATTATCACAACAACAGTTCCAAGGTATTGGAAACTTGCCTGGCAATCCTGAAGGGGTAGGGTGCCTCGTGTCAATCCGGTGATCTATAAATAGTCACAATAACCGAGGTCAATCACTTAACACTTTTTAAAAGGCTAAGTATAACTTATTTAAGTCGAAACACGTTTTCGAGTTATCTCGCTAAGCACCCTTTAGTGAAATTCTCTTTACTCTCACTATGACCCGTCATTCGTTCGCTACTAAGACACGTCGTCATACTTACACTTTGTATATACTTAAGTTGTATAAATTCTAAGGTTGGTCGTTTACGAATCAAGATTATACCTCGAGATTTATCGCCCGTTTTCTAAGTCATTTACCAAAGTAATAACCAAGTATGCTTCTAGGGGTTCGATCGCGTTTAACCTTGGTTCGAACATTTTATAAAATCGGAAAATGATCAATTCGACATGTGGTCTTCTCCCACACCTTCCTTTTTACCTCTATTATTTAATTATACAGATTCGCCACTGATTTCATAGTATTAAAGGAATCCAATTTCAGTTACGAACTTTCGATTACGGTTTCGAACCACTTTTACGAATTTAATCATAATTCCTAAACCGTAAGTCTGTTTGTTTCGATTCTTGCGCCAAAACGATCTATGAATCGAGATCTACAAGCTCATGTCAGGTCCTCAACCTTGTAAGAAATTTACAGTTTCGGACATGCTCTGTTTTTAACACCTATGTAAATTTCGACATTACGACGGCTTAAAAACGAATAATCCAATTTTCAAATAATCATTCAACCAACAACCAACACTCATGGACACTATTTATCATCTTCCTCACTGTCTCAACAGGTCTTGGAGCCACAAAGTATATTTTAACATTTTTATAACACCCACATAACATACACGCTCTAAATCATGCATACAAGCCATAAACACCATCAAATCTCATATAAAACTCAAAGGTGGGTTAAGGGTTTACCTTCTTGGAAGCTCTAGGAACACTATCAAGTGTTTATAAACACTTAACAAGCCTTAGATAGTCTTTATATAGCTTAATCCTTAAGGACAAAACAAGAAAACTGGTTAATCACTTCGGAGTTACTATTCATCAGTCCAAAGAAATGCAAAAACGAGGTCCTTACCTTGCTTTTCTGGATGAGGGTCCTAAAGAAGAATTGTAGAGCATCTAACCAGATTTCCAAAAATCTAAAGAACACCAAATTTCATTGAGTAATGAAGGAGATATGGCCATTAGAAAATCTGTCCAGAAACTGTCAAGCATCAGGACAGTTTGCTTCTTCAACTTGGGGAGGTGATTTGTCTAGGCTATACTACTTGGATTGCCACGAAACTTTGAGCGAATATTGACCATGGAGTGGAGAGGCTTGGGTTAAAGTTTGGTGATTTTATCATGGATAGAAATGGAGATATGATTTTTCTTCTATAGAGTGCTCTTGCTGGGCAGTTTTTTAAGAAAATGGAGAGAATGGAGTTTGCTTGCTATAATGATATAATGTATGCATGTATGGCTTATATCTTGGATTCATCTTGTTTTTATGCTTTGTCAACAATCTATTGGTGCCACTTGTTGATCCCTCATTTGTCCAAGTGTTGGCACTACATTATGCAACTCCATTTTTGGCAAAATGCAACTACATCACTCACTTGTTTGTTGACTTTCAAGTAGGTCACTTGGATATTTTCTTTTCCCACCAATTGATTCTTCTTGTATCTTTGCTCTCTGCTTGTTTTTTTTTTTTCCGGTTATTACTCCATTTCAATAATCGTTCGGAGGAATATTTCAAATATTTATCGCTAAGGTTTTACCGGAAACCTTATTAATATTCTTGCTAATATATTTAATTCTCCTTTATAAATCTTGTATTTAAATTTCTCATATCTTTTAAATAAATCCTTAAATCCTTCAGTGTCCAGGGAAATCTCGGAGAAAATAAAAGTGCTAATTTTCTGAATCCGATACCGTTTACATACACTTATCTCGCCCCTGTATCATGAATACGAACTCCGAAACCCGTTCTGAATACTTCTATATAGCGTCGTCTTAATCATATTCTCATTTCCACCAAAAACACTATTCATTACTTATTCTCTTTTATTCCTTATATATATATAAATGTCCTTGTTCTCTTTCGGGCATTCCTTAACCCTTTTACGGAACCACTGGACTAACAACAGATATTGATTTGGATGACACAAGAATATCTCCTTCCTCTTTGGAGTGTCATAACTTATTTCTTAGGAGATAGATTATTCTAATCTAGGTTGTCAACCCATTGCATTCTTCATGACATATAATCTTTTAAATCTATACCCATTCACATTCATTGTTAATACCTTGTAGTCGGAGTCACTGTTCATTATTTCATCAATATATAAAAAAAGTTTTAATTCTACCGAAAATTCGGGTTCTTACAGTCTCCCCTCCTTAAAAGGATTCCGTCCCAGAATCATGTAAAAGACAAATGGGGTAATTGTTGGTCATTTCACTTTCCAGTTCCCCGGTCAATCCTTAATCATTCCAATATTCTTACAGCACACCTCACTAGTGCTATAATATATCCTTTATCCTTTTTCATCAACTTTGCTACTTTTCGAATAACATACTATCCGGGTTATGCTCTTACTCAGTCATATACTACTTGCCTTATTAGTATCGGTAGTGACTTTGGTATCACTATCGCGCTGCGAATTTCGGAGATAACCTCACTCGTAATTACGCATTTCCTAATCGCTTTAATCTTCGCAATCTCGATCAATATATAGAATTAGAGGAATTTGTTGAGAGATCACTATGATCAATGAACATTTGTCCTATTGCATAGTTAGTACAGAAGGTGGCCAGCCTTTAGTACTTGACAAGCAATTTAGACAAGCTATGGTATTCCACTTAGACTCCTATCACATAGACAGGTAGTCACGTAGCTGTACCTCCCCTCCTTAAAGGGTTGTTCTTCTCAATTTAGAAGAAGATAAATAAGTAAGAAGAAAAGAAAAGAATTTCAAAGAATTATATAAGATCTTCTTGATTGTCAAAAATATCATACTTAGAATTTACCTCTGAACTATAGAGGTTTATTATAGAAGAAAATAATCGTATTCGTATCAAATACTACTTTATCATAATCTCACATAACATATATCCTTGCTGCTCCGTCCATCATTCTATGGATCTATATTCTTGTTTGATATTAGTATCACTACTTTTGGGAATCCTTCAACCTCTTCGGTTAAATCTTGGATTTCTCGTTGACATTATTACCACTGACATCCCACGCCACGACACTGGCTCCTTCATATTCATAATTCTAACACCATCAGGTTGTCATTCCGAGAGCTCATTAGGAAAACCCATTCATCAATCCATTCATAACATTCCTTGCTTCACATTCCATAATTAATTCCCAATCTTTTCTTTATCGATCAAATCCTTCGTATTATCTAATTCTTATTTACTTCTGTTGTTTACCTCCACCGTCATCTTAGGGTTGAGACACTCGTCACCTTTACTCAATACGTGTTACACGTTTGGGTCAAATTTTCCCTTGTTCAACCATTTAGATTTCACCTTCTCATTCCATGAGTCTCTTTATTACTCAATGAGTCCATTCCATATTTCTTCGAATTTTCCAAACTTAAAAGGAGTCAATTTGTATGTCATTTATGCTCCTAATTCCAACTTCCCGTTATAGGCAACAGCTTTGCCATGACAATTCCATACTTTTCTTGCTTCATTACTAGGGCTTCTCAGGAGTCCGCAGATCTACTCCCTTATTGATCCTCAACTCTATATTCGACTCTATAAGTCACTTGTTTCCATTTCTACTATAATCCCTCTATGAACCATCATAGACTAATCATTTATTTCAAATATCTCGTCATTCCAAAATTAAACCATCCGAAATAAACCTGGTTGATTTCTCTAACTTAGACTCAATTCGACGTTTCCATAGTCGCTATCACCTAATTTTTCAGAAGGATCACCATCGTTTATCGTTACGTAGTGCTTTAATAGCTAAACATACGGATTTCATAGTTGTCAATTTAATATCCTCTAGGAAAACAAAATAATCACTATTTCCTTTCCATAAGGAATGCTTCTTGAACTTGACGTAGGTATTACATTAAGCAGATAAAACTGCAGGAGAGCTTCCAGCATCACAGCTGGAACAGACTGGTGAGATTATTAATCATATGTCTCCAGTATAAGACTGGAAGCTTAACAGTTTACTTAATCACTTTCCGAACCTTGTTAAATATTTTCACAAGGATACTTTTCAGCATCACGACTCTCCAACCTCATATTCTCTATCTTGTTTGCACAGAAATACACCAACAATACTTTCTTGTCATTCATCATCATGCCAATTAGCTTATCAATATCAGTGCCAATCTACCTTCTGTATTCAGTCATCCCTAAAATAAGGAAGAGTCTCTTGGGGAATTTGGTCTGGCTTGCCGCAGAGCCTTCTATTATCGGTAACGTGCTTTAGACAATATTATGAATCGAATGTTTACTTAAACTATCCTTATAGTTGATTCTCGCACAATCATCAGAAGGAATGTCAAACCCTCCATCACATTCTGACCTTCAAGGTCCCTTTTTCATTCTTATTCTGTTCTCTTTTGCATGAGCATTTATGGTACTTCTCTATACTTACAGTGTCGGCCACCTCATTGGCCTTTCTAGATAGCAATAATTTCTTGTAGTTAGTGTTTTCTGGATCTATTCCAACTT
The DNA here is from genome assembly GCA_036435485.1 of Saposhnikovia divaricata. NCBI lineage: Eukaryota > Viridiplantae > Streptophyta > Magnoliopsida > Apiales > Apiaceae > Saposhnikovia > Saposhnikovia divaricata. The sequence continues at coordinate 56,270,138 of CM071598.1, forward strand.
AAACTTCTCTAACTCGTTCCCCTCACTGTGGGGTGAATGTATTCTTTCTTAGATTCTGACTCAGGAGAAAAATATACATCAATCTTTTTCTATAAGTCATTGCTTCCACCTTTTGGTGTGAACTTATCACAGGTACTCCCAATCATACCTAGGATATTTCCTTACTTAACTCCCTTCCTGTTTTAGGATAATCTCAACCTTATTGGTTCAATCCCTACTTCCTCATGGTTTCACACATGCGTCATCTGGCCTTATTGTTACTATGTCATACATTCCTTACCAAACTTCCCTTTTGAAGTTCAGAACATTACCTCTTCCCTTATAGGGTTTCTTAGGTCATCCTCATCATTCCTCCTATATCTTCTGGGTATAGGGTATATCAAACATCATTAATCAATTCTATAACAATTCTTTCTATGTACTTTTCGAGACTCCTTTCCACAAATCCTTACTGGTTATTGATACCTTGGTCGATTCAACTTATATCGTCTAATTTTACCATGTCTTTATTAGGGGTGATGCTATCCTTTGTGCATCCCCTAGGGTTCATTTTACTATTTGTACATTCTATCCTCAATTTTGTTTTCAAGGAATACTTACATCCTGTACTTGGCAATTCAATTATATATCCTTAATAAGGGTCTCTTTTCAATCATTCTCATCTTGATAATCTATAGGTAGCCTAATGCTAACCTCTTCTTTCAAACGAATGCCATTCTATATGACCTTCCAAAAGACAACATATGTCTATCTGTCTTTCTTACAGAACTTGGTAATGGTAGCAAGGATGTTCTGGAAGATATTGGTCGAGTTCACCGTGAATCTCTTAGTGCCTAATGCTCCTCTTAAGGACACTAAGTTTCAGATAACATTTTTGCATCATACTACGCCATCTTTGACAATCTTCGTAACTCTTTATTGGTCACTATCCTCAATCCTAATACGTCCATGGTATATATAAAATCCATCATCATGTTTCTCAATTCATTTTATATCAAAGTCCTCACGATTGGCACTTGGTTAGAAGCACCCCGCTTTGTCCTTACCTTGCTGGTTCAGTCACTTGATAATCTTTAGTGACTTGGCCCCAACTGGCCATGCTAAAATATGTGAGTTTAGGGATCGGCTAATAGCATTACTTTTCTAGCAATTGCTGGCATAGTGCCTTCTACTTTGATACCTTTTGATCTTGTCAAAACTTTACTCCATATAAGTCTTAATCGACTTCTCGGTACCGTCTCTGGTCACCTTCCTTTACTTTTATATTTTCAACTATTCTTATTAATTCCATGTGCCACAAAGGTTTACACTCTTGGCATAACAACCTTTCCATTTAAGTCAATCCCGGAATTTCTCAATCTGGCTTGTTCTTAATTATATTTAACTTTTTCCGTCAAATCTCAACTTCATAATTTTACCCCTACATTCAACTGTAATAATCGGGGTCTGTCTACAAACCTGTATAGTGAAAGGAATATGACATAGCCTATTTGTATTTCGAGGATACAACTCAACTCAAACAAGAATGTAATAGTAAATAGTATATGTACTGTCACAGGGATCTCAAATGTATAAGTGTCAAGAGAAAGAAGACAAAGTCAATCTACCGTTTTGAGATATACTACACTTGAAGAAGTTCATTGAGTTGATCAAGCATCAGTGGAGTAATCAAGACAGTGGATTCTATTTATAGTGACAAGAGGTTCCTACAGTGGCAGAATACAGATTATAAAGGTTTGAAAAAGAGTGAAGAAAAGGAAGACATGAACCACAACTTTAAAGTCAATATATGAAGAACAGTCATTGCGGTTAGTCACTCATGAACCAGACAATACATCGAGTGTCAACATTAAACAGTGGTTGTTTATCATTAACTTCAGTGGTTCAAGCTATCAAGACTGGTATATGGAAGAAATCATTGTGCAAGCAACAGAGGTGCTAAATTAATTAACCACAATGGTTTTGCAATCAAGACTTGCTAAGGAATAATCTTTGTGGAGGATCAAATTTATCAAAACATAGAAGACCACAAGGGTTATGCTATCAAGGAGGTATATTAATTTTATCTTAATTAATTAAGTCATTTGAATTATTTATTTGATAAATTAATTCTATCCGAATTAATTTATTCAATAAATTATTTAAAAGATTAATTAAGTTAGAATTAATATAATTATCAAGCAAGGAGGTATATTAATTTTCACTTAATTAATTAAGTCATTTGATTTATTTATTTGATAAATTAATTCTATTCGAATTAATATATTCAATAAATTAATTAAAAGATTAATTAAGTTGGAATTAATATAATTATAAAAAGACTTCATATTAATTCTCTTTTAATTAAATTAAATTAGTTGGCTAATTTATTTTATAAATTAATTCAATCAGAATTAATTTATTCTTTAAATTAATCAATTAATTAATTAAATCAGAATTAATATAAGTGTTTAAAGACTTAAAACAATTCTGCTCTGTGAATATGACCTAATCAGTTAAGTCATACCGAGCATTGTTGAGTTAAGTCATACCGAGATTATGTCTTACCGACCTGATTAAGTCTTACCGACCTGATTAAGTCTTACCGACTTCTTGCCAGCTGTTGTAAGTCGTACCGACTTCTTGCCAGCTGTTTTAAGTCGTACCTAACTTCTGTTAAGTCATACCGACACATTTTATGTCTTAATGGAGGTTTGTGTAAGTCTTAATGAAGAAAATTATGTCTTGGAGCTAGTTTAAGTCATGCTGACAGCTGATTTATTATGTCTTGAAGCAGTTTAAGTCATACCAGATCAGTACAAGACATAAATGGCTATAAATACACCAGCAGACACAACAGAACAGCCTCGGGAAATTCTTCACTCCTGCAGAAAGAACACAGCAGAGAGACCAAGAGAAAAATAGTTCCTTGAACATCAAATAAATTCTTGTAAATTATTTCTAGCTTGTATTGACAAATCTAAACCACTAGAAATTGTTTACTTGCACTTGTGGAACTATCTAGCGGATTAAGTTCCCTAGAATCTCTCGATCTTTTTATTACAAATATAGAAAAGTTCATGTCGAATTTTCTATAGAATTTGCAATAATAAATTTCGATCTTTTTATTTACAAATATAGAAAAATTCATGTCGAATTTTCTATAGAATTTGTAGTAATTAGTTTGGTCATCAAACCTTGTAATTTGTACCCGTGTATTTAGACACACCCCATCAAGTTAATATAAATTTTATATTCAACTTGAAATATCGGTATTCGTTTTATTCCGCATCAAATTTGTTCTTGATTTAATATTTTAATATTTTTAAGAAAAGAGCAAATTCGATAAAACGGTATAGTTTGTATTCAACCCCCCCTTCTACAAACTATTTTGGACCTAACAATTGGTATCCGAGCCTTTTGATTGACGCACAAATCAAGATCCTTATATTTGTGGTCCTCCAATTGGTTTTCGAGTTTGTTGACCCATACAGAAATCAAATCCGGTATTAGACCAAAAAGTCAACTCCTCTTATTTTCAAATTTTTTAACCTTCAAAAATTCAATTCTTGAGATTTTTGAACTTTAAATAATTTGAACTTATTTTTGGATTCTTTAACTTTCAAAATTTTCAATTTTGAGATTTTTGAATTTTAAATAATCTAAATTTATTTTCGGATTCTTTAACCTTTAAAAATTCTCAATTTATGATATTTTTGATTTTTAAACAATATGAGTTTATTTTCAATTGTAAATTAAATTGAATTTATTCTCAAATTGTTTAATCTTCAAAAATTTTCATTTTATGATATTTTTAATTGTTAAGTAATCTTAACTTATATTCGAATTTTTTAATTCTTGAAATGATTAATTCTTGGAAATTTTGATTTTTAAACAACTTGAGTTTATTTTCAAATTGTTTAATTTTCAAAATTTTTAATTCTTGATAATTTTGAATTTTAATTAACTTGAATTTATTTTCGGATTCTTTAACTCTAAAAATTTCATTTCTTGAGATTTTTTGATTCTTAATTAATTTGACTATAATTTCGAATTTTAATTAATTTGAACTTACTTTCAGATTTTTTATTTCTCAAAAAATTTTTCGAGTCCTTGAAGTTTTTGAATTTTAAATATTTTGAATTTATTCTAAGCCAATAGTTCTATGAAAATTGTTAGTTGATGATTCCTCCGGACGTCAAAGATGATTTGAATCTTTTGAAGAAAATGCATTTTTCAATGAAATTAATTTCTACCTACTGAAGAAAAATTTGTGGAAGCTCCTCAAAATTATATTCATAGAGTTCACTGGTTTTTCAGAAGCAGGAATGGAAGAGGTTTTAGTGGATAGAATTTTTCTCGAAGATTTGAATTAACTCTATTGATTTTGTGATATACAAACACTCAGTGGATTGCTCCAATGTAACATCTACTACACTTAGTGGATTGTACCAAGAAATATCTTTCAAGGAATCAACAGAGATTTTAGAAAAAGTGGAATCAAGGAGGTTTGAGAATGAACTAGACAGTTAGACATCTCAGTCAGGAATTAATGATGGAACCTCAGAACATACATGAAGAGTTACTAATTTAGAAAGAGTACAAATGTTTAATCCAGGAATTAGGACTATCTATTCCGAAGCAGAAACTCTTCAGGATACAGTTCAAGAGGTGGCTACAAGACTGAGTTGGTGGAAAGAACAAAACATGATAGTTGCAGTTATGAAAAGTTTTATGTGATAACTAACTATCAAGGTGTGCAACATGGTACAGAATTCTGACAGACAAGGATGAATAGGGATTCATTAAATGAGATGAAACAGAAGCATCAGTGCAGAACTTATCTTGCTGAAGAAAAGAGTTGGGATGGATCAGATGATGATGAGAAGAGCATAATTAATATCTTGCCTTCATAGCAATCTCTGAAGATGATTCACCTCACATGTCTCAGGTATCAATTCTTCGAACTAGTGTAATATGTAATTCTCAGAAATTCAAAGCATGTTAAGATCTTAGTTTTTTAATTATTAAATCATTGGTTAGAAGATCTTAATATGTGTATGAATATTTGCAGAATTTAATTAATTGCAATAGTGAGTTAGAAGTGTTCCTTAGACAATATCTCTCATTCTTAAATGATATATGTCAAGCATATAAGACCTCTGCTTAAGCTAGTTTCAGGATCCCCAGTAGAACAAAATTTGCTTATTCATTCTGAATTGTTTGTTAAGGCTTAAAAAGTTTAAAAGATGGAATAATTACCTAGGTTGTCAGTAGAACATCAAGTTATTTGTAAAACTGACTTAGGTAATAGAGACTATATAATATAATATAACAATAGGAATGAATTGGATTGGATAGAATTAGTGATTAATTGTTAATTCTTCTATTCCATGCATGTTTAGAAAATTATTGAATATCTGTAAATCTACTTGCTACCTGTTACACAAGTGTACATAGGTTAAAGTAGATAGTACTGAATTTTCTAAAATGCATAACATGCCTAATTTGCATAATTCTTATCTTCAATGTTTTAATGCTGAATGTATGCAATGTATTCTTATTATCATGCCTGCTTACTTTAAATGTCATAAATGCATTTCCTAGTATTTGCATTGATCATAGAAAAGGCATGTTTAAGAATTACAATAAGGTACAGACTGCTAGTCCTCCTTATGTTAGGAAGGAACCATTATTCTCCTTGCTAAGTGAATATTTTGTCAATGACATTAAAAAGAAGAAATGGTCTGTCAAAGATAAGAATGAGCATGTTAAGGTTAAAACTGTTGTTAACTCTAATAAAAGAGAAATCTCTAATCCATCTGGACCCAATTAAACAATTTGGATACCAAGAACTTTTTATCCATTTGTGAATGTAGGGCTTAACAGGTTAATCGATTATGCATTATTATTGATTTATTCAAAGCATATCATCGAAGAAAGAACCCTGCTATCAAATGTGAATGTGAAGACAGGCCAAGTGGTTTATCCCTTGGAGACAACAGCAAGGGTATGACCTAGGGTCAAGGCTATTCAATAGCTAAGGAATGTTGTCAGTAATAAAGCATCTTTTACAAGATGAAGAGCCTACTGTTCGAGGAGTAAGGAAAGAGAACTTATCTGTAGCTGACATGAAATCTCAGTCAAAGGTGAAGTCAACCAGGTCAAATCTAAAGCTTCATCAGACAGGAGTTCAGCTATGACATAAGGAGCTCTCTCACCTGAATGTCAAATCAAGAGAGATTCTTTCCTGAAAATCGAATTAGTAAAGGAGACTGCCTCATCTGAAATTAAAGTAAAATGAAATTACGAGGCATGTCATAAAGGGAAGTCAAAGAAGCATCACACAGAAGTTCTACATCAAAGTAAAATATACCTTAGTGATGATGACTGATGACTTCTCTCAAGAAACAAGTTGTTGTTCAGACAATCTGAAGACAAAACACCACTGATGATGATTGATCACATCTTAAACCCTGATCCGTAAGAATTTTAGAAAAACCCCATAAGTATGAAGGAAATTGTTTTGCAATTTTAAATGGAAGTGAGCATCCTAGCAATCAGCTAATGCTCAAGAGGATAATTTCCTTTGTTACTCAATGGAGTCAACAGCCTACAGGGTGATTGTTATTAATCAACAGAAGGTGATTGAAAGTCTTAGTGATGTTCAATAACCTCTAGCTCCCAGCTGTCAATGGTGATGGTGATTTAGATCCAAGCAATGTCAAACATGGAGAATCTTCATGTAAACCCAGCAGCAGCTTAGGGGGAGCAATAGAAGGATCAACTAGTCAACTCAACACCACACTGAAAGTCAAAGGATACTATGAGAACATGTCTGCCAAGACAAAGAATGTTGACTCAATTAATTCTTTGTCCTAGTTCTTAGTGTTTCTAATGGTGGAAGTAAAAGACTAGCAGAGCTTCAAGTACCAATGATTATTTCTTTAGTTTTCTTTTAGAAGAAACTAAGAAAGCTTCAAAAGCTCTGGAAGATCCAGATTGAGTGATTGCAATGCAAGGTGATCTCAATCAGTATAAAAGGCAGATTGAAGGGAAGCTGGTATCCAGACCAAACAACAGGCTGTATTTGGTATAAGGATAACCAGAAGTTTAACCGGATGTCAAGGCATTGTTATGAGGGACAAAGCCAAACCGGATGCTAGGTTACAATTTGATCAAACAGTATATTTGACAAGAAGCACCAGTGACAAGACTTGAGGATATCAGGCACCTGTTGTACATTCATGATCATAATAAACATCTGGATCTACTGAACTTGGATGCATCTACTGAATCTGGATGCTAGAGGAATGTGAACAAGTGCACTCCTGGTTGGTGAGATAATGAAAGATCTCTACAGGTTAGTATGAACTGGTATCATCACTCAAGCAAGCATGAAAGACATGGTATGACACCCTAACTATAATTTAATATTTGGTATCAATCTTTAACAGTTGGTATCTTTTAACAACTGGTGTCATATATTTATAGAACTCTATACATCTTTAGGCACAAACATAAATGATATATATGTGCAATGATATCTTGATTTTATTATATGTTGATCTACTAGCTATAAATTGGTATCAAGATATTTGCTGTTTTGATGTTGGTAAAGTTGCAATTCTTTTGAATTACTTCATGACAACACACCACTATAGCTGGCTTTTGACCTATTAGTTTGGACCTAACAAGTTGGTAATCAAAAATCTTAAGATGGACCCGGATCTGAGGAAATGGTACCCTAGAGATATTTGACCCAATAAGTTCAGGATCTACTAATTAGGGCCTAATCGGGCTATAGAGTAATCATCAGCTTATTATCTTATTCAATTGCTAATAGATCACTTACACACATATTTTATTCTCAATTATGCAAATGTGCAAGGCCCCAAGTGGATTCTTGAGAATCTATTCTTGTAGTTATTACAATTGATTTTCAGATGTCTTAAGTTGGACCCGGATCTGCGGAGATGGTACCCTAGAGACATTAGTTCTGACTTGTTTTGCTGCATAGAGACAGATCAAATGAGTTGTACAAAAGTAGGAGAAAACAAGGAATCAAATTCATCTCCAACAACTCTGTGGAACACTCAAGGACTAAGCAACTTGCATAAGGTATCAATTCTTTCGAGAGCATGTCTTTAGTCAAGAATAACTTGCAGATACGTTTACTAAATCACTTGATGAAATTAAATTTTCAAAATTGGTTTATAAACTTGGGATTTTATTAATGTTATATAATTTGTATATCCCATCTGTTAAGTTTTTCTTAAGTAAGCTCACAAGTATTCAATTGTCTGTATTGAAAGGACTTGTGATTTTACTATAAGTGATTCTTAAATGAGTTTACAAGTATTCAATTGTAGTATTGAAAGGACTTGTAAATTCATTGTAAGAAATTCATAAATGAGTTCATAAGTATTCAGTTGTCCGTATTGAAAGGACTTGTGAACTTATTTACATCCAGACCTCACGCTGAGAATTATCTGTTGAATGATTGCCATGTGTATAATTGCAATATATTTTAGTGGTGATTATTTCAGGATAATAAAATACTTAAATGCTAAAATCTAACTCATAGAGATTTAGTATTTAATTATTTAATTATTTGTTTTGATTTATGTGGGTTACGATCTTGAAGCAATTCAATTTAGTATTCGCTCTATACCTCATATTTATCAAAATAAATAAATAACATAACTAATTTGGACCTAATCTGTATTGGTCTTCAATTGGTTGTGAGATGTTAATTCTAGTGAACTTTAATATCCCATTTTTAGGAATTCACTATAATTAATATCATGGTTCTAACAATTGGTTGTATTGAAGTTTTGACTTATATCAGTTAATGATATTTAGTTAGAATTCTATTTACTAACTAATTGTGAGATATATTGGTATGTGTGAAATTACTTAGAACTCCTCTAAGTAATCATTGTTATATCTTTTACAATTCACTCATATTATTATACATGGTATAAAAATTCTCTAAGTAGAACTATGGATATTGTAATATCTAAAGTGACCATTGTTCAATTACTTTGAATAATTTTTGTACTTATTTGCAAGCTTCTAATCACTTTGATAATAAATGTTATATACTATGGATCAAGGTGTATAGAACTTAGAATATCATTTCTAAGATTGCAGACAAGACAGCTTTGGTAATCGAGTCTTATTTATAGAACCAAGGTTGTCTGCTAGTAAACAATTGTTAGGAGTTAACAATTGTTATTATCGAGGAGTTGCCTTAAAGTCATAAGTTTGAAATGTTATATCTTAAGAGCTTGTGTATTTCTTGTCAACTAGTTCCTCGTACTTATGAATATCAGTGAATGATGTTCTTAAGTAGTTAGATACTAATATTCAACCTATCAATTGGTACTCAATGTAACAATTCAATCTTCACTAAATTGAATTTATCTTACAATAGATTGAATTTATCAAACAATTGGTATCATTGAATATTTAGTATTTAGCAGTGATTATTTTTATCCTAGTTAAATTATGACGTGAAGCAATTCAATGGTTTATTTGCTCATAATTTAATTTTGATAAAGTAATCATAAACACAATTACTTGCATTCTAAAGTATTTGATAAATACTAGCAGTTGGTATCAAATAGTAAAATATTTGTTTACTAACAATTGCTAGTTGTTCTGATACTTTATTGTAAACTAATTGTGATGTATATATTATCTCTGATGATATTACTTATGATTTATTCTGAGTAAATGTGTCTTATCTGTAAATCATTAGTAGTAGTATAAATTTAGGTGTTCAAATTTCTAAGTAAGTGAGACTTAAAATTACATTCGGTCTCCTATCACATTTTCAAGTGGTGAGATTTTTCAAAATTAAATTCTCTAATTCTGGTTATACACCACTTTATACATATGATAGTTCTTAGAATATTTTACATCCATCAGTCAATTACTTAGTTTATGTTGTGCTAAGTAATGAAGTGCCAAAGGAGAGACATTGGTTATCTGTACTTATGTACTTGGTAATCTTTGTTACCTAAACTACATCAAGTGCTTGTATGAGTCTTTTCACTGACTTTGTGTTAAAGTTCTCTATACATAATAAGCACTTAAAGAAAATCTTTCTTTCTTAATTACTGCGAAGTCTAGAGTTTGTGTCTTTTAAAATTAAAACGACCTAGTTTTCATTAAAAGACATGATAATACATTGTTTTATGCATAAATACAAACTCTTGCACATTAACAGTTTTTAAAAGAAAACTCAAATCTTTCTACAGTTGTGATTGCTTATATTATAAAACTTTTTTGAAGTCACAATGGTACATCATTTCACTCACAAGATATAATGCATATGTTTTCACATAATGTTATTGATATGGGCTAAAAGTAAGCCCTAAAGTCACATTTAATGTGGCATTAATTAGGCCAAGAATGGTCCAAACGTGGGGCCCACCAGCATGGACCCAAAGCCCTAATTATAATATTAATTTCGTAATTAGTATTAAGGGTAATAAATAGCTCAGCAAATAAGAGTCAAACAAGGATATTACCCTTGCCTGACTTATCCTCCAAGATGCACAATTCAATATGGAAACTGATTCCTACAAGGAATAGATCTAGAACCTTCCTCAAAGACTTGCCCACCAAGTCTCCAAATCCTACCATAATTCTAAGGCTTCTCAGCCTATATAAAGGGCCTGACCCCTCATTCTCAGAACTACGTTGGCTTGATTCTCAATACGAGATACGTAGGCAATCTGTGAGGACCGATTACAGTCTCGAACGCAGAAACAGCCATTAAAGCGCGAAGCTCAATCACCCTAGCAATAATAACAAATCGTAATCGAGATTTAGATCCACAACATTTGGCGCCGTCTGTGGGAAGACAACATCAACTGAGGCCGTGCCTCTTAACTCTGCTCCACCAGCCACTTCTGATCCGCTTATCACCACTGAAGAAGGACAAATACTCCCATCGACAGGGGCGGTCATTCAACCTCTACCCACTCAGCCCCCAGGGACGACTCCCCAAGTAGAGGGGACCCACTCTGTGATTGTCCATCAAAGCCAAGAAACCAATCCTCTCCAGATGGTGGTTTCTCCCCTTGGTAACGTTGATCGCACGGGGGTACAGATCCATACTACGGATCTCCCTTTAAACACCAACCCTATGTATGGGTTGCCTAATTATCCCCCTCGACGAAGAGAACCTGGACCAAGCGGTCATGCCTTACAGATTCGGGATCGAGAGTATGATGACTACTCTGGCCCCTATACTGATGATTCGTCATCTGAGGATGATGATCGAGATGAAGCCCCGAGGAGGCGACGTGCCAGCAAAGAACCTCAAAGAGGGACACGAAGAATCCCTGATGGACTCCCCTTGACAACTGCTGAGAAAATCAAGGCTTATGAGGCAGAGATCTTAAAGTTGAAGGACGATATTGCAAGAGAACAAGATAGATTGAATCAAGCTCAGCCACCTCCAACTGCGGAGAGGATTCCAATTATAAATTTGGAGAGGCCTTCAAGAAGGCAAAGGAGGGCCGAGGCCCCAACTGAAAAATCAACAAGGGTGGAGACCCCCAGAAGCAACCCTAAGGATCTGATGCCACTTGGGGATCCTGATGATCCCACACCCCCGTTTACGGAGGAGGTGATGAATGCTCGCATCTCAAAGAAGTTCAAGATGCCAACAATCAAGGCCTATGATGGAACGGGCGATCCCGCAAATCATGTTAGGACGTTCTCGAATGCACTGCTGTTGCAGCCTGCGAGCGACGCCTTAAAGTGTAGGGCGTTCCCTCAAACCTTGTCTGGCATGGCTCAAAGGTGGTATAGCCGCTTACCTGCAAACTCGATTGGCTCTTTCAAGGAGTTGAGCGCTGCCTTTGTGAGTCAATTCATCAGCGGAAGAGTTCATGAGAAAAGTTCTGCATCCCTCATGTATGTGGTGCAGGGGAAGAATGAGAATCTGAGAGATTACCTCAAGCGGTTCACCAAGGAGACGCTGAACATCACTGATCTGGAAAATAAGGTGGCCATGGTAGCCCTGGAACATGGAACCACTGACCTCTTTTTCAAAAGGTCTTTGGCAAAACATCCTCCTGAAAATATGGCTGAGCTTCAACGGAGAGCCGACAAGTATATCAAGGCTGAGGACAGCATGAAGAAGGAAGCCACAGCAGGCAATGGCAAGGGTTCTACTGATTCGAAGAAACGAAAGCAAGAGCAAGAATACGATGCTAGGGACAAGTATCCCCGGACTAGCAAGGATTCTGATTCACCACCGAAGAAAGGTTTGGGACCGAGGTTCTCTGATTATGCAAGGTTGAACGCTCCTAGGAGTCAGATCTTGCTAGATATTGAGAAGGATAAAGACTTCCGATGGCCGAAGCCACTTAGGGGAGACCCCGCGAAAAGGAACAAAGATCAATACTGTAGGTACCACCGTGATGTGGGTCATGATACAGATGATTGTAGACAGCTGAAAGATGAGATTGAGTTTTTGATCCGGAAAGGAAAGCTAGGCAGGTTCACGAAGAATGATGATCGCGGTACCCAAAGAAGGGACTATGACAGGAGAGACAATGACAAAAGAGACGGCAATCGTGATCGTGATCGTAATACACAGCCCCGAGGGCCAGTAATCAATATGATTTGGGGAGGACCGACAGCAGCCGGCACTACCCGGAACTCCCGAAAGGCCTATGCTAGAGAAGTGATGCACATAGTAGGAGAAGCCCCGAAGCGTGCCAAGACTGAGATAGTGATTGGTTTTGATGATTCAGACCTTGAAGGGGTGAAGTTTCCCCATGACGACCCGTTGGTCATAACTCCTATAATTGGAAACTCGGAGGTGAAACGAGTCCTGATAGACAATGGAGCTTCTGTTGATATCTTGTTTCACGATGCGTTTTTGAAAATGGGATACACCGATTCCCAGTTGACTCCCACCAACATGCCAATCTACGGATTTAATGGAGTTGAATCCAAGGTTGAAGGCACTATTCAGTTGCCCATGACCATTGGACAGGAACCTAAGGAAGCTACTCAGATGCTGAATTTCCTTGTGATTAAGGCATCCTCAACTTATAATGCAATCCTAGGAAGGACTGGACTCCATGCTTTCAAGGCTGTGGCCTCCACATATCATATGAAGATTAAGTTTCCAACCCGGAATGGTGTTGGAGAACAAAAGGGTGATCAGAAGATGGCGAGAAGTTGTTATGTATCCGCGCTAAGGGCGGATGGAATCGGGGGGCAGGTACTTCCGATCGAAGACATGGATGTCCGTGGCGATGATGAACACCGAGGAAAACCAGCAGAGGATTTAATACCTATTCCTCTGGAGCTAGGTGATCCTGAGAAGGTGACTTACATTGGAGCCTCTTTGAAGGAACCCCTGAAGGGCGAGTTGATAGCATTCTTGCAAGAGAATGGCGATGTGTTTGCTTGGACAGCGGCTGATATGCCAGGGATTGATCCCCAGCTCATAACTCATAGGTTGAATGTTGATCCCAATCGGAAGATAATACAGCAAAAGAAAAGGAACTTTGCACCTGAAAGGCAAGAGGCCATAAAGCAGGAAGTTGACAAGCTCTTAGAAGCTGGGTTTATCGAAGAGATTCAGTTCCCGGAATGGTTGGCTAACCCTGTGATGGTCAAGAAAGCCAACGGTAAGTGGAGGATGTGTATAGACTTCACCGACTTGAATGACGCATGCCCTAAGGATTGCTTTCCTCTACCAAGGATAGACATGTTAATAGATGCCACAGCTGGACATGAGATGCTTAGCTTCATGGATGGTTTTAGCGGCTACAATCAGATTAAGATGCACAAGGATGACGTCCCTAAGGTATCTTTCATAACTGACTTCGGTGTTTTCTGCTATCTTGTTATGGCTTTTGGTCTAAAAAATGCAGGAGCTACTTACCAACGACTGGTGAATAAGATATTCGCCCATCTGATTGGAAAAACCATGGAGGTCTATGTTGATGACATGCTAGTCAAGAGCCTGTTCAAGGCAGACCACATTAAGCACCTCAGAGAGGCATTTGAAGTGTTGAGGCACCATAAAATGATGTTGAATCCAGCTAAGTGTGCCTTTGGCGTTGGATCAGGCAAATTCTTGGGGCTTATGGTTTCAAAGCGAGGCATAGAAGCCAATCCTGACAAGATCAAGGCGATCTTAGACATGGAGCCACCACGCTCTATAAGAGATGTGCAGAAGTTGACAGGCCGAGTAGCGGCTTTAGGAAGATTCATCTCCAAGTCTGGTGACAAATGCCTGCCTTTCTTTCAAGCATTGAAGAAGGTGAAAGATTTTGAGTGGACTCGTGAGAGCCAAGAGGCCTTTGAACAACTGAAGAAGTACATGACTGAAGCCCCGTTGTTGGCCAAACCTAGTCCCGGAGAGACTCTTTATATATACCTGGCGGTATCCGAGCAAGCGTTGAGCGCCGTTCTCATCCGAGAAGAGAAGAAGGTCCAGAAACCTATCTATTACGTGAGCAAGGTGTTGCACGGGGCGGAGCTGAATTACTCTCCCGTTGAGAAATTCGCATTGGCATTGGTAACAGCCTCGAGGAAGTTACGCCCATACTTCCAGGCACACAAGATTGAGGTCCTGACGGACCAACAGTTGAGAAACATTTTGCATAGCCCAAAGGCTAGTGGAAGGCTAATTAAGTGGGCGATTGAACTTGGAGAATTTGACATCACATATAAGCCTCGAACAGCCATTAAGGCTCAGGCATTGGCTGACTTCATGGTTGAATGCACCATTAGCAACCAAGAAGTCGGGGGGCAGGAAATGATAATAACCCCTGAGAAGCAAGATAAAGATGGAGAACTTGAACCTGATCAGAAGGAATACTGGGTGCTCTATTTTGATGGAGCATCAAAAACAAAATCTAGTGGCGCAGGCTTAGTACTGCAAAGCCCCGATGGGTTCACAGTCGAATATGCTTTAAAGTTGGATTTCCAGACAACCAACAATGAAGCTGAGTATGAGGCCTTGATAGCTGGTCTAGGCTTGGCCAGAATCATGAGAGTCAAGAACCTCAAAGTGTGTGGAGATTCAAGATTAGTAGTCTCTCAAGTAAATGGTGAATTTGAGGCCAAGGATGAAACTATGGCAAAGTATTTGCGAGTTGTGAAAGCTGTCATGACTCAGTTTGACGAGTGTTATGTAGAACACATCCCGAGAGAAGAGAACGTTAAGGCCGATGCCCTATCTAAGTTTGCTTCTTCTGAGATAGAAAACTATGAAGGAAGTGTTTACTTCCAGGTCTTGAAGGCCCCGACCATCAACTCAAAATTAGTGGCACCAATTGATGTGGGAAGTTCTTGGATAGATCCCATCAAGGCACACCTTGAGACCGGGTGGCTCCCAGATGATGCCTTGGAGGCACGAAAACTTTCAGTAAGAGCATTGAGATACACCTTGATTGAGGGCATTCTGTATAAGAGATCATTTGTCATCCCGTACTTGAAGTGCTTGAGGCCTCAAGAGGCAAGGGAGGCTTTGGAAGAAGTTCATGAAGGAATCTGTGGGCAGCACCTGGGGGGCAGGGCCCTCGCTCACAAGATAACCCGCTTGGGATTCTACTGGCCAGAGATGCTGGCTGATGCACAGGATTATGTCAAGAGGTGTGACAGGTGCCAGAAGCATGCTCCGATTGTCAGGCAGCCGCCTGAGATGTTAACATCAGTCAATTCCCCCATTCCATTCGCTATGTGGGGGATGGACATTCTTGGGCCTTTCCCTGTGGCATCAGCACAGAGGAAGTTTCTGATTGTCGCCATTGACTACTTCACCAAGTGGATCGAGGCTAAGCCTTTAGCCAAAACAACCACCAAGCAAGTTTCCCAGTTCTTTTGGGAGAACATAATCTGCAGGTATGGCATCCCGCGAATCCTTGTGACGGATAATGGGACACAGTTCAATAATGAAGAATTCAAGAAGTATTGCGAGGAGAATGCTATTGAGCTTCGTTTTACCTCGGTAGCACATCCGCAAGCAAATGGACAAGCCGAGGTGGCCAATCGGATCATCCTTGATGGACTTAAGAAAAGGGTTGAACGCTCAAGGAGCACCTGGGTAGATGAGTTACTGCCTATACTCTGGGCTTATCGCACTACTTGCAAGGTGACCACAGGAGCAACCCCGTTTCTGCTAGCTTATGGAGCTGAGGCAGTTGTGCCACTGGAGATTATGCATGCATCACCTCGAGTGGAGGCATTTGAACCTGAGACAAATGAAGAAGGTATGAAGCTCGCCCTGGATCTGATTGATGAAGTCAGAGACGAGGCAAACGCCAGAAATGTGGAGCATCAAAAGAAAGCATCCTTCTATTACAACCACAGGGTTAAGGAGAGGTTCTTTCAACAAGGTGATTTGGTTCTGAGGAAGATCGAGGCTTCTGGAGTTGGCCAGAAAGGAAAACTAGCCCCAAATTGGGAAGGGCCGTATCGAGTCAGGAAGACGTTGGGACGAGGATCATACAAGTTGGAGACTTTGGACGGGGTTGAGGTGCCCCGTACTTGGCATGCCTTGAACCTCAAGATTTATTACGTTTAAGTTGCCTCTGCGAGGATGTAGCTTTTTATTTATCTAGTAGGAGAAGTAAAAATAAGGTTCCATGAAACCATCCCAGGGTTTTGATGCCCCGAGTAGGACAATAATGAGTTATGTAAGGGTTTATCCCCTTTTTGAGTTATTAATGCAAACTTGTTTTTCATTCTATGATTCTATGTTTTGTTTACGTACCAAGCACCTGTTGAGTGTGAGTCTAGGGAGACCAAGTACCGAAAATAAATGAACATACGAATAAAACAAACAAGTGCATAAATAAAGACCCCGAAGGGCCAACAGTTAGGGTTACATCATTTAGACCGAATAAAAGTTTAATCACGAAGCACCGTGATTGAAATACTAGAAATAAAAGCCACATACGGCTAAGTTAGGCCATGCAAGGCCCGAAGCAATCCCAGCTACTCATCCGAGGAACCCTCCTCGCCATTCTCCTCCTCGTCATTCTCCTCCTCATCAGTCTCTTCCTCGCTACTCCCCTCATCACTCTCTTCCTCAGAGCTGTCCTCATCATGGCCCTTACCTGGTTCGGCTACCGCGACTGGTGGAGCTGTCACTTCCATTGCCTCAACCTCTTCCTCTTCGGAAGAGGAGCTAACTCCAGCTACCTTCTTCGAGGGGACTGTTGGACGAACCACTCTCCCCTTCTGCATGGTCATAGGCCTTTTCCCTCGAGGATCTGAGGAAACCGAGCCATCCACAGCTACTCGGACACCCGTCGAGCCGGAACCAGAACGACGATGACTTCCCCTAGAGCCGGAGCCCGAAGCCTGAGCTACCGGCATGGCTTCGGCGCCCGAAGCAACTTGACAATATGGACTTGGAAAGTCCCTCGGGAAAACCACAGCAGGATGCCTCTTACTCACAGCATTGATGGCTCGATCCCAGCCAACAGACATGATACCCGGGCGTACTTCATCGTCATGCTTATCTATAAGCTCAAAGAAATCCTCAGACTCCTGGTAAGCTTTCACCACTTGCTTGCAGTCTATTGCCCTCTTGTTATACAGGGAGTCATACTGTCTCTGGATAGAATGAGCATCAGCTTCGGCCCGGATGGCCCTGGACTCCAAGTCTTGATATTTCTCATCAAGAGTTGCTTTCTCCTTCTTCAAAGCCACATTCTCATCTCGGTATGCACGGCCTAGCCGAGTGCTAGCTTGGAACTGGGCATTCGCCTGGAACAAAGAACCAATAAGTCAGTTATAATCACAAGTTAAGTAAAAACACTATGTCTAGGAAGGAAGGTGGGAAACCTGATATAGAGCTTGAGCCCCGAGTTTCTCCGCCTCGTCAAATTTGTCCCCGGCTGTCACAGTCAGAAGGTCGGGGGGAGTGATGCTGAACTTGGACCAATCCAAGGCAGACTCTGGGCATCCCAAGACAGAATCTTGCTCACAAATTCCCCAACCAGGGATGAAGGGGGTCTTGACTCTCCCGTCAGCATTCCGTGATCTCTTCGAAGAGCATCCCAACAGAAAGTGAGGGATCTTCGGCCCGGGTTGAATGCAAGCCACCTCGGCTCTCTTGATCATCCTCCTAGTAACTTTCGGCTGGTTTTCGGGCCGATTGTCGATCTCCTCAGCAACTGAAAAGACAACAGAAAAGATATCGGAATAAGAACAAACAGGGTTCATAATATGAAGGTAAAAAATTACCATCAACAGAAAGTAAGCTAAGTCCAGCTTCTACAAGTCTCTTCTCGGTTAAGAAAACTTTGTAGTGAGTACGACCGTCGTCAGCAAGTAGTCGATCACGATTAAAAAGCTCCTCCTCGTCAAGATCACATACAAAATGTGTAGCATCATGCACTTCCCCAAACTTAGACATAAAGAATTGGCCCCAATCGCCACCACGCCATACCAGAGTCACGAATTCTCTGTCCCAGTAGTGATGGGAATCTGGGAATGAAAAAGCATTCACAATATGTGGAACATTGGATCTATGCTGAATAGTAACCCAACCCTTCTAAGCCTCAGAAGAATTCTTGGCGGTGAATATGCTCCTGAACATGGTAGTAGTAGGCTCGATACCTAGATCTCGACACCTCAGCATAAAGATGATAATCAACCGCCATGCATTAGGATACAATTGGCAGGGATGAACCTGAAGCTCCGCCAAGAGCCTTATTATGAACTGGTCTACTGGGAATCTTAGACCTGCTTATAGGGCACCTTTGTAGACACATAGCTTCTCTGGGTGCCAATTACAGGTTCTGTCAGCTAAGCCAGGGAGACAAACCTTGATCACATCCGGAAAGCCATATAACTTCTTAATATTTTTGACATCTTGCTTGTCGAACTTGGACGGACTATGATACGCAGCTAACTCAGAATTGTTGGGAAATGCATCCCTCATAGTACTTAACAAGTCAATTAAAGAATCAAATCGACGATCAATATATCTAGGGGGATTCAGTCGAAGATTACCTCGCAATGTTTTGGCCAAGGCTCTCTTGGCCATCGCCTCCGACATAGAGAATGACGAAGCTGGAGCGCGGTCACCATCTGCCATCTTGAGCTTGAACTTGAAGCTAGAGCTTGAGAGCTTTAGAACTTGAGAACTTCAGAGAGAATTTTAGAAGTAAGAAGAAGTGAAGTGAATGAAAATGAAGGCTCCCCCCACTCTTTTATAGAAGATGGATGACCTTCTATATCAGGTTGAAACACAGCTTGGTTCGTGTTTGCAGGTCATCTATCGTTCATCCACAGAAAGATGGATTTTCATCTGCTATATCCGCCAATAATTATACCGGTATATATGATTCCGGGAAAGAAAAGAAGGATTTACGTCAAGATATAGTAATAAGCTGTGCCAAGGCACTCATCTGAGCTTAAGGAGCTAATTACGTTTAAAGAAGGTAGAATACAATCAGTTAGTCTTTGCTATTAAAGAGACTAATTATGCTCTGAAAAGAGGTGTACAACATCCATGATCAAGGACGTGATTCTAAAACGAGACTCCAGGCATTGCGAAAAGCTCCGAGAGGCACGATATAGCAACAATGGAGCACCTGTCGGGCGATCAAGAAGCACCCGGCAGGCAACTTGGCTCTCCTGGCAGCCGACCAGGTGCATCAAGGAAGGGTCTGGCCGACCTGGCTCTCCTGGAAGCCGACCAGGTGCATCAAGGAAGGGTCTGGCCGACCTGGCTCTCCTGGCAGCCGACCAGGTGCATCAAGGAAGGGTCTGGCCGACCTGGCTCTCCTGGCAGCCGACCAGGTGCATCAAGGAAGGGTCTGGCCGACCTGGCTCTCCTGGCAGCCGACCAGGTGCATCAAGGAAGGGTCTGGCCGACCTGGATCTCCCGGCAGCCGACCTCATGAATCCCTAAGATCAAGATCGAGATCGAGATTGAGGTTCTGGATCCCTAAGATCGAGATTGAGGTTCTGAATCCTTGAAAGTCACGGGTGACCAATATACTAAATTAGAGATCAAGATCGAGATCGAGATTGAGGTTCTGAATCCTTGAAAGTCACGGGTGACCAATATACTAAATTAGAGATCAAGATCGAGATCGAGATTGAGGTTCTGGATCCCTAAGATCGAGATTGAGGTTCTGAATCCTTGAAAGTCACGGGTGACCAATATACTAAACTAGAGATCAAGATCGAGATCGAGATTGAGGTTCTGGATCCCTAAGATCGAGATTGAGGTTCTGAATCCTTGAAAGTCACGGGTGACCAATATACTAAATTAGAGATCAAGATCGAGATCGAGATTGAGGTTCTGGATCCCTAAGATCGAGATTGAGGTTCTGAATCCTTGAAAGTCACGGGTGGCCAATATACTAAATTAGAGATCAAGATCGAGATCGAGATTGAGGTTTTGGATCCCTAAGATCGAGATTGAGGTTCTGAATCCTTGAAAGTCACGGGTGACCAATATACTAAATTAGAGATCAAGATCGAGATCGAGATTGAGGTTCTGGATCCCTGAGATCGAGATTGAGGTTCTGAATCCTTGAAAGTCACGGGTGACCAATATACTAAATTAGAGATCAAGATCGAGATCGAGATTGAGGTTCTGGATCCCTGAGATCGAGATTGAGATTCTGAATCCTTGAAAGTCACGGGTGACCAATATACTAAATCGGAGATCAAGATCGAGATCGAGATTTTGGATCATAGGTGACCAAAACACTTCCAAACAACTTGAGGCACCTGTCGAGCGATCAAGAAGCACCCGGCAGGCAACCAGGCTCTCCTGGCAGCCGACCAGGTGCATCAAAGAAGGGTCAGCCGACCAGGATCTCCTGGCAGCCGACCAGGATCTCCTGGCAGCCGACCAGGAGCATCTGGCAGCTGACCGGGAGCCACAAAGAGGCTCAATCTGACTTCCCGATACTCATTTTGGCACCCCCTATCGTTTGATTGAATCATTTGATAATTTTTCTGAAGGTTTCTCACTTTCCGTGACAAACATCGACCTTCGAATTAGCACCGTTTAGTGCCGTTTTATGCCATTTAACGTCGTTTACTCAGACATTGAAACGTCGTTTAAGCATCGTGTGACATCATTAATGTCAACATGGATTTCCCGTCAACATGTCAGACGATCGAGAAGCACGTGTCAGACGATCGAGAAGCACATGTCAGACGATCGAGAAGCACCCGGCAGGCAACCAGGATCTCCCGGCAGGCAACCAGGATCTCCCGGCAGGCAACCAGGATCTCCTGGCAGCCGACCAGGTGCACCTGGCAGCTGACCGGGACCCTTGTCGGCTGCCTCGTTGCCCGGAAGGGGTTAAAATTTTCCCGAATCTCCTCCGTTTAGCTTCGTTTAGCGCTGTTTAGTGCCGATTAACACCGATTAGTGTCGTTTAAGCACTGTTTAGTGCCGATTAACACCGATTAGTATCGTTTAAGCACTGTTTAGTACCGATTAACACCGATTAGTGTCGTTTAAGCACTGTTTAGTGTTGATTAACACCGATTAGTGTCGTTTAAGCACTGTTTAGTGCCGATTAACACCGATTAGCTTCGTTAAGCACTGTTTAGTGCCGATTAACACCGATTAGTGTCGTTTAAGCACTGTTTAGTGCCGATTAACACCGATTAGTGTCGTTTAAGCACTGTTTAGTGCCGATTAACACCGATTAGTATCGTTTAAGCACCGTGAGTGCCAATTTATCCTTTCAACATTGTTTAACACTGTTTAAGCATTGTTTAAGGCCGTTTAGCGCTGTTTAGTGCCGTTTTATGCTGCTTAACGTTGTTTAAACATTGTTTAAGCATCGTTAAGACTGATTAGTGCCGGTTAGCATCGAATTAACATTGTCGTGAACGCGTCGGTCGCTCCACGCTTCACATAAAGACAATACTCGTGAAACACTAGTGTACAAAGATAAACCCTGACCCGAGTCTCGAGTTAGACAAATTAAACTTCAAGGAAAGCCTGATCAGCTTTCCTAGAAGTTGGGGGGCAAATGATATGGGCTAAAAGTAAGCCCTAAAGTCACATTTAATGTGGCATTAATTAGGCCAAGAATGGTCCAAACGTGGGGCCCACCAGCATGGACCCAAAGCCCTAATTATAATATTAATTTCGTAATTAGTATTAAGGGTAATAAACAGCTCAGCAAATAAGAGTCAAACAAGGATATTACCCTTGCCTGACTTATCCTCCAAGATGCACAATTCAATATGGAAACTGATTCCTACAAGGAATAGATCTAGAACCTTCCTCAAAGACTTGCCCACCAAGTCTCCAAATCCTGCCATAATTCTAAGGCTTCTCAGCCTATATAAAGGGCCTGACCCCTCATTCTCAGAACTACGTTGGATTGATTCTCAATACGAGATACGTAGGCACTCTGTGAGGACCGATTACAGTCTCGAACGCAGAAACAGCCATTAAAGCGCGAAGCTCAATCACCCTAGCAATAATAACAAATCGTAATCGAGATTTAGATCCACAACAGTTATGGTATGATGTAAATGCATTCCATCTCTATATTGCTCTATTGCTATGTGATGCAGGTTCAACTCCTAGTGGAAGTTTTCTCACATGAAAGTCATGAGGTTGTAAACCCAACAACTTCTATCCCAGACTATAAATCAAAATCTAAACACATCCTAACTTACCCCTGAAATGGAAGTAACTTATTTGACTAGAGGTCATTAAGGGAGTAACTGCACTTGATGCAGCAAATAAGGATGTGAGGGATAGTAAACCCACAGCTCTACCTCTCAAGGAGAATAAATGTATATAACTTGAGGTATCTGTAAACTCGCCTGCATTCTCCCAAAAGGATGCAGAGCTGAAAATGGCACTATAATAGTCTCTGGATTCATTCTATTAAAAGGATGAGTTTATTGAAATTCGCCTGTCAGCCAGGGCATATGTTGGTAAGTCACTACTTCATACACAATACTAAAATACTTCCTATGCACAAAGTGAGATTGCACACACTAAGGATGAATTGACGGAAACAACTCATACTCCGACCATTTTACGGTTAGGATTATAAGTTGAAGGTTCCTCAAAGAACCAAGAGTCTTCACAGACCTCGAGAGAAGGTATTGATCTCAATTCAAAATTCAACAAGATCATTATCTAACTCCCCAGAGGGAACATCTCTGGATCCTACGGGTATTGGGTCCGACATAGGTGCGGATCGGCAACTTGTGAACTATGATTCAGATTTACCTGATGAGTTTAACAAGGTAATGTCTTCACAGACATTTGAAGGGAACTTTGATCTAAATGCTAAATTTTATAGATTATTGTTTACCTTCTCAGAATTCAAATCTGAAACCCATAAAAAGGGAAAATTTTATAAACTTGTAGATTATGACTCAGATTCGTCTGACGAATCTAACGAGGATCGGGGATTTGTGAAACCCCATTGCACCACCAGTGACCTCTCTAGAAGGGGCTATGGTGAATTTTCCTTGCAGGTACACATGGATGTTGGAGCTATGAGAGATAAGAGTGATACACTAGTGAGCATGAGTGTAAACACTTGAGAGATGAGAGATAAGATCACTCATTTTAAGTGATATGAGTGGAGAGATGAGTTAAACACTTGTGAGGTACACGAAACAGAATCACACACTCACAGTGAGGAAGAAAGATAAACACCAAATCTCATTCCCTATTCCCCAAACAAAGTTTACTTACAATATTTTGGAGATATAAGGAAATTGTCGGGAGATTTGGTTGTCAGGATGATCAATAGTGAGGCCATTCTATCATATCTAAAGGGCAAAGTTGATCAGCCTACATACTTCTATTCTGGAAGTCTTCATGAAAATCCTTCAACACAAGCAAAGCTTCTTTTCTTTATTCCAGCAGACAATGTTATATGTATGAAGAATCTGTTGTACTAAAGGTAAGAGGTGAGTTATAATTGAAAATTTAGTATCATCTAATTTAATTGGATGTTTGCTATAATTGAATGCTTGGAGGATTACTCAACTAAGGGGGAGAGATATATCGAAGAAAATATACTCAAAGATTGCCTTAGTAAGAGATACTCAACTAAAGGGGAGAGTATAAGCTTACCTTAGTGAGGGGGAGATTTTATATCTAAGGGGGAGAGATATGAAAAAGGATATACCTTAGAAAGGGGGAGTATTCACATGAAAAAGGATATACCTTAAAAAGGGGGAGTATTCACCGTTTTAAGGAAGAGTCATATCACCTTAGGTAGGGAGACATAAGGAAGGAGAGAAGTATGAAACGACAAAGAAGAATTCTTCAGTATGTGATTGTCAAGTTATATTATTTACCACTGAAGAATTCCCAAGTATCTGTTGATAATGTTCAAATATTATATGTAAAGGGTTATCAAGCAGATATGTCAAGAAATGAAGATGAGTTACTTAATTCATTGTCAGAGGAAAAATCATCTATCATTTCATCAACTAAGATTCTGGAATTGTAATATCTAAACCAGAAATTTTTTATATATTATTTACTATAGCTCTTTAAAGCTTTATCTTCTTCTTGTTTATAGTTGAGTTATCCTCTAGGTATTTGTATGTTATTGTCTAACAAACAAATAGGGGGAGATTGAAAGGAATATGACATAGCCTATTTGTATTTCGAGGATACAACTCAACTCAAACAAGAATGTAATAGTAAATAGTATATGTACTGTCACAGGGATCTCAAATGTATAAGTGTCAAGAGAAAGAAGACAAAGTCAATCTACCGTTTTGAGATATACTACACTTGAAGAAGTTCATTGAGTTGATCAAGCATCAGTGGAGTAATCAAGACAGTGGATTCTATTTATAGTGACAAGAGGTTCCTACAGTGGCAGAATACAGATTATAAAGGTTTGAAAAAGAGTAAAGAAAAGGAAGACATGAACCACAACTTTAAAGTCAATATATGAAGAACAGTCATTGCGGTTAGTCACTCATGAACCAGACAATACATCGAGTGTCAACATTAAACAGTGGTTGTTTATCATTAACTTCAGTGGTTCAAGCTATCAAGACTGGTATATGGAAGAAATCATTGTGCAAGCAACAGAGGTGCTAAATTAATTAACCACAATGGTTTTGCAATCAAGACTTGCTAAGGAATAATCTTTGTGGAGGATCAAATTTATCAAAACATAGAAGACCACAAGGGTTATGCTATCAAGGAGGTATATTAATTTTATATTAATTAATTAAGTCATTTGAATTATTTATTTGATAAATTAATTCTATCCGAATTAATTTATTCAATAAATTATTTAAAAGATTAATTAAGTTAGAATTAATATAATTATCAAGCAAGGAGGTATATTAATTTTCACTTAATTAATTAAGTCATTTGATTTATTTATTTGATAAATTAATTCTATTCGAATTAATTTATTCAATAAATTAATTTAAAGATTAATTAAGTTGGAATTAATATAATTATAAAAAGACTTCATATTAATTCTCTTTTAATTAAATTAAATTAGTTGGCTAATTTATTTTATAAATTAATTCAATCAGAATTAATTTATTCTTTAAATTAATCAATTAATTAATTAAATCAGAATTAATATAAGTGTTTAAAGACTTAAAACAATTCTGCTCTGTGAATATGACCTAATCAGTTAAGTCATACCGAGCATTGTTGAGTTAAGTCATACCGAGATTATGTCTTACCGACCTGATTAAGTCTTACCGACCTGATTAAGTCTTACCGACTTCTTGCCAGCTGTTGTAAGTCGTACCGACTTCTTGCCAGCTGTTTTAAGTCGTACCTAACTTCTGTTAAGTCATACCGACACATTTTATGTCTTAATGGAGGTTTGTGTAAGTCTTAATGAAGAAAATTATGTCTTGGAGCTAGTTTAAGTCATGCTGACAGCTGATTTATTATGTCTTAAAGCAGTTTAAGTCATACCAGATCAGTACAAGACATAAATGGCTATAAATACACCAGCAGACACAACAGAACAGCCTCGGGAAATTCTTCACTCCTGCAGAAAGAACACAGCAGAGAGACCAAGAGAAAAATAGTTCCTTGAACATCAAATAAATTCTTGTAAATTATTTCTAGCTTGTATTGACAAATCTAAACCACTAGAAATTGTTTACTTGCACTTGTGGAACTATCTAGCGGATTAAGTTCCCTAGAATCTCTCGATCTTTTTATTACAAATATAGAAAAGTTCATGTCGAATTTTCTATAGAATTTGTAATAATAAATTTCGATCTTTTTATTTACAAATATAGAAAAATTCATGTCGAATTTTCTATAGAATTTGTAGTAATTAGTTTGGTCATCAAACCTTGTAATTTGTACCCGTGTATTTAGACACACCCCATCAAGTTAATATAAATTTTATATTCAACTTGAAATATCGGTATTCGTTTTATTCCGCATCAAATTTGTTCTTGATTTAATATTTTAATATTTTTAAGAAAAGAGCAAATTCGATAAAACGGTATAGTTTGTATTCAACCCCCCCTTCTACAAACTATTTTGGACCTAACATATACCGACTACTTTACCCAATTCACGAGGTTCGCTCCAATTTCCACTCTTCGGTGACGTGTTCAGATAATCAGAAAGACAAGGTTTGCCAAATTGTTGAAGTCCTTTTCCAGAATCAGAGAAATTTCAGTCAATCTACCCACTTACTGGTAACACTAAGAAGATCCATTTTGATACCGGAACAATATTTCTAGGAACATCCAAGCGGGCGGAACCATAAACAGTTATAATAACGAAATGATTGACATAAAGTTGGGAGTTTAACCATTGGAAAGAAACCAAATATATATACCTCCCCTAGAAGGGAAATCAAAGTTCCCAAACTGAAATAGGCCACATTTTCCCGGTACATATTCGTCCTAATAGTCGATACTTCTAAATGCCAGTCTACCTAACAACTAGTCTCAGAAGAAACACTACCGTCGAAATTAGTCATTACACAAAATTGGCACTATCAAGGCTATCCGAATCTGGTGAACCGTGCAGTCCGTATACATCCGCAATCACCCTACCGTGTTGCACAAGCACAGCACCTAAACCTGCACGAGGTGCATCCTAATAAATTTCCAAAATTTTTCCTTCCCCCATTAGATAACGCCAATGTTGGGTCGTCACCAATTTCATCTTTAGCTCCATGGAGATTTCTCCCCATTTAGCTTGTAAATTCAGACTTCTAGTCTTACAATTAAGTCGGGTTATGGGACTACACTCTTTGTAAAGTCCTGAGCAAATCTTGGGTGATACCTCGTGAATCTTATGAAATTTCTCACCTTTGCCGGTGTGGTTGGCCAATCTCCATTTGAAACTGTCTTTAACTTGGTGGGGTCGATCAATCACTACTTCCTATTGCTCATATGTCCTATTATCTGGACTTCATTTTGCCAAACTCTTACTTCGAGAACTTGGTCTACACCTGTTCCTTCAAGTTTTATCTAAAAGCATTCTCAATTACATCTCAACCACTGCTCGCCTTACCTAATCCATTTAAGATTCAGTGTCAGAATAAACTTAAGGTAACTACCATAACCCATTCAAGGAAAAGAAGGAATTTAATATTCCTTTGAATCACATGCATCTAATGTTTCTGGTTCATCATTCCACTGAATTGAACTAGACTTATACTTGGTTCCTGACGATAGCCTTATTACTAGTTTATCACAGACTCACTGGTCTTCTCCTCTTGTAGGTTCTGAGATCATTGTCTCGCTTAGTACTTCCTTATATTCTTTATCCAATCATGCCATCACCTTCCAATGTCTTTATTTTCTAAGTTGATCCATTCATAAAATGGACATTTCCTTGAGCCAAACCACCTCATTAATCTCAGTCTGACTTTATAAATTATAACTTATGAAATCTGCCTTCTCATGTGAATTACCATTAACAATATTCACATTAATCCATTTATCACATGATATGACACTTGCTGCCTCTATCTCAACTGCTCCTGGAGACTCTGCTCCTTGTCCTCTATTGTTGTCTTTGATATTCATGTACCACTCTAACTCTTTTCTCATTAATCTAAAGATCTCTAAGGATTTTTATCTATCCCCATATAAGATCTCAAGTAATTCCTCAAATCCATCTTACCTGCTGGTACTTCATCTAGCAGTCCAGCTATGAATCCAATACGCATCTTTAGTTCTCTTAATAATATCTCAGTTCTTTACGCTCACTTTTCTGAGTACTGCACCTTAACTCTTACAATCTCTCTGGCTGTAGCCCTCATTCCTTAAGGGTAAAATCCTTATCCTTATCAGGATTCTCCTCCTTTGCTGGAACCTCTTCCGGGTCCTCATTAGGGTACTCTATCGAATCCATCATCCGATCTTCAGCATCAGAACAAGCATCATTGTGTTACTGCTCGTAATCCCCAAGGTCTGTCGCCTTACTAGTCGATACAAGAACGAGCTAAGTTACTATCATGATACTTTAGGGTTCCCATAAGGGTTTTATATGTCTGTACTACATTATGTAGTCCGACTATGAACTTGGCAAGAGTTCTTATTATCTTAATGAATTTATTGTTTTAACGTCGCGTCATCTCTGGGATTTATAACGCTCGCTCTGATACCATTTCTGTAACACCCCCAGATCCAGGGTCAGGGATCTGGTCGTTACGGTCTCAATATCCATCCATAAAACCAACATAATTTAAATTACAACCTTGTGACCCAAAACAACAACATAAAACACACCCGTTATAGTCCCAGAGATGAAATCAGAGTAACCCTCAATATTATTAATCATAAGTTTGAGTTCTTACAACCCAAAGAATTAAAATTTTACCATTACATACTCTTTGCCATCCATTGGTATATGCCATATAATAAATACATTTGATGTTCAAATGCTAACAGCTAGACTACCGGAAGCTGCATCTTCGGCAATGGTAGCTATGACCTCAGCGGTTAATCCTCTGACGGCTGACACCTGTCTATGCTAAGTACGCCTTGCGCGGCCATCTGATCTAGCTGTTGTTGCGATATAAATAAATAAAGCAAGGGTGAGCAATAGCCCACCAAAAATATAATTAAACAGTGATAATATATAACAGTCCAAAATATCTTAGAAACCATATGACATGCATTAACGGACGTAGTACCAATATATGGTATGAGATGAAGTTACAAGGTAACTCAAAATATATTTGTTCTGAAGAAATATCTACTATGTCAAAGATAAGCAAGATATTATCAAATTTTCATAATAGAGGAACTTGCGGAAGAATATTGCAATTCCAGTTCAAACACTATTCAAACCTGCCAACAATGATAATGTTGCAGGAAATTTTCCAACATTGAAAGATGAACTAATACTTGAGTTTGACGCGCCAGGAGACATAGCATTTACACGATGATCAGTCGCATGTTATGCTCCCCACCTCTTGTTCTCTACATGTAGAAGGAAGCACCGACGGATTTACTTGTCTACCGCCCTCTGGAACCCCCTCGGCCAACGGTTGGGCCATTTGCTGGACCGGCGCCACTGGGTCACTTACGCATCTCCTAGTTCATTTCACATCCATAACTTTGAAACGTAAAGTTCCTCCCCCTTTCCCCAAGTATAATACTTGTTGATAGGACTCCACAAAGTAGTCGTATCTAGTTGGAAAGGAAAATTCACCAATATTTCCCAACCTGATGCTTGTTAATGGATAAAAACTTGTTCCATCAATTATTACCCCTCGAGCGTTGAGGAGGTAACCAAACAGATTCATATCGATGTTTGAAAGAATTAAGATGTGAGTGACAAGATAGTTTAGCAAGTATAGGACCGGGCAGTCCAATAAAAACATCTCTCAAGTGAGGTCCCCTTATATATGTATTTTGAAGTTTGAGCGAGTATTTAAATCTTCTTATAAGACAGATTTAAATGAAGATAGAGTTTTGGGAACCTCCCCTTGATAAAATAGTCATAAAAGACTCCGATATATTTTACATAATATTCGAAGGTGAAAGATAATCTTTGAATAATATAAATCATTATAAAAGAATTTAAAAGAATTTAAATAAATATTCTAAGAATATTTATTAAATCACAAATAATTAAGGAATATTATTAAATCATAATGTTGCTCGTAAGTAATCCTCGAATAAATATATAGAACCATTTACTAAATAACTCTCTTCTTTAAATGAATATTCAATATAATATTCATTAATTAAATAAACTCAAATAAATATTTAAAATAATTGTAACACCCCCAGATCCGGGGTCCGGGATCCGGTCGTTACGGTCTCCAATTCTATCCACAATACTTTAACTTACTTCAACATAAAATAAGTTACATCTTTATGGCCCAACACAACAATATAAAACAAATCCGTTATAGTCCCACAGATGAAATCAGAGTAACAACCAAATTTTATTAAACACATTACGAGTTCTTACAACCCAAAAGAGTTAGAATATGAATACATACTCTTTGCCATCCATTTACATAAGTCATACTAGTCCATATATTTGGTACTGAAAGAATGAATCTATCCTACCAATAGCTTTTTCTTCGGCTCTGGTAGTCTCAACGTCCTCGCCAGCGTCGAGTGCGCCTTGTGCGAGTCATCTGGTCTAGCTGTTGTTGTGATGTAAAAATAAAGCAAGGGTGAGCAATAGCCCACCAACAATAATATTTAACTGAACGATAATATATAACAGTTCAAAAGTATCTTTCAAACCATATGCCATGCATTTACGGAAATGATGCCAGTATAATATGAACGATGAAGTTACAAGGTAACTTAAAGTATTTGTTTGTAGAAATATCTGCTACATCAAAAGTAAGCGTGATATTCTCATTGTCATTAAAAAGAGGAACTTGCATGAAAAGATTGCAATTCCAGTTATGAACACTTTTCCAGCTCTGCCAACATTAATCATGTTGCAGGAAATAAATAAGTTTGGATGATGAACCAATGATGGAGTATTCACCGCGCCCGCTGTTCCAATCTTGATGATCAGTCGAGATCGTACAGCTCAAATTAGATTTACTACCGGTAGAAGGAAGAACTGACGGCTTTACTTGTCTACTGCCTTACTAGCTCTCCCAGGCCAACGGTTGGGCCAAAGGGGATGGACCGGCGCTACTCGGCCTCTTACACGACTCCTAGTTCCAATAGAATTCATGATTCTGAATGTAACGTTCGTCCCCCTTTCCCCAAGTATAATACTTGTTGATAAGACTCTACAAAGTAGTCGTATCTAGTTGGAAAGGAAAATTCACCAATAACTTCCAAGCTATTGCTTGGTAACGAATATCAACTTGTTCCAACAATCTTACCCCTCGAAAGATGAGAAGGTAAACAACGACTTAATAAGTCAATAGCACCCGAGTTGCGAGTGTAGAGAATAATCTATGACCGGGAAGTCGATAAGATAATTAACATTTTTCAAGTAAGGTTCCCTTATTATTAGGGAGATAGACTCAAAGAAGAATGATGTCTGAGAACCTTTCTTGATATATGATTAATAATAATATGACTCCGAAATATTTTCTGTAATAATCGAAGAAGATAAACCTTATCGAGGTTATTCTAAGTATGGAATAAATATTCAGAGAATATTTATTGAATTAAAATATTTTACAGAATATTTAGGAATATGAAAAAATATCTTTAATCAGAGTATTTCTCAAATAATCCTTGAAGAAATATCGAGAGAATATTTATTGCATAATTAAATATTCAAATGAATATTCAAAATAATATTCATTAATTAATAAGACCTGAAAGGAATATTTAAAATATTTAAAAAAATATTCGATGATTAAATAGAACCCTCGATGAATATTCAAAATAATATTCATAATTAATTAGGAATTTAAATGTTTATTGAAAAGTAATATTCATTTAATGAATAATATTCTAAATGAATATCAAGTAATATTCATTTAGTAATCCAAGCTTTAAAGGAATATTCGAGATAAGACTCGATAAATAAATCAAGCTTCAGATGAACATTAAAATAATATTCATCAGGTAATTACTATCTTAAATGAATATTCAAAAGTAATATTCATTTAATGAATAATCTTCTAAATGAATATCCAAATGATATTCATTTAGTAGTCCAACCTTTAGAAGAATATTCGAAATAATAATCGATAAATAATTCGACTCTGAATGAATATTAAAAAAAATATTATTCGTCGAATAGTTACGTTCAAATAATTATTTGAAGTAGGGATCGTTAAATAAATAATCTCGAACGAATATTCAAATAATATTCGTCGCCCGAATAATGGAAAATATTTACTTAGATATTTTCTTTCGAGGTAATCTCGATATGTCAAGAAATATTGACTCCCGATCTATATTTGATGAATAAGATGGATACGCCCTTCTATGAGGGTCTTACAATAACCGGCTTATAATTGATACGTTAGCTATCCAATTTATAAGCCAATAAACAATCAAGGAACAAGCATAACGATATAACTTGAAAGTAGGCATGCATGCTATGGCATATGTATAACAGAAAGCATATATATATATATATATATTCAATCACAACAACAGCCTAAAAGAAGGGAATTCAAACTTGCCTGGTAGTCGAGTACGATAAGGGGTAGTGGTAGCGGGTCCCGGGTCAGCTTGGTGATCTATAAATAGCCAAGGCATTCGGGATTAATCACTTAACATCTTAAAAGTTAAGTTATACTTAAATCGAAACACGTTCTCGAGTTATCTCGTTATACCCCTTTTAGTGGATTCCTTTTTATCATTGATCCGACCTGACATTCGTTCGTTAATACGACATGTCACTGTACTTATACTTGGGACATACTTAAGTCATACAAGTTCTAAGGTTGATCATTACGAACCAATATTATACTCCGAGTTTTTTTATTGCCCGTTTTCTAAGTGTTTTACCGAAGTTATAATAGAGTCGTGTTTTAGGGGTTCGTTCGCGTTTAACCTCGACTCGCATATTTTTAATAAATCGAAAAACGATCCTTTTGACATACGGTTTTCTTTCACACCTTCCTTTTTACCTCTAGTATTTATTTACCAAGATTCGTCATGACTTTACATATTTTACGAGGGTTCAATTTCAGTTACGAATTCTCGGTTACGGTTTCGAAATACTTTTAGTAAACCGGCCGTAACTCCTAAACCGTAAGTCCGTTACACGTGATCTTTATATCAAAACGAAGCTTATAACATAAGCTATCCTAACATGGCAGAAAAGTTTCTGGACAGTAGGGTCTTGATGTGAAAAATGGCATACAAAACATGATATTGTAAAATCGGGCATTATAACGGCTATGTTTACGCGTTTTCCAAAGTTTTTACACTTTATCTCGATCTAACAAAGATCAATCCAACCACACAAACGCATGATAATCATCATGACTAGTCTATCAACAACTCATCTCAACCATCTCATGGATCACAATCCAAACAACAACCATAATCAACTAATAACATATATCTAAGCATAACATAGCATACTAACACTAAATCATCCATAAAACTCATAAAATCTCAAAATGGTACCAAGGGTTTTTGGAGCTTGTTACCTTCCTTAGAGAGTGATATATCCTTATCAAGCCTTGATATATCCTTATGTGACCTTAAGCTAGCTAGATCAATCAAAAGAAACATAAAAATCAAAGGTTAGTTCATAAGAACACTATTCACCCTCATCTTTGTTGATTTTTTTGAAAATGGAAACAAAGGAATTTGGGCTTGAAATTTCTAGGAGATTAGTTTTATGAAATATAGGACTCACAATAAAAATTACAAGATCAAATGATGGTTGAAAGTGGGATTTCCCCCTTGGAATTTATGCAAAAGTCGAATGGAAGTAAAAGAGAGAGAGAAGTGTTTTGCTTGGTTTGTTTTGTTCAATTATGCATCAAGTGGATGAGCCTTGGATAATATCTCATCTCTTTTTACTTTAATAAAGTGATGATGCACTAGATGATGTATTTTTGCAAGACAAAAAAGTGTTGTGTTTTGTATGGTTATAAGCTAACTAAATGGTTTGCTTTCTAAGTACTAGTTTCCTTGCTAAGTATGCTAGTTGCATGAGTCATCACTTGGTTTGCTAGATATTTTCCACCACTACATGCATGTATCTTGATTCCCTGCTTGTTTCTTTGTCCGTTTATTGCTCAATTCATTGATCGTTCGGACGAATAACTAAGTAGTTTCACCTCTAGGGTTTACCGGGAAATTTCTCGATATTCATAATACCTTCCCCAATCCTTAATATAATCCTCGTGATGACCATGTAGGATATTTAATCTCGATACGAACTTAATCCGTAATCTAGGATTCGTTCGCTTTATTGATTAATCTCGTTATAACGTTTTAGCGGTTTCTAGAACGCTTGTTTCACTGCCTCAGTGGTTTCCTACCTTCATTCTTAAATCAAATATAATAACATCCCAAAATATCAAATCCTCAAAGTTAACATCTCAATTCTTGGATTATAATAATATTTAATCCACTGTCCGGTCAAATATTATACCGAAAAAGAATTTGGAATTTCTGAATTATGATCGTCTCTGCATTCACTTATTTCCTCCGCGTATTACTAATATGTCTTCGAAACATCCATATCACGTCCCGTACATAGGGTGGCGTGAAAAGTTTTCCAACTTACAAAATCACTATTCATCCACCAAATTACTATGCACGTACAGGAAACACTATGCACGTACGGGAAACACTATGCACGTACGGGAAATACTATGCACGTATGGAAAACACTATGCACGTACGGGAAACACTATGCACGTACTCATTTCCCTTCAAGGATCCATTAGCTCCTTTCTGGATGGTAGATTATTCTTATCTAGGTCCTCAACCATCGAATTACTCTATTCTGACAATATCCCAATGCATCAGGATCATTGTCCAAAGCAATATCCATTCATTACAATCATTGTTCTTTGAAACCACCATTCATTAGAGCTGGTGACCTTGTTGTCGGAATCATTTTTCCTCATTTTATCATTACTTAATAAAAGGTTTTAATAATATCCAAAATTTGGGGTTCTTACAGTCTCCCCTCCTTAAAAGGATTCCGTCCCGGAATCAGGTAGGAAGCAAAGAGTCGTTTGCCTGCCGTTCACTTTTTAGCTTCCCGGTCAATTCTTAGTCGTTCTACCCTTCCTCAGCACATCTTCTAGTGCTACAATCCATACTGTATCCTTTTTCCATCAACGTTGCTACTTTCGTACAACTCACTATCCGGGTTATACTCTTACTCAGTCTTATCCTTATTGATACCTGCAGTAGCATTGGTATCACTATCACCCTACGAATTCGGAGGTAACCTCGCTCGCACTGTGCATTCCTGATCGCTTTAATCTTCGTAAGCTCGATAAATATAGAGAAGTGGAAAGATTTATTGAGAGATCACTATGATCAATGAACATTTGTTATATTGCATAGTTAGTACAGAAGGGGGCCAGCCTTTAGTACTTGACAAGCAATTAAACAAGTTATGGTATTCCACTTAGACTTCTATCACATAGACAGATAGTCACGTAGCAGTACCTCCCCTCCTTAAAGGGTTGTTCTTCTCAATTCATAAAGAAGATGAATAAGAGAGAAGAAAAGAAAAGAGTTCTAGAGGATTATAGAAAGTTTTCATGATTGTAACATATCATACTCAGAATTTACCTCTGAACTATAGAGGTTCATCAAAGAAGAAATTAATCATAATTATATCCAATACTATTTGATCGCAACCTCACGTGTCAACATATCTTGCTGCTTTGTCCACTATCCCATGGACCCGTACTCTGGTTCAACCTTAGCAACATTTAATTTTGGAAAATCTTTGAACCTTTCAGGTTACATCTTAGTTTCTCGCTTGACACCATTGTTACTGACATTCCATGTCACGCTACTAGCTTTTTCATAACTATAATATTAACTCTATCAGGTTGTCATCCCGAGAATTCATCAGAAAATCCATTTATTAATCCATTCATAACATTTCTTGCTTCACATTCCTTAGTTGCTTTCCCAGTCTTTTCTTTATCAATCACATCCTTCTTATTATCTGATTCTTATTTACTTCTGTTATTTACTTCCACCTTCATCTCTTTATTGAGACATCTTTTGCACTCGGTATCTCCTTATTGGTATCCCGTCACATTTACTCTATAATCATCACATTATTCCAATTTAAAACCTTCAAAATAAATCTGGCCGATTTCTTTAACTTAGATCCAATATAATCTTCTTCTGCCAAACTTGCTTCTCATCACTTGTTCTTTTCTACCCGTGCTTTTCCACAGGTTGTCTTTCGTAAGTCAGACAAGGTCGTATATCTACCTGCTCGTGCTCTTATCATCTATCGAGCATCTGCCTTTTACTGGCGTAGCCTTGCCACATGAAACACGTTACGATCATGCTATAAGTTTTGGGGGTAGAGCTGGCTCGAATGCCACCTTCCGAACACTTTTAAACTCTCAGATGGCCCAATAAGTCTCGGGCTCAACTGCCCTTCCCTCCAAGTCTCATTAATTCTTTCTACGAAAATACATTTAGCATCATGAATCATCAACCTCATATTCTCTATCTTGTTTGCGCAGAAATACCCTAATACAAACTTGCTTGTCATTCATCAACATGCCATTTAGCTTATCAATAGTAGCACTTTCTTTATCTTTACGTTGTTATCTACTTTCTTAGAAGAATCACCATCGCTTGTTGTTTACGTGGCGCGTTAATAGCTAACCATACGGGTTTCAATCCTTTAGGGAGACAAAGTAATCACTATTCCTTATCCATAAGGAACACTTCTTGAACTTGATGTAGATATTACATGAAGTAGATAAAATTGCAGAAGAGTTTCAAGCATCGCAGCTAGGTCCGGTTGATGAAACTATCACTCATGCATCTTCCATAAGATACTGGAAACTTAATGGTTTACTTCGTCAATATTGTATCATGGTCCTGGTTTGCCTCAAAACGGGACCTTCTAAGGTGGGTAGTTTGCTTAAGATAATATCGGGAATCGAATCTTTACTTAAACTATTATTACCTTCGATTCTTGCACAATCATCAAAAGGAATGTAACTTCCTCCACTCCAATATGACCTTCAAGGTCTTTCCAAATATCATTTTGTTTCTTCGGTATGAACATTTATAATTATTACTTTATACTTAGACTGTCGGCCACCTCATTGGCCTTTCCTGATAATAATAATTTCTGGTAATCCTTGTTCTCTGGATATATTCCAATTCAAACATTTCTACCTCATTCCCATCATTGTTGGGTGAAAGCATTCTCCCTTAAGCTCTGCTGATGGAGAAAAATATATTTATCAGTCTTTCTCCATAAGTCATTGCTTCCACCTACCCGTGGGAACTTTATCACGTTTATTCCCAATCCTACTTAGGATACTTCTTTTCTTAGTTCTTTCCTTATCTTAGGAAAATCTCAACCTTTATAGGTTCAATCCATACTTCCTCAGGGTTTCATACATGCCTCATCTGGCATTATTGTTACTATGTCATACATTCCTTACCAAACTTCCATTTTGAAGTTCGGAATATTACCTTTTTCCTTGTAAGGTTTCATAGGTCATCCTCATCCTTCCTCCTGTATTTTCTGGGTATAGGGTATATCAAAATGTCATTGATCAATACTCTAATAATTCTATCTATGTTCTTTCCAGAACTCTTTTTAATAATCCTTACCGGTCATTGTTGCCTTAGCAAGTCCAACTCATATCATCTGAAGTCATAATGTCGTTATTAGGGTTAATGCCACCCCTTGTGCATTCCCCAGGGTTTGTCTTAATTTATGGATATCCTATCCTTAATTCAACTGCCAAGGAATTCTTGCATCTTATAATTGGCAATCAGATCATGTATCGTTAATAAAGGTCTCTTTTCAATCATTCTTATTTGATAATCGACCGGTGGCTTAATGCCACCCTCTTCTTTCAGATAGTTGTCAGCCTATTTGGCCTTCCAAAAGGCAACGTATGCCTATCTGCTCTCTTACAGAACTTGGTAATGGTAGCAAGGATGTTTTGGAAGATATTGGTCGAGTTCAACGTGAATCTCTTAGTACTTATCGTTCTTCTCAAATGTACTTGCCTTAGACAAAATTTCTACAGCATACTGATCCATCTCTGACCATTTCCATACTCTCTTCATAAACCTTCGTTGTTTACTTCCCTTAGTCGTAATATGTTCATGGTATTCATGATACCCTAACATCATACATCTCAAGTCACTATACTTCCATTTTACTCGTAATCTTGGACAACCATATACACATGAGTCACTTTAGTACGGGTTACCCCATCCCAAAAAGGTCTAGTAAATTCCCAATCAAAACATGGGTTACAAAGGGTTTAGTAGAAGATTCCTACGATCTCATTAATATTTCCTTTATATCAGAAGCCCTTGCAGTCGGTGCTTACTTAGAAGCAACCCTGCTTTGTCTTTTCGTTGCTGGTCTAGTCACTTTATAGTCCGTTGTGACTTGGCCTCAACTGGCCACACTAAAATAAAAAATATATGATTTTAAGGGTTGGCTAATTAGCATTACTTTTCTAGCAATTGCCGGCATAGTGTCTTCTTCTTTGATACCTTTCTACCTTTCCAAAACTTTACTTCATATAAGTCTTAATCGGCTACTCAGCGCCGTCTCCGGTCGTCTTTCCTCTATTTTTATCTTTTCAACTATTCTTATCAATCCCGCGTGCCACGCATGCTTACCATTCCTGGCATAACAGCCTTTTCACTTAAGTCAATCCCGGAGTTTCTCCGTCCGGCTAATTTCTTACTTACATTTCCTGTTTTCGTCCAATCTCACTTCATCATTTTATCACTACCGTCGATTGTAATGCTCAGGGTCCGTTTACTAACCCATTTTACAGCATCCTTACCCAAATCACAGGGTTTGCTCCAGTTTATACTCTCTTCCATGACATTCTCTGATAATCAGAAAGACAAGGTTTGCAAAAATTCACTGAATTCCTTTCCAGACTCTGGGAAATTTTGATCAATCTACCCACCTACTGGTAACATTAAGGAGACCAGTTTCGAAACCTGAAGAATAGTTCTATGAACCTCCAAGCAGGTGGAATCATAAGCAGTCATAGTTAACGAAATAATCATCATCAGATTGGAAGTTTACCCACTGGAGAGGAATCAATTATATCCATCCCCTAGAAGGGAATCAATAGTTTCATACTGAAACCTGTCACAACGTCCTGATACCTATACGTCCTGATATTCAATACTACCAAATGTCGGTCTACCTAACCCTTTATGCGAAGCGTCGTGGAAGCACAAAGTCTCCTTTTTCCATTAAGCAATGCCAGCTCTTGGTCATTACCAATTTCACCTTTTAGCTCCAGGAAGATTTTCTCACATTTTTCTCTTTAACTGCTGATCGTATTACTTGATCTATTATAATTCTGCATCGGAATAAACTTAAGGTAACTACTATAATTCATTGAAAGAAAGAATTTAATAATCCTCTGAATTACATGCATCTAACATTTCTGGTTCATCACTTTACTGAGTTGAAATTAACCCTATACTTAGTCTCTGGCAGTAGTCTCATTACGAGTTCATCTTGACTCACGGGTCTTATCTTCCGGTAGGTTCTGAGATCATTGTCTTGCTTACTACTTCCTTATATAACTTTATCCAATCATGCTATCACTTCCCAATGTCTTTACTTTCTAACTGATTCATTCATAAAATGAACATTTCCCTTAATAAAACCACCTTATTAACCTCAATTTGATTCCATAATTTACAACCTACGACACCTGCCTTCTCATGGCGAATTATTACTGACCATATTCATACTAATTCATTTATCAAATGATATGGCACTTACTGCCTCCTTCTCAACTATTCCTAGGGACTCTGCTCCTCGCCCTAAATCGATGTCTTTGATAATCATACATCCCTCTAGCTCTTTCTTCGTTAATATGGAAGTCTCTAGGGATTCTTGTCTATTCCCGTATAAGATCTCAAGTGATCCTTTCAATCCGTCTTACTTGCTGGTACTACCTCCAGTAGACCGGCTACGAATCCAACATGAATCTTCAGTTCTCTTGCTAATAACTCAGTTCTTTATGCTCCCTTTTCTGAGCACTATACTTTAATCATCACAGTTTTTCTGGCTGCAACCCTCATTCCTCAAGGGTAAGCTCCTTATCCTAACAGGATTTTTCCTTATCTGCTGGAACCTCTTCCGGGTATCCAGTAGGGTACTCCATCGAATTACCCGCTGATCTTCAGCATATAAAGCATCATCGCGCTGCTGCTCGTATGCCTCAAGATCTGTCGCCTTAC
Source organism: Saposhnikovia divaricata (assembly GCA_036435485.1). NCBI lineage: Eukaryota > Viridiplantae > Streptophyta > Magnoliopsida > Apiales > Apiaceae > Saposhnikovia > Saposhnikovia divaricata. The sequence goes on from CM071598.1 coordinate 56,310,437, forward strand.
TCGTCAATACGATATCGAGCTAAGTTACTATCACGATACTTAAGAGTTCCCATAAGGGTTTTATATGTCATCACTACATTAAGTAGTCCGACTATGAACTTGGCAAGAGTTCTTATTATTTAATGAATTTATTGTTTTAACGTCGCCTCATCTCTGGGGTTTATAACGTACGCTCTGATACCACTTCTGTAACACCCCCAGATCCGGGGTCCGGGATCCGGTCGTTACGGTCTCCAATTCTATCCACAATACTTGAACTTACTTCAACATAAAATAAGTTACATCTTTATGGCCCAACACAACAATATAAAACACACCCGTTATAGTCCCATAGATGAAATCAGAGTAACAACCAAATTTTATTAAACACATTACGAGTTCTTACAACCCAAAAGAGTTACAATATGAATACATACTCTTTGCCATCCATTTACATAAGTCATACTAGTCCATATATTTGGTACTGAAAGAATGAATCTATCCTACCAATAGCTTTTTCTTCGGCTCTGGTAGTCTCAACGTCCTCGCCAGCGTCGAGTGCGCCTTGTGCGAGTCATCTGGTCTAGCTGTTGTTGTGATGTAAAAATAAAGCAAGGGTGAGCAATAGCCCACCAACAATAATATTTAACTGAATGATAATATATAACAGTTCAAAAGTATCTTTCAAACCATATGCCATGCATTTACGGAAATGATGCCAGTATAATATGAACGATGAAGTTACAAGGTAACTTAAAGTATTTGTTTGTAGAAATATCTGCTACATCAAAAGTAAGCGTGATATTCTCATTGTCATTAAAAAGAGGAACTTGCATGAAAAGATTGCAATTCCAGTTATGAACACTTTTCCAGCTCTGCCAACATTAATCATGTTGCAGGAAATAAATAAGTTTGGATGATGAACCAATGATGGAGTATTCACCGCGCCCGCTGTTCCAATCTTGATGATCAGTCGAGATCGTACAGCTCAAATTAGATTTACTACCGGTAGAAGGAAGAACTGACGGCTTTACTTGTCTACCGCCTTACTAGCTCTCCCAGGCCAACGGTTGGGCCAAAGGGGATGGACCGGCGCTACTCGGCCTCTTACACGACTCCTAGTTCCAATAGAATTCATGATTCTGAATGTAACGTTCGTCCCCCTTTCCCCAAGTATAATACTTGTTGATAAGACTCCACAAAGTAGTCGTATCTAGTTGGAAAGGAAAATTCACCAATAACTTCCAAGCTATTGCTTGGTAACGAATATCAACTTGTTCCAACAATCTTACCCCTCGAAAGATGAGAAGGTAAACAACGACTTAATAAGTCAATAGCACCCGAGTTGCGAGTGTAGAGAATACTCTATGACCGGGAAGTCGACAAGATAATTAACATTTTCCAAGTAAGGTTCCCTTATTATTAGGGAGATAGACTCAAAGAAGAATGATGTCTGAGAACCTTTCTTGATATATGATTAATAATAATATGACTCCGAAATATTTTCTGTAATAATCGAAGAAGATAAACCTTATCGAGGTTATTCTAAGTATGGAATAAATATTCAGAGAATATTTATTGAATTAAAATATTTTACAGAATATTTAGGAATATGAAAGAATATCTTTAATCAGAGTATTTCTCAAATAATCCTTGAAGAAATATCGAGAGAATATTTATTGCATAATTAAATATTCAGATGAATATTCAAAATAATATTCATTAATTAATAAGACCTGAAAGGAATATTTAAAATATTTAAAATAATATTCGATGATTAAATAGAACCCTGGATGAATATTCAAAATAATATTCATAATTAATTAGGAATTTAAATGTTTATTGAAAAGTAATATTCATTTAATGAATAATATTCTAAATGAATATCAAGTAATATTCATTTAGTAATCCAAGCTTTAAAGGAATATTCAAGATAAGACTCGATAAATAAATCAAGCTTCAGATGAACATTAAAATAATATTCATCATGTAATTACTATCTTAAATGAATATTCAAAAGTAATATTCATTTAATGAATAATCTTCTAAATGAATATCCAAATGATATTCATTTAGTAGTCCAACCTTTAGAAGAATATTCGAAATAATAATCGATAAATAATTCGACTATGAATGAATATTAAAAAAAAAATATTATTCGTCGGATAGTTACGTTCAAATAATTATTTGAAGTAGGGATCGTTAAATAAATAATCTCGAACGAATATTCAAATAATATTCGTCGCTCGAATAATGGAAAATATTTACTTAGATATTTTCTTTCGAGGTAATCTCGATATGTCAAGAAATATTGACTCCCGATCTATATTTGATGAATAAGATGGATACGCCCTTCTATGAGGGTCTTACAATAACCGGCTTATAATTGATACGTTAGCTATCTAATTTATAAGCCAATAAACAATCAAGGAACAAGCATAACGATATAACTTGAAAGTAGGCATGCATGCTATGGCATATGTATAACAGAAAACATATATATATATATATATATATATATATATATATATATATATATATATATATTCAATCACAACAACAGCCTAAAAGAAGGGAATTGAAACTTGCCTGGTAGTCGAGTACGATAAGGGGTAGTGGTAGCGGGTCCCGGGTCAGCTTGGTGATCTATAAATAGCCAAGGCATTCGGGATTAATCACTTAACATCTTAAAAGTTAAGTTATACTTAAATCGAAGCACGTTCTCGAGTTATCTCGTTATACCCCTTTTAGTGGATTCCTTTTTATCATTGATCCGACCTGACATTCGTTCGTTAATACGACATGTCACTGTACTTATACTTGGGACATACTTAAGTCATACAAGTTCTAAGGTTGATCATTACGAACCAATATTATACTCCGAGTTTTTTTATCGCCCGTTTTCTAAGTGTTTTACCGAAGTTATAATAGAGTCGTCTTTTAGGGGTTCGTTCGCGTTTAACCTCGACTCGCATATTTTTAATATATCGAAAAACGATCCTTTTGACATACGGTTTTCTTTCACACCTTCCTTTTTACCTCTAGTATTTATTTACCAAGATTCGTCATGACTTTACATATTTTACGAGGGTTCAATTTCAGTTACGAATTCTCGGTTACGGTTTCGAAATACTTTTAGTAAACCGGCCGTAACTCCTAAACCGTAAGTCCGTTACACGTGATCTTTATATCAAAACGAAGCTTATAACATAAGCTATCCTAACATGGCAGAAAAGTTTCTGGACAGTAGGGTCTTGATGTGAAAAATGGCATACAAAACATGATATTGTAAAATCGGGCATTATAACTGCTATGTTTACGCGTTTTCCAAAGTTTTTACACTTTATCTCGATCTAACAAAGATCAATCCAACCACACAAACGCATGATAATCATCATGACTAGTCTATCAACAACTCATCTCAACCATCTCATGGATCACAATCCAAACAACAACCATAATCAACTAATAACATAGATCTAAGCATAACATAGCATACTAACACTAAATCATCCATAAAACTCATAAAATCTCAAAATGGTACCAAGGGTTTTTGGAGCTTGTTACCTTCCTTAGAGAGTGATATATCCTTATCAAGCCTTGATATATCCTTATGTGACCTTAAGCTAGCTAGATCAATCAAAAGAAACATAAAAATCAAAGGTTAGTTCATAAGAATACTATTCACCCTCATCTTTGTTGATTTTTTTGAAAATGGAAACAAAGGAATTTGGGCTTGAAATTTCTAGGAGATTAGTTTTATGAAATATAGGACTCACCATAAAAATTACAAGATCAAATGATGGTTGAAAGTGGGATTTCCCCCTTGGAATTTATGCAAAAGTCGAATGGAAATAAAAGAGAGAGAGAGAAGTGTTTTGCTTGGTTTGTTTTGTTCAATTATGCATCAAGTGGATGAGCCTTGGATAATATCTCATCTCTTTTTACTTTAATAAAGTGATGATGCACTAGATGATGTATTTTTGCAAGACAAGTGTTGTGTTTTGTATGGTTATAAGCTAACTAAATGGTTTGCTTTCTAAGTACTAGTTTTCTTGCTAAGTATGCTAGTTGCATGAGTCATCACTTGGTTTGCTAGATATTTTCCACCACTACATGCATGTATCTTGATTCCCTGCTTGTTTCTTTGTCCGTTTATTGCTCAATTCATTGATCGTTCGGACGAATAACTAAGTAGTTTCACCTCTAGGGTTTACCGGAAAATTTCTCGATATTCATAATACCTTCCCCAATCCTTAATATAATCCTCGTGATGACCATGTAGGATATTTAATCTCAATACGAACTTAATTCGTAATCTAGGATTCGTTCGCTTTATTGATTAATCTCGTTATAACGTTTTAGCGGTTTCTAGAACGCTTGTTTCACTGCCTCAGTGGTTTCCTACCTTCATTCTTAAATCAAATATAATAACATCCCAAAATATCAAATCCTCAAAGTTAACATCTCAATTCTTGGATTATAATAATATTTAATCCACTGTCCGGTCAAATATTATACCGAAAAAGAATTTGGAATTTCTGAATTCTGATCGTCTCTGCATTCACTTATTTCCTCCGCGTATTACTAATATGTCTTCGAAACATCCATATCACGTCCCGTACATAGGGTGGCGTGAAAAGTTTTCCAACTTACAAAATCACTATTCATCCACCAAATTACTATGCACGTACAAGAAACACTATGCACGTACGGGAAACACTATGCACGTACGGGAAATACTATGCACGTATGGAAAACACTATGCACGTACGGGAAACACTATGCACGTACTCATTTCCCTTCAAGGATCCATTAGCTCCTTCCTGGATGGTAGATTATTCTTATCTAGGTCCTCAACCATCGAATTACTCTATTCTGACAATATCCCAATGCATCAGGATCATTGTCCAAAGCAATATCCATTCATTACAATCATTGTTCTTTGAAACCACCATTCATTAGAGCTGGTGACCTTGTTGTCGGAATCATTGTTCCTCATTTTATCATTACTTAATAAAAAGTTTTAATAATATCCAAAATTTTGGGTTCTTACAATAATATTCACTAAATAAATCAAACCTTAAATGAATATTTGAAAATAATATTAATTTAAAAATAATATTCTAAATGAATAGCCAAATAATATTCTTTTCGTAATCAAAACGTTAAAGGAATATTCGAAGCAATATTTCTTAAGTAAATAGAACTTCCAATGGATATTTTAAAATAATATTCATCAAGTACATAAAATCCTAAATGAATATTCAAAATAATATTCATTTAATAAATCAATTCCAAATGAATATTCAATTGATATTCATTAAACAAATAATATTCTAAATGAATATCCAAATAATATTCTAAATAAATATCCAAATGATATTCATTTAGTAATAAAAACTTTAATATTCGAAATAATATTCCTTGAGTAATTAGAACTTCCATAGAATACTTTTGAAATACTATTTATCAATTACATAAAACTTAAATGAATATACGAAAGTGATATTCATTTAATGAATAAAATTCCAATGAATATCAAAGTAATTATTCATTAATAATAAAACTCTAATGAATATTCAAAAATAATATTCATTAATATTTCTCGACTGAAATAATACTCAAATAACATTTCTCGAAAGATTCCCAAGTATTTGATACTTTTATGGAAATATAAATAATTTTTAATAATAACATTCCTCAAAATGAATACTACTCTGTCGCTGGAATCCCTCCGGGTTTCCACGACTATCTATATAACACAAAATACCGACTCCCGGTCTCATATTTAAAGAATAAATATCATACGCCCTTCACTAAGGGTCCTAGCAAAACAATCCTGCTTATAACTGATAATCCATATCTAGTTTATAAGCCAATATCAATTCAGGGAACAAGTATTCCAATATATATATACTTTGAAAACAACATGCATGCTATGGCATATCTATAACAACAATCATATATATTATCACAACAACAGTTCCAAGGTATTGAAAACTTGCCTGGCAATCCTGAAGGGGTAGGGTGCCTCGTGTCAATCCGATGATCTATAAATAGTCACAATAAATGAGGTCAATCACTTAACACTTTTTAAAAGGCTAAGTATAACTTATTTAAGTCGAAACACGTTTTCGAGTTATCTCGCTAAGCACCCTTTAGTGAAATTCTCTTTATTCTCACTATGACCCGTCATTCGTTCGCTACTAAGACACGTCGTCATACTTACACTTTGTATATACTTAAGTCGTATAAATTCTAAGGTTGGTCGTTTACGAATCAAGATTATACCTCGAGATTTATCGCCCGTTTTCTAAGTCATTTACCAAAGTCATACCAAGTATGCTTCTAGGGGTTCGTTCGCGTTTAACCTTGATTCGAACATTTTATAAAATCGGAAAATGATCAATTCGACATGTGGTCTTCTCCCACACCTTCCTTTTTACCTCTATTATTTAATTATACAGATTCGCCACTGATTTCATAGTATTAAAGGAATCCAATTTCAGTTACGAACTTTCGATTACGGTTTCGAACCACTTTTACGAATTTAATCATAATTCATAAACCGTAAGTCTGTTTGTTTCGATTCTTGCGCCAAAACGATCTATGAATCGAGATCTACAAGCTCATGTCAGGTCCTCAACCTTGTAAGAAACTTACAGTTTCGGACATGCTCTGTTTTTAACACCTATGTAAATTTCGACATTACGACGGCTTAAAAACGAATAATCCAATTTTCAAACAACCCAAATAATCATTCAACCAACAACCAACACTCATGGACACTATTTATCATCTTCCTCACTGTCTCAACAGGTCTTGGAGCCACAAAGTATATTTTAACATTTTTATAACACCCACATAACATACACGCTCTAAATCATGCATACAAGCCATAAACACCATCAAATCTCATATAAAACTCAAAGGTGGGTTAAGGGTTTACCTTCTTGGAAGCTCTAGGAACACTATCAAGTGTTTATAAACACTTAACAAGCCTTAGATAGTCTTTATATAGCTTAATCCTTAAGGACAAAACAAGAAAACTGGTTAATCACTTCGGAGTTACTATTCATCAGTCCAAAGAAATGCAAAAACGAGGTCCTTACCTTGCTTTTCTGGATGAGGGTCCTAAAGAAGAATTGTAGAGCATCTAACCAGCTTTTCAAAAAGCTAAAGAACACCAAATTTCATTGAGTAATGAAGGAGATATGGCCATTAGAAAATCTGTCCAGAAACTGTCAAGCATCAGGACAGTTTGCTTCTTCAACTTGGGGAGGTGATTTGTCTAGGCTATACTACTTGGATTGCCACGAAACTTTGAGAGAATATTGACCATGGTGTGGAGAGGCTTGGGTTAAAGTTTGGTGATTTTATCATGGATAGAAATGGAGATATGATTTTTCTTCTATAGAGTGCTCTTGCTGGGCAGTTTTTTAAGAAAATGGAGAGAATGGAGTTTGCTTGCTATAATGATATAATGTATGCATGTATGGCTTATATCTTGGATTCATCTTGTTTTTATGCTTTGTCAACAATCTATTGGTGCCACTTGTTGATCCCTCATTTGTCCAAGTGTTGGCACTACATTATGCAACTCCATTTTTGGCAAAATGCAACTACATCACTCACTTGTTTGTTGACTTTCAAGTAGGTCACTTGGATATTTTCTTTTCCCACCAATTGATTCTTCTTGTATCTTTGCTCTCTGCTTGTTTTTTTTGTCCGGTTATTACTCCATTTCAATAATCGTTCGGAGGAATATTTCAAATATTTATCGCTAAGGTTTTACCGGAAACCTTATTAATATTCTTGCTAATATATTTAATTCTCCTTTATAAATCTTGTATTTAAATTTCTCAAATCTTTTAAATAAATCCTTAAATCCTTCAGTGTCCAGGGAAATCTCGGAGAAAATAAAAGTGCTAATTTTCTGAATCCGATACCGTTTACATACACTTATCTCACCCCTGTATCATGAATACGAACTCCGAAACCCGTTCTGAATACTTCTATATAGCGTCGTCTTAATCATATTCTCATTTCCACCAAAAATACTATTCACTACTTATTCTCTTTTATTCCTTATATATATATAAATGTCCTTGTTCTCTTTCGGGCATTCCTTAACCCTTTTACGGAACCACTGGACTAACAACAGATATTGATTTGGATGACACAAGAATATCTCCTTCCTCTTTGGAGTGTCATAACTTATTTCTTAGGAGATAGATTATTCTAATCTAGGTTGTCAACCCATTGCATTCTTCATGACATATAATCTTTTAAATCTATACCCATTCACATTCATTATTAATACCTTGTAGTCGGAGTCACTGTTCATTCTTTCATCAATATATAAAAAAAGTTTTAATTCTACCGAAAATTCGGGTTCTTACAATGAAGGAAAGGTTCTTCCGTCAGGGGGACTTAGTACTCAAAAAGGTTGAAGCATCCAGAGTTGGACAAAAGGGGAAGCTGGCACCAAATTGGGAAGGCCCATATCGGGTCAAAAGCACGCTGGGACGAGGATCATTCAAGTTGGAGACTTTGGAAGGGAACGAGGTGCCTCGCACTTGGCATGCATCGAATCTCAAGGTCTATTATGTTTGATTATCCTATGTAGGACGTAGCTCAAGGTTACGAAATAAGAACGATGAAAACGAGAAAGCATGCCACGCAGGACCATAATAAATAAACTCAAGGAGCCATAGTGACAGCCTTGGCAGTACTCTTTGTAGGAGAATCTCTATCAGTGCTGGTCTCAGTAGTCGACTCTTGGGCATCAGCCCGAAGGGGGGAGTGCTCTGGATCTAAAATCCTATCAGTAGCATCCTCTTCTTCCTCCTCTTCCTCCTCATCCTCCTCCATAGGAGTAATCCTCTAAGACTCTAACAGTTTGGCCAGCTCTAAAGGGGCCTCAGGCCAAGGAATATCCCCAACCTGGAACAACCCGGGATGCCTCTCTGAAACAGCATCCAAAGCCCCCTTCCAGCCGCTAAAGTAGTTGGCTGGATAGACAAGGTCATCATGCTTAGCCATAAGCTTCTGAAAGGCCTCGGAGTCCATATACTCATCAATAATGTCCTCCCTGCCTTGGCGAAGCTCAGCAATGCTACCATAGGCTTTCTCCAGCTCATCTTCCTTCGATTTTAGTTTCTCTTGCAAGTCCCCCATAGTCACCTTGGCCTGATCCAGATCCTTCTTATGAGTTCCAGCCTGAGCCCTCCAAGATTTGGCATGGTGCATGACAGCTTGGAAGTAAGTGTTTCCCTAAAAGCACAATTTAAATGTTAGAAAATAGGAAGTAAAAGTTTAAACCAAAAGAGAAGAAAAGGAAGCTTACAGTAGTAAGAGCTTGAGTTCCCAGTAGCTCAACTGCCTTTAAATCACGAGAAACAACAATGTCGCGATAATCAGCAGGGGTGATTGAGTGATAGGACCAATCCTTTGAATGCTTGGTGTTCCCTATAACTGAATCCTGCTTTCTAATGCCCCAAGCAGGCCGAAACACAGAAGTCTTGGCCGAGGAGACAGCCCCACTTCCCTCTTCCACATCAATAGCCCCGTGGGGTCTCAAAAAAGCTGGCTCCGTGGGTTGGCCCCTAAGGTCTTTCATAGCTCGCTTCCTCTTCATGCGGGAAATTTCCCCTGCCAAAATGCTCCTGAAGTTCGTTTATGGCTTTAGCAGCTGAAAAATCAAGAACAAAATTAATAAGAATAAGGCATAAACTGGCAAATAAATAAAAGCTAATTCAGAAGTAGACGAGGTTTACCTTATCTGATACAGAAGAAAGACCCACTGACTTGAGGGAGAATTCCTCAAGAAGTGTGAAGAAGTGAGTTTCCCCTTTGTCTGCAATAAAGGCGTTGAAAGCAGCTCTTTCTGTGTCATCCAGCTCAATATCATCTGGGTTCCCATCTATAACTTTCCCAAAAGAACTACGAAAGAGGGTGCCCCAATCACCCCCTTCCTACAAGAGGTACATGAACTCCTCTTTGCACCTAGGATTATTATCAGGGATTGAAGAGGGATCGTAGATATTTAGGATCGTGGTACGAAGACTAATGTATACCTAACCAGGATAACTGGCTGCACTATTTTTAAATTGGAATATTTTCCTAAACAGCGAAACAGATAAAGGAAATTTGTTTTTTAAACAAAGGACCATGAAACAAAGAATGGCCCTCCAAGCGTTAGGAACAATTTGACATGGATTCACCTGAACATCCGTTAGGAGTCTGGGAATGAATTCGTGAAAAGGAAATCGAAGCCCAGCCACGATAGCATCCTTATAGATGCATAACGTGTTGGGCTTCCAATGGCAGGAACTATCCCCCGGTTCAGCCTTAACTAGTTTAAAGGGAGGAGGAACTTTGTAAAGTTTGTTAATTTTTTTGATTTTTTCAGCATCAAAGCATTTTGAATGATGATTGTAAGAATCTAAGGCAGAAACAGAGGGATATTCATCTCCAATTTTGATTAATCATGTCAATTAAGGAAGTGTATTTCGAACGAATAGGAGGGAAAGAGGTACCTCGCGAAGAAGGGCTCATCTTGCTAAGTCTCCTAGCTTCTCTGTCATCCACAATTGAAATGCTTGGGAAGAAGGCTTCGAAGGAGGATCTTCAAGGAGAGCCTAGAAAACCACCTTGGTGGGAGAACTTTGGCCGGAAACTTCTTGTCGGAAATCGCTTGAAGCTAGGAGCTCTCGAGAGAAATTTTAGTGAAGTGTTTGAGTGAAATGAGAAATGAGTTCACCTCACACTCTTTTATACTTGAAACAACCGGTCATTTAGCCGGTTATAATTCTGTGTCAACAGGTTATAGCCGGTTACGGCCTAAAGGCCCAAATTCAAGCCCAGAATCTAGAAGCATATAGAAGCTTCTGGAATAATCGAGAATAGCAGAAATCCTATATATATATATATATATATATATATATATATATATATATATATATATATATATATATAATCTTATGACCTCAATCTAAGTCGTACAAGAAGTTCAATAAGTAACGCGACGAGGCTCTTTTGTGAACCTTACACGACCTGAATCACCTCGAAGGATGAGGTCACAGTCAGCTCGAAGAGGCCAATATAAGGACCTTACACGACCTCAATTCACATCGTAGTTTGAGGTCGAGATGTTCACGACCTCCTCGTTCTGGCATCCTTACACGACCTCAATTCACATCGTAGTTTGAGGTCAAAGTATTCACGACCAGTTCTGTACAATGCCCTTACACGAACTCGTTCCACATCGAAAGATGAGATCGAGGTACGCCCGACCAGGCTTTTTAGAACCATAGACGACCTCAATTCACCTCGTAGACTGAGGCCATAGTTTATTCGACAAAGTTAGTTTGTGGTGTGTTGAAGTTATTTTTATGAAGTTCGTTCGCAGGGAAGGACTATTAATACAAGTTCAAGTTTTAATTTCTTAAAATCTAGAAGTGTAAGAAATAATTGGTGTGTTCAAATTAAACTAATTACAAACAAATAAAACTGAGATTTAATTGATGATGAAAAGTAATCCGAGAAATAGGGTTCTTCAATTGGTTCAATAATGCTGTTATAATGTGATATATATATTTCTTATATTTTGCTAAAAACAATTCTTCTAAATTTTATAATGTTTTTTCCCAAGATTCAAAATAATGTCTACAATCATATCTCAAAAGTCACTCCCATGATCAATCGAAATACAATTTTAGATTTTTAAAACCCGAGAATTATAAGTTTCATAGTCCTCTTATTAATCTCCCGATTTAATAATTAAACTATGTCCATCAAATCATGAACAAGAATTATGACTCATCTCCCAATTTATCATAATCCCTATGAATACAATTAAAGGTTAGCTACGCCCTTAATTGGGTTAAGTCCTCAATGATAGATTAGCAAAAGTAGAGAATTATTATCACAATAAAACAAGCATATATTACCAATGAATACTACCTAATTCTCGGATTATAAAATTAGTTACTCATGCTAGATAAAGAAAATAAACATATAATAAATGGTAAAATCATAATTAAAAGAGTTTAGAATAAAGAAATTACAACTTTAAGAATTTATCCTCCTGAAATAATTTCTGATGAAATGAATGAGCACTCCAAGCAATTCCCTTTAAATCTTCAACCAAAATAGAACTTGCAAAAAATTGAAGTGTTTGAATTTGAAACTAAAATTTACAAAAGAAATTGAGGAAAACAAGGAGGAATAGAGCTGAATATTCAGTACAGATGTTGATATCTCAAACCAAAGAAAAACTCTCCTATTTATAGGAGAAATGAGCTCACCAGCTACTATAAAATATTTCCACCAACAGCACTGCACAATTCTTTCGGCAAAAAGAATGTTTTCTTTTTTTCCACTACTGCCAGACAACAAAACATTCAATCCACTAACTTTTCTTTATTCAATCAAAACCCGGCTAATCAATTTACATGTTTTATATAGATGGGTTCCGTAGAAATGATTTTTAACCCGCACAACTTATAATCTTTAATTAATAAATAATTAAACAAATCCAGAAATTATAAAAATAAATATCTAATATTATTAGATATTTATAAATATAATTTTCTAAATAAATTAAATATTTATTAATATAAATAAGACCTTAAGTCCTAAGCTGCGGTCAATTGAGGGCCTGGAACCGGACTCCTTTCGCTTAACAAAAATTATATTAATTCCAACCGGGATTCCTGCTTTAAGAATATATCACTTTCCATTTTTTTGTGACAATTCTTATTTCCTCATTGCTCGTCCAGGTTTAATCTACGGTCTCTTGATGATCTGAAACCGGGCTCCTTTTGGTTCCAAAATTATCCTATAAACATAAAAAAATATCTTAGCATCAAATTCAAATTAAAATGCTACTAACAATGCTAACAAGCACAAAATTAAGGATAAATGAGAGATAATATGCTATAAAATATATACAAAATTAGCATGTATCAAATACCCCCCAACTTAACTTTTGCTCGTCCTCGAGTAAACCAAACTAACTACTTATTAATAGTATTAATAAAAGTTTCATAATTATAATCCTCAACATACATTCTTTCAAAAGCACTCTCATAAATAGTAGCAACCTCTAACATCATAAAAGTGGAATTCCACCTAGTCTCAACATCAAGACACACCATCTTTTCGCACTTGATTTTCTCCTTTTCAACACAAACAATAAATTTTGCTTCCCTTGCCGGAGAGGATCTAACATATCGTACCGCATTTCTAATTCTAGTTATAGAATCATCTTGTTCTTTTAGTCCATCTTTGACAATCAAATTCAAGATATGTGCACAACATCGCATATGCATGTATTTATTCTCTAAGATAGCATCACGCCCCCGAAGAAACTTTTTCAAGTGAGATAGGGCTAGATCATTAGAAGTGGCATTATCAACGGTGATTGTGAACACACACCTTATTTCCCACTTTTTCAACAATGCTTCCACTAATTTTCCTATTGCCACACCTTTATGACTTCCAATTGGACAAAAGTTTATTATTCTTTTACAAATTTTCCAATCATCATTAACCCAATGTGCCGTGAGACTCATATAATTAATATTTTGAACGGATGTCCAAGTATCCGTGGTGAACGACAATCTTTGTGAACTCATACACTCTTTTAGTTTCAAAGCCTCTTCTTTATAGATGCTTATACAATCTCTAGCAACCGTCCATCTAGATGGCATTTTAAACAATGGTTGTGCTTCATTCATTAGTTCAATAAACCCCTCGTGTTGCACAATACTAAATGACATGTTATCTTTAATACACATCATTGCAACTTTTTTTCTTAATCTTTCTTGATTAAAAGAATGGGCTTGAATATTATGGGTTGTCCCGAGCTTCTCCATCTCTTCCTTAGACAATTTTTTGAAGTTCAATATTTTTTGCTTCTTATCTAAAATGACTCGTAAAGGAGATCGAGGACAACTATGTTTTAAATGACCAATCATAGAAGACGTACCATTTGAAAACGTGTTACAAGAGATGATAATTTTGCAATAATTACATTTTGCCTTCTCCTTACCCTCTGCACAGTTTGGTACTCTTTCGAAGTGATCCCATGCCGGTGAAGAGGTTCTTTTAGACCTTTTCGCATCTTTATTTTCCTCTGTATCCTCCTCTAAGTTTATCGGAGTCTGAAATTTATTATTATTTAACAATTAAAAGGAAATATCAAACAAGAACCTAACATAAATATGTAAGTATATGTATGTAACTATGTATATATCATATACAATTAGCCAATTAGGAAAGTAAACACCTCTTTTGTAGCTTCTACATTCTTCTCTTTTGTAGCATCGGATGGACCACCTGTATGCTCCATATGTTAAATGATTTAATTTTTAAACCCTAGAAGTCTAGAACTAGAAGGGGAGAGCCCTAGTAGAAGAATTGCGCCTCTCTCTTTGTATGTCGCTGCTGGCTCGCTGCTAGATCAAGATGAGAAGAGACAACTCAGACAACTGGACAAGTATTATTAGGGTTATAAGTTATGTCATGTGAAGTGAGTTACTGGACTAGTTAATGCCTTAATGGACTGGACTTGTTATATATGGACTAGACTTGTTAATGGACTGCAATAATATAATACTATTAGTAAACTAACAGTATGTTTTTATAAAAAAACATAAATAATTATATTATTTATAATATATTTATATTTATATATATATAATTATATTATATATATTATTGCGGTTCGGTTCGGTTTATATTCGGTTTTAAAAAAGGTAGAAACCAAAACCGGAACCAAAGTATCGGTGCGGTTTCTATTTGGTTCGGTTTCATGCGGTTTCTATTTGGTTCGGTTTTACTTGGTGCGGTTTTTGCGGTTTTTGGTTCGGTTTCGGTTTTCGGTTCGGTTTCTGCTCATCCCTAATTAATACCACTTCCGTAGGTGATCACGGTTGCATTTGGCATATGCAACAAGCCCTTTAAACCCCTAGGTAGCCCTAGTGGACGAGTGAGGTCTCGTGAGGGCCTATAGTGAATGTACCCACAAAATCCATCTAGCTCATGTAAAAGATTGAATGCCAATACAACACCACACATACAAGACCTCTCATGCCATGTCAACTTAAGAATCAAAGTGAAGAATGCAATGCCTTGTGTCGAAGTTACAAGTATTCACTTAGTCTACTCAAAGAAGATGCATAAGTTCTCAACAGTCCATGTCAATGTAAGAATAAGTTGGTAATCATGCTAAGCCCACAAGAGTACATCTTTGAGTCAAAAGTTGGGATCTCATATGCAAAATACAGGTAATAACTCACCTTTCACTCACATAAAAATATTCACTCAAGAACAAGGGTAAGTGTATCACTCCATTCCAACAAAATTATAAGCATGCTTGACATTTGGTATCAATCTAACTTTAACACAACATACACCACTGATGATAATCAAAAGGTCTTTATTCGGGTTGTAATGGGGCTAGGGACAAGGTATGTCAAGTAAAGCCAAAGAAGGAGAAATGTCAAAAGCTAGTACCCAACAACATAAATCATTCAACTCCCCATCCATCATCCCCACACTTGGATCAAACAAACATAAGTATGCTTTCAAATAAATAATAATATTTTTTTTGTTTTTTTTTGTTTTTTTTTTGCTTTTTTTTATTTATCTAAATATAAACAAGTACAATGATCCCATGATAGTAATACCAATTTCGACTAAAAAGTAAATAACCATACCCCATATTCTTCAGAAGTAATGATCATCAATAATCCCCTCTTTTGCACACCTTTTTACTCCCTCAAACATTCTACTAGCCTTTGACAATTTGGGTTCAAGTTAAAGTAAGGTCAATACAAGAAAAAGGTTTAGGAAAGTAATGCGGTGTGTCGCCGAAAAATAAGATTAAGCTCAACGGGGTAACTATTTGATCATATGAGAATGGTGTGGATATTTTGGAAATATGGTTTATTCCTAAATGCCTTTATCATCTTATCATCAAATAACGTCATGCATTTTAAGAAAGATCTCAAACAAGTGTTAGCAATGCAAACAACATGTGGACACTCAAGCAAACGAATATAGATGCAAAAGATATGCATATAGGCTCAAAATCTCACTTGGTGGAAAAAACATAATCAATTCCAAGTAAATAGTCTCTCAAATGCACCTACTTGTACTTAAAGCATGTAAATCAAATCATCTTACACATATTCATGTCCTTTTAATCACTTACAAAATTCAATGAGTTTACTTGCTTCAACTTGCTAGTGTATATGTGTGCATAAGAACAAAGCATATCACTTCTCAATCAAAAGCTTCAAAAACACAAGATTCTTTTAGCATGCATGGCTGTATCAATCTAACTTACAACAACTAATCTTTACAAGGCTAGAATTATTTTTGAGATTTTTTAATTTTTTAATTTTTTTTAGGCATATAATAACCCTAATAAGGTTCTATCTAAATGAACAATCACACCCCCCAACTTATCACGTTTCTTGTCCACAAGAAACAACACACAATGGACTAATATGCGAGGAAAAAGAGAGGACTCCCCTAAATCATGGTCGAGGTGGTAGTGTGCAATCAAGAACTGCCATTTTGGCATCCATTTTGAAATGAAGATCCTCCTGCATAGTCCAAACACACAAAAATATTATTAAATCAACAAAATTCCTTGGGTTGCCTCCGAAATAGCGCTTGTTTAACGTCATTAGCTCGACGCCTCTCGTGATGAACTTAAGCTTGAGGATTGGAGAGAAGCCAATTGACTCCTCTTGGAATGTCATCACCAATCAAATATGGCTTGAGTCTTTGCCCATTCACTTTAAACACATCGGAACCATCTCGAGTGATGTCCACAGCACCATACGGATATACCTTGACAATTTTAAAAGGGCCAGACCATCTTGACTTCAATTTTCCGGGAAAAAGTTTCAGTTTTGAGTTGAACAGTAGAACTTACTGGTCAACTTAAAACTCTTTCGGTCTAATATGCCTGTCATGCCACTTCTTTGTCTTCTCCTTGCATATTGCTGCATTTTCATAAGACTTAAGTCTCAACTCATCAAGTTCACTTAGTTGCATCAACCTGTTAAGTCCCGCAACCTGTAATTCCATGTTCAAGAATCTTATCACCCAAAGTGCCTTGTGCTCCACTTCCACGGGTAAATGACATGATTTTCCAAACACCAACCTATACGGAGACATACCGATAGGTGTCTTGAATGCCGTCCTATAAGCCCATAGAGCATCATCAAGCTTCCTTGCCCAATCTTTTCTGGAGCTAGCCACTGTTTTCTCAAGAATTTGTTTCAGCTCTCGATTTGAAATCTCCACTTGCCCGCTAGTTTGAGGGTGATAAGGTGTAGCAACTTTCTGAGTCACTCCATACTTTCGCAAAAGATCTTCAATTAATTTATTGCAAAAGTGAGACCCTCCATCATTGATGATGGCCCTAGGCACTCCAAAACGTGTGAAGATATGCTTCTGTAAGAACTTTTTCACTACTCTAGCGTCATTTGTAGGACTAGCAATCGCCTCCACCCATTTAGAGACGTAATCAACTCCCACCAAAATAAATTTGTTCCCATAAGATGATGGGAACGGGCCCATGAAATCTATGCCCCAAACATCAAAGAGCTCAACCTCAAGAATAGGTTGCAAAGGCATCTCATTCCGTCTTGCAATATTTCCTGTTCTTTGACATCGATCACAAGTTGCAACAAAGCTTCTGGCATCTTGATACATTGAAGGCCAATAAAATCCAGACTGCCAAATTTTTGCCACCGTTTTTGCGCTACTATTGTGACCACCACACTCTAAAGCATGACAATGATTCAAGACATTAGGAATTTCCTCATGTGGCACACACCTCCTCATGATACCATCAGCACATTCCTTGTAAAGAAGTGGTTCTTCCCAGAAGTATTGTTTTACATCAAATAAGAATTTCTTCTTTTGTTGATATGTCAGTCCACTTGGTACAATGCCACCCACGAGATAATTTACGAAGTTCGCATACCATGGTGTAGACAAAGATACTGCAAGAAATGTTTTTTCCGGAAATGCATCATTGATAGGTATATTAACTCCTACCAATTCATCTCCCTGGTCCAACCTGGATAAATGATCAGCTACCAAGTTTTCAGAACCTTTCTTGTCTCGAATTTCAAGATCAAATTCCTGGAGTAAAAGAATCCAACGGATTAGACGAGGCTTGGCATCCTTCTTTTTCATTAAATAACGAATCGCAACATGATCCGTATAAACAATCACCCTAGACCCATCAAGATAGGATCTGAATTTGTCAAAGGCAAAAACCACAGCAAGTAGCTCTTTTTCAGTGGTAGCATAATTGATTTGTGCATCATCAAGTGTCTTGCTTCCATAGTATATCACATGCATGCGTTTTTCCTTCTTTTGGCCCAAAACAGCACCCACAGCATAGTCACTAGCATCACACATGAGCTCGAAAGGCAAGCTCCAATCAGGGGCTGACATGATAGGTGCAGAAGTAAGCTCCTTCTTCAACCTGTTAAAAGCAACAAGACAACTCTCGTCAAAATCAAAGATACTGTCTTTTTCAAGTAGATTACAAAGAGGACGAGAAATTTTAGAAAAATCCTTGATAAAACGTCGGTAAAAACCGGCATGTCCAAGGAAACTTCTAATCCCCTTCACAGATGAGGGTGGTGGTAATTTCTCTATCACTTCGATTTTTGCCCTGTCCACCTCGATGCCTTTACTAGAAATCTTGTGCCCAAGCATAATACCATCCTTTACCATAAAATGACACTTCTCCCAATTAAGAACAAGATTAGTGTCTTCACATCTCTGCAACACTTGAGACAAACTGGTTAAGCAAGAATCAAAGGAAGAACCATATACAGTAAAGTCATCCATGAAGACTTCCATGGTTTTCCTAGAAAATCTGAGAATATAGCTGTCATAAGTCGTTGAAATGTAGATGGGCCATTACACAAACCAAAGGGTAGTCTACGATATGCAAAAGTACCATAAGGACAAGTGAAGGTTGTCTTTTCTTGATCCTCGGGAGCAATGGGAATCTGAAAATATCCCGAGAATCCATCTAGAAAATTATAATACTCATTACCCGCAAGTCTTTCTAGCATCTGATCAATAAATGGGAGAGGAAAGTGATCTTTGCGAGTAGCATTATTTAATTTTCTATAATCAATACAAACTCTCCAACCTGTTACAGTCCTAGTGGGGATTAATTCATTATTTTCATTATGCACGACAGTTATCCCACCCTTCTTAGGTACAACATGTATTGGACTAACCCAGTTACTATGTGGAACAGAGTATATAATGCCAGCATCTAACAACTTAGTTATCTCTTTCTTAAACACATCTTGTAAATTAGGATTCAATCTTCTTTGTCCCTCAATCACAGGTTTATGATTATCTTCTAAGGAAATCCTATGCATGCAAAGAGCGGGGCTAATTCCCTTGATATCCTTGATTGTCCAACCAATTGATGATTTAAATTGCCTAAGCACATTTAACAATTTATCAAGTTCATCATCATGGAGTAAAGCGGACACTATCACAGGATATGTATCATTAGGACCAAGAAAAGCATACCTTAGATTAGAAGGAAGAGGTTTGAGTTCTACCTGAGGTGCCTCTGAAATTGAAAGTGCCACATCAATTTTCGGCGTACCTTTTTCTTGCATATCAAGTGCAAGTGCTTCTTCAACTTCTTTATCATCTAAGGTTTGTTCCACTTTTGCGAAGTCTGCATCTTCAAGACTTACGATCTCATCCACTATGTCAACATTGAAACATGTAGCATCAAATGAAGGCATCTTCATAGTTTTGTTGAGATCAAACTCAACCTTTTCATCACCAACATTTAATGCCAATTTCCCAGCTTTGACATCAATTGTGGTTCCAGCAGTAGCCAAAAATGGCCTTCCCAAAATAATGGGCATCTCAACATCTTCATCCATCTCCAACACCACAAAATCACAAGGGATAAAGAATTTATCCACTTTGACAAGTACATCCTCAATGACTCCCAAAGGATACTTGATAGAACGATCAGCCAACTGAAGTGAGATTCTTGTCTTCTTGAGCTCTCCAAGACCAAGTCTTCCACAAATGGAATGTGGCATCAAACTCACACTAGCCCCTAAATCACACAAGGCTTTAATATTCTCCATTGCTCCAATAGTGCATGGTAAAGAGAAACTTCCAGGATCCTTCAATTTCTGTGGAATTGCTTTTTGGATGACTGCACTACATTCCGCATTGAGAGTAATAGTTTCCACATCTTCAAGTTTCCTTTTTCTGGACAACATCTCCTTAAGAAATTTGGCGTAGAGTGGCATTTGAGCCAAAGCGTCAGCAAATGGAATATTAATATGCAACTGTAGGAACATAGTCAAGAACTTCTCGTACTGCTTCTCTAACTGCCTGTTGTGAAGTCTCTGTGGAAATGGAATAGGAGGAACATAAGGTGGTGGAGGAACATAGGGCTTTTCTGGTTTTTCTTCCTTCTTATCTTCATCTACTTTTTCTGACTTTTCTGCATCAATCTCTACTATCTCATTTTCTTTTTCCGCATCCCTCTCTTTAGGCTCAAGAGCCTCAACCTCGGGCAACTCTTTTCCGCTCCTCAAAGTAATTGCTTTGCATTGTTCCTTACCATTCTGGTCGGGTTGACTTGGAAGAGAACCTTGCTCATGAACACCCATCTTGGAGGCAATTTGTCCAATCTGTGTTTCTAGCATCTTTTGAGATGATGCCATCTGATTTATTCTTGATTCCATATTAGCCAATGCCCCAGAGGTTCCTTGCATTATTTTATTTAGTGCAACCTCCCAATCAGCAGGTTCTTTTTTTGGCGGTGGTTGATACTGCTGTTGTGCTTGATACGGTGGTCGTGACTGAAAACCAGGAGGTTGATTCTGCCTTGGAAATGAATCGGAAGGATTAACCGTATGATTACTACTGTAAGAAAGATTGTTGTTTGGCCTTTGATTTGGATTGTAGTAGGAGTTATTCTGAACAGGCCACGGCTGTCTTCCCTGAATAAAAGATGCTTCTTCTGGAAATTGTTGCACATAAGAGTTCTGACTAGCACCATAATCATTATACCCTTCCATGGGTGAAGAAATAGCATTCACATTTGCCCTTTGTCCTCGCATCTCCTGAGTTAGAGTATCCAATTTGAGAGCCAGCATGTTGATCATCTCAGAATCTTGTGCTGCTTTTGCTGAGCTCGTCCTACTAGGTGCCCATGAATAATTATTAGATGCCAATTCCTCAAGGAGTGCTTTAGCCTGTGTAGTTGGTGCCTTCTTAAAATTTCCACCAGCAGCCACATCCAAACTCAAACGAATATCTGCATTCATGGCCCCATAAAAAGTACTAATGATCTGCCAATCTTGCAAACCATGATGTGGACACTTCCTCAATAATGCCTTAAATCTCTCTCATGCCCGATATAGACCTTCACCCGGTTGTGCTTTAAAACTCATAATCATTGTCCTCAATTGTTACGTTTTGTCAGAAGGATAATATTTGGACAAGAATGCAGTAGAAAGACTCTCCCATGTAGCAACCGTGGTGTCTGGAAGTTGTTGAAACCATTCCAAAGCTCTTCCCTTAATAGAGTAGGGAAACATATGGAGACGAATCTTGTCACTCGTAACACCATTGATTCTGAATGAGCCACACATCTGCACGAAACGCTCTAGATGTCTGTGTGGGTCCTCTAGTTCAATATCTCCTTCAAAAGCTTGATTGTTGATCATCTGAATTAAGATTGGATTAATGTTGAATTGGGCTGCCCCAATCTCTGGAGTTTTGTACATGCAATTAGCAGGATTTGGTGTCTCATGGTCCCAAATTGAAGTCTCATCAATAATAGCAACTTCACGATCTTCGTCAGCCATCTTAGATTTTTCTTTCCTTTGCTTTGCCTCTCGCCTTAAGATTCGAGCAGTGCGTTCGATTTCCGGATCAAATTCTAGATTTCCAGCACTTACTGTACGTCGCATGCAAGAGTTTGTGCACTTGAAAAGACAATACCAATAAGTTAGAGTTAAAACAAAGAACTATATATATTTTCTTTTTATTATTATTATTATCTTTTATTATTATTATTATTATTATTATTATTATTATTATTATTATTATTATTATTATTATTATTATTATTTTTAAAACACAAAAACGCAAAAAGAACTAAAACTAAATTAATCTAAAAATTCTAAGTTTGAATTAAAACTAAATTTTAATTTTTTTTTATTATTAACTATTTTTAAAAGAAAATTAAATTTTATTTAAACTAAAAACTGAATTTTGATTTTTTTATTTTTTTATTTATTATTATTATTATTATTATTATTATTATTATTATTATTATTATTATTATTATTTTCAATTCACCACTGCATTATTACTAAATGGAAACAGACACAACAAAAACTGGAAATTTTATTTACAGGAATTTAAAGAAAAAAAATAATAATTAAAAAATTAAAAAAATCACAAAAATAATTCTAGCCTTGTAAAGATTAGTTGTTGTAAGTTAGATTGATACAGCCATGCATGCTAAAGGAATCTTGTGTTTTTGAAGCTTTTGATTGAGAAGTGATATGCTTTGTTCTTATGCACACATATACACTAGCAAGTTGAAGCAAGTAAACTCATTGAATTTTGTAAGTGATTAAAAGGACATGAATATGTGTAAGATGATTTGATTTACATGCTTTAAGTACAAGTAGGTGCATTGGATAGACTATTTACTTGGAATTGATTATGTTTTTTCCACCAAGTGAGATTTTGAGCCTATATGCATATCTTTTGCATCTATATTCGTTTGCTTGAGTGTCCACATGTTGTTTGCATTGCTAACACTTGTTTGAGATCTTTCTTAAAATGCATGACGTTATTTGATGATAAGATGATAAAGGCATTTAGGAATAAACCATATTTCCAAAATATCCACACCATTCTCATATGATCAAATAGTTACCCTGTTGAGCTTAATCTTATTTTTTCGGCGACACACCGCATTACTTGCCTAAACCTTTTTCTTGTATTGACCTTACTTTAACTTGAACCCAAATTGTCAAAGGCTAGTAGAATGTTTGATGGAGTAAAAAGGTGTGCAAAAGAGGGGATTATTGATGATCATTACTTTTGAAGAATATGGGGTATGGTTATTTACTTTTTAGTCGAAATTGGTATTACTATCATGGGATCATTGTACTTGTTTATATTTAGATAAATAAAAAAAAGCCAAAAAAAAAACAAAAAAAAATATTATTATTTATTTGAAAGCATACTTATGTTTGTTTGATCCAAGTGTGGGGATGATGGATGGGGAGTTGAATGATTTATGTTGTTGGGTACTAGCTTTTGACATTTCTCCTTCTTTGGCTTTACTTGACATACCTTGTCCCTAGCCCCATTACAACCCGAATAAAGACCTTTTGATTATCATCAGTGGTGTATGTTGTGTTAAAGTTAGATTGATACCAAATGTCAAGCATGCTTATAATTTTGTTGGAATGGAGTGATACACTTACCCTTGTTCTTGAGTGAATATTCTTATGTGAGTGAAAGGTGAGTTATTACCTGTATTTTGCATATGAGATCCCAACTTTTGACTCAAAGATGTACTCTTGTGGGCTTAGCATGATTACCAACTTATTCTTACATTGACATGGACTGTTGAGAACTTATGCATCTTCTTTGAGTAGACTAAGTGAATACTTGTAACTTCGACACAAGGCATTGCATTCTTCACTTTGATTCTTAAGTTGACATGGCATGAGAGGTCTTGTATGTGTGGTGTTGTATTGGCATTCAATATTTTACATGAGCTAGATGGATTTTGTGGGTACATTCACTATAGGCCCTCACGAGACCTCACTCGTCCACTAGGGCTACCTAGGGATTTAAAGGGCTTGTTGCATATGCCAAATGCAACCGTGATCACCTACGGAAGTGGTATTAATAAGTAGTTAGTTTGGTTTACTCGAGGACGAGCAAAAGTTAAGTTGGGGGGTATTTGATACATGCTAATTTTGTATATATTTTATAGCATGTTATCTCTCATTTATCCTTAATTTTGTGCTTGTTAGCATTGTTAGTAGCATTTTAATTTGAATTTGATGCTAAGATATTTTTTTATGTTTATAGGGTAATTTTGGAAGCAAAAGGAGCCCGGTTTCAGATTATCAAGAGACCGTAGATTAAACCTGGACGAGCAATGATGAAATAAGAATTGTCACAAAAAAAAATGGAAAGTGATATATTCATAAAGCAGGAATCCCGGTTGGAATTAATATAATTTTTGTTAAGCGAAAGGAGTCCGGTTCCAGGCCCTCAATTGACTGCAGCTTAGGACTTAAGGTCTTATTTATATTAATAAATATTTAATTTATTTAGAAAATTATATTTATAAATATCTAATAATATTAGATATTTATTTTTATAATTTCTGGATTTGTTTAATTATTTATTAATTAAAGATTATAAGCTGTGCGGGTTAAAAATCATTTCTACGGAACCCATCTATATAAAACATGTAAATTGATTAGCCGGGTTTTGATTGAATAAAGAAAAGTTAGTGGATTGAAAGTGGATTGAATGTTTTGTTGTCTGGCAGTAGTGGAAAAAAAGAAAACATTCTTTTTGCCGAAAGAATTGTGCAGTGCTGTTGGTGGAAATATTTTATGGTAGCTGGTGAGCTCATTTCTCCTATAAATAGGAGAGTTTTTCTTTGGTTTGAGATATCAACATCTGTACTGAATATTCAGCTCTATTCCTCCTTGTTTTCCTCAATTTCTTTTGTAAATTTTAGTTTCAAATTCAAACACTTCAATTTTTTGCAAGTTCTATTTTGGTTGAAGATTTAAAGGGAATTGCTTGGAGTGCTCATTCATTTCATCAGAAATTATTTCAGGAGGATAAATTCTTAAAGTTGTAATTTCTTTATTCTAAACTCTTTTAATTATGATTTTACCATTTATTATATGTTTATTTTCTTTATCTAGCATGAGTAACTAATTTTATAATCCGAGAATTAGGTAGTATTCATTGGTAATATATGCTTATTTTATTGTGATAATAATTCTCTACTTTTGCTAATCTATCATTGAGGACTTAACCCAATTAAGGGCGTAGCTAACCTTTAATTGTATTCATAGGGATTATGATAAATTGGGAGATGAGTCATAATTCTTGTTCATGATTTGATAGACATAGTTTAATTATTAAATCGGGAGATTAATAAGAGGACTATGAAACTTATAATTCTCGGGTTTTAAAAATCTAAAATTGTATTTCGATTGATCATGGGAGTGACTTTTGAGATATGATTGTAGACATTATTTTGTATCTTGGGAAAGAACATTATAAAATTTAGAAGAATTGTTTTTAGCAAAATATAAGAAATATATATATCACATTATAACAGCATTATTGAACCAATTGAAGAACCCTATTTCTCGGATTACTTTTCATCATCAATTAAATCTCAGTTTTATTTGTTTGTAATTAGTTTAATTTGAACACATCAATTATTTCTTACACTTCTAGATTTTAAGAAATTAAAACTTGAACTTGTATTAATAGTCCTTCCCTGCGAACGAACTTCATAAAAATAACTTCAACACACCACAAACTAAATTTGTCGAATAAACTATGGCCTCAGTCTACGAGGTGAATTGAGGTCGTCTATGGTTCTAAAAAGCCTGGTCGGGCGTACATCGATCTCATCTTTCGATGTGGAACGAGTTCGTGTAAGGGCATCGTACAGAGCTGGTCGTGAATACTTTGACCTCAAACTACGATGTAAATTGAGGTCGTGTAAGGATGCCAGAACGAGGAGGTCGTGAACATCTCGACCTCAAACTACGATGTGAATTGAGGACGTGTAAGGTCCTTATATTGGCCTCTTCGAGCTGACTGTGACCTTATCCTTCGAGGTGATTCAGGTCGTGTAAGGTTCACAAAAGAACCTCGTCGCGTTACTTATTGAACTTCTTGTACGACTTAGATTGAGGTCGTAAGATTATATATATATATATATATATATATATATATATATATATATATATATATATTAGGATTTCCGCTATTCTCGATTATTCCAGAAGCTTCTATATGCTTCTAGATTCTGGGCTTGAATTTGGGCCTTTAGGCCGTAACCGGCTATAACCTGTTGACACAGAATTATAACCGGCTAAATGACCGGTTGTTTCAAGTATAAAAGAGTGTGAGGTGAACTCATTTCTCATTTCACTCAAACACTTCACTAAAATTTTTCTCGAGAGCTCCTAGCTTCAAGCGATTTCCGACAAGAAGTTTCCGGCCAAAGTTCTCCCACCAAGGTGGTTTTCTAGGCTCTCCTTGAAGATCCTCCTTCGAAGCCTTCTTCCCAAGCATTTCAATGGTGGATGACAGAGAAACTAGGAGACTTAGCAAGATGAGCCCTTCTTCGCGAGGTACCTCTTTCCCTCCTATTCGTTCGGAATACACTTCCTTAATTGACATGATTAATCAAAATTGGAGATGAATATCCCTCTGTTTCTGCCTTAGATTCTTACAATCATCATTCAAAATGCTTTGATGCTGAAAAAATCAAAAAAATTAACAAACTTTACAAAGTTCCTCCTCCCTTTAAACTAGTTAAGGCTGAACCGGGGGATAGTTCCTGCCATTGGAAGCCCAACGCGTTATATATATTTCTTATATTTTGCTAAAAACAATTCTTCTAATTTTTATAATGTTCTTTCCCAAGATACAAAATAATGTCTACAATCATATCTCAAAAGTCACTCCCATGATCAATCGAAATACAATTTTAGATTTTTAAAACCCGAGAATTATAAGTTTCATAGTCCTCTTATTAATCTCCCGATTTAATAATTAAACTATGTCTATCAAATCATGAACAAGAATTATGACTCATCTCCCAATTTATCATAATCCCTATGAATACAATTAAAGGTTAGCTACGCCCTTAATTGGGTTAAGTCCTCAATGATTGATTAGCAAAAGTAGAGAATTATTATCACAATAAAACAAGCATATATTACCAATGAATACTACCTAATTCTCGGATTATAAAATTAGTTACTCATGCTAGATAAAGAAAATAAACATATAATAAATGGTAAAATCATAATTAAAAGAGTTTAGAATAAAGAAATTACAACTTTAAGAATTTATCCTCCTGAAATAATTTCTGATGAAATGAATGAGCACTCCAAGCAATTCCCTTTAAATCTTCAACCAAAATAGAACTTGCAAAAAATTGAAGTGTTTGAATTTGAAACTAAAATTTACAAAAGAAATTGAGGAAAACAAGGAGGAATAGAGCTGAATATTCAGTACAGATGTTGATATCTCAAACCAAAGAAAAACTCTCCTATTTATAGGAGAAATGAGCTCACCAGCTACCATAAAATATTTCCACCAACAGCACTGCACAATTCTTTCGGCAAAAAGAATGTTTTCTTTTTTTTCCACTACTGCCAGACAACAAAACATTCAATCCACTTTCAATCCACTAACTTTTCTTTATTCAATCAAAACCCGGCTAATCAATTTACATGTTTTATATAGATGGGTTCCGTAGAAATGATTTTTAACCCGCACAGCTTATAATCTTTAATTAATAAATAATTAAATAAATCCAGAAATTATAAAAATAAATATCTAATATTATTAGATATTTATAAATATAATTTTTTAAATAAATTAAATATTTATTAATATAAATAAGACCTTAAGTCCTAAGTTGCGGTCAATTGAGGGCCTGGAACCGGACTCCTTTCGCTTAACAAAAATTATATTAATTCCAACCGGGATTCCTGCTTTATGAATATATCACTTTCCATTTTTTTTGTGACAATTCTTATTTCCTCATTGCTCGTCCAGGTTTAATCTACGGTCTCTTGATGATCTGAAACCGGGCTCCTTTTGCTTCCAAAATTATCCTATAAACATAAAAAAATATCTTAGCATCAAATTCAAATTAAAATGCTACTAACAATGCTAACAAGCACAAAATTAAGGATAAATGAGAGATAACATGCTATAAAATATATACAAAATTAGCATGTATCATGGTGTTTCCACGACCTCGATCCACCTCGTGGCAGGAGGTCAAAATCCTCACAACCAGGCTCGTTTAAAGGCCATGGGCAACCTCGAATCACCTCGTAGGGTGAGGTCGCAGATTTTGCGATGAGGCTATTATGTGATCTCGTTCCAGCTTGTTCCAGGTCGTAGGAATAGGTCAACAATCTCGGGACCTGCTCTATTCGGTGCCCTTGCACGACCTCAATCCACGTCGTGAATTGAGATCGAAGTGCTCACGACCAGGGCGTCTTTATGACCATACACGACCTCGTTCCAGGTCGAAAGCTGAAGTCGCAGGCTTCACGACCTGGCAACCTCGTCACGACCTCAGTGCAGGTCAAAGGTAAAAAAAAATGCAGAAAATTGTGAGATCATTTTCGAAGGCTGTATGCCCTAAAATTTTTTGACGAAAAGATGCAAGAAAGCTGTGAGTATAAATGCGAGAAAATTATTTATTATTTTCTGTAAGACTTAAAATTGATTAGCCTCGAATAAGGCAAATCATCGTAAATGTGTAGGTCGCTCCACACTTTGCATTCAAGACGATACCTGTGAAACACTAGTGTACATAAACCTTTTAACTTCAATGAAAACTTGATCAGTATTCTTAGAAGTTGGGGGGCAAATGATATGAGCTGAAAGTAAGCCCTAAGGACGTATTTAATATTACATTAAATAAACCTAAAACGGCCCAAGGTCAAAGCCCAATTACGAGGCCCAAAACCTTAATAATGATAATAAATTTGTAATCAATAAATCAGCCAAATATGAGACTCCAATATTGAGTCCAATATGGAATCAAATCACTTGTGGAGTAGCCTCCAAGGCATACAACTTCAATACTTATCCACTTCCTTTCTGGAAGGATCTAGAAGTGGGCCAAAGCTATGACTTGTCCACCAAGTATCCTATTTCTACCCTAGTTCTAGGATTTTCATCACCTATATAAGGACCCGTTCCTTCACAAATAGAACTACATTTTTTGGCTTGATTCTTGATATTTGCAAGATACGTAGGCATCTTGTGAGGACCCGAGTTAAGTCACGAAACACTTGATCAGCCATTAAAGCTCGAAGCTTCCATAAACCCTTGCATTTAATACGCATTAAATACACCCTTCTTTTCATTCCATAACACACATATTTATATCCTAATTATTTTTTAAATCTTTAATGCAAATTCAAAGAAAAATTCGACTTTAATCACAAAAATTATCAATAATCATGAAATTATCACGAAAAAATGAAATATGAAATCCATTGATTACCAAATTGCAAGAATCATTATCTATGATTAAATTTCATGATATTTATATCAGTTCACATATATTTATTTCTTATATAGGCTTATTTATATTTCGATCATCAAAGTATGAGAGAAAATATACACTCGTCGTTAAATTAAGTTTTTATCCGATTTAACTATCAAAGTATAATAACATATATACATTTTAACTAGATCTAATATGAACACTTGCATGCAAAATGAGTGGCCATCATGAGCAACTTAATTGTTTATTTTTTAAATAAAAACAAATCATATGAAGTTTTTTACTATCTCATCTTTTATATCTCTCCATCTCTCTCATGTAAAAATCTATTTCTTCTGATGTTCATATTTTTATAGAAATGATTTATAATACAAATGTCTACTTCTATGAATAATTTATTTCATAAAAGTTATTACTTTCTGTTACGCTGCTTCGGATAAGGGTAATGTTGTTGCATCACTGGTTCTATCAAACACACCTACTAACTTTTTTATCAATCCACAAACCCGATTCTTCACCTTAATTAATTCCACCACCAAATTTCATTTTCCTTTTCATTATATTTTTATCACTATATGGTATGTTCTTGTGTGTGGTTTTTAAGTTATGTTTTTATGTTATGATCAAGGTATGTGTTGAGCTATATGCTTTAGGGTTTGGTAGAGTTGTTCATTGCCATATTTTGGCATTTAGGTATGATTTGAATGTGTTTGTCTAGGCTAGCTTGGTTAGTTTTTATGCGAAATGCGACGAGTTGGGAGTTATTAGGAAGGTAATTGATGTAATGATCGAAAAATGTATGATTTTTTAAATTTGATGATTTCGGGATACGAGCAATATGAGTATACTAAGATTGTTTTGCTGCTTTGTAGGATGGGAGTTTTGGGTGTTGAGTTGGACTTTGCAATTTTTGTGAGTGTGTTGTGTGCGTGTTCGTAGTTGGGGGCTATTCATTGAAATTGTTGGGTGCATGAATACATAAGGAATTATGTGTTAAACTTGAATGTAGTTCTTGGTACTGTTTTGATCAATATGTAATATGTATGCTAGGTGTGGAGAAGTCAACAAAACTAAGGTTTTAGATGAGTTGGTTACTTAACAGTATTTAATTCGATAAAGGAGTATAATATTGAGTTGTGGACAACTATTATTTCTAATTACGAAATGCATGATTATGGTAGGAAAGAAATGGAATTGTTTGAGTCAACGAAGCCTCTCATGGAGTTCTTAGTGTTCTAATTTAACTGGGCAGTTGAGTGGCTTATAATTACTTATTGTATAGGCATTTATGGCTAATTTTAAAAGAGTTGCATCCTCTCTGTTATGCCCAAAATCTGACTCGGGTTATTATTTGGTAGATCTAAATTTTTTGGGCTTGATTGAAGAATCCATTAAGAAATATCGCCTTTGGGCTTGTCTTAGAAGACCTTATCCTGAAGGGCTTCTCTTGATTGGGTTTGTCCTGAAGAGGTCGCGCCCTGAGTGAAGAGGATGCCCCCTAGGTGAATCAGATACTTGGGGCGTACCTTGAGTGCCATTTTCAGGATATGGGTATTATTTTGTTGGGCTATCATAATTTGGACCGTGATCTTAGGACACGTCTTCTCTTGTATACACAAGAGGGCGCGCTCTTTCTTTATTCAGGAATGACAAATCAGCTTTTTGAAAAAAGACAACGAGAAGTTATGATTGTATTTTTAGGTAATGACATGAGGAAGATCCTTAGGGTGTGAAGGCCTCAAGGGGTATGCTTGGGTGATTAAAGGCCCTAATTCTGTATTCTTATGGGTTATTCATAGGTGAGTGATGGGTAAACTTTAGTGTATGCTTTGGGAGCCATGTTCCTGTATTCAATGGGTTGTCCTCATTAGGAAACTTTAGAGCTAATCCTGCACTTTGCACTTGTAAATATTGGGATCACTTATCCTGTAATCTGATGGATTGTCTCCATTGGGGGATAAGAACGCGCCCTAACATTTGGTGTAAGTCATGGTCGTACCTTGATAAGTGGATTTATTTCCACTTGGATCGCTTCAATTCGGGTTAAATTGATTGTCTTCGACTCAAGTTTATTGTAGTTTTGATGTGTTTTGCTTAGTTGTACAGATTTGCAAGAATGTCGATTATGAGTGATGCTTCTATTGTGTTTGGAGAATTAATTGATAAAAATTCGGATTTTCCGGGAAGGTTGCGCAGTCTACACTGTTTTGGCCATATCTGGAGTTCTATAAGTCTGTTTGAGGCCCGTAAGCTGTCCACGCGAAGCCTGGAAGATTTTCTACAACTTAGGACAGGATTCGTGCGCGCAAGTTGCGTGTGGTGAGAGCAATCTGCGTGACAAGCAGACTGATGGGAGCAGAGAATTTACTGTTCTGCCCTTTTCAAGTTCTAATTGTATTTTGGGCAGTTTTTAGTACCTTAATCGAATTCTAATTGTAATAGAAGGTAATTTCTTGCTGGACAAGACTTGGAGTGCCTATATAAACACATCCAACCCCTTGTAATGAGAATTAGAGAATTAGATAATTAGATATCTTGTACATAATATAGCTTAGATCTACAAGGGAGAAAAAGGGAGAAGGATTCAACGCTCGTGACAAGCAACGGATCTAGATCTACTTCATCTTTTGTATCATAGATTTGTTTTCTCAACTCTTGTTTTATTAATATTATTACTTTCTTTCATATCTTGTCTTCTATCATGGTTTCATCAGATCCCATGATGACGAACGGTTCGATATGAGCTAATCATTGTCATGGGATTCTAACGGATTTATCTATGTAGCTTAGTAGTTTGTATGCTTTAAAGATTTATGTGTGATGAATTCTTGATATCCTCGTATGGTTGTGTTTCATGTGTTTAGATGCGTCGCGAACATCTAATTTGTTAATCTCTTGCTAAACGAGAGTGGATCTTGAGATTTAGAACTTGCCATGCTAGCATAGGATAGGTTGATATTATTATCATGATTTGTGGCGTAAATAGAGATATTATGCTACCCTATGTGATCTATGTGGATAACTTGTGCTTAAACCTTTATGTTTTCAAATTCTATAGAGATATAGGGTCTAAACATATTTGGTGTCTACCCATCTTCTATCTCTTTTGTGGATGCATGCGTAGTTTGGTATTAGTATACCGAGAGGTAGCTTTTACTTGTTTCGTGTTGTCCGATCAGATATCAAAACCATCACATGTATTGATTAAAGGCTGCGACTCTAAGTGAAGTAGATAATGAAGTTAGGATTCCATGTTTATTCTCATATAAGTAATTTAATTTAGATCTCATTAGCTATTTAATTCTTAAATTGCATATTAGTTAAATTTAGTTAATTAAAATCTCAATTAATTACTTGTCTTAGCAGTGAATTAAGATCATACATTGTTGAATAGGTGCATTTACTGAAAAGAACCATAACCTGATCCCTGTGGGAACGAATTTGGACTTAACCTTATATATTACCTGTGACCACGTGCGCTTGCGTGATATTGTGTTAACAAGTTTTTGGCGCCGTTGCCCGGGATCATCTGTGTTTTATTTTTGGTTTATGTGCTTGTCAATAGTGGTCGTTAGAGTTCACTGACTCAGATTTTTTCTTAACTATCTTGTTTAGCTCGTGTGTTCAGGTACTTGAGTGTTTGAAGATGGCATGCGAGGAGTTGCCATGGTGGGCATATTCGAGGACATCCATGCCTTATCAATGTGAGCGGTGTTTTGGCGTTCATGATCCCTCACAATATTGTTACTACGAAGGAGTTGATCCATATGTCACTTATGAGGAACAACCATATTTTCAATACCATCCTCAACAGTACCAGCAAGATGTTCCAGATAGGTCATATTTCTTTGGAAGTGAAGAGTTTCAACATCAGCAACCTACTTCTACTTTTCAGTCAGATGAGGTTGATGTTATGGAGGAGATTAGGATGCTTGCAAAGAGTTATGAGGAGTCTACCAAAAATATGGGGACACTAATTGCTCAAATTTTGAGTGCCTTGGAACAAGAGAAACAACAATGCATATTAGAGGCAATTCCAGAAAATAACGATGACTTGGAGCAAGGTACTGCATGCTTAATCGAAGAAGACAAATTCCAAGGTGAGGTGAGTGTTCACAAGCCATGTGAGGAATTTTATCAAGCTAGTGAGGTGGATGATTTGGAAAGGGCACAATTTGAGACAGACACTGATGAGCTGCACAAATTTCAAGAATTGGTATGTGCGTACCAAGAGGACACTGATGAGCTACGCAAATTTCAAGAATTGGTAGGTGCGAATCAAGAGGATGAAGAACATGGGAAAGATGCAGGTCTTCTACTTGTCTCAGAGTTTAAAGATGGAGGTAGCGCATTAGAGCCAATGGAGGAAGTTCTCTTTGAGGAACCAAAGGCTTCAGCAACTTACATTTACCCTCCTCCATTATATTCAAGCGAAGCCCGCGAGTGTGTTTTGTTCTACAAATTGACAGATTTTGGGTCAATAGAAGAAGGCATTGGAACAGGACATATTTGTTATACGAATAGGCCAAGCGAGAAGAAGGGGCAGAAAGTGTGCCGCCGTGATGACGATGAATTCTCGCGAAGAGAAGACCAGGCCAACTATTATCATCCTTAATGGAGGCTTGGAAGTAACGTCAAGCTATTGACGTTAAAGAAGCGCTTCGTGGGAGGCAACCCATGAATTAGTGTAGGGAAAAAAAATTTGAGTGAAAAAAAAAAGAGTGTAATGAAAAAAAAAAAGTAGTAGTGTTGTGTTGCAAAAAAAAAAATCTGAGTGTTTTAGCAAAAAAAAAAAAAAATTGATGAACAGTTCGCGCAGCCTGCACCCGAGTAACGCAGGCTGCGCCTGCGTTTCTGATAATCGCGCAGCCTGCGCCCCTGCCTGCGTTACCAGCAATTTCCCCCCAACACGCATGAACAACATGCGTGACTGCCCTGTTCTACCCCAGGAGACCCTGAAACGCAGCCACAGGCTGCGTTATACCTCTTTCTGCCCAGAATTTTTCCGAAAATTGTTCTTTTCATCACAAAATCAACCCCAAAACCTATCCTAACCCAAATTTCTTCAATTCCTAATTCCTATATCTATCCTACATCAAATCCTAACCTCTCTAAATCTCTCCTTCACACTTAAATCTTTATTCATCTTATCCATCATCTTATATATATATATACCCACCTCTACATACAAATCCAATTCCTTTTCTAATTCTTTAAATCTCTAAAAATTCAATTCTAAAGAGGAATTAATTGCAAGTTCACCTCTTTGATTCGTAATTGGTTTATCTCTTCTCTAATCTTATTTTTATTACGAATTTGTGATCTAGTAAATTTGGGATTTTGTATTATTTTAGGAAATTGGGCTATTTTTGGTGTGTTATTGCTTGGAGATTATTAGTGGAGCTTCTTGTGAGTTGGGTATTGCTACAGAAAGGGGATTTTTGCCGAACAAGTATGTTGAGTTGCGATGGGGAAGGATATGTGAAGCGCTTTGTAGGTATGTTTTCTACTTTCCCTCGTATTTACTTCCATTCAATGCAGACATTGAATATTTTAAGTTTGGGGGTGGTTTGAGGGATTAGTAGTTGTTGTATTATGTGTTCATGTAGATATCATGCTTTGTATATTATTAGTAGTAATTCATGCATATATGTTCGTATTAATTATGTGTGTTTCATATAGGACATTCTGTTTTTTGTTTCGTATACCATGTGAGTTCATATTAGTCGCATTTGCATAGCATGCATATTTCATTATCCCTTAGGACGAGCTAATTCTGATTGGTAGGTAGGTGTCTAATTGAGTGTGGTAATGATGAATAGAGGGTTGACTTATAGTTTCTATGAAATTGACTTATGTGTTTCAGAAACAAAACTAATTACACAGTCTCATTGGGTGCTTTTGGGCTAGGTTAGGGTCATGCTTGTTTGGATGTTTTGAGATTTAATCACTTGATTATGGTTAGAATTTTCGTTATTCCCTTGATGGCCTAGAACATTTAAGTCTAAGTTTGGGGGAAAACAGGGATTTCATGCTTAAAATGTAAATAATTGTCAATAATGGCTAGTAGCGGGCTCATATTTATATGAGTAGTCTAGGGTTGGAATTGAGAATTCTCATTCCAGATTGCATAGAAAAAAAAAGAAAAAAAAGAAAAAAAAAGTCAAAAGTGTCAATTGTTTATATGCAAAATTAACCTGGGTGAGCTCTTTAATACTCGAGCAAGTAAGTTCGCGGGGACTTTGAGCCTAGTGACCTAAGGCTTGTATAGTCTGGGATCCACTAACCCAACGCTCGCTACATGAGTATTATTGTATAAGCCTTTCGGGGTCTCATCCATTGCACGGTTAAATAAGCATGCTTGTATATATGTGTGTCATTGTAGTAGTAATAAAGCATGAATTTCTGTCTACCTTTGTTGTGGAATAAAAACTAGGTTACGATTTGTAATTAATGCTAGGGTGGTTGAGCTTCGAGCTTTAATGGTTGTTCTTGTGTTCGTGGCTGAATCTGCCTTCACAAGATGCCTACGTACTTTGATGAATATCAAAGATCAAGCCAAAAACGTAGTTCTAGGATGAGGGGTCTGGCCCTTTAAATAGGCTGCAGGAGCCTTAGAATTATGGTAGGAGTCAGAGACTTGGTAGACAAGTCTTTGAGGAAGGTTCTAGATCTATTCCTTGTAGGAATCAGTTTCCATATTGAATTGGATGCCTTGGTGGCTAAGTCTGGTGGAAATAATATCCTTATCCAACTCTTATTGCTAAACTGTTTATTACCCCCAATATTAATTACGAAATTAATATTATAATTGGGGTTTTGGGCACATCTGGTGGGCCCCACGTTTGCACCATTCTTGGCCTAATTAATGCCACATTAAATGTGTCTTTAGGGCTTATTTTCAGCCCATATCATTTGCCCCCCAACTTCTAGGAAAGCTGATCAGGCTTTCCTTGAAGTTTTACTTGTCTAACTCGAGACTCGGGTCAGGGTTTATCTTTGATATCGTTTTGATGTAAAGCGTGGAGCGACCGACGCGTTTACAACGATGTTAGATTATGCCAACAACATTGAACGGTACTAGACGGCACTAAACGACGATAAACAGTGCTAAACAGCCTTAAACGACGTTTAAACGATGTTAAACGACGCTAAACGGCGATAAACGGTGCTGAACGACACTAAACAACACTAAACGGTGCTAAACATCCTTAAACGACGTTTAAACGATGTTAAACGACGCTAAACGGCGATAAACGGTGCTGAACGGCACTAAACAACACTAAACGGTGCTAAATAGCCTTAAACTACGTTTAAACGATGTTAAACGACGCTAAACGGTGATAAACGGTGCTGAACGGCACTAAACGGTGGTAAACAGCCTTAAACGACGTTTAAACAATGTTAAACGACGCTAAACGGCGATAAACGGTGCTGAACGGCACTAAACGACACTAAACGGTGCTAAACAGCCTTAAACGATGTTTAAACGATGTTAAACGACGCTAAACGGCGATAAACGGTGCTGAACGGCACTAAACGGTGCTAAACAGCCTTAAACGACGTTTAAACGATGTCAAACGACGCTAAACGGCGATAAACGGTGCTGAATGGCACTAAACGACACTAAACGGTGCTAAACAGCCTTAAACGACGTTTAAACGATGTTAAACGACGCTAAACGGCGATAAACGGTGCTGAACGGCACTAAACGGTGCTAAACAGCCTTAAACGATGTTTAAACGATGTTAAACGACGCTAAACGGCGATAAACGATGCTGAACTGCACTAAACGGCACTAAACGGTGCACTGAAAACCATCCGAAAAAATCGAGATTTAGGTCCAGAAACTACACGAAATCCGCTGAAAAATCGAGATTCAGGACCACGAACTAACCCGCGATCGGCCGGATCGAGGGCTAGCTCGTGGTCGGCTAGCACCTGGTCGGCCGAAGGGCCTCGAGCCAAGGTGGTCGGCTGACACCTGGTCGGCCGAGAGGCCTTGATCCAAGGTGGTCGGCTGGCACCTGGTCGGCTGCGGGCTGGTCGGCCGTGGCTCCTTGGCGCGCCTTGGTCGGCCGGTTCGTGGTCGTCTAGCTCGTGGTCGGCCGAGGCTTCCCAAAATGCCATGGTCGGCTACGAGGTGGTCGGCTGTGGCTCCTTCAGGTGTCATGGTCGGCTGCGAGGTGGTCGGCTACGGCTCCTTGGAGTTTCGTGGTCGGCAACTTCGTGGTTGGCGAAGAAACCCGGACCTGAAAACCTATTCATGGAACTTGAGGATCAAGAATCTCGATCTTGACCTTCAATTTAGTATATTGGTCACCCGTGACTTTCAAGGATCCAGAACCTCGATCTCGATCCTAGGGATCCAGAACCTCGATCTCGATCCTAGGGATCCAGAACCTCAATCTCGATCCTAGGTCGTCAGTTTGGTCATTCGTGACTTCTAACGGTATTACACCTTAAGTCATGATTAGCACTACTAACCTTGTATTTAAGACTAAACTCGTTGCTTATCTTCTTAGGTGCAAACATCCATGCAGCAAATATTCCAGCTATTTCTTTTCCGACTGATATGACTTATAACGATTCTTTCTGTATAACGCGGATAATTTCTGTCCTTTTTTTCGTCTATAAACGATAGATGACCTGTAAACGCGAACCAAGCTGAGATTCAACCTGAGGTACCAGGTCATGCATTTTCTATAAAAGATGAGAAGTAGCCTTCATTTCAATTCACTTCTTCATTTCTGAGCTCTCAAATTCTTAAGTTCTCTAGGTTCAAGTTGCAAGATCAAGTTCGAGTTTCAAGATCAAGTTTCAGATCCAAGATCAAGTTTCAGCTTCAGTATCAAGATGTCGGAAGGTGATCAACCAATGGATCCCCCTGTCTCCATGATGGGAGCTATGTCGAAGAGGAGTAAGATGAGGACCGCCAAAGGTAAAGAAAGAATCAAACCTCCTTCATATGTTGAACATAGATTTGAATCCTTGCTAGAACTTCTAAACATTATGAGGGAAGCATTTCCCAACTGTTCCAGCCTAGATTCTTTTAACAGTCCTAGTAAATTGTCCGAACGAGATGTCCAAATGATAAAGGAGTCCTATCACTTTCCTAGTGCCATCAAGGTTCGTCTCCCAAATCCATCAGATAGAACATGCAACTGGCATCCTGAGAGGATCTGTGTTTACTGGGGTGCCTTAGATGCTGGGTTCAGATTCCCGGTTGACAATTTTATCATTAGACTGCTGGCTGAGTATCAGATCCACCCCTGTCAGTTGTATCCCAATGCTTGGAGGTACATTTCTATTTTCTTAATAAGGTGTCGGGAACTGGGGATTCACCCGACAACCACAATGTTTCGAAGTATCTTTGGAGCCAGCAACTCTTCTGACTCCAAGAAAGGATGGGTGAGCCTCAAGCACCGAGCCAAACTTGCACACATGGTGAATCCCTTCTCCTTTCCAGATTCACAGTATTTCTGGGAAAGGGAGTTTGTAGTTCTTGAGTGGAAGGGTGGTGACTGGGGCAACTTCTTTGTGAAGAAATTCGGGTCCGTGGAGGATAGTTCACATTTCGTGTGTGACCTTACTGATTCAGAATTGTTGGATCGAGATAGGCTTCTTGCTGATGACGGCCGCACACACTATAAAACTTTTCTAAATGAAAAGAATCTTATTGGGGTTGGCCTTAGCTTTTTTTCCATTGAGGGTAACTTTCTTACTTGAACTTGTTATGAACTCTGTTTGTTCTTATACCGATATTTTTCTCTTTGTATTTCAGCTGCTGAGGAGATTGATAATCATCCCGAGAACCGTCCAATTGTTACCAAGAGGATGAAGAAGAGGGCTGAGGAAAAGCTGAATCCAACTAAGTCTCACATCCCCAACTTCTTGGAGCGTTGTTCTCAAGGTGGTAAACGATCCCGAAACGCTGACGGGGATGTCAGGACTCCTTTCATAACTCCTTGGGGCATATGTGAACAAGACTCGATCTTTGGGAGTCCTCATTTGGCCCTAGACTGGTCCAAGATTTCAATCACTGCTCCTGACCAAGCGACAATGCATGCAGGTGACAAAATGGATGAGTCTCAGCTCATGGGCGCCCAGGCCTTATATCAGGTATAAAATTCCCTCCGTTAAGTTTGATATTGTTATTGATTTCAACTTTGCATATTCCTCATGGCTCACTCATTTCCTTGTTGCAG
This sequence comes from Saposhnikovia divaricata, assembly GCA_036435485.1. NCBI lineage: Eukaryota > Viridiplantae > Streptophyta > Magnoliopsida > Apiales > Apiaceae > Saposhnikovia > Saposhnikovia divaricata. The sequence goes on from CM071598.1 coordinate 56,350,025, forward strand.
GCCAACGCTTATTTTCAAACTGTTTCGACCCAAGGCCGGGCCTTTAGGGATGAAAATGTTAGCTTGAGAAATGACTCATCAAGGTTCAGGGAAGAGATTGACGATCTGCACTCCCAAGTTGTTCGTGCTGAAGCTAATGCTGCATCTACCCGTAAACAACTTGCTTTTCTAGCCAAAAAGAAAGCCTCTGATGCCGACAAGGTGATCCAGGCCTACCATAGGTCTGAAGATTTTCTTAAGCTCATTGATGATCATGATGATGAGGTGCGTCCCTTCAACATGTCTGTTGGTTGGGATAAGGCCATTAACGTTGTAAGTCATAGGCATCCATCTGTTGTCAACCCGGCTGATTTTCCTTGCCCAAATTGGGGTGCCATCCTGGCTAACCTAGCTTCTGGTTCGGGAACTAAAGTTATTCCTCAGGCATCAGGGTCCGGCTCCAAAGGCAGTCATCGACGCTCTGGATCCAACTCAAAGGGGGCTGTTCAAGCTGCTAGCCAAGACTCATCTTCTTCTGGCTCCCGTGGGAAGAAACTCCCGCCTGCAAAGAAAGTTGGAGTAGTTCGCCAACCCATCCCTGGGAAGAGACTAATCCGGAACGAGGGCAGTTCTACTTCTGATTCATCTTCCGAGGAAAAAGGAGCCGAAGTTGCTAGAGTTCAGCCAATGGTGATTGCCGAGCCCGGAGATGACTCCGGTGAAGACTCGGAGGAGGAGAGTGAGGAAGAGGAAAGCGGCGGAGAGGAGTCTGGCGAAGAGGATTCTGGGGAGGAGTAGCTGGAGTTAGTTCGTGGCCTTGCATGGCCTTGTTAGCCGTATGTGGATTTTTCTGTCTAGATTTCATTCAAGGTCCTTTGGGACCAAACTTTTATCTGTCTTGTTGATATAACCTAACTGTTGGCCCTTCGGGGTCTTTATTTATGCATTTGTTTCCTCATTTGTTTGTTTACTTGTTTTCGGTACTTGGCCTTTCTAGACTCACACTCAACAGGTGCTTGGTACATAAACAAAATCACAGAATCATTGAAGGGAAACAAACTTTGCATTAATAATTTGAAATGGGTTCAACCCTTATATAACTTATTATTGTCCTACTCGGGGCGTTAAGCCCTGGAATGGTTTCATCGAACCTTATTTCTACTTCTCCTAATAAATAGATAAAAAGCTGAATCCATGCAAGGATAGCTTATACATAATAAAATTTGAGGTTCAAGGCATGCCAAGTACGGGGCACCTCAACCCCGTCCAAGGTCTCCAACTTATATGATCCTCGTCCCAACGTCTTCTTGACTCGATACGGCCCTTCCCAATTAGGGGCTAGCTTTCCCTTCTGGCCAACTCCAGAAGCCTCGATCTTCCTTAGAACCAGGTCGCCTTGTCGAAAGAACCTTTCCTTAACCCAATGGTTGTAATAATAGGATGCTTTCTTTTGATGCTCCACATTTCTAGCGTTTGCCTCATCCCTGACTTCGTCAATTAGGTCCAGGGCGAGTCTCATGCCCTCTTCGTTAGTTTCTGGTTCAAAGGCCTCAACTCGAGGTGACGCTTGCATGATCTCCAAAGGCACAACAGCCTCAGCTCTGTAGGCCAGCAGGAACGGGGTTGCTCCAGTGGTCACTTTACAAGTGGTACGGTATGCCCATAGTATGGGCAGCAACTCATCTACCCAAGTGTTTCTAGAGCGTTCGACCCTCTTCTTCAATCCATCAAGGATAATTCGATTATCTACCTCAGCTTACCCATTGGCTTGTGGATGAGCCACTGAGGTAAAACGAAGCTCAATTGCATTCTCCTCACAATACTTCTTGAACTCTTCATTATTGAACTGTGTCCCATTGTCTGTCACCAAAATTTGTGGGATTCCATACCTGCAAATTATATTCTCCCAAAAGAACTGGACAACTTGTTTGGTGGTTATCTTGGCTAGAGGTTTAGCCTCAATCCACTTAGTAAAGTAATCAATGGCCACTATCAGAAACTTCCTTTGTGCTGAAGCTACGGGGAAGGGACCAAGTATATCCATTCCCCACATCGCGAATGGTATAAGGGAGCTAACCGATGTTAACATCTCAGGCGGCTGCCTTACTATTGGAGCATGCTTCTGGCATCGATCGCACCGCTTGACATAGCTCTGTGCATCGGCCAACATCTCTGGCCAGTAGAATCCCAAACGAGTTATTTTGTGAGCTAGGGCTCTGCCCCCCAAGTGCTGCCCACAAATACCTTCATGAACTTCTTCCAAAGCTTCCCTTGCCTCTTGGGGCCTCAAACATTTCAAGTACGGGATAACGAAAGACCTTTTGTAAAGGACGCCCTCGATCAAGGCATATCTCAATGCTCTCACTGACAGCTTTCGTGCCTCCGAGGCATTGTCAGGGAGCCATCCGGTTTCTAGGTGAGCTTTGAGAGGATCTATCCAACAGCTTCCCACATCAATTGGTGCCACTAATTTCGAGTTGATAGTCGGGGCCTTCAAGACCTGGAAGTAAACACTCCCTGCATAGTTTTCACTATCTCGGAAGAAGCGAACTTAGATAGGGCATCGGCCTTAACGTTCTCTTCTCTCGGAATGTGTTCTACATAACACTCGTCAAACTGAGTCATGACAGCTTTCACAACTCGCAGATACTTTGCCATAGTTTCATCCTTGGCCTCAAATTCACCATTTACTTGAGAGACTACTAATCTTGAATCTCCACAAACTTTGAGATTCTTGACTCTCATGATTCTGGCCAAGCCTAAACCAGCTATCAAGGCCTCATACTCAGCTTCATTGTTGGTTGTCTGGAAATCCAACTTCAAAGCATATTCAACTGTGAACCCATCGGGGCTTTGCAATACTAAGCCTGCGCCACTAGATTTTGTTTTTGATGCTTCATCAAAATAGAGCACCCAATATTCCTTCTGATCAGGTTCAAATTCTCCATCTTTATCTTGCTTCTCAGGGGTTGTTATTATCTCCTGCCCCCCGACTTCTTGGTTGCTAATGGTGCATTCAACCATGAAGTCAGCCAATGCCTGAGCCTTAATGGCTGTTCGAGGCTTATACGTGATGTCAAATTCTCCAAGTTCGATCGCCCACTTGATTAGCCTTCTACTAGCCTTCGGGCTATGCAATATGTTTCTCAACTGTTGGTCCATCAGGACTTCAATCTTATGTGCCTGGAAGTACGGGCGTAACTTCCTCGAGGCTGTTATCAAAGCCAAGGCGAACTTCTCAATGGGAGAGTAATTCAACTCAGCCCCATGCAACACCTTGCTCACATAATAAATAGGTTTCTGGACCTTCTTCTCTTCTCGAATGAGAACGGCGCTCAACGCTTGCTCAGATACCGCCAGGTATAAATGAAGAGTCTCCCCGGGACTAGGTTTGGCCAGCAACGGGGCTTCAACCATGTACTTCTTCAGCTGTTCAAAGGCCTCTTGGCTCTCAGGGGTCCACTCAAAATTTTTCACCTTCTTCAATGCTTGAAAGAAAGGCAAGCATTTGTCACCAGGCTTGGAGATGAATCTTCCTAAAGCCGCTACCCGGCCTGTCAACTTCTACACATCTCTTATAGAGCGTGGTGGTTCCATGTCTAAGATCGCCTTGATCTTGTCAGGGTTGGCCTCTATGCCTCTCTTTGAAACCATCAGACCCAAAAATTTGCCTGATCCAACGCCAAAGGCACACTTGGCCGGATTCAACATCATTTTGTGGTGCCTCAGCACTTCGAATGCCTCTCTGAGGTGCTTAATGTGATCTGCCTTGAACAGGCTCTTGACTAGCATGTCATCAACATAGACCTCCATGGTTTTTCCAATCAGATGGGCGAATATCTTATTCACCAGTCGTTGGTAAGTAGCTCCTGCATTTTTTAGACCGAAAGCCATAACAAGATAGCAGAAAATACTGAAGTCAGTTATGAAAGATACCTTAGGGACGTCATCCTTGTGCATCTTAATCTGATTGTAGCCGCTGAACCCATCCATGAAGCTCAGCATCTCATGTCCAGCTGTGGCATCTATTAACATGTCTATCCTTGGTAAAGGGAAGCAATCCTTAGGGCATGCGTCATTCAAGTCGGTGAAGTCTATACACATCCTCCACTTACCGTTGGATTTCTTGACCATCACAGGGTTAGCCAGCCATTCTGGAAACTGAATCTCTTCAATAAACCCATCTTCTAAGAGCTTTTCCACTTCTTGCTTTATCGCCTCTTGCCTTTCAGGTGCAAAGTTCCTCTTCTTCTGCTGTATTATCTTTCGATTAGGATCAACATTCAATCTGTGAGTTATGAGTTGGGGATCAATCCCTGGCATATCAGCTGTTGTCCAGGCAAGCACATCACTATTTTCTTGCAAGAATGCTATCAATTTGCCCTTCAGGGGTTCCTTCAAAGAGGCTCCTATATAAGTCACCTTCTCAGGGTCGCCTAGCTCCAGAGGAATAGGTATTAAGTCCTCTGCCGCTCTGTGTTCATCATCACCACGGACATCCATGTCTTCGATCGGAAGTACCTGCCCCCCGATTCCATCAGCCCTTAACGCGGATACATAACAACTTCTTGCCATCTTCTGATCACCCTTTTGTTCTCCAACACCATTCCTGGTTGGAAACTTAATCTTCATGTGATATGTGGAGGCCACAGCCTTGAATGCATGAAGTCCAGTCCTTCCTAGGATCGCGTTATAAGTCGAGGATGCCTTGATCACAAGGAAATTCAGCATCTGAGTAGCCTCTTTAGGTTCCTGTCCAATTGTCATGGGTAACTGAATAGTTCCTTCAACCTTGGACTCAACTCCATTAAATCTGTAGATTGGCATGTTGGTGGGGGTCAACTGAGAATCGGTGTACCCCATTTTCACAAACGCATCGTGAAACAAGATATCAACAGAAGCTCCATTGTCTATCAAGACTCGTTTCACCTCCGAGTTTCCAATCACAGGAGTTATGACCAACGGGTCGTCATGGGGGAACTTTACCCCTTCGAGATCTGAATCATCAAACCCAATAACTATTTCAGTGTTAGCACGTTTTGGGGCTTCTCCCACGATGTGCATTACTTCTCTGGCATACGTTTTTCGAGAGTTTCGAGTCGTGCCGGCCGCTGTTGGGCCTCCCCAAATCATATTAACAACTGGCCCTCGGGGCTGTGGGTTACGATCACGATCACGATCGTTATCTCTTCTGTCATTGTCTCTCCTGTCATAGTCCCTTCTTTGGGTTCCACGATCATCATTCTTCGTGAACCTGCTTAGCTTTCCTTTTCGAATCAAGAACTCAATCTCATCTTTCAACTGTCTACAATCATCTGTATCATGACCCACATCACGGTGGTACCTACAGTATTGATCCTTGTTTCTTTTCGTGGGATCACCCCTAAGTGGCTTCGGCCATCAGAAGTCTTTATCCTTCTCAATATCTAACAAGATCTGACTCCTAGGAGCGTTCAGTCTTGCATAATCATAAAACCTCGGTCCCAAACCCTTCTTGGGTGGTGACTCGGAATCCTTGCTAGTCCGGGGATACTTGTCCCTAGCATCGTACTCTTGTTCTTGCTTTCGTTTCTTCGAGTCATTAGAACCCTTGCCATTGCCTCCTGCGGTTTCTTTCTTCATGTTGTCCTCAGCCTTGATATATTTATCGGCCCTCCGTTGGAGCTCGGCCATATTTTCAGGAGGATGTTTTGCCAAAGACCTTTTAAAGAGGAGATTAGTGGTTCCGTGTTCCAGGGCTACCATGGCCACCTTATTTTCCAGATCAGTGATATTCAGCGTCTCCTTGGTGAACTGCTTGAGGTAATCCCTCAGATTCTCGTTCTTCCCCTGCACCACATATATAAGAGATGCAGAACTTTTTTCATGAACTCTCCCACTAATGAACTGGCTAACAAAGGCGGCACTCAGCTCTTTGAATGATCCAATTGAGTTTGCAGGTAAGCGGCTATACCACCTTTGAGCCATGCCAGACAGGGTCTGAGGGAACGCCCTACACTTTAAGGCGTCGCTTGCAGGCTGCAACAGCAGTGCATTTGAGAATGTCCTAATGTGGTTTGCGGGGTCGCCCGTTCCATCATAGGCCTTAATCGTCGGCATCTTGAACTTCCTTGAGATGCGAGCATTCATTACCTCTTCAGTGAACGGAGGTGTAGGATCATCAGGATCCCCAAGGGGCATCAGATCCCTAGGGTTACTTTTGGGGGTCTCCACCCTTGTCGATTTTTCAGTTGGGGCTTCGGCCCTTCGTTGTCTCCTTGAGGGCCTCTCCAGATTTATAATGGGAATCCTCCCTGTAACTGGAGGAGGTTGAATCAGACTTCGCCTTGCTTGCTCTCTAGCAATATCATCCTTCAGCCTTTGGATCTCAGCCTCATGAGCCTTAATCCTTTCCTCAGCCGTTTGTGGAGGTCCATCATGGATTCTTTGGGACCTCCTTCGAGGTTCTCTACTAGCACGTCGCCTCCTCGGGGCTTCATCACGATCATCATCGTCATCCTCAGACGTTGAATCATCAGTATAGGGGCCAGAGTAATCATCGTACTCTCGATCTCGGATATGTAAGGCATGACCGCTCGGTCCAGGTTCTCTGTGTTGAGGGGGATAATTAGGCAGCCCATACATCGGGTTAGTATTCAAAGGGAGATCCGTGGTGTGGATCTGTACCCCCGGAGGTAGCGTACGACCAGCGCTATCAAGAGGAGAAACCACCATCTGAAGAGGGTTAGTTTCTTGGCTTTGAGGGATAGTCACAGGTAAAGTTCCCTCAACATGGGGAATCGTCCCTGAGGGTTGAGAGGTTAGAGGTTGAATGACCGTCCCTGTTGATGGGGGTAATTGTCCTTCTTCAGCGGTGATGAGCGGATCAGAGATGGCAGGTGGAGCATAGCTAAGGGGTATGGCCTCAGTCGATGTTGTTCTTCGTGTTTGAACCATGGTTGATGTTGTCTTCCCACAAACGGCGCCAAATGTTGTGGAATAAAAACTAGGTTACGATTTGTAATTAATGCTAGGGTGGTTGAGCTTCGAGCTTTAATGGCTGTTCTTGTGTTCGTGGCTGAATCTGCCTTCACAAGATGCCTACGTACTTTGATGAATATCAAAGATCAAGCCAAAAACGTAGTTCTAGGATGAGGGGTCTGGCCCTTTAAATAGGCTGCAGGAGCCTTAGAATTATGGTAGGAGTCAGAGACTTGGTAGACAAGTCTTTGAGGAAGGTTCTAGATCTATTCCTTGTAGGAATCAGTTTCCATATTGAATTGGATGCCTTGGTGGCTAAGTCTGGTGGAAATAATATCCTTATCCAACTCTTATTGCTGAGCTGTTTATTACCCCAAATATTAATTACGAAATTAATATTATAATTGGGGTTTTGGGCCCATCTGGTGGGCCCCACGTTTGGACCATTCTTGGCCTAATTAATGCCACATTAAATGTGTCTTTAGGGCTTATTTTCAGCCTATATCAACCTTGGATAAGGATGGAGGTGTTCTTAGGTTATGAAGTGTCTACAGTCTATTCTATTTATAAACCTGTGATTGTCTTGACGAAGAGCATGTATGATTTTTGATCTAGTTTTGGGAGTATTTCTGATGAGCATTGCACACACGCACGTTTCTATTCATGTATTGTTAGTATACGGGAACTTGGTCGAGCTCTATTTGGATTTAGTTGCATTCTCTAAGATTTTTGCTTGCTAGTTGGTTTTGGTTAGTTTGAAGGGGATCGTTGCATTTTCATTCTAGTTGCATTCATGCATTGCATTGCATTAGGTTAAATGGATTTTGTGGGTACATTCGCTATAGGCCCTCACGAGACCTTACTCGTCCACTGGGGCTGCCTAGGGGTTTAAAGGGCTTGTTGCATATGCCAAATGCAACCGTGATCACCTACGGAAGTGGTACTAGTTAGTTAGTTGTAATTGTTTATGCTTGAGGACAAGCATCGGTTTAAGTTTGGGGGTGTGATAAGTGGATTTATTTCCACTTGGATCGCTTCAATTCGGCTTAAATTGATTGTCTTGGACTCAATTTTATTGTAGTTTTGATGTGTTTTGCTTAGTTGTACAGATTTTCAAGAATGTCGATTATGGGTGATGTTCTATTGTGTTTGGAGAATTAATTGATAAAAATTCGGATTTTCCGGGAAGGTTGCGCAGTCTACACTGTTTTGGCCATATCTGGAGTTCTATAAGTCCCTTTGAGGCCCGTAAGCTGTCCACGCGAAGCCTGGAAGATTTTCTACAACTTAGGACATGATTCGTGCGCGCAAGTTGCGTGTGGTGAGATCAATCTGCGTGACAAGCAGACTGATGGGAGCAGAGAATTTACTGTTTTGCCCTTTTCAAGTTCTAATTGTATTTTGGGCAGTTTTTAGTACCTTAATCAAATTCTAATTGTAATAGAAGGCAATTTCTTACTGGGCAAGACTTGGAGTGCCTATATAAACACATCCAACCCCTTGTAATGAGAATTAGAGAATTAGATAATTAGATATCTTGTACATAATATAGCTTAGATCTGCAAGGGAGAAAAAGGGAGAAGGATTCAACGCTCGTGACAAGCAACGGATCTAGATCTACTTCATCTTTTGTATCATAGATTTGTTTTCTCAACTCTTGTTTTATTAATATTATTACTTTCTTTCATATCTTGTCTTCTATCATGGTTTCATCAGATCCTATTATGACGAGCGGTTCGATATGAGCTAATCGTTGTCATGGGATTCTAACGGATTTATCTATGTAGCTTAGTAGTTTGTATGCTTTAAAGATTTATGTGTGATGAATTCTTGATATCCTCGTATGGTTGTGTTTCATGTGTTTAGATGCGTCGCGAACATCTAATTTGTTAATCTCTTGCTAAACGAGAGTGGATCTTGAGATTTAGAACTTGCCATGCTAGCATAGGATAGGTTGATATTATTATCATGATTTGTGGCGTAAATAGAGATATTATGCTACCCTATGTGATCTATGTGGATAACTTGTGCTTAAACCTTTATGTTTTCAAATTCTATAGAGATATAGGGTCTAAACATATTTGGTGTCTACCCATCTTCTATCTCTTTTGTGGATGCATGCGTAGTTTGGTATTAGTCTACCGAGAGGTAGCTTTTACTTGTTTCGTGTTGTCCGATCAGATATCAAAACCATCACATGTATTGATTAAAGGCTGCGACTCTAAGTGAAGTAGATAATGAAGTTAGGATTCCATGTTTATTCTCATATAAGTAATTTAATTTAGATCTCATTAGCTAGTTAATTCTTAAATTGCATATTAGTTAAATTTAGATAATTAAAATCTCAATTAATTACTTGTCTTAGCAGTGAATTAAGATCATACATTGTTGAATAGGTGCATTTACTGAAAAGAACCATAACCTGATCCCTGTGGGAACGAATTTGGACTTAACCTTATATATTACTTGTGATCACATACGCTTGCGTGATATTGTGTTAACATACCTGCAACAACTTTGGTCGAGGAGATAGTTGATAGCGGGAAATCCGTGAAGTCCTTAGACAGTAGTTGAGCCTTGGGCCTTTGTGACTAGTCCTCATCGTTGGATATTCCTAAAGCGAGTAGAAGTCTAATTTGGGAAGGCGGTTCGAGAATTTGGGAAGCCAGTTCGAGAATCTTCTACTGGGCTTTGGAATTAGATACCTAGTCCATCTAAGTAATTTGTTCTTCAAGAACTACGTAGGGCTTGATCCTCTATATAAAGAAGTACGTAGGCACATTGCAAAGGGACGAATGCTTTGGAGAACTATGAGGCAACAAAGCATAAACCCCAATAATCTCAGCCCCCAATCAATCATAAACAACATACTCCGACAACTTTTTTGATGAAGGACCATCGTTTCAGATCTTGATTTCGGCCATGAACCTCAACTTTTGTTAATACCAAATTCCTCTGCTAACACTCTCTTTTGTTCTTCTTGAGAGGTGATTTACAACGGGGTCTTGTACTTCCTGATCTCATTTATATTCAGAGTTATGGATCTTTTGCTCTCTTTATCTTCGACCTTAACCAAAAGCAATTGAAGCGGTCATCCAAAATGTCTAATTACTAGGAGAAATTGTATGTATGACCAAATAAGAATGCTCATTAATGAAAGTGGAATATATTTTTACAATCGCATATTGCAAGAAAATGCAACTTTGTCATAGTCTTAGCATAATAGATTGGATTCAATACCATATTGTCTTGTTTCATCGTGTTTTTGTTTTCAATTTTGTGTCTAAGAGGTAAGTTCTCATTGTTACAACAATATTCAGTATTGTTACTTCTTTTATATTTTTATATTTCATGTTCTTATCTTTATAATATGCATAATTTCATGTCTCTTATTATAGTTGATGTCTTGATGATTACATTCATGCAAACATTAATGATCACAATGATCATATATTGAGATGCACTCCCCAATTTTTCGAACAAAATTGTCGGATTTATAATTTATTGTAACAAAACTGGTTCTTGGATAGCTGAATCGTACATATTTTTAAGGATTTATGTGTAGTTTTGCCTATTCTTTAATAACTGGAATGTTAAATAAGCCTGTTATATACTATGGGGGTGTTTGGGGGAACTTTTTTTCAGAATAAGTCAACTTATTTTAAGACAAAGTTAGAGATTCCTAATATTCCAACTTATTTTCCAACTTATTTTTGCAACTTATTGAATCTCAAACATACATTAAATACTTGTATAAAAAAAATTATCAAAATATAAAATTTTTACCCGAAAATAAATCCTTAAGTCCATAAAAAAAGTTTTGGCAAACGGGCTAATTATATATAGCTTAAAACGAATACGACAATTATTTATATCTAAATACTAAATCGCCTTTTATTCTTCTTCCTTAATGGTATTAACAGTTATTTGAAAATAGCCTCCAAAATAAAAATAAAAATTTATATATCCAATTATTCTTTTAAAATTATAAATAAACAAAATATAACAACGAATCATTTTTGCCCACCACTTTTAAAATTACTAATCATAATAAAATAACATTATACATAATAATAATATTTCTATAATGTTTTTTTTATAGTAAACAATATTCTTACATTATTATACAAAAAATTAAGGGAAATTTTTAAAAATATCCATGGTTTTTTAAACAAAAATACGATCAAAGTTGCGTATGTGATTGCGTAGCAAGCAATTGCATTTCAGATTGCAATATGATAAATGAGTCACAGATTCTATTCTTAAGCAATGTTGATAAGCCTCAAGTTTATTACAATATTATAATCGTTTATATAATCAATCCTCAACTAATAATAACGGAAACTAATATAATAAGGTAACTCTCCTATATTCATTAATTATAATAATAAGGCAACTCTTCTTATTTTTTTCTAATAATATATATTATCATACACGTTAACATCCCCCTCAAACTCACAATACTCCAAATCAAGAGTTTGCCAAAATAAAAAAATCGCCAGCATCATTCAACAAAATCATCCACTTCGATCAACTTCCTCGTTAGGAAAATGCTAAAGATCCCAAAAATTTTCCCCAAATGCTAACGTGTCACACATATATTTTGTAACTTCCTAATAATAAAATAGTATCCCGTGTGCATTCATATGTGCCTACAAATTAGAATTTGCCATATGTCATGATATGTCATTTGGTAAAAAATTTGGGGTACCTGACACTACTCTCCTCGTTATGATCATCTCTTCATCTTCATCCTCGTCATCTTTGTCTTGACCGTCATCTTTATCATTGTCGCTATCATTATAGTTTTTGTTACGATTCTTCTCGAAATCTCCCTTTTTTGGTTTTCGTTAATTTCGGACAAAATCTTCCACAAATCCACTAAAAACCCATCATCATCGTTGTCCATCATCATCGTTGTTGTGCTTTCGTCATCTTCTTTCTCGTAACTTTTTTTATTCCCATAATCACTCACCCACGAACTCACGAACTCTTGTAGTAGTTTTTTTTTCTTCTGAAATTCACGAACTCTCGCATATATATTTTTTTTTCACCCACAAACTTTTGTAGGATCTTCTTCTTTCCTCGCACCCACGAATTCTGGTAGGAATTTTTCCCTCTCTCCCACGAATTTTTTCTCTCACCTACGAACTCTCGCAGGATTTTCTCATACCCACAAACTCTCGTAGGAATTTTTTTTCCTCACTATTGGCTCTTGATACCATGATAAACGAGTCGCAAATTTTATTCGCATTCAATGATGAAGGCTCAAGATTATTACAATCGTTTATATAATCAATCTTTAACTAATAATAACGGAAACTAATATAATAAAGTTAACTCTCCTCATTTTACTAATCATAATAATAAAGGCAACTCTTCTTATTTTTCTTTAATAATATAGATTAACGTGTTTCTTTAATAATATATATTACCGTACACGTTAACAGAATAGTTACAAATGAGATTTTATCATATTTTTTTATAAAAAAATTCAACAACTTGTTATTTTTGAAAAAAGCCCAAAATTAAAATAAACTATACATGTGTACACATGAGGCACGAGGGTATGTGGGACAGTCCAAACACCACTCATAATCCTGTTGTCCTATATATCTTTCCCACTCCTCGTACCGAACATAGCCTCCTCAGTTTGTAAGTGCGTTACAATGTGGAGTTAGGGTTGGTTCAATCCCGCTGTTGACACCATAATTCATCTCTCATTTCTTTATACCCTGTAATAACCTTCGCTTCTGTACTCATTTCCCCCATTCAATTCTTCCCCCTTTCTCCTCACTTCTCATCCCCCCCCCCCCTCTTCACTCTTATATATTTAGATTTATATATAAATTTAAAGAAATCAGTTGATTTCTAAAATAAATCGAAGCTCGCATCTGTTGAAACATAACAAAAGTACTCGCTCTGAGGTAAGATCTTGTCAGTTTCATTGTTGTTTTATGTTTTATGTTTCGTGTTTTGTTTTAATTTTAATTTCTTTGGATTTTAGATTATTTTTTTTATTTGTGTATTGTTATTTTTTATGCTTGCAGATTAGTGTTGTAAGTAGTGTTTTATGTTGCCAAATTGGGGGAGATTTGTTATTTTGTTATATTTGGTGGTTCAAATCATGTCGATTCTGTTGAAAAATGATTCGATTCAGATAAGGGAAGTATGGAATGATAATCTAGAAGAAGAGTTTGCATTAATTTCCGACATAGTTGATGACTATCCTTTTGTGGCTATGGATACTGAGTTCCCTGGCGTTGTTATTCGCCCGATTATGGGGTTCAAGAGCAACACTGAGTTTCATTTCCATACCTTGAAGGCTAATGTCGATATGTTGAAGTTGATTCAGTTAGGTCTTACATTCTCTGACGAAAATGGCAACTTACCGACTTGTGGAACTGATAAGTACTGTGTCTGGCAGTTCAATTTCCGTGATTTTAATCTGAACAAAGATGTCTATGCTAATGATTCGATTGAGCTTTTGAGCCGGAGTGGTATTGATTTTAAGAAGAATGTTGAGAAGGGAATTGATGCTGGTAAGTTCAGTGCGCTGTTGATGTCGTCGGGGATTGTTCTGAATGATAATGTTCACTGGGTAACTTTTCACAGTGGCTATGACTTTGGCTACTTGCTGAAGATACTGACTTGCCAGAATCTGCCTGATACACAAGCGGGGTTCTTTGATTTGCTGAAAATGTATTTCCCAGTGTTTTACGATATCAAGCATCTCATGAGGTTCTGCAATAGTCTTCATGGTGGCCTGAACAAGCTTGCTGAACTTCTGGATATTGAGAGAGTTGGGATCTGTCACCAAGCTGGTTCGGATAGCTTGCTTACTTGTTGTACCTTCATGAAGCTGAAGGAAACCTTCTTTGGTGGCTCACCTGAGAAATATGCTGGGGTGTTGTATGGTCTTGGTGTTGAGAATGGTAAAGTTACTTATTGAAAACAGAGTTATAAAAGTTAAATAAAAACTATTTCTCTAGCATATCTGCGTTTGAAATGTCTTCTTTAGTTATTTAAATAGTTGCTCTTATTGTTTTGATTTTCGTTATGTCTTATACTTTATGGCAGTATATCAACACGCAATGCGCACCCTGAGCCCTCTGCGTTAGCTAAGCGCTGCGCACCCTGAGCCCTCCGCGTTAGCTACCTACTTAACATTATTTCTAATCCTCAAAGTTGTCATCATTCTTTTTTCGACCTTTCTTTACCTTTTAGTCCCAGGGAGAGGTTAATTACATTTTCCTTTTCCTTTTATGGTGTATATCATCAAGGGGGAGAAGTGCCATGCTTTGAAGAATAACCTCAAGTAACTAATTACAGTCCCCATACTAGTGTCATCTGTATCAATAAGAATCCTGTCATCTATATTTCTGAGATTTCTTTATAGTTTGGAGGTAAACCACCCAAATACTTTGACCACCAGTGGCCATGGTTATCACGGCGCCAAGTCGAGCCTCGGCGCCCGAGTACCTTCGAGAAGACTAGTCGACAAGTCGCCCGACTAGTTGTAAAACGTCGACAAAGTGTTCATTATACATATACTTACTAGATTACACAAATAATATAGCGAAATACATCAGTACCATAATATAAATCAAAAGACCGAGAATAATATATTCTAAATAAGCATAGTTACTGCATAATAACATCCATATTCCAAATATCAAACATATCCAAGCAAATAAAAACATAAGTTTGATGAAATGAAGCAAAGTCATCCATCTTAATATCAATATTCATCTCCATCTCTTTCTAGTGTACTGTCATTTGGTAGGATCGGGTCATTGGTTTGATCAGGTCTAGGTATACCACATGATAATCATGGTTATCACGGTCCAAGTCGGGCTTCGAGACTTTCGGGCGAACCCTCGCATCAACTAGTCGACAAGTCGGGCTTCGAGATTCTCGGCACCCGAGTACCTTCGTGTCGACTAGTCGTTGACTAGTCGTCTTCGTGATAACAATGCCAGTGGCTTCCATTAATTTCTTAAACAGATGCTGAGTCTTTTTTACTTTAGAATGGATGTTAATTCTGTATCATAGGTGCTTGTGATAAGGGTTTTATATCAGAGTTGACACTGTTCTCATCTAAATGTTTCGGTGAACTACCCAATCTCCACTGAGACTGGCTTAAAACTCTCAAATGACTATATCTTTCACTCTGTTAACAGAGTTCTTATTAGCGGATGAAGTGTTTTCTACGTGGCTTAATTAAACAAATAAATCATAAATATAAGTGTTTGTGTGTGTGTATATGCTCAACGCACACACACCCACACACCCACCCACACACACACTCACTATGTATGCATATGTATTAGTTACCAAAATCTTAGATAGTAGATTGGAAAGCTTTTTAATCACTGGAATTCGTGTGCACCAGCTCCATCACCTAAAAAGATGGCCGCCTTGCATAAAATTTTACTAATCAGCTTAAAATTCAATCGGACCATTTACCTCAAATGACAAATACAATTGGATTTTCGCGCTGACAAGTCCCGAAGATGTTTATGAATGTGAGATATTCTCAACTTACAGCTAAGTTCTAGAAGATGAGAGGCAGAGAGATGCTGCAACTTGGTAGCGAGCCCTACGATAGGGATACAAAGAAACCTTTATGATTTAGACCCATTCTCTGGTAATTGATTTTAGACTTTGCAATTGGGGTCAAACCTCTGACGATTTTGATTTGATATTGAAAGTAAAGAAAGAATATGAAAAAAAAAAAGAGATAAATATGTGTAAATATTTATGTGTTTTAATTTATATTTAAATCATGCAACAGACAGGTTTGATTAATTTTTTCCCCCAGATGGCCAGATATAACAGGGTAGTACATGTAGTATTTGCGCATGTTTAACGAGTTTCCGTGAAAATCGGATAATCGATTGATATATTTTGATAAGAGCGGTGGCCTAATTTATATAACTCATACGATAACGAGTTTGCAAATTACATGATTGAGCGACCATACTTGATACAGAGAAAATGTTTGTACCAGTTTGACATGTGCAGGACATATGAACATATGATGTGAAAGAACATTTTCCACCATGTTCGTATGTGAAAAGAGTCCAAGACCTTTGCAGATGAGAAAACAAATCTAATTTTTTACACTTGCCAAAATATATTTGATCAATCTGATTTAAAACTAACAAAACCTGTTAGTGTTGATGCAGATTGCAGAATGCTCAGATTAGTGAGATTTACATTGACCTCATCTCCCTTTTTAAAAAAAAAAAATAATCCTGGCTTGGAAAAAAAAAATTGAATTATTTTGGAAGATGTTTGAATAAACAAGGAAATATTTAAAAGATAAAAATGCAGTAAAGACACAAAAAATACCCTTTCAAAAATAAAACACAAAAATATACTAGTATTTTTATTAATATTTAGAATACTCACAGACATAGGAGTATTAATTTTCAAAATAATGATTGTTGTGCACCGTTTTATAATTTTTTTTAAAAAAAAGAAGAAAAAAACTTGTATTTGTAATTGAACATTTAAGGCATTGTTTGGGCAGAACGCAGCTGGGAAGTCACCGCTGAGAAAATGGAACAGCCATTCACCTGCAATACTCCGTCGTTTATTTAAAGGTGCATTTCTATGTTTCGTAGGCAATTTTATATAAATATATATATATGTTGAATACTGTTGGTTTACAAATCCTAGATTTTACATTTCCTTGTTACAATATCGCCTTTGCTGTTATTTTATGTGTTGGATCAATCTATGTGAATGTAGATGATAATGTAATTAGTATCCAACCTTATTGCTTATGGTCACTCTAGCTATAAATGTTACTACTTATATTACCCCTCAAAACTGGTGAAATGGTCGACCCAATACTAATAGCTTACCAGCTGTTTGATATAAAGCTTACTCTGTATCTGTATTTTTATAAGCCTATGTGCAAACTTTTATGTGACCCCAGACGGTGTGACCTGAATCGCTCTTCTTGATTATATGCAAAGTCTTTGGTAAACTTGATGTAGTTATAAGATTCATTTTTTAATGGAAGCCGCTTCTGGTAGTAGTAGTAGCTCCTCTGGTCTCGGAAACTATGAAAACTTGAATACAGAATACAAGTTGAAATCAAGGTTTTAGTTGGAGTGGATGCAGTTAATATAGACAACACTCGGGCTGAGTTGTAGAAACATCAACATGATCAATTGCAAGCAAAGCTAAGTCTTAACATCAGAGAGTAATCTGGGCTAGTGTTGCTCATGTTTTCATGTTCTATAACTTAAAAAACCTAGCCTACAATTTACCCACAATTTTTTTTTTCAAAGTTATTCTATACCTAAGTTCATTATTTATTAATGAATGGACAGTGGAAGAATTTATTTATATTTTGTCAAAAAATAGGATTTTTTTTGGACATGGTTATATTAAAGTATTAAACATAGAGTGCAGTAACTTGAAATAAATGTTATTTAAATTCAGTAATGTTGAATAAATATGTAGATAATATATCAAGATAGGCTACATAGAGTATAATCATAAGAAAAATAACATATGACTGGTGGAGACCTACTGACCTAGGTTTTCCTTATATCTTTAGTAATCACTTACTTACAGGTGATAATCATATCCAGGGACAAGTATAGCTCCTCATCTTTTCATTCAATCACCAACTTTTGTTTTTCGGAAGTGAAATATTACTTTCAATTGTGCATTGCATCAATTCTGCTGTTTCGAATTTGGCTTGATGAATGATTATGTATCAGATTGATTGTATGTTTTTACTTAATTCCTGCTTAGTTCTATCATCTATGGAATGCTGATATTTTATCTTTGTCAAGTTCAATTTATTTTTGTATCCGCCTTATTTATGAAGGTGAAATCCTATGCAAGCAAGAAGTGCCATTACATCTCACTCTTGAAGTGTAGTTAGTAATAATGACAGCAGCTAACTTCTTTGCTTTGACGTATTTCATCAATATTAGTGAACAGATAATAATCGTAGTGCAAATCTGATATTAAGAGGAAGCAACTCTTTCAGGATCACGGAACATCTTACAATCATTTTATGTTTCTTCCTTCATAACTCTCATTCCTTTTGTCTTGTCTGGATCACATTCAGCTACAAGTTTCCAGGCTTCACCATATAAATCAGGATTCACCGAATATAGTCTACGATATAAGAAAAAAACCTGAACCTGAAGTTTTTTGTAATACCTAAAGCAGTATTCTCCATAATATATATACAATTTACTAAAACACAAATACTATTTGCCTGGTTTGTAGTTTGTAGGCTGATATGGATTGTATCTGAACATGAGCCTGTCTTCCGACATCCATTTCCCAACAAAGGACTCTAGTTTGTTTCAGATATTCAAGTCGACTTTGATGAAACTCTTAGTCTCACCAAAAAATTGTTGGCATCTGCCATTGGACTTCCGTTGTATAAATAAAAATATTTTCCTCTTCTGTCTGTTTCAATGTCTCAGGTATTGTTGTATCAGTCTATGGGTAATCACTAATCTCTTACAGGTCTTGTAACTCCAGGGTTTGTTTGATATGAGTACTATAATTTGTCTTTAAGTTATTCCATGGACTAAACTTCTTTAATTCTGTAGTTCTTTTCCATGTGTTATAAAACCTAGGGGAGTGTGGGATTAAACAGTCAAATGAACTAGAAAGTGATTAGAACTAGTCCATGGGATTATTTTAAAGGATTAAAAATGTTAAAACGAGTACAAATTATAGATATTCTATGATTGATAATCCTTGAAAACAAAAATAGCCTTTGTTTCTCGAGGAGCAGAGCTTATAGTGTTACTGTTTCAGTGTGTCATTTACTAGTCAGTAGACCTTGTAAAGTTTAGCTCTAGTCTCTCGGGATGTGAAAGTAACACCGTAAATATATGCTCTATGATATCTTCGTGTAAAATTATAAATCATGTTCTCAACACCAGGCACAGTTATTTTATATACAAATATATTCATGATTTTTTTTTCTTAACGTGTATTATATAAAACATGCACATGAGTTTCATGTGCTTCACTTATTCTTCTAGATTGAACACAGACGCACACACATGTATAATTTTGGCCATCTACGTTATATGCCTTTTCTGCACATATGCATTAATGCCTGTATCGAAAATATTTGATATCATACAATTATTCTTGTGTTTTTGCATATTTATTTCAGGTAATCTCTCCCGGTTGCAGCTGCCCCTTGGATTCTGCTTCATCTAATAAAATAAGATTAGTTTCTCATCATACAAAGATATTGAAGTAGTCACTTGTTCCACACATTTGGAACCCCCTATAAACATTTTGTAGTTTGATTGCGTTGTTTCATCTCCCACCTCTATTAATGTCTCTCCAGAAGCCTCCACTCCCTCGACTGCTCTTAAAAAATGTATCTTGCATGAGAAATGCGCAACAAATTCTTCGTCATGTAAATGTATCAGTTCATGATGGCGGTGCACTCGTGCTTACAGGCACCAATGGGTCAGGCAAAAGCACTTTCTTGCGCATGTTAGCTGGCTTTTCTAAACCATCAGCTGGAGAGATCCTCTGGAATGGTCATGATATAACTGTATCTGGGATTTTTCACCAGTACAAGCTTCAGTTAAACTGGCTCTCCCTAAAAGACGCTGTCAAAGACAAGTTTACAGTACTTGACAATGTGCAATGGTTCGAAGTTCTTGAAGGCAAGCAAGGGAGATCACTACCTGCTCTGGAACTTATGGGGCTTGGAAGACTGGCAAATGACAAAGCAAGATTGCTCTCAATGGGGCAGAGGAAAAGGCTTCAGCTTGCAAGGTTGCTCGCAATAGACAGGCCAATTTGGTTGCTTGATGAGCCATCAGTTGCGCTAGATGACGATGGAGTAAAGTTGTTGGAGCATATTATTGCAGAGCACAGAAAGAAGGGAGGGATTGTTATTGTCGCCACACACTTGCCTATCCAGATTGAGGATGCCATGTTCTTGAGGTTGCCACCCCGTTTTCCAAGAAGAATAACTTTCGTGGACATGCTTGATCGAGGTGATTAGAAGCTTAATGCTATAGTTTGTTATTTATTATTATTATTATTATTATTATTTTTTTCTGTTTCTTTTGGATGGGACAGAAAGGCATACATTTGACAAGTTATGAAAGCCTATACACTGAGTGCTGAAACAATTTCTGGAAGCTTGCCTTCTTTTAAGCTAAATAATTGTAGCTTTGGTATGTAGCCTCCTAAGAAATTGTTATATCTTCCATGCATCAAATGGGAGAAACTTCATCTTGCTGTAGGGCTACTGTTCGTTCCAGCACAGATATTTTATGCAGTTCCCATTTTCTTCTAAATTGTTAAGATCTATCCTACTTCACAGGTACTCGGCCTACTCCTTTGTTTAGCTACCATATGACCACACAATTTAATGTGAGAACAAAATGAAGTTATATCTAACAAAGATATTTGGTCATTTACTCATTTCCAGTAGAAAATTCAAATTGTGAATAAAATAAAAGAAAAAGTTGTCATGTCAAATTGTTGATAATATTAAATAAGTATAGACACGTGTGGTTTTCCAACTACAAGACCAAATACAATTATAATTGAATTTATTAATGAAAATTATTAACAAAAGAATTGTTAAAACTTGACAGCAAGAAGTTTATAAAACGAAATTTTGTGATTATCTAGAAAATGTCAAACTATTAGTACAACGTCCCAATCACACAGCTGAATATGAAATGATATAACCAATCATTCCAGTATTTGATTTCTTCGTTTTCACCGGCTGCAATAATTGATATTGTTTTTGTGTTTATCATTTAAGAGATGTGATGATATGAGTTGCACTCCATAACAAACATCTTATATAACAAATAATAAAAAACATCTCATATTTAATCTAATACTAGCCTAACCCGTGCGATGCACGACTTTTTTAAATTTATATAAATTTTTATTTTTTTTAATAATTATTTATCTCATATAAATTACTTAATATAATATTGGCATAATATATATTATTAAATAATAATCGTTTATTTATATGATATATTGTTCGAATTATGATTATATTTTGTCATATTAATATAAATATAAATGGAAGTATCGTATATACTTGCATTCAAATTTTGTTGATATTATCATATTCAAATTACGATTTCATAATAATCCATAATGTAATATTTGTTTAAAATAGAATTTAATATTAATTTGCAATTGTGTGAAATTTTTATTGTTTATTATTTAGTTTTAGTTTGTTTTCACTTTGTGATTTATAATTTGTTGTAAATTTGTTAATAAATATGTGATATTAAAATTATTTAAATCGTGCTTTATATGTATTTTAATTTATTTTTTCATTTTGGGAAGGTGTTAGCAAACTTTTTGGGAAGGTGTTAACCGACCGACCGACCAACCAATTATACCTTATTTCGCTTATTTCGCTTATAATAGTATAGTATAGATAAGAGTTCTGTTACGGCATTCAATACAAAAAGTTGTTATTTTTTTACCCTCTATTCATTCAGCAAAATAATAATAATAATAATAAAAAAATTTAAAAAAAATTTACACTTCATGATGACGTCAGCATGACGTCATCATGAACAATAAAAATTTTTTTAATTTTTTTATTGCTGTTTGTTGGATGGATAGATTGTAAAAAAAAAATAACAACTTTTTGTATTGGGTGTCCGGGATCATTGGATCTATTAGATTAGATCTACGGTATTTATGTATAAACTTTGACGAGGACATCATCATCTCATTTTTCTTGGATTCTTTTTTCAAATAAATAAATATTTCCAAATTAAACTACTTTGTATCATTTTTCTTTTAATAAATTTAGTAACGGTTGCTAGAATAAAATCACAGAAATAATTATCCATTATTCTCACGAAACTAATGAACAGTTGATTTTTCCGAATATAATTATGCATCATTCACATTTTTGAATAAATTGTAATACATTTATGGTAGTTTTAAATAAATAATTAATAAAATTACAAATATTAAAATAAATTTGTGGTTTTAAATTAAGTAAAATGCTAGATATCCGAAGCATTTTTTCTCAAATATTGATATCACACTTATATAATTGATATCGGTCGTGTATTCAAATACACCCATAAATTTAAATCAATTACATCATATTATTATTGGAGAATTTTTTTGTAAAAATATTGGGGTAACAAAATCAATGTGTAATGTACCAAAAGTGAGATGCAAAGATAAACGCTGACAAATAAACAAACTAGCTTTCTCTGACACTATGATATCAGCCGTTGGTAGTTGTTGGTCACATGCATTAAACGGTTTAGATGGTATATCGTACAATTTAATGACCGTAATAGCATGTGCGTGCGCAGATGTTACACTTACACAACACAGTTATGTAAAATAGTAAATCAAAACAGGATGAGTGGGAGTTGTAAGAAGATTTGAGTGGGTAATGATCATTTGAATATGGTGAGATCATCTACATGGAAAGTAACAATTATAACTCAAATTTGTCTCTGCGTTGCTCTCTTTGTAGCTTTAAACATTGGTCACCACCACATTTATAGATCAAACACCATTCATAGGAATCCCGATGATTTCTATTTTATTAGCGTCGGAGGAGGCTTTCGACCATTCAATGAGCAGACCCATCTTCTCAAATTGGTTAGTTTTTCTCCCCTTACTTCGATTTATATTGATCGAGAGAGAGAGAGAGAGAGAGAGAGAGAGAGAGAGAGAGAGAGAGGTGCGCGTGTGTGTTTTTTGTGGTGGTTGAACTATTTGCTAATGTGTCTGTATACAATATGAAAAGGTTTGAGTATGCAATTCATATATCAATATGAATGCTACAATATAGTTGCAAGTGTTATCATATATCATGTTATATTTTTATTGCTTCAAGATGGCTTTCTGGTTTCAGTTGCTATTCAATATTCTACATTGTTATTAGTCAACCAAACTGTACTTATGTTAGTATGTTACTGGGCTCTTGCTTATTTCCTACTTAGTCTCCTAATCCTTTGTTACAGTATTTTTGAATCTCTGCTGTAGTCTGTCTAGTTTTTCTCTCTGTTTATCATAATTTCCATGTTCTGATTTGGATTTCACTGAAATCCCAGATGGGGAAGGTGATAAAGCTGTACAATGCACGATTTGTAGTGAATATTAGTGAGCTTGGCGAAGAGGATCCATTGCTGCAGAATGTAATATTTTTTTGATCTTTTCTTTTAAGTTTCAATTTGTAACTTCTGTGCTTCTTGTTTTTGATCAAGTGACTTCTATATATGTAAAAATTAATTAGCTGCACAAGATCAAGTAAACTCTTCTCGGTAAGGGAGAAGAACAGGCTCCATTACCTTTAGAGATGGTGAACTTAGGGGCATTTGGTTCATGAAAATTGAACCCAAATAACTGTAATCGGAATCTTAATCCCACGTGCTTGTGTTTGGATGAGCATTTTATTGATTAAAATGGGGACCTCAGTCCTCATGCCAATCAGCCGGATAATTCATTTCCTACTTACTACTTAAGATTCCACATCATTTCTGAGTCACATTCCCCTGAATAATCCAAACGGCTCCCCTACTTATCCTTTTGCACTACTTAAGTAATAACACTTCTTCTGCTCATTGTTTAGAAGTTTGGTACTATTCATGCTTGCTTGACTAAGGAAACTTCTTGTTGATTAGTACATATTTAAAGGTTATTGATTTGATTTTATAAATGCAAGCAATTGCCCTGTTCAAGTGCCAGATAGTTAATTCCCAAATATGCCCATGTTGATGTAATAGTGTGTTTTGGGGGTTTACGCTAGTTTTGGGGGTTTTCAATGTATGTTCCAGGATCGATACATGAAGTCCTGGTGGACGTGGTCACATTAGTGTTGTCTTTTTAAATCAGAATATGTGTTGGTGTAACTAACTTTTGGTTTCCATATAAACGTTTGGCAAGTTTTTTAACAGATCTTCTTCAACAGGCTACTCATCACCTTCGGTCACTGAAAGTTCCATGGTACATCTTTTATAATACTTATTTAATTTGATATCAACTATATTTTTGTTGCACTTTTTTGTTGACTTGTATGATTCCATAATTTTATGTTTAATAATTATATGATTATATTTTTCAGTCTCTTCAGTTGTTACTTCTGAATATGTAGGTACAGAACTAGCATTCTAAAAGGAAAAGAGCTTGATTATGTGGTTAAACAGATTGAAATCCCAGGCCAAAAAGTGCTAGATGTAATAATTCTCCATGCCGGCTTTATACAGGTGTGCGCCATGTATAGTTAATTCCTTTTCTTCTTATATTGCAATGGTGCAGAGAGAGCAGAATTTTGCTGGAGTTCTCTCTGTAGTTATCTATCTTGTTAAGTGTGTGTGGCAGTTGCAGTCATTGTTATTCAAGCTTCAGATTCCTTTGCCTTGTATCTTTTGGCTCTTTCTATGCTTGACCCTTTGTTTACACCAACAATGTCCACAGATCAATGTAAGATTTTTTAGTTTGAACTACCCCCAATAAGTGAAATTTGTCAAGAGCACTTTATTACATATACATTGTACTTCTGAAATAGTATGGCCTTTACTGGCATGGACTTCCCCTTCGTAAAAACTTCATTATAAAAACTCTCGGACAAACTCGCTTCAATTTCTAGGTTGAACTATTTATATTTAAAATTTAAACACAAAAGTTGATACAAAAAATTGTCTCATAAGACCAAAAATTGTAGTACTGTCTATCCGCAACATGTTATGATTTTGAGCCATGAGATAGAAACGTTGTGCAAATCTAACATTTAGCAAATTGGCAAAGATTAACTTCTTTTGACAAACAGCCTTTGTTCCATTGTTATCACGAAGATGACTAGTCGTCAACTAGTCGACTCGAAGGTACTCGAGCGTCAAGGTCCTCGAAGTTGGACTTGGCACCATGATAATCATAATTATGGGATACCATCCCCCAATCCAACCAATGAAAATACACAAGAAGGAGATGGATATGAAAATATCATGGATGACTTTGCTTGATTTTAGTCATCAATTACAGTTTTATTTGCTTAGACATGTTTGTCTGTTTGATATTTGATTATGTAGTAACTATGCTTAATCTGATTTTGTTACTCTATTGTTTTTTAAAATTATGAAATTGACCTGTTAATTATATTTTATATCAAATCTAGTAAATATATTTACATAGAACGACTTGTCGACGTTTTACGACTAGTCGAACAACTTGTCGACTAATCTTCTCGAAGGTACTTGGACGTCGAAGTTGGACTTGGCATGGTAATAACCATGCTTGGTTCCTTCGTTCTAAGCGTTAACCTGGTAGCACTTCCACTTAATTTGAATTGACGTGACATATTACTATGCTATTATCTTCCGGATTAAACACGTTGAATATACAAATGAATTGATTTTGTCATCTGGATCTCTTTTTGTTTTTTAGAAAGAAACATATTGTTTCATGATTGATACTACAATAAATCTAGAGAATAGTTTTCCACTTCTAAAGAATATTCTCAACATTTTGACTTAGGATAATTGCACCGGAAGTGGCAATCATCAATTACGTCGGCTTGAGAACCTGCTCAAAGCCACCAATAGCGACTGGTAAGATCACACTATTAATTTGCTGTGGTAATTTATGAAATACCATGACAAATGCATACTTGAATCTGCAAAGCCAAACTACCTACTATTCATCATAGTAAGACTAGGTGCAAAGACTGAAAACTAAACTAGCACTGCAAAGATCATCACACCAATGAAAGTTAAAATGTCCATTGATCCACTTTAGTACTTTAGTATGACCATAAATTCCTTGGAGGTACCGAGGAACGTGGGAGTCATTTTAATCTGGTTATCACACTTTTTCTGAATTTACAATCATAGTAATATACTTTAATATTAAATTCCTAGTTTCCTACAGCTTACCCGTATTCCTTCGCCTATGTTGAATATTCGCATTAGTTGTTTGTAACTTTACCTTTCTCCCTTTCTTTTACGACAGGTGCATTGTTGTTGGATTCCAGTCATTGGAAGGTTGCGATGATAGTCTAGAAAAAATGGACCTGTACCACATGTTTTTGAAATATGGAGTGGTAAGTAAACAGAGCTCTTTTATCTATGTTTCTCTTGTACTTAACATTTATATTCATAATGTTTTTTCCCATATATCTGATTCAGAGTCGATCTTCCTTGTATCAAATGAAAAGATAGGTTGATGGTTAGATGTGAAGACTTTTTCAAGCGAATTCTAATATCTAAAAAATTCCATTTAGGATGCTTACCTTAGTGCTCAGTCATGCACTAATAATGTTGAGAAAGAAGGCGTAGCTCACATCCACAACATTAGTGAAATGCGCAGAGGGCCTTATTTCACGAGCATAAACGAGAAACGTATTCTTCACAGGTGATAAGAAGCACAGAATTGCAGTTTTCAGGAAAATACAAGAATACTGGACTGTTCTCTAATAGTATTTTCCATTCTTTTTGGGCTGTGCAGTGACACTGAGAAGGGGTTCCTTCTTCATAGAGTTGGCTCTATAGAGATTGTAAGTATTGAGACTTCTATGCAATAGACATGAATCATTTTTTTTTTTTTGATAGACTATCTGTTGAAGCATTTTACATTTCCAACAAGACCTTGTGCATTACATTACAACTAATAGGTTATTCATTTGGCAGGTGACATACTTAGTTACTATAGAAGGAGATGTTGTGTCTCAAACTTCACTGCAACAAGGAGGTAGACATGTCATATGAAGTTTTTTTTTTTTTTTTTTTTTTTTGAAGGGACATGTCATATGAAGTTTAACAATGAGCAATAGGTCAATTTTTTATCTTTTTGGTCAAGATGTTATTATTAGCATGTTTTGACAATTAGTTGTACAATTTCTTTGAGATAATTTATCAGCATTTTTCATGTAAAACCCTTTGATCGTTTTCCTAGAGCCAGGCAGCTAGCAGAGAATCATATTACAGTTTCTTATATCAGTGTCTGTTGGTGCAGTGCAGACTTGCAGCTATTTGTCACTCAAATGATTAGGATTTTGGTTATTTTTTTTATAAGAAGGTAATTTACTTAATTTAGCTTAATATACTATGAACAGTCCTGAGTTTATTTGTGTCCTTTGGCCAGTTGTATGTAAAGAAAAAAAATGAAATGAAAGAACTCCACGACCACTAGTCTACATACAAATTTTTTTTTAATAAGGAATTCGCTTAGCTTCTCATAGTAACAAATACTTTGATTTAAATTTATTAACAAAAATTAAAATATGGAAGGTTATATTCTGGTGAAATATTATAATATACAAATTTTTTTGAATAATTAGGCTTGCCTTCAAAAATGAGTATCTGTTCCAACAAATCTCGGATAAGCGGGGACAATAAGAGATAAGCCATAAGCCCTTAGAGCATCTCTAAGGATAATATGTATAATGGTTGGCTATATTTATCGACTAAAATGATTATATAAAATTTTAGTTAAGGGGACCGATATATAATATTGGTTCGATAAATATAGGCAATGAAATATGGTTGGCTATATTTTTTGTTAAGGGGATAGAGGGTTGGAGTTGTAGAATTTTTACATAATCTTTAAAAATGCCACCTACATGCCACATAGATAATTTTAACTAATGGTTTTTATTATTGGGGATGCTCAACGGTGTTCTGTAAAATAATTGACTAAATATTGATTATGTAAAATTTGCTAAACCTGTAATGTGTTTTACTCCAATGAGGTTGATTATATTGATTGACTATATTTTCAAAATGATATGTTATTATTATTTAAAGTTGTTAAAATGGAATATATTATGTTAATATGGTAATTGTTGATGTGGAGTTTTATTACATGTTGCTAAAGGTTTGACAGATATAACCAACCTATTGTGGTTATATAAATTTTTACTTAAGAATTTTGTTCTGTTGGAGTGAACAAAATTTTACAAATTTTCTATAATTCTTATTTAAGGACATTTATCTTAATTTTTATCTAAGAATTTTACATGGTTGGAGATGCTCTTAGCACTTAGTATCCGTTCTAACAAATCTAAGAATTTTAATGTTTCGTCTTTTTATAATATAGTATAGATTTATCTTAATTTTTATCTAAGAACTTTACATGGTTGAAGATGCTCTTAGCAGTATCCGTTCCAACAAATTTTTGGATGAGCGAGAATTGCTGGAACAATAAGAGATAAGTACTTAAATTTTTATAAACTATATTACCGATATTTGAAAATTTAATAAATTTATCAAGTCAAAAAATCACTCTGCATTAAAAATGAACACTAAGTAATTTATCAAGACTATGCTTTTATGGTTTCAGAAAAAACAGTAAAAAAGTGACGAAACTAATATTATTAAATGACGAAACTAGCCCCAAATAATTTAAATTTGCGTGAAAAAACAGTAAAAAAGTGAGGGGGTAAAAAAGTGAACAGAGATGAAAATGGTGGGTATAAAAAAGGGGGAAGGAGAGAAGGGGGGCAACTCGAGAGAGAATAGGGTTTGCTAATTGAAGAATGAGGCTGCGGAGGAGGCTTTGGTTTTTAGGGCAGTTGCCCCTCCATTCTGTTGCCCATGATTTCTTACCCAAAACTCAACTGCCCTTCAGCTTTAGAGCATCTCCAATAGACTCTTATCTCTCTCCTCTCTCTCTCTCTCTCTCTGTCTCTCAAAATCTCTCTCATTTGTGTGTTTACGCAAACACTCGCTCACACATACATACACACATATATATATATATAGTATAGATAGACAGACAGATAGATGTCTATCGTGGTTGAAACTGGTGGTGGTGGTGTTGAAACTTACCACTACTAAGAGAGGCTGTGATGATAAATTGGAAAAAATAATTGGCAAACCCTGTTGGACATTGGGTGAATTTGTGTCGTACCTTGGCTGGGCAACCACCGGCAGACGGCGCGTCAATAGCACGCGCAACTGGGTGGGTTGCAGCCATGGCGGTATCTTATCCCCGTGTCCACAACTCTCTCAGATCTGAGCCCCTCACTCTCGTTTCAATTTTTTTTTTTGTTGCGCTTTTAATGATTTATTTATTTAATATATTTTAATATACAAAAAAGTTAAAATGCTTTATGTATAAATTGTAATTTTATACTCGTTTGCCCATATTTTGCTGAAGGCAAAATTCAACTTACATACTTTAACTGATATAAGCAATCCTTATTAATATTTGTTGTTGAATTTCATTTATTCGATGATGAATTAACGATAAGAGGGGAAAATAGGAAAATTCAAACACTAATTACGTGTTTATTAGTTATTTTAGGCGACGAATCCATGAAATGATTGATACCAGTAAAATAACCACTCATGAATGAATAATTATAAATTTAAATTATGGAGAAGTTTTCCAGCAGTGATAAAGGGCTGAAATGAAGTTTGAATATTCGAATTTTAGTAAATTAAAACTTCACTTTTTATTCAACTGAAATTTAAATGTTGAGGTAAGGGCTTATCAGCTTATGTATTGTCATCTTACATGTTGGGTTCGAATTTCGTTCATCTTTAAATTTGTTAGAACATTTATAAAATATATATATATTAGTTTAAAACCCGTGCCATGTACGGATTTTTTTTAATATTATATGATTTTTTTTCATTAATTTAAATTATTTTTTAAAAACATGAATTTTGGTGGCTTAAATTTTTATATGAGATGATTTGATAATAATTATATAAATTTTATCCATGATATTTCTAGAAAATGAGGAATTTTAATTAGAAAATATAGAAAATATGATAGGTTTTAATTGAAAAAGGTAATCGGTTAATTATTAGTAATTATAAAATTATTATTTTATTTTTTTAAATGGAATGTCTATGATGTTATTAGAAAAAGAGATGATTTAGTTAGAGAAATTAAAAATGTAACATGTTGTAGGTGCAAAATTAATTGATTAGTTTGTAGTTATTATAATTTAATTACGTTATTTTATATTTCTTGGAAAAAAGAGAATTTAATTAGAAAAAATGATACATTTTAGCTAAAAAGGTACTCGATTAATTATTAGTATTATAATTTTATAATTTTATTTTATTAAATAAAAACTCCCGTGATATAATTGAAAAAAGAGAAGTTTTAGTAAGAAAAAAAAAAGTTAATGTGTTTAGGCTGAAGAAGGTAATCATCTATGATATAATTGGAAAAAGAGAGAATTTCATTAGAGAAAAGTTAACGTGTTTTGGCTAAAAAAAATAATTAATTAGTTAATAGTAATTATAATATAATTCTGTTATTTTATTAAACAAAATTGTTCGTAGTATTTTTTAAAAAGGAGAAATTTTAGTCAGATAAAATTTAAAAGATATTGTATTTTACCTTTAAAAGACGAATTTTAGTTAGAAAATATAGAAAAGATGATATGTTTTAGCTGATAAGGTAATCTGTTAATTATAAATATTATAATATTATTAGTTTATTGTATTAAATAAAACCGTCCGTGATATAATTGGAAAAAGAGGGATTTTAGTTAGAAAAAATAGAATGGTAACGTGAAAATTAAAATTATGACATGATTTATGTGAAAAAGATAATTGATTAGTTTTTATTATTTATAATTTCATTATGTTATTTTATTACATAAAATTGCTGATAGTTTTTAAAAAATGAGAAATTAATGTTTCCCGTGATATTTTTGGAAAATATAGAATTTTATTTTATTTTTTTTAATATTTTGGCTTATAGCCTTTTACAATGAATATCTGTTCATTGACAAAAAAGAGAATTTAATTAGAAAAAATAGAAAAGATAATACATTTTAGCTAAAAAGGTACTCATTTAATTATTAATATTATAATATTATTTTGTTTTTGTTAAATAGAAGTGCCCATGATATAATTGAAAAATAGTGGCTTTAGTAAGAAAAAAAAGGTAACGTGTTTTGGCTAAAAAAGGTAACCATCCATGATATAATTGGAAAAAAAGAGATTTTAGTTAGAGAGAAAAGGTAACATGTTTTGCCTGAAAAAGGCAATTGATTAGTTAATAGTAATTATAATATAATTATTTTATTTTATCAAACAAAATTGCTCGTAGTGTTTTTTAAAAAAAGGAGAAATTTTAGTTAGATAAAATGTAAAAGATATTATATTTTACCTTAAAAAGGAAAGTATTTATTTATTGAAAAAATAGAAAAGGTAATATGTTTAACCTGAAAAAAAAAATTGATTAATAAATGAGAAATTTTAGTTTGATAAAATATAAAAGATATTGTATTTTACCTAAAAAAGAAAATTTTTTGGTTATTGAAAAATATAAAAGATAGTATGTTTAACCTGAAAAAGGAAATTGATTATAATGTATTTTATCTATAATTGAGTATGGGTAAATAAGTAAAATCACTAGGTACCGTACCGTACCGACCGACCGACCAACCAACCGACCGACCAAACTTTTAATGTTTCGGCTTTTATATAATAGTATAGATATATTATATATAGGCCTTTGCTCCATACAGAACACTCTCATATAACAAACAACAAAGAACACCTTAGATCTATTAGATCCTTTGGCCCCGCCAGGGGCACCCAATACAAAAAGTTATTATTTTTTTACCCTCTATCAAGTCTGAAAAAAAAATTAAAAATTACTGTTCACGTGATGACGTCATCATGACGTCAGCACGTGAACAGTAAATTTTCAATTTTTTTTTTGCTGGATGGATGGAGCCTAAAAAATAAGAACTTTTTGTATTGGGTGGCCCCGCCAGGGGCAATGGATCTATGAGATATGAGATGTTCTTTATTGTTTGTTATATAAGGTGTTTGCTATGGAGTGCAACTCATTATATATATATATATATATATATATATATATATATATATAGGAGGTTGCTCAAGAGAGCACCTTTTTTTAGAGAAAACTGAGGTACTTTTCTAGTCCATTGATCTTTCATCAATCTAACGGTTGATATCATTCTCTTATATATACAAAAAATTAACTAGAGGGGTAATATAGACTTTTTAACTTATAAGTATCTTATACAATCAATTTATGATTCAATCAATCTACATTATATATTTAATTATAACTTTCCTATTTTTGTTTTATCTTCGTATCGTCTTCATCGATTCTCAACCCTCCCTTTCTATTAGTTAGACACAAAAACTCTGCAACGAGTACTCTGTACTCCGTTCTAATCCATCTCCCAGGAGAGAAAAATCCTTTCTTGTACTTGAAAGATGCCTTGAATCCAAACAAGAGCAGCATCGTCATCATTACGCACCTGGTTCAACATTCGAAACAAAAGAACACTTAAAGAACTTCATGAAGAACACTAAAACATATTTGTTCCACCAACTTGTTATACTCTCTGTTGTTGGAGGAATTTCGTAACAGCACGAAATCGGAGAGATGCTGGAATAATAGAGCTAAATTATGTGTATGTGACTATTTTAGGGGTTTAGGGTTTATGAAAAAAGAGGGGCTGGACTTGGCAGGTGTCTCGATTTGTCTCGTGTATCGGATTCCATCATGTCAAGATGCCTGCGTACCTATATGTTTATATAGGATCAAGCCTACGCAGTTCTGTGAAATTAATTGGCCTTATCCCGAGAGACTTAAGGGATAAGTTACGTTAATGTGGGTAATGATTGATTTTATCTGATTTAATCTTATCGTTGTGATATCTTCCTGATTTGAAGAATATCGTTTGGAGATATTTTCCGTTTATTGATTGATTGAGATTGATTATTTGCTCGTTTCAGAGAGAGGATAAAACTTAGCGGTTAAGTAATAATTATTAAACCTGAATTAATAATTAAGAATTATTAGAAATTTGGGAGATTATCAGACATGCCAAAATTATGGCATAACAACTAGCCCCCAGTTCTTCAGTGTAGCTTGCTGCAGTGGAGAACTAAAAATTCTTCAAGCTTCCAAATTTCTTAAGTCGCTGAAACAACTAAAAATAGATGATTAGAAAAACACTTAGAGCACCACTGTACTCGTTAGGCGTATGCGGATGCAAGAGTGATAGCATGCGATGACCATTATAGGATAAATATATTTTTGCCAAGGTTTTCAAATGTGCGAGCATAAATAATTTGTTTGAAATCCGTTGCGATCCTTGTTGTCTAGTTAGGACCTTGGCGTTTGTATATATCCCGAACTGGTATACACGCTTTTCAAGTGTCTAATGCAATCACATAAGGATGTGTTTGATGCAATCACATAATGATGTGTCTTGCGGAGTCTTCGATGTAGATAAGATGTACATGTAGATGTACATGTAGTTGTGCATAGGGATGCCTCCACCCATGCGATCTTGAGAGATCTGGCCATGGGCCTTCAATGTAATTGTGCATAGGGATGCCTCCACCCATGCGATCTTGAGAGATCTGGCCATGGCCCTTCAATAATCCAGATGGTGTTGCACTGCACTTTACTAAGCATGTAGCATTGCGAGATTTATAGCTTGTCCAGGCTACCTACTTGACAATTTAGTTCGCAAGTTTGAAAATATTTTTGACATATATGTACTACCGCGACGATATATGAAAAATCTTTTACAAATCCAAATGTAATAATAAAAATGCTCTTTTAAGAATGTCGCGATATTTATTTTCTAAGAAAATAATGCTTCTTTTCTTTGTAGAAAATCTTTTCTAAATTATGCGTCTCGAATATATAATTTTTTTTCTCTTGAAAACATGCAGCTCGTACGAGATTGTAAAATAAATCCGGCAATTCATCAACATAAATATCTTGTACGATATTTTCCAAATTGCAATAATTTTACAAGCATAAAAATATATTGCTCACACGAATTTTCTGAATAATAAATATTTTTCTTGAAAAAAAAATATTTAAAAACATGATTATGCATGCATGGTATAATATTAAAATAAATTACAAAAAATAAATCGAAGACTTATCTTTTATTTTTATTTGGAGCTTCCGGGAAAAATCGCATCCAACTGCTACGTGTTAAGTCGCCATGTCAAATCCAGCTATAATGCATTCGCTATGCCATGCGATTGTTGAAGTTGCTCGTGCTAGTTCTTTTGCGGTCACGTATGCCAATTTGTTTTTGTAATTTTCTTTTTTCTTTTGGCTGGTCCCGCGAACAAAAGCATCACTTTGATTCTTTTTTTTGTTTCCTTAGCTCCCGTTGTTTTCCTGTGAATTACTTGGCCATGTTTTTTCCCTTTCCTTTTTTAATTGAACACTGCCTTCTTGCTTCTTGTTGTTGGTGTTGATGCCGTAACTTTGCTTCGAAAATAAAGCCACCTCTTCGTGTTTTTAATTAAACCCCAAAACCCTGAATTTGATAGTAATTATTCGTCCTCCACGAATAATAAAATAGCCCCTCTTTCTAGCGCCAAATGTTAATAAAAACCCAAAATCCCGTGATTAGATGTAATTATTCGTCCTCCTCGAATAATAAAATGCCCCTCCTTCTAGCGCCAAATGTTGTTGGAGGAATTTCGTAACAGCACGAAATCGGAGAGATGCTGGAATAATAGAGCTAAATTATGTGTATGTGACTATTTTAGGGGTTTAGGGTTTATGAAAAAAGAGGGGCTGGACTTGGCAGGTGTCTCGATTTGTCTCGTGTATCGGATTCCATCATGTCAAGATGCCTGCGTACCTATATGTTTATATAGGATCAAGCCTACGCAGTTCTGTGAAATTAATTGGCCTTATCCCGAGAGACTTAAGGGATAAGTTACGTTAATGTGGGTAATGATTGATTTTATCTGATTTAATCTTATCGTTGTGATATCTTCCTGATTTGAAGAATATCGTTTGGAGATATTTTCCGTTTATTGATTGATTGAGATTGATTATTTCCTCGTTTCAGAGAGAGGATAAAACTTAGCGGTTAAGTAATAATTATTAATCTGAATTAATAATTAAGAATTATTAGAAATTTGGGAGATTATCAGACATGCCAAAATTATGGCATAACACTCTCCATAGAAAGGACTAAAGGAGTATAATTGTATGTCAATTCATTGTTAACATCTGCAAGTTTCATTGCTTCTTTGAACACTTCGATAGAAAATCCATGGAAGGAAGTTGCATTAGTTTTTGGATCTTCTTTTAGCTCTACAAATTGTCGAAACAGAGACTCTGCAGATACACCTACCCTAAGAGGCTCTGATTTACCTACAAGAATACGCCTCTGTCTCTCTGTGTGCCATGGTTGTGCAGGCCACAGGAATTCATTCAATATTTTCATAGAAGTGTGGTGAAGAGCTTTATCGTCGATAGCTTATGAAAATCCAAGTCCTTCTGTCCAATAACCACTTTGATAACTCTTTCCAATTACATTCACAATTTCAACTACTTTAGCTGAAGCTACTTTCCAGTTAGTAAAATCCGCAGCTGAAATCCCTACAAACAAATTGGTGATATTGCATCTTTAGTTTCTTGAAGATCTGTAAGGACTCCATCCTACATATATGATCCAGGT
Source organism: Saposhnikovia divaricata (assembly GCA_036435485.1). NCBI lineage: Eukaryota > Viridiplantae > Streptophyta > Magnoliopsida > Apiales > Apiaceae > Saposhnikovia > Saposhnikovia divaricata. The sequence goes on from CM071598.1 coordinate 56,385,399, forward strand.
CTCATTGTCGGAAGAGAAAATATATCAAGATTATGTATACATGCTCTTGTCTGTGCATGTGATGAGACAGAGGGAAACAATAAAAAATTAAATGTTAATCTTGGACAAGTACCGTAATTATTAGCAAGACAAAGTATTTGCTAGAGTTATATGACAGAAATCATACTATATCTCAACACCTTTTTTAGAATGGATGGAGTAACATATTGTACACCATTCAATTGATGCGTAAGTTCATCGGTTTTTGTTTCTTTGTCCACCACTCTTCAGTCTTCTTGGCAGTCTTCAAACCTATCTATACTTGCAGTATCTGACAGTATTTTGGTCTTTGAAAGGGGTTCAGGATATGTTCCTATGTTACTTCAAGCAATTATAGAGGTGCACTGTTTTGAGACCCGAACTTCCTTGAGAAACGGAGGCAAGTATAAGTGAGTGTAAAGGATAGACAATAGTTGCTTTTAACTTTCGAGGCAGAAATTACAGGGACTTAAGAATGATCGGACACAATTATTTTGATAACAGCACCGTTATACTCACAATGCTATCCCGAACTTGTGTTATAAACTTACGTTTTGAATACATAATTAAAATATGTGTCCTTTATGGGAATGTGTGGCAAGGGAACGTTTTGCATAAACTGTAAGAATTTGAAGGTTATTCCTCAATTGGTTTTTAGTAGAGAAGTTTTTTTGAACCTAATGTAACCTGGATTTGTAATGGAGATCATAACCATGCTTGGGATTACCTGTACTGACTTTGATTTGGAATTAGAAGTTATTGTAGTACTTCCAAGTGTTTAAAACAACAAGACACAATCTGAAACTCTTATACGATACTTCCTCTTCTTGCAGAATGTACTTTCATTGCCCTTTCTCATCAAAAGGATCTTCCAGGGACTGATGGATCCTGATAGATTCAGAATTGACTACTATACTGCACGCTTGCTTGGTGTAAGTTCAGTCAATATTTAAGGGTGTACATTAAGTTATTTTATTTGCAGTTACTAAGGATGTTCTCTTATACACAAAGCTAGTAACATACCATCTCCCAGGTTCTTAATTACAGTTCCCATATAGCAGCAATATGTATGCGAGTCTACTCGCTAGAATAAATAAAAGCTATCAACGCTCCTATCGTGAATATTTAGGTTGACTTAGTTGTGTTAAAGTTTTAATTCCTAACAATTATCGGATCTCATGTTAATAGGCCTTGTGCTGCAGTCAAATTTTGATTTATGCTATTTCTCAACTATCTTTAATTATTGAGTTAATTAAACCATAATCTGGTTTGCTATGTCTGAATGCGGAAGCCAGGTACTAGTCTAGAATGCATCATTTGTGATTTGTTTTCCGGATGCGAAGGACTGGTTGCTTGTGGTGAGGACTGCGATTACTGGGCTCCCGACAACTAGAGGGAGGAAGTTGGCTTGATAGAACACTTAAAACATTAATAGAACACCTGTGCTTTTTGGATTTTAATCGATTATAACTGTAGCACTTCTATGTTTTTGAAAGAAGGTCCAGTTGTATACCCTCCCTTCCCCCAAGCTTATTGTAGTTTATTTACCATAAGATATCAGCAACCGTCAGTTGTGGAGGAGAATGCTGATAGTCACTAGTAGCCTTCATGAGTTGCACACTTTCAGTATATCTTAAAGTCCTTAAACTAGAATAAGTTGTTGGAAACCTTTGTTCTTGCTGCTGCACAACTTCTTATCAGTTAAGTAATTCGTAGTTGGTAGAGAGATTGATATTCTTGAGATAACCAGCTACTATAGGTAACTTGTGCATGTGGAGGAAAATTTCCATATACTCTTTTATTTTTTGATTAGTTCTCCCTTTTCTAATACCTTTAGAATATTACGATTGTTCCTTACCTAAATTTTCTGGATCATTTTTTAAATATATCTTTGCACTATGTTACCTTCACAAGCACCAATAATCAAGGTTACTTTATTTTCTTACTAGATCATCATGTAGTATCCTCTTATTACATTTCTGATTACCTGCATTGTTAATTTTGTAGGAAATGAGGCTGCAATTGCAATGATTCAAACTGGAGCATGGAATGTACTACAGTGTTAAGAACTATAACTCTGCATATAAGCTCTCCAATTCTAGCAGCAAAAAGTCCATTTTTCTACAAAGTAAGTTTTACCAAAGTTTTTTCTGTTATTTGCAATTTTTTAAAGTTGAATTTGACTTTTTGTTAGCTTCTAGCTTTGTCAGATTGTAAATGACAAACTTTTCTATGTTCAATGTGTAGCTGTTCTCTAATGGAATTCCTCAACAGCCAACTTCTTGAGGAAAGAACGAAGTTTCTTGATCATGATCAGGCTAACACTATACGGAATACCTTATCTCATCCCCACCACAAAAGTTTTGCAAGGATTACTGAAAAGCATCTCATCAACAATGTAACCAGATCGGAACTGTGAATGATGCAGTTGCTAGGAATTTAACAGGATTACTTAAAAGAACACTAATGGCCATTTTAATGTTGTACTTGTCTAATGTTTTAGCTAGCTAAGTAGTCTTAATTCCAGTTCCTAGTCGATTCTCCATATCAATTATTATGCATCTGTAGTGACTCTCCTCGTATACAACAAATTTGAGGCATGCATTTAAAAAGCACATATACTATCACTGGTTTTTGCATTGTAATTGTTGATGGAAATCAATAATGAAAATCAGAAATAACTTTATGCTCAACAGGCAGGCCTTATCAGCGGAGCATCTGTAAGCTTCAATGCATGGGCGATGAACAAAAGAGGGCCAGTGATGGTATCTATGTTTAGTCCTATAAGTGCAGTAATCACAGACGTATACTCTGCTACCTTTGGAAGGTACTTTGATAAACCTGTTTCGTTGAAGATCTGCAAGACAACAAAAACCGACTAATTGAAGTGTTCTTTTAAGTGTACAATTAATAGAACACCTAAGAGAACACTTATAGAATCCTTACAAAAAAAAATAAAAAATTAAAACGCAATTGTTTAAATTTACTAATAACTTGTTATTTGAAGTGTTGTTTATTTTTTAAGAACACATAATATTCTTACTAATAACGTTTATTTTGAAGTGTTTTATTAAATATTGGAAATCATTTCAAATTTAATTAAAACATTAAATAAATTAAAGTGTTTTTCTAAGTGTTCTCTTAAGTGTTCTATAAACATGCTATAAATTTATTTTTTATAAATTAAAGAACACCTAAAAGTAAACACTTTAATTTTTATTTTTTTAACAATTAATAGAACACCTAAGAGAACACTTAAAAGAACGATAGAATCCTTACAAAAAATAAAATAACACACAATTTTTTAAATTTACTAATAACTTGTTATTTGAAGTGTTCTTTATTTTTAAAGAACACATAATATTCTTAAAATACTAATAACGTTTGTTTTGAAATGGTCTATATAAAGATTGGAATTCATTTAAAATTTAATTAAAACATTAAATATGTTAAAGTGTTTTTCTAAGTGTTCTCTTAAGTGTTCTATAATTCCAAGAAAGTCTTTATTTGTCTTATTAGTTTTGAATGCAGAAAATTAGTTTTATTTAATTTTGACTTTAGAAGTCATTACAAAATAAAAGCATAAATCTCAGAGATCACAAACATTCCAAAAAACAAAAGATAGAACATGTAGCTTATAATCTACTTATTAATCTTAAGAATAAAAAAGTCATATATAAATGGACGTGCTTTCATCTGCCCTGAACCCTTTCTTCTCATCATTCTTGTCATATCTGGTAATGTTTTTGGTGTTCGAAAATATCAGAATTGTTCCAACGAGTGAATGTGGGTATGGTTCTTTCAGTTGGATCTCTATCTTCAATAACACGATCAAGATAAAAGTACTGAAACAAAACAATAAAAATAAGGCATTTTGTGGTTGTACACGTGACATGTATAATATAAAAGGAAAAACAACTTACTATAAGGAAGGTTAGGGATCCAGTGTAGAAAGAAGGAACATTTTGTTCACGCCATGCAGATGATGCCTCCCTCAAACAACGTATTAAATACTCACACCAATTGTATTTATAACAGTTGTCAAGATTTCCATCAAATCCTATTATGTCTTGTATCACATATGGATTTTTCGAACCTTTAATCAATAAGTTACTCATTAGAACCAAAAAATTCATTTTGAAATTGAGATCTACTTGTTCGGATGCTTTAATGGCATTGTGAACCATAGGAGCAGTCACCTTCCACCCGTCTGTAAATTGAGATCTCCATGAATTCTTAACATCCATGTTGCTCACTACCTCAATAAGATTTGGACCCCTTGGTAGTCCAAGAACTTCATGCACATCTGCTTCTGTTATACTTAAAATTTTTTCTTTAAGATTTAGTGTACAAGAAAGGTGGTAAAAGGAACATAACAAATGATTACCAAGTTCAAGTGGATACTCGTACATATTGAAAGATAACAATGACTCGAATCCGGTAGTCCTGACCCAGCTTCGTTGGTTCTCTGAAAGAGATCCTATTGTATCACTTAAAATCTTAGGTTTTAGCCTCATCAACATTTGATAACCTGAACCATTGTTGCTCGTCATTGTTGGATCAATTCTTTGCTGGTCACTGTCTTCTTATTTGCATGAATTAACACATTAAAAAAAGAATTAACACAGTAAAAAAAATGTATCATCTATATGTAACTTAAAAGATTAGAAACATACATGAAAACTCGTAGAGACAAACGATGTGCGTGCATTCAAGCTGTATATATAGCTGAAAAGATATAATCCCATAAATTATTATCATATCATGCAAAATCCCATATTACAAGCAAAAATCCATAACTTATTACATAGATAATTATGTGCAAACTATTCGGTATTGAGCTATTTTTGCAAATTAATTTGTTTAACATTAATTTGTTTACAAAAAAAAAAAATTGTTTCCAAATTTTTTAAAAAAAATGAATGCCTTTTCAAATATAAGATAATCACGAATCAATAAGAATGATGCAGTATCCAACAATATTTAAAGTGCATTGAAGTGGTGTGCATAAATATGTATCAATTTTTTTATGTGTGTTACAATTTTTTACACAATCAAAGGCCATGATTCATGTTATGAAAAAAAAAGTCACGATTCAATAATAAAAATTCTAATGAATTATATAAGGAAATAGCAATAAGCATTTTAAAGCAGAACCCTATTAATGATTTTTTTTGTCAGGTATCAATTATTTGCATATCATACAAAATCCCAAAGATTACTCAACCGAATCCCATACATTTTGTTTATTAGTTACTTACACATATGATCCACCCACATTGGTCTACATACAAATAAATTCTTGATTTCATTACTAATTTTTATGAATCTTAATTGTAGTCAATTAAATTTATAATAAAATAACAATAACTTCTAATAATAATACTTTAAGCTAAAATTAAACCACTTTAAAAATTTTAAGTTCATCTCCCCAAGTTAAAATTAAACCACTTTAAAAATTTACATGGAAACACTTTAAAATAAATGAAACATATTATTTATTATAATAATAAATTTTACTTGATTTTAAATTCTTATTACTGTCGAGAATAACTAATTTTTACTTGATTTTAAAAATATATTTAAATAGAATTATAAATTAGAATTACAATAAATATAAAACAGTAATAATTATCTTATCTTTGTTGCAAGTGTTGTTAAATTGGTGGTATGCATTAGCTTCTTATGATGCACTTCTCAATTTATTTTGCTATATTACTTAGAAGGCCACTATTCCTTTTCAACAAAATGTGAACCATCTTAACATTTGAAGCTACTGCTAAGCAAATAGCTGTTTCCCCCAGTCCATTTTGAAGTTCCAAGTCCTCAACTCTCATCAAGTTCACCAGCTTTTCCGCAAAGCGAGTGTGTTTTGTTGCTGATATAATGTGAAGAACAGTATCTTGTCTCTTTGTAATGCTAGTGTTTATCAACCCCGGACAACCTGTTATAATTTCTTCAGCAGCATGCCAGTCACCTTAAAGCGCAACATTGTACAGAGGAACACATAAATTAATGTAATTATCTCTTTGCTCCTCTGCATAGATATCAAATAGCTGAACCATTATAATGCTTACTGCATAAGCTCAGGAAACAGCATAGAAAGGCACATCACTCTTTTAAACTTAAACTTCCCCGACTTTACCGGAAAATGATTATCACTTTACAAGAAAATCTTTAAACAAATTTTATATTTTAATAACAAATGCAATTTCTTGTAAACAAAAAAAATTATATTAATATCAAAATCAAATTTTATTTAATAATAGGATATAACATATCCCCCAAGGAGATAAAAAAATATCCTAGAAGTAGAGTACATTGAAAGCATTAAAATATCTAGGACAAAGCATATCTCAAAAACGAGATTACATATCATCCTAAACAACTAGAAATCATATTAAAAACTGGGAACTTTATTGATAATTAATAATAGCAAACTAAACAAAGTATTGAAGCTGCTGGACTTGATGATACTACTGATTTTTGTTCTGATTGGTTGGATGATACTTTTTCGGATCCTGGCCTGTTTTTTGTGGACAATTTCTGGAGTCATGGAAAGCCATTTCTCCACATGTCTTGCACTCTCTTTTATGTCTTTTTTTACCACTTGTTGATTTTTCAGCTGAACCTACAATCCTCTTACGACTCCCTTTGTTGTTACTCTGTAGTGGGGGTAACACAGTGATCTCTTCAACATTTGTACCAAAAACTTTTTCAATGAAACCATCATCCATCCTTGAATGTCCTTTCTGTTCAGCCAGCTCACAGACTTTATTCTTCAAAGCTTTTATACCATCACAAACAAATTCAGTAAGTTCCTTATCACAAGAAGAAATTGCGATACAAGACTGGAAATCAAACCAACAATCCTTTGTTTGCACACAATGAATGTCTTGCTCTGCAAAAGGATCATTCATCTCCCCAAGTTGTATTTTTGAAAATCTCTCTTCTGCATTTTTTAACCAGCGATCCTTTACTAGGTGGACGGGTATTTCATGTATACCGCATAATGTCAAGCAAAAAAAGCTATGCTTACACAAGTAACCAACTCTAGTATACAATTTGCAAGAACACTCAACGTTGTTTGAATTCATGTTTACAATAACCTGCAATCAACATATTCATTAATATTAGTAATTTGCAATATAAAATATGACAATTAGATAAATGAATTAACTATAATAAGATTTATTTTAAGAACCTGGAATAACTTGTCGCTTTCCAATCTATCCCTGATGGAGTATATTTTAACACCATCACAAATATCTAAGCCTTCAATTTCAAAGTCACCACAACTTGCTTGTATTTCTTCGCGAACCTTGTAAAAGATAGACCTCGTATACAACTTGACAGCATTTTCCTCAATTTTCTTTTGTGTGATGAGTTTTGGATTTGCATCGTCACTGTGATTCATTTTGTCATTTACATAGCGTTGTTTCTCAATAGCACTCTCGTAGCAAATATAAAATTCAGACAACGTATCACCCTTCTGAACAAAGTGGTTAAAATAGAAATTTGAACTCTCTGATCTAGAAGTTGTCCTCAACAATCCAGCCATCGGGTCATCATTGAAATATGCAGGTATCCATGAGCTACGCATTTCATATATTTCTGACAACCACACATTGTCTGACAATTCAAATTCATCAATCACTGCCTTCCATCCTTCTTCAAATTCAGTTGGTGAAGAATGGTCACTCCAAACAAATTTATTCAACTTTTCCATAAATTTGGACTCTGCGCAGAATAATGGTCCCAACTAACAAACAAAACAAAAAAGAATTGTTTTTTTTATATTTGTCGAAAAATGTAAAAAATACTAAATGTAAATGGTACAATTTGAAAACAAATAAAGATGTATAGAGATAGGTCACCTTTGACGGGAATTTTTTCATTATGTGCCACATGCAGAAACGATGCTTCACCCTAGGAAAAACTTGCGAGATGGCAATCTTCATTGCTGGACACTGATCTGTTACGATAAGCTTAGGAGGACGGCCCATGATTTTTAAGAATGCATTGCAAACCCATAGAAAGTTTTCAACATCTTCCTTGTCTAATAATGCTGCAGCAAACGTCACACTTTTCCCGTGATTGTCTATTCCAATGAATGGAACAAAAACCATGTTATACCTGCAGTGTATATAATATAATATATATTAACTACAACATATAAACCAATTGAATAATTGAAAATTAAAGTTAGAAAAAATGATTACCTATTTGTACGATAAGTAGCGTCAAATGATACAACATCACCAAATACATCATAGCTCCTTCTACCAAGGGTATCAGCCCAAAAAAGTCTGGTAAGATGGTTGTTTTCATCCGTCTGATATTCATATTGAAACTGACTATCAGATGTTTCATTCTTCACTTTGAACTTTTGTAGTATCATATCAGCATCATGCTTGCCAATATACAGTTTTATATCTCTAGAGAAGTTTTTGAAATCCACTGATGTTGCTCCAACATTAGAATAGGATCCAACAATTGATTTGAAAATGCCATGTGCCCTAGTAGGGCCAATGTTGGATTTTGCAGCATCAACTATGAATTGTTTATGAACCAGTGTTAAGTTCCTGCTACAACGTAGAAATTGTTTTGCTTTGTCATCCGCCAACTTGTGGTTGTGTTGTTCAATAAAAGTCTTTATAAAAAAACCTTTATTCCCCATCTTCTTTAAGACAATTCTGGCACGACAACCACATTTTGTCGAAGCTGTCCGTTTTCTCATGTTGGAGAATTCACCAACTTCTTCTTTAGTGGGATCAAGAGACAGTGAAGAATCTGAATCAGTGATTCGTGCAGCAGAACTTTCATAAAAACCAGCTTTGGAACAAACAAAGTACTTCAACGTTATATTGCCCTTTCTGTCTGTCTTCTGAGTTGATCGACGCACATCAAAACCACTAACCCTGCCATATTCTTTATAGAATTCAAATGCAATATCCAAATCAATAAATTCTTTACGAAGGCTTGGCTTCTTATCTTCTGCACAATCAGGTGTCCACATATTGATGGAATCAGATACAAACTCATGAAAATCATCATCAGAGTTGTTGCTCTCAAAAACTGGAATAAAAATTAAAAAACGAGGGATTAGACGAGTTGCAAATATATTATACAAAATTTTTTGTTTAAATGCAAAACAATAAAATTTACGAATGAAATGAAATACACATATATGTACTCTGCGTTTAACTACAAACACACTAAAACAAATAGAAGGTTGCTTGCATTACCTTCTTCATTCGTCATGGAGATATGTAGTGAAATGTTTTTAATAACTGCTGTACACCTCCAATTAACAAACGACTGTTTATAAGAGGGAAAAAAGACGGTGAACCGTTCTTGCATTAAATTTAATTATAATAAATTGATTCTATAAATCATTTATAATTTTGAAAACGTATTGACGTGTACAGAAACGGATGCTATGACTAGGGGAATTCAAAAAGCTTACTGAGTTTAATTTAGACATTTTTACAATTAGAGCAATTAGAATTAGATATAATAATTTAGAAGAACGTAATCTTAAAAATTGATATTATTTGATTTTTTTCAAGATTTTCAATTAGATGATTGAAGTAGTTGTTCTCTATTACCTAATTTGATTATTTGATATAAAGAATATGATTGAGTAAATACCGGGGTAAACTGTCTTTATTTGAATAATAGACAAAGCAAGATTAGGTCAAATCAAGATTAAGTAACTAGGTAATCAATTTGGTTTTTTAACAGTAGTAATTGATGCTTTCAAAAAAAAAAACAGTAGTAATTGATTTTTAATGTTTTTCCTTGTATTATTGAAATGCTGTAACTAATAAAAAAAAATTATACCAAAAAATTTGACCAAATTTGAAAAGAACATTTCTTAATTCAAACTAGATAAATTATTTAAAAGATCAAGATTCTCAACATACCTATAGGCCTCATGAACATTATCCTTACAATTTTTGAATTTTTACCGGGCCAACAATATAAAGTTAGTGAGTAAAAAGTTTCTGATTTGTAAATGAACACTTTTATTTAAGTGTTTTTTTAAATAATTTTTTTTATAAATCTTCCTTATAAAGGTCATAAAGTAATTAGACAAATAAAATTTTAAAGAACACTTTAAAAAAAAAATTTAAATTAAAGGGCACTATATAAATTTCTTTATTATAATTTAAAGAAATTTTAGTAGATCAATTAAGAGAACACCTTAAAAAACACTTTAGTTGAATAAATGTTTTAATAAAATTTGATATATTATTCAATAATTAATAAAACAGCTATGAGAACATCCAAAAATACACTTTAGTTGAATAAACGTTTTAATTACATTTGAAATATTTTTAAAATCGTTGATAGAACACCTAAGAGAACACTTTAATATCATTACAAAAGAACACATAAGAGAACACTTTAATATCATTACAAAAGAACACATAAGTGAACACCTAAAAGAACACTTTAATTTTATTTTTATAACAATTAATAGAACACCTAAAAGAACACTTACAGAATCCTTACAAAAAAAAAAAAAAATTAAAACGCAATTGTTTAAATTTACTAATAACTTGTTATTTGAAGTGTTGTTTATTTTTGAAGAACACATAATATTCTTACTAATAACGTTTATTTTGAAGTGTTTTATTAAAGATTGGAAATCATTTCAAATTTAATTAAAACATTAAATAAATTAAAGTGTTTTTCTAAGTGTTCTCTTAAGTATAATAATGTGTTGAGTATTGTTTGTGATTGAGGATGCAGATTTTCCGGATGCGAAGGACTGGTTGCTTGTGGTGAGGACTGCGATTACTGGGCTCCCGACAACTAGAGGGAGGAAGTTGGCTTGATAGAACACTTAAAACATTAATAGAACACCTGTGCTTTTTGGATTTTAATCGATTAGAACTGTAGCAGTTCTATGTTTTTGAAAGAAGGTCCAGTTGTATACCCTCCCTTCCCCAAGCTTATTGTAGTTTATTTACCATAAGATATCAGCAACCGTCAGTTGTGGAGGAGAATGCTGATAGTCACTAGTAGCCTTCATGAGTTACTCGATTCTCCATATCAATTATTATGCATCTGTAGTGACTCTCCTCGTATACAACAAATTTGAGGCATGCATTTAAAAAGCACATATAATATCACTGGTTTTTGCATTGTAATTGTTGATGGAAATCAATAATGAAAATCAGAAATAACTTTATGCTCAACAGGCAGGCCTTATCAGCGGAGCATCTGTAAGCTTCAATGCATGGGCGATGAACAAAAGAGGGCCAGTGATGGTATCTATATTTGGTCCTATAAGTGCAGTAATCACAGACGTATACTCTGCTACCTTTGGAGATCCTGTTAAATTTGGAAGGTACTTTGATAAACCTGTTTCGGTGAAGATCTGCAAGACAACAAAACCGACTAATTGAAGTGTTCTTTTAAGTGTTCTTTTAAGGTTGATCATCAGAGCCATAGTATTTCAGTACCAAGTCCCCTGATCGTAGAAAGTTCAGCAATGGTTTCACATGAATTTCGTAGAGGATGTCAAGGACGCTTAAATCGTGGAAGAAGGTGATGTTAGCATTGTGGAGAAGGACATCTGATTATGATCCCAAGGCGATGTTGATAAGAAGCTTGGTTGGAAAAGTTTCCGCACAAGGAAAAGATACGGTTACCTGTACAATTGTATCTTTTAAAGTAGAAATTCATCCTTGGTCAGAACCTGGAACATTTAATCAGATTGATCAACTTGATGCTATAGTGAATTTTAAATTTAATGAGAGATTCATATATTACATATTTACATTAATTTTCAATATAAATATGTTTCAAATCAATTATCTTGTTTTTGTAGTCGATTAGTGTTGCATAAGGAATTGTCATATAATGCATGTTTATGTTGGAGTTTAGCACCTGATCATCTGATGACTGATGAATTCTTGCATGGCTCATTAAGTTGTTAAAGGTTCTTAGATTATAATTTTACACGCTATATTTATTACAAAAGAACACATAAGAGAACACTTTAATATCATTACAAAAGAACACATAAGTGAACACCTAAAAGAACACTTTAATTTTATTTTTATAACAATTAATAGAACACCTAAAAGAACACTTATAGAATCCTTACAAAAAAAAAATTAAAACGCAATTGTTTAAATTTACTAATAACTTGTTATTTGAAGTGTTGTTTATTTTTGAAGAACACATAATATTCTTACTAATAACGTTTATTTTGAAGTGTTTTATTAAAGATTGGAAATCATTTCAAATTTAATTAAAACATTAAATAAATTAAAAGTGTTTTTCTAAGTGTTCTCTTAAGTATAATAATGTGTTGAGTATTGTTTGTGATTGAGGATGCAGATTTTCCGGATGCGAAGGACTGGTTGCTTGTGGTGAGGACTGCGATTACTGGGCTCCCGACAACTAGAGGGAGGAAGTTGGCTTGATAGAACACTTAAAACATTAATAGAACACCTGTGCTTTTTGGATTTTAATCGATTAGAACTGTAGCACTTCTATGTTTTTGAAAGAAGGTCCAGTTGTATACCATCCCTTCCCCCAAGCTTATTGTAGTTTATTTACCATAAGATATCAGCAACCGTCAGTTGTGGAGGAGAATGCTGATAGTCACTAGCAGCCTTCATGAGTTGCACACTTTCAGTATATCTTAAAGTCCTTAAACTAGAATAAGTTGTTGGAAACCTTTGTTCTTGCTGCTGCACAACTTCTTATCAGTTAAGTAATTTGTAGTTGGTAGAGAGATTGATATTCTTGAGATAACCAGCTACTATAGGTATTACCAACTCCAACAATAAGAATCGAAAGGGGTAGATCAGAAGCCTTGATTATAGCATCTTTAGTTTCTTGAATATCTGTAAGGACTCCATCCTACATATATGATCCAGGTCTCATTGTCGGAAGAGAAAATATATCAAGATTATGTATACATGCTCTTGTCTGTGCATGTGATGAGACAGAGGGAAACAATAAAAAATTAAATGTTAATCTTGGACAAGTACCGTAATTATTAGCAAGACAAAGTATTTGCTAGAGTTATATGACAGAAATCATACTATATCTCAACACCTTTTTTAGAATGGAGGGAGTAACATATTGTACACCATTCAATTGATGCGTAATTCATCGGTTTTTGTTTCTTTGTCCACCACTCTTCAGTCTTCTTGGCAGTCTTCAGACATATCTATACTTGCAGTATCTGACAGTATTTTGGTCTTTGAAAGGGGTTCAGGATATGTTCCTATGTTACTTCAAGCAATTATAGAGGTGCACTGTTTTGAGACCCGAACTTCCTTGAGAAACGGAGGCAAGTATAAGTGAGTGTAAAGGATAGACAATAGTTGCTTTTAACTTTCGAGGCAGAAATTACAGGGACTTAAGAATGATCATAACACTTAGAAAAACTCATTAATTTAATAAATTTTTTAGATTTATAAAAAAGTTTCTGATAACATTCCAGATTTTCTGTTTGAAATGAAAAAAAAAATTTGGAATAAATTTTGTTATGGTTGTTTTATAAACTCAATAGGAACATTGGATCTATATATGGGATTAGGGGGAATATGGGTGAACCAGTTATCTAAGCCATTCGTGAGCTGTGCTATATGGAATAATGAAGATCCAATGTTCATTGAACTCTTAGCAGAAACTTATTTTAAAAAGTTTCAAAATGAATGATCCTATTTTTGTTAAGCCCATAAATCACTACACCAAATCTGCTATCAGACAACACTGATCAGACAACACTCTGCAAAAAAAGTGTTGCCCGAAAAGATCAGACAACGGTTCCCGTGTTCAAGAAAAAAAAGTATTGTCTGATCCCAGTTTTTACAACGAGCAAAAAACCATTGTCTATTAGATGAAGTCAGACAACGGTATTTAAAATGTAGTGTTGCACAGATTTCATATTTAGACAACAGTTTTCCGGAACCATTGTCTGAAAATGTTTCAGACAAGAGCACACAAAACTGTTGTTAGAAGGAGACAACAGTTTTTCTGATCCGTTGTTTGAGTTTAATTCAAACAACACACAGAAAATACAGTTGTTGGAATCAGACAACAGTTTTTCTGTTACTGTTGTGTAACATTTGTTCAAACAACAGTTTTTTATAGTGTTGTCTGAGTTAAAGCTATCGGACAACTCTTTTAGGCTAATTGTCTATTGTTGATTCAGACAACGGTTTCTTGTTTAAAACCGTTGTCTGATTTACAGGATACAGAAAAAAAAATTGAAAATGGAGCTAACCTGCTCACAGTACAAATGCAAATAAATAGTACCACGTATTAAATAACAAATTTATTCGAGACTGGTTGATATTTCATTTATATAAATAACAAATTTATTCGATATATGAACGATAATTTCCTTTGCAAATAAATAGTACCACGTATTAATAGAGTGCTATATATATATATATATATATATATATATATATATATATATATATATATATATATAATATAGTTCTTGTTATCGATCGATTTATAAACCACGATATAATCACACTCACAATATTGAACAAATTAACATATTAATTACTAATTAATAATATAATATTCAAAGGATAGGAACGGGAGTGAAAAATTTATAAATTAAAAGCGTCAATTTGGGCGAAAACGAAATAGTATTCAGACAATGGTTTCTGTTAAAAAAATGCTTGTGCAAACGGCAATCCCACAACAGAAATTTAAAAAAAACCGTTGTATGATCCATACGACGGTTTTTTAAATATGGAAAGGGTTGTTGGAAAGCATATTGCACAACAGAATTTCAAATATTTCCGTTGTCTGAATTACACAACGGTATTTTGGAAAAAAGACTTGTCTGAGGTGCTTTGGCACAACAGTTTTGGCGGCAAAACCGTTGTCTTTATTTTCCAGCTATTTAAATCAATTTGTAGCGCTTATACGGCTTCGAATGTGTTATTAAGTTGAAACATAATAGCGTAAGACATTTTTTACCGTATTTACTTATACTTATTCGAATAATACATGGGTAATGTAAAATCCGTATCACGTGTTAGGGTTTAGGGTTTCGATAACTTTATTTTATCAAGAATCGCGAACACGAGACTGGTTGATATTTCATTTATATAAATAACAAATTTATTCGATATATGAACGATAATTTCCTTTGCAAATAAATAGTACCACGTATTAATAGAGTGCTATATATATATATATATATTATATAGTTCTTGTTATCGATCGATTTATAAACCACGATATAATCACACTCACAATATTGAACAAATTAACATATTAATTACTAATTAATAATATAATATTCAAAGGATAGGAACGGGAGTGAAAAATTTATAAATTAAAAGCGTCAATTTGGGCGAAAACGAAATAGTATTCAGACAATGGTTTCTGTTAAAAAAATGCTTGTGCAAACGGCAATCCCACAACAGAAATTAAAAAAAAACCGTTGTATGATCCATACGACGGTTTTTTAAATATGGAAAGGGTTGTTGGAAAGCATATTGCACAACAGAATTTCAAATATTTCCGTTGTCTGAATTACACAACGGTATTTTGGAAAAAAGACTTGTCTGAGGTGCTTTAGCACAACAGTTTTGTCGGCAAAACCGTTGTCTTTATTTTCCAGCTATTTAAATCAATTTGTACCGTTTATACGGCTTCGAATGTGTTATTAAGTTGAAACATAATAGCGTAAGACATTTTTTACCGTATTTACTTATACTTATTCGAATAATACATGGGTAATGTAAAATCCGTATCACGTGTTAGGGTTTAGGGTTTCGATAACTTTATTTTATCAAGAATCGCGAACACGAGATTGGTTGATATTTAATTTATATAAATAACAAATTTATTCGATATATGAACGATAATTTCCTTTGCAAATAAATAGTACCACGTATTAATAGAGTGCTATATATATATATATATAATATAGTTCTTGTTATCGATCGATTTATAAACCACGATATAATCACACTCACAATATTGAACAAATTAACATATTAATTACTAATTAATAATATAAGATTCAAAGGATAGGAACGGTAGTGAAAAATTTATAAATTAAAGGATATGAATCGTTGTCTTTTTTTTTTTCCAGCTATTTAAATCAATTTGTACCGTAGATATTAACAAAAGTGTTAAAATTATATTTGGAGGGGGGGGAAGTAAAATATTTAGGGGGGGAAATCAGATGAATTATTTTTTCGACGTTCCAAACGTACGGATGTGAAGATCTAACGATTTTAGTGATGTGGTAATTTTTTAAAAAATTTGCTAGATGTATTTGGTTTAGTTTTATAACGGTCAAACCGGCCAAAGTAGCTTTCCTTTTAACTAGTCTTATCCCGAATAAGGGATCAATTTTTTTAAATTATTTTTTCGACGTTCCAAATGTACGGATGTCAAAATCTAACGGTTTTAGTGATGTGGTAATTTTTTAAAAAATTTGCTAGATGTATTTGGTTTGGTTTTATAACGGTCAAACCGGTCAAAGTAGGCTTTCCTTCTAACTAGTCTTGTCCCGAATGACGGATCTATTTTTTTAAATTATTTTTTCAACGTTCCAAACGTACGGATGCCAAGATATAACGATTTTAGTGATGTAGTAATTTTTAAAAAAAAATTCTAGATGTATTTGTTTTGGTTTTATAACGGTCAAACCGGTCAAAATAGGCTTTCTTTTAACTAGTCTTGTCCCGAATGAGGGATCGATTTTTTTTAAATTATTTTTTTGACGTTCCAAACGTACGGATGTCAAGATCTAACGATTTTATTGATGTGGTAAATTTTTTAAAAATTTGCTAGATGTATTTGGTTTGGCTTCGTAACGGTCAAACCGATGTCTTTGACATATCAATGAAATCAGTTAGAGAACAACTGATGTCTTTGACATATTAGACATCGATTAAAAATTAACCGATGTCTAAAGCAGGTTTAAAAAAATTTGCTTCTACCGCACCCATAGAATTTTACCCGCTTAGTGAAATTTGAGTTCCCTCATTCAGACAATATTCCCCCTAGATGAAATTTTAGTTCCCCCCAATTTTTTTGAGCAACAATATCTCACCCAGACGACAAAAACAAACACAAAAAAACTAAGACAATATCACAATATCCCTCTCTCTCTACTTCAGCTCACCTCACCTCACCCGATTTCAGGTCTTAAGAACCCTAATTCACTCCTTCACTTTCTCTCTTTCTCTTACACTCTCTCTTCTCTCTATCTCTTTCACTCTCAATCGAAAACCCCAAATTTGTAACCCTAATTTTTAATCAGTTTTACCAATTGAGTAAACTTGTTCAATTCGCTACTGGAATCCATTTGTTCGCCTCTCTATCCCTCTAATTATGGCTACTCCCTAATTTATAACCGCTCACACCTCTCTCTCTATCCCTCTCTCGTTCATTTCTCTATCGAGATTCAAGAGGATATCTCAAGGTTGGTTCTCTATTTTCAATTTGCTATTGGTGTACGTATTTTTTAGAGATTGTGTTATGGGTTTGATGCTTGATTTGATTTTGTGTTCTAATTCGATAGTTCTGTATTCCCTTCCAAATCTCTCATTCTAACCTATAAATCATATAATTTCCCCACCTCTCTTCGTTTGCAGGTAGGGGACCAAAATAGAGGTTGCCTATTAGAGCTGATGTTGACAAAGCTACGGTATGTTGCTGGTGAAGGTAGCACAGAATTATCTAGTGGTGAAAGTTCTTGTACAAGTACAAGTACAGATTTTGGTTATTAAGTTTGGGTCACAAATTTTCCCTTTGCATCATATTGTTTATTCCAATGATTAAAGGTCTATTATTGAAGTATGTGATGCTATTTCTTTGATAGATTTTGTTACTTGCAGCTTATATTTGATTATCCATTACAAAATTACATTCAGTTTGAGGGTTAGTAACATTAAACTGCCCTGCTTAATGTTAAATTTTCAAATACTGTGAAGAAACTTTACCAGAGACATAATTTTAATCATTATATATTGTTAATGTGAAGGTATATGTGATGTGCATGTGTGCAATATTCCAGGATGACTGCAGAGTGGTTTCAGATTCTCCTCTGCGAGTTAATATCAATCTCAGGTCCTGAATAGCATACTACTCATGACACTTACCTAGTGTTTCCTTTTTGTATTATTACACTAAATTTTAACAACTGAAAATCAGGCCATACTCGAAGGATATGGGTTACGAGGAGTTGGATATTTCTGCTCTTCTTTCAGTTAGGTTTGTAGATTCCTGTTAGTTTTTTGGTAATCCATTTGCATACTACTATAAGTTATCATACTATAAGGTCCAGAGACGATAGTATGTTGGAAAAGAGGTTGGGTAGATTGAAGCTTTGGTTGTATTGGCCGCGGAATTTTCTGGAAACCTATATATGTGCTGAAGTTTTATCTGTTTAAGGTTTGTGTAATATTAAGTAAGATAGCAGTTGTTCTATCGACAACTCCCTGCAATGCTTGTCTTGCTAATAGCAGTCTCTAGAGTCGGCATTTCTCTCTTAATGAATAATTTATTTCACTTGTTTCCTGTATCAAATTATTCATGGTCTTAAATCATGCGATATGTCATTTGCTGTTAAATTGAGCTGAAAAGGTTTGCTGTTAGAACTAATCCATGATCTTATCTTGAACTTCTTGTTGCAGTGTGTGGGCTGCTTCCATTGATGCACTTGCTGCATTCATAAAAAGCTTTCTTTCTCCTGATGATGTGAACCAGAAAATTTTGCTTCAACCCGTGCTACTATACCTGAGTCTGTATGGTGCTAAGAATCTTCCTTATCCTTGATATATAAAAATATATTAAAAGCAAGTATTTACTCTAATCTAAGTTACATTTTAAGTATTTAACTGTATTTTTTTATTGGATAGGGCTTTGTCATATATACCTGTTTTATCTGCAAAGGAACAACCTAATGTAAAGCAGGCACTGGACTTGTTCACAATCAGAATATTAATTGCTTACTCGTCCCTTTCTGATCCAATGGCATATAAGAGTGACCACCAGCAGGTTGTTCAGATATGCACGACGCCTTTTAGGTATTTATAGACATGTCTATTGCTATTGCCTTTATAATGGGGTTTAGTACTTTCATGTTAAGTATAATTGCAATGTATAGCTGTCGCCCATTCTTTTTATTTGGTCCTATTTTCTTGTAACATTCATGCTTCTATTTTCTTATGTTGGACTGGTAAAACAGGGATGCATCTGCTTGTGAGGAAAGCTCATGCCTGAGAATGCTGTTAGATAAGAGAGATGCTTGGTTGGGACCTTGGATTCCTGGAAGGTATCTAGCTTTTGAAATATAATACTGTATATAGGTGTATGAGTATATTTTTTTTCAGTTTTATATTGAAATGTTTGATGAATGGAGTACCTGCCTTCTAGTTCAGTGTGCTCCTAACTACATTTTTCCTTGTGGTGTTCGTTGTAAAATGTTAAATATGATATAACTATATGACCTTTTTGTTGAAAATTTATGCTATATTTTTTTTGTGTTATAGTAGGCTGTTTATGGTGTAGTGTTAAGGTAAATTACACATATTTAACCCTGACTAATGTTCTTGTTTTTTGTATTGAATGTATATAAATTACAATGTTGTTTTCCTGCTTTTCAGTGGCAGCGGAGGGCAAACCTTGCTTACAATAACGATGATCTCAATGAGATAAGGATCGAATGGGCCAAGTATTTCATGAAGAACCATGCACGTTGAACAATTTCAGTACTTCTTGTTATTTCAGAATGAAGATCATTAAACTGTGGTGGCCGTTAGTTTTATATTTTGTGGAATATGTTCATTCCGAAATAGGGACCCAATGTCCGTACTTTTGATGGTGTGTTTGTCTAACGGAGTAGATATGTTGGTATGAATGTTATGGTTGTATGGATTTGGATTTTATGGTTGGAATTTTAGTAATGTTATTTACTAAAGGTTGTAGACAATGCCATTTAGTAATTTGTTTAGTTTGCACATTTAAATTATACCTTTGTCTAATGTACTTGTAGACAATACTATGAAAAGCCAAAGTATTGTCAAAATAGAACCTAGACAACAAGAAAATGAATAGAAGCTTGTGTTACAGTTGCTCAGACAACACACAAATGTAAACAATAAGACAAAATACTTGTATTACAGTTACTTGCACAACACATAAATGATAACGCTAAAATAGAAAAACTTGTGTCAAAACAGCTCAGGCAACGAATCTAACAATTAAAATCCTTGTGAACGAAATATTCAGACAACACTTTTTAAAACAAGAAACCCTTGTCTAAACATGCCTATAACAATGGTTTACGAGTTAAGGACCATTGTTGTAATGTAGTTTGTACAATACATTTTAAAAGCATA
Organism: Saposhnikovia divaricata; assembly: GCA_036435485.1. NCBI lineage: Eukaryota > Viridiplantae > Streptophyta > Magnoliopsida > Apiales > Apiaceae > Saposhnikovia > Saposhnikovia divaricata. The sequence goes on from CM071598.1 coordinate 56,405,783, forward strand.
CTGTTGTTGTTTCTGGTATTCACACAACGTTTCAGTAAATACTGACTGTTGTCGAAGAAGGCTCACACAACGGTTTTGGTACCGTTGTCTGATATAGGCATCAGACGGCGCCTCAATAGACAACAGGAAAACAGGGCATCAGACAACGGGCAAAACCCGTTGTCTGAGCCTGTTTTCCTTGTAGTGAATGTATCTATGATTTTGTGCCGTTTATTACTGGTTGTTTGTTTATGTGCCTGTCTTATTTTTTTAAGCCCACAAATCTATTGGGCTAAGTCGCTCTTAACACATACAGTAAAACCTCGTTAAATTAATACTCGATCTCACGATAAATTAATATTTTGAATGCAGATTTTTGGCCCCAACATAATAACAATAATATAAATTTTACCTCAATTAATTAATAATCTCGATAAATTAATAAAATTTATCGGTCCCAATGATATTGATTTATAGAGGTTTTACTGTATGCTCCCAACTTCCACCATAACTATTCATCAAAATACTAAACATTTGCGTTGGTGGGTAAACTTTGCAATGGTAACCTCTGGCCCCGTCCTTTTGTCGAATTTTACTTTCAACAATCAAGAGTTTTACAAGATTAGGACATTAGTTTAAGTATCGGTTTGATTTAAAATTTTAAATTCGGAATAATTATGTTCCGGCATTAAATTTAGTTCCTCACATTTTGGCATTCGAAATTAATTTTGCTGTTAGGACAGATGCTCATGAGAGTTTATAACTCTTCACACTTGTTTTGATATATATATATTATTCGTTATGAATAGGGCACTATCATATCTTCTGTCAATTTCATATCATATCTTCAGTCAAATAAAAAATTATTAAAGAACACTTTTATTAATATTAATATTGACAAACAACATGATGAATATTTTCATAGAACACTTAAATTATTAAAGAACACTTTTATTTAAATATTCTTTTAAATAATTTTTAATAAGTGTTGCTTATAAACGTCATGAACTAATTAGACAAAAAAGATATTAAAGAACAATTTTAAAAATTATTATTTTTTAAATTAAAGGGCACACTATAAATTTCTTTGTTATAAGATTAATATATTTTAATGTTTTAAGGAAATTTAATATATTTTCAAATCATTAATAAAACAGCTATGAAAACATCTAAAAATACACATTAATTGAATAAAATGTTTTAAATAAATGTGAAATATTTTAAAAATCTTTGATTGAACACCTAAGAGAACACTTTAATAGAAGGGTGAAAAACCACAACCACAATACCCATCATTTAATTCCCCGTGCCTAAAATTCCCGCGCGCGAAAGACTACGCCCAAAATAACCACTGACCACACATTACACACATGCGTAGAGGTTATACGCATGTGTGTCATGCATGGTCTTTGTAAATGCCAACTCTGCCTCTGTAAACAGTAACCCGAGTTACGCATGTTTTACATGCGTGTCCGAGGATACGCATGTACAACATGCGTATTGGTCACTGTTCATCACCTCTCTCGTTCGATGTCGAACTTGTTTTCCGATCAATTTTTTTAGCTCATTTTTCACACCTTTCAGGGCATCTTTGATTCACGTACCATACACCAAAATAAACCTCTTCTCCCCCATCTTTGATACATTCCTATACAATCAATTTCCCATTTGATTCGCTAGATTCGAAATTCCCAAACCAAGTATCTTTTCCGATCTAGTTTTCAGATGTTCTTATTCACGCCCCTGTGGGGCCAGAATCAACAAACGAAATCGGGAAAAAGTTAGAGGGAGATGTGGCTTTTGTTTTGCTGCCCTTAGAAGGACTGGAGGTTGTTGGAGTGTAATGAACAAAGGGGTGCGACGTAATGGCGATTTTGAGGGAGAGAGAGTCGTCGGATCTGAAAGTTAATAAATGACGTCATAAGACGTCATCACGCATCTGGGAGATGCGTGACCCTTGATACGCAAGTTTGTAATGTGTATCATAGGCCACGCATGCCCAGCATGCATGGTTCGTGGTCAAAAAGGGCGAACACCCGCGCCAATGGATATTTGGGCAGTTTGACTGTATGTTGGTCATTTTCTCTTAATAGAACACCTAAACTAAAAACCACTTACTACAACACTTAAATAATTAAAGAACACTTTTATTTACGTGTTTTTTCAAATAATTTTTTAATAAGTCTTTCTTAAATTAATTAGACAAATAAAAAATTAGATAAATTAAAAAAATACGCTATAAATACTAAAGAACACTTAAAAGAAAATTATAAAAGTAAAGAACACGCTATAAATTTCTTATATTTTATTAAAGAACATTTAATAGACCCATTAAGCAAACACCTTACAAACAATTTAATTGAATATATGTTTTAAGGAAATTTAATATATTTTCAAATCATTAATAAAACAGTTATGAAAACATCTAAAAATACTCTTTAATTGAATAAAATGTTTTAAATAAATGTGAAATATTTTAAAAATCTTTGATTGAACACCTAAGAGAACACTTTAATAGAACACCTAAAGGAACGAATTAATTTAATAATATTATGTGTTCTCTTCAAATATATAACACTTCATAGCAAAAGTTAATAATAAATAAAAATATTGTTTGTTCCTTTATTTTGTGAAAGTCATTTTATTTTTTTTAAGTTTAATTTCATATACAAAACAATTTGTTTTTAAAATTTTTAGAAGACCACTTACTACAACACATAAATAATTAAAGAACACTTTTATTTAAGTGTTTTTTCAAATAATTTTTAATAAGTCTTTCTTAAATTAATTAGATAAATAAAAAATTAGAAAAATTAAAAAAATACGCTATAAATACTAAAGAACACTTAAAAAAATTATAAATGTTAAAGTAAAGAACACGCTATAAATTTCTTCTATATTATTAAAAAACATTTAATAGACCAATTAAGCGAACACCTTAAAAAATAATTTAATTTAATACATGTTTTAACTAAATTTGATATATTTTTCATCTTTTTATAAAACACACGTAATTAGTAATTTTACAATATTATGTTTTTTCTTAAAATAAAAAACACTCCATAGAACAAGTTTATAGTAATTAAAAATATTGTGTGTTCTTTTATTTTTTAAAAATCATATCATTTTTTAAGTGTTATTTTAATTGTTGTATTAAGGGTTCATACAAAATAACCATAAAAACATTTACAAAGAATTAATATTTACAATTTTGAATAGAACACTTACGTAATTAGTATTGCTTTAATAATATTATGTGTTCTCTTAAAATAAATTTTAAATGATTAGTATTGCTTTAAAAATACTATATGTTCTCTTAAAATAAACAACACTTCATAGAACAAGTTAATAGTAATAAAAAATATTGTGGCGTTCTTTTATTTTTTGAAAATCATTTTTTTATAGTTATTTTAATTGTTATGTTAATGGTTCATACTAAAGAACCATATAAGAACACTTACAAGAAGTATTGAAATAATATTTTTGAGTATTAAAAATATTTTATTTTTATTATTTTTAAAAAACCATTTAATAGAACACTTTACTAATTAAATAACACTTTTATTAAATTCGGGAGATTTCCATCTCGAATTTCATGCTGTACTGTTGAATGATCTTCGAAAGTAATTTAATTTATTTTCTTTGTGACCAAAAAAAATTATGTTAGTTTAATAATATTGTGTGTTCTTTAAAAATAAACAAAACTTCATAAAACAAGTTAATAGTTATTAAAAATATTGTGTCTTTTTTTATATTTTGAAAAGCATATTGTTCAAACGTTCAAATATCACATATCGTTAAAAAACAATTGTGTGTTTAGTCATATTGTTTACTTAAATATTGTTAAAAAATTCCACATGTTCAATTTATTTTCAATTAAAAGAAAACTATTTAATATATAATTGTTATGTTAATTTATTTTAAAAGCTTTAATAATGTAGAACACTATATAATTTTCTAAAAAATTTCTTTGACGCTTGATAAAATACAAAAAAACGTGTATGTGTTTTTTTAAAAAAGTTGTTGGATTTTTGATTTCGAAACTTAGAGCATTTCCAAGAGACTCTCTACTCATGCTCTTAACTCAAAAAATGAGGAGAGAGAATGAAAATGTTAAGTTAATATAAAGAGGATTGTTGGAGTTTGACACATAAACCATTATTTATATTAATTTGAAAAGGGAATGTAGGAGTCTCATGCTATTATTACAGGTGTTGTCGAAGGCACACTTATTTTTCTATGGATGCAATGCATATCCAAATTTCAAAAATAAGAGGCTACAATTACGACAATGTAATTAATAATAGCTATAATTACGTCAAATTTATTCTGTTTTGTTGAACCGAGAAAGAAAGTCTTTCCTCTATAATTGATTTAGTAGTTAATTGAGTCATTCTTATCATGTATTGATAATTTGATTTTAACAATGATTTCTGAGAAAAAAGGTACTCCAGCAACACCAAGAACAGGAAGTAAGGAGGAATGTTTGAAAGCTACTACACCTCTGAAGGAATCTACCAATGCGAATAGTAATGATAGGATTGTTATCGGTAGTTCATTGTCAAGGGGGTTGAATGAGATAAACACTTCAAATAATGCAGTGTACCACAATGATGGTGGGAAAACATGTACAGGTACTTTTCATTACAAGTACTTTTCATATATAGTAACACTTTCAGTCATTCTGAAAATAGTCAAAATTTATATTGTACAGGTTCAATTCTGAAACGAGTTAGGCGATACACCGGGAAGGAGAATGATCCAAAGCATGTGATACCAAATAATTACTTGTCTTCCAGATTAAGTCTTAGCAACACTCCTATTCAAAAAAGAGTACGTTTTTTCACACCAAATTCAGATCAGCAAATCGGATATACAAGTCATTTCAACACTTTCATGCCAAAGAAATTAGATGACGATGATGATTTTCAAACACCAATGCTTGTCAAGTCTGTAACAAATAGCAATCAGAGACATAGACAGGACGGGGCAGTGACTTCAGCAGGAAATATTACCAAGATAGAGAAAAATCAAAATGATAAATTTGGATCAACAGATAAATCCCTTATCAAAGTACTTTCTTCCTGTTATTGCCTTTTTTAAGAGTAATTCTTAACACTTTAAACATTGAATATTCTAACTAAATATATTTGATACAGGAAGATGAAGATTTTAACATTGACAGGGGAGACGTAAGTGTTGCTATAAGTCCAAATGTTAGGGTTTTACGAAATCGAAGAAGGAACAAGAAGGACTTCGAACACTGGTTGTTGGTAAGATACCAGCCAAGAGTTCTTACAGATGCTATAAGGTCATTATCCATAAATCAAAGGCATTGGGTTAAAAGAACAGGATTTCGATCATTATTGTCATTCAGGATGAATGAGTATCCACAGGCTCTAAGTTACTATATTGCACAAGCTTTTCAAGAAGATTCCTCATCATTCTGTATAGGTAATACAATTATCCCAATAACGGATGAGGATGTGAATGAAGTACTTGGACTGCCAAGAGGTAAGAACAAATTATTGATCATAAGGAACAGTCTAAGAGAGGAAAGATGGAGGAATCAATTCATATCAGGAGGAGACAGAGCAGGGTGGAAAGTAACAGCAAACATGGTATCTGAAGCTATCAAGAAATCCAATGAAGCTGACCAAAATTTTAAACTAAATTTCCTAGTGCTCATGAGTAATATATTGATTGAGGGTCCAAAAAATCCATATGTTAGGCAGACAATTTTAGGTTTTACAGGAGATTTAGATCATTGCAACCAGTACAATTGGTGCGAATACCTTTTAAGTCAGTTAAGGGTAGGTTCAATTGCATGGAATGAGAATCCTACAACAAAACACTACACTGGTTCAATACCATTACTTGTTGTAAGTTACATTCTGAATTATTTACTCTCCGTTATATGTTAGATAAAATTTTATATTACACGTCGTATATGCTATTACTGGTTTACATTTATGTTCTGTACAGTATTTCTACATGGATCGAGTGGTTAGTGGGAAAAGGCAAGTCAGAAGGAAAAAACCAACATTTATTGGTTGGTCAGATGCTTTGATTCTCAATAGACAGATATCAGACATATCGTCCAAAATAGTATTCCATGGTAAAATTGCATTGCCTTTAAGATGCAAAAATTCTGATGACGAAAGTAGCTATGAGGTATATTTTTTTCCCCTAAGATGTTATAGTTATGAAAAATGAGTGTTGTGTAATTTTTTACTTCATATAAAAACTTTTTTACCAGGACAACACATGAAACAATATGGATGCAGAAGTTTCAGACAGCGACGAGATTCAATGGAAAAATGGCAGCAAAATAGGAACGTCAAAGATTGTCTTCGATGAGGTATATTTTTTTTTTACATGAAAAATACCTTTTAGGTAGAGCTATTTAATAAAAATTTACAACACTTTGCAATGTGAATTTTAAATAAATAACTAAATACAATTTGTTTGCAGATAAACTTTATTATGTTGGTGTTGGAGTTTAGATAGTTTCTTAATTGAATATCAAAGAGTTGTTTTTCCTTGATAATTTTGGCCATAAGACTTCTTATATAAAGATACATGAACTCCAAACAACGTGACTGTTCCCGGTTTTAATAATCTATGATTAACTTCTTATATAAAGGTAGTTTTGGCACTATCACATGTATTTCCATAGTATATCATATGGTGGTCAACTCATTTGAGATTGCACTGGAACCTGATAATTTGTCACATAATTTATGGGAAAACTTCCTGCTATCATAATTGAATGAGGCTAAAGGAAAATGTTATGTAAATGTACTTTCGTAACATTTTATCAATCTGTCACCCTGAATCCTCACCCTTTGATAATGAGAGTTGTCAATTTACTCACCCAAAATATTTGAACTCTTATAAAAATTTCTTATAAATCAGTTTATTCTACCATCTTCTATCAGGTGTGTAGAAAAAATGACGGCTATCCTGACAGGACCAGTGCCTTGGATGTGAACCAGAATGGAGAATCTATTGTTCGTAACCCTATACATTCACTCAATGTTCCAGACACAAATTCTATGAATAGTCATAAATCAGATGTTGAGGTTTGACACGATCTACATTTGTCGCATATATTAAACACATACTTTTTTTACTGTTTTGTATCTTAATTGTTGCTACCATGATTATTATTAATAGGTTACACAGTCTGTTATTGATAAATTGAAAGATTCACTTGATGCTTACGAAAACTACCAGGGAAAGTGCATAATGTATCTATCAGAAGTCAAAGAATTGTTCACAAACAATGAACTTGTTATTTCATTAGAGTCCAAATTCGTAGAATTGATATCTCTGGCAAATGATTTCGTAAATGGACTGCAAAAACAAACATCCAGAGAAATCTGTACCAGCTTGCCACGGATTGTTTCAAAGAACCATGTATTATCTGATAGAGCGCAGTCAGTTACAAGTGAAAAAAGCATTGTCAAATCCACATACCATGCCAATGCTGTTAATATATCTCCTCTTGATGATGAGTTGTGTTTATCAACTCAAGATTGGTTGTTAATTGATAATTTGTCTGTTCCGGGAAATCATCATATAACTTCTCCAAGGCTGTTTCAGAACATAGAATATCAACCAAAAGAATCGCAATCTTCTGGGAGTATCTCTTTAGGCTTTAAAACACCTGCAGATGGGAGTGTGTTCAAAGTTCAACTTGATGCAACAATCCCCAGTTTTGATCTTGGAGCTGATGGATTTGAAGATATGGATGCAACTTTACAAAGTCAGATACCAAATGAGTCACATCAGATGAATAATCTCCCGGTTATTGAAAGACCAATAAGGGATAAGAAAATAGGTGATACACAGAAATCCCCATATATTCAAAGATTTACAAACATACATGCCAAGTATATCAAGAAAGAAGAATCTGATCTATGGGATTGGTTGCATTCTAATACAAGGAATCCAAAGTAAGTTAAATATTATTATTAAACAATGCGGATATTTTAATAAATAAAAATATTCATGTTGTTGGCTTTGTGCAGTCGTATCCTCTTCAAGTGGGAGGACATAATGTGCTACAAATTGGATTTCCAGTCAATGAGGGATGGAGAATTGGTAATGACATCTAGTATGGATGTTTGGTGTTGTTTTCTGAATTCACAAGAATATCTGAGGTCTCCAAGTTCGCCTAGACGACTTTACTGCTACATTGAAACTACTGTGAGTTGACATAATTATCAATTTTTTTTGTTAGTTAATAGTTTAAATGATGACATTTTAAAAACGTACAGATTGGAACCTTGAATGCATTCAGTGAAAACATGATGGAGAAGAAATATATTTTCTTTGAAAAAAACATGGAACACCTATTACATACAACTGGTGCTGCAATAAGTGATTTTGATCTGGTCAGTAAATTGTTTCTTATTGGATATATTTTAACACTTACTATTTTGTATATTTCAGACCACTATTATACCATGTTTTTTGTTTCAGATTTTCTTTCCCATACATCACATAAACCACTATTACGTCATATGTTACAACCTCAAGAATCCTTCTGTGGACATACTTGACAATCGAAAATCAGAAAGACCTTTAAAAGAACTCTACGGACATCAACCTAGTGTGCTGGTATTTTTTATCAGTTAATCTTTTATTTTTCTGTCTATTTGTATATACTTGTTTAAACTTTGCCTTGTTTTATTAGCATAAACACTTCACTAAATTCTTGGAAAAGAAGAAAAGTGGGAAATTGATGGAGATTAGTCGGGTGAATCCACGACGACTTGTAATGGTGTGGCAGACTAAAAACAATTTTGTAGACTGTGGAGTATTTGCGATGCGACACATGGAAACTTACTTTGGTAGTGGTGTACGCTGGGATTCCAAGCTTGCAGTTGAAAGTGTAATCAGTAGCTGTATTTTTTTTGCTTATTTGCATAAACAATGCTATTTACTTGCCTAACTAGTTTTTCATTTTGTATTTTACAGTATACTCAAAAAAGGCAAATAAGCACATTACGACTTCTGTTCACTTACAGAATGTTATCTAGCAATATAAACTCTTACTATGGCGTTATCCTGGATGAAATCAATGATCCAACTTTGTTGCCGGAAGAAGCCGGGACTGATGATTGAATTTTTTAGCAGAAATCAGAGTGGAGAAACAGCTATTTTTTAAAGTATTTTATGAATTATGGATTTTTTATGATGCTGTTTAAGATTACTATTCAATTGCATGAATAATGTTTTCTAAGATAATTTTTTATGAATTTCTTCTCGTGTTTTTATGAGATGTGTTCCATCACACATTCTTTTAAGTGTTCTACTAAGTGGTCTTTCAAAAATACTTTAAAAAAATCACCTAATTTTAAATAAAAGAATTTTAAGTATTAGCTAAAGAATTTTAGTAAGGATTGTTGTATGATTATTTTGTATGAATATTTAACACAATTAAAAGAACACTTAAAAGAACGATAAAATCATTACAAGAAATAAAAGAACACACAAATTTTAAATTTCCTAATAACTTGTTTGTTATTTGAAGTGTTGTTTATTTTTAAAGAACACGAAGTATTCTTAAAATACTAATAACGTTTATTTTGAAGTGTTCTATTAAAGATTGGAATTCATTTCAAATTTAATTAAAATATTAAATAAATTAAAGTGTTTTCCTAAATGTTCTATTAAGTGTTTTCCTTTAATATTCTTTGTGCATATATTATTGGTGGTCTCATGCGCTCAAAAAATACTTTAGCAGATTGGAGGGATGTTTTAAAGAGTGAATTCTGTCAATTTAAGGGGCAGAAGATCTTTCCCCTCCTTAATGTTGAGCTACTATGATCTTACTTCGAAATTGAGGCAATGCTTTATATATTGTGCTAAGTTTCCGAAGTATTACTATATTAAAGCAGACAATTTAATTAAACTGTGGATGGTACAAGGTTATCTTAAAGAAGCAAATATTGAAGCAACAGGTAGGAGTTACTTGGATGAGTTGATAATGAGGTGTTTTTTCCAGAATTTTGAAAAAAATAAAGAAAGTGGTACTGTTACAACTTACAAGAAGAAAAGATGCACCACATTATGCACGATTTTGCACAATTATTCATTAAAAATGAACGTGTTATTGTGAAGTCCGACAGTCTGTTAAAACATTAATTCGTGGAGATGATACCCTTTTAAGAACACTTAAAAGAACACTTAAAAGAATCGGATCGGAAATGTGAATGATGCAGTTGCTAGGAATTTAACAGGATTACTTAAAATAACACTAATGGCCATTTTAATGTTGTACTTGTCTAATGTTTTAGCTAGCTAAGTAGTCTTAATTCCAGTTCTTACTCGATTCTCCATATCAATTATTCTGCATCTGTAGTGACTCTCCTCGTATACAACAAATTTGAGGCATACATTTAAAAAGCACATATACTATCACTGGTTTTTGCATTGTAATTGTTGATGGAAATCAATAATGAAAATCAGAAATAACTTTATGCTCAACAGGCAGGCCTTATCAGCGGAGCATCTGTAAGCTTCAATGCATGGGCGATGAACAAAAGAGGGCCAGTGATGGTATCTATGTTTGGTCCTATAAGTGCAGTAATCACAGACGTATACTCTGCTACCTTTGGAGATCCTGTTAAATTTGGAAGGTACTTTGATAAACCTGTTTCGGTGAAGATCTGCAAGACAACAAAAACCGACTAATTGAAGTGTTCTTTTAAGTGTTCTTTTAAGGTTTATCATCAGAGCCATAGTATTTCAGTACCAAGTCCCCTGATCGTAGAAAGTTCAGCAATGGTTTCACATGAATTTCGTAGAGGATGTCAAGGACGCTTAAATCGTGGAAGAAGGTGATGTTAGCATTGTGGAGAAGGACATCTGATTATGATCCCAAGGCGATGTTGATAAGAAGCTTGGTTGGAAAAGTTTCTGCACAAGGAAAAGATACGGTTACCTGTACAATTGTATCTTTTAAAGTAGAAATTCATCCTTGGTCAGAACCTGGAACATTTAATCAGATTGATCAACTTGATGCTATAGTGAATTTTAAATTTAATGAGAGATTCATATATTACATATTTACATTAATTTTCAATATAAATATGTTTCAAATCACTTATCTTGTTTTTGTAGTCGAGCAGTGTTGCATAAGGAATTGTCATATAATGCATGTTTATGTTGGAGTTTAGCACCTGATCATCTGATGACTGATGAATTCTTGCATGGCTCATTAAGTTGTTAAAGGTTCTTAGATTATAATTTTACACGCTATATTTATTACAAAAGAACACATAAGAGAACACTTTAATATCATTACAAAAGAACACATAAGTGAACACCTAAAAGAACACTTTAATTTTATTTTTATAACAATTAATAGAACACCTAAAAGAACACTTATAGAATCCTTACAAAAAAAAAAAATTAAAACGCAATTGTTTAAATTTACTAATAACTTGTTATTTGAAGTGTTGTTTATTTTTGAAGAACACATAATATTCTTACTAATAACGTTTATTTTGAAGTGTTTTATTAAAGATTGGAAATCATTTCAAATTTAATTAAAACATTAAATAAATTAAAAGTGTTTTTCTAAGTGTTCTCTTAAGTATAATAATGTGTTGAGTATTGTTTGTGATTGAGGATGCAGATTTTCCGGATGCGAAGGACTGGTTGCTTGTGGTGAGGACTGCGATTACTGGGCTCCCGACAACTAGAGGGAGGAAGTTGGCTTGATAGAACACTTAAAACATTAATAGAACACCTGTGCTTTTTGGATTTTAATCGATTAGAACTGTAGCACTTCTATGTTTTTGAAAGAAGGTCCAGTTGTATACCATCCCTTCCCCCAAGCTTATTGTAGTTTATTTACCATAAGATATCAGCAACCGTCAGTTGTGGAGGAGAACTTCATGAGTTGCACACTTTCAGTATATCTTAAAGTCCTTAAACTAGAATAAGTTGTTGGAAACCTTTGTTCTTGCTGCTGCACAACTTCTTATCAGTTAAGTAATTTGTAGTTGGTAGAGAGATTGATATTCTTGAGATAACCAGCTACTATAGGTATTACCAACTCCAACAATAAGAATCGAAAGGGGTAGATCAGAAGCCTTGATTATAGCATCTTTAGTTTCTTGAATATCTGTAAGGACTCCATCCTACATATATGATCCAGGTCTCATTGTCGGAAGAGAAAATATATCAAGATTATGTATACATGCTCTTGTCTGTGCATGTGATGAGACAGAGGGAAACAATAAAAAATTAAATGTTAATCTTGGACAAGTACCGTAATTATTAGCAAGACAAAGTATTTGCTAGAGTTATATGACAGAAATCATACTATATCTCAACACCTTTTTTAGAATGGAGGGAGTAACATATTGTACACCATTTAATTGATGCGTAATTCATCGGTTTTTGTTTCTTTGTCCACCACTCTTCAGTCTTCTTGGCAGTCTTCAGACCTATCTATACTTGCAGTATCTGACAGTATTTTGGTCTTTGAAAGGGGTTCAGGATATGTTCCTATGTTACTTCAAGCAATTATAGAGGTGCACTGTTTTGAGACCCGAACTTCCTTGAGAAACGGAGGCAAGTATAAGTGAGTGTAAAGGATAGACAATAGTTGCTTTTAACTTTCGAGGCAGAAATTACAGGGACTTAAGAATGATCGGACACAATTATTTTGATAACAGCACCGTTATACTCACAATGCTATCCCGAACTTGTGTCATAAACTTACGTTTTGAATACATAATTAAAATATGTGTCCTTTATGGGAATGTGTGGCAAGGGAACGTTTTGCATAAACTGTAAGAATTTGAAGGTTATTCCTCAATTGGTTTTTAGTAGAGAAGTTTTTTTGAACCTAATGTAACCTGGATTTGTAATGGAGATCATACACATGCTTGGGATTACCTGTACTGACTTTGATTTGGAATTAGAAGTTATCGTAGTACTTCCAAGTGTTTAAAACAACAAGACACAATCTGAAACTCTTATACGGTACTTCCTCTTCTTGCAGAATGTACTTTCATTGCCCTTTCTCATCAAAAGGATCTTCCAGGGACTGATGGATCCTGATAGATTCAGAATTAACTACTATACTGCACGCTTGCTTGGTGTAAGTTCAGTCAATATTTAAGGGTGTACATTAAGTTATTTTATTTGCAGTTACTAAGGATGTTCTCTTATACACAAAGCTAGTAACATACCATCTCCCAGGTTCTTAATTACAGTTCCCATATAGCAGCAATATGTATGCGAGTCTACTCGCTAGAATAAATAAAAGCTATCAACGCTCCTATCGTGAATATTTAGGTTGACTTAGTTGTGTTAAAGTTTTAATTCCTAACAATTTTCGGATCTCATGTTAATAGGCCTTGTGCTGCAGTCAAATTTTGATTTATGCTATTTTTCAACTATCTTTAATTATTGAGTTAATTAAACCATAATCTGGTTTGCTATTTCTGAATGCGGAAGCCAGGTACTAGTCTAGAATGCATCATTTGTGATTTGTTCATTTGTTTTAAGCGTTCTGCATCTCATTGCTGAATGCCTACAGTTACTCGTGTTCTTTGTTTTTCTCTAATTCAATTCTACTTTTCTTTTATATGGCAGTTGATCCTGGGTTTGTTGTACAATATCAGCCCCTTTAACTTCATTCCAACAGGTGCATTTCTCTAGAAACAGCTTAATTGTTTGTATATCTCACTACTGCAATAGTTATATGCAAGTAGCAAGTATGATAACCAGGTTTTAGCCTTCAACCAAATACAATATTCCCACTGTAACCCTGGAATAATGGCGCTAGAGAAAAATCAGTTTTATCAAATAGTACTCTTACATTTGCATTTTACATTTTCATATATCTCCGTCTATTGATCTTCTTGTTAGGTATAAATCTAGTTAATATGTAATTGTGAAGTCCAAGCTATATGGTTGCTCCTATTTGGTACATCATTTTGCCTTCTCGGTCTTCAAATATCTGCAGGAGGCTACACGGCTCATAGGCTTTTTGAGCTTTGTGCAATACTTCTAGTTGTTGTGCTGTGTTTCATAGGCCTTTGCTGTAGAGCAATATCTCAAAGACGCTTGAGGCGTTTAGTAGCTGCTCATAATTGGGATGATTTGTAGCCTGGAGTGGATTCTTGTTTATAACTGGCCAGCCAAATCTGCCGCCCTGTTGATCACTTGACTGAATAAAGTAGGTCCTGAAAGGGTAACATTCTGCAAAGCACTTGCATATGCAGCCATGATTCCTTCAACTCCCTCAACCTGTAAAATTCGAAGGTCAATTACAATCGCATGCACATAATACTTCAATTCCTCAACTAGTGAAATCATGACAATGACAATGGCACTGACATGGCAAGTGTTATTATTATTCAGGCCTTACCATAAAACCGCAGAAAGTTCAGTGGAAGTATAAGTTTAGGTATTTAAGTATTTTAAATCACCGCTCAGTTGTTACCATGTTGCTTTGCTGATGAACGTTAATAAGCAGCAGCATGCAAACTTAATTATATAAAAATAAATGCTAAGTATTCAGTTGTTTTCTTCCCCCCAGTTTCAATTTTGAAGTAATGCCATGAATTTCACTGTAATAGAAAGGTCAAACATTTTTTCGAACTAATATAATCTAGAGTTTATATATACATTCTAGAATATTCATTATACAATAATGTTTATACGACTAGGATATTCATATAAGCAGTCAATTGAAGAGAAAAGGAATGATTTTATCTAATTTAAAATTCACATTCTGCATGTAAAGATAATACATATAATTTAACTTATCAAAAAGAGTATCACCTCAAAGCCACTTGGACTTCCATTCAAGTTGAAACAATGAGATATGACACCATCATGTGTTTTTCCACCTAAACCAAAGTTTTTTCTGTTATCTGCAATTTTTTAAAGTTGAATTTGACTTTTTTTTAGCTTCTAGCTTTGTCAGATTGTAAATGACAAACTTTTCTATGTTCAATGTGTAGCTGTTCTCTAATGGGATGAGGGAGTCAGAGCAGCGAAATGTAACCCTCCGAATAGATGCTTATGGTAGGTTTGCAACTCAAGATTACTATTTGTTTTTGTCCCAACTTTAAGCATCAGCTTTAATTGATTTTCTGTATAAACAAGGGTCTTGCCTGGTTCCTTAGAATGGGGTACGTACAAGGTAAAACTAGATATATACGCTTAAGGTCATAGTCCTACATTTTCCAGGGCACTGTTGCTTTATTGATCACTCCCTAAATGCAGGAATCTGTCTATGAAACATTCTTTGCAACGTGACAATCTGATATCAATTAAAGTAAAACTAGATGTGTGCAACTTGATAATATTTGTCATTGTACCTTTGGGACTTAA
This sequence comes from Saposhnikovia divaricata, assembly GCA_036435485.1. NCBI lineage: Eukaryota > Viridiplantae > Streptophyta > Magnoliopsida > Apiales > Apiaceae > Saposhnikovia > Saposhnikovia divaricata. Next base: position 56,421,137 of record CM071598.1, read on the forward strand.
GTTGACTTTTAGAGATCTTTCTCATAAAACAACTGACATCAATAATCCCCCCTCTTTTATTTGAACAGAGGAAGCTGCTCTTATGGACGTCCTAAATTATATGTATAGCAACACCTTAAAAGTCACAACTGCTCCTGCTTTACTGGATGTCCTAATGGCTGCTGATAAATTTGAAGTCGCTTCATGCATGAGGTATTGCAGCCGGTTGTTACGAAGCTTGCCTATGACACCTGACTCTGCATTGTTATATCTGGAGCTTCCTTCTAGCGTCCTAATGGCTGAAGCTGTTCAACCATTAACAGATGCCGCAAAGCAGTTTCTGGCTGTTCTTTGCAGAGATGTATAATTGCTTGATTCAGTCCCCAAGACTGTATAACTGCTGCAATTGCATTAATCTGTACTTCCTGTCTTGGTGTCGCTTGAAGAACGGAAAGGTATATTGGGGTTGTTGGAATTGAATCAGCAAAAGATAGTACGGGCACATCACGACTCACGAGCTTCTTCACTAGCAGCCTCAGAAATAGCTGATGTTTCATCCCACGTATGAGTTCCTAAAATGGCTTTTACACTATATGTTGATATAAGATCCTAAAATGGCTTTTACACCATATGTTGATATAAGATCCTTTTAAGAACACTTAAAAGAACACTTCAATTAGTCGGATCGGATTTTTCTATCCATTGTCTTGCTTCTAATTTCTTCCAACAGCATATTGCAAGATTCAAATGCTGTGTTCTAAGAATTGTGTGGTTGTGATATGTATCACGTTAATGGTAGGTTTTTTTCCTAAAATAAAAATATTGTGATTGATATCCTATCCAATCACTGATATGATATAAATATAATATTATATATGCACCTAAACTTCAAGATAATTACAAATTTACCATTTTCATTTTTTTATTCAATTAGATCAAATTATATATAAATCAACGGTTAAGATGGTGTTCCTTAAGTTTTCTATCTAAAAAGGTTTTCTCTAGATCCCTACTCTATATATATATATATAGGGTCTTGTTCTAATAGAAACTAACTTAGAATAGAAACTAGAAACTAAACCTAAATTAAATATTTCAAGCTAATCTAATAACCAAATTAGGGGTACTCCAATACAAAAAACGTTTAAAATTATTGTCTCTATTCAACAAAAATATAAAAAAAAAATTTATAAAAAAGTTACTGTTCACGTGATGACGTGGCACGTGAACAGTAACTTTTTTTAAATTTTTTTTTTTTTAATATTTTTGTTGAATAGAGCCAAGAATTTTAAACGTTTTTTGTGAAGGTGCCCCTAGCGGGGCCATTAAAATAAATGAAATATAATTTATTTAGTGTAGGTTTCTAGTTTCTATTCTAAGGTTGGTTTCTATTTGAACGCTAGCCTATATATATATATATATATATATATATATATATATATATATATATATATATATATATATATATAGGGTCTTATTCTAATAGAAACTAACTTAGAATAGAAACTAGAAACTAAACCTAAATTAAATATTTCAAGCTAATCTAATAACCAAATTAGGGGTACTCCAATACAAAAAACGTTTAAAATTGTTGTCTCTATTCAACAAAAATTAAAAAAATTAAAAAAAATTAAAAAAAAGTTACTGTTCACGTGATGACGTGGCACGTGAACAGTAACTTTTTTTTAATTTTTTTTAATTTTTTTTTATATTTTTGTTGAATAGAGCCAAGAATTTTAAACGTTTTTTGTGAAGGTGCCCCTAGCGGGGCCATTAAAATAAATGAAATATAATTTATTTAGTGTAGGTTTCTAGTTTCTATTCTATGGTTGGTTTCTATTTGAACGCTAGCCTATATATATATATATATATATATATATATATATATATATATATAGGCTAGCGTTCAAATAGAAACCAATCTTATAATAGAAACTAGAAACCTACACTAAATAAATTATATTTCATTTATTTTAATGGCCCCGCTAGGGGCACCTTCACAAAAAACGTTTAAAATTCTTGGCTCTATTCAACAAAAATATAAAAAAAATAAAAAAAAATTTAAAAAAGAGTTACTGTTCACGTGCCACGTCATCACGTGAACAGTACTTTTTTTAAAATTTTTTTTTATTTTTTTTATATTTTTGTTGAATAGAGACAATAATTTTAAACGTTTTTTGTATTGGAGTACCCCTAATTTGGTCATTAGATTAGCTTGAAATATTTAATTTAGGTTTAGTTTCTAGTTTCTATTCTAAGTTAGTTTCTATTAGAACAAGACCCTATATATATATATATTAAAGTCTAATTATTCCCTCCATTCCTATTTATATCCTACTAATAAATAACAACGTCCCAACAATTTTTTTTTAATTTTGGAATAGCGAGAAATTAGATTTTTTGTTTAACAATTTTTTTATAAAAAATTTGTTGCAAATGAGTTGGAGTTGATTTTATATATAGTATAATTTTTATGCTAAATACTAATTATAAAACTTACACTATTTTAGTACAATTAAACCTATTTCATGAACAAAAATTTCGTCCCTGTCGAATCTCCCGAATCTCACGAGTGAATCATTCATATTTGGGCATTGCTTTGATCGAGGTTTTTGGGATGAGTTCTTACTATTCCCAAACATATGATGATTTTTCATCATTTGGGATAATTTTACCTACTAAAATCTTACTCAGTTTCTAGTTAAAATCCCAACATTACAATTCCGTTTTTATCTAAATTATGTAGTAAATGAGCATTGAATTTGAAAAAATTGTATTGAGAAATAACCTATATGTAACTTGCGATACCTCTATTTAGTAATTTGGATCCCGAAGGAATTATAGGACGAACTGTTTAGTTTTCGAATATGAGATATCAAGAATAGTCTTTGGGTCGAACGTTTCTTAGAAACAAAACATCCGTTTCCAAACTTGGGACCAGAACGAGTAGGTTTGTGGGGACTTTCATTTTACATGATCTGTTTTCATTGTAGTATTCAACAACGGCATCGTTAAAACTTACAACCAGACATCCATGTTCATGTCCTGACTTTCATCATGCGTTTGCAAGTTGCAACTTAAATTCATGAATCATGATTTGACCATTTGTAAAATGAGTAATGTTAAATATTTCAAATTGATATCCAAAAATTGCTTTCGAATGATGTGACTGGAAGCTAAAGTTATGTTCCATTCCTCCTGCTTTAGGGATTCCTGAAGATAAGAAATATGCTCCGGTTTCACTCTGTCCCTGGTGCCCGTGGGTTTATAGTGGGAACCTTCATGCTGATGACTCGGTATCCCAAGGTGAGATTCCTGGTAGAAGCCTCATTGGCTTTCTAATTGCATTCGTTCTTGTGGGTCTTTTATCTAAGATCTTTGGCAGATTGGAAAAATTTGATTAGAGAGGTTGGTGTGAAAGTAGGGGGTCCATTTTATTATGACCAATTATAATAATACACTTGACATTTAGGAATTATTTTGAAAACCAATTTGGGGTATCTGGCATTTTCCTTGCAAAATTCATAATACTTGTGTAACAACCCGACTTTTCGGACTACTATTTCTAAATTCTCAACTAAAATAAAATACAATTCTTTATTCAATAAATCCAAATTCAACAAAAGTCAAACTAAAAGTCAACTAAATAAACTAACCATTAAAAGTAGAGACGCAGCTACACAAATTCAATAATCAATTTCTAGTCAATTATTGAAATTTATTCTAATAACACGATAAGTCTTTTCTAATAATTGCATCTAAATCAGGTAGCACAAAATCAACAAATTCACATGCTTATTCGATCCAAAGCTTAGTAACCTAAAATATATTAAAACAATGAGCTGCAAAGCCCAGCAAGTAATCATCGCCCAATGGCTCAAAAATAATATTATGTAAAACAATTCTTATAGTTTAGATCGATAAAGAATTTCAAAACAGTGCATTCATACTTTAATTTCCACAATTCTAAGTCACGGTTACATTATGCCAATGACACGGCTTCTATGGTTCGATGGGGGCTAGTTTACGTCCCTCGTTAAGTCAAACTCAACAAGGTATCTATGTGTTCCGGAACGTGCGTAAACTAGTTCTATGCGTCACACTATCCAGTGACCGGATTCTATGATTCGATATGCAACTAAAACTGAGGATTCTTATAAAAATCTTTTCTAAATTCTATTTTCGATATCATAATTTTCGATGATCAAATCAATCAGATATTTTGAACATAAAAAAAACAGATTTAATAATATTAGTGAGTAAATGAAAAGTCACTTACCTCAATGTTGATTTCGTACACTGAAAATAAGAACACATAAATCTTAAATGTTACTCTATGTTCTAACTAATAACCAAATCAAACAAAGGTCACTCTAACGTAACCCATAAAATTCTTACATATAACTTACTCAATGAGAATTACAAGATTCATAAATAATATGCTATGTAACTAATTTTCAGATTAAAACAGCCCGAAAGAATGCCAATGTACATTGTATAAATGACTTAATCTGAAAAAGTACAAAAGAAAGTTGTAGAAAATTCAAAGATCTTTGAAGAATGACAAGACTCATCAAAAACGAATAAGAACAAATGCAGAAATCAAGTAAATGCGGACTGCTGAACAGAATCAGACCCTGAAATACCTAGTATTTTTGCTGTTTAAGACTTCAAAATCACATAATTTGATAGAGGAATGCTAACAGAAAACGTAGAGCTCGAAAATATCTTTTCAGAATGAGATAACTCATAATATTTGAATAAAAACTCAAATTTCCATGAATTTTCAAGTTGAGCACTCAGTTTCGAAAACACGCAGGTCAGATCACAAAATCACAGAAAACACGAACTTACAAGCAGAATTTCAGAAAAGTTAAAGAAGAAAAGTTGTAGATAATTCAAATACCTTTCCAGGAACACCAAAATCATTATCATATGATAAAAGGCGAAATTTATACAAATACTACAAGGATTCAGAATTCATATATACTACACATGCGAAATCGGAGTAATCATAGAAGAGTAATGAATATAACGCAACAAAGGATTACCACATATACAATCAACAAAGATCAAAATCAATCAAATATCATATTTTGATTTGTTTTATAAAAGAATACGTTTACACACATAATATCATACACGTGAATTTATACTAATATCAAATTAATTAAAGAATCATTACCCCCATCTTTTTAAGCTTGTTATGAGTCTTCCTCTTCTCTTGCTATTCTTCTTTCGTGTTCTTTTCTCTCTCTCTGCGTTTCTTTTTCTTCACCTATTTTGTACTCTCTTGTTAGGGGATATCGCCTTCGCTTTCTCTATTTTCTATATAAGTATACATACATTATCCTATATCTGATTATTATCCTTAATAATTACTCTTTAATTGTACTCTTCCTATAACTGAAAAAAATTAATAATTTTTAGCCTAAATTCAAAACTTGAAAATCAATTATGAGTTATAACCTATTAATCTTCCATTTTTAATGATTTCTTTCAATAACTCCTCTAAAATTGAAAAATGCTATATTTTTAAATCCTAAATTATTAATAGTAAATTATCAAAATATTTACTAAATTAACTTAAAAACCTGGGTTTTTTAGCCTAAATTATTTACTAAATTTATTTAATAAATTATTAAATTATTTACTAAAATTATTAACTTAAAATTAACTTAATGTTAATTTACTAAAATTAACTTAATTAACTTAAAATTATTATCTTATATCCTTTAAAATTAATACAAAGATATTTAGACTAAAGTTTAAATTACAATTTTAAAAAAACTTTACCAAATTAAAGAGTTTCAAGAAAACCTAATTTTTCTAAAAAAATTGTCATAAAAAAATTTTAATTTTAGATTTTCAAAAAACATGTTTTTAAAATCATACTAAGAAAAGTAAATACAAATCAATAAATTAACATTTTATTATTTTGTAAAGATTCTAGATTCAGTACTAAAGTTGTACATAAATTAGAAAACAATCCAAAAATTCAAAATAATACAATTTATAGAGAATCTAAATATAATAATCACAAAAAATCCTATAATAATTTAAATGTTACAAAAGTATTAAATTTCATCAACAATAAAATTTAAAGTAAAATTAATAAAGACTAAAACTAATAAAATATTCGTCATCAACTTAATCAATTATTATTATAAGTTAACATATTTTCTGTAATAATTTCAGTATATATATAAGTATAAAATATATGCATATTATTAATTTATAATCATTTAATGTAAAAAAACAATTTAAAATATTATAAAAAAACTTTAAAAAAAATTCATAACAAAAAATATATTATAAAATATTAACAAAGCAACTCGTACAGGTATCTATACTATACTATTATAAGCGAAATAGGGTATACTTGGTTGGTTGGTTTTGGTTAACACTTTCCCAAAAAATGTACAACTTTCCTATTCAGTTATTAAATTAAGTAAAAATTATAAATAAATAAACTATATAATATACAAAGTCATTATAGGTGTTAACAACAAATGGTATTGTATTACACTTCAAATTTTCAATCTTAACCCTCTACTACAATTTTCTACTCTGCTTAGAGCTCCATCCACTCAATACGGTATTACTCTCAATCCACATCGATTGATATTTGAATTTACTAGTTAGATTAATACTATACGCAAAACAATTAGTTAGTTGGTTGGTTAATGCATTCTAAAAAAATTTGTTTACACATTCTTAAAAATAACAAGTTAAAAAAATTATATTAAAAATATTAATTTATTTATTATAAATAAGGCACAAAAATATATTTCTAAAAAATTTAAAAAACGTGTTAAAATTCTAAATTCACTTAAATTATATATAATTTATTAAAAATAAAAAATCACATATTTTATACTATTATAAGCAAAACAATGTATATTTGGTTAGTTGGTTGGTTAGTTAAGGTCTTCCAAAAGAATTGTTAACACCTTAAAAATAACAAGTTAAAAAAATTATATTAAAATATTAAATTATTTATTATAAACAACAAAATATACTAATAAGGCACAAAAATATATTTTTAAATAATAAAATGCGTTAAAAATTCCAAATTCACTTAAATTATATATTGTTTTCAATTATATCCCGATTAGAGTCATCGTCCGCACACACTTCTTTCTACGATTCTTTTTTCTATGATTTTAATTTACACTAAATAATTTTTTAAAAATATCTATGAAATTTATATTTAATAATAAATTTAAAAATAACTTTAAAATGATAATATTTATTTATGTCATAAAATTAAGAATGGAACACATGTAAATTTAAAGTTAATAATAAACTTTATTAAAATGAATTAAATTTTAATATTAAATCAAATAATTAATATATTAATTAATAATAATAATAATAATATATAATAGCCTGTGCTTTGCACGGGTTAAAAGCTAGCTAATTCAACAAACTTACGTAATTAGTCGACCACAACCGTAGATCATCTGTACCTTAATTTCTTCATTTAACAACGAACCGATACATGAATCGGAATTTTCTTTTTGACTTCTTGCGTTTTTCTGACCAGAGGCCACAATTATCCTCTAAATTTCCTCATACGGCACCCGTGGATAACGATATGCATATTCCATTCGATTCGGTTTTTATGCCAGGATCAAATACCATGATCTCATGATAAAGCATTTTGCAAAGATTTAAATTTTATTTTGACCACGATTTATCATTTTTATTTCTAAAATTTCTTTTTTTTTTTTGGAAGAAATGTCTCATACCATCGTCTCAATTACAAAGAAAAATGACAGCTAAATATACATATATAAATAAAAATTAATTAATATGAATAGATATTTTTAGAGATAGGGAATAATATTTTATATTTTTAACATGATCAAAAACTCTTTATATGAATAGATATTTTTAGTAATAAGGAATGATTTTTTTATATTTTTAATCAAAAATATCAATGGAGATATTGAAAATCTTAATATAAAGATATACACAAAATCAATTTAGTCTAAGAATTAAATTTTCACTTTTTTACGCTAAGAATGTAGCTATTGATTTGCCATTCACAACAAGTTGTTGAGGGTTTGATAATATTTTATCTAACTAAAGGATCCCCTTTGATTAAATTATATGTATATTTGTTTATTTCATATCTTATTGTATTTATATTATATACTTCAATTGTAGTATTTAATATTGATGAGATGCAATAATTTAATTAATATTCTTACGTTTACTACACTTGTTTGTTTTATATGTATCAACGAAATTATAGAGTGTTCTCTTTTTAGATATTAAGATTTTATTATTTAAACTTTCGTGACATCTTGTCAAATTTTTTGAATGAAGAAAATCTCGGTTCTTGTATAATTCATTTATGTAAAAGTAAATTTTGTCAAAAAAAAAACTAATTCTTTGTCAATTAAAAAGTCATGTAAAAATTCCGTGTTGCCATTTATAGAATATAAACTTCCGTAGAAACAGAGAAGGATAATAGTTCGATTTAAAAAAAATTGATAGTGACCAGAATTATTTTAAAATTTGGACATGGATTTAGTGTTACCTTCTATAGAGCAGAAAAGCCTGGATTTCATGTTACCTTTTCGGTGCTACAAGAAAACCCAGATTTAACAACAGAAAAATCTGTTGGCAAATTAAGGAAATCCGTTGGGAAAACCCTTTGCCAACGGAATGACCACAAAACCTGTCTGTTGAAGGAAACCTTGTTGGGAAGTCATTACCAACGAATCTGTTTTCGTTACTAAATTTACCAACGGAATACCAAGACAACAATAATAGAATTCTTATTTTACCAACAACCATGTTATAACGGAGTGACTACAGATTATTCTGTTACTATATTTAGCAACAACATTTCCGTTATTAAATGTAATAACAAATTCCCAACGGAAAGTTATTACTAACAAATTCCCAACAGAACACTTGTTGGTATATAGTATTCACTCCCGGTAACAAATTCCCAACGGAAAGTTCTTGCCAACAAATTCCCAACAGAATACCTATTAGTATATAGCATTCAGTCCAGTCCAGGTAACATAATACCAACGAAATACTATGACACAATGACAACATAATATTAATAACTATATCAAACCATACCAATGAATATAAATGATTTTCAATTTTCTAGACCTGTACAATTTACACATTCACAATAACAAAAAAATTCAAAAGATTGTAAAAGTCTCTTTCATAAACACTGGCACTCATTACATAGTAGAAATTTAAAATAGAGCTTAAAGAGTTACATCACTCAAGCCCTACAAAATACTGGGTTATACATATCCAAATCCAATGTCCAAAATAAGCTAATAGACAACTTGCTAAACCACCATACCAAGATCTTTCCTAATGTCATAAGCAGCATAAGTCAAAAGAGCATTGCAGAAACACTAAATTACATACTATTGTCATCACTTTGATTATCTAAATAAGTAGGGGATTGAGGGCGTTGGATTGAATTACTCGCAATTAACATGGCTAGCTGATTTTTAGTTCTTTCATCTCATCCTTCACCTCTTTCAATTCTTGCTGCAACTTCTGATTATCTCCACTCGCAAAGGATGAAGTACAAGGCATAATTTTAGTTTGATAAAAGAGGTTTTGAGATGAACCAAGTCCATATACCCTCGTTTTCTTGTCAGGTCCTCCAATTGCTTCAAGAAACAAAGCATTTCTAGCATTTCCATCCACAGGCAGCCCGACTTTCTTTTGCTGCTCTAAAAGAGCTAAAAAAGTCTCATGTATACAACAACAATTTACCAAGTAGTTACCTAAACTATTTGCAAAAGAGGTTCGCAATAAACTGAAGCATTTTAATTTACTATTTAAATCACGCAATCCAATAATATTTTACCCAATCCGAAGCATTTTTAAGTAACAAATCAGAATAGAAAAGTGAATGGCTAAGTTTTTCATTAGGAGCCAGAACTCAGCCATATATGAGTACTCAGCCATAAATAACACTTACATATATTCGTTGACTTTTTTTGTCAATCCATATAAGTTCGCCTTCCTCTCCATCCTCGCAATCCTCAACATCCTCATCATTCTGACCAATCAAGTTTTTCTTTTTCTTCACGCGTCTGGTGTGCGTCAATTTAAACAACTGATCCGCAGTGGGCTCACACTTATACTGTATTTTTTGTTAAAAAATAGTTAATCGCAAATCAAATGCAAATAAACAAGCTGAGGTGTTGTTTGGAAATATCAGTGCCGAAAATGTTTATTCCTCCTTTAGAAGAGTGAAAGATGTTCAAACCCTGGAAAACAATAAAGTAAAAGAGCAAAAACACGGTGCTGCAAGGGCCATTTCTCAGAATGATGCTAAGGCACATCAACAAAGGAAACAAACTGGGAACACCTATTTGATTTGGTTAATTTTGCTAAAAACCATACTTCAATAAGGGAAACACAGTCCTTTGAGGTTTCAAGTTAAAGTTGATACATCCAAAGATTTAGAAAGTGGAAGGTTCGAATTGGTCTCCATGTCGATACCATGTCCGGTCGCAACATGACATTTCCATTGTTAAGCTTGATCAAAGTAAGTCCAACGACTATTGAAGCTCCTTAGAATATATAAATGGCTTATCTGAGTTCCATTTCCTTTATTTTTTTTGTGTTCTGTATATTTAGGGTAGATAGTTATCACCTATCAATAGTAAATGCAAGTAGCAATCAGTACTGGCTGAACAGCTCCTTAAAGTAGATTTCATTAACAAAAGTGTCTAGCAGGAAGAAGTTTTGTTTAAGTTTATCTGTGTATGGTACAATCACAATTTTCAATTCTTAAAGATCCTTATACAAAAAAAATGCAAATTAATTAACTAAAAATATTACTAACAAAGCTTACCATACGAGCTGCAACTACCCTATGAGAAGCAGAACCACTCGTATGTGTTGAAGGGCGGCCATCATCCCCGCTACGACGATTGTTTTTCTGAGTTGTAGACTTCTTTTTGAATTCCTTCGTTTTCCAAAACTCAACCCAGCTTAAGTAGACATTCATACCAACTCTATTATCTCGTTTGTTGTGATTTTCCCAATCAGAACGAGCATTGGAAACAAGTTTAGAATACTTTCTCCTTGCGTTATCTAGCCAGCCCTGGTATATTATGGCTTCTGATTGTCTCCACACGAAGTATTTCTATAATAAAAAAAGACAATTACAAAAAATTAGCCAGCTTTTATAGTATATATATAATCTGTGTGCGCGTGTGTAAAGAAAACAAAATGATGAAGAGGTTTTTTAGAAACCAGAACTAATACCATGAATTTATTTACAAATAAATGTATTAATGATCTAATTGCAATCAGGTAGTAATTACCTTGAATTCTTTAAAATAAAAATCTTGCGTTGATTTTGAAATTGATTTCCAATTATAACCTGTAGGCTCGAGTTGCTCATACATGATTTGTCGATTCTTTGCAGAGACTCGACTTAAAGGTTCCAATCTACAAAAAATACAAAATTAACACAAGTCAATTTAATATCACTAGTCACTACATGATTTAGCAAAGTAAGAAAAAATAAATGTGCAAATACTTTTTGTTTAAGAACTCGAAACTTACTTTTCATTAATGACTTCTATTCGCTCCCTTCCATCGCTATCTGTTGAGCGAATATTCCAATGTATGTTCTCATTCGCGGCTGTAGAAGATACATTATGAGTGCTTGGACGTGATTGAGGTGGTGAGTGTTCAAATTGAGCAGTTGTGCGTTGTTGAGATTGAGCAGTTAGTTGTCGTGATTGATTTGGTGAGCTTTGTGCAGATTGTGATGTGTGTTGTCTTGATTGTACCGGTGAGTGGAGTCTAGACTGAGATGGTGCACGTATTCGAGGTTGATCTGGTCTTGATTGAGATTGAGCTGGTGCACATATTCGAGCTTGATCTGGTCTTGATTGAGATTGAGCAGGAAAACTTTGAGTGCGAATGTGCGCAGGTTGATCGGGAACATGTTGTGCAGATTTGGTAGGTACTCGCGGTTGATCTGGTCTTGATTGAGATTGAGCTGGTGCACGTATTCGAGGTTGATCTGGTCTTGATTGAGATTGAGCAGGAAAACTTTGAGTACGAATGTGCGCAGGTTGATCGGGAACATGTTGTGCAGATTTGGTAGGTACTCGAGGTTCAGATTGAGTGGCAACACACTCTCCAGATTGAGTAGGTACTCGCGGCCCAGATTTATCATGATTCTCAAACCTCCTATTTTTCGCCTGTAAGCATAAGAGTTCATTAAGATGAAAACAAAAGTTAAAGAACAATGGTATCTACTTGGATTCCACCAACTGAAACTGATGGATTCAAAATGCAGATTATTTAGAGCATACCTGGTTGGGAAAACCAGCTTCCTCAATGGCTGTCTTAGTCGACTCAAAAACCTCGACTTGACTCTCCTCTTGGCCAACATTTGTACTCTTAATGCGTTTCTTTTTAGTTACAATCTGAAATAAACATTCACAAAAAATATTATTGCAGTCTTGTAGAAGGGTAATGATACTAGTCCTTTCTTCTCCTGGAATCAATTAATAAATTTAACAAACTAGAAAGCTTATCATGATTTCAACTTGTAGAAGAAGATCAAACAAACATATATCATAAATAATTAAAAATATCGGAGCAGTTGGGCCAAACAGGTCATTTACAGCCTGAACATTTTTTTTGTTGTCTTGAGCAGTTCTGTTATTTATGCACAAGTATTCTTTCCCCTGGGGTGTTCTCATCTTCATTGTCTTATGACTTATGAATGCACTTCTAGTTTCCACATTACAGCTTTAACAAACTACATATATACAACTGTCATAATATGTGAAATATACTTGGCTATGCAGTTATAACCGATTACAGTTACGTGTTTCCTGAGAATGGTCTTGTGGCCTACATCCCAATACAATGACCAAATTTGATGCAGAGTAACTGTTTATGAAATTATTCTGATACAATATATAACAACAAGGTTAAAATTAAGCAATAAAAATAAGCATCATTACCTGCTTAAGTCGCACTTTAGTCTGCTCAGCCTACAATAGAAAAAAGAGATAAATTATAAACATGTCTTCAACAATAAACTTTGTGATTTCTTGGGCTGGTTACAGTTGAGAATTTCAGCCGCAGAGAATGACAGAGCTATTAAGGACACATAGTAAGATTACAATGGGTGTCTTGGTTGATCTAAGTCCCTTGTTATGTCTGACTTGACTCTCCTCTTTGCCAACAGTTGTACTTTGACTGCATTTCTTTTTGTTTCCAATCTGAAATTAAAAACATTAACAGCACACAATTCATTATTTGTTGTGTTTTATCAAATTACAACATACATATGACAGCTTTATAATTATAAATTTCAATTAAAAGTATGAATTTTACCTGAGCAAAGCCATCAGTCCCAAAACTTGTACCCCCTTTGCGTTTGTTTGGACTCGAATACTGAGCAAAGCCTACAGTACCAATACCCTCAGCATCAAGATTTGCAGGTACGATGGATGATTTTGGGTCATTCAAAATCTGAAAAGGAAGGAGAAGATTTGCAGCACCAAAATCAGTCCCTTGAACATACACAAAAGGAAGGAGAATTGAACACACGCACAAAAGGAAAACCAGGGAATTGAACATACATTTACCATAGATTGAAGTTTTCTCATCTTTATCGAATATGGTAGTCGCCAGTAGCCACTCTTCGTTTTGGTCGCTGCCCCGAGAGAGAGAGAGGGAGGGAACCCTAATTATATTTGCTCCATTTGGTCCTAGTGTGCCCATGTCCCTGTTTTTATATTTTCCACGAAATAATTAAAAAACAAAATCGAATAGTATGATTAAATAGTCTATAATTACATTATAATATATATATATATATATATATATATATAAATAAATATGCATGTGTATATTTTAATTACATTATTTACAATAAAAATTTAATGAAGTAAGTAATATTTACCTAAATGATATCTAAAAAATACTAATCGGAGGCATCGTTGTAGTCATCTTCTTCATAATTATTGCTATTTTCGGTTTGCCAAGATCCATCTTCATCTTTGGTTTCATATTCAATTTCTTCCTCCGGGGTCCCGTTACCATCATCTAAATCTACTACTACTCCACTTTCATCATTTAAATGCGTAGGAATATCATTTGTACTAATATCACTTAAGTGTGTGGGTGTATCATCTTGGAAAGGTCTTGATGTGATATCGGGATTTGAGAAACTTCAACAAGTGGTCGAGCTTTTACTTTGCATACAGCTAACCAATCGATCTTATCTCGTCTAAGACTTGGGTACTTGCAATAGTAAACTTGCATGGCCTGCATTGCTAGTATAAATGGCTCGTACACCCTCAATCTCTTTCTTTTATTGACCTCAATTAAATTATAACGTGGATGAACTCTTGTTCCAACATTAAGTGTAGGATCAAACCATTCACACTTGAACAACACTGTTCTCTTAATTGGACGGCGAGGATACTCGACAATCAAAATCTCTTCAATTACTCCAAAGTAATCATTAGATGTCTCGCTATAATCGATCCCTTGATGCAAACTCCACTGTTGAATGTTGACTTGTCAACTCCATATTCCCGAGTATGAAATTTGTACCCATTCACATAGTAGATTGGTACGGATTTAACCGAACGAAGAGGTCCAAATGCAAGGGCCTGAATATATTCATTTGAAACCAGTGATGGATTTTCAGCCTGAAATTATCAGTGGTGGCAATTAGAATAAGAGAATAAATAACCGAACGTTATCTAATATTAATTATAAAAGTATCAAATAACTTACATAGTTTTTAAACCACATGGCAAATTCATTTTCTAAGCACTGATCAACTTCAACACTACTTATATATGGATTGCGTTCCCGAAGTTGATTTATGAAAATCCTAGTTACGGAAAAAAATTAATTAGATAACATGATCATTCATTAATAGGGACAACTAAGCATGTAGATATGACGAAATAAACTTACCGGGTATATGGTGCAACCTCTGGACAATTAAACAATACATAATTATGAGCTGCCATGTATCCTCGATCATCAAGATAACGAGTACTAACACTTCCATGTGAACGTCCAGGATGAGAAAATATAGAAATGTTTCCTCCAAAACTCTCTTCACCTATAGTAGAAGCATTTCTGGGAACTTTTCTATGTTTTGTTCAAACATGTTGTTGAAAGTAATGTGAGCAAAAAGTGGAAGCTTCCTCAACCAAAAAAGCATTGCATATTGATCCTTCAACCCGAGCTTTATTTTTCACATTATTCTTCAAGTGACGCAAAAATCTTTCGAAAGGATACATCCAACGATACTGTACAGGACCTGCAATGCATGCTTCATATAGCAAGTGCACTAAAAGATGTTCCATTGAGTCAAAGAATGCTGGTGGAAATATGTTCTTCAAGCCTACGCATGTCACTTATCTTTAAAGTAGCCGAAGTGAGATCTCTGAAGAAAAGGCTTAATTCTGTGATAGCTTCCCAAACATTATTCGGAAGAAATTCCCGAAAAGCAATCGGAAGAAGTCGTTGCATAAACACGTGACAATCATGACTCTTCATTCCAAATAACTTGAATTTTTTCATGTTGATGCAACGCCCCATATTTGACACATATCCATCTGGAAATTTGAGATCTTTCAACCACTCACACACTTTTTCTTTACCCTTCTTGTCCAAATTATAACATGCTTTCGGATACTTTCTTGTTGACTCATCATATGCTAACTCCGGCCTTCGGCAAATCTCTGCAATATCATCTCTTGCTTTAGAATTATCTTTGGTTTTTCCTTCAATAGCCATGATAGTGTTGAAAATATTCTCAAAGACATTTTTCTCAACATGCATAACATCAAGGTTATGTCTAATATTCAATGTCCTCCAATATGGCAAATCCCAAAAGATACTTCTTTTTTTCCATCCACAGTTGTAGGTTTTGATGATCTTGGCATTGTGCTCTTCACTTCCTAATTCAGTAATTTTCATCAAACCAAACATCTCGATTTCTTGAAATACATCTTCACCCGTTCTCACTGGTGGGGCCGACTCAGTCACTGTCTTTCCTTTGGTAAACCAGTTTTTATTCTTTCGAAATGGATGATTGGTAGGTAGAAATTTTCGATGATTATCAAACCATGTAGTCTTTCCACCATGTGAAAGATTATAAGCATCATGATCATGAGCACAATGAGGACAAGCTAAATGACCTGCAGTTTTCCATCCAGACAACATTGAGTAAGCAGGAAAGTCATTGATAGTCCACATCAATGCAGCTCGCATGCGAAAATTTTGTTTCAAAGAATTATCCCAGGTCTCCACCCCATCTTCCCACAACATTTTTAACTCAGCAATTAACGGTTGGAGGAAAACATCTATCTTCTGTTTTGGATTTTTTGGCCCAGGTGAAGGAATTTACGGATGAGCGGAAGCGCAAATAACATTTATTTCCGTAAAAACCATATAATCGCACATATAGAAAATCATATAAAATGAAAAGAGCGAGGAATCGTAACCATACCTTAAAATCGAAGCTTTTCAAAATGGTGTTTGCAAGCAGTTGCTCCTCAGAGTGTGAAGCACTCTACCGGTATCCACCAAGAAGTATCTTCTTCGATAAAACTTTTTATAAAACTAGCTTTTATAAAAATGGAGGATTTAGAAAGAGAGAGAGAGAGAGATGATGGTGGCTAGCCTTTCTAAGTTCTTCACAAAAACCAAAACTTAAGATCACTTTTAGAATGAGCCATCTCATTCTATTTATAGGGCTTGCTTAGGGTTTTTAATATTATCTTAATAATATATTTTAACCCCACATTTTATCTTATAAAATGCTTTAGTAATAATTAAAACTATTTTAATCATTATTTCTTTTTCTAAACTATTTAGAAAATAATTCTCTCTCTCAAAATTTAAAACTTTTCATCAAAGAAAATATTCTTTTATGGTGTGACCCTGTAGGTTCAATATTAAGCCGGTAGTAGAAATAAATAATAATAAACTTTTTATTTATTATTTATATGAATTCTAATAATTCATTAAATATAATTAACTGATTAATTATATTTATTCTACATCGTGAGTGATGCTTCTCAACATATCGCGACTATCCGGATAATATGAATTCACTGCTTAGAATACCAAGAACCTGTCAGTGACTAGTTACCGTACAATCAATTCCTTCTACCCTACAATATCCCGATTAAATACAAGGCATGGATCTCGTGTCAGGCCTATCAAATTTAATCATATGATTTCTTATTCATAATGCAAAGTTCATATTAATGCAAATTAGAAACTCCTTTCTAATTTCATACACTCTGGCCAGAGATTCCAGAACTCGCATACTAAGAATAACATAGGATATTCACTTCCTTACTGGAAGGGGTAGATTCTTTATTGATCGTTAACTATCTCCATACATAAATCCCTGTACCCAGAATAGACCTAATGGATGTCCTTGAGACTAAGGACTAAACCAAAGCACAGTTCATTATATACAATATTACTCTAACGATCTCAAGTCTAAGGACACTTGTACAACTATCACTCAGTGAATAACTATTGACACGTGAGTAAACTCCATTAGTTGTCCAACTTATCGAGTCATGTTCAGTGAACTTATTCCCTAATAAGCACCTACATACTAGCTATAGTGTCACCACACAAATGCCTATGAGAACAGACATCCTCCTGACGGGAGCAAGCATAATATGTACCGATCTTTGCGGATTCACTAACTTCCGATTAGTTATCCTATGATCAGGAACTGTTTAAGTCTAGAGTTATCATCTTCTAGATCTCACTATTATAATCTCATTATAATTATAGAAGCTTTACTCTAAACTATGGAACATCTTATTTAAAACACTTTAAACAGATAATGTCCGTAATAAAATCAAAACAAGTCTTTTATTATTATTAATGAAATCAAACAAGAATACATGAAAGTTCTTCCTAACTCATCATACATGATTGGATTTAGGACAAACACTTTCAATCTCCCACTTGAACTAAAGCCAATCACCCTGGTATCTAATACCCATCTTCTCTTTATGACGATCAAAGTGAATCTGAGACAATGACTTTGTGAGTGGGTCTGCTATGTTGTTATGTGTGTCAACTCTCTCAACCTTGACATCTCCCCTTTCAATGATCTCCCTAATCAAATGAAAGCGCCGCAAAACATGTTTGGAATTTTTATGAGACCTAGGTTCCTTGGCTTGTGCTATTGCTGCATTGTTATCACAATACAACACAATAGGCTCTTCAATGCTTGGAACAACTCCCAACTCAGAAACAAATTTCCTCATCCAAACGGCTTCTTTTGCAGCCTCACTTGCAGCTATATACTCTGCTTCCGCTGTGGAGTCAGCCGTTGTCGACTGTTTGGAACTCTTCCAACTAATCGCACCACCATTCAAAGTAAACACATACCCTGACATGGATTTGCTATCACTTTCTGATTGAAAACTAGAGTCAGTATAACCCTCTATTTTCAATTCAGATCCACCAAAAACAAGAAAAATATCCTTAGTCCTTCGCAAGTACTTAAGGATGTTCTTCACTGCTTTCCAGTGGTCTTCACCTGGATTGGACTGATATCTGCTTGTCACACTAATTGAATAAGCAACATCAGGCCTAGTACATAACATCGCGTACATGATAGATCCTATTGCTGAAGCATAAGGAATCTTACTCATGCGCTCTCTTTCCTCAGGTGTCTTAGGAGACATCTTTTCGGAAAGGGATACTCCATGGCTCATCGGTATGAGACCTCTCTTGGAGTTTTTCCATGCTAAACCTTTTTAGCACTTTCTCGATGTATGTACCCTGGGTAAGACCTATCATTCTTCTAGATCTATCTCTATAGATCTTCATACCGAGAATGTAGGACGCTTCTCCCAAGTCCTTCATAGTGAAGTTCTTTGATAACCACACTTTGACTGATTGCAGCATCGGTATATCATTTCCTATAAGAAGTATGTCATCCACATACAATACAAGAAATGTTACCGCGCTCCCACTAACCTTCTTGTACACACATGGTTCATCTATGTTCTTGATAAAATCAAACTCTTTGATTGTCTCATCAAAACGAATGTTCCATCTACGAGAAGCTTGCTTTAATCCATATATGGTCCTTAGCAGCTTACACACTAGGTGTTCATTCCCTTTAGAAACAAACCCCTCTGGCTGTGTCATATACACTTCCTCTTCAAGTTTCCCATTGAGGAAGGCCTTTTTCACGTCCATTTGCCAGATCTCATAGTCGTAGTAAGCAGCAATCGCAAGCAAAATCCGAATTGATTTTAACAGGGCTACAGGCGAAAAAGTTTCATCAAAGTCAATCCCTTGCCTTTGTCTGAATCCTTTTGCCACGAGCCTGGCCTTATAGGTCTCCACCTGGCCATCTGCTCCAATCTTTCTTTTGTACACCCATTTGCACCCAATAGGATTCACATCCTTTGGTGCTTCAACCAAAGTCCATACTTGGTTGGTATACATAGAATCCATTTCGGATTTCATGGCACTCTGCCATTTCTCTGAGTCAACACTACTCATAGCCTCATTATAGGTCATAGGGTCGTCATCATCAACGATTGACAACTCATTGTCATTCTCAATGACAAGGCCATAATACCTCTCAGGTTGGCGAGACACTCTCTCTGACCTACGAATGGGCTGTTCCACAGAAGGTTGTTCAATCTGAACAGGTGTTTCCTCTTGAACCGTAGTAGTTTGTGCTTCTTGAACTTCATTAAGTTCTATTTTGCTCCCACTGTTTCCTTCAAGGATAAACTGTTTTTCCAAGAAGGTAGCATGTCTGGAGACAAAAACCCTATGATTGGTGTAGAAGTAATACCCTAAAGTCTCTTTAGGATATCCCACAAAACTACATTTTATGGATCGAGATTCCAACTTATCAGGGTCAACTTTCTTGACATAAGCTGGACATCCCCAAATCTTAACGTGTTTAAGACTCGGTTTCCTTTCTTTCCATATCTCATATGGAGTTTGAGGAACAGATTTGGAAGGCATCTTATTCAGTAAATATGCTGAGGTTTCCAATGCATAACCCCAAAGGAATACTGGAAGATTTGCGTAGCTCATCATGGACCGAACCATGTCTAACAAAGTTCGATTTCTCCTTTCAGATACTCCATTCAACTGTGGAGTATATGGAGGAGTCCACTGAGAGACTATACCATTTTCTTTGAGATAATCTAGAAACTCTCCATTTAAATATTCACCACCTCGATCTGATCGAAGGGTTATAATACTATGTTTGGTTTGTTTCTCCACTTCATTCTTATATTCTTTGAACTTTTCAAAGGCCTCAGACTTGTGTTTCATCAAATACACATATCCGAATCTAGATCGATCATCTATGAAAGTAATGAAGTACGAAAATCCGCCCATGGCTTGCGTAGACATCGGTCCACATACATCTGTGTGTACCAGTCCTAGCAATTCTGCAGCCCTCTCTCCATGTCCACTAAATGGAGATTTGGTCATTTTACCCAATAGACAAGACTCGCATGTAGGATATGATTCAAAATCAAAGGGGTCAAGTAACCCTTCCTTATGCAATGTCCGCAGTCTATTTTCACTAATATGACCAAGTCTGCAGTGCCACAAATAGGTGAGATTTTCATCATCTCTTTTCCTTTTATTAGTATGTTCAATTTGTAGTAAATCATGCTCTATGTCACACACATATAGACCATTATTTAAAATACCACTACCATAAAGAACATTATCTCTAAGAATTGAACATTCATTATTCTTAATAACAAACGAAAATCCATCCAAGTCTAACATGAGAATAGAAATAATATTCCTCACAATCGAGGGAACAAAATAACAATTATTTAAAACAATAGTCTTGCCCGTAGGCATATGTAAATCAAACGATCCTACAGATTCAGCAGCAACTCTTGCTCCATTTCCCATCCGTAGAATCACCTCCTCTTCCTCGAGAGTCCTACTTCTCCTTAGTCCCTACAACGAATTGCAAATGTGAGAACCACAGGCGGTATCTAATACCCAAGTAGAATTTTGATTTATTGACATATTCACTTCAATCATGAACATACCTGAACCAGAAGCGACAGTCTCACTATCTTTCTTCTTTTTCATTTCTGCAAGGTAAACCTTGCAGTTCCTCTTCCAGTGCCCCACCTTGTTACAGTGAAAGCAAACAGCTTTGCTCTTGGGGTCTTCAGCTTTTGGTGGAACCGGCTTTTTCTCACCAACTTTCTTCTTCTTGGAAGGGTTCTTCTTCCTTTTCTTAGGATTGGAACCCTCACCAATTAGAAGAACAGAACTCTTCTTAGAGGGAAAATTCGATTCCGCAGTCTTCAACATGTTGTGGAGTTCAGCCAGGCTGACGTCCAACTTATTCATGTGAAAGTTCACAACAAACTGCGAAAATGAACCCGGAAGTGATTGCAAGACCAAGTCTTGAGTCAGTTCCCTATCCATGACAAAACCAAGTTGCCCAAGACGTTCAATCAAATTGATCATCTTAAGTACATGGTCATTCACGGATGATCCCTCAGACATCCTACAACGGAACAGCTCCTTCGATATCTCATATCGAGCTGTCCTCCCTGCCACATCATACAACTCTTGCAGATGCTCTAGGATAGTGTGAGCATCCATAAGCTCATGTTGCTTCTGTAGCTCATCGTTCATGGAAGCTAGCATGATACATTGAGCAACATTAGCATCATCTATCCACTTACGATACACAACATGTTCATCATTATGTGCATCGTCAGCAGGTGCAGCAGGCTTAGGTGAGTCAAGCACATATTCCAGCTTCTCAACCCTGAGAACAATTCTCAAGTTTCGAAGCCAGTTAGCAAAATTCGGACCAGTCAATTTGTGAGCATCTAGTATGCTCCGGAGTGATAGTGCACCAGACATAGTGTATATAGTAAATCTGTAAATGATAAACACATAACAACACTTAGCAAATATTCAATTTCATTTTAAAAACACTATATGAATCGGGTCTTTATTCATAAGTGACTCCCACTAGTTTATCTAATTTATTCAACCCCCTTAAGTGAAAAATTAAGCATTCATAATGCTAGTGGGAATAGGGATCCTATATTCCATCACACAACCTCGGCTGTGGCACGAAACGCCATGTGATGTTCAATAGGCAGACAACTCTTGTCAATTACATCTCATGTTATTCCCTAATAAAACTTTAGCCTCTTGAATAATTGAGTCACGGCTGTGGCACGACAAACTCAATATTCTAAGTCAAGTCTAACCCAACATTCCGTACAACTGAATCAGTCTCCAACGGCCCACGGCTGTAGCACGTAACGACCATTAGATTCTAATTCATTGTACACATCTCTATGTAATAGACAAGTATTTCTTATTTCAAAATCAAAGCCCTCGGCTGTAGCACGAAACGACAATGATTCAAAAATAAGAACTACTTTCTACCATGTTGGAAGGCTATGACCGACACAAGCCCGTTGTGTCATTGGCCAATTACTACTTGATATTATTTAATTTTAGAGGGATTATATTATGTTACAATCATAATCATATTATAAAGAGATTCTTCCTTTTAAATTAAATATTTCAAATCAATAATCGATAATTGGATGATTCCCAGATCGGGGGGAGCACTGTCAAGAGGCGTCACTTAATACCCCTTTCTTACAGATCGAAATCCGTTTTTGACAGAATCATCCATTCTCTCAATATTGAAAATTCATATTTAATTACGTGTTTCACAAACACAAGAATCTCATGATTGTATTCATAATATTATTATTAAGGCAAGAAACGATTCCTATTCTAGATTTTCTAGAGCACGCCTTATTTTTATTTAAGTTCACCTAAATCTATCATCGCATGGTAAACATAGGCATATATCAAATATATAAAATTAAATCAACAAGTAAGCATGCAAGCAATATCATGTCACACAATGATATAATGATGTATGGATTTATTATAGTATTTAAAAGCAATTAATCCAATTAAAACATGCTTTAAAACACTCCCATAAATATAAATAATTCAAAATTATTATATAAAAAATATTTGACCACTCCATTAGATCCGTCTCGGAAATACGAATCCAACGATATATTGCACGCCCAAAACGGAGTTACGAAACTCCCAATAAATCAAATTTATTGTGGACAGAAGGGCTGTAACGCATGTCCGGAATGCGTTACAAGCATTTAAAGCCATTAAACGCTGTAACGCATCCGGAAATCGCGCAACACCCTGTCACGCATTTCCGAAATGCGCGACCCCCCCCCCAGCGATTGCGCTGCACGCGCGCCAGATAGCGTACAACCGAAATTTCTGTGAACAGATTGTGAAACGTACACTGTTGCTTCTAGTAACGTTGCAGCAGTTTGTAACTCCCTTACATTAAACACACTAACTCCCCTTTTACTAACAATAACTATTATTATTAATATCCTTTTAATTTTAATATTAATAAATTAATTAACAATTAATTAATAAATTAATAAAAAATTATCAAGACATGATTTCTGAAAATCATGAGCAGCAAAAATTATCAGGTGGTTAGGGGTCCTTGTGCAATATTTTTAATCATAATATTTTCACATGCATAATTATTTTATGAATTTTAACTAAAACAATTTTTAAAAATTCATAACAAATAATCTACACATCACAAAATTATGAGAAAAATACCCAGATCATCTACAACACTTGTAGAACTCAGATTAGTGGTCAAAATCATATGCAAAAATTATTTCGAATTAATTCATAATTAAATCCAAATAAACTTACAAAAATCATAATAAATCCATACATGCATAGAAAAAAAATCTGAAATTTTTATATGACTCTCTATATGCAAGAACCTAGCTCTGATGCCATTGAAGGAATTTACGGATGAGCGGAAGCGCAAATAACATTTATTTCCGTAAAAACCATATAATCGCACATATAGAAAATCATATAAAATGAAAAGAGCGAGGAATCGTAACCATACCTTAAAATCGAAGCTTTTCAAAATGGTGTTTGCAAGCAGTTGCTCCTCAGAGTGTGAAGCACTCTACCGGTATCCACCAAGAAGTATCTTCTTCGATAAAACTTTTTATAAAACTAGCTTTTATAAAAATGGAGGATTTAGAAAGAGAGAGAGAGAGAGATGATGGTGGCTAGCCTTTCTAAGTTCTTCACAAAAACCAAAACTTAAGATCACTTTTAGAATGAGCCATCTCATTCTATTTATAGGGCTTGCTTAGGGTTTTTAATATTATCTTAATAATATATTTTAACCCCACATTTTATCTTATAAAATGCTTTAGTAATAATTAAAACTATTTTAATCATTATTTCTTTTTCTAAACTATTTAGAAAATAATTCTCTCTCTCAAAATTTAAAACTTTTCATCAAAGAAAATATTCTTTTATGGTGTGACCCTGTAGGTTCAATATTAAGCCGGTAGTAGAAATAAATAATAATAAACTTTTTATTTATTATTTATATGAATTCTAATAATTCATTAAATATAATTAACTGATTAATTATATTTATTCTACATCGTGAGTGATGCTTCTCAACATATCGCGACTATCCGGATAATATGAATTCACTGCTTAGAATACCAAGAACCTGTCAGTGACTAGTTACCGTACAATCAATTCCTTCTACCCTACAATATCCCGATTAAATACAAGGCATGGATCTCGTGTCAGGCCTATCAAATTTAATCATATGATTTCTTATTCATAATGCAAAGTTCATATTAATGCAAATTAGAAACTCCTTTCTAATTTCATACACTCTGGCCAGAGATTCCAGAACTCGCATACTAAGAATAACATAGGATATTCACTTCCTTACTGGAAGGGGTAGATTCTTTATTGATCGTTAACTATCTCCATACATAAATCCCTGTACCCAGAATAGACCTAATGGATGTCCTTGAGACTAAGGACTAAACCAAAGCACAGTTCATTATATACAAGATTACTCTAACGATCTCAAGTCTAAGGACACTTGTACAACTATCACTCAGTGAATAACTATTGACACGTGAGTAAACTCCATTAGTTGTCCAACTTATCGAGTCATGTTCAGTGAACTTATTCCCTAATAAGCACCTACATACTAGCTATAGTGTCACCACACAAATGCCTATGAGAACAGACATCCTCCTGACGGGAGCAAGCATAATATGTACCGATCTTTGCAGATTCACTAACTTCCGATTAGTTATCCTATGATCAGGAACTGTTTAAGTCTAGATTTATCATCTTCTAGATCTCACTATTATAATCTCATTATAATTATAGAAGCTTTACTCTAAACTATGGAACATCTTATTTAAAACACTTTAAACAGATAATGCCCGTAATAAAATCAAAACAAGTCTTTTATTATTATTAATGAAATCAAACAAGAATACATGAAAGTTCTTCCTAACTCATCATACATGATTGGATTTAGGACAAACACTTTCACCAGGTACAAGTACAGACAAAAACAAGTACTGTTCTTTTGAACACATCCACGGTGGTAGATTATACGGAGTCACTATAATTGGCCAAGAAGAATATTGTCTGCCTATTTCACTAAATGGTTGAAACCCATCAGCCGAAAGTCCGAGTCTAACATTTCTTATATCTGAGGAAAATGAAGGGTGTGCTCTGTCAAATTGTTTCCACTCCTCTGAATCTGAACAATGACGCATCACATTTCTTCTTGATGATGTTCGGCATGCCATCTCATATGGGCTGCAGTAGTCGGTGAAGCATACAGTCTTTGCAATCTCGGTGCCAATGGAAAGTAGATCATCCTTTTAACAAGCACTTTTTCTCCTTTTTGGATCTTCCAGTTCTTACTTTGTATCTTCCCCGTGAACAAAACTTACACTCCTCCAAGTTGATGTCTTCCCCCCAATATAACATACATCCGTTAACACAACAATCAATTTGCTCGGAAGGAAGCCCCAATTCTTCCATATACTTCTTCGTACTATAAAAGCTGTCAAGAAATGTATTATCTTGAGGCAAGATGCCTTTGACAAACTGAGATGTCTGATCATAACATGCCTCTGACCAATGATGGTCTGATTTCAAACTCAACATCTGAGCCATGACAGACAACTGAGAAGTTTCACAATCTTCATATAACTCCCTCTCAGATGATTTTAAAGTATCATACAACTTTTGCGTTTCTGCATTAGGCATCTCCGGATCAAAACTTGGACCAGCAGCATCCATCACCATGTTGTACATTAGGTTGTCTTGGGTACCGGAGTTATGTCTAGAGGATTGTCCACCACTTTGACCAACAATATATGGTTCTCCATGTCTGTTCCATACATAATAATCACGTACAAACCCATTCTTCATTAAGTGAAATTTTACTGTCTCTGCATTCCAAAATCCACCATGGTTCCGACACTTCGAACATGGACATTGAATGTTTGTCCCATTCATGGATGAAGGTTGAGATATAACATATTGCATAAAATTTTCCAACCCATTTAGAAAAACTGGATTTAAGCATCCTCTATTATCTTTCCTTTGATACATCCAAGCTCGATCATTATTCATGTTGAACTTTTTTTTACCTAAAAAAATATATTTAATCATATAATTTGTTTATTAAATAACTAACATGATTAATTACCTAATAAAACATATATATATATATATATGTAATTAACTAAGCAACATGCATCAACAACACGTTTTTTTATAGGCATGCGTCAACAACACTATATTTAGACAATTAATCACAAGATAAAGCCCACAAAATTAACACAAAGTGCTTTTCCAAAAAAAAAAAAATTAACACAAAGTTAAGAATTCTAAAAATAAGACCCAAAAAATCAACACATATATATGTCATAAAAAACAATTTTCATAATTATACTCAAAATAAAAACTAAGTATGAAATAATAAGGTTAATCTAATATATCGGTAGTTCAAATTTTTTTTTTTTACCTTAATTAGCCGAGTTGAAGGTCTTCATCAGATTTTTGATAGGAGTAATATGAAAAGTTGCAGGAGAAGCGAGAGTGTTTTTTTTTTTTTGGATAAACAAGAAGCGAGAGTGTTATGTTTTTTTTATAAGCAAGCATACAATAAAATGTATATCATCCACACCACTTTGTAAGCAAATATAGGGACTGAATGATTGCTTTCTTCAACTTGTTCGGCGTGAGTGGGCTGTGAGTGGACTCAATGATAAAAGTTTTGTTGAAGATAACGAGCTATTGGATAATAATTGAAGGTGGGTGGAATATTAAATGCAACAGTTAAATTATAATGGATTAGTAACGGAAATAATTAAAATTGTAACATATTAGTAACAGAATGTACCAACAGATTAGTAACGGAAATAATATAACCGATCTAAAATTCTCAACGAAAACTCCGTTGGCATCTAAATGGGCGGGTTTTTTTTTTATTTTTTTAGCGGCTATTTTTAATTTTAATTGGGGGGACATTTAGTCGGGTTTTTTTGGTTGTTTAGCGCCTATTTTTTCTCTTTTTCAATTGAGGGAAAATTTCGGGCCATTCAAAAATCCAAAATTCCCAACGGAATATATCGTTGGTAAAGCATTGTTAATGCCTTGATAAATTGTTGTTATTCTGTTAGTACTCTTTCCGTTGGCAACTCGTTGCTAGAAATGGGCAGCATTTTTATTTTGGTAAATGTTCATTAATAATTCGCTGGGCATCCGTTGTTATAGCGTTGGTTTTTCAACAATTTATGGTCCGTTAGGAAGCAGTTAGCAATCACCAACGGAAATTTCCGTTACTAGCAATCCGTTACTGAATCGTTATGAATTTGTTATTTTATTATTTACTTTTCAGCAAAATTACATGTGTGAGCAATCCGTTGTTAAATAGCAACGGATACGTTTCTGTTGGGAAATTTTGTTAGTAAAACTGGGTTTTCTTGTAGTGTACTAACATTGGATACATGTTAATTTTTTTTTTTTTTGGGTTTAAAGAAAAAAAAAAACTTGCGGAGTCTTTTTCCCCTTTGATCTGGATTTAGACTAGACGATGATCTAGAAAAGCCTGGAGTAAGGGTGTTCATGGTTTCACTAAACCGACCCAACCCGATCCTTTTTTCAGCTGTTCAAATCAATAAAAAAAAACTTGATACTTGATTGGGTTAGAAAAATTTTAAACCGATTTAAACGGTTTGGGTTTGGGTTTTATATTTTTTTTGTCCAACCCAACCCAACCCAACCCAACCCAACCCAACCCAACCCGATCTAAAATATTAATTTTATTTGATAATTTAATATAAATCTATATATTATATGCAAATATGCATTAAACAATATATCATACTTTTTTATTTATAGATGTATGATTATATTTGGCGTGTATGTATTTGATTTACGATATAATTTACATCACTAAAATTATAATATTAATTAAATTAAATACTAACAATAAAATCGTAAGTTATACGTAATTTAATTTAACTTAAATTATCAACATGAGCAATACTTTGCGGGTTTTAAAATTTTTTTATAAAATTATTTAATTCATCCAAACCGAACAAACACAACCCAAACCGATTTACAATGGGTAGGGTTGGGTTACGAAATTATTTTTTACGGGTTTGGGTTAAATGTTTTCAAACCGATTTAATTGGGTCGGGTTGCAAAAACGCCATCAACCCGGCCAACCCGAGCTGCGAACACCCTAGCCAGGAGACTGAAAATTTAGTTAGGTAAATATAAAATATTCAGAGGCCAATCCAAAGATATACAGAGCTGAAACTTATATTTCACGTTTCGATTTATGTGTCAGACTGACAGCAACATCATCTTGGAAAACTTGGCCTCACATCCCAAATTAGCTTTGAAAAAATAATGGCGGTGGGATGTCAATTGGATAATATTTCTCTAGATACTTACAAATCTTAGCTAGATATATGAATGGCTATATAAAGAGATGCAAACAACACAAAAACATAAGATAAGGCTTCCAAAACTCTTCTCTATGCATTCCTCATTTCTACTCTTCAGCTTCTTCATTTCTCTACAGCACAAAGTGCTGTAAAGGGTGGCTATTGGTTTCCTGATAGCGGTATAGCTGCCTCGGATATTGACTCAACTCTATTCACTCACCTCTTTTGTGCATTCAGTGATCTCGATAACATTACATACCAAGTGACCATTTCTTCAGCAAACGCTGTCCAATTCTCTCAATTCACAAAAACTGTCCAAGTCAAAAACCCTTCTGTCAAAACTCTTCTATCCATTGGTGGCGGAGCTTCAAATGATTCTGATTTTGCCAAGATGGCTAGCACCTCTGCTTCTCGAAAATCTTTCATCGACTCCTCCTTGAAATTGGCAAGATCGAATAACTTCCATGGCTTAGACCTGTTGGACAATCTGCGATAAATACAAACAATATAATATTTGTGCGTGTGTGAGTAACAATTATGTGTATAATTAAAACAGACTAAAGAGGAGACAAGGAACGAAAACCCGAGTCCAGTGCGTGACTGTCTCCTTAAAGCGTATTAGCCCCCACCGTATATGTGAGCGAACCGCCTCCCAGGATAAAACGGATTGCAGTGAGGCTACATAAGAGCGTCACTCTCAGCGAGCTTGAGACGAGCAAGAACTATCACCAGAGGAAGAGAAGAGACTGTATATGAGAAGAGGATGTGTGTTTTCGAGTGTTTAATCCTAATGCTCTAGATGAGTATTTATAGGATGAGAAGACTTGTGCTCTACACAATTGCCTTAATTAATTAGCCGCGCTAATCAATTAAATCGGTGGTAATTTCCTTAACACAATTGCCTTAATTAATTAGCCGTGCTAATCAATTAAATCGGTGGCAATTTCCTTAATTAATTAACCGTGTTAATTAATTATGTTAAGGCGGTGGCAAAAAATCCGTAGTAAAAACGGAATTGATTTTACCGAATCAATTAATTCAAATTATAATCGAATCCATATTCCAACAATCCCCCACATGGATGAGATTGATATCGTAGTAGCACACACCAGACAGACACGGAATTTGATTTGGTGATAGATTCTTCGATCAGATATAGCATACGATAGGTAGAGGTTTGCTCCTTGAACCTTCGCTTGAGTAAGCATACCGACCTTACTGGTAGACAGTGGAGGTTTGCTCTTTGAACTGTTCGACCGTTTGTGTAAGCGATGATATACTTATCACTATATCCTTTCTGACTCGTTCAGCTCTCATGATTATGTCCATTTTGGCCATGGAACATCGTCCTGGTTCTGCAGGAGTTTCTAAAGAATTGTGCCTCGCAATTCTCCTTTGAAGCGGCCCCACTTCTCTCCCACATAGGTGATCTTTATCTTATAGAGTAACCCGCGTTTACTCAACTGAATTCCATGCGTTCAAATCTTGAACTCCATGTATTCACCGAAAGATCATTAAAAGCTCGAAAGCTTACCCTCGTGCCTTACGGGTCTCACTGTTTCATCATCATAGGAACATGCCAGGGTTTACCCCCACAGTGATTTGGTCATCATGATTTAGTTGGCCCATTGAACCAAGTTCTTGGGACCTCCAGTCAGCAATGGTTGGGTGTCCACCATGATGCCGTTAAGCAATAGGCTTAAGGCCCATCCCTCTCGATGATTTTACAACTATCTCTCGGTATAACCAGATTCTCTTGATTTAATCGGATTATCTCAGTTTAACCATCTGGTTAGTGGATCCACAACATTATCATTTGACTTTACAGAGTCAATCCTGATAATTCTCGTTGAGAGTAGTTGTTTAATGATATTATGTCTTCGTCATAGAGGCGAGACATACCATTACACACACAACAATGTAATCTCCCAATTTGCAAATTATTCACATAAAATATGCATATTGAAGACACATTTTCTTGTCATTTAGGAATATCCTTTACAAAATGACTACCAATTCACCCTCTTACATGCACATATATTATGCAAAAGACTCGTATTCCATCATGAAACGAGCTATGTTTAATCGTCTATTTAGGATTTCCATGACATGGCTGCTTACGTTAATGTGAACTAAATTCACTAATGATTTTTAAGTTCCTAAAGTCAAACATCTAACATCTATACTATATCCACATAGTACAATTAGATATCGTTTGCAATGCAGCCCAAACTCACGAGCATATTTCAAACACCTTAGTCTCATTGCAATCACTTTCAAGAGACCAATTTTGATTTGACTCGTGCATCTACTCAGCTTACCAACTGTGTAGCCTATGTCTGATTTTGTACCATTTTGAAATGTACAATAGACTTTCAATCATTCTTGAGAGATCCTTGTTCATCTATCTTTAGATAGATACATCATATATATTCATTCTAGATATACTAGATTTAGTTACGTTGATCTCTTCAAGATTCACATCACCAACGTGTGACAAGTATCCTCTAAGACTTTTAAAGTTATTAAGATTTTATCAAAATCAAACTTCAAGTCTCATCAAAACTGCTAGAGATGATCTTCTCTTCATTGCTTTTAGTAATGATCAGATCACTCTCGTGCAATTACATATGACCACCATTTCATTCGTAAATAATGCAAACCCATATGCCAATCCATTGATTGTCTATCAATTTAGCATCTCAACATTGGCATATTTCACATTTTGGTAATCACTCAATTTAGCATCTCAACATTGACATATTTCACATTTTGGTAATCACTTTACCAATTATTTTGAGACTTCAATTCGTTATATTTACATTACCAATTTTTAGCATCCCAAAAATTAGCAATTTCAATTCACCTTATTACCAAGTTTAAGCGTCCCTAAACTGGCAATACGCATTATACAGTTTTCACGTTTGAGCGTCCTCTAAATGGAAAACTGAGTCATTATTTTGAAGCCATTGCTTATCATAGCAATATCAAATTTATATGCCATTGTTTTGATGTTTATTTTGATTCACAAAATGTTTCACCTGGTTATAGTCTTTCTACGCTTGCTTTAGCAACAAACCCTCAGGTTATCTCACGTAGATTTCTTTTAAATCTTCATTTAGAAGACTATCTCAATGTTCATTGATATACTTCTCAATTTCGCAATACGATAAGTATCATCTTAATGAACATTATTCTCGTAAATCAAGAAATATTATCTCAAAATATATCAGGTCTTCACTTTGACTGTAATTTCTAATTATCAGTCTGACCTTATACTTTTCCTTTACCCATGTATCTATTTTCAATTTGAAAAAATCCGTTTGGGTCCTAATGGTATCTTTCTCGCAAGAAGATCCATATAATTTCAAACATGATTCTACTTAATAGAACCATTCTCTCTATTCCTTAACATCATTTTCCCCCACAAGGGATATAGAGAGTTCATATAACGCTATAGTCCATTTTCTAGCACACATGTTAGAAAAACTTGACTCATTGACTTCTTAACTTTGACCAATTTCCCTCTTAATATTTTCTTTCATCAAAGAATTATTAGAGGAACGCGTATCTTTTTCAAGCTTTGAGGTTCACCACTAAGCAAATCGTTAAGATATTCGGGACTATCGAATTTCTTATCATATGTCTTTTGCTCTGTTTAGGTTCATTCTCACATTAATTCAATAACTTGGGAGTTCATTTGGATCACTTACGGATCTATGTGGAACTACTTAGCTTAATATATAAGCATTCCCAGATTCCGTAGTTGCATACAAATTAGAATCTCATTATTTAGATTCATGTATAGGATATCATTAGACAAAATCGTTGTCTATATCCATCCAAAATACCTAGATTATTTTGGATCACTTTTAACCTTTATAGGTATCAGTATCAAGATATCTCTAAGATACCCCCACAATTCAGTTATTTCTAGGAATGCTTCGTTGCATTCTAGAGTTCGTTCATAGAAAATTCTATTATTTTCTCTTCAAGATACCCCCACATTTTTAATATTTCTAAGAATGTCAAAATACATTCCAGATTTAGTAGGAAATTTTTAATATTTCCTTTCACGGTATCTTGTTTAAGGAATGATTAGTCCCTTCATAACTAACATCCTCAGATTCGGTGATAGACCGAACTGATCACAATCATTATGCATCTCCAATTAGAGCGTAACTTGAGCCTGCAACTACTTCATCTACCTTATGCGAGTAAGGTATTGTGGCCTCATGAATATTCACATTATGAAACAAAATTCACCCAGTGATTATTCACCACCAAAATCATTCTTAACCATCTTAATTTTTCGTAGTAAGTTGGTTTTCAGTCTCGAGCTTATAGAGTATATTCTTCTCTATAAAGCTTCATATTTACTCTTTAATGAGTACACATAATCAATGTATTACTATAAAGTAATTACACAACTTGTTACCACCTCTCACTAGAGCAGGTTTCAAACGACCATGATCCCATCATAAAGAGATTCCAAATTTTCCTTGAATTAAATACTTCAAAACAACATTCATCAATGGTTTGATTTCCAGGTTGTCGGAGAAGACACAATGGTCTCACTTAATACCCGACTTCCTTACAGGCATGGCCTGTTGTTGACAAAATCTCCCCATATCGAAATCATTGAAAATTCGTATTTAATTCCGTGTTTCATAAACACACAAATCTCATAATCGTTTTGTTTAATTATAAAATCTCGAGTCATTACAGATTTTATCTTGTTTTTATTAAAACCTCTCAGGTATTAATATCATGTTCAAAGAACTTTCTTGTTCTTCTCACTGAAAAATTCAACCACTGAATTTCTTTTAAATTTCAATTTGATTCATAAAAGAACCTCATTTTCTGGCTCACCAACTGGTATAACCAGTATAACCAAAAGATGTCCGAGGAAGAACATAAACTTCCAATAAATCCATATTCAGTGATTCCTTGATCAACTGATGTGTTAGGGTCACCATCATTCTGGATTTCTCCAAATTTCAGCATACGGAACTGATCGCAATGCCGTATTAGGTATCACATGGATCACCATAATAGGCTCGTGTGTCACTGCCGCAGCAGACCGACACCAACAAGAGAATATATAATTTAACTGGAAAAACGAATCCAACCAGAAAATTATAAATCTCATGCTGACCCATAACCTGTACTCTAGGTAACTGGTCCGTTAGGTTTTTAACGTCACGAACATCCAACAAGAATTTTAGCTCCAATGATGATTTCTTAGAAAATAATCAACCAATAATCAAATAAATTTAATTATTAAAAGATGCTAAAATTACCAACGGTGTTGCTCTGATCTGATATTAACACTGTTACGTAATCGGCAAAAATAAAATAAAATAAAATTAGATAAGTCACAACTTTGTTATCTAATAAGCATTTGCCGATTCTAATTAAATAATTCCTAATTATTTAGTTTACCCAAATCCAGTAAACAAATTTCATGTGTACTTAAATTAATGTTTGACATTAAAAAAAAAATTCATGTATTAGCACATCAATTTATACACGCATTACGCACATGACATTCATTCAAGCTAATTCAAATCATATTAACTTGATCAATTAAACACTCACATGTCATGAATATAAAAAGATGAATATATAGACACATAAGTATTTAATACTCACAAAATTATAACTTACAACAGAAATACAGTTGCATCTAAGATCACAGAATCATGGATCATTATATTTATAATATAAAAATTAACCCAAGCCATTCCAAATACTGAAACCCATGACAACTTAAAACCATATATCATGCCAAGAAACAATTAAGTTTGGAATACTTTAAACAATTGTAGAATATTAACATGGTCCCATAATAAAGGAAAGATATCACAATTCCACCAGATACATCACTAGTTAACTATCATCAGAAGACATTAACCTGGCCACCAAAGATCATTCTGATTAATTAAAAAACAATTAAATAATCAATGGCATATGCACCATGCACAAAAAACCTTCATGTTACATTATATGTCGATGAAAAATTTCAATTAAGTCGCTCACGTTAACGAATTAAATCAATTCTTTTACAATCGTAATTTCAAACCAATACCTGAAATCCCAAATCATTAGAATAATTACAAAATAAAATCAAATATAAACTGCTTTAAGAATGTTATTCACAGTTTGATTCTCAATTAAATCTGTCACTCAAACAAATAAATAAATACGTAAGTACAGATCACAGATATAATTAGTAATATAATTAGTACGCTTTAAGATTGTTTGACAATCTGCGATAAATACAAACAATATAATATTTGTGCGTGTGTGAGTAACAATTATGTGTATAATTAAAACAGACTAAAGAGGAGACAAGGAACGAAAACCCGAGTCCAGTGCGTGACTGTCTCCTTAAAGCGTATTAGCCCCCACCGTATATGTGAGCGAACCGCCTCCCAGGATAAAACGGATTGCAGTGAGGCTACATAAGAGCGTCACTCTCAGCGAGCTTGAGACGAGCAAGAACTATCACCAGAGGAAGAGAAGAGACTGTATATGAGAAGAGGATGTGTGTTTTCGAGTGTTTAATCCTAATGCTCTAGATGAGTATTTATAGGATGAGAAGACTTGTGCTCTACACAATTGCCTTAATTAATTAGCCGCGCTAATCAATTAAATCGGTGGTAATTTCCTTAACACAATTGCCTTAATTAATTAGCCGTGCTAATCAATTAAATCGGTGGCAATTTCCTTAATTAATTAACCGTGTTAATTAATTATGTTAAGGCGGTGGCAAAAAATCCGTAGTAAAAACGGAATTGATTTTACCGAATCAATTAATTCAAATTATAATCGAATCCATATTCCAACAAGACCTTGACTATGAGTACCCGTTATCAGCCAATGATATGGTCAACTTGGGTACATTGCTAGACGAGTGGCGTGCGGCTGCTAACGCAGAGGCTAGTGCCTCTGGCAAGCCGAGGTTGATCTTAACTGCAGCCGTTTCTGTTGGGCCAACCGTTGATGGATTGAATTATCCTGTCCAATCCATATCAAGGAGCTTGGACTGGATCAATATAATGGCCTATGATTTTTATGGTCCACCATGGGCACCTACAATGACAAATGCTCATGCTGCACTATATGATCCTAGTGGTAGAGTTAGCGGAAGCTCTGGCATCGCAGCCTGGATTCAAGCTGGTGTTAGCGCAAATAAGCTAGTGTTTGGTTTGCCATTCTATGGATATGCATGGCAGCTTGTTAATGCTAATAACCATGGATTGATGGCTCCAGCCAATGGAGCTTCCGGAGGTGTTGGTGATGGATCCAGGCCCTACAATCAGATATTGGATTTTATTGCAAAGAATAATGTTCCAAAGATTTATAACTCAACGATCGTTGCAGACTATTGTTATGCAGGGACCACATGGATTGGATATGATGATAAGCAGAGTATTTCAGCTAAGGTTTTGTATGCTAAGCAAAAGGGATTGCTTGGTTACTTTGCATGGCATGTTGCACAAGATGCCAATTCGGCTCTTTCTCTACAAGGTTAGTATTCATTGCTGCCTTAAGTGATATAACTCTCTAATCTCTATGTTTGCTCCCTTTGCTCTATTATTATAATTTTTTATGATAAAGGATTAAAATTTGTTCCAAGTTTATAGCAAGTTTCTTTATTGACTGCAGCTAAACAAGCCTGGGGAGCATGAAAGGCAGCATGGTCAATGACATATGTAAACCGAGTACAGTATCAGCCAAAGTAAAATTGATGATAACAAAATAAGATCAGTACTTCGTGTAATAAACTTATAATAAGATATGTATTGTCTGAGATTTTAATAAACTTGCAAAGAATGGAATAGAAGAATTGTATGACAACCTAATGGCAAAAGCCAGAAAAATCTAAAAATAAGTTACTATGATTGCAGTTTTTTTTTTTTTTTTTTAAAAAGTTGCCTCGCACACTGTATTTTTGCAATTTCCAAAAAATAGTAGAGCCACAAATAAGCTTGAAAAAATTAATGTTTTGTCAATTTCTCTAAACAGTGTTATAAAAATGTTAAACTTTAAGATTGTAACTAAAATTAAGATTAATATATCAAATGTTACGTAATCAATCATCAATCAATATATATATATATATATATATATATATATATATATATATATATATATATATATATATATATATATATATATAAAGGAGGATAGCGGGAGTTTAGGTGGCGCTCTAATATCGTCTCAATCGATTTTTCTAATTTTCTAGAATTTTTAGAATTTTAAACACTAATAAATTAAAAATATCATTTAACATATTAGAAGTAAAATAGGTGTTCGAATTTATAGAGGAGAATAGTTCGAATTTATAGGAAAGACATATGATTAGAAGTTCTATTGGAAGTAGAATAAGTATTTATAATGCATATGATTAAAAGTTCTATTGGAAGTAGAATAGGAGTTCGAATTTATAGAGAATAAGAGTTCGAATTTATAGAAAAAACTAGTTGATAAAGCCGCGCTTCGCGGCGGCGTTAAAATATTTTTAAAAAAATTCAATACATTTACGTTATATTATAATATTAATATTAA
Source organism: Saposhnikovia divaricata (assembly GCA_036435485.1). NCBI lineage: Eukaryota > Viridiplantae > Streptophyta > Magnoliopsida > Apiales > Apiaceae > Saposhnikovia > Saposhnikovia divaricata. The sequence continues at coordinate 56,458,612 of CM071598.1, forward strand.
ATTTTAATAATTAAATAATCTTCTCTAATGAATCAATTTCTTGTTAAATACAATTCTTTCGATTGAGCCGCTCTCTCGTTAAAACCGAAATCCCAAACTTTTTAACATATATTATAAAGACTGCATGAGATTGTTCTTTTACTCATTGTTCATTTATTATGTTAAGACATCAATTCTTTTCTTTTTAAATACGGTGACTTTTTTCATGACAATAGTATTTGATTTATGAATAAATTTTCCTAATATAAGTACAATTAACTTATATAAAAAATATATAATTTAAGAAGATCGTACTTTCTATAAAACATATATTATAAAGACTGCATGAGATTGTTCTTTTATTATGTTAACACATCAATTCTTTTCTTTTTAAATTCGGTGACTTTTTTCATGACAATAGTATTGGATTTATGAATAAATTTTCCTAATATAAATATAATTAACTTATATAAAAAAATATATAATTTAAGAAGATCATACTTTCTATAAAATATTTATTTATATGTCTGCTCTATATATTCAAACACATATTCTAGTTCTAGTAGAACTTTTATTTATATATTTTTTCTAAATTCAAACTCTTATTCTCTATAAATTCGAACTCCTATTCTGCTTCTAATAGAACTTTTAATCGTATGCCTTATAAATACTTATTATACTTCCAATAGAACTTCTAATCTATGTCTTCCCTATAAATTCGAACTCTTCTCCTTTATAAATTCGAACACCTATTCTACTTCTAATATGCTAATTGATATTTTCATATTTATTAGTGTTTAAAATTCTAGAAAATTAGAAAAATCGATTGATACGATATTAGAGCGCCAATTAAACTCCCGCTATCCTCCTTTATATAATATTAATATTACGTTATATTATAATATTAATATTAAATTTTAATAATTAAATAATCTTCTATAATGAATCAATTTCTTGTTAAATACAATTCTTTCGATTGAGCCGCTCTCTCGTTAAAACCGAAATCCCAACTTTTTAACAAATATTATAAAGACTGCATGAGATTGTTCTTTTACTCATTGTTCTTTTATTATGTTAAGACATCAATTCTTTTCTTTTTAAATACGGTGACTTTTTTCATGACAATAGCATTTGATTTATGAATAAATTTTCCTAATATAAGTACAATTAACTTATATAAAAAATATATAATTTAAGAAGATCGTACTTTCTATAAAACATATATTATAAAGACTGCATGAGATTGTTCTTTTACTCATTGTTCTTTTATTATGTTAAGACATCAATTCTTTTCTTAATACGGTGACTTTTTTCATGACAATAGTATTTGATTTATGAATAAATTTTCCTAATATAAGTACAATTAACTTATATAAAAAATATATAATTTAAGAAGATCGTACTTTCTATAAAATATTTAATTATATGTCTGCTCTATATATTCAAACACATATTCTAGTTCTAGTAGAACTTTTATTTATATATTTTTTCTAAATTCAAACTCTTATTCTCTATAAATTCGAACTCTTATTCTGCTTCTAATAGAACTTTTAATCGTATGCCTTATAAATACTTATTATACTTCCAATAGAACTTCTAATCATATGTCTTCCCTATAAATTCGAACTCTTCTACTTTATAAATTCGAACACCTATTCTACTTCTAATATGCTAATAACACCTATTCTACTTCTAATATGCTAATTGATATATTTTCATATTTATTAGTGTTTAAAATTCTAGAAAATTAGAAAAATCGATTGAGACGATATTAGAGCGCCACCTAAACTCCCGCTATCCTCCTTTATATATATATATTGATGTATAAATAAAACTTCTATTAAAAGTAGAAAAATATCATTTAACATATTAGAACTAGAATAGGTGTTCGAATTTATAGAGGAGAATAGTTCAAATTTATAGGGAAGACATATCATATAAGTTCTACCGGAAGTAGAATAAGTATTTATAACGCATATGATTACAAGTTATATTGGAAGTAGAATAGGAGTTCGAATTTATAGAGAATAAGATTCGAATTTATAGAAAAAACATATAAATAAAAGTTCTATTGGAAGTAGAATATGTGTTTGAATATATAGAGCAGACATATAATTAAATATTTTATAGGAAGTACGAACTTCTTAAATTATACTTTTTTATATAAGTTAATTATACTTCTATTAGGAAAATTTATTCATAAATCCAATACTATTGTCATAAAAAGGTCATCGTTTTTAAAAAATAAAATAATTGATATATTAACATAATAAAAGAACATTGTCATGTAGGAATCCTAAATAAATACGAGTATCTATAATATAAAGAGAAAATAAGATGTGTTTCCATTTTCTAAAACTCCATAATTTTTAGAAAGTCTAGAATAAGTATAAATTGGAATTCGCTCTATTTTTTAGGTTTTGATTTTAAGGAGTAAGTTGTTGTGTAAGATAAGTATCATCAATAATATGTAATGAAGTTAGAATTTCGATCCCAAATGAGAGCGGCTTGAAACGTGTTTAACGGGAAGACGACTCACTATAAAAGATTGTATTAGCTATTAAAATATCATATTGGTGTTATAAATTTTATTTTATTTTTAGGATTTGATTTTTATGGATAAACATTATCATTCAAGTGATATATGTAAAAGTTAGGTTTTTGGTTTTAAAGAGAGAGCGGATCAATAGTAACAACCGTGTTTAACGAGAAAACGGTTCATTAGAGAAGACCGTATAAAAGATATTTGAATATATAAGGAATACATATAATAAAATATTTTATTGGAAGTAGAATACGAGTACGGTGGAGACATCTTATACAATTTTTTAAAACTATATATTTTTTTCTTAGAAATCCTTTATTTTAACTTTGTTATACAAGTTAATTATACTTGCATTAGAAAAATATATCCATAAATTTAATATTATTTTCGTAACGAAAAGTCTTCATATTTAATTTTTTTAGATATGTTAACATAATAGAAAGACATTCCCATGCGGAAGCTGTAAGTTTGAAGAATATAAAAATTGGAATTTACTCTCTTTCTTTATATAATGAAGTTGGAATTTCGATTCCAAATAAGAGCGGCTTGAAACGTATTTAACGGGATGACGGCTCACTAGAAAAGATTATATTAGCTATTAGAATTGATACTAATGACATAATTTTTTTTATTCTTACGGTTTGATTTTATGGATAAAAATTATTATAAAGTCTTTATAATATATGTTATTGGGATTTCGGTTTTAACGAGAGAGCGGCTCAATCGAAAGAATCATGTTTAACAAGAAATCGATTCATTAGAGAAAATTATTTAATTATTAAAATTTAATATTAATATTATAATATAACATAAATGTATTGTTTTTTTTTTAAAATATTGTAACGCCGCAGCGAAGTGCGGCTTCATCGACTAGTTTAAAATTTAAAAGTAGATGTCCAGAATCTAACATAAAATTTACCAAAAAATTTTAGTTCAGATAAGAAAACATTAAATTTAACACAATATTAATCCAAAACACATATAAAATAAAATCTAGATAAATAATTTTTTGGAATAATATACAATAGTTTGGGTTCACTTTGTTTAACAACTTCGTTGCCTAAACCTGAAAGGGGACACTGGAGTAATCGAAGGTTCGATATATGTAATCTAACATTGATCCCAAAATTGTTCAAAACTTATTTTAAATAATTATGTGTTACATGATTACTTAGTAACTTTCTTAATAAATTTATAAAATCCATATATTTGTTATTTAAAAAAAAAATTCCATATATTTGTGTTCCAAATCAAAATGTGCTGTCATTTGTGAAAATTTCTTGGATCTCTAATAAATAATATAAATTAAAAATACATAAAAGATATAATGTTTTATTCTATCAGAAAAATAACAAAAAAATACATTGTCTTTTTTAGATTTTGACATGCTGGCATATCATTAAAATTAATTTGACTGTGCTTTCTAACATGCGCATATAATCTGTCACATTTGTATTCGTCGTATATATTAGAAAATAATTTCACTAGAAGATATACGATTAAAATATACGATTTTAGTTTCTTGCCAATATGCCTAATTTATTTTTATGACATTAATACTAATCTTCAGCAAAAGATAGAGCTAACTTTCCAAAGTCTTCGATCAAATAAAATTAAGGAGAATTGCATCTTTAGCGGTGACAAAAGAAAATAGAGGTCCAGGTTTAAATTTTGGTGGGACGAGTTTATATATACCTAAATTTTTAAATTTAAATTTAATTTTAAATAATTATATTTTTATATATCTGAGTTTTTTTATTCAATTTTATTTTTTACCATCAACTTTTAATATAAACACCCACAATTGACTCATGTTTTATTTATTATATGTAATTATGCTTTTAAGTTTTGTTTTATATTCAAATGATATAAATATTATATTTTTAGTTATAATTTTTCAAAAGAAAATCATTTTAAAATAGAATTAACCAAAATATAATTTAAATTAAAAATGAAAAATATAACCATTAACATACAATAATAAATTATACTTTAAATTATAAGTTATTCTTCTTTTAAAGCTAACCAAAGGATCTCCACGAGTATATTTGTAAAAAGTAAATCTTGGCTTACACCTTAAACATTACCAATTCGCTACCGGAAGAATTTTAGGAGTATGCAACTGCTTGTACGCTCCGAATCGGGATTAATCGATATTAGTCGGTATTAATCGGTATTAATCACCGATTAAATATCGCTGTTCGATGCCTCTACCGATTAATTTCGATTCTCGCTTTTTAACACTGCTTGTACGTGCTTATTAATAAACTAGAATTAGTTAATTTAATTCTCGTGTGTTGTTTATAAACCTTAAAATTTTTATTTTTATGTTCAATTGAACTAGAATAGAAATATGAGAAAACATACGATTCTTAATGTTGTATTTTTATAAGAAAATATAAAGAAGCAAATAAAATAGTTACTCCCTCCGTCCCTCTCATTTCTTTACAGTTACTATTTTGGGGTGTCCCTCTCATTTCTTTACATTCCAAAAATAGTAAGTTTCTCCCACTATTACACTCACTATCTCATATATTTAACAATAAAAAGCACTATTACACCAACTAATTTCCTCCACTATCTCAAATCTATAATTAAATATTAATAGGTCCCACCACTTTACCCACTTTTCATCTAATTTTACTCATTTTTTACACAATTTCTTGGTCTCCGTGTCCATCCCCCATGTAAACAACCATGAGGGACGGAGGGAGTATTAAATTAAAAAAATTGCTCCTGGCGGGGCCTATTCTAAGAAAAATAAAAATAAAATCATGTAAAAATATTATACGAATTCTGGAAAATAAATTATTGCATAGATATAATTTATATCATTAACATATGTTAGTTTATGTAGTTATTAATAATTTTTTTATGAATTGTGAAATCTTTTAAAATGAGTAAATTAGTATAAAGTTACAAGGATGAAATCTGGTTTAGGAACCCTAAAATTTAGGTAATGATTTTGTAATGTTTAAGGGAGTATGTTAAGATTTATTCATTTATAAAAAGAATGTTAACATGAAAAGGAATGCATGTACAGTGGATTTGTAATAGTGCAAGTACGCTCAATTGTAATTGTTATTGGAAGAAAATTGTATAACAATATTTTGGAGGTTGCTGGAATTATGGAACAAAATACGGGTATTCTGCTAAGAACACGAAGAACACGGAAGGAGATTGGTGATTATTGTGGCTGATCTTGTTTGTTGATATTTCAGGGGTGAGCTGTCAATCATCCATAACAAGGTGCCTACGTACCCTATTTATAGGGATCAAGCCATACGTAGTTCTTGGAGAATAAGCTACCCAGATAGGCTAGGGTTTTTATGGGCTCGACTTGGCCCAAATCCACTAGACGTCTTCTTGGGCTGATATAATTTATCTATTAATCCTGCTCATGACCTATGGCCCAATAAAGGTTACCTATGACTAACATGATGCTAGAATCGTATGGCCTCACTGGCGAGGCTAATGGAGGTAATCATACTCATGCGACCTCGCTGGGCTTAGCTATGAGCCTTCATAAGAATATTATAGGCCTCACTGGATCTTTAGGCCTCGCTGGACCTTGCAGAGAGATGTGATAGATGCTATCCCATACTAGGGACTGCTAGCGGACTCGACCCACAGCTTGGGGTCAAACTTCCATATTGTGCTTGATAGTATATTGGACTGATTCCTGATGATGTTGAGCCTTCATATGGAGAAATATAGTAATATAGCGATGTTGTTCGTACTGTAGATGCGACCCCGGGCTACGACCCCGGTAGATGCGACCCCGAGGCCGGGCTAGCATAAGACGCCTAGCGTGAGACCCCTTGGAGGTCTAGCATGAGACCCCTTGGGTGATAGTGTCTTCAAGAGATTTATGAGATAGAGGTGAGGCGATCCCTAATCGGGCCCCATGCCTTGTTGATCCTTCGTCAATATTTGGGCCCATTAGGAGAGGTGGACCCCTAATGTAGTCCATTGGGTCTGTTTAGGACATATGTCGAGATTCGGGCATAACAATAATATTAATAGTGCTTTCTTTAAGGGTTTGACATGTATTTTAAAATTTATATAAAGTTTAATTTTATTATTATTTTAATTACTTTTTAATAAAAATTGAATTTTTAAATTTTTATTAAGAAATAAAAATTTTAAAAATAAGTTACATAACTATATTATGTATAGGCCTTGGCTCAATTGGGAACTTTCTTTTTTGAGTAACTGGATAATTTTTTGTAGACCGTTGAATTACTTTCCATGTATGGCTTAGATTTAAAGTATTTTTAATTTATGATGGTATTACAGTCTTTTCATAAATCAATGTCAAACCCCCATATATTCATATCGTGTTTATGTACGTGGGCAGTTACAACATATGAATACAACAAAAGAGCACAGCACCTATACAGGATATACCTGAATTACAGAACACATGTGAAAAAGATAATATGAATTATAGAACCCCAAAAACTAGATTAAAACTAAAAATAGAACAATGGACAATACATAATGTCAAAGTGTGTGTATATGTAAATGTGTGTGTTGTAGTGTATAATAAATAGAAGGTGGGTTCTAGGAAGTAGCAATTTGTATATGTGAGTCGTATATATTGAGAGGTTGATGCATGGCTTTTATAGGAATAAAATGCTATAGTAAAACCTATTGATACATCACTGCATATGTCATTTGGTTGAATGTTGAATTGTAATTGTTGAATGGTTGGTGAATGGTTGAATATCTTGACACTCTCCCTCAAGTTGATGCATATATGTTACTCATGCCCAACGTGCCAATAAGTGGATGTAGTATTTTTCTTCCAAATCCCTTGCTTAACACATCAGCTACTTGATCTTCTGATCTTACAAATTGAATACTAATGATATCATTATTGATCTTCTCTTTAATAAAGTGCCGATCAATCTCGATATGTTTGGTTCGATCATGTTGAACTGGATCATGTGCAATGGCAATTGCTGCTTTGTTATCACAATGCAGCTTCATCGGAGTGGGTAATGCACGTCCTAATTCTATAAGTAACAATCTAACCCATAGTAGTTCCCGCACTCCTCGAGCCATAGCTCTGTATTCTGCTTCAACACTAGATAATGCAACTACTGGTTGCTTCTTACTTCTCCAAGTAACTAGGTTACCTCCCACAAATGTACATTATCCTGAAGTGGAACGTCTATCATCTAGACATCCAGCCCAATCTGCATGTGTATAGCTCTCAACCCCAAGATGATTGTTTTTAGTAAACATCAGTCCTTTTCCGGGAGCAGCTTTAAGATACCTTAATATCATATAAACTGCATCCAAATGAGGTTGGTGTGGATCATGCATGTACCTGCTCACAACTCCCACTGCATATGATATATCTGGCCTTGTGTGTGCGAGGTTAATTAGTCGTCCAACTAATCTTTGATATTGGGATCTATCAACAATTTCACCAGCATCTCCACAAATCTTATGATTTGCTTCTATAGGAGAATCTGCAGGTCTGCATCCCAACATCCCTGTTTCATTTAAAAGATCAAGTGTATACTTCCGTTGTGAAAGGAAGATACCACCCGGACTTCTGGAGACTTCAATGCCAAGGAAATACCGTAGTTTCCAAAGTCTTTCATCTCAAATTCAGAGGCAAGTCTCTGTTTAACATTTGTAATCTCACATGTGTCGTTGCCGGTGATCACAATATCTTCGACATAAACAATCAACACTGTGATCTTTACACCTCATCTTTTCACGAACATGGTGTTATCCGAGTTGCTTTGTTTGTAGCCAAATTTAACCACCGTTCTCTGAAATTTGCCAAACCAATCCCTTGGAGACTGTTTCAATCCATAAATAGTCTTCTTTAACTTGCATACTTTCCCAATGGTCACATCTGTAGAAAAACCAGGTGGAATATCCATGTAGATTTCTTCTTTCAGGTCTCCATGTAAGAATGCATTTTTCACATCCAATTGTTGAAGTTCCCAACCAAGATTTGCTGCACATGATATTAAGATTTGAATAGACACCATCTTTGCTACTGGAGCAAAAGTTTCCTGATAATCAATCCCGTAAGATTGAGTATACCCTTTTCTCACAAGTCTTGCTTTGTACCTATCAACCAGCCCATTAGGTTTTTTCTTCACAGTGAACACCCATTTGCATCCTACTACCTTCCTTTCAGCAGGAAGATGAGTCAACTCCCAAGTGTTATTATGTTTTAATGCATTCATTTCCTCAATCATAGCATCTTTCCATTTAGGATCACATAAAGCATCCTGCCAAGTACGTGGGATAGAAAAACTAGACAAGGATGACACAAAAGCAAGTGAAGATGGAGATAATGCATTATAAGATACAAAGTTTGAGATAGGATGGTTAGTGCAAGAACGTACACCCTTTCTTATAGCAATAGGAAGATTAAGAGTAGGATCAAGAGTGTTACCGTTATCAGGCTCAATTGTAGGAGCTGTAGGATCTGCCTTGAGGTCAGAAGTCTCTGGAAGTGGTAAAATGGTTATATCATTATTTTTCCGTCTAGAATATGTGATCAACTCTGGCCCCTTTAATCTATTTAGATCATCAAACTCTCTACTCATAGGTGGAGGGATGGATGATGCGTTTGGGCTAGTGTTTGGCACATTGATGAATGGAAGGAATTGAGACTCCTCTGTCGCTTTATTATCAGGACTGTGAGACTCCTCTGTCGCTTTATCAAGGCTGTGTCGGTTAATCTCCCCCTGAAGCAAGGAGGAGGATCCGGGAGAGAAGTAAGAAATAGACTCCCAGAAAGTAACATCGTGACTGACATATGTGCGATGTGAGGGAGGATGATAACACTTATACCCCTTTTGAGTTGGTGTATAACCAATGAAAACATAGCGGAGAGCACGAGAATCAATTTTATCCCGAGAGGGAGAATGATTTTGAACAAAGCATACACTCCCAAATAACCGAAGAGGCAATGGATGAGACGAAGGTGCAGGAATAAAGGACAACGGTGTTCTGAATTGTAGTACACTTGAAGGGAGACGGTTGATCAGATATGCAGCAGTCATGACTGCCTTACCCCAAAGATATTTAGGGACATGCATAGTTAATATGAGGGACCATGCTACCTGTTGTAAGTGACCAATTTTCCTCTCAGCAATTCCATTTTGCCGAGAGGTTTTAACACATGTAGTTTAATGAATAATACCCCATGTGTCCAAATAAGATGTAAACAATCCGACATACTCGGTACCATTATCACTTCGCAGGATTTTAACAGAGGCATTGAATTGTGTTTGAATCATGTGGTGAAAGGATTTAAAACATCCGAATACTTCACTTTTGTGTTTAAGAAGGTATAAAAAAGTAAGTCGAGAATGACAATCAACAAAGACAACAAACCACCTATATCCATCATGTGTAGGATGACTAAATGGTCCCAAAACATCAGTATGAATAGTAGAAAATAGAGTAGGACTTCTCTTATTTCTAGATGGAGGTGACTTTTTATGTTTTGCTAATTCACATGGTTCACAAAAAAATTCATCTTTTTTACATTTTGATGCTAAATTCGGAAAGAGATGCGATATAACTCCAAATGAAGGATGACCTAACCGTCTATGCCATTGATACAAGGACTCTAAACTGGGATTAGATTTAGATAAAACCTGATAACTTGCCGATGGCGAAACCGAATTCCCTTTCATAATATAGAGGCCATCTGCCACTTTACCACTGCCAAGGACCTTGCCTGTCGCCAGATCCTGAAACACACAGTGAGAAGGGAAAAAAGTTACTGAACAATTAAGATTTTCAGTAATTTGATGAACCGATAATAAATTCACTGATAAGGAAGGAACATGTAAGACAGATGATAGTGGTAGTGAAGGGAGACAGTTGGAAGTGCCCCATCCGTGAACGGGCACATGAGTTCCATTGGCAACGCGAACACTCTCTGTTTTATTGATGTAGTGATATGACTGCAGTAAACTGGAATTGACAGTCATATGTTCTGACGCTCCCGAGTCAATAATCCATGAATTAGGTGAACTGTGAGAGACAGAATGACAAGAAATACTCGAATGAAAAGTATTTCTCGGTACAAATGAGGCTGCAGTCTTCAACTTTATATCAGAAACCAACTGTTGAAAAAACTTGAGTTCCGAAATAGTTAGGCCGGAGTGAGTTCCAGAAAAATCATCTTTCATCATGCTAAATAAATCCGGAATAAAATACCTGAAAGATAATTATCCAACAATTATAGTCAAGTCTTAACTTGAACTAAATCAATATTTTATGGACAAAAAAACCTCTTAACAAGCCCTGATTTTGTTTAAAAATAAACCCAAATACTTCTTTTTCCAACTGACCCATCACTATAAATAAATGCCCAAGAAGTGAAGGCTGTGTGGTTAAAAGAAAAGGTTTGTTTAGTGGGCTGCTCTTGATGGGCTAAATATTTGAACTAAGAAAAGGCTGGTAGGCTGCATGGGCCACCAAGAATGATTATTGGGTTTTGTTTACACTACTGGAAAACCCCCCTACAACATCGGTTTTTGGCCGATGTTAAAAGTGTTTCAGAACCGATGTCTTTGTCGGTGTAGATAAAGGGGGGGTCTTTAACATCGGTTCATGACCGATGTCAAAGATGTCTATAGACATCGGTTCTCAAATAAGAACCGATGTCTTTCCTGCTGTTTAACATCGGTTTTTGTAGGAGAACTGATGTTTAATACCAGATTAGACATCAGTTCATTAACTAAACGATGTTTAATACAATCTTTAACATCAATTTCTTTAAGAAACTGATGTGTGAATCATATTTAAAATAATATTGATGCTTTTAACATCGGCTTTTTTAACATAATTGATGTTTAATATTTCCTTTAACATCGATTCTTGTTACAAAACTGATGTTAATACTTATTCTCTAACAAAATTAATACCAAAAAAAGTTGTAATAATGCAACTTATCACTCTAAAACTCAAACACTCATCAAAATAACAAAAACTCGATTAACATTATTAAAAAAAATCAATATATACATCAATGACTATTCGCAAAACCGACAAACTAGCTACATTTCAAGTCAAAATGTGTATTCCAAAACAAAAACATAATTCATAATTCATAATTGCTTCTGTTACTATAATTGCTTCACCGTTTTGCTCTATTTCACTTGTTCTGCCGTAGCTCGAGCTTGATACCATAGATATTGAAAATCCAAAGCTACCAAAGTCCCATTATCTTTGTAAAATGTATAACCAACTGCTAACAAAGTCTCCTAGTAATATACTGCAACAAAATTGGAAAAAGTAGGTAAGTGCATCTCAAATAAAATCAAACCATATTTCAATTTTGAAAAATCAAGTGTTTCCCTTACAGTCATCTTAGGGATATGCAGATCATAAACTTCTACACATTCGAATGGTATAAAGGGAAGCGGAAACTTACATCTTTTGAGTCGAGCAAATTCTCAGAATAGTATCAATATATATTAATATCTCACATATTTAATTAAGAAATTATACATTTCACATGAACTGCGAGTTTGAGTTTGAGTTGACTCACCGAGTCGAGCTGCGATTTGAGGCTAATTCATCACAGCGAACACCTTAATTAGGTTCTTCTTCTTCATTCCACTAGAAATTCTTGAAAACTCGAATTTGTTTCGTATAATCAATTATAAAACTCAAAAGACTGTGAGCGTGTGTGTATAAGTCGTGTATATATATATAAATGTTGATTTTGATCTGTAAATCGAGATCGATTTAGATGATAACGACTTGTATATCAAAAACCCTTTTTTCTGTACCCAACCCATTTGTTTTTAGAGTCGATTTGAGGTTTCTGAGAATCAAATCGAGAACAAGATGATGTGTAGTGTATAATCGATATTTCATCGGAAAAGGAGTGGTGAATTCATCGGAGAAATGAGAGAGAGTTGAGATAGCGAAAGCAAAGAGAGAGAATGAGAGAGTCGACTGTGTGAGAAAAGGGGAAAAATGGGGGAAGTAAAAAAATGGGGTTCGTGTTTAAGGGGGAAATTGTTTGTGTAATAAAGGGGGAAGTAAGTACGCGTGAGTTTTAAATTTTTTAAAAAGGAGATTACACAACGGTTGTTATAATAAGTGATGTCTAAAACGTATTTTAACATCGGTAATGTAACAACTGATGTTTAAAATAGTTTTAACATCAGTGACATTTCTAACTGATGTTAAAGATGTGATGTTATATCTACCAATTCTAGTAGTGTTAATTGAAAGAATTCTTGGACAAATTGACTGTAAAGAAACAAACTGCATGAAGCTATCGCTGAAAAATAAAGGATAGGAATTATATATACCATAGTATATATATACACGTATATAGCAGAGACACACATTCAAAAAACGAACTGAAATCAGATCTGAAAAGTAGTACCACGATCAGACTCGGAATGGAGAGTGGAACAGCTTCCCCTGAATCTGCCTTAGCAAAAGATGACCGGAGAGTGCTTCACGCGCCGGCGCGTGGTTTCGTCGGAGGTGCGTGCGGTGGCGCGTGTGGCAGCGTCTGATGGGTTTTTGGCGACCAAAAAATTGCTGGAAGCTCGCCTTTCAGTGTTCTTTCCAGAGGTATGCTTCACTTTGCAGTTGGTTCAGATTTGTTGTTTTGATTTTTCAACGAAATCCATCTGGGTTTGTAGTTTTCTTGAAAAACTTGGAGTCCCAATTGTAATTCTGCTCTTCCTATGTCATAACCCGCTTTGATACCATGTCAAAGTGTGTGTATATGTAAATGTGTGTGTTTTAGTGTATAAGAAATAGAAGGTGGGTTGTAGGAAGTAGCAATTTGTATATATCAGTCGTATATTTTGATAGGTTGATACATGGCTTTTATAGGAATAAAATGCTATAGTAAAACCTATTGATACATCACTGCATATGTCATTTGGTTGAATGTTGAATTGTAGTTGTTGAATGGTTGGTGAATGGTTGAATATCTTGACACAGAACAATCTTAAAAAATACAGAACATTTGATTTGAAGAAGCCCGAACTACAAAACACTTGATTTGAAGAAGCCCGAACTACAGAACAATCTTAAAACAATAAAGAATGGATTCAAATGAATAGTGTGTTTTTTATAACTGCCCATGTGTTTTGTTTTTGGTGTAACTACCCTTGTGTTTTATATTATCTCATTCTTTCCATTTATGCCCCTCTCTTTACAATCATCATTTTTTTAATTTTAATCGTGTTTGTCCATTTTTATTGTTAATCAATGGTCTCTAATTGAGTTATCCAGTTCCTCAAAAATGTTGGTTCCCATAGAGAAATCCTCATAAATATATATATATATAGGCTTTTACTCAAATACAAACCACTCTTAAAATGAGAACTACAAACCAACACTAAATATATTATATTTCATCTATTCTAAGGGCCCCGCCAGAGGCACCTTCACAAAAAATGTCTTAAATTAACTCACCAACGTCCAACAAAAAAAATAAAAAAATAACTGTTCACGCTGACGTCACTGCCACGTCAGCACAGTGAACAATGATATTTTTTTTGTATTGAAATTTGGTTTTTAGGTTTGTATTCTAAGGAGGTTTGTATTGGAGTAGCCCTATATATATATATATATATATATATATATTAAAAATGCGTGCGATAAAAACTGTAAAAAAGATAAAAGGTAACGAGTATAAAGATTATCTATATCTATATATATTATAATGTCTGGAGATCGGAAATGCACTAGAAGAGTTTAAGGTATTTTTCTTGAATTTTTGTTTTTTTGATTTTTTTATTATTTTTTTTTTTACATTAAATAGCTATTAATGATATTTAATTAGTCATTAATTACACCTATTAAACATATATAAATTTACTCTATTTAATTTGTTTAAAAAATTAGCAGACTTTATTTGAACATTATAGTTATTATTTCAATATTAAATTTTAATTATAAATAGTTAATTTTTTTAGGTAAAATGACGACTAAAAATTGCTTATATTGCATCTTTTTTATTCCCTATTCAAGATCATTGTAATTTCTTTTTAGATGACTGTGGGTCAGATGACTTTAACTTCTAAAACAATTTTTATTATCAATGATTGTGAAAGTCGTATTAATAAATTATGGAAGTACTAGATCTTTATTAATATCTGGAACTTTTATGCAAATAATATAGACAAATTTTTTTTTTTACATATGAATAAATTACACATCTGTTATGATCCATCAATTAAATTTAACAAACCCAACCATTTTATCTGAAGATAAATCTATAAAAAATCTACACACCCATTGTTTCATCATATTGTGTCGAAATAAATTAATATTTTAATTAAATAAATTCTTACACTATTATTTAATATATATTATGAGGTTTTAAAAAATGTTATTAACCTTAATTTCTCAAGCAATATTTATTATTAATGATTGTGGAAATTGTAATAAATTATGGAAGTCACAGTTCTTTACTTAATATCTGAAATTCGTATACAAATAATAGAGACAGATTTTTACTTTTGCACATGAATAAATTATACATGTGTTATGACCAAACTAATTAAACTGAACAAACCCAACCATTTTATCAGAAAATTAAATCGATAAAAAATTTATACATCCGTTATTTCATTATACTGTGTCTAAATAAATTCTTACACTATTATTAAACATGTATATTATGAGAGGGGCATCGGCTTTAAAAAATTTTAATAAGTTATATTCAATATTTGTAACTTTTGATCCTAAAGATTACGTTCGTATTGTAATTTTTATTTTTATATGTTTGTGATATTTTTAAGATTATCCATACTTTAGATATATAATGAGAGTATTTTTCCAACTAATAATTCATGTAAATTGTATTTAAATCAATTGTTTTTAGAAAATTCATAAGGCACCAATCAAGTTTTAAAAATAATAGAAATTAATTTATTTATTTTCAATACTTTAAAATAAAAAGTTATATACCGCACGAAGCGCGGATAAATTGTCTAGTATATTATAATGCCGGGAGATCGGAAAATTACCAGAAGCGTTCAAGATATTTTTCATGAATTTTTCGTTTTTTTGATTTTTTTATTAAAATTATTTTCTTCCATTAAATAGCTATTAATGACATATTAATTAGTCATTAACTATACCTAATAAATATGTATTAAATTATTTTATTTAATTTATTAAAATATTATTAAACTTTAGTTGAGCACTATAATTATTATTTCAATATTAAATATTAATTGTATAAATAATTAAGTTTATTTTTAGGTAAAATGACGACTAAAAATTGTTTACATTGCATTTTTTTTCCTATTGATAACCACTCCAATTTCTTTTCGAACAATTGTAATACGGACGACCCTTAACTTTTCAAACCATCTTTATTATTAGTGATTATGGAAATCGTAATAAATTTCTTAATAAATCTTTATTATCTTTGCTTAACACCTGTAATAAAAATAATACAAATAGTTTTTTATTTTTTACACATGAATAAATTACACATGAGTTACGACCAAACCATTTAAATTGAAAAAACCCAATTTTATCGGTAGATTAAATCGATAAAAAAGTTATATACCCGTTGTTCATTATATTTTGTCGAAATAAATTAATATTCTAATTAAATAAATTCTTACACTACTATTGAACATGTATGTTATGCGAGGGGCGTCGGTTTTAAAAAATGTTATTATATATAATATTTATAACTTTTGATCGTAAAGACTACGTTTGTATTGTAATTGCTAATTTTTATGTTTATGATAGTTTTGAGATTATGAAAATTTTAGATATATGAAAAGCTTCATTTATGGGGATAGTTCAAATCTCTCGAGAATGGAGAGTTGGGCCAATATTTTAGAATGCAAGATAGGCTCATGGCCGCTGCAATATTTGGGTGCCTCGAAAGGAAAATTGCCAAGAAACACAACCTTTTGGGAGCCTTTGGTAGGGAAATTTCACAAAAGATTGAAAAAGTGGAAAAATTTAAGCACTTCAATTGCAGGAAGGCTCATTATTCTGAAGTCGGTACTCAATAGCATGCCCATCTATTGGTTAAATTTGTATAAAGTTCCCAGTACAGTGATAAAAAGAATAGATAAAATTAGAAGGGACTTTATATGGAAAGGACTACCCCAAATCAAAGAAAGAATGCATCTTCTAAGCTGGGAGAAAATCTGTAAAAGTAAAAGAGAAGGAGGATTGGGAATTTCATGTCTTCTAAAAAGAAACATTGCCCTATTAGCAAAATGGTGGTGGAGATACCGATCAGAAAGTGGAAGCTACTGGTGTAACATTCTGCAGATCAAATATGGCAACTGGGAGACAATTAGAAATTGCCATTCTACCTCTCTTTCTCCAATCATGAAGATCATTATGTCAATGGCTGAACATCATAGCCTTAAACTTTTCTCAAGATTAGATTTTAAATGGCAACTTGGGCAGGGTACTAAAATTCAATTCTGGGAAGACGTTTGGTTCGAGGATTCTCCGCTTAAGGTTAGATTTCAGAGGTTGTACAATCTTTGTTTATTCAAGATGATATCAATTGACCAAATATACCAGAAATGGAATATGCATGGTAGCCAAAAGGTAAACATTTGGAGGTGTCCTCTTAGACAGTGGGAGCAAGAGCAAGAATCAGAACTAGATAGAATCATATCACGATCACTTCCTAGAGATATGGAGGATTCAGTAACATGGAAGTTAAACAGAGGCCCGTATAAAACTTCCTTGGGATATAAATTGTTGACAGATCTATTGCAACAATCGAGAGATAATTGGTCAAGGATTTGGAAAAACAAAGTTCCTCCAGTTGTAAAGATTTTCCTATGGAAAATTCAACATGGAATACTTCCTACTAAATCTTTTCTTTCTCGAAGAGGTTTAAATCTAAGCACGTCGTGCGCTTGGTGTGGAAATTCAATGGAAGACTTCAACCATTTGTTTTGGCTTTGTTCTTTAGCATCCACTTTTTGGTCTCTCTTATCAAATTGGCTCCACGATCAAAATGCCGGGGGACCAATTCAGCCTTTCTTTCATTTTTTCACTAAAGCAAGCAAAAAGCTTAGGTGATCACTGGAAGATCTTTGTCACCTCAACCTTATGGTCAATTTGGAGGACAGGGAATGAATGCACCTTCCAAAATAAAAGAAAAGATAGCAGAGGTATGGACTTTATGATCAAGGCAACATTTTACAATTGGTTCAAAACAAAAGGCACAATTTCAAATTATACGCAAGGTTTTGAAAATATTTGGAATATGAATCCCTTCGGCTTTTTAAAAATCCAGATTCTCAATAAAAAAGACAATCTTCTTAGATTGTTGTTGTCAAAATATGATATGGTGGGATTTATAGATGGGTCTTGGTATATCATCAACCAGGAAGAGATCAAGGCAGGAATCGGAGGTGTCATCATCAATAAAAATAAGCAAAGAACATTTTTCTTTTCAGTGCCTATTGTAGCATTGACCCCTCTAGAAGCAGAATCGAAGTCACTAATTTTTCTAGTGGATGAGTTCAAAAAGTCAGTATACAGAGACACAATTTTGGTTATCTGCACGGACTCTTACTGGCTACTTCAAGATTTCACGGAAAGAAAAGATAAGGATGCTTCTCTATCAAATATCGTTACCATATTTTGTGATAGAGAAATAAATTCTGAGGCAGATTTTTTGGCAAAAAATGGGACGAAAATTAAAATATGATCTCTTGCTGACAGTAGAGAAATAGTCTAGCAGTCTAGCAGGTTTCCTTTCTTAATATTGCAGTCTAGTGTTTTTCCTTTCTTAGTATTGTTGTTTAGATGCTTCCTACTCCTTGCAGTTATTTGTAGTCATGTGGACTTCTTTTAGACCGTTTGAAGGAGTGAGTTGTATCAGGTCCTATGTATGCTTGTCAATTGGTTTTAATATATATTTGGCGTTTCAAAAAAAAAAAAAAGAGAGTATCTTCAAATTTATAATTCATGTAATTTTTTTGAATCAATTTTTTTAAAAAATTCTTAAGAGACCAATCAATTTTTTAAAATAATAAAAAATAATTCATCTATTTTCAATATTTTAAAATGAAAATTTATGAACCACACGAAACGCGGATAAGTTGCCTAATTAATATAAAAGACAGGCAGGGTCTCCACATTTTTGTAAAGTTGAAATGTCAAAGCAAGAATTCCAAGTAAGTAACTAGGGTAGTTTTGTTCAAAGGTGGGCAGACGAGGAAACTTGAATACGAACATGTGTAGTCATCTAAGTCATGTGGCATGGATTCTTACTCCGGGCAGGTTGCCGTGTTGGTTACTTCACCGTTCAAGTTTGAAATTGTGTATTTATTCACGTACAATGAGTCCTTAGAGCAACTCCAACCGTCTAAATCTGTTAGCCAAAATCTTCCCAAATCTGAGCTGTCAGGAAAATATAGATAATCATTTCAAAAATTTCCTCTCCAACGCAAGCTCCTGTTAGGTAAATTTTTTAGCTCGCCCCTTGAGGATTGCTATATTTGTTGATGGACAAAGCATCTGTAAGCTATCATCCTTTCGTTTCTCTTCCCCCATGTCATCTCATGCTATTTCTCTTGGATTCAACAAGCCCTAAAATAATGTTTTTAAAATATTATGTTTTAGACTTTAATTTTCAGTTATGTTTAAAGGATGAAATAAAATTTAAAAATAAAAAACCATTCTATTTAGAAAAAAAATAAAAATTAAATTTGTTAAAAAATTAATTGAAAAAATTAAAGTTGTTAAAATGTAACCGTTGAAAATATAGATGTTAAAATATAGCGAGAGAATATAGTTGGAATTTAAAAATAATAATAATATATTATTTTTGAAATATAGCTAACCATTATAGCTAACCATTGAAGTACAATTCCTTACAGATTCAATAAATTTTACATAACCATTATTATATATTATTTTAGGTAACCATTTTAGCTACTAGACATAGGCCCTTTTTGGCTAGACTTATTTTAAGTTTTTATGAATTTATTTTTACATAAAAATTTTATATTTTGATAATTTTTTTTATACAAGTATTTAATGTATGTTTAAGATTCTATAAGTTGCAAAAAAGAAGTTAACTTTTTTCAGAAAAAAGTTAAGAATCTCTAAAAATAAGTTCTCCCAAACACCCCTATATAAATTGATGGTGAATCTTGAATCAATCATGTTCAACCAGCTTACGTGCACTCACATGGCTATGAACTTTCTTGTTCATTTCTACTTGATTATTCTCTTCATTCTTTTCATTTTTTTATAATTTTTTTTCACTAATTCATACATATTTTAAAATGAGAAAAATTTTCTTACAATTAATTTTAGGAGAATTTCTTAAAATTAATCTTTAAAATTATGCATTTGTTATCTTTTAATTATAAGGATCCCGCAATGGCATTAATGATATATCTTTTTATTTAGGAAACTATGTGATGTGTATTGATTTGACTTGTTAATTATAGAAAATTTTCCTACAGTTAACTATAGTATCATTAAGCCCTTTTAAAATATATATAAAATATAATTCATAATTTATTTTGAAAATTTATTTCTTTATCATAAATAAATTAAAATAATTTATAAAACTATATTTTATAAAAACTTTAAAATACATATCAAATCCTCTATTTAAAATATAAAAAATCTAGTGGAACAAATGAAGTACTTCGTTAATGCTTGATTATTTTTACTTAATTAATAAAACTCAGGATTGATTTCATATAAATAAAACTCAGGATTGATTTCACATACTTTAAATGCATGCCACAAAATATAGAACTTTAGAATACCTGAATGTAAATCAAAATTGTCACCCTTTTCTCCTTTTCACACAAGTGCAATGTTCATAACTGGATTTGAGCCTTGTTGGACCATGAAACTCACTTAGGGGTGGTTTGAATTGTTTGATTCTGGTATTAAGTATGAGTTTTGTTCATTTTAAATTCATATATGATATTTAGTTGATAATTTTTTTTAATTTGAAATCTATACCTAAAATCCATCAGGAATGATAGGTGGGTGATAAAGGGATATGAGTATCAAATTAGGTGGGTGATAAAGGGATATAAGTGTCAAATTAAATACAATCTTAATACAAATATTTTAAATATGATATTGTTCAATCTTAAATATATTTTAGTTATTTAAATTTAATACTAATTAATATTATTTTATTTTTTTAAAATTATTACATTACTATTTAGTTGGTTAAATTATAATTTACCAATAACATATTTTTAATAGTAATTTTTTTTGTTTCTAAATTGTTTAATAACATAAATTCGATGTATAATGTATACTTACACACAGAAATATTAACAAAAAATGAGTTATCAATTATATTTCAAATTAAATATACTCATTCCACCCCTAAACCAAATACATCCCCTAAACCAAATACATGATATCAAGAATGATATCTTAATCCCCTACCAACATAACCTGATTCCTAATTCCAAAACCAAGCTTTATGAACCAAATGACCCCAATTAAATGTATTTAATTAAATTGTATTAGGTTCAAAGTCTTATAATTGTTATGGAAAATGCTAGGTACCTAAATTGATTTCTAAAAAATTTTTCAAATGCCAAGTTTAGTAATTCAATTGGTTATAATAATGGACTCTGCATTCATACCAACCACCCAATCAAAAATTTTCACTATGCCAAAAATTTTCACTATATCATGTAACCTTTGTCAGGAGTAATTTTTGGGTATATATGTTTGGTTTGGTTTGGTTTATAAATGGTTGATAATTTTAATAAGATAGAGAACCGCTTGATTGTAGAGAGAAATATTTTTGTAGATAGCTAGGTGGATGGTTATATAAAGAGATGCAAACAACACAAAACATAAGATGAGACTTCCGATAATCCGATGGCTTCCAAAAGTCTTCTCTATGCATTCCTCATTTCTACTCTTCAGCTTCTTCATTTCTCTACAGCACAAAGTGCTGTAAAGGGTGGCTATTGGTTTCCTGATAGCGGTATAGCTGCCTCGGATATTGACTCAACTCTATTCACTCACCTCTTTTGTGCATTCAGTGATCTCGATAACATTACATACCAAGTGACCATTTCTTCAGCAAACGCTGTCCAATTCTCTCAATTCACAAAAACTGTCCAAGTCAAAAACCCTTCTGTCAAAACTCTTCTATCCATTGGTGGCGGAGCTTCAAATGATTCTGATTTTGCCAAGATGGCTAGCACCTCTGCTTCTCGAAAATCTTTCATCGACTCCTCCTTGAAATTGGCAAGATCGAATAACTTCCATGGCTTAGACCTTGACTATGAGTACCCGTTATCAGCCAATGATATGGTCAACTTGGGTACATTGCTAGACGAGTGGCGTGCGGCTGCTAACGCAGAGGCTAGTGCCTCTGGCAAGCCGAGGTTGATCTTAACTGCAGCCGTTTCTGTTGGGCCAACCGTTGATGGATTGAATTATCCTGTCCAATCCATATCAAGGAGCTTGGACTGGATCAATATAATGGCCTATGATTTTTATGGTCCACCATGGGCACCTACAATGACAAATGCTCATGCTGCACTATATGATCCTAGTGGTAGAGTTAGCGGAAGCTCTGGCATCGCAGCCTGGATTCAAGCTGGTGTTAGCGCAAATAAGCTAGTGTTTGGTTTGCCATTCTATGGATATGCATGGCAGCTTGTTAATGCTAATAACCATGGATTGATGGCTCCAGCCAATGGAGCTCCCGGAGGTGTTGGTGATGGATCCAGGCCCTACAATCAGATATTGGATTTTATTGCAAAGAATAATGTTCCAAAGATTTATAACTCAACGATCGTTGCAGACTATTGTTATGCAGGGACCACATGGATTGGATATGATGATAAGCAGAGTATTTCAGCTAAGGTTTTGTATGCTAAGCAAAAGGGATTGCTTGGTTACTTTGCATGGCATGTTGCAGCAGATGCCAATTGGGCTCTTTCTCTACAAGGTTAGTATTCATCACTGCCTTGAGTGATAACTCTCTAATCTCTAATTTTGCTCCCTCTGCTCTAATATTATAAATTTTCATTTCAAGGATTACAATTTGTTCCAAGTTTATATTAAGTTTCTTAATTGCCTGCAGCTAAACAAGCATGGGGAGCATGAAAGGCAGCATGGTCAGTGACATATGTAAATCGAGGATCAGCGAAAGTAAAATTGATGATAACAAAATAAGATGAGTACTTCGTTTAATAAACTTATATGATCCGTATTGTCTGAGATTTTAATAAACTTACAAAGCTTTGAAAAGAAGAATTGAATGAGTGTGAGATATTTTTTCAGCAGCCACTTATATAAGAGGGCAAGAGGGACTAAGGGCCCGTTTGACTTACCTTAAAATAAGTAACTTATAGCTTAAAGTGATAAGTGTCGTATAAGTGATAAGTAAATCAGATATGATAAGTAAATCAGAGCTTCTAAGTCAATAGAGTGTTTGATAAATCATAACTTATAAATCAGTAGATTGTTTGGTAAATCAGAATTTATAAATTAATTTTTTTTTATTATTTCAAAATATTTGTTTTTTTAATATATATCAATGGATAGATCTCGATGAGTAGAGAAATTTGATATATACATATCAATTTTCTAATGAACAGATCAAAAGATATATGATTTTGAAGATTTGAAAAATATTATATATTGCGCGTATCGAGATATAAACTTATTTACATGGAATAAGTTCATTCAACTCATTGCACAAACACTCAGTAACTACTGCGTGTAATCGGGATTAAAGAATTCTAGTATAAATTTAGAATGATATTAATTAATTAATAAATTAATAAATATTAATTTTTAGGGAATTTCGACATCAAACAAAATTAGTCTTTAATTGTATAAATTTTAATAGAAAAATTGAACAATTTGTATTTTATACTTAATTCAGTTAATTCAATGTAAGATAGTTTACAAATTCAATGGGTATTAGAAAGATTCAAAATAAAGATTATTGTATATTTATATGATTGAACAATATTTTTGGAATCTTGTACACATAACGAAACTCTCAATTGATTAGTAACTTTACCATGCTTTACGAAAAGGGTTAAATATCTTGTTGGTCACTTAAGTCAGCTTGATGTATTAAGATGGTCACTGAACTGAAATTGGATTCATGTAGGTCACTAACTTGAGTAGATGGTACAATTCGATATGCTGTGTGATTTTTTTGAACAAATAAACCCTTTTCCCGTTGATTTCATCTTTAGACGATGTATCAATCGATCTTAGTTCATCACTCTCAAAGTTAGACTCATGACTCCTAACATACATAAACTTCTCACTAGCCAATTGCTCCTTAAATAACTTACGTGATTGCTTAAATTCATTTAGTTCTTCATCGCTATTAACAAGACTATCAAATTGTATTATCTACTCAAGTTAGTGACCTACATGAATCCAATTTCAGTTTAGTGACCATCTTGATACATCACACTGACTTCAGTGACCAACAAAATATTTAACCCCTTACGAAAACATCACATTCGAACTTTGGATGCAATGAAGCAGATTAGGCATAAGTTTAATATAGACTTATATTAAACTTACAAGTATACCAATTTGCTAGCACTTAGTTATTGACTTGGTACATTAGTTATTGACTTGTATCTATAAAGGTCCCAAACACTCTTATTCTAATCGATGTGGATGTTACAAATATTTATAATCCTGAAAATAAAATAACTAAGATCAGTATAAGATAGAACTAATAGAGATATATAAAAGTAATTAAAACACAATTAACCCTTTACAACAATATACACTTGGCTAGTTGATATATTGATATTTGGTTTTACACGAGACTTAAATTTCTCTCTTAACTCAATGTTTCTTCCTTCTTCCTCGATCTTATTCTTCAAATTCATCGTCTTTCTTCTTTGATTACTTAGCTAACATCACAGTTGATAGCTTCTACTGAGTTATGTATTCCTACCATTGATATATATGATTCCTTCCATGTCCATTAAGTTTATAAAATATGAGTGTTGTGCAAACATAATGAGCGTATGATTTATTTATATACTAGCCTGCTAAACGGTTCCTTCAACTGATGTCCACAATTCTCTCCACATTTTCTCCATGTTAATAAGCAACTCTTTATCCTTTTTATCATGTAAATAAGGGGGTTGACCAACTACCATTTAATATTCAAATTTCAAACAAACTGATAAAAGATAACACAAATATATTCATAATTTAATATTTATGGTCTAATTTATAGATTTTTAATAATTTAATATCCTACAAAATGTGGTTCTTCCCCCTAAAAAGAATTTCGTCCTCAAAATTTTAATAACGTACCTCATTTAAACTCATTTAAAGAGATACGGATATCTAGCGCGAATAGAATCCTCAGGTTCCCAAGTAGCTTATCGGATATCATGATTCTTCCATAGGACCTTAACAAAAGGAATCATATTTTTGCGCAGTATTTTTGTCTCCCTTGCCAATATAGCTTCAGTTTCATCTTTGCAAGATAAATCCCATGAAACGTCAATAAAGGATACTGAACAATATGATTTGGATGATAGACATACTTTCTCAAAATTGATGCATGAAAAATGCTGTGCACTCGTGATAACTGTGGTGTTGAGTATTGAATACGACTAAAGAATACAGAGGGGGGTGAATGGATTCTTGAACTTTTCTTTGTTCTTGAATCAGTGTAGCATAATATGTGTTTGTGTGTGTAGATTTGTAAATGCGGATTAAGAATAACACAAGGCACAATATCACTTTAATCTAATATTTTATTAGATAAAGATTTTGCTACAATCTGTGAATACAAATGTTAGTATTCTCAGCTTCTTTCTCAGAGAGATATTACTTGTGAAAACTCTAGATCACTCTGTTTGATACTTGCTAAAGAAGTAGGGTTGTTCACTTATACTACGTGAACAACTTGCTTACAACAAATAAGGTAGCAAACAAATTTGCTTTTTAATGTGTCTATCCTATTTGAGTAAACATCCAAACTGTTACGGATTTGACTTCTTAGAACTCTGTTCAGATCCACTTCTTTAGCTCTTTGTCTCTTGTACTATCTCTCCAAGCTTCTTTGTAGGTTTTTCAATGTGCTTTACAGTATGTGGTCCATAAAGCGCCTTGGCTTGTTGCACGTCTCTCACTTGTACAATTCTTCAGTATTTTGTCTCCAAGATTGTATTCGAGAAGTAACTCTGTTGGTGATTCGAGAACTAGAATTGGCTTAATCGATAACTCTGAGTTCTCGAATACTGTTAAACTAACATATCGAATCACTTCTCGAATAAGTCTTTTCTTCAGGAATCCTTGAGATATCGAATAGAGCATTTTACTTATCGAATCCCTGAGATATCGAATAGCTTCTTTAGTCCTTGAGATATCGAATAGAGCATTGACTTGTTGACTCTTAGAGAACTCGAATGATGCTTTGACTTGTTGACTTCTTGAGTTCTCGAATAGAGTATTAGACATGTCGAATCTCTGAGTTCACGAATGAGGCTTTGACTAGTGACCTCCAGAGTAGGGCTGAGCAAAACCGAACCAAAACCGAAAAATCGAACCGAAATATGTTAATTCGGTTCGGTTCGGTTCTAATTTTTCTTACATTTCGGTCATTTCGGTTTTTCGGTCCAGACCGAAATATATTTCGGTTCGGTCCGGTTTTTAACAAAATGTTTCGGTTCTGAACCGAATAAACCGAAATATACAAAACATATATTTACATTATATATATATATATAATATATATTTCTTTTAGTTTCTAATAATCTTAATATCCTTTGCAATTTACCCATCGACCATGTTCTCTCTTCTGTTCTATCTGTTAGACTGTTACCACGCCCTGGCCTAAATCCTAAATTGAAAACGCCCATGAAAGTAAAAATTGTTGCTGTTTAAATTGAATCTTGAATTTGGGTGTACATGAAAGACTTTAATCGGTTCAAATCTTGGACTTCTTATGTCCTGACTTTGAATATATAAGATTTTAATGGAATGATACTACTATAATTATGTTGATATGCTCCACGTTTTTCCAAAAACAAAGCCTAGCTTGGATTTTTGAGTCACCATTTGTTGGAAGTTGTCCTGTTAAATTTAATGAAAGATCTTCAGTTGTTGATCTTGTCACTCTGTCCCTCAAAGTCTGCAAAATATTGAGGTTTTAAAAATTTCGATTTTAATGGATCGGACCGAACGGACCGAAATATTTCGGTGCGGTTCTTGTTCGGTTCAAACTATAATTTCAGTCCGGTTCGGTCCCAAAAAAACATAACTATTCGGTTTTCGGTTATTTCGGTTCAGTCCGGTTTTGGACCGAACCGACCGAATGCTCAGCCCTACTCCGGAGATATCGAACAGTGTCTTTTGAGATATCGAATCCCTGACTTCTCGAATTCTAGACTTCTCGAATACAACAAACATACTTCTCAAATTGGTACTTAGGCAAATTCTTCTTTTTCTTCAAATCTCAACTGTGATTATTCGACAGTCTTTATCTTCTTGCTTGAGGCATGAACCTTGGAACTTCTTTCAAGCATTATTCTTGACTTTATAAGTACAGTTACACAACTAGAATTTGATGCCTCTTATAAGTACAAAACAACCAGAAACTCTACAACTAGAGGTTCTCTCAGTTAAGAGGTCATGTAGGTAATGCATAGCATTACACATACTTAGGCTTGTTATTATTTGAGTACAGGCATGTCTCTGTGACTAACAATCTCCCCCAAATTGTGAGTAAGACCCTTAGTCACCAATTCATGCCTGATAACAAGCCTAACATACATAAAGATAAAACTTTGAAAAGTACAGGTATGTAGATTTGATTAAGAACATGGATAGAACTGCAGGGTGAACAATCTTACACAATATGGTGAAGTACTAGCCATTCTCATTTGATTCCTCCTCCATATGTCTGGCTAGTAGGTCATCATATTCCTTCTGTTTTCTTTCTTTTTCCTTCCTTGCATTCTCATCCATAGCTCTTATGATTTCTACCATTACATCCAATTCTTCAAGCAGAATTGAGTTCTTGAAATCTTCAAGTACTGGTTTCAGAATGTTGGCAGGATAGTGACTGAGTAGGTTCATTCTTATATTGACATTATCTCCATTTCTTCTCCTATACTTCACCACATAGGGATTGAATTGAACTCTGCACAATCCTTTTGCCCTTAGCTTTTCTGCTTCAACTTCCAGTCTATCAATTTCCTTCTCCCTTTCTAGCCATTTCTCAAAGTATCCCCTCCTTATTTCTTCAACATGATCTCTCTTCATCTTCACAAAATCAATCAACTCCAGCTTCCATACTCTCTCCACTTTGTCCTTAGAGTCCAACAGTGCAATGATTCTCTCTATCTCATATAACTTGCCCCAATTTTGACAACCCCCTTGTTTGAATTTCCTTTGTCTCCCATCAGTGTACTTGATCTCAAGGCAGTCATTCACAATTGTAGCATAGTAGATTCTTTGAGCTCTTAGAAATTGCAGTTGGTCTTCATCAAAATCTTCATCCAGTGGTTGGAGTTTCAATCCTGGAATGATTGTTAGGGTCCTTGACTTAGATGGCTTCACTCTCCTAGCAACATGCTTGAATTTAATCATTTTTACTTGATTGCTTGGCTTAAACTTATGACCCTTGTTTGTGGACCATTGTAGTACTCCATTAGCAGTTTGCTTTTGGAAACATAAAGATGGTTTCTTGATTTGTATCTTCTTCTCTTCTTGAGGTGGTAAAACAGTTGTAGAAGCCATAGATGTAGATTTAGATAGGTCATTACTAACAATATTCACCCTAGACTTGGAGTCTTGTGTTGTGGTGAGATTACTGCTAGAAATGCCTAAGGCTTGCTGTATTCCATTCTTCCTCTGATAGACTCTGCCTTAGTCATCATCACCTTTCTTATCCTTGCTATCCTTTTTCTTCTTCTTGTCTTCATCATCCTTATCACTCCTGTGATGACTTCTCCTTCCATCACCCTTGTCTTCATCTTTGTCATCCTTATTCCTCCTGTGTTTGGCTATTTCTGGGATTTCACCAGTTGCAATGAATGTTCTGAGAATGTGCAATGCCTCTACTTCTTCAGCAGTTCTTGTCCCCTTCTTCTTTTGCAGTAGATCAATGATGGCAAGAATGAGTCTGTGATTTCGAGAAGTGAGATCATTGGGAATGACCAATTGTTTAATCTCTTTAACTCTGGTGCCAGACTGATAGATGATTGTCCATGGCTTCTTAATCACTTCTGGCAGCCTTGAAGGTTGGCCATTCCTCAAGTCATCATACAGACTCTTATTGTTTTCATTTGAATTCCTCTTCTCTATGAGCTCGATCAGCACATCTATCTCTGAGTGTTTTAAGGCTTGTAGAGTTTTGTAGGTTAGATGCCAGATTCTGGATTTTGCTACCATCATTACTTCCTTGAGCCATGAGCTATCAGCTTTTCTAGGTATCACAGTGAAGTAATCGATCTAATCCTTCAAGCTCCTTAGGTACAATTGAGTGTCACCAGCCTGTTTTCTTGAGACTTTCAGAAACTCCAAGAATGCATCATTATGATAATCATTAGAGTTTGCAATTTCTTGTAGCTTGGCCTCAGTAACCACCTTTACTTCTACAGGCTTGGCACTTTCAGGTTTGGAGGATGGAGGTTTATCAGATGGCATACTCCTTGCAACCACTGTGGTGGTGATGGATTGCTTCTGGCCACTAGGAGTAGTGATGTGCATAGTTGGTAGAGTAACAACTGGCAGTGAGGATGGAGGATCATCAACTTTGCCTTTCCCTTTTCCTGGAACATGGGTTATAGATTTTGAACTCCTTTGATGACCACCCTCATTTATTGTAATACCTTTCTCCTTGGGTTTCTCCTTTCTGGGCTTCTCCTCTTTTGACTCCCCCTTAGGCTTTGAGTCCCTTAGGCTTCTCTTCTCCCCCTTAGGCTTGGTGTCAGGCACTGAGGCTTTAGCATGGGCCCTTAGGTTGGAAGAGGTGAGATTGGAAAATTCATCTGGAAGAGGGAGACCCATATGCTTCATCATGGCAGACAACATCAATTGTTGATGCAGAAGAACATCAGCTGTGGTGGTGGCTTGAGTGTTCAACTGCTCAGTGAGAGTTGCAACTTGGTCTGTCAGATGAGCATTGGACTGTTTGAGAGAGACCACCTCCTGTTCAAGAGTTTCCACCTTTGTGAACAACTTAGTGGCTTTAAAACCTGATAGTGATTGATCTTTCAGTCTCTCCACTTCAAACTTGGTCATCTCATGCACAGGGACTTCAGTCACCAGCCTATCTCCATATTGATTTTTAAACAGAGTCCTCAGCATGGCATTGGCATCTGTTGTCTGATCTGATAGAGCTTGAAATTTATGCCCCAGACTAGTGACAACATCTTTCAGTATATCTAGACCATTATCCATCTTGGTGCAGGTGGAGTTGCAGGATTTGACATCCTTGAAAACACTGTCCAATTGAGGGAATTTTGCATTGAAAGCTCTCTTGATTTCTTCCACTGCAGTGGCTGTTTTATCACATACATGGTTGACCTCAATTTTAACTCCCTTCCCAAGATAGTGTGCAGCCTTGAGGAATCCCTTGTAAGAGTCATTCATAGCCTCATACACTTCACCAGGAGTCAGAGATTTGGCATTAGAACCCAGTGCAGTGATGTACTCCTCCCTTAGATATTGAAGAGCATCGTTGAGAGTAATATCATATTTTCCTTGCAACCAGGCATCTACATTGCCATCTCTCTCAGCATCATCTATTGTCTTTGCCTTTTGCATCTCCACATCATCTCTGTGGCATAGGAGAATAGCTTCATAGTCTGGATCAGGCATGTCTGCAGTGAGAATGTGTTGAGCAATCTTTGTGAACTCGGGAATCTGATCCACAGCTAAGCTTTGAAGTGCTTCAATCGTCAATTGTGGTGGAACAGATCCTGATCCTGAAGCACTGCCATGTTGCACAGGCTTCAGCCATTGTGACATAAAGTCAGAGCTAGAGCTAGGCAGGCTAGACTCCTCAGTTACAGATGCAACTTCTGTAATCGGATGGAATGACTCTACTACTGGTGTCTCCACAGAAGTGGGATGAGTTACACCAATAGTTGACACAGGCACAGAGTCTCTAGTGAAAACTAGTGAATCCTCTGTGTTTTTGATGGTCCCAGCTAGCATTCCCTTACCATCTAAATGTGGTTCCTGGGTAGTGAGCAAAGTGTCATGCACTAAGTCACTTGAGTCCATTGGCTCACCAAGAGAAGAAAATTCTTGATGATCAATGCCTTGCTCATCAATTGCTTGAGTTGCAGGCTCCAAAGAAATTTTATTGTTAGATTTTAGAATGGAAGAGTAGTGTCTTTTAGAATGGATTTTGGCAACTCCCCCTGAGAAATAGAGGGAGTTTCAATATTGATGTGCTCTCCACTCTGTGTTGTGCCAACCTTATCACTCCCATGTGCTGACTCATTACAGGATTGTGCATTAGGGAGGATGCTTGATTCTATAGATGCACCCTGTTGAGAGGATACATCTAGTGAGCTGTTTGCCCCTGATTTTACAACTTCAGCCATTTGTGTGACTGAAGAGGTGGTTTGCTTAACTTTCTTCTTCTTTGGTCTGTGTAAAGGTGACTCAGGTGCCTCACTTTCTAAACCTAGTTCCATAGCCAAGGCTGCTTCAATTAAGATTTTTAGAGGTTCAGAAGCAACCTGTTTTCTCTTCTTCTCCTTTTTACTAACACCACCCTGTTGAGAGGATGATGTAGGTGGCTCTGTGTTTGATAGAGTGTTTGACTGATGGGGTTGGTTAGCAGGCCCTGGGTTAGCATCTTGTTCTACTTGCTTGGGCCTAGCTAACTCAGATTTAGAGGCAAATATTGGCATGTTGTGGGGGTAAGTCCTAAATAAACTCTCCATATGGGGAGTTATTTTAAATCTTACATCCACATCATTCCTAGTCTCCAAGCTACCAAAAATGAGTTTGGTCATGGATTTCAGATAGCCTATTCTATTTCTATTCATCCCAGGCAATTCAATCAGTTTATTATCTACAAAATTAAGAGCAGATTGAATAAAACGAGGGAAGAAGATTTCATTACCTCTCTTGGTTGAGTTCTTACCAAGTCTCCCGTACAACTCCTACATTATGATCAGTCCAACATCAATCTTTCTCCCATACGCTAGAGCATAACCTATTTGTTGAACAGGTGTGCTAATTTGGTCAAAGCTAGACTTCCTTGCTGTGAAGACTCTTGGAGAAGAGTGGCAAAGACATAGCTCCATTCTTTCCTCAAGCAGTTCCTATTAAAATTTCCAAGTTTGATTTTATCTGAGTAGTTGATAAAATCAAAGAAGTCCTCCAATTCATGTCTGCAGTAGTGATGGTGATCTCCTTGTCCTGAATCTTGCAGTAGACTACGTATGAGTTTATAGCATTCTCAAGAGCAATGACCTCCAGAGTAGCAGTCCTCCAGAATTGTTCTAGCAAATCTAGATACAGTGTTGGGTTGGCTGAAAGTGCATCCTTGATGTAGGACTCAGACATCCAACGAACGAAGCACTTGAAATTACCATTAGGTGCTTCGACATCACTAGTAATAGCAATGAAGTTGGTGTGGGTAGGAATTGTGAGTTGGGTATTCGCCATCGTTACACAGAGAGATGATAGAAGAGAATGAAGGTTGAAGAAGAAATTTAGCTTTTGAAGTTAGGGTTTTCAGAGGTTTTGGAACTTTAGATGCTTGAGAAATCGAATGAAATGAAACGAATAGATGTAAAGCTGTATAAATATGAAGTACTTGAATTGTCGATTAGATATATGTTTTGTATCGACAAGTCAGTCATTCGAGAAGTAGAAATCAACTATTCGATAAGTCAAAGGCTTAATCGATATCTCAAGCAGTTTGTAACTCACAGCTGGCTATTATCTAACTTAGAAATAATTCCAAATTAAATAAAATATGTTTTTATGAGTGATTTAAAAATTCTGAATAAAAATCCAAAAACGGTTAAGATTCAACGAGAATTCAGCCTTTTCAAATGATTCGACAACTCAAATGTTCTATTCGAGAACTCAGCCATTAGAGAACTCAAATGTTCTATTCGAGAACTCAGTCATTAGAGAACTCAAATGTCCTATTCGAGAACTCAGTCATTAGAGAACTCAAATGTCCTATTCGAGAAGTCAAGCAAGTCTCTGTTCGATTTCTCCAAAATGCACTATTCGAGAACTCAAGAGTGCTCCAAATAGACTTGTTAGAGAAGTTGACCATAGACATGAAAGTCATTCGAGAAGTCTGACTTATCGAGCTACATTTTCCACTCATAAAAGTTAATTTTCACTATCTTTTCAAAATTCACCAGAATTATTCAAATGAAGAATATTCTAACAAATTAAATAGTGATAGTCTTAAAATTTCATAGAAATTTCAAGCTAATTCGAATATGATTTTCAACATATGCAACAGATTTGAAATATTTATAAATCATATTTCAGCCAACACTTACTTCAAAAATATTGAGAATTTAGATAAAGTAAGTATTTACTGCTGCAACAATCTAGTTGATATTTTTACTTAGCCAGATTCTGAAGAATTCAGCATTCCAATCTCACTAACCAACCTTGTGAAGGTGGCTTCATCTAATGGCTTAGTGAATATATCAGCTAGTTGTTTCTCTGTGGGAACATAATGTAACTCAATGGTTCCATTAGTTGCATGCTCCCTAATAAAGTGATATCTGATGTCAATGTGCTTTGTCCTAGAATGATTTACAGGATTGACAACTATAGAGATTGCACTTGTATTGTCACACATGATTGGAATTCTTTCCAACACAAGTCCATAATCTCTAAGCTGATTTCTAATCCAAAGCACTTGAGCACAGCAACTTCCAGCAGCTATGTATTCAGCCTCAACTGTGGAAGTTGACACAGATTGTTGTTTCTTGCTGTACCAAGAGACTAACCTTTGTCCAAGAAACTGGCAGCTACCTGAGGTGCTTTTTCTATCCACTCTGCATCTAGCATAATTAGCATCGGAGTAACCAACCAGACTGAACCCTGTGTCCTTAAGATACCATAAACCCAAGTTTGGAGTGCCCTTCAGATATCTAAAGATCCTCTTTATAGCAATCAAATGTGACTCTTTTGGATTTGATTAAAATCTTGCACACAAACATGTTGCAAACATGATGTCTGGCCTACCTGCAGTGAGATAGAGTAGAGAACCAACCATGCCTCTGTAGATTGAGATATCTACTTTCTTTCCTTTAGCATCTTCATCCAATTTAGTGGCAGTAGCCATGGGTGTCTTAGCAGGTGAGCAATCTTCTAAGTCAAACTTCTTCAATAAATCCTTGATGTACTTGGTTTGACTGATAAAGATACCATCCTTCCTCTGACTAACTTGCAACCCAAGAAAGAATGTCAACTCTCCCATCATACTCATCTCATATCTGCTCTGCATGAGCTTAGAGAATTTCTCACACAGCTTTTCATTTGTAGAGCCAAATATGATATCATCCACATAGATCTGAACTAGGATAATATCATCACCATGC
Organism: Saposhnikovia divaricata; assembly: GCA_036435485.1. Lineage (NCBI taxonomy): Eukaryota > Viridiplantae > Streptophyta > Magnoliopsida > Apiales > Apiaceae > Saposhnikovia > Saposhnikovia divaricata. Next base: position 56,492,677 of record CM071598.1, read on the forward strand.
TTCTTATAAAACAGTGTTTTGTCCAATGTGCCTCTAGTGAATTGATTTTCCAGAAGAAATTGTGATAAAGTATCATACCATGCCCTTGGAGCCTGCTTAAGTCCATATAATGCCTTAAGCAATCTGTAGACAAACTCTGGGAAATGTGGATCCTCAAAGCCAGGTGGTTGTTTCACATAAACTTCTTCTTCCAACTCTCCATTTAGAAATGCACTCTTGACATCCATTTGATAGACTTTAAAATTTGAATGAGCAGCAAATGCCAAGAATATTTTGATGGCTTCCAATCTAGCAACAGGGGCAAATGTCTCATCATAATCGATGCCTTCCTGTTGAGAGTATCCTTTTGCAACCAACCTTGCTTTGTTTTTTACTACCACACCATTTTCATCCATCTTATTCTTCAGAACCCATTTTGTTCCAACAATGGTTCTGTTCTGTGGTGCAGGTACAAGTTCCCATACTTTGTTTCTTTCAAATTGATTCAGCTCCTCTTGTATAGTAATAATCCAATCTGGATCCAACAGTGCATCATCAAGTTTCTTAGTCTCAATTTGAGATAGAAAGCAACCATAGAGACACTCATTTTGAGTTGCTCTCCTAGTTCTCACTCCTGCATTTGGATCTCCAATGATTTGATCTGCAGTGTGTGATCTATCCCATTTCCTTGAGTGCTCAGTTTGATTTCTTAACCTTGATTTTGCTTCCTCATCCAAATCATGATCATCTTCATTTCCTCCCCCTGTGAAGTTGCTACTATTCACAAGTGTGTCTTGGATGCTAGTCTCTTCACTGTTGATTGGAACAAATTCTTCTCTTGCATCATCATTCACTTGAGTTTGTTGAACTTGAGTTTCAACTTCAGTGTCAATCTCTTCATCAGAATCATCTACATTATCAAACTTTAATGGATCTCTATCTTCATCATTGGCTTCTTCTAATCCAGGTGGTTTGCTGTCATCAAATGTCACATATGTGCTTTTCATAACTTTCTTTTGACTGATGACATAAACCTTGTATGCAATTCTCTCCATAGAATAGCCAAGAAAAATTCCTTCAAATGCCTTTGCATCAAACTTCCCAACATATTCTGAATTGTCTTTCAACACAAAGCATTTGCTTCCAAAAGTATGAACATACTTTTGAGTAGGCTTCTTTCCAGTCATCAAATTGTAAGGTGTCTTTCCAGTGTTTTTGTTGATGAGGGTTCTGTTCTGGATGTAGCATGCAGTGCTCACAGCCTCAGCCCAAAAACAAGTAGGCATCTTTGCATCAAGCAACATTGTTCTAGCAGCCTCAATTAGAGTTCTGTTCTTTCTCTCAACTACTCCATTTTGTTGTGCTGTCCTTGGAGCTAAGAATTGTTGAGAAATGCCATTCTCTTTGCAAAATGCTTCAAGTAAGGCATTTCTGAACTCCGTTCCATTATCACTTCTCAATGCAATCACACTTGCATTATTAGCTTTTGCTTCCTTGTCAACTTTCTTTATGTGCTCAATGATTACTTGTGGAGCCTCATCCTTTGATGCTAGAAATTCCACCCATGTATACCTTGTGTAGTCATCAACCATCACTAGGGCATACTTCTTTCTTGAGAGTGACATAATATTGACAGGCCCAAACAAATCCATATGAATTAATTGCAGGGGCTTGGTGATTGATGTCATTGTCTTTGACTTGTGGCTTGACCTTTTCATCTTTCCTTTTTGACAAGCCTCACACACTCCTTCTTGACAGAATTCAAGTGTGGGCATGCCTCTCACTAACTCTCTTTTGACTAGAGAATTAATGGTCTTGAAGTTCAGGTGTGATAATTTCTTGTGCCATAGCCAACAATCTTCATTTGATGCTTTTGAGTAGAAGTAACAAACTTTGTCCTTGTTTGCAGAGTCCATATTGGCTACAAACATGCTTCCTTTTCTTACTCCAGATAGAGTAAAATCACCAATCTTCTTATGGGTGATCAAACATTCATCTTTGTCAAAATTTACCTTGAATCCTCTATCAGTAAACTGACCAACACTTAACAGATTATGCTTGAGACCCTTGACTAGTGCTACATCTTCAATGATGACATTACCAACTTTTAACTTGCCGTATCCCAATGTGTTACCCATACTGTCATCTCCAAAAGCAACCATTGGGCCAGCCTTCTCCTCATATTGTGATAGCAGGGCCATATCACCAGTCATGTGATTTGAGCATCCATTGTCCAAAATCCACATGACCTTCTTTTCACTTTCTTTGTCCTGCAAACACAAAGGTATTACTTCTTTTTTGGTACCCAAACAAGTTTGGGTCCACTTGGCTTAGAAACAGATTTATCAAAAACAGCATGCTCATCAACTTTCTTAGGACTGGTCTTCTTGTCACTATTAGAAGTCTTAGAATCTAAATTCTTAGACTTAGGTGATAGAGGTACCTTCCTAACTCGAGGAGGACTTGAAGACTCTAGCCTTGTGTAGTATGTGTGAATGTTGTGACTGATGCAACCATCCATGAATTGTCTTCTCAAATTAAAACAGCTAGTCATAACATTCATGTTGCATGGCATACAGTCAAATTTATCACAGAAAGGTGAATCTCTATGTCTTAAAGGCACAGAACAATCATAGAAAGGCTTAGCTACACTACCAGTTGGTTTCTTACATGCATGAGTTAAGTGATTAGTGCTAAAATAGTTTTGACAAACTTTCCTAGGAGCATTTGGCACATAAGCATAATTATTATTCTTGTTTATTCCTAGCTTGCCATTTCTGTTTTGTTTCTTATTAGCCACTTTCTTCTCAGATTCATTTTTCCCAGCTGAAACAAACTTCACAAATTTCTCAGGTCCAGGTCTACCTCCTACTGGCTTCTTGGCTTTTGTCTTGACACTCTCACTCTTAGAGGATGCTGGTTGTTCACTAGATTGTGCCTCATCCTCATCATTCAACATTTGCTTAATGAGTAAGGTATCCTCATCAATTTCAAATATTGGTTCTTTAAAAATTGGAGACTCAGTCTTTCTTAAAATGTGAGGTACTTCATCCTGAACAACTATGTCATCTTCAATGATAGCATAGCCTTTCCTCTATTTAAGAGTGCCATAGTCAAGTCCAATGGCATCCTTGGGTTTAGCTTGATTTTTCTCATGGTAGGACTGCAGTAGACTAGATGAGTTCTTAAAGGCTTTCAGTTTGAATTCATTCTCAGCTAGTTCATCCCTAATAGCCTTCTCAACCTGACTAGCACATAGAACCATATTCTGCAAATATTCAACTTCTTTCTTAAGGTTATCTACTTGCATAGCAGTTATCTCAAGTTCCTCATTCTTCTTGTTTAACAATTCATTCTTAGCAGACAGTTTAGCAATCTCTTCATTAGCAGCAGTCATACTAGTATGAATATTAAACATTTCAATAGATAGTTGTTCAACCATGCATTTGTACTCAGAAACAGACATATCTATGGTAGTGAGAGATGGTACCTGAGAGTCAGATAGAGATTGTTCATCCTTGGAATCAGCCATCAAGGCATAGTTGCAGAATTCTTGCTCCTCTCCATCACTATCAGAGTCATCCCAACACTTCCCTTCAGCTATGTAGGCCTTGCCTTGTGTTTGCTTTTTCAGAAGGGCCTCATACTTGGCTTCAAGCATTCACTGGCAAAATGTCCTAGGTCATTGCATCTATAACACTTTACAGATGACCTATCCACATGGCTGGTTTTGAATTCTTGTTTGCTTTCACAGGTGCCTTGCTCTTGTTGAATGAATGGTTTTGAGGTCTAGGTTTGAAGGGTTGGTTCCTCTTGAATCTGATGTTTGGAACTTTCTATCCATGAAAGCATATGAAGTGTTTTCCATGCCATCTAGCTCTTCAAGAGTATAGAACTCTTCTTCTTCTTTCTCCTCAACAGGTTCAGTCACTTCACCTTCATTTTCTTCATCATCTACTATATCCTATATCCTCAGCTGACTCGTAGATGCTTCTAGGTCTTAAATAGATTTGCTGACAATCAAGGCACATGATGTGTTTACCATTCTGCCTTGGTTGGCTTGGATAGCCCTCTTCTGAAGCAACTCAAGCTCATGAGTCTTTAAAACCCCATAGAGCACAACACATGTGATTTTGTTCAAATCTCTTTCTCTTAGAGAGATGACCCTTTGCTCTAGGTGATTTGGTGAAGACAATAGAAACTTCATGTTCAACTCCTTGGTGCTGTAAACCTTACCATTCATCTGTAGCTCAGTCACTAGCTTGTGAAACCTTTCAAACATATCAGTAATACTTTCTTTGGACTGAGCCATGAAAGCTTCATACTGTGTGACCAGTATCTGTTTCTTGTTTTCTCTAACTTCCTCTGTTCCTTTACATAATACCTCAATATGATCCCACATCTCTTTTGCTGTTTTGCAGGAGGCGATGTTGGCAAACATTGACATCTCCATATAATCTATGATCAGCAGCATGAGATGACTATCAAGGGCAACCATCTCCTTTTCTGTCTCTGTCCATTTAGATGGTTCTTTAGCCACATAGGATCTTCGAATGGTTATAGTTCCAACAGTCTTTTCAGGAATCTCCTATTGTGGAACAAAGGGACCATTCTTGAGTATCTCAGGATATAGAGGATTAGCAGCTTTGATGAACAACTACATCTTGATCTTCCAGAGGTTGTAGTTCTCTTTGTCAAACTTAGGGACCTTCACCGTTCCTGTAGTCTTTGGTGTATTCATGATCCTTTTCTGTTTTTGAATAAACAGCCTACTCTGATACCACTTGTTGAGTATTTAATACGACTAAAGAATACAGAGGGGGGTGAATGGATTCTTGAACTTTTCTTTGTTCTTGAACCAGTGTAGCATAATATGTGTTTGTGTGTGTAGATGCGGATTAAGAACAACAAAAGGCACAATATCACTTTAATCTAATATTTTATTAGATAAAGATTTTGCTACAATCTGTGAATATAAATGTTAGTATTCTCAGCTTCTTTCTCAGAGAGATATTACTTGTGAAAACTCTAGATCACTCCGTTTGATACTTGCTGAAGAATTAGGGTTGTTCACTTATAATACGTGAACAACTTGCTTACAACAAATAAGGTAGCAAACAAATTTGCTTTTTAATGTGTCTATCCTATTTGAGTAAACATCCAAACTGTTACAGATTTGACTTCTTAGAACTCTGTTCAGATCCACTTCTTTAGCTCTTTGTCTCTTGTACTATATCTCCAAGCTTCGTTGTAGGCTTTCCAACATGCTTTACAGTATGTGGTCCATAAAGCGTCTTGGCTTGTTGCAGGTCTCTGACTTGCACAATTCTTCAGTATTTTGTCTCCAAGATTGTATGCGAGAGTAACTCTGTTGGTGATTCGAGAACTAGAATTGGCTTAATCGATAACTCTGAGTTCTCCAATACTGTTAAACTGACATATCGAATCACTTCTCGAATAAGTCTTTTCTTCAGGAATCCTTGAGATATCGAATAGAGCATTTTACTTATCGAATCCCTGAGATATCGAATAGCTTCTTTAGTCCTTGAGATATCGAATAGAGTATTGACTTGTTGACTCTTAGAGAACTCGAATGATACTTTGACTTGTTGACTCCTTGAGTTCTCGAATAGAGTATTAGACATGTCGAATCTCTGAGTTCTCGAATGAGGCTTTGACTAGTTAACATCCAGAGATATCGAACAGCGTCTTTTGAGATATCGAATCCCTGACTTCTCGAATATAACTGTTGGTGTATACTGAAAATATTTATTTAAAGTATATACATTTATTTCTGGCCCAGTTTTATTGAGAATCATTTAAATGTTTACATGCTGTCTAATATTATATATTGTGGACAATCTAGTATCAAATGGGATACAGAATATTAGATTGTTAAATACGGTTTATATAATATAATAAGGTTCACAGCACATGTAGTATTGGACAATCCACTGGTATGGCTGTAGTATTATTTAGAATAGTTTATATTGACTATTAAATAATACTAGTATACTTTGTGTATATTGAACATGATCAAATTTAGAATTGTTCCCTTAAGAAGGTGAACTAAGATTCTATGTTATTATTAATGCTTAGGTTCTTAATCCAGATATAGTAATTGACACGTGTATATTATTTACATGCTTTGATTTATATATGCGATAATTCTTTTGAATTATATCATTATATTTTGGGTGATGGAATTATATACATGGTGAATATTATTTATTGAAGGAATCCATGTCCTGATAATATTCGGGTTAATGATGTCCCCTTGAAAGCTCAAAAAGATTTAATTATGTGAAACCCTGCAGGTGGATTTATTCCGGCATAATTAAATAAAGGTTGAGTGGATGATCAAGGATAAAAGATATTATTTAAATGAATTATCAGTAATTTATTTAATTAATGGACATGCGATATTTTAAACATGGAGAATTTAATAAGCAAATAATATTGGAACCGAATTAATTAATTAAATTACGGTATTAGGAAAGGTAGTGCAACTATTAATTCTTTAGTGGATTGAATTAATATTAATGACATTGGGCTGGGCTCGGAATGTCATTGGGAGGCCTAACCTAATTATCCATGATCACTATTGTAGCCCTATATATATTCTTATTCTCTTCTTGCTAGGGTGGGTCAAGAAATTTTGTAGCCACCCAGGAGCAAGAAGAGAGGTTAACTTGAGAAGACGAATGCCACACTTCGCTCAAGGGAATTTGGGAATATAATAGAAGAGCGTGGAATCAACCGTTAATAATGTTAATTTTCTGTTCGTACTCGTTAATTTATTGTATTATAAATCGCAGAGACACGATGTAATTGTCCCAACAATTGGCATCAAGAGCTAGGTTCAATGGTTCTGCGATTTTTGATACGATGTCCATGTCGCAATTATATATGCATGTATATAGTGGTAGGCTTGTATATTCTGTTTTGCAGGTTGTTATCCACTATTATAACCATGTATATTTTAATTATGTGTTTGGATCCCACGTGGTTTAATCGTGGTTAATTTTTGTTTGGTTTCCACGTGGTTTATCATGGTTGTAAATATGAGGGTTGATCGTGTTAGAATAGATTTTACAAAATTAGTTTTGTATTAGATCTATTTTTTATGTAATTATTTGATGGACTTTGTATAAATCCGAGTATCTTGTAATAATTATGTGCGATTGAAAATCGAAACCGGAGAAAATAATTATCCGCTGCGAGTCTACTTCGGGCTGCTGTTAATTCCCAAAAAAGTGATTTGCGGGTCTTCAACATTGTAAGGAGAGAGGCTATTCTTTTGTCCGGTACACAACAATTTTTTTTGGCGCGGGAAACACGCGCGCTTGGATCACACGCGCGGTCTTTTTCCAGGAAGACTAGCACGCGCGGCAGTAAACGGAATTGATTAGTTTTCTAATATTTTGTTTTGCCAGGCACTTGGTTTACTTCGAAGTGGCCAGCCAGCAATCAATTACGAACAGGGCTGCAAGATATGGGACCATAATAGTGGATTTAATTATTGTTTTAATTTTAATTTCATTATTTAATTTTTTAATTATTGCTTTAAATAATTATTATGTGTGTAATTTTTAATTGCATGTTTAACATAATTAGGACGACATGGACATAGATTTTTTATTTATTGCTTTAATTAAATGTTATATGTTGTTAAATTATGTGTGTATTTTGAATGCAAGTTAGACATAATTGTAACGACATAGGCCCCATTTAATTTTAAAATTCCTCATTTTTTAATAAAAAATTCTAAGTGGGTGATGGAATTAATTAGAAATTAAATCCCACGGTCTCCATTATTTTGTATGTAATATAACCTTTTAAATAATGTAGATGGTATATATGATCACCTAACGTGGCGTACTATTTACGGTATTTTGAAAGGTTGTTGAAATTACTAGAACAAAATTCTTAAATTAAATTACGAATATTGAAAGGTATATAGATCACCCTAACGTGACGTACCATGTTTCATAGAATTCGTAACGAAAATTGAATACTCTTTTGATGTTGACTATGGAAAATTTTGTTTAGGAATCGGGTACTAAGCGAGGCCGTTGTGACTCCTCCGAGACCTGGGAATTATCCATTAATATATCAAACGAATGTATTCGGTTTAAGTAATTTAAGATATAATAATGGTATACACTTAGCTATGAAAAATAATATATAGTCCACCCTTACGTGGCGTATTATTTAGTAATAGGACCGAAGTAATATTTAAACGAATTTAAGTGGTATATATGTCACCCATCGTGGCGTATCAGATACTTATGGTGTTTAAATATTAGTGCATTAATTTTAATTAATTGTTAGAGGAAACCAATAGGTTTTAAGATTTGTGCAACTCTCTGATTATGTGTTACATGTGTGATTCTCAGGATTAGATCATTATGGGCTTTAATCCACTATTCACCATTCTTAAGGATAACAAACTTACTGGACCGATATATTGAATGGAAACATAATTTGGACATAGTGTTGACTGCTGAGAAGTACAAATTTTGTACTTATGAACCCAAGCCAGATCAGCCTGCTGAAGATGCTCCTGAAAGTGAGAAGGAGTATTATAAGCGGTGGGTTAAGGCTGATGAGATGTCGTGATGTTACATTCTGGCAGCAATGTCGGGTGTTTTGCAGCATCAGCATCAGGCTATGGCCACTGCTTCAGATATGCTCTTTAATCTCAAGGAACTTTTTGGGGAACAGAATAGGGCTGCTAGGCAAGTAGCAATGAAGGCTTTAATGAACACTCAGATGGTCGAAGGAACACCTGTAAGGGATCATGTTCTCAGAATGATGTCTCATCTGAATGAGATGGAGATCCTTGGTGTTGATATTGATGGAGAAACCCAGATCGATATCATCCATATGAGCTTGCCCAAAAGTTTTGAGCAGTTCCGCTTGAATTACACCATGAACAAAAGGATGTATAGTCCCGTGGAACTTCTGACAGAACTTCAGGCAGCTGAAGGACTTTTTAAACAGAATGTTAAAGTGAATGTGGCTGAGAAAGCTTCTTCATCTAAGCTGAAAGGTAAGAAGAAGAAAAAGACTCAGACACAGAAAGCTGGAAAGGTTGCTGTTGCAGTGGGAGTTCAAGGTGGTGTGAAAAATCCTAAGTGCAAGTGCTTCAGGTGCAAGCAGTCAGGTCACTGGAAATAGGATTGTCCTCTTCCTAAGAAGACAAACAATACTGGTATGTCTCTTTCTCTAGTTACAGAAACATATATAGCGGCTATATCTACAAGCACTTGGTGTGTAGATACAGGAGCCACTGACCATGTTTGTAACTCTATGCAGGGGTTCCAGCAATCCAGAATGCTTAGAGATGGCGAGATATATGTGTTCATGGGAGATGCTACGAATGTAGCAGTAGTTGCAGTTGGAATAATTACTTTATCTTTTGGAGATGATAGGATTTTGGTTTTGAACAATTGTCTTTATGTACCTTCGTTTAGAAGAAATTTGATTTCGGTTTCTAAACTTGCTATGGATGGTTAATGTTTGTTTGGATCGTAATGTTTCTATTATGATGAATAAACGAGTTATATGTTCTGGTACATTACAAGACAATTTATATATAATTAATCCTAGTCAACCAACATTGCAACATAAGGAAACTAATAACATTCTTTCTAGCTCAAATAAAAGAAAGAAACTTTCTGAATAGAACCAAACATATCTTTGACACTTAAGATTAGGTCATATTAACTTGAGGAAGATTCAAAGACTGGTAATAGATGGGCCATTAGGCTCGTTGGTAGTGGAGCCATTTCCAGTTTGTGAATCCTGCTTGGAAGGTAAGATGACTAATAGGCCTTTTAAAGCAAAGGGGAATAGAGCCAAAGAAGTGTTAGAATTGGTTCATACTGATTTAAGTGGACCTATGAGTATCCAAGCAAGAGGAGGTTATGAGTATTTTATCACTTTCATTGACGATTATTCTAGATATGTGTACATTTATTTGTTGCGTCGTAAGTCTGAGTGCTTTGAAAAATTCAAAGAGTACAAAGCAAGTGCGGAGAAGCGACATCTTGGAAAATGTATCAAGTCACTACGATCAGATCGTGGTGGCGAATACTTGCTTGGAGAATTTAGGGAATATTTATCAGAAAATGGGATCACATCCCAATTGTCTGCACCTGGCACACCTCAGCAGAATGGTGTAGCAGAGAGAAGGAATCGGACTCTTTTAGAGAGTGTTAGATCGATGATGAGTTATTCAGATTTACCCAAGTCGTTCTGGGGATATGCTATAGAAACAACGGCTTACCTTCTAAACTTGGTACCTTCTAAGTCGGTTCCCAAGACTCCAATAGAATTATAGACTGGTAGCAACCAAGTATAAGACATATTCGGATTTGGGGTTGTCCAGCACATGTGCTGAACAAGAACGCGGCCAAGTTAGAATCTCGTATAGAAGTAAGGCTGTTTGTAGGCTATCCCATGGGAACGAAAGGTTATTCATTTTATAGTCCTAGGGATCGAGATATCATTGTTAGCACCAATGCTAGATTCTTAGAAGAAGACTATATAATGAACCATAAACCCATGAGTAGTATAGTTTTAGAGGAACTAGTGGGAGGGACAGTTAATCCCCAAGTGCCAATAGTACAAGTAGAAAAACCACATGAAAATGCACAACTTAACACTAATACTGCACCAGTGCCTCGTCGTAGTGGGAGGGTTGTTCAGCAACCAGATAGATTCATGTTTTTGGGAGAGTCCTCGGATTTGGTCTCTAGTGAACATGATGAGGATCCCAGGACATACGAAGAGGCAATTTTAGATAAAGATGCAGATCTATGGCAGAAGGCAATGGAATCTGAGATGGAATCTATGTATTCCAATCAAGTTTGGGAGCTCGTAGAACCACCCAAAGGTGTAAAACCCTTTGGATGTATTTGGGTCTACAAGAAGAAAAAAGGATCTGACAAAAAGGTGAAAGCCTGGAAAGCACGACTTGTTGCAAAAGGGTATACTCAGAAAGAAGGGATCGATTATGAGGAAACCTTTTCGCCGGTTTTTATGCTTAAGTCGATCCATATTCTTTTATCTATAGCAGCTCATCTCGATTATGAGATTTGACAAATGGATGTCAAGACAGCTTTCCTTAATGGAAGTCTTGAGGAAACCATCTATATGCAACAACCAAAAGGATTCATCAAGGAAGGCCAAGAGCATCTTGTTTGTAAGCTTAAGAGGTCTATTTATGGACTAAAACAAGCTTCCAGGGACTGGAATATTCGTTTTGATCAGGCAATCCAGTCATATGATTGATCAAAGTCCAAATGAATCATGTGTGTATAAGAGAAGTGAGGGTAATGTAGTGGTTTTTCTAGTACTGTATGTAGATGACATTTTACTCATTGGAAATAATGTTAAGATGTTGTCATCAGTAATGGCATGGTTGTTCAAACAATTTGAAATGAAGGACTTAGGTGAAGCGACATACATCCTTGGGATCAAAGTAATAAGGGATCGCAAGAAAAGGATGTTGGCTTTATCTCAAGATCCCTACATTGATGAAGTATTAGCTCGTTTTAACATGCAGAACTCTAAGAAAGGTTCTCTACCTTTTAAGCATGAAGTGGCTCTATCCAAGGAGCAGTGTCCTTCGACACCTAAGGATATAGAGAGCATGAAAGCAGTTCCTTATGCTTCGACATGTGGAAGCTTAATGTATGCTATGTTATGTACGAGGCCTGACATCTGCTTTGTTGTAGGCATGGTTAGTAGATATCAGTCGAACCCAGGCCAGGAACATTGGAGTGCAGTAAAAACTATACTCAAGTACCTGAGAAGGACTAAGGAGTATATGTTAATTTACAAGGCCTCAGATCTATTTCCTTTGGGATATACTGATTCAGATTTCCAATCAGATAGGGATAAGAGGAAATCAACCTCGGGATATGTTTTTACTTTGGGAGGTGGAGCCGTTATATGGAGGAGTGTAAAGCAGAAATGCATTGCAGACTCCACCATGGAAGCCGAGTACGTGGCGGCCTCTGAGGCTGCAAAGGAGGCTGTATGGTTCAGGAACTTTCTTTTGTACTTGGATGTGGTACCTAATTTGCCTAGGAGTTTGACAGTGTATTGTGATAACACTGGTGCTGTGGCAAATTCGAAGGAACCGCGAGATCACAAACAGCTAAACATATTGAACGTAAGTATCATCTCATACGAGGAATCGTAAAGCAAGGAGATATAGTTGTGGCTCACATATCATCAGAAGACAACCGGGCAGATCCTTTCATAAAGACCTTGCCAGCCAAGGTTTTTGACAGGCATGTGGAAGCGATAGGAGTCAGATGGATGGACACATAGTTTTTTGTGTAATAGTGGATTAAATAAACACTGATATACTCATAGAATATTTTGAGTATAAGTGGGAGATTGTTGGTGTATACTGAAAATATTTATTTAAAGTATATACATTTATTTCTGGCCCAGTTTTATTGAGAATCATTTAAATGTTTACATGCTGTCTAATATTATATATTGTGGACAATCTAGTATCAAATGGGATACAGAATATTAGATTGTTAAATACGGTTTATATAATATAATAAGGTTCACAGCATATGTAGTATTGGACAATCCACTGGTATGGCTGTAGTATTATTTAGAATAGTTTATATTGGCTATTAAATAATACTAGTATACCTTGTGTATATTGAACAGGATCAAATTTAGAATTGTTCCCTTAAGAAGGTGAACTAAGATTCTATGTTATTATTAATGCTTAGGTTCTTAATCCAGATATAGTAATTGACACGTGTGTATTATTTACATGCTTTGATTTATATATGAGATAAATCTTTTGAATTATATCATTATATTTTGGGTGATGGAATTATATACATGGTGAATATTATTTATTGAAGGAATCCATGTCCTGATAATATTCGGGTTAATGATGTACCCTTGAAAGCTCAAAAAGATTTAATTATGTGAAACCGTGCAGTGGATTTATTCCGAAATAATTAAATAAAGGTTGAGTGGATGATCAAGGATAAAAGATATTAATTAAATGAATTATCAGTAATTTATTTAATTAATGGACATGCGATATTTTAAACATGGAGAATTTAATAAGCAAATAATATTGGAACTGAATTAATTAATTAAATTACGGTATTAGGAAAAGTATTGCAAATATTAATTCTTTAGTGGATTGAATTAATATTAATGACATTGGGCTGAGCTCGGAATGTCATTGGGAGGCCTAACCTAATTATCCATGATCACTATTGTAGCCCTATATATATTCTTATTCTCTTCTTGCTAGGGTGGGTCAAGAAATTTTGTAGCCACCCAGGAGCAAGAAGATAGGTTAACTTGAGAAGACGAAGGCCACACTTCGCTCAAGGGAATTTGGGAATACAATAGAAGAGCGTGGAATCAACCGTTAATAAGGTTAATTTTCTGTTCGTACTCGTTAATTTATTGTATCATAAGTCGCAGGGCCACGCTCTGATTGTCCCAACAATAACAAACATACTACTCGAATTGGTACTTAGGCAAATTCTTCATTTTCTTCAAATCCCAACTGTGATTATTCGACAGTCTTTATCTTCTTGTTTGAGGCATGAACCTTGGAACTTCTTTCCAGCATTATTCTTGACTTTATAAGTACAGTTACACAACTAGAATTTGATGCCTCTTATAAGTACAAAACAACCAGAAACTCTACAACTAGAGGTCCTCTCAGTTAAGAGGTCATGTAGGTAATGCATAGCATTACACATACTTAGGCTTATTATTATATGAGTACAGGCATGTCTCTGTGACTAACATGTGGCGGCAATGCAATTCTATATGCCATTGTTCCAACTTTCCCAAGAATCTCAAAAGGTTCTATATATTTTGGACTTAGCTTACCTTTCTGACCAAATCGCTGAATACTTTTCTGAGTGGATATTTTGAGAAAAACTTTGTCTCCAATCTTAAATTCATACTCTCGTCTTCATTTATCTACATAATTCTTTTGTCGAGATCGAGCTTGTTCAAATCTTTATCGAGCAACTGCTTCAAAAAGTACGTAATCTAACATAGACTTCACCATAAAATATATAGTTCACAAAAAAAATATGCAGAATATGTATAAATAAATTTATTGTCTGAATAACACTCCCCCATTTCTAGAAACTGATGTTTATAAAATTTAAATTTAAATTAATCTAAGTTTCATTAAAAATTTAAAAATGAAAATTATGGAAAACAATATTATTAAAAAATATAATTAACTTACTACCCGATTCAATATTTATATTTATAAAATTAAAAATTAGTAATATATAATTTATGGTCAAACTTAAACAACTTTCATTTTAAAATGTATAAAACGGTCACTTTTTGTGGGATGAAGGAAGTATATATACAATAATTTACGTTTTAAAGTTATTTCGTATAATAAAAAATTCAATTTCTAAAGATTCTATATTACTAGAAAAGCCTTTCCAAATATCCAATATTATACATATTTGATATCCACAACGAATTATTTTTAATAAATTAAATTTCTTTTTGAATATTTGAATCGAATGCTTATCCTTTATTAATAATACAATTATTCAAAATAAGTTATTATAAAAAATTTAACTATTTAAGTAAATTTAAATTATATCTTACTTTTTTAGAAAGTATAATTCAGTTTCGCACATTCATATGAGTTCACAACCATATTTCTCGAATGGAAATTGATCCGTGGAAAAACATTTCAGCTCATAATATGTCACATTTTATTATTTGTAAAATTATTATTTTAACCCTTCATATATTTAATACACATCATTTAATCTTATATTCAATATACCTATTTAATATCTACTTAAATAATACATAACTTTCGTAATTAACAATTAATATTGGTACATATATTTAGATTAAAATTCTTGGATAACTTAATATATATATATATATATATATATATATATATATATATATATATAATTATGCCAATATGTGAATAATACCGTATAGAAATATTCATAAAATTCGAGAATCGGAACTAATCGAATGGGTTCACAATTAGGATTAACCATGAGAATAACAACAATGTTAGGTCCGGAATAACGTAGAAGGGGGGTTGAATACGTTATTTAAAAAAATATTTCGATTTTTGATGTGGATATGAGATCAAAAATATTGAATCGAAATAACACAACTGTTTGGGAAATATCTTTGAATAGATAAAACCCGGAGGTTTGTTACACAATCTAATCCTATAGATCATCTACAAAACCAAACACTCGTAAGGATAGTTTAGGCACGAGGACCTTCTACTCGACACTTCCTGAAAGCGGGCTAAGCCGGCTTTCCTACTAGATGGACTGTCTACCAGCTTACACAGAGAAGATATAAGAGAGAGAAGAGAGAGTTGTGTGTTGAGGTGTGCTTTGAAATGAAATACAACATGCATATTTATAGATTTTAGAAAGTCACTATGCTGTACTATTTCAACAACCCCCGTGGGCCCCACCAGCCACTATTTGAATAGTAGCCATCATTTGCACAGTAACCGCCATTTGCACAGTAACCGCCATTTGCACAGTAATCACTATTTGAAAATTAACCATTATTTGCACAGTAACCACTATTTGCATAGTAACCACGCATAGTAACTGCGCATAGTAACCGTGCATAGTAACCGCGCATAGTAACCGTGCATAGTAACTGTGCATAGTAACCATGCATAGTAATCTTGCATAGTAATCGTGCATAGTAATTTTGCATAGTATTACTATTTTTGGCTGCTTCTTTTGGGCTTCTCTCTTCTGTTTCAAATATTTTGCTTAAGATATTATATCTGTCCTTGATCGTCAATAGGCTTTGGCAATTCTTTCTGTGAATTAATGTGTTGTTCCTTCTCGTATGTGCTGACACTTAGTGCACTGGTCTGGTTCACAAGTGACTACCACTGATCTTGATCTTCACACCTTCGTTACATTCCAATTGATTAGCCTGCAGCAGTATCTTCAAATAATATAAATACATGGAATCTTTTGGCCCTTCAACTGAATCATCTGTACATCTTATTCTGTCACTAAGGCTTGATCATGTTAATGAACTTCTTTCAGCGACTTGATTCCTGTCGGTGCCTGTTCTTCAAATTTCACGATCCCTGTATAGAGTTAATATTACTTATCTTTTATCCTAGTTGAGTTATATATGTCCTCTATTACATATTACTTTACATTATGTTTACAATCTCCCCCTATTTGATTGTTAGGGTTTGACAAGCAAATCCCTAGAGGATAACTCAACTGATACAAGAAAAAATGAAATACAAAGATAAATAATATTAAAGCACATTCTGGATCATATATACATTTTCCAGATTTCTAAAATTTGAACAAGTGCAAGATAATTGTTCCTCTAGACTGAACATATCTTCAAGTTTGCCTTGCTTTCTTTCCACATAGCACTAATACTCCCATTAGCTTTTCCTTTCCCAAAATAAAGTTAATTCCGTGTCAACAACCTTTTCCTTGTCCTTACGCCTAGTAGATTTTTCTTGGTCATCCACCTTCTCCCCCTCAGTTGGGTTATCCTCCAAAGTAGTAGGATGTGGAGTTGGTAAATTAGACGAAGATGACTTTACCAAGGAGTTGATTGCATGACTAAACTGGGCTGACATGGAACTTAATTGAACCTGGAATGCATCATGTTGAATAAGTTGCAAATTTTTGATTTCTGCAATGGACTTACAGATATTTGACAACTCTTTCTCCATTGTTTGGACCCGTGCAAGGAGTCTGCTGTATTCCTTTCTGGTTACAAGTGCATGTGGTTGAGTAGGTTGATCACTTGTACGTTCTGCAGGTGTTTCACTCAACACTCTATATTTACTCGGTTTAGTGGTTTGGGTTACACTTACATGTTCTGTTCGTGTTTCTCTCAACTCTCCTCTAGAGCTTCCACCGATATGTGTACCTGCAAATGAAATCATCCTAGCCCCTTTTTCAGAGGTCACGGATGGTGCAATGAAAGTTCGTGAGCTTCCGTCCTCACGTGAAGCGAGTTGCCGACCACTGGTAAAGAGTGGTAAATCTCGAAAGAGATCCAGAGATTTTCCCTCTGGGAGGTTAAACTTGAATCGATTAAATGGCACAAAACCCAAGTTTCCCTCGTACATCTGTGAAGACAATTGGTTCATAAAAGAACCACCTACCGATGGATCTTTCCATAAAATGGAAGATACACCAGGAGTTATTGAGGTAGGTAATTCCACCTCGGATGCCTGTGAAGGCATTTGATCTTTAGAAAGATCATCAACCACTCTTATGTTCCGTGAAATGGAAATCAAGATAGTTGCTCCCGTCAATTCAACCTTATTTACATTTTCACTCATTTGACAAGGAAGAATTGTTTCACTAACAGTTAACGTTACCTCAGGTTTATTAGGTTTACTCCGTTTAGAATGAGGTAGAGCGGCTGATGTAACTAACTCCTTATGTGGTGCTGCTGAGGCACTATCTCCCTCAAAAGTGTTGATGGCTGGTTATTTAAGTGACAATTGAGGTGTAGGAGTTTGTTGTGTTTGTGTTTGAAATTGTAGAATGGGCTCTTTGACCTGTGTTAGAGTCGGTGGGATTTCCTGCTCTTGGTCGGGTAAAATGGCCACTAAGGGCTGTAGAAACTGTATTTCCTGTGACACAATAGGGAATACAGAGGTTGGAATAGCAGGGATTGAAATATTACCTTGTCGTATACCTGCTCTCACTGGTCTTGGTAACAACGGAAGTGAGACAATCTTTAGATATTCAGTTAGGATTGTAGGCACATCCGTATAGTTCTTTTTGCTTATGTAATTAATTACATTCATCTTCATGTAAGAACATTCCACCTTTTGACCATTTTCCAAGCGTACCTGTCTTCATCATTCAAAAAATCATTTAATATTAGCTGCAGAAACCTTGGATATAGACATTTGACATTTTGAGTCCGAACATCTCTTGTTCCCAAGTGTTTCATCTTTAAAATGATTTGACCAAGCACTATTTTTCCAAAATTAATCCTCAAATTATTGGCGACCGCATACCCTATTTTTTGATTAAATTCAGGTTTTCGATCTTGATTTGTTCTATCTAAGGAAAAAACATGGTTAAGAGTGTGAAAGAAGAAATTCCAATACTAGGTTAGAAACGTTCTAGAAAGAGTACCAGTATTAAAATTGCCATCTTGGTACCATATAAAATGAAAGAAAATTTCAATCTGTTCAGGTGTGGGATCAGAAACAAGATTTTCCATAGGAAAATGAATAATTCGATTAACATCTCGTTCAGTGACCCTAATCAACCTACCAAATAGTCGATATGTGAATGCACACCCGTCCTGTCCAGAAGTGTTAAGCGCACTGCAATACAGTTCACGCAATGCATCATGGTTAAGCTGCACTGGTGTTACTAAAGCATAGCGAATTAATGAATGTTCATTCAGAAATTGTGTCCAAGCCCGAAACTGCTCATCCTGAATGGTTTCGATTTGCTGAATGGAAACATGATTAACTTTAGCAATTAAAAAGCTTCCCTGCAATGCCATTTTCAAAAACTTTGTTGAAATTAAAAAACAAGGGTTAGTTTTTATAAAGGATGATGTATAAAGCAAGAATATGAAATCCGATCTAAAAACCATCAGCTAGATTGAGATATCTTTCCGATCAAAGCTCAAAATATTCAGCAATTATGTATATATGCTCTGTATATCTGAAAAATAATGATGTTAAACACAAACAAAAACTCAACATTTATAAGGTTTCAAGGTTTAGTGGGTTAGGTGTAATAGTGATAGATTATGTTTGAAAAACAAGTGGCGTGCGCTGGATTATGACTGAACGCCTCTAAGTCAAAATCCGGGCTAGAAGCGACGCATTATTCCGCCTAATAATTTCTCACATAACAACTTAATTAGCCGAAAAAACATCTTATCACCAAAACCTGTCGGCCGAAAAACATCTTATCAACCTTTCAGCATATACACATATTTAATACTTCTAATTATTATGGATTTAAAAATAATCACGCAATAAATCAAGAATTAATCCACAATAATCAGATAAACTCACAATTAAATAGACATAAAATTAACAAAATATCATTAATTGATATATGTCAATAAAATATTTATTTAATTATGCTACAATTAACACAATTATTTACTAACTAATTACCATAAAATATATCATTTATAAGCATGGTAATTAGTATAGAAATAACTATAATATGAGGATTGGATGCAAATAAATTCACAAATCCTAAACATATGGACATTTAAATACATGTGAACTTATAACAAATTGCAGTTATTGATTATCCAAAATTAATTAGATAGATTTAGCATCCCATGTTCACCAACTAACCTGGAGAAAGTGGATTCATCCAGTGGTTTAGTAAAGATGTCTGCAATTTGTTGATCTGTGGGAACAAAATATAATACCACATTTCCATTCATGGCATGCTCTCGTAAGAAATGATACCTGATATCAATGTGCTTAGTCCTGGTGTGTTGAATTGGATTGTTGGCAATGGCACTCGTGTTGTCACATAGAATTGGAATTTTGTCCAACATGAGTCCATAGTCCTGAAGTTGATTCCTCATCCACAGGATCTGAGCACAATAACTACTTGCCGCAATGTATTCTACTTCGGCTGTCGAGGTAGATACTGAGTGTTTCTTCTTGCTGTACCAAGATACCAACCTTCTTCCTAGAAACTGACAGCTTCCAGAAGTACTTTTTTGATCAATCTTACAACCTGCAAAGTCAGAATCTGTATAGCCAACTAGGTCAAAACCTGTTCCTTTAGGGTACCAACTCCCAAGATTGGGGGTTCCCTTAAGGTATCTGAAAATACGTTTAACAGCTATAAGATGTGACCCTTTAGCGTTAGCCTGGAATCTAGCACATAAACAAGTTGCGAACATAATATCTGGTCTACTAGCAGTTAAGTATAAGAGAGAGCAAATCATACCTCGATACTTTGTGATGTCAACTAACTTACCAGATTTATCTTGATCAAGCTTGACAGTAGTTGGCATCGGGGTCTTGGCAGTAGCTGCTTCTTCAATCCCATACTTCTTCAGAAGATCCTTTATGTATTTTGACTGGCAGATGAAAATACCATCAGGCTTCTGAACAACTTGAAGTCCAAGGAAGAAGGACAACTCACCCATCGTGCTCATCTCGTACTTACTCTGCATTAGCTTAGCAAATCTCTTGCATAACAAATCATTAGTAGAACCAAATATTATATCATCCACATATACTTGCACCAGAATTATATCATTTTTATGCTTTTTATGAAAGAGAGTTTTGTCGATGATACCTCTTGTAAATCCATTTTCGAGTAAGAACTTGGAGAGAGTATCATACCATGTTCGAGGAGCTTGCTTGAGACCATAGAGAGCTTTGAAGAGAAAGTATACAAAACCTTCAAATTCCTTGTCTTCGAACCCAGGGGGTTGTTCAACATAGACTTCTTCTTCGAGATCTCCGTTCAAATATGCACTTTTCACATCCATCTGAAAAACCTTAAAGTTGGAGTGTTCGGCAAATGCTAAGAACATCCTGATTGCTTCAAGCCTTGTAACTGGAGCATAGGTTTCATCATAATCAATTCCCTCTTCTTGAGAGTAACCCTTTGCTACCAATCGAGCCTTGTTCCTAGTAACAATACCATTTTCATCCAGTTTATTCCTAAACATCCATCTAGTGCCAATTACAGATTCATCTTTTGGTCTTGGCACCAGCTTCCAAACTTTCTGCCTTTCGAACTGATTGAGTTCTTCCTGCATTGCAGTTACCCAATCTGGATCATCAAGAGCTTCATCAACCTTTTTAGGTTCAATTTGAGATAGAAATTCAGCGAAATTGCATTCATTCTGTGTTGCTCTTCTAGTCTGTACACCCGTGTCCGGTTCACCAATGATCTATTCAAATGGATGCGCTCTACTCCATACCCTTTGTCTCGGCAGATTTGATCTTGATGATTCCCCAGGTTCATAATTGTGTTGAGTGTGGTGACTAGTAGATCCAAAATCATTGTTTGCTCCCCCTGAGCTGTTGCTTTCAGAGTTTGATGAATCAGAGTTTAATGAATCATTAGCAGTAGATGCATTCTTTGATGTTTCTTCACTTGATTGGGGTTCATTTTCATCGTTCACTTGCTCCCCCTCAACATGTGCTGCAGTCTGATCTACTTGTATAGATTGAACAATATAGTCTGAAAGAGTATCAGAATTTTGTAGATCATCATTTATTTCTTCATTCTCAAATCTCAGCTGGTCATGTTCATCAAAATCTTCAAGTCCTGTTATCTTCTTATCATCAAAAGACACATGGATAGATTCCATGACCACTTTTGTTCTCAGATTGTAGATTCTGAATGCTTTTGTGGATAGTGGGTATCGAACAAAGATTCCTTCATCAGCTTTTAAATAAAATTTGGAAAGTTGTTCTGGATGAGTCTTAAGAACAAAACACTTACATCCAAACACATGAAAGTACTTCAGGTTCGGCTTCTTATTTTTCACCATCTCATATGATGTTTTACCATGCTTGTTTATGAGTGTAGCATTCTGTGTGAAACAAGCAGCTTACACAGCTTCAGCCCAGAAGTAAGTTGGCAGCTTTGCTTCATCAAGCATGGTCCTTGCAGCTTCTATGAGAGTCCTGTTCTTTCTCTCTACTACTCCATTTTGTTGTGGAGTTCCAGATGCAGAGAATTCTTGCTTTATACCATTTTCTTTACAAAACTCTTCCATGGCTACATTCTTGAACTCAGTGCCATTATCACTCCTTATGATTTTCACTGTATGCTTAGATCCTTTGTCCAGTTGTCTGACATGCTCTGTTAAGATTGATGAAGTTTCGTCTTTCTTGTGCATGAAATACACCCATGTATATCTGGTGTATTCATCAACAATAACCAAAGCATATTTTTTCTTTCCAATAGACATTATATTTACTGGACAAAATAAATCAACATGCAATGTAACACCCCCAGATCCGGGGTCAGGGATCTGGTGGTTACGGTCTTACATCCATTCATAATACTTGACTTGAGTCCACAATAAATAAATCACATGCTGTGACCCCACAATAATTACCACTCACACACACAACAGTTATAGTCCCAGAGATGAAATTGAAATAAGTCTTACATTAAAGGGTTACGAATAAAAGTTATTACAATCCCAAAAGGATAACATCATAGGTTTAAAAGTTTTGCCGTTGATTACATTAATTATACATATAGTTAAACAGGAAACAAAAGCTGTCTAACTATGCTACCTCAGCAATGGCGGCTAGCATCTCAGCGGGTAGTCCGGTGGGTCGGGTAACCTGCTTGCGCCGAGTTCGCCTGACGCGAGCCATCTGTCCTAGCTGTTGTTGTGACATAATATAAACAAAGCAAGGGTGAGCGAAAGCCCACCAACAAATATATAACTGAACGATAATTTAAAACAGTTCAAAGCTATCTTTTAAACCATATGCCATGCATTTACGGAAATGATGCCAGTATAATATGAACGATGAAGTTACAAGGTAACTTAAAGTATTTGTTTGAAGGAATATCTGCTACATCAAAGTAAGCGAGATATTATTATCGTTATTAAGAAGAGGAACTTGCAAGAAAGGGTTGCAATTCCAGTTATGACTCTTTTCCAACTCTGCCAACAGTAATCATGTTGCAGGAAATAAATGAATTTGGATGATGAACCAATGATGGAGTATTCACCGCGCCCGCTGTTCCAATCTTGATGATCAGTCGAGATCGTACAGCTCAATTTAGATTTACTACCGGTAGAAGGAAGAACTGACGGCTTTACTTGTATACCGCCATGCTAGCTCTCCCCGGCCAACGGTTGGGCCAAGGGGATGGACCGGCGCTACTCGGCCTCTTACACGACTCCTAGTTCAAATAGAGTTCATGATTCTGAATATAACGTTCGTCCCCCTTTCCCCAAGTATAATACTTGTTGATAAGACTCCACAAAGTAGTCGTATCTAGTTGGAAAGGAAAATTTACCAATAACTCCCAAGCTATTACTTGGTAACGGATATCAACTTGTTCCAGTAATCTTACCCCTCGAAAGATGAGAAGGTAAACAACGACTTAATAAGTCAACGGCACCCGAGTTGCGGGTGAAGGGAATACTTTATGACCGGGAAGTCGACAAGATAAATAACATTTTTCCAAGTAAGGTTCCCTTATTATTAAGAAGATAGACTCAAAGATGAATGATGTCTGGGAACCTTTCTTGATATAAGATTAATAATAATATGACTTCGAAATATTTTCTGTAATAATCGAAGAAGATTAACCTTATCGAGATTATTCTAAGTATGGAATAAATATTCAGAGAATATTTATTGAGTTAAAATATTGAAAGAATATTTGGGAATATGAAAGAATATTTTTAATCAGAGTATTTCTCAAAATAATCCCTGAAGAAATATCAGGAGAATATTTATTGAATAAATAAATATTTAAATGAA
The DNA here is from genome assembly GCA_036435485.1 of Saposhnikovia divaricata. Lineage (NCBI taxonomy): Eukaryota > Viridiplantae > Streptophyta > Magnoliopsida > Apiales > Apiaceae > Saposhnikovia > Saposhnikovia divaricata. The sequence goes on from CM071598.1 coordinate 56,516,180, forward strand.
TATTCAAAACAATATTCATTAATTAATAAGACCTGAAAAGAATATTTAAGGTAATATTCATGATTAATTAGGAATTTAAATGAATATTCAAAAGTAATATTCATTTAATGAATAATATCCTAAATGAATATCAAGTAATATTCATTTAGTAATCCAAGCCTTAAGGAATATTCGAAATAATATTCGATAATTAAATCAAGCTTCAGATGAATATTAAAATAATATTCATCAAGTATTTAATATCTTAAATGAATATTCAAAAGTAATATTGATTTAATAAAATAATAATCTAAAAGAATATCCAAAATAATATTCATTTAATAGTCTCATCTTTAGAAGAATATTCGAAATAATAGTCGATAATCAGTTCGACTCTGAATGAATATTGAGAAATATTATTCGTTGAATAGTTACGTTCAAATAATTATTTGAAGTAAGGATCGTTAAAATAATTAGTCTCGAACGAATATTCAAATAATATTCGTCGCCCAAATAATAGAAAATATTTACTTAAATATCTTCTTCCGAGGTAATCTCGATATATCAAGGAATATTGACTCCCGGTCTATTTTTGATTAATAAGATATATACGCCCTTCTATGAGGGTCTTATAATAACCGGCTTATAACTGATATATAACTATCTAGCTTATAAGCCAACAATAACATTCAGGGAACAAGTATATCAATTCAACTTGAAAGTAGGCATGCATGCAATGGCATATGTATATCAGCAATCATATATATATATTTATTCAATCACAACAACAGCCTAAAAGAAGGGAATTGAAACTTGCCTGGTAGTCGAGTACGGTAAGGGGTAGTGGTAGCGGGTCCCGGTTCAGCCTGGTGATCTATAAATAGCCAAGGCATTCGGGATTAATCACTTAACATATTAAAAGTTAAGTTATACTTAAATCGAAACACGTTCTCGAGTTATCTCGTTATACCCCTATTAGTGGATTACTTATTATCACTGATCCGACCCGACATTCGTTCGTTAATACGACATGTCACTGCACTTATACTTGGGACATACTTGAGTCATACGAGTTCTAAGGTTGATCGTTACGAACCAATCTTATACTCCGAGTTTTATCGCCCGTTTTCTAAGTGTTTTACCAAAGTTACAAAAGAGTCGTCTTTTAGGGGTTCGTTCGCGTTTAACCTTGACTCGAACATTTTTAATAAATCGAAAAATGATCTTTTTGACATACGGTTTTCTTTCACACCTTCCTTCTTACCCCTAGTATTTATTTACCAAGATTCGCCATGACGTTACATTGCTTACGAGGGTTCAATTTCAGTTACGAACTTTTGTTTACGGATTCGAACTACTTTTAGTAATTTAGTCATAAATCCTAAACCGTAAGTCCGTTTCACGTGATCTTTATATCAAAACGAAGCTTATAACATAATCTAGCCTTTCATGGCAAAATCCGAGACTGGACAGTGTGTTCATGCTACTGCTAATCACGGTTTCTTAAGGCTAACGACAATCGGGCATTACGACGGCTATGTTTACATGATTTCCAAATTTCAAACCATCCAATAATTATAGTTTCCACTCCAAACAACATTTACATGTTATTCAACCATGAACTAAGACCAAGCAATGTCTTTCCGTTCATCTAAACTAATTTCACATTTAATAAATCCCAATCATAATCTTAAGGTCCTAAACATGCATTAAATCCATATAACTCATCTAAAATACCAAAACTTAAACTAAGAGCTTGGTTTTCAAGAGTGGTATACCTTCCTTGGTGTATGTATGAACTTATCAAGCCTTGTTTAGCCCTTATCTAGCCTTAGTATAGCTTGAATAATCAAAAGAAATCAAGAAATAAAAGTTAGTTTATGAAGAACACTATTCATCATCATCTTTGATGATTTATTTGAAAATGATAAAAGATGAATTTGAAGCTGAAATTTCTAGGAGATCATTACCATGATATGTAGTACTTACCATAAAAATTTGAAGAACAAGTGATGGTTGGAAGTTGGACTTCCAATTAGCTAAGAATGGGCAGATTTTTATGAAGAAATGGAGAAAAATGGTGGTGGTTTGTTTTGTTTTGGTGATTTATGGCTAATACATGTATAACCCTTGCATATATAATGGATGCATCTCTTTTAATGTGTTGTTGGCAATCCAATGGTGCCACTTGTTGCTTCCTCATTGGGCCAAGTGTTGGCACTACAACAAACAACTCCATTTTTGCAAGAATGCAATTACACCACTCATCTTGTAGTTGACTTATAAGGATGTTACTTGGGTTTCTCCTTTTCCCACCAATTGCACTTGTTTGTCTCTTGGTTATTTATTCGTTCCTTTGTCCGAGTATTACTCAATTTCCTTGCTTGTTCGTTGATCGTTCGAGGGAATAACTCATTCGTTTCTAGTTAGGGTTTTACCGAAAACCTTCTTAATATTTCTAATACTATTCTTCATCTTACTTAATACTTCACGAATTTAAATTCCTTAATTCCCTTTTATAACTCCTTAAGTCTTGTAGTGTCCAGGGAAATCTCGGAGAAAATAAAAGTGCTCTTTTTCTGAATCCGACGGCTTTTACATACACTTATTTTCTTCCTGGATCACTAATACGAACTCAGAAATCCGTTCCGAATACCGGGTATATCATTATTATAATAATATTCCAAATTCCACCAAAATCACTATTCATCACTTATTTTTATTTAATTCCTATAATTAGGAAAATGAACCTGGTTCACTCTCGAGTGCTTCTTAACCTTTTTACGGAACCGCTGGACTTATAATAGATATTGATTTGGATGACACAAGAATAATCTTACTTGAAGTAATATACTTATATCCTTAGGAGATAGATCATTCTTACCTATGCCGTCAACCAAAAGTATTCTGCATGACATGTAAGTAATTGAATTCAAATCCGTTCCATTTATTTAATAGATCTTCGTTACATCGCAGTCATAACCACTATTCATTCTTACATCATTAAATACATAAAAGTTTTAATCCCACCCAAAATCTGGGTTCTTACAGTCTCCCCTCCTTAAAAGGATTCCGTCCCGGAATCAGTTTGAAAACAAGTGGGGGTACTTTTCTTGCATTGCGCTTTCAAGTTCCCAGGTGGATTCTTCTACATTGTGGTTCTGCCACAAAACTCTGACTAGCTGAATGACCTTGTTTCGGAGCACTTGCTCTTTCCGGTCTATGATTTCCACAGGTTGCTCCACATAGGTCAGGTCTGGTTGCATATCCACTTGCTCATACTCTACAATATGCTTTGCATCCGGATTATACTTCCTCAGCATCGAAACATGAAACACATTGTGCACCTGCTGTAGATTCGGGGGCAATGCGAGTTCATAAGCTAGTTCCCCAATCCGTCTCAAGATCTCAAATGGTCCAATGTATCTGGGACTCAGCTTTCCTTTCTTCCCAAATCTCATTAAACCTTTCCAAGGTGACACTTTCAAGAACACTAGGTCCCCTACCTCGTATTCCTTGCCTTTCCGAGCTAAGTCGGCATATTTCTTTTGTCGATCCTGGGCTGCTACCAACCGTCCTCTGATTAGATCTACTGCATCTTTAGTTCGTTGGACCACTTCGGGCCCGAGCATCTTTCGCTCTCCAACTTCATCCCAATACAAGGGAGATCGACATTTTCTTCCATAAAGGGCCTCATAAGGTGGCATCCCAATGCTTGAATGATAACTGTTATTATAGGAGAACTCAACCATTGGCAAGTGATCATCCCAACTCCCCTTGAAGTCTATCGCGCAGACTCTAACCATATCCTCTAGTGTTTGGATGGTCCTTTCACTTTGCCCATCTGTCTGGGGGTGGTAGGCTGTGCTCATGTTCAGCCGGGTCCCTACACATTCTTGAAAACTTCTCCAAAACCTGGAGTTAAATCTAGGATCTCGATCGGATACTATTGCGACTGGGACTCCATGTCGCGCCACTATCTCTTTTAAGTAGATGTCCACCAGTCTATCGACCGTGTACCTTTCGTTGATCGGGAGAAAGTGAGCCGATTTCGTCAGTCGATCTACAATTACCCATATGGTGTCATGATTAGCCTTGGTCCTGGGTAAACCTACTACGAAATCCATGGCTATATGTTCCCATTTCCATTATGGAATCTCTAAGGGATGTAGAAGTCCGCTGGGTCTCTGGTGCTCTGCCTTCACTCGTTGGCAGGTCAAGCATCTGCTTACCCACTCTGCTACGTCCTTTTTCATATTGGGCCACCAGTAATACTCCTTCAAATCCCTATACATTTTAGTGCTACCGGGGTGCACTGAGTATCTTGAGTTGTGTGCCTCATTTAAAATCTCATCCTTGAGCTCCTGAACATTTGGGATCCATATCCTGTACGTGTACCTCATGATCCCTTCCTTGTCTCTTTCGCACTTAATTTCCTCCCCGGTCATTAGCTCTTCTGTGGAGTTCTTTTCTTCCTCCATCATCCGTTCCTGGCACAGTCTAATCTTTTCTAGCAATGGAGGTTGGATTCTAATTTCCATCAACTTTTCTTGGCCCTCTTCAGGTAACTTAACCTCGATTTCCAACTTCTCAAAATCCTTCACTAGCTCTTTCTCTGAAGTTATCATCTTGAGCTTCTCTTTCCGACTAAGGGCGTCAGCCACCACATTGGCTTTACCCGGGTGATATCGAATTTCACAGTCGTAATCCTTGATTAACTCTAACCACCTCCTCTGGCGCATGTTAAGCTCTTTCTGAGTGAAAATGTATTTGAGGCTCTTATGGTCTGTGTAAATCTCGCATTTTTCCCCATACAGGTAGTGTCTCCAAATCTTTAAAGCGAAGACTATGGCTGCTAGTTCTAGATCATGCGTGGGATATCTGACTTCATAATCCTTCAATTGCCTAGACGCATACGCTATTACCTTGCCGTGCTGCATAAGCACGCATCCCAGTCCTTTATGCGAAGCGTCACTGTAAATCACGAAATCTCCTTTTCCATCAGGTAATGCCAGCACTGGGGCTGTCACCAGCCTCTTCTTTAACTCCTGGAAACTCTTCTCGCATTTCTCAGTCCATTCAAATTTCTCGGTTTTACGGGTAAGTCGAGTTAATGGAGCTGCGAGTTTCGCAAAGTCTTGGACAAATCTCCTGTAAAATCCGGACAGTCCAATGAAACTCCTCACCTCGGTTGGAGTAGTTGGCCGTTCCCAGTTTGAAACTGCTTCTATCTTGGAGGGGTCAACCAACACTCCTTCTCTATTGATCACGTGCCCTAAGAATTGTACCTCATTTTTCCAAAACTCACACTTGGAGAACTTGGCATATAACTGCTCCTTCCTGAGTATTTCTAAGGTTATCCTTAAATGTTCAGCGTGTTCTGCCTCTGTCTTTGAGTAGATGAGAATATCATCAATGAAAACTATCACGAATTTGTCCAAATATTCCTTGAACACCCTATTCATTAGGTCCATGAAGGCTGCTGGGGCGTTGGTCAATCCAAACGACATAACTAAGAACTCATAATGTCCATATCTGGTGCGGAATGCAGTCTTCGGGATATCTTCAGGTTTGATCTTCAGTTGGTGATATCCCGTTCTCAAATCAATCTTAGAGAAGTATTCAGCTCCTCTTAGCTGGTCAAACAAATCGTCTATCCTGGGCAATGGATACTTATTCTTTATGGTTAGCTTGTTCAATTCTCTGTAGTCGATGCATAACCTCATACTTCCATCCTTTTTCTTAACAAACAACACTGGTGCGCCCCAAGGCGACACACTGGGCCTTATCATGCCCTTATCCAACAATTCCTGTAATTGTTTAGCTAGCTCCTTCATTTCTACTGGGGCTAGTTGGTACGGGGCCTTCGAAACTGGCGCCGTCCCCGGGGCTAATTCGATGGCAAACTCAATTACCCTATCAGGTGGTAGTCCAGGGAGATCTTGTGGGAACACGTCCTCGAACTCATTAACTACCAGAATGTCCTGCAATCTTGGCACTTCCTTCTGAGTATCTATAACGTAGGCTAAATAAGCCTCGTTCCCTTTTCGTAACAATCTCTTGGTTTACGCCATGGTCAGAATTTTCTGGGTCTGTCGCATCCCTTTAAACACTATTTCTTTCTTCCCTGGGGTTTTCAACTTAACCTTTTTCCCTTTACAATCTATCTGCGCATCATTGCGAGACAACCAATCCATACCCAAAATGACATCGAATTCCCCTAGCTTAAAAGGAATTAAATCGACATAGAAGGATCGTCCTCCTATTTCTAGCTTACAATCGGGGTGAATTTGATTAACCGGTACGATTTCCTGATTAGCTATTTCTACTTGTAAGGAATCTCTTAGTTGCTGGGTTTTAAGTTTCAAGTTATGCGCAAAATCTCTAGATATAAAAGACTTAGTTGCTCCTGAATCAAATAAGACATTTGCACTGACTGAATTAAGAGAAAAAGTACCTGCTATCACATCTGTGTCCCTCACGGCATCTTGTACTGACATATTGAAAGTCCTAGCAGTTGGTGGCCTATTTGAGGCAACCTTGCTTGCTCCTGATGCTGCTGGTTTGCTCTTTGGGCAATCCTTCCTCATGTGCCCTCGCTGTCCACACTGGAAACAGGTTGTGCTGTTAGGGATGACCGTGGTGCAAGCGGTAGCATAATGCCCAGCTCGCCCACACTTATAACAGTTTATCTGCTTCAGGTTGCACACCCCGGAGTGCCTCTTCCCACAAGTAGCACACAATGGCAATGGAGGTCGAGAAGGGTTGGAACGGGACATTCCTGATCGGTGGCCGCCCTGGCTCACACTCACACTCGCAGATGGTTTAAACCCTACACTCCTCCCTGGTAGGGAAACCGCTCCTCGATTAAACTTGGTTGGGGGTTTTCCTCCAGCGGATCTTCCGCCCATACTAACATGCTTTCTCTTTATCCCCCCTTTCTCTCTCTCTCTCTCTACATCTGATCACTACCAGCCTCCACAATGGTTGCCTTCTGCACCAAGGTGGCATAATCTGTAATCTCTAAAACAGCCACCCTATTCTGGATCCACTGTTTCAGCCCTTGTTGAAACCTGTTAGCTTTCTTCTCTTCTGTGTCTACAAACTCTGGCACAAATCTTGATAGCTCAGTAAATTTAGCCTCATAGTCAGCCACTGACATATTGTTCTGTTTCAGTTCCAAGAACTTAAGTTCCATCTGGGTTTTCATGAACTTCGGGAAGTACTTCTCCAGGAATAATTGTTTGAACCTTTCCCAGGCTATGACAGCATCAGTCTCCATGTTTTTCTTGGCTTCCCACCAATAATTGGCCTCTCCCTTTAGTAGGTAAGTAGCAAAAACAGTCTTCTGAGCCTCATTGATACTCAGAATCTCAAAAGACTTTTCCATTTCTTTGATCCAGGCCCTCGCCTCAACGGGATCAGCCGATCCGTGGAACTCTGGGGGCTTAAGGGACTTAAAGGCCCTAAAGGAATTTGCCACTGAAGTGTTGTTGCTTGGCGGTGGTTGGGGGTATTGGTTCAAATTCTGCCTAAGTAGATCCATAAACTGGCCCATGGGGTTTCCGCCCTGGTTCTCCCCTTCCTGTTCTACTTCAGTTTCTCCACCCTCTATTTCCCTTTCAAATTCTTCAGAGTACAGGGGTTCATCCTCTGCTCCATACTGGGAATCTTCTTGCTCATTATAGTCCTGATCTTGTTCCTCACTACTTCCACGGTTTTCCTCGTGTTGGTTGTGACTTTCTTGGTCAGTAGATTCGCGGGGGTTAGCCCTAGTGCCCATTCGTCTTGGAGGCATTTTACTGAAAATTTGGAAAGTTATACATTAGGTTCACTGATCTGTTTTAGAGGATTTTTCCTTGCACATTTCTTTACATGATTGGGTTTAAAATCCCACAGTTTTATATCTCATGGCAACTTAATCGAAAAGTAATACATATGCTAATAAACTCGTGATCACATCCCAACAAAATTGTAATGACTGAAATGGAAACAAATATATACCAGGTACCGAAAAGGTACAACATCCGAGTTACAACGATAGTTTAAAGTACAACCATCCTAACAACAACAACAAGTCAAAAGTGAAATATGCTGTCTATCTGTCTAGTCTGCAAAAAGGGAAAACAAGTACAAGAAAACCATCCCTACAAAAGCCGGCACCACTATGTCCGTACATGACTAGACAACTAGACCACTGCATCACTACATCTGAAATCAGCCGTCACGACGAAACATCCTCCGAACCCTCCCCATGGCGATGCGGAAAACCTCCTCAGCCGCTGCTCTGTCTACCCTACCATGCCCATCAGTAGGCAACTGTCGCACCCTCACCCGAGCCCTCAGCTCGATGCGGGTCACAGCCCTATACCCAACTCTGTCACTGATAGTCCTCCTGCCCTGCACCCTCATCCGGGCGACTCTCTCTGCTGCTAACTCACTCCTAGACTCTGCCAACCTGGCATCTGCCACAGACAACTCTCTATAAAGCCCGTTCACAATCAAGTTGTGAACACATACTGGGACTCCTCCTATCGGGGCATGAGGTGGGGTGGATGGCTCAGCTGGAGCGGCAGTCTCTGTCTGCTGGGGCTCTGGGGTAAGCTCCTCAAACTCGTCGGGGTAGGGGCTCACAGGTAGTGGTGGTGGGGTAGGGGCTCTCTCAACAGGGAGGAGTGGCACAAAAAGTCCAGGACTCCCTACAGCACCAACTACTGGCTCATCTATATCTCCCTCAACACCCTCATCCACCGGCACCACCTGATCCGTGGTCATGTCAGTGTCATCTCCCATAGTCCTGAACTCAGTCATAACCCAATAATCATCATCCTCAACCACTAACTCAGCGTCCTGTCCTGTCTGGACCCCCTCCGGGTCCTCCTCCCCCTCAGTCTCAACAACATCTGTGTCAGCATCATCCTGGACCTCCTCAGGGTCCTCCTCCTCAGACTCGATCACATCAGTATCATCCTCAGGCAAGTGCTCATAGTATGGGTCCCTAGTCCGGAACATGTCCTCATCATGCTGTCTCGCAGCTGCCTCCTGGGCCGACAAGTCGCTCGCCTACACAAGACGAACTATGTTACTATCATGATACTTAAAAAGTTCCCGTAAGGGTTTTAGGTGAACCTGGCAAGGGTTCTTATTATATTATTGAATTTATTATTATATAACGTCGTATCATCTCTTGGGATATATAACTCTCGCTCTGATACCATCTCTGTAACACCCCCAGATCCGGGGTCAGGGATCTGGTGGTTACGGTCTTACATCCATTCATAATACTTGACTTGAGTCCACAATAAATAAATCACATGCTGTGACCCCACAATAATTACCACTCACACACACAACAGTTATAGTCCCAGAGATGAAATTGAAATAAGTCTTACATTAAAGGGTTACGAATAAAAGTTATTACAATCCCAAAAGGATAACATCATAGGTTTAAAAGTTTTGCCGTTGATTACATTAATTATACATATAGTTAAACAGGAAACAAAAGCTGTCTAACTATGCTACCTCAGCAATGGCGGCTAGCATCTCAGCGGGTAGTCCGGTGGGTCGGGTAACCTGCTTGCGCCGAGTTCGCCTGACGCGAGCCATCTGTCCTAGCTGTTGTTGTGACATAATATAAACAAAGCAAGGGTGAGCGAAAGCCCACCAACAAATATATAACTGAACGATAATTTAAAACAGTTCAAAGCTATCTTTTAAACCATATGCCATGCATTTACGGAAATGATGCCAGTATAATATGAACGATGAAGTTACAAGGTAACTTAAAGTATTTGTTTGAAGGAATATCTGCTACATCAAAGTAAGCGAGATATTATTATCGTTATTAAGAAGAGGAACTTGCAAGAAAGGGTTGCAATTCCAGTTATGACTCTTTTCCAACTCTGCCAACAGTAATCATGTTGCAGGAAATAAATGAATTTGGATGATGAACCAATGATGGAGTATTCACCGCGCCCGCTGTTCCAATCTTGATGATCAGTCGAGATCGTACAGCTCAATTTAGATTTACTACCGGTAGAAGGAAGAACTGACGGCTTTACTTGTATACCGCCATGCTAGCTCTCCCCGGCCAACGGTTGGGCCAAGGGGATGGACCGGCGCTACTCGGCCTCTTACACGACTCCTAGTTCAAATAGAGTTCATGATTCTGAATATAACGTTCGTCCCCCTTTCCCCAAGTATAATACTTGTTGATAAGACTCCACAAAGTAGTCGTATCTAGTTGGAAAGGAAAATTTACCAATAACTCCCAAGCTATTACTTGGTAACGGATATCAACTTGTTCCAGTAATCTTACCCCTCGAAAGATGAGAAGGTAAACAACGACTTAATAAGTCAACGGCACCCGAGTTGCGGGTGAAGGGAATACTTTATGACCGGGAAGTCGACAAGATAAATAACATTTTTCCAAGTAAGGTTCCCTTATTATTAAGAAGATAGACTCAAAGATGAATGATGTCTGGGAACCTTTCTTGATATAAGATTAATAATAATATGACTTCGAAATATTTTCTGTAATAATCGAAGAAGATTAACCTTATCGAGATTATTCTAAGTATGGAATAAATATTCAGAGAATATTTATTGAGTTAAAATATTGAAAGAATATTTGGGAATATGAAAGAATATTTTTAATCAGAGTATTTCTCAAAATAATCCCTGAAGAAATATCAGGAGAATATTTATTGAATAAATAAATATTTAAATGAATATTCAAAACAATATTCATTAATTAATAAGACCTGAAAAGAATATTTAAGGTAATATTCATGATTAATTAGGAATTTAAATGAATATTCAAAAGTAATATTCATTTAATGAATAATATCCTAAATGAATATCAAGTAATATTCATTTAGTAATCCAAGCCTTAAGGAATATTCGAAATAATATTCGATAATTAAATCAAGCTTCAGATGAATATTAAAATAATATTCATCAAGTATTTAATATCTTAAATGAATATTCAAAAGTAATATTGATTTAATAAAATAATAATCTAAAAGAATATCCAAAATAATATTCATTTAATAGTCTCATCTTTAGAAGAATATTCGAAATAATAGTCGATAATCAGTTCGACTCTGAATGAATATTGAGAAATATTATTCGTTGAATAGTTACGTTCAAATAATTATTTGAAGTAAGGATCGTTAAAATAATTAGTCTCGAACGAATATTCAAATAATATTCGTCGCCCAAATAATAGAAAATATTTACTTAAATATCTTCTTCCGAGGTAATCTCGATATATCAAGGAATATTGACTCCCGGTCTATTTTTGATTAATAAGATATATACGCCCTTCTATGAGGGTCTTATAATAACCGGCTTATAACTGATACAGTTAAACCTCTTTAAAGTAATACGCTTGGGATCGGGAAAAAATATTACTTTATCGAGTTTATTACTTTATCGAGAGTAAAAATACACTGTCTCTATTATGTTGGGACCGGTAAAAAATATTACTATAGCGAGGTTATTACTTTATTGATTATTACTTCATCGAGGTTCAACTGTATATAACTATCTAGCTTATAAGCCAACAATAACATTCAGGGAACAAGTATATCAATTCAACTTGAAAGTAGGCATGCATGCAATGGCATATGTATATCAGCAATCATATATATATATATTTATTCAATCACAACAACAACCTAAAAGAAGGGAATTGAAACTTGCCTGGTAGTCGAGTACGGTAAGGGTAGTGGTAGCGGGTCCCGGTTCAGCCTGGTGATCTATAAATAGCCAAGGCATTCGGGATTAATCACTTAACATATTAAAAGTTAAGTTATACTTAAATCGAAACACGTTCTCGAGTTATCTCGTTATACCCCTATTAGTGGATTACTTATTATCACTGATCCGACCCGACATTCGTTCGTTAATACGACATGTCACTGCACTTATACTTGGGACATACTTGAGTCATACGAGTTCTAAGGTTGATCGTTACGAACCAATCTTATACTCCGAGTTTTATCGCCCGTTTTCTAAGTGTTTTACCAAAGTTACAAAAGAGTCGTCTTTTAGGGGTTCGTTCGCGTTTAACCTTGACTCGAACATTTTTAATAAATCGAAAAATGCTCTTTTTGACATACGGTTTTCTTTCACACCTTCCTTCTTACCCCTAGTATTTATTTACCAAGATTCGCCATGACGTTACATTGCTTACGAGGGTTCAATTTCAGTTACGAACTTTTGTTTACGGATTCGAACTACTTTTAGTAATTTAGTCATAAATCCTAAACCGTAAGTCCGTTTCACGTGATCTTTATATCAAAACGAAGCTTATAACATAATCTAGCCTTTCATGGCAAAATCCGAGACTGGACAGTGTGTTCATGCTACTGCTAATCACGGTTTCTTAAGGCTAACGACAATCGGGCATTACGACGGCTATGTTTACATGATTTCCAAATTTCAAACTATCCAATAATTATAGTTTCCACTCCAAACAACATTTACATGTTATTCAACCATGAACTAAGACCAAGCAATGTCTTTTCGTTCATCTAAACTAATTTCACATTTAATAAATCCCAATCATAATCTTAAGGTCCTAAACATGCATTAAATCCATATAACTCATCTAAAATACCAAAACTTAAACTAAGAGCTTGGTTTTCAAGAGTGGTATACCTTCCTTGGTGTATGTATGAACTTATCAAGCCTTGTTTAGCCCTTATCTAGCCTTAGTATAGCTTGAATAATCAAAAGAAATCAAGAAATAAAAGTTAGTTTATGAAGAACACTATTCATCATCATCATCTTTGATGATTTATTTGAAAATGATAAAAGATGAATTTGAAGCTGAAATTTCTGGGAGATCATTACCATGATATGTAGTACTTACCATAAAAATTTGAAGAACAAGTGATGGTTGGAAGTTGGACTTCCAATTAGCTAAGAATGGGCAGATTTTTATGAAGAAATGGAGAAAAATGGTGGTGGTTTGTTTTGTTTTGGTGATTTATGGCTAATACATGTATAACCCTTGCATATATAATGGATGCATCTCTTTTAATGTGTTGTTGGCAATCCAATGGTGCCACTTGTTGCTTCCTCATTGGGCCAAGTGTTGGCACTACAACAAACAACTCCATTTTTGCAAGAATGCAATTACACCACTCATCTTGTAGTTGACTTATAAGGATGTTACTTGGGTTTCTCCTTTTCCCACCAATTGCACTTGTTTGTCTCTTGGTTATTTATTCGTTCCTTTGTCCGAGTATTACTCAATTTCCTTGCTTGTTCGTTGATCGTTCGAGGGAATAACTCATTCGTTTCTAGTTAGGGTTTTACCGAAAACCTTCTTAATATTTCTAATACTATTCTTCATCTTACTTAATACTTCTTGAATTTAAATTCCTTAATTCCCTTTTATAACTCCTTAAGTCTTGTAGTGTCCAGGGAAATCTCGGAGAAAATAAAAGTGCTCTTTTTCTGAATCCGACGGCTTTTACATATACTTATTTTCTTCCTGGATCACTAATACGAACTCAGAAATCCGTTCCGAATACCGGGTATATCATTATTATAATAATATTCCAAATTCCACCAAAATCACTATTCATCACTTATTTTTATTTAATTCCTATAATTAGGAAAATGAACCTGGTTCACTCTCGAGTGCTTCTTAACCTTTTTACGGAACCGCTGGACTTATAATAGATATTGATTTGGATGACACAAGAATAATCTTACTTGAAGTAATATACTTATATCCTTAGGAGATAGATCATTCTTACCTATGCCGTCAACCAAAAGTATTCTGCATGACATGTAAGTAATTGAATTCAAATCCGTTCCATTTATTTAATAGATCTTCGTTACATCGCAGTCATAACCACTATTCATTCTTACATCATTAAATACATAAAAGTTTTAATCCCACCCAAAATCTGGGTTCTTACATGCAATAAGTGATATGGCTCAAGAATTGAGGATTCAGTCTTACTTTTGAATGAAGTTTTCCTTTATTTTGCCTTCTGACATGAGTCACATAGGCCATCTGGAGTAAAAACTGATTTGGGCAATCCTCTCATAAGATCTTTCTTCACTAGCTCATTAATGCTGTTGAAATTCAGATGAGAAAGTCTCTTGTGCCAATCCCAACTTTCTTCAATTAATGCTCTACTCAGTAGACAGACAGCAGAGCCATCAGAGTTTGTTGAAAGCTTTGCTTAATAAATGTTACCATGCCTGTATCCCTTCGGAACAACTTTACCTGTAGATTTGCTTATAACTTCACAGCGTTCTTCAAAGAAATCCACAAGATAACCTCTGTCACACATTTGACTCACACTTAGCAGATTATGTTTGAGTCCTGAGACTAGAGCTACAGTTCAATGATGGCATTCCCAAGATTTATATTGCCATATCCCAGAGTCCTTCCTATGTTGCCATCTCCATAAGAAACACTTGGGTCAGCTTTCTTCACAAATTCTGATAGCAGGGCTTTATTTCCAGTCATGTGTCCTGAGCATCCACTGTCCAAAACAAGGATATTTTTCCTGTTACCCTGCAATCACAAAAACCACTAATGATTATTTTTAAGGACCCAGACTTGCTTGGATCCTTTGGCCTTATTAAGTTTGTTAGCTTTTGGAGCAGAAGTCTTATCAGAGTTTGTGCTAACATTCTTTTTATCAGAATTTATACATGTAGAATCAATCTTGAATTTATTCAAAAAGGGTTTAAGTTCATAATAATCATAATACAAATTATGATACTCTTTGAATGTATAAATAGAATGCCAAATATTACCACAGTGAAAACAAAGATTCTGTGGCTTAAACATAACTGAACCACTCTTAACTCCTAACTTAGGAGGTATAGAGTTTATATTTTTATTCTTCCTGCAAAAAGTAGCAAGATGGTTAGGATTTCCACAGTTGTAACATTTCTTCCTAGGAGCATTGGGAATAGGCATATAGTTATTGCTTTTATTGATGCCTACCTTTCCATTTCTATTTTTCCTAGGTTCTTTTACATTGTTCACTCCTTTTATCTCCTTCAGCTTGTATTTAAGCTATTTCTGAGACATTAAGTCAATATTTACTGATTTGACTTCATCTGTTTTGGTTTGTCAGATTTTGGTACAAACCTCACAAGATTAATCTTGGGCTTTGCAGCCCTTTCAGTAAATACAGGTTTAGAGGTCTCAGCTTCTAAGTTAGCAGTTTTCTTTTTATCAGTGTAACCTAGACCTTCTTTCCAACAATCATTCTCTATGATAATCTGAGTAGTTTTACCAGAGTTAGTCCAAGTTTTAATAATATTTCTTTCTTTAGCAAGTTCAGATTCAAGATAAGCATGCCTTTTCAATAATTCAATTTTAACAATAATAGCATCATCTCTCTCTTTCCGAATTTTTAACATCTGGACTAATTCTAATTCTAGATAGTCATTTCTATTTCTAAGGTCTAGACTTTAAGATTTTATTCTTTCATTTTCTAAAGTCTGATCTCTGTAGCTAACGCAAGTTCTTAAGAAAGAGTCTTAACTCAGATATATCAGTAGTATCAAAAGCCAGAGTAGAGTGAGGTACCTTTGTCTCAGTAGCTTTAGAGATACTATCAGCATTTGCCATCAAGGCATAGTTCACCTCATCTTCAGAGTCTGAAGTGTCAGCCCAATTGTAACATCCCTAGATCCGGGGTCCACGATCCAGGTTGTTACGCGAATCTAGAATCCGATTTTATCAATTACCATTCCCGTTTATTAACCATTTTATTGATCACAATTATCTACGCTGGTAATGACCCCTAATCAACACAATCCATCACAAGTTATAGGCTCAGAGCGAAAGCAAAACATTACACAGAGTACTTAATATAATCCATAGAGTTAAGTTATTACAGACCCAAAATAAGGTTGTCTTGGAACTACTTGAATCCACAAAAGTTACTACCTGAGGTGGTGGTAGAGGCGGGATAGGTTTCTAGTTTTCAAAATCTTACATAGGTCATACTGATACACAAACCTGACCAGTCTAAGATGATAACCTATCCTACTAAGTCCTTTCACCTGAGGCAGACGGGGTCCAAACAATCTACGGAACAGCTGCGCGTTTCCCAAGCGCTTCCGGGCAGTCTGCCTGGTCCTTGCCATGCTTACCTGTTGTTGTTTGTGATATATACAAAAAGCAAGTGTGAGCATAATTGCCCAGCAAGATAATAAATATAGTGTAGAAAGGATACTTTCTTTATTTCTGTTGAAAACAAGATGATATCGTGAACATTCATCTTTTAATATCAATCATTATCTCAATAATCAATTAAAAAAATCAAGAGCGTTCTGGTTTTCGAAATCTTGCATGATGAGTTCAACACTGACAACACCTTCGGTGCTGGAGCACCTGGGCTTCCAACACAGTGTTGCAGCACAATTCCAATTGGAAGGAGGGGACTATAACGGAGCACCACAGTACAAGGTGATCAGCCGTTGTACCGCAAAAACAAAACTTCGCTACTAGTAGACGGGTGACGTACCTACTAAGGAGGCCGTGGCCTGACCATCTATGGGTCTTATGATGGATGATAAGTGGATTTTATATCTACTTGAAGCATTCTAAATCGGCTTAAATTGATTTTCTTGGACTCAAGTTTCTTGTAGTTTTGATGTGTTTTGCTTAGTTGTGCAGATTTACGAGAATGTTGATTAAGGTTGATGCTTCTATCGTGTTTGGAGGAATAATTGATTTAAATTCGGATTTTCCGGGAAGGTTGCGCAGTCTACACTGTTTTGGCCATATCTGGAGTGCTAGAAGTCCGTTTTCAGCGATCTTACAGCTCACGCGAAGCTTGGGAGATTTTCTACAACCTTAGGAAGAAATCAGGTGCTGGAGACGTGCTGAATAAAATCGCGCACGTATTCTATGATAAGCCATGCAGAGAAATTCCAGTTTTGCCCTTTTTCTAATTCTAATTGTATTTTGGGCAGCTTTTGGCACCTAAATTGAATTCTAATTGTATTTTAGGATGTTTCCTTGCTGGGCAAGATTTCTAGAGTCTATATAAACACTTCTAGGGAAAAAAATTATTGAAGAGAGATCCAATTTTGTACGCAGCTTTTAGGGATTTTTCTGGAGAACTATTATTTTCTTTGAAGATTGAAGATTAAAGGTTTTTTCTATATTCTTATAATTATGAGTTCTTCTATTAATTCGTGTGTTTTGTTTTCTTCCTTAATTATGTGTAACTAAATCTCTAATCTGAGGATTGGGTAGTATTCCTTGGTATTCATGTGTGTTTAATTATCTGTGATTTTCTTGCTTTACTGATCTGTTATTAAGGGATTAACACAATTAGGGGGGTCATGAACCTTTGATTGGAATTAAGGGATTGTAATTACTTGGAAGAGGAGTTGCAAGGATTGTAATTACTTGGAAGAGGAGTTGCAATTTTAGTACACGATTTAACAGACATAATTCAAGTATTTGATTGGAAGATTAATATGCAAATTGTGAGACTTATAATTCTTGGTGCTTATTAATTTATGATTGTACTTTGATTGTATCACGGAAGTGACAATTAAGGTGTAGTTGTAGAAACTATATTGTATCTTGGAAGAGAACATTATAACCTTAGAAGAATTGTTTTCAGCAGAGTAAGAACGTAGATGTCCCAGAGATATTGAATGTGCATTGAAACCAAGTGAAGAACCCCAGTTCTTGGATTGTTTTCCTCATATATTTTATTCTCGATTGATAATTAGTTTAATTTAGTTTATAAACAAACCAAACATTCTTCTACACTTCTAAACTGTGAGAGATAAGATCCTTGAACTTGATATTACATTCAGTCCTTCCCTGCGAACGAACAACAAAAAATACTGCTAACAAATTGGCGCCGCTGCCGGGGAAGGCAGTATATTTGAGTTTAGGTTAATTGTTTAGATTTTAATTGGTTTCACAAGTTGTTTTGTTGGTGATTTTCAGGTGTATGCGACGTTCATCTTGCGCTAGAAAATTGGAATTTGACCCTGAAATCGAACGTACTTTGAGAAAGATCAGAAAAGAGAAAGCTAAGATGGGAGATGCGGGGAATCAAGCTGTTAATGTTGATCAGTCTTCTATTTAGGACCATGAGACACCGAATCCAGCCAATTGCATGTAAAAAACTCCATAGATTGGTGCAGCTCAGTTCCATATTAATCCGAGCTTAATTTAGATGATCAGCAATCAAGCTTTTGAAGGAGACATTGAATTAGAAGACCCACACAGACATCTAGAGCGTTTTGTGCAGATGTGTGGCTCATTTAGAATCACTGGTGTTACGAGTGATCAGATTCGTCTCCATATGTTTCCCTACTCTATTAAGGGAAGAGCTTTGGAATGGTTTCAGCAACTTCCAAACACTACGGTTGCTACATGGGAGAGTCTTTCTACTGCATTCTTGTCCAAATATTATCCTTCTGACAAGACGCAACAGTTGAGGACTATGATTATGAGTTTAAAGCACAACCGGGTGAAGGTCTATATCAGGCATGGGAGAGATTCAAGGCACTATTGAGGAAGTGTCCACATCATGGCTTAGAAGATTGGCAGATCATTAGTACTTTTTATGGGGCCATGAATGCAGATATTCGTTTGAGTTTGGATGTGGCTGCTGGTGAAAATTTCAAGAAGGCACCTACTACACAGGCTAAAGCACTCCTTGAGGAATTAGCATCTAATAATTATTTATGGGCACCTAGTGGGACGAGCTCAGCAAAAGCAACACAAGAATCTGAGATGATCAACATGCTGGCTCAAAAGTTGGATACTCTAACTCAGGAGGTGCGAGGACAAAAGGTAAATGCGAATGCTATTTCTTCACCTATGGAAGGGTATCATGATTATGGTGCTAGTCAGAACTCTTTTGTGCAACAATTTCCAGAAGAAGCATCTTTTATTCAAGGAAGACAGCCTTGGCCTGTGCAGAATAATTCTTACTACAATCCGAATCAAAGGCCAAACAACAATCTTTCTTACAGCAATAATCATGCAGCTAACCCTTCCTATGCATTTCCAAGGCAGAATCAACCTCCTGGTTTTCAGTCACGACCGCCATATCAAGCACAGCAGCAGTATCAACCTCCACCTAAGAAAGAACCAGCTGAGTGGGAGGTTGCACTAAATAAGATTATGCAAGGGACTTCTGGGGCATTGGCTAATATGGAATCAAGAATAGATCAGATGGCATCATCTCAAAAGATGCTAGAAACACAGATTGGACAGGTTGCCTCAATGATGGGTGTTCGTGAGCAAGGGTCTCTTCCTAGTCAACCCGACCAGACTAGTAAAGAGCAATGCAAAGCAATTACTTTGAGGAGCGGAAAAGAGTTGCCCGAGGTTGAGGTTCTTAAGCCTAAAGAAAGTGATGCTGAGAAACAGGATAAGCCAGTAGAGATTGCTGCAGACACGTCAGAAAAAGAAGATGAGAAGAAGAAGGAAGAAGAATCAGAAAAGCAGTATGTTCCTCCACCACCTTATGTTCCTCCTATTCCATTTCCACAGAGACTTCACAACAGGCAGTTAGAGAAGCAGTACGAGAAGTTCTTGACTATGTTCCAGCAGTTGCATGTTAATATTCCGTTGGTTGAAGCTTTGAATCAAATGCCACTTTATGCTAAATTTCTTAAGGAGATGTTGACAAAGAAGAGGAAACTTGAAGATGCAGAAACTATTACTCTTAATGCAGAATGCAGTGTAGTCATCCAGAAGGCTATTCCTCAGAAATTGAAAGATCCGGGAAGCTTCTCTTTGCCTTGCACTATTGGGAAGATGGAAAACATGAAAGCCTTGTGTGACTTAGGGGCAAGTGTGAGTTTGATGCCATATTCAATCTGCAAAAGGCTTGGTCTTGGAGAACTTAAAAAGACACGGATTTCACTTCAGTTAACGGATCGTTCTGTTAAGTATCCATTGGGGGTTATTGAAGATGTGGTTGTTAAAGTGGATAAATTTGTCATACCTTGTGATTTTGTGGTGTTAGAGATGGATGAAGATGTCGAGATACCCATTATCTTGGGACGACCATTCTTGGCTACTGCTGGCACTACAATCGATGTTAAAGCTGGAAAATTGACATTGAATGTTGGCAAGGACAAAGTGGAATTTGATCTGAACAAAGCAATGAAGATGCCTCCTTTTGGAGCAACTTGTTTTACCGTTGACATAGTTGATGAAATTATGCAGCTCGAAAATGAACACTCCATGGGAGCAGAAGGGGTGTTAGATGATAAGGAAGAAATTTTTTTTGTTCAACCTGTTGAGTCGGAGAAGCACCTTAGAGGTGTGAAGAAGAAAAAGAAGAAGATTTGGTCGTTTGGTAGTAAAATCAGGTTGAAGTCTATTGGAAAAGATTTGTGGAAAGCAAGCAACCAAGATGTCAACGTTCGTATGAATGGTCTTTTTGTTGAGGGCGGGTCAGTTATTCTTTTGAAACCGCCATGAGTTGAGGAAGTAATGTCGGGCTAACGATATTAAACAAATGCGCTTCTTGGGAGGCAACCCAAGTGATGTAGTATTTGTTGTAAAAAAAAAAGAGTGTTGTGAAAAAAAAAAAATAGGTCGCGTAGGTTGCGCCTGCGTAACGCAGGCTGCGCCTGCGTTTCTGTACGTGACGCAGGCTGCGCCTGCGTGACGCAGTCTGCGCCTGCGTGACGCAGTCTGCGCCTGCGTTACTGGAAGAGGCGCAGGTTGCCCCTGTTAGCGCAGATTGCAGCTGTTGTTTATAAATTTTTTTTTTTCTTTCAATCCAAATTCTTTTCTCTTCAAAACCTATTCCTAATTCTTTTCCTATTTTAATTCCAAAAACCCCCCATCTCTCCTCCAAAATTCTAAACCTATTCTAATTCTTTTTCTTTAATTCATCAAATCCTATTTCTATCTTACATCAAATTTCATACCCACTAAAATTTTTTTCCTTTTCACATTAAAATTTTTATATTCATCCTATCACTCCATTATATATACACACCTATACATACAAATCCAATTCCTCTTCTATTTATTTAAATTCAATTCTAAAGAGGAATTAATTGCAAGTTCACCTCTTTGATTCGTAATTGGTTTATCTTTTTCTCTAATCTTATTTTTATTACGAATTTGTGTTCTTGTAATTGTGGGTTTTGCAGTATTCTTGAAGTGGCCAGTCTATGGAGCTCGTACGCATTATCCTCCACCGATTCATCCGAGGAGGGTTATGACTCAGCTGATTAGGTATGTTTCTGCTATCCCTTCTATTTACTTCCATTCAATGCGGACATTGAATATTTTAAGTTGGGGGTGGTTTGAGGGATTAGTAGTTGTTGTATTATGTGTTCATGTAGGATTTCATGTTTTGCATATTAGTAGTAGTAATTCATGCATATATGTTCGTGTTATCTACGTTTGTTTCATATAGGACATTCTATTATTTGTTTCGTATACCATGTGAGTTCATTCTAGTTGCATTTTCATGGCATGCATATTTCATGATCCCTCAGGACGAGCTAATTCTGATTGGTAGGTGTCTAATTGAGTGTGGTAATGATGAATAGAGAGTTAATTTATAGTTTCTATGAAATTGACTTATGTGTTTCGGAAACAAAACTAATTACATAGTCTCATTGGGTGCTTTTGGGCTAGGTTAGGGTCATGCTTGTTTGGATGTTTTGAGATTTAATCACTTGTTTATATTTAGAATTTTCGTTATTCCCTTGATGGCCTAGAACAATTAAGTCTAAGTTTGGGGAAGAACAGGGATTTCATGCTAAATTGTAAATAATTATCAATAATTGCTAGAAACAAATGGATAGTAGCCGGCTCATATTTATATGAGTAGTCTAGGGTTGGAATTGAAAATTCTCATTCCAGATTGCATAGAAAAGAAAAAAAAGTAGAAAAAAAAAGAGTCAAAAGTTTCAATTGTTTATATGCAAAATTCACTAGGGTGAGCTCTTTAATACTCGAGCAATTAAGTTCTAGGGGACTTTGTGCCTAGTGACCTAAGGCTTTTATAGTCTGGGATCCATTAACCCAACGCTCGTTACATGGGTATTAGTGTATAAGCCTTTCGGGGTCTCATCCATTGAACGGTTAAATAAGCATGCTTGTATATATGTGTCGTAGTAGTTAGTAATAAAGCATGAATTTCTGTCTACCTTGGATAAGGATGAAGGTGGTTTTAGGTTATGAAGTGTCTACAGTCTATTCTATTTATAAACCTGTGATTGTCTTGGCGAAGAACATGTATGATTTTTGACCTAGTTTTGGGAGTATTTCTGATGAGCATTGCACACACGCACGTTTCTGTTCATGAATGTTAGTATACAGGAACTTGATCGAGCTCTATTTGGATTTAGTTGCATTCTTTGAGATATTTGCTTGCTAGTTGGTTTTGGTTAGTTTGAAGGGGATCGTTGCATTTTTCATATTAGTTGCATTCATGCATTGCATTGCGTTAGGTTA
Source organism: Saposhnikovia divaricata (assembly GCA_036435485.1). Taxonomy (NCBI): domain Eukaryota; kingdom Viridiplantae; phylum Streptophyta; class Magnoliopsida; order Apiales; family Apiaceae; genus Saposhnikovia; species Saposhnikovia divaricata. The sequence goes on from CM071598.1 coordinate 56,538,624, forward strand.
AATGGATTTTGTGGGTACATTCGCTATAGGCCCTCACGAGACCTTACTCGTCCACTAGGGCTGCCTAGGGGTTTAAAGGGCTTGTTGCATATGCCAAATGCAACCGTGGTCACCTACGGAAGTGGTACTAGTTAGTTAGTTAGTTGTAATTGTTTATGCTTGAGGACAAGCATCAGTTTAAGTTTGGGGGTGTTTGATAAGTGGATTTTATATCTACTTGAAGCATTCTAAATCCGCCTAAATTGATTGTCTTGGACTCAAGTTTCTTGTAGTTTTGATGTGTTTTGCTTAGTTGTGCAGATTTACGAGAATGTTGATTAAGGTTGATGCTTCTATCGTGTTTGGAGGATTAATTGATTTAAATTCGGATTTTCCGGGAAGGTTGCGCAGTCTACACTGTTTTGGCCATATCTGGAGTTCTAGAAGTCCGTTTTCAGCGATCTTACAGCTCACGCGAAGCTTGGGAGATTTTCTACAACCTTAGGAAGAAATCAGGTGCTGGAGACGTGCTGAATAAAATCGCGCACGTATTCTATGATAAGCCATGCAGAGAAATTCCAGTTTTGCCCTTTTTCTAATTCTAATTGTATTTTGGGCAGCTTTTGACACCTAAATTGAATTCTAATTGTATTTTAGGATATTTCCTTGCTGGGCAAGATTTCTAGAGTCTATATAAACACTTCTAGGGAAAAACATTATTGAAGAGAGATCCAATTTTGTACGCAGCTTTTAGGGATTTTTCAGGAGAACTATTATTTTCTTTGAAGATTGAAGATTAAAGGTTTTTTCTATATTCTTATAATTATGAGTTCTTCTATTAATTCGTGTGTTTTGTTTTCTTCCTTAATTATGTGTAACTAAATCTCTAATCTGAGGATTGGGTAGTATTTCTTGGTATTCATGTGTGTTTAATTATCTGTGATTTTCTTGCTTTGCTGATCTGTTATTAAGGGATTAACACAATTAGGGGCGTCATGAACCTTTGATTGGAATTTAGGGATTGTAATTACTTGGAAGAGGAGTTGCAAGGATTGTAATTACTTGGAAGAGGAGTTGCAATTTTAGTACACGATTTAACAGACATAATTCAAGTATTTGATTAGAAGATTAATATGCAAATTGTGAGACTTATAATTCTTGGTGCTTATTAATTTATGATTGTACTTTGATTGTATCACGGAAGTGACAATTAAGGTGTAGTTGTAGAAACTATATTGTATCTTGGAAGAGAACATTATAACCTTAGAAGAATTGTTTTCAGCAGAGTAAGAACGTAGATGTCCCAGAGATATTGAATGTGCATTGAAACCAAGTGAAGAACCCAAGTTCTTGGATTGTTTTCCTCATATATTTTATTCTCGATTGATAATTAGTTTAATTTAGTTTATAAACAAACCAAATATTCTTCTACACTTCTAAATTGTGAGAGATAAGATACTTGAACTTGATATTACATTCAGTCCTTCCCTGCGAACGAACAACAAAAAATACTGCTAACAATGGACTCGCCTACCTGCGAGCCTCTTACACTAGTACATATATCTTGATGGACTCGCCTACCTGCGAGTCTCTTACTCTTCGATATATGTATAACCGGATGGACCTGCCTTCCTGCAAGCCTCTTACACCAAAACATTCTTCAGTCCCAGAGTCATTAAACCAGTTTTGAAACCTTTTTCAAATCATCACTTCCGAAAGAGAACATGGAAGTATATTCATTTCACAAGTTGACCTCTAACAATAGACTTTCTCTACTCAGGGAATTATTTTTAAAAAATCAGCTCGGGAGTTATTCGGAGTTTTTCTTAAAGACCTTTTCAAAGCTGACCCTCTTTGCTGAGGCAGGGTCACTATAATGTTCACACTTGTTGGTAGCGAAGGGAGAAAACATTTTTGAGTACTCCCAAAACCTTGGGTTCTCAAGTTTTGATAAGTTCGTGAACCGTTAGGGTGGTATTTACGAAGTATGGGTAATTATAAAATAGTTGAGAACCCCTGAATATTTTTCTGAAGGCCAGAAAATATTTAAAATAATTTTTTTAAAGGCCTTAAATAATTTTTAAAAAAGTCAAGTAGATTTTAAATAATTTTTAAATAATTCTAGAATATTTAAATAATTTTTAAATATTAAAAATAAATTCATAATTAATTATTAATTAAATAAATCATTAATTAATAATAAATTATTAAATAATTAATTAATCATTAATTAAATAATTAATCAATTAATCTTAAATGAATATTTAAATTAATATTCATTTAATTAATAAATATTTAAACCATATTTATTAAATATTTCAAAATAAATAATTCCCATATTTATAAATTTTAAATCCGGAATTTATTTGATTATCGAAAATATCCGACTCCGGGGTTACCGGGTCTTACATAAAATATTCTGACTCCCGACTTATACCACAAGTACAACCGCTCTACCCGAGCCTTAATCAACACCATATGTATATACATAAAAGCCATTGGGTTGCACATATATACATGTAAACATTTCAAGTACTTTCAGAAAATCATGCATGGATTTATAAGTTTTCTCGCAAGATACATATATAAAATAGTGCATGCATTTATATCACAACAACAACAGTTTTGAGCATATTTAAAGTTTGAATATTGAATACTTGCCTGAACGAGTCGGTGGAGTGCACGTGTGCGAACTAGGGTGGCGATCTAAAATCAACAAGAAAACGCTAGGGTTAGTTTCGTATTCGAACCATTTATTCTATGCTCGTACAACGAATCTAATTTCCTTAAAGGACTCTTAGTGCTTATATTGGAATTTTATACTTATGGTAACGTCCCTTGTCCGACTTAAAATTAAAAATTTTATTCGGGTCGAGTTCCGAGTTCGTTCGACTTGTATTCATTCGTCCCCTAACACCATTTTTTGTTCGCGCAACTTTGGTTCGAACATTTTTATAAAATCGAAAAATCTACTTTTTAACTTAATTCTTTTTGGGTTCTCTTTTCTACTGACCAGGTTACATACCATAATTTTTCCATGATTTTACCACATTCAGAAGGGGTCCGAATTCAGTTTACTACACCAGACTTTTCTGCAGTTCGTTTTCTTGAACTACTTTCACTAAAAAGACCATACCTCCCAAACCATAACTCCTCTTGGAATGAACTTTATATATTTACAAACTACAAACCAGGACCTTTCCTGACATGTCTAGTGGTGTTCAAGAATTTACATTTTTCAGTCCGTAATTAACCTAGCAAACAGACCTAAATACAAACGGGCGGCATAACGGCTATACATTTAACATTCCTCGATTTTACATCATGTAAAATCGGCAACAACCCAATGAATTGCAATCATGGCTTCTAAACACTTATTTACAGTCCATATAACTCATATCCATTTAACAAAATCAACCACAACAAATCCAACCATCAATTTAATAAACTAAGTCCAAAACCTCCAAAAACCTTCATACTAGTACTTAATTTAAAAACTTTAATAAAACAAAAATGGTGAGAAGAGTTTTATACCTTCTTTGGCTGACTTAGGACCTTAACTAAAGCTTATGAACCTTGGTGGATGCTTGTGTGATCCTTATAAACCTTAATCTTTCATAAGAAATCAAGAACACAAATTAGTATTCCCGGATTTACTGTTCACCCTCAACTTTGAGCATGGATTTGAAAATGTTATACTAATCGGATAGCCACGAAAATTTGAACATACCTTACCTATGATATGAGGAAGCTTTGGTTTTATTTTGGTGATTTTAGAAGCTCAAGAACTGCAGTTATGAATTTTTCTTTGAAGAGTGTTCAAGCTGGGCAGTTTTGCTGGAAAAAGAAATGGAGAGAGTTTTTGCTTTGCTTTGTATTTCTTTCACTAGGTTATGACCAAATAATGCATTTGTATTATGAAAAGATCAGATGTGTGGGATTGGAGGTATGGTGTATGTACTTGGTTGCTTGTTTTTCGAAAAGTAGAAGAGTGTTTGGGACAAAATAAAGCTAACCATCCTTAAATCATGGAACCTTGTTTCCTACTACTTGGTTAGTTTCTAATTATCTTGTTGCATGGATTTGTCTTACCACCTTGCATGGATCTCAAGCACTTAGCTTATTCTCCATCCATCTTAAGTCGTTTAATCCATTTTGCATTCCGATAATTTCTTCGCGAAACGTTTATCGCGTAGAGATTTCCATCATCATTTCTAATCCTTTGTCATTCGTATCTTAAATTCCATAAATTCCATATTAGGGTTTTTATATATTACCCTTTTAGTTTCTTATTCCTCGGTACATCATAATTTATGAAACATTTCGTAAAAGGTGAAATATTCGAATTCTGATGGCTTTTGCATTATTTTATTTTCTTAGTACAATAACCTTTCATACTTAGAACTTCAAAAATACTACATTTATATAAGGTGGTGCTTACAAGCTTTCTCTCATATCCGTCAAATCACTGTTCATTAGGGTTTTATAATATTACAAAAATCTGGGTTCTTACAGTCTCCCTCTTAAAAGGATTCCGTCCCGGAATCAGTCTGTGAATAGATGGGGGTATTTCTGCTGCATCTCGCTTTCCAGCTCCCAAGTTGATTCTTTGACATTGTGGTTTTGCCACAGAACTCTTACCAGCTTAACAACCTTATTTCTGAGCACTTGTTCTTTGCGGTCCATAATCTCCACGGGTTTCTGTACGTAGGACAGGTCCGGTTGTAGGTCCACTTGCTCATGTTCCACCACATGCTTGGCGTCTGGGTTGTACTTCCTTAGCATTGACACATGGAAAACGTTGTGAACCTGCTGCAGGCTTGGGGGTAAGGCTAGTTCATAAGCTACGTGTCCGACTCTTCACAAAATCTCGAAAGGTCCAATGAATCTAGGGCTTAACTTCCCTTTCTTCCCAAACCTCATCAATCCTTTCCACAGGGATACTTTTAACAACACCATGTCTCCTACCTCGTATTCCTTGTCTTTTCGTGCCAGGTCCGCGTACTTGCGCTGTCGATCTTGAGCTGCCGCTAGTCTCCCCCTAACTAAGGTTATTGCATCTCTTGTCTGCTGAACTAAGTCGGGTCCCAATATCTTCCGTTCACCAACTTCATCCCAGCACAAGGGAGAGCGACACTTTCGGCCGTAGAGGGCTTCGTAAGGAGGCATTCCGATGCTTGAGTGGTAGCTATTGCTATATGCAAATTCAATTAAGGGTAAATGTTCTTCCCAACTCCCCTTGAAGTCTATGACGCACACCCTTAACATATCCTCCAAGGTTTGGATGGTCATTTCATTCTGTCCATAGGGTGATATGCGGTACTCATGCTCAGCTTAGTTCTTACACATTCCTGGAAGCTCCTCAAAAACCTGGAATTGAACCTGTGGTCTCTATCGGATACAATGGTTAATGGTTACAGGGACTCCATGTCGTACTACAATTTCCTTTATGTAAATGCCTACTAGCTTATCGATAGTGTATTTCTCATTAATTGGGACGAAGTGAGCAGACTTGGTTAATCTATCGATGATCACCCATATTGCGTCATGATTGGTCTTTGTCTTAGGTAGTCCTACCACAAAATCCATGGCTATATGCTCCCATTTCCACTCCGGAATTTTTAAGGGTTGTAGTAAGCCACTGGGTCTTTGATGTTCTGCTTTCACCCTCTGGCAGGTCAAGCACCTATTTACCCATTCTATTACATCCTTTTTCATGTTGGGCCACCAATAGTGCTCCTTCAATTCTCTATACATTTTGGTGCTGCCAGGGTGGACCGAGTACCTAGAGTTATGACCTTCGTATAATATCTCATCCCTCAATTCCTGGACATTCGGGACCCATATCCTTGTGACATATCGCATGATTCCGTTTCTATCTCTCTCACATTTGATTTCCTCTCCGGTCATGATTTCCTCCTCTGAATTAGCTTCTTCCTCCATCTTTTGCTCCTGACATCGTCTAATCTTTTCTAGCAATGGTGGTTGGATCTGGATTTCCATCAACCTCTCTTGGCTCTCATCTGACCTCCTGATCTCTATTTCTAACCTGTCAAAATCTCTCACCAACTCCTCTGTTGAGGTCAGCATCTTGAGCTTCTCTTTCCTACTAAGGGCATCGGCCACACTGTCGTAATCCTTTATTAATTCTAGCCACCTCCCCTGTCTCATGTTTAATTCCTTTTGAGTGAAGATATACTTAAGGCTCTTGTGGTCGGTATAGATCTCGCACTTCTCTCCGTACAAATAGTGTCTCCATATTTTTAGTACAAACACGATGGCAGCTAGTTCTAAGTCATGAGTGGGGTATCTTACTTCGTACTCCTTCAACTGTCTGGATGCATATGCAATCACCTTGCAGTGTTGTATGAGCACACAACCTAATCCCTTGTGAGATGCGTCACTGTAAATCACGAAATCTCCCTTTTCATCCGATAGTGCCAGCACGGGGGCGGTCACTAATCGTTTCTTCAGCTCCTGAAAGCTTTTATCACATGTCTCAGTCCATACAAACTTCTCCGTCTTTCTGGTGAGGCGGGTAAGTGGCGCTGCTAGTTTGGCGAAGTCTTGCACGAATCTCCTGTAATAGCCTGCCAATCCTACGAAACTTCTTACTTCCGTCGGTGTAGTTGGCCTTTCCCAATTTGATATAGCCTCTATTTTGGCAGGGTCAACTAACACTCCCTCACTGCTTACCACATGGCCTAGAAATTGTACCTTCCTTAACCAAAACTCACATTTAGAGAATTTGGCATAGAGTTTCTCAGCTCTCAGAATCCCTAAGACTAGCCTCAAGTGTTCTGCATGCTCTTCTTCAGACTTTGAATAGATCAAGATATCGTCAATAAATACTATGACGCACTTATCTTGGTATTGCTTAAACACTCTATTCATCAGGTCCATGAAGGCTGCTGGTGCATTCGTTAATCCAAAGGACATGACTAGGAATTCATAGTGTCCATATCTGGTACGAAATGCGGTCTTAGGTATGTCTTCCTGCTTGATCTTCAACTGGTTATAACCAGTTCTCAAGTCTATCTTTGAGAAGCAGATTTCTCCTTTCAGCTGGTCGAACAGGTCGTCGATCCTAGGTAGAGGGTGCTTATTCTTGATGGTCAGCTTGTTCAGCTCCCTATAGTCTATACATAGTCTCATGCTACCGTCCTTCTTCTTCACAAATAGGACTGGAGCACCCCACGGAGATACACTTGGCCTTATCAAGCCTTTGTCCAATAATTCCTGTAATTGCGTCGCCAATTCTTTCATCTCTACCGGAGCTAACCTATATGGGGCTTTGGAAATAGGTGCAGTTCCGGGTGCCAGCTCTATCGCAAACTCAATCTCTCTATCGGGTGGCAATCCTGGTAGGTCTTCGGGAAACACATCTTCGAATTCTCTAATGACGGGGATATCTTGCAGTTTAGGGGATTTCCGTTCTGTGTCTACTACGTAGGCCAGGAAGGCTTTGTTCCCCTTACGCACCAATTTCCTAGCTTGCGCGACCGTGAGAAATTTTCGGGTTTGTCGCTGCCCTTTGAACACTACTCTCTTCTTTCCAGGCATCATCATTTTGACTTTCTTGCCCCTGCAGTCAATCTGGGCATCGTTGCTGGACATCCAGTCCATTCCTAAGATAACGTCGAACCCTCCTAACACAGAAGGTATTAGGTTGGCTCGAAAGTGACAACCTTCTATCTCTAGATCACAATCAGGGTAGTACTGACTCACAGGAATTACTTCCCGATTAGCTATTTCTACCATTAGCTCCTCTTCCAGAGCCTTCGCTTTAAGATTTAATTTGCATGCGAATTCTTGTGATATAAAAGATCGGGTAGCTCCAGAATCAAATAAGACATTTGCATCTACCGAGTTAAGGGTTAAGGTACCTGCAATGACATCTGAGTCTCTGACAGCATCTTGCACGGTCATGTTGAAGGTCCTGGAAGCAGGGGGTCGGTTAGAAGCTGCTCCACTCATTCTTGACCCAAACTGGTTCAACTTAGGGCAGTCCCTTCTTATATGTCCCGAGTTTCCACACTGATAACACTTCAGGGCTTGGGCTTGTGGAGGGCATGCACTGGCATAGTGCCCTGTGCGCCCACACTTAAAGCACGTCACTGCGGATTGGCACACCCCTATATGCTTCTTTCCACATGTTTTACAGTCAGGTAGGGGAGCGCGCGATGAGATGAAGGTGGTTGCTCTAGATTGTCCTCCCTTCTGGTTGACGCTCTCACTTTCAGCCCATTTTGTAGCTGGGCCCACGGTCGACTGGGACACAGTTGCCCGATTAAATTTGTTAAAGCGGTGTCCACTGCCAGATCTTCCTCCCAAACTTACTGCCTTCCGCTTTCTATCCTCTTTCATCCTCAGGTTCGTCTCACTCCCAGCCTCCACTATCGAGGCCTTCTGTACTAAGGTAGCATAATCTGTTATCTCCAACATAGCGACACGGTTCCATATCCATGGTTTCGGCCCTAGTTGGAACCTCTTCGCCCTCTTTTCCTCGATATTCACAAAGCTAGGCATAAATCTTAATAGTTCCGTGAACTTGGCCTCGTACTCGGCCACCGTCATGTTCTCCTATTTCAGCTCCAAGAACTTCAGCTCCATTTGTGTCTCCATGTATTTGGGAAAATACTTGTCCAAGAACAATCTACAAAACATATCCCAAGTTACTACACCGGCCGGCTCCATGTTGCGCTTGGCCTCCCACCAATAAGTCGCCTCCCTTTTCAGTTAATAGGCGGCAAAGACGGTCTTTTGATCCTCTTCTACCCCTAAGATCTCAAATGCTTTCACCATCTCCTTTAGCCATTCTCTGGCTGCTACAGGGTCGGCAGTGCCCTGGAACTCTGGGGGTTTTAGGGATTTGAAGGCTCGGAAGGCGCCAGTATTGGCGGTATTGAAGTTCCTCGGTGGCGGTGGTGGTTGTTGTAGGTTTTGCCTAAGCAGATTCATAAATTGCTCCATGGGGTTTTCATCTCTGCCTTCCCCATTCTGGGTGGCTTCCTCTTCCTGGTCTGTGTCATCATATTCATTAAAGTCTTGCCCTTCTTCCTCTTGGGCTTGGCTCTGTCGTTCCTCCTCTCTGCGCTGATCATTGCCCTGTGTGGCTGATTCAGCATTATGGGTTGTTCGGGTTGCACTTCTAGGTGCCATTTTTATGAAAACACACATATTTATATACATACTAAGTTAGGGTCATCTTGCATATTAAATACTACCTCTTAGGATAATCTATCTCAGGTACACATATATTTTCTTGTTCTAAGAAGTTGATACGTAAAGCAGTGCGCGTAATGAACTTAAACATGATTTAGTGCCGAAATGAAAACAGTTATATATATAGATTAGGGAACATCGAAGGTTACCCTTAAAAGTTACAGACTACATAATACACCATCCGAGTAAATAATCCTACCAATAGATACATAACAAGCTTTCCCAGTTAGACTAACTATTGCTATCCCAAAAGTACATCTGTCCCTACGGTCCATACTGGAAGGCTAATAACAATAACGCGCTATCACTAATGACGGGAGCGAGTCGCATCCCAAATCCTTCGCATAGCTGATGACAAGATCCGCTCGGCCTCGCTCACCCTGAGCCTCCTCTCCGAGTGGGACGATGATCTGATCCTAGTGATGGCTCCCCTCTCAACTCGTAGTGTCATCCATCGAATGCTCCTGGCCACTGAATCAGTCCTCTCCCTATGGATGTGGCGTCGGGGCCTCCTCTCCTCTGTCAACTGGTACCCGAGCTCATCAACCCGAGCCTCAGCCACTACCAAGATAGCTATGAGGCGGGCTATGTCCCTGTCATAATCCGCTGCAATGACTACTGGAATCGGGGGTGGAGGTGGGGCCTACGGCTCACTCTGTGGAGACTCCTCAGTATCGGCATCATAACCAGGTAACTCCTCTGTCTCCTCTGCGGAAAGTGGGCTCCACTGTGGAGGGTCAAGTGGGGCTGGCTCCCTAGGGGGAGGGGAATGCATAGGATGTCTGTCTATGCTATCGAGTCATCATCTGGGTCAGCTCCTAGTGCGGGGTCAGCTGGAGCATTATCCATGGGCTCATCCTCCGGATCTTCATCCGGGTCACTCTCTGTCTCATCTACCGGCATATGGTCAACAGGGTTAGCCTCTGCTGGGTCATCCTCAACTGGGTCATCCTCGATTAGGTCTGCTACTGGCTCATCTACCGGGTCCATAACTAGGTCCATAGCGGGCTCCTCAGGGATCTACATAGGAAAGGGAAAAGTGTTACTACCTCAAAAGTCTTAACATGTGATAATCTTAATAACTTAGGTTCGGTAGGGCTATGTCCATCAGCCCGTCCATATCACTGGTAAAGTTTTGGAGTCCTCGACCTTTCTTTCGTCTCTGAGACTATAACCTAGAGCTCTGATACCATTTCTGTAACATCCCTAGATCTGGGGTCCACGATCTAGGTTGTTACGCCGATCTAGATTCCGATTTTATCAATTACCATTCCCGTTTATTAACCATTTTAGTGATCACAATTATCTACGCTGGTAATGACCCCTAATCAACACAATCCATCAGAAGTTATAGGCTCAGAGCGAAAGCAAAACATTACATAGAGTACTTAATATAATCCATAGAGTTAAGTTATTACAGACCCAAAATAAGGTTGTCTTGGAACTAGTTGAATCCACAAAAGTTACTACCTGAGGTGGTGGTAGAGGCGGGATAGGTTTCTAGTTTTCAAAATCTTACACAGGTCATACTGATACACAAACCTGACCAGTCTAAGCTGATAACCTATCCTACTAAGTCCTTTCACCTGAGGCAGACGGGGTCCAAACAATCTACGGAACAGCTGCGCGTTTCCCACGCGCTTCCGGGCATTCTGCCTGGTCCTTACCATGATTACCTGTTGTTGTTTGTGATATATACAAAAAGCAAGTGTGAGCATAATTGCCCAACAAGATAATAAATATAGTGTAGAAAGGATACTTTCTTTATTTCTGTTGAAAACAAGATGATATCGTGAACATTCATCTTTTAATATCAATGATTATCTCAATAATCAATTAAAAAAATCAAGAGCGTTCTGGTTTTCAAAATCTTGCATGATGAGTTCAACACTGACAACACCTTCGGTGCTGGAGCACCTGGGCTTCCAACACAGTGTTGCAGCACAATTCCAATTGGAAGGAGGGGACTATACCGGAGCACCACAGTACAAGGTGATCTGCCGTTGTACCGCAAAAACAATACTTCGCTACTAGTAGACGGGTGACGTACCTACTAAGGAGGCCGTGGCCCGACCATCTATGGGTCCTATGATGGACTCGCCTACCTGCGAACCTCTTACACTAGTACATATATCTTGATGGGCTCTCCTACCTGCGAGTCTCTTACTCTTCGATATATGTATAACCGGATGGACCTGCCTACCTGCAAGCCTCTTACACCAAAACATTCTCCTGTCCCAGAGTCATTAAACCAATTTTGAAACCTTTTTCAAATCATCACTTCCGAAAGAGAACATGGAAGTATATTCATTTCACAAGTTGACCTCTGACAATAGACTTTCTTTACTCAGGGACTTATTTTTAAAAAATCAGCTCGGGAGTTATTCGGAGTTTTTCATAAAGACCTTTTCAAAGCTGACCCTCTTTGCTGAGGCAGGGTCACTATAATGTTCACACTTGTTGGTAGCGAAGGGAGAAAACATTTTTGAGTACTCCCAAAACCTTGGGTTCTCAAGTTTTGATAAGTTCGTGAACCGTTAGGGTGGTATTTACGAAGTATGGGTAATTATAAAATAGTTGAGAACCCCTGAATATTTTCTGAAGGCCAGAAAATATTTAAAATAATTTTTTTAAAGGCCTTAAATAATTTCTAGAAAGATCAAATAGATTTTTAATAATTTTTAAATAATTCTAGAATATTTAAATCATTTTAAATATTAAAAATAAATTCGTAATTAATTATTAAATAAATAAATCATTAACTAATAATTAATTATTAAATAAATAAATAATTAATCATTAATTAAATAATTAATCAATTAATCTTAAATGAATATTTAAATGAATATTCATTTAATTAATAAATATTTAAACAATGAAATAATTCAAAATAAATAATTCCGATATTTATAAATTTTAAATCCGGAATTTATTTGATTATCGAAAATATCCGACTCTGGGGTTACCGGGTTTTACATAAAATACTCCGACTCCCGACTTATACCACAAGTACAACCGCTCTATCCGAGCCTTAATCAACACCATATGTATATACATAAAAGCCATTGGGGTGCACGTATATATATGTAAACATTTCAAGTACTTTCAGAATATCATGCATGCATTCATAAGTTTTCTCGCAAGATACATATATAAAATTGTGCATGCATTTATATCACAACAACAATAGTTTTGAGCATACTTAAAGTTTGAATATAGAATACTTGCCTGAACGAGTCGGTGAAGTGCACGTATGCGAACTAGGGTGGCGATCTAAAATCAACAAGAAAACGATAGGGTTAGTTTCGTATTCGAACCATTTATTCTATGCTCGTACAACGAATCTAATTTCCTTAAAGGACTCTTAGTGCTTATATTGGAATTTTATACTTATGGTAACGTCCCTTGTCCGACTTAAAATTAAAAATTTTATTCGGGTCGAGTTCCGAGTTCGTTCGACTTGTATTCATTCGTCCCCTAACACCATTTTTCGTTCGCGCAACTTTGGTTCGAACATTTTTATAAAATTGAAAAATCCACTTTTTAACTTAATTCTTTTTGGGTTCTCTTGTCTACTGACCAGGTTACATACCAAAAATTTTCCATGATTTTACCACATTCAGAAGGGGTCCGAATTCAGTTTACAAACCAGACTTTTCTGCAGTTTGTTTTCTTGAACTACTTTCACTAAAAAGACCATACCTCCCAAACCATAACTCCTCTTGGAATGAACTTTATATATTTACAAACTACAAACCAAGACCTTTCCTGACATGTCTAGTGGTGTTCAAGAATTTACATTTTTCAGTCCGTAATTAACCTAGCAAACAAACCTAAATACAAACGGGCGGCATAACGGCTATACATTTAACATTCCTCGATTTTACATCATGTAAAATCGGCAACAACCCAATGAATTGCCATCATGGCTTCTAAACACTTATATACAGTCCATATAACTCATATCCATTTAACAAAATCAACCACAACAAATCCAACCATCAATTTAACAAACTAACTCCATAACCTCCAAAACCCATCATACTAGTACTTAATTTAAAAACTTAAATAAAACAAAAATGGTGAGAAGAGTTTTATACCTTCTTTGGCTGACTTAGGACCTTAACTAAAGCTTATGAACCTTGGTGGATGCTTGTGTGATCCTTATAAACCTTAATCTTTCACAAGAAATCAAGAACACAAATTAGTATTCCCGGATTTACTGTTCACCCTCAACTTTGAGCATGGATTTGAAAATGTTATACTAATCGGATAGCCACGAAAATTTGAACATACCTTACCTATGATATGAGGAAGCTTTGGTTTTATTTTGGTGATTTTAGAAGCTCTAGAACTGCAGTTATGAATTTTTCTTTGGAGAGTGTTCAAGCTGGGCAGTTTTGCTGGAAAAAGAAATGGAGAGAGTTTTTGCTTTGCTTTGTATTTCTTTCACTAGGTTATGACCAAATAATGCATTTGTATTATGAAAAGATCAGATGTGTGGGATTGGAGGTATGGTGTATGTACTTGGTTGCTTGTTTTTCGAAAAGTAGAATAGTGTTTGGGACAAAATAAAGCTAACCATCCTTAAATCATGGAACCTTGTTTCCTACTACTTGGTTAGTTTCTAATTATCTTGTTGCATGGATTTGGCTTACCACCTTGCATGGATCTCAAGAACTTAGCTTATTCTCCATCCATCTTAAGTCGGTTAATCCATTTTGCATTCCGATAATTTCTTCGCGAAACGTTTATCGCGTAGAGATTTCCATCATCATTTCTAATCCTTTGTCAGTCGTATCTTAAATTCCATAAATTCCATATTAGGGTTTTTATATATTACCCTTTGAGTTTCTTATTCCTCGGTACCTCATAATTTATGAAACATTTCGTAAAAGGTGAAATATTCGAATTCTGACGGCTTTTGCATTCTTTTATTTTCTTAGTACAATAACCTTTCATACTTTGAACTTCAAAAATACTACATTTATATAAGGTGGTGCTTACAAGCTCTCTCTCATATCCGTCAAATCACTATTCATTAGGGTTTTATAATATTACAAAAATCTGGGTTCTTACACAAATCCTTCTTCTTTGTGATGTAATCTTGACCTTTATCAGCTTTGGCTTTCTTGCACTCAGGTTCAAAATGTCCTTTCTTACCACAATTATAGCATCTGATCTTGGGCTTGTCCACTTTCCCAGACCTGCCTTCCTTTCCCTCAGCTTTTCTGTTTATTGTTGGAGTTTGTGTTTTCTCTGTCATGATTGTATAGCTTTTTGGATCTTAACTGTTGTATAATAACAGAGCTGCTTTGATGCCAATTGTTAGGTCCGGAATAACGTAGAAGGGGGGTTGAATACGTTATTTAAAAAAATATTTCGATTTTTGATGTGGATATGAGATCAAAAATACTGAATCGAAATAACACAACTGTTTGGGAAATATCTTTGAATAGATAAAACCCGGAGGTTTGTTACACAATCTAATCCTATAGATCAGCTACAAAACCAAACACTCCTAAGGATAGTTTAGGGACGAGGACCTTCTACCTGACACTTCCTGAAAGCGGGCTAAGCCGGCTCCAACTAGATGGACTGTCTAGCAGCTTACACAGAGAAGATATAAGAGAGAGAAGAGAAAGTTGTATGTTGAGGTGTGTTTTGAAATGAAATACAATGCTGTACTATGCTGTACTATTTCAACAACCCACGTGGGCCTTACCAGCCACTATTTGAATAGTAGCCGTCATTTGCACAGTAACCGTCATTTGCACAGTAATCACTATTTGCACAGTAACCACTATTTGCATAGTAACCACGCATAGTAATCGTGCATAGTAACCGTGCATAGTAACCGCGCATAGTAACCATGTATAGTAATCTTGCATAGTAACCTTGCATAGTAATTATGCATAGTAACTTTGCATAGTATTACTATTTTTGGCTCCTTCTTTTGGGCTTCTCTCTTCTGTTTCAAATATTCTGCTTGAGATATTATATCTGTCCTTGATCGTCAATAGGCTTTAGCAATTCTTTCTATGAATTAATGTGTTGATCCTTGTCGTATGTGCTGACACTTAGTGCACTGGTCTGGTTCGCAAGTGACTAGCACTGATCTTGATCTTCACACCTTCGTTACATTCGAATTGATTAGCCTGCAACAGTATCTTCAAATAATATAAATACATGGAATCTATTGGCCCTTCAACTGAATCATCTGTACATCTTATTCTGTCACTAAGCCTTGATCATGTTAATGAACTTCTTTCAGCGACTTGATTCTTGTCGGTGCCTGTTCTTCAAATTTCACGATCCCTGTATAGAGTTAATATTATTTATCTTTTATCCTAGTTGAGTTATATATGTCCTCTATTACATATTACTTTACATTATGTTTTACAATAACAATAATAAACATATATATATATATATATAATAGTATTCAATATATTAGTCTTATTTGTAATAAAATATACTATATAAAAGTTCATAACGAGTAATCAGATTTAAACTTTTAGTTCTTAATAAATTGAATTTAAATTCACAGCTGAAAACATTGAATAAGATGACTATTTTACTATATATTATAAATCTTAGACATGTTGAAAATGAAGCTCTCGAGAAGAGAGTTTGCTAAGTTTTATTTAGGCATATCACTACAAATTAAAAGGTGTTCACGACCCTACTTAAACCCAAAATATAGTAATATTCCACATTTTATTTAATATCATTTCACATTTATGCCTTCCAGTTTACTATAATTTTGCTCTAAAATTCCCCTAAAGTTAGATGCTATGAAAACGTTAGTTAATCTACACATTGTCAAGAATCGAAACTGTGACATCTCAGTTTTAAATATAATGAATTTAAATTTATAACTAAAATTATGGAACTAGATGACTAATAGATTGGATATCAATTTTTTTGGATAAAACCTGTTCGAAACTGTGACATCTCAGTTCTAAATATAATGAATTTAAATTTTTAACTAAAATTATGGAATTATATGACTAATAGATTGGATATCAAATTTTTTTGGATAAAATCTGTTAGAAAGTGATAGCACTTAAAAAGAGAGTAAGTTAATTTTTATTTATGCTGCAACAAATTGAAGAATATTTATGATCAAAATTATTAAAAATCAAAATTTTGCAATAAAACTAGAATATCCCGGTGCTTTACACGGATAACTAAGCTAGTTATTTTAAAATCTGAACAATTACACTATTTTCTGCTCCTAAAATAGTAAAATGTCACTGTCTTCTTACCGAGTCTTTTTTCCCTTTGCTCTGGATTTAGATAATCTAGAAGAGCACGGAGACTGAAAAATTAGTCTGGGCCAATCAAAGATATACAGAGCTGAAACTTATATTTCACGTTTGGATTTGTGAGTCAGACTGACTGCAACATCATCTTGGAAAACTTGGCCTCACATCCCAAATTAGCTTTGAAAAAATATTTCTGTAAATTGGACAACATTTCTGTAAATATTTGCAAATCTTAGCTAGATGAATGGCTATATAAAGAGATGCAAACAAGACAAAACATAAGATAAAGACTTGCAATGGCTTCCAAAACTCTTCTCTACGCATTCCTCATTTCTACTCTTCAGCTTCTTCATTTCTCTACAGCACAAAGTGCTGTAAAGGGTGGCTATTGGTTTCCTGATAGCGGTATAGCTGCCTCGGATATTGACTCAACTCTATTCACTCACCTCTTTTGTGCATTCAGTGATCTCGATAACATTACATACCAAGTGACCATTTCTTCAGCAAACGCTGTCCAATTCTCTCAATTCACAAAAACTGTCCAAGTCAAAAACCCTTCCGTCAAAACTCTTTTATCCATTGGTGGCGGAGCTTCAAATGATTCTGATTTTGCCAAAATGGCCAGCACCTCTGCTTCTCGAAAATCCTTCATCGACTCCTCCTTGAAATTGGCAAGATCGAATAACTTCCATGGCTTAGACCTTGACTATGAGTACCCGTTATCAGCCAATGATATGGTCAACTTGGGTACATTGCTAGACGAGTGGCGTGGGGCTGCTAACGCAGAGGCTAGTGCCTCGGGCAAGCCAAGGTTGATATTAACTGCAGCCGTTTCTGTTGGGCCAACCGTTGATGGATTGAGGTATCCGGTTACATCCATATCAAGAAGCTTGGACTGGATCAATATAATGGCCTATGACTTTTATGGTCCATTATGGGCACCTACAATGACAAATGCTCATGCTGCACTATATGATCCTAGTGGTAGAGTTAGCGGTAGCTCTGGCATCGCAGCCTGGATTCAAGCTGGTGTTAGCGCAAATAAGCTAGTGTTTGGTTTGCCATTCTATGGATATGCATGGCAGCTTGTTAATGCTAATAACCATGGATTGATGGCTCCAGCCAATGGAGCTCCCGGAGGTGTTGGTGATGGATCCAGGCCCTACAATCAGATATTGGATTTTATCAAAAAAAATAATGCTCCAAAGATTTATAACTCAACGATCGTTGCAGACTATTGTTATGCAGGGACCACATGGATTGGATATGATGATAAGCAGAGTATTTCAGCTAAGGTTTTGTATGCTAAGCAAAAGGGATTGCTTGGTTACTTTGCATGGCATGTTGCAGCAGATGCCAATTGGGCTCTTTCTCTTCAAGGTTAGTATTCACGCTGCCTTAAGTGATATAAACACTCTAATCTCTATGTTTGCTCCCTTTGCTCTAATATTATAATTTTTTATGTTAAAAGGATTAAAAAAATTTCCAAGTTTATAGCAAGTTTCTTTATTGACTGCAGCTAAACAAGCCTGGGGAGCATCAAAGGCAGCATGGTCAATGACATATGTAAACCGAGTGCAGTATCAGCCAAAGTAAAATTGATGATAACAAAATAAGATATTAAGATCAGTACTTCGTGTAATAAACTTACAAGATCTGTATTGTCTGAGATTTTAAAGAATGGAATAAATGAATTGTATGACTAATATATATCAAATGTAATAATATTTAAAAGTAGATGTCCAGAATCTAACATAAAAGTCACCAAAAAAATTTTAGTTCAGCATTAAAAATTTAATATAATATTAATCCAAAACACATCTATCTATACTATCAATGCTATATCATAAAAAACGAAGATTAAAAATTTTGGTACCGTATGTACTTATCTTATTTAATGGTTTTACTTTACTAGCTTAAAACTCGTGTGATGCAAAGATTTTTTTTATATTATATAATTTTTTATTAATTTAATTTTTTTTAAAAATATGAATTTTGCATGATTAAATTTTTAAATGAGATGATTTGATAATAATTATATAAATATTAGGGTGAAAAACCAGAATACCCACCATTTCAAACCAACTACCCAAAATACCCATCGACGGAAAGGTCCACCCTTTTTACCCACGGGCCACGCATTCTGAGAATGCGTATAGGGTAGACGCATTTTTAAAATACGTATAGGTTGAATACGCATAGCAGCCACGCGTACATTTTGTAAATTCAGCTCCTACACACTTGTGAACAGTGTTCTGAATACGCATGTTCATGATGCGTAGTATCGGATACGCATGCTGGACATGCGTATTAGGCACCGCTCAATGTCTCTCTCAAACGGTGCCGGAGGCGTTTTCTCAAACGGTGCCGGAGGCGTTTTCTGGTCAAAAATTCAAGCGATCCGTTCATTGCTTTCCAGACATATTTGGATACGATGCCATATACCAAAACGATCGCCTTTTCGTACTCTACAAGCATATACCAACCATTTCCCATTTGATTCGCCGGAAGCCCCAAAATCGAGTTCTTTTTCCGATTTGGATTTTAGATCGTTCGTACACGCCCCTGCGGGGCCAGAACTCATCAACTGAATATGGCAATATGTAGAGAAATGTCTGGGCATCATTTTGATGTGCTTAGTTTGTGTGGAGGTGGCCTGAATCTGATGGACAGGGGGAGGCGATTTCCAGGAGAGTTTTTGGTTGTCGGAGCTCCAGAGCTGTTAACGAAGAAATGACGCCCGCTGACGTCATTGCGCATCTGGGCAATGCGTGACCCCAGATGCGCATTTCCAAAATGTGTATTCCAATTTACGCAGTTGAAGAATGAACTCAGTGGTCAAAAAGGGCGGAACGAATTGAAAACGGGTATTTTGGACAGTTTCTATGGAAATGTGGTGTATTTTGGACATTCTTTCTAAATATTATCCGTGATATTTCTAGGAAAAAAGGGATTTTAGTAAGAAAATATTGAAAAGATAATAAACTTTAGTTGAAAAAGGTAATCAGTTAATTATAAGTACTTATAAAATTATTATTTAATTTTATTAAATAGAATGCAATGATTTAATTGGAAAAGAGAGGTCTTAGTTAGAAAAATTAAAAAAAAACATGTTTTAGGTGAAAAATGTAATTGATTAGTTTATATATATTAATTATAATTCAGTTATATTATTTTACTAAATAAAATTGCTCGTAATGTTTTATGAAAAGGAAAAATTAATGTTGCTGGTGATATTTTTTAAAAAAGTTGGTTTTTAGTTAGAAAATATAGAAAAGATGATACATTTTAGCTGAAAAGCTTAATCGGTTAATTATTAATATTATAATATTTTTATTTTGTTAAATAGAACAGCCCGCGATGTAATTGAAAAAAGACAGATTTTATTTAGAGAAAATAGAAATGATAATGTGAAAATTAAAAAGATGACATGTTTTAGGTGAAAAAGGTAATTGATTAGTTTATAATAATTATAATTTAATTTATGTTATTTTACTAAATTAAATTGCTTGTAGTGTCTTTAGATAGTGAGAAATTAATGTTGCTCGTGATATTTATAAAAAAATGAATTTTAAATATGAAATATGGAGAAGATATTACGTTTTAAATGAAAAAGGTAATAGATATTTATTAGTATAATAATATTATTATTGATTTTATTAAATTGAACCACCGTGATATAATTGGAAAAAGAGATAGTTTAGTTATATAATAGGGAAAAGGTAATATGTTTTGGTTTAAAAAGCTAATTGATTAGTTAATAGTAATTATAATATAATTATGTTATTTTATTAAACAAAATTACTCGTAATGTTTATAAGAAAGCAGAAATTTTAGTTGAATACAATACAAAAGATATTGTGGTTTACTTGAAAAGAGAAATTAATTAGTTAGTGAAAAATAAAAAAGGTAATATGTTTAATTTAAAAAAGGAAATTAATTATTTAATAGGATGGATTTTATGTGTAATTAAGTAAGGGTAAATAAGTAAAATCAACGGGAACTGAACTGACCAACTAAACTTTTAATGTTTCGGCTTTTATATAATAATATAGATTACCTTTAATTATTTTTAGCAGAATATTACACGCAACTCTTCCCAACCAATTACTTTTTTCAGCAATTCCCTTTCCTAACTTTCTAATTAAAATATCTTCTTTTCAAAAATATGATCTTTTTAATTAATAAAATAAACTACTAATATTACAATTACTAAAAACTAAATGATTACATTTTCCATCTAAAAGGTACGGTAATGTCCTTTCTATATTTTCTAATTAAAATATCCAATTTTTTCGTAAATAATAACTAGCCAATTACCTTTTTCAGCTATTACATTTTCTAACTAAAATCTCTTATTTCAAAAAATGTGGTCATTCTAATTAATGAAATAAAAATATATTTATAATTACTAATAACTAACCGATTACCTCTTTCATCTAAAAGGTAATATCTTTTCTATATTTTCTAACTAAAATATATCATTTTTAAACTTCATTTTTTATTTAATTATCTTTACTTAAATATTTATTATTGGTTAAAATATGTAGTTCTATTTTATAAAATAAAATAACGATATTATAGTCCTTTTTTTTTTCTAGACAAAGATTTTATTAGAATAAGCCATAAGGCCATACATGATACAACCACGAATACAAATTCCCACTAAACTACCACTTATACAAGTTCCTATGGAACATACTACCACTAAAATCCGGTCCTCAAAATAACTACCGCTGAACATATTTCCACTGAATTTGGTCTTCAATTTTAGTCATGCCAAATATCGAAGGAGAAATTATAGGATCACTGTTCAGAATTGTTATTTAATTATAGTTGGTTTCTAGTCCGCATCTATCACAATTCACGATCTAAATATACTATAAGAAGATTATTCAGCCTTAATTGTCATTATAGTTGGTTTAAAGATCGTATCAATCATGATAAACGATCTGAAGACGCTATAAAGAAACTATAGAACCCGAGTTCTATATATAGTCAGTTTCTAGATCACATCAATCACGATTAATGATCTATAGACACTATTAATTTAGAACCCGAATTTTATTTATAGGCGGTTTGTAGATCAAATAAGTCCAGAATGACAATCTAAACACACTATAGAGATTTAGAAACAGGGTTCAAATTATAGTTGGTTTTTAGTGTTACGTTAGGGGACTTTACACAATCCGAGATTCACAAACACCAATATAGAGAACATACAACCAATTGATTAGTTGACAAGATCTACCAAAGCGCAAAACAAGAACACATAAATCCTATTTGACGAGGAAACACCCACGTCCCAAACTTGTATTATTAATATTAACAATATCAATAATACATCAAGATAATAACACCTTAACGGTGTCGCAACCCTTGATACTTGAGCCAACAATGCTCAAGCATTTCCCAAACAATACTTAAGACTACATCTCTTAAGCTTTCACACATCAAACAAATACAATATGACTATGTACATATAGCCATCCAAAAATTAGCCACCAAGACTTACCATACTTGTTTTACAAGTCTTACCATACTTGTTATACAAGTCTTCCCATTCTTGGCACCTAATTACCCAACTTAGTGATCAAGACATATTATATATAATAATTTTCTACACATACAATTATTATCTTACCCATATATATCTTGAACCACCCAAGCCCATAACATCATATTGGGTTGAAACCCAACAATCCTCCCCTTCAACCCAATACCCATATTGGATTGAACGGTAACCATCAAGTCATCGACGTCCATTCGCCAACGCCTCCCCTCGAACAAGAATCTCCTCCTCTTACTCTTCTAAACTTTGAGTGTCGCTAAAACCCGTATAGTGACCCTCCAAACCATCCAAACCATCGTTTTTTACCAAAAGATGTAACCAGTCTACAAAATCACGTGCATAAACCACCACGAATGCTCTTTCACATGTTCAGTCACCCGAGAATTGCTTTCACAATTCTTCGGCCTCCTGAAGAAAATCACTAGTATCATCCAAACAGTTCACCTGGTTGATCAAGCCATTGAAACAATTGCGATGACCTCTTCCATCTTCTTCCATCTCGAGTCCGAACACAGGATTGATCCACGGTGCAAGCCAACCTTCAAACTGCACGTAACTTTGTCTCTTCCCGCTTTAGTAGCAATCTCCTTGTCAGCAAATCCTTCATTGTACTCTACCATACCAGTTGAACCTCGAACTTTCCCTCAACCTTATCCATCACGAATCCGGACCTTGGCTCTTGTTACCACTTGTTAGGTTAGGGGACTTTTGTTGGACATGTGGAGATTGTTTGACATAGAATAATATCTGGATGATAACTTAACAATATAACAGACTTGTAAATAATACTATGTTCACAGGAATCTATCCTATATGAAGATTTGGTATATACAGGGATCACGATTGTCTGCAGTGAAGAAGCCTTCAACAGGGCACTTGATGAAGTTCATTAATATGTTCAAGCATCGGTGGTGATAGGTCCCGTAAGAGGGCTATATTAAGCTAGAAGGGGGGTTGAATAGCTTAATTTCCAATTAAAAATTATTATGGCGTTTTAAAAATATTTTTCCCTTTTTAAAATATTTTACCGAGTCGTTACAAATTATGCGTGCGGAAATAAACGACAAGTAAAGAAAATACCACGCAGGAGATTTTATCCTGGTTCGCGATGGTGCAACCCCTATTGGATTCGCTCACCCCTACTCCAGTCCCCGAGCTCCTCTCCGGACTCGAGATTTCTTCCACTATAAAGAGACTCCTTTATAGTAGGCGGAGAAGCCTTACACAACCTTACAAATATTTATCTTGATACGTAACTACCCGCTACTACCTCAAAATAAATGTAATACCCACAAGACTTGTCTTGGACCGTAACTCCCCGTTACTCCCTCAAAGTCGTTGTGAAACCTACACAACTTATCTTAGACAGCAACTCCCCGCTACTTCTTCAAAGTTGATGTAGAACCCTTGGTGTAGACTATTGATTCTTTGATTTTGTCGGTCTTGGGTCTTAGATGATAGGTCTTGGGTCTTTCCTCTTCCTCACGGTGCAAAGGCCACTAACTCCCCGCTAGTGCCTAAGACTTGGGTCTTAGAACGAGAATAACCAACTTATATTTTATTCATCATATTTGTCTCGTAGATATTGTTGTCTAACTTTTGTAGTGAGGTGAAGTTGAAGTGAGGTGATTCTCGTTCTAAGACCCAAGTCTTAGGCACTAGCGGGGAGCTAGTGGCCTTTGCACCGTGAGGAAGAGGAAAGACCCAAGACCTATCATCTAAGACCCAAGACCGACAAAAGCAAAGAATCAATAGTCTACACCAAGGGTTCTACATCAACTTTGAAGAAATAGCGGGGAGTTGCTGTCTAAGATAAGTTGTGTAGGTTTCACAACGACTTTGAGGGAGTAACGGGGAGTTACGGTCCAAGAAAAGTCTTGTGGGTATTACATTTATTTTGAGGTAGTAGCGGGTAGTTAAGTATCAAGATAAATATTTGTAAGGTTGTGTAAGGCTTCTCCGCCTACTATAAAGGAGTCTCTTTATAGTGGAAGATATCTCGAGTCCGGAGAGGAGCTCGGGGACTGGAGTAAGGGTGAGCGAATCCAATAGGGGTTGCGCCATCGCGAACCAGGATAAAATCTCCTGCTTGGTATTTTCTTTACTTGTCGTTTATTTCCGCATGCATAATTTGCTAACGACTCGGTAAAATATTTTGAAAAGGGAAAAATATTTTTAAAACGCCATAATAATTTTTAATTGGTAATTAAGCCATTCAACCCCCCCTTCTAGCTTAATATAGCCCTCTTACGGGACCTATCAGTTGGTATCAAAGCGGTGCTTTTTAACGTGTTTGTTGAGTGATTTGCAGACTTACAGGCACAACAAGAAGTGATCCGCAATGGCATATCTAAATACCATTGGTTGTGGTGAAGGCCTATCTAGCTCTCGCCCTCCTCTATTTGATGGCACCAACTTTGCAACATGGAAAACAAGATTCCGCATCTATGCTAGATCTCAAGGAGTCAAAGTTTGGATGGCCACAGAAGACGGAGTTGTTATTCCTACCGAAACTATAGATGGTGTCGAAGTTGAAAAGAAGGTTAGTAAATACACTCTCGCCGAAGAAAATATGATGAATACTGCGGCTAAAGCAGAAATGGTTCTCAGAAGTGCACTTGCCGAAAAAGAATATAAGCGAGTAAACAATTGCAAGTCGGCACAAGAAATGTGGAACAAATTAGTGGTTACCTACGAAGGTACCATTGATATAAAAGATTCTCGAATGGAAACACTTATCCATGAATACGAGAACTTTAAACTCCAAGAAGGAGAAAATATCATCGATATGGAAACAAGATTTACTCTTATTATCGATGAATTATCTCAACTCAGAAAGAAGTATTCCCGAAATGAAAAGAATCGACGGGTTCTTAAATCTTTACCTCCTAGTTGGAAGGTTAAAGTTACTACAATTAAAGAAATACATAATCTAAATGATTATGACATCGATAGTCTATTCGGAAACCTTCGTGCATACGAAGAAGACAATCTTCCGGATAAAGTCATTCCCAAAGTGGAAGACAAAAAGAAAAATATGGTACTAATCGATGAAAATGAAAACGACGAAGAGTTAAACGAAGAACTACAAGATCTCGATGAAAGCGAAATCGCTTTAATAATGAGTCAACTTCGTCGAGTGCTTCAAAGCAAAGCTCAAAGATATGGAAAAGGCTTCCTAAAATCAAATAATCAACAAAGAGCTTTTAACTCTAACGGAAGGCCAAATTACTCTCAAAATTGTACTCCAAAGTATAAAAGTAATTTTCCACCTACGAGCTATAACAAAGGCAAAGGCACTCAAAATAATAATGCCTATCACAATGCCAATAACAATAACAATCCCACTTACACTCCTCCTAAAAACAAAGAACCAAATCCGGAGGAAACACAAGAAGTATGTTTCGAGTGTAAGCAACCGGGTCACTTTAAAAGAGAATGTCTCAAACTTTCTAAAGGAAGAATTCTCGTGGCCGAAAATGGTTGGGATTTGAGTGAAGATGAAGAAGCTCCGGAAGCTAGTGAAGAAGTCGTCAATCTATGCTTAATGGCTATCGGAGACGAAACTACATCAACACAAGCCTCCACTTCAAATCAAGAGGTAAACGCTAATCTCAACTACATTTCAAATAAATTGCAATTAGATGAATCTAACTTAAATTTAGTTGATATGAGTAAGTATGATTTGATTGAGCTTGTAGTAGGCATCAACAATAAATATAAAGATGTTGATAAAAGACTTCATCTATTATGGTCCGAGAAAATGAAACTCGAAGAAATGCATCACACGCAAAGTAAAGAGTTTACTCGGATGATGGATTTGAAAATCCAAAACGAAAATGAGATAATGTTCTTGAGTGATCAAAATCATCGCTTGAAAGGTGAAGTTAACACTTTCAAGGACAATGCTCTCAAACTTGAAGTAGAAAATGTGGCTTTAGTACTCCAAGTGGAAGAACTAGAAAATGAAAAGTCACAATTGAATGACAATATTAGTTCACTCAATGTTGATCTCTTGAACTTAAAGATTCAAAACGAATCAATGATTCGAAACAATGAAGAATCTCAATCTCAAGTAAACAATCTTGAAAAAGAGAATGATCTATCACAAATCTTTGAGTCAAAAGAAAAAGAATTACAATCGGAAACTCAAAGATTAAAAGAAGAAAATTTTAAGCTCATGTCTCAAGTCATGGATCAAGCTAGAATCTGTGAAAATAAGATTGATGCCTTAGAAAGAGAAAAAGAAAATCTTGAAAATGTTATACAAAGGTTTACTAAAGGCAATGAGATGTTGGATAGAATGGTACACACTCAAGTACCCCGTAACCGTGAAGGTTTGGGATATAATAGAAACATTCCCCCTGTGCAAAATGTTCAACCAGGGGTTCAACCTAGAATGGCTCCTCCTCAACCACAAATCCTAAAATGCACATATTGCAACAAAGAAAGACATTTGGTTCTTGATTGCAAATACAAGAGTGGTGAGATTAAGGGGAAGCATGTATGGGTTCGAAAAGGAACTAGACCATACGAGGTTGAAAGACGAGTACCATTTAACAATGTTGCTTACAATGGTCAAAGGCAACAAAGGTTTCAACAACCTAGAATGTTTCAAAATAGAAACACAATGTATCATAACAATGCTAGTAGGTATGCTCCTAGAAATCAATATGTTCCAAATCGGAATTACTATCCTCAAAATGCTCCATACTTTGCAAATGATAGATACTATATGCAACGTGCTAACTATAGATCTTTTGATTATGCTAGACCTTCACATCATGTTAGACACAATGCACCAAGAAATATCTATATGCCTAACAATGATTATCATATGCCTAGATTTTATCATGGAAATTCAAATGTTACTTATGATGGACTAACCCGAGGACCCTTAAGACAAAAGGGTACCTATAAATATAATTGCTTGTTTTTGTAGGTGTGTCTTGCCACTAAGCAAGACATGTGGTACCTTGATAGTGGATTTTCAAGACACATGATCGGTAACGAGTCACTTTTGAACAACATTAAAAAGGTAACCGCGGGTAGTGTTACATTTGGAGATAGTAGTAAAGGCACCATTGTTGGAATTGGAGATATCGGGAATAGTCATTTCAAAATATCCGATGTACAACTAGTCACGGGACTAAGGTACAATCTACTCTCGATTAGTCAACTTTGCGACAATGATTACAAGGTAATTTTCTATACTACGCATTGTTGTATCTTAGATAAAAATTGGAAATTGATTCTCACTTGCCCTCGAAACAAAAATGTGTATACGTGTGATATGAGCAAGCATGAGAATGTATGCCTAATTACTACAAACGATGACTCATGGCTTTGGCATCGAAGATTAGGGCATGCCAACATGAAGTTGATTAGAAATATATCAACAAAAGATCATGTTCGAGGTATACCAAAATTGAATTATCAAAAAGACCATACTTGTGAAGCTTGCGAAATTGATAAACAAATTAGAGCCTCTCACAAAGCAAAATTTATGGTATCTACCTCTAGGCCTCTCGAGCCATTACATATGGATCTTATTGGTCCGGTTCCTATTCAAAGTCTCGGAGGTTGTTCCTACACATTAGTAATCGTTGATAATTATTCACGATATAATTGGACAGAATTTCTCAAATCTAAAAGTGATGCTTTCGAATCTTTCTCTACGTTATGTAAAAAGATTCAAAATCAACAAAATAGTACCATAGTCTATATAAGGACCGACTATGGTAAAGAATTTGAGAATTCTAGCTTTACTAATTTTTGTGATGAAAATGGTATCACACATAATTTTTCCGCTCCGTACACCCCACAATCTAACGGAGTAGTTGAAAGGAAAAATAGAACTTTACAAGAAATGGCTAGCATAATGCTTAATGAATATCGTCGGCCTAAATATTTTTGGGCCGAAGCTATGTCTACCGCTTGCTATATTCTTAATCAGGTTTTGCTACGTCCTTTAAAGCAAAAGACTCCCTACGAGCTTTACTTCGGCAAAACACCAAAACTTAGCTATTTTCGAGTATTTGGTAGTAAATGTTTTATTTTGAATTCGAAAGATTACCTTACTAAATTTGAACTTAAGTCAAGTGAAGGTATATTTCTCGGGTACTATACAAATAGCAAGGCTTATCGTGTATTTAATCTTAAGACTCTTGTTGTGGAGGAATCAATGAATGTTGCTTTTGATGAAAGCAAACCACCACCAAAATACAAAGATCTTGTTGAAAATGACAATGTTGAACAAGATGATGTAGAAAATATTATTCGACAATTCGAAAATATGGATCTCGGGACCCCCGTTCCAAGAAATCCACTAGAATTGGTCGAAACGGAAGTTGAACTCCCAAAAGAAATTCCTACAATTAAAAGTCATCCCTTGGACAATATTCTTGGAGACTTAAGTAAAGGAGTTCAAACGCGGTCATAATTACAAAATGTGGTTAATCATCTTAGTTTTCTATCTCAAATAGAACCTAAGACCGCGAAAGAAGCTTTGTTAGACGAGGATTGGATCTCTGCTATGCAAGATGAACTATTAAAATTTACTCGTAGCAAAGTTTGGGAACTCGTTCCAAAACCCAAGGATACTTCCATTATTGGAACTAAGTGGGTTTTTAGAAACAAGTTAGATGAAAATGGAACGGTAGTTCGAAATAAAGCGTGATTAGTCGCTCAAGGTTATACCCAAATGGAAGGAATAGACTTCGACGAAACTTATGCACCCGTAGCACGAATTGAAGCTATTCAAATGTTACTAGCTTACGCATGTCATAAATATTTCAAGGTTTACCAAATGGATGTAAAATCGGCCTTCTTAAACGGGATTTTAGAGGAAGAAGTGTAGGTAAAACAACCTCCCAGTTTCGAAGATGCCACACATCCGGAATATGTATATAAATTACATAAAGCCCTATATGGCTTAAAACAAGCTCCAAGAGCTTGGTACGAAAGGTTGAGCAAGTTCCTACTAGAAAACAATATTAAAATGGGAACGGCCGATAAAACCTTATTTACGAGACAAGAAAAGGATGATATCCTACTCGTACAAATATACGTAGATGACATCATTTTTGGATCAACCAATGATGCACTATGTAAAGAATTTTCCGAAAATATGAGCAAGGAATTCGAAATGAGTATGATAGGAGAAATAAATTTCTTCTTGGGATTTCAAATTAGGCAATCAGACGAAGGCATCCATATCTCTCAATCCAAGTATTGTAAAGAGATGTTAAAGAAATTCGAAATGGATAATGCCAAACCCTTCTCAACTCCTATGTCAACTTCTGAAAAATTAACAGAAGATCCTAACGGTATTCCCGTGGACACTAAGAAATATCGGGGTATGATTGGTAGCTTTCTCTATATTACCGCAAGTCGACCCGATATACAATATAGTGTTTGTAAGTGTGCTAGATTTCAAGTAGCACCAAAAGAATCTCATTTATTCGCGGTAAAAAGGATATTAAGATATCTAAAAGGAACCACGGATGTAGGTCTTTGGTATCCGAAAGGAATACCATTCGACTTAGTATGTTTTTCTGATTCGGACTATGCGGGACATTTAGTCGACAAAAAAAGTACAAGTGGTACATGTCAGTTTCTGGGAGGTTTCTTAGTCTCTTGGTTTTCCAAGAAACAAAATTCGGTATCAATCTCCACAATGGAAGCTGAATATATAGCGGCTGCAAATTGTTGTGCTCAAATCTTGTGGATGAAGCAAACACTAGCCGATTACAATATGAAATTTGATGTAATATCCATCTTATGCGATAACACGAGCGCTATCGATCTAAGCAAAAATCCCGTGTTACATTCAAGATCAAAGCATATAGATGTGAGACATCACTTTTTGCGTGATCATGTCAATAAAGGCGATATTAAAATGACTCATATTGAAACTGAGTACAATCTCGCAGATATTTTCACAAAACCATTAAATTCCGAAAGATTCGCTAAACTCCGTTTGGATTTAGGAATGTTGGAATTTCCAAAATAAATGGTTTATATATTTATAAATATTATTTATATTTATATCTATTTTGTGAAATTATTTATCATAATTTAGAGTCATCTCACGAATAAGAGATCTTCTTCGGACATAAAGAATCTCAAAAACTCAAATTCATCGATAATGATAACATATGAAACTTTATCGATCGGGTTTTGATTTTCATTCAAGAAGATAAATCTATTCGAATAAATATTTATCGAAATTTATTTCGGAAATATTTTTGAGATGCTATAAATATGATATTTATGCTCACATAAAAAATATCAAAATACCTAAATATTTTCTCATATTTATTTGATATTATTATATATTATTGTATAATAATTATGATTTTATAAAAGTATTTTCAGATATAAAAATTGCTATTTTTATGATTATTTTCTGGTATATATATATGACCTAATATGAGACCAACCCAGTTACACAAATCTGACCCGGCCCAATACAAACCCCTAGCAATCCTGTCCGTTCGTTTTTAGCATGATCTAATCTTAGCAGTTTATTCCAAAAATACTTATATTCGCTATGAGAAAATTAGGGTATACTGTTTCTATCGCTTCGCCTCATTTCTCTGAAATCTCTCTCATTTCTCTCTCGAGTTCTCTCGCCTCTCCTCAAAACCTTCGGTCAAAACCTTGAATCTTTATCGATTAAACTCTTAAAACACTTCGAATCGAGTCTTTCTTCTTAGATTATATCAGTTAAATCAATTAATTGATATAAATATGTGCTGGGTAGGTCAAATCGAAGTAATTCGAAGCACAAAATAATCAGTTTTTGCTATGAATTGACTGGTAAAGCTCGAATTAAACATGAGTTGAACGATTTGAGAACGATTCGGAGGGTATACATGAGTAGAGAGCTGCGTTAATGCTTTCAATGGCATGAATCGGTGCACGCGGAGGATAACTCAGTCCGCGACTGAGTTAACCAGGTAAGTCTCAAGCGACAAAATGCCGTCCTTGAGCTCAGGTGATATTCCTTAACTTAGATCGAGTGATAAAACTTGATTAATCATCTGAATATGCTAATTCTTGGCTGCATGCATGTATGAGTGATTGATTACGTATATGTTTGGTGTGATTCGAAGTGCCCGATAATTAAGTGTTGTCGAACAGTTATCATATGTGATTTGGTGGATTTTAAGTATTGAAACTCTCTGATCAATTCGTGATAATGATCTTAATGATTTGTATACTTGATTACTATTTAAGTGTTTGTTCAATTTGCTAAGGCCATGTTTGTTCAATATGTGAGGTTAAATAGTTGCATGTAAAGTACGAGTGTTGATCTAGAGTAAAACTTGTTGCTTATGTGGTCTCTATGATTGCTTACTCGAATAAAACATGACAAATCTATGGTCTTGAATGATTATGTGCTTGTAACTATGCTTAATGCCTCAGTATGAAATATGGATACTCAACTATTGATATTGGTACTGTTGTAATTGTATTGATATACTTGTCCCTCAAAATTTATGCCTTGAACTCTGTGATTAAAAAAAAATTGATTTGATCTTAAAACCTTAACTTTATGTATGATGATGAGATCGTATTAAAATAATACATATCTTATGTTAAGGATAATAATGTTATATAGTATGCCTGATTGACAAGAATTTATCCTGATACGTTTTGAAATTAGATATACTTTTCTATGAAGGTTGATGATATGAGATATACTAATGTGTATTGATGCTCTTGACTGGTACAATTATGTGAAAAATTACAACTGCCATGAATTACTTGCTATATCTGAACCCTAATTACCTATATTAATTCTTGTGAAGAATTCTATCTCAAAATTTGAATTTTAATTCTTGTGCTTCATTGCTGTTACCCTTGATCTATAAATATGTACATAAGTGACAGGTGGTGAGTAGCATATATTATGAGGTTGATAGTGTGTGACATATGGTGATACTTTTATTACTTGTGGATCATATAATTTGTAACAGATAATGGAGACTTAGTAATTTAAAGTCACAACACACACTTGCCCCTGTATTAAGACCTGGCCAGGAATCCCTTTGAGATTCCGGGTATCTGGATCACTGATGTGGCTGGTCACTTAGACATTAGGAAAATAAATGCGCTTTTTATTAAATTTGTGTTACATTTTCTCTATGTTACATGACTTGTCTTTTGTACAAGTAAATTTGCTGCAGTGTGCTTATGTGGTTAAATTATAATCTGTTCTGTGCATTCTATTTAAAAGGTCACATTTTTAGTACAAAGTATGCATAAAAGATTATTGACTTTCAAAGAACTGACAAAACTTTTTTAAGCTGTCACAGTCATATCAATTATGAGTACATTCATTTATGGTATTGCATTCTCTTACATGGAACCTGCATTCAGTTTTTCAAACTTCATGACATCATTGTGGGCCATAAGTCCTTTCTATTGGCATTCTGCACATCCCCTTCTTCTTCTGTTCCCCCTTTATGGCTTCTATACATTAAATGAACTGTCCTTGAGAGCATCTTCACATATAATTAATACATTCTAAATTCCTTGTGCTTCTAAATACAGCTGTATACATGCATAATCCGGACTGAACATACCTCCTTGTGTGTCCTTGTGTTAGATTTCTTGAATCTTTTTGAAAATTTCATTTTCCAAGATATGCATGCTTGTACTAAATACTGTTCATCAAACAGTAATTTTTTTAAAAAAAATTATTTTGAACTTGATTGTTTTTCTATAAATTGCATTGCATTTCTTCACACACACACTCAACTGCTCTACACTATAACAGCTTACTACACTATAGACTTTACCAAACTTCCCTCAAACCCTAACCCTAGAAACAAATATGAAAACCCTTCTCTTCTTGACAACATGGAACAAAACCAGTTCATCCATTCTAAAAACTCTTCCTTTAGAGTCATTCCACCAAGACTTCAAAACCTAAAACCAAACAGAAAACCAAAAAGGAGCTTCAAAAGTCCATCTATACCCTTCTACCAGAACTCTAAGTTCCAAGCTCCAAACACCCCAAATCCCAGACCAAGAAAGCCCTACTGGCCAAGAACTTATGTAAGAAGATTTGTTGTTCCAAACCCTAACCCTAACCCTGTTCCAAACCCACCTTCACACCCTGAACTTATTAACCCTTCAGACTCAAAGAAATACCTTGGGATGGTCAAAAACATCCAACCAGGTATAAACACTCAAGTTCATGGTCCTGTAGCTGACATAGTGAAGGCAGCTAAGTGGGAGGGGTTAGTATGTCATCTAGGAAAGAAGTATGGTGTCAATAAGATGGGTGAGTTTTACCTAAATATGAGGCTTACTAAAGGAATAAATGGTACTTTGCATTTCACTACTATAGTTGATAAGAAACCTATAATGATAGATCATAAAACCATCAACAAAGCATTGCAATTACCTGCTGTCCTAACTGATGAACCTTGCTTGGATATCTACTCTTATTTTCTGTTTAATAGGGGTGAATATAATGCCATGCTTAGTGTCTTGTGTGAGTCAGATGTCCCATTGGGTCTTTGTGATAATAATTGTGGTATACACTACAAGCACTTTGCACCTAAATTTCAGTTACTTGCTTTGATCTTAAGAGCCAATGTTCTTCCAAAACCTAACCAAAGCAAATACTTTGACTTCTTTGACATTAAAGTGCTCTACTTGCTTAGCTTTAACAAAATCTAATTCAGCATTTCTTATGTTATCTTGTTGAACATGATTAATGCAAATCTTATTGACTACATGCCTTATGGTTTGTTGATTGCCTCCATATTTGATATCTTTCATATTACCATGCCTAGCAATTCCACCTTTGTATCTGATTCTCATATTACTCCCACACACATTAGGGCACAAGTGCCTCTTATGTATTGTGAACCTCAGCCTCCTATCCCCACCTTGATTCCTAAGATAATTCCTGAAGAGAATGTGTACTTGGCTGACTTTAACTGTGTTAAGTTGTTAATTAAGGAACAAAACTTAGAAATTAGGAGACTAAAAACTGAGAATGAGGATATCAAACTTAGACTAAGTTATATTTAGAGTCTTGCTGCTTCCACTCTGGGACAGAATGGACCTATGGATATGGAGATTGTTAGCACTTATCAAGTTCAGTTGGTAGAAGATGAAGCTTTAGTTAATGAACTAGGTAATGTGAATGTTGGTTTAGGAGGTCTTGATGAGAATGGTCTGCCTGATCTTGTTGGAGAACTTGGTTTTGTAGCTGCTATGGAAGATGATTTGCTTGTTTAAATGTTCTGTGTTACTGTTGCTGGTTGTTAAAATCAGAAGTTTGTGAACTTCTGATAAGTTGTATTCGGTAAACAGGTTCAGTAATTTGTTCTAATTAATCACTGAACCACAGTGATTAATGTGAACAAATTTTCAATTGTAATATAATCCTATCCTGTTAAATCTTGTGTTCTGTATTCTGTCATCTACAACTAACCTATGTAGCTATTCCATAAGTGAGTATTCTTAAAGATTCAGCCCTCTCAAGAATGGTAAGTATTGCTCATATTCAAGTGCAAAGGTATAATCTTTTCACTCTCTACCCTTATTTGTTTATAGCATGATTCATGTTGTATATTGACTGAGTTCTTATGAGGACTTGTAAGCCTGTTTATCAATTCTCTAGGTTGTACTTAGGATTGATGATGTAAAAGTTATTGAACTAGATTGTATTAGAGCTACTCATGTAACCAGTATTTGTGTATAGAACGAATATTGAGGCTTGTACCACGTTTCTAGACTGTATTACCAGGATTTGTTGTAAAAGGTTTATATATTTGAGTCGTGTAATAACTCGAATTAGGTTGCATCAATTAGACTGTATTAGAGTTTGCGGATGTAATCTGTTGTTTTTGAACTAGAATGTAGTAGGATTTTCTTTATGTAAGTTCATAATCTACGGTCAAAAATTTTATATGTAACATGTTTAGAAGACAGTAGGCCCTGCCTCTTGTAAGTTCGGATTTTTAATGTGTTTTTCAACTGTATTTGCATGAACTGCTGTCAAACGTTTGAATATATATATATATATATATATATATATATATATATATATATATATATATATATATATATATATATATATATATATATATATATATATCATGCAATACTGGTTCCTCGTATGTACTCGACTGAGTATTATAATTCACTTGATATTACATTAAAACGAATATGTATGATAATAACATGCTGTTATATTTCGTATATATGCCAAGTGATATGATCTCGATAGCTACATGTTCTAAAAAGGAAATAGTACATATTAAGGGGAAGAAAGAGATTATGTAGTAAACTTTTTAACAAAGGCCACTAACACCCCGCTAGTGCCTAAGACTTGGGTCTTAGAACGAGAATCACCTCACTTCAACTTCACCTCACTACAAAAGTTAGACAACAATATCTACGAGACAAATATGATGAATAAAATATAAGTTGGACTAGTATGGTATGGTACTAACTCCAAAGATGTAACTTTAATATTCGTATAGGAATATTAAGTTATATTGTAAGTATACTTGCTTTGATATAAAAATTAAGATCAAAGTTTACTTTTATAAATTACTCCCGATAGATATAAATAATGTTGGAGTAATATTGGAAGACCTTGTTTAAAAGCTAAAATGCTTTAAGGCTTCGAATTGTATACCTTTGTTCGACTAATACGATGTCGAGGTATAATTATAACTTCTAGCACGAATCAAGTTTTTAGCTACACAAGACAATAAAAGTAACTCGCTTATCTATAGGATAAAACGAGGGCCGCTATTATGCGTTAAATTAGTGCGATAAACAAGTGGCTAACTCGTGCTTTTTAGAAGTACTATTCTTTCTTTTGATAGATCGTTTAAATCCAAGAATACTTTAATAACAATACACCGTTAAGATGAGATAAAATAAATATAACTCGGAGTTTGTTGATATATAAAGTCCGTTAAGCTAATGGGCTTAAGGCTTTTAAGATGTATACTTCCGTTTGACCAAATGCGATGTCAAAGTATACTTATATTTTAACTTCTTGCACTAAATAAGTTTATGGCCACGCCAAGTAAAGTAAGTGCGATAAATAAGTGGCTAAACTTGTGCTCTTTTAAGAAGTTTAAGTTGTATGATGTATTTCGTTATTTGAATATCCCACAGAACACTAAAGATGTTAGTTGGGAATCCGAACGAAATAAATATTGTTACAACTTTGAATAATCTCACAACTTTTGAGATTAAGTACTTTGATATGATCTTTCTTGTAGTATAACGATTCTTTTCAAAGATCAAGTACTTGGTTCAACTCTTTGCTTAAATATATTGCAATAGAGATATATGAGTTGAACTTGTGTTTATATTGTTGTTCTCTTTTATAAAGAGACTTTAGGAATCTTTATATAGATCCAAGAATAGAGATTAAGATGGAGTAGAGAAGTTAAGCACAAATCTCAAATATAAACACAAAGACGAAGCTAAAAATTACCACTTTTAAAAGTCGCCGGAAAAATTCGCCGGAGGTTCGGCCGGATTTTGGACGTTGGACGAACTTGGGCAGCCCTTCGGGAGGCCGGAAAGTGGTTGAAGATGAGCTTGCTTGGGTGGACAAAGCATGGTTGGGTGGAACTAAGCTTGGTGTATCAAAAACCTTGTATATATGGATTTGTATTTGAGAGAGAGAAGGTTTTTGAGATGAAGAGAGATATTATAAATATGAAAGTGTGTTCTACTTCTAAATTCCCAGCATGTATTTGGCTCTTAGCTTGTGTTTGAAATGGGTGGATGAGGGGTTTAATTTATAGAGAGAGTTGGGTGAAAGGAATGGTTAGGATTGAATAAAAATGAAGGGATGAGATTGTTTTCACTTGGATTGCCAACATGGCTAGTGGTTTGTGTTTGTTGGGAGTGGTTTGTGTTTCTTTGAAGTGGTTTTGGCATAGTAAATCTGCTGTGTTTTAATATTGTATCGTACTCGTATCAATTAACGATTAAATACGTAACTTGTATCGTTAATTAAATACCCGAAAAATACGAAACCATCCAATAAATAATTCTAAAATTATGGGACACTTGGGAATATTGTAAAATAATATTCTGGAGATTTTGGTCAAAATTGGTCAAAGTTGACTTGGTCAAACGTGGTCAAACGTGGGACCCACTGCCTCGATTTTCGTGCCGGACCAAAATTTTCTAAAAATTCCGAAACTTTTACCATGCATATAAAATGGCATTTAAATGATCAATCTCAAGTTTCAAGTCATTCTAGAAAGTGTAAGTATTTTATTTGGATATAAAACGATTAAATCAGCTTTCGGTTCCGAATAAAATACGATTGGTCTTTCCGTGAAATAGATAAATCTTTTGACCAATGTTTTGACTAGAATAAATACTTAGAATATATTTCCTAATATATAAAATATTATGAGAGCGTAGAAAATATTTTGAGCGAATAAAATAATTTTCTTCGAAATATGATTTAATTACGAAACGGGAGAAAAATTATTTTAAAAATTTCTGACACGAGATGAGGACAAGCATTAATATTCTTCCACTGAATATTAATATACTTGAGTATAAGAAGTCTTTTCTAGGATGTCAAAACATTTTGAGTGCGAAGACAGAATTCTTTTTCGGATAAAAACAGATCGTTTTTAAATTTAGCACGAGTTCTCTAAAGAACATCAACTCTTTAAGATTCCTTGTTTGAGCTTGTCGCCTTATCAATATTGCAACGGAGATCTAAAAAAAATATCAAATCTCGATATTTCTTTTTCGATCTTATTGCCTTGGTGAAGAGATATAATCCGTAAAATATAATTTGTTTTTTGAGCGAAATGGAATATCTCTTATATTTAAAATATAGACCATGTGACGGATTCTGCTAGAATTGACCATTTGACTTTTTACCGAATCAATTAAATATATGACCTAGTGGAGAGGATTCTACGTGTATTTAAATTTTATGTTAAATCGTACAAATACCAAAATAAATATTATATCGAAGATATCCTTTCAATCTTCCCCTTTTTGGTATTTGCCGAACAAACATAAAATTTAAATTTTGAGTGTGTGCTTCCCCTTAGTGTATGCATGAATTTGAAAATATTTTGCACATAAAGATATTAATCAAAGGGAGAATACTTATCAATCCTTTCCAAGAAACTTAATTGATTCCTGCAAAAGACAAAATTACTTGTTAGTCAGAGGAATGCGAAAAATTTTAAATTTTGAATGGTATTCCTTCTTCCCCTTTTGTTTGGTAAAGAACCAAAAATAATTATTATAAGTACTCCTTCTTCCCCTTTTGAAAGAAAATTTATGAGTAAAATTCCTTTGACCAATTTTGACCAAAATCTCCAGAATATTATTTTACAATATTCCCAAGTGTCCCATAATTTTAGAATTATTTATTGGGTGGTTTCGTATTTTTCGGGTATTTAATTAACGATACAAGTTACGTATTTAATCGTTAATTGATACGAGTACGATACAATATTAAAACACAGTAGATTTACTATGTCAAAACCACTTCAAAGAAACACAAACCACTCCCAACAAACACAAACCACTAGCCATGTTGGCAATCCAAGTGAAAACAATCTCATCCCTTCATTTTTATTCAATCCTAACCATTCCTTTCACCCAACTCTCTCTATAAATTAAACCCCTCATCCACCCAATTCAAACACAAGCTAAGAGCCAAATACATGCTGGGAATTTAGAAGTAGGACACACTTTCATATTTATAATATCTCTCTTCATCTACTTCATCTCAAAAACCTTCTCTCTCTCAAATATATATCCATATATACAAGGTTTTTGATACACCAAGCTTAGTTCCACCCAACCAAGCTTTGTCCACCCAAGCAAGCTCATCTTCAACCACTTTTTGGCCTCCCGAAGGGCTGCCCAAGTTCGTCCAACGTCCAAAATCCGGCCGAACCTCCGGCGAACTTTTTCCGGCGACTTTTAAAAGTGGTAATTTTTAGCTTCGTCTTTGTGTTTATATTTGAGATTTGTGCTTAACTTCTCTACTCCATCTTAATCTCTATTCTTGGATCTATATAAAGATTCCAAAAGTCTCTTTATAAAAGAGAACAACAATATAAACACAAGTTCAACTCATATATCTCTATTGCAATATATTTAAGCAAAGAGTTGAACCAAGTACTTGATCTTTGAAAAGAATCGTTATACTACAAGAAAGATCATATCAAAGTACTTAATCTCAAAAGTTGTGAGATTATTCAAAGTTGTAACAATATTTATTTCGTTCGGATTCCAAACTAACTTCTTTAGTGTTCTGTGGGATATTCAAATAACGAAATACATCATACAACTTAAACTTCTTAAAAGAGCACAAGTTTAGCCACTTATTTATCGCACTTACTTTACTTGTCGTGGCCATAAACTTATTTAGTGCAAGAAGTTAAAATATAAGTATACTTTGACATCGCATTTAGTCAAACGGAAGTATACATCTTAAAATTCTTAAGCCCATTAGCTTAACGGACTTTATATATCAACCAAGAAGTATACATCTTAAAAGTCTTAAGCCCATTAGTTATATTTATTTTATCTCATCTTAACGGAGTATTGTTATTAAAGTATTCTTGGATTTAAACGATCTATCAAAAGAAAGAATACTACTTCTAAAAAGCACGAGTTAGCCACTTGTTTATCGCAATAATTTAATGCATAATAGCGGCCCTCGTTTTATCCTATAGATAAGCGAGTTACTTTTATTGTCTTGTGTGGCTAAAAACTTGATTCGTGCTAGAAGTTATAATTATACCTCGACATCGTATTAGTCGAACAAAGGTATACAATTCGAAGCCTTAAAGCATTTTAGCTTTTAAACAAGGTCTTCCAATATTACTCCAACATTATTTATATCTATCGGGAGTAATTTATAAAAGTATACTTTGATCTTAATTTTTATATCAAAGCAAGTATACTTACAATATAACTTAATATTCCTATACGAATATTAAAGTTACATCTTTGGACTTAGTACCGTAACATACTAGTCCAACTTATATTTTATTCATCATATTTGCCTCATAGATATTGTTGTCTAACTTTTGTAGTGAGGTGAAGTTGAAGTTAGGTTTCGGAAGAACATTGGCTCTAAAGATCAAAGCAAGTAACTGAAATTTAGGTGCAAAGTGCTTGTAGTGTATACCACAATTATTATCACAAAGACCCAATGGGACATCTGACTCACACAAGACACTAAGCATGGCATTATATTCACCCCTATTAAACAGAAAATAAGAGTAGATATCCAAGCAAGGT
Source organism: Saposhnikovia divaricata (assembly GCA_036435485.1). Taxonomy (NCBI): domain Eukaryota; kingdom Viridiplantae; phylum Streptophyta; class Magnoliopsida; order Apiales; family Apiaceae; genus Saposhnikovia; species Saposhnikovia divaricata. Next base: position 56,578,974 of record CM071598.1, read on the forward strand.
TCATCAGTTAGGACAGCAGCTAAATGCAATGCTTTGTTGATGGTTTTATGATCTATCATTATAGGTTTCTTATCAACTATAGTAGTGAAATGCAAAGTACCATTTAGTCCTTTAGTAAGCCTCATATTTAGGTAAAACTCACCCATCTTATTGACACAGTACTTCTTTCCTAGATGACATACTAACCCCTCCCACTTAGCTGCCTTCACTATGTCAGCTACAGGACCATGAACTTGAGTGTTTATACCTAGTTGGATGTTTTAGACCATCCCAAGGTATTTCTTTGAGTCTGAAGGGTTAATAAGTTCAGGGTGTGAAGATGGGTTTGGAACAGGGTTAGGGTTAGGGTTTTGAACAGCAAATCTTTTTACATAAGTTCTTGGCTAGTAGGGCTTTCTTGGTCTGGGATTTGGGGTGTTTGGAGCTTGGAACTTAGAGTTATGGTAGAAGGGTATAGATGGACTTTTGATGCTCCTTTTTGGTTTTCTGTTTGGTTTTAGGTTTTGAAGTCTTGGTGGAATGACTCTAAAGGAAGAGTTTTTAGAATGGATGAACTGGTTTTGTTCCATGTTGTCAAGAAGAGAAGGGTTTTCATATTTGTTTCTAGGGTTAGGGTTTGAGGGAAGTTTGGTAAAGTCCATAGTGTAGTAAGCTGTTATAGTGTAGAGCAGTTGAGTGTGTGTGTGTGAGTATGAAGAAATGCAATGCAATTTATAGAAAAACAATCAAGTTCAAAATAATTTTTTTTTTTAAAAAAATTACTGTTTGATGAACAGTATTTAGTACAAGCATGCATATCTTGGAAAATGAAATTTTCAAAAAGATTCAAGAAATCTAACACAAGGACACACAAGCAGGTATGTTAAGTCCAGATTATGCATGTATACAGCTGTATTTAGAAACACAAGGAATTTAGAATGTATTAATTATATGTGAAGATGCTCTCAAGGACAGTTCATTTAATGTATAGAAGCCATAAAGAGGGAACAGAGGAAGAAGGGGATGTGTAGAATGCCAACAGAAAGGACTTATGGCCCACAATGATGTCATGAAGTTTGAAAAACTGAATGCAGGTTCTATGTAAGAGAATGCAATACCATAAATGAATGTACTCATGATTGATATGACTGTGACAGCTTAAAAAAGTTTTGTCAGTTCTTTGAAAGTCAATAATCTTTTATGCATACTTTGTACTAAAAATGTGACCTTTTTAAATAGAATGCACAGAACAAATTATAATTTAATCACATAAGCACACTGCAGCAAATTTACTTGTACCAAAGACAAGTCATGTAACATAGAGAAAATGTAACACAAATTTAATAAAAAGCACATTTATTTTCCTAATGTCTAAGTGACCAGCCACATCAGTGATCCAGATACCCGGAATCTCAAAGGGATTCCTGGCCAGGTCTTAATACAGGGGCAAGTGTGTGTTGTGACTTTAAATTACTAAGTCTCCATTATCTGTTACAAATTATATGATCCACAAGTAATAATAATATCACCATACGTCACACACTATCAATCTCATAATATAAGCTACTCACCACCTGTCACTTATGTACATATTTATAGATCAAGGGTAACAGCAATGAAGCACAAGAATTAAGATTCAAATTTTGAGATAGAATTCTTCACAAGAATTAATATAGGTAATTAGGGTTCAGATATAGCAAGTAATTCATGGCAGTTGTAATTTTTCACATAATTGTACCAGTCAAGAGCATCAATACACATTATTATATCTCATATCATCAACCTTCATAGCAAAGTATATCTAATTTCAAAACGTATCAGGATAAATTCTTGTCAATCAGGCATACTATATAACATTATTATCCTTAACATAAGATATGTATTATTTTAATACGATCTCATCATCATACATAAAGTTAAGGTTTTAAGATCAAATCAATTTTTTTTTTAATCACAGAGTTCAAGGCATAAATTTTGAGGGACAAGTATCTCAATACAATTACAACAGTACCAATATCAATAGTTGAGCATCCATATTTCATACTGAGGCATTAAGCATAGTTACAAGCACATAATCTTTCAAGACCATAGATTTGTCATGGTTTATTCGAGTAAACAATCATAGAGACCACATAAGCAACAAGTTTTACTCTAGATCAACACTCGTACTTTACATGGAACTATTTAACCTCACATATTGAACAAACATGGCCTTAGCAAATTGAACAAACACTTAAATAGTAATCAAGTATACGAATCATTAAGATCATTATCACGAATTGATCAGAGAGTTTCAATACTTAAAATCCACCAAATCACATATGATAACTGTTCGACAACACTTAATTAATCGGGCACTTCGAATCACACCAAACATATATGTAATCAATCACTCATACATGCATGCAGCCAAGAATTAGCATATTCAGATGATTAATCAAGTTTTATTACTCGATCTAAGTTAAGGAATGTCACCTGAGCTCAAGGACGGCATTTTGTCGCTTGAGACTTACCTGGTTAACTCAGTCGCGGACTGAGTTATCCTCCGCGTACACCAATTCATCCCATTGAAAGCATTAACGCAGCTTTCTACTAATGTATACCCTCCGAATCGTTCTTAAATCGTTCAACTCATGTTTAATTCGAGCTTTATCAGTCAATTCATAGCAAGAACTGATGATTTTGTGCTTCGAATTACTTCGATTTGACCTACCCAGCACATATTTATATCAATTAATTGATTTAACTAATATAATCTAAGAAGAAAGACTCGATTCGAAGTGTTTTAAGAGTTTAATCGGTAAAGATTCAAGGTTTTGACCGAAGGTTTTGAGGAGCGGCGAGAGAACTTGAGAGAGAAATGAGAGAGATTTCAGAGAAATGAGGTGAAGAGATAGAAACTGTATACCCTAATTTTCTCATAGCGAATATAAGTATTTTTGGAATAAACGGCTGAGATTAGATCATGCTAAAAACGAACGGACGGGATTGCTAGGGTTTTGTATTGGGCCGGGTCAGATTTGTGTAACTGGGTTGGTCTCATATTGGGTCATGTATATATACCCGAAAATAATCATAAAAATAACAATTTTTATATCTAAAAATACTTTTATAAAATCATAATTATTATACAATAATATATAATAATATCAAATAAATATGAGAAAATATTTAGGTATTTTGATACTTTTTATGTGAGCTTAAATATCATATTTATAGCATCTCAAAAATATTTCCGAAATAAATTTCGATAAATATTTTTTCGAATAGATTTATCTTCTTGAATGAAAATCAAAACCCGATCAATAAAGTTTCATATGTTATCATTATCGATGAATCTGAGTTTTTGAGATTCTTTATGTCCGAAGAAGATCTCTTATTCGTGAGATGACTCTAAATTATGATAAATAATTTCAAAAATAGATATAAATAAAAATAATATTTATAAATATATAAACCATTTATTTTGGAAATTCCAACATTCCTAAATCCAAACGGAGTTTAGCGAATCTTTCGGAATTTAATGGTTTTGTGAAAATATCTGCGAGATTGTACTCAGTTTCAATATGAGTCATTTAATATCGCCTTTATTGACATGATCACGCAAAAAGTGATGTCTCACATCTATATGCTTAGATCTTGAATGTAACACGAGATTTTTGTTAAGATCGATAGCGCTCGTGTTATCGCATAAGATGGATATTACATCAAATTTCATATTGTAATCGGCTAGTGTCTGCTTCATCCACAAGATTTGAGCACAACATTTTGCAACCGCTATATATTCAGCTTCCATTGTGGAGATTGATACCGAATTCTGTTTCTTGGAAAACCAAGAGACTAAGCAACCTCCCAGAAACTGACATGTACCACTTGTACTTTTTCTGTCGACTAAATGTCCCGCATAGTCCGAATCAGAAAAACATACTAAGTCGAATGGTACTCCTTTCGGATACCAAAGACCTACATCCGTGGTTCCTTTTAGATATCTCAATATCCTTTTTACCGCGGATAAATGAGACTCTTTTGGTGCTACTTGAAATCTAGCACACTTACAAACACTATATTGTATATCGGGTCGACTTGCGGTAATATAGAGCAAGCTACCAATCATACCTCGATATTTCTTGGTGTCCACGGGAATACCGTTAGGATCTTCTGTTAATTTTTCGGAAGTTAACATAGGAGTTGAGATGGGTTTGGCATTATCCATTTCAAATTTCTTTAACATCTCTTTACAATACTTGGATTGAGAGATATGGATGCCTTCGTCTGATTGCGTAATTTGCAATCCCAAAAAGAAATTTAATTCTCCTATCATACTCATTTCGAATTCCTTGCTCATATTTTCGGAGAATTCTTTACATAGTGCATCATTGGTTGATCCAAAAATGATGTCATCTACGTATATTTGTACGAGTAGGATATCATCCTTTTCTTATCTCGTAAATAAGGTTTTATCGACCATTCCCATTTTAAAATTGTCTTCTAGTAGGAACTTGCTCAACCTTTCGTACCAAGCTCTTGGAATTTGTTTTAAGCCATATAGGGCTTTATGTAATTTATATACATATTCCGGATGTGTGGCATCTTCGAAACCAGGAGGTTGTTTTACATACACTTCTTCCTCTAAAATCCCGTTTAAGAAGGCCGATTTTACATCCATTTGGTAAACCTTGAAATCTTTATGACACGCGTAAGCTAGTAACATTCGAATAGCTTCAATTCGTGCTACGGGTGCATAAGTTTCATCGAAGTCTATACCTTCCATTTGGGTATAACCTTGAGCGACTAATCGCACTTTATTTCGAACTACCGTTCCATTTTCATCTAACTTGTTTCTAAAAACCCACTTAGTTCCAATAATGGAAGTATCCTTGGGTTTTGGAACGAGTTCCAAAACTTTGCTACGAGTAAATTGTAATAGTTCATCTTGCATAGCAGAGATCCAATCCTCGTCTAACAAAGCTTCTTTCGCGGTCTTAGGTTCTATTTGAGATAGAAAACTAAGATGATTAACCACATTTTGTAATTGTGACCGCGTTTGAACTCCTTTACTTAATTCTCCAAGAACATTGTCCAAGGGATGACTTTTAATTGTAGGAATTTCTTTTGGGAGTTCAACTTCCGTTTCGACCAATTCTAGTGGATTTCTTGGAACGGGGGTCCCGAGATCCATATTTTCGAATCACTACACCATAAAACGGCTATTGCAACAACAGGAAAACATTGCCTTAAGCCCTATATTCGTTGCAGTAGAGTCTATGGCAACAAATTTACAAAATTTGGGCGTTGCATCCGGTTGCCTTGCAGTTATCAAACAATTAACTAAATCAAAAAAAAAATGTAGTGCTTTTTACCTTAACATATTCCCACCACCCCATTTTCTCTTCTAGTGGAACTCTAGACCAGTTAACGTTATCAAGCGGGATGTATAGCCTAGCTATCGTTCCTAAGAAACTGCTCAATTCAGTAACTATGGCACTATTCTTCGAAACAGGCTGGAACTCATTATTTAAGGCAACCACTGGCCTTTCATCAAGTTTCCTTGTGAAGACATGATTCATCTATGTAGGTCCTCTGCGCTTTTTACTTTTGGTACTAGTTTCACCTATGAAAGTAGACACAAAACAGTATACGTAACCATTACTCTTACAAAGTAAGTTAAATACCTATACAAATATATGGAAACAAACCTTTTTCAAAAACACTGCCACCTGCAGGTATGTGGCTACTGTCATGAACTTCATAGTTACCAAAATCATTGACATGGTTTTGTTGCTCTTCCATATTTTTTTTGCGCTTTTGCATTTCTAAGTATGCCCCCATGGAACCGATTCCTTCATTGGTAGGAACCCTTAGTATTTGTGTACGATCAACAGGTAGGGGAGGGGGAGGTGGTAGTACTAATGGGGGAGGTGCCATCTCCCCAGTCACCTTACAAAAAATATACATATAATTACAAACTAGCACTTAACATATAATTATCAAAATTCAATATGTATTACAAACATATTATTACAAACTAAGTTAAAATATACAACTAAAGCAAAAGGGATTTTCACAAGAAAATTGAGATGTATAAAAATTTACACACCTCTGTTCTTTTTGGAGCATTATTTACTGAACATGATCGGGTTCTTGGTCTGATAACATCCTTGACCTTCAAAACTTTCTTTTTGGGCTAAATAAACAAAAGTAAACTGATTATATATGCTACAATTTCCAGATCAGATTTTATTTAAACTATTAATTTTTAAATTAGGTCATACCTGAGGAACTAAATATACATCTTCTTCTGATTGACAGAGTATTTCAATAACTTCTTCTTGCAACTTCTGAACATCTTCCAACGCAATCACTTTTCCGCATATCCCCCTGAAAAATGCACCCAGTCTGACTAAAGGTATTGCAACCTCTGGTTTTAAGGTCTTTACAGCAGCGAATTGTAGTAAATATTGGAGAATAAAGTGAGCATCATGACTTTTATACCCAAATATCTTTCTTTCATCAATTTGCACACAACGACTAATATTAGAAGCAGTTCCATGTGGCAGTTTAGCATTCTTGAAAACCGAACAAAAGTTTTCTTTTTCCTTTTTCGTCATGTCAAAATTTGCTGCCCTGATTTCGTATTGATTGGTATCGCCAATTTTAACGGGGTGAAGAACCTTCCTAATACCCATTTCTTGCAAATCTTTTTGAGCGTTGAGATTATCTTTCGTCTTCCCACCAATATTCAACAGAGTCCCTAATATTTTATCACAAATGTTTTTCTCTATATGCATGACATCGAGATTGTGCCAAACTAAATTATCCCTCCAATATGGTAATTGAAAAAAAATGGACTTCTTCTTAAACGGACAATCTGTCTCCCTTTTCCTTTTCTTCGCATTTCGCTTCCCAAAACAATTCTCATATCCGTGCAATAGTTCTTCAACATCCATTCCAGATAATGGAGTTGGAGGAACATCTGTTTCAACCTTACCATCAAATCTTCTAGTATCGAACCTAAGCTTGTGGTCCTGGGGAAGGAATTTTCTGTGATTCATATAACAAATTTTTCGACTATGCTTTAAGTATGATGAAGAAGTACAGTAGTGGCAGTTGGGACAAGCTAATTTACCCTTGGTGCTCCAACCCGATAAGACTGCATACCCTGGAAAATCACTGATGGTCCAGAGGAGACTCGCATGTAACATAAATGTTTTGGCAGAAAAGGCATCGTAGGTTTCTAAACCTACTTCCCATAATTCTTTTAACTCAGCAATAAGTGGCTGCATATATACATCTATGTCGTTACCAGGGTATGCAGGTCCAGGGATTAGGGTTGAAAGAATTAAATTTTCAGGTTTCATAATCAACCAAGAAGGAAGATTATAATTGACTAGAACAACGGGCCAAGTGCTGTGACTTATATTCATTGCTCTGTAAGGATTAAAGCCATCTGCCGCTAAGCCTAACCTAACATTTCGGGTTTCTTCTGCAAAAAATGGATGACTAGCATCCATTGACTTCCAAGCTTCTGCATCGGCCGGGTGTCTTAACTTCCCATCTTTTATCCGTCCAACTGCATGCCAGATCATGAGTTCAGAATACTCTTTACACATGAACAAACGTTGCAGCCTCGGTTTCAATGGGAAGTATCTTAAAACTTTCGCAGGAATTTTAGATTTTTCTTGGAAGTTATTAGAAGTAGATGCATTAGTATCTTTTTTGTGAAATTTCCATCTTGAAACTCCACAAAATTTGCACTCGATTTCATTTTTATTTTCAGCCCAATATAACATGCAGTTGTTCGGACAAGCATGTATTTTCTGATAATCAAGGCCTAAATCTCTAATCATGTTTTTGGCAACATTAAAAGAAGAAGGCAGATTTATATTGGGAAATACCTCCTTTAACAACTCTAGAATATCGCTAAAGGCAGACTCGGAAAAACCATGAGTGCACTTCAGTAGGTAAAGTTTGATGATAAAACCTAAACGAGTACATTTTTCAGACCCGGGATACAGAGGATGTTTCCCTTCTTCAATAACCTTGTGCAAATCTTTTGCATCATTACTCATTCCATTTCTAACTCTACCTTCATTGTTAATCATTTGATCAAAATCATCACCTAGACCCATACCCCCCTCGCAGTCCCTGTCATCATTAGGCTTTCTAAACTTTAGGGTCGACACTTCATATATCCAATTACTAAATGATGGACACGAACCATTAGCTATCAGATGATCATACACATATTCTTCAGAGAACCAGAAACGATTACTACAATCTTTGCAGGGGCATTTAAGTTCTTCTCCTACGGCAAAATTATCAAATCCGTTTCGAACAAAATCCATCACCCCATCACTATAAGCCTCACTATACTTTGAAAGTGAAACCCACGTCATATTTGTAAGTCACTAACCTATTTTCTACACAAACAAGCAAAAACAGAACACGGATTATCGAAACAGAACAGATCGAGCATAAATATAACATCAGGGCTAAACAAAATAGAGAAAAATTCAAGCATATTTGTAAGTCACTAACCTATTTTCTACACAGAGAAGCAAAAACAGAATAAAAATAAAGGATATAAGATTTGCATTAAGAGGGCATGTACAAAATTTAATTAATAGAAGAATGAACACTATAAACATAACTATTTTACTGAGAAGCAAAATGGACAAGTCCCAATTACAAATTTCTTTACAAAAAAAGAAAAATTAGCAAATAACATACATAAGAACACAATAAACACTTTAAGAACAAAGATATACCCAATTACAAGATAAAACCTCTAAACAAAGATAAATACCCAATTACATAATTCGAATCAACATAAGATACATTAAAACCCTAATTAAGAACACAAAAACAGATTAATTAAAGAAGAATAACGAAGATGTGAGTCTTAATCTTGGATTTATAACTAAACAAAGAACAAGGAGGAACATTCGAGCTTTAATCTTTAGAGCATGCATGCTCGATTTGTAATATTTGAGGGAAGAGGATCGATGGTTTACCTTTCTAGAGCCTTAATCTTCTTCGAGCTTGAGTATTCGAGCTTGAGATTCTCTCTTCGAGCTTGAGTATTCGAGCTTGAGATCTGGGTTTGGTTGTGTCTGTGTTAGTGTCTGTGTTGAGTGAGTCTGTGTAGTGTATGTGTGTTATGTTTCCCCCTTTTTTTTTGTTAAGTTTGGAAGCCCGGTAAAAAAATTAAGGAAATCCCGCTCACAATGTTTGGACACAGCCCGCCAATTTTTTGGGCCAAAAGTCAAATGTATTGCAACAATTTAAGAAATCCATTGCAATAGACACAATGTTTTTAACTCTCTTGAATTTTTTTAATGCTATTGCAATGTTTTTCAACTCCGTTGCAATTTGTGTTATTTGGTTTCTCAATAGCAACGTTTTTCGACAAACCTTCAAAAATATGGTTGCAATAGCCATTTTATGGTGTAGTGAATTGTCGAATAATATTTTCTACATCATCTTGTTCAACATTGTCATTTTCAACAAGATCTTTGTATTTTGGTGGTGGTTTGCTTTCATCAAAAGCAACATTCATTGATTCCTCCACCACAAGAGTCTTAAGATTAAATACACGATAAGCCTTGCTATTTGTAGAGTACCCGAGAAATATACCTTCACTTGACTTAGGGTCAAATTTAGTAAGGTAATCTTTCGAATTCAAAATAAAACATTTACTACCAAATACTCGAAAATAGCTAAGTTTTGGTGTTTTGCCGAAGTAAAGCTCGTAGGGAGTCTTTTGCTTTAAAGGACGTAGCAAAACCCGATTAAGAATATAGCAAGCGGTAGACATAGCTTCGGCCCAAAAATATTTAGGTCGACGATATTCATTAAGCATTGTGCTAGCCATTTCTTGTAAAGTTCTATTTTTCCTTTCAACTACTCCGTTAGATTGTGGGGTGTACGGAGCGGAAAAATTATGTGTGATACCATTTTCATCACAAAAATTAGTAAAGCTAGAATTCTCAAATTCTTTACCATCATCGGTCCTTATATAGACTATGGTACTATTTTGTTGATTTTGAATCTTTTTACATAACGTAGAGAAAGATTCGAAAGCATCAATTTTAGATTTGAGAAATTCTGTCCAAGTATATCGTGAATAATCATCAACGATTACTAATGTGTAGGAACAACCTCCGAGACTTTGAATAGGAACCGGACCAATAAGATCCATATGTAATGGCTCGAGAGGCCTAGAGGTAGATACCATAAATTTTGCTTTGTGAGAGGCTCTAATTTGTTTATCAATTTCGCAAGCTTCACAAGTATGGTCTTTTTGATAATTCAATTTTGGTATACCTCGAACATGATCTTTTGTTGATATATTTCTAATCAACTTCATGTTGGCATGCCCTAATCTTCGATGCGAAAGCCATGGGTCATCGTTTGTAGTAATTAGGCATACATTCTCATGCTTGCTCATATCACACGTATACACATTTTAGTTTCGAGGGCAAGTGAGAATCAATTTCCAATTTTTATCTAAGATACAACAATGCGTAGTATATAAAATTACCTTGTAATCATTGTCACAAAGTTGACTAATCGAGAGTAGATTGTACCTTAGTCCCGTGACTAGTTGTACATCGGATATTTTGAAATGACTATTCCCGATATCTCCAATTCCAACAATGATGCCTTTACTACTATCTCCAAATGTAACACTACCCGCGGTTACCTTTTTAATGTTGTTCAAAAGTGACTCGTTACCGGTCATGTGTCTTGAACATCCACTATCAAGGTACCAAATGTCTTGCTTAGTGGCAAGACACACCTACAAAAACAATCAATTAAATTTATAGGTACCCTTTTGTCCTAAGGGTCCTCGGGTTAGTCCATCATAAGTAACATTTGAATTTCCATGATAAAATCTAGGCATATGATAATCATTGTTAGGCATATAGATATTTCTTGGTGCATTGTGTCTAACATGATGTGAAGGTCTAGCATAATCATAAGATCTATAGTTAGCACGTTGAATATAGTATCTATCATTTGCAAAGTAGGGAGCATTTTGAGGATAGTAATTCCGATTTGGAACATATTGATTTCTAGGAGCATACCTACTAGCATTGTTATGATACATTGTGTTTCTATTTTGAAACATTCTAGGTTGTTGAAACCTTTGTTGCCTTAGACCATTGTAATCAACATTGTTAAATGGTACTCGTCTTTCAACCTCGTATGGTCTAGTTCCTTTTCGAACCCATACATGCTTCCCCTTAATCTCACCACTCTTGTATTTGCAATCAAGAACCAAATGTCCTTCTTTGTTGCAATATGTGCATTTTAGGATTTGTGGTTGAGGAGGAGCCATTCTAGGTTGAACCCGTGGTTGAACATTTTGCACAGGGGGAATGTTTCTATTGTATCCCAAACCTTCACGGTTACGGGGTACTTGAGTGTGTACCATTCTATCCAACATCTCATTGCCTTTAGTAAACCTTTGTATAACATTTTCAAGATTTTCTTTTTCTCTTTCTAAGGCATCAATCTTATTTTCATAGATTCTAGCTTGATCCATGACTTGAGACATGAGCTTAAAATTTTCTTCTTTTAATCTTTGAGTTTCCGATTGTAATTCTTTTTCTTTTGACTCAAAGATCTGTGATAGCTCATTCTCTTTTTCAAGATTGTTTACTTGAGATTGAGATTCTTCATTGTTTCGAATCATTGATTCGTTTTGAATCTTTAAGTTCAAGAGATCAACATTGAGTGAACTAATATTATCATTCAATTATGACTTTTCATTTTCTAGTTCTTCCACTTGGAGTACTAAAGCCACATTTTTTACTTCAAGTTTGAGAGCATTGTCCTTGAAAGTGTTAACTTCACCTTTCAAGCGATGATTTTGATCACTCAAGAACATTATCTCATTTTCGTTTTGGATTTTCAAATCCATCATCCGAGTAAACTCTTTACTTTGCGTGTGATGCATTTCTTCGAGCTTCATTTTCTCGGATCATAATAGATGAAGTCTTTTATCAACATCTTTATATTTATTGTTGATGCCTACTACAAGCTCAATCAATTCATACTTACTCATATCAACTAAATTCAAGTTAGATTCATCTAATTTAAATTTATTTGAAATGTAGTTGAGATTAGCGTTTACCTCTTGATTTGAAGTGGAGGCTTGTGTTGATGTAGTTTCGTCTCCGATAGCCATTAAGCACAGATTGACGACTTCTTCACTAGCTTCCGGAGCTTCTTCATCTTCACTCAAATCCCAACCATTTTCGGCCACGAGAATTCTTCCTTTAGAAAGTTTTGGACATTCTCTTTTAAAGTGACCCGGTTGCTTACACTCGAAACATACTTCTTGTGTTTCCTCCGGATTTGGTTCTTTGTTTTTATAGGAGGAGTGTAAGTGGGATTGTTATTGTTATTGGCATTGTGATAGGCATTATTATTTTGAGTGCCTTTGCCTTTGTTATAGCTCGTAGGTGGAAAATTACTTTTATACTTTGGAGTACAATTTTGAGAGTAATTTGGCCTTCCGTTAGAGTTAAAAACTCTTTGTTGATTATTTGATTTTAGGAAGCCTTTTCCATATCTTTGAGCTTTGCTTTGAAGCACACGACGAAGTTGTCTCGTTAGTAAAGCGATTTCGCTTTCATCGAGATCTTGTAGTTCTTCGTTTAACTCTTCGTCGTTTTCATTTTCATCGATTAGTATAGCTTTTAAAGCCATATTTTTCTTTTTGTCTTCCACTTTTGGAATGACTTTATCCGGAAGATTATCTTCTTCGTATGCACGAAGGTTTCCGAATAGACTATCGATGTCATAATCATTTAGATTATGCATTTCTTTAATTGTAGTAACTTTAACCTTCCAACTAGGAGGTAAAGATTTAAGAACCCGTCGATTCTTTTCATTTCGGGAATACTTCTTTCCGAGTTGAGATATTCATCGATAATACGAGTAAATCTTGTTTCCATATCGATGATATTTTCTCCTTCTTGGAGTTTAAAGTTCTCGTATTTATGGATAAGTGTTTCCATTCGAGAATCTTTTATATCAATGGTACCTTCGTAGGTAACAACTAATTTGTTCCACATTTCTTGTGCCGACTTGCAATTGTTTACTCGCTTATATTCTTTTTCGGCAAGTGCACTTGTGAGAACCATTTCTGCTTTAGCCGCAGTATTCATCATATTTTCTTCGGCGAGAGTGCATTTACTAACCTTCTTTTCAACTTCGACACCATCAATAGTTTCGGTAGGAATAACTACTCCGTCTTCTATGGCCATCCAAACTTTGACTCGTTGAGATCTAGCATAGATGCGGAATCTTGTTTTCCATGTTGCAAAGTTGGTGCTATCAAATAGAGGAAGGCGAGAGCTAGATAGGCCTTCACCACAACCAATGGTATTTAGATACGCCATTGCGGATCACTTCTTGTTGTGCCTGTAAGTCTGCAAATCACTCAACAAACACGTTAAAAAGCACCGCTTTGATACCAACTGATAGGTCCCGTAAGAGGGCTATATTAAGCTAGAAGGGGGGGTTGAATAGCTTAATTTCCAATTAAAAATTATTATGGCGTTTTAAAAATATTTTTCCCTTTTTAAAATATTTTACTGAGTCGTTAGCAAATTATGCGTGCGGAAATAAACGACAAGTAAAGAAAATACCACGCAGGAGATTTTATCCTGGTTCGCGATGGCGCAACCCCTATTGGATTCGCTCACCCCTACTCCAGTCCCCGAGCTCCTCTCCGGACTCGAGATTTCTTCCACTATAAAGAGACTCCTTTATAGTAGGCGGAGAAGCCTTACACAACCTTACAAATATTTATCTTGATACGTAACTACCCGCTACTACCTCAAAATAAATGTAATACCCACAAGACTTATCTTGGACCGTAACTCCCCGTTACTCCCTCAAAGTCGTTGTGAAACCTACACAACTTATCTTAGACAGCAACTCCCCGCTACTTCTTCAAAGTTGATGTAGAACCCTTGGTGTAGACTATTGATTCTTTGCTTTTGTCGGTCTTGGGTCTTAGATGATAGGTCTTGGGTCTTTCCTCTTCCTCACGGTGCAAAGGCCACTAACTCCCCGCTAGTGCCTAAAACTTGGGTCTTAGAACGAGAATCACCTCACTTCAACTTCACCTCACTACAAAAGTTAGACAACAATATCTACGAGATAAATATGATGAATAAAATATAAGTTGGACTAGTATGTTACGGTACTAAGTCCAAAAATGTAACTTTAATATTCGTATAGGAATATTAAGTTATATTGTAAGTATACTTGCTTTGATATAAAAATTAAGATCAAAGTATACTTTTATAAATTACTCCCAATAGATATAAATAATGTTGGAGTAATATTGGAAGACCTTGTTTCAAAGCTAAAATGCTTTAAGGCTTCGAATTGTATACCTTTGTTCGACTAATACGATGTCGAGGTATAATTATAACTTCTAGCACGAATCAAGTTTTTTTTTTGGCCACACAAGACAATAAAAGTAATTCGCTTATCTATAGGATAAAACGAGGGCCGCTATTATTCGTTAAATTAGTGCGATAAACAAGTGGCTAACTCGTGCTTTTTAGAAGTAGTATTCTTTCTTTTGATAGATCGTTTAAATCCAAGAATACTTTAATAACAATACTCCATTAAGATGAGATAAAATAAAAATAACTCTGAGTTTGTTGATATATAAAGTTCGTTAAGCTAATGGGCTTAAGGCTTTTAAGATGTATACTTCCGTTTGACTAAATGCGCTGTCAAAGTATACTTATATTTTAACTTCTTGCACTAAATAAGTTTATGGCCACGACAAGTAAAGTAAGTGGGGTAAATAAGTGGCTAAACTTGTGCTCTTTTAAGAAGTTTAAGTTGTATGATGTATTTCGTTATTTGAATATCACACGGAACACTAAAGATGTTAGTTTGGAATCCGAACGAAATAAATATTGTTACAACTTTGAATAATCTCACAACTTTTTGAGATTAAGTACTTTGATATGATCTTTCTTGTAATATAACGATTATTTTCAAAGATCAAGTACTTGGTTCAACTCTTTGCTTAAATATATTGCAATAGAGATATATGAGTTGAACTTGTGTTTATATTGTTGTTCTCTTTTATAAAGAGACTTCTGGAATCTTTATATAGATCCAAGAATAGAGATTAAGATGGAGTAGAGAAGTTAAGCACAAATCTCAAATATAAACACAAAGATGAAGCTAAAAATTACCACTTTTAAAAGTCGCCGGAAAAATTCGCCGGAGGTTCGGCCGGATTTTGGACGTTGGACGAACTTGGGCAGCCCTTCGGGAGGCCGGAAAGTGGTTGAAGATGAGCTTGCTTGGGTGGACAAAGCTTGGTTGGGTGGAACTAAGCTTGGTGTATCAAAAACCTTGTATATATGGATATATATTTGAGAGAGAGAGAGGGTTTTTGAGATGAAGTAGATGAAGAGAGATATTATAAATATGAAAGTGTGTTCTACTTCTAAATTCCCAGCATGTATTTGGCTCTTAGCTTGTATTGGAAATGGGTGGATGAGGGGTTTAATTTATAGAGAGAGTTGGGTGAAAGTAATGGTTAGGATTGAATAAAAATGAAGGGATGAGATTGTTTTCACTTGGATTGCCAACATGGCAAGTGGTTTGTGTTTGTTGGGAGTGGTTTGTGTTTCTTTGAAGTGGTTTTGGCATAGTAAATCTGCTGTGTTTTAATATTGTATCGTACTCGTATCAATTAACGATTAAATACGTAACTTGTATCGTTAATTGAATACCCGAAAAATACGAAACCACCCAATAAATAATTCTAAAATTATGGGACACTTGGGAATATTGTAAAATAATATTCTGGAGATTTTGGTCAAAATTGGTCAAAGTTGACTTGGTCAAACGTGGGACCCACTGCCTCGATTTTCGTGCCGGACCAAAATTCTCTAAAAATTCCGAAACTTTTACCAAGGATATGATATGGCATTTAAATGATCAATCTCAAGTTTCAAGTCATTCTAGCAAGTGTAAGTATTTTATTTGGATTTAAAACGATTAAATCAGCTTTCGGGTCCGAATAAAATACGATTGGTCTTTCCGTGAAATAGATAAATCTTTTGACCAATGTTTTGACTAGAATAAATACTTAGAATATATTTCCTAATATATAAAATATTATGAAAGCGTAGGAAATATTTTTGAGTGAATAAAATAATTTTCTTCGAAATATGATTTAATTACGAAACGGGAGAAAAATTACTATAAAAATTTCTGACACGAGATGAGGACAAGCATTAATATTCTTCCACTGAATATTAATATACTTGAGTATAAGAAGTCTTTTCTAGGATGTCAAAACATTTTGAGTGCGAAGACAGAATTCTTTTTCGGATAAAAACAGATCGTTTTAAAATTTAGCACGAGTTCTCTAAAGAACATCAACTCTTTAATATTCCTTGTTTGAGCTTGTCGCCTTATCAATATTGCAACGGAGATCTAAAAAATATCAAATCTCAATATTTCTTTTTCGATCTTATTGCCTTGGTGAAGAGATATATTCCGTAAAATATAATTTGATTTTTGAGCGAAATGGAATATCTCTTATATTTAAAATATAGACCATGTGACGGATTCTGCTAGAATTGACCATTTGACTTTTGACCGAATAAATTAAATATATGACCTAGTGGAGAGGATTCTACGTGTATTTAAATTTTATGTTAAATCGTACAAATACCAAAATAAATATTATATCGAAGATATCCTTTCAGGTGGAATAAGTGGTTGAAGATATTTGAAGCAGTAGTTGTGATTCAAGTGAAGATCGGAAGATTTCTGTAAGTTCTCGTATTTGGCTGTAAGCTCAGCAGTGAACATAAAGACAAGATACGAGGACCGTGAGTGAATGCTAGTCGTCTGTGAACCAGACTAGTTGCACTAGGCGTCAGCAATTTACAAAGGAATCTAAGTATTTTCTACAGGTATTCTATTGAGTGGTTTATATGAAGGAATAGGCTGTTAGGAACCAAAGGTGGAAATTTATTTGAAACAGAAGAGAGAAGCCCAAAAGAAGCAGTCAAAAATAGTAATACTATGCAAAGTTACTATGCATGATTACTATGCAAGGTTACTATGCACGAGTACTATGCAAGGTTACTATGCATGGTTACTGTGCAAATAGTGATTACTGTGCAAATAGTGGTTACTGTGCAAATAGTGATTACTATACAAATAGTGGTTACTGTGCAAATGGCGGTTACTGCGTAAATGGCGGTTACTGTGCAAATGGCGGCTACTGTTTAAATGGCGGCTACTATTCAAAAAGTGGCTGGTGGGGCCCACGGGGGTTGTTGAAATAGTACAACATAGTGATTTTCTAAAATCTATAAATAGGCATGTTGTATTTCATTTCAAAACACATCTCAACACACATCTTCTCTTCACTCTCTTATATCTTCTCTGTATAAGCTGCTAGACAGTCCATCTAGTAGGGAAGCCGGCTTAGCCCGCTTTCAGGAAGTGTCGGGTAGAAGGTCCTTGTAACATCCCTGTCCCAAACTCACCCACATGCATTTTATTTATTTATTTTATTTTAATAAATGGAATCATTTGTGACCATTAAATATTTTAATGTGTCATTTGTGAATTTTATATATTTTAATTGTTAAAAGGATTATTATTAAAGATTTATAAGTGCTTGATTTAAATGTACATGTGCATATTGGTAATTGATTATTATGGATCAAATGATATTAATTAGAGAATTTCGAGACCGAGCCGATGAATTGTAGATTTTGTGGAATAATTCCGTCTCTGGGTTAAAAATGGAATTATTATATTAATAATTAATTATTTAAGGGCTGATAATATTTAGGATTTATTTTCGATAATTTACCAGTGGACTCGTAACTATTTAGAATACGAGATTCCGGAGATTTGATGACTTTATTTTATATGGTTAAATAGTAAAGATTATTTTGAGGATTTGGTAGATAATTGTTTTAATAAAACAATTATAAGTGGAATAATAAGGAGATTATAATATGAGAAAGTAGTGTTTTAATTGAGCCCGAGAGGTATTGTTAAGTAGTAATATATATGTATTGGGCTTAAGCCCAATAACAGAAACAAACACGCAGAGAAAAATAAAGAGAAAAACGGGGGAGGAGAAATAGAATTGGGGGAAGATGGAAAAGTTAGGGATTTGGGGAAATTGAATTGGGGGAGTTGTATTGGGGGTTTGATTGAAGGAAGGAGAAGAGGAGATGACGTATGTATATATATATATATATATATATATATATATATATATATGTAAATATATATACGTGTGTGTATTGTGTGTGTATGTGAGGAGTGTGTGCGACTCGTGTTGTGCGTGTGTGTGGGCGTTGGTATGGCAGAGGTGATTAAAGCTAGAGTTTCAAGAATCAAAGCAAGGAAATCAAGTTACTAGTTAAGGGATATAATTTTCTATCCTTAAATCTTTGTAAATCTTTGAGTTTATGTAATATTATGATGGGTTATAACCACTAAAATTTTTGGGTACTTGAAGTTGAAATGATTATGCTTGATGATGGTTTAGTAGTATGATTAAATGGATTAAGGTTGATAATGGATGGGTGGAAGAAACATTCCAGGTTTTTGGACAGTTTCTGCCCAGGTTTTGGGATGGTTTTTCGAAACAGTTAAATGCTTGTTTTGGCCATTATTTGCAAATGAAAGTTGTAGTACTCGGAGTCTAGTTTGCGTGGCCGCAAACGGTGCGCAAATCCAATTAACGATCTAGGAGTTATGGCCGTTTTAGTGTAGGGAACACATGACCCTCGGGATTTGGAGAAAAAACGAATTTGGGGAAATGTTTCACGTAGTTAAACTCCTTATTTAGCCTTGAAAAAAATATGTAAGGTGTATAGATAATTAAGGAAGATGTCTATAAAATTTGGTGATTTATAGAACATTTTTGGATTTATTAAAATTGTTAAAGTAAAGGGTGCGCAGTAGAGGCGGACAGATTCACTGTCCTGTTTTGGGATAGTGTTTTGATAGGGTTAGAGGCATTATTTGATAACGACCAAAGAATGAAAGTTGTAGGTTTTTGTCTTATATAAGTGGCTACAAAATATGGTTTCAATCAAAATTATAGAAAATGAGATATAGATGTTTGAACATGACTGATTCCGACAGAAAATACTTACAGGATCTTGAATAGTTAGCGAGGTTCGAGAAGGGCAGTCGTCTGTGGTACTTGTAAACAACAATAAGAAATATTGCAGAGGCCAAGGTGAGCATTTATCAAAGCTTTGCTTTATATATGTGTACTATATGATATATAACTTGTGATATTTACGGGATTAAAAGATAGAACTAAGAAATGCTCAAGACTTGAATATATACATTACAAGAAAGAATTACATGATTTATCAGATTATGTGAGTTTATATGATACGTGATGATTGTGATGTCTTTCGGTAGATGTAGTCGTTACGTGGACTTAAATGATTTCATAAGAATGTTATTTGGAAATTATACGGTTACTTGAATCCATATGTTACGAAAATAGATTAAGTTGATTATCTGGGATTATATAATATATGGCTATATGATTACGTGATGAAAGTACATACACGATGACTATATTATAGTGAAATGAAGTATCACGTGGTTATAAATGATTGTTATTTGAATAAATTCTCTCAAGTATGATCTTACGTGATGATTGTTATTTGCTAAATGTAATAAGTGTTATTTGAATGAGTTATCTGAAATGTGCATATACTTGATATATGAGAAAGGTGAATACATGATCACTGTGATGTATGAGCAATGTGAATACATGATGATAATATTGACTTGAAAAGGGTTATTATGTGATCGATGTGGATTACATGAAAGGAAAAAGTCAACGTGAATAAGTACATGGAAGGAAGAAATGAAACGGCTTATATGATATGCATATTGTTCATTTGAGTCCCACTAAATAAAGGGGTTATGACTGCCAATACTTTTGTATCAGCAATGTGAATAAAGGGCCTAGCTAGCCATCAACGTGAATAGGAAAGTCCTCTGGACTATAAATCAACGTGAATAGGAAAAGTCCTTTGGACTATAAAGCAACGTGAATAGAAAAAAGCCCTTGAGGCCAAGAAATCCCGAGAGATACTAAAGTCAAGTTGGTCAGTCACAATAAAGTAAAGGAACAAGGTGAAATAAAAGAGAGTCACGTGCATATGTTGCATACATTCATAGCAAATGCTTACATGGAATCATTGAATGATTTGCTTGGATTTATTTATGTGAATATGGATTGACAAAATTTGAATATGGGTGAAATCATTAAGAATTTTATTATATGTGAATGTTATATACATGAATTACCTGTGTAGTTATTATAAATGGCATAGCTAATCCTTACAAGTATATAGATGGTCTTCGGATATATATACTGTAACACCCTCACTAACCAATATTAAGATTATAAGCTTATATAATCAATTAAACATTAATATAGAAGAAATTTTAGAAATTTCGGCATGATGTAATCATAAACCGGACTAATCACCTGCTCAAGCAACTAAGTAGAACTAAAAACAGTCCACAAGCACAAGTTATACTAATCCATAAGAAAATAAAACCATAACAACCCAGATCGCTCACAGGTCACTGTATGAAACAACTATCAATAGTTATTACAACCCAGAACTGAATCAAATAATATACAACCCATTAATATGATAATCTGCCTACAAATACAGATATAATATAAACAAAGATATATGCCACTACCCAACCAACCACCTCGACCCTCTGACTGCCTCGGTGACTACCCCAACCAGACGGGCCACTTCTTCTAGACATCTTCTGGCTTAGCTGAGGAAACAGAATTAGCAAGCAAGTGAGCCAAAATGCTCAGCAAGTATATATGTATGAAATTAAAACATCAATAACTGATATGTCTGCAGGATTTTCAAGAATTAACAATCAACAATATATATAGCTCAATTAAAGGTTCATCTTTTGTCTGAATCATAAAATAGAAGAGGATTGGACTATCATGAATTTTTATAAATAAAACAATTATAAGGTTAGGCTGCTGATCAGTCACGCACTAACCCCGGACAAACGCACACAGCAATGTCCTTTAATGGATCCACGGCACACATTGGCCTTAATTATTTCTGACCACGAATCTGGTCCGACCCTTACGGTCCACATTTTAAAAAAAACTAACAGTCCAATCCTAACTAAACATCAGGTGTCGGAACAATCGACCACCTCAACTGCCAAACATCCTGAACACTTTCGTTCCAGGTTAACATCTCAAATCTCACCAAATAGAACAAGGTCGGGTAATCTCTGAATTAAATATCGACAAGTTCGATATGGCAAAAAGGGGTATTGACTTGAGTCAAGTCACAAAAAGGATTAACTAAAACGATATAGTCAACCTGGGGCATAACAATTGAATATTCATAATTAATGGAAATTATCAGAGCAATTATATCAAGGATAAATCAATTACATAAGAATCAAGTTATGATAATCATAATTCGCTGGAAATATAAGTGAAGCGGTTTACTTGAAAGAGAGGTGGAACAATATGCTTGCAAGGGATATGGTTGTAATCAATTCACTAAAAGAATCAACAATTCAGTAGAATCAATTTGGGGTATAACAATTATGTATTCGAAATTTCGGGAAATTAACAGAACAATTATAGCAAGAGTAATTTAAATAAACATATGAATCAGGTTTTTATAATCATAACTCATTTGAAAGGTAATTAAAGCAATTTACTTGCCTTAACTAGAAAATCACAGAATCCGAAGTGTCTTTACGTCCTCAGCTTTAGCCTTCCCTTTATCCACGGAATCTACACACAATATAACACTATTTTAGAATCCTGCTCAATATTCACTAAACAACGTAAACATTCCACTTAGTCTACCCCTGCGAATAGTTCCCTAATTTACGTTTATTTAATCATATAATATCATTATGTAAGCCACAGACAAAAGTATTTAATCAAATAGCCACATTAACACATATTACATAGATTTTAAAATATGAAGCCCGACTCACAACTCGTATAAATTATATATTCATGCATACTCTTTACCAAGAAATGATTTTTATTATATATTTTAGAAAAATTTTGACGGCATCCCCTTTATACGGGGGACTGCCAGTCGGGATACAGCCGACACAACCAACCAAAAATCTTCACATTCCAAAATATATTTCACAACTAACCACGTACTAAAAATTAAAACTAAAATTATTCCAATTCAAAAAAATCCAGAATACTTTTAATAATCATACTAATTGAATACATAATTAAATTAAATCACGGATTAGTTTAACATAGTATTGAGTTGTGTCAATAATACTCGAAGAACAATAATTAAACCAACTTAAGTCATAGCAGAAATATAATAGGGCATTTAATTCGAGACATCACAGAATGAAGCTCAATTGAATCATTGTACATCACAAAATCCAGAACCAAGTTGGACATAGAGTCACCAGCACTATTCTTTCCAGACAAAACCGAACAACGAGATCCCTACACTCGAATGGTTACCACACAAACTCACACTGCATCATCTATGCACACTGTACACCATATTCACACACACACACACACAAATAGTTCATACTCACACATACACACACACACGTTCACACACGCACACACACTTTTCTTTACACCAACACACAGTAGCACGACAGCAAGAAAAGGGAAGAGGGAGACACAGCTTCCCAGTAACGAACGCCCACACACACATGTTGTACACACACACCTACCTCAAGAAACGCACACATGCATACTACAACTCAATCATCACAACATCGTAACCAGCACAGGAAAAAGGGAGGCATAGCTGCATAGTACAGAACGCCCACACACACACTCACCGAATTCCTCTTTCCACATACACACACCACACACGAAGCTCAACACGTACACACGCAAGTAGCTCATATACATGGCCACAGGCGCAGAAACACAGGGGAGAAGGGCAGAGGAATCCAGAACACACACCACGCACAAGAACATCACAACCCATAGTAATCACGACTGGGGAGAGAGTAGGGGAATTGAAGGGGTCAAATTTGCAGCAGGGGTGGATAAGACTACAAGAACCGATGCTTACCATAACAGCTAGGAGGAGAAATTGAGGAGAGGAGATCGAGATTGTGGGAGGAAGAGAGAGATAACCTCGAGAGAGAGATTTCCAGAACAATCGAGAGAGACAAAAAAAATTGAGCAGTGAAGAAATTTGGGAAAGTATGTTGTTAATTTAGGGATTTAAGAGGTTAAAAGAGAATAAAAGATAGTTTAGGAATTTATAAGAATTTTCTGAATAAACGCAATTTAATCCGGCTGTATAAATTGCAAAATAACTGAGGAATGTTAAAGAAAAATCTCAATAATATCTTTAGAATGTAGAAAATAAAATTATCTATCTCCCCATCTTTTTTTTTAAAAAATAGTTTTAGGATCAAAAATGAATTAAATATGAATTTTACAAGATTGAATCCATAAGTTGGAAAAAATAATTCACAAAATCATTTTAAAATCCTCAAAACCAAAAATAATTCACCAAATATTTTTAAAAGTCATATAAACTAATAAAGTTAATAATGCAAAAGATTTCAGGATTTCTGCTAATCCCGAGGATTTTATAAAATTCACAGAAGGTAAATATAACACAATTAAATAGGAAATAAATTCCCAAGAATATAATTAAAAATAGTCGGGCTTACATAACACATATAAAATATCAATCTGACTTCCAAATATTATTCCACAATATAATACTTCCTCAACCAATTCACACACCACATAATTTATATTTAGTATAAAATAGATAACTTTTAATAATTAAATATTCTGAAATTTCTAAGGCGTTATAACCTTCCCCCCTTAAAAGGATTCTGTCCCCAGAATCTCACCTAAGAGAATAATTGAGGATACTTCTCCAGCATATCGCTTTCCAACTCCCAAGTTGATTCTTCCACCTTGGGGTTTCTCCACAAGACTCTTACTATAGGAATTGTTTTATTCCTCAAAACCTTTTCTTTTCGATCTAGTATCTTGATAGGCTGCTCCACATAAGATAAATCTGGCTGAATCTCTATCGGATCATATTCAATGACATGTTTAGAATCCAGATGGTACTTCTTAAGCATGGATACATGGAACACGTTATGGATATGCTGCATATGAGGCGGTAAAGCTAACTCGTAGGCGACTTTCCCGACTTTCTTCAATACCTCAAAAGGCCCCACAAATCTTGGACTTAATTTCCCTTTCTTGCCAAATCTTACTAATCCTTTCCACGGAGATACTTTCAACAGTACTTGCTCTCCTTCTTCGAATTCCATATTCTTTCTGGCCAAATCAGCATACTTCTTCTGTCGGTTCTGAGCTGTCACTAACCGTTTCTGAATAAGTTGAACTATTTCCTTGGTTTGCTGCACTAACTCAGGTCCGAGTATCTTTCGCTCGCCAACTTCTTCCCAGTATACTGGAGATCGACACTTTCGTCCATATAATGCTTCATACGGTGGCATACCAATACTAGCATGAAAACTATTGTTGTATGAAAATTCCACTAACGGCAAGTGTTCATCCCAACTTCCTGCAAAATCCAATGCACAAACTCGGAGCATGTCTTCAATTGTCTGAATCGTTCTTTCACTCTGACCGTCAGTCTGAGGATGGTAAGCAGTACTCATTTTTAATTCGGTGCCCAAACATTCTTGAAAACTCCTCCAGAATCTCGAATTAAATCTTGGATCTCGATCTGAGACTATTGATACTGGAACTCCGTGTCGCACCACGATCTCTTTTATGTATATGTGAACCAATTTGTCTAATGAGAACCTCTCATTTATTGGGAGGAAGTGTGCAGATTTCGTTAATCGATCAACAATTACCCAGATGGCATCATGATTAGCCCTCGTCCTTGGCAATCCAACCACAAAGTCCATTGCAATATGTTCCCATTTCCATTCGGGAATCTCTAATGGTTGTAGCATCCCACTTGGCCGTTGATGTTCTGCTTTTACTTTCTGACAGGTCAAACACTTACTTACCCATTCAGCAATATCTCTCTTCATATCCGGCCACCAGAAATTTCTTTTCAAGTCTCGATACATTTTCGTACTCCCTGGATGAATCGAATATTTCGAGCTGTGGGCTTCCTGTAGGATCTCATTCTTCAACTCTGTCACATTGGGTATCCAAATACGTGAAGAAAATCTTAATATCCCCTTGTCATCTACCTGTGTGCATATTTCCTCACCTGTTAACTTGTTCACATCTCCGCTCATGACTTCCTCCTGGCATCTGCGAATCTTTTCTAACAATTCTGGCTGAAACGTCATAGTGTACACCGTATCTGTACTACTTGCAGGCATACACACCTCTATCTCCAATCTTTCAAACTCTTTGTATAATTCCTCAGGCATTGTCAACATACTGATTTTCTCCTTTCTACTTAAAGCGTCCGCCACCACGTTCGCCTTCCCAGGATGATAGTTGATGGTACAATCATAATCCTTGAGTAATTCCAACCATCTTCTCTGTCTCATATTTAACTCCTTCTGGGTGAAAATATATTTTAAACTCTTGTGGTCCGTGTAAATTTCACACTTTTCCCCATACAGATAATGTCTCCAAATCTTCAAGGCGAAAACAATCGCGGCTAATTCTAAGTCATGAGTAGGATATTTCTGTTCGTGAGGTTTCAATTGTCTCGAAGCGTAAGCAATTACCTTTCCGTGCTGCATTAGTACACATCCCAAACCTTTGTGAGATGCATCACTGTAGATCACAAAATTTCCCTTTTCATCTGGAAGTGTCAATACAGGTGCAGTCACCAATCTCTTCTTCAATTCCTGGAAACTTTCTTCACACTTCTCATTCCACACAAACTTTTCATTCTTCCTTGTCAACTTTGTTAGTGGGGTGGCTATCTTCGCAAAGTCTTGAACAAATCTTCGATAATATCCCGCCAATCCTAAGAAACTTCGAACCTCTGTGGGTGTTTTAGGTCGGTCCCAATTCATCACGGCTTCAATTTTAGCAGGATCCACCTTAATCCCTTCACTGCTGATGACATGCCCTAAAAACTGCACTTCTTTCAGCCAAAACTCACATTTGGAAAACTTCGCATACAATTTCTCTTTCCTCAACGTTTCTAAGGCTATTCTCAAATGCCCTGCATGCTCTTCTTCGGTCTTCGAGTATATCAGAATATCATCTATAAACACAATCACAAACTTATCCAAATACTTCTTGAAGACTCTATTCATTAAGTCCATGAACGCTGCTGGTGCATTGGTTAGCCCAAAGGCCATCACCAAGAACTCGTAGTGCCCATACCTAGTTCGAAATGCTGTTTTTGGAACGTCTTCTGGTCTAATCTTTAATTGAAAATATCCTGACCGCAAATCAATCTTCGAGAAACAAGTTGCTCCTTTTAATTGATCAAATAAATCGTCAATTCTTGGCAAAGGGTATTTATTCTTAATGGTCAACTTATTTAATTCCCGATAATCAATACACAGTCTCATACTTCCATCCTTCTTCTTTACAAATAATACCGGAGCTCCCCACGGCGATACACTAGGTCTAATAATACCTTTCTCCAGAAGATCTTGCAATTGAACTGCCAATTCCTTCATCTCTACAGGTGCCATTCGATAGGGAGCCTTTGACACTGGTTCAGTTCCTGGGGCTAAATCGATGGTAAATTCTATTTCTCTATCCGGAGGTAAACCGGGAAGTTCATCCGGAAAAACATCAAGAAATTCATTCACCACTGGAATTTCCTCTATTTTAGGCACCTCTTGACTAGTATCCATGACATAAGCCATATAGCCCTCGCATCCTTGCCTCAGCAACCTCTTTGTCTGAATGATCGTTAAAAATCTCCTATCTTGCCTCTGACCCCTAAAGGTAACCTCTACATTATCAGAGGGTTTAAGGATCACCTTCTTATTCTTACAATCAATTTGGGCATTATTCTCTGATAACCAATCCATTCCTAAGATAACATCAAATTCACCTAACTGAAATGGTATCAAATTAGCGTAGAAACAATGCCCTGAAATATCAATCTTGCAACGGGGACACACTTGAGTAACCGGAATTCGTTCTGAATTAGCTATTTCTATAACTATAGCCTCAAGTAGCATGCATACCTCACAATTTAACTTTTGAACAAATTCTTTGGATATAAAAGATTTCGTAGCCCCGGAATCAATTAACACTTTAGCTTGAACAGAATTTACAGGGAGCGTACCTGCTACCACATCCGAATTCTTAATAGCTTCGTTCAGAGTCATGTTGAAAGTCCTCGCCACTGGTCTGATACTTGATGTTGGGGGTGCTTCAATTGCTTGCAGTATTGGATTAGCCAGAACTGGAGGTTTCACTACAGGTACTTTACAGTCTTTCATTATATGCCCCGGTTTCCCACAACGGTGACACACAATTCCTGCCTTGCATTCCCGAGCATAATGACCTTTTTGATTACATTTGAAACACGTCACCTCCAACTTTGTGCACACCCCCGGATGCCTCTTCCCACACGTCTTACACTCTGCCAAGGGTGGCCTAACCAATTTCTGTTGACTCGCATCTTGAATTCTATTTCCTTGGCCCCCATTCCCTGATCCCGGCTTCTTAGGGTTCCCATACTTTCCTGGCTGGAATCCTGGCTTTTATTTGGCACATTATGAGAACTGCCTTGCTCTTGTCGTTCCCCCATTGACCCAGCCTTCCTTTTCTTTCCTTCTTTTTCCTTGAAGTATAATTCGCTTTCCCCTTCAGCTATCATGGCCTTTTGCACCACTGCTGCATAAGTCTCCAACTCCAAAACTGCTAGTTTAGTACGAATCCACGGTTTCAATCCTTGTTGAAACCTCTTAGCCTTCTTCCTCTCCGTATCCACATAGGCCGGAGCAAACCTAGCTAGTTCCGTAAACTTGGTTTCATATTCTGTCACCGACATTTTCCCTTGTTTCAGCTCCAAAAACTTCATCTCCATCTGGTCTTTCATATAGTCGGGGAAATACTTTTCCAAAAATAGCTCTGTGAACCTTTCCCAAGGAATCACCTCAGTAGCTTCCAACATTTTCACCGACTCCCACCAGTAAGTAGCTTCATTCTTCAAGAAATAACTTACATATTCAGTTTGTTTGTCTGCTGGAACCCCCACCAGTGCAATGGCTTTTTCCATCTCTTTTAACCAAGACCTCGCCTCCACCGGGTCCGCTGTCCCTTTAAACTCAGGAGGTTTAACTGCCTGGAAAGACTTAAAAGTAACCACCGGAGGAACAGGTGGCTGCTGCTGCTGCTGCTGCTGTTGTTGCTGTTGTTGCTGTTGTGCCAACAATTGCTGCTGTAATTGCTGCTGTTGCTGTGCCAGAGTAGCAGTCTGCTGAACAAGAGTTTGTAATATTTGTGCTAAGGCAGGGTCCATCTGACCAACAGGGGGTGGATTAGCTTGTTCACCCTGATCGGGGGTGCGGTTATTTTGTTTCTTCTTTTTGGGAGGCATATTTCTGAAATCAATGAACAATTGCATTAGATTCAGGTTCAGAAAATAATAGCTCAAATGATCCAACTTAAACAAACAATGCATATATTGCTGAAGAGTAATTCAAGGTCTCCAACCAAAATTTCAATCAACTGATTCACAGGGTGCAATAGGATATCAATCCAAGGTCACACAAGGTATTCACAGACGTTCAGTAGGTACCATAAAGAAACAATAGTCATAGTGCTAAGATAAACATAGTATCGAAAGTAAAAAAAAAACTATGCTAGAAAGAAATGATGCTGAAGGTAAATATGAAACGAGCAGTAAATAAGATGCTTAAGTAAATGACAGTATAAGGAAATTTAACACAGTTCTGCGAAAGTGATAATGACATATATAGATAGATCTGATACAAGCGTAAGAACAACGCTTCGATAAGGGTACAACATAATACTAAAAGAGAAGACTGCTAACATCTAGTCACAGTACAACCGATATATACAACAAAACTGGTCGCACTGCAAATCCTGACGTACTACTACTGCCATAATATGCCTCTAAATACCACATCATCATACTACTCTAATCATCACTGGTCATCATCGTCATCCGACTCTCCCCGCCAAGCTGATCCCAAAATGCTCTCCAGCTCTGCCGTCACCAGACCTAGGGTCACCTGCTGTGTCACAAATGCCGGCTCATCTCGGGATCTCATCCGTCCCCGCCTAATGACAACACGTCTAAGAGCTCGTACTCGCCTCCGGACCTCCTCCAGCTCAGCCACCGCTCTATCTCTATCTCTAGCCCGATCCTCCTCCCCAGCCCTCATAGCCCTCCACTCTGCCATCTGCCCTAAGAGATAGTCCCTCTCTCGGGCCACTCGCTCGTACACATGATATGGGACAGGCTGAGGAGTATACTGGTATGCTGGCCCATTCACTGAGCCCTGCGATCCTACGAACGGCTGCATAACCCCTGGGGAAATCTGCTGCGGTACAGAAGCCCCTCCTTCCGGATCCTCGTCCGGGTCTGAATCGGAACCAGAAGCAGGTGCCTGAAGTATACATATATATATATATATATAATTAGACTTCCTATCTCTCACGAAACAATCCTAACCTTTCTCATAACTCTACCCCGACTCCCCACCTAATTGTTTCAGTGACTGTGACCTGTGGCTCTGATACCAACTTGTAACACCCTCACTAACCAATATTAAGATTATAAGCTTATATAATCAATTAAACATTAATATAGAAGAAATTTTAGAAATTTCGGCATGATGTAATCATAAACCGGACTAATCACCTGCTCAAGCAACTAAGTAGAACTAAAAACAGTCCACAAGCACAAGTTATACTAATCCATAAGAAAATAAAACCATAACAACCCAGATCGCTCACAGGTCACTGTATGAAACAACTATCAATAGTTATTACAACCCAGAACTGAATCAAATAATATACAACCCATTAATATGATAATCTGCCTACAAATACAGATATAATATAAACAAAGATATATGCCACTACCCAACCAACCACCTCGACCCTCTGACTGCCTCGGTGACTACCCCAACCAGACGGGCCACTTCTTCTAGACATCTTCTGGCTTAGCTGAGGAAACAGAATTAGCAAGCAAGTGAGCCAAAATGCTCAGCAAGTATATATGTATGAAATTAAAACATCAATAACTGATATGTCTGCAGGATTTTCAAGAATTAACAATCAACAATATATATAGCTCAATTAAAGGTTCATCTTTTGTCTGAATCATAAAATAGAAGAGGATTGGACTATCATGAATTTTTATAAATAAAACAATTATAAGGTTAGGCTGCTGATCAGTCACGCACTAACCCCGGACAAACGCACACAGCAATGTCCTTTAATGGATCCACGGCACACATTGGCCTTAATTATTTCTGACCACGAATCTGGTCCGACCCTTACGGTCCACATTTTAAAAAAAACTAACAGTCCAATCCTAACTAAACATCAGGTGTCGGAACAATCGACCACCTCAACTGCCAAACATCCTGAACACTTTCGTTCCAGGTTAACATCTCAAATCTCACCAAATAGAACAAGGTCGGGTAATCTCTGAATTAAATATCGACAAGTTCGATATGGCAAAAAGGGGTATTGACTTGAGTCAAGTCACAAAAAGGATTAACTAAAACGATATAGTCAACCTGGGGCATAACAATTGAATATTCATAATTAATGGAAATTATCAGAGCAATTATATCAAGGATAAATCAATTACATAAGAATCAAGTTATGATAATCATAATTCGCTGGAAATATAAGTGAAGCGGTTTACTTGAAAGAGAGGTGGAACAATATGCTTGCAAGGGATATGGTTGTAATCAATTCACTAAAAGAATCAACAATTCAGTAGAATCAATTTGGGGTATAACAATTATGTATTCGAAATTTCGGGAAATTAACAGAACAATTATAGCAAGAGTAATTTAAATAAACATATGAATCAGGTTTTTATAATCATAACTCATTTGAAAGGTAATTAAAGTAATTTACTTGCCTTAACTAGAAAATCACAGAATCCGAAGTGTCTTTACGTCCTCAGCTTTAGCCTTCCCTTTATCCACGGAATCTACACACAATATAACACTATTTTAGAATCCTGCTCAATATTCACTAAACAACGTAAACATTCCACTTAGTCTACCCCTGCGAATAGTTCCCTAATTTACGTTTATTTAATCATATAATATCATTATGTAAGCCACAGACAAAAGTATTTAATCAAATAGCCACATTAACACATATTACATAGATTTTAAAATATGAAGCCCGACTCACAACTCGTATAAATTATATATTCATGCATACTCTTTACCAAGAAATGATTTTTATTATATATTTTAGAAAAATTTTGACGGCATCCCCTTTATACGGGGGACTGCCAGTCGGGATACAGCCGACACAACCAACCAAAAATCTTCACATTCCAAAATATATTTCACAACTAACCACGTACTAAAAATTAAAACTAAAATTATTCCAATTCAAAAAAATCCAGAATACTTTTAATAATCATACTAATTGAATACATAATTAAATTAAATCACGGATTAGTTTAACATAGTATTGAGTTGTGTCAATAATACTCGAAGAACAATAATTAAACCAACTTAAGTCATAGCAGAAATATAATAGGGCATTTAATTCGAGACATCACAGAATGAAGCTCAATTGAATCATTGTACATCACAAAATCCAGAACCAAGTTGGACATAGAGTCACCAGCACTATTCTTTCCAGACAAAACCGAACAACGAGATCCCTACACTCGAATGGTTACCACACAAACTCACACTGCATCATCTATGCACACTGTACAC
The DNA here is from genome assembly GCA_036435485.1 of Saposhnikovia divaricata. Classification (NCBI taxonomy): domain Eukaryota; kingdom Viridiplantae; phylum Streptophyta; class Magnoliopsida; order Apiales; family Apiaceae; genus Saposhnikovia; species Saposhnikovia divaricata. Next base: position 56,610,885 of record CM071598.1, read on the forward strand.
CATATTCACACACACACACACACACAAATAGTTCATACTCACACATACACACACACACGTTCACACACGCACACACACTTTTCTTTACACCAACACACAGTAGCACGACAGCAAGAAAAGGGAAGAGGGAGACACAGCTTCCCAGTAACGAACGCCCACACACACATGTTGTACACACACACCTACCTCAAGAAACGCACACATGCATACTACAACTCAATCATCACAACATCGTAACCAGCACAGGAAAAAGGGAGGCATAGCTGCATAGTACAGAACGCCCACACACACACTCACCGAATTCCTCTTTCCACATACACACACCACACACGAAGCTCAACACGTACACACGCAAGTAGCTCATATACATGGCCACAGGCGCAGAAACACAGGGGAGAAGGGCAGAGGAATCCAGAACACACACCACGCACAAGAACATCACAACCCATAGTAATCACGACTGGGGAGAGAGTAGGGGAATTGAAGGGGTCAAATTTGCAGCAGGGGTGGATAAGACTACAAGAACCGATGCTTACCATAACAGCTAGGAGGAGAAATTGAGGAGAGGAGATCGAGATTGTGGGAGGAAGAGAGAGATAACCTCGAGAGAGAGATTTCCAGAACAATCGAGAGAGACAAAAAAAATTGAGCAGTGAAGAAATTTGGGAAAGTATGTTGTTAATTTAGGGATTTAAGAGGTTAAAAGAGAATAAAAGATAGTTTAGGAATTTATAAGAATTTTCTGAATAAACGCAATTTAATCCGGCTGTATAAATTGCAAAATAACTGAGGAATGTTAAAGAAAAATCTCAATAATATCTTTAGAATGTAGAAAATAAAATTATCTATCTCCCCATCTTTTTTTTTTTTAAAATAGTTTTAGGATCAAAAATGAATTAAATATGAATTTTACAAGATTGAATCCATAAGTTGGAAAAAATAATTCACAAAATCATTTTAAAATCCTCAAAACCAAAAATAATTCACCAAATATTTTTAAAAGTCATATAAACTAATAAAGTTAATAATGCAAAAGATTTCAGGATTTCTGCTAATCCCGAGGATTTTATAAAATTCACAGAAGGTAAATATAACACAATTAAATAGGAAATAAATTCCCAAGAATATAATTAAAAATAGTCGGGCTTACATAACACATATAAAATATCAATCTGACTTCCAAATATTATTCCACAATATAATACTTCCTCAACCAATTCACACACCACATAATTTATATTTAGTATAAAATAGATAACTTTTAATAATTAAATATTCTGAAATTTCTAAGGCGTTATATATACTGCAGGTTTATGTGTGATTGGTTGTATTTATAAATACGTAGAACAAAGTTGTTGTACTAATAACAAGGATAAGACAATGGAAAGACACCAGGAGAATTCGGTCATTTAAGAGATCATGGATTTCATGTATAAATATACAATGCTATGAGATTGTCAAAGATAACAGGTATTTATATATATCTTCATACAATGCAAAATACTCGATTGTCGGTTTAGAAATATGTAAGTTTTACCAGAGTATGTCATATGATGATATATGTTCACTGAGTTGCGACTCATTAAAATCGCTCATGTATTTCAGGTTAAGTTGCATGGTCGGCCAGCTCCTCCTCAACATTTGCAAATATAAATAGTGAAAGTTGTTATTTCTGCTATTAAGGGTAAATGTTGAGTTATCATATTGTGATGTATTTGTCGTAGTTGTTCACCTGATCGGTTAGGACAGGTTGAACTTGCGGTCGTTTTTCTTAAAATTTGGAATCGTTGTTTAGTTGTTAAATGTAGTTTTGGTTTGGTTTGAACTACAGGTGGATAGTCCGATTTACGAATACTTCATGCCAAAATTTTCTAAAATTCCCCTGTATCAAAGTCTAGTTTATCTAATTAATTCCAATAGTTGAGAGCATGCTCAACTGCTAAGTGTTATGTGGCTAGTGAGTCACATTTCTAAAGGTTTCAGTTTTCGCATTTTTAAAGAAAATAATATTGTTATTCAGGGTCTTATTAATTCCCTAAAAATGCAAAAAGAGAAAATGACACATATATATAGAGATATTCAAGTATTTTATTAAAAGAAAAAGTATATTTTCACTATCGGGAAGTCAGGGTCTGACAGGTCCTCGTGCCTAAACTATCCTTAGGAGTGTTTTGGTTTTGAAGTTAATCCATTGGATTAGAAGTTGTAACATCCTTCGGTTTTTTATCAATTCAAAGATATTTTCTCGAATTGATTGTGTTATTTCGATTCAGTTCTTGACCTTATTTTTCACATTTCAAAAATTGAAATATTTCGAAATAACGTATCCAACCCCCTTCTACGTTATTCCGGACCTAACAATTGGCATCAGAGCAAGTTGATCGACATACAGATCAGATTCCCGTTCGTCATCTAGAATCATGAGTACTCAAAAAGTTAGCAGTGTTAAAGTTCCTTCATTTAAGCGTGATAATTACAACATGTGGAAAATGAAGATGTTACTGTTCATACAAGCATCAAATCCTAGATACATGGAGACGTTGACTGAGGGTTGGTCTAAACCAATGAAAGCTGCTCCTGAAACTACTGAGGATGGTGAAAGTAGTGCAGCTGTTGGAGGAATGATTCCAAAACGTCCATCGGAGTATAACCCTGCTGAAACTGAAAAGGATGGACTGGATACCAATCTTAGACTAATCATAGTCGACTCCATGGATGATGAAATGAATCATCAAATTATGAACTGTACTAGTGCAAAACACATGTGGGATACGATTGGAATGATAATGGAGGGAACTGATGAAGTTCGTGAAAATCGACTGGATATTCTGACATCTCAGTACGAAGCTTTTAAATCTCTTCCTGGTGAAAGCATCACTCAAGTTTTCGAGAGATACAATAAGCTACTGAATGAGTTGAGCATTCACGGGAAGAAGTATCCTCTAAGAGAGACAAACAGGAAATTCGTGCTGACTCTACCACACCATGTAGAACATAAAGCGTCATCCATCAGAGAGAGAGAGATGACTTTGCTATAATGACTATTGAGAAGTTGTATGGAAAGTTAAGAACTCATGAGATGGGGCAAGAGCAAAGGAAAATTATATATGATGCTGGAACAGTAGACAGCAAGAATGCTGAATTATTGAAGACAACTGCTCCTATTGCATCCAGCCACAAAGAACCTGAAACAAAGGTTGTGAAACCGCAGAGCAAGAAGGATTTGTTCTTTGAAGCTGAAATGGAAAATGATGATCTGCCTGGCTACATTAGCAAGAACTGGAGGATCCTACTATGGCTACATTAGCAGCTAACTTTAGCCAAATCAGATTCAGAAAAAATGTTAAGTACAGATCTTCTGGAAATAGCAGCAGATCGCAGAGAACTGGTTCATCTTCTGAGTCTGAATCAGGAAAGAGTAACAAGACAGGGATGGTAGACCGTAGCAAGTTTCGGTGCTACAACTGTGATAAGATGGGGCACTTTGCCAGCGAATGCAAAGAACCTAGGTAAGCAAATGAAAGGAAGAAAGCTTTTCAGAAAAGGGACTCTAGCTCTCAGAGAAAGTATCTTGTCAAGTCATACATTGCCGAAGGCAAAAGCTGGGAGGACACTGACGATGAAGAGGAGTATGGCAATCTTGCACTGATGGCAGACTATGATCCTACTTACGAATTTGAGGCAAAAAACATGCTTGCTTCTATGGCTGATAGATTTAAATGTCGTAATCGTGATTGTGTCAAGCATGTGATAGACTCTAGCAAATCTATAAGTGATCTTAGATGGGATTTAGAATATGCTTTAAAAGATATAGCAACTGCTAAATCTGAGACTGAAAATGCTAGGGCTGAACTTAGTAAAATACAAGCCAGGAATGAGGAACTAGAACTCACTAATATGCAGATAGAAAATCTAAAGGAAAGAAATGAGTATCTAGAAAACAAATTCCAGGTTAGTGTCGAGATAGAGAAAGAGCTTAAAAATCAAAGAGATGAGCTAAACACTGAGTTATGTGCCTATCAGAACTCTGCTAATCTTGTAAAGGAACTAATTGACAATCAGATAGTTGGATCTAAAGTGGCTATTAGTTTCGACTTTGGTTCTAAAAAGTTTGGTAAGAAACAAGTAGTAGATCCTGAACCAGCTAAGGCTGAAAGTAAGGATGTACCACCTGTTCTTAAGAATGTCAATGCTCCTTTGTTCAAAAAAACTAGTTCAGAACCCTTTGATGAAAATACTTTGCTTATCAGACATGAACTGCTTATTGAGGATGTTGAGAAACTTAGGAATGGAAAGGCAAAGTTATCTAGTAAGTCAGTTAACAGTAAAGAGTCAATTGGAACTGGACTAGGTTATAAAACAGAGACTAAGCGTAGAAATAACAGAAATGGGAAAATAGGTCCTAATGCTGATAGGAAGTTATGTAACAACTGTGGTTTTGCTGGTCACCTTACTTATGCTTGCAAGAAGGTCAAAGTAGAAAATAGTCATAATGCTAAATCTGCTCATATTCATAACATGTCTGCCATGCCTGTTCATTCTAAATGTGCTTCAACTGCTTGCATATCATGCACTGTTAATCTTATGACTGCTTTTCTAAATGTGACACATGCATCTCCTGTTGTTAATAATTGTTCACATGACGATAAAAGTAAGAAAACAAAGCATGATAGAAATAACAGACCTAATACTGCTAGTCCTCCTAAAGCTAAGAAGGAATATACTGCTCCTAAGCCTAGAAGCAAATCTCCTGAGGCTATTGCTAGGAAAGTAAAGACAGTCATTGAAAATGCAAAGGATGTTAAGCATGCTACTCTTGTTCATAAAAATGCTAAATATGCAAATGTCTCTAAGCCCTATGGACCCAATCAAGTGTGGGTACCAAAGAAAACTTAATCTCCTTAGAAAAAAGGGCATGAAGAAAAAGCGAGTCATGTGGATTCTGGACAGTGGATGTTCTATGCATATGACCGGTGATAGAGCCCTGCTATCAAAGGTGGTTGAGAAAGCTAACCCTGTGGTTACCTTTGGATATGACAACAAAGGATTTACTACGGGATATGGCAATTTGGAATTTGGGAATGTCATCATCGAAGAAGTCTCTCTTGTTAATGGTCTTGCACATAATCTCCTCAGCATCAGTCAATTTTGTGATAAAGGTTATGAAGTCTTGTTCAAAAAGGAGAAATTTTTGATCACTAATAAGAGAGACCAGAAGCTCGCTTTATAAGGAATGAGAAAGGATGACTTATTTATAGCTGACTGGAATTCTGGATCTAATGGAGAAACTTTGTGTTTCTATGGAAAAGCATCTTCAGAAGACAGTTGGTTATGGCATAAGAAGCTTTCACATCTTAACTTCAAGACTATGAATTCTCTAGTCAAGAGGGAGCTTGTGAGAGGATTACCCGAGATAGAGTTCTGTCCTGACGGACTCTGTGCAGCATGTGAAAAGGGAAAGTCCAAGAGAGCATCACACAAAAGGAAGACAATATCAGACATCACTGATCCACTGTAACTTCTGCATATGGATTTGTTTGGCCCAGTTAATGTCATGTCTAAGTCCAAGAAGCGATACTGTTTAGTAATCATGGATGACTATTCCAAATACACATGGGTGTTATTCTTGCATTCTAAGGATGAAGCAGCACAGATGATTATCGATCATATCAAGAAGATTATGCGTAAAATTAGATCAGATAATGGGACTGAATTCAGAAACTCAATTCTCAACAGCTGGTGCATTGAGAAGGGTATCTCAAGACAGTTTTCAGCACCCAGGACTCCATAGCAGAATGGAGTGGTTGAGAGGAAGAATCGAACACTGATTGAAGCTACCAGAACAATGCTGAATGAAGCTAAACTTCCTACTTACTTCTGGGCTGAAGCAGTCAGCACAGCTTGCTACACTCAAAATAGGACCCTGATCAATAGAATGTATGAGAAGACACCATATGAATTGATGGCCAATCATAAACCATCTGTAAAATACTTTCACATATTCGGAGGAAAGTGCTATGTGCTGAAAGATGGATATGAGCATCTTGGTAAGTTTGATGCTAAAGTTAATGAAGGCATTTTCCTGGGCTATTCATTGGAATCTAATGCATACAGGGTCTATGTGATTGAAATCCAGAAAGTTGTCGAGAGCCTTGATGTGAAATTTGATGAAATCGGACTTCCTAGTATTCAGAAAGAAAAGGATGATGAATCTCTAGCTTTTGAGAATCTTTCTGATGATGAGGATGATGAAACCGAACCTGAGGTTACTGTTGATAATGTTAATAGTAATGATGGAGATGGTAATAATGGTGATCCAGGTAGTGGTGATGGCAGTGAGATCACAGGACCTCAAAGTCAGACTATTTCTGGTTCCAATCCTCAGGAGAGTAAATCTGTAGATCATACCAGCAACAACTCAGGGGGGGAAGAAGAAGGATCCACTAGTCAGAATGCTGATAGTGGGGAATCATCCAGAATTCATCTACCAAGGCAAACTGTTTGGAATCGAGTTCATACATTTGATCTGATCATTGGTGATCTTGACTCAAGAGTTTAGACTAGAAGAGCTACTCAGAACGAATGCTTGTATTCTGGTTTTCTATCAGAAATTGAACCTAAGAAGGTTGGAGAAGCTCTGGAAGATCCAGATTGGGTGATTGCAATGCAAGAGGAACTCAATCAGTTTGAAAGATAGAAAGTTTGGAACCTGGTACCCAGACCAAAGGACAAATCTGTAATTGATGTAAGATGGGTATTCAGAAATAAACTTGACGAGAATGGAATCATTACAAGGAACAAGGCGAGACTGTTTACCAAAGGCTACACTCAAGAAGAAGGTATTGATTATGATGAGACATTCGCACCAGTTGCTAGACTAGAAGCCATCCGGATGTTTCTGGCATTTGCTACACATTCAAACTTCAGAGTATATCAGATGGATGTGAAAAGTGCTTTCCTGAATGGTGAGCTTGAAGAAGAGGTCTATGTTGAACAGCCTCCTAGTTTTGTTGATCCTGAATTTGAGGACTTCGTCTACCTTCTATTCAAAGCTCTCTATGGTCTTAAGCAGTCGCCTAGAACATGGTATGACACTCTTGTTGAATTCTTACTTGAAAGTGGTTTTACTAGAGGTGTCATAGATAAAACTCTGTTCTATAAAAAGCATAAAAATGATATTCTACTTGTGCAAGTTTATGTTGATGACATTATATTTGGCTCTACGAATGATGCACTTTGTGCAAGGTTTGCTATGTTGATGCAGAGTAGGTACGAGATGAGCATGATGGGAGAGCTGAACTACTTCCTTGGATTGCAAGTGAGCCAAAGAACAGATGGTATCTTTATCTGTCAATCCAAGTATATTAAGGATCTTCTTAAGAAGTATCATCTTGAAGATTCAGCACCTACAAAGACTCCCATGGCCACTGCCACTAAGCTTGATCAAGATAAATCTGGAAAACGAGTTGACATAAAAAACTACAGGGGCACGATTGGTTCTCTACTCTACCTCAATGCAAGCAGCCCAAATATAATGTTCGCAACATGCTTATGTGCGAGGTTCCAAGCTGATCCTAAAGAATCACATCTGAAAGCCGTGAAGCGTATCTTCAGATATCTTAAAGGTACTCCAAATCTTGGTATTTGGTATCCTAAGGATACGGGTTTCGACCTGGTTGGCTATACAGACTCTGATTGCAAGATTGATCGCAAGAGTACTTCTGGAAGTTGTCAATTTCTTGGAAGGAGATTGGTTTCCTGGTTCAGCAAGAAGCAGCATTCAGTAGCCACATTTACAGTAGAGGCAGAATACATTGCAGCTGGTAGCTGTTGCTCACAAATCTTGTGGATGAGGAATCAACTCATGGACTATGGTCTGTTGCTGAACAAAATACCTATATTCTGCGACAACACAAGTGCCATAGCAATCTCGAATAATCCAGTATAGCATTCTCGGACCAAGCACATCGACATATGGTATCATTTCATTCGTGAACATGTTATGCATGGTACTGTGGAACTTCACTTCATTCCCACAGAGCAACAACTTGCAAACATTTTCATGAAACCAATTGATGAATCTACATTCAACAGGTTGGTTAGTGAACTTGGGATGTTAAACTTGTCCTCTTAACAGGAAGTCAACAAATGCAAGTTGTTGTACATTTTCATGATCGCATCACTTACTGATTATTTGCCATATGCTTAAATGTTTACATGTTTATGTGGTAGATAATTAGTTATTGAAGCGATATCTAAGCATCTAAAAATTGTTGTTTATGCTATATGATAGATGTTTAGTTACTCGAGTTTTCGAAGCGATATTTAGGTATTAATATAATTGCATGATATTTGTGTTTAATGCTTATTTATTCGAATTTTATTTTAATAATTAGTATCTTTTAAACAATTGATATCTTGATAACAATTGATTTCTTGATATGAATTTATTAAAATAAATAGAAGCATAATATCTTATAAATGAATGGTTTTTCAAATTCTTTGATTCACATTAATTTATAATTGTGAGTTTTTAAATTCTAGTGGAATTTTATTTATTCCTTAATTTCAGTAAATTCCACCACAATTTAAAATAACATATATGTTTATCAACTTGATTGTTTATTTGGAAAATATATGCACATATCATATGATCTTTCCTATTTTACCTGCTCTGATAAAATCTGAGGATTACACCAAAGACAACTCTTAAGCATGGTTTTGGTAAGTTCATGTATGATTTCCAACTTTGAATAATCTCACAACTTTTGAGATTAAGTACTTTGATATGATCTTTCTTGTAATATAACGATTATTTTCAAAGATCAAGTACTTGGTTCAACTCTTTGCTTAAATATATTGCAATAGAGATATATGAGTTGAACTTGTGTTTATATTGTTGTTCTCTTTTATAAAGAGACTTCTGGAATCTTTATATAGATCCAAGAATAGAGATTAAGATGGAGTAGAGAAGTTAAGCACAAATCTCAAATATAAACACAAAGATGAAGCTAAAAATTACCACTTTTAAAAGTCGCCGGAAAAAGTTAGCCGGAAAAATTCGCCGGAGGTTCGGCCGGATTTTGGACGTTGGATGAACTTGGGCAGCCCTTCGGGAGGCCGGAAAGTGGTTGAAGATGAGCTTGCTTGGGTGGACAAAGCTTGGTTGAGTGGAACTAAGCTTGGTGTATCAAAAACCTTGTATATATGGATATATATTTGAGAGAGAGATGGTTTTTGAGATGAATTGGATGAAGAGAGATATTATAAATATGAAAGTGTGTTCTACTTCTAAATTCCCAGCATGTATTTGGCTCTTAGCTTGTATTGGAAATGGGTGGATGAGGGGTTTAATTTATAGAGAGAGTTGGGTGAAAGTAATGGTTAGGATTGAATAAAAATGAAGGGATGAGATTGTTTTCACTTGGATTGCCAACATGGCAAGTGGTTTGTGTTTGTTGGGAGTGGTTTGTGTTTCTTTGAAGTGGTTTTGGCATAGTAAATCTGCTGTGTTTTAATATTGTATCGTACTCGTATCAATTAACGATTAAATACGTAACTTGTATCGTTAATTGAATACCCGAAAAATACGAAACCACCCAATAAATAATTCTAAAATTATGGGACACTTGGGAATATTGTAAAATAATATTCTGGAGATTTTGGTCAAAATTGGTCAAAGTTGACTTGGTCAAACGTGGGACCCACTGCCTCGATTTTCGTGCCGGACCAAAATTCTCTAAAAATTCCGAAACTTTTACCATGGATATAAAATGGCATTTAAATGATCAATCTCAAGTTTCAAGTCATTCTAGAAAGTGTAAGTATTTTATTTGGATTTAAAACGATTAAATCAGCTTTCGGTTCCGAATAAAATACGATTGGTCTTTCCGTGAAATAGATAAATCTTTTGACCAATGTTTTGACTAGAATAAATACTTAGAATATATTTCCTAATATGTAAAATATTATGAGAGCGTAGGAAATATTTTTGAGCGAATAAAATAATTTTCTTCGAAATATGATTTAATTACGAAACGGAAGAAAAATTACTTTAAAAATTTCTGACACGAGATGAGGACAAGCATTAATATTCTTCCACTGAATATTAATATACTTGAGTACAAGAAGTCTTTTCTAGGATATCAAAACATTTTGAGTGCGAAGACAGAATTCTTTTTTGGATAAAAACATATCGTTTTTAAATTTAGCACGAGTTCTCTAAAGAACATCAACTCTTTAATATTCCTTGTTTGAGCTTGTCGCCTTATCAATATTGCAACGGAGATCTAAAAAAATATCAAATCTCAATATTTCTTTTTCGATCTTATTGCCTTGGTGAAGAGATATATTTCGTAAAATATAATTTGATTTTTGAGCGAAATGGAATATCTCTTATATTTAAAATATAGACCATGTGACGGATTCTGCTAGAATTGACCATTTGACTTTTGACCGAATCAATTAAATATATGACCTAGTGGAGAGGATTTTACGTGTATTTAAATTTTATGTTAAATCGTACAAATACCAAAATAAATATTATATCGAAGATATCCTTTCACGTGGAGTGGTTGAAGATATTTGAAGCAGTAGTTGTGATTCAAGTGAAGATCGGAAGATTTCTGTAAGTTCTCGTATTTGGCTGTAAGCTCAGCAGTGAACATAAAGACAAGATACGAAGACCGTGAGTGAATGCTAGTCGTCTGTGAACAAGACTAGCTGCACTAGGCTTCAGCAATTTACAAAGGAATCTAAGTATTTTCTACAGGTATTCTATTGAGTGATTTATATGAAGGAATAGGCTGTTAGGAACCAAAGGTAGAAATTTATTTGAAACAGAAGAGAGAAGCCCAAAAGAAGCAGTCAAAAATAGTAATACTATGCAAAGTTACTATGCACGATTACTATGCAAGGTTACTATGCACGGTTATAGTGCAAATAGTGGTTACTGTGTAAATAGTGATACTGTGCAAATAGTGATTACTGTGCAAATAGTGATTACTGTGCAAATAGTGGTTACTGTGCAAATAGTGATTACTATACAAATAGTGGTTACTGTGCAAATGGCGGTTACTGTGTAAATGGCGGTTACTGTGCAAATGGTGGCTACTATTCAAAAAGTGGCTGGTGGGGCCCACGGGGGTTGTTGAAATAGTACAACATAGTGATTTTCTAAAATCTATAAATAGGCATGTTGTATTTCATTTCAAAACACATCTCAACACACATCTTCTCTTCACTCTCTTATATCTTCTCTGTATAAGCTGCTAGACAGTCCATCTAGTAGGGAAGCCGACTTAGCCCGCTTTCAGGAAGTGTCGGGTAGAAGGTCCTTGTAACATCCCTGTCCCAAACTCACCCACATGCATTTTATTTATTTATTTTATTTTAATAAATGGAATCATTTGTGACCATTAAATATTTTAATGTGTCATTTGTGAATTTTATATATTTTAATTGTTAAAAGGATTATTATTAAAGATTTATAAGTGCTTGATTTAAATGTACATGTGCATATTGGTAATTGATTATTATGGGTCAAATGATATTAACTAGAGAATTTCGAGACCGAGCCGATGAATTGTAGATTTTGTGGAATAATTCCGTCTCTGGGTTAAAAATGGAATTATTATACTAATAATTAATTATTTAAGGGCTGATAATATTTAGGATTTATTTTCGATAATTTGCCAGTGGACTCGTAACTATTTAGAATACGAGATTCCGGAGATTTGATGACTTTATTTTATATGGTTAAATAGTAAAGATTATTTTGAGGATTTGGTAGATAATTTGTTAGGCCGAATACACAATTAATAATCAACTTTGTATGAGAGTTTAACAAGTAAAAGCGTTTATGCACTTAAAAACTTATTGTATTACGAACCCTCTTCGTGATGTAAAAATATCACAAAGAGCTGCTAGGTTACAATAAAGATAATTCGTTGTACGATACCCTTCTAGGGTTAACCTAACTGTATTTATATAACATACAGCTACGATACAATCTCTAATTGATATTCCTAATAATCAGCTATACAATGATATCAATTACAGATTGTCACACGTCTCCTATGTCAACTCGATCTCTTTGATAGCTATCCAATCTTCAAAGATATCGCTTCCATAATAAATCTTCAATCACTGTTGACCAGTAGACGCTTCCTCCAGATAGAGTTTGACAAACTCTGTCGAGCTTCCATCTGTCAGAGTTTACACCAAACTCTGACTGCTTCCAGCTAAACTCTGATAATTCACTGTAACACTTAAACACTGATTAAAACACATCAATTATATTTAACAATCTCCCCCAACTTGTTCATTAGCAAAAATAAACAAGTTAATGACAATAATTGATGATGTCAAAACAAATAAACAAATACAGTGTTTACACAAATTCAGAGTTTAATCTTCTACTTAATAAAAACTATAGAGAATAAGAAAATCCTTACATACCTTAATCTCTTATCATTTCAAGATCTGGCACAGCTCTGAGATAATCTATCAGCAATCTTCTTTCTGCATTTTCAAGCTCAATCTTCATAGCTTCTTTAATTTCTCTGAGCTGAGGATCACTTTCATCTGTCTGGTAGATAGCAGCCCTAAGATCATAGATTTTGTTCCTTCTCATCTCATTTCCCAGTCTGATAAATCTGACTTTTTCTGACTGTGAATTGAAATCAAGTACTGTGATTCCCAAATCAGTCTTTAACTTTGCAGTACCTTTCTTCATTTCAATGAGATTGCCTTTGTAATCCCTGTACTTAGGAACATATCTGCTATTACATTTCACTCCTCTGATTGCCAGATTCTGAAGCATTTTCTGTCTGAGTACATTAGCAACTGATTGAGTCCTTTGACTATTCACCTTGAGAAGATATAGAACATACTCTAGTTCTTCCCAAAATTTCAAGCCAATATCATTCTCACCAACTTTAAATACTGTCCCATCATCCATGAAGTACAAGAGAAAATCCTTGCTTAAACTCTTCTGATGAACTAACTGTACTGATTCCAGTCTGTCCAAACTCTCTTGAGGAACACCACGACCTGGAACAGCCAGTGAAGAAGGATCTCTAGGACCAGTATATTGCCTTTTGTCTCTGTGTGAACCTAGTCCACCCTTATTATTACCAACTTTTCCAGATAATGCTTTTCCATCAGAAACATTCATAGAAACTCCAGATAATACATTTGGATCATGAATTGTTCCTTTCCTAAAAACCGATTTCAACTGAGAAGAGTGTAAAGGTGTGATCATTGCTTGTGATGCAACAGAAGTTGTAACTTTCTTCTGTGAACTTTCTCCTTCAATGCCTTTTAGCTTGAGTTTAGCCTCTGCTGCAATTGCTTCCTTTGAAAACCGAGAACTTTGACTAACATCAGTCCTTTCTCTGATCACAACACCTTTAACAACAGGTCTAGGAGCTTTTCCTCTTTGTACCTTACCAGACTTTAAAGCTTTAAGATGTTCTTCTTGTAAACTCTTTTCTTCAGCTTCAATGTCCTCAATCGTAACTCCTTCCTCATTCTCTTCAATAAACAGCTTAGCAGCCAATTCTTCATCAGTTTGTGGATTAGAAGGTAACAGCAAACTCTTGGTCTTTGAAGTACCTTGAGTATCAGTATTTCTCCCAACAGACTGTGATTTAGATGACTTGCTAGTTCTCAGAGTTTGAACCTCTTCAGCCTTGTTCTTTCCTTTACTACTTGCCCCTCCATCTCCAGCACTATCCCTTCTGACAACTCTCTCCCTCTTTTTGACATCATCAGGCATAAGAATAGATGTTATTAACTCCAGGGAAGTAGCAATAGAATCAATTTTAGCAGATAAGTCAGACTGATTCTCTTCAACTTTACTTAGTCTGGCAAAGAGATTGTCTTGAGCTTTAGAGAATTTTGTAGTCACTAGTTTTGAATCTCTTTCCATCTTCATTTCTCTAGCTACAACCTCATTTCGCAAAGCAGTGATTGCCATTGTAGTATCATCAAATCTTCTATCCAGAGTTTTGACTTGAACTACAGTTGCTTTCAAGCAAGAAAGAATCTCTGGATTGGAGATAGTATCAGCATTTTTCTTAACAAAATCAGCTGCTCTTCCTCGGGGAAAAATACAATCCTCTTTGTACCATTCAGCAGCATTCTTTGCAAATTGTGCTCTCTCAACTTCATGAGAAGTATAAGGTTGAGTGAAAGGTGTATGTTTATTGTCTATTTGTACTGGTGCACTCAGAGAAGCATCAGAGTTTGCACTACTTTCACCTTCAGTTTCAACACTCATAGCTTTAGCAGGTTCATCTTCAGCCATAGTTTTAGCAATTTCTTCTGTAGGCGTTTCAAGATGTTCTCCATGTTGCTCAGGCTTAGCAACAGGCATATACTGAGAAGTGACCTTGGTTGCCTGATCAATTTCTTCTCCTCCTTCAATAGTTTGGTGAGCATCAGAAATTAACTCAGTATGGAATGCCACAGCTTCAGAAAGAACAACCGTAGGTTGATCAGCTACACCAATATCAGAGATAGGATCAGAGAATGGCATAAATGAATCAAGAATATCATTTATTGGAGAGAGGCCATCTCTAGCATCCTCTTCTGCAGGCATTTTGTCCTCTGCAGGCACTTCATCCTCTGCAGGTATTTCAACCTCTGCAGGTATTGCATCTTTCTCAACTTCAACAGGAGGTGTTTGCTGTGAAACTACCTCTGGAGCTTCAATATCTTCATCCACAGAATCAGAGAATACCAGTTTTCTTCGTTTTGCTAGAGGTATATTATCTGAATCCTCTTCACTAGTTGATGGAGTTTGTTCTACCACTGAGAGTGACTTAGGTATGTTTGCCAGTTGTTTTATTCTTTTCACTCTTCTAGTATAAACATCTTCAGGAGATGTCCGTTTTGATTTTCTTTGTGGCTCTATCGCCTGCTTAACACTTGCATGTTGTTCAGTAACTGCCTTCTTAACTCTTTGTTCTGTAGACTTTGATTCTGGTGGAGATGATTCAGAGTTTGTTTGTGGAGTGGGTGAAGGTTGTTTTGTAGGTGCTGAGTGAGCAGGTGATGTAGGTGATTCAGTGTTTGGTTTTTGAGTACGGTCAATGTTTAGTGGTTCTGGTTGAGGTTCAGGGTTTGGTTCAGGTTGTTGTTGTGGTTGTGGTTGTGGTTCAGGTTGTTGTTGTTCTTGTGGTTCAGGTTGTTGTGGTTCTTGTGGTTGATTTAGAAAATTTTACAGAGCAAGTGGCATGACAAAAGCAGGGAGATTTGCTTTACCAACATCCTTATTTGTCATATCAGAGAATATTCTCTTATTGACTCTAAAAGGATCAATTTCATCAGTATCATCAATTTCTAGACCAGGGACACAAGCATTGAACAACATTTGACAAAAACGAGCATAATAAACAGTAGTAGACTCTGATAGTTTATCACCTAAGTTCATCAGAACATATCTACCAAAGTCAAAATTACTACCATAGAGTAGAGAATACCTGATGTGGAGACTGTCTATTGGAATGGCATCCCAGTTGGTGACTTTCTTCTGGAACGTCCTTGTAATGCAATCAAAGAAGAAGTTCCATTCCTTTCTGAGATTTGGTCTCTTTATACCGCCAAGCTTGTCAAGAGATTCCATGTAACCTATCTCTTGTAGCATCTCTCTCAAATAAGTTTCATTAACCAGAGTTTAAGAAGTATGTGTGTCAAACCCCATTGTATCTCGTACAGTCTGTGGAGTAATCACATAATCTTGGTCTTCATAAGTGAGATAATGTTAGGAGTTCCATTCTCTCCTCCATCCACATAAACTGAATTCTGCCAAAATGTAGCAATTTGAGACGCAGAGAGAGTTTCAGGTCCAACCAGAGCTTGTCCAATCTCTCAATCTCTCAAGAAGTTCTGCATTAGATGAAACGATTCTGGAACGCGTTGATGATAGAATGGAGCTTCATAGTTGTTAGGAACAAACCGTAAACCAAGAGCAGTAAATGCTTTAGAAGCCATTGAGTTAAGAAATTTGCAAGAATTTCCAAGAGAAACGTATGTAGGAGAGGTGTTTGCGAGAATGCCCAAGTGGAAAATAAGAGAACTGTGAGATGTAAGAATAAAACACAACCGTTTGGACACAAAAGTGATTATAGTAATTAAAAACCAATCTCTTATATAACAAACACTCAATCAGTTCCTAGATTAATGTGTAGTGGGACACGATAATGGGTAAGTGGGACACATTAATGGGCGAGTGGGTCACGTGCGCTTATTTTTAAGAAGAGTATTTTGAAAATTAAAACATTAAAATATTTGATTTAAGCAAAAATCAAATAATACTCTCTTAAAATATCTGGACCCAAGTAAAACTAGAATTTGAAGCGTTTACCTATTGCCTTTAATAACGAGAATACGAAGCGGTTAAGAACTTCGTTCTTACCCATCTCTATTTAAGGCCTAGAGACTTGCTCAGATTAGTTCATTAAACCTTTAACCTTTCAGTCTCCCCTGTAAAATCACAAACCCTTCAAACAAAATACTCTGAAAAACAATGGCCAACCTTACCATCAAAGAAAAGAACCTTCATCTTGTCGAGAATAGGGACATCTTCAGCTATACGCGTGAAGAATTTGAAGCGTTTGAGTGGGAAAGGCAGCTTGAGACGCTGTGGTTGCAAATGGATGCCGGTCTGGAAGAGATCGAGAGAGAGAAACCTGCAAGGGTGATCGACATCGATGCTGCCCTCCAAGCAACATTGGCATGGCTCTCCTCGAAGGCATCCTCATCCAACACCACCAACCATTGTTAATGAATATGTCAGCAAAAATAACCTTATCCCTTCAACTTCCACCCAAATAAAGTGGCAAAGATGGGATCTGGGAATTTTTGCTAATAATGGAGTGGTTTGGACTGACCTTTTATTTTCCTGTTGAATAGATTAGCAGATAGAGAGAACAAAAAGATGTAATATTTGCTTGTAATCTCTTTCTTATTATCAATGAAAAATTATGTTTCTCTAATCTTATTCATTGTGTTGTGCAACTTTTATTTATGTTTTATGAACTGTTCTTCAAGAAAATAAATCAAGAAGAGAATATGAAAACTAATTAAAGTAATCATATAAAGAACACATTCATCAACAATCTACTGATTAACAGTTGTCAAAATCCCTATTTACTCCAAGATTTTCAAATTGTCCAAGTGAAAATTTACCTTAGAGTACAAATCACGAATCAACAGCGTTTGTCAATTCTCCAACTTTATCACCGAAACCCTTTCATAAATTGCACAGTTGTAAATATATGTGTGTGTGAAGCAGAGTTTACTAAATCAATTTTTAGAGCATCTAATTTTTCATAAAATCCATAAAGTAAATCAATAAACACTGGATACACAAACTGTCATAGTAAACACTGACTGTATGATGAAAGCTAAACTCTGAAGTACTCATAACTATATACAGAACTTTTTATTTTATACCCCCTCTATATACATTTTTTTCATTCATTTTTTTTTTTATTTTTTATTTTTATTTTTATTTTTTATTTATTTATTTTTTTTATTTTTTTATTCCAGTAATCAGAGGTTGGAACCAGTCACCAAAAATTCAAAAATTTTAGCCCTTATCATTTTGATAAGTTCCTGGGTCATCCTAGTATTTAACTAGTCACCAAAAATCAGAGAATTTTAGCACATATTATATACCAATAGGTTCCTGGGTCATCCTAGTATCCAACATAATCTCAAAGGAGTATAACAACCTATATACATTTTCTTTGGGGTATTGCAGTAAGCTTTTTATTCTACCAGAGTATAACTAACAGAGTTTAGAGTTCATCAACATCAGTAGTTTTTCTTGTAAGGTAATGCACACAGTATTTATAGACTCAGAGTTTAGGACAAAATAAACTAAGAGATGCTATAAATATGAGCCAGTATCATGCTGTGTTAACTTTCTGCACAATCTAAGATTAGATCACAATAACTCAGAAAGATTCATGATTAATTGCTGAGAATCATGCTTCATACATATTTCTTCATTGGTGTTTTTCACTCAGACAAAAATCAATTCAAAGTTCACAGAGTTTATCAAACTTATTAACAGTGTATGACATACAGACATGCTGACAGAGTTTAGAGACTGTATAACACAAACATCAACGGATAAGACTGTATAACACAAACATCAACGGATAAGACTGTATAACACAAACATCAACGGATAAGACTGTATAACATCAACGGATACAGTCCAGTTAATCATCAACTGATGCAACCTACAATCAACGGATGCTACATTGGATCCTAGCTGGTAATTAGCAGTTGATTGTGGCAAGTTGTTTGACAGAGTTTAACAGAGTATGCATAACAGAGTTTAATCAACAGAGTTCAATTAGCATTTAACCAATCAGTAAATATGAGTAATACGCTACATAAGTAAGATTTGAATCTAACCAACATTCCTAGTCAGAACCAGAGACCATTCCTAGTTCATTGACCAGTCTTGTAAATGTAGCTTCACTCAATGGTTTAGTGAATATATCTGCAAGCTGTTGTTCTGTAGATACAAAATGTAGTTCAATATTTCCTTCTTCCACATGTTCTCTGATGAAGTAGTACCTTATGCTGATGTGCTTGGTCATTGAATGCTGTACTGGATTACCTGTCATAGCAATAGCACTTTGATTATCACAGTAAATAGGGATATTACTGTACCTCAATCCATAATCCAGCAATTTATTCTTCATCCATAAGATCTGTGCACAACAGCTACCAGCTGCAATATACTCTGCTTCTGCTGTGGATGTGGAGATTGATTTCTGTTTCTTGCTGTACCAGGAAACAAGTCTGTCACCAAGAAATTGACAACTTCCACTAGTGCTCTTTCTGTCTACCTTGCAGCCTGCAAAGTCTGCATCAGAATACCCAAGTAGCTTGAAATCTGATTCTCTGGGGTACCACAGACCTAATGATATGGTGCCCTTGAGATACTTGAAGATTCTTTTCACAGCTGTCAGATGTGGCTCTCTAGGATCTGCCTGAAACCTTGCACAAAGACAGGTTGCATACATGATGTCAGGCCTACTAGCTGTCAAGTATAGAAGAGATCCTATCATGCCCCTGTAGTTTGTCATATCCACTGAAACTCCTGTGTCTTTGTCCAATTTAGTTGCTGTTGCCATGGGAGTTGATGCAGATGAACAGTCAAGCATACCAAATTTCTTGAGAAGATTTCTGGTATATTTTTCTTGATTAATGAAAATTCCATCATCTGTTTGTTTCACCTGTAGACCTAGAAAGTAACTAAGCTCTCCCATCATGCTCATTTGATATCTGGACTGCATGAGCTTGGCAAACTTCTTACAGAGTTTATCATTAGTAGACCCAAAGATAATGTCATCAACATAAATTTGAACTAAAAGGAGGTCACTTCCTTGATTGAAATAAAACAGAGTTTTGTCAATTGTTCCTCTGTTGAATCCACTTTCTAGAAGAAACTGAGCAAGTGTCTCATACCATGCTCGTGGTGCCTGCTTAAGTCCATATAGTGCCTTATCTAGCCTGTAGACATAATCTGGATATTTGGGGTCCACAAATCCTGGTGGTTGTTCAACAAACACTTCTTCTTCAAGCTTTCCATTCAGAAAAGCACTTTTCACATCCATCTGGAACACTTTGAATTTCTTGTGAGAGGCATATGCTAGAAAAATTCTGATTGCCTCCAATCTTGCAACTTTAGCAAATGTTTCATCATAGTCTATTCCTTCCTGCTGTGAATAGCCTTTTGCTACCAGTCTAGCCTTGTTCCTTGTGATAACACCTTCACTGTCAGTCTTGTTTCTGAAAACCCATTTAGTACCAACAATAGATCTGTTCCTTGGCCTTGGTACAAGGGTCCAAACTTCATTCCTTTCAAATTCATTCAACTCTTCCTGCATTGCTGTTATCCAGTCTGCATCTTGAAGAGCTTCTTCCACTTTCTTTGGTTCATTTTTAGACAAGAATGCATGAAACAGACATTCACTTGCAGTAGCACTTCTTGTCTTTACTTTTGCATCTGGATCACCAATTATCAAATCAGGTGTATGTGATTTAGTCCATTTCCTAGCAGAAGGCAAATGACTTCTATCAGCATGTGATCCTCCCCCTTGATCCATGCTCTCCTGATTTTGTTGTGATCTATCTTCGTTTTCTGAGACTCCCCCTGAACTTGACTGCCCAGAGTCAGAATTTGAATTTTCAGAGTTTGAAGCATCAGAGTTTGATCCAGATTTTTCAGTTGACTCAGTATCAGTGTTTGAGTCTTCATCTTGATCATGCTCCCCCTCAACTGGTTCTCCCCTTTGTTGTGACTGAGAAGTTTCTCCAGTGTTTACCAGTAGAGGTTCAGAGTTTGTTTCAACAGAGTCTGTCAGAATTGTTTCATCAGAGTTTCCTTCATCAGAGTTTAAATCTTCATTTTCAAAGTTCAGTTGATCATATTCATCTTTGTCTTCAAGTCCAGTTATCTTCTTATCATCAAAAGAAACATGTATAGATTCCATGATCACTTTAGTTCTCAGATTGTAAACTCTGAATGCTTTTGTTGATAGTGGATAACCAACAAAAATTCCTTCATCTGCCTTTAGCTCAAACTTGGTCAACTGTTCTGGATGAGTCTTCAAAACAAAACATTTGCACCCGAAAATATGAAAGTATTTCAGGTTAGGCTTCTTTTTCTTCACCATCTCATATGGTGTCTTTCCATGCTTATTGATCAGTGTTGCATTTTGAGTAAAAGAAGCAGTTTGAACAGCTTCTGCCCAGAAATAAGTTGGCAATTTTGCTTCATCAAGCATAGTTCTGGTAGCTTCAATCAAGGTTCTATTTTTCCTTTCAACTACACCATTTTGTTGTGGTGTACCAGGTGCTGAAAATTCTTGTTTCACTCCATTATCCTTGCAGAATTCTTCCATTGTTGCATTTCTGAACTCAGTTCCATTATCACTTCTGATGATTCTGACTTTGTTGCTTGATCCTTTGTCCAGAAGCTTCACATGCTCCATCAGAGTTAATGCAGTTTCATCCTTCTTTGCTAGAAAATACACCCAAGTGAATCTAGTTTATTCATCAACAATGACTAAAGCATATTTCTTCCTTGCAATAGACATTACATTTACTGGACCAAAGAGATCAACATGTAGAAGATGATAGGGATCAGTGATAGAAAATTTTGTCTTGCTCTTGAAAGATGACTTCCTTTGTTTAGCCTTCTGACATGAGTTGTTAGGCCGAATACACAAATAATAATCAACTTTGTATGAGAAATTAACAAGTAAAAGCATTTATGCACTTAAAAAACTTCTTGTATTTCAAACCCTCTTCGTGATGTAAAATATCACAAAGAGCTGCTAGGTTACAATAATGATAATTCGTTATCGATACCCTTCTAGGGTTAACCTATCTGTATTTATATAACATACAGCTACGATACAATCTCTAATTGATATTCCTAATAATCAGCTATACAATGATATCAATTACAGATTGTCACACGTCTCCTATGTCAACTCGATCTCTTTGATAGCTATCCAATCTTCAAAGATATCGCTTCCATAATTAATCTTTAATCACTGTTGAACAGTAGACGCGCTTCCTCCAGACAGAGTTTAACAAACTCTGTCGAGCTTCCAACTGTCAGAGTTTACACAAACTCTGACTGCTTCCAGCTAAACTCTGATAACTCCCTGTAACACTTAAACACTGATCAAAACACATCAATTATATTTAACAATCTCCCCCAACTTGTTCATTATAAAAAATGTACAAGTTAATGACAATAATTGATGATGTCAAAACAAATGATAAATACAGTGTTTATACAGATTCAGAGTTTAAGCTTAAAAACTATAGAGAATAAGAAAATTCTTACAGAACTTTAATCTCTAATTATTTCAAGATCTGGCATGGTTCTGAGATAATCAATCAGCAATCTTCTTTCTGCATTTTCAAGTTCAATCTTCATTGCTTCTTTGATTTCTCTGAGTTGAGGATCACTTTCATCTGTTTGGTAAATAGCAGCCCTAAGATCATAAATCTTGTTTCTTCTCATTTCATTACCCAGTTTGATAAATCTGTCTTTTTCTGCCTGAGTATTGAAGTCAAGTACTGTGATTCCCAAATCAGTTTTTAACTTTGCAGTACCTTTCTTCATTTCAATAAGATTGCCTTGGTAATCCCTGTACTTAGGAATGTATCTGCTGTTGTATTTCTGTCCTCTAATATCCAGATTCTGAGTCATCTTCTGTCTTAATACATTAGCAACAGATTGAGTCCTTCGACTATTCACCTTGAGAAGATATAGAACATACTCTAGTTCTTCCCAATATTTCAAGTTGATATCATCCTCACCAACTTTGAATACTGTCCCATCAGCCATGAAGTAAAGAAGAAAATCTTTGTCTAAACTCTTCTGATGAACCAACTGCACTGATTCCAGTCTATCCAGACTCTCTTGAGGTACACCACGACCTGGAACAGCCAGTGAAGAAGGATCTCTAGGACCAGTATATTGCCTTCTGTCTCTATGTGAGCCTAATCCAGCCTTATTATTTCCAATCTTACCAGATAAAGCTTTTCCATCAGAAATATTCATTGAGACTCCAGATAACACATCTGGATCATGAAGTGTTCCTTTACCAAAAACTGATTTCAACTGAGAAGATAGAGGTTTAAACACAACTTGTGTAGCAACAGAGGTTGTATCTTTCTTCTTTGAATCTTCTCCTTCCATAGCAATGCCTTTCAGCTTGTGTTTAGCTTCAGCTTCTGTTGATTTCTTAGATAAATGTGATCTTTGATCAGCATCAACATTTTCCTTGATCACAACGCCTTTAAGAACAGGCCTAGGAGCTTTTTCTTTTTGTACCTTATCAGACTTTAAAGCTTTAAGATGTTCTTCATGTAAACTCTTTTCCTCAGCTTCAATGTCTTCAATCGTTACTCCTTCCTCATTCTCTTCAATGAACAACTTAGCAGCCAACTCTTCATCAGTTTGTGGATTTGAAAATAACAGTAAACTCTTGGTCCTTGAAGTTCCTTGAGTATCAGTATTTCTCCCAACAGACTGTGATTTGAATGACTTACTAGTTCTCAGAGTTTGAACCTCCTCAGCCTTTTTCTTTCCTTTGTCTTTGTTACTTGCCCCTCCATCTCCAGAACTATCCCTTCTGACAACTCTCTCCCCCTTTTTGACATCATCAGGCATAAGGATAGAAGTAATTAACTCCAGAGAGGTAGCAATAGAATCAATTTTAGCAGATAAATCAGACTGATTCTCTTCAACTTTACTCAGTCTGGCAAGGATATTGTCTTGAGCTTTAGAGAATTTTGTAGTCACTAGTTTTGAATGTGTTTCCATCTTCATCTCTCTAGCTACAACCTCATTTCGCAAAGAAGTGATTGCCAAATTAGTATCATCAAATCGTCTATCTAGAGTTTTAACTTGAACTATAGTTGCTTTCAAGCAAGAAAGAATCTCTGGATTAGAGATAGTATCAGCACTTTGCTTAACAAACTTAGCTGCTCTTCTTGATGGAAAAATACAATCTTCTTTGTACCATTCAGCAGCATTCTTGGCAAATTGTGCTCTCTCAACTTCATGAGAAGAACAAGGTTGAGAAAAAGGTGTATGTTTATCATCAGTTTGTACTGGTGCACTCAGAGAAGTATCAGAGTTTGCACTACTGTCACCTTCAGCTTCAACACTTGTAACTTTAACTGGTTCATCTTCAGCCATAGATTTAGCAATACCTTCTGTAGGCTTTTGAGAATTTTCTTCATGTTGCTCAGGCTCAGCAACAGGCATTGACTGAGAAGTTACTTTGGTTGCCTGATCAATTTCTTCACCTTCTTCAACAGTGTGGTGAGCATCAGATATTATCTCAGTATGAGATGCCACAGCTTCAGAAGGTACAGATGTAAGTTGATCAACTACACCAACATTAGAGATAGGATCAGAAAATGGCATAAATGAATCAGGAACAGTATTTATTGGAGAAACACCATCTCTTGCATCCTCTTCTGCAGGAATTTTATCCTCTGCAGGCATTACATCCTCTGCAGGTATTACATCCTCTGCAGGTATTGCATCTTTCTCTGCCTCAACAGGAGGTGTTTGCTGTGAAACAACCTCTGGAGCTTCAATATCTTCATCCACAGAATCAGAGAATATCACTCTTCTTCGTTTTGCTAGAGGTACATTATCTGAATCCTCTTCACAAGATGGTGACTTAGGCATGTTTGCTCGAGCTTTCAATCTCTTCCCTTTTCTAGTGTAAACAGCTTCAGGAGATTTTCGTTTTGATTGCCTCTTTGTCTCTTCCGCCTGTCTTAGACTGGCATGTCGTGCAGCAAGTGCTTTCTTAACGCCTTGAGATTTAGACTTTGATTTTAATGGAGAATCAGAGTTTGAGTTTGAAGTGGGTGAAGATTGCTTTGCAGGTGATTCAGTGTTTGGTTCTGGTTGAGATTCAGGGTGTGGTTCAGGTTGTTTTGGTTCTTGTTCAGGTTCATCTTGTGGTGGTGCATCATGTTGTGGTTCCTGTTGTTCTTGTTGTGGTTCTTATGGTTGATTTAGAAAATTTCGTAGAGCAAGAGGCATAATAAACTCAGGAAGATTTTCTTTACCAACATCCTTGTTAGTCATATCAGAGAATTTGCGCTTATTGACTCTAAAAGGATCAACTTTATCATTTTCATCAATTACAAGACCAGGTACACATGCATTGAACAACATTTGACAGAAACGAGCATAGTAGACAGTGGTAGACTCTGACAATTTATCACCTAAGTTCATCAAAACATATCGACCAAAATCAAAATTAATACCATAGAGCAAAGAATACCCGATATGAAGACTATCCATTGGAATGGCATCCCAGTTTGTGACTTTCTTCTGGAATGTTCTTGTTATGCAATCAAAGAAGAAATTCCATTCCTTTCTTAGATTTGGTCGCTTTATACTGCCAAGCTTGTCAAGAGATTCCATGTAACCTATCTCTTGTAGCATGTCTCTCAGATAACTTTCATTAACCAGTGTATAAGAAGTATGTGTGTCAAAACCCATCGTATCTCGTACAGTCTGTGGAGTAATCACATGGTCTTGATCTTCATAGGTGAAGATAATGGTAGGAGTTCCACTTTCTCCTCCATCCACATAAACTGAGTTCTGCCAGAATGAAGCAATTTGAGACGCAGAAAGAGTAGCAGGTCCAGTCAGAGCTTGTCCAATCTCTGAATCCCTCAAAAAGTTCTGCATGAGATGAAACGATTCTGGAACGCGTTCATGATAGAGTGGAGCTTCATAGTTATTAGGAACAAACCGTAAGCCAAGAGCAGTGAATGCTTTAGATGCCATTGAGTTAAGAGTTTCCAAGAATTTCCAAAAGATATGAATGTAGAAAAGGTGTTTGCGTGAGTGCCCAAGAGAAAAATAAGAAAACTGTGAGAGTAAGAATAACGCAAACTCGTTTGGACACAAAAGTGATTAAATTAATAAAAACTCAATCTCTTATGTAACAAACACTCAATCAGTTCCTTGATTAATGTGTAGTGGGACACGATAATAGGTAAGTGGGACACATTAAAGGCGAGTGGGTCATGTGCGCCTATTTTTAAAAAGAGTATATTAAAATTAAAACATTAAAATATTTGATTTTAACAAAAATCAAATAATACTCTTTTAAAAATATCTGGACCCAAGTAAAATCAGAATTTGAAACGTTTACCTGTTGCCTTTAATAACCAGAATACGAAGCGATTAAGGACTTCGTTCTTACCCATCTCTATTTAAGGCCTAGAGACTTGATCAGATTATTTCATTAAACCATTAACCTTTCAGTCTCCCCTGTAAAATCACAAACCTTTCAAACCAAATACTCTTGAAGAACAATGGCTAACCTTACCATCAAAGAGAAAAACCTTCATCTTGTCGAAAATAGAGACATCTTCAGCTATACTCGTGGAGAGTTTGAAGCGTTTGAGTGGGAAAGGCAGCTTGAGACGCTGTGGCTGCAAATGGATGCTGGTCTGGAAGAGCTCGAGAGAGAGAAACCTGCAAGGGTGATCGACATCGATGCTGCCCTCCAAGCAACATTGGCATGGCTCTCCTCGAAGGCATCCTCATCCACCACCACCAACCATTGTTAATGAATATGTCAGCAAAAATAACCTTATCCCTTCAACTTCCACCCAAATAAAGTGGCAAAGATGGGATCTGGGAATTTTTGCTAACAATGGAGTGGTGTGGACGGATCTTTTACATTCCTGTTGAATAGATTAGCAGATAGAGAGAACAAAAATATGTAATATTTGCTTGTAATCTCTTTCTTATTATCAATGAAAATTTTGTTTTTCTAATCATATTCATTGTGTTCTGCGACTGTTATTTGTGTTATATGAACTGTTCTTCAAGAAAATGCATCAAGCAGAGAATATGAAAACTAATTAAAGTAATCATATAAAGAACACATTCATGAACTATCCACTGAATAACAGTTGTCAAAAACCCTACTTACTCCAAGACTTTCAAATTGTCCAAGTGAAAATTTACCTTAGAGTACAAATCACGAATCAACAGCGTTTGTCAATTCTCCAACTTTATCATCGAAACCCTTTCATAAATTGCACAGTTGTGAATATTTGTGTGTGTGAAGCAGAGTTTACTAAGTCAATTTTTAGAGCATCTAATTTTTCATACAATCCATAAAGTAAATCAATAAACACTGGATGCACAAACTGTCATAGTAAACACTGACTGTATGATGAAAGCTAAACTCTGAAGTATTCGAACTTTATACAGTAATTTTTTTTTATTTTATACCCTCTTTATATACACATTTTTTTTTTTTTTTTATTTTTCATTCCAGTAATCAGAGGTTGGAACCAGTCACCAAAAATTCAAAAATTTTAGCCCTTATCATTTTGATAAGTTCCTGGGTCATCCTAGTATTTAACTAGTCACCAAAAATCAGAGAATTTTAGCACATATTATATACCAATAGGTTCCTGGGTCATCCTAGTATCCAACATAATCTCAAAGGAGTATAACAACCTATATACACTTTCTTTGGGGTATTGCAGTAAACATTTTATTTTATCAGAGTATAACTAACAGAGTTTAGAGTTCATCAACATCAGTAGTTCTTCATGAAAGGTAATGCACACAGTATTTATAGACTCAGAGTTTAGGACAAAATAAACTAAGAGATGCTATAAATATGAGCCAGTATCATGCTGTGTTAACTTTCTGCACAATCTAAGATTAGATCTCAATAACTCAGAAAGATTCATGATTAATTGCTGAGAATCATGCTTCATACATATTTCTTCATTGGTATTTTCATTCAGACAAAAATCAACTCAAAGTTCACAGAGTTTATCAAACTTATTAACAGTGTATGACATACAGACATGCTGACAGAGTTTAACAGAGTATGCATAACAGAGTTTAATCAACAGAGTTCACTTAGTATTTAACCAATCAGGAAATATGATTAATACATCACATAAGTAAAGTTTGAATCTAACCAACATTTCTAGTCAGAACCAGAGATCATTCCTAGTTCATTAACCAGCCTTGTAAATGTAACTTCACTCAATGGTTTAGTGAAGATATCTGCAAGCTGTTGTTCTGTAGAGACAAAATGTAGTTCAATATTTCCTTCTTCCACATGTTCTCTGATGAAGTGGTACCTTATGCTGATGTGCTTGGTCATTGAATGCTGTACTGGATTACCTGTCATAGCAATAGCACTTTGGTTATCACAGTAAATAGGTATATTACTGTACCTCAATCCATAATCCAGCAACTGATTCTTCATCCATAAGATCTGTGCACAACAGCTACCAGCTGCAATATACTCTGCTTCAGCTGTAGATGTGGAGATTGATTTCTGTTTCTTGCTGTACCAGGAGACAAGTCTGTCACCAAGAAATTGACAACTTCCACTAGTGCTCTTTCTGTCTACCTTACAGCCTGCAAAGTCTGCATCAGAATATCCAAGTAGCTTAAAATCTGATTCTCTGGGGTACCACAGACCTAATGATATGGTGCCCTTGAGATACTTGAAGATTCTTTTCACAGCTGTCAGATGTGGCTCTCTAGGATCTGCCTGAAACCTTGCACAAAGACAGGTTGCATACATGATGTCAGGCCTACTAGCTGTCAAGTATAGAAGAGATCCTATCATGCCCCTGAAGTTTGTCATATCCACTGAAACTCCTGTGTCTTTGTCCAGTTTAGTTGCTGTTGCCATGGGAGTTGATGCAGATGAACAGTCAAGCATACCAAATTTCTTGAGAAGATTTCTGGTGTATTTTTCTTGATTAATGAAAATTCCATCTTCTGTTTGTTTCACCTGTAGGCCTAGAAAGTAACTAAGCTCTCCCATCATGCTCATTTGATATCTGGACTGCATGAGCTTGGCAAACTTCTTACAGAGTTTATCATTAGTAGACCCAAAGATGATGTCATCAACATAAATTTGAACTAAAAGGAGGTCACTTCCTTGGTTGAAATAAAACAGAGTTTTGTCAATTGTACCTCTGTTGAATCCACTTTCTAGAAGAAACTGAGCAAGTGTCTCATACCATGCTCTTGGTGCCTGCTTAAGTCCATATAGTGCCTTATCTAGCCTGTAGACATAATCTGGATATTTGGGGTCCACAAATCCTGGTGGTTGTTCAACAAACACTTCTTCTTCAAGCTTTCCATTCAGAAAAGCACTTTTCACATCCATCTGGAACACTTTGAATTTCTTGTGAGAGGCATATGCTAGAAAAATTCTGATTGCCTCCAATCTTGCTACTGGAGCAAATGTTTCATCATAATCTATTCCTTCCTGCTGTGAATAACCTTTTGCTACCAGTCTAGCCTTGTTCCTTGTGATAACACCTTCACTGTCAGTCTTGTTTCTGAAAACCCATTTAGTACCAACAATAGATCTGTTCTTTGGCCTTGGTACAAGGGTCCAAACTTCATTTCTTTCAAATTCATTTAACTCTTCCTGCATTGCTGTTATCCAGTCTGCATCTTGAAGAGCTTCTTCCACTTTCTTTGGTTCATTTTTAGACAAGAATGCATGAAATAGACATTCACTTGCAGTAGCACTTCTTGTCTTTACTTTTGCATCTGGATCACCAATTATCAAATCAGGTGTATGTGATTTAGTCCATTTCCTAGCAGAAGGCAAATGACTTCTATCAGCATGTGATCCTCCCCCTTGATCCATGCTCTCCTGATTCTGTTGTGATCTATTTTCGTTTTCTGAGACTCCCCCTGAACTTGACTGTCCAGAGTCAGAATTTGAATTCTCAGAGTTTGAAGCATCAGAGTTTGATTCAGATTTTTCAGTTGACTCAGTATCAGTGTTTGAGTCTTCATCTTGATCATGCTCCCCCTCAACTGGTTCTCCTCTTTGTTGTGACTGAGAAGTTTCTCCAGAATTTACCAGTAGAGGTTCAGAGTTTGTTTCAACAGAGTCTGTCAGAATTGTTTCATCAGAGTTTCCTTGATCAGAGTTTAAAACTTCATTTTCAAAGTTCAGTTGATCATATTCGTCTTTGTCTTCAAGTCCAGTTATCTTCTTGTCATCAAAAGAAACATGTATTGATTCCATGATCACTTTAGTTCTCAGATTGTAAACTCTGAATGCCTTTGTTGACAGTGGATAGCCAACAAAAATTCCTTCATCTGCCTTTAACTCAAACTTGGTCAACTGTTCTGGATGAGTCTTCAAAACGAAACATTTGCACCCGAAAATATGAAAGTATTTCAGGTTAGGCTTCTTTTTCTTCACCATCTCATATGGTGTCTTTCCATGCTTATTGATCAGTGTTGCATTTTGAGTAAAACAAGCAGTTTGAACAGCTTCTGCCCAGAAATAAGTTGGCAATTTTGCTTCATCAAGCATAGTTCTGGCAGCTTCAATTAATGTTCTATTTTTCCTTTCAACTACACCATTTTGTTGTGGTGTACCAGGTGCTGAAAATTCTTGTTTCACTCCATTGTCCTTGCAGAATTCTTCCATTGTTGCATTTCTGAACTCAGTTCCATTATCACTTCTGATGATTCTCACTTTGTTACTTGATCCTTTGTCCAGAAGCTTCACATGCTCCATCAGAGTTGATGCAGTTTCATCCTTCTTTGCTAGAAAATACACCCAGGTGAATCTAGTGTATTCATCAACAATGACTAAAGCATATTTCTTCCTTGCAATAGACATAACATTTACTGGACCAAATAGATCAACATGAAGAAGATGATGAGGATCAGTGATAGAAGATTCTGTTTTGCTCTTGAAAGATGACTTCCTTTGTTTAGCCTTCTGACATGAGTCACATAGGCCATCAACATTTAACAGGGTCTTTGGGAGTCCTCTTACAAGATCCTTTCTGATCAATTCATTGATGTTGTTCAAGTTCAAATGTGAGAGTTTCTTGTGCCACTTCCAACTCTCTTCACTAGACATTCTTGTAGACAGGCAAACAGCTTTTCCAACAGAGTCTATCAAAAGCTTGATTTCATAAATGTTGTTTTGCCTGTGACCAACTAGAACAACCTTTCCTGTAGATTTGCTGATAACTTCACAATATTCAGGTTGGAAATCTACATGATATCCCTTGTCACAGATTTGACTCACAGATAGCAAGTCATGCTTGAGTCCTGGGACATGAGCTACATTTTTGATGATGACATTTCCAAGATTGATATTGCCATATCCCAATGTTCTTCCTATATTGCCATCACCATAGGAAACTTTTGGGCCAGCCTTCTCCTCATATTCTGATAGCAGGGCTTTATTTCCAGTCATGTGTCCTGAACATCCACTGTCCATGACTAGGGTTGCCTCCCTGTTACCCTGCAATCACAAACAATTACTGAGGATTAGTTTTAAGGATCCAGACTTGCTTGGATCCTTTGGCATTCTTAACTTTGTTAGCTTTTGCAGCGGAATTAACATTATCAGAGTTTGAGCTAACAGTATCAGTGTTTGCACTTGCAGTATCAACTTTAACCCATTTTAGATTGGGTTTCAGTTCATAGTAATTATGATAGATAGCATGATATTTTCTGCAAGTATAGATGGAATGCCAAGTGCTTCCACAGTGTGTGCATAGAGTCTGTGGCTTAGTTCTAGCAAAATCCTTCTTTACTTCAGACTTTGTAGGTAAAGAATTTATATTTTTATTTTTCTTGCAGAAATTTGCAAGATGCTTAGTACTACCACAGTTATGACATGTCTTTCTTGGAGCATAACTAGCAAGCATTGGTTTATTTCCTGAAGTGATGCCTACTTTTCCATTTCTGTTCTTGTTTGACACTTTCTTTTTCTCAACAGATTTTAACTCCTTCAGTTTATGTTTGAGTTGTTTATCTGTCATTGAACCAATATTAACCTGTTTAACACTAGTTTTTACTGGTTTTCTTTGGACAGCTTCTTTTTCATTCTCAGACAAAAATTTACTGGTTCCATGAACAAATTTAGTTCTGACTTTAACTTGATTTTGAAATCTAAGTTCATCTTCCTCATTATAACCTAGACCAACAGTGTCTGTTTGAAAAATCTGTTGAGTGTCCTTTCCAGAATTAGTCCAAGTCCTAATTTTCTTATTTGCTTCCTCCAACTCAGATTCTAGTTGTTTATATTTCTGAAGCAAAATCTGTTCTTTGCAAACAGCATCATCTCTCTCTTTCTGAACTTGTTGCATGTTTTCAAGTTTCTCTTCAACATGTTTATTTCTCTCTTTAAGTTCAGAATTTTCAGCTTTTATCCTCTCATTTTCTAAAGTCTGATCCCTATAACTTATATGCAATGACTTAAGAAAAATTCTTAATTGAGCAATGTCATCAATATTATAAGCATAGGTAGTTGGAGGTACCTGATTTTCAGAGGATTCTGATTCAGTAGTAGCCATGAGAGCATAGTTCACTTCTTCATCAGAATCTGAAGTATCTGCCCAATCTCTGCCTTTAGTGTAGAATACCTTTCCAGTTTTACCCTTCTTGCACTCAGGAGCATAGTGACCCATTTCCTTACACTTGTAGCATTGAATTTCAGACTTATCCTTCTTCCCTTTAGAATCTCTCTTATCAGACTTCCTGTAGCTTTTCCTGTCTTCATTTGAATCCCTAGAAAACCTTTTTCCTTTCTTGAAATTCTTGAAGCCCATTTTCTTGAAAGTCTTCACCATCAGCACAGCCATTTTTCTCATTTCTTCTTCATCATCCTCAGAGTCAGATGATTCAGAAGAATTTGAATCATAATCAGAGTTTGGTGAATCACTTTCTGAATGTATGACCAAAGCTTTTCCCTTCATTTTCCTTCTTGTTGCCTCTTTCTTCTGAGGCTTCTCTTCAACATTAAGAGCAACAGACTTTCCTTTTCTACTTGATCTCCTGTTTCTCTGCTCCATTTCCAATTCATAAGTTTTGAGCAGTCCATAAATTTCATCAATCTCTGTTTCAGCAAGATCATAGTTGTCTCTAATAGTGGTTGTTTTCACATCCCACTTTTTAGGTAGAGAAAGAAGAAACTTGAGATTCGAGTCTTCTAGATCATATTCTTTGTTGACCAATGACAGATCATTAATCAGTTTACAGAATCTATCAAATGTTTCTGTCATGGTCTCTTCAGGTTTAGCCTCAAAATGCTCATACTCTTGTGTGAGTATGTTTCTCCTATTCTTCTTAATAGCTGCAGTTCCTTGACACCTGACTTCAAGTGCATCCCATATCTCTTTTGCAGTGGTGCAGTTAATGACTTTGTTAGACATGACATTGTCTAAGGCACTATGTAGTAAATGCCTAACTTTTGCATCCTTAGCAATTGATGATAGATCTTCAGGAGTCATGTCCTTCTTTTCCTTTGGAACCATTTTTGCTGCTTCACCAGCAACTGCAACAGATAGCTTTGTAGGATTGTGAGGGCCTTCATAAATCCTGTCAAGATATTCTGGATCTGTAGCCTCCAGAAACATAGTCATCTTGACCTTCCACATAGCATACTCTAATGGCCTCAGAATAGGAACCCTGATTGGTTCATAACGACTCACAGTAGTAGGAGCCTTTTCAGAAACAGTAGGTGTTGGTGGAGGAATTTCTGACATGATTATTGTTGTGTTTGGATCTTAACCTGTAATAAAGTAACAGATTGGCTCTGATACCACTTGTTAGGCCGAATACACAAATAATAATCAACTTTGTATGAGAAATTAACAAGTAAAAGCGTTTATGCACTTAAAAAACTTCTTGTATTTCAAACCCTCTTCGTGATGTAAAATATCACAAAGAGCTGCTAGGTTACAATAATGATAATTCGTTATCGATACCCTTCTAGGGTTAACCTATCTGTATTTATATAACATACAGCTACGATACAATCTCTAATTGATATTCCTAATAATCAGCTATACAATGATATCAATTACAGATTGTCACACGTCTCCTATGTCAACTCGATCTCTTTGATAGCTATCCAATCTTCAAAGATATCGCTTCCATAATTAATCTTTAATCACTGTTGAACAGTAGACGCGCTTCCTCCAGACAGAGTTTAACAAACTCTGTCGAGCTTCCAACTGTCAGAGTTTACACAAACTCTGACTGCTTCCAGCTAAACTCTGATAACTCCCTGTAACACTTAAACACTGATCAAAACACATCAATTATATTTAACATGAGTCATACAGGCCATCAACATTTAACAGAGCCTTTGGGAGTCCTCTTACAAGATCCTTTCTGATCAATTCATTGATGTTGTTTAAGTTCAAATGTGAGAGTTTCTTGTGCCACTTCCAACTCTCTTCACTAGACATTCTTGTTGACAGGCAAACAGCTTTTCCAACAGAGTCTATCAAAAGCTTGATTTCATAAATGTTGTTTTGCCTGTGACCAACTAGAACAACCTTTCCTGTAGATTTGCTGATAACTTCACAATATTCAGGTTGAAAATCTACATGATATCCCTTGTCACAGATTTGACTCACAGATAACAAGTCATGCTTAAGTCCTGGGACATGAGCTACATTGTTGATGATGACATTTCCAAGATTAATATTGCCATATCCCAATGTTCTTCCTACATTGCCATCACCATAGGAAACTTTTGGGCCAGCCTTCTCCTTATATTCTGATAGCAGGGCTTTATTTCCAGTCATGTGTCCTGAACATCCACTATCCACGACTAGGGTTGCCTCCCTGTTGCCCTGCAATCACAAGCAATTACTGAGGATTAGTTTTAAGGATCCAGACTTGCTTGGATCCTTTGGCATTCTTAACTTTGTTAGCTTTTGCAGCGGAATTAACATTATCAGAGTTTGAGCTAACAGTATCAGTGTTTACACTTGCAGTATCAACTTTAACCCATTTCAGATTGGGTTTCAGTTCATAGTAATTATGATAAATAGCATGATATTCTCTGCAAGTATAAATGGAATGCCAGGTGCTTCCACAGTGTGTGCATAAAGTCTGTGGCTTAGTTCTAGCAAAATCCTTCTTTACCTCAGACTTTGTAGGTAAAGAATTTATATTTTTATTTTTCTTGCAGAAATTTGCAAGATGCTTAGTACTACCACAGTTATGACATGTCTTTCTTGGTGCATAACTAGCAATCATTGGTTTATTTCCTGAAGTGATGCCTACTTTTCCATTTCTGTTTTTGTTTGACATTTTTTGTTTCTCAACAGATTTTAACTCCTTCAGTTTATGTTTGAGTTGTTTATCTGTCATTGAACCAATATTAACCTGTTTAACACTAGTTTTTACTGGTTTACTTTTGACAGCTTCCTTTTCATTTTCAGACAAAAATTTACTGGTTCCATGAACAAAATGAGTTCTGACTTTAACTTGATTTTGAAATCTAAGTTCATCTCCCTCATTATAACCTAGACCAACAGTGTCTGTTTGAAAAATCTGTTGAGTGTCCTTTCCAGAATTAGTCCAAGTCCTAATTTTATTGTTTGCTTCCTCCAACTCTGACTCTAGTTGTTTATACTTCTGAAGCAAATTCTGTTCTTTGCAAACAACATCATCTCTCTCTTTCTGAACTTGTTGCATGTTTTCAAGTTTTTCTTCAACAAGTTTATTTCTTACCTTAAGTTCAGAATTTTCAGCTTTTATCCTCTCATTTTCTAAAGTCTGATCCCTATAACTTATATGCAATGACTTAAGATAAATTCTTAATTGAGCAATGTCATCAATATTGTAAGCATAGGTAGTTAGAGGTACCTGATTTTCAGAGGATTCTGATTCAGTAGTAGCCATGAGAGCATAGTTCACTTCTTCATCAGAATCTGAAGTATCTGCCCAATCTCTGCCTTTAGTGTAGAGTACCTTTCCAGTTTTACCCTTCTTGCACTCAGGAGCATAGTGACCCATCTCCTTACACTTGTAGCATTGAATTTCAGACTTATCCTTCTTCCCTTTATAATCTCTCTTATCAGACTTCCTGTAGCTTTTCCTGTCTTCATTTGAATCCCTAGAAAACCTTTTTCCTTTCTTGAAATTCTTGAAGCCCATTTTCTTGAAAGTCTTCACCATCAACACAGCCATTTTCCTCATTTCTTCTTCATCATCCTCAGAGTCAGATGATTCAGAAGAGTTTGGATCATAATCAGAGTTTGGTGATTCACTTTCTGAATGTATGACCAAAGCTTTTCCCTTCATTTTCCTTCTTGTTGCCTCTTTCTTCTGAGACTTCTCTTCAACATTAAGAGCAACAGACTTTCCTTTCCTGCTGAATCT
The DNA here is from genome assembly GCA_036435485.1 of Saposhnikovia divaricata. NCBI lineage: Eukaryota > Viridiplantae > Streptophyta > Magnoliopsida > Apiales > Apiaceae > Saposhnikovia > Saposhnikovia divaricata. Next base: position 56,646,652 of record CM071598.1, read on the forward strand.
CCTGTTTCTCTTCTCCATTTCCAATTCATGAGTTTTGAGCAGTCCATAGATTTCATCAATCTCTGTTTCAGCAAGATCATAGTTGTCTCTAATAGTGGTTGTTTTCACATCCCACTTTTCAGGTAGAGAAAGAAGAAACTTGAGATTTGAGTCTTCTAGATCATACTCTTTGTTGACCAATGACAGATCATTGATTAGTTTACAGAATTAATAAAATGTTTCTGTCATGGTCTCTTCAGGTTTAGCTTCAAAATGCTCATACTCTTGTGTGAGTATGTTTCTCCTATTCTTCTTAATAGCCGCAGTTCCTTGACACCTGACTTCAAGAGCATCCCATATTTCTTTTGCAGTGGTGCAGTTAATGACTTTGTTAGACATAACGTTGTCTAAAGCACTATGCAGTAAATGCCTAACTTTTGCATCCTTAGCAATTGATGATAGATCTTCAGGTGTCATGTCCTTCTTTTCCTTTGGAACCATTTTTGCTTCTTCATCAGCAACTGCAACAGATAGCTTTGTAGGATTGTGAGGGCCTTCATAAATCCTGTCAAGATATTCTGGATCTGTAGCCTCCAGAAACATAGTCATCTTGACCTTCCACATAGCATACTCTAATGGCCTCAGAATAGGAACCCTGATTGGTTCATAACGACTCACAGTAGTATGAGCCTTTTCAGAAACAGTAGGTGTTGGTGGAGGAATTGCTGCCATGATTATTGTTGTGTTTGGATCTTAACCTGTAATAAAGTAACAGATTGGCTCTGATACCACTTGTTAGGCCGAATACACAATTAATAATCAACTTTGTATGAGAGTTTAACAAGTAAAAGCGTTTATGCACTTAAAAACTTCTTGTATTACGAACCCTCTTCGTGATGTAAAAATATCACAAAGAGCTGCTAGGTTACAATAAAGATACTTCGTTGTACGATACCCTTCTAGGGTTAACCTAACTGTATTTATATAACATACAGCTACGATACAATCTCTAATTGATATTCCTAATAATCAGCTATACAATGATATCAATTACAGATTGTCACACGTCTCCTATGTCAACTCGATCTCTTTGATAGCTATCCAATCTTCAAAGATATCGCTTCCATAATAAATCTTCAATCACTGTTGACCAGTAGACGCTTCTTCCAGACAGAGTTTGACAAACTCTGTCGAGCTTCCATCTGTCAGAGTTTACACCAAACTCTGACTGCTTCCAGCTAAACTCTGATAATTCACTGTAACACTTAATGTTAAATATAATTGATGAGTTTTTATCAGTGTTTAAGTGTTACAGGGAGTTATCAGAGTTTGCTGGAAGCAGTCAGAGTTTAGTCAAACTCTGACAGTTGGAAGCTCGACAGAGTTTGTTATACTCTGTCTAGAGGAAGCGCGTCTACTGTTCAACAGTGATTGAAGATTAATTATGGAAGCGATATCTTTGAGGATTGGATAGCTATCAAAGAGATCGAGTTGACATAGGAGACGTGTGACAATCTGTAATTGATATCATTGTATAGCTGATTATTAGGAATATCAATTAGAGATTGTATCGTAGCTGTATGGTATATAAATACAGATAGGTTAACCCTAGAAGGGTATCGATAACGAATTATCTTTATTGTAACCTAGCAGCTCTTTGTGATATTTTACATCACGAAGAGGGTTTGAAATACAAGAAGTTTTTTTTAAGTGCATAAACGCTTTTACTTGTTAATCTCTCATACAAAGTTGATTATTAATTGTGTATTCGGCCTAACAAGTGGTATTAGAGCCAATCTGTTACTTTATTACAGGTTAAGATCCAAACACAACAATAATCATGTCAGAAATTCCTCCACCAACACCTACTGTTACTGAAAAGGCTCCTACTACTGTGAGTCGTTATGAACCAATCAGGGTTCCTATTCTGAGGCCATTAGAGTATGCTATGTGGAAGGTCAAGATGACTATGTTTCTGGAGGCTACAGATCCAGAATATTTTGACAGGATTTATGAAGGTCCTCACAATCCTACAAAGCTATCTGTTGCAGTTGCTGGTGAAGGAGCAAAAATGGTTCCAAAGGAAAAGAAGGACATGACTCCTGAAGATCTATCATCAATTGCTAAGGATGCAAAAGTTAGGCATTTACTGCATAGTGCTTTAGACAATGTTATGTCTAACAAAGTCATTAACTGCACCACTGCAAAAGAGATATGGGATGCTCTTGAAGTCAGGTGTCAAGGAAATGCAGCTATTAAGAAGAATAGGAGAAACATACTCACACAAGAGTATGAGCATTTTGAGGCTAAACCTGAAGAGACCATGACAGAAACATTTGATAGATTCTGTAAACTGATTAATGATCTGTCATTGGTCAACAAAGAGTATGATCTAGAAGACTCGAATCTCAAGTTTCTTCTTTCTCTACATGAAAAGTGGGATGTGAAAACAACCACTATTAGAGACAACTATGATCTTGCTGAAACAGAGATTGATGAAATCTATGGACTGCTCAAAACTCATGAATTGGAAATGGAGCAGAGAAACAGGAGATTCAGCAGGAAAGGAAAGTCTTTTGCTCTTAATGTTGAAGAGAAGTCTCAGAAGAAAGAGGCAACAAGAAGGAAAATGAAGGGAAAAGCTTTGGTCATACATTCAGAAAGTGAATCACCAAACTCTGATTATGATCCAAACTCTTCTGAATCATCTGACTCTGAGGATGATGAAGAAGAAATGAGGAAAATGGCTGTGTTGATGGTGAAGACTTTCAAGAAAATGGGCTTCAAGAATTTCAAGAAAGGAAAAAGGTTTTCTAGGGATTCAAATGAAGACAGGAAAAGCTACAGGAAGTCTGATAAGAGAGATTATAAAGGGAAGAAGGATAAGTCTGAAATTCAATGCTACAAGTGTAAGGAGATGGGTCACTATGCTCCTGAGTGCAAGAAGGGTAAAACTGGAAAGGTACTCTACACTAAAGGCAGAGATTGGGCAGATACTTCAGATTCTGATGAAGAAGTGAACTATGCTCTCATGGCTACTACTGAATCAGAATCCTCTGAAAATCAGGTACCTCTAACTACCTATGCTTACAATATTGATGACATTGCTCAATTAAGAATTTATCTTAAGTCATTGCATATAAGTTATAGGGATCAGACTTTAGAAAATGAGAGGATAAAAGCTGAAAATTCTGAACTTAAAAAAAGAAATAAACTTGTTGAAGAGAAACTTGAAACCATGCAACAAGTTCAGAAAGAGAGAGATGATGCTGTTTGCAAAGAACAGATTTTGCTTCAGAAATATAAACAACTAGAGTCAGAGTTGGAGGAAGCAAATAATAAAATTAGGACTTGGACTAATTCTGGAAAGGACACTCAACAGATTTTTCAAATGGACACTGTTGGTCTAGGTTATAATGAGGGAGATGAACTTAGATTTCAAAATCAAGTTAAAGTCAGAACTAAATTTGTTCATGGAGCCAGTAAATTTTTGTCTGAAAATGAAAAGGAAGCTGTCAAAAGAAAACCAGTAAAAACTAGTGTTAAACAGGTTAATATTGGTTCAATGACAGATAAACAACTCAAACATAAACTGAAGGAGTTAAAATCTGTTGAGAAAAAGAAAGTGTCAAACAAGAACAGAAATGGAAAAGTAGGCATCACTTCAGGAAATAAACCAATGCTTGCTAGTTATGCTCCAAGAAAGACATGTCATAACTGTGGTAGTACTAAGCATCTTGCAAATTTCTGCAAGAAAAATAAAAATATAAATTCTTTACCTACAAAGTCTGAGGTAAAGAAGGATTTTGCTAGAACTAAGCCACAGACTCTATGCACACACTGTGGAAGCACTTGGCATTCCATCTATACTTGCAGAAAATATCATGCTATCTATCATAATTACTATGAACTGAAACCCAATCTGAAATGGGTTAAAGTTGATACTGCAAGTGTAAACACTGATACTGTTAGCTCAAACTCTGATAATGTTAATTCCGCTGCAAAAGCTAACAAAGTTAAGAATGCCAAAGGATCCAAGCAAGTCTGGATCCTTAAAACTAATCCTCAGTAATTGTTTGTGATTGCAGGGTAACAGGGAGGCAACCCTAGTCGTGGATAGTGGATGTTCAGGGCACATGACTGGAAATAAAGCCCTGCTATCAGAATATGAGGAGAAGGCTGGCCCAAAAGTTTCCTATGGTGATGGCAATATAGGAAGAACATTGGGATATGGCAATATTAATCTTGGAAATGTCATCATCAACAATGTAGCTCATGTCCCAGGACTCAAGCATGACTTGCTATCTGTGAGTCAAATCTGTGACAAGGGATATCATGTAGATTTTCAACCTGAATATTGTGAAGTTATCAGCAAATCTACAGGAAAGGTTGTTCTAGTTGGTCACAGGCAAAACAACATTTATGAAATCAAGCTTTTGATAGACTCTGTTGGAAAAGCTGTTTGCCTGTCTACAAGAATGTCTAGTGAAGAGAGTTGGAAGTGGCACAAGAAACTCTCACATTTGAACTTGAACAACATCAATGAATTGATCAGAAAGGATCTTGTAAGAGGACTCCCAAAGACCCTGTTAAATGTTGATGGCCTATGTGACTCATGTCAGAAGGCTAAACAAAGGAAGTCATCTTTCAAGAGCAAGACAGAATTTTCTATCACTGATCCCTATCATCTTCTGCATGTTGATCTATTTGGTCCAGTAAATATTATGTCTATTGCAAGGAAGAAATATGCTTTAGTCACTGTTGATGAATACACTAGATTCACTTGGGTGTATTTTCTAGCAAAGAAGGATGAAACTGCATCGACTCTGATGGAGCATGTGAAGCTTCTGGACAAAGAATCAAGCAACAAAGTCAGAATCATCAGAAGTGATAATGGAACTGAGTTCAGAAATGCAACAATGGAAGAATTCTGCAAGGACAATGGAGTGAAACAAGAATTTTCAGCACCTGGTACACCACAACAAAATGGTGTAGTTGAAAGGAAAAATAGAACCTTAATTAAAGCTGCCAGAACTATGCTTGATGAAGCAAAATTGCCAAATTATTTCTGGGCAGAAGCTGTTCAAACTGCTTGTTTTACTCAAAATGCAACACTGATCAATAAGCATGGGAAGACACCATATGAGATGGTGAAGAAAAAGAAGCCTAACCTGAAATACTTTCATATTTTCGGGTGCAAATGTTTTGTTTTGAAGACTCATCCAGAACAGTTGACCAAGTTTGAGCTAAAGGCAGATGAAGGAATTTTTTTTGGCTATCCACTGTCAACAAAGGCATTCAGAGTTTACAATCTGAGAACTAAAGTGATCATGGAATCTATACATGTCTCTTTTGATGATAAGAAGATAACTGGACTTGAAGACAAAGATGAATATGATCAACTGAACTTTGAAAATGAAGTTTTAAACTCTGATGAAGGAAACTCTGATGAAACAATTCTGACAGACTCTGTTGAAACAAACTCTGAACCTCTACTGGCAAATTCTGGAGAAACTTCTCAGTCACAACAAAGGGGAGAACCAGTTGAGGGGGAGCATGATCAAGATGAAGACTCAAACACTGATACTTAGTCAACTGAAAAATCTGGATCAAACTCTGATGCTTCAAACTCTGAAAATTCAAATTCTGACTCTGGGCAGTCAAGTTCAGGGGGAGTCTCAGAAAACGAAGATAGATCACAACAAAATCAGGAGAGCATGGATCAAGGGGGAGGATCACATGCTGATAGAAGTCATTTGCCTTCTGCTAGGAAATGGACTAAATCACATACACCTGATTTGATAATTGGTGATCCAGATGCAAAAGTAAAGACAAGAAGTGCTACTGCAAGTGAATGTCTGTTTCATGCATTCTTGTCTAAAAATGAACCAAAGAAAGTGGAAGAAGCTCTTCAAGATGCAGACTGGATAACAGCAATGCAGGAAGAGTTGAATGAATTTGAAAGGAATGAAGTTTGGACCCTTGTACCAAGGCCAAGGAACAGATCTATTGTTGGTACTAAATGGGTTTTCAGAAACAAGACTGACAGTGAAGGTGTTATCACAAGGAACAAGGCTAGACTGGTAGCAAAAGGCTATTCACAGCAGGAAGGAATAGACTATGATGAAACATTTTCTCCAGTTGCAAGATTGGAGGCAATCAGAATTTTTCTAGCATATGCCTCTCACAAAAAATTCAAAGTGTTCCAGATGGATGTGAAAAGTGCTTTTCTGAATGGAAAGCTTGAAGAAGAAGTGTTTGTTGAACAACCACCAGGATTTGTGGACCCTAAATATCCAGATCATGTCTACAGGCTAGATAAGGCACTATATGGACTTAAGCAGGCACCAAGAGCATGGTATGAGACACTTGCTCAGTTTCTTCTAGAAAGTGGATTCAACAGAGGAACAATTGACAAAACTCTGTTTTATTTCAATCAAGGAAGTGACCTCCTTTTAGTTCAAATTTATGTTGATGACATCATCTTTGGGTCTACTAATGATAAACTCTGTAAGAAGTTTGCCAAGCTCATGCAGTCCAGATATCAAATGAGCATGATGGGAGAGCTTAGTTACTTTCTAGGCCTACGGGTGAAACAAACAGAAGATGGAATTTTCATTAATCAAGAAAAATACACCAGAAATCTTCTCAAGAAATTTGGTATGCTTGACTGTTCATCTGCATCAACTCCCATGGCAACAGCAACTAAATTGGACAAAGACACATGAGTTTCAGTGGATATGACAAACTACAGGGGCATGATAGGTTCTCTTCTATACTTGACAGCTAGTAGGCCTGACATCATGTATGCAACCTATCTTTGTGCAAGGTTTCAGGCAGATCCTAGAGAGCCACATTTGACAGCTGTGAAAAGAATCTTCAAGTATCTCAAGGGCACCATATCATTAGGTCTGTGGTACCCCAGAGAATCAGATTTCAAGCTACTTGGGTATTCTGATGCAGACTTTGCAGGCTGCAAGGTAGACAGAAAGAGCACTAGTGGAAGTTGTCAATTTCTTGGTGACAGACTTGTTTCCTGGTACAGCAAGAAACAGAAATCAATCTCCACATCTACAGCTGAAGCAGAGCATATTGCAGCTGGTAGCTGTTGTGCACAGATCTTATGGATGAAGAATCAATTGCTGGATTATGGATTGAGGTACAGTAATATACCTATTTACTGTGATAACCAAAGTGCTATTGCTATGACAGGTAATCCAGTACAGCATTCAATGACCAAGCACATCAGCATAAGGTACCACTTCATCAGAGAACATGTGGAAGAAGGAAATATTGAACTACATTTTGTATCTACAGAACAACAGCTTGCAGATATCTTCACTAAACCATTGAGTGAAGCTACATTTACAAGACTGGTCAATGAACTAGGAATGGTCTCTGGTTCTGACTAGGAATGTTGGTTAGATTCAAACTTTATTTATGTGATGTATTAATCATATTTCCTGATTGGTTAAATGCTAAGTGAACTCTGTTGATTAAACTCTGTTATGCATACTCTGTTAAACTCTGTCAAACAACCTGCCATCCGTTGATTGTAGGTTGCATCAGTTGATGACTAACTGAACTGTATCCGTTGATGTTATATGGTCTTATCCGTTGATAGTTGTATTATATGGTCTTATCCGTTGATAGTTGTATTATATGGTCTTATCCGTTGATGGTTGTACGGTCTTATCCGTTGATGGTTGTACGGTCTTATCCGTCGATGGTTGTGTTATGCAGTCTCTAAACTCTGTCAGCAAGTCTGTATGTCATACACTGTTAATAAGTTTGATAAACTCTGTGAACTCTGAGTTGATTTTTGTCTGAATGAAAACACCAATGAAGAAATATGTATGAAGCATGATTCTCAGCAATTAATCATGAATCTTTCTGAGTTATTGTGATCTAATCTTAGATTGTGCAGAAAGTTAACACAGCATGATACTGGCTCATATTTATAGCATCTCTTAGTTTATTTTGTCCTAAACTCTGAGTCTATAAATACTGTGTGCATTACCTTTCATGAAAAACTACTGATGTTGATGAACTCTAAACTCTGTTAGTTATACTCTGATAGAATAAAATGTTTACTGCAATACCCCAAAGAAAATGTATAGAGGTTGTTATACTCCTTTGAGATTATGTTGGATACTAGGATGACCCAGGAACCTATTGGTATATAATATGTGCTAAAATTCTCTGATTTTTGGTGACTAGTTAAATACTAGGATGACCAAGGAACTTATCAAAATGATAAGGGCTAAAATTTTTGAATTTTTGGTGACTAGTTCCAACCTCTGATTACTGGAATGAAAAAAAATGATGAAAAAAAAATGATGATGAAAATAAAAAAAAATGTATATAAAGGGGGTATAAAATAAAAATTACTGAATAAAGTTTGATTACTTCAGAGTTTAGCTTTCATCATACAGTCAGTGTTTACTATGACAGTTTGTGCATCCAGTGTTTATTGATTTACTTTATGGATTTTATGAAAAATTAGATGCTCTAAAAATTGACTTAGTAAACTCTGCTACACACACACATATATTCACAACTGTGCAATTTATGAAAGGGTTTCGGTGATAAAGTTGGAGAATTGACAAACGCTGTTGATTCGTGATTTGTACTCTAAGGTAAATTTTCACTTGGTCAATTTGAAAGTTTTGGAGTAAGTAGGGTTTTTGACAATTGTTAATCAGTGGATAGTTGATGAATGTGTTCTTTATATGATTACTTTAATTAGTTTTCATATTCTCTTCTTGATTCATTTTCTTGAAGAACAGTTCATATAACATAAATAACAGTTGTAGAACACAATGAATATGATTAGAGAAACAAAATTTTCATTGATAATAAGAAAGAGATTACAAGCAAATATTACATCTTTTTGTTCTCTCTATCTGCTAATCTATTCAACAGGAAAGTAAAAGGTCCGTCCACACCACTCCATTGTTAGCAAAAATTCCCAGATCCCATCTTTGCCACTTTATTTGGGTGGAAGTTGAAGGGATAAGGTTATTTTTGCTGACATATTCATTAACAATGGTTGGTGGTGTTGGATGAGGATGCCTTCGAGGAGAGCCATGCCAATGTTGCTTGGAGGGCAGCATCGATGTCGATCACCCTTGCAGGTTTCTCTCTCTCGAGCTCTTCCAAACCAGCATCCATTTGCAGCCACAGCGTCTCAAGCTGCCTTTCCCACTCAAACGCTTCAAATTCTTCACGCGTATAGCTGAAGATGTCCCTATTTTCGACAAGATGAAGGTTCTTTTCTTTGATGGTAAGGTTAGCCATTGTTTTTCAAGAGTATTTGGTTTGAAGGGTTTGTGATTTTACAGGGGAGACTGAAAGGTTAAAGGTTTAATGAAATAATCTGAGCAAGTCTCTAAGCCTTAAATAGAGATGGGTAAGAACGAAGTTCTTAATCGCTTCGTATTCTGGTTATTAAAGGCAACAGGTAAACGCTTCAAATTCTGATTTTACTTGGGTCCAGATATTTTTAAAAGAGTATTATTTGATTTTTGTTTAAATCAAATATTTTAATGTTTTAATTTTTAATATACTCTTTTTAAAAATAGGCGCACATGACCCACTCGCCCTTTAATGTGTCCCACTTACCTATTATCGTGTCCCACTACACATTAATCAAGGAACTGATGAGTGTTTGTTACATAAGAGATTGAGTTTTTCATTACTCTAATCACTTTTGTGTCCAAACGATTTTACTTTATTCTTACTCTCACAGTTTTCTTATTTTTCTCTTGGGCACTCACGCAAACACCTTTTCTACATACATATCTTTTGGAAATTCTTGCAAATTTCTTAACTCAATGGCATCTAAAGCATTCACTGCTCTTGGTTTACGGTTTGTTCCTAACAACTATGAAGCGCCACTCTATCATCAACGCGTTCCAGAATCGTTTCATCTCATGCAGAACTTCTTGAGGGATTCAGAGATTGGACAGGCTCTGATTGGACCTGCTACTCTTTCTGCGTCTCAAATTGCTTCATTCTGGCAGAATTCAGTTTATGAGGATGGAGGAGAGAGTGGAACTCCTACCATTATCTTCACTTACGAAGACCAAGATTATGTGATTACTCCACAGACTGTACGAGATACAATGGGGTTTGACACACATACTTCTTATACTCTGGTTAATGAAACTTATCTGAGAGAGATGCTACAAGAGATAGGTTACATGGAATCTCTTGACAAGCTTGGCAGTATAAAGCGACCAAATCTCAGAAAGGAATGGAATTTCTTCTTTGATTGCATAACAAGGACGTTCCAGAAGAAAGTCACAAACTGGGATGCCATTCCAATGGACAGTCTCCAAATCGGGTATTCTCTGCTCTATGGTACAAATTTTGATTTTGGTCGACATGTTTTGATGAGCTTAGGTGATAAACTGTCAGAGTCTACCACTGTTTATTATGCTCGTTTTTGTCAAATGCTGTTCAATGCATGTGTACCTGGTCTCGAAATTGATGACACTGATGCAATTGATCCTTTTAGAGTCAATAAGCGAATATTCTCTGATATGACTAACAAGGATGTTGGTAAAGAAAATCTCCCTGCTTTTGTCATGCCTCTTGCTCTACGGAATTTTCTCAATCAACCACAAGAACCACAACAACCAGAACCACAACAACCTGAACCACAACAAGCTGAACCTGAACAACAACCTGAACAACAACAACAACAACAACAACCTGAATCACATTCTGAACCTCAACCAGAACCAAACACTGAATCACCTGCTCAGTCAACAAACTCTGATTCGCCACAATCTCCATCAAAATCAAAGTCTAAATTTCAAAGAGTTAATAAAGCAATTGCTGAACGACATGCAAGTCTAAGGCAGGCGGAAGAGACAAAGAGAAAATCAAAACGGAAATCTCCTGAAGCTGTTTACACTAGAAGGGGGAAAAGAATGAAAGCTCGAGCAAACATGCCTAAGTCACCACCTAGTGAAGAGGATTCAGATAATATACCTCTAGCGAGATGAAGAAAACTGATAATCTCTGATTCTGTGGATGAAGATATTGAAGCTCCAGAGAAAAAGGCCGAAGAGGTTCAAACTCTGAGAACTAGCAAGTCATCAAAATCACAGTCTGTTGGGAGAAATACTGATACTCAAGGTACTTCGAGGACCAAGAGTTTGTTGTTATCTTCTGATCCACAAACTGATGAAGAATTGGCTGCTAAGCTGTTCATTGAAGAGAATGAGGAAGGAGTTACGATTGAGGACATTGAAGCTGAGGAAAAGAGTTTACAAGAAGAACATCTTAAAGCTTTAAAGTCTGATAAGGTACAAAGAGGAAAAGCTCCTAGACTTGTTGTTAAAGGTGTTGTGATCAGAGAAAGGACTGATGTTAGTCAAAGTTCTCGGTTCTCAAAGGAAGAAATTGCAGCAGAGGCTAAACTCAAGCTAAAAGGCATTGAAGGTGAAAGTTCACAGAAGAAAGTTACAACTTCTGTAACACCCCCAGATCCGGGGTCAGGAATCTGGTGGTTACGGTCTTACATCCATTCATAATACTTGACTTGAGTCCATAATAAATAAATCACATGCTGTGACCCCACAATAATTACCACTCACACACACAACAGTTATAGTCCCAGAGATGAAATTGAAATAAGTCTTACATTAAAGGGTTTACGAATAAAAGTTATTACAATCCCAACAGGATAACATCATAGGTTTAAAAGTTTTGCCGTTGATTACATTAATTTTACATATAGTTAAACAGGAAACAAAAGCTGTCTAACTATGCTACCTCAGCAATGGCGGCTAGCATCTCAGCGGGTAGTCTGGTGGGTCGGGTAACCTGCTTGCGCCGAGTGCGCCTGACGCGAGCCATCTGTCCTAGCTGTTGTTGTGACATAATATAAACCAAGCAAGGGTGAGCGAAAGCCCACCAACAAATATATAACTGAACGATAATTTAAAACAGTTCAAAGCTATCTTTTAAACCATATGCCATGCATTTACGGAAATGATGCCAGTATAATATGAACGATGAAGTTACAAGGTAACTTAAAGTATTTGTTTGAAGAAATATCTGCTACATCAAAGTAAGCGAGATATTATTATCGTTAATAAGAAGAGGAACTTGCAAGAAAGGGTTGCAATTCCAGTTATGACTCTTTTCCAACTCTGCCAACAGTAATCATGTTGCAGGAAATAAATGAATTTGGATGATGAACCAATGATGGAGTATTCACCGCGCCCGTTGTTCCAATCTTGATGATCAGTCGAGATCGTACAGCTCAATTTAGATTTACTACCGGTAGAAGGAAGAACTGACGGCTTTACTTGTATACCGCCTTGCTAGCTCTCCCCGGCCAACGGTTGGGCCAAGGGGATGGACCGGCGCTACTCGGCCTCTTACACGACTCCTAGTTCAAATAGAATTCATGATTCTGAATGTAACGTTCGTCCCCCTTTCCCCAAGTATAAGACTTGTTGATAAGACTCCACAAAGTAGTCGTATCTAGTTGGAAAGGAAAATTTACCAATATCTCCCAAGCTATTACTTGGTAACGGATATCAACTTGTTCCAGTAATTCTTACCCCTCGAAAGATGAGAAGGTAAACAACGACTTTAATAAGTCAACAGCACCCGAGCTGCGGGTGAAGGGAATACTTTATGACCGGGAAGTCGACAAGATAAATAACATTTTTCCAAGTAAGGTTCCCTTATTATTAAGAAGATAGACTCAAAGATGAATGATGTCTGGGAACCTTTCTTGATATAAGATTAATAATAATATGACTTCGAAATATTTTCTGTAATAATCGAAGAAGATAAACCTTATCGAGGTTATTCTAAGTATGGAATAAATATTCAGAGAATATTTATTGAATTAAAATATTTTACAGAATATTTGGGAATATGAAAGAATATCTTTAATCAGAGTATTTCTCAAAATAATCCCTGAAGAGATATCAGGGGAATATTTATTGAATAAATAAATATTTAAATGAATATTCAAAACAATATTCATTAATTAATAAGACCTGAAAAGAATATTTAAGGTAATAATCATAATTAATTAGGAAATTTAAATGAATATTCAAAAGTAATATTCATTGAATGAATAATATCCTAAATGAATATCAAGTAATATTCATTTAGTAATCCAAGCCTTAAGGAATATTCGAGATAATATTCGATAATTAAATCAAGCTTCAGATGAATATTAAAATAATATTCATCAAGTATTTAATATCTTAAATTAATATTCGAAAGTAATATTTATTTAATAAAATAATAATCTAAAAGAATATCCAAATAATATTCATCTAACAGTCTCATCTTTAGAAGAATATTCGAAATAATAGTCGATAATCAATTCGACTCTGAATGAATATTGAGAAGTATTATTCGTTGAATAGTTAAATTCAAATAATTATTTGAAGTAAGGATCGTTAAAATAATTAGTCCCGAACGAATATTCAAATAATATTCGTCGCCCAAATAATAGAAAATATTTACTTAAATATTTTCTCCCGAGGTAATATCGATATATCAAGAAATATTGACTCCCGGTCTATATTTGATGAATAAAGATGTATACGCCCTTCTATGAGGGTCTTATAATAACCGGCTTATAACTGATATATAATTATCTAGCTTATAAGCCAACAATAACATTCAGGGAACAAGTATATCAATTCAACTTGAAAGTAGGCATGCATGCAATGGCATATGTATATCAGCAATCATATATATATATATTTATTCAATCACAACAACAGCCTAAAAGAAGGGAATTGAAACTTGCCTGGTAGTCGAGTACGGTAAGGGGTAGTGGTAGCGGGTCCCGGTTCAGCCTGGTGATCTATAAATAGCCAAGGCATTCGGAATTAATCACTTAACATATTAAACGTTAAGTTATACTTAAATCGAAACACGTTCTCGAGTCATCTCGTTATACCCCTTTTAGTGGATTACTTATTATCACTGATCCGACCCGACATTCGTTCGTTAATACGACATGTCACTGCACTTATACTTGGGACATACTTAAGTCATATGAGTTCTAAGGTTGATCGTTACGAACCAATATTTTACTCCGAGTTTTATCGCCCGTTTTCTACGCGTTTTACCAAAGTTATAAAAGAGTCGTCTTTTAGGGGTTCGTTCTCGTTTAACCTTGACTCGAACATTTTTAATAAATCGAAAAATGCTCTTTTTGACATACGGTTTTCTTTCACACCTTCCTTCTTACCCCTAGTATTTATTTACCAAGATTCGCCATGACGTTACATAGCTTACGAGGGTTCAATTTCAGTTACGAACTTTTGTTTACGGATTCGAACTACTTTTAGTAATTTAGTCATAAATCCTAAACCGTAAGTCCGTTTCACGTGATCTTTATATCAAAACGAATCTTAGAGCATTACCTATCCTATCATGGCAGATAAGGTCTCTGGAAAGTAGGGGTTCAACATGGAAAATGGCATACAAAACATGGTATTGTAACGGCTGTAAATCGAATATCTATCAATTTCGAATCTTCCCATAAACATAGCATCCAACCCAAACAACATATACATGACTTATATACATGAACTGAGGCCAAGCAATGCCTTTCCGTTCATCTAAAATATTTTTAACATTTATCAAAACTACATCATATTCATGCTTATAATCATGCTAATATCACATCTTATACTAAAACCCATCAAGAGCATGCAAAATCTCAAGGTAAAGCCTAGGGTTTAAAGTTGTTATACCTTCCTTGGAGTATGATCTAGCCTCACTATGCTTGGTATGATCCTTAGAAGTGCTTAAGCTTGCTAAATCAACCAAAGAAATCAAGGAAAAACAAGATTAGTTCATGAAAACACTATTCACCCTCCTCTTAAATCATTTTTTTGAAAATGGAAAAAGAAGAGATTGAAGCTAGGATTTTGAGGAGATCATTTATATGAAATGTAAGTCTCACCATAAAAGTTTCAAGATCAACAAATGGTTGGAAGTTGGATTTTGAATTTGGAATTAAGCTATAGGCCGAATGGAGTGAAATGGTGGAGAATGGAGTATTTGCTTGGTTGCTTGTGTTTGTTCTCATCTAAAATGAATTATTGTAATGTTTGTAGATAATATCTAGCATAAAGTGGCTTTTGATAAAGTGATTTGGTCATTGCATGCATCACTTAATGGACAAGTGTTGATAAATTGTGGTAGGATGAGAGATTAGTCTTAACCAAGTGGTTTGATCTCTAAATATGCTAGTTACTTGTGTAACTAACTAGTTACTAGATATTATCACTTGCACATGCATGTATCTTGCTTTCTCTGCTTGATTCTGTGTCCGGTTATTGCTCGTTTCGATTGATCGTTCGTAGGAATATTCCACGGATTTCTAGTTAGGGTTTACCGGGAATCCTCTTTAATATTAATACTTTCATTCTCCATCTTTCATTCTAACTTTCCATTATATATTCCTTTAATCCATTCGTTAAATACTTAAGGCTATCAGTGTCCAGGGAACTCTCGGAGAAAATAAAAGTGCGGTTTTTCAGAATCCGACAGCTTTTACATACACTTATTTTCCCCCTGGATTACTAATACGAACTCGGAAATCCATTCCGAATACTTCTATATAGTGTCGTCTCATATTATTATATACTCTCACCAAAACACTATTCATTCTGTATTCTTTACTTGTTCTCTTAGGGTTGTATAATTGTCCGTATTCTCTTTCGATCGTTCCTTAACCTTTTTACGGAACTACTGGATTAATCGTTATCGATCTGGATGACATGAGAGTCTTCTCTTGCTTGAAGTTGCCATATCTTATTCCCTTAGAAGATAGATTATTCTTACCTATGTTGTCACCCTTTAGCATTCTTCAAGGCATAAACATAATAAAGTCGAATTCCATTCATTCTTTCCCAAATATCAATTATTACATTGTAGCCATATCCACTATTCATTCTTACATCATTAAATACATAAAAGTTTTAATTCCACCCAAAATCTGGGTTCTTACAACTTCTGTTGCATCACAAGCAATGATCACACCTTTACACTCTTCACAGTTGAAATCTGTCTTTGGAAAAGGAACAATTCATGATCCAAATGTGTTATCTGGAGTCTCAATGAATGTTTCTGATGGAAAGGCTTTATCTGGCAAGGTTGGTAATAATAAGGGTGGACTAGGTTCACATAGAGACAGAAGGCAATATACTGGTCCTAGAGATCCTTCTTCACTGGCTGTTCCAGGTCGTGGTGTTCCTCAAGAGAGTTTGGACAGACTGGAATCAGTGCAGTTGGTTCATCAGAAGAGTTTAGACAAGGATTTTCTTTTATACTTCATGGCTGATGGGACAGTATTCAAAGTTGGTGAGGATGATATTGGCTTGAAATGTTGGGAAGAACTAAAGTATGTTCTATATCTTCTCAAGGTGAATAGTCGAAGGACTCAGTCAGTTGCTAATGTGCTCAGACAGAAAATGACTCAGAATCTAGCAATCAGAGGACAGAAATACAATAGCAGATTTATTCCTAAGTACAGGGATTACAAGGGCAATCTCATTGAAATGAAGAAAGGTACTGCAAAGTTAAAAACTGATTTGGGAATCACAGTACTTGACTTCAATACACAGGCAGAAAAAGTCAGTTTTATCAGACTGGGTAATGAAATGAGAAGGAACAAGATTTGTGATCTTAGGGCTGCTATCTACCAAAGATATGAAAGTGATCCTCAACTCAGAGAAATCAAAGAAGCAATGAAGATTGAACTTGAAAATGCAGAAAGAAGATTGCTGATTGATTATCTCAGAACCATGCCAGATCTTGAAATGATTAGAGATTAAGTTTTGTAAGAATTTTCTTATTCTCTATAGTTTTTATTAAGTAGAAGCTTAAACTCTGATTTCGTATAAACACTGTATTTGTCTATTTGTTTTGACATCATCAATTACTGTCATTAACTTGTACATTTTTGCTAATGAACAAGTTGGGGGAGATTGTTAAATATAATTGATGAGTTTTTATCAGTGTTTAAGTGTTACAGGGAGTTATCAGAGTTTAGCTGGAAGCAGTCAGAGTTTAGTCAAACTCTGACAGTTGGAAGCTCGACAGAGTTTGTTATACTCTGTCTAGAAGAAGCGCGTCTACTGTTCAACAGTGATTGAAGATTAATTATGGAAGCGATATCTTTGAGGATTGGATAGCTATCAAAGAGATCGAGTTGACATAGGAGACGTGTGACAATCTGTAATTGATATCATTGTATAGCTGATTATTAGGAATATCAATTAGAGATTGTATCGTAGCTGTATGGTATATAAATACAGATAGGTTAACCCTAGAAGGGTATCGATAACGAATTATCTTTATTGTAACCTAGCAGCTCTTTGTGATATTTTACATCACGAAGAGGGTTTGAAATAGAAGAAGTTTTTTTAAGTGCATAAACGCTTTTACTTGTTAATCTCTCATACAAAGTTGATTATTAATTGTGTATTCGGCCTAACACTTAAACACTGATTAAAACACATCAATTATATTTCACATAATTGTTTTAATAAAACAATTATAAGTGGAATAATAAGGAGATTATAATATGAGAAAGTACTGTTTTAATTGAGCCCGAGAGGTATTGTTAAGTAGTAATATATATGTATTGGGCTTAAGCCCAATAACATAAACAAACACGCAGAGAAAAATAAAGAGAAAAACGGGGGAGGAGAAATAGAATTGGGGGAAGAAGGAAAAGTTAGGGATTTGGGGAAATTGAATTGGGGGAGTTGTATTGGGGGTTTGATTGAAGGAAGGAGAAGAGGAGATGATGTGTGTATATATATATATATATATATGTAAATATATATACGTGTGTGTATTGTGTGTGTATGTGAGGAGTGTGTGCGACTCGTGTTGTGCGTGTGTGTGGGCGTTGGTATGGCAGAGGTGATTAAAGCTAGAGTTTCAAGAATCAAAGCAAGGAAATCAAGCTACTAGTTAAGGGATATAATTTTCTATCCTTAAATCTTTGTAAATCTTTGAGTTTATGTAATATTATGATGGGTTATAACCACTAAAATATTTGGGTACTTGAAGTTGAAATGATTATGCTTGATGATGGTTTAGTAGTATGATTAAATGGATTAAGGTTGATAATGGATGGGTGGAAGAAACATTCCAGGTTTTTGGACAGTTTCTGCCCAGGTTTTGGGATGGTTTTTCGAAACAGTTAAATGCCTGTTTTGGCCATGGTTTGCAAATGAAAGTTGTAGTACTCGGAGTCTAGTTTGCGTGGCCGCAAACGGTGCGCAAATCCAATTAACGATCTAGGAGTTATGGCCGTTTTAGTGTAGGGAACACATGACCCTCGGGATTTGGAGAAAAAACGAATTTGGGGAAATGTTTCACGTAGTTAAACTCCTTATTTAGCCTTGAAAAAAAATATGTAAGGTGTATAGATAATTAAGGAAGATGTCTATAAAATTTGGTGATTTATAGAACATTTTTGGATTTATTAAAAATGTTAAAGTAAAGGGTGCGCAGTAGAGGCGGACAGATTCACTGTCCTGTTTTGGGATAGTGTTTAGACAGGGTTAGTGGCATTATTTGATAACGACCAAAGAATGAAAGTTGTAGGTTTTTGTCTTATATAAGTGGCTACAAAATATGGTTTCAATAAAAATTATAGAAAATGAGATATAGATGTTTGAACATGACTGATTCCGACAGAAAATACTTACAGGATCTTGAATAGTTAGCGAGGTTCGAGAAGGGCAGTCGTCTGTGGTACTGGTAAACAACAATAAGAAATATTGCAGAGGCCAAGGTGAGCATTTATCAAAGCTTTGCTTTATATATGTGTACTATATAATATATAACTTGTGATATTTACGGGATTAAAAGATAGAACTAAGAAATGCTCAAGACTTGAATATATACATTACAAGAAAGAATTACATGATTTATCAGATTATGTGAGTTTATATGATACGTGATGATTGTGATGTCTTTCGGTAGATGTAGTCGTTACGTGGGCTTAAATGATTTCATAAGAATGTTATTTGGAAATTATACGGTTACTTGAATCCATATGTTACTAAAATAGATTAAGTTGATTATCTGGGATTATATAATATATGGCTATATGATTACGTGATGAAAGTACATACACGATGACTATATTATAGTGAAATGAAGTATCACGTGGTTATAAATGATTGTTATTTGAATAAATTCTCTCAAGTATGATCTTACGTGATGATTGTTATTTGCTAAATGTAATAAGTGTTATTTGAATGAGTTATCTGAAATGTGCATATACTTGATATATAAGAAAGGTGAATACATGATCACTGTGATGTATGAGCAATGTGAATACATGGATGATAATATTTACTTGAAAAGGGTTATTATGTGATCGATGTGGATAACATGAAAGGAAAATGTCAACGTGAATAAGTACATGGAAGGAAGAAATGAAACGGCTTATATGATATGCATATTGTTCATTTGAGTCCCACTAAATAAAGGCGTTATGACTGCCAATACTTTTGTATCAGCAATGTGAATAAAGGGCCTAGCTAGCCATCAACGTGAATATGAAAGTCCTCTGGACTATAAATCAACGTGAATAGGAAAAGTCCTTTGGACTATAAAGCAACGTGAATAGAAAAAAGCCCTTGAGGCCAAGAAATCCCGGGAGATACTAAAGTCAAGTTGGTCAGTCACAATAAAGTAAAGAAACAAGGTGAAATAAAAGAGAGTCACGTGCATATGTTGCATACATTCATAGCAAATGCTTACATGGAATCATTGAATGATTTGCTTGGATTTATTTATGTGAATATGGATTGGCAAGATTTGAATATGGGTGAAATCATTAAGAATTTTATTATATGTGAATGTTATATACATGAATTACCTGTGTAGTTATTATGAATGGCGTAGCTAATCCTTACAAGTATATAGATGGTCTTCGGATATATATACTGCAGGTTTATGTGTGATTGGTTGTATTTATAAATACGTAGAACAAAGTTGTTGTACTAATAACAAGGATAAGACAATGGAAAGACACCAGGAGAATTCGGTCATTTAAGAGATCATGGATTTCATGTATAAATATACAATGCTATGAGATTGTTAAAGATAACAGGTATTTATATATATCTTCATAGAATGCAAAATACTCGATTGTCGGTTTAGAAATATGTAAGTTGTACCAGAGTATGTCATATGATGATATATGTTCACTGAGTTGCGACTCATTAAAATCGCTCATGTATTTCAGGTTAAGTTGCATGCGGCCAGCTCCTCCTCAACATTTGCAAATATAAATAGTGAAAGTTGTTATTTCTGCTATTAAGGGTAAATGTTGAGTTATCATATTGTGATGTATTTGTCGTAGTTGTTCACCTGATCGGTTAGGACAGGTTGAACTTGCGGTCGTTTTTCTTAAAATTTGGAATCGTTGTTTAGTTGTTAAATGTAGTTTTGGTTTGGTTTGAACTACAGGTGGATAGTCCGATTTACGAATACTTCATGCCAAAATTTTCTAAAATTCCCCTGTATCAAAGTCTAGTTTATCTAATTAATTCCAATAGTTGAGAGCATGCTCAACTGCTAAGTGTTATGTGGCTAGTGAGTCACATTTCTAAATGTTTCAGTTTTCGCATTTTTAAAGAAAATAATATTGTCATTCAGGGTCTTATTAATTCCCTAAAAATGCAAAAAGAGAAAATGACACATATATATAGAGATATTCAAGTATTTTATTAAAAGAAAAAGTAAATTTTCACTATCGGGAAGTCAGGGTCTGACAGGTCCTCGTGCCTAAACTATCCTTAGGAGTGTTTTGGTTTTGTAACTAATCCATTGGATTAGAAGTTGTAACATCCTTCGGTTTTTTATCAATTCAAAGATATTTTCTCGAATTGATTGTGTTATTTCGATTCAGTTCTTGACCTTATTTTTCACATTTCAAAAATTGAAATATTTCGAAATAACGTATCCAACCCCCTTCTACGTTATTCCGGACCTAACAATTGGCATCAGAGCAAGTTGATCGACATACAGATCAGATTCCTGTTCGTCATCTAGAATCATGAGTACTCAAAAAGTTAGCAGTGTTAAAGTTCCTTCATTTAAGCGCGATAATTACAGCATGTGGAAAATGAAGATGTTACTGTTCATATAAGCATCAAATCCTAGATACATGGAGACGTTGACTGAGGGTTGGTCTAAACCAATGAAAGCTGCTCCTAAAACTACTAAGGATGGTGAAAGTAGTGCAGCTGTTGGAGGAATGATTCCAAAACGTCCATCGGAGTATACCCCTGCTGAAACTGAAAAGGATGGACTGGATACCAATCTTAGACTAATCATAGTCGACTCCATGGATGATGAAATGAATCATCAAATTATGAACTGTACTAGTGCAAAACACATGTGGGATACGATTGGAATGATAATGGAGGGAACTGATGAAGTTCGTGAAAATCGACTGGATATTCTGACATCTCCGTACGAAGCTTTTAAATTTCTTCCTGGTGAAAGCATCACTCAAGTTTTCGAGAGATACAACAAGCTACTGAATGAGTTGAGCATTCACGGGAAGAAGTATCCTCTAAGGGAGACAAACAGGAAATTCGTGCTGACTCTACCACACCATGTAGAACATAAAGCGTCATCCATCAGAGAGAGAGAGAGAGATGACTTTTCTACAATGACTATTGAGAAGTTGTATGGAAAGTTAAGAACTAATGAGATGGGGCAAGAGCAAAGGAAAATTATATATGATGCTGGAACAGTAGACAGCAAGAATGCTGAATTATTGAAGACAACTGCTCTTACTGCATCCAGCCACAAAGAACCTGAAACAAAGGTTGTGAAACCACAGAGCAAGAAAGATTTGTTCTTTGAAGCTGAAATGGAAAATGATGATCTGCCTGGCTACATTAGCAGGAATTGGAGGATCCTACTATGGCTACATTAGCAGCTAACTTTAGCCAAATCAGATTCAGAAAAAATGCTAAGTACAGATCTTCTGGAAATAGCAGCAGATCGCAGAGAACTGGTTCATCTTCTGAGTCTGAATCAAGAAAGAGTAACAAGACAGGGATGGTAGACCGTAGCAAGTTTGGGTGCTACAACTGTGATAAGATGGGGCACTTTGCCAGCGAATGCAGAGAACCTAGGCAAGCAAATGAAAGGAAGAAAGCTTTCCAGAAAAGGGACTCTAGCTCTCAGAGAAAGTATCTTGTCAAGTCATACATTGCCGAAGGCAAAAGCTGGGAGGACACTGACGATGAAGAGGAGTATGGAAATCTTGCGCTGATGGAAGACTATGATCCTACTTACGAATTTGAGGCAAAAAACATGCTTGCTTCTATGGCTGATAGATTTATATGTCGTAATCGTGATTGTGTCAAGCATGTGATAGACTCTAGCAAAACTATAAGTGATCTTAGATGGGATTTAGAATATGCTTTAAAAGATATAGCAACTGCTAAATCTGAGACTGAAAATGCTAGGGCTGAACTTAGTAAAATACAAGCCAGGAATGAGGAACTAGAACTCACTAATATGCAGATAGAAAATCTAAAGGAAAGAAATAAGTATCTAGAAAACAAATTCCAGGTTAGTGTCGAGATAGAGAAAGAGCTTAAAAATCAAAGAGATGAGCTAAACACTAAGTTATGTGCCTATCAGAACTCTGCTAATCTTGTAAAGGAACTAATTGACAATCAGATAGTTGGATCTAAAGTGGCTATTGGTTTCGACTATGGTTCTAAAAAGTTTGGTAAGAAACAAGTAGTAGATCCTGAACCAGCTAAGGCTGAAAGTAAGGATGTACCACCTGTACTTAAGAATGTCAATGCTCCTTTGTTCAAAAAAACTAGTTCTGAACCCTTTGATGAAAATACTTTGCTTATCAGACATGAACTATTTATTGAGGATGTTGAGAAACTTAGGAATGGAAAGTGTAATAACCCGAATTTTGGGTAGAATTAAAACTTTTCTTATTGTGGTTAAAGAGCACTAATGAATGGTGGTTTCAAAGAACAATTATTGTAATGAATGGATATTGCTTTGGACAATGATCCTGATGCATTGGTATATTGTCAGAATAGAGTAATTCGATGGTTTAGGACCTAGATAAGAATAATCTACCATCCAGGAAGGAGCTAATGGATCCTTGAAGGGAAATGAGTACGTGCATAGTGTTTCCCATACGTGCATAGTGTTTCCCGTACGTGCATAGTGTTTCCCATATGTGCATAGTATTTCCCGTACGTGCATAGTGTTTCCCGTACGTGCATAGTGTTTCTTGTACGTGCATAGTAATTTGGTGGATGAATAGTGATTTTGTAAGTTGGAAAACTTTTCACGCCACCCTATGTATGGGAC
This sequence comes from Saposhnikovia divaricata, assembly GCA_036435485.1. Taxonomy (NCBI): domain Eukaryota; kingdom Viridiplantae; phylum Streptophyta; class Magnoliopsida; order Apiales; family Apiaceae; genus Saposhnikovia; species Saposhnikovia divaricata. The sequence goes on from CM071598.1 coordinate 56,670,031, forward strand.
GTGATATGGATGTTTCGAAGTCATATTAGTAATACGCGGAGGAAATAAGTGAATGCAGAGACGATCCGAATTCAGAAATTCCAAATTCTTTTTCGGTATAATATTTGACCGGACAGTGGATTAAATATTATTATAATCCAAGAATTGAGATATTAACTTTGAGGATTTGAAATTTTGGGATGTTATTATATTTGATTTAAGAATGAAGGTAGGAAACCACTGAGGCAGTGAAACAAGCGTTCTAGAAACCGTTAAAACGTTATAACGAGATTAATCAATAAAGCGAACGAATCCTAGATTACGGATTAAGTTCGTATCGTGATTAAATATCCTACATGGTCATCACGAGGATTATATTAAGGATTGGGGAAGGTATTATGAATATCGAGAAATTTCCCGGTAAACCCTAGAGGTGAAACTACTTGGTTATTCTTTGAACGATCAGCGAAATTGAGCGATAACCGAACAAAGAAACGAACGAACAAGATAGGATGCATCCACCAAAGATAGTGGAAGATGACATCACACCTTTATAGAAATATCTAAGCACCTAGTTGCAGTTTACCCAGGGACTTAGGTGCTAAAAGGCAAGAGATGAGTACGTAAGTGAAATTGTGAGGTTAAGATATTTTAAAAAGGACCAATCAAAGCATGACAACACATCTTGAAGAGATGCATCCAAAGACATTAGATATATATTACAAGATGTTAGCATTATTGGCCATAAAGCAAGCAAGAAGAAGAGAACAAAGCAAAAACACCAAACACTCCAAAACTGCCCAGCAGGAACAAAGATCAAAGAAAAATTCATATCTCCATTTCTATCCATGATAAAATCACCAAATTTTAACCATAGCTTCTCCACTCCATGGGTAAGATTCGTTCCAAATTTCATGGAAATCCAAGTAGTATAGCCTAGTCAAATCCATGCTTAAAGTTGGAGGACCAAAACTGCCCAGGTTCTGATCAGAAGAAAGATGGGGATCAAAACCCTAGCTCCCATGGTTGAATTCTTGTGTTCTATAGCTCAAAAGAAAGCCCTTGAAGAGTAGAAGGTGTGGTAAAAATTTTAGAACCAAACTCTTAGATTTTGATTTTATATGATTTTTACAAGATTGACGATGAATAGTGGATCGTAGAAACTAACTTTGTTTTCATGATTTCTTTGGATGATCTAAGGTTTGATTAAGCTAGACAAGGACCATACCAAGCTTATTAAGGTTATATCATACTCCAAGGAAGGTAGATCTCTTGAAACCCTAGCATTTGATTTGAGATTTATGAATGTTTTTGATGGATTTAGCTTGGTATGATTATAGTGATAATTATAAGCATGATTATGTAATTAGTTATATGATTTAAGATGCATGATGATTTTGATGCTAAGTTCAGTAGCTTCTGGACTTGTGAGATGATTATTATGTGTATAATTTGTATTGATGCCCGGTGTGGCTTGGGTTGTTGATTGCGATTTTTGGAACGTTCGTATTATAGCCGTTATAATGCCGAAATTTCGTTAATCATTGAAAACCGTGCATCACAGTAGGTCTAATGGCCGAAACTGGACAAGTATCTAACATGCCCTTGTAGATCTTGAGTCGTAGATCATTTTGGAAAAAGAATCGAATCAAATAGACTTACGGTTTAGGATTTATGACCGATTTACTAAAAGTAGTTCGAATCCGTAAACGAAAGTTCGTAACTGAAATTGAACCCTCGTAAAATATGTAAAGTCATGACGAATCTTGGTAAATAAATACTAGAGGTAAAAAGAAAGATGTGAAAGAAAACCGTATGTCAAAAGGATCGTTTTTCGATTTATTAAAAATATTCGAGTCGAGGTTAAACGCGAACGAACCCCTAAAAGACGACTCTATTATAACTTCGGTAAAACACTTAGAAAACGGGCGATAAAACTCGGAGTATAATATTGGTTCGTAACGATCGACTTTAGAACTTGTATGAATTAAGTATGTCCCAAGTGTAAGTACAGTGACATGTCGTATTAACGAACGAATGTCGGGTCGGATCAATGATAAAAGGAATCCACAAAAAGGGGTATAACGAGATAACTCGAGAACGTGTTTTGATTTAAGTATAACTTAACTTTTAAGATGTTAAGTGATTAATCCCGAATGCCTTGGCTATTTATAGATCACCAAGCTGACTCGGGACCCGCTACCACTACCCCTTACCGTACTCGACTACCAGGCAAGTTTCAATTCCCTTCTTTTAGGCTGTTGTTGTGATTGAATATATATATATATATATATATATATATATATATATATATATGTTTTTTGTTATACATATGCCATAGCATGCATGCCTACTTTCAAGTTATATCGTTATGCTTGTTCCCTGATTGTTTATTAGCTTATAAATTAGATAACTAACGTATCAATTATAAGCCGGTTATTGTAAGACCCTCATAGAAGGGCGTATACATCTTATTCGTCAAATATAGACCGGGAGTCAATATTTCTTGATATATCGAGATTACCTCGGAGGAAAATATTTAAGTAAATATTTTCCATTATTTGGGCGACGAATATTATTTGAATATTCGTTCGAGATTATTTATTTAACGATCCTTACTTCAAATAATTATTTGAACGTAACCATTCGACGAATAATATTTTTCAATATTCATTCAAAGTCGAATAGATTATCGATTATTATCCCGAATATTCCTTTAAAGCTCGGATTACTAAATGAATATTACTTGATATTCATTTAGAATATTATTCATTAAATGAATATTACTTTTTGAATATTCATTTAAATTCCTTAATGAATATTATTTTGAATATTCGTGTAAATATTTATTTATTCAATAAATATTCTCCTGATATTTCTTCAGGGATTATTTTGAAAAATACTCTGATTAAAGATATTCTTTCATATTCCTAAATATTCTTTAAATATTCTTAATTCAATAAATATTCTCTGAATATTTATTCCATACTTAGAATAACCTCAATAAGTTTTATCTTATTCGATTATTACGAAAAATATTTCGGAGACATATTATTATTAATCTTATATCAAGAAAGGTTCTCAGACATCATTCTTCTTGAGTCTATCTCCCTAAAAATAAGGGAACCTTACTTGGAAAATGTTATTTATCTTGTCGACTTGCCGGTCATAAAGTATTCTCTTCACTCGCAACTCGGGTGCTATTGACTTATTAAGTCGTTGTTTACCTTCTCATCTTTCGAGGGGTAAGATTGTTGGAACAAGTTGATATTCGTTACTAAGCAATAGCTTGGAAGTTATTGGTGAATTTTCCTTTCCAACTAGATACGACTACTTTGTAGAGTCTTATCAACAAGTATTATACTTGGGGAAAGGGGGACGAACGTTACATTCAGAATCATGAATTCTATTTGAACTAGGAGTCGTGTAAGAGGCCGAGTAGCGCCGGTCCATCCCCTTTGGCCCAACCGTTGGCCGGGGAGAGCTAGTAAGGCGGTATACAAGTAAAGCCGTCAGTTCTTCCTTCTACCGGTAGTAAATCTAATTTGAGCTGTACGATCTCGACTGATCATCAAGATTGGAACAGCGGGCGCGGTGAATACTCCATCATTGGTTCATCATCCAAACTTATTTATTTCCTACAACATGATTACTGTTGGCAGAGCTGGAAAAGTGTTCATAACTAGAATTGCAATCTTTTCATGCAAGTTCCTCTTTTTAATGACAATGAGAATATCACGCTTACTTTTGATGTAGCAGATATTTCTACAAACAAATACTTTAAGTTACCTTGTAACTTCATCGTTCATATTATACTGGCATCATTTCCGTAAATGCATGGCATATGGTTTGAAAGATACTTTTGAACTGTTATATATTATCGTTCAGTTATATATTATTGTTGGTGGGCTATTGCTCACCCTTGCTTTATTATTATATCATAACAACAGCTAGACCATATGACTCGCACAAGGCGCACTCGACGCGGGCGAGGACGATGAGACTACCAGAGCTGAAAAAGAAGCTATTGGTAGGATATATTTATTCTTTCAGTACGAAGTATATGGTCTAGTATGACTTATGTAAATGGATGGCAAAGAGTATGTATTTATATTGAAATTCTTTTGGATTGTAAGAACTCATAATGTGATTAATAAAAATTTGATTGTTACTCTGATTTCATCTCTGGGACTATAACGGGTGTGTTTTACATTGTTGTGTTGGGTCATAGAGATGTAATTTATTTTATGTTAAGGAAAGTTCAAGTGTTGTGGACAGAATTGGAAACCGTAACGACCGGATCCCGGACCCCGGATCTGGGGGTGTTACAGAAAGGCAAAGTTACCTAGTAAGTCAGTTAACAGTAAAGAGTCAATTGGAACTGGACTAGGTTATAAAACAGAGACTAAGCGTAGAAATAACAGAAATGGGAAAATAGGTCCTAATGCTGATAGGAAGTTATGTAACAACTGTGGTTTTGCTGGTCACCTTACTTATGCTTGCAAGAAGGTCAAAGTAGAAAAGAGTCATAATGCTAAATCTGCTAATATTCATAACATGTCTGCCATGCCTGTTCATTCTAAATGTGCTTCAACTGCTTGCATATCATGCACTGTTAATCTTATGACTGCTTTTCTAAATGTGACACATGCATCTCCTGTTGTTAATAATTGTTCACATGATGATAAAAGTAAGAAAACAAAGCATGATAGAAATAACAGACCTAATACTGCTAGTCCTCCTAAAGCTAAGAAGGAATATACTGCTCCTAAGCCTAGAAGCAAATCTCCTGAGGCTATTGCTAGGAAAGTAAAGACAGTCACTGAAAATGCAAAGGATGTTAAGCATGGTACTCTTGTTCATAAAAATGCTAAATATGCAAATGTCTCTAAGCCCTATGGACCCAATCAAGTGTGGGTACCAAAGAAAACTTAATCTCCTTAGAAAACAGGGCATGAAGAAAAAGCGAGTCATGTGGATTCTGGACAGTGGATGTTCTAGGCATATGACCGGTGATAGAGCCCTGCTATCAAAGGTGGTTGAGAAAGCTGACCCAGTGGTTACCTTTGGATATGACAACAAAGGATTTACTACGGGATATGGCAATTTGGAATTTGGGAATGTCATCATCGAAGAAGTCTCTCTTGTTAATGGTCTTGCACATAATCTCCTCAGCATCAGTCAATTTTTTGATAAAGGTTATGAAGTCTTGTTCAAAAAGGAGAAATGTTTGATCACTAATAAGAGAGACCAGAAGCTCGCTTTACAAGGAGTGAGAAAGGATGACTTATTTATAGCTGACTGGAATTCTGGATCTAATGGAGAAACTTTGTGTTTCTATGGAAAAGCATCTTCAGAAGACAGTTGGTTATGGCATAAGAAGCTTTCACATCTTAACTTCAAGACTATGAATTCTCTAGTCAAGAGGGAGCTTGTGAGAGGATTACCCGAGATAGAGTTCTGTCCTGACGGACTCTGTGCAGCATGTGAAAAGGGAAAGTCCAAGAGAGCATCACACAAAAGGAAGACAATATCAGACATCACTGATCCACTGTAACTTCTGCATATGGATTTGTTTAGCCCAGTTAATGTCATGTCTAAGTCCAAGAAGCGATACTGTTTAGTAATCATGGATGACTATTCCAAATACACATGGGTGTTATTCTTGCATTCTAAGGATGAAGCAGCACAGATGATTATCGATCATATCAAGAAGATTATGCGTAAAATTAGATCAGATAATGGGACTGAATTCAGAAACTCAATTCTCAATAGCTGGTGCATTGAGAAGGGTATCTCAAGACAGTTTTCAGCACCCAGGACTCCACAGCAGAATGGAGTGGTTGAGAGGAAGAATCGAACACTGATTGAAGCTACCAGAACAATGCTGAATGAAGCTAAACTTCCTACTTACTTCTGGGCTGAAGCAGTCAGCACAGCTTGCTACACTCAAAATAGGACCCTGATCAATAGAATGTATGAGAAGACACCATATGAATTGATGGCCAATCATAAACCATCTGTAAAATACTTTCACATATTCGGAGGAAAGTGCTATGTGCTGAAAGATGGATATGAGCATCTTGGTAAGTTTGATGCTAAAGTTAATGAAGGCATTTTCCTGGGGTATTCATTGGAATCTAAGGCATACAGGGTCTGTGTGATTGAAATCCAGAAAGTTATCGAGAGCCTTGATGTGAAATTTGATGAAATCGGACTTCCTAGTATTCAGAAAGAAAAGGATGATAAATCTCTAGCTTTTGAGAATCTTTCTGATGACGAGGATGATGAAACCGAACCTGAGGTTAATGTTGATAATGTTAATAGTAATGATGGAGATGGTAATATTGGTGATCCAGGTAATGGTGATGGCAGTGAGATCACAGGACCTCAAAGTCAGACTATTTCTGGTTCCAGTCCTCAGGAGAGTAAATCTGTAGATCATACCAGCAACAACTCAGGGGGGAAGAAGAAGGATCCACTAGTCAGAATGCTGATAATGGGGAATCATCCGGAATTCATCTACCAAGGCAAACTGTTTGGAATCGAGATCATACATTTGATCTGATCATTGGTGATCTTGACTCAAGAGTTCAGACTAGAAGAGCTACTCAGAACGAATGCTTGTATTCTGGTTTTCTATCAGAAATTGAACCTCAGAAGGTTGGAGAAGCTCTGGAAGATCCAGATTGGGTGATTGCAATGCAAGAGGAACTCAATCAGTTTGAAAGACAGAAAGTTTGGAAGCTGGTACCCAGACCAAAGGACAAATCTGTAATTGATGTAAGATGGGTATTCAGAAATAAACTTGACGAGAATGGAATCATTATAAGGAACAAGGCGAGACTGGTTACCAAAGGCTACACTCAAGAAAAAGGTATTGATTATGATGAGACATTCGCACCAGTTGCTAGACAAGAAGCCATCAGGATGTTTCTGGAATTTGCTGCACATTCAAACTTCAGAGTATATCAGATGGATGTGAAAAATGCTTTCCTGAATGGTGAGCTTGAAGAAGAGGTCTATGTTGAACAGCCTCCTAGTTTTGTTGATCCTGAATTTGAGGACTTTGTCTACTTCTATTCAAAGCTCTCTATGGTCTTAAGCAGTCGCCTAGAACATGGTATGACACTCTTGTTGAATTCTTACTTGAAAGTGGTTTTACTAGAGGTGTCATAGATAAAACTCTGTTCTATAAAAAGCATAAAAATGATATTCTACTTTTGCAAGTTTATGTTGATGACATTATATTTGGCTCTACGAATGATGCACTTTGTGCAAGGTTTGCTATGTTGATGCAGAGTAGTTACGAGATGAGCATGATGGGAGAGCTGAACTACTTCCTTGGATTGCAAGTGAGCCAAAGAACAGATGGTATCTTTATCTGTCAATCCAAGTATATCAAGGATCTTTTTAAGAAGTATCATCTTGAAGATTCAGCACCTACAAAGACTCCCATGGCCACTGCCACTAAGCTTGATCAAGATAAATCTGGAAACGAGTTGACATAAAAAACAACAGGGGCACGATTGGTTCTCTACTCTACCTCAATGCAAGCAGACCAGATATAATGTTCGCAACATGCTTATGTGCGAGGTTCCAAGCTGATCCTAAAGAATCACATCTGATAGCCGTGAAGCGTATCTTCAGATATCTTAAAGGTACTCCAAATCTTGGTATTTGGTATCCTAAGGATACGGGTTTCGACCTGGTTGGCTATACAGACTCTGATTATGATGGTTGCAAGATTGATCGCAAGAGTACTTCTGGAAGTTGTCAATTTCTTGGAAGGAGATTGGTTTCCTGGTTCAGCAAGAAGCAGCATTCAGTAGCCACATTTACAGTAGAGGAAGAATACATTGCAGCTGGTAGCTGTTGCTCACAAATCTTGTGGATGAGGAATCAACTCATGGACTATGGTCTGTTGCTGAACAAAATACCTATATTCTGCGACAACACAAGTGCCATAGCAATCTCGAATAATCCAGTATAGCATTCTCGGACCAAGCACATCGACATAAGGTATCATTTCATTCGTGAACATGTTATGCATGGTACTGTGGAACTTCACTTCATTCCCACAGAGCAACAACTTGCAAACATTTTCATGAAACCACTTGATGAATCTACATTCAACAGGTTGGTTAGTGAACTTGGGATGTTAAACTTGTCCTCTTAACAGGAAGTCAACAAATGCAAGTTGTTGTACATTTTCATGATCGCATCACTTACTGATTATTTGCCATATGCTTAAATGTTTACATGTTTATGTGGTAGATAATTAGTTATTGAAGCGATATCTAAGCATCTAAAAATTGTTGTTTATGCTATATGATAGATGTTTAGTTACTCGAGTTTTCGAAGCGATATTTAGGTATTAATATAATTGCAGGATATTTGTGTTTAATGCTTATTTATTCGAATTTTATTTTAATAATTAGTATCTTTTAAACAATTGATATTTTGATAACAATTGATTTCTTGATGTGAATTTATTAAAATAAATAGAAGCATAATTTCTTATAAATGAATGGTTTTTCAAATTCTTTGATTCACATTAATTTATAATTGTGAGTTTTTAAATTCTAGTGGAATTTTATTTATTCCTTAATTTCAGTAAATTCCACTACAATTTAAAATAACATATATGTTTATCAACTTGATTGTTTATTTGGAAAATATATGCACATATCATATAATCTTTCCTATTTTACCTGCTCTGATAAAATCTGAGGATTACACCAAAGACAACTCTTAAGCATGGTTTTGGTAAGTTCAGGTATGATTTCCAACTCAGACTCAAATATATAATGCTATATCTGTTTATTCTGAGAATTGGAAGAATCCTACCCCATCTTGTGTGAAGCCCCTCAGTGGCCTTAGGAACTGACTATGAATTTGAAATCAAAACAGATTCTAACCTCAGTCATAGAGCCAAACACTTCTAAAATAGAACAGTCATTAAATATTTTATCCAACCAATTGGTTCGAAGTTTTGTTGAGAATGAGGGAGATAGTGCCTAGCAGCACCACTTAAGGATATAAATGATAAATTATACAGCAATGTCTCTCACAAAGTAGAGGAGTATGTAAACTTGAGACAACTGTACAACCCATCTATATTCTCTCAAAAGAATATAGAGCTGAAAGATCATCGTCACTACCTTTGAGTCAAATATTCTTAATGCATATGTGAACTTTCACACACAAAGAAAGAGTTGACGAAAATCAACTGTTGTTAGACCATATCAAGGTCACTATCAACAGTTAGTGGTTACATGAACCGATTCCCTTCACAGGGTCAAGGGGACTGGGAATTCTTGCTACATTTAGAATCCTAGTGAACCCTACCAGAATTCAATCATGGTATCCGTAAAGGATGGATTAGTCTTAGGACTAGTCGGCAACTTGTCCATGACAAGGACTTTGAATTGCATGTACATTAGGATGTTAGAGCTTTGAGTGAAGTGACACACTATGAGCATGAGTGAAAACATCTAGAGTGATGAGTGGAGTGAAACACTTGTGAGATACACCCAAACACTATCACACACCTGCAGTGTGAGGAAAACTTGTTTCTTTTACTTATCTCTGGTTATGTATGGTTATTGGCAACTCTCGTTGGATTCTCATTTGAACCTGATCTTGATACATGTAACTTGGGAAGAGATCTGACAAAATGCAACTTACTAAATGATCTTGATACATGGTGAAGGATTCCTCAACTAAGGGGGAGATATAGTAAGGGGGAGAAATTCCTAAGGAGAAAAAGATGGTTTGAATGGTCAGTATCTATCTCATCTCATGGAGAAAGGGGGATCAATCTCTCAGGAGCTCAGGGGGAGAAGTACGGCATTCGAATGATCTTTGGAAACAGTGAGCCCAGTGTGAGGAGTATTTAGTAAGGGGGAGAAGTCAAAGATAAGTGGTAATGGAAAGGAACAAGTGGTTACAATGAGAAATCTGGAAATGCTATACTTGATCCAGTACAATTGGTTACTTATGGTAGAATTATTTACAAGTCAAAAGCATATAATTTTTCTTGGAGTTAGTTGAGTTATCCTCCAATAATCCTCTTTCTATTGAAATTTGTCTGTTAGGCATAACAATCAAATAGGGGGAGATTGTTGGACATGTGGAGATTGATTGTTGGACATAGAATAATATCTGGATGATAACTTAACAATAGAACAGACTTGCAAATAATACTACGTTCACAGGAATCTATCCTATATGAAGATTTGGTATATACAGGGATCACGATTGTCTGCAGTGAAGAAGCCTTCAACAGGGCACTTGATGAAGTTCATTAATATGTTCAAGCATCGGTGGAATAAGTGGTTGAAGATATTTGAAGCAGTAGTTGTATTTCAAGTGAAGACCGAAAGATTTCTGTAAGTTCTCGTATTTGGCTGTAAGCTCAGCAGTGAACATAAAGACAAGATACGAAAACCGTGAGGGAATGCTAGTCGTTTGTGAACCAGACCAGTTGCACTAGGCATCAGCAATTTACAAAGGAATCTAAGTATTTTCCACAGGTATTCTGTTGAGTGGTTTATATGAAGGAATAGGCTGTTAGGAACCAAAGGCGGAAATTTATTTGAAACAGAAGAGAGAAGCCGAAAAGAAGCAGTCAAAAATAGTAATACTATGCAAAGTTAGTATGCATGATTACTATACACGAGTACTATGCAAGGTTACTATGCGCGGTTACTGTGCAAATAATGGTTACTGTGTAAATAGTGATTACTGTGCAAATAGTGGTTACTGTGCAAATAGTGGTTACTGTGCAAATAGTGATTACTGTGCGAATAGTGATTACTATAAAAATGGCGGTTACTGTCAAAAAGTGGCTGGTGGGGCCTACATGGGTTGTTGAAATAGTACAGCATAGTGACTTTCTAAAATCTATAAATATGCATGTTGTATTACATTTCAAAACACACCTCAACACACAACTTTCTCTTCTCTCTCTCTTATATCTTCTCTGTATAAGCTGCTAGACAGTCCATCTAGTAGGGAAGCCGGCTTAGCCCGCTTTCAGGAATTGTCGGGTCGAAGGTCCTCGTGCCTAAGCTATCATTAAGAGTGTTTTGGTTTTGAAGCTAATCAATTGGATTAGAAGTTGTAACACCCCTCGGTTTTTTATCAATTCAAAGATATTTTCCCGAATTGATTGTGTTATTTAAGATTCAGTTGTTGACCTTATTTTTCACATTTCAAAAATCGAAATATTTCGAAATAAAGTATTCAACCTCCCTTCTACGTTATTCTGGACCTAACAACTTTACACAATCCGAGATTCATAAACACCAATACAGAGCACATACAACCAATTGATTAGTTGACAAGATCTACCAAAGTGCAAAACAAGAACACATAAATACTATTTGACGTGGAAACACCCACGTCCCAAGCTTGTATTATTAATCTTAACAATATCAATAATACATCAAAACAATAACACCTTAACAGTGTCCCAACCCTTGATACTTGAACCAATAATGCTCAAGCATCTCCCAAACAATACTTAAGACTACATCTCTTAAGCTTTCACACATTAAACAAAAATAATATGACTATGTATATTTAGCCATCCAATACTTAGCAACCAAGACTTACCATACTTGTTCTACAAGTCTTACCATACTTGTTATACAAATCTTCCCATTCTTTGCACCTAATTACCCAACTTAGTGATCAAGACATATCATATATAATAATTATCTACACATACAATTATTATCTTACCCATATATATCTGTGACACCCAAGCCCTTAACATCATATTGGGTTGAAACCCAACATTTAGTTCGCATACTACCACTGAATATACAACTAAATGTTATGAATCACTAAAAGCGACCTAAATATACTATAAAATTTGAACCTGAATTCTATCTATAGTTGGTTTTTAGATCGCATCAATCATTATTAGTGATCTATAAAGGTTTATAGTTGATTTCTAGATCGCATTTGTCAAGAATGACGTCACTCTAACGACACTATACATTAAGAATCGGGGTTCTAATTATAGTTGATTTTTAGAATGCATAAACGAATGATGATCTAAAGACAATATAAAAATTCTGAACCTACAATCTCTTTGTTGCCTTTAGCATCTGCCAACAATCATTCTATCCACCTCTGAAGCTTCTACGGAATCTGCCCGATCCTCAAATGATGAACCACTGTTATTCCTAGCAAAAAGGGGCTCGTTAAAATCACACAAGAGTAAAATCCCATGGGAAAAAAAACTTAAGGAGAAAAATAGTGCCCTCTCGCCGAAATACTGATGAACCCACTAAACGAATAAACTGTCAGAAAGCATATCCCGGATTGGTGTTGAACTGAGCTCTCGAAGATGACATTCTCGCATCCAGTTCAAAGACAATACTGCAAAACAAACACTCACAAAACACCATAGGGTAGCGCAAGCGTGCAATAAATTTCATGAATGGCAAATAAAAGTTATTAAAACAATTGCTAATACAGATGGTACACACTAAATTCATGCATCGAAAGGAACACCGAAACTGAAAAATATGAGATAATTACAAAATTACAAGAGATAAATCAGTTCTATACACAGGGGCGGACCTATTGTAAGGCCAAGGGTGGCCTTGGCCCCCCACTTCTGAAAAATTGCCAAAATTCACCATGTAATTTTTTTTTTTAAAAGAGAAAATTCACCATGTATTTTTTTTTTTTTTAAGATTTGCCCCTCCCAATTTTTTTGGTCCCGGCAGCCTGCGTCCGCCCCTGTCTATACAACACCAACCCCGGCAACTAACAAACCCGAAACAACTAACAAACCCGAAACAGAACCAGTAAACTGAAAACCGGTCAATCATTGAAAAACTTCGGCCAAAAAATACAACAATTCAGAAAAATCGATTCACTAAAAACAAAGGCTAAACAGCAATAAAGAAACACACATTTCTTACCTTTGATGTGGGGTCTCTATACACATTCCTTACCATTTTTTATTACCAAATATGTAATAAGTGAAATAATTTGGCTTCAATACTCGCTTTGACTCGGTCCCCCAAATCCCTCCGAGAAATAGCCGAACTCCATCAGAACTTTGGAAACAGGCCAAGGATATATAACATTAACTTGAACACTACTTGAATGCTAGACTCCGATTCGGAATTGAAAACCCTCAAAAATTTGTAGATCGGAGCTATTTAACCAATTACTTCTAAAATACATTATCTCTTTTAATGTTTTTGACTAAAACCTCTCTCCAAAAATATCACGTTCATTATATTTAATGAAATAAACTAATAAAATTATAATTACTAATAACTAATTGATTACCTTTTAACTTACAAAAATTCATTTCATAAAAATTTATTCAAATTATTGAAAAATCATATAATATTAAAAAAATCTGTACATTACGCGGGTTTTAAGCTATATAAAATAAAATTTATATAAATAATATTTTGGAATAATATACAATAGTTTGGGTTCACTTTGTTTAACAAAAGGGGACACTGGAGTTATCGAGGGTTCGATATATGTAATCATAGATCCCAAAATTGTTCAAAGTTTATTTTAAATAATTGTCTTACATGATTACTTAGTAACTTTCTTGATAAATTTATAAAATCCATATATTTGTGTTCCAAATAAAAATGTGCTGTCATTCGAGAAAATTTTGAGGAAAATTTTTAAGATCTCTAATAAATAATATAAATTAAAAATACATATAAAATATAATTAGTTTTATTCTATCCGAAAATTAACAAAAAATTCATTATCTTTTTTATATTTTGACATGCTGGAATAATATAAAATTAATTTGACGGTGCTTTCTAACATATTATCTGTCACATTTGTAGTCATTGTATAAATTAGAAAATAATTTCACACTAGAAGATATACGATTAAAATTTGATTATACGATTTTAGTAAGGGTTTAATAATCCTATAGTTAACTATGGAGAATTTTCTAAAGTTAACCACTAAAATCACACATCACATAATTTTCTAAAATTATTAATGTTTCTACGGGCCCTTATAAATAAAAGGTAATAAATATTTAAAATTAAATAATTTTAAAGATTAACTTTAGGAAATTCTCCTATAATTAACTTTAAGAACATTTTTCTCTTTTAGTAATATACCTAATTTATATTGAAGACATTAATACTAATCTTCGCAAAAGATAGAGCTAACTTTCCAAAGTCTTAATTAGCAAAAAAAAAAAAAAAAAAAAAAACTTTCCAAAGTCTTCGAGGTCAAATAAAACTAAGGAGAATTGCATCTTTTGCTATGACAAATGGAAATAGAGGTCCAGCTTTAAATTTTGGTGGGACGAGTTTATGTATACCTAAAATTTAAATTTAAAATTAATTTTAATTAATTAATGTTTCTGAGTTTTTTTTATTCAATTTTATTTATTTTTACATCAAATTTTAATATAAACACCCATAATTGAGACACCTTTTAACTCATGTTTTATTTATTATATGTAATTATGCTTTAAAGTTTTTTTTATATTCAAATTATATAAATTTTATATTTTTAGTTATAAATATTCAAAAGAAAATCATTTTAAAATGAAATTAATCAAAAAATAATTTAAATTAAAATATGAAAAATATCACCTTAAACTTACAATAATAAATTATATTTTAAATTTTAAGTTATTCTTCTTTTAAAGTTAACCAAAGGATCTCCACATGTATGTTAATGTTTGTAAAAAGAACGTTAACATGAAAAGGAATGCATGTAGAGTAAAGTTGTACTAGTGCTACTGTGCTAGTACGCTCAATTGTGATATTAATAGTGCTTTTTTAAGAGTTTGACACGTATTTTAAAATTTATATAAAATATAATTTTATAAATTATTTTAATTATTTTTAATAAATATTGAATATTTAATTTTTTATTTAAAAAAAATAAAATAAATTATGGAATTAAATTATATATATATATATATAAATTTGTGTGAAAAAAATTGTAAATAATTGAGAGAGAACAAGCATAAGATTATTAATGTAAAGACAGGCAGGTCTCCACATTTTTGTAAAGTTGAAATGTCAGAGCAAGAATTCCAAGTAACTAGGGTAGTTTTGTTCAAAGGTGGGCAGACGAGGAAACTTGAATACGAACATGTGTAGTCATGGCAGGGATTCTTTAGGCAGGGCAAGTTGCCGTGTTGGTTACTTCACTGTTCAAGTTTGAAATTGTCTAATCATTCACGTACAAATACAATGAGTTCTTGTAAGTTTAGACATGACTGTAAGTTGATGGCAATCATATTCAATCAGCTTACATGAACTCACCGACTCACATGGCTATCAACTTTCTTGATCGCTCCTTTCTAATTATTCTCTTGGTTCTTTTCATTTTTTTACAATTTTTTTTAAATAATTCGTACATAATTTAAAATGTATATAAAATATAATTTTACAATTTATTTTTAAAATTTTCTCCCTTTATCAGAAGAAAAAAAAATTAAAATAATTTATTAAACTATATTTTATGTAAACCTTAAAATACGTATCAAAGCCTCTATTTAAAATAGATATATTCTCAATAGGACCCTTCTGATTTTGACTTTTTTACATAGTACTCCTACTATTCCTTCTTTTTGAGTTACTAGTAGTAATCTTGTATTTTAGGTTTCGTATATGTTATATCATTCTGTTACCCAAACATTAGTCAAACGTTAAAATGTAAGGATCAAAAACTTAAAGGCATCAATCATAAAAATCAATAGTACAATGGTATTATTGAGAATATTCATAAACTTATTTTCTGAAGTTTGGCACTGTTTTTGTTCAAATATTTTGATGGACGATGGTTGATGTTTCTAGAAGTAATATAATCTTACGATTATTGAAAGTGCGAAAAAATTGAAGTTAGAATATGAAATTAGATCATTTACTTGTATTTAATGTTTGAATTAATGGAATGATATAACATACACTAAACTTAAAATATTAGTGCATTACTCGTAAGTCCAAAAGAAGGAATGGTACCATTTCGAAAAATCAAAATCAAAAGGATACTATTAAAAATATTCCTTTAAAATATAAAAAAATTAGTGAAAGAAATGAAGTACTTCGTTAATGCTTGATTATTTTTACTTAATTATTAAAACTTAGGAGATTTCATATAAATGAAACTCAGGATTGATTTCACATACTTCAAATGCATGCCACAATATAGAAACTCTAGAATGCCTCAATGTAAAGGAAAATTGTCACCCTTTTTCTCCTTTTCACACAAGTGCAATGTTCACAGCTGGATTAGAGCCGTGTTGGACCATGAAACCACTTTGGTTCGCTATGGTGTTAGGGATGGGTTTAGTCCATTTCAAATCCTTGATAATCTAAAATCTATATCTTAAATTCAACAGGATTCAGGAATGAGATTTATATCTTAGGAAAAGGTGGGTTTAATAAAGGAATATGGGTATTAACTTAAATTTTATTATATCATATTTTTTCATAAAATTAAATATAATTCCAATACAAATATTTTAAGTATGTATTGTTCGATCTTAAATATATTTTAGTTATTTATATTTCTAATTAGTATTATTTTATTTCTTTTAATTATAAAATAATTATTTAGTTGGCCAAATATAATTTACCAATAACATTTTTTTAATAATAATTTTTTTTTCTAAATCGTATAATAACCTAAATTCGATATATAATGTATACTTACGCACAAAAATATTAATAAAAATGAGTTATCAATATATTTCAAATTAAATATACTCATTCCAAGCACTAATCAAACACATGATATCATGATATCAAGAATGATACATCAATCTCATACCAAAGTCTGATTCCAAATTCACCCCACTTCTTATAATTGTTCACTTATGTACTAACTGAATAAGCAAAGAAATTAATTAGAAGGGGATTCCACTTGTAAACCGTTGACAATTGTAATAAGATAGAGAACCACTTGATTGTAGAGAAATATTTTTGTAGATATTTACAAACCTTTTTTTGGGGGTTTCAAAAAAAAAAGAAACTTACCGAGTCTTTTTTCCCTTTGCTCTGGATTTAGACTAGACGATAATCTAGAAAAATTAGTGTCACGCTTGGATTTGAGAGTCAGACGGACAGCAACATCATCTTGGAAAACTTGGCCTCACATCCCAAATTAGCTTTGAAAAAATAATGGCGGTGGGATGTCAATTGGATAATATTTCTGTAGATATCTACAAATCTTAGCTAGATGAATGGCTATATAAAGAGATGCAACAAATCTTAGCTAGATGAATGGCTATATAAAGAGATGCAAACAACACAAAACATGAGATAAGGCTTCCAATGGCTTCCAAAACTCTTCTCTATGCATTCCTCATTTCTACGCTTCAGTTTCTTCATTCCTCTACAGCACAAAGTGCTGTAAAGGGTGGCTATTGGTTTCCTGATAGCGGTATAACTGCCTCGGATATTGACTCAACTCAATTCACTCACCTCTTCTGTGCATTTAGTGATCTTAATAGCAATACAAACCAAGTCACCATTTCTTCAACAAACGCTGCCCCATTCTCTCAATTCACAAAAACTGTTCAAGTCAAAAACCCTTCTGTCAAGACCCTTTTATCCATTGGTGGGGGAGCTTCAAATGATGCTGATTTTGCCAAGATGGCTAGCACCTCTGCTTCTCGAAAATCTTTCATCGACTCCTCCTTGAAATTGGCAAGATCGAATAACTTCCATGGCTTAGACCTTGACTATGAGTACCCGTTATCAGCCAATGATATGGTCAACTTGGGTACATTGCTAGACGAGTGGCGTACGGCTGCTAACGCAGAGGCTAGTGCCTCTGGCAAGCCGAGGTTGATCTTAACTGCAGCCGTTTCTGTTGGGCCAACCGTTGATGGATTGAATTATCCTGTCCAATCCATATCAAGGAGCTTGGACTGGATCAATATAATGGCCTATGATTTTTATGGTCCACCATGGGCACCTAAAATGACAAATGCTCATGCTGCACTATATGATCCTAGTGGTAGAGTTAGCGGTAGCTCTGGCATCGCAGCCTGGATTCAAGCTGGTGTTAGCGCAAATAAGCTAGTGTTTGGTTTGCCATTCTATGGATATTCATGGCAGCTTGTTAATGCTAATAACCATGGATTGATGGCTCCGGCTAATGGAGCTCCCGGAGGTGTTGGTGATGGATCCAAGGGATACAATCAGATATTGGATTTTATCGCAAAGAATAATGCTCCAAAGATTTATAACTCAACGATCGTTGCAGACTATTGTTATGCAGGGACAACATGGATTGGATATGATGATAAGCAGAGTATTTCAGCTAAGGTTTTGTACGCTAAGCAAAAGGGATTGCTGGGATACTTTGCATGGCATGTTGCAGCAGATGCCAATTGGGCTCTTTCTCTACAAGGTTAGTATTCATCACTGCCTTGAGTGATAACTCTCTAATCTCTAATTTTGCTCCCTCTGCTCTAATATTATAAATTTTCATTTCAAGGATTACAATTTGTTCCAAGTTTATATTAAGTTTCTTAATTGCCTGCAGCTAAACAAGCATGGGGAGCATGAAAGGCAGCATGGTCAGTGACATATGTAAATCGAGGATCAGCGAAAGTAAAATTGATGATAACAAAATAAGAAATAAGATCAGTACTTCGTGTAATAAACTTATATGATCCGTATTGTCTGAGATATCAATAAACTTACAAAGCTTTGAGAAGAAGAATTGAATGAGTGTGAGATATTTTTTCAGCTGCCACTTACAAAAGAGGGCAAGAGGGACTACCTAATGCGTGTTGAGAATGTCCCCGAGCTATATACATCATCTGCTTGAACTCTATAATAAAGTACCCCTCCATCTCATCATTTTTGTACTTCTCAAAATCAAATGTCTTTCATTAACAATTTAAAAATGTTTATTTCTAATTTTACAAACTTACAAATCGATTTATAATATATAATGTATTCAAATCTATCCTATTATATAAAAGCAGAAACATTAAAAATTTGGTTGGTCATTTTACTTATTTAATAACTAAGCACTTTCCTTTTTTCACATAAAATATAATATTTTTTATATTTTATCTAACTAAAAAATATATTATAATTACTATCGACTAACCAATTAACTTTTTCGGTTATCTTTAAGCTTTTATCTAACTAAAATATCTATTTTTCCAATTATATCATGGGTTACATTTTTTAGCCAAAACAAGTTAATTTTTTTCAACTAAAACCTCTCTTTTTCATTTTTTTAATAAGTAAGCACTTTCCTTTTTTCAGATAAAATATAATATATTTTATATTTTATCTAACTACAAAATATATTATAATTATTATTAACAAATCAATTAATTTTTTCAGTTACCTTTTCTCTTTTATCTAACTAAAATATCTCTTTTTCCAATTATATAACGGGTTACCTTTTTCAGCCAAAACAAATTACTTTTTTTATTTTCTCTAACTAAAACCTCTCTTTTTCAAATTATATCATGGGGGATTCAATTGAATAAAATAAAATAATAATAATATAATGCTATTAATTAACCGATTACCTCTTCATCTCTATATATATCACACTACAAGAAAAATGACCATTTATGACGGAAATTTAACACTGAAATCGTCGCAATTGATACCAATTACGACGGAAAAAAATCGTCGTTTTTGCTCGAGTCTTAAGTTCGGATTTTCGTCACAAGTAAAAATTTCGTCACAAGTTCAATTTTTCGTCATAAATTCCAATGAGGGGCCCACTTTTTACAATAAAATAATATATGAAATTATGACGGAAAAATCCGTCATATATTATAACTTATGACGGAAATTGCATCGGAAATTACAGAATGGGGCCCGCCAACAATATTGTAAAAACAATACTTTCGACGGCACAATCCGTCGTATGTTTACTAAAAGTAAATTTGAAAAAAATAAAAAATAAAAGATGAACAATCGTTGTAAGTTACCCAGAAAATCATCGTAAATTATATATTTAATTAGATAAACTATCTATTTATATTATAATTTAATTTCAAACATTATTTCCTATCTGATTAAATAATTTAATAGGTAAATTATCTAAAATTTTGTTCAAAAATTCAATTTGATAGATAAAAAATCCAGTCATTGATCCCTCTCGGCCATTAAGTTGTCAATGGAAATGAAATATTCCCCATTATTATGCTAAAAAGTTTTCTTTTATGAGTTTGCATATATTCACTAAGAAAGAGTAGGCACAAAAGCAATTTAAATTTACAGGATCATGTCAACCAGCAAAGAACTAAAAGGAATTGAGTAGAAGAAAGAGAAGTAGTAATAAACAGGACCAGATGCAAATTTGAACAACTGCCAGTTCTAGTTCCATCCTAGCAAAATCAATCCGCTAGGAGTAAATCAAAATAGAAATGGTAAAGTTTTTTCCAACATTCAAAAAGTAAACCCAATCGAGCCTTGGAGAAAAAATGTTGGGAACTATCCTCTGGCCCAAACAACCTCATTTTGTAATAATCGTCTTGATTCTGTCATTAGATTAATATAAATGATTCTTCGTAATACACTTTGTGACTACGAAGTAAAAATTCAAATTGCTACCCACACATTTGTTCAGAAACATAACCAAGGAAAAAACTAACTCAAATTGAACATCATACAGAACAATTTGCCTCCTCCGTTTCATTCCACCCACCTGCCCTCACCCTTCGACCTTCACCTCTACAACTCCGACCCCTCCTTCCTCTCATCTCCTCTCCTCTATCAATCCCCGCCTCCGTTCTCTTCTCTCTTCTTCATTCCCTCCTTCTCTTCTGCGTCTCCGTTGTCTCGCCTCAACCCCCTACCTTCCAACACTCTCCCCCGCCTGCAATCCACACTAGATCCCATCTCGCACCTGCGCCCCTCTACTCTGCCCCCATCCATTTTCTTAACAGCCATCGTTGTCTCACTTCGCGCAACCTCCGCGCCGTTCCGCCCACAACCATTTCTCTTTCCCGGTCATCACCACCACAGCCCTCCAACCATTTCAACTCGCACCACCGTCCAACCTTCCCAGCCACGAATCTCTCCTTCCACCTCCATTTTCTCACAACCCATAACCATCAAAATGGTTATCAAAATGGATCCAGCCTCTACAACCCCCAACATACAACCCCATCAACCCAGAAATTTAAAAATGGATCATATATCTCCAAAAATCGAACAAATCTGAATCTTACCTAGAAAGTTTTTATCTCAAAATTGATTGATTTATATACATATAGATAGAGATCGATTTATAAAACACATTCATATATATAAATCACTAATTTTGGATGGATAGAGTAAGAGATATAAATTTAAAAGATTATATGTTTATGTAGTATGTGTAATGAGAGAGAGCAACTAGATGAGAGAGATGAGGGATATGGGGTGGGGGCGGCTGTGATAAGGGTTAAGGGGTAGGTGGAAAAATAGTTGTAAATATTTTAACGGTTAAGATTTAATCCCTAGTTTTATGAACGATTCAGATTGTCTAAGTTTTACATGTCATCAATCCAAACCATCTCTTTTCATCAAATTGTAGCACGCCAAGTGTCCGCTAACTACAAATCAGTAAAAATATACAAATATGTGTATTGTTTATCATATATCTTTATCTTGTAAATTAAAAATAAAATGATTAAAGTATTAAATAGATATTTAAATAAATTTATAATATATATTCGATCTAATACAAATTAATAACAATAAAAATTGAAACAAATAATAATTATTTAATAGTGGCATTCTAATATTTTATAAAAAACACGTATTTAAAATAAAAAAATAATAATTGAAACATTCAAAAATAATATTTAAAAAAATTTATAATAGAAATTTATTATAATATAGTAGACCACTATTATAAATTTATAATATAAGTTTAAAATTTTTTAATAATATAGTATAATATAACTAGTACTTTGTCCTATATTGTTGTTTCTATTTTTTGAAAAATATTTATCGGCGATCCGATCGTACGAATGTCAATATATATCTAAATAAGTGATATTCTCAACATTTAAAAAAATAAAAAATTGATTTGGATAGTGAAATTAGTAGTCAACTATTGACTTGACCAGTTAACTAGTACTTTGTCCTAGATTGTTGTTTGTATTTTTTCGGCGATCCAACCGTACGAATGTCAATATATATCTAAATAATTAATATTCCTAAATTTTTAGAAAATAAATAATTTATTTTTATAGTGAAATTAGTAGTCAACTATTTATTTGACTAGTACCACTAGGTAGGTACTTCGTCCCAGATTGTTGTTTCTATTTTTTAAAAAATATTTCTCGACAATCCAACCATACGGATGTCAAGACATATCTAATTAAATGATATTTTCAGAGTTTCAAAAAATAAAAAATTAGTTTCGTTGGATATCTTAGTAGATCACTACTATCCCGACTAGTACTAGTAACTAGTGCTTCGTCCCAGGTTATTGTTTCTATTTTTTAAAAAATATTTCTCGCCGATCCAACTATACGGATGTCAAGACATATCTAATTAAATGATATTCCCAAAGTTTCAAAAAAAAAATTTGGTTGGAGTTCTTAGTAGATCACTACTATTCTAACTAGTACTACTAACTAGTGTTTTGTCCCATATTATTGTTTTCATTTTTTTCAAAAAAACATTTCTCGACGATCCAATCGTACGGATGTCAAGACATATCTAATTAAATGATATTCCCAAAGTTTTAAAAAAATAAAAAATTAATCTATGTGATTGATGTATACATAATAAGAAAAAATATTGCAGAACTTTACGACGGATTAAAAAGATCATCGTAATTCTGGGTAACTTATGACGGATATTTCGTCATAAGTTACCCACCAGAATTATGACGATCTTCTTAATCCGTCATAAGTAACCCAGAATTATGACAGATGTTTTCGTCGTAACTTTACAATAGAAAAAGTATTTCATTTTATAATTAATTTTCAAACCACGTCACTCCTTGCAGCAAATTTCTTTTTTCATTTTACCATTAAATTTATTTCCAATAACCAAACTTATGACGGAAAATCCGTCATAAGTTATTTGTTAATTTTTAAACCACGTCACTCCTTGCAGTAAACTTCTTTTTTCATTTTACCATTAAATTTATTTCCAATAACCAAACTTACGACGGAAAATTCGTCATAAGTTATTTGCTAAACTACGTTGTTTCCTCCCTTGGAAAAAGTAATTCATTTTAACTAAATTTACGACGGAATTTCCGTCGGAAGTTCACGGCAAAACCAATTTACGACGGAACGTCCGTCGTAAAAACACCACTCTTTTTCCGATTTGACCCAGTCAACAAAATTTTATTAATAAAATAATTAACTTAAGACGAATTTGATTTTTGTCGTAAAATTGGCACGAAATTTACGACAGATTTGAGATTCCGTCGTAAGTTAGGCGGGAAAATTGCATCCGTCACAAGTTTGCCGTCATAATTGGCCAAATTTCTTGTAGTGTCACAGGTAACATTAATTTCTCATTTTCTAAAAACACTACGAGCAATTTTATTAAAATAATAATTAAATTATAATTACTATAAACTAATCAATTACCTTTTTCACCTAAAATATGTCATCCTTTTAATTTTCTCGTTATATTTTTCTATTTTCTCAAACTAAAATATTTTTTTTTCAATTATATCACAGACGGTTCTATTTAATAAAATAAAATAATAATATTATAATACTAATAATTAACCGTCAGCGTATCATCTTTTCTATATTTTCTAACTAAAATCCCCTCTAGAAATATCACGAGCAATATTAATTTCTCTTTTTCTAAAAACTGTACCAACAATTTTATTTTGTAAAATAACATAATTAAATTATAGTTACTATAAACTAATTACCTTTTTCACCTAAAACATGTTACCTTTTTAATTTTCTCTAACTAAGTCCTCTCTTTTTCCAATTATATAATGGGCATTCTATTTAATAAAATAAAATAATAATGTTATAATTACTAATAATTAACTGATTACCTTTTTAACTAAAACCTATCACATTTTCTATTTTTTCTAACTAAAATCACTGATTTTCTAGAAATATCACGCATAACATTTATATAATTATGATCATCATCTAATTTACAAATTTAAGCCTCCAAAATTCAAATTTTAAATAAATTAATTCAAATTAATAAAAAAAAACTAATATAATATTAAAAAAATCCGTGCATCGCACGGGTTTTAAGGTAGTAATATATAATTTGTATTTTCAGTTATGATTTATCTGAAATTAATTCACTTTTAAGTAAATTAGTCAAAAAATTAAGATTTAACTTGAAATAAAAAATAACAGTTCTACCTTAAAACAAACAATTACACTTCTAGTTATAAGTATGATTTTTTAAAATTAACCAAACATTTTAGAAAGAACATTAACTTTAACACAAAAAGGAATACATACATGTATAGTAATAGTGCTAGTACGCTCAAATGTAGTACGTCCAACTCATGGCTTGTTTGATTTGTTTTGTCAATTGATTAAATTTTGATTTATTTTTAAAATTATTGATTTATATTTTTATAAATTTTAAAAGAATAATTTATAATAATTATTTATATTCTATCATATTTTTTATTAATTATATTTAAAATATGATATACATAATTTAAATTATAAAATTAGTTAATTTGACCAACAAAAATCAAATAAATCGGACAGAGGAAATATAAATTAATGTGAATAAACATTCTGAGGTTAACCTCAGGTTAACCTTAAGATACTTTTTGTGGATCACTGCAAATATAAGTAAAAAAATAAATCAAATAATTCATTATTAAATATTTATTTATCAGTTATTTTGCTTATTTATAGATTAGGAAAATGAATAATTAAGTACATAATATAATACACTCAAATGAAACATAATCTCACTAAAGTTTTCTAAGATCTAAGGCCACATCTCCAACAATAACTCTATTTTATAACAACTTTATCTTCAAATTTTCACCTTTTTAACTTCAAATCACTATTTCATCTCCAACCATTACTCTAAATTTTACATCAAACTCACTTTATCTTAATAAATAACAATAAAATATATTAAAGTATATATTATTAAATGTTTATCTCTTCCTGTGAAGCCAACACGTGCATACTGGGAAGCACGATGTTTTGCTTTGCTGTGCATCTTCAAATATGAAGATGTACAGCGTTTTACTTCATTTATAAAGTTAAAAATGAAGTATTATAAAGTTTGATGGTGCTGTTGGAGATGCCCTAATCTACCTTAGCATCTTTATTCTTTAAGTAAATTATATAAAAACAGGCAGGGCTGTTGGAGTAACATGATCAAATTAGTCAACACAGCCTATAGTCAATAGTCAACATGTTCATGGCTACTCCTCGAATCCTTCACTGGAATGCAGCTTTACATGTTCTTCGATATCTTCGAACCGCTCCAACACAGGGTATATTGTTTAACTCCAGTTCTTCTTTTCAAATTGAAGCATATTGTGATGCAGATTGGGCTGCTTGCCCACACACTCGAAAGTCAGTTAGTGGATATCTTGTTTTTTTGGGTGGTAGTCTGATTTCTTGGAAATCCAAGAAACAACATACGGTTTCTTTATCTTCAGTAAAGGTTGAATATCTTTCTATTCATCGAGTCACCGGTGAACTTGCCTGGTTATCACGTCTCTTGTCTGAATTGGATGTTCCTGATATTGTTCCCATTACTATTAAATGTGATAGTCAAGCTGCTATTTACATTGCAAGGAACCCGGTTTATCACGAACGCACCAAACATATCGAGTTAGATTTTCATTTTGTTCGTGACAAACTTGCATCTGGTTTAATCAGTTTGTCCTATACTCCCACCAAGCAGCAACTTGTGGATGTGTTTACCAAACCACTAACAGGGCTTCAACATCATAGTATCTTGTCCAAGTTGGGGTTAAGTAACTCACCCTCCAACTTGAGGGGGGGTGTTGGAGTAACATGATCAAATTAGTCAACACAGCCTATAGTCAATAGTCAATGAAGTCAAACTATTAGTTAGTTTTGTAACAAACTTTTCCATCAATTTGTAACTTATAAATAGCTAGCTTTGTACAGATAGAAAACTTAGCTTGTACATTTGTAACAAACATTTTGAGCTTCTCTCTTGAGTTTTAATGGAAGATTTATTTTCTTCTTCTTCTTCTCTATTCAGTTTTACATAAATATCAGATTATAACAAGGGCCTCCACATATTTGTGAAGTTGAAACGTCAAAGCAGGAATTCTGAGAAACTAGGGAAGTTTTGTTTAAAGTTGGGTAGACAAGGGAACTTGAATACAAACATGTGTAGTAAATGCAAGGATACTTATTCAGGGCAGGTTGCCGTGTTGGTTACTTCAATGTGCAAGCTTGAATCTGTGTTTTCATTCACGTACAATGAGTCCTTATAAGTTAGACATGACTGAAATCACATGGCTACGAACTTTCTTGATCTTTCCTAGGCAATT
This sequence comes from Saposhnikovia divaricata, assembly GCA_036435485.1. Classification (NCBI taxonomy): domain Eukaryota; kingdom Viridiplantae; phylum Streptophyta; class Magnoliopsida; order Apiales; family Apiaceae; genus Saposhnikovia; species Saposhnikovia divaricata. The sequence continues at coordinate 56,696,476 of CM071598.1, forward strand.
ACTTCATAAATACGTGAACATTTTTACTTAATAAAGCTCAGGATTTTCATATACTTCAAATGCATGCCACAATATAGAGAATTCTAGAATTCCTCAATGTTAATCAAAATTGTTACCCTTTTTCTCCTTTTCGCACTTGTACTGTTGCACCCGTGGAACACTACACCATATAATGCCTATTGCAACCATATTTTTGAAGCTTTGTTTAAAAACGTTGCTGTTGTTAGATCATCTCAAACATAATGCAATGCTTTTAAAAAATGTTACAATTGAAAAGAAAAAACTAAAAAGAGTGTAAAATTTACATTCTACTGCAACTATTTAAAAACCCATTGCAATAGATGACAATTTTAGGCCTAAATTTTAGGCGGGCTACTAAGCAAATAAGCGGGCTTTCAAAAAACAATTGCCCGGGTTGATAACATTACCTAAATAAAAATAAAACTTAGCACACCGAAAGAGATACTACATACACGACATACAAACATATACATTCCACAAAATCGAAGAACAAAATATCAAACAAAACATTGAACTGAAGAAGACTCAAACTCGAAAAAACAATAAATCGAAGAAGAATAAAACATGAAGAAGGTATGTTTCCCGAAAATCTTTCCCCCATTTTTAATTTTAAATCGAGTTTTAATTGGGGTTTATAAGTTTTGTTTTAATTTTGGGATTGTATGTGTTTGCTCTGTTTATATTTTGTTAATTAGGATTTGATGTATGTTTTCTGATTTACATATTGTTAATTAGGATTTGATGTATGTTTTCTAATTTACATATGTATGTTGTTATACATATGTTTTCTTGCTTTAGATCTATCCTTCTCTGTTAGTTTACGGCTTCTGCCTGTTAAATTCTCTCTAGAATCGACAGGCTGTGGGATATAGAAGTCAGAACTTGTTGTTGAAGAGGTTAAAGACATGGAAATTAGTTGTGGAACAAATGTTGACTACACAATCGATCTGTTACATGTAAGATTCTCAGAAACTGTATATTTCATTCTTAACTGAGTTTGACATCTAAAAATATACTGTAGGCCTACAGGGAGAATAAAATACACACAGGCTGGTTAGATAGTTAAATTGCGATGCTTGTGAGAGCAGAAAGGTCCCCTTGGTATCTTTCTGTGGTTGGAGGAGCACTTTATGTATAAAGTATCAACAAGTGGATTCTCCGAGGACATGCTGATAGATAGTTCTGGAATTCTGTGGACACTAGTGGATTTTCTCCGAGGACATGCTGATCAACAAGTTACTGCACTGTCATGGAGTCCAGATGGAAGATATCCAAAATAAAGTATCATCTTTATCATCATGAATGAAATGAATGAGATGATGAAGATGAAGAAGACGACGCATGAGTCGTTTCTGTCACTTTATGTTTAAATTACGTGTTAATAGTTGGTAGACTGCATGTACTTTATGTTTAAATTTTGCGCGACTGTTGCGCTCTAGTCATTTTAATTTTGCTTTACATTTTAAATTGTTTGTACGACCATGTCGTTACATGGTGTTGCTTTTGAATCGTTGGTCATAGTCCTGTAATGGTACATTTGGATATTTGGCATTAAGTTGCCCTGGTTTATGAAATATTATGATGCTTGGATTGTGGCTATAAATGGCATGGTTTAGTGTATTTCCAGCATGTTCCTACCAATTTTTTTTTTTTGAAAAAATGTTACAATAGGGTCAAAATACGTTGCATTAATCTATAAAAAATCATTGCAATTGATCTGAAAAATGTTGCCTTTAAGTGTCAATAAATTACCTTCTTATGCTACTGCAATAGTTTTTAATTATTGCTATATAGTCTAAAATGTTGCTACTGAAAGTTATTGTAATGATTTAATTATGTTGCTGTATGGTATCAAAAACGTTGCTAAATTGACCTATTGCAAGGCAACCGGATGCAACGCCCAAATTTTGAAAATTTGTTGCCATAGGCTTTACTGCAATGAATATAGGCCTTAAGGCAATGTTTTCCTGTCGTTGCAATAGCCGTTTTATGGTGTAGTGGAAATATATTGTAGATATCAGTTTTCTTTGTTATCTCTTTAGTAAGAAGTCACATCTCTTATATTGGGCAGCAAAAAGCAAAATGAGTCATTGTACTTTCCTAACTAAGGTTTGTAGCAGAGATGTATGATTATTATCTCCTATACACACATCATATATCGTCTAAGCTCTTTCCACCATAGTTTACCAAAATTGTTCACTTTAACTAATCAAACTTGTTATTGATGAAATGATGTTCAATCTGCTAAAGTCTGTATGCCTTTGGAGGATAAGGCATGCACTTGAACAGTTACAAATGTACAATTAGGTTTTATTTTAGACTGCTCCTCAACCGACGAGTTGCAAAAAACTATAAATCTTCCATATTATTGATGTAGAACCAAGTGCAAGGTCAATGCTACAGTGGGAGGAATGGGTTCTTATCATTGAAGGAGTTATTCAGGGGCTACTCTATCTGCAGGAATACTCAGGATTGACGATAATTCACAGAGATCTGAAAGCTAGCAACATATTATTGGATGCAGAGATGAGGCCAAAAATATCCGATTTTGGTATAGCTAGAAGTTTTCAGAAAGACGAAAATGAAGGAAACACAAGAAACATTGTTGGGACACAGTAAGAGCATCTCCAACGGGGTTGGCTAAAAATGGTTGGCTAAAATAATATTTGCTGAACCTGTAAGGTATTTGCTGAACCTGTAAGGTTTTGTACTCCAACGGTATTGGCTATAATAGTTGGCTATAATTTAAAAATAGTATTTTATTATTATTTCAAGTTGTTATAAATAGAATGTATCCTTTTAATATGGTAATAGATGACGTGTAATTTTGCTACAGGTCTGCTACAGGTCTTTATGGTTCGACAAATATAGCCAATATCATGGGGTTGGCTAAAATTATACACAAGAGGTTTGTACCGTTGGAGTGCAAATTTTTTTACACAATCTCTATAATTTTTATTTAAGGTATTCCACCTAAACTTTTAGCTAAAGGTTTTTCCCCATTGGAGATGCTCTAAGTACAAGATCAGTATATACCTTCCATACAGCTGTTTCAGATTAGTTTATTACCTAAAGTTTGTTCATTCGATGCAGTGGTTATGTTCCTCCCGAGTACGTAAAACAGGGAATATACTCCAGAAAATATGATGTTTATAGCTTTGGAGTAATACTACTGCAAATTATAAGTGGAAAGAAATGTACACGCCTATATGGTGAAACTAGAAACTTAAATCTGCTGGAATACGTAAGTTACTATCGTAGACATTTTGTCATGTTTTCCATCTGGAATTTGGCATGTGAAGGACAATAAGATAAAATAGAGATAACACAAATCAATTGTTTCAGGCATATCATCTATGGAAAGCCGGAAAATGCAAGGAATTTACCCATTGCTGAATGATGCCACTTCATCATGTAAAGTCTCAAGATGCATGCAAGTGGCCCTGTTGTGTGTTCAAGAAAAATGGGCATAAAGGCCAACTATGCTAAAGATTTCATCAATGCTCAGAAATGAAACTGCAGTCATACCCAATCCAGAAAGACCTGCCTTCTCTATTGGAAATAACAAACGGACACAAAGCAAAATATAGGAAAAATGAAAGATATGTACAAAATAGAGAATAGCTTAATGACTACATTGTATTGATTGTGGTGGTATTACAAAAATGAGAGTTACATACAATTTATAGAAATCCACACGCAGGTGGTAGCTAGAAAGTTGCTGTGATACACGACTAATTCCTTTTATTACTCCACCTTTTTAGAGTCTATATATTGTACTGGTTTTCTTGAAAAAAAAAATGTAGTCATTAAGCTATTCTCTGTTTTGTATATATCTTTCATTTTTCCTATGATCCTACAATCACTCCAAGTATCAGTGTGACCAAATCATACCACTACTCCAGCAGCAAACAATGCAAACTACCAAATCAAATGCAATCTATCAAATCAAACTAATACAATGCATATATCTTTTATTTCTAGAAACCACGTTTAGATTAAAAATCCCAACATTCTCAACTGACGGCAATGCTGAGGTAATGAGATTTACCACTGAAGATGTAATTTCAGTGGATGTTGCAACTATATCTCAACTTGTACCACGATGATGGTCCATCTTAATTCCTTTTAGACGTCTTTCATCATTTCACATGCTACTTACGCCTGGGTTTATTGAATTTGATATTAGTAATCAAGCCCTCTTAGCTTAAGAATAAGGATACAGCATGAATGCATGATACCAATGTTTATAATATCCAGATCTCAGGGCTACTTCTGGAGCCAAAAGGCCGCGAGTTGTCAAATTCAAAATACTGTAATATTTATTCGATATTGGCTCAGACTTGTAACTAAATGATTTATACCTAAAGCTAAAAAAGAATCCAACAATACAAGTAGAATCAAGAAAACAATTATAAAATTATAGAGAGTTTTCATAAGACAAGGACAAAAAAGCTTTTCGTAGATAACAAAAGGTTTACCACTCTTGGCAATTTGTCATATAATTGATTGCCTTATACAATATCGATGTTAATGTAGTGTGATACTCTTACAAAACCATTGTATTAACCTGAACATCGCCGTAAACTTGAACAAAGTTGGCATACGTTGTGTCGATATTTTCCATTTGAATAGTATTGGAAATATTAATACAGCTGAGTTAAATTGCTTGAGTCGTCCAAAAAAAAGCTTTACCAAACCGAACGATGAAGAAAGTCCACTTAGCATTAGTTTGTACATACTATTTATAGAAGTTAGTTACACAGGAATAGAAAGTTGTTAGATCGTATCACTTGTATATAGACCGGAGATGTAATTCTATACGAGTCAGTTTTCATTTTTCTGTTTTCAGCACTTTCTTCTCCACATTGCAAACTCTGTTTTCTCTCTGTAAATAATAACAGCTTTAATGGAGTTTTACATGTTCATTCGTTGATTCACAATAGTGTTCGTGAAGATGAGTTAGTTTAGCAAGATTATCATGGTAGCAGAGCCTCGTGCTCTTTGATTTGTGTTTCTTATGGCATTTCTTTTTTCGATCGTCATTTCCGGTTAAATCAGTAATTTCCGGTGACATTCACAACTCTTTTCACCGTGTCTTTCCAGGTTTATCCGTTCTTTTCTTAATCCTTTTCCGATTACAAACTTTGTTAATCAATTTGTTGAGATTGTTACTATTTTCTTGTTAATCGTGATTACGATTTTCTTGTTATTGTTTTCTTTGATCGATAGATTTATCGTTCTTTTACTCCGATCTTTAATTTCTGAATTGATCTGAATTTTACGATTCTCATTTCTCTGAGTTGATCTGAATATGTCTACTTCGAACACAACTAATCTTAATTCTTCGAGTGTGTACTACATTCATCCTTCGGATGCTAGTACAACACAATTAGTATCTGTTAAATTCAATGGTGCAAACTACAATAACTGGAAACGATCGATGATGCTTACGTTATCAGCTAAAAATAAGTTAGGATTCGTTAATGGTGCGATCTTAAAACCAGTAATTACTTCAACTGATTTTAATGGCTGGGAAAGATGTAATGCTTTGGTCACTTTTTTGCTTCTATTCAATCTTGATGAAACGATTGCTAGAAGTGTTCTGTTCTTGAAAAGTGCTAGAGAAATATGGAAAGATCTTGAAGATCGTTTTTGTTGTACTTCAATCACATAGTTGTTTTATCTTGAAAATCAATTGGTAGAAATTTCTCAAGGAAATCAGAGTGTTTCTGAATTTTATACTAAGATCAAAACTGTTTGGGACAGTATTGATGATATCTCAGTTTTACCTGTATGTTCTTGTGGAAAATTCACCCGTGAATTAGGTGCAAAGTTTCAAGCTAAACAACAAGAACAAAGACTTCTGCAGTTCTTGCTCAAATTGAATGACAAATATGGTGCTGTCAGAGCACATATCATGATGATGCAACCCTAGCCATCAGTATCACAAGCTTATCGTTTAGTTGCTCAAGAAGAAAGTCATAAGGAAATCTCTCAGATTACTACTCAAACTGAAAATATGGCATTCTTTGCAGACAAGAAGCAGTTTAGTCCTCATTTTCAGAAACAGTCAAATGGTGCTTATACTCAGTCTTTTGGAACTACTGCTTTCAGACCATAGAATGCTAATTTTGGAGCTAATTCTGGAGTTAAAAGACCTCCAAGACCTGGTTCCAATAATTTTTGTACTCATTGCAAGGTGCAGGGACATAGCATTGATAGATGCTTCAAGGTTCATGGGTATCCACCAGGTTTTAAGGTATTTAAAAATAAGAAAGCTATGGTTTCAAGTGCTTTTGTTACTGATACCATCTCAGACTCCTCACAATCAATTTCAGAATCTGGCACTCAAATATCTTTGGATCAGTATAATCATCTTATGGATTTGATCAATAAGCAATCACAACAATCTTCTGATTCATCTAATGAAACCAATTCTGGCTATGCAATGTTAGCAGGTAATATCTGTTTACTAACTACTAGCTGTTAAAATTGGTTAGTAGACAGTGGTGCAACCGACCACATTTGTCCAGATATTACTAAATTTGTTACTCATCATCCAGTGTCTAAGCCTACACATATTACCATACCTGATGGTAGTAAGATTTCTGTTTTGCATACTGGAACAGTATCTTTGACTGAGCATATTACTTTACATAATGTGTTACATGTACCTGATTTTCAATTCTAGTTGATATCAGAGCATAAACTTTGTAAAGATATGTTATGCAAGATTGTTTTCACTGATACAACTTGCTATATTCAGGACCATTTTCAGAAAGAACCACCAACTGTTCTTGGTAATCGTAGGACTGGATTGTATATTGTTGATGTTCAGAATGCTAAAGGTGAAAGTTCTTCTCATTCCACTGCTGTTCAACATACCTGTAATCATTCATGTTTTTCTGCTCTTGGTGAAGCAAAATTATGGCATTTAAGGATGGGACATATGCCATTTTCTCAACAAAAAATCTTGCAACCTCAGTGTGATGTCAAAGCTTGTCAAGAACAATTTATTTGCCAGATTTGTCCTCTTTCAAGGCAATGCAGAGCTCCATTTCCTCATAGTAATATCAAAACCAAGGCTGTTTTAGAATTGCTTCATATAGACATTTGGGGTCCTTATAAAGTGAAAACTCATTCCAATTATAATATGTTCTTAACAATTGTTGATGACTATAGTAGATATACTTGGGTACATTTACTCAAGCATAAATCTGATGTAGCTATTGTCTTTGAGAATTTTGTGAACTATGCAGAGACTCAGTTTCGTACTAAAGTTCTTTGTGTCAGATCACATAATGCCCTTGAGTTAACAGAAGGTGCTTTAAAATCATTTTATCTGAAGAAATGGATTTTAAATCAGACAACTTGTAGTCACACTCCCCAGCAGAATGGTGTTGTTGAACGCAAACATAGACATTTATTAGAGACTGCTCGAGCCTTATTATTTCAGTCAAAAATACCAGCTAAATATTGGGGGGAATGCATACTTTGTGTCACATACATAATCAACAGAATGCCTTTAAGCAGCATAGGTAATTCTACACCCTATTTCAATTACATGCTTCTGAGTCTTCTTTAGATCATATAAGAACATTCGGTTGTCTGTGTTATGTGGCTACTACAAAACCTCACCGAACCAAATTTGATCCTAGATCAGTACCTGGTGTTTTCTTAGGATATGCACCAGCTCAGAAAAGATATAAAATCCTCAATCTCATCACTTCTGAGTTGTTAGTTTCCAGAGATGTGTTATTTTTTGAAAACCATTTTCCATTTCATCTCATAACTAACAATTCTACTCCTCATCATAATGCCATATTTCTTCCTAATATTACTTTTAATTTTGCAATTGATTTTGATAACATCTATCCTCCTCAGAAATTTTCTAATTCTACTGATTATGTTCCACCTAGTCCACCAAGTACATATAATTCACCTGATTCATCAAGTCCATCTGCTAATTCAAATTCTATTTCGAATAATTATTCACATTCTACTTCACAACTTACTGATATTAGCATTCCACTGACATTCAGATCGAAATAGAAATCCTCCATCTTATCTCAAAGATTATCAATGTCATATCAGTATAATGTCAACTACTCCTACTTGGTGTCAATCTGTAGCTTATGACAATTTTCATTCTTCACATAAAGCTTTACTCTCTAATATTTGTAACATTTCTGAACCATTATCCTATAAAGAAGCTACAGCTAATCCTTTGTGGGTTGAAGCTATGAACAAAGAAATTAAAGCCCTTGCTGATAATAAAACCTGGGATCTTGTACCATTACCTCCTAATAAGAAGGCTATCGGTTGTCGATGGGTGTTCAAAGTGAAGTTAAATTCTGATGGTTCCCTTGAGAGGTGCAAAGCACGCTTAGTAGCTAAGGGTTACAATCAAAAGTATGGCATAGAATTCGAAGAAACATTTTCACCTGTTGTAAAAATGAATACAGTTAGATGTTTAATTGCTTTGGCTGCTAGTAGAAAATGGGATTTATTTCAATTAGACGTCAACAACGTTTTCCTTAATGGTGATTTAATTGAAGAAGTCTATATGAAAGTTCCTGAAGGTATCTCTGCTCCATCTAATTTTGTTTGTCGACTACGAAAATCTATCTATGGGTTACGACAGGCTTCCAGAAAATGGTTTGAGAAGTTAGTAAGTGAATTATTGGATCAAGGTTTTGTTCAATCAAACAACGATTATAGTCTTTTTATCAAGAAGTCAGGTGATCATATTACCATTATGGCTGTGTATGTCGATGACATCATAGTTACTGGAAATGATTTACCTACTATATCTCACATCAAAGCTCATTTGGATGTTGTTTTTAGCATTAAAGATTTAGGTAAACTTCATTACTTTCTTGGTATTGAAGTTGGCTATTATACAAATGGTATTGCACTTACACAGCATAAATTTACAAAAGAATTATTACAAGATTGTTATGTTGATCTTTCTAAGTCAGCTTCTACACCCTTTCCTCTTACTCTTAAGCTCACTACAGATGAAGGACCTTTGTTTTCTGATCCAGAACAATACAGGTCATTAGTTGGTAAATTGAACTACTTAACCAAGACTCGATCTGACCTGAATTATGCAGTCCAAATTCTTAGTCAGTATATGCACAAACCTCGTATTCCTCATTTTGAAGCTCTTTCTCACACTTTGAGATACCTTAACAATACTTCTGGCCAAGGCATTTTACTTAAGGCATCAGATTCCTTGACTCTTCAGGCTTACTCAGATTCCGACTGGGCTTCTTGCCCAGATTTCAGACGATCAATCACTAGTTATATTCTTTTATTTGGTCAGTCACCAGTTGGTTGGAAATCAAAAAAATAAACTATAATTTCAAGATCATCTTCTGAGGCTGAATATAGAGCTATGGCAGATGCTACTTCTGAAGTAACTTGGACTGTGAGATTACTTGAAGAACTTGGTGTTCAAAATTTGAAACCAGTCACTCTCCATTGTGACAATCAATCTGCTCTTCATATTGCTCGAAATCCAGTTTTTCATGAGCGTACTAAACACATTGGGATCGATTGTCATTTTACACGTGATAAAGTTTTAAAAGGTCTTTTACAGCTGACATACCTTCCTACTCAGAATCAGACTGCAGATATATCCACCAAAATTCTCCCTTCACCACAGTTCAACTTGTTACTTTCCAAGTTGGGAATGCATACTACACCTCCCAACTTGAGGGGGTATTGGAAATATTAATACAGCTGAGTTAAATTGTTTGAGTCGTCCAACTCAGACTATACATCCACCTCCAACTCAGCCTACACATCAGCATTAGTTTGTGCATACTATTTATAGAAGTTAGTTACACAGGAATAGAAAGTTGTTAGATCGTATCACTTGTATATAGACTGGAGATGTAATTCTATACGAGTCAGTTTTCATTTTTCTGTTTTCAACACTTTCTTCTCCACATTGCAAACTCTGTTTTCTCTCTGTAAATAATAACAGATTCATTCATTGATTCACAATAGTGTCCGTGAAGATGAGTTAGTTTAACAAGATTATCAAATAGAAATTTAAAAGTACGTTCATGCCTAAGCCATCTTTATACTAGTATTCTAACCCAGTAAGATATGATTGATTCTATATATGTAACAAAATTATTAGATGCACTACTTCATCAACAGACCATGACATTTGATTTAATCACTTTCATTGTTAATGTCAAACCACTGATCAGGAGGCCCAATGTTCGCTAAAATCACTACGCAAGTATACGCAGTCCAAAAGCAATAAAGGGAAATAAGGATCGTTCCCACGAAGACTCGGTGATTTAAGTATAAGTGTCTATTCAACAATGTTCGGCTAATTATAGAAGCTTGAACGAGTGATAAAGTTTGGTTTGTTTGAATTAACAATTAACTAATGAAATATCAACTAACGTGTTTTTTAAAATAATATGATAAAAGCATGGGGTTCTAAGTTCATGAATGCTTCATCTTGGTTCACTATCAAGATTCAATAAGTTGCAATTGTTAAAGAAGCTAGCGGGAACACTTAACTAATATGAGCCATCTTTCAATTAACTCATACCAATCCAAATAAACATCCACAAAAGAGATAGAAGTTATAAGGGCATCAATTATATCCAAAACACTATATGTCTATGTGAATGGGTAATATAATCAATTTATAAACAAGTTCCGCAATTAACTACATAGGGGAATAACGTTCTTTCGAAACTATATTCCAACACGCGGAGAAGCCGACGAAACCTATGCTAGCATGGTGAGTCCTAATCTCTAAATCCACTTTCGCATTCATTAGAGATTTGACAAAATAGATGTTAGCTACTCATCCATATGCAATTAACACAACCACACTAGGCATTCTTATAAGAAAACCACAAACTCACATTATCTATCAAGCCAACCAAGAAAATCCACAATTCACTACATTAGAACCCCATGAAAGTGTTTAGTTCATAATTAAACTTAACACCTTCATGGGTTCTATGGATAACATAATTAAACAAAATGAAACTTAAGATTAATAATTGAAATTGAATTAGACAAAAGTACTAGAAAAGAAATCACTAATAAACAAGTTATGAGTTGAGAAAAACTGAAAATTGGAGTAGAGAAATCCTGGAAATTGCTTGAACTTGAGTGAATTCCTCCTTGGATTCACCTAAGATTTGATGTGTTCTTCCTCTTGCCTCCTTCCAAGATGTTCCCCAGCTGCTAGTTAGGTTTTGAAGTGAAGAAAATGTGTTTTTATGTAACCCTAGAAGAAGCCCAACACCCAAATTTCGGCCCAGCAACAAACCCATTTTGAGCAGAATTTTTGTGCTCCCAGGCTGCAGCCTGGAATCCCGAGCTGCAGCCCGGAAGGAAATTCTGCTGGAATTTTTATGCCTTAGCTTATTTTCTGAGTTTTTGGCTTGCTCTATCCTTTGCACCTTCTTGCACTTTGCATCAACTATTTTCCCTTGATCTCTAAACATTCTTTAGCTCTTCAAGATGTCGTAACAACATCACAACTCCTTCGAGATGATCCAACAACATGATCAAGCATTACCACGAACAACCAAGAATCCACAGTTTTCGCACCAAATCACCCGACTCTCGATCTTTTATGTTATTCCATGCAACCTACAAAAATAACCCGAAACGCATCAAACGATACTTGAAAACTTGAGAATATACAACAATTCTAGTCATTAGGAAGTATTAAAAGTGGATATAAAATCCACTTAACAAACCCCCAAACTTGAATCATTGCTTGTCCTCAAGCAAAGAAAAGAATGCAACTACTTAACACATGGAAAATGCATGAATGATATGAACTAAATAATCTAACTACTAAATGCATGAATGCATGAAATGCAAGATCCCCTCGCAAGACAATATTCTCGCTAGTAATTTTCTCCAAGAATGCAACAACTAATGACAAGAACCGATTACAATACAATATATGCATAGGCATAAACAAGAGCAAAGCGTGAGTGTGTGCTTGCTTCAAAAGAATACTCACTAGTGGATATGAACAAGGCAAAACATGCTTTTGAGGGAAATTTACGAGTTTAAAAATAGAATAGAGTCTATACTCTCGACAACCTAGAACAGCTCCATATTCGATCAAGGTTACACTAAATTTATTATGATCTATATATCTAAATACGCTTATTTGACCGTGCAATGGCTGAGGTCCCTAAAGACTTATGCATTAGCACCCTTGTAACGAGCTTTAGGTTAGCGGATCCCAGACTATAAAAGCCTTAGGTCACTAGGCACAAAGTCCCCAAGAACTTACTTGCTCGAGTACCAATGAGCCCAACCGTGGTCAATTATGCCTTATACACATTCAACTTTTTTTTTTTTTTTTTTTTGAGATTGGGAATGAGTGCGTTTCGCTCCATCTCATTCCACCCCTAGACTACTCATATAAATATGAGCTGGCTACTAGCCAATTGACACCTAGCCATTACTTATCATTATTATATTTCTTCTTTTTTTTTTTTTTTTTTTTTTTTAGCACGCATACCCAATGCTTCCCCCAAACTTATACTTTACTGCCCTAGAGTCATAAAGAGAATAGGTAAAATTCTATCGTTAAACAAGCGACTATTCCCCCATAAGCATGTAATCCTAGAACAAAATCCAAAAGCATTGAGTAACTATGAATGGTGTAAAAATATTTTAGCTACTGCACTAGTATAGCCTATTTCAACTGAGCATGAAATTGAATTCCTGTTTTCATTATCACACTCTCTTCAAAGACTACTAATTCGAACTTGTTAATGCTAAGGGATCATGGAATGTTATGATATGCAATTATATGAACATAACAATTAAATTAATCTACATGTCGTGCGACTTAAAACTACATGACATGAATGTACTAGCTAGATGCAAATATGACCTTAACCCCACACCCCCAAACTTGAACAATTCAATGTCCTCATTGAAAGTAAAGGGAAAAGGGAAGAAAACGCCCCTAATCGTCTGAGTCGTCACCCTCTTCGGGCTGTGAATCTGGTGGAGTATCTGGAGGAGGATAGGGCTGATGAGTGCCATAAACCGGCCATTCCACCTGAATGCCATCTCGCTCAAAAACTCTATCAAGTGACACTGTCATATCCTGTGCAAAACGGCGATTTATATCATGCATGGCGTCCATACGCCGAAGCAACCGCCTATACTGGGTATCACTGAATCCTGCCTGTGGACCCTGGCGACCTGCGCCTCTCTCAGCCCGATCTGCTCTAACTCTCTGCGGAGGTGGCACAATTCTCTCCACCCCACCTACAATGAACCCATGACCTCGTGGGTGAGGGACGCCGCCCGGCCAATCCTCCAAACGAGCAATTATAGCACTATCAATGTCGGCACTCTGCTGCTGAAGCTGTTCCTCGGCACCCCAATTAACACCGGCATTCATACACAACCGGGTGATAAGATAAGCATGGGGATTAGCAACCACTGCATGCCTTGTTTTTAAGTTCGTTCGGCAGAGTTTTAGAGCGTGCGTGCTCCATGTTGTAGAAATTACGTGCCCCAGTTGTAGAAATTACGTGCCCCAGGCAGGTTGAATGTACGTGCTCCATGTTGATGAATATTCGTGCCCCAGTTGTAGAAATTACGTGCCCCAGGCAGGTTGAATGTACGTGCTCCATGTTGATGAATATTCGTGCCCCAGTTGTAGAAATTACGTGCCCGCGGTCGCCCTGAGTCCTTATTTTGTGCCAGACACCCATTTTCAAACACACATATTTTCCATCTCCTTTCCTTTTCTTTCTCACTTTTTTTTTTTTTTTTTATAATGCTTTTTCAAAACAAATAATACTCCAAAATGCATGGGTTGCCTCCCACGAAGCGCTTGTTTTAAATGTCACTAGCTTGACATTTTCTTCGAATTTCAATCGGTAGTACCAAGAACCGCGGATTCCGCTTCGCGATTCACACATTCACCAAAGTATGGTTTCAACCTCTGTCCATTTACTTTGAACGACTCATCAGGTGATTTATCAAAAATTTCCACTGCTCCATGTGGAAACACCGTTTTAACATAAAATGGCCCTGACCATCTCGACTTAAGCTTTCCTGGAAACAATCGAAGACGAGAGTTAAATAATAAAACGGATTGACCAGGAACAAATACCTTGTTTACCAGACGACGATCATGCCATCGCTTCACTTTCTCCTTATAAAGCTTGTTATTCTCGTATGCTTGCAAGCGAAACTCGTCTATCTCGTTGAGTTGCACCATTCGCTTCTCACCCGCAGCCTTAAGATCACAATTTAGCTTTTTCAAAGCCCAGTACGCCTTGTGCTCCAATTCGGCTGGCAAATGACAAGCCTTTCCATACACAAGTTGATATGGGGACATCCCCAACGGTGTTTTATAGGCTGTTCGATAAGCCCATGCCGCTTCATCAAGTTTCATTGACCAATCTTTCCTTGAAGGACTCACTACTTTTTCTAGAATGCGCTTGATTTCACGGTTAGACACCTCGGCTTGGCCATTGGTTTGAGGGTGGTATGCTGTAGCTACACGATGGTTGATGTTGTACTTAGCCATGAGGTTAGTAAACTTGCGATTGCAAAAGTGAGTACCTTCATCACTAATGATAACTCGAGGAGTGCCGAATCTTGTAAAGATGTTCTTGTGAAGGAAATTTATCACTACAATTGCATCATTGGTTGGAAGTGCCTTGACCTCAACCCATTTGGAAACATAGTCCACGGCTAACAAGATGTATTGGTTGTTGCATGAAGAAATGAATGGTCCCATGAAGTCGATCCCCCAAACGTCGAAGATTTCCACTTCCAGCATCACATTAAGGGGCATTTCATTTCTCCTTGAGATGTTTCCAACTCGTTGGCAACGATCACACCTCAATACAAATTGATGAGCATCCTTAAAAAGGGAAGGCCAATAGAATCCTGCTTGAAGAATACGAGTCGCGGTCTTTTCACCTCCATAGTGGCCTCCATATGTTGTGGCATGATAGTCCTTCAGAATAGCCTCTGTCTCACTGTGAGGTACACACCTCCTGATAACCTGATCCGCTCCTTGTCTGAACAAGTATGGTTCATCCCAACAATACCATTTAACTTCATGCATGAACTTCTTCTTTTGTGCATATGAGAGTTCGGGAGGAATCACTCTACTAACAAGAAAGTTCACAATGTCTGCGAACCAAGGTTCTTCTTCTTGTATTCCAAACAGTTGTTCATCAGGGAAGAATTCATTAATGACCATGCTGTCTTGGGATGACTTCCCAAGATCTTCCAAACGAGAAAGGTGATCGGCTACTTGGTTTTCTATTCCTTTTCTGTCCTTTATTTCCAAATCGAATTCTTGCAATAGAAGTACCCAACGAATCAAACGAGGTTTGGAGTCCTTCTTTGTCATCAAATATTTTATAGCCGCATGATCTGTGTAAACAATTACCTTCGTGCCAAGCAAGTAGGCTCGAAATTTCTCAAAAGCATAGACAACAGCCAAGAGCTCCTTTTCCGTGGTGGTGTAGTTCAACTGTGCATCATTAAGGGTTTTACTAGCATAGTAAACCACATGAAAAATTCTCTCTTTCCGTTGACCAAGAACAGCACCAACTGCATAGTCACTAGCATCACACATTAGCTCAAAAGGCTCACTCCAATTAGGTGCAGTAATAACAGGTGCAGTAGTTAACTTCTTCTTCAAGAGCTCGAAGGCAACAAGACAAGCTTCGTCAAATTTGAAGGGAATGTCCTTCTCAAGTAGATTACACAACGGTTTAGAAATTTTCGAGAAATCCTTTATGAAACGCCGATAAAAACCCGCGTGCCCAAGAAAGCTACGAATCCCCTTGACTGAAATTGGAGGAGGAAGATTTGAGATTGTTTCCAATTTAGCTTTATCTACCTCAAGACCTTGATTAGAAACCTTGTGCCCGAGAATTATTCCTTCTTGTACCATGAAATGGCACTTTTCCCAATTGAGAACCAAATTGGTTTCAACGCACCTTTTAAGCACTAAGGTCAAATTCGCAAGAGTCTCATCATAAGAGGTACCAAATACTGAAAAATCATCCATAAAAACCTCTACATTAATACCAATCATGTCCGAGAATATGGCCATCATGCATCTCTGAAAAGTTGCTGGGGCACCACAAAGACCAAAGGAAACCCGACGAAAGGCAAAACTGCCAAACGGGCAAGTAAATGTGGTCTTTTCCTGATCTTCAGGAGCAATGCAAATCTGATTATACCCCGAATATCCATCAAGAAGACAATAATATTCATGACCGGCCAATCTATCCAACATCTGATCAATGAAGGGAAGTGGGAAATGATCTTTCCTGGTGGCCTTATTGAGCTTCCGATAGTCCATGCACACTCGCCATCCTGTGACCGTTCGAGTAGGAATGAGTTCATTTTTTTCGTTTGCCACCACGGTCATGCCTCCTTTCTTAGGCACACACTGCACTGGACTGACCCATGAACTGTCTGAAATGGGATAGATTATCCCTGCATCTAGCCACTTGAGGATTTCTTTCTTTACCACCTCTTTCATGATAGGATTTAGCCGCCTTTGGTGCTCTACTGTTGGCTTACTCCCTTCTTCCAATAGAATTTTATGTTGGCAATACGAGGGACTGATTCCTTTTAGATCCGCCACAGACCAACCTATGGCTGATTTGAATTCTCGAAGAACCCTCAAGAGTTTGTCCTCCTCAGCATCTGAAAGGTTAGCGGCAATAATCACTGGCAAAGTAGATGATTCTCCAAGAGAGGCATACCGTAAATGCTCTGGTAGTGGTTTGAGTTCTAGAGTTGGAGCTTCCTCGATAGATGGTTTCAATTGCTGATGCGATCCCTTTAATTCTGGTAGACCCAACGATTCTACCGGTCTCTCCAATTTTCTTTGCCAAGGCATAGCATCCAGATATTGCAGTTGTTCATCTATATCATCTTCATCTAATGAATACTCTCCACTGAGTGCCTTTTCCAAAGTGTCATTCATGAACATGTGATCCAACTTTTCTTGTACCGTAGACTCAATCAAGTCTATCTTTAGACACTGTTCTTCTTCTGTAGGAAATTTCATAGCTGTGAAAACATTGAAAGTGACATTTTGATCGTGCACCCTCATCGTAAGTTCTCCCTTTTGGACATCAATCAATGTTTGCCCCGTCGCCAAGAATGGTCGACCAAGTATGATAGGAATCTTCTTATCTTCTTCAAAATCCAGTATGACAAAATCAGCTGGAAAAATTAGTTTGTCCACCTTTACTAGGACATCTTCAACAACTCCTCGGGGATATGTGATTGAGCGATCCGCTAACTGAAGTGACATGCTCGTCGGTTTTGGCTCGGGAAGGCCAAGTTGCAAGAAAACCGAGTATGGCATGAGATTGATACTTGCTCCCAAATCACATAAACATTTGTCAAAAGACAATTTTCCAATGGTGCATGGAATGGTGAAACTACCAGGGTCCTTTAGTTTAGGCGGTAACTTTTGTTGCAATACCGCACTACACTCTTCCGTCAAAGCAACGGTCTCTAACTCCTCCAGTTTCACTTTTCTCGAAAGAATGCCTTTCATGAACTTTGCATAGCTTGGCATTTGTTCTAGAGCTTCGGCAAAGGGAATGTTGATGTGTAATTTCTTAAAGACTTCAAGAAATTTTCCAAATTGCTTGTCCAGTTTCTGTTTCTGCAGTCGTCGAGGAAATGGTGGAGGTGGATAGACATGCTCTCCTACTTCTTTAAGGACTGATTGTTTAGGAGGTGATGTATTTTTTTCTTCCTCCTGGGTTGAAATTGAAGCTTTACCCTTGTCTTCGGTGTCTCCCAAGTCCACTTTTTCTGTTTCCTCAATGGGCAGAATTCTTTCTGCTCTTGTCATTTCAGCACCTTCTGTGACTTTCCCGGACCTTAGAGTGATGGCCTTGATGAGCTCTTGGTTGTCCTTTCTCCCTGGATTAGCTTCGGTATCACTGGGAAGTGTTCCTTGTGGTCGGCTCATCATGAAACTAGCAAGTTGTCCCATTTGAGTTTCCAGATTTTTAATTGAAGCTGCTTGGCTTTTCCAGGCTAATCTGAGCTCATCTAACTCTGTCTTTTCACTCGAAGATGATTGCCCGGAATGTCCATAAGATTGTTGTGGTTGATGAAATCCCGGGGGCTGAAATTGTCTAGGGGCATATGGTTGTTGAAATTGATGCCCCTGCTGTTGGTGAAATCCAGATGGATTAGATTGCTTGTTTCCAAATTGCTGATTCTGAGAATTATGAAAGGGCTGATTATTTTGCTGAGAACCTCCTTGGTTGTTGCTCCAACTGAAATTTGGGTGATTTCGATTGCTTGGATGATAATTGTTAGGCGCTGGTTGTTGTTGCCTCTGAAAGTTGCTTACAAATTGCACCGATTCACTAGAAATGGCACATTGGTTGGTTTCATGTGCACCCGCACATAACTCACATATGCTAGCCACTTGCTGAAAACCTTGTGATGCCATAGAATCCACCTTCAAGCTTAGTGCTTCTAATTGAGCTGCCAAAGATGTAGCTTTGTCGACATCTAGAATTCCCGCCACCTTTTGCTGTGACATTCTATGAGTCGGATTCTGATATTCGTTCGCCGCCATCATCTCAATTAAATCATATGCTTCTTCATAACTTTTAGCCCATAAGGCTCCACCTGAAGCAGCATCAACCATTTGCCTAGATTGACCTCCAAGCCCATTATAGAAACAGTTGATCATCATCCAATCAGGCATGCCATGATGAGGGCATTTTCTCAACATTTCTTTATACCTTTCCCAAGCTTCGCATAAGGTTTCACCTGATTGCTGCGAAAACTGAGTGAGAGCATTCCGAAATGCAGCGGTTTTAGCCATAGGAAAGAATTTGGTGAGAAATTTCTGCGCCAAATCTGCCCAAGTTGTGATGGAGCCTGATGGAAGTGAATGTAGCCAACCCTTGGCTTTGTCTCGTAGAGAAAATGGAAAGAGCCTCAACTTGACAGCATCCTCTGACACATTATTGAATCTGAATGTGTCGCATATCTCGATAAAATTCCGAATGTGCAAGTTAGGATCTTCAGTAGCAGTTCCCCCATATTGTACCTGATTCTGCACCATCTGAATAGTGCTAGGTTTAATTTCGAAAGTAGGAGCAGCAATTGCTGGCCGAATGATACTTGACTGGATGTCATCAATTTTTGGTTGAGAGTAATCCATGAGAGCCCTTGCTGCTGCAGGAGCAACTACTTCTCCTTCTCCGTTCATCTTTTCAGAATTTGTTAGTTCAAGAACTTGTTTAGCTTTAAATGCTTTAGAACGGGTTAGCATAAAAGGTTCAAGTTCCTGACAGACAAGTAGTCACCACACAAAAAAATTGTAAGATAGAATGTTCAAGTCAAACAAAATTAACTTCTATTGTAGTAAAACACATAAACAAAAATTAACACCGTAGTCCCCAGCAGCGGCGCCAAAAACTTGTTCGCTAAAATCACTACGCAAGTATACGCAGTCCAAAAGCAATAAAGGGAAATAAGGATCGTTCCCACGAAGACTCGGTGATTTAAGTATAAGTGTCTATTCAACAATGTTCGGCTAATTATAGAAGCTTGAACGAGTGATAAAGTTTGGTTTGTTTGAATTAACAATTAACTAATGAAATATCAACTAACGTGTTTTTTAAAATAATATGATAAAAGCATGGGGTTCTAAGTTCATGAATGCTTCATCTTGGTTCACTATCAAGATTCAATAAGTTGCAATTGTTAAAGAAGCTAGCGGGAACACTTAACTAATATGAGCCATCTTTCAATTAACTCATACCAATCCAAATAAACATCCACAAAAGAGATAGAAGTTATAAGGGCATCAATTATATCCAAAACACTATATGATTATGTGAATGGGTAATATAATCAATTTATAAACAAGTTCCGCAATTAACTACATAGGGGAATAACGTTCTTTCGAAACTATATTCCAACACGCGGAGAAGCCGACGAAACCTATGCTAGCATGGTGAGTCCTAATCTCTAAATCCACTTTCGCATTCATTAGAGATTTGACAAAATAGATGTTAGCTACTCATCCATATGCAATTAACACAACCACACTAGGCATTCTTATAAGAAAACCACAAACTCACATTATCTATCAAGCCAACCAAGAAAATCCACAATTCACTACATTAGAACCCCATGAAAGTGTTTAGTTCATAATTAAACTTAACACCTTCATGGGTTCTATGGATAACATAATTAAACAAAATGAAACTTAAGATTAATAATTGAAATTGAATTAGACAAAAGTACTAGAAAAGAAATCACTAATAAACAAGTTATGAGTTGAGAAAAACTGAAAATTGGAGTAGAGAAATCCTGGAAATTGCTTGAACTTGAGTGAATTCCTCCTTGGATTCACCTAAGATTTGATGTGTTCTTCCTCTTGCCTCCTTCCAAGATGTTCCCCAGCTGCTAGTTAGGTTTTGAAGTGAAGAAAATGTGTTTTTATGTAACCCTAGAAGAAGCCCAACACCCAAATTTCGGCCCAGCAACAAACCCATTTTGAGCAGAATTTTTGTGCTCCCAGGCTACAGCCTGGAATCCCGAGCTGCAGCCCGGAAGGAAATTCTGCTGGAATTTTTATGCCTTAGCTTATTTTCTGAGTTTTTGGCTTGCTCTATCCTTTGCACCTTCTTGCACTTTGCATCAACTATTTTCCCTTGATCTCTAAACATTCTTTAGCTCTTCAAGATGTCGTAACAACATCACA
This sequence comes from Saposhnikovia divaricata, assembly GCA_036435485.1. Taxonomy (NCBI): domain Eukaryota; kingdom Viridiplantae; phylum Streptophyta; class Magnoliopsida; order Apiales; family Apiaceae; genus Saposhnikovia; species Saposhnikovia divaricata. The sequence continues at coordinate 56,717,273 of CM071598.1, forward strand.
ACTCCTTCGAGATGATCCAACAACATGATCAAGCATTACCACGAACAACCAAGAATCCACAGTTTTCGCACCAAATCACCCGACTCTCGATCTTTTATGTTATTCCATGCAACCTACAAAAATAACCCGAAACGCATCAAACGATACTTGAAAACTTGAGAATATACAACAATTCTAGTCATTAGGAAGTATTAAAAGTGGATATAAAATCCACTTAACACCCAACAGCCTAAAAACACCCTTCAGAATGTCCAGAAAACAATTATAAAACAATATTAGAGAAGGACCAAAGATTGCAAGAGTCTATACATGTAGATTAACCACTCTTGCCACATAATTGAGTGCTTTTCACAACATGGTGAGGTAGGGATAAGTTCAATTCGAGGAACAGCAGGAAGAAGATACGAAGAATGAAGAGAGAAACCCTAGATATACCCAAAGATTCTGATTCATTTCTTGGCTACAAAAATTTGATTGGCAATTTCCGGAAACTTTCTTGAACTTTTAATACATGAATTTAAACTAGGACAAGATACTGATTAACATAAACAAATGCATTACTCAGAGCACCAACCCTACATACTCCAAAACTTCAGGCCACATCATAGTTAAAAAAAAAGAGAAAAAGGACCCTAAGATAGATCTAAGGGAACTTTTCCTGAGATACATACAAAATAATTTTAAATTTTACTGGGCCCGCAGGGCTAATTCAAAAATTCTGAATTTACTAAAACGTCCAACCCATTTTTACATATAAAAGATAGGTATATCAGAGAACTTACCTGAGATATATCTCAGGCTCCCTAATCTCTAAAAAAAATTGAAGGATACTCCTTTTGCTTTTCAATAACTGTGTTTTTAGGTTTTAACACATTCACATAAAATTGTATAAATTACATAAAATTGCAGTTTTATTTTAAAAATCTGTATTTCAATACATAATTAAGAATTGAGATAAAGAATTTTACTACATATATCTAGCTCTGACATCTTCCCTTTCCTCATCCGACATCGTTTTGAAGCTTAATTATAATTCAAGATATAATATATTTATTAATTTTAAGAATACACATAAATTATATAAATTTATTTAAATTATATATTTATTTATTTTAATAATCGGTTCGGTTCGGTTTTAGACGGTTCAGTTTTAAGCTATAACCGGAACCAGAACCGAAAGTCTCGGTTTTTTAAAATCAAAAACCACAACCGCCGGTTCGGTTTTGGTTTTTTCGGTTCGGTTTTGGCCATTTCAGTTCGGTTTCAACTTCAATTCGGTTTTTTGCTTACCCCTAGTAAAAATAGTAGAATACATATCTTTGCTGAGTTGACGGCAAAGCATTGGAACAGTTTTGTACGAATGGTGTACTGACCTGCTGTGTCAATTTTTTAGGGCTACCTTGTATTCGCTCTTTGTTTTTTACTCCCTCCGTCCCAACCAAATGTTTACATTTGGTTTGGGCACGGAGACCAAGGAAAAATATAAAGAAAGGGAAGAGAAGTAGGAAAAATGAGTAAAGTGGTGGGACCCATCACTATATAATATATAAAATGAGTTAGTGGAGGAAAGTAGTGGATGTAGTGGATTTTTATATTATAAAACTTTACTATTTTAGGAAAGTTTAGAAATGTAAAGAATTGGATGGGACATCCCAAAAAAGAAAGTGTAAACAAATGGATGGGACAGAGGGAGTATTTAACTGGGCCGTGTTTACAATCCCTCCTAATCTTCCCAAAAATGGGAAGAAAGTTTTGGAAATGTTATAAAATATAATAATGTGGATGTCCTTTCACCTTTCATGTATAAGACTTTTGGCTTTTCAATCCTTAGACTCTTAGCTTTTTATCTACTTGTAACTTGTGACCTTTTATTAACTTGTAACATTTACATTATAACCTATATAAAGGCTTGTTGTATGATTATTTGAGACACACCAATATATAAATAAAGAATGATATCCCTTCTCTTTATCTATCTTTCTCTTATATATATATATATATATAACACGTTATCAGCACAACTAGCTCTTTTTCTCCGTTAATATAATGGTGGATAATATTCAAGAGGTTCAAGGTGATCAATCTAAAACTTTAAAGAATTATTCATCACACTTTCAGATTATAAGGTACACATCCTTATCATCATCTTCATTTTCAAAGTATTGTTATAAATCTATATGTTTTGAGTTATTATAGTTGATATTTCTCGTGAAAGTCATATTATATTCGTTTTAAATCAAAATCAAACAATTTCAGATTTTCTAGAAAAATCATCTAATTACCTACAACTTTTAACCTTAAGCATGTTTCAAACTCCTCTCTTTAATATGTCAAACTCTGCAATGTATAAATTATTGGTGTGACTTTGGTATTAGTACATCTATACTTTGAAAAATCATATCAAATTCATTTTACATCGGAATAAGTATATTTTAGATATTTCAAAAATATTCTCTTGATTTTCGATAACTTTGATTGTTTAGCATTTTTGAGATTCTACATGTAAATTTGTGAAATTCTACCTTTTGTATAAGTCGTTGGTATGATTTCAATAATATGACATTGCGACTTTATAAGATCTCATAAAATTGAAATTACATCCGAAAATTATGTTCAATATCAATTTGGAAAGATCTTCCCGAGGCCTTTAAATTTTGATCAAAATTTCTCGCCCTCTAGCATGATTACTATCTCTAAAAGTTTAAATTGAAAACTGGTCATGGGCTAATTTGTACTGTGTTGTTGAAGTTCGTGTTTTATTTAATTATGATATCGTTACATCTTTGTTTTCCATATGCTTTAGCATCTTGGAAATATTATTGAATTTTCTACAACTTTCGTGTTTTGCATCTTTCTAAATAAAGTCGTTTAGATATTGCGAATTGTCTATCATTCGGACCGGTTAAATCTAATTTTATTATTATGCATTGTGTTAGTTTTGGAGTAAGATAATATTTTGTGTTTTGACCTTGTCAATACATGCAGTTATGTTAGTATGTTCGCAAGTGTTGAGATTTTTAAATCTACATGTGTTTTTAACGTGATTATTATAGGGTTTTATATCAAAGTGGCCACCCATTTGCACTCGAATGTATCAAGTAGACCACTCATTCAAAAATGATATCATTTGAATCATTAAAGTTATAATAAATATCAAAGTGGCCACCCATTATAGTACTCGAGAAGTAAAAGTAATATTTCATCGAGTTCTACACATTTTTCTTGAATGCTTCCATAACGAAATGAAGGGTTAATAATTCTAGTATTTTTGATAATATATTTAGATTTTTAAAAAATCATTTACTATTTATTTTTTTATTTTATTGTCATTTTCCTTGTTTTAATTAGAAATAAATAGTAAATAGACTTTTTAAATTCTAAATATATTATAAAAAATATTAGAATTCATAACCTTTCATTTTATTACAGTAATATTTAAGAAAAATGTGTAGAACTCGATGAATAATTATTTTTACTTCCCGAGTACTATAATGGGTGACCACTTTGATATTTATTATGATTTTAATGATTCAAATGATATCGTTTTTGAATATGTGGTCTACTTGATACATTCGAGTGCAATGGGTGGCCACTTTGATATAAAACCCGATTATTATATTATTTATATGTGTACTTGTATTTGTGTGTATCATATCATATGTTTATAGAACTCATATGGAATTATTGTTGCAATATGATTGCGATAAAAAAATATATGTAGTGATGGTATTGTAGAATAATGCAATAAAAATGGTAGATTAAAATTTAATGAGAAATCTTGTGACACGACAACACACAAAATATGTTTATTATACCATGTCGACATATCCACATATTAGAATGTTTTACGTATTATGCATGATTCCGATAAATGATAGTTTTATAATATAAAAAAATTGAAGTTCTAGTTGTGATGTATGTGATACATGGTAGTAGTACAATATAATTTAATGATTTATTATCTTGAAATTAATTCATATCATATGTTACTATTTATAATGGCTAACAAAACTTGAGTTCAATACTTTTTGTATCAAAATTTTTTTATTTTTGAATAATGGCAACCAGAAGTTGTGCAAAAATGATGACACATTTTTTTATGTGTTTGGTCCCATAAAATCCATGAAGGATGTATTCATACAAATGATAATAAAATTATTGATTTTTTTAATAGTATCCTGAAGATACAATACTTTGGAAAAGGTTATGAATTAACAAAATTGTGAATAGATAACTTGATCCTTATGGTTGGTTAATATATTAAATATTAGTGAAAGTTTATGAACTTCCTCCATTCCCTGAAGTGAATGTGATAGTATTAAGAAATTAAAATTTATAAACCTTTTATGGTTATAATCTTCTAATATGAACTCATTTAATTGTATCCTTAATATATGTATAAGAAATATTTTATTGTTTAAAATAAAGATGACTTGTGTCAATACTATACAACAAAACATGATCCATCCAAAGGGGGAGTATTGTATATATTGGATGTCTCGTTACATTTCCTATATTAAATGCTCCAGAAGAGCATGTTTATTATTATCATGGTATTCGATGAAAAAAATCTAATATTATTGATGTTATTATACTCTCCCAAGTGAAAGAGAATCGACTTTGAGGTTATGATATTTCATAATACATAAAAAAGCGTTGAAATATATATTAAATAAACCAGAAGTTTAATGATAACTTTATAGTCAGTATGACTGACTAAGCCATGCCGATTTTATAAAATATGTGAATATTAATTGAAACTTTATATGGACGTCCATCGAAGAACTAGAAGATTCTTCTCAAAATATATGTTATGGTTTATAAGACAAATTGATCATGAACAAAAATATATAAGAAATCTTTCATCTTTAAAAACGAATTATATATCTCTTAAGATTTTGTAATTGATGCATGACCTACATGGTAACATGTCTAGTTGTTATATACTCACAACCTGAAGTTTGTGAGTTTGATTAATCAAATCAAAAATATGCATTTGGTGAGTCAACTACTCAAGCGCTCAATGAAATTTATTGTCCATTGGAAATTGTCGAATATATTGTGGCACATATTGATTCACATCTACCTACCTAATTATCACAATTTCTCTATATTTTAAACAAATTTTTGGTCAGCTTGGATTATTCCACCACAACAGTAAAATTGATGGTTAAATTAGATATAGATTATACATAAGTGGTTATTAGTTTGGTACCATCTATGTGTATATGTTAATGACTCGATCTAATGTGTTTATTTTCCCAAAATCAGGAGGAGAAACTAAATAGTTGGTGATATATTAGTTATCATTGCCTCGTCTTGATCCTCATATTAAAGAATATGAACCAGAAGTTCATAAGATAATTTATTTACATGTTTTAATTATTGCCATATATACATATATATAGAGAAAAAGGACCCTGAGATTGATCTCAGGGAACTTTTCCTGAGATACTTACAAAATATACCTTATATTTTATTGGGCCCGCAGGCCTAATTAAAAAATTCTGTTCTTACTAAAATGCCCACACCATATTTGTATATAAATCTAAATGTATCTCAGGAAATTTACCTGAGATACATCTCAGGCTCCCCAATCTTATATATATATATATATATATATATATATAGGGTCTTGTTCTAATAGAAACTAACTTAGAATAGAAACTAGAAACTAAACCTAAATTAAATATTTCAAGCTAATCTAATGACCAAATTAGGGGTACTCCAATACAAAAAACGTTTAAAATTATTGTCTCTATTCAACAAAAATATAAAAAAAAAAATTTAAAAAAAGTTACTGTTCACGTGATGACGTGGCACGTGAACAGTAACTTTTTTTAAAATTTTTTTTATTTTTGTTGAATAGAGCCAAGAATTTTAAACGTTTTTTGTGAAGGTGCCCCTAGCGGGGCCATTAAAATAAATGAAATATAATTTATTTAGTGTAGGTTTCTAGTTTTTATTTTAAGATTGGTTTCTATTTGAACGCTAGCATATATATATATATATATATATATATATATATATATATATGCTCACCTGAAAGAATGATTATATTACATATACCAGCTACACATGCTCCAAATGAATATGTCCCAGAAGGACAATCTCAAGAAGTTAATGTGTCTAAAGAACGCATGAAGCGTGATGGACCAGCGGGTTCCATAACAAAACTATATATATCCTTAAAAGTAAAATGGAGCAGTGATTGATGATGGCTAAATCGAAAAGTGGATAACTTTTTAATGATCTCCAAAAGAGATTTTAGACATGAAAAATGATGAAGGTACCTGAAAAATTATGAGATCTCAATAAATTGTGTCATGTCTAGAATAAAATGGAACCATTAATCAAATCGACGTCGACAATATGAAATTTAATACTTGAGGTTATGGATAACAACGAGCATCGGAAAATAATCTCTTTTTAATTTCGACAAGATTGGCCAAAGATATAAGAAAAATGATTAAATCGATGCAAAATCTCTTGCAAAGCGAAAAATATTTGGACCTAAAGTTTGCACACCTGAAGTTGTGAATATGGCACTCTATAAGAAATATTATCTCTTAAAAGTAGAGAAATATTTTTAGAACTGCGGTTTACACACCTAAATATGTCATGTCAGTGGGATATGAGTAGATATATGAACGGAAATGATTGAAATTATTAACGAAAGATAAGCTCACGTAGTTGTACAATGATCTTGTATTGATTACGAAGAGATATTATCTTGTGGTGGATATAATTATATGATGTGTAAAGGTCTGGCAATATAAAGTTGTGTATATGTACATTTTACAAGACCCATTTGACATAATCCTGGAAGGATCTAAACTGCTGGAAGCAGTGAATTAAATTCTCGAGAACTAATCCTAACAAATTATAAAAGGATATGGACCAGAAGTCCAACATTAAATTATTCCGGAATGAGATATTTTATGTATTCTAAGATTGTAGGTGACAACTCATAAAAATCTCTGGCCAGAGTGAATGGAAATTAGAATGTGTTTCTAATTGACATTCGAATGAGTTTCACCTCGTAAATAAAATACATTGAGATTGTTTGTTTGTTTTGTATGCCGTGACATTTACCTATTACTTTAGAATTTTTCTGAAGCAATACACATTTTGTGGGAGAAACATAACTTCTTCCGTGAAGGAATATTAGTCATCACTCCCACTGTGAGCATGAGATGAGTTCTTATTTCCCATTATAATATAAGTTATCATTTGAGCAATTATCTATAAATGTCTACACGTGAATCTACTCATTCAAGGATAGATTTTTCAAAGCATTTATTGTTCTGTCTTTCTAATATACATTTTCAAATTTTTTTATAAAAAATCATATGAATTTATAAGTGTAAGTAAATTTTTACAATCATATGAAATTCTTAAATAACTTGTTACGATCATATATGAAATCAATATTCATATATAATATTTAAAAAATGTAACATATTTTTAATATTTGAAAATTTATGTATTTTTGTAATTTTTTAAAAAAAAAAATTTTTTTGCTAAATGTAGAAATATATAGAAAGAACGAAGGATTTACAAGAAGCGACTACCTCAAAGCAATCTAACAACAAGAAAGATTGCAAGAAGGAAGAAGCTTAGACTCGATAAGCCGAGCTAAAAGAAAGCAGGAGCAACAAACCCAAACTACAACTCTGAAGCTATCAAAGGCGAATACAAGGAAATACAATTACGAAAACAAATACAACAAATAGTAGAGTGGTATATCTGCTAGCCTGCTAGCCAAGCAATAATATCATGTCTATTACATATTTTGTTTTTGTACCATTCTAGAGAAGCAATTTTTGCTTTTATGTCCGCACGAATGCCAGCGAGCAGCTTTTGAGGAGAGAAAATGCCTCCATTGTGGATCCTTGCATTTCGCTCTCGCCATATAAAATAAAAAAATGTTTGCAAGGCAATGAGACCTGCAAACCGAATTACAAAGTCCTCAATATCCAAAACAGAGATAAGCAGATCAGTCCATCTTTGGTCTTGTGCAGGCGAGATGCACAATGGGGAGAGCAGTTTTTGAATAATGAAAGATGAAAATGGACAATGTATGAAGAGATGTGAGTCTGTTTCTATGTCCGTTTCAAAAATTACGAATCATCTATCTTAATAATCAAAACAATTAAAGTAGACGAATTTAAATGGTGCCCGTGCTTTGCACGAGCTATCATGCTAGTTACTATAACATCTCAACAAAATATTTATTTTTAGAAAAGTAAGAAATCAGATCTTTATTTAGACAATCTTTTTAAATATAAAATATAATGTAAATTGATTAGAATTGATTTTATATATTGTATAATTTGTACACTAAAATAATATAAAAGTTACACTATTATAACTAAGAGTAATGCTATGTATCCCGAAAAAATTCATAAAAGTGTTCCCGAATGACACATGACATTATTTAATTTGTGGAATTCATATTAATACATGAAAGTCATATGTTTACCCTATTTGTAAACATCGAGGATTCAACTCAACTTAAACAAGAAAGTAATAGTAAATAGTATATGTACTGTCACAGGGATCTCAAATGTTCAACTGTCAAAAGAAAGAAGACAAAGACAATCTTCCGTTTTGAGGTATACTACACTTGAAGAAGTTCATTCAGTTGATCAAGGTTTCCTACAGTGACAGAATACAGGTTATAAAGGTTTGAAAAAGTATGAAGAAAAGGAAGACAAGAACCACAGCTTTAAAGTCAATATATGAAGAACAGTCATTGCGGTTAGTCACTCATGAACCAGACCATGCATCGAGTGTCAACATTTAACAGTGGTTGTTCATCATTAACTTCAGTGGTTCAAGCTATCAAGACTGGTAAAAGGAAAATCATTGTGCAAGCAATAGAAGTGCTAAATTAATTAACCACAAGGATTTTACTATCAAGTGGACTGGCTACGAGGAAAAAGAATTATCACAAAGAAATTCTAAGTGATAAATTCTTTATGCTGGAATCTAGGTTGGAATTGTTGTATATGTTGATAAGCAAAAGGATTCTGGTTCCAGACCCTCAGGAGGCCGCAGCTTAGACCGTAAGGATTTATTTACATTAATAAAAATTTTGTTTAATTAGAAAATTATATTTATAAATATCTAATGATATTAGATATTTATTTTTATAATTTCTGAATTAAATTGATTATTTATTAATTAAAGATTATAAGCCGTGCGCGTTATAAAGCATTTCTACGGAGCCTCACTTAATTAGAAAAGATTTGGCTATTAAAGGATTCATATTAATTCTCCTTTAATTGATTATATTATGTGATTAATTTAATTAATAAATTAATTCTATAAGAATTAATTTATTCATTAACATAATTACTTAATTAATTAAATTAGAATTTTATGTAAAAGAAAATTAATTAAATGATTATCAGAAAATCATTTAATTGATTAAAGCTGAAAATTGTACTTATACTACCTTTTCAGAATGGTAGTACCGACCACTACCAAAGGTAGTAGCTGTCTTACTGAAGGTAGTACTAATGTAATTCAGAAGGTAGTACCGACCAAGGCAAAGGTAGTAGCCACTCTGAATAGGTAGTACCGACCAACTGAAAGGTAGTAGCCACCGTTTAAAAGGTAGTACCAAGTCATTTTCAAACGTAGTTCGAGGCAAATTGTCAAGAAAAAGAGGCAGTAGCTTTATTTGATAAAAGATCTCACAGGCGGCTGCTTTTTCAAGACACCTACACATCTCCTCACTTCCTTTCAACACAAATATCTTCACTCCTCTCCAAAACAGAACACAACAGAGAGAGACATAGACCAAGAGAAATGGTTCCAGTACTTCAAGTTAATTTCTTGTAAATTATATCTGGAGTGTATTGATAAATCTAAACCGATAGAAATAGTTTACTTGTATTGTTGGAACTATCTAGCGAGTTTTTACTCCTAGTACTTATCCCTCGAATATCTTTAAGCATTCGATCTTTTTATTACAAATATAGAAAAGTTCATGTCAAATTTTCTATAGAATTTGTAATAATTAGTTTGGTCATCAAACCTTGTAATTTGTACCCGTGTATTTAGACACACCCCATCAAGTTTAATATAATTTTATATTTAACTTGAAATATCGGTATTCGTTTTATTCCACATCGAATTGTTTAAAAATTAATATACACCCAAAGAACAATTTCGATAAAATGGTATAGTTTGTATTCAACCCCCCCTTTCTACAAACTATTTTGGACCTAACAATGCACGAGGGGTTCATCTCATTTATAAAAAACATAACCAATCATGTGTTGACAATTCACCATTCGGAAACCGTTTTGGGAACGATTTCGGAAACCGTAGCATTTTCCTATAACTAACTCATTTCATGAATAAAATGTGATTCCCATCGAACCGTCCGAATCTCAGGAGTGAATCATTCATATTTGGCATATGATTGCTTTGATCAAGGTTTTTGGGGATGAGTACGTACTACTCCCGAACATATGATGATTCTTTCACCGTTTGGAACAAATTTACCTACTAAAATCTCACGTGTCTCTACTCAAGATCTCACCATTACAATTTCATCTTTGAAAGAAATTACATGGTAAATGAACATTGAATTTGAAAGAAATTGTATTGAGAAGTAATTTATATGGAACTTGCGATACCTCTATTTAGTAATTTGGATCCTGAAGGAATTATAGGGCGAACTGCTTAGTTTTCGAATATGAGATACCGGAAATAGTCTTAATTGGGTCGAACACTTCTCAAAAACAAAACATCCGTTTTGGACTTGGGACCAGAACGAGTAGAATCGTGTTTTTGTGGGGACTTTAATTTTATTTACATGATCTTTTTTCATATTCAACAACAGCATCGTTAAAACTTACAACTAGACATCCATGTTTATGTTCTGACTTTCATCATGCGTTTGCAAGCTGCAACTTAAATTCATGAGTCATGATGACTCGACCAATTGCAAAATTCATAGTACTAGTATCTAGTATGTATATGTATGGCACTAGTAGATACGAATATCTATCCACAATTGCAAATGCATCCTGATATGCGATCCAGCCTGCAAAGCAAATCCAAGTTGCCATGCTCATTCTACAAACTTACGTAATCAGTCGACCACAACCTTAGATCATCTGCACCTTAATTTCTTCATTTAACAATGAACATATAGGGAGAGTTACTAATTCAGAAAGAGTATTAATGCTACATCCAGGGATCAGGCCTATCAACTCCAAAACAGAAACTCTTCAAGTTATAGTTCAACTCAAGAGGTGGTTACAAGACTGAGATGGTGGAAAGAACAAGACATGATAGTTACAGTTATGAAAAGCTTTATGTGATAAGTAACTATTAAGGTGTGCAACATGGTACAGAATTCTGATAGACAAGGATGAATAGGGATTCATTAAATGAGATGAAACAGAAGCATCAGCGCAAAATTTATCTTGGTGAAGGAAAGAGTTGGGATGGATCAGATGATGATGAGAAGAGCATAATTAATATCTTGCCTTCACAGCAATCTCTAAAGATGATTCACCTCATATGTCTCAATTATCAATTCTTCGAACTAGTGTAATATGTGATTCTCAGAAATTCAAAGCATGTTAAGATCTTAACTTTTAATTATTATATCTTTGGTTAGAAGATCTTAATATGTGTTTGAATATTTGTTGAATTTAATTAATTGCAATAGTGAGTTAGAAGTGTTCTTAGACAATATCTTTTAATTCTTAAATGATATATGTCAGGCATATAAGACCTCTGCTTAAGCTAGTTTCAGGATCCCCAGTAGAACAAGATTTGATTATTCATTCTGAATTATTTGTTAAGGTTTAAAAAGTTTAAAAGATGGAATAATTATCTAGGGTATCAGGAGAACATCAATTCATTTGTAAAACTGACTTAGGTAATAGAGACTATATAATATCATATAACAATAGGAATGGATTGGATAGAATTAGTGATTAATTGTTAATTCTTCTATTCCATGCATGTTAAGAAAATTATTGAATATCTATAAATCTACTTGCTACCTGTTACACTAGTGTACATAGGTTAAAGTAGATAGTACTGAATTTTCTAAAATGCATAACATGCCTAATTTGCATAATTCTTATCTGCAATGTTTTAATGCTGAATTTATGCCATGTATTCTTATTATCATGCCTGCTTATTTCAAATGTCATAAATGCATCTCCAAGTATTTGCATTGATTATAGAAAAAGCATGTTTAAGAATAATAATAAGGTACAGACTGCTAGTCCTCCTTATGTTAGGAAGGAACCATTATTCTCCTTGCTCAATGACTATTTTGTCACTGACATTAAAAAGGAGAAATGGTCAGTCAAAGATAAGAATGAGCATGTTAAGGTTAAAACTGTTGTTAACTCTGATAAAAGAGAAATCTCTAATCCATCTGGACCAAATTAAAAAATTTGGGTACCAAGAACTTTTTATCAATTTGTGAATGTAGGGCTTATCAGGTTAATCGATTATGCATTATTATTGATTTATTCAAAGCATATCATAGAAGAAAGAACCCTGCTATCAAATGTGAATGTGAAGACAGGCCAAGTGGTTTTCCCTTGGAGACAACAGCAAGGGTATGACCCAGGGTCATGGCTATTTAATAGCTAGGAATGTTGTCAGTAATAATACATCTTATGTGGAAGGTCCCAAGCATAACTTCTCAGGATCATACAATTATAAATTTGTCAAAGAGAAGTGTCCGATCTTACACAAGAGAGATGGCAAGCTTAGTATTCGAGGATAAAAGAAAGTGAACTTATTCGTAGCTGACATGGAATCTCAGCAAGGGAATTTCAGACAAGAGTAAAGGTGAAGCCAACAAGGTTTAATCTAAAGCTTTATCAGACAAGAGTTCAGCTATGACATTAGGAGCTCTCCACCTGAATGTCAAATCAAGAGATTATTTCCTGGAAATTGAATCAGTAAAGGAGACTGCCTCATCTGGAATTTAAGCAAAATGAAATTATGAGGCATGTCATAAAGGGAAGTCAAAGAAGCATCACACCGAAGTTCTACATCAAAGAAAAATATACTTTAGTGGTGATGACTGATGACTTCTCTCAACAAACAAGTTGTTGTTCAGACAATCTGAAGACAAGACACCACTGATGGTGATTGATCACATCTAGAAGATTGGCAGGAAGCAAAACTGACTGTGACAACTTGGAGACCAGATTATAGGACCTATCAATTAGTGTTCTAGATGATTTCTGCACCTTCAAGTGTATTAATTGTAAGAACCTTAAATATTAAATTTATAAAATTACTGTTTTGGTGAACTAGAACGAAAATATTTTATTTTATTTTATTCGAGGATTGATGGGTTGATATGTTAATTGTGTATTGTTCGAAAAGAATTCCGTATGTGGTTAATATGTGATATGTGTTATTAGAATTGGAGCAGAAGTTTTCTTCGAAATTCGTGAAATCAGTTCGTTTTATTCGACAAATCCCGTTTTGAAAATCCCTGGGGCTTCGATTTTAAATCAATTCGTATCAATATTCATCAAATAAATCTCAAAATATTCGAAATCCATATTTTTATTCGTTTTACAAGTTTTACAAATTCCGGTATCGAATTCATTATTTTTCGTAAAAATAATTTCGTTCGGATCGGACCCGTAATTAATTTAATGGGTACGTTTAGAACCGATTAAAAGTTAATTAGGGTACCGAGTAGTTATAATCAAAATATTTCGTAGTTGACCAATTGCAACCTTATCTCTTTTATCCAATCAATCTGGTGCCACTTGTCCTAAATCCATTCCTCAAAAATTATTGATTTTCAAAAATTCTTAATTTACAAAATAGTAATTATTCAAAGTGTTCTTGAAGATTAATCCATCAATTGGAAGTGATTTTGGTATCCGTTTTTGATGCTCGAGTAGTCGAATTGAAGCTTATAATCCCAACTTTAGTAATCTGCAATCAGTTTTCACCCAGGTATTATCCTTGAATTTTTATTAATTTTTGTTTAATTTTCAGAAATTAGGGTTCTTATTTATTTTAATTAGGGATTTTTGATTCGTGTATTATTTGTTGAATTCGATGCTTCCTTGAGCTTCCCTGAGCTGTTTAGAAGCGATCCATATAAACAAATATGATGTTTGTGTTCGTTATTGTAGAAAACGAGCTCGACTTTTTCCTTAATTGTAAAAATCAATCGGTAGGACTGTACGTTAATGGTGTGTAAAAATGGTTAACACGGATAGATTACTGCTGCTAAGACCTTCAATTTGACAAAAAAGAACGCAAAGTTTTGTTTAGAAATGAGAGAGAACGGATTGTGGCCGGAGTTCTTTTGAACTCGCCGGAAATTTCCGGCTCATGTCGTTTTTGCGGTGTTGTGGAATCAGAGGGATGATAGTGAAGTTTGGCTTGAGTTGTGGACTGAAAACGTAGCAAAAATCGAGCCAAACCGTGCGAAATGGAGGGACGTCGAGGGTGGCCGGAATTATCGCCGGCGCCGGAATCTGGATTGCTTCGCCGGAAACTTGGAAAATCAAGAACATTCTTGATTTTTCTTTTTTCTTTTAATTATAATGTTTTAAAAAATAGAGTTTTGATCTGTTTTGTCAGCACCAGTAAAAAAATATTATGTTTTTAACTTTTTACAGTTTTACTTTGAAAAGTAAAACTGAATTATATATTTACTTATTTATTTTAAATTACTAAATATTTATTTATTCAATTTAAAAATCTGAATTTTATTTTAAAATTCAGAAATTTTATTGAAAAATTATAATTAAATTCAGAAAAATGTTCTGAATTATTTATTTAATTATTTAATTCGAAAATTATTTATTTTAGCAATTTTCTTTATTTGAAAATTAATTAGAATAAAATACTTTTAATTACTTTAATTAATTTCAATTAATAATATAATTGATTTAATTATTTGATAAATGTAATAATTTATCAAATAATTTCATTAATTAGTTATTAGTTGATTTTAATTAATTTAATTAGAATTATTTAATTTCTGATTAATTTAAATGTGTTTTAAAATTTATTTAATTTTTTTTGTAAATATTTAAAAATGATATAAAAATAGTAGAAAATTGTTTAAAAATCCAGAAAATATTTTAAAAATATTTTCAAATAATACGAGTGGGATTTTATTTAAAAACCAAGATTTAAAATGGTTTCAAAATTATTTCTTGAGTTCAGTCAATTATTAGAGCGAGTTATATGGATGGTTATGTGAGAATTATATGCATAAGTGCTATGTGAGTTATATGTGTTGACTGTTAGCGATTTTAAGTTGGGTTATATGTGTGATTAATTTAACCTAATTATTATAGAGTTGAGCCAGAGGGACAGAGGCAAAGCCAAAGTCGAGTAGTTGTCAGACCAGTAGCCTGTAAAAGCTTTTGAGTACCAGGCAAGTGTTCTCTCTTCACTTTTCGTTCAAGTGAAAGTTATTTAAATTCCTCTGATTATGTTTTTTTTATTTCATTTATTGCTGATCTTGTCGATATTTATTGTTACCGTTGTTTATGCTATTATCACTCCAATTATTGTCGAACTCGTTGATATTTATTCTTATTATTGTTTATTCGGTTATCACCCTTTTCTACATCGATCTTGTTGATATCGAAGATAGATAGTTGATTCCCTTTTTGATTGAATAGTCGAGTTGTTCTGGATGGTTAGTGTTCTAGATTGTCTAATTGACAGGGGTTGTCGATTTTTCCGACACCCAGTACGTTGAATGTAGAATTGGAATGTTTTTAATGTCCCTTCGGGGAGACCATATTATGGTCAGGGGAGTCCCTTCGGGGAGACTAGTTAATGGTCAAAATTGAGGCCAATGTGTGCCGTGGATCCATTTAGAGGAGGGACTTTGCTGTGTGCACTGTCCGGGGTTAGTGCGGGACTGATCAGCCCCTAACTCCACTATTTTTTTTAAATTATATATAAAAATCCAATTCTACTCTAAAAACAGAACTTGAGTTGATCCATATCCAAATCTTTGTGGCTGTTGTAAAATTCCCTGGTGATTGATTATAGTTATATCAGTTTATGCTATTGACATACTGTTGTTACTCTTGCTGAGCATTGTTACCTCACCCTTGCTTTGTGACATTTATTTTCTTCAGCTAAATCAGAGGATGTCTAGGAGGAGAGGTGCAGGTGGCAGAGGTGACCGACGTGTGGTTGTACTTGAAAAACAACACCTAGAGGGGGGTGAATAGGTGTTTATGGTTATTAATGTGAATTTATGAACTGTTTTGAAAATAACTGAAAATAGCTTGCTGTTTGTAATAACACAGTTCACAAACAGCACGCTGTTTGTATCTGAAATGCAATGCAGAAAGAATATAAACAGTAAGTAAAAGAGACACACAATCTTTTAGCCAGGTTCGACCCCTAATCCCCTATGGTCTACGTCCTGGTCCCTTACCAAACTTGGTAAGAGAATATATTATTGATCAACTATAATCCAATTACAAGATCCAACAATATATCTCCCTTACACCCTTGTTGCTTACAAATGGCTTGCTGTTTACCTGTGCTGAACTAACCCTCTAAGTACTACTTCCCAAGTATACTTCTCTGGTCTAGTTCGACTCACCCTAAAACCTGAAGCCAATCTTGTACAACAACAAAACAATTACAACTTTGAACAATACAGATTTGAATAATACAATTTAACCTATGAACCCTCTGAATATATATATGCGTATATGTAGGGTTTGAGAGGTTTGTAAGATTTTGCAATGAAGGCTTTGTGTTTGAATATATCTTCTTGTTTTCTGCTCGTGTATTGATGTTAAGAACTGAACATTAACATCTCTTTTATAGGTAAACAAGAGTATTTGAATGAAGGCTTGAAATGACTCCAACGGGAAGAAAAACAAACGGTTATAGATGATGGATTTGATATGAAGAAATTGAGGAGCTTGAATAATTTGTTTTTCTTTGATAGAGAAGAAAGGAGCGTGTATAGCAGGAATAGAATTGATATTGAAGAGGGAGACAAGAGCATGTGGTTGGTAATTAAATAAGTCAAAAGTATCATGCTACTTTTCCTTATTTCAAAGCAAAGAATATATTGTCTCCCAATATATTTGAAATGTGAGAGCTGGCATATTTAGATTAATTCAGAGGGCCCTTACAAATATTCCTAACAATGTTTCCGTTGCATGCTCCTTGAAGAACCAAACTGACCCTTAATTCTGGCAGACACAAACAGCTTGCTGTTTGTGAGATTGGCATGCTGTTTCTGACTGGCCTGCTGTTTGTCCATGAATTTTGTTTGCTGTTTGTGACAAACTGATTCTCCAATTAGTAAGCTAATTTTCCCTTCAAAACCAAGTTAGTACAGTACCGAAATAACATAGAAAGTTCATGTCAGCTTGCTGTTTTGCTTTTGGTGAGCTGAACAGATACATGGCCTTATACTTTTGCATTTCCATATCATCAACCAAGTTTCCTGAGAACATAGATATGTCTGTTTGATCTTTATCTACAGGAATTCTGAACAGTTGAAAATGGCTTGCTGTTTGTACAAATGGCACGCTGTTTGTGACAATTGGCTTGCTGTTTGAGGTATACTGATTATGAAATCAGTAAGCTGTTTTGTCCTGCAGAACCAAGTTAGAGCACACACAAATGGCATGCTGTTTTATATCTGTAAGCGCCAAATAGCTTACTGTTTGTTATCATCAAAACCTAGGAGTTTCAGTACTAGGACGGGTAGTTACTACAGTAGCTTTATCTTACATACTTTTGGGTTGTCAATTAGTTAAATTTTAACGTTGGTTTGTAAAATATTTTAAATTCAGAATTGGGATGTAATAACTATATTTAGTAGCTTGTTTCAGACCGTAGCTTGTATGCGATCTTGGATATGGGGTTGTGCTTTTATTATTATTATTATTATTATTATTATTATTATTATTATTATTATTATTATATTATTATTATTATTATTATTATTATTATTATTATTATTATTATTATTATTATTATTATTATTATTATTATTATTATTATTATTATGCATCTACACAGGTATATTAAATTATATATTGAGGTTAGGGCCCCCAGATCTGTACCCCGGATCGGTGGGGTGCCACATTAATGCTGAAGCAATCAACAGTTTGCTACTGACATGATTAAACCCTGATTGGTATGAAATATAGGAAGACCCCACAAGTTATGAAGGAAATTGTTTTGCAATGATAAATGAAAGTGAGCATCCTGGTTATCAGCTATTGCTCAAGAGGATAGTTTCCTTTGTTACTCAATGGAGTCAACAGCCTACAGGGTGATTGTTATTAATCAACAGAAAGTGACTGAAAGTCTTAGTGAGGTTCAACAACTTCTAGCTCCCAGTTATCAATGGTGATGATTATTCAGATCAAACCAATGTGAAACATGGAGAATCTTCATGTAAACCCAGCAACAGCTTAGGGGGAGAAATAGAAGGATCAACTAGTCAACTCAACACCACATTAAAAATCAAAGGACACTATGAGAACATGTTTGCCAAGACAAAGAGTGTTGACTCAGTTAACTCTTTGTCCTAGTTCTTAGTGTTCCTAATGGTGAAATTAAAAGACTAGTAGAGCTTCAAGTACCAATTATTATTTCTTCAGTTTTCTTTTAGAAGAAACTAAGAAAGCTACAAAGGCTCTGAAAGATCCAGATTGAGTGATTGCAATGCAAGATGATATCAATCATTACAAAAGGCAGATTGTAGGGAAGCTGGTACCTAGACCAAAGTACAAGGCTGTATTTGGTACAAGGATAACCAGAAGTCTACCTGGATGATGTCAAGGCATTGTTATGAGGGACAAGGCCAAACTGGATACTAGGTTACAATTTGATCAGACTGTATATCTGACAAGAAGCACCAGTGACAAGACTTGAGGATATCAGGCACCTGCTGCACTTTCATGATTATAATGGACATCTGGACCTACTGAATCTGGATTCTAGAGGAATGTGAACAAATGCACTCCTAGTTGGTGAGATAATGCAAGATCTCTACAGATTAGTATGAACTAGTATCGTCACTCAAGCAAGCATGAAAGACATGGTATGACACCCTAACTATAATTTAACATTTGGTATCAATCTTTAATTGTTGGTATCTTTTAACAATTGGTGTCATATTTATAGAACTCTCTACATCTTAAGGCACAAACATAAATGATATATATGTGCAATAATATCTTGATTATATTATATGTAGGTCTACTAACTATGAATTGGTATCAAGATATTTGCTATTTTGATGTTGGTAAAGTTGCAATTCTTTTGATTTACTTTAGTAAGCCAAAAGAATGATGACAATAAAAGTAAGTCAAGGATTTTTTGTTTCTGTTCAAAAGATTCTAGACCTGTCAAGACTCTATGCCAACACACCACTATAGCTGGCTTTTGACCTATTAGTTTGGACCTAACAAGTTGGTAATCAAAAATCTTAAGTTGGACCCAAATCTGAGGAAATGGTACCCTAGAGATATTTGACCCAACAAGTTCAGGATCTACTAATTAGGACCTAATCAGGCTATAGAGGAATCATCAGCTCATTATCTTATTCAATTGCTAATAGATCATTTACACACATATTATATTCTCAATATGCAAATGTGTAAGGCCTCAAGTGGAACCTAGAGAATCTATTCTTGTAGTTATTACAATTGATTTTCAGATGTTTTAAGTTGGACCCAAATCTGCGGAGATGGTACCCTAGAGACATCAGTTCTGGCATGTTTTGCTGCATAGAGACAGATCAAATGAGTTGTATGAAAGCAGGAGAACACGAAGAATCAAATTCATCTCCAACAACTCTGTGGAACACTCAAGGACTAAGCATCTTGCATAAGGTATCAATTATTTCGAGAGAATGTCTTTAATTAAGATTAACTTGCAGACATGTTTGCTAAACCACTTGATGAAATTAACTTTTCAAGATTGGTTTGTAAACTTGGGATTTTATTAATGCTATATGATTTGTAAATCCCATATGTTAAGTAATTCTTAAGGAATATCACAAGTAGTCAATTATCCGTATTGAAAGGACTTGTGATTTTACTATAAGTAATTCTTAAATGAGTTTACAAGTATTCAATTGTCAGTATTGAAAGGACTTGTGTATTCATTGTAAGCAATTCATAAATGAGTTCATAAGTATTCAATTGTCCGTATTGAAAGGACTTGTGAACTTATTTAGATCCAGACCTCACGCTGAGAATTATCTGTTAAATAATTGTCATGTGTATAATTGCAATATATTTCAGTGGTGATTATTTAAGGATAATTTAAATACTTAAATGCTAAAATCTAACTCATAGAGATTTAGTGTTTATTTATTTAATTATTTATTTTGATTAATATGATTTATAGAACCTGAAGCAATTCAATTCAGTATTTGCTCTGTACCTCATATATCAAAATAAATCTGAATCATAACTAATATGGACCTATCTATCTTGGTCATCAATTAGTTGTGAGATGTTAATTCTAGTGAATTTATCAATGCTCCATTTTCAGAAATTCAGTATAATTAATATCATGGTTCTAACAATTGGTTGTATTGAAGTTTTGACTTATATCAGTTAATGATATTTAGTTAGAATTCTATTTACTAACTAATTGTGAGATGTATTGGTATGAGTGAAATTACTTAGAACTCCTCTAAGTAATCTATGTTTTATATTTTGAAATTCACTCATACTACTATACAAGGTGTGAAAATTTACTTGGAATAATTTTTATGCTTATTTGCAAGCTTCTAATCATTTTGATAACGAATGTTGTTTACTATGGATCAAGGTGTATTGGACTTAGAATATTTTTTCTAAGATTGCAGACAAGATAACTTTGGTAATCGATTTTGTATATATAGAACCAAGGTTGTCTATTACAAGCAGTTGTTAGGAGTTAACAATTGTTATTAACGAGGAGTTGCCTTGAAGTCATAAGTTTGAAATGTTACATCTAAAGAACTTATATATTTCTTGTCAATTAGTTCCTCGTACTTATGAATGTCAGTGAATGATAGTCATATGTAGTTAGATACTAATATTCATTCTGTCAATTGGTATTCAATGTAACCATTGGTATCATTGAATATTTAGTATTTAACAGTGATTATTTCTATCTTAGTTAAATTATGATTTGAAGCAATTCTATGTTTTATTTGCTCATAATTTAATTTTGATAAAGTAATCACAAACACAATTACTTGCATTTTAAAGTGTTTGACAAATACTAATAGTTGGTATCAAATAGTAAAATATTTGTTTACTAACAATTGTTGGTTGCTCTGATAATTTATTGCAGACTAATTGTGAGGTGTATATTAGCTCTGTTGATATTATTAAGAATTCATTCTAAGTAAACAGTGACTTTTCTATGGATCATTAGTGTTAGTATATATGAAGATGTTCAACTTTCTAAGTAAGTGAGACTTAAAGTTACACTCGGTCTCCTATCATATTTTGAAGTGGTGAGAATTTTCAAAATTGAAATCTCTAATTCTGGTTATACACCACTTTATATACATGATAGTTCTTAGAATATTTTTACATCCATCAGACGATTACTTAGTTTATGTTGTGCTAAGTAATGCAGCGCCAAGGGAGAAACATTGGTTATCTGTACTTATGTACTCAGTAATCTTTGTTACCTAAACGACATTTAGTGCTTGTATGAGTCTTTTCACTAACTTTTGTGTTAAAGTTCTCTACACATAATAAGCACTTAAAGAAATTCTATCTTTCTTAATTACTGCGTAGTCAAGAGTTTGTGCCTTTTAAAAATAAAACGACCTATTTTTCATTAAAAGACATGATAATACATTGTTTTATGCATAAATACAAACTCTTGCACATTAACAGTTTTTAAAAGAAAACTCAATTCTTTCTACAGTTGTGATTGCTTATATTGTAATTTTTTTTTAGTCACAACTGTACATCAATTCTCTCACAAGATATAATGCATATATTTTCACTCAATGTTCTGGTATGTTGTAAATGCATTATATCTCTATATTGCATTATATCTCTATATTGCTCTACTGCTATGTGATGCAGGTTCAGCTCCTAGTGGAAGTTTTCTCACATTGAAAGTCATGAGGTTGTAAACCCAACAACTTCTATCCCAGACTATAAATGCAAATCTAAACACATCCTTACTTACTCCTGAAATGGAAGTAACCTATTAGACTAGAGGTAAATAAGGGAGTAACTGCACTTGATGCAGCAAATAAGGATGTGAGGGATAGTAAACCCACAGCTCTACCTCTCAAGGAGAATAGTCGTATACAACTTGAGGTATCTGTAAGCTCGCCTGCATTCTCCCAAAAGAATGCAGAGCTGAAAATGGCACTAAAACAGTCTCTGGATTCATTCTCTCAAAAGGATGAGTCTATTGAAATTTGCCTGTCGGCCAGGGCATATGTTGGTAACTCACTACTTCATACACAAGACTAAAATACTTCATATGCACAAAGTGAGATTGCACACACTAAGGATGAATTGATGGAAATAACTCATACTCCGACCATTTTACGGTTAGGATTATAAGTTGAAGGTTCTCAAAGAACCAAGAGTCTTCACAGACCTCGAGAGAAGACTGTGATCCCTAATGCAAAATCTTTCAGGATCACTGTTTAACTCCCCAAAGGGAACATCTCTGGATCCTGCGGGTATCGGGTCCGACATAGGTGCGGATCGGCAACTTGTTGACTATAATTCAGATTCACCAGATGAGTTAAACAAGGAGATGTCATCACAGACATTAGAAGGAAACATGATCTTAATTCTAAGTTTTGATTTCACTGTTTACTTTCTCAGAATTCAATTCTGAAACCCACAAAAAGGGAAAATTTTATCAACTTGTAGATTATGACTCAGATTCGTCTGACGAGTCCAACGAGGATTTGTGAACTCCCATTGCACCACCACTGACCTCTCTTGAAGGGGCTAGGGTGATTTTCCTTGCAGGTACACATGGATGTTGGAGCTATGATAGATAAGAGTGATACACTAGTGAGCATGAGTGTAAACACTTGAGAGATGAGAGAAGAGATCACTCATTTTAAGTGATATGAGTGGAGAGATGAGTTAAACACTTGTGAGGTACACGAAACAGAATCACACACTCACAGTGAGGAAGAAAGATAAACACCAAATCCCATTCCCTATTCCCCAAACACAGTGGAAGAACAGTTGGGAGATATAAGGAAATTGTCAGGAGATTTAGTTGTTAGGATGATCAATAGTGAGGCCATTCTATAATATCTAAAGGGCAAAGTTGATCAGTCTACATACTTCTATTTTGGAAGTCTTCATGAAAATCCTTTAACACAAGCAAAGCTTCTTTTCTTTATTGCAGCAGACAATGGTATATGTATGAAGAATCTGTTGTACTAAAGGTAAGGGGTGAGTTATAATTGAAAATATGGTATCATCTAATTTTCATTTGGATGTTTATTATAATTCAATGCTTGGAGGATTACTCAACTAAGGGGGGGAGATATATTGAAGAAGATATACTCAAAGATTGCCTTAGTAAGAGATACTCAACTAAGGGGGAGATTATAAGCTTACCTTAGTGAGGGGGAGATTTTCTATCTAAGGGGGAGAGATATGAAAAAGGATATACCTTAGAAGGGGGAGTATTCACCTTGTCATGGGGAGATAGAAGTATTCGCCTTGTCAGGGTAGATGAAAAGTATTCACTGTTATAAGGATTAGACATATCACATTAGCTAGGGAGACATAAGGAAGGAGAGAAGTATGAAATGACAAAGAAAAATTATTCAGTATGTGGTTGACAAGTCATATTCTTTACCACTGAAGAATTTACAAGTATATGCTGATAATGTTCAATGTTAGATGTAAAGGGTTATCAGGTAGATATGTCAACAAATGAAGATGATTTACTTAATGAAGATCAGTTCAGTGTCAGAGGAACAATCATCTATCATTTCATCTACTGAGATTCTGGAAATGTTATATCTAAACCAGAAATTTTTTTATGTATTATTTACTATAGTTCTTTAATGCTTTATCTTCTTCTTGTTTGTAGTTGAGTTATCCTCTAGGAATTTGTATGTTATTGATTAACAAACAAATAGGGGGAGATTGAAAGTCATATGTTTACCCTATTTGTAAACATCGAGGATTAAACTCAACTTAAACAAGAATGTAATAATAAATTTTATATACTGTCACAGGGATCTCAAATGTTCAACTGTCAAAAGAAAGAAGTCAAAGACAATCTACCGTTTTGAGGTATACTACACTTGAAGAAGTTCATTCAGTTGATCAAGCGTCAATGGGTTAATCAGAACAGTGGGTTCAATTTATAGTGACAAGAGTTTCTTACAGTGACAGAATATAGGTTATAAAGGTCTGAAAAAGAGTAAAGAAAAGGAAGACAAGAACCACAGCTTTAAAGTCAATATATGAAGAACAGTCATTGCGGTTAGTCACTCATGAACCAGACCATGCATCGAGTGTCAACATTTAACAGTGGTTGTTCATCATTAACTTCAGTGGTTCAAGCTATCAAGACTGGTATAAGGAAAATCATTGTGCAAGCAATAGAAGTGCAAAATTAATTAACCACAAGGATTTTACTATTAAGTGGACTGGCTACGAGGAAAAAGAATTATCACAAAGAAATGCTAAGTGATATATTCTTAATGCTGGAATCCCGGTTGGAATTGTTGTATATTTTGATAAGCAAAAGGATTCTGGTTCCAGACCCGAAGGAGGCCGCAGCTTAGACCGCAAGGATTTATTTACATTAATAAATATTTTGTTTGATTAGAAAATTATATTTATAAATATATAATGATATTAGATATTTATTTTTATAATTTCTGAATTAAATTGATTATTTATTAATTAAAGATTATAAGCTGTGCGCGTTAAAAAGCATTTCTACGGAGCCTCACTTAATTAGAAAAGATTTGGCTATTAAAGGATTCATATTAATTCTTCTTTAATTGATTATATTATGTGATTAATTTAATTCATTAACATAATTACTTAATTAATTAAATTAGAATTTTATGTAATAGAAAATTAATTAAATGATTATCAGAAAATCATTTAATTGATTAAAGCTGAAAATTGTACTTATACTACCTTTTCAGAAAGGTAGTACCGACCACTACCAAAGATAGTAGCCGTCTCACTGAAGGTAGTACCAATGTAATTCAGAAGGTAGTATCGACCAAGGCAAAGGTAGTAGCCACTCTGAAAAGGTAGTACCGACCAACTGAAAGGTAGTAGCCATCGTTTAAAAGGTAGTACACATCTCTTCACTTCCTCTCAAAACAAATATCTTCACTCCTCTCCAAAACAGAACACAACAAAGAAAGACAGAGACCAAGAGAAATGGTTCCAGTACTTCAAGTTAATTTCTTGTAAATTATTTTTGGAGTGTATTGTTAAATCTAAACCGATAGAAATAGTTTACTTGTATTGTTGGAACTATCTAGCGAGTTTTTACTCCTAGTACTTATTTCTCGAATAGCTTTAAGCAATCGATCTTTTTATTACAAATATAGAAAAGTTCATGTCGAATTTTCTATAGAATTTGTAATAATTAGTTTGGTCATCAAACCTTGTAATTTGTACCCGTGTATTTAGACACACCCCATCAAGTTTAATATAATTTTGTATTTAACTTGAAATATCGGTATCCATTTTATTCCACATCGAATTGTTTAAAAATTAATATACACCCAAAGAACAATTTTGATAAAATGGTATAGTTTGTATTCAACCCCCCTTCTACAAACTATTTTTGACCTAACAATGCACGGGGGGTTCATCTAATTTATAAAAATATAACCAATCATGTGTTGACAATTCACCATTCGAAAACCGTTTTGGGAACGATTTCGGAAACCGTAGCATTTTCCTATAACTAACTCATTTCATGAATAAAATGTGGTTCCCATCGAACCATCCGAATCTCAGGAGTGAATCATTCATATTTGGCATATGATTGCTTTGATCAAGGTTTTTGGGGATGAGTACGTACTACACCCGGACATATGATGATTCTTTCACCGTTTGGAACAAATTTACCTACTAAAATCTCACGTGTCTCTACTCAAGATCTCACCATTACAATTTCGTTTTTGAAAGAAATTACATGGTAAATGAACATTGAATTTGAAAGAAATTGTATTGAGAAGTAATCTATATGGAACTTGCGATACCTCTATTTAGTAATTTGGATCCTGAAGGAATTATAGGGCGAACTGCTTAGTTTTCGAATATGAAATACCGGAAATAATCTTAATTGGGTCGAACGCTTCTAA
Source organism: Saposhnikovia divaricata (assembly GCA_036435485.1). NCBI lineage: Eukaryota > Viridiplantae > Streptophyta > Magnoliopsida > Apiales > Apiaceae > Saposhnikovia > Saposhnikovia divaricata. Next base: position 56,743,614 of record CM071598.1, read on the forward strand.
AAAACAAAACATCCGTTTTGGACTTGGGACCAGAACGAGCAGAATCGTGTTTTTGTGGGTACTTTAATTTTATTTACAAAATCTTTTTTCATATTCAGCAATGGCATCATTAAAACTTACAACTAGACATCCCTGTTTATGTTCTGACTTTCATCATGCATTTGCAAGCTGCAACTTAATTTCATGAGTCATGATGACTCGACCAATTGCAAAATTCATAGTACTAGTTGATAGAGTTTATTTTATATATACTTTATAGGATTTTGTTCCCACATTTACGGTGCTTTTGTGAATAATCGTGTGGATTTAATTAGTTTTTGATGAGTTTGTCGCAGGAAATAAAGAATTGCCAAGTGGAAGGAGTTTAATTATTTTTAATGATTTTACGGAGTTTTTAGCTCAAAAGAATTATTTGGTGAACTTCCGAGAAGAATTGATGAAATCTTCGTTCGTTGTTTGAGATTTCGGGATAAAATGAAAAGCTCAACAGTTTAGGCGAGGCGCTAGAGCGCGCTCCATGGCGCAACAGCGCGAGGTTACTGTTGTCCAGGAGGCGCCATAGCGCGATATTGATGCGCAACAGCGTGAGAACGAGGCTGCCTTTGTACTGATAAGCAGAAAATCCAAGGCGCTATAGCGCCACTTGAGGCGCAGCAGCGCGCGTAGCAGTCTGGGCAAGGCGCTGTAGCGTGACGGTTCAGCGCTGCAGCGCTTGTGCGGGATTTTGAACAGAATTTTTATATTCCAACTTGTAATCTGATTTTTATTAACAGCTGGGTCTCCTTATTTAAGGCAATTATTTAAGTCCTTGGGCACTATATAAACACATCTAGGGTATAGTTTTGGGACACGAAACATTGGAGAGAATCATCATAGAAACAATTGTATACACGTTTGCAAGGAGAAGATTGTTCTGGGAGAATTTCGTCATAGGGTTTTTTCTTCTACATCTCATCTTTGTATTGTATTCTCATCTCTTAATTAATTATTTGTATTTGATTATGGCTATGGTAGGCTAAAACCCTTATTGTTGGAGGGCTGTTATGAAGCCCTAAATCTTATGGCAAATATGTTTTGATTTTCTGAGATGTGCTCTTGATTGTGCTTATACATGCTTCAATGCTTATAGATTATCTTTCATCAACTATGGTATGTGGTCCATTCAATATGGTTATGTGATTGATATATCTGTAAAGTCAATTAATCTTTCTATGTGGTCCATGGGATTAATTATATCACTGTGTAATTTGTTCTGGCTTTTCTATGTGGTCCATGGAGTTAGACGAATAGCAGAGCTTGTTTCTATGTGGTCCATGGAAAGCTCTATATAAGTATCCGTCAGAACACGTTAACGAATCTCAGGATATGCCATGAGTTTAGTGGTGGATTTACATGCTTTCCAACATATTTCTCCAATTTTTTTCACAACCTTATTTTATTAAGCATTAGTTACATTAGTTAAAAACAACAAAATCAATCTTTGAAGTATAACTCAGAATATAAGAAAAGTAACCCTTAATCCTTGGCGTAGAACGATACCTTATTTACTCTACATTACAAACGACACAAAAAGGGTTTAAATTGAGTCACATCAATTTTTGGCGCCGCGCCGCCGGGGATTGAATTTGCTTTGCTTTTATTTTGTGTTAGTGTGGTTTAATCGGTTCGTGTTTTCAGGTACATGGTCAACACCCGCACATCTGAAAAACCTCTTGAACCGTTTGAAGATAATCCTGAGAAGCTCTTTCACAAGAAGAATGAGAATTTATCTGATCAAGCAAAGAAAGAGAGTGAAGGGAAAATTGTTATAGCTAACATGGCAATTGTACCAACACTTCGTGATGATGTTGCTGTCTCGATTGCTAATATTGGCCATTCATGTATGGTCTATCCTGATCCCGCAGCTAGAAAGAGCAGCAGCTTTGAGATCAAGCAAAATTTACTCATGAGGCTGCCTGTCTTTCATGATCTTCCAACTGAGGAACCTAATCAACATCTCTATAGGTTCGTGACTATTGTGGAAAGCATGGGACCAGATGGGGCAGATCCTCAGATTCTGAAGATGAAGGCTTTTCCATTTTCTCTTGATGGAGCAGCTTTGGATTGGCTAGAGGAATTGCCTATTGGGTTTATTACTTCTTGGGAAAAGCTAGCCCAGAAATTCTTGCAGAAATTCTATCCAGCAACTAGAGTCATGAACATGAGAAGCCAAATAGCTTGAATTCGTCAGAATGGAACTGAAACTTATGCTGAGTACTATGCAAGATTCCAGAAGCTACAGAAAAGATGCCCGCAACATGGTTTTTCTAAGGGGAGTCTATTGCATTTTTTCTACCAAGGTCTTCTTGAAGGTGAAAAGAGATTCTTGGATTCTGCTGCACAAGGTGCTTATGTGGACTTATCTCATGATGCTGCTGAGAAACTTATTGCTAAGGGAGCTGCAAATGAACTTCAACATGGGAGTCGCGGAAGGTCAAGCGTAACTCAAGGAGCTGGATCTGACCAAAGACTTTCAAATATTGAGCAGAGTATTGAGAAGCTGAATGCATTAATTTTGAGTGGTAAAACACCAAAGGCTTAACTTTGTGGTATTTGCTCAAATCCGGGACATTTCACTGATGCATGTCCTACATTGATGGACCCGTCTTATCAAGACGTTAATGCTGTTGGTTTTTCCAATCAAGGTGGAAATCAGTTCTTGAACACCTATAATCCAAGATGGAGGGATCACCCCAATCTGAGGTATGGCAACATTAACAATGCTTTGAATGGGTTTCAATTCCAAAATACTTCTACACCCCCTGGTTTTCAACAACAGGGAAAAGGCTCTCAGAACATGAGTAGTGATAACAATGTTGAGAAATTATTGTCCAAGCTGGTTGATGGGCAAATGGAGATGCAAAAGCAGTGCACTACAAACTCTCAAGACATTAAGGAGATGCAGAAGCAGCTTGGGGATGTGATTAAGAAGATGAATCAAGAGCATGAGCCGGGAAGATTGCCTGGAACTACACAACCCAACTTGAAATTTGAGCAGGCAAACATCATTACCACTAAAAGTGGTAGGAACATCATCCCAACTCGGAAGGTATTGGAGAATGAAATTTCGAAGCATGGGATGGAGAGAGATCCTGCAACTGAGAAGACTTCACAGAGCAAAAGGGTTGAAGAAGCTGAGATTTCAAGAGAAAGTGAAGTCATTCATGAGAAAGAGAAGGAAGCTGAGAAAGTACTTGAAGATGTGGAGGAGCGTGTTCCGCCTACTCCAGAAAGTAAGTCTCCTAACCCTTCAAATTCAGTTATTGCTAATAGTCGCTTCGATTATGTGCCTTTTCTCGCTAGGTTGGCTCAAACAAAAAAGAGTGCATTAGAGACAAATATTTTGGAGACCTTTCGCAAAGTGTAGATAAATTTGCCTTTACTGGAATGCATTCAGAATCTACCAGCCTATGCAAAAGTATTGTAGGACTTATGTACTAAACGAAGAAGACTGAAGGGAAGGGAAGTTGTTGAGATGAAGAAAAATGTGTCTGCAGTTTTGCAAGGAAGATTGCCAACTAAATGCAAAGATCCAGGGAGTTTTACAATTCCTTGTACAATTGGTAACTCGGAATTTGAAAATGCTTTACTTGATTTGGGTGCGTCCATTAATGTTATGCCATCTAGTCTATATGAGAAATTTTGTACTAAAACTGAACTCAAAACGGATGGTGTTACGATTTTATTAGCTGACAGATCTCACATTTATCCGAAGGTTGTTTTGGAAGATGTTCTTGTGTAGTTTGGCAGGTTCCAATACCCAGCTGATTTTTATATCTTGGACATGGGAGAAGCACCTAATGCGCAGCTGATTCTGGGAAGACCATTCATGTGTCCTGCTCAGACAAGAATTGACGTGGCAAGAGGAGAGCTTAGCATGGATTTTGACAATGAAACAATCAAATTCAACATGTTTGAGATGATGAGGTACCCAGTGGATACCGAGACTTTCTACTCATTGAGCACAACGGGAAATCTTGCGCAAAAGTATTTTGAGTTGATGCAAGGTGATGAGCTTGAGACATTGATTTCTCAAGGAATCAGGGTTGACAAGGAAGGGAATTATGAAGTCCTTGTGAAAAATTCAGATTTGTACACCGATGGTATTTTGGAGCATTGTAAGGCATTACATGAAGCAGCTTATGTTGAAGGAGGTCAAAGCTTGTTACTTCCTAGTTCTACAAAGAAATAATTGCCTTCTATTGATCAAGCTCATCAACTGGAACTTAATCCATTGCCTTCTCATCTCAAGTATGTATTTCTAGGGAAGGAGGAGACATTACCAATCATAGTTTCATCAAAGCTCACATCTGAACAAGAGGAAAAAGTGGTGAAGGTAGTTGGCAAACACATCAAAGCAATTGGCTGGAGCTTAGCAGACATTAGGGGAATCAGCCCGACACTTTGTGTTCACCGTATTCACTTGGAAGAAGGTGCTAAGCCTGTGAGAGTACCTCAAAGTCGACTCAATCCGCCTATGATGGAGGTTGTGAGGAAGGAAGTCGTCAAGCTATTGGATAATGGAATCATATATCCTATTCCTGATTCACAGTGGGTTTCTACAGTGCATGTTGTTCCTAAAAAGTCGGGAGTTACAGTGGTGGCTAATGAGGAGAATGAGTTGGTGCCTCAAAGAACAGTGACTGGCCATCGTGTTTGAGTTGATTATAGGCCTCTCAATAATGCTACTAGGAAGGATCATTTTCCGTTGCCGTTCATTGATCAAATGTTGGAGAGGTTGGCTGGTCGAGCGTACTACTGTTTCTTGGATGGATATTCTGGATATAACCAAATTGCTGTAGCTCCTGAAGATCAAGAGAAAACGACTTTCACTTGTCCTTTTGGCACCTTTGCCTTTAGGCGTTTATCGTTTGGGCAGTGCAATGCCCCTAGAACCTTTCAGCGATGCATGATGAGTATTTTCTCTGATTATGTGGGGAAGATCATCGAGGTTTTTATGGATGATTTCAGTGTCTTTGGTGATGATTGCTTGAAGAACTTAGGGCTGATTTTGCAAAGGTGTGAAGAAACAAATTTAATGCTAAATTGGGAAAAATGCCATTTTATGGTGACTCAAGGGATTGTGCTTGGGTATGTGATTTCTGCGAAAGGTATTGAAGTAGATAAGGCTAAAATTGACTAGATACGGTACTTGCCTGTTCCATCAAGTGTAAAGGAGATTAGATCTTTTCTCGGCCATGCTGGTTTTTATAGAAGATTCATACAGGATTTTTCCAAGATTGCAAGGCCTCTAACTAATCTTCTTCAGAAGGATATACCGTTCGAGTTCAATGCTGATTGCAAGAAGGTATTCGAGAAGCTGAAATTGAAGCTTACTTCATCACCTATCATACAAGCACCAGATTGGAATTTGCCATTTGAGATAATGTGTGATGCTTCAGATTATGCTGTTGGAGCAGTACTTGGGCAAAGAAAGGACAAGAAGATGCATGCTATTTATTATGCCTCTAGGACCTTGAATGATGCACAACTAAATTATGCAACCACTGAGAAGGAACTCCTAGCTGTTGTTTTTGCTTTGGAGAAGTTCCGTTCATATTTGCTTGGTACAAAGGTGATTGTATACAGTGATCATGCGGCCTTAAAGTATTTGTTGGCCAAAAAGGAGGCAAAGCCTAGACTCATTCGATGGATCCTACTGTTGCAAGAGTTTGACATTGAAATTAAAGACAAGAATGGATCCGAGAATGTTGTAGCTGATCATCTAAGTCGTTTGGTGAGGGACGAGGAAGATGTGCCCATTACTGAGACGTTTCCGGATGAACAACTTTTCCGAATTGAGGTAAGTGCTCTAACTAATCTTAGTCCATGGTATGCAGATATGGTGAATTATTTACACACTAGAATGTTGCCTGACACATTGACTCGTGCTCAAAAAGATAAAATCAAACATGATGCTAAATTTTATGTCCATATTTGTGGAAACATTGTCCCGATTTAGTAATACGAAGATGTTTACCTGATAATGAATTTGAGTCTGTGTTAAAATTTTGTCATAGTTATGCATGTGGGGGACATTTTGGTACTAAACGAACTGCACACAAGGTGTTAGAATGTGGTTTTTATTGGCCTACAATTTTTAAAGATGCTAAGGAATTTTGTAGGACTTGTGATAGATGTCAAAGAGTAGGTAACATAAGTGCTAGGAATGAGATGCCCGTGAATCCTATGTTTAATGTGGAAATATTTGATGTTTGGGGTATTGATTTTATGGGACCCTTTCCGAATTCTAATGGTTTTGAATACATACTTTTGGCTGTTGATTATGTGTCGAAGTGGGTGGAGGCTAAAGCCACCCGTACTAATGATTCTAAAGTTGTTTCAGAATTTTTGAGGACACAGATTTTTGCTAGGTTTGGAATACCAAGAGTTATTATCAGTGATGGAGGGTCACACTTTTGCAACAGAACTGTGGATGCACTATTTCGCAAGTACAACATCAAACATAAGGTTTCCACACCTTATCATCTGCAGACCAATGGACAGGCAGAGGTGTCCAATAGGGAGATAAAGCAGATTTTGGAAAAGACTGTGGGAGCTACACGGAAAGATTGGAGTCAACAGTTAGATGATGCACTTTGGGCTTATCGGACGGCATACAAGACTCCTATTGGTATGTCACCTTATCGCATTGTCTATGGGAAGCCTTGTCATTTGCCGGTGGAACTTGAGCATAAAGCATACTAGGCTATAAAGAAATTCGACATGAGCTTGGATGAGGCTGTTTACATCGCAAGTTGCAGTTGTCTGAATTGGAGGAATTACGCAATGAAGCTTATGAGAGTGCTCGAATTTAAAAAGACAAAACTAAGGTGTTTCATGATAAGATGATTCAACGAAAGCATTTTGAGGTTGGTTAGAAAGTTCTTTTATATCACTCGAGGTTGCGTCTTTTTCCTGGTAAATTGAGATCAAGGTGGATTGGTCCATTTGAAGTGGTCGAGGTATTTTCTCATGGAGCTGTGGTCATTAAGAAAGATGATGGAAGTACATTTAAGGTGAATGGACAGCGTCTCAAGCCATATTTGGAGGATTCTTCAGGTCACATAGAGGAGAGTGAGGTTCTTAAGGATGCGGTTGTTGCTGATGAGTAGAGCTTGAGGAACTAAGTCGGGCTAACGACGTTAAACAAATGCGCTTTTTGGGAGGCAACCCATGGATGTTGTATCATTGGAGGATTGTTGCACTTCATGCTTTGGCATAGGGGAGTATTTCTTTCCTTCTTTTATATATTATAATTGCTTAGTTAGCGAGTCATTGAGGACATTGACTCATTTAAGTGTGGGGAGGTGTTTCTTAGTTCTCAATTGTAGTGTATATATGTGTTATAAAAAAACAAAAAAAATATCAAAAATAATTTTAGTCATAAGAAGATTGATTGTGTAGATGCACCCATACATGCTTAGAAATCTTGTGTTTATGGATGCTTTTGATTGAGAAGTGATATGTGATGTTTTTGTGCACACACGTACACTAGCAAGTAGAAACTAGTAGACTTATTGAATGTGCTAAATGATTAGAATGACATGAATATGTGCAAGGTAATTTGGTCTATATGCTTTGAATACAAGTAGGTGCGTTAGAGAGACTGTTACTTTGGGATTGATTATGCTTTGTCACACCAAGTGAGTTTTGAGCTTATAATGCATATCTTTTGCATGACTATTCGTTTGTTTGAGTGTCCACTTGTCGTTTGCATTGCTAGTACTTGCTTGAGGTCTTTCTTGAGATGCATGACGTTAATTGATGATAAGATGATAAAGGCAATTAGGTATAACCTCATATTTCCCATAATTCCAAACCATTTATACATGATCAATTAGTTAACCCTTTGAGCCTAATCCTATTCTTTCGGTGATACACTACGTTACTTGCCATATATCCTTTTTATTGTGTTGGCCTTACATTGAATTTGAACCCAATTGTCAAAGGCTAGTATTGTTCTTAAGGGAGTGATAAGGTGTGCAAAAAGGGGGGTTTTTTTATTGATGATCATAATTTTTGGGGAATATTTGGGCTTTGGTTGTTACTTTTTAGTCGAAGTTTGAAAATATATCTTTTGGATCATTGTTCTTACTATTATTTAGCTCTCTTTAAAAAAAAGAAAGAAAAGAAAAAAAACAGAAAAAGAAATAAATACGAGAGCATATTTATCCTTTGTGATCCTACTTAGATTCGACTAGACAAGGTGTTTATTGGACTATGATAAAAGTTCAAGTGTGGGGAAGTATTTATTGGTTTTAATAAGTATGGGAGTTGTTTGAATTTCATTGTCGGGTACTAGCTTTTGACTTAATCTTCTTTGGCTTTCTTGACATACCTTGTCCCTAGCCCCGTTTCAACCTGTACAAAGACCTTTTGATTGTCATCGATGATGTATGTTGCGTTAAAGGTTAGATTGATACCAAGGACGAAGCATGTTTATGATATTGTTGAAATTGAGTGATACACTTACCCTTTGTTTTGAGTGAATATTATTGTGAGTGAACGATGAGTTGTTGCTTTTGCATAGGATATCCCGAGGTTGTCTCAAAGATGTGCTTTTGTGTGCTTAGCATGTTTACCAACCTATTCTTACATTTGACATGAATTTCTATGATTTTATGCATCTTCTTTGAGTAGACTATGTGGATACTTGCACTTTAGACACCAAGGCATTTCATTTTCATTTTGATTCTTAAGTTGAAGTGGCATGAGAGGACGGGTGTGTGTGGTGTTGTGTTGATGTGTGATCTTTTGCATGAGCTAGATGAATTTTGTGGGTATATTCAATATAAACCCTCACGAGACCTTACTCGTCCACTAGGGCTACCTAGGGGTTTAAAGGACTTGTTGCGTACGCCAAATGCAACCGTGATCACCTACGGAAGTGGTACTAATTAGTTAGTATAGTTGTTATTTTAGTTTGCACGAGGATGCGCAAAGTGCTAAGTGTGGGGATATTTGATAGAGTGTATTTTATATATACTTTATCGGATTTTGTTCCCACATTTACGGTGCTTTTGTGAATAACCGTGTGGATTTAATTAGTTTTTGATGAGTTTGTCGCAGGAAATAAAGAATTGCCAAGTGGAAGGAGTTTAATGATTTTTAATGATTTTACGGAGTTTTTAGCTCAAAAGAATTATTTGGTGAACTTCCGAGAAGAATTGATGAAATCTTGGTTCGTTGTTTGAGATTTCGGGATAAAATGAAGAGCTCAACAGTTTAGGTGAGGCGCAACAGTGCGAGGTTACTACTGTCCAGGAGGAGCCATAGCGCGATATTGATGCGCAACATCGCGAGAACGAGGCTGCCTTTGTACTGATGAGCCGAAAATCCAAGGCGCTATTGCGCCACTTGAGGCGCAGCAGCGCGCGTAGCAGTCTGGGCAAGGCGCTGTAGCGCGACGGTTCAGCGCTGCAGCGCTTGTGCGGGATTTTGAACAGAATTTTTATATTCCAACTTGTATTCTGATTTTTATTAACAGCTGGGTCTCCTTATTTAAGGCAATTATTTAAGTCCTTAGGCACTATATAAACACATCTAGGGTATAGTTTTGGGACACGAAAAACATTGGAAAGAATCATCATAGAAACAATTGTGTACACGTTTGCAAGGAGAAGATTGTTCTGGGAGAATTTCGTCATAGGGATTTTTCTTCTACATCTCATCTTTGTATTGTATTCTCATCTCTTAATTAATTATTTGTATTTGATTATGGCTATGGTAGGCTAAAACCCTTATTGTTGGAGGGCTGTTATGAAGCCCTAAATCTTATGGCAAATATGTTTTGATTTTCTGAGATGTGTTCTTGATTGTGCTTATACATGCTTCAATGCTTATAGATTATCTTTCATCAACTATGGTATGTGGTCCATTCAATATGGTTATGTGATTGATATATCTGTAAAGTCAATTAATCTTTCTATGTGGTCCATGGGATTAATTGTATCAGTGTGTAATTTGTTCTGGCTTTTCTATGTGGTCCATGGAGTTAGACGAATAGCAGAGCTTGTTTCTATGTGGTCCATGGCAAGCTCTATATAAGTATCTGTCAGAACACGTTAACGAATCTCAGGATATGCCATGAGTTTAGTGGTGGATTTACATGCTTTCCAACATATTTCTCCAATTGTTTTCACAACCTTATTTTATTAAGCATTAGTTACATTAGTTAAAAACAACAAAATCAATCTTTGAAGTATAACTCAGAATATAAGAAAAGTAACCCTTAATCCTTGGCGTAGAACGATACCCTATTTACTCTACATTACAAACGATACAAAAAGGGTTTAAATTGAGCATCACTAGTATCTAGCATGTATATGTATGGCACTAGTAGATACGAATATCTATCCACAATTGCAAATGCATCCTGATATGCGATCCAGCCTGCAAAGCAGATCCAAGTTGCAATGCTCATTCTACAAACTTACGTAATCAGTTGACCACAACCTTAGATCATCTGCACCTTAATTTCTTCATTTAACAACGAACCGATACATGAATCGAAATTTTCTTTGACTTCTTGCGTTGTGTACCAGATTTTTCTGACCAGAGGCCACAATTATCCTCTAAATTTCCTCATACGGCACCCGTGGATAACGATATGCATATTCCATTCGATTCGTTTTTTTATCCTAGGATCAAATACCATTATCTCATTCTCATGATAAAGCATTTTGCAAAGATTCAAATTTTATTTTGACCACGATTTATAAGTTTTTTTTTAATAAAAGAAATGTCTCATACGATCGTCTCAAGTAAAAAGAAAAAATTAACAGTGAAGAAACCTTTTCAGTTCTACTAACATTGCATACATAATTTTTTTTTTTTTTTGGGGTTTCAAAAAAAAAAAGAAACTTACCGAGTCTTTTTTCCCTTTGCTCTGGATTTAGACTAGACGATAATCTAGAAAAATTAGTGTCACGCTTGGATTTGAGAGTCAGACGGACAGCAACATCATCTTGGAAAACTTGGCCTCACATCCCAAATTAGCTTTGAAAAAATAATGGCGGTGGGATGTCAATTGGATAATATTTCTGTAGATATCTACAAATCTTAGCTAGATGAATGGCTATATAAAGAGATGCAACAAATCTTAGCTAGATGAATGGCTATATAAAGAGATGCAAACAACACAAAACATGAGATAAGGCTTCCAATGGCTTCCAAAACTCTTCTCTATGCATTCCTCATTTCTACGCTTCAGTTTCTTCATTCCTCTACAGCACAAAGTGCTGTAAAGGGTGGCTATTGGTTTCCTGATAGCGGTATAACTGCCTCGGATATTGACTCAACTCAATTCACTCACCTCTTCTGTGCATTTAGTGATCTTAATAGCAATACAAACCAAGTCACCATTTCTTCAACAAACGCTGCCCCATTCTCTCAATTCACAAAAACTGTTCAAGTCAAAAACCCTTCTGTCAAGACCCTTTTATCCATTGGTGGGGGAGCTTCAAATGATGCTGATTTTGCCAAGATGGCTAGCACCTCTGCTTCTCGAAAATCTTTCATCGACTCCTCCTTGAAATTGGCAAGATCGAATAACTTCCATGGCTTAGACCTTGACTATGAGTACCCGTTATCAGCCAATGATATGGTCAACTTGGGTACATTGCTAGACGAGTGGCGTACGGCTGCTAACGCAGAGGCTAGTGCCTCTGGCAAGCCGAGGTTGATCTTAACTGCAGCCGTTTCTGTTGGGCCAACCGTTGATGGATTGAATTATCCTGTCCAATCCATATCAAGGAGCTTGGACTGGATCAATATAATGGCCTATGATTTTTATGGTCCACCATGGGCACCTAAAATGACAAATGCTCATGCTGCACTATATGATCCTAGTGGTAGAGTTAGCGGTAGCTCTGGCATCGCAGCCTGGATTCAAGCTGGTGTTAGCGCAAATAAGCTAGTGTTTGGTTTGCCTTTCTATGGATATTCATGGCAGCTTGTTAATGCTAATAACCATGGATTGATGGCTCCGGCTAATGGAGCTGCCGGAGGTGTTGGTGATGGATCCAAGGGATACAATCAGATATTGGATTTTATCGCAAAGAATAATGCTCCAAAGATTTATAACTCAACGATCGTTGCAGACTATTGTTATGCAGGGACGACATGGATTGGATATGATGATAAGCAGAGTATTTCAGCTAAGGTTTTGTATGCTAAGCAAAAGGGATTGCTGGGATACTTTGCATGGCATGTTGCAGCAGATGCCAATTGGGCTCTTTCTCTACAAGGTTAGTATTCATCACTGCCTTGAGTGATAACTCTCTAATCTCTAATTTTGCTCCCTCTGCTCTAATATTATAAATTTTCATTTCAAGGATTAAAATTTGTTCCAAGTTTATAGCAAGTTTCTTTATTGACTGCAGCTAAACAAGCATGGGGAGCATGAAAGGCAGCATGGTCAGTGACATATGTGTAAATCGAGGATCAGCGAAAGTAAAATTGATGATAACAAAATAAGATCAGTACTTCGTGTAATAAACTTATATGATCCGTATTGTCTGAGATTTCAATAAACTTACAAAGCTTTGAAAAGAAGAATTGAACATAAGAGGGACTACCTAATGCGTGTTGAGAATGTCCCCGAGGGCCGAGGTACATAGATCATTTGCTTGAACTCCATAATAAAGTACTCTTCCATCTTATCATTTTTTGTACTTTTCAAAATCAAATGTCTTTCAATTTAAAAATGTTTATTTCTATTTTTACAAACTTACAAAAATATTTATAAAATATAATATATTCAAACTACATTACAATTTTTTACAAATTATAGTTATTAATAAATAATGTATTTAATTTATTAATCAAAATTTGTCAATTTAATTTTTGAAAAGTCAGATTCAGACAAAAATGATGGGCCACGAGAGAGTAATAAACACTATTAAAAACATCATTGTCACTATTTGTTTATACATAAGTAACGTTTAAGATTAGAATCATAAAATCAAATGTAATTATAAAAAAATTCAGATAAACATATTCAGACAAACATATTAAATGTAATTTAGTTTAGCTCATTTATATATTTTATTCTATTTGAGTAATGCAAATGCATTTTTCTTAAAAAATAAAAATTAGAAAAGTTCATACCCATATTTCTCGAATGGAAATTGAACCTTGGAACAACGTTTCAGCTCATTTATAATGTTTTCATACCATGTAAGTTTTGTTCATTTCAAATTCATAGTTAGTGGTTGATTGACAATTTTATAAATTTTAAATTAATACCTTAAACAAATCTATCAGGGATGAGATTTGATATATTAGGAGAGATGAATTTGAGAAAGGGGTCTAGTCTTCTGGTTACCAACTTACATTTATTATATTATATATTTTTATAAGACTAAATACAATCTTATTATGAATATTTATAATATAATACTGTTCAATCTTAAATATATTTTAGTTATTTTTATTTAATATTAATTAGTAATATTTAATTTTTTAAAAATTATTAAATTATTATTGAGTTGGTTAAATTATAATTTACCAATAACATATTTTTTATTATTTTTAGTAGTAAACTTTTTGTTTCTAAATTGTATAATAACATAAATTCGATATATAATGCATATTAACACACATAAATATTAATAAAATATGAGTTATAATTATAATTTAAGTTAAATAGATCATTCTATCATTAAACCAAATACATGCTATAAAGAACGGTATCTCAACCCCATATCCCCGATTCCTTATTTTAAACCCATAACCAGGAAGTTCATATTTAAAGAAATAATATTTTATAAATAAATTTTATATTTGTTATTATTATCTTAAATTTTAATTCGCCCCAATAATTCAAAATTATGATAGTAAAATATAATTTAATTATAATATTTTAAAATATTTTTTATATTTTATTACAAGTAAATCCTAATTCGAATTTTTTATTAATATACGATTAAATTTCAAACATATATTTCATACCATGATTTAATAAATTAATTTTATTATAATATATGTTTAAAAATATATAAAACATAATTTAGAAAAAATAAAAAAAAATCGATTATCCGTAAGGATTCCCGTTCTCCAATCGAAGCGAGAATCGGGAAGAAAATTAATCCTTCTTTGGAAATCGGAATGGATTCAGAGAAAAAGTACGATTTTAGGGACACAACAAATCTGCATACATACGTATACACGACAAATTCACTACATGTAATTTAGGAAGAGTTACATCCGATCTCTCATAATTCACACATATCTTTATTTCTTTATTCCTTCCAAATTTCCATGTAGCATGAAATATTGATACTATCAAACAGTTTTCTTACCCTGACCTCTCTATCACATATTAAAATAATTTTTAATATTTTAAAAGTTTTACTTTTAAATAATAAAAAGATATTATGGCTAAATATATTGTTGTATTACAAAAACAATAGTATATTAAAAAAAATATGTTAAAAGTCATCAAATAAATATTTTATATTCAAAATATCAAGAAATTATATTAAAATTAATTATATTTTGAAATTATATGTTATGCAAAATTTTATTATACTTTTATTTTACTCATTATATTCTAGCTTTTGTATGAATCGTTATTTATTTTATTTACATTATTTATCAATTAAAGTATTTTAATATGAATATTTTCTAAAAAATTTACATGTATAAAAGATTACTGTTGTGGAATAAAACTAGGATACGAATATTGCGGCTAGGGTTTGTGTGTATTTAATGCAAAGGAATTGGTGAGCTTCAAGCTTTAATGGCTGTTTCCGTGTTCGAGACTAATCGGTCCTCACAGAGTGCCTATGTATCTCGTATTAAGAATCAAGCCAAGACGTAGTTCTGAGATGAGGGGTCTGACCCTTTATATAGGCTGTAGGAGCCTTAGAATTATGGTAGGATTTGGATACTTGGTGGGCAAGTCACCGCCTTGAGGAAGGTTCTAGACTCCTTCCTTGTAGGAGTCTGTTTCCATATCGAATTGGGTGCCTTAGAGGCTAAGTCTTGTAGGGATAGTATCATTATCTGATTCTTATTGCTAAGCTGTTAATATCCTTTAATATTAATTAGGAAATTAATATTGAAAATATGGGTTTGGGCCCCACAAATGGCCCCCACGTTTGGACCATGTTGGGTCTAATTAATTCAACATTAAATGTGTCTTTAGGGCTTACTTTTAGCCTATATCATTTGCCTCCCAACTTCCAGGAAAACTGATCAGGTTTTCCTTGAAGTTATAACGGCCTTATTCGAGGCTCGGGTCAGGGTCTATGTTTAGACACTAGTGTTTCACGAATATTGTCTTGATGTAAAGCGTGGAACGACCGACGTGTTTACGACAATGTTAAACAAATGCTACTTGGCGCTAACAACGTTTAAACGATGTTGAACGGCGTTAAACGACCCAAAACGGCACTTATCGATGTTAATCGACTCTAATCGGTGCTAATCGGCACTAATCGGTGCTAATCGACACTAATCGGTGCTAATCGGCACTAATCGGTGCTAATCGGCACTAATCGCTACTACATTGATTAGCCGAAAAGAGATCCGGAACAGCTGCAGCCACCCCCTAGTCAGCTGACACGAGGTCCTGGTCGGCTGCCAGGAGGTCCTGGTCGGCTGCCAGCAGGTCCTGGTTGGCTGACAGGAGCTCCTGGTCGGCCTGACCCCTTCAATGGCACCTGGTCGGCTGCTAGGAGGTCCTGGTCGGCCACCAGGTGCTTCTGGTTGGCTGATTAGCTGACAGGGACTCCGTGTTGACTATAAACGGCAATAATCGATGCTTAAACGACGTTTATTCTGTGTTGAACGACGTTAAATGGCATAAGAAGGCACTAATCGGTGCTAACAATGCTAAAGTTTACGAATGTTTGAAGGTCGACGCTCGTTTTGGAAAGTAAAAACCTCCACCAAAACCATCACCCGGGCCAACCAACTGACGGGAGGTGCCAGGATGTCGGCCAGACCCCCTCCATGGCACCTGGTCGGCTGCCAGGAGGTCCTGGTCGGCTGCTAGGAGGTCCTCATCGGCTGACAGGAGATCCTGGTCGGCTGATAGGAGCTCTTAGTCGGCCTGACCCCTTCAATAGCACCTGGTCGGCTGCCAGGAGGTCCTGGTCGGCCACCAGGTGCTTCCGGTCGGATGGGACCCTCAAAGGTTGTGGAAAACTTTGTGATCTTCGCGTGGACTGTAAGATCGTCCAAATCCGATACCCGGAGCTCAAGATATGGCCGAAATAGCGTTGAAAGGTCCGGTACCGGCTTGCCATGAGATCCTAGTCGGCCAAGGCTGCCAAGAGGTCGGCCTGACCCATTCAATGGCACTTGGTCGGCTGACATGAGGTCCTTGGTCGGCCAAGGCTGCTAAGAGGACGGCCTGACCCCTCCTCGGGCAGCTGGTCGGCTGACATGAGGTCCTTGGTCGGCCAAGGCTGCCAAGAGGTCGACCTGACCCCTCCTCGGGCAGTTGGTCGGCTGACATGAGGTCCTTGGTTGGCCAAGGCTGCCAAGAGGTCGGCCTGACCCCTCCTCGGGTAGCTGGTCGGCTGACATGAGGTCCAGGTCTTATCTTGGGCACCTTGTCGTGCCTCTCGGAGCTTTTTCGCGATATCTGAATTCTCGGTCTTGAATCATGACCTTGACCGTTGGCTGTAGAGTATCACCTTTTGAAGCATAACTAGCCTTTTGATTAACGAAGCTAATCTCTTGCAATCTATCTTTCTTAAATGTAATTAGCTCTTAATGCTCAATTAAGCGTCCAAGCGTAACATACTCTTTTAAAATCTTCTTTTCTTCAGAATCGTATAAATTTGTTACAATTCTTTCCATATATATCGGATGATTTTCATCTTTCTCTGCTCATAAACGATAGATGACCTGCAAACACGAACCGAGCTGTATTTCAACCTGGTATAGGAAGTCACCCATTTTCTATAAAAGAATGGGAGAAGCTTTCATTTTCATTCACTTCATCTCATCTTACTTCTAAAATTCTCTCTGAAAGCTCTCAAGCTCCCAGGCTTTCAAGTTCTAGTTTCAAGTTCCAAGTTCGAGTTCAAGATGTCAGACGGCAACCAAGCACCTGCCCCATCATTCTCTATGTCCGAGGCGATGTCCAAGAGGGCCATAGCAAGAACTCTCCGAGGTAAAACTAGATTGCAACCTCCCTCCTATATTGATCGTAGATTTCATTCTTTATTAGACTTGTTGAGTACTATGAGGGATGCATTCCCTAACAGTTCTGAATTAGTCTCGTACCATAGTCCGTGTAAGTTAAACGAGCGTGACGTAGCCAAAATTAGACAGACGTATGGCTTCCCGGACTCGGTCAAGGTCCGCCTTCCTGGCCTAAGTGACGGAACCTGTAATTGGCATCCTGAGAAGCTGTGTGTTTTCAGGGGTGCCCTTGAAGCAGGTTTGAGATTTCCAGTCGATCCATTCATTGTCAGGCTTCTAGCAGAGATCCAGGTTCATCCCTGCCAGCTATATCCTAATGCATGGCATGCTATTCTCATTTTCATGTTAAGGTGCCGGGATCTAGATATCCAGCCGACCACCACATTGTTCCGGAGCATATTTTCAATAAAGAATTCTTCTGACTCTAAAAGGGATGGATCAGTATCCAACACAGGTCCAATGTTCCTCATATTGTGAATGCCTTCTCCTTCCCAGATTCCCATCATTCTTGGGGAAACAAGTTCGTGATTCTGAAATGGAGTGGTGGTGACTGGGGCCATTTCTTTATGTCAAAGTTTGGAGAAGTGAAATACAGTCTGCACTTCGTGTGCGATCTCAGCCCAGAAGAGCTGCTTGATTGAGATAAACTAATTGCGGACGATGGTCGAACTCATTACAAAGTTTTCTTGAATGAGAAGAGGCTTGTGGAAGCTGGCCTTAGCTTACTTTCTATTGAGGGTAATTTTTTTATAGCACATTATGACCTCTGTTTGTTCTTATCCCAATATCTTTTTTGTTGCAATTTCAGCTGCTAAAAAAATAGATAGCCGTCCAGAGAACCAGCCGAAGGTTACTAGAACGATGGTCAAGAGAGCCGAGGCGGCTGCTGCACCCCCTGGCCAGAAAATTCCACAGTTCCTGTCGGGATGTTCTTCAAAAAGATCCCATAATGCTGAAGGGAAGATCAAGACCCCTTTCAACCCTGGTTGGGGCATTTGTGAACAAGACTCTGTCTTGGGATGCCCGGAGTTGGCCTTGGATTGGTCTAAGTGTTGCATCACTCCCCCCGATCTTTTTACAGTGACTGCCGGGGATAAAATTGACGAGGCAGAGATTCTAGGAGCTCAAGCCCTGTATCAGGTTTCATACTCTCTATCTCAGACGTAATGTCTTCATATAACTCATCATTGTCAATATCTTACTAACCCTTTGTTTCAGGCTAACGCCTACTTCCAGGCCAGCTCTCGTCAAGGTCGAGCATACCGAGATGAGAACGTGGCCTTAAAAGAGGAAAAGGCAATATTTGACGAGAAATATCAGGACTTAGAGTCCAGGGCCGTTCGTGCTGAAGCTGATGCACGTTCTTTCCAGAGGCAATATGACTCATTGTACAAGAAAAGGGCGGCTGACTACAAATTGGTGGTGAAGGCTTACCAAGAGTCTGAGGACTTTTTCCAGCTTATAGACAAGCATGATGACGAAGTACGCCCGAGTATCATGTCTGTTGGCTGGGACAGGGCTGTTAATGCTGTGAGCAAGAGGCATCCTACCGTAGTTAAACCAATGGACTTCCCAAGCCCTTATGGTCATGTTGCTTCAGGCTCGGGAGTCAACACAGTGGCCCAAGCATTGGGTTCTGGCTCTAGGGGAAGCCGTCATCGTTCTGGTTCTGACTCAAGAGGGGGTGCCTAAGCTGTTAGTCAAGACTCAAGCTCCTCGGGTTCTCGTGGAAAGAAACCCATGACAGCGAAGAGGGATGGGATGATTCGCCAACCAATCCCAGGCAGTAGGAGGCTTCAAAAGGAAGCAAACCCTTCTTCCAGCTCCTCCGAAGAAGAAGAAGAGGGAGAAGGAGGGGAAGAGGCCGAGAGGGCAGGGGCACACCCGACTGCAATGGCAACCGAAGATGACGGTGGCTCCGATAAAGATTCGGGCGAGGAAGGTTCTACTGAGGAAGAGAGTTCTGAAGATGCTCCACAGGAGTAAGTGGCCTTGCATGGCCTTGTTAGCCGCTTGTGGCTGTGTTTATTTTCATTCGGGGTCCTTCATGGACTTAGACTTTTATTTGATATGTCTGTAACTTAAACCTTGGCCCATAAGGGCATATTATCTATGTAGTTGTTTTCCTTTACTCGTATGTTCTTTATTTTCTGTACTTGGTCATTCTAGACTTACACTCAACAAGTGCTTGGTACGTAATTAAAATCACAGAATCATAGAACGGAAAACAAACTTGCATTAATAACTCAAAATGGGTTCAACCCTTACATAGATAGCAACTTTTCCTAATAAATAGATAAAAATCTCAGTCTTTACAAGAATAGCTTAAACATAATAAACCTTCAGGTTCGCAGCGTTCCAAGTGCGGGGCACCTCGTTTCCATCCAAGGTTTCCAACTTGTAGGATCCTCTTCCTATTGTCTTCTTGACTCGATACGGTCCTTCTTAGTTAGGGGCTAGTTTTCCCTTTTGACCAACTCCAGAAGCCTCTATCTTCCTTAGAACCAGGTCGCCCTGTCGAAAGAATCTCTCCTTAACCCTTCGGTTGTAGTGGAAGGATGCCCACTTCTGGTGCTCTGCATTCTGGGCATTTGCTTCGTCCCTAACCTCATCAATTAGGTCTAGGGCAAGCCTCATGCCTTCTTCATTAGTTTCTTGTTCGTATGCTGTTAACACTAATACACGCAAGCGTACGTGGTCACAAGTAATATAGATAGAAGTCAAGTTCGTTCCCACAGAGATATGGTTAGGTTTCAATTCAGTTCATGCACCTATGCAACAATGTATGATTATTATTCACTGCTAAGACAAATAACAAGATTTAGGTTTTACTAACTATAATTAACTAAGATACAAATTAACAAACTAAAAATTACTAACTAATGAGAATTAAAATTGAATTACTTATATGCGGGAAAACATGGAATCCTAACTTCATCATCTACTTCACTTAGAGTTGATGCCTTTAATCAATGCATGTGATGGTTTTGATATCTGATCAGATAACACGGAACAAGTATACGCTACTTCTCAGTATACGAATACCAAACTAAACATACATCTACAAAAGAGATAGAAGATGAATAGACACCAATCATGCTTAGACCCTATATCTCTATAGAATTTGAAAACATAACGGTTGAAGAGCAAGTTATTTATATTGATCACATAGGGCAGTATAATATCTCTATTTACGCTACAAATCATGATGTTAAAACATCAACCTATCCTATGCTAGCATGGCAAGTTCTAAAACTCAAGATCCACTCTCGTTTCGCAAGAGATTAACAAATTAGATGTTCATGACACATCTAAACACATGAAACACAACCATACGAGGATATCAAGAATTCACCACACATAAATCTTTAAAGCAATCAAACTACTAAGCTACATAGATAAATCCGTTAGAATCCCATGACAACGATTAGCTCATAATCGAACCGCTCGTCATCATGGGATCTGATGAAACCATGATAATAAACAAAGTATGAAAAGATACAAATAAAACTAAGTAATTGATATGTAATGATGTTTTTAATTACAATGGTAGGATGTGTTTAAATAGGCTCTAGAAGTCTTGCCCAGCAAGGAAACTACCAAAATAGACTTATAATAGAATTTCCGCGAAATACGTTTCCTAAACTGATTCTGTTTTGAAGAAAAATTCGTAGCTGACTTTTCTTCAATATTTCTGGACTGTTCAAGTTGTATTTGGACATCTGGACCACTTTAGAATGATAGAGAATCTCGTTAGCTTCGCGTGGACTGTAAGATCGCCTAAAACGGACTTGTAGAACTCAAGATATGGCCCAAACAAGAATCAGAAATTCTGGCTGATTTTCCCCACGCGCTGGCAGCGCCCAAATCACTGTTCATCACGCTGGCAGCACCCTTGTGCGCGCTGGCAGCGCCCACCTGGCTGCCGGTTGTTGATTTTTGCTGATTTTCTTCGTTTTAACTCTTTTTTCCTTCGTTTCTTTTGCAAATTGTCATTTTTCACTTCTAGAACTCAAATCCACCATAAAGTATGTAATATATAACATCCAACCTCAAGATAATAACCCTGCACAAACTCAATAAAACTCATCAAAAACACGACATACTTGAGACCAAGACATCAATTTAAGCCGAAATGGAACGCTCCAAGTGGATATAAAATCCACTTAGCACACCTCCAAACTTAAACCGATGCTTGTCCTCAAGCATACACAAATATAACTATATACAACTAGCTAGTACCACTTCCATAGGTGATCACGGTTGCATTTGGCATATGCAACAAGCCCTTTAAACCCCTAGGTAGCCCTAGTGGACGAGTAAGGTCTCGTGAGGGCCTATAGCGAATGTACCCACAAAATCCATTTAACTAACAATGCAATAACAATGCAACTACTATGAAAAATGCAAAGATCCCCTTCAAACTCACCAAAAGTAACTAGTAAGCAAATATCTCAATGAATGCAAATAAATCCAAACAGAGCTCGACTAAGTCCCCGTACTTTAACATACATGACAGAAACGTGCGTGTGTGCTATGCTCATCAGAAATACTTCCAAAACTAGGTCAAAAATCATACCTATCCTTCACCAAGACAATCATAAGTTTATAAATAGAATAGACTATAGACACTTCATAACTTAATAACACGTCCATTGATAAGTGGATTTTATATCCACTTGTTATGCGCTAAATGGACCTAGATTGATGGTTTATCCTTAAGTATGATGTGTCTTTTAATTCATTTTTGTTGTGTTTCAGCATTTGCTGTGCAGAACTCGCAACTTTAGGTATCTAGGCGATAAAAGGCTAAAAACGGTGGATTTCTATCTCAATTTTATCAAGTGGACTGGCTACGAGGAAAAAGAATTATCATAAAGAAATTCTGAGTGATATATTCTTAAATCTGGAACCCTGGTTGGAATTGATATATTTTTCTCCAAGCAAAAAGAGTCTGGTTTCAGATCCTCAAGAGACCGTAATTTACACATGGACGAGCAATGAGAAAATAGAATTATCACAAAAAGATGGAAAGTGATATATTCTTAAAGAGAAAACCCCGGTTTGAATTGATATATTTTTTGTTAAGCAAAAGGAGTCCGGTTCCAGGTCCTCAATAGACCGCATCTTAGGATTTAAAGATATATTTATATTAATAAATATTTTATTTAATTAGAAAATTATATTTATAAATATCTAATAATATTAGATATTTATTTTTATAATTTCTGGATTAAATAAATTATTTATTAATTAAAGATTATAAGCTTTGCGAATTAAAAAGCATTTCTACGGAACCCATTAAAAGCATACCACGTGAATTGTTTTGTGACAAGGACGCAAGGATCATTTAACAAGTAAATGTTTTGTGACCAGGTTATTTAAAAATAAAGTAAGCAAATGAAATGATTCTGGAAAGCAAAAGTAGGAAAAGGTCGGCCGCCAGATGATTTTTCTCTTTCGGCTCAATTCTTTATTACCGGATGGTGTGCTAATTTCTGCTATAAATAGCAGTGTTTTCCATAGTTTTGAATCATCCCACAACTGAGTTCTCTCTTATATTCAGTTGTATTCTCTCTAGCTTCTTTTGTAAATTCAGTTTTGTTTTATACATTTTAAATTTCTGCAATTTTAGTATAAATCTTATTTTGGTTGAAGATTTTACGGGAATTATTTGGAGTGATCTTCTCTTTCATTGGAAGCTATTTCGGTTCTACGTTCTAAACTCTTGCAATTTCATATTTAATTTATCGTAATTTTCAATTTAGTTATTATTATTATTATTATTATTATTATTATTATTATTATTATTATTATGTTTTCATTTAATCCCATGATGACGATTCGTTCGATTATGAACTAATCGCCGTCATGGGATTCTAATGGATTTATTTACGTAATTTAGTAATTCGATGCCTTAATAATTTGTATTATGATAAAAATTCAGATTGCCTAATGTGGTTGCGCTTAATTTATTAGATGCGTAGCTAACGTCTAAATTATTAATTCCTAATGATTGCGAAAGTGGATTTAGGAATTTAGAATTTGCCATGTTAGCATAGGTTCGTAATTGTCATGTACATTTACGATAAGTGGTAGGATTTTGGATCACATCACCCTATGTAGTCATAATAAAGGAATTTATTCGTAAACCAATTATGTTTTCAAATCTTATAGACATATAGGGTCTAAGCATAAAAGGTGTCCACGCGACTTCTATCTTTTTAAGTGGATGTTCGTATGGTTTGATATAAGTTAAGGCTGAAAGGCGCTTATGTTAGTTTCGTGTTCCCGACTAGCTTTCGTAAATTATCAAAATTACTTTGAAATTAAGGCATCAATTCTAAATGAAATAAATGATGAAATTAGAATCCCATGTTTTTCTCACATATAAATTCTCATTTAATTAAATTAATTAGTTTGAATTATTTATTATTAATTTAATTAATCAATTAGAAAAATACAAACAAACCCCCCCTTTTGTATTTATTCAAGCAGTTTGTTGTTTAATCATACGTCGTTGCTTAAATATTATTTCTGAACAAACACCAAGTCTTCGTGGGAACGAATTTATTATATTACTTGTGACCGCGTACACTTGCGCAGTTAGTTTTCGAATCAACATCCATCCTTATCCAAGGTAGACAGAAATTCATGCTTTTATTACTAAACAACTACGACACATAATATACAAGCATGCTTATTTAGCCGTGCAATGAATGAGACCCCTAAAGGCTTATACAATAATACCCATGTAGCGAGCGTTAGGTCAGCAATCCCAAACCACAAGGGTTTTAGGTTACTAGGACTAAGTCCCTTCAGACTTAATTACTTGAGTATTAAAGAGCTCACTCTGGTTAATTTTGCAATTCACATAACTCTTTTTTTTTTCAACTTATTTTTTATGCAATCTGAAATGAGAATTCTCAATTCCAACCCTAGACTACCCATATTAATATGAGCCGACTACTAGCCATTTGACACCTAGCCATTATTAACAACTAGCATGAAATTCCTGTTTTCCCCCAAACTTAGACTTAAGTGATCCTACGCCATCAAGGGAATAACGAAAATTCTAAATATAATCAGGTGATTAAATCTCAAAGCATCTAAACAAGCATGACCCTAACCTAGCCCAAAAGCACCCAATGAGATTGTGTAAAAATTTTGTTCCCGAAACATGCATGTCACTTTCATAAGAACTTAAATCAACCCTCTATTCATCATTACCACACTCAATTCAACATCGACCTACCAATCAGAATTAGCTCGTTCTAAGGGATCATGAAATATGCATGCTATGAAAATGCAACTAATATGAACTCACATGGTATACGAAAAATAAAAATAGAATGTCCTAAATGAAATAAACATGCAATAATACGAACAAAACATGAATGAATTACTACTAAGCATGCAAAACATGATATCTAAATGAACACAATGACACAAACAACTACCACATACTACTTATCCCCAAACCACCCCCAAACTTAAAATATTCAATGTCCCCATTGAATGGAAGGTAATATAAGGAAAAGTAGAAAAACATACCTACTTGTCGGAATATGCAAAACAAAATGCAACACAAATGCGTGGGTTGCCTCCCACGAAGCGCTTGTTTAGAGTCAATTAGCTTGACTACGCCATGCTTCCATTAAGGATGATACTAGTTGGCCTGGTCTTCTCTTCGTGAGACTTCATCATCATCACGACGGCACACTTTCTGCCCCTTCTCCTTGCTTGGCCGATTCGTATAACAACTATGTCCTGTTCCAATGCCTTCCTCGGTTGACCCAAAATCTGTCAATTTGTAGAACAACACACATTCGCGAGCTTCACTTGAATATAATGGAGGAGGGTACATGTAAGTTGCTGAAGCCTTTGGTTCCTCAAAGAGAACTTCTTCCATTGGCTCTAATGCGCTACCTCCATCTTTATACTCTGAGACAAGTAGAAGACCTGCATCTTTCCCATGGTCATCAGCCTCTTGGTACGCACATACCAATTCTTGAAATTTGTGTATCTCATCAGTGTCTGTCTCAAATGGTGTCTTTTCCAAATCATCCACCATCCTAGCATTATCAAATTCCTCACATGGCTTGTGAATGCTCACCTCACCTTGGAATTTGTCTTCCTCAATTATGCAAGCAGTACTTTGCTCCAAGTCACCGTTATTTTCTGGAATTGCCTCTAGTATGAATTGATGATTCTCTTGTTCCAAGGCACTCCTAACTTGAGCAACTAATGTTTCCAAAGATTTGATAGACGCCTCGTTACTCTTTACACGCATCCTAATCTCCTCCAGAGTCTCTTGTTCCAATGATCTCACAGCTTGAGCAACTAGTGTCTCCAAAGATTTTAAAGACTCCTCGTTACTCTTTACAAGACTCCTAAGCTCCTCCATAGCATCAACCTCATCTGATTGAAAAGTAGGAGTAGGTTGCTGATGTTGAAACTCTTCATTACCCAAAAAATATGACATATTTGGAACATCTTGCTGGTACCGTTGAGGATGGTACTGAAAATATGGTTGTTCCTCATAAGTCAGAGGTTCAGATTGCCACGGGTCATACTGCTGCAGAAAATTCTGCCCTAGCTGCTGCTGAAAATCCTGGTTCTGCTGCTGCAGAAAATTCTGAGGATAGTAAGGCTGTGCTCCATATTGTTGACCTTGATACTGCTGATAAGGCTGCTGAGGTTGTTGAATACCACCTTGGTTGCTCCAGCACTGATTCGTCTCATGTGCGCCCGCACATAGCTCACAAACACTAACCACCTGCTGAACTCCATAGTAATTTAGAAAATCCATCTTCAAAGTCAACGCTCTCTGACAAGTACCTGAAACACCAACGAACTACGCAAGAATAGATAAGTAACTAATCCGAGTCAGTGAACTCTAACGACCACTATTGACAAGCACATAAACCAAAAATAAAACACCGTTGATCCCCGGCAGCGGCGCCAAAAACTTGTTAACACTAATACACGCAAGCGTACGTGGTCACAAGTAATATAGATAGAAGTCAAGTTCGTTCCCACAGAGATCTGGTTAGGTTTCAATTCAGTTCATGCACCTATGCAACAATGTATGATTATTATTCACTGCTAAGACAAATAACAAGATTAAGTTTTTATTAACTATAATTAACTAAGATACAAATTAACAAACTAAAAATTACTAACTAATGAGAATTAAAATTGAATTACTTATATGCGAGAAAACATGGAATCCTAACTTCATCATCTACTTCACTTAGAGTTGATGCCTTTAATCAATGCATGTGATGGTTTTGATATCTGATCAGACAACACGGAACAAGTATATGCTACTTCTCAGTATACGAATACCAAACTAAACATACATCTACAAAAGAGATAGAAGATGAATAGACACCAATCATGCTTAGACCCTATATCTCTATAGAATTTGAAAACATAACGGTTGAAGAACAAGTTATTTATATTGATCACATAGGGCAGCATAATATCTCTATTTACGCTACAAATCATGCTGTTAAAACATCAACCTATCCTATGCTAGCATGACAAGTTCTAAATCTCAAGATCCACTCTCGTTTCGCAAGAGATTAACAAATTAGATGTTCATGACGCATCTAAACAAATGAAACACAACCATACGAGGATATCAAGAATTCACCACACATAAATCTTTAAAGTAATCAAACTACTAAGCTACATAGATAAATCCGTTAGAATCCCATGACAACGATTAGCTCATAATCGAACCGCTCGTCATCATGGGATCTGATGAAACCATGATAATAAACAAAGTAGGAAAAGATACAAATAAAACTAAGTAATTGATATGTAATGATGTTTTTAATTACAATGGTAGGATGTGTTTAAATAGGCTCTAGAAGTCTTGCCCAGCAAGGAAACTACCAAAATAGACTTATAATAGAATTTCTGCGAAATACGTTTCCTAAACTGATTCTGTTTTGAAGGAAAATTCGTAACTGACTTTTCTTCAATATTTCTGGACTGTTCAAGTTGTATTTGGACATCTGGACCACTTTAGAATGATAGAGAATCTCGTTAGCTTCGCGTGGACTGTAAGATCGCCTAAAACGGACTTGTAGAACTCAAGATATGGCCCAAACAAGAATCAGAAATTCTGTCTGATTTTCCCCGAGCGCTGGAAGCGCCCCGGAGCCCGCTGGCAGCGCCCAAATCACTGTTCATCGCGCTGGCAGCACCCTTGTGCGCGCTGGCAGCGCCCACCTGGCTGCCGGTTGCTGATTTTTGCAGATTTTCTTCGTTTTAACTCCTTTTTCTTTCGTTTCTTTTGCAAATTGTCATTTTTCACATTTAGAACTCAAATCCACCGTAAAGTATGTAATTTATAACATCCAACCTCAAGATAATAACCCTTCACAAACTCACTAAAACTCATCAAAAACACGACATACTTGAGACCAAGACATCAATTTAAGCCGAAATGGAACGCTCCAAGTGGATATAAAATCCACTTATCTTATGCCTCAACTCGATGTGATGCATGCATTATTTTCAAGGGCACTACTACCTCGGCTCCATAAGCCAGCAAAACCGGGGTTGCTCCAGTCGTCACCTTACAGGTGGTGCGATATGCCCAGAGTATGGGTAGTAGCTCATCCACCCAAGTGTTCCTTGAACGTTCAACCCTCTTTTTCAATCCATCCAGGATAATTCGATTGGCAACCTCTGCTTGCCCATTTTCCTGCGGATGTGCTACTGAAGTGAAACGAAGCTCAATTGCATTTTCCTAATAGTACTTCTTAAACTCTTGATTGTTGAACTGCGTTTCGTTATCCGTCACAAGAATTCGGGGGATTCCATATCTGTAAATGATGTTCTCCCAAAAGAACTGGGCAACTTGTTTGGTGGTTATCTTGGCTAGAGGCTTAGCCTCAATCCACTTAGTGAAGTAGTCGATGGCCACTATATTTAAGGCGACAGGCTCGAACAAAGAATATTCGAGGATTAATATTCTTTAGATAACTCGTGCTATATTTAAAAACGATCAGTTTTTATTCAAAAATATTCCACCTTCGCACTCAAAATACTTTTATCCTCAGGAATATTAATATTCAGTGATAGAATATTAATACTCATTTTTATCTCGTGCCAGAAATATTTAAAGTAATTTTTCTCCCACGTCTCAAATTTATTCTATTTTCGGAGAAAATTATTTTAAATACACAAAAATATTTCCTACACTCTCAATATATTTATACATTAGGAAATATATTCTAATTATTTATTCTAGTCAAAACATTGGTCAAAAGATGTATCTATTTCACGGAAAGACCAATCGTATTTTATTCGGAACCGAAATCTGATTTAATCGTATTAAATCAAAATAAAATACTTCCACTTGCTAGAATGACTTGAAACTTGAGATGGGTCACTTAAATGCTATTTTCTATGCATGGTAAAAGTTTCGTAATTTTCTGAGAATTTTGATCCGGGCACGAAAATCGAGACAGTGCGTCCACGTTTGATCAAGTCAACGTTGACCAAAATTGACCAAAACTTCCAGATTTCCATTTTATAATATTCCTAAATGCTCCATAATTTTAGGATTATTTATTGGGTATTTTCGTATTTTTCAGGTATTTAATTAACGAAACATGTTACGTATTTAATCGTTAATTGATACGAGTACGATACAATTAATTAGAGCCCAAACACAGCTGGTATTACTTTACCAAACCCACTCCAAAGAAACACAAAACCACCCCCAACAAACACAATACCACTTTCCACCTCATCAATTCACACCTTTTCAATCTCGACCACTCCTTTTACTTTAAATATCAACCACTCCTTCCACCCAACTCCTCCTATAAATAACCCCCTTTCCCCCAACCATTTTACACAAGCTAAAGAGCCAAAGAATTGCTGGGAATTTAAGAAGTAGAGCTCTCTCAATATATCCAAACACTCTCTACACCTACTTCATCTCAAAAACCTTCTCTTTCTTACATATACTTAAATATATATACGGTTTTTGTTCCAAAAAGCTTAGTTCCTTCAACCAAGCTTTCTCCCACCTAGCAAGCTCATCTACCACTACTATCCGGCCTCCCGAAGGGCTGCCCAAGTTCGACCATAAAGCCAAAATTCGGCCGAACCTCCGACGAATTTTTCCGACGAACTTTTTATGCGATATCCAAAAGTGGTAATATTTTAACTTAATATCCGAGTCCTAACCGACCATATTTTTATACATATAAGAGCTCTCTATCTTCATCTTATCTTCTTATTTATTAAGATCTTATATCGGATCTCAAACCGAGACCATAAAAATCCGTACAAGGATTAAATTTCGAATAACGATTCGAAATATTATAATACCTTAGAAAGAGGTTATATTTGACGACGGTCAAATTATTACATCGAGCTTGATTTGATTTCCTTCTATCACCTCTAGTGTTCCGGGGGGAAATGAATATAAAAGCCTTAATTAAAACTTTAATGCACTTAACTTTGGCCAATAATATTTTATTGTTGTGTGGTGTGTTTAATTACTCGTACGTGTGTGTTTATCTTTGACGCGTAATAGCGTGGCGAAAGCCGTTTATATATTTTCCGCACTATTTCTTCTCGTCCTCACACTTGTGAGTGATTTTACTTTCCGCACTAATCTTAACATGTAATAGCGTGGCGAAAGCCTTTTATATATTTTCCGCACTTTTTATTCCCGTCCTCACACTTGTGAGTGATTTTACTTTCCGCACTTTTCCTTGTCGTCCTCACACTTGTGAGTGATTTACTTTTCGTACTAATTTAACGCATAATAGCGGCCCTCGTTTTATCCTATAGATAAGCGAGTTACTTTAAAGTACATGTGCGTTTATTTGTGTGTTGTGTTAAATTGACCAAATTATATTAAAGTGCAAATTGCTAAAGTAATATTGTAACACTCTCGTTTAAATATATGCGAATAGTCTAAAGT
This sequence comes from Saposhnikovia divaricata, assembly GCA_036435485.1. NCBI lineage: Eukaryota > Viridiplantae > Streptophyta > Magnoliopsida > Apiales > Apiaceae > Saposhnikovia > Saposhnikovia divaricata. The sequence continues at coordinate 56,773,783 of CM071598.1, forward strand.
TGACCATATCGAACGAGAAGTTGTTTATCAAAGATCCTTAAGCTAAATCTTTTACAAGAACTTGATTTATACATTACTTCGAAAATAGACGTATTTTCAATAAAGAAGTAATTTTAAGTATACTTCGACATTTACAAAAAGTCGAACAAAAGCATACGATTATAAACCTTATAAGCGTACGAGATTAAAGGACATAATCAATATTTATAAACTCCAAGATATATTTAAATCTCACTATATGGAGTATTGTATTAAAAGTATTCTTCGATCTAAAAGTCATATCGAATAAAAGAATACACATAAATTCGTAAGCAAATAAAGCTTATTGAACTTATTTTACTTAATATTCGTGTAAGAATATTATAGTCACGCTCGGACATATTAGTCCAAAACCTCTCTATATTACGGTTTGTTTCGTAGATATTGTTTTCTAAGTTTTGCAGTGAGATGAAGTTGAAGTGAGGTGATTCTCGTTCTAAGACCCAAGTCCTAGGCACTAGCGGGGAGTTGGTGGCCTTTGCAATGTGAAGAAGAGGAAAGACCCAAGACCTTTCATCTAAGATCCAAGACCGGCAAAAGCGAGGAATTCAAATACTACACCAAGGGTTCTACATCAACTTTGAAGAAGTAGCGGGGAGTTGCTGTCTAAGATAAGTTGTGTAGGTTTTTCACGACTTCGAGGGTGTAACGGGGAGTTACGGCCCAAGACGAGTCTTGTGGGTTTTTATATTTATTGTGAGGTAGTATCTTGGAGATACGTACCAAGACCAATATTTATAGGGTTGTAAAGGCTTCTCCGCCTACTAAAGGAGCGAGATATTTTTAAGGGAAAATCTCGAGTCCGGAGAGGAGCTCGGGGACTGGAGTAGGGGTGAGCGAATCCATTAGGGGTTGCGCCATCGCGAACCAGGATAAAATCTCCTTTGTGGTATTTTTTTTCCCTTGTCTTTTATTTATGCACTTATAAACTGTGTAACAACTCGGTAAAAGATTTTAAAAAGGGATAAATATTTTTAAAATGCCATAATAATTTTTAAATTGGATATTAAGCCATTCAACCCCCCTTCTAGCTTAAAATAGCCCTCTTATGGGACATAACAATAGCTAATCTATGACATGTGTGCAAGTTGAGTAGGTCTCTAGTGGGATGAGGTTTGTAATCTATCAGCTTCAATGACTATTCATTCTGCATTAATCAAAACCGAAAGATAAAAAGATTTAAATACAGTCACAATATTATCCATACATACATACATGACTATATTACACAAATAGTTAGTCATACAATCTAGTTATTAGGCTACAACCATTAGGTAAGACAAACAATCCAGCTTTCGATAAAGTACCTTACTAGCATATATAAATGCATAATTAGTGATAGCGAGATCATTGGTAAATCTTTGCATGATCTAATTGACGAAATCATTGCTATAAGGTAGAATTCTTCTTTTCTATTCTTCGTAGTTGAAATGTAGTCACTACTTTCTAGATCAACCGTGATCCAAACACCATGAAATCAAGTGACTTAAATTAGTGCTTGAATTTTTAGTTTGAGCTGATATTACCAGAATGGGTTGAACCTAAATTTAAAAAATGGAGAGATGAAAGGCATATGACACAGCCTATTTGTAGTTCGAGGACTCAACTCAACTTAAGCTTAGATTGTAATAAGTAAATAACTTTAACTGTCACAGGAATCTCAGAAGATACTATCTGTCAGAAGAAAAACCCTAAAGTTAATCTATAGTTTTGATGTTTTACACTGGAAGAAGCTCAGATTGCTGATCAAGCCTCAGTATAGCATCAAAGAAGTGGATTTATTTCTAAGACAGAGATTTCTAGAGTGACAGGTTCAGACAGAATACAGTGGAGTACAAGAAGGAGAAAGAGATGAGAAGAAAAATGAATCACATTTTTAATGTGAAATTTAAAGGACAGTCATTGAAGTTAGTCGTTCATGAACCAGACCGTGCATGGAACGTCAACAAAATATTCAGTGGTATTCCATTATTACTTTCAGTGATTCAGAAAAGAATTAAAACAATCCAATGATATATAATTATTCTTCTTTAATTAATTTAAATCAAGTAGTCAATTTAATTAATAAATTAATTCATCAAGAATTAATTCATTAATTAAATTAATTATTAAATTAATTAAATCTGAATAATTATTATTTAAGTAAGTTTAAATTGAAATGATTATTTATTAATCAGTTTAATTTAAAACTTAAAAAATGAACTAGCAAGACAATCTGTGATTGTCTTGCCGCTTGTCTTGAAGAAGAAATTCAGAAAAACAAGACAATCACTGATTGTCTTGAAGAAGGAAATCAGTAAAGCAAGACAATCTCTAATTGTCTTGCCGATTGTCTTGGTATTGATTATTCTCAACAGCTTTAAAAAAGGAGAATAAAAATCTGATTTGATTGTCTTGACGATTGTCTTGACAGTTCAAATCAGATTGTCTTGATAATGATCAAAAAGAAAAAGCTTCAGACAGATTGATAATCATTGATAAAGCAAGACAAATATCTCAGAATTTGATTGTCTTACCGATTGTCATGGAAGAACCTGATTGTCTTGCCGATTGTATTGCCTATTGTCTTGGCAGTACAAAATTGATTGTCTTGGAAGAACTGTTTGTCTTGCCTATTGTCTTGATAGTTATAATTGAAGAAAAAGAGGCAGTAGACATTATATCAAGAAACACAGGCGACACATATCAAACAGACAAGAATATTACATTCAAGAAAATGCAATTTTCTCTCTTCTCTCTCATAAAGAACACAACCTGCAGGAGCAGAAAAATTCATAGAAAATCAAGTTCATCTTATTTTTAATATCTGATCCGATAGAACTTGTTTACTTGATACTCTTGTACTATTAGCGAGTTTTTACTCCTAATCTATATCTTGATTTTTATTAACAAATCTAGAAAAATTCATGTCGAATTTTCTAATTTGTTTTTATTAACTAGATATAATTTCTGTACTGTATTTGTAACAAACCCCTCAAGTTAATATAATTTTATATTCAACTTGAATTTTGTTTCATTTAATTCCGCTCAAATTTGTCAAAATATAAATTAAATTTATCCGAACAAATTTCGATTAAACAGTACTGTTTGTATTCAACCCCCCCTTCTACAAACATATTGGACCTAACAATTGGTATCAGAGCCTATTGATTGATACACAAATCAAGATCCTAATTTTATTCCGTCAAAAATCTATCTCAAATTTTTAACTCACTTAAAAATTCATCATGTCGTCAAAAAGCATTGTTAAGATTCCCATGTTTAACAAGGACAATTATGCAATGTGGAAAAATAAATGGAGTTGTTTCTTGATGTCGCAAATTCTAAATATTTGGGTGTTCTACAGAACGGACCTATAATTCCAAAAGAATATGTATCTGAATCTATTGTTGGAGGAATTGTTGTAACACCTGCATCATCTTTTCTAAAGCCTGCTGCTTTTTTTACTCCTGATGAAAAAGAGGACACAGGACTAGATAAGAATTTGAGACTTATTCTAATAGATTCCCTGGATGCTGTGTTGTACAGTCATGTGATGAATTGTAAAACTGCAAAACACATGTGTGAAACTATTGAGACTATCAATGAAGGAACTGATGAAGTCAGGGAAAACAGACTTCAGATTTTAACCTCTGAGTATGAACACTTTAGAGCTGGCCCTAATGAAGGCATTCAGGAAGTGTTTGAAAGGTATAACAAAATAATCAACAACTTGCAAGTTCATGGCAAGCAATATACACAGAAGGAGATTAATATGAAGTTTTTGTTGACGATGCCCACTCATTTTGAACATAGGATAACGGCCATCAGAGAATCAAGAGATTTGAATAAGATTACTCTTGAAAGATTGTTTGGTGTTCTGAAAACCTATGAACTGGAACAAGTACAGCAGAGGGAGGTCTCTGGTAAAGGAAGAGTGCCAAGTTCATCTACAGCTCTTGTAGTTGAGGTACCTAAGGAAGTGGAAGCTAAGGTTGTTCTACCTTACAGCTCAGACAAGGAAAAGACTGAAGTAGAACTTGGTCAGACACCACCTACTCAGGATGGTGGAGACTTTTACTCATTGAAAGAGCTAGATCAATTGGAAGATGAATCACTGGCATTGATGGTAAGGCAATTTGGCAACTTTAGATTCAGAAGAAATCCAAAGTACAGGTTTAAGTCAAATAACATATTCCAAAGAGGAGGGTCTTCTTCCTCTACTAACAGGGGAGGATACAAAACTGGATCTGTTGACAGAAGCAAGATTCGTTGCTTCAACTGTAATTAATTGGGGCACTTTGCCACTGAATGTCAGAAATCCAAGCAAACTCAAAGAAGAGATTTTGATGCTGAGAAGAAGAAACCTGGAAAAGCCTATGTTGCGGCTGGTAAGAGTTGGGATGACACGGACAACGAAGATGAAGAATATGGAAATCTTGCATTGGTGGCAAATGATGAAGCATCCGATCATCATAACAAACCGGTAATTGTTACTGACACTGAATTGATTCGTAGTCTATATAATTCCTTAGATAATGCATAAACTGGATATAATAGACTAGATCTGCTAAGCACTAAACTTGGAAATGAAGTGTCAGAATTGAAAAAGGTGCATATTAATCAAGATCAACAAAGAGATGAAATAACAATGCTTCATAAAAAGGAGAAAGATATTCTAGAAGTTGTAGGCAAACAAATGGCTAGAATTACTGAACTTGAAACACAGGTCAGGGCTTGTTATAATTCTGTTAAAGTTTCCAAAGAGTTTTTTAACAATCAAGTTGTAGAACGAACAACAGGTATAGGGTATGGTTACAATGAAGCTGTTGGATCATTGGGCATAAATTCCCCTAACCCTTTTAGTGCTAAAGAAAGGGGAATACCACATGTGCTCAAAAATGTTAAAGAACCTCTATTTAAACAATCTGATGCTGGACCACCAGATATTCTTTCTATGGTTATCAAGGAAGAAATGAGAAATGAGGATAGTGCAAATGGCGCAGTCTTTGTTAAGGATAAATCTGTTAAGAACGCTAATCCAAAGAATGTTTCATCCAAGAAAGATGTCACAGTCTTTTTTAAGGCTAAATCTGTTGAGGACACTAATCCAAAGAATGTTTCATCCAAGAAAGATGTACCTAAAGTACCAGTCAAGGTTGTTGAAACAACTAGTTCTTCTAAGAATGGATTAAGTGGTAATAAGTTGAAGCAGAACAATAACATGTCTAACATGAATACCATGCCTATCATTGATTCTAATCATAAAGCATGTGGTGTTATCAATTGTATGTCTTGTGCTTTTAACAGTATGCGTGATTATTTTAATGGTAGTTATGCATGTGATAAACAGACCGCTCCTCGACAGCATATGAACAGGAACAATAATGTTCGATCAAAGACTGCTTTTCCTCCTCAAGTTAGGAGAGAGACATTTGTACCTAAGACTAAACAAAGGGTTACCAAGAATGTTTACCAGGTCAAATGTCCAGTCAATGACACAAGTGTTATGGCTGCTAAAGAAACATGGATACCCAAGATAAAACAAAATATTTTCAAATCTGTTTATAAGGTTAAATGTTTATTGACTAAAGAGGTTAAAATTAAAAATGTTGTTTTGCGTGATAAAGGTCAATACTTTAAATCCGTAGGACCCAATCAAATTTGGGTCCCGAAGAAGGTTTAATCCATTTGTCATTGCAGGGTATTGAACAGGTTGAACGAGTAACCTGGATCTTGGACAGTGGATGTTCAAGGCATATGACTGGAGACAGAACCTTGCTGACAAATGTGGTGGAGAAGGCCGACCCAGTAGTTACCTTTGGAGATAACAACAAAGGTAGAACTGATGGATATGGCAGACTTGAAGCTGGAAATGTTATCATTGAAGAAGTGTCCTTTGTAAAAGGACTTGAGCATAATTTGCTCAGCATCAGTCAATTCTGTGACAAGGGATTTGAAGTCTACTTTAACAAAAAGAATTGTATGATTTCACACAAAAGAAGTGAACAACCGTCTCTGACGGGAGTCAAAAAAGGAAACTTGTATGTAGCCAACATGAACACTAGAAGCACTGAAGAAATAAATTGCTTCTATTCTAAAGCATCCACAGATGAAACCTGGCTATGGCACAAGAAACTTTCTCACCTGAATTTCAAAACAATGATTTATTTGGTAAAGAGGGAAATGGTGAGAGGTTTACCCCCTATGGAATTCACACAGGAAGCACTATGTGATGCCTGTCAAAAAGGCAAACTAAAAAGGGCAACTCACAGGAGCACTGATATATCTTCAATAACTGAACCTTTACAGTTACTTCACATGGATCTATTTGGTCCAGTGAATGTGATGTCTATGTCAAAGAAAAGATATGCTCTTGTGATTGTTGATGATTTTTCAAAGTACACATGGGTTTTGTTCCTGAATTCTAAAGATGAGACTCCACAACTGGTGATTGATCACATCAAGTTAATTGAGTTGGATTCCAAGTATCCAGTGAGGGCTATAAGGTCAGACAATGGAACTGAATTCAAGAATGCAGTTCTGAATGACTTTTGTACTGAAAAAGGTATAACCAGACAATACTCAGCTCCAAGAACTCCTCAGTAAAATGGGGTAGTTGAAAGAAAGAATAGAACCTTGATTGAAGCTGCACGTACTATGTTAAGTGAATCAAGGCTTCCATTGTATTTTTGGGCTGAAGCTGTCAACACTGCTTGCTATACTCAGAATCGAACTCTTATCAACAAAGACTTGATGAAAACACCCTATGAAGCCATGAATGAAAAGAAACCAACACTCAAATACTTTCATGTATTTGGAGCAAAATGCTTTGTACTTAAAGAAGGAGATGATCAAGGTGGAAAATTTGAAGCCAAAGCACATGAAGCAATTTTTGTTGGTTATGAAAGAAGAGCTTATAAGGTGTATTTGATTGAACATCAGAAGATGATGGAAAGTGTCAATGTAACATTTGATGACACTAAACTCCCTAGTATCCAAACTGAAGATTCATCTAAAAAGCTATCTTTTGAAGATATGACAGATCTAGATTCAGATGATGATAGTCCACCTGATGTTTTTGCTGATGCTAATGACAACAATGTCAATGATGAGTTCAATCAGAATAATGGTGGTGAAAATAATGATAATATTGAAAACACCACTCATACTTCTGAACACTCATCTAATCATCCTGGGAACAACTCAGGGGGAATTAGTGAAGGATCAACAAGTCATACTCAACAACACAATTCAAATCAAGGGGAATCATCAAGAACTAACTACCCAGACAAACTGTTTGGAATAGAACTCATCCTTTTGAGTTAATTATTGGTGATCCAGATGTTGGAGTAAAGACTAGAAGAGCTTATCAGAATCAATGCAATTATTTAGGGTTTCTATCTGAAATGGAACCTAAGAAAACTGAAGAAGCTCTTTCTGATCCTGATTGGGTGATTGCTATGCAAGATGAACTCAATCAATTCAAACAACAAGAAGTATGGAAGCTGGTACCCAGACCTTCAAATAGAACAGTGGTTGGCACTAGATGGGTATTCGGAAACAAACTTGATGAAGATGGCACAGTTAGAAGAAATAAAGCAAGACTGGTAGCAAAGGGTTATTCACAAGCTGAAGGCATTGACTATGATGAAACCTATGCTCCAGTGGCAAGACTCGAGGCCATTAGAATATTCTTGGCATTCGCAGCATTCTCAAACTTTAATGTTTATCAAATGGATGTAAAGAGTGCTTTTCTAAATGGTAAGCTGGATGAAGAGGTCTATGTAGAACTGCCCCCTGGCTTTGAAGATCCAGATCTTTTGGACTATGTCTACTTCCTTTTCAAGGCTATCTATGGCCTCAAGTAAGCACCAAGAAAATGGTATGACACCCTTTCTGAATTTTTACTTGAAAATGGCTTTGTTAGAGGTGTCATAGACAAAACTCTCTTCACTAAGAAACATAAAAATGATACAATACTAGTCCAAGTCTATGTGGACGATATAATATTTGGGTCTACTAATGATCTTTTATGCAAGAAATTTGCTAAGTTAATGCAGGGTAAATTTGAAATGAGCATGATGGGAGAACTGAAATTCTTTCTTGGATTGCAAATAAGTCAAAGGACAGATGGAATATTTATCTATCAATCCAAGTATATCAAAGAGCTCCTCAAGAAATATCAAATGGAGGACTCATCTTCAGCTAAGACACCATCATCTACAGCTGTCAAGTTTGGAGCTTGTGAAAATTCTGCCAAGGTAGATGTCACAAGTTACAGAGGTATGATAGGCTCATTACTTTACCTTACTGCAAGTAGACCAGATATTATGTATGCTACATGCTTGTGTGCAAGGTTCCAAGCGGATCCTAGAGATGTTCATCTCATTGCTGTAAAACGAATCTTAAGATATCTTAAGGGTACGCCTAATTTAGGTATCTGGTACCCTAAAGAATCCGGTTTTAATCTTGTTGGATACACAGATTCAGATTATGCAGGAAGTGTTGTAGATAGAAAAAGCACCTCTGGGAGTTGTCAATTCCTAGGTGGCAGGCTAGTTTCATGGTACAGCAAGAAACAACAAACAGTTTCCAACTAAACAGCTGAAGCTGAATACATAGCTGCTGGAAGCTGTTGTGCTCAAATCTTGTGGATTAGGAATCAGCTGAAAGACTATGGTTTTGTATTAACAAAAATTCCAATTTTGTGTGATAATACAAGTGCCATAGCAATCTCCAACAATCCTTTGCAGCATTCGAGGACCAAGCACATAGACATCAGGTATCATTTTATAAGAGAGCATGTCATGAATGGTACTGTGGAATTGTTATTTGTACCCACAGAAGAACAAACAGCAGATATTTTTACTAAGTCTCTTGACGAATCCACATTCACCAAAATTGTTGGTGAATTGGGTATGTTGAACAGTCCTAGTAATTAAGTTTGTTAATATCTGAGGTTTATTCTTTAATAATTTGCAAGTGATTCTGTTATTATTTTTAAATTTTAATCACTTGCATAATTATTTTATCAACTTTTTATTGCTTGTGATTGCTAAAAATCTTTGTCAACATGTTAATAATAACTTCTTTATTACTTCTTGTGTTTTGAAATATTTGTGATATTTTAATGAATCATATTCTCTCTTTAAATAATTTTCTATTTGAAAGTTATTTATTAGAAAATATTTAGATTCATTAATTTGTCATAAATGTTCTTGTAAATATATTTAATATTTTATTAAATGTTTTGTAGTGTTTGTCCTTTTGTTATTTATAATGGTTGTCGTAAAAAGATTAATCCATGTGGTTGCTAAATATTTATTTGTGGTAGTTTTAGTGATAAATAAGGTTGTATTTTAATTGGATTAATTCTGCACATTAATTTGTATTTTACTACTATAAAATTGGGTTTTATATCAAAGTGGCCACTCGATTCGTCAAAAACTATCACTTAACCCACCATACTCATCGGGGTCTCATTTAAACCACTAAACTAAGAAAATATATCATTTGCCCCCTACATTCACAAAAATAATACAATTTATGGTGGTCTAAGTGATATACAGGGGGGACAAATGATATGTTTTCTTAGTTTAGTGGTGTAAATGAGACCCCGATGAGTATGGTGGGTTAAGTGATAGTTTTTGACGAACCGAGTGGCCACTTTGATATAAAACCCCTATAAAATTAGCAGATTATGTTTATTATTAATCAATTTTTGTTTTTCAATTTTACCAAATTTTTATAAATATATTTGCTAGTGTAGAGACCAATCGATTGTCTTGTAAGTGTCATTTTAGTATCAAGACAATCGCCAAGACAATCCACAGATTGTCTTGGCAGGTCATTTTGTAAATAATAAAATGTTTTTTCATTTTTTTTGTTTTGTTTTTTATTTTGTTTTGTTTTGTTAATTAGTACAAGAAACGATTGTCTTGATAGTTTTTGAACTACCAAGACAATCGGCAAGACAATCACTTGATTGTCTTGGAGTATCATTTCAGTACTTAAAATATAAATATATATATATATATATATATATATATATATTATTTTACGTTTTTTTAATTTAACAGTTAGACAAACGATTGTCTTGATAGTTTTTGAACTACCAAGACAATCGGCAAGACAATCAACCGATTTTCTTGTAGTGTTAATTTTATACTTAAACAAAAAAAAAGGAAAACAGCATCAAGACAATCAGTTATCTCTCTCTCTCTCTCTCTCTCTCTCTCTCTCTCTCTCGTGTATTGACACAGAGTCGACATATATACATACAATACACACAACTTCTAAATGAATCTCTGCTCGATTTTATTCAACGAAACTGAAAACTAAGAACGGATTCAAGTAGATCGTTCGATTTCCTGTTTATTGAACCGAATATCAACGAATTTCATTCAGTTTTTGAAAACTCAATTTTTCAAAAAACTCAATCGGGTTTTCATTGATTCGAGAGTTTTAGATTTTATCTTTGAAATCTAAAAATAGATTTAGACTCCCAGTGTTTAGAAGATCATCATACTAATTTTTGGGATTTTTCTGACAACTTTGAATTAATTCGAATTTTTAATTAATTTTAATTAATTAATAATTCTGAAAATTTTGGAATTGTTTTAATCTTTCCAAAATTGAATTGTGTTTTTGTGTTAAAAAATGGCTGATAATTTTGAGATAATGAAGCATAATTTGGTTGGGTATTTTAATCCGAACGATTGTCCCTATGATCGATTTAAGCCTTGGATACGTTTTCTAAATGATGATTCAATTATCTGAACTGCTATTTCGATGGAAGCCCCAATTAAAATAGGACCACTAAGATTGATTTGCACAGAAGCTGTGGTGTCTGAAGATTTGACCTCATTTTCTTTTGACTTTGATGGAACACACCACATTGTGACTGAATCAACCCTTACTACTGTATTGGGCCTTCCGGTGGATAATTTTGATCCTTTTCCAACCAGTGAACAACTGTATCAATTTTTCAGTGATATTAATTATCGTGGAGTAATTGATATGAACAATTTGAGCAAAAAGAACTTGGTTCAACAATGGGATGCATTTTTCGACACGATCTCCAAGGTATTTGCTAATACAGCCAGAGGTAATTTTCATTTACTTACCTCTATGTTACAATCTATTGGTTATGCTGTTGCGAACAATCGTAGAATCAATATTGGTAATTTACTTTGGAATACTATTGTTGGTAGAATTGTTTAGGCCAGAAGGGATTTTGATGCGGGTAATAAAGTTTTATGTTATTATCCTAGATTCTTAACTTTGATATTTAATCATCTTGTTCCTGTTGGTCAACAAGCAATCTTTAGGAATGACAACCCTATGGTATCAGGCAGGCAAACCAAGAAAATATTCACTAGCCTAGACACACATAGAAAATTACCAAATGTGCCAGTGTATGTTGCACCATACTTGTCTACCTTCATAGATTTACCTGTCATTCCTCGACTTGTAAATGCACCTGAACCTGAACCTGAAAATGTACCTGTCCCTGAACTTCAACCTCAAATGGAACAATCCATTCCTTCAGGTACAGCTACTGCATCAACGGAGCAGGTATTGCATTCTATCTCTCAAACTGTTTCTGGAGCCCAAGTGGCTGATAGGTCAGACCAAGAGGTTGTAGAACCACAGCCTCTTTCCCAGGTCTTAGAGCCAAACACTGTGTCTACTCAAATCTCTAAACCTAAATCCAGAACCAAACAGTTAGCTAAAAAGGTTGTTAGAAGAAGTGATAATTTGAGTGATCCCACAGCTCTGCCTCCACCAAAGAAGAGAAGAAACCTACTACTTAAGGCATCTGTTAGCCCATCCATTTCCTCCCAAAAGGACTTGGACATTGAAATGGCCGATGAACTGTTACTAATTTCATCCTCTCAACAGGATGAAATTATTGAAATTCGCCAAAGGGCCGTGGCACCTTGTACAGAGTCAAGCACACCTCTATTACTCACAATGGGGGAAAACATTACCTTAGAATCCGATGTTGTTAAGGACACTGAGCAAGGAGTGCACGATAGGATTGTTACTGAGACAGTGCCTACCATTGTTACGGAAGAAGAGCCTTCACAGGCTTCAGAGGGAAATCTTGACTCTTTGCCATTAATAATAGAGTCATCATCTCCCCTCCCAGGAGGAACATTCCTGGCTCCCTCAAGGGATTCTTCATTCGCAGATTTATCTGGAGAAAGTGAAGGGCAACTTGGTCATCCTATCACTGAAGAAATTCTGTTATCAAATCCAGATGAATTAATAGAGATGACTGAGGATTGGGAATTGCGAACTCCCATTGCACCACCACTGACCTCTCTAGAAGAGGCTAGGGTGATTTCTATTGCAGGTACAGCTCAAGGAAAGGAGCTAGTGTTGAGTGATGTGAGGACCACCTTAAATATGAGTGAAACACATGCACGAAAGGAGTGTGACATATCCTTGAGTGAACATCAGGTGAGAGCACACACTGACACAAACACTTTGTCTCTTATGGCTCAAATAAAAGATCTGCAAAAGAAATTGATGGAAACTGAGGCTGAAAAACAATTTTTCAAAGCAAAAGTGGATGAACGGTCTTCTTCTTCCACCTCTGTCAACAATCAGCTCATGATTATTCGTGACGATGTTCAGAACATAAAGACCACACTCACTCCAGCAATCAATACATTGATAGAATCCAACTCTCAGGCATCTACAGAAAGATCAGATATTCTAAATGCTATTGACAGACTCTCTAATAGGGTGGATGAACTTCAAGTGGAAATGCATGTAACTGCTCAATCATATTCAACAACCTTTGCGAAGCTTGAAGAAAAATATGATTACATGTTTGAAGGACTTGACCATCTATACAACATTGTTAAACCTACTCATCATATCACACCAGAACAAAGAGCATATTTTGAAGACTATGATGGTGATAATGGAGGGGATAATGATGAAAATAGAGAGCTTGACAGTCAAAGAAAGTCTGTAGAGGATTCCTCAACTAAGGGGGAGAAGTCTGGAGGAGCAGGAGGAAGTAAGTCTGGAGGTCAGTCAACTCAAGGGAGGCATAAGGAGAAGTCTACAAAGGGAAAAGAAAAAGCTCATGATCAAGATGTATCAGATTTTGATTTTGATCTCAAGAATAGTAATTTTGAGGTACAACAATTAAATGACATTGAAGAAGATCTTTTAAACTGGCAAGATGATCCTGAATTTGAGAAGGAACTTCAAGAGGAGAAAGCTGATCGTCAGATGAGACAAGCTAAGCTTGAGAAGACTAGACAGGTAGTGGATAAAAGATTGAAGCTGAAGCAAGCTGAAGATGCAGAGAAACAAAAGCTACATGCAATCAGTGTACAAGAAAGGAAAAGAGATATTCAGTTGAAGATTGGTCCAAAGTGGGAGAAAGCAAGAGAAATTTTTGATTCTATTCAAAACACTGCTAATGATGATGAACGTTTTCTCCAACTACTTCAAAAGTTTCAAGAGACCAATCCAAATTACTTGCAATATATGGATGCATTGATGCTGGAAATCTCGAGGATAGTAGCTGGGTTTAACATATACTATCTGTCAGAAGAAAAACCCTAAAGTCAATATATAGTTTTGATGTTTTACACTGGAAGAAGCTCAGATTGCTGATCAAGCCTCAGTATAGCATCAAAGAAGTGGATTTATTCTAAGACAGAGATTTCTAGAGTGACAGGTTCAGACAGAATACAGTGGAGTACAAGAAGGAGAAAAAGATGAGAAGAAAAATGAATCACATTTTTAATGTGAAATTTAAAGGACAGTCATTGAAGTTAGTCGTTCATGAACCAGACCGTGCATGGAACGTCAACAAAATATTCAGTGGTATTCCTTTATTACTTTCAGTGATTCAGAAAAGAATTAAGACAATCCAAGGATATATAATTATTCTTCTTTAATTAATTTAAATCAAGTAGTCAATTTAATTAATAAATTAATTCATCAAGAATTAATTCATTAATTAAATTAATTATTAAATTAATTAAATCTGAATAATTATTATTTAAGTAAGTTTAAATTGAAATGATTATTTATTAATCAGTTTAATTTAAAACTGAAAAAATGAACTAGCAAGACAATCTATGATTGTCTTGCCGATTGTCTTAAAGAAGAAATTCAGAAAAACAAGACAATCACTGATTGTCTTGAAGAAGGAAATCAGTAAAACAAGACAATCTCTAATTGTCTTACCGATTGTCTTGGTAATGATTATTCTCAACAGCTTTAAAAAAGGAGAATAAAAATCTGATTTGATTGTCTTGACGATTGTCTTGACAGTTCAAATCAGATTGTCTTGATAATGATCAAAAAGAAAAAGCTTCAGACAGATTGATAATCATTGATAAAGCAAGACAAATATCTCAGAATTTGATTGTCTTACCGATTGTCTTGGAAGAACCTGATTGTCTTGCCGATTGTATTGCCTATTGTCTTGGCAGTACAAAATTGATTGTCTTGGAAGAACAGTTTGTCTTGCCTATTGTCTTGACAGTTATAATTGAAGAAAAAGAGGCAGTAGACATTATATCAAGAAACACAGGCGACACATATCAAAAAGACAAGAATATTACATTCAAGAAAAGGCAATTTTCTCTCTTCTCTCCATTGTTGTCACGTCGCTCGACTAGTCGTCGACTAGTCGCGACTAGTCGACGACTAGTCGAGAAGTCGTTTTGTAATGGTCGACTGGTGAGCTCGACTTGGTTTTTGTTGCTCTTTCAGGCGACTGGTGATCGACTTGTCGACTGGGTCGACTAGGCGACCCAATAGCCCGACCGGTGCAAAAAAACCCGACCCAGATTCTATTTAAGTGACCTAATCCCTCCGTCTTTTTTCTGGTAGCTTTAAAAAGAGAAGATATGAAGAAAATGAATTATGGGTTCTATTATATCTGTATTATATGTTTGATAGATGATGGGTTATGTATGTATGTAAGCGTGTATGTATATATGTTGCAGGTGTATGTATATATATATATGTTGCAGAAAAGGAAGAAGAAGCAGCAACTTTAGAAAGGAAGAAGAAGTAGTTGAAGGGGAGGGTGGTGTTACGTGTTAGTATATGGGCCTCGAAAAATGTAAAAGTAAAGTAAAGTAAAGTTGGTGCAGTTGTAGTAAATGGAAATGTAAAGTAAAGTAAAAGTAAAGGGCTAAAGTAAAGTAAAGTAAATGTAAATGTAAAAGTAAATAACATTCTGAAAATTTAAGTATTTTAGATATCTTTTTTTTTTTAATTTTTTTCTGTATGTATATATTAAAAATTATATACATTAAGTATATATATATATATATATATTAATTTTATATTATGTCGACTAGAGTCGACTAGTCTACGACTAGTCTCGACTAGTCACGACTCGACTTGCCGGACACCCCGGTCGACTCGACTCGACTTACCGACGTGACAACCATGCTTCTGTCTCATCAAGAACACAACCTGCAGGAGCAGAAAAATTCATAGAAAATCAAGTTCATCTTATTTTTAATATCTGATCCGATAGAACTTGTTTACTTGATACTCTTGTACTATTAGCGAGTTTTTACTCCTAATCTATATCTTGATTTTTATTAACAAATCTAGAAAAATTCATGTCGAATTTTCTAATTTGTTTTTATTAACTAGATATAATTTCTGTACTGTATTTGTAACAAACCCCTCAAGTTAATATAATTTTATAATCAACTTGAATTTTGTTTCATTTAATTCCGCTCAAATTTGTCAAAATATAAATTAAATTTATCCGGACAAATTTCGATTAAACAGTACTGTTTGTATTCAACCCCCCCTTCTACAAACATATTGGACCTAACAAGAGAGCAAGTAGAAGAACTTCCCAAACCCATATTGTCATAAGAAAGAGATAATAGATCGATACATATTCTGTTCTACTATAATTAAATATGTTAATATATAGGTGATTAATGTGCACGCAATTTACCGCACGAGTTTTGCTAGTAAAATCATGTTAATATGTATTTAAGTTGTTATGTAATTAAATGGTGCTTGCAATATGTAAATGCTTAGTATGCAAAATATATCTAAAAAACTATCTATTCATGATGATTGGTGCATGTACAAGTAACAATAAGTAAATTTTAATGTGTTAATCTCTTTGAATGAATGTTCAAATGACTGAGTTATGAGCATAAAAGAATTTATGTTAGTAGTAACTGCTTGATCATCCACAACCGATTTGTGCATTTTGACCCGAATTAAGAGATATGCGCAAGATATAAATTAATACATAAATTATAGTATCTATCTTCTAAATCCAAGTAATTTGTTTCTACTCTAGAATAAAAAATGCTACAAAAACTATGTACGGTTCGAAATATTCTCAAAGTTATATAATATAATCAAAATTAATAGTATAGTGATAAGGAATCTCACTTCTAAGTTAGAGGTCAAGGGTTTCATTTTCATTAGAAACAATTTTTTTTATCATTAATCTATAACCTATACTAAAGAAAAATCCCCAACCCTCATTTCCCTCCCAAAATTCCCTCTTATCTCTCCACCTATTTCCTTAAAATATATTTATTTTTCTATTCTTCCCTCTCTTCCCACTTTACACACAAATATTTTATTATCCCCTTTTCTTCCCTCTCTCATTCTCTTTCTCCTCTCCATTCATATATTATTTTATCACTTATCCCCCTCAAATCTTATTTTCCCTTCTAAATATCTCATTCATATTTTTTCTTATCATCCATTATTTATATTTACATTTATATTAGTATTTGTTCCATCTCATATTTATCACACTTTTCTCAAATGTTGAAATTAGTTTTTACATATTATCTTTATAAATAAATAGTGCAAGATGATTAAAATTTAATACTCATTAAATTTGTATTTCATACTTTTTATTTATGTCTACAACTTTCCGTATACATAGTAACTTTTTTTTTCATGATTTTTAAAATTACATATAGCATCTTTATATAAATAATCAATATTTATGTTATGTCACTTCTAAATTTTTTTTAAACAATAACATAATATGTATGGAGAGTATTCTATTTTTCGAATATTTTGAACTTAGAAAATCTAACCAAAATAACTGGCATTGAGATGATATTTGAAGAGACGCATTACTTGAGGGAGGCAGGCTAAGCATTGTTAGTAGTGCATGGATGATGATCTTATATTTGCATTTGAGATTTTTGAACTTGCTAACAGTTCAACTTCAAATGTGTAATATAATTTCGTAAGGAACATATATTGATTAAAGTTGATATTATTAATAATATCAATGACTTGGCATCTAGAAATATTTAAAAAAATTATGTTATTGAAGATGAGGGGCCTATATTTTTTTGTCACCCCCAAACCACGAACGAGCCTGTATATATATAAAAAAATTGTTTAAACTTTATTTAATATTTTCATTTTATTAAAGACTATTTTCATGGTTAAAACTGTACATGATGACCGCAACGATCAATACAGCAGCAAATCTAATCGAAGTTCTTTATAAAAATATATAAATACAATTAACATATAAGATTTAATTCAAATGGTGATGTGGTGATGTGGGAATGGTAGTTTGTCAAGTGAATAAAAAGGTAAAAAGTGGGAAGAAGATGTGTGTATATGCGTTAGTGAGAGAAAGTTGTATAGGATACCCAGAATACCAATAAGCATTGTTATGATACCCAAACTACGAATGCGTACTGTGCCTTTATACCCATTCAGCATAGCATATGTGTGACTTAACAATATCCAAGGTGCATATGCATATTTTTTTTGTTTCTATTGGTGTTACCACTACTACAAATGCGCATTAATGAATACGGGATATTTCAATATCAAATGCGTGTCCAATCTGTTATTTTCCGCCAACCCATTTGAGAATTGTCATTATTGTCAATTAGCCTAAAAAATTATTATTTAGTGACTTCGGCCATAAGACAAATACTCTATATCACAAAAAATATCATTTTAGTATAAGTTGAAATATTTTGATTATATAAAAATATTATTTTAATTATTATTTTCCGACTTATAATATAATTATAAAATAAACAGAAGAGAAATTAATATTTTATTCAAAAAATATAAACTGTAACTAAACATAATCTGAAAAAAAATTATGACATACGAGATAATACATTACTTAGAAACTTGTACTCAATACGTCTTAATAGTTTCTTCACACTTTTCTTTTTCTATTTTTTTGGTGTCTCTCCCAGTATTATTGATTGGTCCATCACTTAACTCACATAATTTTTTTAATTTTTCCCAAAATTTTACACAATTTCTAAATTTTCATAACCAACTCAAATGTAAATAAATGAATACCGAAATTTATCTTTAAAATTGTGCATATGCACGGGTATTATTTAGTATAATATAGGAGGGGTAATTTAGTAATTTCATGATAATTTAATTATCTCACGATATATTAATTATGAGTTTTATGACATATACAAAATTGATATCGAGTATAGTGGTAAGGAATCTTTTTTCTAAATTAGAAGTCAATGGTCCAATTCTCTGTAGGAACAATTTTTTTATCATTAATGTACTACATGAGGGTTGTCTCATGATATAGTAATAATGAGTTTTATAATATATTCAAAACTCATGTCACGCATAGTGGTAAAGATTCGCACTTATAAATTAGAGATCAAGAGTTCAATTCTCGGTACAAACAAATTTTTTATCATTAATATGATATAGAAAAGATAAATTAGTAATTTCACATTGAATAAATTATCCCATGTGCTATTTTTTTTTCTTGAATGGAAATATCCCTGTGCTATTAATAATATAAATAGATAGATTTCTAACAAATAATTAATCTTCAACAAAAGATAGAGCTAACTTGCCAAGGCCGTCTTCAAGGTCAAATAAAACAAAGGAGGACTGCAACTTTAGCGGTCACAAAAGAAAAGAAAGGTCAATAATTCAATTTATGAAATCCACACAAAAGCTATGTATATGATCATGTTAGGGGCAGTTACTCAATCAACTTTAAAATTGGGTTTTATATTGACTATCCGTTTCACTCAAAACTATTAATTAGATCATCTATTAAAAAACGATATCATTTGAATTATTAAAATAATAATAAATATCAAAGTGGTCATCCATTATAGTACTCGGGAAGTAAAAGTAATTTTTTTATCTAGTTCTACACATTTTTCTTGAATGCTTCCATAACCAAACGAAAGGTTAATAATTCTAGTATTTCTGATAATATAATTATATTTTTAAAAATTCATTTACTATTTATTTTTTATTTTATTGTCATTTTCCTTGTTTTAATTAAAAATATAAGTAAAAAAATATTAAATATTTTTGTGTATAGAATCTTAAAAATATTAAAAAAATATTAACCTTAAGAACCTTAAGATACTTTTTGTGAGATCACTGCAAATATAAGTAAAAAAATAAATCAAATAATTCATTATTAAATATTTACTTATCTTATTTATAGATTAGGAAAATGAAAAATTAAGAACATAATATAATACACTCAAATTAAACATAACCGGGAAATTGTTCTAAGATCTACTTGGAGTATCTCCAATGGTATAGATAATATGTAAAATATTAACCACTGCAATGCATTAAAATATTTAGCAAAAATTATAGACAATCATTTTTCATTGGCTATATTTGTCATGTATTCCCCCTTAGCAAAAATATATCCAATTTATATTATAGCTAACGAGTTCCTCCCATCCTTCTTGTCCAAAATTTTAACTATTTCCTATTTTAAATTGTTTTAGCCAATAAATATAGATATTACTATCGGAGATGCTCTTAGAATCTTTATTCTCTAAATAAATTATAGAAAAACAGGCAGGGCCTCCACATATTTGTAAAGTTGAAACGTCAAAGCAGGAATTCTGAGTAACTAGGGAAGTTTTGTTTAAAGGTGGGTAGACAAGGGAACTTGAATACAAACATGTGTAGTAATGGCAAGGATACTTATTCATGGCAGGTTGCCGTGTTGGTTACTTCAATGTGCAAGCTTGAAACTGTGTTTTCATTCACGTACAGTGAGTCCTCAAAAGTTAGACATGACTATAAGTTGACGGTGACTCTTGAATCAATCATATTCAACCAGCATAAATGAAATCACATGGCTACCAACTTTCTTGATCTTTCCTAGGCAAATACTACTTCATAAATACTTGAATATTTTTACTTAATAAAACTCAGGATTGATTTCATATACTTCAAATCATGCCACCATATAGAGAACTATAGAATACCTCAATGTTAATCAAAATTGTCACCCTTTTTCTCCTTTTCACACAAGTGAACTGTTCAGGAACACATACCTGGATTAGAGCCGGTTACTGGTATGTTGGTAGCGAATACCCTGTCCCTGAGATAAACTCGGCTCTTTTCACTCACCTTACATGCGCCTTCGCTCATATCAACCCAAATACCTGTGAGCTTTCTTTATCATCTGAGGACGAGCCGTACATCTCCACCTTCACCAACATAGTGAAGAGAAAGAACCCCTCAGTTATAACACTGTTATCTATATTGACTGAAGATAAAAACTCATCAGCCCTTTCTTTCATGGTTACTCAATCATCTCGTAGAAAAACTACAACATGTTAACTTGGTAAGACTCTTGGGGTTTTGCACAGAAAGAGAAGAAAAGATGCTGATCTACGAGTACTTGCCAAATAAAAGCTTGGACTTTTACATGTTTGGTATGCAATTCTTAACACTTGTACTGTTGTACCCGTGGAAATATATTGTAGATATCAGTTTTCTCTGTTATCTCTTTAGTAAGAAGTCACATCTCTTATATTGGGCAGCAAAAAGCAAAATGAGTCATTATACTTTCCTGGCTAAGGTTTGTAGCAGAGATGTATGATTATTATCTCCTATACACACACACACATCATATATCGTCTAAGCTCTTTCCACCATAGTTTAGCAAAATTGTTCACTTTAACTAATCAAAGTTGTTATTGATGAAATGCTCTTCAATCTGCTAAAGTCTGTATGCTTTTGGAGGATAAGGCATGCACTTGAACAGTTACAAATGTACAATTAAGTTTTATTTTAGACTGCTCTTCAACCGACGAGTTCCAAAAAACTATAAATCTTCCATATTATTGATGTAGAACCAAGTGCAAGGTCAATGCTACAGTGGGAGGAATGGGTTCTTATCATTGAAGGAGTTATTCAGGGGCTACTCTATCTGCAGGAATACTCAAGATTGACGATAATTCACAGAGATCTGAAAGCTAGCAACATATTATTGGATGCAGAGATGAGGCCAAAAATATCTGATTTTGGTATAGCTAGAAGCTTTCAGAAAGACGAAAATGAAGGAAACACAAGAAACATTGTTGGGACATAGTAAGTACAAGATCAGTATATACCTTCCATACAGTGTTTCAGATTAGTTTATTACCTAAAGTTTGTTCATTCGATGCAGTGGTTATGTTCCTCCCGAGTACGTAAAACAGGGAATATACTCCAGAAAATATGATGTTTATAGCTTTGGAGTAATATTACTGCAAATTATAAGTGGAAAGAAATGTACTTGCCTATATGGTGAAAATAGAAACTTAAATCTGCTGGAATACGTAAGTTACTATCATAGAAATTTTGTCATGTTTTCCATCTGGAATTTGGCATGTGAAGGACAATAAGATAAAATAGAGATAACACAAATCAATTGTTTCAGGCATATGATCTATGGAAAGCCGGAAAATGCAAGGAGTTTATTGACCCATTGCTGAATGATACCACTTCATCATGTAAAGTCTCAAGATGCATGCAAGTGGCCCTGTTGTGTGTTCAAGAAAAATGGGCAGAAAGGCCAACTATGTTAGAGATTTCATCATTGCTCAGAAATGAAACTGAAGTCATACCTAATCCAGAAAGACCTGCCTTCTCAACTGACGGCAATGCTGAGGCAATGAGATTTACCACTGAAGATGTAATTTCAGTGGATGTTGCAACTATATCTCAGCTTGTACCACGATGATGGTCCATCTTAATTCCTTTTAGACGTCTTTCATCATTTCACATGCTACTCACGCCTGGGTTTATTGAATTTGATATTAGTAATCAAGCCCTCTTAGCTTAAGAATTAGGATACAGCATGAATGCATGATACCAGTGTGTTATAAATTACTAGATATAATAACTGTAAAGGAGCTACTAATATATTACTACTTGAATAAAGAGAGAGAGCAGATGACAAAGAAGATAAGAGCATAGAAAGAATTGCTCGGTGCATCATTTTCATTACCGGATGAATCTATTTATAGGTAAGACAGCAAGAGAATTAAATGCAATGCAACATTTTCTTTACCTATGTCTAGCTTAACTATTTACCATTGATTGTAATGGCAATCAATTATAACACTCCCCTTTGATTGGCATTACATTGTGGATCATAGATTGCCTCATTAAAACCTTGTCAAAGAAAAACCCAGTGGGATAAAAACTTTGACGAAGGAAAAAGAGTACAATCTCCCCTTGGAATAAACTAATCATTCACTAGAGTTTTGTTGCAACAAGTCCTTGAGTCGACGCATTCCAATGTTATGTCGTAGCTTCCTGAATGTTGAATTCGGTAATGATTTTGTGAATAAGTCTGCAAGGCTGTCACAGGATCGAATTTGTTGTACATCGATTTCACCATTCTTTTGTAGCTCATGAGTATAGAAGAATTTTGGTGAAATGTGCTTCGTTCTGTCTCCTTTGATATAACCTTCCTTGAGTTGATCAATACATGCAGTGTTATCTTCAAACATAACAGTGAGATTTCTCGTGATGTCCGATAATTCACATGATTCTTGAATATTCTTGATGATAGACCGCAGCCAAACACATTCTCTACTGGCTTCATGAATTGCAATTAGTTCTGAGTGATTTGATGAGGTTGCCACTGTAGTTTGCTTTGTGGATTTCCAGGAAATGGCTGTACCGCAATATGTAAACACATATCCAATTTGTGATTTGCCAAAATGAGGATCTGACAAATATCCAGCGTCTGCATATCCAATCAACTGAGATGTCGAATTTTTCGGGAAGAATAACCCAAAATCAACTGTTCCACGAAGATAACGGAATATATGTTTGATCTCATTCCAATGTCTGTCCATCGGAGTAGAGCTAAACCTAGCCAATAAATTCACAGCAAATGCAATATCTGGCCTTGTATTATTCGCAAGATACATAAGTGCACCAATTGCATCAAGATATGGAAATTCAGGACTAAGAACATCTTCATCATCTTCTCGTGGTCAAAATGGATCTTTATCAGGTTCTAAAGATCTAATCACCATTGGAGTGGTCAAAGGATGAGATTTATCCATGTAAAATCTGCTAAAGACTTTTCCTGTAAACGTGGATTGGTGGAGGAAAATTCCTGATGATAGGTGCTCGACCTGTATACCAAGACAATATTTTGTCTTTCCAAGATCTTTCATTTCAAATCATGTCTTTAGATATATGACAGCATCATCAACCTCTGTAGCTGTTCCTATAAGATTTAAATCATCTACATATACAACAATAATCACAAAACCAGATTGTGATTTCTTGATAAAAACACATGGACAAATCGGATTACTAATATACCCATTCTTTTGTAAATTATGACTAAGTCTGTTATACCACATACGACCAGATTGTTTCAGTCCATACAATGATCGTTGAAGTTTAATGGAGTATATATGACGAGGTTTCTTGAGCTCATCCATTTTTAACCCTTCTGGGATTTTCATAAAAATTACACTATCAAGTGAACCATATAGGTATGCAGTAACGACGTCCATAAGACGTGTTTCCGGTTTTTCATTAGATGCCATACCTTATATGAAACGAAAAGTAATTCCATCCATTACTGGTGAGTATGTCTCTTGATAATCAATGTCAGGTCTTTGAGAAAACCCTTGAGCCACAAGTCGGGTTTTGTATCTCACTATTTCATTCTTTTCATTTTGTTTTCTTATGAATACCCATTTATTTCCAACAGGGTTCATACCAATTGGTGTTTGGACAACAGGTCCAAATACTTCTCTTTTACGTAATGAATTTAATTCTGTTTGAATTACGTCTTTCCATTTTAACCAGTCTTTTCATCGAGGGCATTCATCCACACTTTGTGGTTCAGGATCAGAATTTATATCGGCATCCAATGCCGCAGAATACACAAATACATCATCAATTATGGCTTTACTTCGATCCCATAATTTCATATCATGCTCATAATTTATTGAAATTTCATGATTACTTAATCCCTCATCTGTAGGGACTAGAATCTCTTCAGGAGATAATACCACTTCAGGGGTATTTGCTACTTCTGGAGCATGTGCCACTTCAAGGGCATTTTTCTTTGTTTTTCGTTTTCGTGGTGCAACATCTTTTGCACCGACCGGTCTACCACGCTTCAAGCGCGGATTTGATTCCGTAACTGATTCTTTTGTATTTGATTTTTGAATTGGTATATCTATTCTAGCTGGAGTATTTATTGCAGGTATATGAGATTTTATTATTTTTCTAGAATCGTTAAATGCGTCAGGCATTTGGTTTGCGATTTTTTGCATATGAATAATTCTTTTAACTTCAGTTTCACATTGACCGGTACGTGGATCTAGAAAATATAATCTCGATGCATTCCGTGTAATGTCAGGATTAGCTTTATTCGAATATTTATCTCCCCCTAAAGGAGGGAACACGGACTCGTCAAAATGACAATCTGCATATCTTGCGGTAAATAAATCTCCAGTTAGTGGTTCAAGATACTAATTATATATGTCGAATCGAAACCAACATAGATACCTATTCTTCTTTGAGCTCCCATCTTCGATCTCCGTGGTGGAGCAATCGTCACATATACAGCACTTCCGAAAATTTTAAAATGAGAAATATTAGGAATTTGGCCAAGTACTAGTTGTAATGGAGAATGTTTGTTATAGGCAGCTGGTCTAACCCTAATAATATTGGCAACGTGAAGTATTGCATGATCCCAAACAGATGTGGGTAATTTTGCTTTCAACAACAGCGGTCTTGCAATAAGTTGAAGTCTTTTGATAAAGGACTAGGCTAATCCATTTTGTGTATGTACATGAGGAACTGGGTGTTCAACTGAGATCCCTACAGACATGAAATAGTCACAAAAGTTGCAGATGTGAACTCGCTGGCATTATCTAAACGAATCGACTTAATGCAATGATCTGGGAATTGAGCTCGTAATTTGATTATTTGTGCAAGTAATTTGGCAAAAGCATCATTACGAGTTGAGAGAAGACAAACATGAGACCATCTAGTTTAGGCATCAATTAATACCATGATGTACCTAAATGGGCCGGAAGATGGGTAGATAGGCCCACATATGTCCCCTTGGATCCTTTCAAAAAAAATTTGGACTCTCAAGCTAAACTTTAGTAGGATATGGCAGAGTAATCAATTTTCCTAAAGAACATGCTGAACAAGGAAGGTCATTGCTTGAAAGAACTTTAATATTTCTTAGAGGATGTCCAGTAGAATTCTCTATAATGCGACGCATCATAGAGACACCAGTGTGACCTAATCTTTCATGCCAAAGTGTAAATGATTTTGGGTCTACTAGTTTCGAAGCAATAACATTGTGTGACTCAATGGCTCTAATTTTCGTCATATATAATCTTGAAGAAAGTGAGAGAAACCTTTCTAAGATTTTATTGTTGCTAGAATTAGCTGAAGTGATAAGAAGATATTCTTTACCAGCCTCGGAAGTGGTTTCGATGTGAAAACCGTTGAGTCGGATATCCTTAAAACTTAGAAGATTTCTAGTGGACTTACTAGAAAATAATGCATTTGGAATACGTAAGTGTGTACCATTAGGTAAGATAAAACTAGCTTTTCCAAAATCCTCAATTATATTAGATACACCAGATATGGTTCCAACTTGTGCTTCGGTTTTGGTTAGAAGGGTAAAATATTTCCGGCTCTGTAGAATCGTATGAGTTGTGCCGCAATCAGCAACGCATATATCCTCAGAAACCATTCTGTGTATAATTAAGAAACACACTTTTATTCGACAGAAAACATAACACACTACATAGTTTAAGCAAGATAATACACACTATTATAGTAATTTTATTAAACTAATCTTCAGCCTCCCATATGGGAGTTTCGTTAAGTTCATTCGGACCATTAATGCTTATTCCTCCAGTTGTAACTGTTGAGTATTAAATACAGTAAAAGAATACAGGGGGGTGAATGGATTATTGAACTTTTCTTTGTTCTTGAATCTTTGCAACAAGATATTTGTTGAGTGTGTGAGATATGTAAGTGCAGATAACAAAGACAAACACAACACAATATCACTTTAATTTAATATTTTATTAGATAAAGATTTTGCTACATTCTGTGAATACAAATGATAGTATTCTCAGCTTCTTTTTTCTCAGAGAGATATTTCTTCTGATGTATATGAAAATCTTATCTCTAAAAACTTATCTGCTAATTAAGTGAGGCTGTATCCTTATAGACATGGATACACCTACTTACTACAGATAAGGTAGGTAAAACAAACTACTTTCCAGTATGTCTATCTCATTTGAGTAAGAGTCCAAACGGCTACAGATTTGACTTTGCAAAGCCTGTTCAGATCCACTTCTTTAGCTCCTTGTCCCTTTGTCTTATCTCTCCAAGCTTCTTTATAGGCTTTCCAATGTGCTTTATAGTACATAGTCAAATAAAGCGTCTTGGCTTGTTGCAGGTTTCTGACTTGTACAATTCTTCAGTATTTTGTCTCCAAGAATGTATTCGAGAAGTGGCTAAGTGATTGATTCGAGAACTCGAATTGACTTACTCAATAACTCTGAGTTCTCGAATAGCGTTATATTGACATATCGAATCACTTCTCGAATAGCTCTTTTCTCTGGGACTCCTTGAGATATCGAATAGAGCATTTTGACATATCGAATCCCTGAGATGTCGAATAGCTTCTTTAGTCCTTGAGATATCGAATAGAGCATTTTGACATATTGAATCCCTGAGATGTCGAATAGCTTCTTTAGTCCTTGAGATATCGAATAGAGCATTGACTTGTTGACTCTTAGAGAACTCGAATGATGCTTTGACTTTTTGATTCCATGAGTTCTCAAATAGAGTAATAGACATATCGAATCTCTGAGATATCGAATGAGATATCGAACAGTGTATTCAGAGATATCGAATAGTGTCTTCTGAGATATCGAATCTCTGACTTCTCGAATGCTAGACTTCTCGAATAGACAAATGTACTTCTCGAATTGGTACTTAGGCAAATTCTTCATTTCTTAAAATCCCAACTGTGATTATTTGGCAGTCTTTATCTCCTTGCTTGAGGCATGAACCTTGGAACTTCTTTCAAGTATTATTCTTGACTTTATAATTACAGTTACACAACTAGGATTTGATGCCTATTACAAGTACAGAACAAATAGAAACTCTACAACTAGAGGTTCCCTCAGTTAAGAGGTCATGTAGGTAATGCATAGCATTACACATACTTAGGCTTGTTATTAGATGTATGCAGGCATGCCTCTGTGACTAACAATCTCCCCCAAATTGTGAGTAAGACCCTTAGTCACAATTTCATGTCTGATAACAAGCCTAACATACATAAAGATAAAACTTGACAGTACATGTATGAATTTTGATTAGCAATGTGGATAGAACTACAGGGTGAGTAATCTTACAGCCTATGATGAAGTACTAGCCATTGTCATTTGTTTCCCTTTCCATAGCTTTGGCTTGCAAATCATCATATGCTTTCTGTCTTCTTTCTTTCTCCTTCCTTGTATTCTCATCCATAGCTTTTATTATTTCTGCCATAGCATCCAATTCTTCAAGCAAAATTGAGTCTTTGAAATCTTCAAGTACTGGTTTCAGAATGTTTGCAGGATAGTGGTTGAGTAGATTCATTCTGATGTGGACCTGATCCCCATTTCTCATCCTATACTTCACCACATAGGGGTTAAACTGAACTCTACACAATCCCTTTGCCCTTAGCTTTACTGCTTCAATCTCCAGTCTCTCAATTTCTTTCTCCCTTGCTAGCCATTTCTCAAGACACTCTTTTCTGATTCTCTCCTCATGATCTCTCTTCATCTTCACAAAATCAATTAGCTCCAGCTTCCATACTCTTTCCACTTTATCTTCTGAGCTCAACAATGCAATGATTCTTTCTATGTCATGTAGCTTGCCCCAGTGTTGACATCCTCCTTGTTTGAATTTATCCTCCCTTCCATCAGTATATTTGATCTCAAGGCAGTTATCAACAATGGCAACATGGTAGATTCTTTGAGCTTGTAAGAATTGCAGTTGGTCTTCATCAAAGTCTTCATCTAGTGGTTGGAGTTTTAAGCCTGGAATGATTGTCAAAGTCCTTGATTTGGATAGCTTTGGTTTCCTTGCAGCTTGTTTGAATTTGATCCTTTTTACATGGTTGCCTGGCAGTAGCATGTGACCTTTGTTTGTGGACCATTGTAGTATACCATTAGCAGTTTTCTTTTTGAAATATACATATGGTTTCTTGACTTGAATCTTCTTCTCTTCTTGAGGTGGCAAGACAGTTGTAGAAGCCATAGATGTAGATTTTGGTAGGTCACTACTAACAGTATTCACCCTAGACTTAGAGTCTTGTGATGTAGTGAGGTTACTGTCAGCAATGCCTAAGGCTTGCTGTCTTCCACTCTTCCTCTCAGAGACTTTACCCTGGTCATCATCATTCTTCTTTTCCTTAACATCCTTCTTCTTCTTTTTATCTTCATCACCCTTATCACTCCTGTGATGCCTTCTCCTTCCATCACTTTTGTCTCCATCCTTGTCTTGATCACCATCCTTGCTAGGGTTGAACTTAGCAGATACAGGTATAATGCCAGTTGCAATGTATGACCTGAGATAAGATATAGCTTCCAATTCTTCTGCTGTTCTTAAACCCTTCTTCTTGTTCAGCTGCTCAATGATGACAATAATGAGAGATTTGTTCTGAGGAATTAAATGCTTAGGGATGACCAGCTGCTTGATATCATCAATTCTTCTTGCAGCCTGATAGATGATGGTTCTAGGATTTGTGAATACTTCAGGTAGCCTTGCTGGTTGACCATCCCTTAACTCTTCAAAGAGACTCTTGCAGTTTTCATCCTTCTTTTCAATCATTCCAAGGAACACATCCACTTCTAAGTGCTTTAGACCCTGTAGAGTGTTGATGGTTAAGTGCCATATCTTATTCTTTCCTACCATCATTATCTCTTTGAGCCATAGGCCGTCAACTCTCCTTGGTACTACAGTGAGAAAGTCAATCTGACTCTTCAAACTCCCATGATATGATAAAGCATCACCAGCCTGTTCTCTTGAGACTTTCAGAAACTCCAAGAATGCATCATCATGATAGACATTTGAGTTTGCAATTTCTTGTAGCTTGGCCTCAGTGACTACCTTCACTTCTACTGGCTTGGCACTCTTAGATATGGAGATTTGAGGTCTGTCAGATAGCATACTCCCTGCAACCACTGTGGTTGTAATAGATTGCTTTTGACCACTGGAAGTAGTGATGTGCACAGTTGGTAGAGTGACAACTGGCAGAGAAGTAGGAGGCTCATCAACTTTGTCTTTTCCTTTGCCAGGAACATGAGTTAGAGATTTTGAAGTTCTTTGATGACCACCTTCAATGATTTCGATGCCCTTTACTGGTGGTTTCTCCCCCTTTGTATTTGAGTTTCTTGATGTCCTCTTCTCCCCCTTAGGCTTGTTGTCAGGCACAGAGGCTGTAGGAGTGACCTTTGGGGTTGAAGATTCGTCAGGTAAAGGGAGACCCATGTGCTTCATCATTGCAGACAACATTGATTGTTGATGCAGAAGAACATCAGCTGTTGTGGTGGCTTGAGTGTTCAACTGCTCAGTAAGAGTTTGTACCTTGTCTTTAAGATGAGCATTAGATTAAGTGAGAGTAGCTACCTCTTGTTCAAGTGCATTTACCTTGCTGAACAATGCAGTGGATTTGAAGCCAGACAGGGATTGTTCTTTGAGTCTCTGCACTTCAAACCTAGACATCTCATGCACAGGGACCTCAGTGACCAGCTTGTCTCCATATTGATTTGCAAAGAGGGTCCTGAGCATGGCATTGGCTTCAGTTGTCTGGTCAGTGAGATTTTGGAATTTGTGCCCCAGGCCTGTGACAACATCCTTGAGAATAGCCAAACCATTGTCCATCTTGGTGCAGGTAGACTTACAGGCTAGAATGTCCTTGACTCCAGTCTCCAATTGAGGGAATTTGGAATCAAAAGTCCTCTTTATCTCATGCACCTCCTTGGTTGTGGCTGAACACACTTCATTAACTTCTGTCTTTAGACCTTTGCCAAGGTATTGTGCAGCCTTGAGAATGCCCTTGTAGCTGTCATTCACTGCTTCATACACATCAGTAGGGGTGAGAGATTTGGCATTGGACCCTAGTGAAGTGATGTATTCTTCTCTGAGGTACTGGAGACCTTCTGAGAGAGAGATGTCATTCTTTCCTTGTAGCCAAGCATCTACGTTTCCATCCCTCTCAGTTTCATCTATGATTTTAGCCTTCTGTATTTCTACATCATCTTTGTGGCATAAGAGGATAGCTTCATAGTCTGGATTGGGCATGTCTGCAGTGAAAAGGTGCTGAGCAATATTTGTGAACTCAGGGATCTGATCCACAATTAAGCTTTGGAGTGCTTCAACCGTCAATTGTGGTGGAACAGACCCTGATCCTGAAGCACTGTCATGTTGCACAGGCTTCAGCCATTGAGACATATAGTTAGAGCTAGGCAAACTAGACTCCTCAGTTACAGATGCAACTTCTGTAACCGGATGGAAAGACTCTGCTACTGTTGTCTCCACAGGAGTGGGATGAGTTACAACAGTAGTTGACACAGGCACAGAGTCTCTAGTTAAAACTAGTGAATCCTCTATGTTTGTGATGGTGTCATTAAGAGATGCTCCAGCATGCATTCCCTGACCATCTAAATGTGGTACCTGGGTGGTGAGCAAGGTGTCATGCACCAAGTCACTTGAATCCATTGGCTCATCAAGAGAAAAGAATTCTTGATGATCAATGCCTTGCTCCTCAATTGCTTGAGTTGCAGGCTCCAAAGAAATATGACTGGTAGATTCTGGAAGAGAAGTGTGTTGTAGATTAGATTTTGGCAACCCCCCCCTGAGATATAGAGGGAGATTCAGTTGTGATGTGCTCTCCACTCAGTGTTGTGCCAGCCTTATCACTCCCTTGTGCTGACTCTTTACAGATAGGTGCATTGGGGAGGATGCTTGATTCTATAGATGCACCCTGTTGAGGGGATACATCTAGTGAGCTGTGTGCCCCTGATTTTACAACTTCAGCCATTTGGGTGACTGAAGAGGTGGTTTTAGATTTCTTCTTCTTCTTTAGGCTAATGATAGGTGACTTAGGTTCCTCACCTCCTAAACCTAGTTCTACAGCCAAGGCTGCTTCAGTTAAGATGGTTAAAGGTTCAGAAGCAACCTGTTTTCTCTTCTTTTTACTAACATCACCCTTTTGAGAGGATGATGCAGTTGGCTCTGTGTTTGGTAGAGTGTTTGTCTGAGAGGGTTGGTTAGCAAGCCTTGGGTTAGCATTATGTTCTTCTTGCTTAGGCTGTGCTAACTGAGACTTAGACTCAAATATTGGCATGTTGTGGGGGTAAGACCTAAACAAACCCTCCATGTGGGGAGTTATCTTAAGCCTTACATCCACATCATTCCTAGTCTCCAAGTTTCCAAAAATAAGTTTGGTCATGAACCTAGGATAGCCTATTTTACTTTTATCTAATCCAGGCAATTCAATCAATGAAGCATTTTTGAAATTAAGTACCGATTGAATAAAGCGGGGAAAGAAAATTTCAGTACCTCTCTTGGCTGTGTTCTTACCAAGTCTCCCATATAGCTCTTGTATGATGAGATGTCCAACATCTATCTTTCTCCCATGAGCCAAGGCATAGGCAAGCTACTGCACAGGTGTACTAATCTGATCAAAGCTCGATTTCCTGGCAGTGAATACATGAAGGAGTGTAGCAAAAACATAGCTCCATTCCTTTCTCAAGTACTTCCTATTCAGCTTTCCAAGTTTAATAGCCTCTGAGTAGTTGATAAATTCAAAGAATTCTTCCAACTCAGCATCTGTGGCCAGGGAGTCATATGCCTCTTGCTGCAAATCCAAGGCTTGATTCATGTCTACGGTAGTGATAGTAATATCCTCGCCTTGAATCTTGCAGTAGACAACATATGAGGTAATAGCATTCTCAAGGGCGATGACCTCCACTGTAGCTGTTCTCCAGAATTGTTCTAATAAGTCTATGTATAGGGTTGGGTTGGTTGATAGTGCACCCTTGATGTAAGATTCAGACAACCATCGAACAAAGCACTTGAAATTAGCATTTGGTGCTTCCGCATCACTGGTAATTGCGATGAAATTAGTTTGGGATGGTATGGTGAGTTGAGTGTTTGCCATTTGGGTAGAGAAGAAAAGAGAATTAAGGTTGAAGAAGAAATTCGCAGTTAGGGTTTTCAGAGGTTTTAAGAGTTTAGATGCTTGAGAAATCGAACGAAATGAGTTGAGCAGTTATGAAATTCTATATATATGAATAACTTAAGTTGTCGATTAGATATAAGTTTTGTATCGACAAGATAGTCATTCGAGAAGTATAAAACAACTATTCGATAAGTCAAGAAAGGCTTATTCGATATCTCAAGCAGTTTGTAACTCACAGCTGTCAGTTATTTAACTCAAAAAAATAATTCTAAGCTAAATAAAATGTGTTTTTATGAGCGAAATGAAATTTTGAATATAAATCCAAAAAGCGATTAAGTGTCAGCGAAAAATCAGCCTTTTCAAATGATTTGATAACTCAAATACAGTATTCGAGAACTCCATCACTAGAGAACTAAAATACTCTATTCGAGAACTCAGAGTGTGCTATTCGATTTCTCTAAAAGACACTATTCAAGAACTCAAGAGGGTTCTAGATAGGCCTATTCGAGAACTCGAGCCATGACAAAACAATGAACCATTCGAGAAGTCTGACTTATCGAACTATACTTTTCACTCATAAAATTCAATTTTCACTATCTTTTAAAATTTACCAGAAATATTCACTGAAGAATATTCTACCAAATTAAATAGTGATTCTCTCAAAATTTCACAGAAATTTCAAGCTAAAGATGTATGATTTTCAACATATGCAGCATTGTTGAATATTTATAAATCATACTCCAGCCAATACTTACTTCAAAAATATTGAGTATTTGATAAAGTAAGTATTTACTGCTGCAACAATCTAGTTGATATATTCACTTAGCCAGAATTTGAAGAATTCAGCATTCCAATCTCACTAACCAACCTTGTGAAGGTGGCTTCATCTAATGGCTTAGTGAATATGTCAGCTAGTTGTTTCTCTGTGGGAACATAATGTAACTCAATAGTTCCATTAGTTGCATGCTCCCTTATGAAGTGATATCTGATGTCAATGTGCTTTGTCCTAGAATGATTGACAGGATTGGAAACTATAGAGATTGCACTTGTGTTGTCACACATGATTGGAATTCTTTCCAACATAAGTCCATAATCTCTAAGTTGGTTTCTGATCCAAAGCACTTGAGCACAGCAACTTCCAGCAGCTATGTACTCAGCTTCAGCTGTGGAAGTTGACACAGATTGTTATTTCTTGCTGTACCAAGAGACTAACCTTTGTCCAAGAAACTGGCAGCTACCTGAGGTGCTTTTCCTATCCACCCTGCATCCAGCATAATCAGCATCAGATAACCAACCAGATTGAACCCTGTGTCCTTAGGATACCATAACCCCAAGTTTGGTGTGCCCTTCAGATATCTGAAAATCCTCTTTATTGCTATCATATGTGATTCCTTTGGATTTGATTGAAACCTTGCACACAAGCATGTTGCAAACATGATGTCTGGCCTACTAGCATTGAGGTAGAGTAGAGAACCAACCATGCCTCTGTAGATTGAGATATCTACCTTCTTGCCCTTAACATCTTCATCTAACTTGGTGGCAGTGGCCATGGGTGTCTTTGCAGGCGAGCATTCTTCTAAGTCAAATTTCTTCAATAGATCCTTGATGTATTTGGTTTGACTTATAAAAATGTCATCCTTCCTTTGACTCACTTGCAGCCCGAGAAAGAATGTTAATTCTCCCATCATACTCATCTCATATCTGCTCTGCATGAGCTTAGAGAATTTCTCACACAGCTTCTCATTTGTAGAGCCAAATATGATATCATCCACATAGATTTGAACTAAGATAATATCATCACCATGTTTCTTGTAAAACAGTGTCTTGTCCAGTGTGCCTCTAGTGAATTGATTCTCTAGTAGAAATTGTGACAATGTGTCATACCATGCCCTAGGAGCTTGCTTAAGTCCATACAATGCTTTAAGCAATCTGTAGACAAAGTGAGGGAATTGTGGATCCTCATAGCCAGGTGGCTGTTGCACATATACTTCTTCTTCCAACTCCCCATTCAGAAATGCACTCTTGACATCCATTTGATAAACCTTGAAATTAGAATGTGCAGCAAATGCCAAGAAAATTCTGATGGCCTCTAGTCTAGCAACAGGGGCAAAAGTTTCATCATACTCAATGCCTTTCTGTTGAGAGTATCCTTTTGCAACCAACCTTGCTTTGTTTCTTATGACTACACCATTTTCATCCATCTAATTCCTTAGAACCCATTTTGTTCCAACAATGGTTCTGTCCTTTGGTGCAGGCACAAGTTCCCATACTTTGCTTCTTTCAAATTTTTTTAGCTCCTCTTGCGTAGCAATTATCCAATCAGGATCCAACAATGCATCATCAAGTTTCTTAGGCTCAACTTTGGATAGAAAGCAACCATAGAGACATTCATTTAGAGTTGCTCTCCTTGTCCTCACTCCTGTATTTGGATCTCCAATAATCTGATCTGCAGTATGTGCTCTATCCCATTTGCTTGTATGTTCAGATTGATTTCTCAGCCTTGATGTTGCTTCATCATCCAGATCATGATCATTTACATTTCCTCCCCCTGTGAAGTTGCCACTAATCACAGGTGTGTCTTGGATGCTTGTTTCTTCATTGTTGGTTGACACAAGTTCTTCATTCACTTGAGTTTGTTGGATTGTGGGCTCAAATTCAGTTTCAATCTCCTCATCAGAATCATCTAGATTGTCAAACTTCAAAGGATCTTTATCTTCAACATTGGCTTCTTCTAATCCAGGTAGTTTGCTGTCATCAAATGTCACATCTGTGCTTTCCATAACTTTCTTTTGAGTGATGACATAAACTTTGTATGCAATTCTTTCCATAGAGTAGCCAAGAAAAATTCCTTCAAATGCTTTTGCATCAAACTTTCCAACATATTCTGAATTGTCTTTTAACACAAAGCATTTGCTTCCAAAAGTATGAACATACTTTAGAGTGGGCTTCTTTCCAGCCATCAAGTTGTAAGGTGTCTTTCCAGTGTTTTTGTTGATGAGGGTTCTGTTTTGGATATAGCATGCAGTGCTCACAGCCTCAGCCCAAAAACATGTAGGCATCTTTGCACCAAGTAACATTGTTCTAGCAGCCTCAATCAGAGTTCTATTCTTTCTCTCAACAACTCCATTTTGTTGTGGAGTCCTTGGAGCTGAGAATTGTTGAGAAATACCATTCTCTTTGCAGAATGCTTCAAGCATGGCATTTCTGAACTCTGTTCTATTATCACTTCTTAATGCAATCACACTTGCATTGTTGGCCTTTGCTTCCTTGTCAATTTTCTATATATGCTCAATGATTACTTGTGGAGCCTCATCCTTTGATGCCAAAAAAATCTACCCATGTATACCTTGTGAAATCATCAACCATCACCAGAGCATACTTTTTCCTTCGTAGTGACATAATATTGACAGGCCCAAACAAGTCCATATGAATTAGTTGTAGGGGCTTGGTTATTGATGTCACTGTCTTTGACTTGTGGCTTGATCTTTTCATTTTTCCATTTTGACAAGCCTCACACACTCCTTCTTGACAGAATTCAAGTGTGGGCATGCCTCTCACTAACTCCCTTTTGACTAGAGAATTAATGCCTTTGAAGTTCAAGTGTGATGGCTTCTTATGCCATAGCCAACTATCTTCATTTGATGCTTTTGAGTAAAAGCAACAAATTTTGTCCTTGTTTGCAGAGTTCATATTGGCTATAAACAGGCTTCCTTTCCTTACTCCAGATAGAGCAAAGTCACCAGTCTTCTAGTGGGTGATCAAACATTCATCTTTGTCAAAATTCACTTTGAAGCCTCTGTCAGTAAATTGACCAACACTCAGTAGATTGTGATCGAGCCCCTTGACCAGTGCTACATTTTAAATGATGACATTTCCAATTTCCAACTTGCCATATCCCGGTGTGTTGCCAATGCTGTCATCTCCAAAAGCAACCATTGGGCCAGCCTTCTCCTCATACTGTGATAGGAGGGCCATATCACTAGTCATATGGTTTGAGCATCCACTGTCCAAAATCCACATGACCTTCCTTTCACTTCTTTGCCCTGCAAACACAAAGTTATTACTTCTCCTTTGGTACCCAAACAAGTTTGGGTCCATGTGGCTTAGCAACAGTTTTATCATAAACAGCATGCTTATCAATTTTCTTGATGTTAGTCTTCTTGTCACTGTTAGAAGTCTTAGAATCAGGGTTCTTAGACTTAGGTGACAGAGGTACCTTCCTAACTTTAGGAGGACTTGAAGACTTTGTTCTTGTGTAGTGTGTGTGAACATTGTGACTGATGCAACCTTCCATGAATTGTCTTCTCAAATTAAAGCAACTAGTCATTACATTCATGTTACATGGCATACAATCAAATTTATCAAAGAAAGGAGAGTCTCTATGTCTTAAAGGCACAGAGCAATCATAGAATGGTTTAGCAACACTACCAGATGGTTTCTTGCATGCATGAGTTAAATGATTAGTGCTAAAACAATTTTTACAAACTTTCCTAGGGGCATTTGGCACATAAGCATAATTGTTGTCCTTGTTAATCCCTAATTTGCCATTCCTGTTTTGTTTCTTTTTATCCACTTTCTTCTCAAACTTATTATTCCCAGCTGAAACAAACTTCACAAATTTCTCAAGTCTAGGTCTACCTCCTACTGGCTCCTTGGCTTTGGTTTTGACATTCTCACTCTTAGAGGATGCTTGTTGTTCATTTGATTGTGCCTTATCTTCATCATCCAACATTTGCTTAATGAGTAAGGCATCCTCATCAATCTCAAGTGTTGGTGTTTTAAATATTGGGGTCTCAGCCTTTTTCAAAACCTGAGGCACTTCCTCTTGAACAACAATGTCATCTTCAATGACTGCATAGCCTTCCCTCTGTTTGAGAGTGTCATAATCAAGTCCAATAGCAGCCTTAGGTCTAGCTAGATTTTTCTCATGGTAGGACTGCAATAGACTAGAGGAATTCTTAAATGTTTTCAATTTAAATTCATTTTCATCTAGTTCATCCCTAAGAGCTTTCTCAACTTGACTAGCACATAGAACCTTATTCTTTAGATATTCGATTTCTTGTTTAAGGTTTTCTACTTGCATAGCAGTTAGTTCTAGTTCCTCATTTCTTTTGTTCAACAGTTCATCTTAGTAGACAGTTTAGCAATTTCTTCATTAGCAGCAGTCATACTAGTATGAATATTAAACATCTCAACAGTTAGTTGTTCAACCATAGATTTGTATTCAAAAATAGACATGTCTATAGTAGTGAGGGATGGTACCTGAGAGTCTAATTCAGATGGTTCTTCCTTGGAGTTGGCCATCAAGGCATAGTTGCAGAATTCTTGTTCTTCTCCATCACTATCAGAATTATCCCAACACTTCCCTTCAGCTATGTAGGCCTTACCTGGTGTATGCTTTTTTAGCAGAGCCTCATACTTAGCTTCAAGCTCAAGAAACTCCTTATCCTTCTTTTTAGGCTTCTTGCATTCACTGGCAAAATGCCCTAGGTCATTGCATCTATAGCATCTCACAGATGACCTATCCACATAGCTGGTTTTGAATTTGTTTTTGTTTGCTTTCACAGGTGCCTTGCTCTTGTTGAATGAATGATTTTGAGATCTAGACTTGAAGGGCTGATTCCTCTTAAATCTGATGTTTGGGAATTTTCTAGCCATAAAAGCATATGGAGTGTTTTCCATGGCATCCAACTCTTCAAGAGTATAGAACTCATCTTCTTCCTTTTCATCAACAGGTTCAGTCACTTCTTCTTCAGTTTCTTCATCATCTACTATCTCTTCTATTCTCAGTTGACTTGCAGATGCTTCCAGGTCTTGAACGGATTTGTTGACAATCAAGGCACAGGATGTGTTTATCATTCTGCCTTGGTTGGCTTGGATAGCCCTCTTCTAAAGCAACTCAAGCTCATGAGTCTTTAAAACCCCATAGAGCACATCATATGTGACTTTGTTCAAATCTCTTTCTCTTAGAGATATGACCCTTTGCTCTAGATGGTTTGGTGCAGATAGTAGAAACTTCATGTTTAATTCCTTAGTGTTGTAAACCTTCCCATTCATTTGAAGCTTAGTCACCAGCTTGTGAAATCTCTCAAACATATCAGTAATACTTTCTTTGGACTGTGCCACGAAAGCCTCATACTGTGTGACCAGTATCTGTTTCCTATTCTCTCTTACCTCCTCTGTCCCTTCACATAACACCTCGATGTGGTTCCACATGTCCTTGGCTGATGTGCATGATGCTATGTTGGCAAACATCGACATATCCATGGAGTCTATGATCAGCAACATGAGATGACTGTCTAGGGCAACCTTTTCCTTCTTTGAGTCCGTCCATTTGGATGGCTCTTTTGCAACATATGATCTAGGAATGACTATTGTGCCCACTGTAGATTCAGCAATTTCTTATTGTGGTACAAATGGACCATTCTTGAGGATGTCAGGGTAGAGAGTTGGCAGCTTTGATGAACAACAGCATTTTTATTTTCCAGAGGTTGTAATTCTCTTTGTCGAACTTAGGGACCTTCACCGTACCAGTAGTCTTTGGTGTATTCGAACTCATGATCGTTTTC
The DNA here is from genome assembly GCA_036435485.1 of Saposhnikovia divaricata. Lineage (NCBI taxonomy): Eukaryota > Viridiplantae > Streptophyta > Magnoliopsida > Apiales > Apiaceae > Saposhnikovia > Saposhnikovia divaricata. The sequence goes on from CM071598.1 coordinate 56,812,891, forward strand.
TGTTTAGATTAAACAGCCTGCTTTGATACCACTTGTTGAGTATTGAATACAGTAAAAGAATACAGAGGGGGGGTGAATGGATTCTTGAACTTTTCTTTGTTCTTGAATCTTTGCAACAAGATTTGTGTTGAGTGTGTGAGATATGTAAGTGCAGAAAACAAAGACAAACACAACACAATATCACTTTAATTTAATATTTTATTAGATAAAGATTTTGTTACAATCTGTGAATACAAATGATAGTATTCTCAGCTTCGTTTTTCTCAGAGAGATATTTCTTCTGATGTATATGAAAATATTATCTCTAAAAACTTATCTGCTAAGGAAGTGAGGCTGTATCCTTATAGACATGGATACACCTACTTACTACAAATAAGGTAGGTAAAACAAACTACTTTCCAGTATGTCTATCTCATTTGAGTAAGAGTCCAAACGGCTACAGATTTGACTTTGCAAAGCCTGTTCAGATCCACTTCTTTAGCTCCTTGTCCCTTTGTCTTATCTCTCCAAGTTTCTTTGTAGGCTTTCCAATGTGCTTTATAGTACATAGTCAAATAAATTGTCTTGGCTTGTTGCAGGTTTCTGACTTGTACAATTCTTCAGTATTTTGTCTCCAAGAATGTATTCGAGAAGTGGCTAAGTGATTGATTCGAGAACTCGAATTGACTTAATCGATAACTCTGAGTTCTCGAATAGCGTTATATTGACATATCGAATCACTTCTCGAATAGCTCTTTTCTCTGGGACTCCTTGAGATATCGAATAGAGCATTTTGACATATCGAATCCCTGAGATGTCGAATAGCTTCTTTAGTCCTTAAGATATCGAATAGAGCATTTTGACATATCGAATCCCTGAGATGTCGAATAACTTCTTTAGTCCTTGAGATATCGAATAGTGCATTGACTTGTTGACTCTTAGAGAACTCGAATGATGCTTTGACTTGTTGACTCCATGAGTTCTCGAATAGAGTAATAGACATATCGAATCTCTAAGATATCGAATGAGATATCGAACAGTGTATTCAGAGATATCGAATAGTGTCTTCTGAGATATCGAATCTCTGACTTCTCGAATGCTAGACTTCTCGAATAGACTAATGTACTTCTCGAATTGGTACTTAGGCAAATTCTTCATTTCTTAAAATCCCAACTGTGATTATTTGGCAGTCTTTATCTCCTTGCTTGAGGCATGAACCTTGGAACTTCTTTCAAGCATTATTCTTGACTTTATAAGTACAGTTACACAACTAGGATTTGATGCCTATTACAAGTACAGAACAAATAGAAACTCTACAACTAGAGATTCCCTCAGTTAAGAGGTCATGTAGGTAATGCATAGCATTACACATACTTAGGCTTGTTATTAGATGTATTCAGGCATGCCTCTGTGACTAACAGTAACTATCTGGGAATCATCTAGGTTATTGTTGGCGAAATTTGTTTCCACCATTTTTCCTTTTGACTTCTCAGATGATTCGTATAGATCAACAAGATGTTTTGGGATATGACAATTACGTGCCCAGTGTCCTTCCATTCCACACTTATAGCATGTGTTATCCATTTTCCCTCCCAGTGGTGCCTTTCTTTTGCTCTGTTATAAGGACAAAAGTGCCCGTGACTTCGACCTCGTCCACGGTATCGACCTTGGTCTCGTCCACCTCTACGCCCGTTTCCACGTACATTCTGCTGGAATGACATGTTATTTACTTTAGGTAAAGGGGCAGATCCTGTTGGACGGGATTGTTGATTCTTAATTGTTAGTCACAGAGGCATGCCTGAATACATCTAATAACAAGCCTAAGTATGTGTAATGCTATGCATTACCTACATGACCTCTTAACTGAGGGAACCTCTAGTTGTAGAGTTTCTATTTGTTCTGTACTTGTAATAGGCATCAAATTCTATCTGTGTAACTGTACCTACTAAGTCAAGAATAAAGCTTGAAAGAAGTTCTAAGGTTCATGCCTCAAGCAAGGGAATGAAGACTGCCAAATAATCACAGTTGGGATTTGAAGAAATGAAGAATTTGCCTAAGTACCAATTCGAGAAGTACATTTGTCTATTCGAGAAGTCTAGCATTCGAGAAGTCTGAAGTTCGATATCTCAGAAGACACTATTCGATATCTCTCAATATGCTATTCGATATCTCAGAGATTCGATATGTCAAAATGCTCTATTCGATATCTCAAGGAGTCCCAGAGAAAAGAGCTATTCGAGAAGTGATTCGATATGTCAAGATAACACTATTCGAGAACTCAGAGTTATCGATCAAGTCAACTCCAGTTCTCGAATCACTTACTTAGTCACTTCTCGAATACATTCTTGAGGACAAAATACTGAAGAATTGTACAAGTCAGAAACCTGCAACAAGCCAGGATACTTTATTTGACTCTGTCCTATAAAGCATGCTGGAAAGCCTACAAAGAAGCTTGGAGAGATAAGACAAGGGACAAGGAGCTGAAGAAGTGGATCTAAACAGGCTTTTCAAAGTCAAATCTGTAGCCGTTTGGACTCTTACTAAAATGAGATAGACAGACTGGAAAGTGCTTTTGTTTTACCTACCTCATTTGTAGCAAGGGGGTGTATCCATGTCTATAAGGATACAGCCTCACTTCCTTAGCTGTTAAGGTTTTGAAGTTTCTCAAATATATCCAGAAAATATCTCTCTGAGAAAAACGAAGCTGAGAATACTATCATTTGTATTCACAGATTGTAGCAACATCTTAATCTAATAAAATATTAGATTAAAGTGATATTGTGTTGTGTTTGTGTTTAATTATCCGCATCTTCATATCTCACACACTCATCACTTATCTTGCTGCAAAGATTCAAAACCGAAGAAAAACTCAAGAATCCATTCACCCCCCCCCCTCTGTATTCTTTTACTGTATTCAATACTCAACAAGTGGTATCAGAGCAGGCTGTTTAATCTAAACAGAAAACGATCATGAGTTCGAATACACCAAAGACTACAGGAACGGTAAAGGTCCCTAAATTCGACAAAGAAAATTACAACCTCTGGAAAATAAAAATGCTGTTGTTCATCAAAGCTGCCAATCCTCTCTACCCTGACATTCTCAAGAATGGTCCATTCATACCACAACAAGAAGTTGCTGAATCCACAGTGGGCGCAGTAGTCATTCCTAGATCATACGTTCCAAAAGAGCCATCCAAATGGACGGACTCAGAGAAGGAAAAGATTGCCCTAGACAGCCACCTCATGTTGTTAATCATAGACTCCTTGGATATGTCGATGTTTGCCAACGTAGCATCATGCAGATCAGCCAAGGACATGTGGAATCACATCGAGGTGTTATGTGAAGGGACAGAGGAGGTAAGAGAAAATAAGAAACAGATACTGGTCACACAGTATGAGGCGTTCATGGCACAGCCCAAGGAAAGTATCACTGATATGTTTGAAAGATTTCACAAGCTGGTGACTGAGCTCCAAATGAATGGGAAGGTTTACAGCACTAAGGAATTAAATATGAAGTTTCTACTATCGTCACCAAACCATCTAGAGCAAAGGGTCATATCTCTAAGAGAAAGAGATTTGAACAAAGTCACGTATGATGTGCTCTATGGGGTTTTAAAGACACACGAGCTTGAGTTGCTTCAAAAGAGGGCTATCCAAGCTAACCAAGGCAGAATGATAAACACATCCTGTGCCTTGATTGTCAACAAATCTATTCAAGACCTGGAAGCATCTGCAAGTCAGCTGAGAATAGAAGAGATAGTAGATGATGAAGAAACTGAGGAAGTAGTGACTGAACCTTCTGATGACAAGGAAGAAGATGAGTTCTACACTCTTGAAGAGCTGGATGGCATGGAAAATACATCATATGCTTTTATGGCTAGAAAATTTCCAAACATCAGATTCAAGAGGAATCAGCCCTTCAAGCCTAGACCTCAAAATCATTCATTCAACAAGGGCAAGGCACCTATGAAAACAAACAAGAACAGATTCAAAACCAGCTATGTGGATAGGTCATCTGTAAGATGTTATAGATGCAATGACCTAGGGCATTTTGCCAGTGAATGCAAGAAGCCTAAAAAGAAGGATAAGGAGTTTCTTGAGCTTGAAGCTAAGTATGAGGCCCTTCTAAAGAAGCAGACACCAGGTAAGGCTTACATAGCTGAAGGGAAGTGTTGGGATGATTCTGACAGTGATGGGGAAGAACAAGAATTCTGCAACTATGCCTTGATGGCCAATTCCAAGGAAGAACCATCTGCATCAGACTCACAGGTACCATCTCTCACTACCATAGACATGTCTGTTTCTGAATATAAATCTTTGGTTGAACAACTATCCGTTGAGATGTTTAACATTCATACTAGTATGACTGCTGCTAATGAAGAGATTGCTAAACTGTCTACCAGGAATGAACTGTTAAATAAGAGAAATGAGGAACTAGAGCTAACTACTGTGCAAATAGAAAATCTTAAACAAGAGATTGAGTATCTAAAGAACAAAGTTCTATGTGCTAGTCAAGTTGAGAAAGCTCTTAGGGATGAATTAGCTGAAAATGAATTTAAGTTGAAAACATTTAAGAATTCCTCTAGTCTATTGCAGTCTTATCATGAGAAAAATCTAGCTAGACCTAAGGCTGCCATTGGACTTGATTATGACACTCTTAAACAGAGGAAAGGCTATGCAGTCATTGAAGATGACATTGTTGTTCAAGAGGAGGTGCCTCAGGTTTTGAAAAAGACTGAGAATCCAATATTTAAAACACCAACACTTGAGATTGATGAGGATGCCTTACTCATCAAGCAAATGTTGGAGGATGAAGATGAGGCACAATCAAATGAACAACAAGCATCCTCTGAGAGTAAGAATGTCAAAACCAAAGCCAAGGAGCCAGTAGGAGGTAGACCTAGACTTGAGAAACCTGTAAAGTTTGTTTCAGCTGGAAATTATGAGACTAAGAAGAAAGTGACTAATAAGAGACCAAACAGGAATGGCAAATTAGGGATTAACAAAGATAACAACTATGCTTATGTGCCAAATGCCCCTAGGAAAGTTTGTCAAAACTGTTTTAGCTCTAATCATTTGACTCATGCTTGCAAGAAACCATCTGGTAGTGTTGCTAAACCATTCTATGATTGCTCTGTGCCTTTAAGACATAGAGACTCTCCTTTCTGTGATAAACTTGATTGCATGCCATGTAACATGAATGTGATGACTAGTTGTTTTAATTTGAGAAGACAATTCATGGAGGGCTGTATCAATCATAATGTTCACACACACTACACAAGGACAAAGTCTTCAAGTCCTCCTAAAGTTAGGAAGGTACCTCTGTCACCTAAGTCTAAGAACCCTGATTCTAAGACTCCCAACAGTGACAAGAAGACCAACATCAAGAAAACTGATAAGCATGCTGATTTTGATAAAACTGTCACTAAGTCACATGGACCCAAACTCGTTTGGGTACCAAAGGAGAAGTAATACTTTTGTGTTTGCAGGGCAAAGAAAGTAAAAAGAAGGTCATGTGGATTTTGGACAGTGGATGCTCAAATCATATGACTGGTGATATGGCCCTGCTATCACAGTATGAGGAAAAGGCTGGCCCAATGGTTGCTTTTGGAGATGACAGCATCGGCAACACACTGGGATATGGCAAGTTGGAAATTGGAAATGTCATCATTGAGAATGTAGCACTGGTCAAGGGGCTCAAGCATAATCTACTGAGTGTTGGTCAATTCACTGACAGAGGCTTCAAAGTGAACTTTGACAAAGATGAATGTTTGATCACCCACAAGAAGACTGGTGATTTTGCTCTGTCTGGAGTAAGGAAGGGAAGCCTGTTTGTAGCCAATTTGGACTCTGCAAGCAAGGACACAATTTGTTGCTTCTACTCAAAAGCATCAAATGAAGACAGTTGGCTGTGGCACAAGAAGCTATCACACCTGAACTTCAAAGCCATTAATTCCCTAGTCAAAAGGGAGTTAGTGAGAGGCATGCCCACACTTGAATTCTGTCAAGAAGGAGTGTGTGAGGCGTGTCAAAAGGGAAAAATGAAAAGATCAAGCCACAAGTCAAAAACAGTGACATCTATAACCAAGCCCCTGCAACTGATTCATATGGATTTGTTTGGGCCTGTCAATATTATGTCACTAGGAAGGAAGAAGTATGCTCTAGTGATGGTTGATGATTTTACAAGGTATACATGGGTAGAATTTCTGGCATCAAAGGATGAGGCTCCACAAGTAATCATTGAGCACATAAAGAAAGTTGACAAAGAAGCAAAGGCCATAAATGCAAGTGTGATTGCATTAAGAAGTGATAATGGGACAGAATTCAGAAATGCCATGCTTGGAGCATTCTGCAAAGAAAATGGTATTTCTCAACAATTCTCAGCTCCAAGGACTCCACAACAAAATGGAGTTGTTGAGAGAAAGAATAGGACTCTGATAGAGGCTGCTAGAACAATGCTACTTGATGCAAAGATGCCTACATGTTTTTGGGCTGAGGCTGTGAGCACTGCATGCTACATCCAAAACAGAACCCTCATCAACAAAAACACTGGAAAGACACCTTACAACTTGATGACTGGAAAGAAGCCTACTCTAAAGTATGTTCATACTTTTGGAAGCAAGTGCTTTGTGCTAAAAGATAATTCAGAATATGTTGGAAAGTTTGATGCAAAGGCATTTGAAGGAATCTTTCTTGGCTATTCTATGGAAAGAATTGCATACAAAGTTTATGTCATTTGTCAAAAGAAAGTAATGGAGAGCACAGATGTAACATTTGATGACAGCAAACTACCTGGATTAGAAGAAGCCAATGATGAAGATAAAGATCCTTTGAAGTTTGACAATCTAGATGATTCTGATGAGGAGATTGAAAGTGAATCTGAACTCATAATCCAACAAACTCAAGTGAATGAAGAACCTGTGTCAACCAACAATGAAGAAACAAGCATCCAAGATACACCTGTGAGGAGTGACAACTTCACAGGGGGAGGAAATGTAGATGATCATGATCTAAATGATGAAGCAACATCAAGGATGAGAAATCAATCTGAACATACAAGGAAATGGGATAGATCACACACTGCAGATCAGATAATTGGAAATCCAAATGCAGGAGTAAGGACAAGGAGAGCAACTATAAATGAATGTCTCTATGGCTGCTTTCTATCCCAAGTTGAGCCTAAGAAACTTGATGATGCATTGTTGGATCCTGACTGGATAATTGCTATGCAAGAGGAGCTAAATCAATTTGAAAGAAGCAAAGTATGGGAACTAGTGCCTGCACCAAAGGATAGAACCGTTGTTGGAACTAAATGGGTTCTAAGGAATAAGATGGATGAAAATGGTGTAGTCATAAGAAACAAAGCAAGGTTGGTTGCAAAAGGATACTCTCAACAGGAAGGTATTGACTATGATGAGACCTTTGCCCCTGTTGCTAGACTAGAAGCCATCAGAATTTTCTTGGCATTTGCTGCACATTCTAATTTCAAGGTCTATCAAATGGATGTCAAGAGTGCATTCCTGAATGGGGAGTTGGAAGAAGAAGTATATGTGCAACAACCACCTGGCTTTGAGGATCCACAGTTTCCCCACTTTGTCTACAAATTACTTAAAGCATTGTATGGACTCAAGCAAGCTCCTAGGGCATGGTATGACACACTATCACAATTTCTACTGGAGAATCAATTCACTAGAGGCACACTGGACAAGACACTGTTCTACAAGAAACATGGTGATGATATTATCCTAGTTCAAATCTATGTGGATGATATCATATTTGGCTCTACAAATGAGAAGCTGTGTGAAAAATTCTCTAAGCTCATGCAAAGCAGATATGAGATGAGTATGATGGGAGAATTAACATTCTTTCTTGGACTGCAAGTGAGTCAAAGGAAGGATGGCATTTTTATAAGTCAAACCAAATACATTAAAGATTTACTGAAGAAATTTGATTTGGAAGAATGTTCACCTGCGAAGACACCCATGGCCACTGCCACCAAGTTAGATGATGATGCTAAGGGCAAAAAGGTAGATATCTCAATCTACAGAGGCATGGTCGGTTCTCTACTCTACCTCACTGCTAGTAGGCCAGATATCATGTTTGCTACATGCTTATGTGCAAGGTTTCAATCAAACCCAAAGGAATCACACATGATAGCAATAAAAAGGATCTTCAAATATCTGAAAGGCACACCAAACTTGGGGTTATGGTATCCTAAGGACACAGGGTTCAATCTGGTTGGTTATTCTGATGCTGATTATGCTGGATGCAGAGTGGATAGGAAAAGCACATCAGGTAGCTGCCAGTTTCTTGGCCAAAGGTTAGTCTCTTGGTACAGCAAGAAACAACAATCTGTGTCAACTTCCACAGCTGAAGCTGAATACATAGCTGCTGGAAGTTGCTGTGCTCAAGTGCTTTGGATTAGAAACCAACTTAGAGATTATGGACTTGTGTTGGAAAGAATTCCTATCATGTGTGACAACACAAGTGCAATCTCTATAGTTGCCAATCCTGTCAATCATTCTAGAACAAAGCACATTGACATCAGATATCATTTCATAAGGGAGCATGCAACTAATGGAACCATTGAGTTACATTATGTTCCCACAGAAAAACAACTAGCTGACATATTCACTAAGCCATTAGATGAAGCCACCTTCACTAGGCTGGTCAGTGAGATTGGAATGCTGAATTCTTCGAATTCTGGCTAAGTGAATATATCAACTAGATTGTTGCAGCAGTAAATACTTACCTTATCAAATGCTCAATATTTTTAAAGTAAGTATTGGCTGGAGTATGATGTATAAATATTCCAATGCTGCACATATTGAAAATCATACATCTTTAGCTTGAAATTTCTGTGAAATTTTGAGAAAATCACTATTTAATTTAGTAGAATATTCTTCAGTGAATATTTCTGGTAAATTTTAAAAGATAGTGAAAATTGAATTTTATGAGTGAAAAGTATAGTTCGATAAGTCAGACTTCTCGAATGGTTCATTGTTATGTCTTGGCTCGAGTTCTCGAATAGGCCTATCTAGAACCCTCTTGAGTTCTCGAATAGTGTCTTTTAGAGAAATCGAATAGCACACTTTGAGTTCTCGAATAGAGTATTTTAGTTCTCTAATGATAGAGTTCTCGAATACTGCATTTGAGTTATCGAATCATTTGAAAAGGCTGATCTTTCGCTGACACTTAATCGCTTTTTGGATTTATATTCAAAACTTCACTTCACTCATAAAAATATATTCTTAACTTTGAATTTTCTTCTGAGTTAAATCACTGCCAGCTGTGAGTTAAAAACTGTCTGAGATATCGAATAAGCCTTTCTTGACTTCTCGAATAGTTGTTTCATACTTCTCGAATGACTTGTCGCTACAGAACACTTATCTATCGACAACTCAAGACATTCATATATATACATACAACTTCACAACTATTCAATTCTTTTCGTTCGATTTCTCAAGCACCTCAACTTCTGAAACCTCTGAAAAACCCTAACTGCGAATTTCTTCTTCAATCCTAATTCTCTTTTCTTCTCTACCCAAATGGCAAACCCTAAACTCACCATATCATTCCAAACTAATTTCATCGCAATCACCAGTGATGTGGAAGCACCGAATGCCAATTTCAAGTGCTTTGTTCGGTGGTTGTCTGAATCATACATCAAGAGTGCGCTCTCAGCCAACCCAACTCTGTACATAGATCTATTGGAACAATTCTGGAGGACTGCTACTGTGGAGGTCATCGCTCTTGAGAATGCTATCACTTCTTATATTGTTCACTGCAAGATTCAAGGAGAGGATATCACTATCACCACTGCAGACATGAATCAAGCCTTGGATATGCAGCAAGAGACGTATGATGCTCTGGCCTCCAATGATGAGTTGGAAGAATTCTTTGACTTCATCAACTACTCTGATACTATCAAGCTGGGAAAGTTGAATAGGAAGTTCTTAAGGAAAGAATGGAGCTTTGTATTTGCTACACTCCTTCATGTATTCACTGCACGGAAATCAAGCTTTGATCAGATTAGTACACCCGTGCAGCAGCTTGCCTATGCCTTGGCTCATGGGAGAAAGATAGATGTTGGACTTCTCATCCTACAGGAACTCTATGGGAGACTTGGTCAGACCACAGCCAAGAGAGGTAATGAAATTTTCTTTCCTCGCTTTATTCAATCAGTGCTTAACTTTAAAAATGCTTCTTTGATTGAATTGCCTGGAGTAGATAAGAGTAAAATAGGCTATCCTAGGTCCATGACCAAACTCATTTTTGGTAATTTGGAGACTAGGAATGATGTGGATGTAAGACTTAGCATAACTCCCCACATGGAGGGTTTGTTTAGGTCTTACCCCCACAACATGCCAATATTTGATTCAAAATCTCAGTTAGCACAGCCTAAGCAAGGAGAACAAAGTGCTAACCCAAGGCCTGCTAACCAACCCCCTCAGCCAAACACTCTATCCAGCAAAGAGCCAACTGCATCATCCTCTCAAAAGGGTGATGTTAGTAAAAAGAAGAGAAAACAGGTTGCTTCTGAACCTTTAGAAATCTTAACTGAAGCAGCCTTGGCTGTAGAACTAGGGTTAGAAAGTGAGAAACCTGAGTCACCTATCATAAGCCTAAAGAAGAAGAAGAAGTCTAAAACCACCTCTTCAGTCACTCAAATGGCTGAAGTTGTAAAATCAGGGGCACACAGCTCACTAGATGTATCCTCTCAACAGGATGCATCTATAGAATCAAGCATCCTCCCCAATGCACCTATCTGTAAAGAGTCAGCACAAGGGAGTGATAAGGCTGGCACAACACTGAGTGGAGAGCACATCATAACTGAAACTCCCTCTATTTCTCAGGGGGAGTTGCCAAAATCTTGTCTACAACACACTTCTCTTTCAGAATCTACCACTCATATTTCTTTGAAGCCTGCAACTCAAGCAATTGAGGAGCAAGGCATTGATCATCAAGAATTCTTTTCCTTTGATGAGCCAATGGATTCAAGTGACTTGGTGCATGACACCTTGCTCACCACCCAGGTACCACATTTGGATGGTCAGGGAATGCATGCTGGGGCATATCCTAATGACACCATCACAAACACAGAGGATTCACTAGTTCTTACTAGAGACTCTGTGCCTGTGTCAACTACTGTTGTAACTCATCCCACTTCTGTGGAGACAACAGTAGTAGAGTCTGTTCATCCGGTTGCAGAAGTTGCATCTGTAACTGAGGAGCCTAGCAAGCCTAGCTCTAGCTCTAACTTTTTGTCTCAATGGCTGAAGCCTGTGCAACATGACAGTGCTTCAGGATCAGGGTCTGTTCCACCACAATTGACGGTTGAAGCACTTCAAAGCTTAGTTGTGGATCAGATCCCTGAGTTCACAAAAATTGCTCAGCACCTTCTCACTGCAAACATGCCCAATCCAGACTATGAAGCTATTCTCCTATGTCACAAAGAGGATGTAGAGCTACAGAAGGAGAAAATCATAGATGAAACTGAGAGAGATGGGAATATCGATGCTTGGCTGCAAGGAACCAATTCAATCCCTCTCTCAGAAGGTCTCCAGTATCTCAGAGAAGAGTACATCACTTCACTAGGGTCCAATGCCAAATCTCTCAACCCTACTGATGTGTTTGAAGCAGTGAATGACAGCTATAAAGGCATTCTCAAGGCTGCACACTATCTTGGTAAAGGCTTAAAGACAGAAATTAACGAAGTGTGTTCAGCTACAACCAAGGAGGTGCATGAGATCAAGAGGACTTTTGATGCTAAATTCCCTCAATTGGAGACTGTGCTCAAGGACATTCGAACCTGCAATGCTACTTGCACCAGGATGGACAATGGTTTAGCTATTCTCAAGGATGCTGTCACAAGTCTGGGGCACAAATTTCAATCCTTATCAGATCAGACAACTGATGCCAATGCCATGCTCAGGACCCTCTTTGCAAATCAATATGGAGACAAGCTGGTCACTGAGGTTCCTGTGCATGAGATGTCAAGGTTCGAAGTGCAGAGACTGAAGGATCAATCCCTATCTGGTTTTAAGGCCAATGAACTCTTCACTAAAGTGGATACTCTTGAAAAGGAGGTAGTCTCTCTCCACAAGTCCAATGCTCATCTTACAGACACTGTGACAACTCTGACTGAGCAGTTGAACACTCAAGCCACCACCACAGCTGATGTCCTTCTGCATCAACAATCAATGTTGTCTGCAATGATGAAGCACATGGGTCTTCCCCTACCTGATGAATCTTCAACTCCAAAGGTGCATCCTACAGTCCCTGTGTCTGTCAACAAGCCTAAGGGGGAGAAGAGGATATCAAAGAACTCAAATCCAAAGGGGGAGAGATCACTAGAAAAGGGCATCAAGATCACTGAGGGTGGCCATCAGAGAACTTTGAAATCTACTACTCATGTGCCTGGAAAAGGAAAGGACAAAGTTGATGTGCCTCCCACTTCTCTGCCAGTTGTCACTCTACCAACTGTGCACATCACTACTCCTGATGGTCAAAGGCAGTCTATTACAACCACAGTGGTTGCAGGGAGTATGCCATCTGACAAGCCTCAAATCTCAATATCTAAGAGTGCCAAGCCAGTAGAAGTGAAGGTGGTCACTGAGGCCAAGCTACAAGAAATTGCAAACTCAAATGTCTATCATGATGATGCATTCTTGGAGCTTCTGAAAGTCTCTAGAGAACAGGCTGGTGATGCTCTGCTATATCATGAGAGTTTGAAGAGTCAGATTGACTGTCTCACTGTAGTACCAAGGAGGCTTAATGATCTATGGCTCAAGGAGATATTGATGGTAGGAAAGAACAAGATATGGCACTTAACCATCAATACTCTACAGAGTCTAAAGCACTCAGAAGTGAATGTGCTCCTTGGACTAATTGAGAAGGGAAATGAGAACAACAAGAGTCTTCATGATGAATTGAGGAATGGTCAACCTTCAAGGCTACCTGAAGTTTTCACAGATCCTAGAACTATTATCTACCAGGCTGGAACAAGAATTGAAGATATCAAGCAGCTGGTCATTCCTAAGCATCTAACTCCTCAAAATAAAAATCTCATCATAGCCATCATTGAGAAACTGATCAAGAAGAAGGGATCAAGAACAGCAGAAGAATTAGAAACTATATCTTATCTCAGGTCATATATTGCAACTGGCATTGTATCTGAGACTGCTAAGTTCAACCCAAGCAAAGATCAAGACAAGGATGAAGATAAAAGTGATGGAAGGAGAAGATATCACAGGAGTAATAAGGGTGATGAAGACAAGAAGAAGAAGAAGGATGATGAGAAGAGGAAGAATGATGATGATCAAGGTAAAGGCTCTGAGAGGAAAAGTGGAAGACAGCAAGCCTCAGGCATTGCTGACAGTAACCTCACCACAACACAAGACTCTAAGTCTAGGGTGAATGCTGCCAGTAGTGACCTTTCAAAATTTGCATCTATGGCTTCTGCAACTGTCTTGCCACCTCAAGAAGAGAAGAAGATTCAAGTCAAGAAACCATCTGTATGTTTCAAAAAGCAAACTGCTAATGGAATACTACAATGGTCTACAAACAAAGGTCACATACTGCTGCCAAGTAATCATGTAAAAAGAATCAAGTTCAAGCAAGCTGCAAGGAAATCAAAGCCAACCATATCAAAAACCCTGACAATCTATCCAGGCCTAAAACTCCAACCACTAGATGAAGATTATGATGTAGACCAACTGCAATTTTTGCAAGCTCAAAGAATCTATCATGTTGCCATTGTTGATAATTGCCTTGAGATTAAATATTCGGATGGAAGGGAGGAGAAATTCAAACAAGGAGGATGTCAACACTGGGGCAAGCTATATGACATAGAGAGAATCATTGCACTGTTGAGCTCAGAAGATAAAGTGGAGAGAGTATGGAAACTGGAGCTAATTGATTTTGTGAAAATGAAGAGAGATCATGAAGAAAAATTCAGAAAAGAGTGTTTTGAGAAATGGCTGGCAAGGGAGAAAGAAATTGAGAGACTGGAAAGTGAAGCAGAAAAGCTGAGGAAAAAGGGTTTGTGTAGAGTTCAGTTCAACCCCTACATGGTAAAGTATAGGAGGAGGAATGGAAATCAAGTCAACATCAGAATGAATCTACTCAACCACTATCCTGCAAATATTCTGGAACCAGTACTTGAAGATTTCAAAGACTCAATTTTGCTTGAAGAATTGGATGCTATGGCAGAAATAATAAAAGCGATGGATGAGAATACAAGGAAGGAGAAAGAAAGAAGAGAGAAAGAATATGATGAATTTCAAGCCAAAGCTATGGAAAGGGAATCAAAAGACAATGGCTAGTTCTTCATCATAGGCTGTAAGATTACTCACTCTGTAGTTCTATCCAAATTGCTGATGGAAATTCATACCTGTACTGTCAAGTTTTATCTTTATGTATGATAGGCTTGTTATCAGACATGAAATTGTGACTAAGGGTCTTACTCACAATTTGGGGGAGATTGTTAGTCACAGAGGCATGCCTGAATACATCTAATAACAAGCCTAAGTATGTGTAATGCTATGCATTACCTACATGACCTCTTAACTGAGGGAACCTCTAGTTGTAGAGTTTCTATTTGTTCTGTACTTGTAATAGGCATCAAATTCTATCTGTGTAACTGTACCTACTAAGTCAAGAATAAAGCTTGAAAGAAGTTCTAAGGTTCATGCCTCAAGCAAGGGAATGAAGACTGCCAAATAATCACAGTTGGGATTTGAAGAAATGAAGAATTTGCCTAAGTACCAATTCGAGAAGTACATTTGTCTATTCGAGAAGTCTAGCATTCGAGAAGTCTGAAGTTCGATATCTCAGAAGACACTATTCGATATCTCTCAATATGCTATTCGATATCTCAGAGATTCGATATGTCAAAATGCTCTATTCGATATCTCAAGGAGTCCCAGAGAAAAGAGCTATTCGAGAAGTGATTCGATATGTCAAGATAACACTATTCGAGAACTCAGAGTTATCGATCAAGTCAACTCCAGTTCTCGAATCACTTACTTAGTCACTTCTCGAATACATTCTTGAGGACAAAATACTGAAGAATTGTACAAGTCAGAAACCTGCAACAAGCCAGGATACTTTATTTGACTCTGTCCTATAAAGCATGCTGGAAAGCCTACAAAGAAGCTTGGAGAGATAAGACAAGGGACAAGGAGCTGAAGAAGTGGATCTAAACAGGCTTTTCAAAGTCAAATCTGTAGCCGTTTGGACTCTTACTAAAATGAGATAGACAGACTGGAAAGTGCTTTTGTTTTACCTACCTCATTTGTAGCAAGGGGGTGTATCCATGTCTATAAGGATACAGCCTCACTTCCTTAGCTGTTAAGGTTTTGAAGTTTCTCAAATATATCCAGAAAATATCTCTCTGAGAAAAACGAAGCTGAGAATACTATCATTTGTATTCACAGATTGTAGCAACATCTTAATCTAATAAAATATTAGATTAAAGTGATATTGTGTTGTGTTTGTGTTTAATTATCCGCATCTTCATATCTCACACACTCATCACTTATCTTGCTGCAAAGATTCAAAACCGAAGAAAAACTCAAGAATCCATTCACCCCCCCCCCTCTGTATTCTTTTACTGTATTCAATACTCAACATTAATCACCAATTCATGATTTTGTTCAGCAACAAGGAGAGTTGATAGAAGATCCCAGAACTTGGTGAATTTGCGCTCCCTATACATCTCTGCTAAGTTAATATTATTGGGGTGAAAAGTTGATAATGTTTTATCGATTTTCCTTTTCTCAGTAACTTTCTCACCGCACATAATGAGTTTAGAACTTATCTTGAATAAAGCAGAACTATATGCCCGAACACTCTTAAAATCCTGAAGTCTTAGATTAGCCCAATCATTTTCAGCTGCAGGCAGATAAACTAGTTTCTGGTGGTCAAACCTATCTTTTAGATTTTCCCATGAAATATAAGGATCCTCGACTTCTAGGTATTCAGATTTTAAATCTTCATGCATGTGATGTCGGAGAAAAATAGAGGTAAAGTTTTCTTCAGCCTTGGCAGTATTTTCTGCTTTTATTGTATCGCTTAATTTCTTTGAACCAAGATGCAATTTTACATCTTGTACTCATGACAAATAATTATCTCCAAAAATATCCAACGCAACGAACGATAAGCTTGTAAGGTTTGTCATACTAAATCTGAATTTAACACAAAAATTATTAAACTTAAATCATCAATATAAATATTACATAAATCCTAGTTAATCGGGTGCGTTAACAGATACGCAATAATAAATGTATATATCATTATTATCACTGATATTATAAACAGATGTATGTATAGAACAACAAATGGATTTTCACCCGCCATACGGACGTTTGCGTATACAGGTTATCTCCGATTGATAAATATATTTAGGTAGAAAATCCTGCATAAGTTAGTCACGTACAAAGATTATTTTACGATAAATAAAAATGTTCCCACAATATCTTTCGATGAATGGTACTATTGTAACAACTGTGTAGATAAATGTCAGTTAATATATATAACAACTGAAATATTATTGAAAATGTAATTAAATGGTTCCCACAATATTTCGGTATTACCCAAAATTAAATGGTACCGTTTTTAGTAGGCGGTGCTCCGACAATATATATTAGTTATTAGTAGGCGGTGCTCCGGCCATATATATATATATTAAAATAAAACTATACCTTCTCAGTTCCGGCAGAGCTTCGTGCTGATAACGTATTATAAATTACTATATATAATAACTGTAAAGGAGATACTAATATATTACTACTTGAACAAAGAGAGAGCAGATGAGAAAGAAGATAAGAGCATTGAAAGAATTGCTTGGTGCATCATTTCCATTACCGGATGAATCTATATATAGGCAAGACAACAAGCAAGGGAATTAAATGCAGTGTAACATTTTCTTTACCTATGCCAAGCTTAATTATTTACCATTGACTGTAATGGCAATCAATTATAACACCGTGTTTATAATAAATATTCAGATCTCAGGGCTACTTCTGGAGCAAAAGGCCGCGAGTTGTCAAATTCAAAATACTATAATAATACTCATTCGTTTTTGGCTCACTTGTAACTTAATGATTTATACCTTAAGCTGAAAAAGAATCCAATAGTACAAGTAGAATCAAGAAAACAATCATAAACTTATAAAGAGTTTTCATTAGACAAGGACAAAAAAAGCTTTTCGTAGATAACGAAAGGTTTACCACTCTTGGCAATTTGTCATATAATTGATTGCCTTATAAATATCAATGTTAATGTATATATAAAATATAATTTTAAAAAAAATTCTGATTACTCGTGGGGTTTCCCATTTCCCATTCGAAGCGAAGATCGGGAAGAAAATTAATCCCCGTTTGAAAATCAAGACGGATTCGGGGAATAAGTACGAGTTCAGGAATGAGGATAACACTTCCCAATCCGAAGAGACCCGATATCCATCTCTTTATCTAATAATAGCTAGAGTACTTTGTTTAACAACTTTAATACGAAAGTTAAAAGGCCGAAAGGAAATTATTTGGGATATAATTGAGTTGAGCCGAATCAAACACGCTAAGTCTCGAGTTTGAGTTGGCTTAAAAGTTCGGACTTTAGTTTGGGGTCGAATTTGATCGATCTTTTCATTTGAGGCTTATTAAGTTTGATATGTTCGAATTCGACTCAAAAACTCAAATTAATTTAACTGAATATTGGAAAAAGACGAATATGATTGTTTCGATTCGAGTTATGCTTAAGATCGATTCGAGTTCGGCTCAAGTTGATTCGATTAATATATATATCATATATAAATATTAAATATTTATATAGAATATATTTATAATATATAAAAATTTAAAATATTAAAGATTCGATTAAGCTCGCGAATTTTATGAGCTGAATAATTTAAAACTCAAATTTGATCCGATAAAAAATTAGAATAACTTAAATTCAAACTTGGATCGATCAAATATCAAACTGAATCCAAAATTTTTATGAAACAAGCTCCAACATCTCACTAACAACTTACTCCTTTAGACCTCTAGTACTTATCAAATCGGGTTGAAAGTACCTCGTATAATAACACATTTCTGCCTTATCTTATATTTCTATTCACTTCATCCCATTTTGTTTGATCCTTATTTCTTCTTGTGATGTTTCAAAAAGAATGATCTGTTAGGATCGCATTCACTATATATCAACGTTAATCAAACACGAAAGTAAAGAACACAACAAATTAACATGGAAATTCCTCAAGGGAGTGTAAAACCACAAATTCACTAAATATGAATGTATTACAAGATTGGAGTCGCTCTCTCACTCAACACTCTTAAATACAATCACCTCACCTTGATTACAAAAGTTCTCTTTTGTGTATCGCACACAAATCTCTAACTTTTGCAATGCACCAAAACCCCTACAAATATCTATATTTATTTATAGGCAACACAAATATTCCAATCCTAATCTATTTCAAATTCTATTTGCGATAATTTATATCTTTTCTTATCTTGGATATAAATCTTTCCACAATTAATATTCTTACCAAAATAAGAATTACCTCAATTATCACAAATTAGAATTCTGCTCATAATAGAATTCTTAACTTAATAAGAAATTCGGACGGAGCTCAACAAATCCTCCGGCTCGAACTTCCTAATAGTATTGTTACTACTTTTGAACACATATTACACCTACTAACTTTTATTAAATAAATAAATACTATAATACTGTTACACTCTTTACTTCTTTTCACTATCTCAAATTTATTAATTAAATATTGATAGATTTCATTATTTTTCCCACTTTTCATCTAGTTTAACTCCTTTTTTATATATTTTCTCTATTTCTGTGCAAGTTAATCAGCTCGATCTTTTTGAGATGGAAGTAATAATAAATAACTAATCTTCAGCAAAAATAGAGCTAACTTGCGAAGCCCATCCTCAAGGTCAAATAAAACAAAGGTGAACTCCAACTTTAGCTGTGACAAAAGAAAAGAAAGGTCAATAATTCAATTTATGGGACCGACACAAAAACTATGATCACGTTTGGGGCAGTTACCTATAGGATGGGCATTTCACCGTCCTGTCCGCTTTCGATCCGATCCTCGTTATATTCAGATTGGAAATTCGGGAAATTTTTTAGATTCGAGGCGGGGAGCGACAAAATTTTTATAAAAAATTCGGGAATCAGAGCAGGGTCGGGGATTAGAAAATCCCGATCCACGATCCCCAATTTTATTTTTAAAAAAACAATATATATATATATATATATATATATATATATATATATATATATATATACTATATTATTATAAGCGAAACAGGGTACAATTAATTGGTTGGTTGGTTGGTTGGTTAACACTTTCCAAAAAGGTTTGTTAATACCTTCCAAAAATGAAAAAAAAATTAAAATGCATATAAAATTTAATTTTACTTAATAACAAACCTTTTAATTACACTCCAATTAATATTTAATTACATACTCTTACAGTTACCCAACTTTTTTAGACTCTTTCAATTACTTAGAAATCAAATATTTTCAAAATCAATTTAAATAATTTTAATATCATATATTTATTAACAAATTTACAACAAATTATAAATCAACAAAAGTGAAAACTATCTAAAACTATATAATAAACAATAAAAATTTCACACAATTACAATTTAATATTAAATTCTATTTTGGGCAAATAGTACATTATGGATTATTATGGAATCATAATTTGAATATGATAATATCAACAAAATTTTGAATGTAAGTATATATGTCCATTTATATTTATATTATTATGACAAAATATGGTCATAATTCGAACAATATATCATATAATTATACAATTGTTATTTAATACTATATATATTATGCAAATATTATATTAAGTAATATATATGAGATATATAATTATTAAAATATAAATAACATATTATATAAGTTTAAGAAATCCGTGCGATGCACGTGTATATTTGGTTAGTTGGTTGCTTAACGTATTCCAAAAAATTGTTAATACCTTTATAAAAATAACAAGTTAAAAAGGTTATATTAGAAATATAATTGAAAGAGTATGTAATTGAATTTCAGTTAAAGTATGACTGATAGAGTATGTATTGTCTTCCAAAAAAATTGTTAAAACTTTCCTAAAAATAACAAGTTAAAAAAATTATATTAAAAATATAATTGAAAGAGTATGTTGTTGAATTTCAATTGAAATATAACTGATGGAGCATGTATCTATGTAAAATATTGATGTAAATGGAAATATAATCAAATAGTATGTAAAATATGTGGTTTATTTTTATTTAAAATTAAATACATTTGATTTGTTTTTTGTATTTTGGAAGGTGTTAACAAACTTTTTGGGAAGTTGTTAACCAACTAACCAAAGAACCAAGGCACAAAAAAAATATTTAAAAAAAAATAAAAAAAACCTGTTAAAATTTTCAAATTCAGTTAAATTATATATAATTTATTAAAAATAAAAAACCATCATATTATAGAATTATAAATTTTTTCAATTATATCCCGATTAGAATCATCGTCTACACCCACTTCTTGCTACAATTCTTTCTTCAACGATATTAGGTTACACTAAATAAATTTTTCAAATAATTTTAATAAATTAATAATAATAATATATGATAGCCCTTGCTTTGCACGGGTTATAAGCTAGTCTATATATATATATATATATATATATATATATATATATATATATATATATATAATTAAATTATTAGAAGTAAATATGCTTATATATATTGTTAGTGCTTAAAGTTTTTAATTCATTTCTTAGATTCAAAACATAAATAGTAAAATTTAATTTAATTACAATAATTTAATTATATCTTTTAGTAAAAATAAATATTAATTTAAAATATTTTTAAAATAAGTTATTGAATTTAAAATATATATTATACATCATAGTTTAAAAAATTAATTTTTTGAAGTTTGTTACAGAATATATAAAATTTATTTTTTTAATAAAAATAAAAATCTCTGATTTCCCACAGGGATCCCCATTCCCCGTTCGGGACGGGGATAATGGAACAAAATATTCCCCTTTCGGGGATTGGGGTGAGTTTTAGGACCGGATAAAGATTCGGGGATCGGGAGCAAGGATCGCATTCCCCGACCCCGAAGTGACCCAACGCCCATCCTAACTACCTCAATCAACTTTAAAATTTGGTGGAACGAGTTTGCGTATATTTTAAATTTTAATTTAATTTCGTTCACAATTTTAAATGTATTTCAGTTACCCTTTTTAAAATTCATTTTCCTTTCACAATTATTTTTAATATAACACTTACATTTAAGACATCATTTAATTTATGTTTTATTTAGTATTTGTAATTGTATTTATATTTTTATATTATATTCAAATGATATATAATTTGTATTTTTAGTTATAATTTATCGGAAAATTCACTTTTAAGTAAATTAGTCAAAAAAATAGATTTAACTTGAAACAAAAAATATTAGTTCTAGCTTAAAACAATTATACTTCTAGTTATTAGTATTATTTTTTAAAATTAACCAAATACTTCCATATGTATTTCGGTAAAAAGAACATAAACTTTAATATAAAAAGGAATATATTATATCCTTATATATAATAAGTATAAGAGTAATCTTATTCATAATTTTGGTCACTAATTGTCAAAATAATCTCAACCGTCGAATCTAATGTTTTTATAAATAGATGATCAAGATTATATCATAATAAAAAGAAAATTATAATCTATAATGGATATAATTAAAAAAGGTTGCATTATAAATGATTTTTTAAAAAAAATTATAAAATGAAAAGGGTGTAATTAAATAAAAATATAATTGAATTGAATTTATTTTTTTATTGGTATTAAAAAAAAAGTTCATATTTATTATTTGAGCTCTGTCTCGAGATATGTAAATCATATTTGGATGATTTTACAGCCTACGCGAAACTTATAAAATTATCTTTAATTTAGTGACGATTTAACAATTATTATCGGAATGGAAACACTCAGAATCTCAAGAGAGAATATATTACAAATTTTAACATTAATCATATTTAGTGTAGAAAACCTACATTGATAATTCTATTCAATGTAGAAAACAAAATTATATATGATTTAAATTATTAACATACATTTTTTCGTATTTTAATATAAATATATTTTTTAGTTTACATGTTAAAAAATAAAACATTTTTTATGCTAGATTCAACGTTTTCATCAATTTATTTTATGATCTAACGGTTGTTATTAATTTTGTCGGATTGAGGACCAGACTACCGACTACCAAAATTTTAACAAAATCACTCTTATACATATTATTAAAACTGTATTTGGTTGTTAGTAAAACTATCTTTAAATAATAAGAAGGGTATTTTGATGATCAAAACGAAATATAAGTAGATTTCATAAATCGAATAGAATTTTCTGAAAATGCACACCTAGAGGGGGTGAATAGGTGTAAATGGCTAACTATGTTCAACTAAGTCCAATTTTTAATAATTACCCGAAACAGCTTACTGTTTTCAATTTTTGCAGACACAAATGGTACGCTGAATGTAAATGGTAAGCTGAATGCACAAGCAGTAAGTAAAATAAAGAGCAGAAACAGTAAGGTGCAGAAAAGTAAAGAACACAAGAAACTTTTAGCCAGGTTCGACCCCTAATCTCCTATGGTCTACGTCCTGGTCCCTTACCAACTTGGTAAAAGAATATATTATTGATCAACGAAATAAACCAATTACAAGATACAATAATATATCTCCCTTTTAACCCAGCTGTTGACAAATGACTTGCTGAACTCCCGTTTCGGAACTTGCCCTCTAAGCTATACTTCCCAATTATACTTCTCTAGCAACGATCACCAAACCCTTGTCCAATCTGTCCAACAACTAATGAATACAAATCGAACAATACAATCAAGAATGAATAAAACTCAAAACTATGAACTCTCTAAGAATAGCACGTATGTAATATATTAAGAGCTCGAGAGAATTGAAAGGATATAGCAATGAAAAACTGAGTTGTTTGTGTTCTTTGTGTGCTTGAATATTTTCTGAATTGATTAGTACGAATGAACACAAGAACAAGGTTTATAAAGCTTCACAACCAACGTTCAAAAAATCAATCAATCAATCAATTATTCGAACGATTAGAAATCAATTTCTAACTTTCAATTGGTTAGAGAGATTTTACAAACGTTTGTGTGACAGTTTGGCAGAAGATTTGAAGGAAGTGAAACGATGAAAAACATATCCCTTCTGTTAATAAGAATAAAAAACGCGTATAGGAGATTTGAAAGAAAGAAAATCTTTTAAATAAGGAAACTCCTATAATTTTTATGATTTGTTTTAAAGAAAGATATTTGAGAAGATTTGAGCTCTAAAATATATTGTATACGTATTATATAATAGAGATTCCTTACAATATATTTCCTGAATTAAATCCATGAGAATCAATCTTGATCTTTATCTTCAGGAATTCTGGCAGTTAGAAATGGCTTGCTGTTTGTGACTGTCTGTTGGAAATGGCTTGCAGTTTGTGACTGACTGTGTGTAACTAGCTTGCCAGACTGTCTCTGTTGTAGCACCAAATGGCTTGCTGTTTGTATATTCTGTTCAAACAATAAGTAGGATAATACACCCTGCAAAACCAAGTTAGTACAATACAGACATAACATGATGTTTTATATCAAACTACAAGCAATCAGCTTGCTGAATGTGATCATCAAAACCATAGGAGTATCAATCTCCCCCTTTTTGATGATTACACAATATTTAGGAGAATAAAGTTACTCCCCCTAAATCCCTGCATATTAGAAAATTTTGATATAAAACAAACTCATATCACTGGAATCTGAATCATTATCACTCCAAGTCAGTAGAGCCTTTGATTTCTTCTTGTCCTTGAAAATAGCAGGTTGTTTTGACTTTAGTTTGTAGCAATTCCTTTTATAATGACCTGGCTTGCCACATTCGAAACAAGTTTCCTCCTTAGAGTCCTTTGAACCCTTCTTTTGTTGTAGAAACCACCTCTTTCCCTTTTCATCATATTCTTCTTTTCTATCAGCCTCTTGATCTTCTTTGAAATAAGTGCAAGTTCCTCATCAGATTCATCATCAGACTCAATTGGCTTGCTGTTTTTAGAATATAGAGCCATATTCTTCATTTTTTCAATTGGAGCTTTAACACTAGAACTCCCCATCTGATTTCCATTTATCTTGCTTTCAAATTGCTCTAGCTCAGTGAATACAGCCAAGTGATCCATAGTATCAATAAGTGGTGAGGATTCCAAGGCAGTAACTTTAGCTTCGTAGATGAATGGTACTGCACTCAATACCTTCATATTGATTTCGTCTTGTGGTATAGATTTTCCAAGCCGCTTTAGTGAGTTTATAGTAACTTGAAATCGTGCTTGGCTATCCTTGATAGTTTCACCTTAATTAAGCTTGAAATTCCCAAAATCATTCATTAGCTTGCTAAGTTTCACCTTCTTTAGAGATTTCGATCCTTCATGATAAGTCTCCAAAGCATTCCACATTTCTTTGGCTGATTTGAGTGAAGATACTTTATAATATTCAGCCCGGTTCAAACCATTCATAAGAGAACTCCTTGCCTTTCCATTGTAGCCAAGTTTGATTAATTCATCCGGAGTAAGATCATCAACATCCTTTGGCTTGCCATCTTTATCAAGAAAGACATATGGACCTTTTTGCACAACTCTCAGAACTAATGGATCTTTGGATAAATGAGTTTCCATGCTGCTTTTCCACCAGTGGTAATTGTGTGTACCATGAAGAAGAGGAGGCCTGTAATCAAATTTTCCTTCGGGATAATTTTCAGCCATTTTGATCGAATACTTTCCTATTACAGAAATCTTAGTATACCAACGCTCTGATACCAAATGAAAATGCACACCAAGAGGGGGGTGAATAGGTGTAAATGGCTAACTATGTTCAACTAAGTCCAATTTTTAATAATTACCAGAAACAGCTTATTGTTTTCAATTTATGCAGACACAAATGGTACGCTGAATGTAAATGTAAGCTGAATGCACAAGCAGTAAGTAAAGTAAAGAGTAGAAACAGTAAGGTGCAAAAAAGTAAAGAACACAAGAAACTTTTAACCAGGTTCGACCCCTAATCCCCTATGGTCTACGTCCTGGTCCCTTACCAACTTGGTAAGAGAATATATTATTGATCAACGAAATAAACCAATTGCAAGATATAATAATATATCTCCCTTTTAACCCAGCTGTTGATAAATGGCTTGCTGAACTCCCGTTTCTGAAATTGCCCTCTAAGCTATACTTCCTAAGTATACTTCTCTAGCAACGATCACCAAACCCTAGTCCCTTAGCCAATTTGTCCAACAACTAATGAATACAAATCGAACAATACAATCAAAAATGAATACAACTCAAAACTATGAACTCTCTAAGAATAGCACGTATGTAATATATTAAGAGCTCCAGAGAATTGAAAGGATATAGCAATGAAAACTGAGTTGTTTGTGTTATTTGTGTGCTTGAATATTTTCTGAATTGATTAGTACGAATGAACACAAGAACAAGGTTTATAAAGCTTCACAACCAACGTTCAAAAAATCAATCAATCAATTATTCGAACGATTAGAAATCAATTTCTAACGTTTAATTGGTTAGAGAGATTTTACAAACGTTTGTGTGATCGTTTGGCAGAAGGTTTGAAGAAAGTTAAATGATGAAAAACATATCCCTTCTGTTAATAAGAATAGAAAACGCGTATAGGAGATTTGAAAGAAAGAAAATCTTTTAAATAAGGAAACTCCTATAATTTTTATGATTTGTTTTAAAGAAAGATTTTTGAGAAGATTTGAGCTCTAAAAAATATTGTATACGTATTATATAATAGAGATTCCTTACAATATATTTCCTGAATTAAATCCATGAGAATCAATCTTGATCTTTATCTTCAGGAATTCTGGCAGTTAGAAATGGCTTGCTGTTTGTGACTGTCTGTTGGAAATGGCTTGCTGTTTGTGACTGACTGTGTGCAACTGGCTTGCCAGACTGTCTCTGTTGTAGCACCAAATGGCTTGCTGTTTGTATATTCTGTTCAAACAATCAGTAGGCTAATACACCCTGCAAAACCAAGTTAGTACAATACAGACATAACATGATGTTTTATATCAAACTACAAGCAATCAGCTTGCTGAATGTGATCATCAAAACCATAGGAGTATCATTTTCAACGTAAAATATTGTCAATTTCTTCTCCCTTTTGGTTTTGTGTAGTTTTAATTGGAAAAATATTGTTAAACCACCACTAAATTAAATATTATTTAATTAATTAAGCGCATAAAGTGTTTACCCCACCCGTATTCTTCTTTTTCTAGTGCAAGTGATATTTTATATTTCTTACGCAGTCTCTTTCTCTTATCCATGTTGTATGTCCCCCGGCCCCTTTGAAGTAGATAACAATTGTATTATTCTTAATCATTATAGTATCCACTCATGAGTAGGTATACACTAGCCAATTCGAAGCTACTTCTTCTTTCTCATCAGAGAAATTGTTCAAGGGCTTATGCCTTGACATCAATATCCTTCTTTCTCAGGTTCTCCCTGGTGCTATCAAGAGTTCCGAAACCCTTGAGGGTGATGGTGGAGTTGGAACCGTCAAGCTGTTTCATCTTGGCGATGGTCGACTAACTACATCTCGTAAAAAACATAGATCCTTTTCAGGCCTGTAATCAACTTGACAGAAGGAAACAGCCCTATTTCAAACCATCAAGTATTCTACACTACCTTCACCTTCGTTGACCACCCTTTTCACTGTCATCCTTCAAGCCACGCACTTCATGCTCTTCATAACCTTGTTCCTCTCCCTCTCCTCTGTCAACCCATACCAATTTCAAGCTCGATTCGTGTTAGGTCCAAAATAGTTTGTAGAAGGGGGGGTTGAATACAAACTATACCGTTTTATCGAATTTGCTCTTTTCTTAAAAAATATTAAAATATTAAATCAAGAACAAATTGATGCGGAATAAAATGAATACCGATATTTCAAGTTGAATATAAAATTTATATTAACTTGATGGGGTGTGTCTAAATACAGGGTACAAATTACAAGGTTTGATGACCAAACTAATTATTACAAATTCTATAGAAAATTCGACATGAATTTTTCTATATTTGTAAATAAAAATATTGAAATTAATTATTACAAATTCTATAGAAAATTCGACATGAACTTTTCTATATTTGTAATAAAAAGATCGAGAGATTCTAGGGAACTTAATCCGCTAGATAGTTCCACAAGTACAAGTGAACAATTTCTGTCGATTTAGATTTAGCAATACAAGTCAGAAATAATTTACAAGAATTTATTTGATGTTCAAGGAACCATTTTCACTTGGTCTCTCTCTGCTGTGTTCTGCTGGAGAAGTGAAGAATTTCCAGTGCTGTTCTGCTGTGTCTGCTGGTGTATTTATAGCCATTTATGTCTTGTACTGATCTGGTATGACTTAAACTGCTTCAAGACATAATAAATCAGCTGTCAGCATGACTTAAACTTGCTCCAAGACATAATTTTCTTCATTAAGACTTACACAAACCTCCATTAAGACATAAATCTGGTCGGTATGACTTAATAAAAGTTCGGTATGACCTAAAACAGCTGGCAGGTGGTCGGTATGACTTAATCAGGATATTTTGGCTCGGTATGACATAATCTGAAATTGCTCGGTATGACCTAAATCTTATGCTTAGTATGACTTAGATTTAAGTCATGTCGGTATGACCTAATTTAGGTCATACCGACCTCCATTAAGTCATATTCGCTGAGCGGAATTGTTTTAAGTCTTTAAACACTTATATTAATTCTGATTTAATTAATTAATTGATTAATTTAAAGAATAAATTAATTCTGATTGAATTAATTTATAAAATAAATTAGCCAACTAATTTAATTTAATTAAAAGAGAATTAATATGAAGTCTTTTTATAATTATATTAATTCAAACTTAATTAATCTTTTAATTAATTTATTGAATAAATTAATTCGAATAGAATTAATTTATCAAATAAATAAATCAAATGACTTAATTAATTAAGTGAAAATTAATATACCTCCTTGCTTGATAATTATATTAATTCTAACTTAATTAATCTTTTAAATAATTTATTGAAAAAATAATTCGGATAGAATTAATTTATCAAATAAATAATTCAAATGACTTAATTAATTAAAATAAAATTAATATACCTCCTTGATAGCATAACCCTTGTGGTCTTCTATGTCTAGATAAATTTGATCCTCCACAAAGATTATTCCTTAGCAAGTCTTGATTGCAAAACCATTGTGGTTAATTAATTTAGCACATCTGTTGCTTGCACAATGATTTCTTCCATATCAGTCATGATAGCTTGAACCACTGAAAGTAATAAAGAATTACCACCGAATTTTTGTTGACGCTCGATGCACGGTCTGGTTCATGAGCGACTAACTCCAACGGCTTTTCTTTATTTTTGACTCTATGATTTCGTTCCATTCTTTTCTTAACATACCATTCTTGACAGCTTGAACCACTGAAGTTAATGATAAACAACCACTGTTTAATGTTGACACTCGATGTACTGTCTGGTTCATGAGTGACTAACCGCAATGACTGTTCTTCATATATTGACTTTAAAGTTGTGGTTCATGTCTTCTTTTTCTTCACTCTTTTTCAAACCTTTATAATCTGTATTCTGCCACTGTAGGAACCTCTTGTCACTATAAATAGAATCCACTGTCCTGATTACTCCACTGATGCTTGATCAACTGAATGAACTTCTTCAAGTGTAGTATACCTTAAAACGGTAGATTGACTTTGTCTTCTTTCTCTTGACAATTATACATTTGAGATCCCTATGACAGTACATATACTATTTACTATTACATTCTTGTTTGAGTTGAGTTGTATCCTCGAAGTACAAATAGGCTATGTCATATGCCTTTCAATCTCCCCCTATTTGTTTGTTAAACATTAACATACAAATTCCTAGAGGATAACTCAACTACAAACAAGAAGAAGATAAAGCTTTAAAGAGCTATAGTAAATAATACATAAAAAAATTCTGGTTTAGATATTACAATTCCAGAATCTCAGTAGATGAAATGATAGATGATTGTTCCTCTGACAATGAATTAAGTAACTCATCTTCATTTCTTGACATATCTGCCTGATAACCCTTAACATCTAATATTGAACATTATCAGCAGATACTTGGAATTCTACAGTGGTAAAGAATATGACTTGTCAACCACATACTGAAGAATTCTTCTTTGTCGTTTCATACTTCTCTCCTTCCTTATGTCTCCCTACCTAAGATGATATGTCTCTTTCTTATAACGGTGAATACTCCTTATCTCCCCTGACAAGGCGAATAAATCTATCTCCCCCTGACAAGGTGAATACTCCCCCATTCTAAGGTATATCCCTTTTTCATATCTCTCCCCCTTAGATAGAAAATCTCCCCCTCACTAAGGAATATCTCTCCCCCTTAGTTGAGTAATCCTCCAAGCATTCAATTATAGCAAACATCCAAATGTAAATTAGATGATACCATTTTTTCAATTATAACTCACTTCTTACCTTTAGTACAACAGATTCTTCATACATATAACATTGTCTGTTGCAATAAAGAGAAGAAGCTTTTCTTGTGTTGAAGGATTTTCATGAAGACTTCCAGAATAGAAGTATGTAGACTGATCAACTTTGCCCTTTAGATATTATAGAATGGCCTCACTATTGATCATCCTGACAACCAAATCTTCCGATAATTTCCTTGTATCTCCCAAATCTTGTAAGTAAACTTTGTTTGGAAATAGGGAATGAGATTTGGTGCTTATCTTTCTTCCTCACTGTGAGTGTGTGATTCTATTTCGTGTACCTCACAAGTGTTTAGCGCATCTCTCCACTCATATCACTTAAAATGAGTGATCTCATCTCTCAACTCTCAAGTGTTTACACTCATGCTCACTAGTGTATCACTCTTAGCTCTCATAGCTCTAACATCCATGTGTACCTGGAAGGAAAATTCACCATAGCCCCTTCTAGAGAGGTCACTGGTGGTGCAATGGGGTTTCGCAAATCCCCGATCCTCGTTAGACTCGTCAGACGAATCTGAGTCATAATCTACATGTTGATAAAAAATTTCCCTTTTTATGGGTTTCATATTTGAATTCTGAGAAGGTAAACAATGATCTATAAATTTAGCATTGAGATCAAGGTTCCCTTCTAATGTCTGTGAAGACATCACCTTGTTAAACTCATCAGGTAAAATCTGAATCATAGTCTACAAGTTGCCGATCCGCACCTATGTCGGACCCGTTACCCGTAGGATCCAGAGATGTTCCCTCTGGGGAGTTAGATAATGATCTTGTTGAATTTTGCATTGAGATCAATACCTTCTCTCGAGGTCTGTGAAGACTCTTGGTTCTTTGAGGAACCTTTAACTTATAATCCTAACCGTAAAATGGTCGAAGTATTAGTTGTTTCCGTCAATTCATCCTTAGTGTGTGCAATCTCACTTTGTGCATAGAAAGTATTTTAGAATTGTGTATGAGGTACTGACTTCCCAATAGATGCCCTAGCCGACAGGCGAATTTCAATAAACTCATCATTTTAAGATAATGAATCCAGAGACTGTTTTAGTGCCATTTTCAGCTTTGCATCCTTTTGGGAGAATGCAGGCAAGCTTACAGATACCTCAAGTTATATACATCTATTCTCCTTGAGAGGTAGAGCTGTGGGTTTACTATCCCTCACATCCTTATTTGCTGCATTAAGTGCAGTTACTCCCTTAATGACCTCTAGTCAAATAAGTTACTTCCACTTCAGGGGGTAAGTTAGGATGTGTTTAGATTTGGATATATAGTCTGGGATAGAAGTTGTTGGGTTTACAACCTCATGACTTACAATGTGAGAAAACTTCCACTAGGAGCTGAACCTGCATCACATAACAGTAGAGCAATATAGAGATAGAATGCATTTACATCATACCATAACATTGTGTGAAAGCATATGCATTATATCCAATGAGAGAAATGATGTACAATTGTGACTTCAAAAAGTTTTACAATATAAGCAATCACAACTGTAGAAAAATTGAGTTTTCTTTTTAAAAACTGTTAATGTTCAAGAGTCTGTATTTATGCATAAAACAATGTATAATCATGTCTTTTAAGGAAAACTAGATCGTTTTATTTTTAAAAGACACAAACTCTTGACTTCGCAGTAATTTAGAAAGAAAGATTTTCTTTAAGTGCTTATTATGTATAGAGAACTTTAACACAAAGTTAGTGAAAAGACTCATACAAGCACTTGATGTCGTTTAGGTAACAAAGATTACCAAGTACATAAGTACAGATAATCAATGTCTCTCCTTTGGCACTTCATTGCTTAGCACAACATAAACTAAGTAATTGACTGATGGATGTAAAATATTCTAAGAACTATCATATGTATAAAGTGGTGTATAACCAGAATTAGAGAATTTAATTTTGAAAAATCTTCACCACTTCAAAATATGATAGGAGACCGAATGTAATTTTAAGTCTCACTTACTTAGAAAGTTGAACACCTTAATTTATGCTAACCCTAATGATTTATAGATAATACACATTTACTCAGAATAACTCCTAAGTAATATCATCAGAGATAATATATACATCACAATTAGTTTGCAATAAAGTATCAGAACAACTAGCAATTGTCAGTAAACAAATATTTTACTATTTGATACCAAATGCTAGTATTTATCAAATACTTTAAAATGCAAATAATTTTGTTTATGATTACTTTACCAAAATTAAATTATGAGCAAATAAACCATTGAATTGCTTCACGTCATAATTTACTAGGATATAAATAATCACTGCTAAATACTAAATATTCAATGATATCAATTGTTTGATAAATTCAATTTAGTGAAGATTGAATTGTTACATTGAGTACCAATTGACAGAATGAATATTAGTATCTAACTACTTAAGAACATCACTCATTGATATTCATAAGTACGAGGAACTAGTTGACAAGAAATACACAAGCTCTTAAGATATAACATTTCAAACTTATGACTTCAAGGCAACTCCTCGATAATAACAATTGTTAACTCTTAACAACTGTTTACGGGTAGACAACCTTGGTTCTATAAATAAGACTCGATTACCAAAGCTGTCTTGTCTACAATCTTAGAAATGATATTCTAAGTCCTATACACCTTGATCCATAGTATATAACATTTATTATCAAAGTGATTATAAGCTTGCAAATAAGCATAAAAATTATTCCAAGTAACTGAAC
This sequence comes from Saposhnikovia divaricata, assembly GCA_036435485.1. Lineage (NCBI taxonomy): Eukaryota > Viridiplantae > Streptophyta > Magnoliopsida > Apiales > Apiaceae > Saposhnikovia > Saposhnikovia divaricata. The sequence goes on from CM071598.1 coordinate 56,845,199, forward strand.
AATGGTCACTTTAGATATTACAATATCCATAGTTCTACTTAGATAATTTTCATACTATGTATAATAATATGAGTAAATTGTAAAAGATATAACAATGATTACTTAGAGGAGTTCTAAGTAATTTCACACATACCAATATATCTCACAATTAGTTAGTAAATAGAATTCTAACTAAATATCATTAGCTGATATAAGTCAAAACTTCAATACAACCAATTGTTAGAACCATGATATTAATTATAGTGAATTCCTAAAAATGGGATATTAAAGTTCACTAGAATTAACATCTCATAAATGATTGAAGACCAATACAGATTAGGTCCAAATTAGTTATGTTGTTTATTTATTTTAATAAATATGAGATACAGAGCAAATACTAAATTGAATTGCTTCAGGTTCTATAGCTCATATTAGTCAAAGTAAATATTTAAATAAATAAATACTAAATCTCTATGAGTTAGATTTTAGCATTTAAGTATTTAAATTATCCTTAAATAATCACCACTGAAATATGTTACAATTATACACACGGAAATCATTCAACAGATAATTTTCAGCGTGAGGTCTGGATGTAAGTAAGTTCACAAGTCCTTTCAATATTGACAATTGAATATTTGTAAACTCATTTAAGAACCACTTATAGTAAAATCACAAGTCCTTTCAATATTGATAATTGAATACTTGTGAGCTTACTTAAGAATTACTTAACAGATGGGATTTACAAATCATATAACATTAATAAAATCCCAAGTTTACAAACCAGTCTTGAAAAATTAATTTCATCAAGTGATTTAGCAAACATATCTGCAAATTAATCTTAATTAAAGACATGCTCTCAAAATAATTGATACCTTATGCAAGATGTTTAGTCCTTGAGTGTTCCACAGAGTTGTTGGAGATGAAGTTGTTTCCTTGTGTTCTCCTGCTTTCGTACAACTCATTGGATCTGTCTCTATGCAGCAAAACATGTCAGAACTGATGTTTCTAGGGTACCATCTCCGGAGATGGGTCCAACTTAAGACATCTGAAAATGAAGTGTAATAACTACAAGAATAGATTCTCTAGGATCCACTTGGGGCCTTGCAAATTTGCATATTGAGAATAAAATATGTTTGTAAGTGATCTATTATCAATTGAATAAGATAATGAGCTGATGATTCCTCTATAGCCTGATTATGTCCTAATTAGTAGATCCTGAACTTGTTGGGTCAAATATCTCTAGGGTACCATTTCCGTAGATCCGGGTCCATCTTAAGATTTTTGATTACCAACTTGTTAGGTCCAAACTAATAGGTCAAAAGCCAGTTATAGTGGTGTGTTGGCATGTAGTCTTGACAGGTCTAGAATCTTCTGAATAGAAACAAAAGATCCTTGACTTACTTTTATTGTCATCATTCTTTTGACTTACTTGTGCTCCAAATAGAATTATTCTTTTGGCTTGCCTGAGCTCCTAAAAGGATTCTTCTATTGGCTTGCATGAAGTAATTCAAAGAATTGCAAGTTTACCAACATCAAAACAGCAAATATCTTGATCCCAATTTATAGTTAGTAGACCAACATATAATATAATCAAGATATCATTGCACACATATATATCATTTATGTTTGTTCCTAAAGATGTAGAGAGTTCTATAAAAATGACACCAATTGTTAAAAGATACCAACTGTTAAAGATTGATACTAAATGTTAAACTATAGTCAGGGTGTCATACCATGTCTTCCATGCTTGCTTGAGTGATGATATCAGTTCATACTAACCTGTAGAGATCTTCAATTATCTCAACAACCAGGAGTGCACTTGTTCACATTCCTCTAGCATCTAGATTCTGTAGGTCCAGATGTCCATTATGATCATGAATGTACAACAGGTGCCTGATATCCTCAAGTCTTGTCACTGGTGCTTCTTGTTAGATATACTGTCTTATCAGCTTGTAACCTTGCACCCAGTTTGGCCTTGTCCCTCATAACAATGCCTTGACATCATCCAGGTAGACTTCTGGTTATCCTTGTACCAATTACAGCCTTGTTGTTTGGTCTGGATACCAGCTTCCCTTCAATCTGCCTTTTGTGGTGATTGAGATCATCTTGCATTGCAATCACTCAATCTGGATCTTCCAGAGCTTTTGTAGCTTTCTTAGTTCCTTCTAAAAGAAAACTAAAGAAATAATCATTAGTACTTGAAGCTCTGCTAGTCTTTTACTTCCACCATTAGAAACACTAAGAACTTGGACAAAGAATTAATTGAGTCAACATTCTTTATCTTGGCAAATGATGAGTGGATTTATATCCACTTGGATCGCTTCAATTCGGCTTAAATTGATTGTCTTGGACTCAAGTTTATTGTAGTTTTGATGTGTTTTGCTTAGTTGTGCAGATTTACAAGAATGTCGATTATGGGCGATGCTTCTATCGTGTTTGGAGGATTAATTGATTAAAATTCGGATTTTCCGGGAAGGTTGCGCAGTCTACACTGTTTTGGCCATATCTGGAGTTCTACAAGTCCGTTTGAGGCCCGTAAGCTGTCCACGCGAAGCCTGGAAGATTTTCTACAATTTAGGACAGTGACCGCGCGCGCAGGCTGCGTGTGGTGGGCGCAGATTGCGCGACAAGCAGACTGATGGGAGCAGGGAATTTACTGTTTTGCCCTTTTCAAGTTCTAATTATATTTTGGGCAGTTTTTGGTACCTAAATTGAATTCTAATTGTAATAGAAGGCAATTTCTTGCTGGGAAAGACTTGGAGTGCCTATATAAATACATCCAACCCCTTTTAAATTAGACAATTAGAGAATTAGGAATTAGACAATTAGATATCTTGTACATAATTTAGCTTAGATCTGCAAGGGAGAAAAGGGGAGAAAGATTCAACGCTCGTGACAAGCAACGGATCTAGATCTACTTCATCTTTTGTATCATAGATTTGTTTTCTCAACTCTTTGTTTTATTAATATTATTATTATTATTCATACTTTGTTTATTATCATGGTTTCATCAGATCTCATGATGACGAGCGGTTCGATTATGAGCTAATCGTTGTCATGGGATTCTAACGGATTTATCTATGTAGCTTAGTAGTTTGATTGCTTTAAAGATTTATGTGTGGTGAATTCTTGATATCCTTGTATGGTTGTGTTTCATGTGTTTAGATGGGTCATGAACATCTAATTTGTTAATCTCTTGCGAAACGAGAGTGGATCTTGAGATTTAGAACTTGCCATGCTAGCATAGGATAGGTTGATAATATTATCATGATTTGTGGCATACATAGAGATATGATGCTACCCTATGTGATCTATGTGGATAACTTGTGCTTAAACCTTTATGTTTTCAAATTCTATAGAGATATAGGGTCTAAACATATTTGGTGTCTACCCATCTTCTATCTCTTTTGTGGATGCATGCGTAGTTTGGTATTAGTATACCGAGAGGTAGCTTTTACTTGTTTCGTGTTATCCGATCAGATATCAAAACCATCGTAGGTATTGATTAAAGCTATCAACTCTAAGTGAAGTAGATGATGAAGTTAGGATTCCATGTTTTCTCGCATATAAGTAATTAAATTTTAATTCTCATTAGTTAGTAATTTTTAGTTTGTTAAATTGTATCCAAGTTATTTATAGTTGGTAAAAACTTAATCTTGTTATTTGTCTTAGCAGTGAATAATAATCATACATTGTTGCATAGGTACAAAACTGAATTGAAACCTAAGATCTCTGTGGGAACGAACTTGACTTCTATCTGTATTACTTGTGACCACGTATTGGTTTGAGGGTTTAGTAGTTGTATTATTTGTTCATGTAGGATTTCATGTTTTGCATATTAGTATTAGTAAATTATGCATTTATGTTCGTGATATCTACGTTTGTTTCATATAGGACATTTTGTTTTTATATATCATGTGAGTTCATAATAGTTTGCATTTGCATCCATGCTTGATAGGAATTTTGTGTTGTTGACGCTTTTTGATTGAGAAGTGATATGCTTTGTTCTTGTACACACACATACACTAGTAAGTTGAAGCTAGTAGACTTATTGAATGTTGTGAGTAATTAGAAGGACATGAATATGTGCAAGATGATTTAGTTTGCATGCTTTGAATACAAGTAGGTGCGTTAGAGAGATTTTTGCTTGGGATTGAGTATGTTTTTCCCGCCAAGTGAGCTTTTGAGCCTTATTGCATTTATTTCAATTTTATTCGTTTGCTTGAGTGTCCACGGATTGTTTGTATTGCTAGCAGTTGTTTGAGGTCTTTCTTGAAACGCATGACATTATTTGACGATTAAAATGATAAAGGCATTTAGGAATAACCACATATTTTCCCATATTACCACACCATGTTTAAATGATCAATTAGTTAACCCGTTGAGCTTAATCCTATTTTTTCGGTGATATACCACATTACTTGCCTAGACCTTTTTCTTGTATTGGCCTTACATTAATTTGAACCCACATTGTCAAAGGCTAGTAGAGTGCTTAAGGGAGTAATAAGGTGTGCAAGGAGGGGTTTATTGTTGGTCATACTTTTGGGGGAAATATTGAAAATTTGGGTTTAGTTCTTTACTTGATAGTCGTCATGTGTAATAAATTGTGGGATCATTTTTATTGTTTATACTATTGCTCTAGCTCTCGAAAAAAAAATATAGAAAAAAAAGGAAAAAAGAAAAAGAAAAAAAATATGTTATGAGAGCATGTTTGTGTTTGTTGTGATCCCACTTTAGTCGACTATTCAAGTGTTTTTGTTGAATAAATTATGTGGGGGAAAGTAGGGTGTTGTGTATGATTCATCTTGGTACCTACTAGCTTTTGACACTTCACCTGTTTTGGCTTATTTGACATACCTTGTCCCTAGCCCCGTTACAACCCAAATAAAGACCTTTTGATTATCGTCATTGATGTATGTTGTGTTAAGAGTTAGATTGATACCAAATGTCAAGCATGCTTATGATTTTGTTGGAATTGAGTGATACACTTACCCTTGTTCTTGAGTGAATATTCTTTTATGAGTGGATTGTGAGTGTTTGCTTGTTTTTGCGTATGAGATCCTGAGTTTTGTCTCAAAGAAGTACTCTTGTAGGCTTAGCATGGTTACTAACTTATTCTTACTCTTGACATGGACTTTTGAGAACTTATGCATGTTCATTGAGTAGACTATGTGAATACTTGCACTTTCGACACCAAGACATTGCGTATTTACTTTGATTCTTAAGTTGATATGGCATGAGAGGATTTGAAGGTATGGTAGGATATTAGTACTAGATTAGTTGCATTTTTCATATTAGTTGCATTCATGCATTGCATTGTATTGGATTTTGTGGGTACATTCGCTATAGGCCCTCACGAGACCTTACTCGTCCACTGGGGCTGCCTAGGGGTTTAAAGGGCTTGTTGCATATGCCAAATGCAACCGTGATCACCTACGGAAGTGGTACTAGTTAGTTAATTAGTTGTAATTGTTTATGCTTGAGGACAAGCATCGGTTTAAGTTTGGGGGTGTGATGAGTGGATTTATATCCACTTGGATCGCTTCAATTCGGCTTAAATTGGTTGTCTTGGACTCAAGTTTATTGTAGTTTTGATGTGTTTTGCTTAGTTGTGCAGATTTACAAGAATGTCGATTATGGGCGATGCTTCTATCGTGTTTGGAGGATTAATTGATTAAAATTCGGATTTTCCGGGAAGGTTGCGCAGTCTACACTGTTTTGGCCATATCTGGAGTTCTACAAGTCCGTTTGAGGCCCGTAAGCTGTCCACGCGAAGCCTGGAAGATTTTCTACAATTTAGGACAGTGACCGCGCGCGCAGGCTGCGTGTGGTGGGCGCAGATTGCGCGACAAGCAGACTGATGGGAGCAGGGAATTTACTGTTTTGCCCTTTTCAAGTTCTAATTATATTTTGGGCAGTTTTTGGTACCTAAATTGAATTCTAATTGTAATAGAAGGCAATTTCTTGCTGGGAAAGACTTGGAGTGCCTATATAAATACATCCAACCCCTTTTAAATTAGACAATTAGAGAATTAGGAATTAGACAATTAGATATCTTGTACATAATCTAGCTTAGATCTGCAAGGGAGAAAAGAGGAGAAAGATTCAACGTTCGTGACAAGCAACGGATCTAGATCTACTTCATCTTTTGTATCATAGATTTGTTTTCTCAACTCTTTGTTTTATTAATATTATTATTATTATTCATACTTTGTTTATTATCATGGTTTCATCAGATCTCATGATGACGAGCGGTTCGATTATGAGCTAATCGTTGTCATGGGATTCTAACGGATTTATCTATGTAGCTTAGTAGTTTGATTGCTTTAAAGATTTATGTGTGGTGAATTCTTGATATCCTTGTATGGTTGTGTTTCATGTGTTTAGATGGGTCATGAACATCTAATTTGTTAATCTCTTGCGAAACGAGAGTGGATCTTGAGATTTAGAACTTGCCATGCTAGCATAGGATAGGTTGATAATATTATCATGATTTGTGGCATACATAGAGATATGATGCTACCCTATGTGATCTATGTGGATAACTTGTGCTTAAACCTTTATGTTTTCAAATTCTATAGAGATATAGGGTCTAAACATATTTGGTGTCTACCCATCTTCTATCTCTTTTGTGGATGCATGCGTAGTTTGGTATTAGTATACCGAGAGGTAGCTTTTACTTGTTTCGTGTTATCCGATCAGATATCAAAACCATCGTAGGTATTGATTAAAGCTATCAACTCTAAGTGAAGTAGATGATGAAGTTAGGATTCCATGTTTTCTCGCATATAAGTAATTAAATTTTAATTCTCATTAGTTAGTAATTTTTAGTTTGTTAAATTGTATCCAAGTTATTTATAGTTGGTAAAAACTTAATCTTGTTATTTGTCTTAGCAGTGAATAATAATCATACATTGTTGCATAGGTACAAAACTGAATTGAAACCTAAGATCTCTGTGGGAACGAACTTGACTTCTATCTGTATTACTTGTGACCACGTATTGGTTTGAGGGTTTAGTAGTTGTATTATTTGTTCATGTAGGATTTCATGTTTTGCATATTAGTATTAGTAAATTATGCATTTATGTTCGTGATATCTACGTTTGTTTCATATAGGACATTTTGTTTTTATATATCATGTGAGTTCATAATAGTTTGCATTTGCATCCATGCTTGATAGGAATTTTGTGTTGTTGACGCTTTTTGATTGAGAAGTGATATGCTTTGTTCTTGTACACACACATACACTAGTAAGTTGAAGCTAGTAGACTTGTTGAATGTTGTGAGTAATTAGAAGGACATGAATATGTGCAAGATGATTTAGTTTGCATGCTTTGAATACAAGTAGGTGCGTTAGAGAGATTTTTGCTTGGGATTGAGTATGTTTTTCCCGCCAAGTGAGCTTTTGAGCCTTATTGCATTTATTTCAATTTTATTCGTTTGCTTGAGTGTCCACGGATTGTTTGTATTGCTAGCAGTTGTTTGAGGTCTTTCTTGAAACGCATGACATTATTTGACGATTAAAATGATAAAGGCATTTAGGAATAACCACATATTTTCCCATATTACCACACCATGTTTAAATGATCAATTAGTTAACCCGTTGAGCTTAATCCTATTTTTTCGGTGATATACCACATTACTTGCCTAGACCTTTTTCTTGTATTGGCCTTACATTAATTTGAACCCACATTGTCAAAGGCTAGTAGAGTGCTTAAGGGAGTAATAAGGTGTGCAAGGAGGGGTTTATTGTTGGTCATACTTTTGGGGGAAATATTGAAAATTTGGGTTTAGTTCTTTACTTGATAGTCGTCATGTGTAATAAATTGTGGGATCATTTTTATTGTTTATACTATTGCTCTAGCTCTCGAAAAAAAAATATAGAAAAAAAAGGAAAAAAGAAAAAGAAAAAAAATATGTTATGAGAGCATGTTTGTGTTTGTTGTGATCCCACTTTAGTCGACTATTCAAGTGTTTTTGTTGAATAAATTATGTGGGGGAAAGTAGGGTGTTGTGTATGATTCATCTTGGTACCTACTAGCTTTTGACACTTCACCTGTTTTGGCTTATTTGACATACCTTGTCCCTAGCCCCGTTACAACCCAAATAAAGACCTTTTGATTATCGTCATTGATGTATGTTGTGTTAAGAGTTAGATTGATACCAAATGTCAAGCATGCTTATGATTTTGTTGGAATTGAGTGATACACTTACCCTTGTTCTTGAGTGAATATTCTTTTATGAGTGGATTGTGAGTGTTTGCTTGTTTTTGCGTATGAGATCCTGAGTTTTGTCTCAAAGAAGTACTCTTGTAGGCTTAGCATGGTTACTAACTTATTCTTACTCTTGACATGGACTTTTGAGAACTTATGCATGTTCATTGAGTAGACTATGTGAATACTTGCACTTTCGACACCAAGACATTGCGTATTTACTTTGATTCTTAAGTTGATATGGCATGAGAGGATTTGAAGGTATGGTAGGATATTAGTACTAGATTAGTTGCAATTTTCATATTAGTTGCATTCATGCATTGCATTGTATTGGATTTTGTGGGTGCATTCGCTATAGGCCCTCACGAGACCTTACTCGTCCACTGGGGCTGCCTAGGGGTTTAAAGGGCTTGTTGCATATGCCAAATGCAACCGTGATCACCTACGGAAGTGGTACTAGTTAGTTAATTAGTTGTAATTGTTTATGCTTGAGGACAAGCATCGGTTTAAGTTTGGGGGGTGTGATGAGTGGATTTATATCCACTTGGATCGCTTCAATTCGGCTTAAATTGATTGTCTTGGACTCAAGTTTATTGTAGTTTTGATGTGTTTTGCTTAGTTGTGCAGATTTACAAGAATGTCGATTATGGGCGATGCTTCTATCGTGTTTGGAGGATTAATTGATTAAAATTCGGATTTTCCGGGAAGGTTGCGCAGTCTACACTGTTTTGGCCATATCTGGAGTTCTACAAGTCCGTTTGAGGCCCGTAAGCTGTCCACGCGAAGCCTGGAAGATTTTCTACAATTTAGGACAGTGACCACGCGCGCAGGCTGCGTGTGGTGGGCGCAGATTGCGCGACAAACAGACTGATGGGAGCAGGGAATTTACTGTTTTGCCCTTTTCAAGTTCTAATTATATTTTGGGCAGTTTTTGGTACCTAAATTGAATTCTAATTGTAATAGAAGGCAATTTCTTGCTGGGAAAGACTTGGAGTGCCTATATAAATACATCCAACCCCTTTTAAATTAGACAATTAGAGAATTAGGAATTAGACAATTAGATATCTTGTACATAATCTAGCTTAGATCTGCAAGGGAGAAAAGGGGAGAAAGATTCAACGCTCGTGACAAGCAACGGATCTAGATCTACTTCATCTTTTGTATCATAGATTTGTTTTCTCAACTCTTTGTTTTATTAATATTATTATTATTATTCATACTTTGTTTATTATCATGGTTTCATCAGATCTCATGATGACGAGCGGTTCGATTATGAGCTAATCGTTGTCATGGGATTCTAACGGATTTATCTATGTAGCTTAGTAGTTTGATTGCTTTAAAGATTTATGTGTGGTGAATTCTTGATATCCTTGTATGGTTGTGTTTCATGTGTTTAGATGGGTCATGAACATCTAATTTGTTAATCTCTTGCGAAACGAGAGTGGATCTTGAGATTTAGAACTTGCCATTGTAACACCCCCAGATCCGGGTTCCGGGATCCGGTGGTTACGGTTTCCAATTCTGTCCACAACAATTGAACTTCCCTTAACATAAAATAAATTACGTCTCTATTACCCAACACAACAATATAAAACACACCCGTTATAGTCCCAGAGATGAAATCAGAGTAACAATCATATTTTTATTAATCACATTATGAGTTCTTACAATCCAAAAGAATTTCAATATAAATACATACTCTTTGCCATCCATTTACATAAGTCATACTAGACTATATTCTTGGTACTGAAAGAATAAATATACCCTACCAATAGCTTCTTCTTTAGCTCTGGTAGTCTTATAGTCCTCGCCCGCGTCGAGTGCGTCTTGTGCGAGTCATCTGGTCTAGCTGTTGTTGTGATATAATAATAAAGCAAGGGTGAGCAATAGCCCACCAACAATAACATATAACTGAACGATAATGTATAACAGTTCAAAAGTATCTTTCAAACCATATGCCATGCATTTACGGAAATGATGCCAGTATAATATGAACGATGAAGTTACAAGGTAACTTAAAGTATTTGTTTGTAGAAATATCTGCTACATCAAAGTAAGCGAGATATTCTTATTGTTATTAAGAAGAGGAACTTGCAAGAAAAGGTTGCAACTCCAGTTATGACACTTTTCCAATTCTGCCAACAGTAATCATGTTGCAGGAAATAAATAAATTTGGATGATGAACCAATGATGGAGTATTCACCGCGCCCGCTGTTCCAATCTTGATGATCAGTCGAGATCGTACAACTCAATTTAGATTTACTACCGGTAGAAGGAAGAACTGACGGCTTTATTTGTATACCGCCATGCTAGCTCTCCCCGGCCAACGGTTGGGCCAAGGGGATGGACCGGCGCTACTCGGCCTCTTACACGACTCCTAGTTCAAATAGAATTCATGATTCTGAATATAACGTTCGTCCCCCTTTCCCCAAGTATAATACTTGTTGATAAGACTCCACAAAGTAGTCGTATCTAGTTGGAAAGGAAAATTTACCAATAACTCCCAAGCTATTACTTGGTAACGGATATCAACTTGTTCCAGTAATCTTACCCCTCGAAAGATGAGAAGGTAAACAACGACTTAATAAGTCAACAGCACCCGAGTTGCGGGTGAAGGGAATACTTTATGACCGGGAAGTCGACAAGATAAATAACATTTTTCCAAGTAAGGTTCCCTTATTATTAAGAAGATAGACTCAAAGATGAATGATGTCTGGGAACCTTTCTTGATATAAGATTAATAATAATATGACTTCGAAATATTTTCTGTAATAATCGAAGAAGATAAACCTTATCGAGGTTATTCTAAGTATGGAATAAATATTCAAGGAATATTTATTGAATTAAAATATTTTACAGAATATTTGGGAATATGAAAGAATATCTTTAATCAGAGTATTTCTCAAAATAATCCCTGAAGAGATATCAGGGGAATATTTATTGAATAAATAAATATTTAAATGAATATTCAAAACAATATTCATTAATTAATAAGACCTGAAAAGAATATTTAAGGTAATAATCATAATTAATTAGGAAATTTAAATGAATATTCACAAGTAATATTCATTGGATGAATAATATCCTAAATGAATATCAAGTAATATTCATTTAGTAATCCAAGCCTTAAGGAATATTTGAGATAATATTCGATAATTAAATCAAGCTTCAGATGAATATTAAAATAATATTCATCAAGTATTTAATATCTTAAATGAATATTCAAAAGTAATATTTATTTAATAAAATAATAATCTAAAAGAATATCCAAAAGAATATTCATTTAATAGTCTCATCTTTAGAAGAATATTCGAAATAATAGTCGATAATCAATTCGACTCTGAATGAATATTGAGAAATATTATTCGTTGAATAGTTACGTTCAAATAATTATTTGAAGTAAGGATCGTTAAAATAATTAGTCTCGAACGAATATTCAAATAATATTCGTCGCCCAAATAATAGAAAATATTTACTTAAATATTTTCTTCCGAGGTAATCTCGATATATCAAGGAATATTGACTCCCGGTCTATTTTTTGATTAATAAGATATATACGCCCTTCTATGAGGGTCTTACAATAACCGGCTTATAACTGATATATAACTATCTAGCTTATAAGCCAACAATAACATTCAGGGAACAAGTATATCAATTCAACTTGAAAGTAGGCATGCATGCAATGGCATATGTATATCAGCAATCACATATATATATTATTCAATCACAACAACAGCCTAAAAGAAGGGAATTGAAACTTGCCTGGTAGTCGAGTACGGTAAGGGGTAGTGGTAGCGGGTCCCGGTTCAGCTTGGTGATCTATAAATAGCCAAGGCATTCGGGATTAATCACTTAACATATTAAAAGGTAAGTTATACTTAATTCGAAACTCGTTCTCGAGTTATCTCGTTATACCCCTTTTAGTGGATTACTTTTATCACTGATCCGACCCGACATTCGTTCGTTAATACGACATGTCATTGTACTTATACTTGGGACATACTTAAGTCATATGAGTTCTAAAGTCGATCGTTACGAACCAATACTATACCCCGAGTTTTATCGTTCGTTTTCTAAGCGTTTTACCAAGGTTATAACCAAGCGGGTTTTTAGGGGTTCGTTCGCGTTTAACCTCGACTCGAACATTTTTAATAAATCGAAAAATGATCCTTTTGACATACAGTTTTCTTTCACGCCTTCCTTTTTACCTATAGTATTTATTTACCAAGGTTCGCCATGACGTTACATAGTTTACGAGGGTTCAATTACAGTTACGAACTTTCGTTTACGGATTCGAACTACTTTTAGTAATTTGGTCATAAATCCTAAACCGTAAGTCCGTTTCACGTGATCTTTATATCAAAACGAAGCTTAGAACATTACCTATCCTATCATGGCAGTTAAGGTCTCTGGACAGTAAGGGTTCAACATGGAAAATGGTATACAAAACATGGTAATGCAAAATCGGGCATTATAACGGCTGTAAATCGAACGTTCCATAAATCGTAATCAACAACCCAAGCCACACCGGGCATACCAATCATCTTACATTCATAATACTAATCTCATAAGTCCAGGAACATCATATTATATCATCATATTCATTACATCTCTTAAATCAAACAAACTAACTACATAATCATGTAAACATGCTTATAACAACATTATCACCAAAATTTATCCAAAACTCCATTAAAACTCAAATCAAAGACTAGGATTCTTGAAGTTTATACCTTCCTTGAGGTATGTATGCACTTATTAAGCCTTGTATAGTCCTTGTATAGCCTCCATGATGCTTGGATCATCAACCAAAATCAAGATTCAAGAATTTTGTTCTTGAGGTTACTATTCATCCTCCACTTTCTTGATTTTTTTGAAAATGGAAAAGGTGGTGTTTGAGGCTAAGATTTTTAGGGTATCATTTCTATGAAATATAGGATCTATGATAAATTTTTGGAGATCAAACAATGGTGGGAGCTTGGACTTTGATTCTTGAATTAGGCAAGAAGTCGAATGGAGCTTTGAAAAAGGGGGGAGGAAAGTTTTGCTTGGTTGGCTTGCTTTTTGGTGTTTTAATCTCATCCACTCTCATCCACTAGCAACATAATATCTTGCAAAAGTCACTTTATCAAAGTGGTGAGGTGTTGGATGGTAAAATGGCAAGACATGTGTTGGTTTTATGGTGGTTAGAGCTTAACTAGGTAGTTACTTGCTAAGTACTTGTTCAATCTCTAATTGTCTAGTTACTTAGCCCACTTGGTTGCTAGATATTTATCTAGTAGCTTGCACAAGACTCTTGCTTCCTCTGCTTGTTTCTGTGTCCGGTTATTACCCGTTTCGATTGATCGTTCGTGGGAATATTTCACGGATTTCTAATTAGGGTTTACCGGGAATCCTCTTTAATATTAATACTTTCATTCTCCATCTTTCATTCTAACTTTCCAATTTATATTCCTTAAATCCATTCGTTAAATACTTAAGGCTATCATTGTCCAGGGAACTCTCGGAGAAAATAAAAGTGCGGTTTTTCAGAATCCGACAGCTTTTACATACACTTATTTTCCCCCTGGATCACTAATACGAACTCGGAAATCCGTTCCGAATACTTCTTTATAGTGTCGTCTCATATTATTATATACTCCCACCACAACACTATTCATTCTGTATTCTTTACTTGTTCTCTTAGGGTGGTACAATTGTCCGTATTCTCTTTCGATCGTTCCTTAACCTTTTTACGGAACTACTGGATTAATCGTTATCGATCTGGATGACATGAGGGTATTCTCTTACTTGAAGTTGCCATATCTTATTCCCTTAGAAGATAGATTATTCTTACCTATGTTGTTACCCTTTAGCATTCTTCAAGACATAGAAATAATAAAGTCGAATTCCATTCATTCCTTCCAAATATCAATTATTACATTGTAGCCATAACCACTCCTCAGTGGTTTCCTACCTTCATTCTTAAATCAAATATAATAACATCCCAAAATATCAAATCCTCAAAGTTAATATCTCAATTCTTGGGTTATAATAATATTTAATCCACTGTCCGGTCAAATATTATACCGAAAAAGAATTTGGAATTTCTGAATTCCGATCGTCTCTGCATTCACTTATTTCCTCCGCGTATTAACAATATGACTTCGAAACATCCATATCACGTCCCGTACATAGGGTGGCGTGAAAAGTTTTCCAACTTACAAAATCACTAATCATCCACCAAATTACTATGCACGTACAGGAAACACTATGCACGTATGGGAAACACTATGCACGTACTCATTTCCCTTCAGGGATCCATTAGCTCCTTCCTGGATGGTAGATTATTCTTATCTAGGTTCTCAACCATCGAATTACTCTATTCTGACAATATACCAATGCATCAGGATCATTGTCCAAAGCAATATCCATTCATTACAATCATTGTTCTTTGAAACCACCATTCATTAGAGCTGGTGACCTTGTTGTCGGAATCATTGTTCCTCATTTTATCATTACTTAATAAAAAGTTTTAATTATATCCAAAATTTGGGGTTCTTACAGTCTCCCCTCCTTAAAAGGATTCCGTCCCGGAATCAGGTAGGAAGCAAAGAGTCGTTCTACCCTTCCTCAGCACATCTTCTAGTGCTACAATCCATACTGTATCCTTTTTCCATCAACGTTGCTACTTTTCGTACAACTCACTATCCGGGTTATACTCTTACTCAGTCTTATCCTTATTGATACCTGCAGTAACATTGGTATCACTATCACCCTACGATTCGGAGGTAACCTCGCTCGTACTGTGCATTTCCTGATCGCTTTAATCTTCGCAATCTCGATCAATATAGCGAAGTGGAAAGATTTATTGAGAGATCACTATGATCAATTGAACATTTGTTATATTGCATAGTTAGTACAGAAGGGGGCCAGCCTTTAGTACTTGACAAGCAATTAAACAAGTCATGGCATTCCACTTAGACTTCTATCACATAGACAGATAGTCACGTAGCAGTACCTCCCCTCCTAAAAGGGTTGTTCTTCTCAATTCATAAAGAAGATGAATAAGAGAGAAGAAGAGAAAAGAGTTCTAAAGGATTATAGAAAGCTTTCATGATTGTAGAATATCATACTCAGAATTTACCTCTGAACTATAGAGGTTTATCAAAGAAGAAATTACTCATAATTATATCCAATACTATTTGATCGCAATCTCACGTGTCAACATATCTTGCTGCTTTGTCCATTATTCTATGGACAAATACTCTTGTTCAATCTTAGCGATACTCACATTCGGGAAATCTTTCAACCTTTCAGGTTAATCTTAGATTTCTCACTTGACATCATTATTACTGACATCCCATATCATGTTACTAGCTTTTTCATAACTATAATATTGACACTATCAGGTTGTCATCCTGAGAATTCATTAGAAAACCCATTCATAACATTCCTTGCTTCTCATTCCATAGTTGTTTCCCAGCCTTTTCTTTATCAATCACATCCTTCTTATTAGCTGATTCTTACTCATTTCTATTATTTACTTTCACCTTCACCTCTTTATTGAGACACCTTTTTGCACTTGGTACCTCCTTATCGGTATTCCGTCACATTTATTCTATAATCATCACGTTATTCCAATTTAAACTTTTCGAAATGAATCTGGCCCGATCCCTTTAACTTAGATTCATATAATCTACTTCTGCCAACCTTGTTTCTCATCACTTGTTCTTTTCTATCCGTGGTTTTCCACAGGTTGTCTTTCGTAAGTCAGACCAGGTCGTATATCTACATGCTCGTACTCCTATCATCTGTCGAACATCTGCATTTTACTGGCGTAGCCTGGCCACATGAAAACCTGTTATGACCGTGCTATAATTTTGGGGGTAAGGCTGGCTCGAATACCGCCGCCCGAACACTTTAAACTCTCAGGTGGCCCAATAAGTCTTGGGCTCAACTGCCCTTCCCTCCAAGTCTCATTAATTCTTTCTACGGGAATACGTTTAGCATCACGAATTATCAACCTCATATTCTCTATCTTGTTTGTGCAGAAGTATACTAACACAAACTTGCTTGTCATTCATCAACATGCCATTTAGCTTATCAATAGCAGCACTTTCTTTATCTTTACGTTGTCATCTCCTTTCTTAGAAGAATCACCATCGCTTGTTGTTTACGTTGTGCGTTAATAGCTAACCCTACGGGTTTCAAATCCCTTAGGGAGACAAAGTAATCATTATTCCTTATCCATAAGGAATACTTCCTGAACTTGATGTAGATATAATGTGAAGCAGATAGAATTGCAGAAGAGTTTCAAGCATCGCAGCTAGGCCCGGTTGATGAAACTATCACTTATGCATCTTCCATAAAAGACTGGAAACTTAATGGTTTACTTCATCAATTTTGTACCATGGTCCTGGTTTGCCTCAAAACGGGACCTTCTAAGGTACGTAATATGCTTAAGACTTCATCAGGAATCGAATCTTTACTTAAACTATTATTACCTTTAATTCTTGCACAGTCATCAGAAGGAATGTAACTTCCTCCACTCCAATATGACCTTCAAGGTCTTTCCACATATCATTTTGTTTCTTCGGTATGAACATTTATAATTATTCCTTTATACTTAGACTGTCGGCCACCTCATTGGCCTTTCCTGATAATAATAATTTCTGGTAATCCTTGTTCCTTGGATATATTCCAATTCAAACATTTCTACCTCATTCCCATCTTTGTTGGGTGAAAGTATTCTCCCTTAAGTTCTGCTGATGGAGAAAAATATATTTATCAGTCTTTCTCCATAAGTCATTGCTTCCACCTACCCGTGGGAACTTTATCACGTTTATTCCCAATCCTACTTAGGATACTTCTCTTCTTAGTTCTTTCCTTATCTTAGGATAATCTCAACCTTTATAGGTTCAATCCATACTTCCTCAGGGTTTCATACATGCCTCATCTGGCATTATTGTTACGATGTCATACATCCCTTACCAAACTTCCATTTTGAAGTTCGGAATATTACCTTTTTGCTTGTAAGGTTTCATAGGCCATCCTTATCATTCCTCCAGTATTTTCTGGGTACCGGGTATATCAAAATGTCATTGATCAATACTCTAATAATTCTATCTATGTTCTTTCCAGAACTCTTTTTAATAATCCTTACCGGTCATTGTTGCCTTAGCAAGTCCAGCTCATAACATCTGAAGTCATAATGTCGTTATTAGGGTTAATGCCACCCCTTGTGCATTCCCTAGGGTTTGTCTTAATTTATGGATATCATATCCTTAATTCAACTGCCAAAGAATTCTTGCATCTTATAATTGGCAATCAAATCATGTATCCTTAATAAAGGTCTCTTTTGAATCATTCTCATTTGATAATCGATCGGTGGCTTAATGCCATCCTCTTCTTTCAGATCTTGGTAATGGCAGCAAGGATGTTTTGGAAGATATTGGTCGAGTTCAACGTGAATCTCTTAGTACTTATCGTTCTTTTCAAATGTATTTGTCTTAGACAAAATTTCTACAGCATACTGTTCAATTTCTGACCTTTTCTATACCCTCTTCATATACCTTCATTGTTTACTTTCCTTCGTCATAGTATATTCATGGTATTCATGATACCCTAACATCATACATCTCAAGTCGCTATACTTCCATTTTACTCGAAATCTTGGACAACCATATACACATGAGTCACTTTAGTACAGGTGACCCCATCCCAAAAAGGTCTAGTGAATTCCAAATCAAAACATGGGTTGTTCGGCAGAAGATTCAAACGATCTCAATAATGTTTCCTTTATATCAGAAGCCCTTGCAGTCGGTGCTTACTTAGAAGCTACCCTGCTTTGTCTTTTCATTGCTGGTCTAGTCACTTTATAGTCCGTTGTGACTTGGCCTCAACTGGCCACACTAAAATAAAAATATATGATTTTAAGGGTTGGCTAATTAGCATTACTTTTCTAGCAATTGCCGGCATAGTGTCTTCTTCTTTGATACCTTTCTACCTTTCCAAAACTTTACTCCATATAAGTCTTAATCGACTACTCGGCACCGTCTCCGGTCACCTTTCCTCCACTTTTATCTTTTCAACTGTACTTATCAATCCTGCGTGCCACACAAGCTTACCATTCCTGGCATAACATCCTTTTCATTTAAGTCAATCCTGGAATTCCTCAGTCCGGCTGGTTTCTTACTTACATTTCCTATTTTCGTCCAATCTCACTTCATCATTTTATCACTACCGTCGATTGTAATGCTCAGGGTCCGTTTACTAACCCATTTTACAGCATCCTTATCCAAATCACAGGGTTTGCTCCAAATTTTTTTTTTCTCTTCCATGACATTCTCTGATAATCAGAAAGACAAGGTTTGCCAAAATTCACCGAATTCCTTTCCAGACTCAGGGAAATTTTGATCAATCTAACCACCTACTGGTAACATTAAGGAGACCAGTTTCGAAACCTGAAGAATAGTTCTATGAACCTCCAAGCAGGTGGAATCATAAGCAGTCATAGTTAACGAAATAATCATCATCGGATTGGAAGTTTACCCACTGGAGAGGAATCAATTATATCCATCCCTTAAAAAGGGAATCAATAGTTTCAAACTGAAACCTGTCACAACGTCCTGATATTCAATACTACCAAATGTCGGTCTACCTAACCCTTTATGCGAGGCGTCATTGGAAGCACAAAGTCTCCTTTTTCCATTAAGCAATGCCAGCTCTTGGTCATTACCAATTTCACCTTTTAGCTCCAGGAAGATTTTCTCACATTTTCCTCTTCAACTGCTGATCGTATTACTTGATCTATTATAATTCCATGTCGGAGTAAACTTAAGGTAACTACTATAATCCATTCAAAGAGAAGAAGGAATTTAATATTCCTCTGAATCACATGCATATAACGTTTCTGGTTCATCATTTAACTGAGTTGAATTAACTCTATACTCAGTCTCTGGCAGTAGTCTCATTACGAGTTCATCTTGACTCACTGGTCTTATCTTCCGGTAGGTTCTGAGATCATTGTCTTGCTTACTACTTCCTTATATAACTTTATCTAATCATGCTGTCACTTCCCAATGTTTTCACTTTCTAACTGACTCGTTCATAAAATGGACATTTTTCCTGAATAAAACAATTTCATCAACCTCAATTTGGTTCCATAAATTACAACCTATGACATCTGCCTTCTCGTGGCAAATTATTACTGACCATATTCATACTGATTCATTTATCAAATGATATGGCACTTACTGCCTCATTCTCAACTATTCCTAGGGACTCTGCTCCTCGTCCTATATCGCTGTCTTTGATAATCATACATCCCTCTAGCTCTTTCTTTGTTAAGATGAAAATCTCTAAGGATTCTCATCTATTTCCGTATAAGATCTCAAGTAATTCTTCCAATCCTTCTTTCTTGCTGGTACTACATCTGGCAGTCCGGCTATGAATTCAACATGCATCTCCAGATCTCTTAATAATATCTCGGTTCTTTATACTCACTTTTCTGAGCACCATATCTTAATCATCACAGTCATTCTGGCTGCGACCCTCATTACCCATGGGTAAGCTCCTCATCCTAACAGGACTTTCCTTATCTGCTGGAACCTCTTCCGGGTCTCCAGTAGGGTACTCCATCGAATTACCCGCTGATCTTGAGCATATAAAGCATCATCGCGCTATTGCTCGTATGCCTCAAGGTCAGTCGCCTTACTCGTCGATACGATATCGAGCTAAGTTACTATCATTATACTTACGAGTTCCCATAAGGGTTTTTATATGTCATCACTACATTAAGTAGTCCGACTATGAACTTGGCAAGAGTTCTTATTATCTTATTGAATTTATTGTTTTAACGTCACCTCATCTCTGGGGTTTATAACGTACGCTCTGATACCACTTCTGTAACACCCCCAGATCCGGGTTCCGGGATCCGGTGGTTACGGTTTCCAATTCTGTCCACAACAATTGAACTTCCCTTAACATAAAATAAATTACGTCTCTATTACCCAACACAACAATATAAAACACACCCGTTATAGTCCCAGAGATGAAATCAGAGTAACAATCATATTTTTATTAATCACATTATGAGTTCTTACAATCCAAAAGAATTTCAATATAAATACATACTCTTTGCCATCCATTTACATAAGTCATACTAGACTATATTCTTGGTACTGAAAGAATAAATATACCCTACCAATAGCTTCTTCTTTAGCTCTGGTAGTCTTATAGTCCTCGCCCGCGTCGAGTGCGCCTTGTGCGAGTCATCTGGTCTAGCTGTTGTTGTGATATAATAATAAAGCAAGGGTGAGCAATAGCCCACCAACAATAACATATAACTGAACGATAATGTATAACAGTTCAAAAGTATCTTTCAAACCATATGCCATGCATTTACGGAAATGATGCCAGTATAATATGAACGATGAAGTTACAAGGTAACTTAAAGTATTTGTTTGTAGAAATATCTGCTACATCAAAGTAAGCGAGATATTCTTATTGTTATTAAGAAGAGGAACTTGCAAGAAAAGGTTGCAACTCCAGTTATGACACTTTTCCAATTCTGCCAATAGTAATCATGTTGCAGGAAATAAATAAATTTGGATGATGAACCAATGATGGAGTATTCACCGCGCCCGCTGTTCCAATCTTGATGATCAGTCGAGATCGTACAGCTCAATTTAGATTTACTACCGGTAGAAGGAAGAACTGACGGCTTTATTTGTATACCGCCATGCTAGCTCTCCCCGGCCAACGGTTGGGCCAAGGGGATGGACCGGCGCTACTCGGCCTCTTACACGACTCCTAGTTCAAATAGAATTCATGATTCTGAATATAACGTTCGTCCCCCTTTCCCCAAGTATAATACTTGTTGATAAGACTCCACAAAGTAGTCGTATCTAGTTGGAAAGGAAAATTTACCAATAACTTCCAAGCTATTACTTGGTAACGGATATCAACTTGTTCCAGTAATCTTACCCCTCGAAAGATGAGAAGGTAAACAACGACTTAATAAGTCAACAGCACCCGAGTTGCGGGTGAAGGGAATACTTTATGACCGGGAAGTCGACAAGATAAATAACATTTTTCCAAGTAAGGTTCCCTTATTATTAAGAAGATAGACTCAAAGATGAATGATGTCTGGGAACCTTTCTTGATATAAGATTAATAATAATATGACTTCGAAATATTTTCTGTAATAATCGAAGAAGATAAACCTTATCGAGGTTATTCTAAGTATGGAATAAATATTCAAGGAATATTTATTGAATTAAAATATTTTACAGAATATTTGGGAATATGAAAGAATATCTTTAATCAGAGTATTTCTCAAAATAATCCCTGAAGAGATATCAGGGGAATATTTATTGAATAAATAAATATTTAAATGAATATTCAAAACAATATTCATTAATTAATAAGATCTGAAAAGAATATTTAAGGTAATAATCATAATTAATTAGGAAATTTAAATGAATATTCACAAGTAATATTCATTGGATGAATAATATCCTAAATGAATATCAAGTAATATTCATTTAGTAATCCAAGCCTTAAGGAATATTCGAGATAATATTCGATAATTAAATCAAGCTTCAGATGAATATTAAAATAATATTCATCAAGTATTTAATATCTTAAATGAATATTCAAAAGTAATATTTATTTAATAAAATAATAATCTAAAAGAATATCCAAAATAATATTCATTTAATAGTCTCATCTTTAGAAGAATATTCGAAATAATAGTCGATAATCAATTCGACTCTGAATGAATATTGAGAAATATTATTCGTTGAATAGTTACGTTCAAATAATTATTTGAAGTAAGGATCGTTAAAATAATTAGTCTCGAACGAATATTCAAATAATATTCGTCGCCCAAATAATAGAAAATATTTACTTAAATATTTTCTTCCGAGGTAATCTCGATATATCAAGGAATATTGACTCCCGGTCTATTTTTTGATTAATAAGATATATACGCCCTTCTATGAGGGTCTTACAATAACCGGCTTATAACTGATATATAACTATCTAGCTTATAAGCCAACAATAACATTCAGGGAACAAGTATATCAATTCAACTTGAAAGTAGGCATGCATGCAATGGCATATGTATATCAGCAATCATATATATATATTATTCAATCACAACAACAGCCTAAAAGAAGGGAATTGAAACTTGCCTGGTAGTCGAGTACGGTAAGGGGTAGTGGTAGCGGGTCCCGGTTCAGCTTGGTGATCTATAAATAGCCAAGGCATTCGGGATTAATCACTTAACATATTAAAAGGTAAGTTATACTTAATTCGAAACTCGTTCTCGAGTTATCTCGTTATACCCCTTTTAGTGGATTACTTTTATCACTGATCCGACCCGACATTCGTTCGTTAATACGACATGTCATTGTACTTATACTTGGGACATACTTAAGTCATATGAGTTCTAAAGTCGATCGTTACGAACCAATACTATACCCCGAGTTTTATCGTTCGTTTTCTAAGCGTTTTACCAAGGTTATAACCAAGCGGGTTTTTAGGGGTTCGTTCGCGTTTAACCTCGACTCGAACATTTTTAATAAATCGAAAAATGATCCTTTTGACATACAGTTTTCTTTCACGCCTTCCTTTTTACCTATAGTATTTATTTACCAAGGTTCGCCATGACGTTACATAGTTTACGAGGGTTCAATTACAGTTACGAACTTTCGTTTACGGATTCGAACTACTTTTAGTAATTTGGTCATAAATCCTAAACCGTAAGTCCGTTTCACGTGATCTTTATATCAAAACGAAGCTTAGAACATTACCTATCCTATCATGGAAGTTAAGGTCTCTGGACAGTAAGGGTTCAACATGGAAAATGGTATACAAAACATGGTAATGCAAAATCGGGCATTATAACGGCTGTAAATCGAACGTTCCATAAATCGTAATCAACAACCCAAGCCACACCGGGCATACCAATCATCTTACATTCATAATACTAATCTCATAAGTCCAGGAACATCATATTATATCATCATATTCATTACATCTCTTAAATCAAACAAACTAACTACATAATCATGTAAACATGCTTATAACAACATTATCACCAAAATTTATCCAAAACTCCATTAAAACTCAAATCAAAGACTAGGATTCTTGAAGTTTATACCTTCCTTGAGGTATGTATGCACTTATTAAGCCTTGTATAGTCCTTGTATAGCCTCCATGATGCTTGGATCATCAACCAAAATCAAGATTCAAGAATTTTGTTCTTGAGGTTACTATTCATCCTCCACTTTCTTGATTTTTTTGAAAATGGAAAAGGTGGTGTTTGAGGCTAAGATTTTTAGGGTATCATTTCTATGAAATATAGGATCTATGATAAATTTTTGGAGATCAAACAATGGTGGGAGCTTGGACTTTGATTCTTGAATTAGGCAAGAAGTCGAATGGAGCTTTGAAAAAGGGGGGAGGAAAGTTTTGCTTGGTTGGCTTGCTTTTTTGTGTTTTAATCTCATCCACTCTCATCCACTAGCAACATAATATCTTGCAAAAGTCACTTTATCAAAGTGGTGAGGTGTTGGATGGTAAAATGGCAAGACATGTGTTGGTTTTATGGTGGTTAGAGCTTAACTAGGTAGTTACTTGCTAAGTACTTGTTCAATCTCTAATTGTCTAGTTACTTAGCCCACTTGGTTGCTAGATATTTATCTAGTAGCTTGCACAAGACTCTTGCTTCCTCTGCTTGTTTCTGTGTCCGGTTATTACCCGTTTCGATTGATCGTTCGTGGGAATATTTCACGGATTTCTAATTAGGGTTTACCGGGAATCCTCTTTAATATTAATACTTTCATTCTCCATCTTTCATTCTAACTTTCCAATTTATATTCCTTAAATCCATTCGTTAAATACTTAAGGCTATCATTGTCCAGGGAACTCTCGGAGAAAATAAAAGTGCGGTTTTTCAGAATCCGACAGCTTTTACATACACTTATTTTCCCCCTGGATCACTAATACGAACTCGGAAATCCGTTCCGAATACTTCTTTATAGTGTCGTCTCATATTATTATATACTCCCACCACAACACTATTCATTCTGTATTCTTTACTTGTTCTCTTAGGGTGGTACAATTGTCCGTATTCTCTTTCGATCGTTCCTTAACCTTTTTACGGAACTACTGGATTAATCGTTATCGATCTGGATGACATGAGGGTATTCTCTTACTTGAAGTTGCCATATCTTATTCCCTTAGAAGATAGATTATTCTTACCTATGTTGTTACCCTTTAGCATTCTTCAAGACATAGAAATAATAAAGTCGAATTCCATTCATTCCTTCCAAATATCAATTATTACATTGTAGCCATAACCACTCCTCAGTGGTTTCCTACCTTCATTCTTAAATCAAATATAATAACATCCCAAAATATCAAATCCTCAAAGTTAATATCTCAATTCTTGGGTTATAATAATATTTAATCCACTGTCCGGTCAAATATTATACCGAAAAAGAATTTGGAATTTCTGAATTCCGATCGTCTCTGCATTCACTTATTTCCTCCGCGTATTAACAATATGACTTCGAAACATCCATATCACGTCCCGTACATAGGGTGGCGTGAAAAGTTTTCCAACTTACAAAATCACTAATCATCCACCAAATTACTATGCACGTACAGGAAACACTATGCACGTATGGGAAACACTATGCACGTACTCATTTCCCTTCAGGGATCCATTAGCTCCTTCCTGGATGGTAGATTATTCTTATCTAGGTTCTCAACCATCGAATTACTCTATTCTGACAATATACCAATGCATCAGGATCATTGTCCAAAGCAATATCCATTCATTACAATCATTGTTCTTTGAAACCACCATTCATTAGAGCTGGTGACCTTGTTGTCGGAATCATTGTTCCTCATTTTATCATTACTTAATAAAAAGTTTTAATTATATCCAAAATTTGGGGTTCTTACAGTCTCCCCTCCTTAAAAGGATTCCGTCCCGGAATCAGGTAGGAAGCAAAGAGTCGTTCTACCCTTCCTCAGCACATCTTCTAGTGCTACAATCCATACTGTATCCTTTTTCCATCAACGTTGCTACTTTTCGTACAACTCACTATCCGGGTTATACTCTTACTCAGTCTTATCCTTATTGATACCTGCAGTAACATTGGTATCACTATCACCCTACGATTCGGAGGTAACCTCGCTCGTACTGTGCATTTCCTGATCGCTTTAATCTTCGCAATCTCGATCAATATAGCGAAGTGGAAAGATTTATTGAGAGATCACTATGATCAATTGAACATTTGTTATATTGCATAGTTAGTACAGAAGGGGGCCAGCCTTTAGTACTTGACAAGCAATTAAACAAGTCATGGCATTCCACTTAGACTTCTATCACATAGACAGATAGTCATGTAGCAGTACCTCCCCTCCTAAAAGGGTTGTTCTTCTCAATTCATAAAGAAGATGAATAAGAGAGAAGAAGAGAAAAGAGTTCTAAAGGATTATAGAAAGCTTTCATGATTGTAGAATATCATACTCAGAATTTACCTCTGAACTATAGAGGTTTATCAAAGAAGAAATTACTCATAATTATATCCAATACTATTTGATCGCAATCTCACGTGTCAACATATCTTGCTGCTTTGTCCATTATTCTATGGACAAATACTCTTGTTCAATCTTAGCGATACTCACATTCGGGAAATCTTTCAACCTTTCAGGTTAATCTTAGATTTCTCACTTGACATCATTATTACTGACATCCCATATCATGTTACTAGCTTTTTCATAACTATAATATTGACACTATCAGGTTGTCATCCTGAGAATTCATTAGAAAACCCATTCATAACATTCCTTGCTTCTCATTCCATAGTTGTTTCCCAGCCTTTTCTTTATCAATCACATCCTTCTTATTAGCTGATTCTTACTCATTTCTATTATTTACTTTCACCTTCACCTCTTTATTGAGACACCTTTTTGCACTTGGTACCTCCTTATCGGTATTCCGTCACATTTATTCTATAATCATCACGTTATTCCAATTTAAACTTTTCGAAATGAATCTGGCCCGATCCCTTTAACTTAGATTCATATAATCTACTTCTGCCAACCTTGTTTCTCATCACTTGTTCTTTTCTATCCGTGGTTTTCCACAGGTTGTCTTTCGTAAGTCAGACCAGGTCGTATATCTACATGCTCGTACTCCTATCATCTGTCGAACATCTGCATTTTACTGGCGTAGCCTGGCCACATGAAAACCTGTTATGACCGTGCTATAATTTTGGGGGTAAGGCTGGCTCGAATACCGCCGCCCGAACACTTTAAACTCTCAGGTGGCCCAATAAGTCTTGGGCTCAACTGCCCTTCCCTCCAAGTCTCATTAATTCTTTCTACGGGAATACGTTTAGCATCACGAATTATCAACCTCATATTCTCTATCTTGTTTGTGCAGAAGTATACTAACACAAACTTGCTTGTCATTCATCAACATGCCATTTAGCTTATCAATAGCAGCACTTTCTTTATCTTTACGTTGTCATCTCCTTTCTTAGAAGAATCACCATCGCTTGTTGTTTACGTTGTGCGTTAATAGCTAACCCTACGGGTTTCAAATCCCTTAGGGAGACAAAGTAATCATTATTCCTTATCCATAAGGAATACTTCCTGAACTTGATGTAGATATAATGTGAAGCAGATAGAATTGCAGAAGAGTTTCAAGCATCGCAGCTAGGCCCGGTTGATGAAACTATCACTTATGCATCTTCCATAAAAGACTGGAAACTTAATGGTTTACTTCATCAATTTTGTACCATGGTCCTGGTTTGCCTCAAAACGGGACCTTCTAAGGTACGTAATATGCTTAAGACTTCATCAGGAATCGAATCTTTACTTAAACTATTATTACCTTTAATTCTTGCACAGTCATCAGAAGGAATGTAACTTCCTCCACTCCAATATGACCTTCAAGGTCTTTCCACATATCATTTTGTTTCTTCGGTATGAACATTTATAATTATTCCTTTATACTTAGACTGTCGGCCACCTCATTGGCCTTTCCTGATAATAATAATTTCTGGTAATCCTTGTTCCTTGGATATATTCCAATTCAAACATTTCTACCTCATTCCCATCTTTGTTGGGTGAAAGTATTCTCCCTTAAGTTCTGCTGATGGAGAAAAATATATTTATCAGTCTTTCTCCATAAGTCATTGCTTCCACCTACCCGTGGGAACTTTATCACGTTTATTCCCAATCCTACTTAGGATACTTCTCTTCTTAGTTCTTTCCTTATCTTAGGATAATCTCAACCTTTATAGGTTCAATCCATACTTCCTCAGGGTTTCATACATGCCTCATCTGGCATTATTGTTACGATGTCATACATCCCTTACCAAACTTCCATTTTGAAGTTCGGAATATTACCTTTTTGCTTGTAAGGTTTCATAGGCCATCCTTATCATTCCTCCAGTATTTTCTGGGTACCGGGTATATCAAAATGTCATTGATCAATACTCTAATAATTCTATCTATGTTCTTTCCAGAACTCTTTTTAATAATCCTTACCGGTCATTGTTGCCTTAGCAAGTCCAGCTCATAACATCTGAAGTCATAATGTCGTTATTAGGGTTAATGCCACCCCTTGTGCATTCCCTAGGGTTTGTCTTAATTTATGGATATCATATCCTTAATTCAACTGCCAAAGAATTCTTGCATCTTATAATTGGCAATCAAATCATGTATCCTTAATAAAGGTCTCTTTTGAATCATTCTCATTTGATAATCGATCGGTGGCTTAATGCCATCCTCTTCTTTCAGATCTTGGTAATGGCAGCAAGGATGTTTTGGAAGATATTGGTCGAGTTCAACGTGAATCTCTTAGTACTTATCGTTCTTTTCAAATGTATTTGTCTTAGACAAAATTTCTACAGCATACTGTTCAATTTCTGACCTTTTCTATACCCTCTTCATATACCTTCATTGTTTACTTTCCTTCGTCATAGTATATTCATGGTATTCATGATACCCTAACATCATACATCTCAAGTCGCTATACTTCCATTTTACTCGAAATCTTGGACAACCATATACACATGAGTCACTTTAGTACAGGTGACCCCATCCCAAAAAGGTCTAGTGAATTCCAAATCAAAACATGGGTTGTTCGGCAGAAGATTCAAACGATCTCATTAATGTTTCCTTTATATCAGAAGCCCTTGCAGTCGGTGCTTACTTAGAAGCTACCCTGCTTTGTCTTTTCATTGCTGGTCTATTCACTTTATAGTCCGTTGTGACTTGGCCTCAACTGGCCACACTAAAATAAAAATATATGATTTTAAGGGTTGGCTAATTAGCATTACTTTTCTAGCAATTGCCGGCATAGTGTCTTCTTCTTTGATACCTTTCTACCTTTCCAAAACTTTACTCCATATAAGTCTTAATCGACTACTCGGCACCGTCTCCGGTCACCTTTCCTCCACTTTTATCTTTTCAACTGTACTTATCAATCCTGCGTGCCACACAAGCTTACCATTCCTGGCATAACATCCTTTTCATTTAAGTCAATCCTGGAATTCCTCAGTCCGGCTGGTTTCTTACTTACATTTCCTATTTTCGTCCAATCTCACTTCATCATTTTATCACTACCGTCGATTGTAATGCTCAGGGTCCGTTTACTAACCCATTTTACAGCATCCTTATCCAAATCACAGGGTTTGCTCCAAATTTTTTTTTTTTCTCTTCCATGACATTCTCTGATAATCAGAAAGACAAGGTTTGCCAAAATTCACCGAATTCCTTTCCAGACTCAGGGAAATTTTGATCAATCTAACCACCTACTGGTAACATTAAGGAGACCAGTTTCGAAACCTGAAGAATAGTTCTATGAACCTCCAAGCAGGTGGAATCATAAGCAGTCATAGTTAACGAAATAATCATCATCGGATTGGAAGTTTACCCACTGGAGAGGAATCAATTATATCCATCCCTTAAAAAGGGAATCAATAGTTTCAAACTGAAACCTGTCACAACGTCCTGATATTCAATACTACCAAATGTCGGTCTACCTAACCCTTTATGCGAGGCGTCATTGGAAGCACAAAGTCTCCTTTTTCCATTAAGCAATGCCAGCTCTTGGTCATTACCAATTTCACCTTTTAGCTCCAGGAAGATTTTCTCACATTTTCCTCTTCAACTGCTGATCGTATTACTTGATCTATTATAATTCCATGTCGGAGTAAACTTAAGGTAACTACTATAATCCATTCAAAGAGAAGAAGGAATTTAATATTCCTCTGAATCACATGCATATAACGTTTCTGGTTCATCATTTAACTGAGTTGAATTAACTCTATACTCAGTCTCTGGCAGTAGTCTCATTACGAGTTCATCTTGACTCACTGGTCTTATCTTCCGGTAGGTTCTGAGATCATTGTCTTGCTTACTACTTCCTTATATAACTTTATCTAATCATGCTGTCACTTCCCAATGTTTTCACTTTCTAACTGACTCGTTCATAAAATGGACATTTTTCCTGAATAAAACAATTTCATCAACCTCAATTTGGTTCCATAAATTACAACCTATGACATCTGCCTTCTCGTGGCAAATTATTACTGACCATATTCATACTGATTCATTTATCAAATGATATGGCACTTACTGCCTCATTCTCAACTATTCCTAGGGACTCTGCTCCTCGTCCTATATCGCTGTCTTTGATAATCATACATCCCTCTAGCTCTTTCTTTGTTAAGATGAAAATCTCTAAGGATTCTCATCTATTTCCGTATAAGATCTCAAGTAATTCTTCCAATCCTTCTTTCTTGCTGGTACTACATCTGGCAGTCCGGCTATGAATTCAACATGCATCTCCAGATCTCTTAATAATATCTCGGTTCTTTATACTCACTTTTCTGAGCACCATATCTTAATCATCACAGTCATTCTGGCTGCGACCCTCATTACCCATGGGTAAGCTCCTCATCCTAACAGGACTTTCCTTATCTGCTGGAACCTCTTCCGGGTCTCCAGTAGGGTACTCCATCGAATTACCCGCTGATCTTGAGCATATAAAGCATCATCGCGCTATTGCTCGTATGCCTCAAGGTCAGTCGCCTTACTCGTCGATACGATATCGAGCTAAGTTACTATCATTATACTTACGAGTTCCCATAAGGGTTTTTATATGTCATCACTACATTAAGTAGTCCGACTATGAACTTGGCAAGAGTTCTTATTATCTTATTGAATTTATTGTTTTAACGTCACCTCATCTCTGGGGTTTATAACGTACGCTCTGATACCACTTCTGTAACACCCCCAGATCCGGGTTCCGGGATCCGGTGGTTACGGTTTCCAATTCTGTCCACAACAATTGAACTTCCCTTAACATAAAATAAATTACGTCTCTATTACCCAACACAACAATATAAAACACACCCGTTATAGTCCCAGAGATGAAATCAGAGTAACAATCATATTTTTATTAATCACATTATGAGTTCTTACAATCCAAAAGAATTTCAATATAAATACATACTCTTTGCCATCCATTTACATAAGTCATACTAGACTATATTCTTGGTACTGAAAGAATAAATATACCCTACCAATAGCTTCTTCTTTAGCTCTGGTAGTCTTATAGTCCTCGCCCGCGTCGAGTGCGCCTTGTGCGAGTCATCTGGTCTAGCTGTTGTTGTGATATAATAATAAAGCAAGGGTGAGCAATAGCCCACCAACAATAACATATAACTGAACGATAATGTATAACAGTTCAAAAGTATCTTTCAAACCATATGCCATGCATTTACGGAAATGATGCCAGTATAATATGAACGATGAAGTTACAAGGTAACTTAAAGTATTTGTTTGTAGAAATATCTGCTACATCAAAGTAAGCGAGATATTCTTATTGTTATTAAGAAGAGGAACTTGCAAGAAAAGGTTGCAACTCCAGTTATGACACTTTTCCAATTCTGCCAACAGTAATCATGTTGCAGGAAATAAATAAATTTGGATGATGAACCAATGATGGAGTATTCACCGCGCCCGCTGTTCCAATCTTGATGATCAGTCGAGATCGTACAGCTCAATTTAGATTTACTACCGGTAGAAGGAAGAACTGACGGCTTTATTTGTATACCGCCATGCTAGCTCTCCCCGGCCAACGGTTGGGCCAAGGGGATGGACCGGCGCTACTCGGCCTCTTACACGACTCCTAGTTCAAATAGAATTCATGATTCTGAATATAACGTTCGTCCCCCTTTCCCCAAGTATAATACTTGTTGATAAGACTCCACAAAGTAGTCGTATCTAGTTGGAAAGGAAAATTTACCAATAACTTCCAAGCTATTACTTGGTAACGGATATCAACTTGTTCCAGTAATCTTACCCCTCGAAAGATGAGAAGGTAAACAACGACTTAATAAGTCAACAACACCCGAGTTGCGGGTGAAGGGAATACTTTATGACCGGGAAGTCGACAAGATAAATAACATTTTTCCAAGTAAGGTTCCCTTATTATTAAGAAGATAGACTCAAAGATGAATGATGTCTGGGAACTTTTCTTGATATAAGATTAATAATAATATGACTTCGAAATATTTTCTGTAATAATCGAAGAAGATAAACCTTATCGAGGTTATTCTAAGTATGGAATAAATATTCAAGGAATATTTATTGAATTAAAATATTTTACAGAATATTTGGGAATATGAAAGAATATCTTTAATCAGAGTATTTCTCAAAATAATCCCTGAAGAGATATCAGGGGAATATTTATTGAATAAATAAATATTTAAATGAATATTCAAAACAATATTCATTAATTAATAAGACCTGAAAAGAATATTTAAGGTAATAATCATAATTAATTAGGAAATTTAAATGAATATTCACAAGTAATATTCATTGGATGAATAATATCCTAAATGAATATCAAGTAATATTCATTTAGTAATCCAAGCCTTAAGGAATATTCGAGATAATATTCGATAATTAAATCAAGCTTCAGATGAATATTAAAATAATATTCATCAAGTATTTAATATCTTAAATGAATATTCAAAAGTAATATTTATTTAATAAAATAATAATCTAAAAGAATATCCAAAATAATATTCATTTAATAGTCTCATCTTTAGAAGAATATTCGAAATAATAGTCGATAATCAATTCGACTCTGAATGAATATTGAGAAATATTATTCGTTGAATAGTTACGTTCAAATAATTATTTGAAGTAAGGATCGTTAAAATAATTAGTCTCGAACGAATATTCAAATAATATTCGTCGCCCAAATAATAGAAAATATTTACTTAAATATTTTCTTCCGAGGTAATCTCGATATATCAAGGAATATTGACTCCCGGTCTATTTTTTGATTAATAAGATATATACGCCCTTCTATGAGGGTCTTACAATAACCGGCTTATAACTGATATATAACTATCTAGCTTATAAGCCAACAATAACATTCAGGGAACAAGTATATCAATTCAACTTGAAAGTAGGCATGCATGCAATGGCATATGTATATCAGCAATCATATATATATATTATTCAATCACAACAACAGCCTAAAAGAAGGGAATTGAAACTTGCCTGGTAGTCGAGTACGGTAAGGGGTAGTGGTAGCGGGTCCCGGTTCAGCTTGGTGATCTATAAATAGCCAAGGCATTCGGGATTAATCACTTAACATATTAAAAGGTAAGTTATACTTAATTCGAAACTCGTTCTCGAGTTATCTCGTTATACCCCTTTTAGTGGATTACTTTTATCACTGATCCGACCCGACATTCGTTCGTTAATACGACATGTCATTGTACTTATACTTGGGA
Organism: Saposhnikovia divaricata; assembly: GCA_036435485.1. Classification (NCBI taxonomy): domain Eukaryota; kingdom Viridiplantae; phylum Streptophyta; class Magnoliopsida; order Apiales; family Apiaceae; genus Saposhnikovia; species Saposhnikovia divaricata. The sequence goes on from CM071598.1 coordinate 56,878,227, forward strand.
CATACATAAGTCATATGAGTTCTAAAGTCGATCGTTACGAACCAATACTATACTCCGAGTTTTATCGTTCGTTTTCTAAGCGTTTTACCAAGGTTATAACCAAGCGGGTTTTTAGGGGTTCGTTCGCGTTTAACCTCGACTCGAACATTTTTAATAAATCGAAAAATGATCCTTTTGACATACAGTTTTCTTTCACGCCTTCCTTTTTACCTCTAGTATTTATTTACCAAGGTTCGCCATGACGTTACATAGTTTACGAGGGTTCAATTACAGTTACGAACTTTCGTTTACGGATTCGAACTACTTTTAGTAATTTGGTCATAAATCCTAAACCGTAAGTCCGTTTCATGTGATCTTTATATCAAAACGAAGCTTAGAACATTACCTATCCTATCATGGCAGTTAAGGTCTCTGGACAGTAAGGGTTCAACATGGAAAATGGTATACAAAACATGGTAATGCAAAATCGGGCATTATAACGGCTGTAAATCGAACGTTCCATAAATCGTAATCAACAACCCAAGCCACACCGGGCATACCAATCATCTTACATTCATAATACTAATCTCATAAGTCCAGGAACATCATATTATATCATCATATTCATTACATCTCTTAAATCAAACAAACTAACTACATAATCATGTAAACTTGCTTATAACAACATTATCACCAAAATTTATCCAAAACTCCATTAAAACTCAAATCAAAGACTAGGATTCTTGAAGTTTATACCTTCCTTGAGGTATGTATGCACTTATTAAGCCTTGTATAGTCCTTGTATAGCCTCCATGATGCTTGGATCATCAACCAAAATCAAGATTCAAGAATTTTGTTCTTGAGGTTACTATTCATCCTCCACTTTCTTGATTTTTTTGAAAATGGAAAAGGTGGTGTTTGAGGCTAAGATTTTTAGGGTATCATTTCTATGAAATATAGGATCTATGATAAATTTTTGGAGATCAAACAATGGTGGGAGCTTGGACTTTGATTCTTGAATTAGGCAAGAAGTCGAATGGAGCTTTGAAAAAGGGGGGAGGAAAGTTTTGCTTGGTTGGCTTGCTTTTTGGTGTTTTAATCTCATCCACTCTCATCCACTAGCAACATAATATCTTGCAAAAGTCACTTTATCAAAGTGGTGAGGTGTTGGATGGTAAAATGGCAAGACATGTGTTGGTTTTATGGTGGTTAGAGCTTAACTAGGTAGTTACTTGCTAAGTACTTGTTCAATCTCTAATTGTCTAGTTACTTAGCCCACTTGGTTGCTAGATATTTATCTAGTAGCTTGCACAAGACTCTTGCTTCCTCTGCTTGTTTCTGTGTCCGGTTATTACCCGTTTCGATTGATCGTTCGTGGGAATATTTCACGGATTTCTAATTAGGGTTTACCGGGAATCCTCTTTAATATTAATACTTTCATTCTCCATCTTTCATTCTAACTTTCCAATTTATATTCCTTAAATCCATTCGTTAAATACTTAAGGCTATCAGTGTCCAGGGAACTCTCGGAGAAAATAAAAGTGCGGTTTTTCAGAATCCGACAGCTTTTACATACACTTATTTTCCCCCTGGATCACTAATACGAACTCGGAAATCCGTTCCGAATACTTCTTTATAGTGTCGTCTCATATTATTATATACTCCCACCACAACACTATTCATTCTGTATTCTTTACTTGTTCTCTTAGGGTGGTACAATTGTCCGTATTCTCTTTCGATCGTTCCTTAACCTTTTTACGGAACTACTGGATTAATCGTTATCGATCTGGATGACATGAGGGTATTCTCTTACTTGAAGTTGCCATATCTTATTCCCTTAGAAGATAGATTATTCTTACCTATGTTGTTACCCTTTAGCATTCTTCAAGACATAGAAATAATAAAGTCGAATTCCATTCATTCCTTCCAAATATCAATTATTACATTGTAGCCATAACCACTCCTCAGTGGTTTCCTACCTTCATTCTTAAATCAAATATAATAACATCCCAAAATATCAAATCCTCAAAGTTAATATCTCAATTCTTGGGTTATAATAATATTTAATCCACTGTCCGGTCAAATATTATACCGAAAAAGAATTTGGAATTTCTGAATTCCGATCGTCTCTGCATTCACTTATTTCCTCCGCGTATTAACAATATGACTTCGAAACATCCATATCACGTCCCGTACATAGGGTGGCGTGAAAAGTTTTCCAACTTACAAAATCACTAATCATCCACCAAATTACTATGCACGTACAGGAAACACTATGCACGTATGGGAAACACTATGCACGTACTCATTTCCCTTCAGGGATCCATTAGCTCCTTCCTGGATGGTAGATTATTCTTATCTAGGTTCTCAACCATCGAATTACTCTATTCTGACAATATACAAATGCATCAGGATCATTGTCCAAAGCAATATCCATTCATTACAATCATTGTTCTTTGAAACCACCATTCATTAGAGCTGGTGACCTTGTTGTCGGAATCATTGTTCCTCATTTTATCATTACTTAATAAAAAGTTTTAATTATATCCAAAATTTGGGGTTCTTACAGCCATGCTAGCATAGGATAGGTTGATAATATTATCATGATTTGTGGCATACATAGAGATATGATGCTACCCTATGTGATCTATGTGGATAACTTGTGCTTAAACCTTTATGTTTTCAAATTCTATAGAGATATAGGGTCTAAACATATTTGGTGTCTACCCATCTTCTATCTCTTTTGTGGATGCATGCGTAGTTTGGTATTAGTATACCGAGAGGTAGCTTTTACTTGTTTCGTGTTATCCGATCAGATATCAAAACCATCGTAGGTATTGATTAAAGCTATCAACTCTAAGTGAAGTAGATGATGAAGTTAGGATTCCATGTTTTCTCGCATATAAGTAATTAAATTTTAATTCTCATTAGTTAGTAATTTTTAGTTTGTTAAATTGTATCCAAGTTATTTATAGTTGGTAAAAACTTAATCTTGTTATTTGTCTTAGCAGTGAATAATAATCATACATTGTTGCATAGGTACAAAACTGAATTGAAACCTAAGATCTCTGTGGGAACGAACTTGACTTCTATCTGTATTACTTGTGACCACGTACGCTTGCGTGATTTAGTGCAAAGAAGTTTTTGGCACCGCTACCGGGGATCATCGGTGTTTTATTTTTGGTTTATGTGCTTGTCAATAGTGGTCGTTAGAGTTCACTGACTCAGATTTTTTTTTTCTTTTCTTAACTATCTTGTTTAGTTCGTTGTATTTCAGGTACTTGAGTTTTTGAAGATGGCATGCGAGGAGTTGCCATGGTGGGCATATTCGAGGACATCCATGCCTTATCAATGTGAGCGGTGGTTGTGCGTGCATGATCCCTCACAATATTGTTACTACGAAGAAGTTGATCCATATGTCACTTATGAGGAACAACCATATTTTCAATACCATCCTCAACAGTTCCAGCAAGATGTTCCAGATATGTCTTATTTCTTTGGAAGTGAAAAGTTTCAACATCAGCAACCTACTCCTACTTTTCAGTCAGATGAGGTTGATGTTATGGAGGAGATTAGGATGCTTGTAAAGAGTTATGAGGAGTTTACCAAATCTATGGGGACACTACTTGCTCAAGTTTTGAGTGCCTTGGAACAAGAGAATCAACAATTCATACCAGAGGCAATTCCAGAAAATAATGGTGAATTGGAGCAAGGTACTGCATGCTTAATTGAAGAAGACAAATTCCAAGGTGAGGTGAGCGTTCACAAGTCATGTGAGGAATTTGATCATGCTGGTGAGGTGGATGCTTTGGAAAGGGCACTATTTGGGACAGACACTGATGAGCTGCACAAATTTCAAGAATTGGTATGTGCGTACCAAGAGGCTGAAGAACATGGGACAGATGCAGGTCTTCTACTTGTTTCAAGGTGTGAAGCTGGAGGTAGCGCATTAGAGCCAATGGAGGAAGTTTTCTTTGAGAAACCAAAGGCTTCAGCAACTTACATTTATCCTCCTCCATTATATTCAAGCGAAGCCCGCGAGTGTGTGTTGTTCTACAAATGGACAGATTTTGGGTCAACAGAAGAAGGCATTGGAATAGGACATATTTGTTATACAAATAGGCCAAGCGAGGAGAAGGGGCAGAAAGTGTGCTGTCGTGATGACGATGAAGTCTCACGAAGAGAGTACCAAGCAAACTATTATCATCCTTAATGGAGGCTTGGAAGTAACGTCAAGCTATTGACGTTAAAGAAGCGCTTCTTGGGAGGCAACCCAAGCATTGTTGTATACTGGTATGTTTTCTACTATCACTTGTATTTACTTCCATTCAATGCGGACATTGAATATTTTAAGTTTGGGGGTGGTTTGAGGGTTTAGTAGTTGTATTATTTGTTCATGTAGGATTTCATGTTTTGCATATTAGTATTAGTAAATTATGCATTTATGTTCGTGATATCTACGTTTGTTTCATATAGGACATTTTGTTTTTATATATCATGTGAGTTCATAATAGTTTGCATTTGCATCCATGCTTGATAGGAATTTTGTGTTGTTGACGCTTTTTGATTGAGAAGTGATATGCTTTGTTCTTGTACACACACATACACTAGTAAGTTGAAGCTAGTAGACTTATTGAATGTTGTGAGTAATTAGAAGGACATGAATATGTGCAAGATGATTTAGTTTGCATGCTTTGAATACAAGTAGGTGCGTTAGAGAGATTTTTGCTTGGGATTGAGTATGTTTTTCCCGCCAAGTGAGCTTTTGAGCCTTATTGCATTTATTTCAATTTTATTCGTTTGCTTGAGTGTCCACGGATTGTTTGTATTGCTAGCAGTTGTTTGAGGTCTTTCTTGAAACGCATGACATTATTTGACGATTAAAATGATAAAGGCATTTAGGAATAACCACATATTTTCCCATATTACCACACCATGTTTAAATGATCAATTAGTTAACCCGTTGAGCTTAATCCTATTTTTTCGGTGATATACCACATTACTTGCCTAGACCTTTTTCTTGTATTGGCCTTACATTAATTTGAACCCACATTGTCAAAGGCTAGTAGAGTGCTTAAGGGAGTAATAAGGTGTGCAAGGAGGGGTTTATTGTTGGTCATACTTTTGGGGGAAATATTGAAAATTTGGGTTTAGTTCTTTACTTGATAGTCGTCATGTGTAATAAATTGTGGGATCATTTTTATTGTTTATACTATTGCTCTAGCTCTCGAAAAAAAAATATAGAAAAAAAAGGAAAAAAGAAAAAGAAAAAAAATATGTTATGAGAGCATGTTTGTGTTTGTTGTGATCCCACTTTAGTCGACTATTCAAGTGTTTTTGTTGAATAAATTATGTGGGGGAAAGTAGGGTGTTGTGTATGATTCATCTTGGTACCTACTAGCTTTTGACACTTCACCTGTTTTGGCTTATTTGACATACCTTGTCCCTAGCCCCGTTACAACCCAAATAAAGACCTTTTGATTATCGTCATTGATGTATGTTGTGTTAAGAGTTAGATTGATACCAAATGTCAAGCATGCTTATGATTTTGTTGGAATTGAGTGATACACTTACCCTTGTTCTTGAGTGAATATTCTTTTATGAGTGGATTGTGAGTGTTTGCTTGTTTTTGCGTATGAGATCCTGAGTTTTGTCTCAAAGAAGTACTCTTGTAGGCTTAGCATGGTTACTAACTTATTCTTACTCTTGACATGGACTTTTGAGAACTTATGCATGTTCATTGAGTAGACTATGTGAATACTTGCACTTTCGACACCAAGACATTGCGTATTTACTTTGATTCTTAAGTTGATATGGCATGAGAGGATTTGAAGGTATGGTAGGATATTAGTACTAGATTAGTTGCATTTTTCATATTAGTTGCATTCATGCATTGCATTGTATTGGATTTTGTGGGTACATTCGCTATAGGCCCTCACGAGACCTTACTCGTCCACTGGGGCTGCCTAGGGGTTTAAAGGGCTTGTTGCATATGCCAAATGCAACCGTGATCACCTACGGAAGTGGTACTAGTTAGTTAATTAGTTGTAATTGTTTATGCTTGAGGACAAGCATCGGTTTAAGTTTGGGGGTGTGATGAGTGGATTTATATCCACTTGGATCGCTTCAATTCGGCTTAAATTGATTGTCTTGGACTCAAGTTTATTGTAGTTTTGATGTGTTTTGCTTAGTTGTGCAGATTTACAAGAATGTCGATTATGGGCGATGCTTCTATCGTGTTTGGAGGATTAATTGATTAAAATTCGGATTTTCCGGGAAGGTTGCGCAGTCTACACTGTTTTGGCCATATCTGGAGTTCTACAAGTCCGTTTGAGGCCCGTAAGCTGTCCACGCGAAGCCTGGAAGATTTTCTACAATTTAGGACAGTGACCGCGCGCGCAGGCTGCGTGTGGTGGGCGCAGATTGCGCGACAAGCAGACTGATGGGAGCAGGGAATTTACTGTTTTGCCCTTTTCAAGTTCTAATTATATTTTGGGCAGTTTTTGGTACCTAAATTGAATTCTAATTGTAATAGAAGGCAATTTCTTGCTGGGAAAGACTTGGAGTGCCTATATAAATACATCCAACCCCTTTTAAATTAGACAATTAGAGAATTAGGAATTAGACAATTAGATATCTTGTACATAATCTAGCTTAGATCTGCAAGGGAGAAAAGGGGAGAAAGATTCAACGCTCGTGACAAGCAACGGATCTAGATCTACTTCATCTTTTGTATCATAGATTTGTTTTCTCAACTCTTTGTTTTATTAATATTATTATTATTATTCATACTTTGTTTATTATCATGGTTTCATCAGATCTCATGATGACGAGCGGTTCGATTATGAGCTAATCGTTGTCATGGGATTCTAACGGATTTATCTATGTAGCTTAGTAGTTTGATTGCTTTAAAGATTTATGTGTGGTGAATTCTTGATATCCTTGTATGGTTGTGTTTCATGTGTTTAGATGGGTCATGAACATCTAATTTGTTAATCTCTTGCGAAACGAGAGTGGATCTTGAGATTTAGAACTTGCCATGCTAGCATAGGATAGGTTGATAATATTATCATGATTTGTGGCATACATAGAGATATGATGCTACCCTATGTGATCTATGTGGATAACTTGTGCTTAAACCTTTATGTTTTCAAATTCTATAGAGATATAGGGTCTAAACATATTTGGTGTCTACCCATCTTCTATCTCTTTTGTGGATGCATGCGTAGTTTGGTATTAGTATACCGAGAGGTAGCTTTTACTTGTTTCGTGTTATCCGATCAGATATCAAAACCATCGTAGGTATTGATTAAAGCTATCAACTCTAAGTGAAGTAGATGATGAAGTTAGGATTCCATGTTTTCTCGCATATAAGTAATTAAATTTTAATTCTCATTAGTTAGTAATTTTTAGTTTGTTAAATTGTATCCAAGTTATTTATAGTTGGTAAAAACTTAATCTTGTTATTTGTCTTAGCAGTGAATAATAATCATACATTGTTGCATAGGTACAAAACTGAATTGAAACCTAAGATCTCTGTGGGAACGAACTTGACTTCTATCTGTATTACTTGTGACCACGTACGCTTGCGTGATTTAGTGCAAACAGCAGACATGTTCTCATAGTGTCCTTTGACTTTCAGTGTGGTGTTGAGTTGACTAGTTGATCCTTCTGTTGCTCCCCCTAAGCTGCTGCTGGGTTTACATGAAGATTCTCCACGTTTGACATTGATTGGATCTGAATCACCATCACCATTGACAGCTGGGAGCTAGAAGTTGTTGAACATCACTAAGACTTTAAATCACCTTCTGTTGATTAATAACAATCACCCTGTAGGCTGTTGACTCCATTGAGTAACAAAGGAAATTTTCCTCTTGAGCATTAGCTGATTGCTAGGATGCTCACTTTCGATTTAATCTTGCAAAACAATTTTCTTCAAACTTATGGGGTCTTCCTAAAATTCTTACGGATCAGGGTTTAAGATGAGATCAATCACCATCAGTGGTGTCTTGTCTTCAAATTGTCTGAACAACAACTTGTTTGTTGAGAGAAGTCATCAGTCATCACTACTAAAATATCTTCTGTGTGATGCTTCTTTGACTTCTCTTTATGACATGCCTCGTAATTTCATTTTACTTTAATTTCATATGAGGCAGTCTCCTTTACTGATTCAATTTCCAGGAAAGAATCTCTTGATATGACATTCAGGTGAGAGAGCTCCTTATGTCATAGCTGAACTCTTGTCTGATGAAGCTTTAGATTTGACCTTGTTGACTTCACCTTTGACTGAGATTCCATGTCAGCTACAGATAAGTTCTCTTTCCTTAATCCTCGAACAGTAGGCTCTTCATCTTGTAAAGGATGCTTTATTACTGACAACATTCTTTAGCTATTGAATAGCCTTGACCCTAGGTCATACCCTTGCTGTTGTCTCCAAGGGATAAACCACTTGGCCTGTCTTCACATTCACATTTGATAGCAGGGTTCTTTCTTCGATGATATGCTTTGAATAAATCAATAATAATGCACAATCGATTAACCTGTTAAGCCCTACATTCACAAATGGATAAAAAGTTCTTGGTACCCAAATTGTTTAATTGGGTCCAGATGGATTAGAGATTTCTCTTTTATTAGAGTTAACAACAGTTTTAACCTTAACATGCTCATTCTTATCTTTGGCTGACCATTTCTCCTTTTGAATGTCATTGACAAAATATTCACTGAGCAAGGAGAATAATGGTTCCTTCCTAACATAAGGAGGACTAGCAGTCTGTACCTTATTGTAATTCTTAAACATGCTTTTTCTATGATCAATGCAAATACTAGGAAATGCATTTATGACATTTGAAATAAGCAGGCATGATAATAAGAATACATTGCATACATTCAGCATTAAAACAATGCAGATAAGAATTATGCAAATTAGGCATGTTATGCATTCTAGAAAATTCAGTACTATCTACTTTAACCTATGTACACTTGTGTAACAGGTAGCAAGTAGATTTACAGATATTCAATAATTTTCTAAACATGCATGGAATAGAAGAATTAACAATTAATCACTAATTCTATCCAATCCATTCCTATTGTTATATTATATTATATAATCTCTATTACCTAAGTCAGTTTTACAAATGACTTGATGTTCTACTGACACTCTAGGTAATTATTCCATATTTTAAACTTTTTAAACCTTAACAAACAATTCAGAATGAATAAGCAAATCTTGTTCTACTGGGGATCCTGAAACTAGCTTAAGTAGAGGTCATATATGCTTGACATATATCATTTAAGAATTGAGAGATATTGTCTAAGGAACACTTTTAACTCACTATTGCAATTAATTAAATTCAACAAATATTCATACACATAATAAGATCTTCTAACCAAAGATATAATAATTAAAAACTAAGATCTTAACATGCTTTGAATTTCTGAGAATTACATATTACACTAGTTCGAAGAATTGATACCTGAGACATGTGAGGTGAATCATCTTCAGTGATTGCTATGAAGGCAAGATATTAATTATGCTCTTCTCATCATCATTTGATCCATCCCAACTCTTTTCTTCAGCAAGATAAGTTCTGTACTGATGCTTCTGTTTCATCTCATTTAATGAATCCCTATTCATCCTTGTCTGTCAGAATTATGTACCATGTTGCACACCTTGATAGTTACTTATCACATAAAACTTTTCATAACTGCAACTATCATGTTTTGTTCTTTCCACCAACTTAGTCTTGTAGCCACCACTTGAACTGTATCCTGAAGAGTTTCTGCTTCGGAATAGATAGGCCTAATTCATGGATTAAACATTTGTACTTTTTCTAAATTAGTAACTCTTCATGTATGTTCTGAGGTTCCATCATTAATTCCTGACTGAGATGTCTAACTGTCTAGTTCATTCTCAAACCTCCTTGATTCCACTTTTCTAAAATCTCTGTTGATTCCTTGAAAGATATTTCTTGGTACAATCCACCAAGTGTGGTAGATGTTACATTGGAGCAATCCACTTAGTGTTTGTATATCACAGAATCAATAGATTTAATTCAAATCTTCGAGAAAAATTCTATCCACTAAAACCTCTTCCATTCCTGCTTCTGAAAAACCAGTGAATTCTATGGATATAATTTTGAGGAGCTTCCACAAATTTTTCTTTAGTAGGTAGAAATTAATTTCATTGAAAAATACATTTTCTTCAAAAGATTCAAATCATCTTTGACAATTCGGAGGAATCTTCAACTAACAACCTTCTTAGAACTATTGGCTTAGAATAAATTCAAAATATTTAAAATTCAAAAACTTCAAGGACTCGAAAATTTTTTGAGAAATAAAAAATCTGAAAGTAAGTTCAAATTAATTAAAATTCGAAATTAGAGTCAAATTAATTAAGAATAAAAAAATCTCAAGAAATGAAATTTTTTAGAGTTAAAGAATCCGAAAATAAATTCAAGTTAATTAAAATTCGAAATTATCAAGAATTAAAATTTTTTAAAATTAAACAATTTGAAAATAAACTTAAGTTGTTTAAAAATCAAAATTTCCAAGAATTAATCATTTCAAGAATTAAAAAATTCGAATATAAGTTAAGATTACTTAACAATCAAAAATATCATAAAATGAAAATTTTTGGAGATTAAACAATTTTAGAATAAATTCAATTTAATTAACAATTGAAAATAAACTCATATTGTTTAAAAATAAAAAATATCATAAATTGAGAATTTTTAAAGGTTAAAGAATCCGAAAATAAATTTAGATTATTTAAAATTCAAAAATCTCAAAATTGAAAATTTTGAAAGTTAAAGAATCCAAAAATAAGTTCAAATTATTTAAAGTTCAAAAATCTCAAGTATTGAATTTTTTGAAGGTTAAAAAAATCGAAAATAGAGGAGTTGACTTTTTGGTCTAATACCAGATTTAATTTCTGTATGGGTCAACAAACTCGAAATCCAATTGGAGGACCACAAAAATACGGATCTCGATTTGTGCGTCAATTAAAAGGCTCTGATACCAATTGTTAGGTCCAAAATAGTTTGTAGAAGGGGGGGGTTGAATACAAACTATACCGTTTTATCGAATTTGCTCTTTTCTTAAAAAATATTAAAATATTAAATCAAGAACAAATTGATGCGGAATAAAACGAATACCGATATTTCAAGTTGAATATAAAATTTATATTAACTTGATGGGGTGTGTCTAAATACACGGGTACAAATTACAAGGTTTGATGACCAAACTAATTATTACAAATTCTATAGAAAATTCGACATGAATTTTTCTATATTTGTAAATAAAAAGATCGAAATTAATTATTACAAATTCTATAGAAAATTCGACATGAACTTTTCTATATTTGTAATAAAAAGATCGAGAGATTCTAGGGAACTTAATCCGCTTGGTAGTTCCACAAGTACAAGTAAACAATTTCTGTCGGTTTAGATTTAGCAATACAAGCTAGAAATAATTTACAAGAATTTATTTGATGTTCAAGGAACCATTTTCTCTTGGTCTCTCTCTGCTGTGTTCTGCTGGAGAAGTGAAGAATTTCCAGTGCTGTTATGCTGTGTCTGCTAGTGTATTTATAGCCATTTATGTCTTGTACTGATCTGGTATGACTTAAACTACTTCAAGACATAATAAATCAGCTGTCAGCATGACTTAAACTTGCTCCAAGACATAATTTTCTTCATTAAGACTTACACAAACCTCCATTAAGACATAAACCTGGTCGGTATGACTTAATAAAAGTTCGGTATGACCTAAAACAGCTGGCAGGTGGTCGGTATGACTTAATCAGGATATTTTGGCTCGGTATGACATGATCTGAAATTGCTCGGTATGACCTAAATCTTATGCTTAGTATGACTTAGATTTAAGTCATGTCGGTATGACCTAATTTAGGTCATACCGACCTCCATTAAGTCATATTCGCTGAGCAGAATTGTTTTAAGTCTTTAAACACTTATATTAATTCTGATTTAATTAATTAATTGATTAATTTAAAGAATAAATTAATTCTGATTGAATTAATTTATAAAATAAATTAGCCAACTAATTTAATTTAATTAAAAGAGAATTAATATGAAGTCTTTTTATAATTATATTAATTCCAACTTAATTAATCTTTTAATTAATTTATTGAATAAATTAAATCGAATAGAATTAATTTATCAAATAAATAAATAAAATGACTTAATTAATTAAATGAAAATTAATATACCTCCTTGCTTGATAATTATATTAATTCTAAATTAATTAATCTTTTAAATAATTTGTTGAATAAATTAATTCGGATAGAATTAATTTATCAAATAAATAATTCAAATGACTTAATTAATTAAGATAAAATTAATATACCTCCTTGATAGCATAACCCTTGTGGTCTTCTATGTCTTGATAAATTTGATCCTCCACAAAGATTATTCCTTAGCAAGTCTTGATTGCAAAACCATTGTGGTTAATTAATTTAGCACCTCTGTTGCTTGCACAATGATTTCTTCCATATCAGTCATGATAGCTTGAACCACTGAAAGTAATAAAGAATTACCACCGAATTTTTGTTGACGCTCGATGCACGGTCTGGTTCATGAGCGACTAACTCCAACGACTTTTCTTTATTTTTGACTCTATGATTTGGTTCCTTTCTTTTCTTAACATACCAGTCTTGACAGCTTGAACCACTGAAGTTAATGATAAACAACCACTGTTTAATGTTGACACTCGATGTACTGTCTGGTTCTTGAGTGACTAACCGCAATGACTGTTCTTCATATATTGACTTTAAAGTTGTGGTTCATGTCTTCTTTTTCTTCACTCTTTTTCAAACCTTTATAATCTGTATTCTGCCACTGTAGGAACCTCTTATCACTATAAATAGAATCCACTGTCTTGATTACTCCACTGATGCTTGATCAACTGAATGAACTTCTTCAAGTGTAGTATACCTTAAAACGGTAGATTGACTTTGTCTTCTTTTTCTTGACACTTATACATTTGAGATCCCTGTGACAGTACATATACTATTTACTATTACATTCTTGTTTGAGTTGAGTTGTATCCTCGAAGTACAAATAGGCTATGTCATATGCCTTTCAATTCGTTAAGTTTGATCTTGGAGGAGTTTGAGAGGTGGGTTGGGGTTTGTTTTGGGAATGGAGTGGTCGGAAAGATGGTGGAGTTGTGTATGTACGTTGTGTTGCTGAGTTTGAGTTGTCACGTATGGACTGCAATTCGTACTTACTGTGGGAGTGGTGTGTTGTGTCGCTATTGCTGCAAAGTTCAGAGTGTACAGAGCTGCGTGTGTGGGTATAGAGATAAGGCAGTGTGTGTGGGTGTTCTATCGTGTATGTGTCTCATCTGTAAGTCAGTCTCGGCATTATTGTTTCTGTTATGATAATTGCTTGGTTGTGGATATGACTGTGATGTGCTGTTGAGTGTGGGTATGTGTTGATTAAAGATAGCTGGTCGGAATACTATGACGGAAAACTAGGTAGATATGTCGGGAAACAAGCAAGAAAGTATCAGACATGATCGATTGCAGGATATTTAGTAGCAAAAATGATATTGGAAGATCCGTCTCACTTGAAAAATCGATGGAGCAGTCTCATTTAGGTGAAATCAGTTCAACTCAGTCAACTCGGGCGAGTCAACTCAGTCGTGTCAAAGCGGTTTAAGTTTGTAGTCTCAGTTCCATACTACTTTATGATTAGTTTGTGTGAATAAACTCCACAAACCAGGTTTACATCAAACTACATTAACGGCTTGATATATTGGTTTATTAGTGTGTACCATCTGAAATCTGAATTAGCAATTGTTTTAATAACTTTTATTTGTCCTTTATGAAAATTATTGCATTGCGCTAAGGTGTTTTGTGAGTACTTATTTTGCAGTAATTGTCTTTGAACTAGATGCGAGAATGTCGTCTTCTTGTCTATGGGGCTCTGCTCAGCACCAATCTGGGATATATGTTTTCTGACAGTTTATTTGTTTATTGGGTTCACTGAGAGGGCACTCTTTTCCCCCTTGAGTTTTTTCCCATTGGGTTTTACTCTTGTGGGGTTTTTAACGAGGCCCTTTTGCTAGGAATAATAGTGGTTCGTCATTTGAGGATCAGACAGTTTTTGTAGAAGCTTCAGAGGTGGATTGGGAGATTGTTGGCAGATGCTAAAAGCAGCAACAAGAGATTGCAGGTTCAGAATTTTTTAGTGTTTTTAGATCGTCATTCTTCATTGATGTGTTCTAAAAACCAACTATAGTTAGAACCCCGGTTCTTAATCTATAGTGTCTTTAGAGCGTCATTCTTGACAAATGCGATCTAGAAACCAACTATAAGCCTTTATAGTATTTATAGATCATTAATAATGATTAATGCAATCTAAAAACCAACTATAGATAGAATTCAGGTTCAAATTTTTATAGTGTCTTTAGGTCGCTTTTAGGGATTCATAACATTCAGTGGTATTTTCAGTGGTAGTATGCGACCTAAAAACCAACTATAATTAAAATCCTGGTTCTAAATCTCTATATTGTTTTTAAATTGTCATTATGGACTTATTTGATCTACAAACCGCCTATAATAAAACTCGGGTTCTAAATTAATATATAGTGTCTATAGATCATTAATCGTGATTGATGTGATCTAGAAACCAACTATATATAGAACTCTGGTTCTATAGTTTTTTTATAGTGTCTTTAGATCGTTTATCGTGATTGATACGATCTTTAAACCAACTATAATTACAACTAAGGCTGAATAATTTTTTTATAGTGTCTTTAAATCGTAAATCGTGATTGATGCGGTCTAGAAACCAACTATAATTAAATCACAGGTTCTGAACAGTGATCCTGAAATTGCTCTTTCAGTGTTTGGCATTACAAAAATTGAAGATCAAATTCAGTGGAAGTATGTTCAGCGATAGTTATTTGAAGACCAGATTTCAGTAGTAGTATGTTCAGTGGGAATTGTATCAGTGGTAATTCTGTGAAAATTTGTATCAGTGGTTGTACCATGATTGGCCTTAGGGCTTATTATAATAAAATCTTTGCCTATCAAAAAAAAATTAAAGATTATTTTGTTAATTTCATGTGGGATGTAAAATTGTCCAAATCAAATTTTAAGAATTTAAGATAGAGTACAAATATTAAATTGAACGTATAAAATCTTATATATATACCAATACAAAGTCTCGGTGGTTGTTCCTATACATTAGTAATCATTGATGATTATTCACGATTTACTTGGACGGAATTTGTCAAATCTAGAAGCGATGCTTTCGAATCTTTCTCTTCTCTATGTAAAAAGATTCAAAATCAACAAAATAATACCATAGTCTGTATAAGGACTGATCATGGTAAAGAATTTAAGAATTCTAGTTTTACGAACTTTTGTGATGAAAATGGTATCACACATAATTTTTCAGCTCCGTATACTTCATAATCTAACGGAGTGGTTGAAAGGAAAAATAGAACTTTACAAGAAATGGCTAGCACAATGCTTAATGAATATCGTTGACCTAAATATTTTTGGGCCGAAGCTATGTCTACCGCTTGCCATATTCTTAATCGGGTTTTGCTACGTCCTATAAAGCAAAAGACTCCCTATGAGCTTTACTTTGGCAAAACTCCGAAACTAAGCTATTTTTGAGTATTTGGTAATAAATGCTTTATATTAAATTCGAAAGATTGCCTTACTAA
The DNA here is from genome assembly GCA_036435485.1 of Saposhnikovia divaricata. Lineage (NCBI taxonomy): Eukaryota > Viridiplantae > Streptophyta > Magnoliopsida > Apiales > Apiaceae > Saposhnikovia > Saposhnikovia divaricata. The sequence goes on from CM071598.1 coordinate 56,893,905, forward strand.
ATTTAATCCTAAATCAAGTGAAGGTATATTTCTCGGTTACTCTACAAATAGCAAAGCTTATCGTGTATTTAATCTTAAGACTCTTGTGGTGGAAGAATCAATGAATGTAGCATTTGATGAAAGTAAACCTCCACCAAAGTACAAAGATCTTGTTGAGAATGACAATGTCAAACAAGATGATGTAGAAAATATTATTCGACAATTCTAAAATATGGATCTCGGGACCCCTATTCCAAGAAATCCTCTAGAATTGGTCGAAACAGAAGTTGAACTCCCAAAAGAAATTCCCACAATTAAAAGTCATCCCTTAGACAATGTTCTTGGAGACTTAAGTAAAGGAGTTCAAACGCGGTCACAATTACAAAATGTGGTTAATCATCTTAGTTTTATATCTCAAATAGAACCTAAGACCGCGAAAGAAGCTTTGTTACACGAGGATTGGATCTCTGCTATTCAAGATGAACTATTACAATTTACTCGTAGCAAAGTTTGGGAACTCGTTTCAAAACCCAAGGATACTTCCATAATTGGAACTAAATGGGTTTTTAGAAACAAGTTAGACGAAAATGGAACGGTTGTTCAAAATAAAGCGCCATTAGTCGCTCAAAGCTATACCCAAATGGAAGGTATAGATTTCGAAGAAACTTATGCACCCGTAGCACGAATTGAATCTATTCGAATGCTATTGGCTTATGCGTGTCTTAAAGTATATCAAATGGATGTAAAATCGGCCTTCTTAAACGGGATATTAGAGGAAGAAGTTTATGTAAAACAACATCCCGGTTTCGAAGATGCCACACATCCCAAGTATGTATATAAATTATATAAAGCCCTATATGGCTTAAAACAAGCTCCAAGAGCTTGGTATGAAAGGTTGAGCAAGTTCCTATTAGAAAACAATTTTAAAATTGGAACTGCCGATAAAACCTTATTTACGAGACAAGAAAAGGATGATATCCTACTCGTACAAATATACGTAGATGACATCATCTATGGATCAACCAATGATGTTCTATGTAAAGAATTCTCTGATAATATGAGCAAAGAATTCGAAATGAGTATGATGGGAGAATTAAATTTCTTTTTGGGATTGCAAATTAGGCAATCGGACCAAGGTATCCATATCTCTCAATCCAAGTATTGTAAAGAGATGTTAAAGAAATTCGAATGGATAATGCCAAACCCATCTCTACTCCTATGTCTACTTCTGAAAAATTGACAGAAGATCCTAACGGTATTCCCGTGGACACTAAGAAATATCGGGGTATGATTGGTAGCTTGCTTTATATAACCGCAAGTCGACCCGATATACAATATAGTGTTTGTAAGTGTGCTAGATTTCAAGTAGCACCTAAAGAATCTCATTTATCCGTAGTAAAAAGGATATTGAGATATCTAAAAGGAACCACCGATGTAGGTCTTTGGTATCCGAAAGGAGTACCATTCGACTTGGTATGTTTTTCTGATTCGGACTATGCAAGGCATTTAGTCGACAGAAAAAGTACGAGTGGTACATGTCAGTTTCTGGGAGGTTGCTTAGTCTCTTGGTTTTCTAAGAAACAAAATTCGGTATCAATCTCTACCACGGAAGCTGAATATATAGCGGCTGCAAAATGTTGTGCTCAAATCTTGTGGATGAAGCAAACACTAGCCGACTACAATATTAAATTTGATGTTATATCCATCTTATGCGATAACACGAGCGCTATCAATCTTAGCAAAAATCCCGTGTTACATGCAGGATCTAAGCATATAGATGTGAGACATCATTTTTTGCGTGATAATGTCAATAAAGGCGACATTAAAATGACTCATATTGAAACTGAGTACAATCTCGCTGACATATTCACAAAACCATTAAATTCCGAAAGATTCGCTAAACTCCGATTGGATTTAGGAATGTTGGAATTACCAAAATAGATGGTTTATATATATTTATAAATATTATTTTGTGAACATATTTGTCACAATTCTAAGTCGTCTCACGAAAAAGAGATCTTTTTGATCGGAGTATAAGGCACTCTAAAACTCAGATTTATCGATAACGATAACATATGAAACTTTATCGATCGGGTTTTATTGAGAATCTTATGTGTCTATCAAAAAAGATAAAACTGTTCGAATAAATATTTTTGGAATTATTTTTGAAAAATATTTTTGAGATGCCAAGAATTATGACAATAATGCTCACATAAAAAGTATCAAAATGCCTAAAATATTTTCTCATATTTATAGAATATTATTGTATATTACTATAGTAATTATAATTTTGCAAAATTATTTTCAACTATAAAAATTACTATTTTTATGTATATTTTCGGGCAAATATGACCCAATATGTGAGACCAACCCAGTTGTGCATTCATCAGACCCGACCCAACTCAAAACCCTAATATCCTAGCCATTCGTTATAATGTTGGTTTAATCTCAGCCATTGATATAGAAAATATATATAGTAACATTACCATTTTTAGGTTATACTGTTTACTCAGATCTGTCTCTCGCCTCATTTCTCTCAAATCTCTCTCTCGCGAGCTCTCTCACCGGTCTTCAAAATTTCCGATTAAAACCCTAGTTTTAAATCTACTCAATGTCGGAATACACCAAATCGAGTCTCTTCTCTTCGATTATATCAATTAAATCAAGTAATTGATATAAACAATAACTGGGTAGGTCAAATCAAGTGAATTCGAAGCTTAAAATCATTAATTTCTTATATAAATTGATCGATAACTCTCGAATTCGACATATATATACATATATACACCCATATATTTCCTCGATTTTGATTGCATGTCAACCCTAACCCTAACCAGTTGAGTCTGAGTGATCTCTTGCAGGATTTGAATGCCTAAAGGATGTTACATCCTCACCAAGTTGTAAGGAAGCCTCGATTGAGTGTTTAATCGGCGTAGAGAGTCAACTCGGAAGTTAACCCGGTCCGCGACCGAGTTAACCAGGTAAAGCCATGGAACTGGGCTTGGTTCTTTGGATCTGGTAAGAATTTGACCTTAGTTGAATACATATATGTGGTTGATTGATGAGATGCAAATTGTTGAATCTATCTATGGTAATTTGTTGAACCTGAGTATTTAAGTTCCATGCGTTCCAGTCAATCAGTGTTTATACGAGCTGGATATGATCTTCTAATGATGATAGTCGAGTTAAAATCTCTGAAGTTTGATGTGTTAGATAATCGTGGGTTGAAGTATGTGTTCTGATCTGTATAGCTTAAACTGATCTATTTGGTCCACATAACTATGTTAACTGATAATATGGCATGGTTACATGTCTCTTTAATTCATCATATAAATATGATAACACCTGTAATGTCTGTTAAAGTTTGATATGAGTTCGGGTAATGTTAAATTAATTGTCACTATGTGTAATGAATTGAAATGTATATTATGAGTATAATAGTGAGTCATATGTAGTCAGAATGAGGGATGGAAATAAGAGTAGTAGTCTCATGTCCTGACTATGTTGATGTCTTTAAAACTGGACAATTCTGATGTACCTTGCCAAAACTTTGTGTACTCTTTTATTGTTTAATCATGGATTAAATGGTTCTTAATTCCTGGTGAATTGAGTCTGATATGAATGACAGTGTTTTGAGATAATCTTGAAGCCCTAAATGATCTATGTATGTCTCTAATTTGTGACTTGTATTGCTGAAATCATATCTAATTGGAGATCCTGATATCTTTTGAAATTAGATATATCTTGATATGAAGGTTGTTGATGATGAATATAATACTTGGAAACTATTTTGAAATTAAATATATTTGCCTCATCAAAATGTTAACTGATTATTATTGAAGTAGTTATGTGATAAGTTCTGTCTATGAATGCATCTTTCTAAATAATATATTCCACATGTGAACTGGTAATTAAAGATGTGTAGTGTGTTTGATGTATTGTTAAATATTTCATTACTTTTACATGGAAATGGCTATGCCTGAACCCTGCAGCTATCTATCTTGATACTTGTAAAGATTTCTGACTCAAAATTTGAATCTTGATCCATGTGCTTCATTGCTGTTATCCTTGATCCATAAAAATGTACCTTGATGATATATGTTGAGTAATTCAGATTGTGTGATCTGTGGTGTGTGACTTGTCTTGTGCTAATCATCTGTGGAACGTTTATCATAAATTCTGTATAGGAACATATATTTTGGATAAATCATAAACATGTAGATAAGTGAATACACTGCACACACTAGCCCTCACACTAAGACCTGGCTGGGAATCCCTTAGAGAATCCCAGTATCTGGATCACTAGTGTGATTGTCCACTTAAGAATTAGGATATAATGTGTGCAGTTTATTAAATTTTCTGTTACAAAATAGTTAAATGATGATTGTATGTGTTACATGACTTATCTTTGGTCCAAATTTGGTTGCTGCAGTGTGCTTACATGTTACATGTACTAATTGTTGAGAGTTAGTCTATTTCTGTGCATTTTTTTTCACATTGTTTGGTGTCTAGTTTGCATAAAAGAGATTTGTTGACTTTCAAAGATCCTGACAGAACTTTTGCAAGATGTCACAGTCATATCAATCATGAGTACGTTCATTTATGGTATTGCATTCTCTTACATTAAACCTGCATTCAGTTTTTCAAACTTCATGACCTCATTGTGGGCCATAAGTCCTTTCTGTTGGTGTTGTGCACAACTTCCAACTTGCATGTCTCCTATATGTGGCTTCTATGCATTAACTACACTGTCCTTCACTGCATGCTTCTACATATTTAATACATTCCTTATGCTTTTATTCTTCTAAATACAGCTATATGCATACATTATCCGAACTATACATGCCTGCATTTGTGTCCTTGTTTTGGATTTCTCAAATCTTTTTGAAAAACTCAGCTTTCAAAATCAGCATGCTTTTCACATTCACTGTTCATACAACAGTAAAATTTTTTGAAATTATGTATTTGCTTATAAATAGCTCTCTATGTGTCTTTGCATATAATAACACCTAATTGCTGTGTATAATATCACTCCACTGCATCATGGACTTCACTCAACTTCCTTCAAATCCTAAAAACAAACACCATTATGAAAACCCTTCACTCCTAGAAAACATGGAAAATAATCAGTTTATTCACTCTAAGAACTCTTCTTTTAGAGTGATTCCACAAGACTCCAAAACTTAAGAGCCAACAGAAAACCTAGAAGAGGTTTCAAAAGCACCTCCATACCCTTTTATCAGAGTTCAAAGTTTCAAGCACCAAATCCAAGTAACCCCAGACCAAGAAAGCCATTCTGGCCAAAGGTCTACACAAGAAAATACAACCCTCATCCAATACCTAATCCAATTCCAGAAACACCCTAACCTTATAAACCCTTCTGACTTAAATAAATACCTTGAAATGATGAAGAACATACAACCTGGCATTAACACCCAAGTCCATGGGGAAGTGGCTGATATTGTGAAGGCAGCTAGGTGGGAAGGGCTGGTTTGTCATCTAGGAAAACGATATTGTGTTAACAAGATGGGTGAGTTCTACTTGAATATGAGAATTACTAAAGGTCTAAATGGTATCTTGCACTTCACTACTATGGTCGATAACCATCAACAAAGCATTGCATCTTCCTGCTGTCCTAACTGATGAACCTTGTTTAGACATTTACTCTTACTTCAGTTTAACAAGGGTGAGTTTAATTCCATGTTGAGTGTTCTGTGTGATTCAGATGTTCCAATAGGTCTATGTGATAACAACTATGGTATCCACTACAAACACTTCACTCCAAAGTTTCAACTTCTTGCTTTAATTCTTAGAGCTAACATCATCCGAAAACCTAATCAAAGTAAGTACTTTGATTTCTTTAACATTAAGGTGCTCTTTTTGCTTAGTTTCAATAAGATCAAGTTTAGCATTTCTTATGTCATTCTGTTAAACATGATAAATGCAAATCTAATTGACTACATGCCTTATGGTCTGCTGATTGCTTCTATATTTGATATCTTTCACATCAACATGCCCACAAACTCTACCCTCATTGCTGATTCTCATATCAATCCTACTCATGTTAGAGGAAAAGTACCATTAATGTACTGTGAACCTCAAGCACCCATTCCCACTATCCTCCATAGGGTTATACATGAAGAAAATATCGATCTAGCTCATTATAACTGTGTTCAGATGTTAATTAAAGAACAAAACCTAGAAATTAGGAGATTGAAATCTGAGAATGAGGAAATTAAGGCTAGATTAGGGTTCATTGAAGGCCTTGCTGCATCTACCCTAGAACAGAATGGTGCTAGAGATATGGAAATCGTAAACTCTTATCAAGTTCAGTTGGTAGATGATATGGTCATGATGAATGAGTTAGATGCTGTGAATGTTGGTCTAGGTGGTCTTGATGAAATTGGTTTACCTGATCTTGTTCGTGAACTGGGTTTTGTGGCTGCTGTGGAAAATGCTGCTGGATAATCTCTGCTTATGTGATCTGTGTAACTTTTTCTGGTTCTGATCTACTTTTGCTGCTTTGTTTTCAATACTTTTCTGATATGCTGTTGTGTTTTTATAATGATGTAGGCATGTTTAGGCTTAGATGTAAGTTTGCTTGCAATGTGTACTTTCAGTTGATGACTTATAATATGGTTAAACTTCGGTTGTTGGAAATCAGAATTGTGTGTAATTCTGATAGTTTGTATGAACAGGTTTAGGTATCTGTTCTAATTAATCATTGAACCACAGTGATTAATGCGAACAACTTTTCACTTGTAATATAATCCTATCCTACCAACTAAGTGACTTGTGTCATGTCTCGTTTTATTATTATTCTTCATATATGTGATGACTAACCTATGCAGCTATTTCATGAGTGAGTGTATCTTACTCTTACTGTTCATAAAGATTTACTCCTCCTAAGGATGGTAAGTAATCATGTTAAACTTCAAAGGTATAATCACTCTTACCCTTAGCTTTAACTCTTAATTATTTATGCTGAGACAAGATGCTTCACAGTCTATATTGCTTGAAATCTGGAAGAAGCCTATTAATATGCGTATCATTCATTCTCTAGAATGTATTAGCTGAAACTTGATGTAATTTGATTTTAATATATCTAATATGTAGAATGAGAATCTTTCACTAGAATGTATTAGGTCTTTTTCTTGTAATCTGTATTCTATTTAGAAAAAGGGCCATAGTGCAATATTTATCGGATAATATTAGCATTAGTTGGTGTACACATGTTTAGTAAAAACTTTAGACTTGAATCTGTAATGCTCTAAAAGTCTTAAGATCTAAAGGAGTCAACTAGAATGTATTAGAGTTGGTGAATGTAATCAGTTCTTACTTACACTAAGTTGAATTAGATTGTATTAGAAATTTTTGATGTAAACTACATTTGTTCGAGATGTATTGAAGACTGTTTTAACAGAATTTAGAACGTAGCAGTTCGTTTTCTAGTCTGTAATGTAAATGTGATTCTAGATTGCATTTGTATGAACTGTTATAAAAGGGTTAATTTAATACGTCATGCAATATTGTTTTCTAGAATGGATTCAAATTATTTTAATCCACTCCGTATCACAATTAGACTAGCGATGTACTAAAATTTGCAGCTTCATTAATTTATGTTTTATATTCTGCTCAATACATGTCTACGTGAACGATTATTCTAAATGCCTATGATGACTCAGAGTATCATACAGTTGTGACATAATTTTCAAAGAGTAAAAAGACTGAGCCATCTCCAAACTTTGTCTCATAGTCATACTGATAACTCTAAACGTAGTAAAACATGATTAATCTATTGCAATTGTCTTGATGAAATACTTGATTATTCTAATGAACGAAACATGCAGCAACAGAAATGTTAAAATGCTAAATTCTTTCTTGACATGCTAGTATAATATTTTATTGAATTATATTCTTATCGTTTAAGATACATGTTTTAAACACTTTATACCAAACGAAAAAGGAAGAATAAACATATTGTGTTATAAAGGGGAAGGAAATCAAAAGGGGAAGACTTTAGAATTAAATAAGTTTTTTTGGCTATTTACCAACCAAAAGGGGAAGAAGGAATACCTATTCAAATTTAAAATTTTTGAGAATTACTTATTACTAACAGTAAATTGCCTTTTGCAGGAATCAAATAAGTTTCTTGGAAAGGATTGACAAGTACTCTCCCTTAGATTAATATCTTTATGTGCAAATTATTTTTCAAATATCATGCATACACCAAGGGGAAGCACACACTCAAAATTTAAATTTTATGTTTGTTTGACAAATACCAAAAAGGGGAAGATTGAAAGGATATCTTCGATATAATATCTATTTTGGTATTTGTATGATTTAACATAAAATTTAAATACACGTAGAATCCTCTCCACTAGGTCATTATTTAATTGATTCGGTCAAAAGTCAAATGGTCAATTCTAGCAAAATTTATCATCCAATTTTAAATATAAGAGATAATCCAATTTGCTGAAAAATCAAAATATCTTTTACGGAATATATCTCTACACCAAGGCAATAAGATCAAAAAATAAATATCGAGATTGGATATTTTTTAGATCTCCATTGCAATATTAATAAGGCAACAAGCTCGAAGAAAGAATATTCGAGATTGAACGTTCTTTAGAGAACTCGTGCTACATTTAAAAAGATCAATTTTTATTCGAAAAATATGCAGTCTTCGTACTCAAAATGTTTTCACATCATAAAAAAGACCTTTATACTCAAGTATATTAATATTGAGTGGTAGAATATTAATACTTATTTCTATCTCGTGCCAGAAATATTCAAAGTAATTTTCCTCCAACTTCTTAAATTCATCATATTTCGGAGAAAATTATTTTAATCGTTCCAAAATATTTCCTACTCTCTCTAAATATTTTATTTATTAGGAAATACATTCTAAGTATTTATTCTAGTCAAAACATTGGTCAAAAGATTTATCTATTTTGAGAAAAGACCAATCATATTTTATTCGGAACCGAAAGTTGATTTAATCGTTTTAAATCCAAATAAAATACTTTCACTTGCTAGAATGACTTGAAACTTGAGATTGATCATTTAAATACTATTTTATATGCATGGTAAAAGTTTCGGAATTTTTCGAGAATTTTGGTCCGGCACGTAAACCGAGGCAGTTGGTCCCACGTTTGACCAAGTCAACATTGACCAAAATTGACCAAACTTTCGAGAATATTATTTTATAATATTCCTAAGTGTTCCATAATTTTATAATTATTTATTGAGTGTTTTCGTATTTATCGGGTATTTAATTAACGATATGTGGTTCGTATTTAATTATTAATCGGTACGAGTTTGTTAGAGCTCAAATAGTTACTGGGATCTTTTGCTCATCCACTTGCATAGAAACAAAAAACTTTACATGTTGGCAATCCTTGTGCTATCCATGTCACCAATCCAAGTAAAATCAATCTCAACCACTCCCTTAAATCAAATCTCCACCATCCTTTCACCCAACTCTCTCTATAAATAAACCCCCTCATCCAGCCATTTCAAACACAAGCTAAGAGCCAAATACATGATGGTATTTTAGAAGTAGAACACACTTTCAAGTTTATAAACTCTCTCTTCATCTACTTCATCTCAAAAACCTTCTCTCTCCCAAATATATATCCATATATTCAAGGTTTTTGAAATACCAAGCTTAGTTCCACCCAACCAAGCTTCGTCCACCCAAGCAAGCTCATCTACAACAACTTTCCGGCCTCCCGAAGGGCTGCCCATAGTTCGACCACGTCCGAAATCCGGCCGAACCTCCGGCGAATTTTTCAGGCGATTTTTAAAAGTGGTAATTCTTAGCTTCGTCTTCGTGTTTATGTTTGAGATTTGGGCTTAACTTCTCTACTTCATTTTAATCTCTATTCTTGGATCTATATAAGATTCCAAAATTCTCTTTATAAAAGAGAACGACAATATAAACACATAGTTCAACTCATATACCTCTATTGCTATATATATAAGCAAAGAGTTGAACCAAGTACTTGATCTTTGAAAAGAAATGTTATATTACAAGAAAGATCATATCAAAGTACTTAATCTCAAAAGTTATGAGATTATATTTGACATACGTCAAAGTTGTAACAATATTTATTTCGTTCGGATTCCCAACTAACATCTTTAGTGTTCCGTGGGATATTCAAATAACGAAATAAATCATACAACTTAAACTACTTAAAAGAGCACAAGTTTAGCCACTTATTTATCGCACTTACTTTACTTTTCGTGGCCATAAACTTATTTAGTGCAAGAAGTTAAAAGAAGATTATACTTTGACATTGTATTTAGTCAAACGGAAGTATACATCTTAAAAGCCTTAAGCCTATTAGCTTAACGGACTTTATATATCAACAACTCTGAGTTATATTTATCTCATCTTCACGGAGTATTGTTATTAAAGTATTCTTGGATTTAAACGATCTATCAAAAGAAAGAATACTACTTCTAAAGAGCACAAGTTAGCCACTTGTTTGAATTATCGCACTTACTTTTATCGTTTCGTGTGGCTAAAAAGTTGATTCGCGCTAGAAGTTATAATTATACCTCGACATTGTATTAGTCGAATAAAGGTATACAGTTTGAAGCCTTAAAGCACTATAGCTTTTAAACAAGGTCTTCCAATATTGCTCCATCATTATTTATATCTATCGGGAGTAATTAAAAGTATACTTTGAACTTAATCTTATATCAAAGGAAGTATACTAACAATATAACTTAATATTCCTATACGAATATTAAAGATACTCTTTTGGACTTAGTACCGTAACATACTAGTCCAACTTATATAATCTAAACCATATCTGTTTCGTAGATATTGTTGTTTAACTTTTGTAGTGAGGTGAAGTTGAAGTGAGATGATTCTCGTTCTAAGACCCAAGTCCTAGGCACTAGCGGGGAGTTAGTGGCCTCTGCACCGTGAAGAAGAGGAAAGACCCAAGACCTATCATCTAAGACCCAAGACCGACAAAAGCCAAGAATCAATAGTCTACACCAAGTGTTCTACATCAACTTTGAAGAAGTAGCGGGGAGTTGCTGTCTAAGATAAGTTGTGTAGGTTTTACAACGACTTTGAGGGAGTAACGGGGAGTTACGGTCCAAGACAAGTCTTGTGGGTATTACATTTATTGAGGTAGTAGCGGGTAGTTACGTATCAAGATAAATATTTGTAAGGTTTCTCCGCCTACTATAAAGGAGTCTCTTTATAGTGGAAGAAATCTCGAGTCCGGAGAGGAGCTCGGGGACTAGAGTAGGGATGAGCGAATCCATTAGGGGTTGCGCCATCGCGAACCAGGATAAAATCTCCTGTGTGGTATTTTCTTTACTTGTCGTTTATTTTCCGTACTTATAAACTGCTAACGACTCGGTAAAATAATTTTAAAGGGGAAAAATATTTTAAAACGCCATAATAATTTTTAAATTGGATATTAAGCTATTCAACCCCCCTTCTAGCTTAAAATAGCCCTCATACGGGACCTAACAATTGGTATCAGAGCAGTGTTTTTTAACGTATTTGTTGAGTGATTTGCAGATCTACAGGCATAACAAAAAGTGATCCTACATGGCGTATCTAAATACCATCGGTTGTGGAGAAGGCCTATCTAGCTCCCGCCCTCCTCTATTTGATGGCACCAACTTTCCTACATGAAAAACGAGGTTTCACATCTATGCTAGATCTCAATGAGTCAAAGTTTGGATGGCAATAGAAGACGGATTTGTTATTCCTACCAAAACGGTTGGAGATGTTGTTGTCGAAAAGAAAGTTAGTGAATACAATCTCGCCGAAGAAACCATGATGAATACGGTCGCAAAGGCGGAGATGGCTCTCACAAGTGTACTTGCCGAAAAAGAATATAAATGAGTAAACAATTGCAAGTCGGCACAAGAAATGTGGAATAAATTAGTGGTTACCTACGAAGGTACCATTGATATAAAAGATTCTCGGATGGATACTTTGATTCAAGAATACGAGAAGTTTAAACTCTAAGAAGGAGAAAATATCATCGATATGGAAACAAGATTTACTCGCATAATCGATGAATTATCTCAACTCGGGAAAAGTTATACCCGAAATGAGAAGAACCGAAGAGTTCTTAAATCTTTACCTCCTAGTTGGAAGGTTAAAGTTACTACAATTAAAGAAATGCATAATCTAAATGATTATGACATCGATAGTTTATTCGGGAACCTTCGTGCATACGAAGAGGACAATATTCCGGATAAGGTCATTCCCAAAGTGGAAGACAAAAAGAAAAATATGGCTTTAAAAGCTATACTAATCGATGAAAATGAAAACGATCGACGAAGATTTAAACGAAGAACTCCAAGATCTCGATGAAAGCGAAATTACTTTATTAACAAGACAACTTTGTCGTGTGCTTCAAAGCAAAACTCAAAGATATGGTAAAGGCTTCCTAAAATCAAATAATCAACAAAGAGTTTTTAACTCTAAAGGAAGGCCAAATTACTCTCAATTATACTCCTAACTACAAGAGTAATTTTCCACCAACGAGCTATAACAAAGGCAAAGGCACTCAAAATACTAATGCCTATAATAATGCCAATAAAAATAATAATCCCCCTTACACTCCACCTAATCATAAAGAACAAAATCCGGAGGAAACACAAGAAGTGTGTTTCGAGTGTAAGAAACCGGGTTACTTTAAAAGAGAATGTCCGAAACTTTCTAAAGGAAGAATTCTCGTGGTCCAAAATGGTTGGGATTTGAGTGAAGATGAAGAAGCTCCGGAAGCTAGTGAAGAATTGTCAATCTATGCTTAATGGCTATCGGAGATGAAGTTACACCAACACAAGCCTCCACTTCAAATCAAGAGGTAAACGCTAATCTCAACTACATTTCAAATAAGTTGCAATTAGATGAATCTAACTTGAATTTAGTTGATATGAGTAAGTACGATTTGATTGAGCTTGTAGTAGGTATCAACAATAAATATAAAGATGTTGATAAAAGGCTTCACTTATTGTGGTTCGAGAAAATGAAACTCGAAGAAATGCATCATACGCAAAGTAAAGAGTTTACTCGGATGATGGATTTGAAAATCCAAAACGAAAATGAGATAATGTTCTTGAGTGATCAAAATCATCACTTGAAAGGTGAAGTCAACACATTCAAGGACAATGCTCTCAATCTTGAAGTAGAAAATGTGGCTTTAGTACTTCAAGTGGAAGAAATGGAAAATGAAAAATTACAACTCAACAACAATATTAGTGAACTTCATGTTGAGTTATTGAACTTAAAGATTCTTAACGAATCATTTGTTCAAAACAATGTAACATCTCAATCTCAAGTGAACAATCTTGAAAATGAGACTGAGCTATCACAAAGCTTTGAGTTGAAAGAAAAGTTGTGTAGGTTTTACAACGACTTTGAGGGAGTAATAGGGAGTTACCGTCCAAGACAAGTCTTGTGGGTATTACATTTATTTTGATGTAGTAGCGGGTAGTTACGAATCAAGATAAATATTTGTAAGGTTGTCTAAGGTTTCTCCGCCTACTATAAAGGAGTCTCTTTATAGTGAAAGAAATCTCGAGTCCGGAGAGGAGCTCGGGGACTGGAGTAGGGGTGAGCGAATCCATTAGGGGTTGCGCCATCGCGAACCAGGATAAAATCTCCTATGTGGTATTTTCTTTACTTGTCGTTTATTTTCCGCACTTATAAACTGCTAACGACTCGGTAAGATAACTTTTAAAAGGGAAAAATATTTTAAAACGCCATAATAATTTTCAAATTGGATATTAAGCTATTCAACCCCCCTTCTAGCTTAAAATAGCCCTCATACGGGACCTAACCGAATCTTTTAGGTATATATATTATACACAATTTTTGAGATTTTTTAAGTTTTTTTTTAAAAAAATATATTATTAAATAAATATTAGGATACTTGAGATTCTCTAAAGTGTTTTAAATAAATATTATTAAAATATCATTTTATTATATTTCATGATGAAATTTTTTAAGTTGTTTTTAAAATTTTTAAAGTATTTTGAAGATTTTCTTAGGTGTTTTAAATGAATATCATTTTTAAGATGTTTTAATATTAAGATTATTTAAAATATTTTATACAACTAAAATCATTTATGTATTTAATATGTTTTGAATTATTAATTTCAAAATTTATTAATTACATGAATTACATCTAATTTAATTTTTTTTATAAAAGGAAACAAAACATATTTCATGAATTATAACAATATATACAAACACACATTGAAATTTAAATTAATGGTATATTAATTATAACAATATATACAAACACACATTGAAATTTATATTAATGGTATATTAATATGTTCTTTAAGGTGTTGTGAATAATATAAAATATACAAATTTGAGATTTTCTCTTTAAATGTTATGGACATCATCTTCAACGTATTATTTTTTAATTCGAAATTATTTAATGGAATCTTTATGAAATTCTACAATAATAGAATCCTACATTAAAATACTTTTTTATCACTTAATAGAATCCTTAGAATTAAAAATACATAGGAGAATCTTGAAGGTGTTTCGGGTGATGGCCCTTTCTACCCCATTTTGGGGTGAGGGGTTACCAAAATACCCAGATCCAGAAACTTGGCCTTAAATATCCACGGGATACGCTACAGACAGAAACGTGTGTTGAGATACGCTAGTAGGAGAGGAGTATCCTCATGTCACGCCACTGGGAGGGGAGTATCGAGCAGAGGATACGCTAGTGGGAGCGGCGCAACACCGGATGCGCATGACTGAGATGCGTGATGATGTCAGCATCCTCCTCTCCACAAACAAGCTGAGCGGCGACTGATCGGGCGATTTCCGAGTTTTTTCCGGCGATTGCTCGTTCACCCATTTCAGACACTTTCCCATTACGTTTTATATGTCAATCGAATCGCCACAACATCCTCTACAACCCTATGTACTTGATTGTTCAATTATATTACCGGATTTTACAACCCCAAATCCAACCATTTTTTTCGATTGATTTTTCAATCTCAGTTTACACACCACTATGGGGGCCGATATTGATAACGCTATAGGGAGAGATGAAGAGCAAGGTCCGGTATGTGCAAAGCAGGGGTGGAAGACACCAGAAACGAGGGAAGAAGCCATGGCGATTTCCGGTCGAGAGCTCACAGTTTAACTTGGCAAAAATTTTGAAAAAAATGAACTTGATATACGCCATTACCAACGGCGTATCCCGCGGGTAGTACGGACCAAGCATTTTGGAAAACGGTATTTCGGGCCATTGATCCTCGAGATGAGGCATTTTGGTCATATTCTCTTTTATTTTTAGATTATGTGTATTCAACTTTTAAGAGATTTTTCAAGGTGTTTGGAATAATATTAAATATACTATTTTTGAGATTCTTTAAAGTGTTTTGAGAATTTTTAAGATGATTTTTTAATCTATTTTTGTTGAAGATTCTTTAAGGTGTTATGAGTAATATAAAATACACAATTTTGAGATTTTATAAAGTGTTTTGAGATTTTTTAGTTTTTTTTTTGGAACATAAATTACTGAGTTTTATATGAAATATTTTTTTATAATTTTTTCGAAGTGTCTTGCAATATTTTGTTATTTTTAGAAATTTTATTTTTTATTTTAATTTAATTTTTTTTAAGAATATAAAATATTAATCTTTCATGTACCATATTTTTTTTAGATTTCAAAATGTATTTCTTAAAATACATAATTATTAAATTTGTACAAAATATTGATTTTTGAGTTTTCCAAATTCCTTCCGATATATTAATTTTTTAAATTATTTTGTGCGTTTTAGAGATTCTTTAAGTCTTAAAGGATTCTGTTAAAGAAATATATTTGTATTTAAGATTGCATTGAGTGTCTGAAAATAATATTTTAAGATTACCATGTGTTTTATAATATTAAAATTTTATTAAAAAAATTATTTAATTCAAGATTCCCTTATGTATTTTGATGGTTCTATTAAATGTTTTATAATTTTAAAATTTGTAAAATATAAATACATTCTCAGTCCAAATAAATAGACTCCTTTTGAGATTTTTCAGTGTTTTGAATAATATTAAATTTACTATTTTTTAAATTATTTGAATTGTTTTGAGAATTTTTTAAGATAATTTTTTTATTCTATTTCTTAAAGAATCATTAAGGTGTTTTAAATAATATGAAATAAACTATTTTAAGATATTTTAATGGTGAAAAACCAGAATACCCATCATTTAATTCCCCGTGCCAAAAATACCCTCGCGCGGAAGACTCCGCCCAAAATACCCACGGACCACGCATTACACACATGCGTAGAGGGTATATGCATGTGTGTCATGCGTGGTCTTTGTAAATGCCAACTCTGCCTCTGTAAACAGTAACCCGAGATACGCATGTTTTATATGCATGTCCGCGGATACGCATGTACAACATGTGTATTGGTCACTGTTCATCACCTCTCTCGTTCGACATCGAACTTGTTTTTCGATCAATTTTTTGAGCTCATTTTTCACACCTTTCCAGGCATCTTTGATTCACGTACCATACACCAAAATAAACCTCTTCTCCCCCTCTACATTCCTATACAATCAATTTCCCATTTGATTCGCTAGAATCGAAATTCCCAAACCAAGTATCTTTTCTGATCTGGTTTTCAGATGTTCTTATTCACGCCCCTACGGGGCAAAAATCAACAAACGAAACCAGGCAAAAGTTTGAGGGAGATGTGGCCTTCGTTTTGCTACCCTTAGAAGGACTGGAGGTTGCTGGAGTGTAATGAACAAAGGGGTGCGACGTAATGGCGATTTTGAGGGAGAGAGAGTCGTCGGAGCTGAAAGTGAATAAATGACGTCATCACACATCTGGGTGATGAGTGACCCTTGATACGCAAGTCTGTAATGCGTGTCATAGGCCACGCATGCCCAGCATGCGTGGTTCGTGGTCAAAAAGGGCGGACACCCGCGCCAATGGATATTTTGGGCAGTTTGACTCCAAAAGTTGTGTATTTTGATCATTTTCTCAAATTTTAATGTGTGTTGAGATATTTTAGTATTTTCTTTTTTGGAACATGAATTAGTGTTTTCCAATATATTGACATTTTTAGATTTTTTTTATTTTAATTTAAGGTGCTTTTAATAATATGAAATATACAATTTTGAGATTTTCTAAAGTGTTTTGAGATGCTTCAGTGTTTTTGTTCCAATATGATCAAATGAGTTTGGTATAAAACCTTTCTTTTATAGTTTCTCTTACAATATATTGATATTTTTAGAAATAATTTGTTTGTAAGTTTTTTGAAGAATAAAAATATGTATCATATTTTCCTAGAATACATTTTTTTTTTGATAAATCATGGATGATATTAATAAAAATGGCAAGTTACAAGTACGTGTAAAAATGGAATATTTTCCTAGAGTACATATATTATTTAATTCTTTAGTATTTTTTTGATATTAATAAAAATGGCAAGTTACAAGTACCTGTAAAAATGGCATATATTTTTTATTCTTGAGTATTTCAAATTCTTTCACATATATAAAATTTTTAAAATATTTTTATTCAACTTTTTAGAGATTCTTCAAGGTGTTTTGAATAATATTGAATATAATATTTTTAAAATTCTTTAAAGTGTTTTGAGAATTTTTTAAGATGCCTTTTTTTATTCTATTTCTTAGAGAATCATTAAGTTGTGTTGAATAATATGAAATATACAATTTTGAGATTTTTTAAAGTGTTTTGAGATTTTTTTTAACGTTTTGTTGGAACATGATTACTGAGTTTTATATACAACATTTTTTTTTATAGTTTATTCAAATGTCTTGCAATATATTGACATTTTTAGAATTTTTTTTCTTTTTATTTTAATTCAAGGTGTTTTTAATAATATGAAATATACAATTTTGAAATTTTCTAAAGCGTTTTGAGATTCTTCCGTGTTTTTGTTCGAACATAATATACAACCTTTCTTTTATAGTTTCTTCAAAATGTCTTGCAATATATTGAATATAATTTTTTTGAGATTCTTTAAAGTATTTTGAGAAATTTTAAGATGATTTTTTATTCTATTTTTCAAAGATTCTTTAAGGTGTTTTTTTTTTCAAAAGAAAGTAATTTTATTAATAAACTAAACCTTCAGACATTACAATTGTAAGCAAAGCAGCTGGAGCATCATGCTCATCAAAGTGACAACCTGACCTAAAACATGAGAGCATCTTTCAGTCAAAAAAAAAAAAAGAAACCATGAGAGCATCTCCAATAGAGGTTGCCAACATAGTTGCCAACTTCTACCACATCATCATATATGTTATTTTTTTATTTCTTCTTTCCTCCATCTCATTGTAGGCAACTTTTGTTACAAATCTACTCCAATAATTGGCAACTTTAAAAGTTGCCAATGTGATCCCATACATAAATTTATATTATCTTATAAATACATTTAAAATATGGGAGATATAAAAAAGGGTAAAGTTAAATACATTTTTTGGGGAGTTGTATGTTTTTTAACTAAATGGGGAAGTTGCCAACTTTTGACAACTTTGATTGGCAACTTGTAGGCAACGTTGATACTCCAATAGGTGGTCAACCAAGGATGCCATGCCACATAGGACTTGGCAACCTGTTGACAACCCCTATTGGAGATGCTCTGAATCAACACAATGTGCGTTTAATCAGTCCAACCTTAACTGTATCTTAACTGTACTTTTCACTGCTTGAACAACAACTATGCAGTCTGTTTCCACAGCAACATCAGTCCAACCTTTACGTTTAATCCAGCTCAACGCTACCTTCACACCCATGATTTTTACCATCTCAGATTGTCCTGGTTTACTCATCGAGAGTGCTTCAATCAGATTACCTTCTCTGTCCCGAGCTACACATCCCATACCAAACCGTCTCTCAGCTTCAAAAATAGCTCCATCGACATTTACCTTAAAAATGACCAGTCTCTGGAACCATGAATCAAAATCATTCTGCAATATATCTGTCACATCAACAATTGACAAATTCCAACAAGATCGTGCAAACCCACATCCAACTAGAATATGGAATATCGTCTCTGCATCACTGTTGCAAAACGGACACTACAAAATCCATGTTTACATGCTTAGTACTAAACTGTGCTTTCGTGGGATGGCATCCAGAAATTGATTTCCATGTCATATGCTGGAACAAATCTCTATCTCTAGGCTCGAACATATCACATACCAGGTCCACATCCGACCTTTTATTTTTCACCTCCAATAAGCTATCCACTGTTCTTCCTTCAAGCCCTGGATGACAGAGGAAATAATATATGGATTATCATGGTCAGGAATCCAAGGATCTGATGTGATTCTTACCATTTTGCCACTACCAATCGATCGTTGGGCTCCTGCCTTAACAAGCTCCTGCGCAGCCCACACACTTCGCCATATAAAACTAGGATTCCAACAATATGTTCGTGCGACCTAGAACTCTAATAGGAATCTTCAGTTTTTGTATGAAAGTTGATCTAGTTAATGTTCTTTATGAAACACATACAGTCCTTTTAATAGTAACAATAAAAATAAGAGTAAATCGTAAGAACATACATGATTTTGCTGCTTCCATCCGCCATTGTTTATATGCTCTTCAGTTTTTCTTCCTGTACTGGTGATTATTGCAATTTATTATATCTATCTCTATATAAGGAATGTTGGTTGTCTAATTATTTCCAGGAGAATCGTGATAATAGTCGATCAATCACAAATAAAAGAAATTTCCATACATAAAGTGATCTGAATATTATTTTCCTTTAAACTGTTTGTATACATATAACCTAAAACTTCAATATAATAACAGAATTGCCATTGATTTTATTTATATATATATATGTATGGAAAAATAGTTACAGTATCGCCTTAAATTAAATCTGGGTCATAGATTAATCTAATTTAATGGCCCTGCTAGGGGCACCACACACAAATCGAATACACCCTCACACACACAATCTCACCTAATTTCCTTCATTCTTAATTTGATTTTTCCCGTCAATTAGTGATTTTTTTTTTTGAAATCTGACTTCACTGTATTTTTCTCCATCTCTCAACGATCAGTTTGCATATCATATGTTGCAGCAAAATCGTGATTTTAAGGCGACACTGTAGAAAAGTTTCCTACAATGTCAGGTAGAAACTCTTTATATATATATATATATATATATATATATATATATATATATATATATATATATATATATATAACAATTTGATATGTAAATTAATAACATATAAATATTAAAAAAATTATTATAAATATAAATATTAAAAAAGAAATTGTACGTTGCACGGGTTATAAAATAGCGTAGCGTAGTAGTAATAGTGCTAGTACGCTCAAATGTAGTACGTCCAAACTCATGGCGCGTTTGATTTTTTTTGTCAAATTATTCAAATTTTGAATTATATTTAAAAATTATCGATCTACATTTTTATAAATTAAAAAAATGTAACTTATAATAAATTATTTATAATTTTTTATTAATTATATTTAACATGTGATATATATATATATATATAATTTAAATTACGAAATTGGTTAATTTGAATAGGGCGGTGGAAATATAAATTAATGTGATTAAATATCCTAAGGTTAATCTTAGTATACTTTTTCTGCAAATATAGGTAAAAAATTAAATAAAACATAAATTAATGTGAATAAATATCCTAAGGTTAATCTTAGGCTACTTTTTTTTTTTTGCAAAATATAAGTAAAAATATTAAATCAAATCATTCATGGCTAAATTTTCACTTATCATTTATTTTGCTTGTTTATAGATGAGAAGAATGAATAATTAAGTACATAATATAATACACTCAGGGGAGGAAATCCGATAATACGGAGCTGTGCATGAGGAGGGAATTGAACCCGAGTGCTGCTCCTTTTGTTTTCCTAAATTCCTAATGCCATACTCAAACCACTTAGGCTACCTGATTGTTGTGTTACAATGCTTAATAATTAATCATAATTTAGTATAAACATGGTTATATTTGTATTCTTAATAATTAATGATAACTATATTATTATATTATCTTGATAGAATGATAGGCATGCTTATATTTTGTAATTATATATTAAAATATATATTATATCTTAAAAATATCTTAAAAATATATATTATATATAATTCATTTCGGATACGGATGCGCCTATATCCATATCCGCATCCTAAACTCCAGGATTCAGTTACGGATAATATCCGGTTGACTCTGAATACGGATAATATCCGTTTTTTCCGGATACGAACACAGATATTTCGGACGGATATCGAATTTTCCGGATTTTTTTCCCAGCCCTACTAAATCAAATACATTCATGAAAGTTTCCTAAGGTCTAGCTTAATATCTTTATTTTTTTCAAGTAAATTATACTCTCTCAGTCTTCATGCATTTTAACGTATAGTTCCATAAATCATTAAAATTATAAAGAAATGAGATTAACGGAGGGAGTATAAAAACAGGTAGGGCTTGGAGGCCTCCACATATTTGTAAAGTTCAAACGTCAAAGCAGGAATTCTGAGTAACTACGGAAGTTTTGTTCAAAGGTGGGTAGACAAGGAAACTTGAATACAAACATGTGTAGTCATGGCAAGGATTCTTACTCAGGGCAGGTTGCCGTGTTGGTTACTTCATTGTTCGAGCTTGAAATTGTGTTTTCATTCACGTAAAATGAGTCCTTATAAGTTAGACAGGACTATAAGTTGATGGTGACTCTTGAATCAATCATATATATTCAACCTGCTTACGTGAACTCAAAGGCTACGAACTTTCTTGATCTTTCCTAGGCAATTACTTCATAAATACTTGAACATTTTTACTTAATAAAGCTCAGGATTTTCATATACTTCAAATGCATGCCACAATATAGAGAATTCTAGAATACCTCAATGTTAATCAAAATTGTTACCCTTTTTCTCCTTTTCGCACAAGTGAAATGTTCAGGAACACATACCTGGATTAGAGCCGGTTACTGGTATGTTGGTAGCGAATACCCTGTCCCTGAGATAAACTCGGCTCTTTTCACTCACCTTACATGCGCCTTCGCTCATATCAACCCAAATACCTGTGAGCTTTCTTTATCATCTGAGGACGAGCCGTACATCTCCACCTTCACCAACATAGTGAAGAGAAAGAACCCCTCAGTTATAACACTGTTATCTATATTGACTGAAGATAAAAACTCATCAGCCCTTTCTTTCATGGTTACTCAATCATCTCGTAGAAAATCTTTCATTCAGTCCTCCATAAACACAGCCAGGAAGTACGAATTTCAAGGTCTTGAACTCTATGCGAGCGCTATGCTGAAAATGGGTATCAACATGACGAGTATGCGAACCTTCCTTGATGAGTGGAGATCTGCAATTTATTTAGAGGCAGAAACATCCAAACAACCGCGGCTAATCCTTACAATGGCAGGCTATTATTCACCACGGCAAGGTTCCATCAGTTACCCAATTGACGCTTTAAAAAGAAACTTGGACTGGATTCATATTGTAGCATATGACTATCATCTGCCTTTGAATGAAAACTACACAGCTGCTCATGCTGCTCTGTATGATCCTTCAAGCCAATTGAACACGGATTATGGTGTAAAGGAGTGGATTAAGAGAGGAATACCTACTAACAAGTTGGTGCTTGGCTTACCATACCACGGTTATGCTTGGACACTAGTTAATCCTGCACACAATTCAATTGGCTCTCCGGCTACAGGCCTGGCCATCACAAAAGATGGATCCATGAGTTACTCAGACATAAAGAAATACTTGAGTAGTTACAGAGCTGTTTCCGTGTACAATGCAACTTATGTAGTAAATTATTGCAGCATAAATTCTTACTGGATAGGATATGACGATGTGGATGCAGTCAGAACTAAAGTTGCTTATGCGAAAGATTTGGGACTTCTTGGTTATAATGTTTGGCAAGTCCCTCATGATTACAACTGGATGCTCTCCACGGCAGCAGGTAATAAGTTGATATTTCCCTACTTGATCATTAACATTATTTCCTTTATATAACTTTTTCATAATGAAGGAGCTAAATGAGAATTGGGGACTTGGGAAGAGAGCTGAACCTTGTTGAACTGGCACCCGGCCAGAATGAGACAGCCTCACTAGTATTAGAGTTTTCTGTTAGCTTATACAAATGCCTTTGCAAACAGCTTACTTCAATTATAAAAAATATGGAACAATTAAAAAACCAGGAAGTTGAAGGCACTAAATTGTTGAATGAAAAAATTTCTAAAGCTACTTGGAATGTACAGATGTATATTTTAATCACTCATTTTCATTTACCTTCACAGCTGGATTGGAAGACAAACATGAAAAGGGAAAATGGTGGATGCGGATTGTTTGGCCTACAGCAGCTGTAATTGCCTTTGTACTGGGCACCGTGATGCTCCTGAGAAGAAGAGTAAACATATTAAAAGGTAGACTAATCTACATACATTTGGAGAAATTGAATAATCAAGAAAGTAAAGAAAAAATTGTATTACTGAACTGTGAAACCATAAAAGAAAATACTGAAACAAATCACTTTTTTTTTTTTTTTTCTAAACGAAACAAATCACTTTTAAATGTATAACGAATGAAAAACCTAAACTTCTGTCTTATCCCTCAGTAAACCAGCTTTTACATAGAGGAAGGTCATCGTCTCCTAATCTTCAAGTATTCAGTTTTGCTGTAATGAAGGAAGCAACAAACAACTTTTCAGTGAACAACAGGCTTGGAGAGGGTGGATACGGACCTGTTTACAAGGTAATTCTTTTAAATTATGAACACTTATAAGCAATGGCCATGATTACCAAAACATATGCCTTTCCGCACACACAAAAAACAATAAGAAACAAACTAAGATATACCTGTACTGATAAAAAGTATTACTCTAAAAACTGGAATTAACAGATAAATGCTAAACCTGCATACAATCTCTTTAGGGAATACTGCAAAATGGACAGGATATAGCAGTAAAAAGACGCTCCCTAAATTCCAAACAGGGAGTTGAGGAGTTTGAGAATGAGGTTACACTTACAGCAAAACTACAACATGTTAACTTGGTAAGACTCTTGGGGTTTTGCACAGATAGAGAAGAAAAGATGCTGATCTACGAGTACTTGCCAAATAAAAGCTTGGACTTTTACATGTTTGGTATGCAATTCTTAACACTTGTACTGTTGTACCCGTGGAAATAGATTGTAGATATCAGTTTTCTTTGTTATCTCTTTAGTAAGAAGTCACATCTCTTATATTGGGCAGCAAAAAGCAAAATGAGTCATTATACTTTCCTAGCTAAGGTTTGTAGCAGAGATGTATGATTATTATCTCCTATACACACACATCATATATCGTCTAAGCTCTTTCCACCATAGTTTAGCAAAATTGTTTCGTTAACTAATCAAACTTGTTATTGATGAAATGCTGTTCAATCTGCTAAAGTCTGTATGCTTTTGGAGGATAAGGCATGCACTTGAACAGTTACAAATGTACAATTAATTTTTATTTTAGACTGCTCCTCAACCGACAAGTTGCAAAAAACTATAAATCTTCCATATTATTGATGTAGAACCAAGTGCAAGGTCAATGCTACAGTGGGAGGAATGGGTTCTTATCATTGAAGGAGTTATTCAGGGGCTACTCTATCTGCAGGAATACTCAAGATTGACGATAATTCACAGAGATCTGAAAGCTAGCAACATATTATTGGATGCAGAGATGAGGCCAAAAATATCCGATTTTGGTATAGCTAGAAGCTTTCAGAAAGACGAAAATGAAGGAAACACAAGAAACATTGTTGGGACATAGTAAGTACAAGATCAGTATATACCTTCCATACAGTGTTTCAGATTAGTTTATTACCTAAAGTTTGTTCATTCGATGCAGTGGTTATGTTCCTCCCGAGTACGTAAAACAGGGAATATACTCCAGAAAATATGATGTTTATAGCTTTGGAGTAATATTACTGCAAATTATAAGTGGAAAGAAATGTACTTGCCTATATGGTGAAAACAGAAACTTAAATCTGCTGGAATACGTAAGTTACTATCATAGACATTTTGTCATGTTTTCCATCTGGAATTTGGCATGTGAAGGACAATAAGATAAAATAGAGATAACACAAATCAATTGTTTCAGGCATATGATCTATGGAAAGCCGGAAAATGCAAGGAGTTTATTGACCCATTGCTGAATGATGCCACTTCATCATGTAAAGTCTCAAGATGCATGCAAGTGGCCCTGTTGTGTGTTCAAGAAAAATGGGCAGAAAGGCCAACTATGTTAGAGATTTCATCAATGCTCAGAAATGAAACTGAAGTCATACCTAATCCAGAAAGACCTGCCTTCTCAACTGACGGCAATGCTGAGGCAATGAGATTTACCACTGAAGATGTAATTTCAGTGGATGTTGCAACTATATCTCAGCTTGTACCACGATGATGGTCCATCTTAATTCCTTTTAGACGTCTTTCATCATTTCACATGCTACTTACGCCTGGGTTTATTGAATTTGATATTAGTAATCAAGCCCTCTTAGCTTAAGTATTACGATACAGCATGAATGCATGATACCAGTGTTTATAATATCCAGATCTCAGGGCTACTTCTGGAGCCAAAAGGCCGTGAGTTGTCAAATTCAAAATACTGTAATATTTATTCGATATTGGCTCAGACTTGTAACTAAATGAGTTATACCTTAAGCTAAAAAAGAATCAAATAGTGCAAGTAGAATCAAGAAAACAATTATATAAAATTATAAAGAGTTTTCATATGACAAGGACAAAAATGCTTTTTCGTAGATAACAAAAGGTTTACATTTTCTCTGTCTCATAGATATGATTGATTCTATATATGTAACAAAATTATTAGATAGGCACGACTGCATCAACGGACCATATATCATTTGATTTAATCACTGTCGTTGTCAATTTCAAGCCACTGATCAGGAGGCCCAACAGCCTAAAAACACCCTTCAGAATGTCCAGAAAACAATTATAAAACAATATTAGAGAAGGACCAAAGATTGTAGTAAGAGTCTATAAATATAAGATTAAATTGAGTGCTTTTCACAATTCTAATCTACTGCCGTGAATGGACATAATGCTCTTACAAAAATACAGGATTTAACTTTAGAATCAAATTAGAGAAGGTCATTCTCAGTTGTCCATCCACAGGGCAAATGCACTAATTTGCTGACTGGAACAAATTTACAGTAACGTTATACATATATTTATAAACACAAACTGTAACATCTTGGATCTGTGGCGCAATGGTAGCGCGTCTGACTCCAGATCAGAAGGTTGCGTGTTCGATTCACGTCAGGTTCATATTTTTTTTTATTTTTACAATTGTCGGGTTCATATTAGGGATGGGCATTCATCCCGGCCCGCTCGATCCCAATCTAATCCCCGCACCGAACGGGGCGGGGATTCGGGGATTTTTTCGGGTACGGACCGGGGAGCGGGGACAATTTTAAAAAAAAATCGGGGAGCGGGCCGGGGCCGGGTTTTTATGTGTCCCCGGCCCGATCCCCGACCCGATTTTCTTTCCCCGGTCCGATTTTTAATCCCGACTCGATTTCACTACACTTTAATATATATATATATATATATATATATATATATATATATATATATATATATTAATATAAATGAATTTCCAATACTTCATAATGGAAACAAAATGATGTTTTAATTTTATATGTTTATCTTTCTAATAGTTAAATAACTTCATTTCCATATTGTTTATATTTGTTTCTTTAAATAATATTTTTTTTATCTCAATTTAGTGCATTTGAGCTCACTAGTTAGTATTTAAAATTATTTTTTGTTTTAAATAAAATTCCCCGATTCCCCGCGGGGATCCCCGTTACCCGTTCGGGCCGGGGACGGGGAATGAAAAATAATCCCCGATGGGGAACGGGCCGGGGACGGGGATCGGGTTTGAATTCGGGGATGGGGACGGGGATAGCACTCCCCGGCCCCGAAATGCCCCGACGCCCATCCCTAGTTCATATTCCTTTCACCAAAAGTATTACATTCTAGGGAACACTAAATAAAAAACCCTACACTAAACAAGTATCGACTGTATGATCATTATATGTAATAATCTTCAAGTAAAAAATATCTTACCATAAACATAAATCTGAAGCATACACACCGTAAAAATACATAAAGTATCTTCTTGACTGAGCTGACAGCTACCGTGTATTTGCTCTCTTTCTTTTTCTCGTTAAAAAATTTCGGAAACACGCTCTCTTCTCTTCCATTTACAACTTGGGAGCACAGTTTGAGTTTTGATTGCCTGCCTTAAATCTGTGAAAAATCTCCTCCCGCTTTTTTTTTTTTTTTAAATTGCACTTGCATTAATACTCATCAGAAATAAGGTTACAAAGTAGAAAATCAGGAGCAGTATCTAGCCACTCCATAGGACCTGACATGGAATAAGCAGCCTGTGCTAGCACATGGGCCACTTGATTCGCAGATCTAATCTCAAACATAACTAACACTTCTTGAAAGTGTTTTAGAATTTCTTCACACTCTTCCATTATAGTATGAAAATTTGAATTTCCTCTAACTCCATGCACTACATCTACACCTTTGAGTCCTCCATTCTTTCATCCAGCACGAAGCCTCCCTAAAACTCCATGACTCAGGCTCCCGTGGTGGCATCCCCCCTCTCGCCTTTGCACTTCGAGCTCGCACGAATTCCACCCTGTCATCTCGAACAACACATCCCATCCCTATAAACTTCGACTGATCTCGACAAGCAGCATCTATATTCACCTTGACCCATCCTTCCTGTGGTCGACACCAATGTCTGATACTAGCCTGCTGTCGTCGCTGTTCACTGTCATCCCTCCCTTCCTGGCTACGTCTCCAGTCCTGCAACATTTGTAAAGCCATAGAATGTACTCCAAACACTGACATGGCCTGCTTGTCCCACACCCACACATTACGTCTAAACCAGTTGCTCCAACAAAATAAATCAATGATAGTCCATTTTTCCCGATTATTACCAGTAAAAGCATTACTCAGAACTTGCAACACTGTTGTACTTTCATCTCCAGGAATAAGAGCTTGCATCCCCACCTTACACCACATTTCCTTAGCGAACGTACAACAACGTATGGACTGGAGTCTCAGGCTGTAAATGGCACCATGGACACAAAAGATCTATGTTCACATGCTTCTTAATCAGCTCAGAGGCCGTAGGTAACACATCTCCACACTAGATTTACGATCTTACCAGACAACTTAAGTCCCCATAATTGCTTCCAGAAACCACCTTCAGTAATCAAATTCTCACCTCGAATGCTCCTATAACAACTCTTGACAGTGAAAACCCCTTTATCATCCAAATGCCAGTACCACAAATCAGGCCTACTCCGAGTAGGTATGGGAATCTGCTCAATCAATGCTCTGTCACGATCATTAAACAGATCATTTAGAATATCTACATCACACGATCTATGATCTTCACTCATCAGATTACTGACCACTATATGGTAACCAAGAAATCTTCCAAACTCTAGTACTCATCCCATCGCCAATTTTCCTTCTACAATGCTGCTTCACAATCTCTTGCGATGCCATAATACTCCTCCACATATAGCTTGGATTCACACCCAAATTAGCATCCAAAAAATCAGTATCCGCATAATATCTAGCCTTAATCAACCTTGTAACGAGCGGATTAGCATTATTCATCAATCGTCATGCTTGTTTTGCTAACATGGCCACATTAAACTCTTACAAATTCCGAAAACCTAATCCCCCTACCTCCTTGACATCACACAAAACATCCCATTTTAACCATCTAATTCCCTTCTGGTCACCCGACCCACCCCAGCAATACCCATTCATTTTTCTTTCGATCTTATTACAAATCTCCACTGGCACCAGTAGTAAGCTCATCCAAAAATTAGAAATATGGATTGAGCTGCAGTTTTTAACAGAGTGACTTTACCAGCTTTCGAAATATTTTGCATCTTCCAAGTTTGAAGCTTTTGTTCAATTTTGTCCACTAAGAACCCGAAAACAGTCATTTTATTAGCTCCAATCCTCATTGGCATACCCAAGTATTTCCCTGGATCTAGTTTCTGCTGCACCTCCAATTCAGTACACACCTCATTACGGGCTTTTTCACTTGTGTTTGTTGAAAACGTAACTGTAGACTTATCATAATTAATAAGTTGCCCAGAAATAGTAGCATACCTATGTAATATTCTCTTCATAATCTGAGCCTCTGCCTTCGTTGCTCTGAAAAACAAGTAGCAGTCATCTGCAAATAATAGATGTGAGATCGTTGGAGCCCCCCTAGCAATTCGACAACCATGTATCAACCCAACTTCCTCGTTTCTCCATAAAATAGAGCTTAACCCCTCTGCACACAGTATATAAACATATGGAGAAATGGGATCTCCTTGCCGCAGCCCTCGTTCCGGCGTAACATTACCAAAGACTACCCCATTATGAATAAAACTGTATTGCCTATCAATCCATACCTGATTAAAACCAAACCGTTGCATCATATTTCGAATAAAAGCCCATTCCAACCTATCATAGGCTTTAGAGATGTCAATTTTAGGTCCTGCAACTCCAACGTTTCCCTGAGTCTTCCTCTTCATGTAATGGTTGATCTCAAAAGCTATAAGTGCATTGTCCGTCAGCAGCTTTCCTTCAATAAATGCACTCTGTTTATCCAAAATTACAGTACCCAAACACTTCTTCAATCTGTTCGATAAAACCTTGGATAGAATTCTAACCAGCACGTTGCATAATGAAATGGGTCTCAAGTCTCCTATCACCTGTGGCTTCTTAACTTTCGGAATCAAACAAACTAGTGCATTATCAACTTTCTCAGGCATTGATCCGGTACTTATAAATGTATGTCAAAACTTGACCACATCCTTCTGAACAACATCCCAAAATGCTTGATAAAAAGCAGGATTAAGCCCATCTGGTCCTGATGCCTTGTCTGGGTGCATTGAGAAAACCGCATCCTTAACTTCTTTACATGTAACTTCAGCCATGAGCTCTTCATTATCAGACCCCGAGATTTGCGGCACTGACTCGTTCTTTGATAAGTTACCATCTATATTCGAAGACCTGAATAAACTCGTATAATACTTTTTAGTCACATTTTGCACTCCAACTGTTGTTTCTTGTCAGTCACCATTCGCATCCTTTATTCGATCCACCCTGTTATTTTTCCTTCTTTTCGATGCAAACTGATGAAAGAAACATGTATTTTTGTCTCCCTCCCGTAGCCAATGCTGTTTTGCCCTCTGCTTCCAATAAACCTCCTGCTTTTCCAATAAATTCAAATACTCCCACCGAGCTTTGTTATAACTTTGAACACCTAGAGCATCTCTTCGTGACCTGAATCTTCTAAGCACACTTCTGTGCTCTTGAATCTATTTTTTATACTCATTACTCATACCACCACCCCATTCACATAGCTTGTCCCCACATATTTTAATCTTATCAACGATCCCTAACCCTTCTGCACTCTCCCATGAGTTCTGAACTATGCCCTTGCATTCTTTTTCACGAAGCCAAACATTTTCAAAACAAAACCTACGTCCCTTAGTAACATAAGTTTGCCTATTCAAATTCAAAAATAAAGGTAGATGATCAGATGTTGCAATATTTATCAACTGCACCTTTGCCGACGGGAATAAATCACTCCCACCCAGATTTGCTACTCCACGATCCAGCCTTTCCTGAACCCAATTTTCCTGCCCACGAGACTTTTCCTAAGTGTATTTCTCTCCCACATACCCCAAATCCATCAATCAACAGTCAAGAAGAGTATTAGTAAAACCCGTTAATAAGTTAAGTGGCTGACTTCTACATCCTCTCTTTTCATGAACATACATCATATCATTAAAATCTCTAACACACCATGGCAGCATAGACTTATCCTTCAAAGTTCTTAACATATCCCATGACTCTCTTCGACGATGATGTTCCGAAAAACCATAAAAGCCAGTGTAACGCCATCGTCCTATTTGATCATGCTCAACTTCAAAGTCAATAAAATTTCTCGTGGCTTCCATTACTTTACATCCCCCCTTATTTTTCCATAATAACGCCAAACCCCCACTCCGCCCTTGAACATTCACAGCTGCATACTTTGCAAACTGAAGTAAACGACATAACTCCTGTATATTTCATTTTTTCCCTAAAGTCTCACACAAAAAAATTATACTAGGCTTTTTATTTTGGGTAATTTCTTTCAAAAACCGAATTGTACGTGGCTTACCCAAACCACGACAATTCCAGGCCAAGACACTCATTGGGCTAGGCGGGCCTGGAGTCCAGAACCCGCCTCTAATACGTTTTTTGGCCCATTGGCAATTGCATTACTCGCACCCAACATACTCTCCTCAATTAACTCCTCATTATACTCTGTAGTTATCCTTTTTCTCTTGGCATCCATTATCATAACCGTATTATCACAATTGTCCCCCCTCATATCAATCTGACTTGATGAGTTCTCTTGATTTCGGTTAGAAATTTGAATTCCGTCAACAACCCCTGGAATCTCGCTAAAAATCCCCTCTGATTCCATGAATTGCGCTGCAACCTCAACACATTCTCCATGATTGGTCCCAGCCTGCCATGACTGTACTCCAACAGGTCCATTTCTCAGCCATTTCGATCCCATGTTCTATGTTTTGTTATTCTTGTTAGGAGCTCTGTTTGTACTAATTCACGCAAGCGCACGTGGTCACAAGTAATATATGATTAACATGAATTTGATCCCACAAAGACTGGTTTTGGTTTCGTTAAATAGAATAATGCACCTATGCACCAATGTATGATATACTTCACTGATAAGACAATTAACAAATTGAGGTTTTGTTTAAACTAAATTAACTACTAAGCAAATTAACAATATTATGAATTAACTAATTACGAGAATTAAATATCGAATTACTTAAATGCGAGAAAACATGGAATACTAACTTCATTAATTACTTCGCCTAGATCTGACGCCTTTAATTACTACATGCAACGGTTTTGATATCTGATCGGACAACACGAAATAAGTACACGCTACCTGTCAGTATACGCATACCAAACTACCCATACATCCACAAAAGAGATAGAAGATGAATAGACACCAATTATGCTTAGACCCTATATGTCTATAGAATTTGAAAACATAACGGTTGAGGAGCAAGTTATCCAATTTTGATCACATAGGGCAACATAATATATTTCTATTTATGCTAAAAATTATGATGATAAACATACATAATCCTATGCTAGCATGGCCAGTTCTAACCTCAAGATCCACTTTCACTTCACAAGAGATTAACAGATTAGATGTTAGCTACGCATCTAACAATTAAGCATAACCATACAAGGATATCAGATATACGCCACCCACAGATCTTTAAAGCATCAAGATATTAGACTACATAGTTAAATCCGTTAGAATCCCATGACAACGATTAGTTCATAATCGAACCGTTCGTCACCATGGGATTTGATGAAAACATGATATAAAACAAGATATGAATGAACGTAAGAATATTATTAAAGAAAAGAGTTGAGAAAACAAATCTAGATTCCAGAAAATTCGCCTAAGAGAAGAATACAAAAGATGAAGTAGATTTAGATCCTTGCTTGTCACGAGCGTTGAATCTTCCTCCGCTTTTCTCCCTTGCAATTCTAAGTTATGATATGTAATGATAAAATTTACAATGGTAGGAAGTGTTTAAATAGCCCCGAAAAGTCTTGCCCTATAAGAAAATATCCTATAATACAAGTAGAATTCGATTTAGGTGCAAGAAACTGCCTAGAATACAATTAGAATTCGAATAGGGCAAATTAGTAATTTTCCAGCGAATTCTGGCGCAGTCTGCCCCATTTTGGCGCAGTCTGCCCCAATTCTGGCGCAGTCTGCCCCATTCTGGCGCAGTCTGCCCAGCTAAAAATTATTTTCAGCATTTCTGGCACAGTCTGCCCCAATTCTGGTGGAGTCTGCCTGGCCACTTCCTGCCGGATTAAGTTTTTCTGCATTATTTCTTCGTTTGAGCTCCGTTTCTTCCCGTTCCTTTTACAAATGCTTCCGCCATCACTTCTCTTGACTTCAAATCTTTATGAGAGTTAAAGATTGACTCCCTTCTTCATACTTAAGCTCGAATTCCCCTTCAAAATTAACGGAAACATCAACCCTAATCGACATTCTTGCAAACCTGCACACTTAAACAAAACACATCAAAACTACAACAAACTTGAGGCCAAGTGAATCAATTTAAGCCGAACTGCAGCGATCTAAGTGGATTTCATATCCACTTATCACACCCCCAAACTTAAACCGATGCTTGTCCTCAAGCATAAACAGTTAAAACTAACTAACTAGTACCACTTCCGTAGGTGATCACGATTGCATTTGGCATATGCAACAAGCTCTTTAAACCCCTAGGCAGCTAGTGAACGAGTGAGGTCTCGTGAGGGCCTATAGCGAATGTACCCACAAAATCCATCTAACTAAACAATGCAATAAAAATGCAATGCATGAATGCAACTAAAAATGAAAATGCAAAGATCCCCTTCAAACTAACCAAAACCAACTAGCAAGCAAATATCCCAAAGAATGTAACTAACTCCAAATAGAGCTCGACTAAGTCCCCGTACTCTAACAATACATGTACAGAAACGTGCGTGTGTGCAATGCTCATCAGATATACTCCTAAAACTAGATCAAAAATCATACATGCTTTTAGCCAAGACAATCACAAGTTTATAAACAGAATAGACTGTAAACACTTCATAACCTAGAAACACCCTCTATCATCATGTGAGTTAGACAGGAATTCATGCTTTATTACTAAAACTACGACACATAATATACAAGCATGCTTATTTAACCGTGCAATGGATGAGACCCCAAAAGGCTTATACAATAATACCCATGTAGCGAGCGTTAGGTTATTGGATCCCAGACCGGAAAAATCTTAGGTCACTAGGCACAAAGTCCCCGCGAACTTAATTGCTCGATTTTAAAGAGCTCACCCTGGTTAATTTTGCATTTAACAATTTACATATGACTCTTTTTTTTCATATATGCAATCTGGAATGAGAATTCTCAATTCCAACCCTAGACTACTCATATAAATATGAGCCGGCTACTAGCCATTTGACACCTAGCCATTATTGACAAATATTAATAATTAGAATGAAATTCCTGGTTTCCCCCAGACTTAGATTTTAGTGTCCCTAGGCCATCAAGGGAATAATGAAAATTCTAAATATAATCAAGTGATTAAATCTCAAAGCTACCAAACAAGCATGACCTCAATCTAGCCCAAAAGCAACCTAATGAGACTGTGTCTAAATTTTGTTTCTGTAACATGCAAGCCAATTCCATAAGGACTATAAATCAACCCTCTACTTATCATTACCACACTCAATTAAACATCTACCTACCAATCAGAATTAGCTCGTCCTAAGGGATCATGAAAAATGCATGCCATGAAATGCAACTAAAATGGACTCACATGGTAAAACAAAAAATAAAAACAGAATGTCCTATATAACATAAACGTAGATATCACGAACATACATGAATGACTAACACTAACATGCAAAATATGATATCCTACATGAACACAATGAAACACAATAACTCACAAATAACTAAATATACATTACTTATCCCTCAAACCACCCCCAAACTTGAAATATTCAATGTCCGCATTGAATGGAAGTAAATACGAGGGATAGCAGGAAACATACCTACTCGTCACCATCATCACCCTCCTCGGGTGAATCAGGTGGAGGATACGGAGTACGAGCTCCAAAGAAGGGCCACTGTGCCTGAATACCCGCATTACTCAAAGCTGTAGCCATATCCTCAGCATACTCATGGTTACTCACATGTATAACATCAATACGCCTATTCAAGCATCGAAAGTGAGTGTCCAAAGCTATCATGTCCACCATACCCTGAGAAGGACCTG
The DNA here is from genome assembly GCA_036435485.1 of Saposhnikovia divaricata. NCBI lineage: Eukaryota > Viridiplantae > Streptophyta > Magnoliopsida > Apiales > Apiaceae > Saposhnikovia > Saposhnikovia divaricata. The sequence goes on from CM071598.1 coordinate 56,928,856, forward strand.
TTCTCGGAGCTCTCAAAACAAGTCGTGGAGCGCCCGCTCCCTGACCACTAGTACCAGCACCTCCAACAACATAACCGAGGCCTCTAGGATGTGGAACGCCGCCTGACTATTCCGTCATCCGAGCAATAGAAGAATCATCAATAGGAGCCATGGCTGTCTGCACAGGCTCATCCTCATACCATTTCACTCCCACAGTATCACACAACCCCGTGATAATCGAAGCATGAGGAATACTAGCTATCGAATAACCTCCCAAAAATTGAACAATATTTTGATTAATAAGATATCCGAGGTCAACACTCACCCTTTAGAATGCCCCAAAGTAGAATAGCCTTCTCAACGTTCACGTCGGCCACATGTGATGATGGTAGAATATTAGAACATATGAATAGGAACCACGCCCGGGCGAACCTAGTCATTGACGAAGCCTGGAAAGTCCTCTTCTCAGTGGTACCTGGCTTACACTTCCACACTGTTCCCGGAACACATAACTCAGCAACAATAGCATCGAGATCAACATCCTCTCTCGTCTTCTTCGCCCAATCTTCAACACCCCTAGGCTTAGGTTGTTGCCTAATCAGAGTACAAATGGCACGGGGTGAATAATCCACCGACATTCCCCTAACAACCGTGAAGTTGTTCTTGTCCACCTTAGCATTAGCATAAAATTCCCGAACAACATTCAACGGGACGTCATTAGCAAATTCACAGAATAGAGCCCAACCCCGTTCACGAATCATAGCAACCATGTGAACATCTCTCGAAGGCAAAAACATCCTCTCCCGAATATCCGCTTTTGGTTCTAACCGATTATACTCCGTTTCGGACTCCGGAGTCAAAAACTTCTCCACCTCACCCCCCGAGTTAGAATCCTCGTCCGAAGATGGACGTGTACCACTACTACTTCTGGCCAAACGTTGCCTCTTAGGTGCCATCTCACAATAACAAGCAACTAATCAAATCCCCAAATTTGAATTTCAACAACACCCCCAACTTAGCAAGAACACAAATTCGCAATAATAATGAGATGAGATTTAAACAATACCCAATGAATTGTAGAGGTGAACTTGCAAGATTAATCCTCCAAAAAAATCAAATTTTATCCTCCTTTGAGCCTTGAATGGAAGAATGTGTAAAGATTGTGAATATTAAGATGGGATTGTGTATATATATAGAGAGAAATGTATGTATATGGTGAGATGTATTTGGATTTGGAGAATGAATTAGATGTAGGATTGGAGTTGAAGGTGTTAGGGTTTTTGAATTAGAAGTGAAATAGGATATAGAATAGAATTTTAGGAGATGGGATATGATTTTGGGGAGTTTTAACAAGCAAAAATCGGCAAAAATTGGCCTGGGTAGGAGTTAGTGGCGCAGTCTACTCAAGAATGGCACAATCTGCGCGAGAAGTTACTGTTCATGCAGTTTTTTTTTTTGAATGAAAGTATACAACAAGTACTACATCATTGCATGGGTTGCCTCCCATTAAGCGCTTCTTTAACGTCAATAGCTTGACGTCTTCCTTGATTTCAAGTCATCGCCAAAACGGCAGAAACCTTCTCACGTTGAAACGAACCTCCATAATAGTGCTTCAACCGTTGTCCGTTCACCTTGAAAAGCATGATCCGGTGTTGTTTCAAAAATTTCAACAGCTCCATGTGGAAACACCGTCTTAACCATAAATGGACCCGACCATCTCGATTTGAGTTTTCCCGAAAAAAGTTTGAGGCGAGAATTAAATAGCAACACCTATTGACCTGGCAAAAATGCTTTTGGTACCAACCTTTTATCATGCCACCTCTTGACCTTCTCCTTATACATTTTGTTATTTTCGTAAGCTTGCTCACGAAATTCCTCAAGTTCATTTAATTGAAGCAACCGTTTCTCACCTGCGGCCTTGATATCCAAGTTCAACTTCTTTAATGCCCAATATGCCTTATGCTCTAATTCTGCAGACAAATGACATGCTTTCCCATAAACCAACTGAAACGGAGACATACCTAGGGGTGTCTTATAAGCTATCCTGTAATCCCAAATAGCTTCATCCAACTTCAATGACCAATCTTTACGAGACGGATTCACCACTTTCTCCAAAATTCTCTTGATCTCCTTGTTAGAAACTTCAGCTTGACCATTAGTTTGAGGGTGATAGGCTGTAGCAACACGATGCATCACATTATACTTTGCCATCAATGAAGTAAACTGGTGATTACAGAAGTGAGTTCCCTCATCACTAATTATAGTACGTGGTGTTCCGAAACCCGTGAAAATTTGCTTATGCAAGAAATTCAATACCACCTTAGCATCGTTGGTCGGTAAAGCTTTCACCTCAACCCATTTAGGCACGTAATCCACAGCTAGCAAGATGTATTAATTATTGCACGACGAAACAAACGGTCCCAAGAAGTCAATACCCCACACATCAAATATCTCCACCTCAAGAAGCATGTTAAGCGGCATCTCGTTCCTCCTAGATATATTACAAACCGATGAGCATCTTTAAACAAGGTAGGCCAGTAGAAACCTGCCTGAAGCACTCGAGCGGCTGTCTTCTCACCCCCATAATGGCCACCATAGATGGTTGAATGGCAATCTCGCAAAACACTCTCCGTCTCACTATACGGAATACATCGCCTGATCATCAGATCTGCTTCTTGTCTAAACAAAAACGGCTCATCCCAACGGTACCACTTGATATCATGTAGAAACTTCTTCCTTTGAGCACTAGAAAGATCCGGAGGAATTACATTACTTACCAAATAATTCACAAAATCTGCAAACCATGGTTCTTCACCTTGCACTCCAAAAAGTTGCTCATCTGGAAAAGATTCATTAATAAGAGTTGCATCACGTGAATCTTTACCGTGGTCCTCCAAACGAGATAAATGATCCACTACTTGATTTTCTGTTCCTTTCCAATCCTTGATCTCCAAATCAAATTCTTGCAATAGAAGCACCCAACGAATCAACCTAGGCTTTGAATCCTTCTTCGAAATAAGATACCGAATAGCTGCATGATCCGTATACACTATCACCTTCGTTCCAAGCAAGTAAGATCTGAATTTTTCGAAGGCATAGACAACTACCAACAACTCCTTTTCCGTAGTGCTGTAGTTTAGCTGCGCATCATTGAGAGTTTTACTAGCATAGTAAACCACATGAAAAACTTTATCCTTCCTTTGACCAAGCATAGCTCCCACTGCGTAGTCACTCGCATCACACATGAGCTCGAATGGTTCTTCCCAATTTGGTGCGGTAATGACAGGTGTTGTAGTCAACTTTTTCCTCAACAACTCAAAAGCCACAAGACACTCCTCATCGAATTTAAAAGGCACATCCTTTTCTAACAAGTTGCACAAAGGTTTAGATATTTTAGAGAAGTCCTTGATGAATCGCCTGTAGAAACCCGCATGACCAAGAAAACTGTGAATCCCTTTGACAGAATTCGGTGGAGGAAGATTCTCAATGGTCTCCACCTTAGCCTTATCCACTTCAAGTCCCTTGCTAGATACTTTGTGTCCAAGAATGATACCTTCTTGCACCATGAAGTGACACTTCTCCCAATTTAGCACCAAATTAGTCTCCACACAACGCTTCAATACCAAGCAAAGATTATGCAAGCATAAATCATACGAAGTGCCAAAACCTGAGAAGTCATCCATGAAAACCTCTACATTAATACCAATCATATCTGAGAAAATTGCCATCATGCACCTTTGAAAAGTGGCAGGAGCACCGCAAAGTCCGAAAGAAACTCGTCGAAAAGCAAAAGTGCCAAAAGGACATGTAAATGTGGTCTTCTCTTGATCTTCTGGAGTGATGCAACTCTGATTATAGCCTGAATACCCATCAAGAAGGCAATAGTACTCATGCCCAGCTGACCTGTCTAACATCTGATCAATGAATGGCAGAGGGAAGTGATCTTTTCTGGAGACTTTATTCAACTTTCGGTAGTCCATGCAAACTCTCCACCCTGTGACTATCCGAGTAGGGACAAGCACATTCTTCTCATTTGCAACAACTGTCATACCTCCTTTCTTAGGCACACACTGAACTGGACTCACCCAAGAACTACTTGAGATAGGATAGATAATACTCGCATCTAGCCACTTTAGAATTTCCTTCTTTACCACCTCTTTCATGATAGGATTAAGTCTTCGCTGATGTTCAACAGTAGGCTTAGCTCCTTCCTCTAGCAGAATTTTGTGCATGCACTAAGAAGGGCTGATTCCCTTGATATCTGCTATAGTCCAACCAATTGCTGATTTGAACTCCCTCAAAATTTGCAAAAGCTTTTCTTCCTCACTACCTGATAGGTAACGTAGATGCATCACCTAGAAAAGCATACCTCAAGTGTTCGGGCAGTGGTTTAAGATCAAGTGTAGGAGCTTCTTCAATAGATGGCTTGAGACGCTTCGTAGAATTTTTAAGCTCTGCTAACCCAAGAGATTCGAATGGCATATCAAACTTCCTTCTCCATGGGGCTGAATTCAAATGCTGATGCTGCTCGGCTACTTCCTCATCTTCAAAGTCAGAATCACCAACTAAAACTCTTTCCAAAGAATCTGATTTAAGCAACTGCTCAATCTCCGTCATAACTGCAGAATCAACCAAATCCACCTTCATGCATTCCTCTTCCTCAGATGGAAATTTCATTGCATTGAACACATTAAAAGTGACATTCTGGTCTTGCACTCTCATGGTGAGTTCCCCTTTCTGCACATCTATTAAAGTTCTACCCGTAGCCAAGAATGGTCTTCCCAAGATGATAGGAATCTTCTTGTCTTCCTCGAAGTCCAAGATAACAAAATCGACAGGAAGTATGAGCTTATCAACTTTCACCGAGACATCCTCCACTATACCCCTCGGATACGTGATAGATCGATCAGCCAACTACAAAGAGATGTTAGTTGGATTTGGCTCCGGTAGACCAAGTTGTATGTAAACTGACAACGGCATGAGATTAATACTCGCTCCCAAGTCACACAAACACTTGCTGAAAGATAGATTGCCAATGGTGCACGGGATAGTGAAACTCCCCGGATCTTTAAGTTTTGGTGGCAACTTTTGCTGTAACACGGCACTGCACTCTTCCGTCTAAGCAACGGTCTCTATTCCTCGAGCTTCAATTTACGAGAGAGAATACCCTTCATGAACTTGGCATAGCTCAGCATCTGCTCAAGAGCTTCCATAAAAGGAATGTTAATCTGCAATTTCTTGAAAACCTTTAAAAACTTAGCAAACTGCTTATCCAACTTCTACTTCTGTAGTCTTCCGGGATATGGCGGAGGCGGGTAGATCTGATTATTCTTTGTAGACTGCTCCGTAGAAGCTTTTTCAACAGAAACCTTGCTCTTTTCATTTTCTTCAACTTGCTGATCAACCACCAGGTCAGATTTCTCGAGTTCAGGCACTACAGAATTTTCAACTTGCTGATTCTGCACTTCTTCATCTTCCTTGGTTGCTGATTTAGAATCTGCTGTAACCTTTCCCAATCTCAAGGTAACTGCCTTGACCTGTTCTTTGCCTTGAAACCTTCCTGGATTAGCCTCCGTATCGCTGTGGAGAGTTCCTTGTTGCCTACTAAGTAAGGATCTTACGAGCTGCCCCATCTGGTTTTCCAAGGTCTTGAGAGAAACTGCCTGGCTTTTAACCATCAACCTCAACTCATCCAATTCTGATTTTTCATTAGAAGATTGCCCTGCAGTAGCCTGAGGCTGCTGCTAAAAACCTGGAGGTTGGAATTGTTGCCTTGGAGCATACTGCTGCTGATAGCCTTGATTGAATGGCCTCGCTTGCTGACCCTGAAACTACTGATAAGGCTGTTGTGGTTGTTGAACAACTTGAGTGTTGCTCCAGCTGAAATTGGGATGATTCTGGTTATTAGGATGATAGGTGGCTGGAACTGGTTGTGAAGGTCGCCGAAAATTACTCACAAACTGCGCCGACTCAGAAGATATGGCATATTGACTCGTCTCATGTGCACCTGCACATAACTCACAAATACTAGCAACCTGCTGAACTCCATAATTGGTAAGAGAATCCACCTTCATCGTCAAAGCCTTCAACTGAGCTGACATGGCTATAGCTGTGTCAACCTCTAGAATTCCTGCTACCTTGCCTTGAGAAAGTCGCTGAGTAGGATTCTGATATTCATTCGTAGCCATCATCTCAATCAACTCATACGCCTCATTGTAACTCTTCGCCCACAAAGCTTTGCCAGAAGCTGCATCAAGCATAGGTCTAGTCTGTGCTCCCAACACATTGTAGAAAGAGTTAATCACCATCCAATCAGGCATACCATGATGAGGGCACTTTCGAAGCATCTCCTTATATCGTTCCCAAGCTTCACACAAAGATTCGCCGGACTGCTATGCAAACTGAGTAGGAGCATTCCTGATTGCTGCAGTCTTAGCCATTTGAAATAATTTGACGAGAAACTTCTGAGCAAGATCATCCCAAGTAGTGATAGAACCTACTGGTAGAGAATGCAACCAGCCCTTAGCCTTGTCCCTTAGAGAGAATGGGAAAAGGCTCAACTTCACGGCATCTTCAGACACACCATTAAACTTGAAGGTGTCACAGATCTCGATAAAATTCCCAATGTGCATATTAGGATCTTCCGTAGGAGCACCCCCAAACTGAACCGAATTCTGAATCATCTGAATAGTGCCAGGCTTGATTTCGAAATTGTTGGCTGAAATAGCCGGCCTGACAATGCTAGATTGGATGTCCATGATCTTCGGCTGAGAATAGTCCTTTAAAGCCTTAGTCTCCTCTGCTGCTGCTATTCGATCACCCATCTCAACTGTTGTTTCGAGTTCTTCCTCTCCTTTCTTATCTGCTACTAAATCAACGACTTCCAGATTATCCTTACGAGTTTGCGAACGTGTTCGCATACACGCTCAAGTACCTAAAAATCACACCAACAAACAAGATGTGTAAGTGATAAGTGGATTTTATATCCACTATTTACCTTCCGTTTGGACTTTAATCGTTTGCAAGTTCTCGAGTTTCGCTGTCATTTGATATGTTTTTGTGTAATTTGTGTAGGTTGCATGGTTGACGGCATTTTGGTGCTACATTGGTTAAATGGCGGTGAATGAGTGTAGGTGGTGGCTTGTGTGCTGATTCCAGGGGGTAGAAAGTGTTGTAGCTCAGTTTCTAGCGTTGTAGCTCAGTTTCTAGCGCTATAGCTCAGTTTCTAGCGTTGTAGCTCAGTTTCTAGCGCAACAGCGCTGTGTAAGCAGCATTTTCCAGGATCCAGGAAGCGCAACAGCGCTCTAACTCGAGCAACAGCGCTTTGGAGAGTTTTTCTGAATGTTAATTTTCTTCCGGGTCAAAATATTTTTGGGCCCATTTTATTAGGGCAAGCGGCTGAACTTTATTTGTATTATCTTAGACCTTAAAAACAACGATCTATTATCATTAGTTGGTACTACGACATTATTATCTTAGAAACCAAATTTAGAGAGGGATCTTCAAGCTAGTGACAAGGAGGCCTAATTTTTTCATCTTTTGTACTCTTCTATACATTTTGGGGGATTCATTTCTACCTTATTTCTCTTCTATTATTATTTGTTTTCTAGAACTATGTTTTCTCTAGAACCCATGATGGTGAAAGGTTCAATTATGAACTAAACATTATCATGGGGTTTCAATGGATTCGAATTCATAATTATTGTGTTTGACATGTGATCGATGTTGGGTGATTTTATTGCGATAATCTAATATGGTTTGATTTAATTGATAGATGTGTAGCTAGCATCTAATTTATTAATCCTTGATGATTGCGAAAGTGGATTTTTGGATTGAGAATATGCCATATTAGCATGGGTTCATGAATTAATTGTTTATTCTTGATTAGTAGTATGATCTTACCCAATTCATATTGCCCCATGTAATTATAAAAGATAACTTGTGCTTAAACCATTTGCTTTTCCAGATTGTATAGACATATATGATTTGATCGTAATGTGGTGTCCTCTTGATTTCTATCTCTTGTGGATATTAAGTGGTAAGATACGAGTGTACTGAAAGGTAGCTCGTATTATTGTCGCGTTATCTGATTAATTATCTTGTTTATCACCTGTGTCGATTTAATGTGTCAACCTTTAGTGAAGTTTTCGATGAAATTGGAATCCCATGCTTTCTCATATATAAGAACTCTTAGCTGTTAATTTATTCTTGCTTAGTTAATTAAAATAGTTTAATCAAAGACCCAACACTGATAAAGGTTCAAGCATTAAGAAGTAACCATACACCGTTGCATAAGTACTAAAATTGGCATTGCACCTAGTCTCTGCGGAACGAATCTTACTTATCACTTGCTATTTGTGATCGCGTATACTTGCGAGTTTACGAATCAACAAGTTTTTGGCACCGCTGCCGGGGACTTCGGTGTTAATTGCAGTTTATGTGCTTGTCATCAGTGGTCGTTATAGATTACTGACTTGATTCGTTTTACTTACCTATCTCGTGTATTCCAGTCCTTCGTGTTTCAGGTATTTGAACGTGCATGCGAACACGATCTCAAACCAAAGCGGAACTAGAAAGGAAAGGAGAGGTAGTGTTACTAGAGGAAGAAGTTGAACCAATTGTTACAATGGGAGATCCTAATCCAGAGGCACCTCCAAGAGCACTCATGGATTATTCGCAGCCATGGATAAATGATATACAATCTAGTATCATCAGGCCAGCTATCGCGGCAAATACCTTCGAGATTAAACCTGGTACTATCCAAATGGTGTAGAACACAGTCCAGTTTGGGGGTGGTGCAACTGAGGACCCTAATATGCACATTCGGAATTTCATCGAAATTTGTGACACCTTCAAGTTCAATGGTGTTTCAGATGATGCTGTGAAGCTGAGACTCTTTCCTTTCTCTTTGAGGGACAAAGCTAAAGGCTGGTTACATTCTTTACCGGCTGGATCTATCACTACTTGGGAAGAGCTTGCACAAAAATTTCTCTCTAAATATTTTCCCATGGCAAAAACAGCTGCCATAAGGAATGCTATTGCTCAGTTTGCTCAGGCACAGGGTGAGTCATTGTGTGAAGCTTGGGAGCGTTATAAGGAGATGCTCAGAAAATGCCCCCATCACGGGATGCCCGACTGGATGGTTATTAATTGCTTCTATAATGGACTGGGAGGCTAATCTAGGCCTATGGTAGATGCTGCTTCTGGTGGAGCGTTGTGGGCTAAAAGCTACGAGGAAGCCTATGATCTGATTGAGATGATGGCGTCGAATGAGTACCAAAATCCTTCGCAGAGATTGCAACAAAACAAAGTAGCAGGAGTTCTTCAAGTTGATACCGCTACTACTCTGTGAGCTCAGTTAGAAGCTCTAAACATGAAGGTGGATTCTTTGGCTGATCTTGGGATGCAACAGGTCGCTAGCATCTATGAGCTATGTGCAGGTGGGCATGACACTCGTCAATGTGCCATATCTAATGAGTCAGCTCAGTTCGTTAGCAACTTTCAAAGGCCACAACATCCAGTTCCTAACACATATCATCCAAACAACAGGAATCGCCCTAACTTTAGCTGGGGTAACAGTCAGAACAACATGCAGCAATCATCTTATCCTCTTCCTAACCAGCTGTTTGGGGGTAGACAGTCCAACCCTTCGGGAATGCAGCAGCAGTATGCTCCAAGGCAACAATATCAGCCTCCGGGATTTCAGCAGCAGTCGAATGAAAAATCTGAATTAGAAGAATTGAGATCGATGGTCAAGAGTCAAGCGGTATCACTCCAGAGTCAGGCGTCATCTCTCAAGACATTGGAAAATCAGATTGGACAACTCGCAAATGCCCTACTCCATAGGCAGCAAGGAAGTCTGCCTAGCAACACAGAACCTAATCCAGGAAAAAAGGATGCCAAGGAACAGGTACAAGCTATTACTCTACGGTCAGGAAAAGTCATAGGGAGCATAGACCTTGAACAGAATTCAAAACAGGCAGAGCAAAAGGAAGTTGCGGAAAAGGAAAAGCAGCCACTCCATCAACCAGCCAAGCAGTCGGTTCCTTCAAAGGCTAATCCTCCAGTCTATCCGCCTCCACCATTTCCTCAAAGGTTTCAGAAACAGAAACTGGATCAGCAATTTGGCAAATTTCTGGAGGTATTTAAAAAGTTGCATATTAACATCCCATTTGCTGAAGCTTTGGAACAAATGCCTAGTTACGCCAAATTTATGAAGGGAATTCTCTCGAAGAAGTTAAAGCTAGCCGACTTTGAGACGGTTGCATTGACGGAGGAATGTAGTGCAATCTTGCAACAAAAATTACCTCCAAAGCTTAAGGATCCAGGTAGTTTCACAATTCCCTGCACTATTGGTAACGTGTCATTCAACAAATGCTTGTGTGATCTTGGTGCAAGCATTAATCTGATGCCTCTCTCAGTCTTCATGACACTTGGACTCCCCGACCCAAAACCAACCAATATCTCTTTGCAGCTAGTTGACAGGTCGGTTACATATCCTCGTGGAATAGTGGAAGACGTTTTAGTCAAAGTGGATAAACTCATTTTTCCCGTCGACTTCGTCATCTTGGATTTTGAGGAAGATAAGAACATCCCTATCATCTTGGGAAGGCCATTCTTGGCAACAGGCAAAACGTTGATCGATGTTCAGAAAGGGGAGCTGACTATGAGAGTGCATGATCAAAACGTCACATTCAATGTTTTTAAAGCAATGCAACTTCCAACTGAAGAGGAAGAATGTTTCAGACTTGATATGGTTAAGTCACTGCAACATGAGGAAATGAATCAGTTGTTGAAGGTAGATGCCTTGGTAAGCACTTTACAAGGGGAATCTGATTCTGAGGATGAAGAAATTGCAGAGTGTGTTCAAATGTTGAATGCTAACCCCTACCAAAGAAAGTTCAATGCTCCACCGGAATCACTTGGCTTAGCTGAGCTTCAAAAATCACAGATTCGTCTAAAGCCATCTATTGAAGAATCTCCTGAACTTGAACTTAAACCACTGCCGGATCATTTAAGGCTGATTGGTTCTCTTGATCACCATGCGATTAAGAGGTTGGCGGAGTGGCCGGGCGGCACTCCTCACCCTAGGGGCCTTGGTTATGTTGTTACTACGGAGGGAGGTGGTAATCCGCCACCGGTGGACAGAGTGCCTCGACAGACAGACAGAGCGGGACCTTCTCGCACACAGACGAGCAAGACGAGTCAGGGGACTGTGGTTTTCAGTGATGCTTAGTTCAGGCGCATGATGAGGCGTTATGATACTACACATGACATGATGCACCGATTTGCTACAGACTTGACTCAGTCATTGGATGGAGTGTATCGGCAGCAGGGTTTTCAGGTCACATGGCCCACCTTCGGAGCGCACCATGTTTATCCACCACCTGACACACCACCCGAGGAGGGTGACGATGCCGACGACTAGGGGAGTATCTCTTGTACCCTTTAATTTTACCTTCAATGAGGACATTGAATTTAATAAGTTTGGGGGTGATTTAAGGGTATTAAGAATCATTGCATTGCATATAGCTGCATATTCATGCTAGTTCATATTAGTAATTTTGCATGTAGTTTGGCCATGTCATTTAGTTTGCATTTAGGATGCCATGCCATATAGAATAATTTAGGATTGTAATAATATTTGTTCATGCATATCACATGATTCCATATGATTGTCTGTTTCTGGCTTAATAGGTCGACGTTAATTTGAGTGTGATGACAATGGATAGAGGGTTGATTTAAGTACTTATGAAATTGACTTGTCGGGAACACAATCTTTTCACGTTCTCACTGTTTGCTCTTGGGCTAGATCGAGTCATACCTGGTTTGGCTGTTGGGATTTAATCACCTATTTATATCTAGAATTTTTGTTATTCCCTTGATGGCGTAGGAGCACTTAAGTATAAGTTTGGGGGAAAACAGGGATTTCATGCTAAGTGTTGTGTCGTAGTGTAATAATGGCTAGGCGTCAAATGGCTAGTAGTCGCTCATATTTAATATGAGTAGTCTAGGGGGGTGAGATAGTGCACCCATGTGTGAATAAAAAAAGAAAAAAAAAAAGAAAAGGCAAGAAAAAAAGAGTCGAAAGAAAAAAAGAAAAAAAAAGAGTTGTAAGTATAAAAAATGAGCGGTTGTGAGAGTGTGTGTTTGCTAAATTGGCTAGGGTGGGCTCTTTAGTACTCGAGCAAGTAAGTTCTAGGGGATTTTATGCCTAGTGACCTAAGACTTTTCCGATCTGGGATCCACTAACCTAACGCTCGCTACAAGGGTGCTATTGTATAAGCCTTTAGGGGTCTCACCCATTGCACGGTCAATAAGCATGTGTGTTTTGTGTTTTGTGGTGTTTTGTGTAGTTAAGCATGAATCCTTGTATACCTTAAATGATGATGGCGGTGTCTTTGAGTCATGGAGTGTCTAAAGTTCATTCTGTTTATAAACATGTGATTGTCTTGGCGAAGAATTGGTTATGCCTTTTATCTAGTTTCAAGAGTATATCCAGAGAGAATTGCACACACCACGTTCCGAGCATGTATTGTTAGTATACGGGGACTTAGTCGAGCTCTGTTTGGAGTTGTTGCATTCCTTGAGGCGTTTGCGTGTTGAGTCGGTTTCGGTAATTTGTGTGGGATCATTGCATTAGGACATTTGTTTTGCATCATCATGACATTTAATTTTTAGTTGCATTCATTCATCATTTTAGGGTTGAGTTGTATTGCTTGAGGACAAGCAACGGTTTAAGTTTGGGGGTTTGATAAGTGGATTTTATATCCACTATTTACCTTCCGTTTGGACTTTAATCGTTTGCAAGTTCTCGAGTTTCGTTGTCATTTGATATGTTTTTGTGTAATTTGTGTAGGTTGCATGGTTGAAGGCATTTTGGTGCTACATTGGTTAAATGGTGGTGAATGAGTGTAGGTGGTGGCTTGTGTGCTGATTCCAGGGGGTAGAAAGCGTTGTAGCTCAGTTTCTAGCGCTGTAGCTCAGTTTCTAGCGCAACAGCGCTGTGTAAGCAGCATTTTCCAGGAGCCAGGAAGCGCAACAGCGCTCTAACTCGAGCAACAGCGCTTTGGAGAGTTTTTTTGAATGTTAATTTTCTTCCGGGTCAAAATATTTTTGGGCCCATTTTATTAGGGCAAGCGGCTGAACTTTATTTGTATTATCTTAGAACTTAAAAACAGCGATCTATTATCATTAGTTGGTACTACGACATTATTATCTTAGAAACCAAATTTAGAGAGGGATCTTCAAGCTAGTGACAAGCAAGGAGGCCTAATTTTTTCTTCTTTTGTACTCTTCTATACATTTTGGGAGATTCATTTCTACCTTATTTCTCTTCTATTATTATTTGTTTTCTAGAACTATGTTTTCTCTAGAACCCATGATGGTGAAAGGTTCAATTATGAACTAATCATTATCATGGGGTTTCAATGGATTCGAATTCATAATTATTGTGTTTGACATGTGATCAATGTTGGGTGATTTTATTGCGATAATCTAATATGGTTTGATTTAATTGATAGATGTGTAGTGATAAGTGCATAATTTTGCATATTTTATTTACCTATTTATTGCTTGAACTCGTGTTTTAATAATTTATTTAGTTGCATTTCAGGTAAATAGTAAATAAATAAAGAAATGACAAAATAAATAAATAAAGTGCAAGTAAGGGAAAAAGGAGAAAGAAAAAGGACCAAAAATGAAAGAAGGAAAAGAATTAGGAGCTTGGAGCAAAAGGAATATTTCAAGACAAGTGGAAGGTGGAGATCATCCCAACACATTAGCAAAGTGTATGGTCAAGATCAACTCTTCAAAGCTTAAGGGGGAAGGAAACAAATAGATGGCTAGGATTTCACCACCACACAACCCAAATGTATGGTGGGGATTTACCCAACACCCCCCTTAACCCTAATTCCTATCCTATAAATACCCCCTTACCCCCCTTGTATTTAGTAACTTAGATTTTAGGGTAGTTTTAATTTCTTGTATTTTTCTTAGTTTCAAATCTTGTAAACACTCTTATTATAATTAATGCAATTTTTATTTTCTTTACTTCTTGTCTTGCTCTTTCGTTATTATCGCCTTATTTCGTTATTTTCGTAAATCCCGTTGCTAACCACTTGGGGATGAAAATTACGAAACTTTAATTTCTTGCTCTTAGTTGATAATTTTATGTCCCTTTAAAAATCCATTTTATCGTGGGCATTTTATTATCGTTTTAGTATAACTTTAATTTCGTAAATAATTTCTTTGTCTCGTATTTAATTTCTAAAAATAAAAAAATTTCACAAAAATATTAGTTTTATAAAAGTATTAAATTTCTGTTTTGTTTTTGTGTTAATTCGAACATGTATTTTTCAACTCCCCTGCCTTTACCAAGTTTTCCAAACAAACCAATTCCATAACTTATATTATCCATTTTTTTTTTACTCCCCTTCTTCCTCGACAGAACCCACCACTCTCTTTCCTCACTGCAATCAGCCCCTCCCCAGTTGATGTATCTACCATTTCGTTTCAAACCAAAGCCAACAATTCCATTTTTTTTGTTTTGTTTCAACAGAACTATTTACCATTCCGTTTTCTTCTTTTGCGTTTCACTCTCTCTCTATCTCTATCTTCACTCTCTCTCTCTCTCTCTCTCTCTCTCTCTCTCTCTCTCTCTCTCTCTCTCTCTCTCTCTCTTCTCTGCAATCCCACAAACTCCAAATCCAGTCTTTTCGTTCTGTGATTCTATTGTCGCTGTTCTGTTTTTATTCGCTGTTTTTACTTGGTGTTTGCAGTGTTCGAATCGTTTACCTCACCTTTCAATAAATAAGTCGTGGTTGTAGTTCGTGTACCCTGTTTGCTGTTAATCGAATGAGTTGTAATGTTTGTATTGTTGCTGAGTTTGGTGGTTTTGGAGCTGAGTTGATGTTCCCTATTCTTTTTGTTTTTGTTTTGACGAAATCGCTATTTTATTCGGTGTTGTGCTGTTTGATTTGCCGAGTCAATTGAGCACTCGGTCCTGTCTGTTATGTTTGAGTTTCGATGTCTTGATCATTGCTAAGTCTCTTTCTTTTTCGGACTCTTTGCTGTTCTGACCAGATTCGAGCTTGTGTCGTGATTAGAATCTCCGTTTCAAGTTCTGCTTGTTTGTTAAAAGTTGTTTGCTTACTGTGATTTCCGTTTCGTGTTAGTAGTTTGTAATGGCTCGTGCGCTGTTTTGCTGTTGTTGGTTTTGATGGTGGAGTTTTCGCTGGGTTATCACTGATTTTTAGTCGAAGAAGTCGGAGTTTGTAATGTTTGAAATTATTTCTGTCTAGTTTGCTGGGTAGGCTGTGTTAGTGTTTTCGAGTTTTGTTGTTTTGTTTGTGTGCGATTAATTCTGAATAATTGTCTTGTTTCTGGTCCGAGTTTTCCTGTTTGCCGTGTTACTGTTTTTAGTTCATTTTTTGTTGTGAATTACTGTGTCCAGCCACCTCGTTGTTTCCGAGTTCTTAGAGCTACTGTGTGTTTGCATTTCCTTGTTGAAATTTTGTTTGTTGCAGAAATGTTTTTTGGCCTGTGAATTTTATAAATAAAATCTTGTGTTAAATTTTGGGTCATGACAAATCTTCTTAAAAATTTATGTAAATAATTTTTAGAATAAAATTGAATTTTAATTTAAATTTTAGAATTCTTAGAATAACTTAGAATAATTTACTTTTAATTAGTTTAAAATAGAATTTCAATTAGTAATTATTTAGGGTAAAACCAAATTCTCAAAAATCAAACTTGTTCTAATTCGATTAAGTTAAAAATTAAGGATTGCGAAATATTAGTCCCTGAGGAACGAATCATAATTTTTACAACGAAACGAATTGTGCGCTTGCGATTCAGATTCGAATGTTAATATTTCTAGCACAACAAGTTTTTGGCGCCGCTGCCGGGGACTAATTATTTTTCGCGCCTTAATTTTTAATTTTTCGAGTTAGTTTTATTTCTTGTCTTATTTTTTATTTCGTTCTTTTTAGGAAATTGTGAGATTTCGAAACTCTTCTCAAGAAGCGTGGAAAATTGGAAATTATGGAAAGCTTGCTTCGATAATCGTATCTCACTCTTTTCGACCTTTTTATTTTTAGAAAAACACAAAAAAATTAAAAAAATTAAAAAAAATTGAAAAATCAAAAATCCAAAAAAAATTAGTTGTAAATACATAATTGTTGCATCATGCATTCATCACGTAGGTGCACATCATGCTAGAATTTATTTTTTGTTTTTAATTTTTCGTACCTATAATTGTGGTGATCGCTGGAGGACCCAAGGTACGTTAATTTTTTTTTTCTTTAGTTAGATCACGTATTGTATGCATCCATATTTGTTTATAATTTTTGTATATATCATTGTTTGTTGCATCATTTTGAATAAACATTAAGGGCAATACCCACTACAAGATAAGGGAAGGGATTTCATCACTCTTTCCTTAGCCCAAAAACCAGTAATTCCCTCATTTTGCATTCCCTAGCCTTTTAATAAAATTAACTAGACAATTGCCCCTAGGAACTTCGCGCTCAATTAGGAAGGTAACTAAAAATAAACGTAATTAAGACTTATTCACGACCTTCAGTGTCTAAGGTTCGCCTGGCTGTTAAGATTCGGTGTCTAAGTGACGAGTTTGGCCTCTTGGCAATGCCTGCTCTAATCTGGCCGAATCAGTCTGAATAATTCTTAATTTACGGAATTTTTAGTGTGTCTTTACGTTAGGAGCAATGTCTAGTTATTTTATTTAGGGAACCTAGGTTAGATTTTTCTTTTGATTTTTCACCATTTATTTTGTGTGTTTCATTTTCGCACTTACGTGCTACGTGGTTTTATCCTTGATCAATCTTTACCATGTCCGTAGCATTTAGGGAGCGTTATTACCAAGGTTGGGATTTTGACGAGGAGATAGCGGATAATACGATGAGGTGTGAGTCAACTAGGGAACCTAGTGTATATAACGAGTCGTCTAGTACTTTTAGTGATTTGCATTATCGTGAAAAGGATATTGCAATCGACTCTGAATTAGATGCTCTTACTAGACGACTCGAAGCCTTAGAAACCCTTAGTGGCCCTTCACACACGTCTTGGGACCCAAATTTCAACTCTCCGAGTCTCGATTTTCAATGGCCCCGACTCTCAACAAGTCAACGCCAAGTTTCCACCAACCTCTCGAAATGACCACTTTACATCGTCTTCTAATTCCGGTTGGAAAGATTATCCCGATCTCTCATGGAACCAAGGTCATAGCTATCAAACTCCGCCTCCACATTTTCAAGAACCGAACTCTTATCAAAAACCGAACTCTTATCCAATTCCGAGTCAAGTTCCTTATTCGAGTTCAATTCAAACACCCGCCCACCCACCCGGATTTCATGATTCGAGTAGGAAACTTGACACCTTAGAAAAGAGTATCGAGGCTTTATTGATTTCTCAAGCAAACTTCATGCGAACCATAACTTCTGATAGGCAAATTTTGAACTCTAATGTTCAAGCCTTATCTAAGTTAGAATTTCAAGTGAATCAATTAGCCACCATGTGTGAGCGTGAGACGATAACCACCCCGAATCCACCCGAGGTCAACCCTAAATTTCTTATCACTCAAAGACCTATCGATACTTTCGATGATATCATTTCTCCTAGGTCTAATGTTCAAGTTGACACTCCTTTCGGTGGTGATTCACACGAAGAAGATTCTAATGCTGACATCATTCTTTCTCTAGGTCAAACGAAGAATCCCGATGATTCTGAGTTTGTAGCTTCACCTAGACAACCATCATCTTCTTCTAGTGAACTTTTCCTTTCATCTTCTAAACCTCTTCCTGAAAAACCCAAAGAACTTCATACTCAACCAATAGGAACTAATCTAGTTAAGGAGGTTGTTTCGAGGTCAAATTTTGACGATCATGAGATTGAGTCTCTTCTTAAACAAGATTTTCAATTGCATTACGAGACCAATCGAGAGCTTCACGAATCTTTTAAGGATTTGACCTCGGAAGAGATGTTAGGAGAGAAGAATATTTGTTCCAAATGGGAAACCCAACATAAGGATAGTTCTTGTGATCCTAATTCTGTTGGTAAAACATTTTTCGAAGAGCCACCCCCACCCGTTTCTATTTCTTCATTTTCCACTCGTGCTCCTTCTTTCATCGAAACTCATGATATTCATGACCAACATCTTATCGTAATTAATTTGCTTAAACAACAAAAAGAAGCATCATCGTGGTCTATGGATGACGTTAGGAATATGAGTTTTATTCTTGTGCCTAATCGGATCGTTCGAGTGGTCTATGTTATTTTCGTGGGTGAGTTTCTGAAATATGTTGGTTGTATAACAAAAATAGTTTTTCCGAGAGCAGGTATTGGTTAGTAAATATTTGTTTTGTACCTCCCATAGTAGAATGTAGGTATGGGGGAGGAGTTGTGTGTGTGAGTTGTTTTCTTTCATAATTTCTAGTAGTTTTTAGGCTCCGTCATCCCTTATCAGGTATTTCCTCACTTTTCTTCTTTCTCATTTCTCTTTTCTCTTGCATTCACATACATTGAGGACAATGCATGATCTAGGTATGGGAGAGGGTTTTTAGTGTAAATAGTAAAAATTGAAAAATCCAAAAAAATTAAAAATCAAAAAATCAAAAAGAGTTCTTTTCGCATCTAGTCTTGTTAATTGATTGCTAGTTGCTTGATGCACCCTTGCATGCTATGATAATCTTATGATCCATTAGCTTTTGTTTGAGAAGTGATTTTCTAAAGTTCTTGTTCACACACTTACACTAGCAAGGTGAAGCAAGTAGACTTATTTGAATTGTGCATGAAATTAGAAGGACATGATTAGGTGTAAGATGATTTGGTCTGCATGCTTTGAGTACAAGTAGGTGCATTGAGGATACAATTTCTTGAGATTGATTATGTTTTACCACACCAAGTGAGATTTTGAGCCTATATGCACATCTTTTTCATTTATATTCTTTTGCTTGAGTGTCCACTTGTCATTTGCATCGCTAGCACTTGTTTGAGTTCCTTCTTGAAATACATGACATTAATTGATGATAAAATGATAAAGGCACTTAGGAATAACCTATATTTCCAAATTATCCACACCATTCTTATATGATCAATTAGTCAACCCTTTGAGCCTAATCATTTTCTTTCGGTGACACACCACATTACTCGCCTAAGACCTTTTTCTTGTTTAGCCTTACGTATTCTTGATCCCATTTTGTCAAAGGCTAGTAGGAACTTAAGGGAGCAATAAGGTGTATGAAATAGGGTTTACTTTTGTTCATAACTTTTGTGGAAATATTCGTTGTTACCTTGATAGTCGATTTTCAAAATTAATTCTAAAGGAGGATTATTGTTACATTTATCATTTTCCTTTATATATATAAAAAAAAAGAAAATAAAGAAAAAAAAAGAAAAAAAAATGAAAAAAAAAGAAAATGAAAAAAATATTCATATGAGAGCATACTTATGTTTTTTGTAATCCTCCCTCATTCGACTAGTCAAGTCTTTTTGTTGAAAAATGAAAATAAATTGTGTGGGGAGGAAGTTTGGTGTTGTGCATGATATTCATGGTGACTACTAGCTTTTGACACTTCACCTTATTTTGGCCTTTCTTGACATACCTTGTCCCTAGCCCCATTACAACCCTAATAAAGACCTTTTGATTGTCATTATTAATGTATGTTGTGGTTTAAGTTGGAATGATACCAAGTGTCAAGCATGCATTTGATTTTGTTGGAATTGAGTGATACACTTACCCTTGTTCTTGAGTGAATATTCTTTTGTGAGTGAAAGGTGAGGTATTGCTTATTTGTTTTTTGCATAAGAGATCTCAAGTTTTGACTTTGATGGTGCTCTTGTAGACTTAGCATGGTTACCAATAATTTTTGCACTTGACATGAACTTATAATCACTCTTGCATGGTTCTTTGAGTAGACTATGTGAATCCCTGAACTTTCCACACCAAGACTTTGCAACTTCATTTTGATTCTTAAGTTGATGTATCATGAGAGGACATGTATGTGTGGGGTGCATTGCCATGTGATCTTTTATATAAGCTAGATGGATTTTGTGGGTACATTCACTATAGGCCCTCACGAGACCTCACTCGTCCACTAGGGCTGCCTAGGGGTTTAAATTCACGCAAGCGCACGTGGTCACAAGTAATATATGGTTAAGATGAGTTCGATCCCACAAAGACCGGTTTTGGTTTCGTTAAATAGAATAATGCACCTATGTACCAATGTATGATTATACTTCACTGCTAAGACAATTAACAAATTGAGGTTTTGTTTAAACTAAATTAACTACTAAGCAAATTAACAATATTATGAATTAACTAATTACGGGAATTAAATATCGAATTACTTAAATGCGAGAAAACATGGAATCCTAACTTCATTAATTACTTCGCCTAGATCTGACGCCTTTAATTACTCCATGCAATGGTTTTGATATCTGATCAGATAACACGAAATAAGTACACGCTACCTGTCAGTATACGCATACCAAACTACCCATACATCTACAAAAGATATAGAAGATGAATAGACACCAATTATGCTTAGACCCTATATGTCTATAGAATATGAAAACATAACGGTTGAGGAGCAAGTTATCCAATTTTGATCACATAGGGCAACATAATATATTTCTATTTATGCTAAAAATTATGATGATAAACATACATAATCCTATGCTAGCATGGCCAGTTCTAACCTCAAGATCCACTTTCACTTCACAAGAGATTAACAGATTAGATGTTAGCTACGCATCTAACAATTAAGCATAACCATACAAGGATATCAGAAATACACCACCCACAGATCTTTAAAGCATCAAGATATTAGACTACATAGTTAAATCCGTTAGAATCCCATGACAACGATTAGTTCATAATCGAACCGTTCGTCACCATGGGATTTTATGAAAACATGATATAAAACAAGATATGAATGAACGTAAGAATATTATTAAAGCAAAGAGTTGAGAAAACAAATCTAGATTCCAGAAAATTCGCCTAAGAAAAGAATACAAAAGATGAAGTAGATTTAGATCCTTGCTTGTCACGAGCGTTGAATCTTCCTCCGCTTTTCTCCGTTGCAATTCTAAGTTATGATATG
Source organism: Saposhnikovia divaricata (assembly GCA_036435485.1). NCBI lineage: Eukaryota > Viridiplantae > Streptophyta > Magnoliopsida > Apiales > Apiaceae > Saposhnikovia > Saposhnikovia divaricata. The sequence continues at coordinate 56,949,957 of CM071598.1, forward strand.
TAATGATACAATTTGCAATGGTAGAATGTGTTTAAATAGCCCCTAAAAGTCTTGCCCAACAAGAAAATATCATATAATACAAGTAGAATTCGATTTAAGTGCAAGAAACTGCCTAGAATACAATTAGAATTCGAATAGGGCAAATTAGTAATTTTCCAGCGAATTCTGGCGTAGTCTGCCCCATTCTGGCGCAGTCTGCCACAATTCTGGCGCAGTCTGCCCAGCTACAAACTAATTTCAGCATTTCTGGCGCAGTCTGCCCAGCTACAAACTATTTTCAGCATTTCTGGCGCAGTCTGCCCAAATTCTGGCGCAGTCTGCCTGGCCACTTCCTGCCGGATTGAGTTTTTCTGCATTATTTCTTCGTTTGAGCTCCGTTTCTTCCCGTTCCTTTTACAAATGCTTCCGCCATCACTTCTCTTCACTTCAAATCTTCATGAGAGTTAAAGATTGACTCCCTTCTTCATACTTAAGCTCGAATTCCCCTCCAAAATTAACGGAAACATCAACCCTAATCAACATTCCTGCAAACTTGAACACTTAAACAAAACACATCAAAACTACAACAAACTTGAGGCCAAGTGAATCAATTTAAGCCGAACTGCAGCGATCCAAGTGGATATGAAATCCACTTATCAAGCTCGAAGCCACACCCCATAAGCTCGCTCCACAGTCTTCTTTTGGTTCGAATAAACTATTTCACAGTCTTTATATGAATGACCTAAACGCCCACATACAAAACAGAACATGCTTAATCTTTCATACTTAAAATTGATCCAACTCCAACTCCCTCCTTCACGTTTCAATTTTATTCGACGCTTCAATGGTTTATTAATATCCATTGTTACACGAATTCTGATATACTGCTTCCACAAGCCATCCAAAGTTGTTGAATCCATTCTGACAAATGAACCCACTGAGTCACCTATCGACCGCACAACCTTCTCCGTTAGCATACCCAATGGAATATCATAGACCTGCAACCATATATCCATTTTGTTCAACTCTACCACATTGGGATCTTCCGTATTCTCCAATTTGTGAAGCAGCAACAGGCTTTGTTCAAAAGTCCATGGTGCCCCATCAAGCACTTTCTGCAGATCCAATATATGATAAAAACAAATGAATACCTTCCACTTCCCAGGTCATGTATCTCCACTCCCTTTCTGGGTCGCCATAAGGATGACAAAACATTCTGCATCGCCGGAAAGTTAATATTCTTGTCTGTAAGAAACCAGCCTACCAAAATAAAAGATTTCTTACTTTCTACTATCTCTTGTTTACCCACCAAAATTTCCTCTTCCTCCTCATCTTCCAAGTCCAACCTTGCATACATTTCCTCCAAATTGGTTTTACTTGTCATCATACTCGCACAACTCACACAATAAAGAAAAGAACACGATATAAGAAACAATATGGAGTAATAAAATAATCATTGAATTCCCCCCTTAAACTTTTAAAAAACTGAACTATTCCCTTGTCACACGAACATGACATACCCTTGCAACCCATGCAAGACGGGATCAAATAATTTCTCTCCTCCCGCTTCTTACTTACAAAAAGCCTCATTTCTCTCCTAATTTATATTTTTTGATAATAGATTAATAAATGATAAATGTATTTGCTTTCCATCTTTCTTTCTACATTTTATATTATACTCTCTTTTAATAAAATTATTACTATTAAAAATTTTTTAGGAGGTGAGCATAGAGCATCTCCAACGAAATTATGTAAATTGATTAAGTAAAATGATTATTATGTAAAATTTGTTGAACTTGGAAAGGGATGCATTCCAACAAAATTATGAAAAATAGTTGGTTAGATATAAATTAAAATATAAAAAAATTGATGACGTGTTCAACTTAGAGGTTATGTAAAATTTATAAATGTTGGTCAAATAGAAATTAGCTAAATATTTCTCAAAGAATAAGGCTTGATCAGAGAACAAAAAAATATATAGGATCTTCAACATTAATAACTAAATTGGTTGGCTAAATCATTGATTATAATGAATGTTTTAAATTTTACCTAATAAATGTAAATACATTAAGAGTATCTCGAACCCTAATAGCTAAATCAATTAGCTATAATGGATTTTTTTTAATTTTTTATTTTTTTTAACATGGGAACCCGCAGCCGCTACCCTTCGGGTGCGCTCTGGGTAAACCCATGGGCTCACGCAATAGCCTGCAAATCACGTGATCCAAGGCAAATCGCACAAGTGCGACGGGCTCTGCCCCAGTATGGCATAATCACAAATCCGCCTCCCATGGGAGTCGAACCTGTGACCAAGAGGTGAGATGGCCTCTCTTTAACCAACTGAAACAACCCTTGCGGGCGGATTTTTTTAATTTTACCTAAGGTCTAAGGAGAATTGCACATCCTTCAATGGTATTATTTGTAATACTATTCATGTATAATGATACTTAAGAAGAATATTTGTTTAATAAATATAATCAATCAAATATAAGAACATGTTCAATTCATTCAACTAAACTATGATCAAATCTATACTATTATATAAAAGCCGAAACATTGAAAGTTTTGGTACCTATTTTTTGGTACTGAGTGAATTTACTTATTTACCTTTCATTATAAAGAAAAATATATATGATATCCATACTATTAAAACTCCTAAAATAAATAATAACATAATATAATTAATGGTAAGTAGTCGATTGCCTTTTTTCACATTTAATTTTAATTGAACGTATTACTTTTATAAACACCTACTAATCTTAAAATCATTAATATATACCCGAAAATATCACATCATATATTTATGATATCTATAATATTAAAACTCCTAAAATAAACAATAACATAATATAATTAATGGTAAGTAATCGATTGCCTTTTTTCGCATTTACTTTTAAATTAACATATTACCTTTTATAAACACCTACTAATCTTAAAATCATTAATATATACCCGAAAATATCACATCATATTTTTCAAATACTAATAAAATATATTAAAAATCTGTATACATTGTTTATAAAAACATCAATCGTATCATACCGTATAATCATTAATATTTCCTTTCAAATTAAAACACGTTAACTTTTTAATTTAAAACTAATATTATAATCATTAATATATACCCAAAAATACTACATCATATTTTTCAATTACATTAAAAGTTTTGGTACCTATTTTTTGGTACTAATTGAATTTACTTATTTACCCTTCATTATAAAAAATATATATATGATATCTATACTATTAAAACTCCTAAAATAAATAATAACATAATATAATTAGTGGTAAGTAGTCGATTGTCTTTTTTCACAATTACTTTTAATTGAACATATTATCTTTTATAAACACATATTAATCTTAAAATCATTAATATATAACCGAAAATATCCCATCATATATATATATATAGAGGGCTACTCTGCTACAAACTAAATTAAATACAAACCTACAAACCAGGCCAAGCCCAAACAATTGTTAAAGGCCCAGCCCAAAAAAACAGACGATCAAACCAGCTTTGTTTAAATTAAACAAAAAATAGACACAATACATACAACTGCCTTCTTCACTCTCGAAAAACTAAAAATTAGTAACGGTAAATCACTAAGAACTTCTACAAATCGAGCTGCGTTCTTCAATTTACAGCAATTTTTTGATCGATTAACCTCTCACACAACAATTTTAGTGATTTCAGGAACAAATCGAAGCAAAAACAGAGATATTTCGAGCTCTGAAGGTGTGTATACATTAATCGAACACAAAAAGCTCAAAAGAGGTACATTACTCTACATGCCTTCAATTTTTTCTATATAATATACTATATAAAGGATTTTCAGTAGATGCATGTTGATATTTTAGTGATTTCTAGGGTTTTATGTTGTACTCTTGTTAAATCTAACAAATACTCTTAATATTTTCATGATACAGATACTAGTTAGTGTTATTATACGTTCGAAGAAAAAAAATGGCTAAAACTAGAGGAGGTATGACAAATTAGGGTTTTCACATATATAATATCTGTTCAATTGATATGTTTTTTGTGTTTTGAATTTTATTTTCTTATTATATGAAGCTGATTATTAGTGAATATTTACCTATTATTCTACAATTTTTTTAATTATTGATTGTGTTATTTATGATTTTTTGAACAATATGTCCGTTGATGACTACTCGGCATCTGACTGGCAAGTTGTTGATTGACGCCATTGTTAGTATTAAAATAACTGAATGTATGATTATATGTACGTGATTTAGTGATTATATGTACCTGAATGTACGTATTAAGTGATTATATGTACCTAATTTCGTGACATATATTAGTGATTTTTTAACTATTATTTTGTTAGTGTTTGTGACAATATGTGTGTGGATGACTTGTGAACAAGTAGAGTTAGAGTATGTTATAATTTATGATTGATAATGAGCTGAATAGAGTCTGTTTCTAGATTCAAGAAGGGATTATGGAGTTGAGATTTGTGCAGGGAGATCTCCACATTGATAAAATTTAGTGCTCGAATTAATGTAAAAAACAGAGCAAGTACAATGTATATTCTTGCACTGCGGTTTTGTGTCATCTCCCCATTTAGGACTGGGGAGTCTGATTTAAAAGGGAGATCACCATAATTATTCTGTTTATATTCTTTCATAAAGCAGGAAAAAAATTACATAAGTAGAGTCTACATGTAATTGGTGAAAGATAAATTAAAAGTTAAAACACACTCTTAACTAGACACGCCGTTCTAGCCTTTCCGTCTTCAGTTACATGGCTATGCTTGCTTCAAATTCTCTGTTGCTTGCAATTAAAAGAAAAGGTTAAGACTAATTACCAAAAGAAATGTAGGGTTATCAGCTGAAAAAAATGAGAAGATCCTGCTGTTAAGTGGTTCATGTCTGGCCGTATATCAATAAATTTTAAGTCAGGCTGATAAACAATTTGTGTTCAGATGGTGGGAGGGGACTGGTTCACGAGTTTAACATGTATAGATGATTATAAGAATGTCCACATAATCATCGTCGGGCTCCCGTAAAGTAATATTAATAGTGCACAAAGACAACTTAAATCTAGTCAATCTGGAACACATCTGAGAAAACAAATATTCACGTACTTGGCGAGGTAAGATTAATCCTGGCACCAAGGAACTCAAAACGTAAAGCACTATAGTACATTAGTAAGCATAGCTGCATAGAGAACTGTCTAAGACTCCAGTTTTTGACTTCTCAGAGTTGTGTGTACACCTCTAAGTATAAGATATATGAGAAGTCAAAAACTGGAGTCTTAGAGCAAGTACAATGTAATGTTTCTGTGCATTGTGTGTGCAAAAGATAAGTAGGTTTGAGTTAAGATAGCATTAGTGTTACTAACTAAAATGAGCTTTATAAAATTAAAATATATGAGTTTATAAACTTTCTAAAAATTACTAATAGCTTATATCTGTATTGGACATGAATTCAATTCCTACTAGTAGTTGCAATTTGGATGTAGTTTACTACTTTTAAGTTTGCAGGTCATACAAGTCAGCTGCGTAGAAGTTCAAGACTTAAAAATATAAGTCGCCCAAAAAATACAGTTGTTGAGACAGTTGACTTAGTAGATAGCAGTGATCAAGAGAGTTCGATGGGAGGTAAAATTGTTATTATGCATTAATACTTTTAGAATTACGGTTATAGAACACCTTAATTTGAATTTATTACATTATGCAGAACATGAGAATAGGAATGCTCGAAGAATATTTCGGCGGGCAAACAACAAATACAAAACCACTGCAGGAAGACCTTCATTTATAGATGAGGAAAACTTCATTGAAGATGAACTTGAAAGTGAATCAGATCAGCAGGTAAAAAATAACAAATTACTAAACTGAAATTGGTCTATCACTGAAATATGATCAGATGTGTTGATTTTCTTTGTATATTTGTTTATAAACTGAAATTGGTATAACACTTATACTAATATTTTATTAAACATTGATAGGAAGATTCTCTTGATGATGAACTTGAAGATGAAGCAATGACTGAACAACATGAAGAACCTACTCAACAAGAACCCCCACAAAAAATTAAAGTCACAAAGTGGAAATGAAAGCCAGATCATCAGGTACGCTTTTTGTGTATGTCATCTGTATTGTATTTAACATTCAAACAAGTCACTGATATAAGTTTACACTCAGGTATGAAATTCTAATAAGTTATTCACTGATATGTGAAGATACTATTACAAATCTGTAATACATGAAATCACTGATATGTCAAAATTAAATTAGTTAAATGTGTTACCTAACTTAGTTAATTAACTATTACAGTAAATTGATAAATTTTTATTTTGTTCTTATGTTTCTTTTTGCTTTAAACAGGATGAAAATATGGATGAACCAGAAAAAAGAAAAAGGCCAAATATCAAATTTTCAACAAAGATTCATCCAAGAGTATATGATATGGTAACTTAACTGCATGGCATTAGATACAGTATAGATTTAGACATTTCTATTTTATATTTATCTTTAACTTTTGTTGAATAAGAAATTCAGGGAGCCGACAAGATTAATAAGAGAAAAGATGAAATCAAAATCAGGAATTCTCCAAGGGTATTTATTGAAATGGTCTACTATCTATCAGATGAGCAGAAACAGTGGGTCAAAAAGTCAGGATTTGAAGAAGTTCTTGATTTCTGTTTGGAGATGATACCTGGAAAGCTGGCATATAATATCTTTCAGATATTTGACAAAAATTCAGTGTCACTGAAACTTAAGGATGAAACTATCAAAATTACAGAGGAAGATGTGTATGACGTTCTTGGGTTGCCATTTGGAGGAGAAACAGTGACACTAGGATCTGGTGCCGTGTACGAACAAAGAACAAATGAATGGTTAGCACAATTCGGAACTGAGAAAGAACGTGATCAAATCACCACAGGAAAAATAGTTCAAATTATGAAAGGACAAGGCCTCACTCAAAATTTCAAATTTAATTTCTTGATTGTGCTATCGAATGTGCTTGTTGGAACGTCAACAAGTTCATACGTTGACAGGCAGCTTCTCAAATTATGTGGAAATGTTGATCACTGGTACAAGTACAATTGGGCAGAATACTTGTTAACTTACCTAGTTAGTGGAACAGAGAGTTGGAATAATACGGCATCAGTTTTCTTCAGGGGCTCCTTACTATTTTTCACTGTAAGAATATACAAAACTTAATAGAAAGATCATTTATTGTTGTCCTTTTAATATTTTCTTATTGGAAATCTACTAATAATTCATTTTTTTTTAAATGTAGTTATTCTATGTTGATCGAGTAAGACATAAGGGAATAAAGTTAGTTGACAGACGCTTCCCTTCCTACAAAGGTTGGACTGAAGAACTATTGAAGAAAAGGCAAGCACTTGAACTATCCGATGGAGTTTTTGGAGTTGGATCTGTTGAGGTTCCATTGAGGGTATTCCTTTCCCAAAACAGTCAACCAAGCCCGAAACAGGTATAAAAGCAAATTTCTCAATATTTGTAATTCATTATATGTTATTTGCAAACTTATTCTGACCACAGTTTTTTTTAATAATCTCAAAAAGAAAGCTGCTGATCAAAATTGCCAACAAGAAAATGCTAATGGCAATTGGAATGCTGCTGATGATAATGATTGGAATAACTGCAATGATAATTGGAATGATGGCCAAGGATGGGATGATTGGGATAATGTTCAACATCAACCTAACAACGAAACATGGCAAAAAGCTGATCAAGAAGTACCAATTGATGAAGAAAATATTCAACAAACTGAAATGGAAACTAAGGTATAAAGAACATTTAGTTAATACTACTGTACATTAAGTATTGTTTGGTAAGTATTTAATTTGGTTCAGACTACTAATAATTAAAAATACAGGGCCATGGCAAAAAACATGTTGAAAATGGTGAAACACCAAAGAAGCAAGATCATTCTGACAAAACACCAAAGGTAATAGTTCACTAATACTAGTTGTCGTAATCAATGATATATCATGGTATTATCACTAATATATGACCATTTAATTAGTAGTTGATAAATGCTTTTCAGTAGTTAAAGTGAACTATTTGCATTCGTTACTGTTCTGACTTGAAAATAATTTTTTAGGACTTGGTGGAACATCTGCGAGCAAGGGCACATGATTTAATTGAAGAAAAAGTGTTGTTGGAAGTAGACCTCAAGATAGCATTACAAAAAGATCCAGATAATCATGAGCTATTGTTGATTGCAGACGTTATCAATGACGTATTTCATCCAAGAAAACAAGACAATGATCCTGTGAATAAGAATCAAACGTCTACAGAGCAAAATCAGAATACAACTGTGATTCAAGATGACTATTTTCAATTGAGACGTGAAGACATTGAAGAGATGGATTTGGTTGGTTATGTTACTACAACAAAGCAAATAACAGAAGATTTGTGTCCATCCTTCTCACTGGGAATTGATGATGACTTCAGTGATGAACAATGCGAGAATCTCAATGTAGATGATGAAGCCAATCTCAATGCAAAAGCAACAGATAAAGAGATGTTTATTACTCCAAAACCAGCAATTAGAGAAAAAAGTACAAGACTAATGAAACTGACCCGATATGGCAAGTCACCATACATTGAAAGGGTTATTGACATCTCTGGGAAATTCACAAACTTAGATTTTGGTCTATGGAGATTTATGGTTAAACAAACAGAACATCTGTAAGTATTTAATTTTTTGTCTTCTATATTTGAATAATTAGTTTCAATGTTTATTACACACTATTAACAAATAAAAATATGTATTGATTATTGACATGTATGAGTTATTCGTTTGGAATGGTTTCAGTTGCATAGCTGAGAACATGCAAACATTGAAATTGAATACCAGACTATCCTATTCAGTTGTTGACACATGGGCTGTAATTTTAAATGATGCTGAAAATTACAAGGCAGACGAATCAGCAATGCGTCTCTTTTGTACAATTGGCTGTGTGGTAATCTTAATGTATAGCTAACAATTTCCTTAATGATATACTACTAAATTTCAATTACTAATTTTATATTTCTCCAATTTACAGCATCCAACGTTGGACGATACTAAAAGTCAAAGTTTAACATATCCAATATTTGTTCGAAACATGGACGAGATACTCGGAAGATTCAACAGGGAAAAACTGGAGAACATGGACATGGTAAGTACCTCGTCGACTCAGGCCGGGTTGATCAACTCGGCCATTGTAAGAAAATAAGGGGACTGGGAAAGGGGAGTCAGTGAACTGACTTCAATTACAGAGGAGAGAAGGCGGGGAGAGTGAACGACCTTTTGGACCAATATACACATACTACTTTCTCATCTTGTATTACTACTTACTTACAACTAGGTGTTTGGAATTTGGTACCCTACTTGTTGTACTACTTTGTCTTTGATTAGCCCTCCCCCTTGTCTAACATTTTTGCTATTCTCATTTTGATAATTTGTATATTTGAAGGTATTTTTTCCCATTCAAGCATATGAGCATTTCTATTTGATTTGCTACAACTTGAAGAATCCAAGATATGAGCTGATTGATAATGTAATGAGGGATGAAGATCCAGAAATTTACTATGGTGCTAAACCAAGGATTCTGGTATGCACTATTATATTACACTGAATTTAATTTCCATACTTTTTTGTTTATCACTAGCTTACACACTTAATAGTTAACTTACATTTACTAAATTATATTATTTCAATTACTTAAAAATCATAAGATGATCACTAAAATGTAATTTGTAATTTCATAAACTTGTTATAAATGTAGTTCCCCTGTCTTTGTTTACGACGCTGAGTTCAGTTACATTCATTACCTTGAGCTCAGATTCTTGGCAAAAAGATAAAACTGCCAAAGATTAATCATATTTACTTGGATTAAAGAATTGTTTAGATAATGCTATGTAATTGGTTATTGGAGGTTAATATTTTTATCTATAGTAGGTCATGTAGTTGTCTCTGAACTATCAATACTTAATTCCTATTAAGTCAGAAGAAACATGTTTTGCACTAGAATTATTAGTGGTTATTAAGGGAACTCATTATGTTATTTTTGAATGTAGAATTTTTAATGTTTTCTATTATTTTGCAGCATTCTCACTTCACAAAATATTTGCAAGCAAAAGGTCATTCAAAGTTGGCAAATTCAATTAAGAAGCTAAAAGTTAATTACATCGAAATGGATTGGCAGACTATGAATAATTCAGATGACTGTGGCATATTCGTCATGAGACATATGGAAACCTATAAAGGTGATCAAAAAAATTGGGATACTCTACTGAAACATGAATCAGTAAGAAAGCTGACTTATGTATCTTTTTCATATATAGTTTCTGTCTTTTTTAATTTAAACATTATGTAACATGAATATATTACTTATCTTTTTGTATTTTCAATTTCAGTATGCACAGCTTGTGAAACTTAGAGTGAAGTATAACAATGCTATACTCTCAGCAAAAATCAATCAAAAAAGAGAAGCAATCACCAAAGAAGGCTTCGCCTTGTATAATGAAGCAGCAGCAAACAGAGTTCTGAACTTAGTAATTGAATCATCTCAATCATCTCAAGGAGAACCAAAAAAAGCAGACAACAATCAATCTCAGAAGAAAAAAACTGTGACATTTGCCAAAAATTTGACAAGCAACTTTGAAGAAGAAAATTGAGCCGAGAAGAAACAGTGACAAAATCGGTCTATTTGTTTTTAGTTTTCTTAATGTGGCTAATAGTTAAAAAACATATTATGGTAGTACTGTTAACCTTTATGGATATTGGTGCCATATCTTTTGATTATGTGGTGATATTAATGTGGCTAATAGTTAAAAAAACATATTCTGTTAGTACTATTAACCTTTGTATATATTTCTATTGCATGACTAGAGTGTTTGTTTGAAATGGATATGCTATTTAAGTTATTCAAGTTTTATACACTATCCAGACATTACAAAAATCTTACACGAGCAAACTCATAAACATGACGCTAAAATCACTCAACTATTTAATGCAAATCATTAAAATGTAATACGTAATTACTAAAACATTCTACAAAAATCACTAAAATATGACAAAAAAAACCACCAAATATTTTTATAATTTTTATGATAAAAAACCACCAAATATTTTATGGGAGTTTTTTTTTGATTTCCTAGTGGGCTCTTTAAAGTCATTGGGGTTCCTAGGGCATCTCCTCGATTGCCGGGGTTCGGCTGACGACTACCGACTAAGAAAAACGGAGGTCGGGGGCCGACTTTCCTACGGCTGCCTTGGTGTGCTCGGCGCGGTAACTATTTTTTTTGTATTTTTTCGTAAATATGTACTACAAAATTTATAATTGAATACTTAATTATAAATTGTACTTGCATACCGTTTCCGGCGGCCTGATTTTGAAAAAATCGGGGGCGAGCCCCGATTTTTTCAAAATCAGGATAATTAGGGTTTAGGATCTAACAACCCTAAATCCTAAACCCTAAGTTCGTATACGGTTATTTTCTCATTTTAAATATTTCTAAAACCCAAAATGGAAACATTGAACCAAAAAGGTTAACCGTTGAACCCCTAACTGAAACGACCGTCCAGCGATAAGGTAATGGCATGTTTTTTTTATTTCCTAGTGGGCTCTTCAAAGTCATTGGGGTTCCTAGGGCATCTCCTCGATTGCCGGGGTTCGGCTGACGACTACCGACTAAGAAAAACGGAGGTCGGGGGCCGACTTGCCTACGAATGCCTTGGTGTGCTCGGCGCGGTAACTATTTTTTTTGTATTTTTTCATAAATATGTATTACAAAATTTATAATGGAATACTTAATTATAAATTGTACTTGCATACCGTTTCCGGCGGCCTGATTTTGAAAAAATCCGGGGCCAGCCCCGATTTTTTCAAAATCAGGATAATTAGGGTTTAGGATCTAGGATTTAGGGTTGTAAACAACCCTAAATCCTAAACCCTAAACCCTAAGTTCGTATACGGTTATTTCGTCATTCTAAATATTTCTAAAACCCAAAATGGAAACATTGAACCCAAACCGTTGAACCCCTAAGTGAAACGACCGTCCAGCGATAAGGTAATGGCATGTTTTTTTTTATTTCCTAGTGGGCTCTTTAAAGTCATTGGGGGTCCTAGGGCATTTCCTCGATTGCCGGGGTTCGGCTGACGACTACCGACTAAGAAAAACGGAGGTCGGGGGCCGACTTGCCTACGGCTGCCTTGGTGTGCTCGGCGCGGTAACTATTTTTTTTGTATTTTTTTCGTAAATATGTATTACAAAATTTATAATTGAATACTGAATTATAAATTGTACTTGCATACCGTTTCCGGCGGCCTGATTTTTAAAAAATCGGGGGCCAGCCCCGATTTTTTCAAAATCAGGATAATTATGGTTTAGGATCTAACCCTAAATCCTAAACCCTAAACCCTAAGTTCGTATACGGTTATTTCGTCATTCTAAATATTTCTAAAACCCAAAATGGAAACATTGAACCCAAAAGGTTAACCGTTGAACCCCTAAGTGAAACGACCGTCCAGCGATAAGGTAATGGCATGTTTTTTTTATTTCCTAGTGGGCTCTTTAAAGTCATTGGGGTTCCTAGGCCATCTCCTCGATTGCCGGGGTTCGGCTGACGACTACCGACTAAGAAAAACGGAGGTCGGGGGCCGACTTGCCTACGGATGCCTTGGTGTGCTCGGCGCGGTAACTATTTTTTTTGTATTTTTTCGTAAATATGTATTACAAAATTTATAATTGAATACTTAATTATAAATTGTACTTGCATACCGTTTCCGGCGGCCTGATTTTGAAAAAATCGGGGGCCAGCCCCGATTTTTTCAAAATCAGGATAATTAGGGTTTAGGATCTAGGATTTAGGGTTGTAAACCCTAAATCCTAAACCCTAAACCCTAAGTTCGTATACGGTTATTTCGTCATTCTAAATATTTCTAAAACCCAAAATGGAAACATTGAACCCAAAAGGTTAACCGTTGAACCCCTAAGTGAAACGACCGTCCAGCGATAAGGTAATGGCATGTTTTTTTTTATTTCCTAGTGGGCTCTTTAAAGTCATTGGGGGTCCTAGGGCATTTCCTCGATTGCCGGGGTTCGGCTAACGACTACCGACTAAGAAAAATGGAGGTCGGGGGCCGACTTGCCTACGGCTGCCTTGGTGTGCTCGGCGCGGAAACTATTTTTTTTTGTATTTTTTTCGTAAATATGTATTACAAAATTTATAATTGAATACTGAATTATAAAATGTACTTGCATACTGTTTCCGGCGGCCTGATTTTTAAAAAATCGGGGGCCAGCCCCGATTTTTTCAAAATCAGGATAATTATGGTTTAGGATCTAGGATTTAGGGTTGTAAACAACCCTAAACCCTAAGTTCGTATACGGTTATTTCGTCATTCTAAATATTTCTAAAACCCAAAATGGAAACATTGAACCCAAAAGGTTAACCGTTGAACCCCTAAGTGAAACGACCGTCCAGCGATAAGGTAATGGCATGTTTTTTTTTATTTCCTAGTGGGCTCTTTAAAGTCATTGGGGTTCCTAGGGCATCTCCTCGATTGCCGGGGTTCGGCTGACGACTACAGACTAAGAAAAACGGAGGTCGGGGGCCGACTTGCCTACGGCTGCCTTGGTGTGCTCGGCGCGGTAACTATTTTTTTTGTATTTTTTTCGTAAATATGTATTACAAAATTTATAATTGAATACTAAATTATAAATTGTACTTGCATACCGTTTCCGGCGGCCTGATTTTTAAAAAATCGGGGGCCAGCCCCGATTTTTTCAAAATCAGGATAATTAGGGTTTAGGATCTAGGATTTAAGGTTGTAAACAACCCTAAATCCTAAACCCTGAACCCTAAGTTCGTATACGGTTATTTCGTCATTCTAAATATTTCTAAAACCCAAAATGGAAACATTGAACCCAAAAGGTTAACCGTTGAACCCCTAACTGAAACGACCGTCCATCGATAAGGTAATGACATGTTTTTTTTTATTTCCTAGTGGGCTCTTTAAAGTCATTGGGGTTCCTAGGGCATCTCCTCGATTGCCGGGGTTCGGCTGACGACTACCGACTAAGAAAAACGGAGGTCGGGGGCCGACTTGCCTACGGCTGCCTTGGTGTGCTCGGCGCGGTAACTATTTTTTTTGTATTTTTTCGTAAATATGTATTACAAAATTTATAATTGAATACTTAATTATAAATTGTACTTGCATACCGTTTCCGGCGGCCTGATTTTTAAAAAATCGGGGGCCAGCCCCGATTTTTTCAAAATCAGGATAATTAGGGTTTAGGATCCAACCCTAAATCCTAAACCGTAAACCCTAAGTTCGTATACGGTTATTTCGTCATTCTAAATATTTCTAAAACCCAAAATGGAAACATTGAACCCAAAAGGTTAACCGTTGAACCCCTAAGTGAAACGACCGTCCAACGATAAGGTAATGGCATGTTTTTTTTATTTCCTAGTGGGCTCTTTAAAGTCATTGGGGGTCCTAGGGCATTTCCTCGATTGCCGGGGTTCGGCTGACGACTACCGACTAAGAAAAACGGAGGTCGGGGGCCGACTTGCCTACGGCTGCCTTGGTGTGCTCGGCGCGGTAACTATTTTTTTTTGTATTTTTTTCATAAATATGTATTACAAAATTTATAATTGAATACTGAATTATAAATTGTACTTGCATACCGTTTCCGGCGGCATGATTTTTAAAAAATCGGGGGCCAGCCCCGATTTTTTCAAAATCAGGATAATTAGGGTTTAGGATCTAGGATTTAGGGTTGTAAACAACCCTAAATCCTAAACCCTAAACCCTAAGTTCGTCGGTTATTTCGTCATTCTAAATATTTCTAAAACCCAAAATGGAAACATTGAACCCAAAAGGTTAACCGTTGAACCCCTAAGTGAAACGACCGTCTAGCGATAAGGTAATGGCATGTTTTTTTTTATTTCCTAGTGCGCTCTTTAAAGTCATTGGGTTCCTAGGGCATCTCCTCGATTGCCGGGGTTCGGCTGACGACTACCGACTAAGAAAAACGGAGGTCGGGGGCCGACTTGCCTACGGCTGCCTTGGTGTGCTCGGCGCGGTAACTATTTTTTTTTTCGTAAATATGTATTACAAAATTTATAATTGAATACTTAATTATAAATTGTACTTGCATACCGTTTCCGGCGGCCTAACAACTAATTACGAACAGTAGCATATGGAAAACAGTATTAAAAACTTGGATTGTAGAAACTAATTCCCTTGTATCAAGAGTGTGAAAACTGTTCCAAAATTACTCAAACAAATCCAACAAACTAAATCATTATGCAACAACCGACATTAATCAAACAATCAAGAAACTAAATCACAAGTGAACAAGCCAAATTTTTTCCAGAAGCTGTTTCTGCGATATCTTTTGAAGGAGCTGCTTCAACAGCATTTTCTTTTTTCTTCAGGAGCTGTTTCCTTTTTCTTTTTTCCACAACATTTTTTGCACCAGGTACTTCAACAGCATCTTCATTTTTCTTTGTACAAGTTCTTAAATCATGAGTTAAAGACCCACATTTTTTACATGTCCGAATCCTTTTCTTTGATTGCATCACAGCTTTCTCTCTTGCACTAATCAACCTCTTAAAATTATTTCCTTTATTCTGGCAAATTTTAGGTACAAGAACAGTAATCTCTCCAGAAGGTTGATCACCAACCATTGCAGCCATATGATCCTTCTTTGTAAAGTCAACAACATCTCCACCATGATTGTCAAGATCAATATTCAACTGTTTTATGACTTTATGCACGTATTCAATCCTATCTAAATGCACCCCTGCCTTGTTTACTGCTTGACGAAAATCAAACCAGATATTTGTTAATGCCAATGATACCTGTTCCATCTTAAAGTAATCACTAGATACTGAATCAATATTTGATGAAGTTCCGCAGTCAACAATTTTCATCCAACGGTTCAAAACAAGACTTCTAGGGAACTTTGTGACACCAATTTGCTTCAAACCACAAAATGCATGTCTACAAAGAATTCCGCACATTACAAATTTTTTGCAAGAACACACAGCATGATTCTGACTAACAGACACCTGCATGAAAGGAAATATGAAAATTAAAAAAATTATAAAATTGCACATCAAAAATTCTTATATCACTAAATATATACAACATATCACTAAATATATAAACCTATATCACTAAATATAAACAACACAAATCACAAACTAAGACAGTTGCTTATTGGAATTACTACTCAATAACAGTAATCGATTAAATACAAGAAAGTTGCTTGTTGGAAGAAAACATGAGAAAGAATTACCTTGAACAGTTTATCTTTTACTTTCACATCCTTGATTTCAAGATGTGTAACACCTTCAACTTCCTCACTCATACGTTTAATTTGCATATCTAAGCACGAGCAAATAATTTCTTCCTGAACTTTATAAAAGATTGCACGTGTGAACAGATCTGCTGCATCATTTTCAATAAACCATGTTGAAATACAAGTTGGAATACTAGACTTTGTCTCATGATCTAGCCGAGCTGTTTCATTTCTTTGCCTATCCATTGCACTCTGGAAACGCAACCAGAATTCACAAAGTGTATCTCCTTGCTTATGGAACTGTGAGAAAAAGGAATTCTCACTCTCAGACCATGAAGTTGTCCGCATCAAACCAAACATCGGCTCATCCCTGAAAAATGATGGTATCCAAGAAGATCTTATCGCATACATATCTGCCAACCACTTATTACCATGTAAGTTGAACTCTTCAATAATAGACTGCCATCCTCTCTCAAACTCATCAATATCTATAGTTGAAGACCATATGTATGTTTTCATTTTTTCCATAAAATCTGTCTCCTTACATAAACGATTACCAAGCTACACAAAAACATTGAAAACCAAATTAAAAAACTAACCTATTCTTAATTCATATTGCAGACCATATGTATGCTATGAAAGGAGAAAATACATGTAAAAAAAATATACCTTGATAGGGAACTTTTGCAAGATATGCCACATGCATAACCGATGCTTACTAGCAACCAAACCATTAACGGAAGAAAACGATGCAGGGACAGCAATCTTCATAGCTGGACACTGGTCAGTAATAATAAGAACAGGATTCCGTCCCATGGCTTTTACAAGATGAGCAAAAGCCCAACTATAATCTTTAACACTCTTTTGAGATAAAAGGCATGATGCGAACGTAACACATTTTTCATGTTTATCAACACCAGTGAATGGAGCAAATATCATGTTATACCTGTATACACAAATAGTAACTAAACAGTGAACCTTAAATAATTAACCTTAAACCATAAACCTTAAATAATTAACCCCAATTAACTACAATCAATATGCTGCAAACTAGAGTACCTTGTAAAGCTGAGGATAGTCATATTCAAACAACACGGAAAGTGGTACTAAAACCTAGCCTTGCAAAGTCTCAATACACTAAAACTATTGTTTTTGAGGTCAAAATCTGTTCCTGTATCTTCTACTATTTATGGTTCGAGGCTTGATCGAGAACTTTCTACTCCTAAGATGGAGAAAACTGAATTTATTAAGGAGGTGATAAAGGAAAGGACTGTGAAATTTAAATTGAAGGAAAACAATTTGGCAAGGAAGAATCAAGCCAACCTAATTCTGCAACTGACTATGGATGTCATCACAGCAATGTGGCATCTGAGCCTGATAGTGACATGCATTGTCAAGAAAAGTACCTGCTTTAGATTTGTTAAGCATGGAACCTAAACAGGCATTATCTGTAATATAACAGGCATTATCTGTAATATGCAGGTTGAATTTTCAGTATCAAATGAAAATTCTAAAGAGAACAAGGAGCAACCAAGTCCAATTTCAGTTTTGGAACCTTCGTATAATAAGGATGAACTTGGCATAGCTAAGTTTTATAACAATTCAAAGCCAGAAGGAAATGTTAAGTAAATATCAGTTTACCTTGTTGAAATTTTTTGTGTTTCACTCTTCAAATTCACATTTGTTTACGAAGATGAATTTAATACACAACAGGTTAATATAAATAAATTTAATTCAATCACCAATGTATATTACAGATTTCACAACATCTATATTAAAAGAAAAGACAGAGCTACTTTTTACTTACTTATTTGTATTGAAGGTTGCATCAAACGAAACAGCATCACCATAAATTTCGAAATTCCTCCGACCAATTCCATCTGCCCAAAATAGCCTCAACAAGTGTCCTTCTGAATCAACGTCATAAGCATAATAAAATGATTCAGACGTCTCTTGCATGACCTTGAACTTTTCAATCATCATCTGCCTATCCCTTTCACCAATATAACATTTTAAATCACGATCAAAATTTCTAAAATCACGTAATGTAGTACCAACATTGGAATAACCACCCATCATTTCTTTAGCAAGGCTAAATGACTTACTGCATCCTATATTAACTTTCGCAGCATCAAAAACAATGTTTCTCAGACCAAGAGTCATCTCTCTATTAGCTCTCAAAAATTGCCGTCCACTTTCAGTAGCTAAAGGGTGGTTATGTAGTTCTACAAAAGACAAAACAAAATATCTACTCATACTCGTGTACTTCACCACCATTTTAGCTCTGCAACCACATCTCTAAGAAATAGTCCTCCTCCTCTTGACTACTTTACTACAACTAACATCAGTTACATCATTGAAACCTTCATGACTACATACAAAATGTTTAAGAACTATAGTGCCTTCTCCATCCTTTTTCTCTATTGACTTTCGGACAGTAAAGCCAGATACTTGACCATACTGCTTGTAAAACTTATAAGCTTTATGTAAGCTTTCAAATACCATATCTTTCACTGGAATGCAGCTCAGATCAACACAATTAGGTTTGAAATACCTATTACCACCAGGAGACAAGCTGTAGCTGCTCACAGAACCATCATTTTCAGTAGAACATACACAACTACTAACATCACTACTAACTGCAACACGAGATGAGTCGCCACAATACGAACCTGAAAAAATAAAATTTACCACAATTATCACTAATTTAAAGACAAATATGCACTAATTTACCAATTATATCAAGAACGAATATGATTACACTAAACGACGTATCAAAAACAGTAATCGATAAAAACTAAACAATTAACTAATAATCAAAAGATGAATTCATTGCAGAGATGACAAAAACATAAAACGAGCATCTTCGTATAAATACGAAGATAAATAGGAACATAAAGAGATATCAAAATCGAATTACTACACTGAACAGAGCATAAATGCGAAGATAATCACAATTTCAGAACGTAATCACAAAATATTCATATAAACACAAAATTTCAAACCTATAAACTTCATGTAGCTCAAATATTCACAAAATACGAAGATAATCACGATTTAAGAAGCAACATATTAAAATTTAGCACATAAACATATGAAAAGCTCAAAAATCATTGAAATTACCTTGATTGTCACTAATTTTAGCCAAATCTGTTGTAATCATGATGAAAATTGATCAAAATTCGTTTTAAAAAAACAGAGAACAAGAGACAGAGATGAAAATTAGAGAAGAAACAAGAGACAGAAACGAGTCGGGAGAGAAACGAGACGAGAGAGATGAAGATTATCGAAGAAAGAAGAGAGAGAGAAACAGAAAACGGATAGAATTGAATATACGTAATCTTTGTCTGTTTTTTTCTTTTTGTAGGTTGACCAAATCAACGGCTGTGATTAAAACATAGTAGGAAAATTGTAATGGTCCAGATTGGTTCTTAGTTTGTATTTTAAAAAAGGTTTGTATTTGATCATTTGCCTATATATATATATATATATATATATATATATATATATATATATATATATATATACTACTAAAACTCCTAAAATAGATAATAATATAATATAATTAATGGTAAGTAGTCGATTGCCTTTTTTCACATTTACTTTTAATTGAACATATTACCTTTTATAAACACCTACTAATCTTAAAATCATTAATATATACCCGAAAATATCAAATCATATTTTTCAATTATTAATAAAATATATTAAAAATCTGTATACGTTGTTTATAAAAACATCAATCGTATCATACCTTACAGTCATTAACATTTCCTTTCAAATTAAAACATGTTAACTTTTTAATTTAAAACTAATCTTACAATCATTAATATATACCCGAAAATATTACATCATATTTTTCAGTTATTAATAAAATATATTAAAATATTTATACGTTGTTTATAAGAAGGAAACATTAGTATAATCCGTAAACATGAATATATTAATTTATATTAAATTATAATTAATGGTATAATTTTTTAATTTTCACGTTACCTTTCTATTTCTCTAGCTAAAATATCTCTTTTTCCAATTATATCACGGGCAGTTCTATTTAATATAATAAACTAATAATTTATAATATTAATAATGAACTGATTATCCTTTTCAGCTAAAACGTATCATCTTTTAAATATTTTATAACTAAAATCCCTCTTTTAATAGAAATATCACGATTTCTTCTTTTCAAAAAACATTACGAGAGCAATTGTATTTAGTAAAATAACGTAATTAAATTATAAATACTATAAACTAATCAATTACCTTTTTCACCTAGACATGTCAAATTTTAATTTTCTCTAACTAAATCCTCTCTTTTTCTAATCATATCACGGGCATTATATTTAATAAAATAAAAAAATAATTTTATAATTATTATTAATTAACCAATTACTTTTTTTAACTAAAACCTAACATTTTTTCTATATTTTCTGATTAAAATCTCTTCATTTCTAGAAATATTATGGATAATATTTATATAATTATTATCAAATTATCTCATATAAAAATTTAAGTCTCCAAAATTAATGTTTTAAAAAATTAATTTCAATTAATGAAAAAAATTCATATAATATTTAAAAAAATCCGTGCATCGCACGGGTTTTAAGCTAGTACATTAAATAAATAAATAGATAAATAATCGGAAGCTATAACTCCAGTGAAAAATATTTCTTTCAACCATGCTCTAACAAAATACTATGTCAAGATTACGTCCTATCCCTTACTTGTTTTCCGTACAATTGATAATGCATTAATTAATGTTTCTCGTCATTTATACATACCAGATGATAATCCGTGTGAAGTACGGGTCGAGATAATTTATTAAAATTGATTATTTTTTTACTAAACTTTTATAAAAATTATTTTATTTATTATTAAAAATACTTTAAAAACTGAAAAAAAAAACTACGTTATTTATGCAACTCGGTAGTTTATAATAAAAGAATTGTAATTAAATCAAAATTCCAATAATTCTATGAGACACGAATCTAGAAGGAAGTAACATTAAAACAGGATTTCACTTATTAATAAGATAATAGATGATAAGAGATCGAGAAAAT
This sequence comes from Saposhnikovia divaricata, assembly GCA_036435485.1. Lineage (NCBI taxonomy): Eukaryota > Viridiplantae > Streptophyta > Magnoliopsida > Apiales > Apiaceae > Saposhnikovia > Saposhnikovia divaricata. The sequence continues at coordinate 56,971,300 of CM071598.1, forward strand.
TTAATTAAATTGATCATTAAATTATTATAAAAAATTACGTTATTTACAAAGAATTTGCATATTAATAAAGGTCATTTTATATATTATTTATTTAAGTTTATTTAAGATAGTAAATATGACCTTCCCGTCGATGTGAGCTCTTGGGCAAGGAAAAAAACTAAATGATTCTGATATATACGTAAAAATTTAAATGATTATGATAAACACGTTATTTTTGAACTGAATAGAGTTATAATAAAAAATTACAACTATAATAGTATTAACAATTTTATTATTCTATTAAAAATAATATAGAATTCTCGGAGAAATAGGAATCATAGGGGCGGAACCAAATTTTGGTACTGAAGTACCATTAATAATGTATTTCGTTTGTTATAGATAAGCATGTCACCGTAGATCAACATATGTATTCGTAATCTTTTTTTATTAAATTATAATAAAAGATTTATAATTGTAATACCATTTGTTTTATTTATTTTATAAAATAAAATAGAATTCTAGGGGAAATAGGAGTGTTGGGTGAAACCAAAATATGATTCGAACTAAATTTGGTACAAAGTAATACATTAAATGGGGTTTGTTTATTAATAAACGTTATAGATATAGATTTTATTTATTATTTATTTAAGATATATTTTAAACAATCAAGAAAACATAACATACATGATTCTGATTCTAATAGATACGTTATTTTTACAATTCAGTAAGATTATAGCAAAAGAATTATAATTATAACAAAATTACAAACAATTTTTTTAGAAAATAATATGAATTTTAGGGTAGTAAGAATCTGTCATGAAACCAAAATAAGGGTGGAACAAAATTTGTTATGAATGTACCATTAAACATGAATTTATTAATAAAGGTTATAGGTTTGTTAGTGTTTTATAAAATGTTATACGATCAGACTACGTATTCGTTGATATTTTGCAAAAATTTATATCAAGTAATCCTAGATTGTGTACTGCATTCGTTGTGTTTTACCATCTATTTGTTTGTGGTTTTTGATCTTGACTTTTTCTAGTAAAAAAATTATAAATAAAAGAATTATAATTATCATAACAATTCTATTTTTAATTCTTTTTAAAGGAAGATAGTATTCTAGGGGAAATATGATTCTATTAAAAAAATTATAAATAAAAGAATTATAATTATAATAGGGTTTCTATTTTTATACTATTTTTAAAAAAAACAACATAAAATTCTACGGAAAATAAGATTTTAGGGGTGAAATCAAAATAAAGTGCGAACCGTGAAACCAAAATATAGTGCGAACCCAATTTTAAATACCATTAAGAGAGTGTTTCGCTTATTAATAAAGGTTATAAATTCACCCGTTATCTAATGTAAAATTCTCAAATGGTATTGTTAATTTTTAAATTTAAATTCTCTATATTTTAATAAAATATATTTTTATTTTACAAGTTCACAATATTTCAAATGGTAATGACTATAAAAAAAAGCTCTCAGCTGAATCATGGAACATACATGAAAAGATGTTCAGCTTGAATTAGATTGTCTAATAACAGTGCAGGCAATCAGAAGTAATATTTCTATGTTCTCACCGTTTAGAATGGTGGTTTAAGATTGTAGGAATTTAATTAGTAGTTCAAACAAAATTAATTTATCATTCGTTAAGCGATCTGTAAGCATGGCTGTTCATTTCTTAGCTAAGAAATCATGTTTACATCCAGGTCGAGTGATTAATAGAAGTGATGTTCCTATTGATCTAAATAATATATTGATGCATGATTTGGCGTAATATAAATCATTTTTCCGTCAAAAAAAAGTATGATTACTCTCTATTATTTAAAAGTAATATATAAGTTATTTTTTATCTAATGAATACATGATATTTTATTCAAAAAATGTAAAAAATATTGGATTTGGTTCATTGGTTGGAAGTCACTTTTTCGCAAATATTTTAAAAATATAATAAAATAGCCAAAAAAAAACAAAAAAAATATATTTCCGGTTATTTCTCTAACTAAAAACTAGTAAACAGAAACTATATCTTCTAACAAAATTCACCTAAAACCATTTCAATGCCCGAAGATGGTAAGCCCAAACTTTTAGACATCAAGCACATAAGCTCCGGTGTAGCATTTGACCGATCCCGATTCCATCCTTGCACTAAACGGAATGAGAATTCAGGAATTTTTTTAAGTATGGATCGAGAAATGGGACAATTTTTTAAAAAATTTGGGTAGAGGATTGAGGTTGGGATCCCGCCCCAATTTTATTCACCGACCCGATTCTCAATTCCTGACTTGATTTCATAACAATTAATACATAATTATATATATTAATAATCGTATAATAATATATACGAATTTTCAATACTTTATATTGGAAATAAAATGATGTTTTAATCTTACATGTTTGTCTTTCTAGTACTTAAATAATTCATTTTCATGTTATTTAAAATTGTTTCTTTAAGTATTAATTTTTTATCTTAATTTAGTGCAAATGAGCTTCTGAAAACAGGTAATTTTAGATTTCAAAATAAAATTTTAAGAGTTAACGTATATGCATGTGAACCTGAAGATGTACTTATTATTGAATTAACGGTGATGAAAAACGTTGTAACTTAACATTACTAGTATGCGGTGTTGTAAAAAACGGGAATCGGATTTAATCGGTAGAGACACCGAAAGCAATTAATCGGGAATTATACCGATTAAATCCGATTAATTCCGATTCGGAGAGGCACCGAACAGCGATTAATCGGCGATTAATCCTGATTAATCACCGCTTTTTAGAACAGAAGCTGTATGGCTAATTTTCCTATATATTGTAAAAAAAAATTATTTCAAAACTCACTAATTAGTATTTAAAATTATTTAAAATTATTTTTTGTTTAAAATAAAATTCTCCAATTTCTCACGAAAATCCTGTTATCCGTTTAGGTCAGGGAAAAGAAAAATAATCCCTAACAAAAAGCGAGTTCGAATTTGAGAATGGGGATGAGAACGAGATGCACTCCCCGTCCCGAAATACCGATGTACATCCCTAGACAAGGGTGAAGGGCCTGCACGCCGGATGCGATCACTCCAGTCTTCTCAATGCTGTTAACTTTTTCAAAGTAATGCTTCATTATTTGCTTCAGTCGGCAACTCATTCTTTTCAGTATTAAAGTAATGATAATTTTAAAAGTGCAGAAAATTAAATAAATCATGTGTGTGTCAAAATTTCTTCTATTGATCAAAATTTCTTATATTGATCATTACCAAGTTTATTGAGCAATACCAAGTTTTTTGCCAGTATTAAGGAAAAATTGCAGGCATATAACTTTTATTATATACTTATGTCGATTGATAAATAACCTACCAATTAGATGCATCGGGGAGCTAAATCCAAAAGCGATTTGAATTAGTAATAAGTTAGAAGTTGGGTATGTGTATAAAAAATGTGTCCTTATTTGTCTGTTTCTCTTTGTAAATTAGCTACTCAGCTTGTAGCATATGATCTTTCAGAATCAAGCTAGACAAATCACAATTACAAAATAAATAATTTAAATGTGGTAAAATAATGAGCATGTCTCTTGGACTTGGTCTGCCTGCTCAGTGCTGAGTCTCTGTCTCTAACTTTTGTTTTTACGATTAGTTGTAGCACTTATTGTCCAAAACAATCATATACATAATTAATTCCGTCTGCATGTTTTCTCCTTGTATAGTCTATATATGTTGAAACAATTAAAATGAGCAAACATCAATAACTACTAATCTTGTTTGAAACAAGCAAAGGCTATGGGCTGCATGACTCTCTGCATGATTGTTGTGCTAAGCTTCTTGGGTAGCCCTGCATTGGCTTCTTCTCCAATGAAAGGTGCTTACTGGCCTTCCTGGTCAGTAGATTATCTTCCACCATCCGCCATAGAAACATCATATTATACGCACATCTACTACGCCTTCTTGATTCCAAATAATGTCACGTTTAAGTTTGACATCGATAATTCAACAGCTTTGTTGCTTGTCAACTTTACATCAACTATAAGCGCCAAGAATCCGACAGTTAAGACACTTTTTTCAGTTGGCGGAGCAAGTGATGGTCCTGCGCATTTCTCTAGAATGGCCTCAACTTGTTCTTCACGTAAGAATTTTATTGATTCAAGCATAGAAGTGGCAAGAACATTTGGTTTTGATGGGATTGATTTGGATTGGGAATTTCCGCAAACTCCTGATGATATGGTCAATTTTGGGCTTTTAATACAGGAATGGAGGGCTGAGGTGAAAAAAGAGGCTAAAGCTACATGTAAGCCTCAATTATTACTTGCTGCTGCTACATACTATGCTGCCAATGGTAATTTTACAGGGATTCCAGTAACATACCCTGGAGATTTAATTAGTAAAAATTTGGATTGGATCAATGCAATGAATTATGACTATTACGGTAAGTGGACCCCAAATGCCACTGGAAGCCATGCACAACTACATGATTTGAAAGGGAACTTGAGCACCAGTTATGGGCTGAAATCTTGGATCAAAGCTGGGGTTCCAAGAAGGAAAGTGATCATGGGCTTGCCACTTTATGGAAAGACATGGAACCTGGAAGATCCGCAAGTACATGGTCTTGGAGCCCCGGCTGTGGGTGTTGGTCCCGGAGTAGAGGGTATATTTACGTATGCGGAATTGATGAATTACAACATGGCTAATAATGCCACTGTGGTGTATGATGCGGCATCTGTGTCTACTTATTCATTTGCAGGAAGTACATGGATTGGTTATGATGATATTGTATCAACCACTGTTAAGATTGGATATGCACAGTCCCTTAGAATTGGTGGTTACTTCTTTTGGGCCATGAATGGTGATCACAACTGGAGCATTTCCAGAACAGGTACTATTATGTTCTACAATTATTATTTAATGACATAACTGAGAAAAGAGTTTCTACTATAGAGAAGTGTACGCTACGCATAAATCTCAATTTCCCAGTTTCCTAGTGGATGTTGGTTTGGTTCATATCTGATTTTACTAGACTAACTGTTTGGTGGTTATTTTGCAGCATCCCAGTTATGGATTGACTAGGTGTAAGATGTGATCAAGAGCTTCAACTACACTTTACGCTTTTGCTTTTGGACAACAAGTTGGCTAATTAAGATTGCGGAAGACCTACAAATTTTTTCTTGTGTTGTTTCTGATAATTTTTGTGAAATTTACTGCCACTAAGTTTGTGTTAATTTAACAGCCTACAGCTAAGAGTGTTTTCTATAGTAATGATATCAACTAAGTTAAGTGTGATGTAGGGAAGACTTCGGTTCAATCTAGTTTCTTTTCACCTCCTTATATGGGCATTTGTGTATGTACTACGATTTACTATCTGAATTCAGTTTCAGAACTTTTTTTTAAATCTCTGAATAGTCGAACACCGTCAGTAGATGTCAGGATGATAACTCAAGGCCCAAATTATGAAGAAGAAGAAGTTTATTCACTATTACACATTCATACATTATTTAAAAGTTAGATAACATTACATACAGACAAAATCAGAGAAAAAATCCCACTCACAAGTATGGTACTGAGATTGTGAGACGCATACCTTACCCAAACTTACAGGAGTAGGCGTAGGGATGCTATTTTCCAGACTGCCCCTGTTTTTTTAAAAGAAAAAAGTTATGGAAAAATTTAAAAACTATGAACAGATAGATTAAGTGAAAGGAAGAATCTGACTATGAATCCAGATGTATGTTTCAGAAAAAATTCATAATGTAGCGCGGAGAGATTAGATCAGCTGTCCCATGCTTCAGAAGCTGCAGTGTTACACAAATAAATGAATTAGTCCAATTGAGATGTCCATGAATTTATTCAAACGTAAGAGTGGACAAAAGGTCTATAAAATAAAATTTGATTCAGAAATTGTAAAGAAATTCACCAGCAGCAGCAAGAGTCCAGTTCTTGTCGTCACCAAGTGCCCAGAAAAAATAACCTCCAAGACCCTGGTCTCTAGCATACTTCACCTTGTTTACAACGGATTCCACATTATCATACCCAATCCAATTTTTCCCGTAGTAAGAGTATGTCGAAACTGTTGCCTCATCATACACCACAGTCGCATTGTTTTCCAAATTATAATCAACTATTTGATCAAATGTCATACTTGGAAGAGGCCCAGCTCCAACAGCGGGAGAACCAATATTATGGTCACTAGCATTCACCAATTGCCAAGTTCTTCCATACATTGGAAGTCCCATCACTACTTTCTCCGATGGTACACCACTTTCTAGCCAAGAAGATATGCCATAACTTGTACTAAGATTACTATATTTGTCATATAACAGTGCTGGGGAACCAGTTTTGAAGGGCTCCCAAAATCCATGAAGATCAAAACTCATTGGACTTACAAAATCAACATATCTTTTGATCACGTGACCCGGGTAACTCAGGGGAGGGTCTGTCGAAAGCAATTCAGAAGAAAAATGTACTGCAGCAGACAAAATAATTCGTGGCTTGCCAGAGTAACGCGCCTCCTTGTCAATGGCAAGGCGCCATGCAGTGAAAAATGTGGCAAGGTTTGACATGTCTTGTGTATTGTTTGGATATTCCCAATCAAGATCAAGACCATCAAAGCCATACTTTCGGGCCACAACAATGGTTGAGTTTATAAATGCAGCACGGTTTTGGTGGCTGCTTAGCGTGTTAGAGAAGATGGTGCCCGTATTTGCCCCTCCAATCGACAAAAAAGCTTTTGCTGGAGGGCTTTTAGCATGAAGGGTGGAAGTGAAGTTCCCCATCCATTGGTCATCAGGCTGTGTGATGTTAAGTCTGTAAGTCGTGGAGTCCACCTCAACAAAGGCGTAAAACAGGTGAGTGAAATACGAAGTAGGTATAGTTGCTGGAGAGAGGGTTTCAGCCACCCACGAGGGCCAGTATGCACCTTTGACACCGCTATATGCCAACAGTACTGTTGGGGCAATCGGGCCAACAATGGCGAGAATAAGTAACACAGATCTTTGAACAGACATAATTGCTGTGCTTTCTTTTTAGGTTGTTTCGCCACTAAAATACTGTTCTGCTTTCATTTATACATAAATATTGATGTGTCAACCGCGTTAGGCGTTGCTTGCTTTGATCATATCGAGGGCTACTCTGTTTGGATTTACTTATGGCAAAGAGTAGAATATTTAAAGGTGGCTGATAGGAAATCAGATAATAAGTTCCCTCCTTCGAGTTTCATTTTCTCTCGGCCAGCTTTTCACTAACCAAGAACATTTTTTTCTGTCTAATTCGATGGATACATGTTTTGTGCTAAACAATTTCTTTCTGTTTTAAATATCTTTCAAATGTCTTTCTCGATGATTTTTTTGTCTTGCCATCCCCCAGAGATGCTTATTGGATTTAGTGGCATGAATAAAATAGAATAAATTACAGATTGGTGGCCATATTTATTACACCAATTTTCAAAAAGTAGCCAAATTTTCAAATTTGCAAGGTTAGATTTTATTTCCGTCTTTCAAAAAAATTTGGCTCCCGCTAATTGTGAACGTGAAAAGTAACCATTTTTTTATAAAGTTGAAACAAACTATTGCCATCCTTTTAAAAAAAAGTTAGCCGGAACCACTTTTTTGAAATGCGGGAACTAAAGTTGGGCACTAATTTGCGAATTTAAAAGTTTAACCACATTTTTGTGATTCGGTGTAAAATATGGCCATCACTCTATAATTTACTCAATAAAATATATGCTTTCGAAAATTGCAATCCGAAAATTTGGAGTACAGGAATAAATCACGATCACCATATTAATATTGAGATATATAATCCTTTATTATATAAATTTGACTAACCTGATAATACCACAACTCTGCCAAAAATTGTCACAGAGCTCAACGACAAGATCCTACTTGCAGTACCTAACTATAAGACATCATGGAACATAGTCTATCCAAATGACTAAAGGGGAAATAAATGACATGTAATAAAATGGACATCAAAACTTTGCTGCTGAAAAGAGAGCCTTCAGTTCAGGCCAAGCATCTCAATAGTCAACACTGATCAGTGATCACAATTACAAGTTATGCTGCAAAGTCCTGCAAAATTAAATCGACTACATGCTTCCCCATTCCAACCTTACATTTCAATCTTCCAAGTAGACTTTGTGATTACAGTCAACTTGGCCATATATCATACCAATTTGTGCTCTTCAGTAAAAGGTACCCTTGCCCTTGTATGACAATGATGCACCTCTATGCTTACAACATGTAGACAAAGCAAATATCACTGACAACTACCGACTACCTAGTCTAAAAGATGATATGTTTGGGATAATTTACAAACTTCACCGCGAGATTCAGTGTCAGTGTGCTGCCATAACAATGTTCTGGGCGTTGCAAGTCTTACAAGTGTTAAATATTGTTACGCCATATTTTCGGTTGCCTCTAATAATCTCCCAAATTTCCAATATTATTAATTATTAATTCAGATTAATAATTATAACTTAATCGCTAAGTTTTATCCTCTCCTTGAAACGAGGAAATAATCAATCTCAATCAATTAATAACGGAAAATATCTTCAAACGATATTCGTCAAATCAGGAAGATGTCACAACGATAAGATTAAATCAGATAAAATCAGTAATTACCCAGATTAACGAAGTTTATCCCTAAAGTCTCTAAGGGATAGACACAAATCAATTTCACAGAACTGCGTTGGCTTGATCCTTATAAATATAAGGTACGCAGGCATCTTGAAAAAGGATCCGATACACGAGACAAATCGAGATACCTCTCAAGTCCAGCCCCAAACATCCAAAATCCCAAATTCCCCATATTTTCATAATTCTTTTTCCAGCAACCTCCGAAATTTGTTATCACCAAATTCCTCCGTTAACAATTGGCGCTAGAAGGAGGGGCATTATTTATTGATTGTGGAGGACAATCAACTCACACGCATGGGGGGTTATTATGGATCTGGAGCTGCTGTAATGGAGGTGCTAAGCGGTGGAGGCAGTGGATCTATTCCAAATTAAGATAAGTTTTCTTGTGATTTTGTCCATACAAGTTAATTATCTTATAAAATTCGTAGTAAATTCAATACATGTCGGATTTTGATGATTTTTAATGATTCGGAAAGCTTGTTAAATTGCCTATAACTTTCGTTCTTTGAGTTTTCTCAGATTATATCTCGATCTATTCTCGAAATCACAAAAACAATCAGATCTCGTTTTTCAGCATCGGGAAACAGATCAGCAGACGTTTTATTTAATTCCCGATTCGTTATAAGTCCGTTTTTGATGAGGCATATATCATCGGAAAGGTTTTTTCGTTCTCTACAACTTTCGTGTTTTGTGTTTTTCAAGAAAAAGTCGTTTAGATGGTCAAAAACGTCAAAAACAGATCTGGGCAGAATTTGAATTGCGAAGATTTTCAAGATTTTTGGTGTAATCTTCGTGGTACATGATTTTGGAAGACTTTTATTCGAAGAGTTGATTTTTTTGAAAGACCCTTCAAGTGTTGCTGAAATCTTTTTTGGAAGAATCTTGGGATATTGATATGACTTTGGGAAGATGACCTCCTCTAAGGAGGGTCTCCCTTATTTTTTTTGTGTTAGACGACCTCCTCTAAGGAGGGTCTTTGTGATTTATTTAAAAGACGATCTCTTCTAAGGAGAGTCTTAGTGAAAATGAAGCGAACTTCGGAAAGTCCACCTCCTGTGAGGAGGGATATTTCTGGAATGGGGAACGATCTCCTTTGAGGAGGGTATCCCAAATTACCAAAGTACTTGCAAAAACCGTACTTCCGGGGGGGATGTCCGTACTTCCGGCTCCTCATCAAGGCACGAACTTCGGGAAATCCACCTCCTGTGAGGAGGGATATTTCTGGAATGGGGAACGACCTCCTTTGAGGAGGGTATCCCAAATTACCAAATCCTTGCAAAAACCGTACTTCCGGGGGGGATGTCCGTACTTCCGGCGCCTCATCAGGGTTCGAGCTTCGGAAAATCCACCTCCTGTGAGGAAGGTATTTCTGGACAAAAATGGTCTCCTTTGAGAAGAGTACTAATGATCTCCTTTGAGGAGAGTATTATAAAATTCTGAGGAAAATGACCCCCTTTGAGGGGGATACCCTCTAGAAGACATGGTAGATATGACATTTTCGACCGGATGTTGCTCAAAATGCTTTGCACGACTCTGCGAATAATGCTTTGATGGCTCTCCAAAATACATTTTCTTACACATACAAAACTTATTATTTACATATCGCATATTGTCTTATTTACATCTACATGTATATTACGGGCACCTTGGTGCTCCATATTATTTATTAATCTTCCTCTCCTAGCTGTTTCAGTGACTCAAGAAATTTGGAAGATCGAAGCATGCTTAGTTCTCCACTGCAGCAAGCTACACTGAAGAACTGGGGGGGTAGTTGTTACGCCATATTTTCGGTTGCCTCTAATAATCTCCCAAATTTCCAATATTATTAATTATTAATTCAGATTAATAATTATAACTTAATCGCTAAGTTTTATCCTCTCCTTGAAACGAGGAAATAATCAATCTCAATCAATTAATAACGGAAAATATCTTCAAACGATATTCGTCAAATCAGGAAGATGTCACAACGATAAGATTAAATCAGATAAAATCAGTAATTACCCAGATTAACGAAGTTTATCCCTAAAGTCTCTAAGGGATAGACACAAATCAATTTCACAGAACTGCGTTGGCTTGATCCTTATAAATATAAGGTACGCAGGCATCTTGAAAAAGGATCCGATACACGAGACAAATCGAGATACCTCTCAAGTCCAGCCCCAAACATCCAAAATCCCAAATTCCCCATATTTTCATAATTCTTTTTCCAGCAACCTCCGAAATTTGTTATCACCAAATTCCTCCGTTAACAAATATATTATACAATCTTCACAACTGTTGTACATGGACTAGAGTTAGGCATACATGAGCATAGACTTTAGCTACACGGTTTATTCAATAGCAAAGACTTTTTGTACATTGTTCTTCTATATATTAGACTCCTGATCATGTAATATATTCAAGCTATATATAAGCAATACAAGAGTTAATTTTCTCTTACGTTGTTTCTTTGCTTCATCAGTTCAACACACAACATATATATTCACAATCTGATCATTTATATATATAACATAAGCACCTCAGTTATATATACACATCAGTTTTGTCATGGTATCAAAGCTTTAAGCTCCTTACCTGTGTTATTCCAGTGGCAGCCCTTGTCTCCGGTAACTTAGCCTTTTCTTTGTGACAAATATACAAACACCTTACGGGTCAAATTCATACCAGCCACAATTACATACCAAATTCAACTCCGACGAATCCATTATCCTCGGCACAGATTTGGTAACATTCAGGCAACACCGCATCAAGCTTCAGATCATCTGTCCGAGTCAACTCACCGACCACTCAACTCATCTGTCCGAGTCAACTCATTGGCTCGCTCCTCTCAACCTCACTCGCAGAAACTCTTGACTCATCACTGAGTTCCCTATGAGCTCACTCACCGAGCTATCAAAATTGTTCGATTCCTCTTTTGAAGAAACCCATCTGCTGGATAGTACGTAGATGCTTTATATTTGATATATATATACTGCTCTAATTTGGTCGAATTGCATATAAGTACCCCAGTCTTGTGCCCATTTTTAATACAATCCCTGAACTTCTTGAGATTATAAAATTGTCCCTGTAATTGTTCATAATTACACTTTAAACCCAAAATTTATCATGAACAATGAAAATAGTTCGCCGATTCAAACCATTTTGAATGGCTCCAACTATCTAGCTTGGTCTCAAGCTATGAAAAGTTTTCTCAAAGGAAAACGAATTTGGCGCTACGTAAATGGGGATTTTACTATTCCAACTAAAGAAAAAGAAGAAGCTGAGTCAAAGTTCAAAGATCGTCTTGAAGAATGGGATGTCAAAAATCATCAAGCTATCACATTTTTTAGAAACTCTTCAGTTTCTAAAATCAATCTTCAGTTTGGAAGTTTTGAGACCGCTAAAGAAATTTGGGATTCGTTAAACAGGGCGTTTCAAACAATTGCTCAAGAAGAACGTGTTTGGAGGATTGCTCACATCAAAGAGGAGCCACCCCCGGCCCTCGGATTTACCGTTCATGCTGGCGCATGGAGGGGTTGTGGCGGGCCTGAAAGGCTGGTTTGTGATAAGTGCAAGAAACAGGGCCACGAGACCTCTCGTTGTTGGTCTGATAAAAACTGCACCTATTGTAAAAAAAAGGTCATGATGAGAGCCGCTGTTATGACAAACCTTTTTGTAGGTTTTGTCGTCAAAATGGACATGTAACTAAGGATTGTGCAGCTCTTCACAATCACACATGCCAACATTGCCACCAAAAGGGTCACTACTCAATGCAATTCTGCAAGAAAAGGCCATCTTTCCGTCCAAATAAATTCTCCCAGTCTTCCGTTGCAACCTCTGAATCTACATCCGACTCTGCACCAGCTATGTCAGCCCTCGAGCTTGAATCTTTACTTAAACAGTTTTTACCTAAAGGGAACTCTCCCTCCACTGCATTCTCGGTTACTCCAGGTACTTCTTGGTATTTCGATTCTGCATGTTGCAATCATATGACAAATGATTCATCCATATTTACCACGAAAATGGAGAGTTCATGCCTTCCAACTATTCAAACTGCTGATGGTTCAACAATGAAAGTGTCACATATTGGGACCATATCCAAAGAAGAACTCTCTCTTCCTGACACATACTTTGTTCCTAATCTTTCACTTAATCTTATTTCCATTGGTCAGTTATGTGATCTCGGTCTTAACATTATTTTTACATCTTCTGGTTATCAGGTACAGGATCCTCAGACAAAACAAACGCTTGGGACAGGACGTAGATGTGGAAAGTTGTTTGAGCTCATTTCTCTCCATCTACCTACACCAAAATCATCAACTCATCTAGCATGTGCGGTTTCATCCAATACTTGGCATTCTCGGTTGGGCCATCCATCTTTTACTCATTTACATAGTCTTATTTCTAAAGGTCAGTTAGGGAAAGTAAGTGAAGACAAAATTGAGTGTGTGTCATGTAAACTAGCAAAACAACATGTACTTCCATTTCCTATTCATTATGAAACATCATCCTATGCTTTTGACCTAATTCATTCTGATATTTGGGGTCCCTCTCCAACTCCCACTATGGGAGGATCGAGATATTATATGATATTTGTTGATGATTTTTCTCGTTTCATTTGGATTTATATCCTGAAACATCGTTCAGAATTAGGAGAAACTTACAAAAATTTTGCCACTATGATTTACACTCAATTTAAAAAGAAAATCAAACTCTTTCGTGCTGATAATGCCAAAGAATATAAAGAATCTGATCTTACACATTTTTTAGCCTCTTATGGTACCCTTGCACAGAGTTCCCGCCCTTACACATCTCAACAAAATGGTCGGGCTGAACGTAAACATAGACACATTCTTGACACCATTCGAGCCCTTCTCGTTTCTTCTTCTTGTCTAGAATACTTCTGGGGAGAAGCTGCACTCACTGCTGTGCACACCATAAACATGATTCCTTCTCCTGTAATCAATAATGTGTCCCCTTATGAAAAATTATATGACGAACCTCCTTCATATGATTCTCTTAAGGTGTTTGGTTCTGCTTGTTTTGTTCTTCTTCCTCAACATGAGAGAACAAAACTCGAACCACGTGCTCGTCTTTGTTGTTTTATTGGATATGGTAGTGGTCAGAAAGGATACCGTTGTTGGGATCCTATCTCACAACGTCTTCGTGTCTCTCGAAATGTTACTTTCTGGGAACATAAAATGTTCTCATCTATGTCAGATTTTCACATTGACACTTCTACTAGCATTTCTCACTTTACAGATCCGTTTGTTGATCTACATCCCAGTGATAAATATATAGAATCTCCGACCTCTTCCTCTGATATACATTCAACGGATCCTTCAGTTGAGCTCACACAACCATCTCCATCTACTATTATCCCTTCGACAGCAGGTCAGTCTGAGGATTCTAGTACCGAGCCTCCCACTTTACCATCCCATTCTGATGAGCCCACTCATTGATCTACTCGGGTAAGAAAACCTTCTGCTCGTCTTTCTGATTATCATGTTTACTATGTTGTACAATCATTGCATGAGCCTCAATCATATAGAGAGGCAAGTGTTAATCCTCTTTGGCAGAAAGCTATGGCAGAAGAACTTCAAGCATTAGACAAAAATCACACTTGGGATCTGGTTACCTTGCCTTCTGGAAAAATAGCTGTGGGAAGTCGATGGATCTATAAAATTAAGACAAAAGCTGATGGCTCCGTTGAGAGATATAAAGCCCATCTAGTTTCTAGAGGCTTTACCCAGGAGTATGGCATTGATTATGAGGAGACTTTTGCACCAGTTGCTCGTCTTACATCTGTTCGGAGTTTACTCGCTGTTGGAGCATCAAAACAGTGGGACATGTGGCAAATGGATGTCAAAAATGCTTTTCTTAATGGCAACTTAGATGAGGAAGTTTATCTCAAACCTCCTCCTGGTTTTGATCAATCACCAGGTCAAGTGCTCAAGCTCAACAAGGCGTTGTATGGTCTTAAACAAGCACCTCGAGCATGGTTCGAGAAATTTAGCAAAGTCATTAGTGAGCTGGGATTTTCTTCTAGTCCATATGATCATGCTCTCTTCATTCGTCGAACAGATCGAGGAACTGTTCTCCTACTCCTCTATGTGGATGATATGATTATCACTGGAGATGATACTGCAGGTATCTCTGAACTTAAACAATTTCTCAGTCAGCAATTTGAAATGAAAGATCTTGGTTCATTAAGCTACTTCTTGGGTCTTGAGGTTTCTTCGGTACCCACTGGCTACACCCTTTCTCAAGTTAAGTATGCATCTGATCTCTTGTTGAAATCTGGAATCAGCGACACTAAGATTACATCTACACCTTTGGAATACGGGGTCAAACTTAACTCCAAAGATGGTGACCTACTTGACAACCCTACATTGTATCGTCAGTTGGTAGGAAGTCTGATTTATCTTACTGTCACTCGTCCCGACATTGCTCATGCCATTCACATTGTTAGTCAATTTATGGCAGCTCCCCACACTCCTCACTATACGGCGGTCCTTCACATACTTCGTTATGTTAAAGGCACCATCTTTCATGGACTACATTATTCACACAACTCCTCACTTGAGTTATATGCCTACTCTGATGCTAACTGGGGTGGTGATCCCACTACCAGATGTTCCACTACAGGATTTTGCTACTTTCTGGGTGACTCTATTATCTTTTGACGCAGTAAGAAACAATCCCTTGCCTAAAAATCCAGTGCCGAGTCAGAATATCGAGCTCTGGATGACACCACACAGGAATTAATCTGGCTACGATGGTTACTTGAAGAAATGACTGTAACTCATTCTCCAGCCACTATCATCTATTGTGATAGCAAAAGTGCTAGGGACATTGCTCACAATGATGTTTTTCATGAACGCACTAAACATATTGAGATCGATTGTCATTTCACTCGTCAACATGTTGAAAAAGGCATAGTTCGTCTTCATGCTGTCTCTAGTGTTGACAATACGGCAGATATATTCATGAAAGCTCTTCCTCCCGGATCTTTTTATGATCTTGTTTGTAAACTCAAGTTGGTTCAACCATCTTCAGTTTGAGGGGGGGTGTTAAATATATTATACAATCTTCACAGCTGTTGTACATGGACTAGAGTTAGGCATACATGGACAAGAGTTAGGCATAAAGTAGTTGAGCATAGACTTTAGCTACACGGTTTATTCAATAGCATAGACTTTTTGTACATTGTTCTTCTATATATTAGACTCCTGATCATATAATATATTCAAGCTATATACAAGCAATACAAGAGTTACTTTTCTCTTAAGTTGTTTCTTTGCATAGCAATACAAGAGTTACTTTTCTCTTAAGTTGTTTCTTTGCTTCATCAGTTCAACACACACATATATATTCACAATCTGATCATTTACATATATAACATAAGCACCTCAGTTATATATACACATCAGTTTTGTCATCAAGCTTAGCATCACGCTAAAAACTTTTAGCTTGATATGCTGACTTCCAATCTGAAAGGAAAAAAAAAAAAAAAAAACAAGTATACCCAAAAATACAGACTACCATGTCTATATTGTATCCTATAGAAAAGGAAGATACAACTCGGACGGAGGAGAGTATTTTGCTTGTAGCCACTCCACACGTTTGTCAAAGATTGAAGGCCAAGCCTGGCTGGGATCATAGTTTTGAAGGTCTGAAAAGCTTATCTGTTTAAAATTACAATATAAATGAACAAGTTCTAGAAGATGGAAACATATGCATGGCATTTCTTACAACAGATTGCTCTACAGCTAAAATTAAAGAAAGAAGTCATATTCCAACTAGTAGGCAAGCAGCAACATTCAGGTGTCAAGTTTCTAACTGAATCATAAATCAGTATACCTCATTGCAA
This sequence comes from Saposhnikovia divaricata, assembly GCA_036435485.1. Classification (NCBI taxonomy): domain Eukaryota; kingdom Viridiplantae; phylum Streptophyta; class Magnoliopsida; order Apiales; family Apiaceae; genus Saposhnikovia; species Saposhnikovia divaricata. The sequence goes on from CM071598.1 coordinate 56,987,745, forward strand.
ACCAGGCTAAAGTTAATCCACTGGTTCGAGTTTATCACCTTAAACTCATTCCAGATCTCATGTAAACAGTCCGAACATTATTTTATCCAAATTACAGAGTCGATGTTGCTATGGATAGTTTCTGTCAGTGAAATTATTCAGACTGTTCGGACGGATAAATTATTTAATAGTAACACTGGCTATCATAAGATGACAAGAATCTAAAATGTAATTTGACTATGTAAAACACCACGAACTGGCCTCCAGTCTCCACCAACTAATTAACCACAAAAGATCTAAGGCGAGTCAGGATATATGAACAACTTTCCAGTCAACAAATGCAAATCAACCTGCAAGCTCACAAAAACATAAACTCAGAAGCAAACATTTTTTAAACAGTATATTATTGTTGGAGAGTATAATTCAACATTATACTCAGAGTCACAAATATTGGACAAATGCCTTATTGATTTATGTCAAAATTAATTCAAAGAAACATACAGTATATAATGTAAAAGAATGACAATCCATTAATAGTAAAAAAAAAAAAAAAAAAAGAATCATAAAAAATAAAATCAAAAGTAATCCATAATTCTTGGGGGTAACAATAAATAGAAATCTGTAATAGGCAACCCGATTTCCGCGTAAGTGGAGGGTGAAATAGAAAATATTAAAGTAGAAGGATATTAAATAAATGAGAAGGCAGGCTTCCATTTCAACTTTTGTAGAAAAGCATATGTTGATTTGGAGGCCTGAATAAACAGAAGAGAAAGAGGAGGGGACGAATAAAAGGAAAGACTTAGGCTGAATAAGGAGGGAGATAAGATAGAGATTCTGATTATACATTTTGTGTCTCTATACTTTCTGTATTATCTCAATCTTTCTCCCTTGGATCAGTCTTTCTGATTAAATAGACAAGTTGTGCATGTCCTCTTTTTTCTTGTAAAAAATGGCCTCCAACATTTCCATGGAAGATATTAAAAATGAAAAAGTTGATCTTGTAAGAATTCATACATTCCCCCCTGCTCTCTCTCTCTCTCTCTCTCTCTCTCTCTCTCTCTCTCTCTCTCTCTCTCTATCTCTCTCTCTCTCCCTCTCCCCCTCTCTCCCTCCTACATGCATAATGGTTTTAACTAATGATGGCAATGTTTGTTGCAGGAAAGAATCCCCCTTGAGGAAGTATTTAAGACACTTCAATGCACAAAGGATGGACTTTCAAGTGATGAAGGATTAAAAAGACTTCAAACCTTTGGCCCTAACAAACTTGAAGAGAAAAAGGCATGCATAGTTCTGTCTCTTTTAATTATTATTTGTTGAGTATCAAGAGACTAAGCAGGGTTACCAACTTTTAAGTCAAAATATGTTTTAGATGCATGTCAGAATAATATAGGTAATCAGTCTATAATGTATTCTGGTGATCACCTGATTTATGAAAACCATGCATGCAACAGGAAAGCAAGTTCCTAAAGTTCTTGGGTTTTATGTGGAATCCTCTATCATGGGTCATGGAGGCTGCTGCTATTATGGCAATAGCTTTGGCCAATGGAGGGGTAAACATTCTAATTTTCTCACCAACAAATTTGTGTTTTTTTTTGTTTTTGCTAAATTATATATTATATAGCTAAAAATATATTGAATAATGCAGGGCAAAGCACCGGATTGGCAAGACTTTCTTGGGATCGTTGTGTTGCTCATTATCAACTCAACTATTAGTTTTATAGAGGAAAACAATGCAGGGAATGCTGCTGCTGCTCTCATGGCAGGTTTAGCTCCTAAAACAAAGGTATTATTGAAATATTATATAGATTTTATACATTTTTAGTTATGTATAATGATGTGTCTAAAATTAAATTAAGGCATTAAACTTAATAAACTATATATTCGTTATATATAGATTCTGAGAGATGGCAAATGGAGTGAGCAGGAGGCATCAATTTTGGTTCCAGGAGATATTGTTAGTGTAAAGTTAGGTGATATCATCCCAGCCGATGCTCGTCTTTTGGACGGTGATCCTTTGAAGATTGATCAATCAGCTCTAACCGGTGAGTCCCTTCCTGTAACCAAGAATCCTGGTGACTCAGTTTTCTCCGGTTCCACATGCAAGCAAGGTGAGATTGAGGCCGTCATAATTGCCACTGGTATCCACACCTTCTTTGGGAAAGCTGCCCATCTTGTTGATAGCACCAATTCAGTCGGCCACTTCCAACAGGTACTTTGTAGAATATGAGCAGTAATATTTTTCTTCATCAATAACAATGCATGCTTTAACTAAGAAAGACTATGGTTATTGATGGATTAGGTGCTGACTGCCATTGGTAATTTCTGTATCTGTTCCATTGGTGTGGGGCTTGTCATTGAAGTAATAGTAATGTATCCAATCCAGCACAGAACTTACAGACAAGGGATTGACAATTTGTTAGTGCTTTTGATTGGAGGAATCCCAATTGCAATGCCAACAGTTTTGTCAGTGACAATGGCCATTGGTTCTCACCGGCTTTCAGAGCAGGGTGCTATTACCAAGAGAATGACTGCAATTGAGGAGATGGCTGGAATGGATATCCTGTGTAGTGACAAGACTGGAACCCTCACCCTAAATAAGCTTACTGTTGATAAGAACTTAATTGAGATTTTTGCGAGGGACATGGATAAAGATACCCTTGTCCTATATGCTGCTAGGGCCTCCAGAGTTGAAAATCAGGATGCCATCGATGCTTCCATAGTTAATATGTTGAGTGACCCCAAAGAGGTATTTTCATTTTTTTACATGCATGGCTTTGGATTTTTTCTAATAGAAGAAATCAACTGAATTGCATTGCTTTGGACTTCATACAGGCCAGAGCTGGTATAAAAGAGGTTCACTTCTTGCCATTTAATCCTGTTGATAAGCGGACTGCAATCACCTACATTGATAGCTCTAACAATTGGCATAGGAGCAGCAAGGGCGCTCCGGAGCAAGTATTACACTCCCTTCACTATTGAATATAGTTTGATGCATCCTACATGACTTGCACTAGCAAAATACTAGATATTCTAAAGTAACATGCCCCATCTGTCGGTGTTGTACCAGATAATTGAGCTCTGTGAGCTTAAGGGAGAAACATTGAAGAAGGCTCACGATATCATTGACAACTTTGCAAACCGGGGTCTTCGCTCTTTGGGTGTTGCACGTCAGGTGATCTAGTAGTTAGTAGTTACCACACGCAATATAATTTGTAAGGTAATTAAATATATTGCCCGGTGACATGGATTTGACACACTCACTACAATATCTACAGACCATACCAGAGAAAAACAAGGAAAGTGCAGGATCACCATGGGAGTTTGTGGGATTATTGCCTCTATTTGACCCTCCAAGACATGACAGTGCTGAGACAATCCGTAAAGCTCTTGAACTTGGTGTCAGTGTCAAGATGATTACTGGTGACCAGCTTGCCATTGGTAAAGAGACTGGCCGCCGACTTGGTATGGGCACTAATATGTACCCCTCCTCTTCTCTTCTTGGTCAAAGCAAGGACGAGTCCATTTCTTCCATACCCATCGAGGATCTCATTGAGAAGGCTGATGGATTTGCAGGAGTCTTTCCTGGTAATTTATAGATGAAATTTATGCACAAAGTGTATAGTCACAACTCACTATTACGGTCAAAATTTAAGACAAATTTGGCTTTTGTAGAGCACAAATATGAAATTGTGAAGAAGCTGCAGGAGAGGAAACACATATGCGGTATGACTGGAGATGGTGTGAATGATGCACCAGCACTCAAAAGAGCAGACATAGGTATTGCAGTGGCAGATGCAACTGATGCAGCCAGGAGTGCTTCTGACATTGTTCTAACTGAGCCCGGCCTCAGTGTGATTGTTAGTGCTGTTTTGACTAGCAGAGCCATTTTCCAAAGGATGAAGAACTATACCATATATGCTGTTTCTATCACAATCCGTATAGTGCTTGGATTCATGCTCCTTGAACTCATCTGGAAGTTTGACTTCTCCCCCTTCATGGTACTTATCATTGCTGTACTAAATGATGGGACAATAATGACCATCTCAAAGGACAGGGTCAAGCCATCTCCTGTGCCTGACTCGTGGAAGCTTCAGGAGATCTTCGCCACCGGTGTTTGCCTTGGCACTTACCTTGCACTTATATCTGTTTTGTTCTATTATCTGGCTGCTAAAACCGACTTCTTCCCCGTAAGTTTCCTTTACTAAAAAAACTTATAGTATTGTTGTAAACCAAAGCCTACTTGCATGTTATGATATTTTAATGTTGCAGGATACTTTTGGAGTTAAGTCAATCCAGGATAACCCAGATGAGATCACTGCAGCCGTATACCTTCAAGTCAGCATTGTGAGCCAAGCACTAATCTTTGTGACAAGATCCCGTGGATGGTCATTCGCAGAACGCCCGGGTTTCATGCTTGTTTTTGCCTTCCTTGTAGCCCAGTTTGTAGCTACCCTCATTGCAGTGTACGCAGAATGGAGTTTTGCCGATATCCGTGGGATTGGGTGGGGATGGGCTGGAGCTATCTGGATCTTCAGCATCATCTTTTACATTCCTCTTGATATACTAAAATTCATGATACGCTACATGATTGAGGGCCATGCCTGGGACACTATAGAGAACAAGGTAAATAAAAATGTCAAGTAAACATATTGTACAAACTCTAAATAAGTACAAAAGTATCTTCTAAATGATGAATTTTCAAGCAGAATTCTCACAAAACTAAGAAACTTTCAAAGGAGGAAAGAGAGGCACAATGGGCTCAAGCTCAACGCACTCTTCACGGCTTACAATCTTCAGGCAATACAAACAATAACTCAACAGTCTAAAACTGGTGTGCATGCTATATTGGCCCAGTTGAATTTTTGCAGGTATTATTTTTAAGATGATCAAGAAAGTGCGACAACTTCATTAACCAGTACAAACTTGCACAAAAATCATATGTGACTCGACTCAGTTACCTCCTCAAGTATTTCAGGCTAAAGGGAACTTTATACTCTCAAGGGGGCATGCGGAAAATAGTGTTGCAAGTAAAATGATAGGAATGAGGTGGCCCAAGAAGAAGATATTTCAAATTATGAGAAGAATGGAAGACAACAGTGAATAAGGGACATTATGCACAATTTAGCTGCTGCTACTTCTTCTAACTTAAACTCTTTTTTTTCATAATTTTACATAGTAGATGGTAGTAGGTATGTTGGATGAGTCTGTAATTGGCTGTTAAATATAATTTTTGTTGCTAGCTGGAACGGAATGTAATAATTCTATAACAAAAGACCTTAAAACAACTGTCAGATTGCTGCCATAGATATACACATGATAGCAGATTAGCAGTAGGCAGAATTTCTTTTAATGGGCCACCAAATTTAAACTATGATTTTGCTTGATATTCTGTATTCTTCAATTTTAAACAATCATCGTCTTCAAGTATATCTTAATGCTGTAAACTATGCCAAAGAAATATCCATGAATTTGGTAGTTTATGACAAAGTACATCTCCTTTCTTGCAACAAATAACAAACAGAAACATAGAGAAAAGAAGTAAGAGTAATATCAGTTCCAAAAATAGTTTATGCAGCTATAAGGGCAATACAAAAGAAATAAGACAGACAACGAGCATTATATGAAAAAACAAGACCATATCTATACTTCCCAAAAACAAACAAGCATACAAATATTACTTCGCGAGGAAATAAAATCAAAAGCACCCTAGGTACCAAAATCTCTGTTCCCCAACTCCAAGTACTCCATAGGGTAGTGTCTTCCCTCGACCCTCCAGTAGGAATGTCGGGCTACTCCGTAATGTCACGAACTCATATATAAGATCATGTTCTCAGAGAGATTTAAGGCCTTCAGGTCTAGCCTTACGTACATCCACCACACTTTTCTGTCTTCAAGACTACTCCATATGACTCCACAAGGAACAATATCATGTGCATTCTCCAGGTCTATGAACACCATGTTGAGATCTTCACAATGTTCACTACATTTCTCCATAAAATGTCGGATGAGGTGAATAATCAACTGCCTCGATAGTCGACCTCCAGGCATGAAACCAAATTATTTCTCAGAAACAACCGATTATCTACCCACCTTACATTCAGTTACTCTCTCCCACCACTTCATAGCGTGACTTGGTATTTTAATGTCTCGATAATTACAACTTAGATAATCGCTTTTCTTTTTCCGTATAAATAGGTAGCATGATGCTGAGTCTCCACTTCTCCAGCATCATGACAGTCTTGGAAATATGTTAAAGAGATCCATCAACCATTATTCACCAACCTCTTTCAAACATCGCCACGCCTTAATATAGATCAAATATGAATCAAGAGCCCGCCTGCCTATCTTTTGAAGCTCCCTTCACTTTATCCTTGTTGATAAACTTTTCAGAATTAGCAATTATCTTTGGACTAATGACATGGAAATTAGTTTTAATTGATATGAATAAGACCAATAAATAATGCATTTACCCACCAAAAAGTTCAAATTGACATTAGTTTTGTGGGGTAAATGATGGCAGACTCATTTTTGCAACATCATTGCACGTTTTGCAATAGCATTGCACGTTTTATTCGATCAGGGATGCTGGAAGAGGAAAATATGAAGCTTAACAAAATAATTTGTTAAGTTGTGATATTTTTTTTCTGTTTTGTAAAGTAAGACAAGCACAATAAAAATGAGAAATGATGAACATCAGCAGATCTTTTACAATATGCAGTTATGCTATCAACTTGTGCTATGTTTTGACCAATAAACTACTTGGTTTTGCTGAGCATGATTTCACAAAGAAATTATACAAGGTGCTGGAAGATGTTGCACCTAAACTCACTCCGAACTTCCTTATTACATCATAAACTAAGCTTTCCTGAGGATAACTCGTCTTTCTCTCTTGTACTCAACTTCATCCCTTTGATGCATGATTATCAGAGCTCTTCTAACCTGCAAAAAAATGAGACAGGATTTTATCAACTTTTAGCATAGTCACTGCCATTTCTGGACAATACTTGCGAAAAGAAGCATGAAACTTGGATACATTGGTGTGCATGTGTGGGAGTAGGATTCACACAAAAGCAACCAGACAGATCTAAGAGGGAATGTGCAGACACTTACGATAGATTCATTAATGCCCATTCTGGCAAGTTCATCAATAAGCCTTCTCTCTGAGATATGGCTACCAATTCCCATTCTCCGCTTTATTTGAGTTTCTGCTTTCTGCGCATGATATAAGAACATCATGTACCGAGTGCTTGGAAACTACAGGAGAAGTAATGTTTATGCAGCAGGTTATCTATGACAAACCTTTATGTCATTTGCCATCTCCGGAGTAAGATTTATCTGCTGATTTATTCCAGATTTTGCTGCATCCATTGTAGCATTGTTGAATAATCTAATAGCTTCCATTACATGGTTATCATTCGCAACATGGGACCTAGATTCACAATGTAGCCAGATTAGTAGTGTAATAATAATAATAATAATAATAATAATGAGGATGATGATGATGATGGTTGTTTTAATACAGGTAAATCTATCCCTGGAATTTTGTATCTTATCAAATTTAACTATAGTTGAAGTATGTTCGTCTATTATTTAAGTTTTTTAAACAGTTTGTCACACGATTGTGTCGTGGTAGATGTCGTGGTAGAAATCTGTTATTGCTGCTTTAATCATGTAAGTAGATAATACATTTCAACTTGACAAAAATAAGATATAAAAAGAGAGAGAGAGAAGATACATTGCTAAAATAGCAATGAAAAGTAGAAAATATTAAAATATTAATAGTGGCTTATTCCTTCATTTGGCTGTCTAATTGTCTAAACCGTGCATTGTAACCCTTACATTACTCTTCTTTTTTCCGAGAAAGTAACCCTTACTAGTACAGTTATTGCACTTCAGAGTAGTACTTAACTCTCAACGCACCCACAAATAACAATCTATAATTTAGTTGCCTTGTCTACCAGATGACATTTTATGATATCATTACCTAATTCCCGAAAGAAATTGTTTTTTTCCATAGAACATCACAAAACTTCACATGTCGCGATACTGGAAAGGGTAATAAATACTTCAAGATTTTTCCTACTCTTTCTTCAAATGTCTTTTATAATCCAAAAATGACAAGAAGCTTTTCATGAACTTACAGTTGCATCTTTGCAAGTGCCTCGCTAAGTCTCACTATAGCTTCCAGCTGTCTCACTGTAATTGGAACTGCAGCAGTTTCTCCATTTTCATTTGCTTGTCGCCTCATATCCTACAAATATTACAGGGAAATCAGTAAATACAGGGAACTGGTTATATAAATCGGAACAAGAATCAACCTCTCACCCCTCCTTTCAGTTTCTGTACTAGTAAATTTAAAATAACAACCATTTAGGGCTCAAAAGTCAAATCCTAACTATATATATTACACCCAATCAGAGTACTAGTGCTAGCGAGAAAGCCATGACGAAGTCAATTTAAAGACATATTGTAACATCAAATATAAAACAGAGTGAAACTTTTTTGCAATAGTTTGTAACAATCAGATTATTAACTTGGAAGACAAGTATACTAAAATTAATTTTTAATTGAAGCCAATTTATAAGAGAATCACCACTCAAGTTGTTATGTTTTCTCAAGTTTTGATGGACTACAGCATCTTTGAATAAATTTTCCCGTTCCTGATAGTTTATTCTATTTACAATTATTTTTGATAAGCAAACACTTTTACTACTTTGAACAAAATCCGACAAGGATTACAATGGCCAGGAAGGACAACAGAACACACAGAACACACTGATTAACAAGATACCAGCGCACAACTTAACAGAATTATGAACCCAAGACATTTCACAAAGACCTGTTTAGTAGTCTTATGAAATTGTTCACGGCCAGACAAACAGACAACAGAAAGGGAAATTGTTGCAAATATTGGGGGTAGGAGCGTTCAAACCCAATAGTCTGAGACCTCTCCTAAACCTCAGCTTTAGAATCGTGTAAACAATCAGCTTTTATAAAACTTCGAGGTGTTAGTAGAAGCAAGGAAATGGATCATATATATATATAGGGGGCTACTCTAATACAAACCTCCTTAAAATACAAACCTACAAACCAAGCATAATCTAATATTTCAAGCTAATCTAATGACCAAACTAGGGGTACCCCAATACAAAAAACGTTTAAAATACTTGGCTCTATCCAACAACAACAAAAAAAAAAAAAAAAAAAATCACTGTTCACGTGATGAAGTGGTAGTGGATTTCACTGGTTAACGGTGCTTCGCGCCTTTATCATTCTAAAGTTGTAAGGAATGGCAATCAATGGTAAAGGCAATAGACGATTGACGGGTGTGTCGAGAGCCTTCGGCACTCATGACTACGTAACTCATCCGTTAACTGTCCTAAATGCTTCGCATTTCCACGGCAAGATTTTTTTTTTTTTGTTGGATAGAGCCAATTATTTTAAGCATTTTTTGTGAAGGTACCCTTGGCGGGAACCTTAGAATAGATGAAATATAATTAATTTAGTGTTGGTTTGTAGGTTTGTATTTTAAAAGTGGTTTGTATTTGAGCACTTGCCTATATATATATATAATAAAAATCTAAGGTTCTGCAAAGCGTGAACATTAAACTAGTGAAGGATAAACTGAGTGAGGTGAATAGACTAAGCCTCTTCTTCTGTTTAACATACTTCTAGTCTGATACTTTCGGGAGTGTGTACCTGTCTAATTTTAACATAACATTCCTGCAGCAATGTGGCTGCTGAATCAGATAGGCGAGGACGACATACTGTCCGGCAGTACTGAATATACCTGGTCAATTGTACCTCCAGGTCAGTAACTGAGTATGATTTAACAAGTAACTTGTATGAAGATAGTAAATACGAAATAAAATATTGCTGCGCACCGCTTTAACCAGTTGTCTTCTTTAGAAGTTTTGGTGTCTCCAGTGACTGCATTAGCAGACGCGTGAATTTTGATGATATGGCTAGCTATATTCTGTACAAATAAAATGATAATTAAATGGATTTCTGTGTTCTGGAAAACTTTGTGACACGCTGCTATCTGAAAATAGGGTGTATTTGCAGGCATCAAGCAGGGAAATTTTGTAAATGCTACCCTCAAACTTAGAAATTACTGAACCACAATGACCTCAAAAGAAATACGAACTCAAAAACATAAATTCCGGTACCTTGTCTTGGCTGTACATCCTGATGTCCTTGACAATAAATATTAAATCAAATCTTGAAAGAATTGTTGTCTGTAGGTCAATGTTATCCTGAGCAGTCTGGAAGTTGAAATTGTTAATATAAGCAGAGCAAACAAGAAAAAGGATTAAGGTTTTGGAACCATAATAATCATACAGACCTTTAGATCATCATAACGTCCCGATGGAGGGTTTGCTGCTGCAAGTACGGATGTCCTAGAATTCAGGACTGTTGTTATACCAGCTTTGGCGATGGAAATGGTTTGCTGTTCCATGGCTTCATGAATGGCAACTCTGAGACACATGTACAAATTATTAAATAAAACATAAAAAGAAAAAGGACCATCAAATTAGAACTCAATAATAGAGTACCTGTCTTCTGCCCTCATTTTGTCAAATTCATCGATGCAGACTACCCCACCATCCGCCAAAACCATGGCCCCTCCTTCCAAATAAAATTCGCGCTGAATTCAATAATTTTAAAAGAACCATAAGTCCATCAAAGAAATAGATAAAAGTAAAATGATACAATGACCTAAACATAAGCAAGTAAACAAACTTACAGAACTGCTATCTTGAATTACAGAGGCTGTAAGACCAGCTGCCGACGAACCTTTTCCAGATGTATATACAGCTACAGGAGCCGTTTTCTCAACGAACTTGAGAAACTTCATTCCAAAATAACAGGAAAAAATTAACTTCATATGCATGGCACAAATTGTTTAGATTCTTTTAAATGAGTAGAATTCATGTGGGTAAGTATGTAACAGTAGATAGCAGATTCAAATCACAGAGGCTACAACTATAAATTTCAAGGCAATATGAATCAGTAATTGTAACCAGACCTGTGACTTGGCAGTAGATGGATCCCCCAGAAGCAACACATTTATATCCCCTCTTAACTTCACGCCATCAGGTAAAACCTAAAACAACAAAGGGAGGTGGTTTATAACAATAAGTGTCACTTGTAGTATATCATTTTTTATTTTAACAGCTATTAAATAAACTTTTAACTCATCAAAATTCAATATATACCTTCCTTGATCCGCCAAACAAGAGACAGGCCACAGCTCTTTTAACATCAACGTGGCCAAATATTGAGGGAGCAATCTTGGAGCATACTTTGTCATATGCGCTACCTTCTGATGCAAACTTCTTAAATTCTTCTATCTGCAAATAACAGAAACATGTAAGAAATGGAAATGCCATTGGCAACAACACATCCCATGTGCTATAATTTCATAAAAGAATGTAAGCGCAACTATGAATCAATAAAAAGTATTTTACATTTGAGCATGAGGGATGGAAACAAAAGGAAGCTCATTAATTAAGAGTGAAAGCACAAAAAATGACCAACAACATGACTTCATAACTCATTCAGCCCAGCTTCTTTCAACATGTGCCAACCACCAAAATACTAAATCTCTCCTTATGTCATAATCTTATCACATGATATACGACTTCCTGTTTTTTTAAAAGAACTCATAATTTGTCCTACCATACATCTGTACAACCATCTGATCATCTGACATTTACAGTACAATCCAAAACCTCTCAAAAGCTCAGCCCAATGCTACTGTAATATTAGAATTTAGCAAACTAATGTCATATAGTATTAACAGTTATGATCACTACCTCATCAACCGAGAAATTGGCAGGCCCCCGAGAATTAGCCTCCCTTGTTTGTTCTATTCCTACAACCCTTATATAAGGCTGTCTAACTGCAACTGCTCCTTTGTGGCTGCATAACAGATTTAAAACAATTGAAATTTCAAATAATTCAGTTTTAATTACAAATGAAACGATTCACTGTTAATTACAAGAACATATAGAATTGAAGTAAATTATATGGAAAAGGAGACATACGATGATGATGAATTGGCAGCTTGAAAGATACTATAAATACCCATTATAGTTAATCTTGTGCCTGGAACAATGGTTTGCACCAGATGCCGATCAACTGAAAGAAGCATGTTCCTTGGTAGTTCACCAGTAGGTACATCCTATTTATACCAAATGTAATAAATGGTGAGCACATAAATTTACTGCAACTGGATATATGTGGGTTTAATTCCCAGTTGAACATATTGTAACTCTCACCTCAGGGTTTTCTTGTAACTTCAAAGTCTGTTGATCAACATATTTGCTTTTATCTGGAACCACAATCCAGGGATCAATGGGGCATGGTTCTTCTCCAGCCTACAGAGTGTTCAGTTAACGCTTGTACGGAAGCAGCAATAACAAATAACATCAGAATCAACACTATGAGAAAAAAAATAAGAAACCTGAGGCACATGATCACACGAACGTGGCACAATTGCCCCTCCTAGGCCAGGACGGCAAGGAATTACTTTTACATTCTTACAGTTCTTACACAATAAAGTCACATAAGTTGCCTTTGCTTTGGTCCTTGACGCAGCAATGGTGATCCCAGATATCTTTACTAATTTCGATATATATTGTGCCTAATACCAGCCATAAAATACCAAAAAATTATCAGAACAAAAATTCAAAACAGCAAAACAAATAAACGAGTAGAGGGTAAAAATAATAAACAAACCCCTAATAAACGCATTGAAACCGAATCCTCCTCTGATGTCAAAAGGATCTGGACCTCCCCAGTCTCGGGCTCCTCCATCTCCCCGGTCTCCCCCGCAACCCTAGACTTCAAACTTGCCAAAACTTCAGCAGCAGCAGTCTCAAACTATGCACAATTCACAAAATCAACCAGTTCATACCACAATAAGACTATCAAATTACATAATTTTAAAAAAATCCAATTGCATCTTAATTTCATATACACATTATACACTAATCCACAGAAAATAAAACATACTATAATCCACATCAGCACAATTATAGTAAAACCTGGATAAATTAATACTCGATAAATGAATAAAATTCTCCCTATTAATATATACCAGGGGGAGGTAATCGGCAGGGTTTTTACGGAGGAGATCACGGAGATCCTGATCCTTATCGTAATTGAGGAGATCGGAGAGATTAACGAGAAGGAACTTAGGGTTTTGAACCAAGCTTTCTCTGTACGGAAACACATTTGGTTGATTTTGATGTGCGAAGTTTCTGATAAACTCCTTGAACTTTCGGAGCACTGTGTGGCGACTCGCCGCCTGTTCCGGATCGCCTGCGCCGCGGGGGAACTGAGCTTGGTCGCTGTAGTACACGCCTCCTTCATCCCAGCCTGACATTTTTTGTTTCTCTCCCTCTACTTTTGTTTCTCTCTCTAGAAATGTACACTTTGCGGCAACTGAAACGAAACACTCTCTTTATGAAAGTGAGTGGATAAGCGCGGGAAAGATCTGGCGGGAGATTGTTGTGGGCTTATGGAGAATGGGTTGAGAAACCGGCCCATCGTTTGTTGTTGGATATGGAAGGCCTAATTTACTTACTTTGCCCGAACTGTAGAGTGTAAACAATATTTTTACGTCATTTTTCATGAAAATAAATTATAAATTTCGATCACTAAATCATAAAACGAAGTTACACATTTTTTTATTTAACAAATCACTGAAAATTAATGAAATAGTTAAAGTGGTTCTACGGTACAATTAAATTCATCCAAAATAATTTTACGATATAATCAAATTTGAAATCAATATTTTTTCAAGTTTTATGTGTTAAATATTTTATAAAATCAATATATGATTAGTACCATACATTAAAATCAAATTTTATGTTTAATGAAATAAAATTTTAAAATTATTAATGACATTATATAGTAGTTATAATTTTTCTCACCAGGACTTTATATTCTGAAATGATGACCACGTAGTTTTTCTTTTGAGGGATGATACAATTTTTTTTTTTTGTCAAAGAATATACATTCTGGTATATAAATTGTATCGAAATACAATAATCGAAGAAAGGGGTTTAGTTTCTTTCATTCAAAAAAATTTATTATCTAACCGAAAGGCACGCATGTTGCCCCCGGACGTTTAGACAATAACACCTTTAAGTCCGAAAAATCTACCTAAAAGATAAAAATACAGAAAGACAAAAACAATAGTCACCAATTAAAAATATAATCAACACTCCGAAAGGAGTGTTGATCCAATCTTCAGTCATCCCAAAATCCGCCTATCCACCAGCTCTGCTTAATCCCAATTTGTCACCAGCATTTAATTCAAAGAAACTTGCACTCCAAAAAAATATATCATGGTCGATCTTCAAAATTCTCAACCCAATCAATAGGGACACAAAAGGAACAAAGAAGGACCTCATTAAAAACCCGCAAGAGCAAAAACCTTTTGGGAAAAAAACTCAAGTGGGAAAAGAGTGCCCTCCATGAATCCCAAAATCATTGAAACACAGCAAGCTCCCTAAAACAGATTAAGACATTTTAAAAAATTTCGCTTCTTTCTCCGTCCATCATCTCTTCTCAAGTAAACTGCTTCCTGCAAAATTAAACTCAAAAGCAAACATTACTCTAACCAAAAGGAGTATCCCTTTGGCTAGATACCTTAATCAACTAACACTAATTTGTCAACAGATATAATTCGCCAACTGGAGACAGATAACAATCACCTATAAAAGGTCAAAAAACCGACAATTTCGGTACACCCATAATGGTACAATAGTCAAATAATTATTCAAAAATAGTATAATTAATAAAGGAATTAGTTAATCAATTATCAATAACCGAGAGAATCAATTAATATCACAAAAAGTACAAAACTTGATTAATAACCTCATGCAACATAAAACGTACAAACATTTATTTAGGGGAGTATAAAAATTGAATTTAAAAATTAAGCAAGAAGGAAGACAATTAGCCCGCTAATAATTAATAAGGAAAACATTTAAACAGGGAAACAAATAATTAGGAGGTCAACTAATCAAATATCTAAACATTTAATCAGGAAATCAATTAATTAGGATATCAATAAATTAACATAATTAAAATCATAGCCAATTGGCCCACTAATAATTCAAAACCTCAATCAAAAAATCAATTAACAATTAATGATAAAAACTGATTTTAATAACCTCATTAATGCTATCAAAACTAAACAAATAAAATTTAATAAAATTATTAATTAATCATAATCAAATATCAATTATCAATCAAATATGATTGTACAAAATCAATTATCACTAATCCTGCAACCAAAATAAATCAACAACGTAACTGGATCAAAGAAAATTCCGACAACCATAAACCATCACTTCGACCATCCTCCAATTCGACCCAAAAGATTAACGGGAAACAAACATTCCACTAGTACTCACCCTATTAACACAGGTACTAGCCCAGACAATAAACATTAGCACAGGACATATCCATTAATCTTAAAAACACTCGAATAAAACAACACTTAAGCAAACTTGAATTAGTCATCACACTCCCGGAAACACCTATAGCTATCCATTTAATCAGAAACAACAACGCGAAACAAGAACAAAACCAAACTATCAAGAACCAATGGGACATGACCGGATAACATAAACCAAAATTCACTTAAAAAATATGCAATCATATAGTCTATAACCAGTCTACACAAAAACCCGGGACTCAAGAATTATCACCGCAAAAACATTTCAAGCAAACACATAACAAGAATTTCCTCAAAACCCAAAAATTTATCCTAATTACTAGCATATAGATACTCAAACACATCATATAATCATACTAACGCATATAACAATCACTTAAAAGAATATTAAGTTAAAAACAAACAACAAAGTGTATCAACACAAAAAACTCTCTGATGTGCCGAAAATAAACATTTTAATATCGCAAGCGCACGATCATCGTTTTAATATTTAAGATTCGATCCATAGGGAGTAATATTTATTTCGCGATCCTTAACTTTTAATTTAGGCGAACTAGAACAATTTTGGATTTTGGAAATTTGGATTTTAATTTCTAATTTTAAAAAAAATCTAAGTTATTCTAAAACTAAATCATTCTAAAAATTGTTCTAAAAATCCTAAATTCAAATTAAAACTAGATTTTATTTTAAAAAAATAAAAAAAAATTGTTTAAAGGAAATTTAATCTAAGAAATTGAATTTAATATAATTTTAAAAAAAATAAAACACAAAAGCGAAATTATTCTAAATTTCTAAAGTCGAATTAAAATTAAATTTATTTATAGAAAATTACTCGTCAGCTCGCAACATGATTTAACAGGTTATGAATTCAGTAAAACTTCTCAACTCAAACCGAAGACTCAGCAATGGCCAAGAACAGAAATATTTATTTATTTATTTTTAACACATGAAATACAACAAACCCAGTAACAAAACTTAAAACAAAGACGCAGAATCAATATAACTCATCAAGAACTCGCCGTTAAACTCGGAATACTGGCCATAACTCGATAAAACAGGGAAAACAGGGACTCGAAAGCAACTAACAGCAACGAAATGAATTAGAAACAAAGTACATAAAATCTCGACTCAACTTAGTAAAACAGCAAAACTCAAAGATGAATTTTAATAAAAACCGAGTAACTCATGTAATTCAGGAATTAAATCAGCAATCGAACAAACCCAACAACACAAACTCAGAAGCAAATTTCAAGAACTCGAACAACACAAACTAAAAAAAACGCAAGGAGAAACGATGCAGGAACCACAAAACAATCACAATACATCAAAACAACTCACTTCGACTTCAAAACATTAACATTTTCAAATAAAGAACAAAACAGTTACATCAAAACAGTTACGTATCAATGACAATTAAAATGCAGGAACTGTAAAGCTCGCGACTTGGTAAGAAAAAAAAAATTAGAAAGAGGGGATTGTGCGTGTCCGTATAAATGGGGAGAAGTGTGATGGATGAATTTTTGAGATAGCAACTTGCAAATACACGGATAATCAGCAAACGAATAGAGCGTGTTTACAGTTGGGTTCGCAGAGATCGATTAAGGAGATGGGAGAGTTGGACAGAGGAGAGATTACGGAGATAGAGAAAGAAGAGAGACAGGGGAGAGATATAGAGAGATGGAGAGAGTGGTGGTGTTAGGGAGAACAGGGGAATACTGATGAAAAGGAAAAGGAGTGGGTTTGTACGTCGGGGTTTGCAGTGAGAGGAGAGAAACGAGGGAGAGGGGGAAGAAGGAGACAGAGAGAGAAAAAGCTAGGTTTGGGAATCGTATGGAAGAAACTGAGAAAATAAAGAGGAAACAATCAACTGGGTTTGTTTATGGTTCGTATAACAAAGAAACAGAGGAAAGGGAAACTAATGCTTCGACTTAAGAATTAAAGACATAAAATTATTATCGAAAATTACTAAAACTGATATTTTTGTGATTTTTTTTTTGTTTTGTTTTTTTTTATTACACTAAAACATAAAACATAAAAACTAGATTTATAATTGACAATTATAAAACCCACAATAAAATGGAAATTTAAAGGGGCGTAATTAATATTAAAACGAGAATTAAAATTACGAAAACAAATTCTTCAAATCGATTCTTTCAATCCCGTGTGGTTAGCGTTGCTACTTTGTCCACCCGAGAATTTACGAAAATAATGAAATAAAGAACAAGGAGAGATGAAAGAGAAGTGCAAGAAATTAAATGAAACTTGAAATTTGCATAAAAATAAAGAGTGTTTACAAGAAAAATAGAAAATTACAACTATAATTTTTGGAGATGAACTAATACAATCTAATTCTAGTATGTAAGGTAATGGTTGTTTAACAAGTGAAGATGAGGCCTATTTATAGGAAATAATTAGGGTTTTTGGTTGGTGTGAGTTGATCTTGGCCTTTCATTTAGTTTAGTGTTGGCTAAATCTTGGCCATCCATTTTGTTTGGTAAAAATATGCACCACCACCCCTTGCTTTTCCTTTTCTTCTTGTTTTGGTCCTTCTTTTTCTTCTTTTGTCATTTATTTCTTTATTTTGCCATTTCTTCAGTTTTCTCGAATTTTTCATGAAATGCAACAAAATAATTTATTAAAATCCGAATTCAAACAATAAATATGCAATAAAAATATGCAAAAATATGCACTTATCAAATGCCCCCATACCTATCTTTTGCTCGTCCTCGAGTAAAACACAAAGAAAAATGCAGAATGAAAAACCTATACTCACTGTCGTAGGAATCACGGGTAATTTTAGGTTTACCAACCCGTTAAACCAATAGACGATCTCTACAGGAGGAGTGTTGTCTCCTAAGGGTTTACAGAAGATATACCCATAAAATCTTTGAGATAAGTCAGCAAGTATCCAACTTTCCTCTTTTACTCTAGCTTTCATTGGTGTCAACAAAACAATTTTGTAGGAAAATATATACCTTAAAGATTATTCTAATAATAGCCAAGTTATAGGTTCCCACAATCCACATGAGTAGACTAAAAATTCACAAAAAATCCCAATGGGTGTAGTGAATTTAAGGCCTTTGATGGATAAAGTGCATATAAACATTTTCTCTTTTTCAACCAATATTGAACTGACCCAATCTCTATCAAAACAAGTATCTAGCCAAACTTCACGTTCTTAGTAGTTAGACCGACCGTGCAATGGTTGAGGTCCCAAAAGACTTTTGCATCAATACCCATTTAACGAGTTTTAGGTCAACAATCCCAGATCACAAAGGACCTTAGGTTGCTAGGCACAAAGTCCCCTCAGACTTACTTACTCGGGTTATTAATGAGCCCAACCTAGCCGATTTCCCTACTAAGAATTTATTATTACAAAATTACACTAGCACGCAACAATTACAAACATTTATTGACTATTTTTCTTTTCTTCTTTTTTTTTTTTAAACATGACACTATAGGAACCAAATTTCGCATAGGTTTGATTCGACATTGTTCTAACATGTGGGTTCTCTCTCAGGTATCGAATAACATTCCTATACAATTCTTCCATCAAAAGTCTTGTGCAAATGTGTCGTCTTGGACTTTTAAGCAAAAATTTGTTCGACACAAGTTTCATGAGGAAAACCTTACTTGACTACGTTCAAATCATCTAAAGGCATTATACATATAATTTTCGAAAAATAGTCAACACCAACTAGTTCTAGAATTTAAATAGTGGGAAGGACAACTAAGCTAAAATATCTCTATTTTTGGATTTTTAAAAATTTTCAATTTTTTGGATTTTTCAATTTTTACACTAAAACCCTCCCCCATACCTAAATCATGCATTGTTCTCAATGTATGCAAAATGAACGAGAATAAAAGAGAGAGGAGGAAATACCTGATAAGGGATGATGGAGAATGACAAACTTCTAAAAACAAGAAAGAAAACAACTCACACACAACTCCTCCCCATACCTACATTCTACTATGGGAGGTACAAAACAAATATTTACTAACCAATACCTGCTCTCGGAAAAACTATTTTTGTTATGCAACCAATATATTTCAGAAACTCACCCACGAAAATAGCATAGACCACTCGAACGATCCGATTAGGCGCAAGAATAAAACTCATATTCCTAACTTCATCCATAGACCACGAAGATGCTTGTTATTCCCAGATTACACACTTGTATAATTGTAGAAGGGGGGGTTGAATACAATTCTTGATATTTATAAATTTCTGATAAGAACTCCAGAAATCTATACTTAGATAATTGTTGTAGAAAGATTAATGCACAAACACATAAAAAATTAGGTGGTTAAATGCACCACCTGAAGCTTTTATTTGAAGAAAACTTTGTGATACAAAAGTACACAGCTTCTGTTTTACAACTCTTTGCTTTCTAAGAATATTCAATAAAAACCTTAAGCATATGTATTTGTTTTCTTAGCCTACAAAGAGTTGTTGCACTTGGTTATACATCCCAAGTTTTACAAGTTCTACTGGAATAAGATAATACTAATCTAATTCTAGTTGACTTGCTACTACACTCCAAATACACATGTAGCCGAAAGGTTGTCCTTGTGAACAGACATGTCTCCTGCACCTTTCTTGTATTCATAGTGTAAACGGAATGCTTCTTTCTTCTTTGTTTCCAAAGTATGGCTGCCATACTGCTTTTTGTATCTACTATCAACCCATGTGATCTGTCAGTCAAGCCTGTCCTTATCAACTGTTAATCCCCAGCTTAGCATAGAAGACAGTGTCAATGATTATCCGTTGATATTGTACACTGACATCCGTTGATGATGTATTGAGCTGTATCCGTTGATAGAGTGGATTTGAGTTGTATCCGTTGATAGAGTTTTGTCTTCATCTGTTGATACACTTTCACTTAGACAGAATTACATAGCATAGCTTATTTACAATTGGCTACCCTATTCTGCCTATCCGTTGATGGTCAACATGACTGTGGATAAAAACACTATCAACTGATAACATAGAGATACTGCAGTATGCTACAAAACCTCATCCGTTGATGAGCTACCTGTCAACGGATAGAGTTATAAATCCTCATCCGTTGACAGCTACAAAACCTTATACAATTTGATTGATTGTGAAGTTATCATCAAGTACAACATATTCCTAACAATCTTCCCCAATTTATACTTGATGGCAATAAAGCATAAATTCAGGACCTTGATGATAACAAAACATTCCTAAAGATATATATATAGAACAATGCAAAAAATGTATTAAGCTACAAAAATTAAAAACTGAAAGTTTTAGAAATTTACAGAGAAGTGCTCCTATAGACTGAGCAGATTAAGACTGTTTCTTTTCTCTTGTTGGCATCACCCTTGATTTTCCTTCTTTGGCAGAGTTGGACTCAATCTGCATGTGGAGTTGCCTATAGAAGGCATCTTCTTCATCAACCTTTGGATTTAGCTTTTGTTGTAACCATCTCAGGTATTGAGAACTAGCCTTTGATAGTTGGTCTTCTAACCTGAAGAATCTCCTATTGCCATCTTCATCCCTGAACTCCATCATCCAGAAGGGTTGAAGGTGGATTTTATGTCCATTGTATGGGATCTTCATCTTCCTTGGTAGACTTGATGGTGAGTTCCTTTCCCTCCTTATCTGTTCTATTCTGTCCAGTATCTCCCCTTTTGCTATCTTGGAGAACCCTGTGTATCTCTTGATTGCAGAGAACACTTTGGTTAAAGTCAGATAATTTTCTCCAAGAACCCTCTGTAGTGGCCATGTCCTTTCCTTTCCTCCCTTGTATACAAAGACCAATCTCTCAGGCAAATGTTTATATTTGTCAATTCCTCTTACTTCTGACAATTCATCCAGATACAGATTCATGCCAGAGTATTCTTCAATATCTGCCTGATAGATAAAATCATCCTTGTTTTCCAAGATTGGCTGCCTGACAATAGCAGGTACCCTAGCAACTTGAATTGGTTCCTTTGAAGGTTGCTTCCTTGGTATCCTTTTCTTCTGTATAGGCTTCTGTTGAGGCTTCAGCAAGAATGAAGGAACCTCAATGGAGTCAAGATTCATTGGTTCCTCTTTAGGTACTATAGGATCACCATGGAAATTCACAGCTGGGTTGAATACTTTTACAGAAATAGGTTGTGATGAGCCAACTGTTTCCTTGATTTCAATTTCTGGAGAGACAGGCCTCCTTGCCGTTGATTTCACTCTCTTAGATTTGGATTTGGGGACTGATTTCACTTTCCTTTTGGATTTGGGGACTTCCTCAGGTTCCCTCATTTCATCCTCTACCTCATCCATTAACTCTTGAGCCATCCTGGCTTGCTTCTCATCTGAGTTTTCATATTGATTTTCTTCACTTGGATGAGCTTCCCTGAGAAGTCTGGAAGTCTCCTCTCTTTTTGCTTCAACAAATCTAGGATGGCTATTGGATATATTTAAGACTTTTCCATTCCTTATTATTACAGCCATCCATTCTCTTACACTTCTATTGGCATTTTCCTTGAACTCCTTAATTTGCTTTCCCATTAGCTTTCCTTCATCATCCTTGGGAAATGGAAAGTCCAATTGTAACTTGTTCTTCCCATTTGCCTTTGGTGGAGAGTAGGCTCTGGTTTTTATGTATGGTTCAAATT
The DNA here is from genome assembly GCA_036435485.1 of Saposhnikovia divaricata. Lineage (NCBI taxonomy): Eukaryota > Viridiplantae > Streptophyta > Magnoliopsida > Apiales > Apiaceae > Saposhnikovia > Saposhnikovia divaricata. Next base: position 57,009,826 of record CM071598.1, read on the forward strand.
CTTTGACATAAGATGGTTCAGCATCATAGAATGTAGGAGCTACAATCTCTGGAGTGAGCACCTTCAGAATTGTAGTTGATATTGTTGGAGCTGAGGACTGAGTAGAGAACAGATTTGATACAATTGATTCATTGATCATCCTTTCTGTTCTCATCATTCTTTCATTTGCCTCCTTGTTGATCTTTTCTAAGGCCTCTATTCTGGCTTGCCTTTCACCATCTGAGATTTCTGATAGGTCAGGAATCACAGGCAAAGCCTTTTGTTTCTTCACAGGGGAAGCCTCTATAGTAAACTCTTTTGGATTGACCACTATCATTGGCTGTTGCTCCCCCTCAATTTGTGCTATCTTGCTACTGGAAGCTGGAATATGACTAGAAGTAGCTGCAACCTCTTCTACCTTTTTCTCCCCCTTTTTGTTAGCATCAAGGGCTGGAGATGAGGCTGCAAGCAGCCTTTCCAGTAGCTCAGTCTATTTGGCTTGATTGGCAGTGAGTGTCTGCATTTGAGATTCCATACTATCCACTCTGGAGGAGAGATGCTGAACAGATTTGGCCAGGCTATCTTCCTTCAATAATTTGCTAGTCAACACCTTCTGAGTGGTAGTAGGGGGCATCTAGTTCCACTTTCATTTCTCTAATTGCAGTTTGGACCTCCTCCTGTTGTGTTCTTTGAATGACCATGTGCATTTTGTGAAGTTTCAGGGAGTCCATTAATTGCTGAAGGACAGCCTTTCTCTGTGGATCTGCATGTTGGTGCTCAGCCCTAGCAGATTGATATTGCTTCACAATCTCCACATTGAAGTCACCAGCCACAGTGGCAGTAGAAAATAGCCAGTCTGAAGTATCTGCCACATTGACTGCTTCATCATTTGTTGTGCTTTCACTATCATCACTGCCAAACTCTTCACTGTCAGCATCTGGAAGCAGAGTTGTCAAAGCTTCATTTGCTCTTTGTAGAGATTGTGAGGTGTGCACTAGGTGCATTGCCTCCTCTGCTTCCACATTGCCCTGTTGTGCCATGACTTGATAGGCAGAAACAGGGTGAGTAAAAGTTTCAGGATCCAAAGAGATGGAGTCAATAATTGACTGATATTCTTGTCGAAATTCCATCTCTTTAGAAGCTTCATTAACCTCCATTAACTCACTTGCAATGGCTGGATCTTCCTGCCTTATTTCTCCTGTAGTCCCTTCTCTCCTCTCATCTCTCTTTTCTTGCATCAGGGGCTCCCCCTGGCTCACACCTCTCACACCCTCACCTTCACCTACTAAGGTGGAACTCTCTTGCTCTCCTTTTGCCTGACCTGAAGAAATGGCCAGCCTCTCATTATTTGCCTCTCCTTTTGCCTACTCACAAGGAAGCCTCTCACTCCCTTCCCTCAATCCTAAAAGTGTTTCAACTACTGAGAACTCCTCCACACTTGACACAGGAATGTCAGATATAGCAGTGGTAGAGTGAGTTATCAACGGATAAGGGATATCCGTTGATGGAGTAGTTATAGCTGTTAACGGATGGCTAGACAGAGGCGCATCCGTTGATGGAGAAACACTTGTCAACGGATGAAGGATATCCGTTGATGAAGGAATGATAATATCCGTTGAAGTGAAAACCAACACTGAATCTGTGGAGATTGATTTTAAAGATGAGGCCACAGATGTTGTTGTGAATTCAGGAATGGAAGGTTGATGGCCCAACAAATCATCAAAAAGATGATGACCACCAATTGCAGAGTGGGGCTTCTCCAAGAATCTTAAAGATGGAGAATCAGGAATTGATGTAGATATCATATCCACATCCAGAGATGGAGTTGGTGATGGTGGATTGTAATGTGTATCGATTTGAAGGTTAAGATCAAGGGGCTGTGACTCCACATTTATTGAAGTCACATCAAACTGAATTTGAGAAGGTACAGTTTGTTGTACTGTGTGTGCACCCTGTGCTTCCCCTATGGTTTTAGATTTTACTCTTCTTCCATAGGTTTTCGAGTGAGAGCTAGTGTCCCTTACCCTTTTGTGCAGAGTTGCTGTAGAACTAGTAGTCACACCCTGTTGAGAGGATGTAACTTGGGCTTGGCTATTTGGTGCACTTTCCTCACCCACCTTATTCTTAGGGCTTGCACCCTGTCCCTCACCACTCACTACCTCCTTCACACTCCCCTCAAGAGTTGTGGTAGTTTTTGCAACAGGTGCTTTTTGAGAAACACATGAGGTTTGTCTCTTAGATTTTGGTTTGGAAACTTTTGTTTTAGTCACTTGGGTAGGAGCCTGTTTGGTCACTACTACAGACTCCATTGTGACTGAGGAAGGCAAAGAAATTTAGGGGTTAGAGATAGGAGTTTCAAGGTTAGAAAGAGTTACCTGAACAATTGGTAGATATACCAATTGTACTTCTGCATTGGAGTTCATTCGAATTAAATCACTTAAGACTCTCTTCTCCTGAACAAAACATGTGAACTTGCTATCCGGGTTAGCAATGGATAGCTTATTCTCAGATACATGCAGTGCTAAGAGCATCAAAAATCTAGCAAAATAGATATTCTTGCCCCTAGTTTCCTTTTTACCTAATTTTGCTGCTATCTCATACATGACTAGTGTGCCAAATTTATAGAATTTATCAGTCAGAAGCATACACAGCATAACTAGCATGGAATGGGTAACAGCATCAAAGTTACTAATTTTGCCTGAAAAAGTTTTAATGAAGGCATCACAAAAATAACTCCATTCTTTAACCATCCCTTTCCTAGCAATTTTTCCTAAATTATCAGTACTAAGGGCATAATTTATGGAATTAAGCATGGCAACTATTTCAGCATCACTGGGTACTTTCAGACAGTTATTCTTAGGCAATTTTAAACAAGCAGTTATCACATCAGAGTTAACTACATAGTTTTTACCCTTTAGAGAAAAAGCAATTGTACCGTCTGTGCCATTGTACTCAGCAGATGCCCACACCTCTTCGATTACTTCGTGGATTAGAGGAGTGGTGGCAGTCATAGCATACGAAAGTTTACAGTTCTTCACAAAATTTATCATGGTGTGATAAGCTTCTGGGGCATTCACTATATCGACATAGGCCGCGAAATTGTTCTTCTCATAGGTGAACCCAGTGGAAGACATCATCTTAACAATAGGCGCCATTGAAGAGTTTGAACTTTTGTTGCAGAGAGTTTTTGTGAAGAAGATGCAGTTTACTTAAGAGAATCTTGAAAGTCGATAAAAGTGAGATGTGAGAGCACAAGACAGCCTTTTATACTTTTCAAGAATTGAAAATGAACTAATTAAAAGTAATTACCCATTGGTCAAAAGTAACTGTCAAATAATAAAAGAAAATAAATATAACCAGTCCTATATAGATACACGTTTACCAACGGTTATATTTAAAAGAAAATATGTATATCAACGGATATGGAATGAACGGTTGAGAAACAGTTTATCCGTTGATGACGTGGATAAGCTGTTATCCGTTGTTATACAAAAATCTAGGAATGTGTTTATGCTATCAACGGGTAAAAGGATATCCGTTGATAAGATAATTTTGCCTTGGACAAAATTTCTAAAGAAAATTTTTTTCTGAGAGTTTTTAATTCTCAAGTAAATCAAAACACATTCCTAGCTGCAATGCAGTGAAATCAAATATCACTAGGAATTATGATAAGTTAAGCATACCTAGCTCACCTACCAATCATGTGAATGTGGATTCATCAAGAGGCTTGGTGAAGATATCTGCAAGCTGCATTTCACTTGGCACAAAGTGCATTTCTACTGTACCATTCATCACATGTTCTCTAATGAAGTGGTATTTGATGTCAATGTGCTTGGTTCTCGAATGTTGCACTGGATTCCCTGTGATGGCAATAGCACTTGTGTTGTCACAGAAAATTGGAATCTTCTCAACTTTTAGACCATAGTCAATGAGTTGATTTCTCATCCATAGAATCTGTGCACAATAGCTTCCAGCAGCAATGTACTCAGTTTCAGCTGTAGAAGTGGAGACTGGGTTCTGTTTCTTACTGAACCATGAAACAAGCCTGTTTCCTAGAAATTGACAGGAACCTGTAGTACTTTTCCTATCAACTCTGCAACCTGCATAATCTGCATCTGAATAGCCAGTTAGATCAAAACCAGATTCTCTTGGGTACCAAATGCCAAGGTTTGGTGTTGCCTTGAGATACCTGAAAATTCTTTTAATAGCTATTAAGTGAGACTCTCTAGGGTCAGCTTGAAATCTAGCACAAAGACAAGTAGAAAAAATTATATCAGGTCTACTAGCTGTTACGTATAGAAGTGAACCTACCATGCCTCTATAGCTTGAGATGTCCACAGACTTTTCCTTAGTATTCAACTCAAGCTTAGTTGCAGTGGCCATAGGTGTTTTTGCAGAGGTACAATCCATTAAGTCAAATTTCTTTAAGAGATCATAAATATATTTTGTTTGACTTATGAAAATGCCCTCATTAACTTGCTTTACTTGTAGGCCAAGAAAGTAAGTTAATTCACCCATCATGCTCATTTCATACCTACTTTGCATAAGTTTGGCAAACCTTTTGCAAAGCTTCTCATCTGTAGACCCAAAAATAATATCATCTACATAGATTTGAACAAGTATTGAAGAGCCATTGATATTCCTATGAAATAAGGTTTTATCTACTGTACCTCTAGTGAAGTGGTTCTCCAAAAGAAATTGAGATAAAGTGTCATACCAGGCTCTTGGTGCTTGCTTCAAACCATAAAGTGCTTTCATGAGAAGATATACATATTCTGGAAATTCTGGATCCTCAAAGCCAGGAGGTTGATGGACATATACCTCTTCTTCCAGTTCCCCATTTAGAAAGGCACTTTTGAGATCCATCTGATAGACTTTGAAATTGGCATGTGCTGCATAGGCTAGAAAGATTCTTATTGCCTCAAGTCTTGCCACTGGAGCAAAAGTTTTATCAAAATCTATTCCTTCTTCTTGAGAGTAGCATTTTGCCACTAATCTAGCTTTATTCCTCACAATTATGCCATTTTCATCTGTCTTATTCTTGAGAACCCATTTAGTACCTATGACACTTCTATCATCAGGTTTGGGCATAAGTTTCCATACTTTATTTCTTTCAAATTGGTTTAGCTCTTCTTGCATTGCTAAGACCTAATATGGATCTAGAAGGGCATCTTCCACTTTCTTAGGTTCCTCTTGAGACAGGAAGCTACTGTATAGACATTCTGCTTGAGTGGCCCTTCTAGTTTAGACTCTTGAATTTGATTCACCAATGATTAACTCAAATGGATGATCTCTAGTCCATTTTCTTGCAGGTGGAAGGTTTGATCTTGATGAGGTTGCTTCATTTCCATGAGCATGATCATGTTGATTTAGCATTGAATTTTGACCTTGAGAAACTCCCCCTGAGTTTGTTGTCCTTGCTGAATTATGAAGTTGACTGTCAATGGATGCATCATTTTGCCTGTCGACGGATGCTTGAGAATCTCTGTCAACGGATGCATCTCTAATAATGTCAACGGATGCTCCAGAATGACTGTCAACGGATGCTTCATTTCCAGTGTAAGCATCACTTCTAGTTGGTACAACAACTCTTGATGGATCTCTGTGGTCATGATCTTCATCTTCCTCATCATCATCATAGTACATTCTTCCTTCACCTTCATTCTCAAATTCCAACTTTTCATGGGAGCCTTCATCATTTAGGCCTAGAATCTTTTGATCATCAAACACAACATGTACAGATTCCATAACAATATTGGTTCTTAGATTGTAGACCTTGTAGGCTTTCCCTGCTGCATATCCAACGAAAATAGCTTCATCTGCCTTTGCTTCAAATTTGCCCAAGTTATCTCCATGATTCCTTAGCACAAAACACTTACATCCAAAGACATGAAGGAAAGCTAAAGTTGGTTTCTTGTTGGTTAACAACTGATAAGGAGTCATTCCTCTAGCTTGATTGACCAAGGAAATATTCTAAGTAAAGCATGCAGTGTTGACAGCTTCAGCCCAGAAATATGTTGGTAACCTTGATTCACTTAACATTGTTCTAGCTGCTTCAATGAGAGTTATGTTTTTCCTTTCAACAACCCCATTTTGTTGAGGTGTTCTGGCAGCATAAAACTCATGGACAATTCCATTCTCTTCACAGAAAATCTTCATTGTGGAATTCTTGAATTCAGTACCATTGTCACTCCTGATTCTTTGTACTCTGTCTTCAGAACCATTGTTTAGTATTCTGAGGTGATTGATGATGATTTCACTTGCACAATCCTTGGAGTGCAGGAAGAAGGTCCATGTGAACTTAGAAAAATCATCTACAATCACCAGACAGTATTTCTTCTTTGAAATAGACATGACATTTACTGGGCCAAATAAGTCCATATGCAGCAATTGAAGAGGCTTAACAATGGATGACTCTGTCTTGCTTTTGAAGGATGATTTCTTTTGTTTCCCTAATTGGCAGGCATCACACAGTCCATCTCTGACAAACTCCAATTGAGGGATTCCTCTAGCAAGATCCTTTCTTACCAAATCATTCATAACTTTAAAATTCAAGTGTGACAGCTTCTTATGCCATAGCCAACTCTCATCCTTACTTGCTTTGCTGAAGAGACAAGTAATGGATTCTGAGCATGCTGAATTAAAGTCAGCTATGTAAACATTTCCTTTTCTAAAGCCTGTCAATACCACATTGTTGTCTTCCTTGGCAGAAACAACACAGGCTTCTTTTGTGAACTTTACTTCATAGTCTTTGTCACAAATTTGACTGACACTCAGCAAATTATGCTTCAAACCTTCAACTAAAGCCACTTCTTCAATGATGACATTGTCTTTTGAAATCAGGCCATATCCCTTAGTATATCCTTTGCTGTCATCTCCAAAGGTAATTCTAGGGCCAGCTCCTTCCTTCAACTCTGTGAGCAGGGTTGAATCTCCTGTCATGTGCCTAGAGCATCCACTGTCTAGGTACCATAGATTCCTTATATTTCCCTGCACACATTTCAAAAACAAATCATGTTGATTTTGGTACCCAAGCTTCCTTGGGTCCTTTGTTGTTAGCCTTTGACTTTGCACTCTTAGCATTCTTCAACTTAGGTGTAGATGCTTGAGTGATGGGGTTTGACAAATGCTCATTTGCATGAATATTTGATGCATGCATTTGTGGAAAATTGGCATACATATTATTCATGCTAGGAATGTTCCATGACATTTGTGGCACATTCACAGATTGAAAATAAGGATTAGACACATATGGCATGTTCACATATGGATTTGAAAAACTAGCATTTTGATACAAACCAGGCATTGCAGGCATACATGGCATTGTTTGAGGTATATGAACAGGAGCCTTGTTGACAATCTTGCAATTAGAAGATAGGTGATTGACACTATTACAATTACTACAAGTTTTCCTAGGAGCAAACTTGTCAGGAGAATAATTGTTTTTCTTGTTGATACCTATCTTACCATTTCTGTTCTTTTTCTTTTTACCCTCAATTTCTACATTTTCATTATCTGATTTACCAACAGCCTTTTTGTTATGTAAATCACCTGCCTTAGCCTTCCCACTGGATTTGGTTTTGCTACACTCACCACTAACAAAATTCTTGTTGACTGGGCCATACTTGATATCCAGTTTCCTGAGTTCCTTCTTACTAACAAACTTTTTGTTAGTCGACGGATACCTCTCATCCGTTGATGGTTCATCTGTCAACGGATGATCAATATCCGTTGATTCACAAATAGTCTCTAGATCCTCAAGGCCAGGTTCTAGCTCCTTTTTCTTTTGAGTCCAGGTATCCTTCACAAACGATTCTATTCCCTGGACTTCTATTATGTTTTGAGAAATATTCCTACAACTTTGAAATTTAGCAATTATCCCTTGTTCTTTTTCAAGCTGGTCTTTTAAAATCAGTTTTCTTTTTAACACAGCTTCAAGTTCACTTTTAGCATTATTGCAATCAACTCTCATTTTCTCAAATTCTAGAAATTGAGCTTCTAGAGCAGCATTTCTATCACTTAAAAACAGATTAGACTCTTTAATCATATTGTTCTCTTTAGTAAGTGATTTAAGAGTAACACTTAAGTGATATAGTTCAATAGACATTTCATCTATAACACTATTTGCATTCCTCTTTGGTGAGCTCAGAGAGATTAGTAGAAAATACCTGATTGCTAGCTGAACTTGCTTCCTGCTCTCCAGAATCAGCCATTAAAGCAAGGTTGACAAACTCAACATCATCATCAGAATGATTGTCATCAACAGCCCAGTCATACTCTTGGGTCAAGAATGCCTTTCCTTTCTGCCTGAGAAGATCAAAATATTTCTTCTTATAGTCAACATCCTCAGTTGACTTTCCCTTGTTCTTAGATCTAGGTTTCCTGCATTCACTTATCATGTGACCAGAAATTCCATAATTGTAGCATTTAATTTTGGATTTATCCACATAGTTGCTTATGGAAAAATCCTTGTTAAATGGCTTGGCCACCCCAGAGTTTCTCTTGAATTTCAGCTTAGAGAATCTCCTAGATAGAAAAGCTAAGTGCTCATCTATCTCATCCAATTCATCCTGCTGAAGGACATTCAATTCCTCAGACACCTTTTCCTTGCTCCTGCTTGATTCTGCTCTACCTTTACAAACATCCCTGTTTGATGTAGAACTAGCAGCTTCTGTCCTTTCCTCCTTTTGCTCCAAGTTGGCAACAAGTGCAACTGACCCACTTTTCTTTTGAGACTTCTCAATCTCTTCATCCTGCTCTATTTCCAGCTCATATGTCTTTAAAGTTCCATAGAGCCTTTCAAGAGTAAATGTCTTGTACTCTTGAGTGTTTCTTAGAGAAACAATCATTGGCTTCCATTCCTTAGGCAGTGATCTCAGAAATTTGAGATTAGAATCTTTAACTTGATAGATTCTTCCATACAGTTTCAAACCATTTAGTAGCTTTTGAAATCTACTAAATGTATCATTCAAAGTTTCTCCATTCTTAAAGTGGAAATGTTCATACTGTTGGATTAGTAGTTGCATCTTGTTTTCCCTCACCTATTCTGTTCCTTCACAAAGGGTTACTTCCTTGGAGGTAGTACAGTTAATAACATTGTCAACCATGTCTGTTTCTAGACCATTGAACAATATATTCATGGTCTTTTTATCTTTGTGGACTTCTGCAATATCTTCAAGACTCCACTCAGAAACAGGTTTGGGAATGAGAGTGTCAGGCACACCTTCAGCCAGGCCAACTCTTGTTGCAGTCTTCATTGGAACGTGAGGACCCTTTTCAATGCAATCCACAAAACCCTCATCAATAGACGAGATATGTAGACGCATTTTTACTTTCCAGTGAAAGTAATTTTCTCTATCAAGAACTGGAATCTTTACTCCATAATCCTTCTTAGACATGTTGGAAGTGTGTTGATCTTTAAACTTCAAATATGTTAGAAGCTTGCTTTGATACCAATTGTTATTCCCAGATTACACACTTGTATAATTGTAGAAGGGGGGGTTGAATACAATTCTTGATATTTATAAATTTCTGATAAGAACTCCAGAAATCTATACTTAGATAATTGCTGTAGAAAGATTAATGCACAAACAAATAAAAAAATCAGGTGGTTAAATGCACCACCTGAAGCTTTTATTCGAAGAAAACTCTGTGATACAAAAGTACACAGCTTCTGTTTTACAACTCTTTGCTTTCTAAGAATATTCAATAAAAACCCTAAGCAAATGTATTTGTTTTCTTAGCCTACAAAGAGTTGCTGCACTTGGTTATATATCCCAAGTTTTACAAGTTCTACTGGAATAAGATAATACTAATCTAATTCTAGTTGACTTGCTACTACACTCCAAATACACATGTAGCCGAAAGGTTGTCCTTGTGAACAGACATGTCTCCTGCACCTTTCTTGTATTCATAGTGTAAACGGAACGCTTCTTTCTTTTGTGTTTCCAAAGTATGGCTGCCATACTGCTTTTTGTATCTACTATCAACCCATGTGATCTGTCAGTAAAACCTGTCCTTATCAACTGCTAATCCCCAGCTTAGCATAGAAGACAGTGTCAATGATTATCCGTTGATATTGTACACTGACATCCGTTGATGATGTATTGAGCTGTATCCGTTGATAGAGTGGATTTGAGTTGTATCCGTTGATAGAGTTTTGTCTTCATCTGTTGATACACTTTCACTTAGACAGAATTACATAGCATAGCTTATTTACAATTGGATACCCTATTCTGCCTATCCGTTGATGGTCAACATGACTGTGGATAAAAACACTATCAACTGATAACATAGAGATACTGCAGTATGCTACAAAACCTCATCCGTTGATGAGCTACCTGTCAACGGATAGAGTTATAAATCCTCATCCGTTGACAGCTACAAAACCTTATACAATTTGATTGATTGTGAAGTTATCATCAAGTACAACATATTCCTAACAATGCTTCTTTTTGTTGTTTAAGCAAATTAATTACGATAAGATGTTGGTCATGAATATCATGAGTTTCGATGAAAGATGGAGCACGAGTGGAAAATGAAGAAATAGAAAGAGGTGGGGGTGGTTCTTCGAAAAATGTTTTACCCACAGAATTAGGATCACAAGAACTATCCTTATGTTGGGTTTCCCATTTGGAACAAATATTCATCATCTCTCCAAACATCTCTTCCGAGGTCAAATCCTTAAAAGATTCGTGAAGCTCTCGATTGGTCTCGTAATGCAATTGAAAATCTTGTTTAAGAAGAGACTCAATCTCATGATCATCCAAATTTGACCTTGAAACAACCTCCTTAACTAGATCAGCTCCTATTGGTTGAGTATGGAGTTCTTCGGGTTTTTCGGGAAGAGGTTTGGAAGATGAAAGGAAAAGTTCACTAGAAGAAGATGATGGTTGTCTAGGTGAAGCCACAAACTCAGAATCATTGGGATTCTTCGTTTGACCTAGAGAAAGAATGATGTCAGCATTAGAATCTTCTTCGTGTAAATCACCACCGAAAGGAGTGTCAACTTGAACATTAGACCTAGGGGAAATGATATCATCGAAAGTATCGATATGTCTTTGAGTGATAAGAAATTCAGGGTTGACCTCGGGTGGATTCAGAGTGGTTATCGTCTCACGCTCGCACATGGTGGCTAATTGATTCACTTGAAATTATAACTTAGAAAAGGCTTGAGCATTAGAGTTCAAAATTTGCCTATCAGAAGTTATGGTTCGCATGAAGTTTGCTTGAGAAATCAATAAAGCCTCGATACTCTTTTCTAAGGTGTCAAGTTTCCTACTCGAATCATGAAATCTGGGTGGGTGGGCGGTTGTTTGAATTGAACTCGAATAAGGAACTTGACTCGGAATTGGATAAGAGTTCGGTTCTTGAAAATGTGGAGGCGGAGTTTGATAGCTATGACCTTGGTTCCATTAGAGATCGAGATAATCTCTCCAACCGGAATTAGAAGACGATGTAAAATGGTTATTTCGAGAGGTTGGTTGAAACATGGCGTTGACATGTTGAAAATCGAGACTCGGAGAGTTGAAATTTGGGTGCCAAGACGTGTGTGAAGGGCCTCTAAGGGTTTCTAAGGCTTCGGGTCGTCTAGTAAGAGCATCTAATTCAGAGTCGATTGCAATATCGTTTTCACTATAATGCAAATCACTAAAAGTACTAGACGACTCGTTATATACACTAGGTTCCCTAGTTGACTCACACCACATCGTATTATCCGCTAATTCCTCGTCAAAATTCCAACTTTGGTAATAACGCTCTCTAAATGCTACGGACATGGTAAAGATTGATCAAGAATAAAACCACGTAGCAAGTAAGTGCGAAAATGAAACACACAAAATAAATGGTGAAAAATCAAAAGAAAAGTCTAACCTAGGTTCCCTAAATAAAATAACTAGACATTGCTCATAACGTTAAGACACACTAAAAATTTCGTAAATTAAGAATTATTCAGACCGATTCGGCCAGAAGAGCAGGCATTGCCAAGAGGCCAAACTCGTCACTTAGACACCAAATCTTAACAGCCAGGCGAACCTTAGACACTGAAGGTCGTGAATAAGTCTTAATTACGTTTATTTGATGCAACAAACAACGTGATTTATACAAAAACGATAAACAATTATGGATGCTTACACTACGTGTCCTAATCTAAAAAAAATTTAACGTAACTTTGGGTCCTCCAGTGATCATCACAATTATAAGATACGAAAAATTAAAAACAAGAAAATAAAAATCTAAATGATGTGTCCTAAGTGATTAAATACATGATGCAACATTTATGTATTTACAACTTTTTTTTTTGGATTTTTCAATTTTTTTTTGTGATTTTCTAAAAATAAAAAGTCGAAAAGAGTGAGATACGGGTTACCGAAACACGCTTCCAAGAATTCCGATTTATCCCAAGCTCCGTGAGAAAATTCCCGAAATTTCAAACTTTCCTAAAAAAAATTGAGATAAAAATGAGACAAGTAAAAACTAATCCGAAAAATTCAAAATTATGGCGCGAAAAATAATTAGTCCCCGGCAGCGGCGCCAAAAACTTGATGTGCCGAAAATAAACATTTTCATATTGCAAGCGCACGATCATCGTTTTAATATTTAAGATTCGATCCACAGGGAGTAATATTTATTTCGCGATCCTTAGCTTTTAATTTAGCCGAACTAGAACAATTTTGGATTTTGGAAATTTGGATTTTAATTTCTAATTTTAAAAAAAATTCTAAGTTATTATAAAACTAAATCATTCTAAAAATTGTTCTAAAAATCCTAAATTCAAATTAAAACTAGATTTTATGTAAAAAAAATTGTTTAAAGGAAATTTAATCTAAGAAATTGAATTTAATCTAATTTAAAAAAAATTAAACACAAAAGCGAAATTATTCTAAATTTCTAAAGTCGAATTAAAATTAAATTTATTTACAGAAAATTACTCGTCAGCTCGCTACATGATTTAACAGGTTATGAATTCAGTAAAACTTCTGAACTCAAACCGAAGACTCAACAATGGCCAAGAACAGAAATATTTTTTTTAACACATGAAATACAACAGACCCAGTAACAAAACTTAAAACAAAGATGCAGAATCAATAAAACTCATCAAGAACTCACGGTTAAACTCGGAATACTGGCCATAACTCGATAAAACAGGGAAAACAGGGACTCGAAAGCAACTAACAGCAACGAAATGAATTAGAAACAAAGTACATAAAATCTCGACTCAACTTAGTAAAACAGCAAAACTCAAAGATGAATTTTAATAAAAACCGAGTAACTCATGTAATTCAGGAATTAAATCAGCAATCGAACAAACCCAACAACAACTTCACAAACTTAGCAATAAACCCAACTTCACAACTTCATAAACATTACAAACTCAACTTCACAAACAGGGCAAATTCGGACAACAATTTGGAACAAAACGATAACCCATTTCGGTTGAACACTGCGAATACAACACACGGTAATCCAATCACAACAAAACAGTACAAGAATCAAAGCAACAATTCTAAATGAACGAACTGATTTGACTCAGAAATTCGGCATCCGACAAGCCCAACGATAATTACAAGACAAAAAAAAATCCAGCAATTCGAAACAGGACAGCCAACGTAAACTGTAAATCGACGCAAACAAACAAAAGCAATCAACGACAACTCGAACCTAACATTACTTAGTTGACTCGAAAAATAGTAAATTGACAGCAAATTTCTCGACTGATACGGCTACTAACTCGGCAAACTCAGAAGCAATTTCAAGAACTCGAACAACACGAACTAAAAAAAACGCAGGGAGAAATGATACAGGAACCACAAAACAATCACAATACATCAAAACAACTCACTTCGACTTCAAAACATTAACATTTTCAAATAAAGAACAAAACAGTTACATCAAAACAGTTACGTATCAATGACAATTAAAATGCAGGAACTGTAAAGCTCACGACTTGGTAAGAAAAAAAAAATTTAGAAAGAGGGGATTGTGCGTGTCCGTATGAATGGGGAGAGGTGTGATGGATGAATGTTTGAGATAGCAACTTGCAAATACACGGATAATCAGCAAACGAATAGAGCGTGTTTACAGTTGGGTTCGCAGAGATCGATTAAGGAAATGGGAGAGTTGGACAGAGGAGAGATTACGGAGAGAGAGAAAGAAGAGAGACAGGGGAGAGATATAGAGAGATGGAAAGAGTGGTGGTGTTAGGGAGAACAGGGGAATACTGATGAAAAGGAAAAGGAGTGGGTTTGTACGTCGGGGTTTGCAGTGAGAGGAGAGAAACGAGGGAGAGGGGGAAGAAGGAGACAGAGAGAGAAAAAGCTAGGTTTGGGAATCGTATGGAAGAAACTGAGAAAATAAAGAAAAAACAATCAACTGGGTTTGTTTATGGTTCGTATAACAAAGAAACAGAGGAAAGGGAAACTAATGCTTCGACTTAAGAATTAAAGACATAAAATTATTATCCAAAATTACTAAAACTGATATTTTTGTGATTTTTTTTTTGTTTTTTTTATTACACTAAAACATAAAACATAAAAACTAGATTTATAATTGACAATTATAAAACCCACAATAAAATGGAAATTTAAAGGGGCGTAATTAATATTAAAACGAGAATTAAAATTACGAAAACAAATTCTTCAAATCGATTCTTTCAATCCCGTGTGGTTAGCGTTGCTACTTTGTCCACCCGAGAATTTACGAAAATAACGAAATAAAGAACAAGGAGAGAAATGAAAGAGAAGTGCAAGAAATTAAATAAACTTGAAATTTGCATAAAAATAAAGAGTGTTTACAAGAAAAATAGAAAATTACAACTATAATTTTTGGAGATGAACTAATACAATCTAATTCTAGTATGTAAGGTAATGGTTGTTTAACAAGTGAAGATGAGGCCTATTTATAGGAAATAATTATGGTTTTTGGTTGGTGTGAGTTGATCTTGGCCTTTCATTTAGTTTAGTATTGGCTAAATCTTGGTCATCCATTTTGTTTGGTAAAAATATGCACCACCACCCCTTGCTTTTCCTTTTCTTCTTGTTTTGGTCCTTCTTTTTCTTCTTTTGTCATTTATTTCTTTATATTTCCATTTCTTCAGTTTTCTCGAATTTTTCCTGAAATGCAACAAAATAATTTATTAAAATACGAATTCAAACAATAAATAGGCAATAAAAATATGCAAAAATATGCACTTATCACTCTCCCCCTTTTTTGGCGACCACCACCTCCCTTTTTTCCGTCACCACCGTCTGCCTTCAGTTGAGCATTAGGAGACATCGAAATGGGTTCTTTGAATCTTTTAGTAATCTGAATTTTATTGATGATGAATAATTGGTGGGTATTTGAAATAAGGATTTTGTGGATTAATATGTGTGTAAGTATATGTGTAAGTATTTGTTAAGGGTTTTTGTGTGTATGGTGATGATGAAGAGGGATAATAATGATGATGAACTAGTTTCTAAAGCTAATACATATTAGACAGTGAAAAAAACCTCACTCTCTCTCTCTCTCTCTCTCTCACACCCTAGAATACCTCTAAATCTAAAATTTTCATTTCTCGAAATATGGTCAGGGATTGTAACACCCCCAGATCCGGGGTTCGGGATCCGGTGGTTACGGTTTCCAATTCTGTCCACAACAATTGAACTTTCCTTAACATAAAATAAATTACATCTCTATGACCCAACACAACAATATAAAACACACCCGTTATAGTCCCAGAGATGAAATCAGAGTAACAATCAAATTTTTATTAATCACATTATGAGCTCTTACAATCCGAAAGAATTTCAATATAAATACATACTCTTTGCCATCCATTTACATAAGTCATACTAGACCATATACTTGGAACTGAAAGAATAAATCTATCATACCAATAACTTCTTCTTTAGCTCTGGTAGTCTCATCGTCCTCGCCTGCGTCGAGTGCGCCTTGTGCGAGTCATCTGGTCTAGCTGTTGTTGTGATATAATAATAAAGCAAGGGTGAGCAATAGCCCACCAACAATAATATATAACTGAACGATAATATATAACAGTTCAAAAGTATCTTTCAAACCATATGCCATGCATTTACGGAAATGATGCCGGTATAATATGAACGATGAAGTTACAAGGTAACTTAAAGTATTTGTTTGTAGAAATATCTGCTACATCAAAAGTAAGCGAGATATTCTCATTGTCATTAAAAAGAAGAACTTGCATGAAAAGATTGCAATTCCAGTTATGAACACTTTTCCAGCTCTGCCAACAGTAATCATGTTGCAGAAAATAAATAAGTTTGGATGATGAACCAATGATGGAGTATTCACCGCGCCCGCTGTTCCAATCTTGATGATCAGTCGAGATCGTACAGCTCAAATTAGATTTACTACCGGTAGAAGGAAGAACTGACGGCTTTACTTGTCTACCGCCTTACTAGCTCTCCCCGGCCAACGGTTGGGCCAAAGGGGATGGACCGGCGCTACTCGGCCTCTTACACGACTCCTAGTTCAATTAGAATTCATGATTCTGAATGTAACGTTCGTCCCCTTTTCCCCAAGTATAATACTTGTTGATAAGACTCTACAAAGTATTCGTATCTAGTTGGAAAGGAAAATTCACCAATAACTTCCAAGCTATTGCTTGGTAACGAATATCAACTTGTTCCAACAATCTTACCCCTCGAAAGATGAGAAGGTACACAACGACTTAATAAGTCAATAGCACCCGCATTGCGAGTGAAGAGAATAATTTATGACCGGGAAGTCGACAAGATAAATAACATTTTTCAAGTAAGGTTCCCTTATTATTAGGGAGGTAGAATCAAAGAAGAATGATGTCTGAGAACCTTTCTTGATATAAGATTAATAATAATATGACTCCGAGATATTTTCCGTAATAATCGAAGAAGATAAACCTTATCGAGGTTATCCTAAGTATGGAATAAATATTCAGAGAATATTTATTGAATTAAAATATTTAAAGAATATTTAGGAATATGAAAGAATATCATTAATCAGAGTATTTCTCCAAATAATCCTTGAAGAAACATTAAGAGAATATTTATTGAATAAATAAATATTTAAATGAATATTCAAAATAATATTCATTAATTAATAAGGAATTTAAATGAATATTAAAAAGTAATATTCATTTAATGAATAATATTCTAAATGAATATCAAGTAATATTCATTTAGTAATCCAAGCTTTAAAGGAATATTCGAGATAATATTCGATAAATAAATCAAGCTTCAGATGAATATTAGAATAATATTCATCAAGTAATTAATATCTTAAATGAATATTCAAAAGTAATATTCATTTGATAAAATAATGTTCTAAATGGATATTCAAATAATATTCATTTAGTAGTCCAATCTTTAGAAGAATATTCGGAATAATAATCGATAATCTATTCGACTTTGAATGAATATTGAAAAATATTATTCGTCGAATGGTTACGTTCAAATAATTATTTGAAGTAAGGATCGTTAAATAAATAATCTCGAACGAATATTCAAATAATATTCGTCGCCCAAATAATGGAAAATATTTACTTAAATATTTTCCTCCGAGGTGATCTCGATATATCAAGAAATATTGACTCCCGGTCTATATTTGACGAATAAGATGTATACGCCCTTCTATGAGGGTCTTACAATAACCGGCTTATAATTGATACGTTAGTTATCTAATTTATAAGCCAATAAACAATCAGGGAACAATCATAACGATATAACTTGAAAGTAGGCATGCATGCTATGGCATATGTATAACAGAAAACATACATATATATTCAATCACAACAATAGCCTAAAAGAACGGAATTGAAACTTGCCTGGTAGTCGAGTACGATAAGGGGTAGTGGTAGCGGGTCCTGGGTCAGCTTGGTGATCTATAAATAGCCAAGACATTCGGGATTAATCACTTAAAACTTTAAAGGTTAAGTTATACTTAAATCGAAACACGTTCTCGAGTTATCTCGTTATACCCTTTTTAGTGGATTTCTTTTATCATCGATCCGACCCGACATTCGTTCGTTAATACGACATGTCACTGTACTTACACTTGGTATATACTGAAGTCATGTAAGTTTTAAGGTCGATCATTTACGAACCAAGAGTATACCTCGAGATTTATCGCCCGTTTTCTAAGTACTTAACCAAGTTTATAACCAAGTATGCTTTTAGGGGTTCGCTCGCGTTTAACCTTGATTCGAACATTTTTATAAAATCGGAAAACGATCCCTTCGATATGTGGTTTTCTCTCACACCTTCCTTTTTACCTCTAATATTTAATTATCAAGATTCGCCACTGATTTCGTAGTATTAAAGGAATCCAATTTCAGTTACGAACTTGCAATTACGGTTTCGAACCACTTTTAGTAAATCGGCTATAATTCCTAAACCGTAAGTCCATTTCACATGATCTTTATATCAAATCGAAGCTTATAACATAATCTACCTTAACATGGCAGAATATAAAGCTAGGCCGTGAGCTAAAGCTACTGTGATGCACGGTTTTCAAGGTTTAACGAAAATCGGGCATTACGACGGCTATAAATCGGATATTTCCAAATTCCAAACTTTCCAATAATCATAGTTTCCACCCCAAACAACATATACATGTTATTCAACCATGAACTAAGGCCAAACAATGCCTTTCCGTTCATCTAAAACATTTTAACATTTAACAAAGCCCAATCATGTCTCTAAGGTAACATACATGCATAATATCACTAAAACTCACTTAAAACTCATGATCCATCAAGAACATGCATAAACTCAAAACAAGATCTAGGGTTTCAAGTTGTTATACCTTCTTTGGAGTATGAACTAGCCTTAAAAAGCTTGGTATAGTCCTTAGGAGTGTTTAAGCTTGCTAGATCAACCAAAGAAATCAAAGAAAACAAGATTAGTTCATGAAGAACACTATTTACCCTCATCTTGGATGATTTATTTGAAAATGGAAACAAGGGAGTTTGAAGCTAATATTTTTAGGAGATCATTTTTATGAAATTTAATACTCACCATAAAAATTTGGAGATCAAACAATGATTGGAAGTTGGATTTTGAAATCTCAAAACTTCAAAAATTCGAAGTGGGTTTTTCAAGGGGAAAAACAGAGCGATATTGTCGAATTTATTTGACCACTCAAACGATCTTCAAAAATTATGAAATTAAATCCACAACTTCATCTTGATGTGTAGAAGCTTCGTGAATTTTTTCATGATTTTTAAATGAGTAGAACTGGGCGAAAAAAAATCGTAAAGATCCCCCTGTCCTGGAAAACCAAAGTGATGGAAATGGGGGAGAAAGAGTATTTGCTTGGTTGCCTTGGTTTGCTCTCATCCAAATGAATTATTGTGATAATATCTTGTATAAATTGCCTTTATTAAAGTGGTGATGCAATGGATGAGGTGTTTGGAGAGACAAGTGTTGATGATTTGGTGGTAAGATGATAAAGTGTTGCTAAGTACTAGTTAGCTTTCTAATCTTGCTAGTTGGTATTGTAACTAGCTTGGTTACTTTGATCTTATCTTGCTTAAAGTGACTATGTCACCTTCCACTAGCTCATCACACCCCTTGGTTCTCTGCTTGTCTTTTTGTCCGGTTATTGCTCAATTTCATTTGATCGTTCATAGGAATATCTCAAAGGTTTCTAGTTAGGGTTTTACCGAAAACCTTCTTAACAATTATAATACCATTCTCCATCTTTCTTAATACTTCTCGAATTTAAATTCCTTAAATAAATCCTCAAGTCTTGCAGTGTCCAGGGAAATCTCGGAGAAAATAAAAGTGCTATTTTTCTGAATCCGATGTCGTTTATATACACTTATTTTCCCCCTAGATCACTAATACGAACTCGAAAATTCGTTCCGAATACTTCTATATAGTGTCGTCTAATTATATTCTCAATTACACCAAAATCACTATTCATCCTTATTCTTTACTTATTCATCTAGGGTTGTATAATTGTCCGTATTCTCTTTCGATCGTTCCTTAACCTTTTTACGGAACCACTGGATTAATCGCTATCGATCTGGATAACATGATAATATTCTTCTGCTTGGAATTGCCATATCTTATTCCCTTAGGAGATAGATTATTCTTACCTATGTTGTCACCCTTTAGCATTCTTCAAGACATAGAAATAATAAAGTCGAATTCCATTCATTCTTTTAAAATATCAACTATTACATTGTAGCCGTAGCCACTATTCATTCTTACATCATTAAATAAATAAAAGTTTTAATTCTACCCAAAATTTGGGTTCTTACAGGGATGATACAATTTTAATTGTCTTTTTTTTCGACAAGTTTAATTTGGAGGGAAACAAAATGAAATGAAATGAAATGAAATAATTGTTTTCCAATTTAACATATATATTAAAATTTGGTCTATCTCCATCTTAAAATGTCAGAACTTGAATTTCAAAACCCTAAAATCTTACTAATTCGAAGTTGATAGTTTAAATATTAATAGTAACTAGCATGTGTTAATTTGACTTACATTTCCATTAGAAATAATAGAAAAAATAAATATGGGAGTTACATATTTGATAAATGTGGAAGTTACCTATTTATGTAATTATTATATTTATTGTGTATTAAATCTAGTGAAAATGTATTGGGCAGTTACTTTTCTTATGGGTTGGAGGAATTGGATGTATTGCCTATATATGGAGGTGTATTCCTATCTAGAAAAAGGACTTGAAGAAGAACTTGTTCAATCCTCTCTCCGGAACCCCATAAAATCAATATTATCTTTGTTTATACATATACATATTATATATCACAGGCATTGTATTTCTAACATTGGTATCAGAGCGCAAATGGTGTTGGGTATCTCCTTCTTAGCTTCTGCCATTTCTTCCATAGAAATCTTACTTTGTTTGTTTTTCCATACTCTTCTAATTGCAATTTATTTTGTTTTGAGTTGGCCCATCTGAAAGCCTAGTGTGTGTTTGTGTTTCTTCCATCTGGATAATGATTTTATTTGACTTGAAAATTTGATTCACCCTTATATAATTTTGCACATTCACATGCTAGTTTGTTTGACCCCATGTGCTATTTTTGATTCTGTGTTGGTCCATGTCTTGTTTAAGTTTGCATCGTGATTCATATTTTTTTTCTTCTTTAATTTTTGTCCACTTTGCCTAGCCTAATTGTTTTTCATATTTTTTTAATTGGTGCAGCTTTCTATTTACTTGTTTCATCTTATGTGTCTATCTCAATTTTATATATTTTTTTAGATAATATTACTTGGTTTTTTTTGTTACTCCTGGATCATTGTTTGTGTGTATCCTCGTGTGGTTTTTGAGTTTCAATTTATTTTCTCTTGTAATAAGCTCATATTCTCTTAAGTGTAGCAACTCTTTTTAGTAATTTGTGCTTTTGTACTACTTATATTGCTTGTTCTTCTTTGCACAAATTATATGTTTCTTTTTCTTTTGCTTTGACCACCATTTTTATCATTTTTTTTGACAAGATCATCTATATCATTTTTGTTTTGTGCGATCTCGATATGCTATTTTTTTGTTAATTGAGTTGGCTTTTGATTTTATTTTTTCCAACTCATATATTTATTTATCGAGATTAAATTCATTATCTTGATGTGTTTAGAATATTGAAGTGAATGAAATTGCGAGTATTTGGAGTCGAATAATGAGAAACAAATTGTCTTCATGTAATTTAGAAATCATTGGCACGTTACTAAAAGAAATTCTAGTGACTTAAAATATAGAATATTGAGAAAAGGAAATGTTGTAGATTTGACTTAGTTTGAAAAATATTAAAATATAAAATGCATTAAATTGCAAGAAGTTACTAATGTATTTATTGTAATATATTTAATTTGGGAGTTACAAAGACTTTTGTGTGAGTTATAATACTTGTTATTGTGGGAGTTACGATAGTAATTATTATTGGAGTTACAAATATTTTCTTATTGTATAAGAACAGATTATGGGCCGTTACATATCAAAAGGATGGAGATAGTGCTAAGAATGCCTATAAATAGTGAAGAATATTTTATAAAGAAAAATGAATTGACAAGGTAATTATTGAAAGAATTTTCTCTTGAAATATTGAATTAGATCCTATCGAGAAGAATGAAATCGGATCTGAATATTTGCAGTGAGCCATTGTATATAGTTGAAAGTAAAAGATCGAGAATTTCACCTAAATGAGTGATTGACTTTTGTGTATACGATAGTCTAGTATTTTATTTGTTGACATGGACATGAAACGGTACGACGTGCAAGAAACGGGATGGAAGATAAAAAAAATTGAATCTTTAATGTAAATAAATGTGGGAGTTGTGATCCTCCAAAAGGATAGAAGCTTGTTGATTATATGGAATTTTAAAAAGAAAATATATGGTTGATGCGAATCTTGTAAATATAAGGCCCATCGATGCAAAAGTTTTTCGGAAATAGAAGATGAGAAAATTGGAATTATTCTATCGAGAATGAATTAGACAATTGTGTTTGTATATTTTGAAAAGTGGGAGTTTGTATGCAGTAATATAAATATTTATGAATGATATTTTGTAAGTGGAAAATGATAAATTATATTGATCGAAACTAAGTTGAAACTTAGTAATGAGGTTGAGATGGAAAATATTGATGAAATCTCATATGTAGAGAATCCAGATTAAGAAATTGAAAAATTAGTTATTGGGTTTTAACTAAGAAAAGTATGTATAACGCTTAAACATTTTTAGGATGTAGAATTGCAGCCTGGCGCAAATCCTATTGGTAATGGGGAATGATGAATGTGGAAATGGAACCACTAAATGTATTATATGTGCAAGTAGTCGGAAGTTCGATGTATTTTATGTTATGTAATCGATTAACTTGACTTGGCATATGTTGTTATCCTTGTGAGTGGATAGTGAAACAATTTTTAATTTTTGTTGAGCCTAGTGAGAGGTTGTAAGGAGGATCATGATCAAGTACTTGGAGAGTACGTTATATAACAAATTGGTATATTAGGCAGACGTACCTAGAGTTATTGATTATTACGGTGTACGTATCAAATGTGGCATTGATAATAAGAATTCAACTTTGGGAGACCAATTTAATTTTGGTGGAATTGGAGTTAAAAAAGGAAGAAACATGAATGTGCTTCAAGAAGTGGAAGTGACAATGTAAGAGTCATTATCTCTAATGATATATTTATAAATATTTTTTTTTAGAGATATTCTTGCAGAATTATTTGCCAAATATGTTGGTTTAATGGCTAGAAAATATTGAAATTTTGAAAATGGAATTATTCTCTCGAATAGTAAGAATATAGATTTTATGAAATGTTGGAGTTAAGAAAAATAATTGAAAATGACGTCAAGTGCTATTAAGAATACAAGTTAGTATTTTATAGACTCCACGAATAGTGGGAGTCGGATAATTATTTGGAAATGACGTCAAGTGGGAGATGTAAATTTGACTTACATTTCCATTAGAAATAATAGAAAAAATAAATATGGGAGTTACATATTTGATAAATGTGGGAGTTACATATTTATGTAATTATTATATTTATTGTGTATTAAATCTAGTGAAAATGTATTGGGCAGTTACTTTTCTTATGGGGTGGAGGAATTGGATGTATTGCCTATATATGGAGGTGTATTCCTATCTAGAAAAAGGACTTGAAGAAGAACTTGTTCAATCCTCTCTCCGGAACCCCATAAAATCAATATTATCTTTGTTATACATATACATATTATATATCACAGGTATTGTATTTCTAACAGCATGCCCGTGCGAAGCACGAGCACCATTTAAATTCGTATAATTCAGTTGTTTTGATTTTCGAAAAAGATGACTCCTAAATTTTGAAATTTTATATGCTATTAGAGTGATACATTTGACAAAATATATCTTTTATGAATATTGATAATAGCTTGAACTTCTTAACTGAATTACATATATGATCGTACTCAAATGATAACTTTTAATATTATAATGAGAACCGGGAACTAACCTCACGCTCTTTTGTTTATACATATATTTATATATAGCCGCCCATTTTTTTATCTCCACCTTTACCTTCCCGTCTCTTACGTTTCTAGAAACATTTTACACCATTTTTGGCAATACACCCACGTTATCACCATCTATCCTCCACTTGTACATCTCCTTCATCATCATCGTTCATGATACATACATACACAAATGTTGTTAAGAATATTCTTAAGTACCTGAAGAGGACTAAAGACTCATTCTTGGTATATGGATGAGATGGGAAGCTGGATGTAAGAGGTTACACTGATGCTGGTTTTCAGATAGACAAGACGGTTTCGTGTCTTAGTCTAGTTTTTATTTTGTCTAAAGATAGGTGCTGTAAGCTGGAATAGTTCACAGCAAGGATAGTAGATGATTCTACAATGGAGGCTGAGTACATTGATGCTTGCGAAGCAGCCAAGGAGGCTGCTTAAGCATGTACTCAGGTGATATCACCTTATTAATAAGATTAATATATGTAAAGTGCATAATAATATTGCAAGCCCACTGACTAAGGCTTTGTTGCAGCAGAAGCATGAAAGTCACACTAGTTCCATATGTATTGGATACATGGCATATGTACATCATCATCACTCAGTTATTTCTTCGTGTCACCAAATCGACCACCATTCTAGAAATAACTTACGAACACTTTTGTCACCGAGTTCTAGCCACATTCCCGACCACACCTTCGATAGCTCATTCATTTCATTTTTCTTCCTCTCACAATAAAAATGAGTAGATAAATCCTCACTAATGTCGTTTTCACCCACTCTACCACCGTCAACGCCATCACTGTCACCTTCAAGCACTGTCAAAATTTTAGATCTAGAAATATTTAGTAATTTTTGTTTAATTTTTTTTGTATAATTTGGATTCAAATTTTGGTGATTCAAGTTGAATTTTTGGTGATTCTATTTTGATTTTGGTGGTGTAAGTGGTGGTGCACATTCAAAAATAATCTACATCTCCACCTTTACACTCCTACCTCTGCTATTTCGGTGACTATTTACAACGTCTTCAATAATACATCAACGTTATCAGTCAGACGGTCCTTCCTTCATGTCACCAAATCGATCACTACTCTAAAAATAACTTGCGAACACGTTTATCACCGAATTCTAATCACATTTCTTAGCACGCCTTCGATAGTTAATTCATCTCATTTTTTGTCCTTTCACAATAAATCTGACTTCCGAGTAACTGCTAAAATATCTATATTTCATCAACATATCTATACATCTTAATCTTATAATTATTTGTATTACTTCTATAATATAATTTATAATATTGTGTTCTAACCCAACAACGCTTTTTTCATTTAATTGACAATCAATACAATATATATATCTCCTATGTAAATAATTTAATTGATCGCAAAATCATGTTTTAAATTAGTATAAAGGATATATTAGTCTTTTTATAATTTGTCAAAAAAATTATGTTGGCCTATATTAAACATAAAAGATAACAACATAATTTTTTTAAATAAAATTTTTAATTATTAGCAAGGGAGTAATATTTGATAATTTTAACTTGATTAAATCTTAAAATAAATATTAAATAGAATAAAGCATGTGAGTTCTTTGTGCATGTAGTTAATGATTTTTAGAATGTCATCATAAATCTCTTTGGTATAGCGGTTGGAGGTATGTACACATAATTCATTCCTAAAACTTGAAGGACATGGGTTCAATTCTCATGACCAACATTTTTTTTATACATTAATATAATAGAGGGGCTAAATAACTTGAAAAGCATTGTTAACCTATAATAAGTATGATGGATGGATGGAAATGTAAGTTAAAATCTTGAATGTTTCATGACTTATGCAAAGAAACCGGAATTACTTAATTGAACCATCTTCGACAGGGATGTTACAAAAGAGTACCACTGTTTATCGCACCGTTTGGCCCCCTTTATAAATAATTTATAAATTATTTATTTCAAAAAAAAATATATTTGCATATATTTTTTTAAGAAAAAAATGTGTATGGGAAATTTAACTTTCGTTATCTTACAAAAATAAGTTACTTATTTCAGAAAAAAATACATATTTATATACTTTTTCCTAGAATAAGTAATTTATTTCTAAGAATTATTTCCCAAACGGGATCTGTCTATGACTCAAAAATTTGGCAACTTGTAAAGGTGCCCAAAAATTTGGCAACCAATTGTTGGAACACTACAAAAATAACAAATAGTTAAACTACATACAATACAAAATTTGTTATTGTTTGAGTTACAATTACAAAGACACTGTTCAGTATAGATTAAGATCAATAAACTCATTGTGCATATCATATTTATATTCAACAGTAAACATCATAAATTTAGAACACAAAATAAAAACAGTTGACATCACATAACATTCTGTGAAGTTCTCTACTCTTTTATGATATGTATATATATACTTGTAAATTACAAACTTCTCACTTTGCTGAAAATTGAAATTGCAAGAGTTACTAATACTGGAGTCTACATGTAACTAATTTTCACATTAAAATCTATAGTTTCTCAAATGTATATACCAGTTGCAAAACCGCAATGGAACTCTTGTTGAACTGAAGCTGTACTGAATATTATTTCATCCAAGACAAATCTATATGCCGAAAGGCACAGCAGACTCAGGTTTCACACGATTAAGCCTAACAGTGCCAAGAATGTATTCTGGAAGTTCATTCTCTTCTCTTCCCTGCAACAGTAGTAAATCAGGCGGGAAAAAGGCAGGCAATATAAGTGTAAAGTGTGCATACTGAGCGGCTGAACAAATATTCAATTTTAAGTGAAGCACACCACATGAAAGAACACAAAAGAGAGAAAAAATAGGACAAGGCAATTTGACTGTCTTTATGTAAAATAATCAACTTCAGCAAGTTATGCAGCAGGAAATACGTTTTCACATAATTTTAACCTCTACCGCAAGTGACAGACTGTGATTCAGTATTGCAAAATATCATTGATGAGAAAATTCCTACCTGATAACAGAAAACAAAATCCACCATTATATGGAATTATGGATTTATTTAAGAACAAATTTCTTCCTCTACTATGGCCGTGAAGTGAACATTTATGGCTCATGCACTAAAAAACAATAAAGGACTTGCATAACATCAATATTATGCTCTTTCTTGCTCTTCTATAGAACTTCAAATTTTACAATTTACTTGATCCTGTAGGACCCTTGCTTAACAGCCATGTTAATACATAAAACCATGCTAGCACTCTCGATTACTTAGCTAACAATTCCCTATTCTTAAAACCTTGCCAGCCCGTCATCTACTTAACTGATATTACCTTTTTCTTAACACTTGGTCATTTTCCAAACTTACCCGGTCATACCATTACAGACTCATTTCAAAATTAATATTCTGCTCTTTCTTGCGTCGTGAAACTTCAAATTATGCACCCTTATACTCCCTGAGAAACCTCTTCTATAAATGAACACCCTCCACGTCCTAACCTGTTTTAATCTCATTGATGACCACATTGTATCCAACCTCCTATTAATATATATCTACATCAGCAACCACTCTCAGCCCACTTTCTCAATTTTCATAGGAGGAACTTCCTAAATAACTCCATTTAGGTATCACAATCTCAGCAAGCAAAAACAATCTTTTACATTCATCTACCCTATCCTACAACAGGCAAAAAATTTCCCAAGTCATAAAAAATATGAGCACATCTATATATGGTGACAGCACATGTTAAAGCATTAATGAGCACATTAACAACATTTGCAAATTTGCAATAGATATTAAAAATGCACGAGAAAACAAGATGCTGACCTCTATCAGTATTGCAAGATCCACTACGATACTTGTTACATATCCGAGCACCAGACCAATGATGCTTCTTGCAACGGATGATGAGCCAATATCAACATCGATCTGCACATGTGATGTCAGTATTATAAATATTTATTAATAAAGTTACAATAACTTGCAAACATCTCAATGCTGGTATCCCATTTACCTTTTGCAAACTACACTATTAACTAGATATAAATTCAATCATTCAGATGTCAGGACTAATTAGCCAAGGAGAATAGTAAATACTTAAAGCTCTTCATTTAACCTAACATAATCACGACGGGAATTTAAATAGAGCACACAAGAAATTTACATTGTGTTTCAATTGATTCAGTAATCAGTAGTAATGCAGCAAGATATGCAAGTTTATACAACATAATATCAGTTTGCCACATGAAAATGAGAAAGAAAGTAACTATATAAACAATGTACTTCAGTGTACAGGACAAGGTCAAGAGAGGCTTAAACTTCAAATAACACATTGATTATTTTCTTTCCCAACAAAACCTGGTAAACCAGAGCTCCTCTGGTGATATTAATAATTCAATCGGTAGCTGGATAATAAACATGGCACTATTTATATATTTATCTTTAATACACTCCCTTCCCCTATCCCTTAGCTTTTCGAATTCACCAAGTTCCAAATATATACTGCATATAGCTAGAGGTTAATCTCGACTAGTACGTGATATTGAGTAAGACCACATTCCTTATAATGAAGTCCATTTTGCGGTGCTTAATATGTATGTAACAACTGGATGTATACTGGACGTCTTGTACTTAATTATAAAATTTTATATGGTAAGTGATTAGTGTCTATACAAACCCATGCTGCCCAGCAATCAAAGATCAGAACTACCTCCAAAAAGTTGTCCTGTCTAAGGTAGTTGCATGTTACCGCTTTCCCCAACAGACAAGCTTTCGTTCCAACTGCACGCTTGACCATCCAATATCCCTGTCAATAAAATACACTTGGCACAATTACATACATAATGTTTAAGCAGAGAACCAAACAAAACTGACAATCCTCAAAACTAGTAATATATGTCAAAATTAATATGTTTAAACAGAATAAGGAGATAAGAAACTCATAATGTATGATAATTTCGTCATAATTTCATAGATTACTACAATAATTGATCCCAAGTCAAACCCTTCTGTGCTTTGCAAGTGCAATTCATCTAATGTGCAAGAGATCGGCCGTGGTTTAAAATGCTCATGTTACCTCTTTTATACTTGGAATGAGTTTGAATCTTGAATCACGAAACAAGTCAGTCCCATCCACAAATTGACCTAGCAATGAACTTCCATTTACAGGCCTGTTGGCGGCAAAGTAGAGTACCAGACTGTAGTTTGGTTTAGCAGGAACCTGAAATAAGCAAAACTATAACTATCTTCTTTCGTACTGAGAAAAAAACGACGGAAACATGATGACAGCATAAAAACCTTAAATTGTACTTTCCTTCCAGAGTAGTTTCATGCTTAAATATAAGAGAAGACTTTCACGGAAAACGGTAACCGAACTGGCCGTTAACTAATAAATCATTCTGGTTCTTCCAGTTTTATTGGGGAAAAAAAACAATTAACAGAGACACAATGATTTCATAAAATCCCCAACTATAATTCATGTCCTGCCATAGAACCACAAAATATACATGAAATAATTTTAAGTGAAATGCCAACCAATATTAACTAACAGAAAATTCTAGCTCCCAAATAATATGTTACAATGCTCATTCAATTCATTCACTACAAACTAACTGTAGCCCGTAAGATTTTTTGTTGGTAAATTACATTAAATTTTCCTTAAACTTTACTTAATTAAGAAAGTCAGTTTATACAACTTAAGACTATTACGGATTATTACTATTATTACCAATCCATCCACAGTCTAAAATTTTTAAAAAGAAGAGATATATTTTGATATACCCATTAATTTGTAAACTGTAATTAGTACAAGATCTTGCTAAAAATTGATAATACAAGTTCCTAAAGTACATCAAATCATGTTACAAAGTAAGTCAATTTAGATACGTAAGAAAATAAATACCTTCCTATCCTATGTTTAGATAGAAGCTCGGATGTAATAGGAAAGGTACGAATTTCATAATAAATACACGCGTCTGGTGTAAATTAAGGTCTACCTCGTGCACCTTGCCCCACTTTAATTGCAAAATCGGCATTTTTTAACAGCAAATTACAGTATAGTAAGAGAACATGTTGAACATCTTAAATGAATGACAGGAGATTAAAATATGATTTCATACCTGCAGGTTAACAACAAGAACAAATGGAAGTTTTTTGCCAGCTTCGGACTGCATATGGGGAAAAATGGTATCAGATCAACAAAAGCCAACTCATGGAAGGAGTACAATAACAAAGCAATGTCAGAAGCATAATGTGCTCCAAGTGTACAAAAAATCTTGATAAATATAATTATGTCGACCATGCCAGCACCCATGTACCATAGTCACTATAAAAAATTTTGTAAATAGAAAAACTGCAACAACAGAATGTTCAGGAAATGCAGAATGCAATTGAAGTACTTGACAGCAAAATCAAGGGCCTTGAATTTTGTGCTAAGGTTTCTCACCCAGGGCCTGGAAATCTAAATTAAAGATTAAGGAGGGGGCCGAGGGGCAAAGGCAGTTCTATGTCAAACGAGTGTAGCTTCTGATGTTACTTTTTAAGAAGATATCTCAAGATAAATGAGTTTACAAATATGACAATTAGTCTAAAAACTATCTTATATAAATTTATAATTCTGCATTTCGATTGGCTGATGGCTCACTTTATTTGCAACCAAGATGACAATAATACAGAAAGAAAACAACGCTTATAAAAGTATACTAGACAGCTTGCATCTTGAGGTACTCTAGTCCCGTTGCAAATGGATGTAACTGCCCTCGGATGGATTGTTCGGGTTGAAGGTAAAGCAAGTCTGAAGCTAAAAAAAAATATAAATTAAAACAGCCCTCCGTGTTCAGAACACGGAAAATGTGAAAGTTGATCAAGTTCATAGGTCATCAAACCAAATTACTTAACCCATGTTCACCCAGTATCAATATTAAATGACAGGGCAAGATTGCAGTATGTGGAATTAATTATTATTATTAGTAGTAGTAGTAGTAACTGTGAACTGTATAGGCAAAGGTAATTTCACCTGTGTTTTCATTTGTCATCAGCTTATTAAATTTTCCCGTGATTGCCATTCACTTGAAACAGAAAAATTATTGATGTAAGCATTTAAATTACCTGAACAAGACAACTGGAATGTAATGCAATGTTATTGATGCAACTATCACCCTTGAACCAGTCGACGGCTATAAGTTTAAGAAGAGGTTCTCCTCCTGCAATCTGGAAAGTGTAAACTTAAACAAGTGGGTATCTAGGAAGTAGAAACTAGCATGCCTGAGTAATAATCATAACAAACATGAGAGATGATCACCCAGAAAAAGCATTTACTCGAAAAGTATATGAGAAAACTTCTAAAAATATCCAGACTTTCCACAGCCTAAAAACCTGCTGATTTGTTCTTAGGAAACTAATAAATATACCTATATATCTGCTCTAAGTCAGTCAAATACAATATAACAATCATCTCCAAAACTTTTGGCAGTGGGTAAGAACTGCTAGGTCTTGCTTTAATTACTGTATTTATAATTTAGTACATATGATGAACATTTGAGTAGTGTAATTGTGTGGTATATAGGTCCACCTTAGTATTATCCTTTAAATACGTCTTCCCTCTGATCTTAAAGCCAGAACCATCTGGAGATGTCCAGCAATCACCGTCAGCCCCATCCTTCCCCTGGTGCATTGAACCTTGGAATTGGGTAGGATCTAAAGCAATTGGATCCACACTTGTATCAAGTTCCTTACTGGCAAAGGGATCTGCACAAATAACAAGTAAAACAGTGAGGAAACGGCTAACAAGCAAGCCAGCTGCAATAAGATATATCTGGTATGGTAGTTCTCAAGTGGTAACATTTGGGTATCAGGTACCTGCAGTTCGCTTCCTTGAGAAGCCTGCAATAGCCCAAGACACGTTCTTCAGCTTCATTTTTCTCACCTGATAGAATATTAGCGGAAAGTTTAAAACTCAATTAGCGATAATGGTTTACCACCATGGAATTAAAGATTGGTCTTAGAAAATGTTTTAGATCGTGCACTGACCCGACCGAGTCTGAGAATCCAGATAGTTAACTATTAAAAAAGTGGGAGGAAAAGAAAACCACTACAATTTCATGGAAGGAAAAAGACGGAATAACAATTCCAATCACTCATTAAGTTCTTATAAAGGTAAATGCATCTGATTTCATGAACACGATATGTTTCAGAATAGAATTAGACTACTTCCTATACCATATGTTGGGTTAGTAAAACTTAATATCTTGTCCTCTAAATCATTTACAAATTTCCTATCTACTATTCATAAAAAAATCACATGCATTGCATAGCAGCAAATCTACTAATGCAAACAGTCCAAAAATAACAAGCATGCTATCTCAATGGATGAAGAAGCTAAAAGTACAGATACCTGTAATGCATTCAGGACCGTTAAAGACTTATTCAAGAAAGAAGCAGCAGAGCAAAAGGGTAATTGAAGCAGAGGAAGTCAACGTACTAGTCAAAGGGGCAGAAAAGTAATTGCAAGGAGAAAGAAAAGGGCATATGTAATTGGGGGAAAGGGGAGCTAGGGTTTCTTATCTGATTATTGAGTGTAAACACGTATGTGTGTGTGGAGAGGCGACCTCTCGAAGGACCGAGTAGCATTACTTATTCATATCCATTATCGTTGTAATCCTTTAAACAGTAAACCATTTGCTTAATCCCTTTTCATTATCAAACATCGATTGTAGTTGTGTTACATATTTACTGTGGTGCATATCAATACCTTACTAGCAGATTCTACTTCTTTATCACTATCCTCGTCGGATGACGATGAATCAGAAGATAAAGCATCATAGAATTCATCTGTAGCTTCTGCTGCATCCACGAATTCACCATCTGATGCAGAGTAATCGGAATTTTTTGAAAAGAGTAACGTACTGGATGATTCATTGGTAAATGCAGGGTTAGCTCCAATGTATGCCTTGAGACCTAAATGATACATAATAACACATATAAGAACGCCAGAAACACAACAAGATTATATAGCAACTTCCATGTAATATACTGATGATGGTGTGCATTCTCATCAGGTTGATACTTTGGTTTTCGGGTAGCTAATTTCATTCATAAAACTACCAATCGAATTGTGAAGAATAGGTAGTTTTGCACTTCAGCTAGAAACTACACCCTTCTCACTTACAAGCTACAAAATCTACCTACATATGATCTACTCAGCAGTATACTGAAGATTTTTCTCCTGTTCAAGTACAGGTTTTGCCTGTTCATCATACTCATCATTCAAGTCTCAAATTGTCACTTCATAAAAGAATAGAGGGTACAGAGAGTCAGATAAGCATCTTTGCCTTTGAATAGCTGAAACACTGTTTCCAGTAATCCCAACAAGTAAGAACCCTAAGTCCCTGGCCAGACGAAACATAAATGTCAATACCAACAAGTCCATATTCTTCACTCATGTATTTCCATATTTGTCAAAGTGTTTCCTAGGATGTCCATTCGGCAAGCGTCCCCAACGCCTTGGATTTAATGGGCTAGGTGATGCCAATTGCGTTCTGGGCGTTCTATGGCTACGCCTAAGCATCCTTCGGTACAAAAATTTTCTTCTGAAATAATTTTTCATTCATTTCTGGATACTTTTATTTTCTTTTTAGCTCACAGATAAATATATTCAAATCGTAAAATATTGTTTCTGGGTTTACTAAAGATATTTCTTCATATACATATATTCAGATATTTTAAATATTTTCTTTGGTCTTCACAAATTTTCATTTTGACATATTTTTTACTTTCTTTTCTGGCTGCTAATATTTTCTTTTGAAGAAACAAATATGTCTTCCTATGTATATATTTACCTTTCTATACAGATATTTCTCCTTACATATATACTTCTGCTTACATATACACTTCTGCCTAAGGGTATATTGTGTTGCAATAGTTTATGTTTATTAAAAAATTGATAAATAAAAAAACTAAATTAGTTAAGAAACACATCCCTCTATTTCCAAAAAATACAAAGCAATTAAAAAAATAGATAGTGTAAATACTAGTCGTGCTTCACCAACCTGCAACTTGGCTCAACAATGCATACGGAACAGTATTTTCAAACTTTGACCTTTGATTTTTCTTCCACCCACGCCAGACTTTAGAAGGTACCTCCAACATTTGTGTTACGAGACATTTGGCGTTGCCTGCTGCTGTATTTAGAATACTTATCTCCCAGGTAGAAGCTACATAAAATAATGTAGAAAAGTATAAGTTTGTAGCACTGATATTGTACTAAAAACACTACTAATAGTAGGGCACACAAAATACATGGAAGTCCTGGCACGTTTTTAATTTGTACAAAAACTGGATTCATTTTTCAAGTCCCTTCTTTTGCTCCCGGCTTCGTTGTTTACTGGTAAAGAGTAGAGTGCATGAGCCCCTTTAGATAGAGGGGTGAGCAGCATGCAGACCCTTGTACGGTACTATAGTCCTACACCTACAGGGTTCGAGACCTATCTTACTAATAACATACAAAGGGCAGCCATCACTCAGCGTAGATTCATTGAATGCAGAATACCTTCCACTGGCAGACATAGTTTTTGCATGAAAAAAGCGCAACACAGCAGAAAGGACCTTTCAGACCTTAAGCACAGCGTGATGCACACGCTTGATTGTACAGAAGCGCACTGCATTATAAACAATGTGCATATTTCTTCCACACCATCTTGAAATTTTAATTTTAAGAATCCAATACCTTCGTCATAGTTGGTAATCGCATAATAAATATATTAATGTATAAAATGTTTTATAATTCAAACAAAATAAGAGCTAAAATGTATTTAACATCACCAATTA
Source organism: Saposhnikovia divaricata (assembly GCA_036435485.1). Taxonomy (NCBI): domain Eukaryota; kingdom Viridiplantae; phylum Streptophyta; class Magnoliopsida; order Apiales; family Apiaceae; genus Saposhnikovia; species Saposhnikovia divaricata. Next base: position 57,044,580 of record CM071598.1, read on the forward strand.
TCGTTCTAACCATGAAGCATGAGTATCCTTATAGGAGCTAAAAAGTAAAAGACATAGTTTAGTGGAAAGCAGCTTGTCAATAACAGCACTCCACTGAATATTAAAAACTAACTGTACATAGATAAAACAGAGTAGCAAAAGCAGTTTCTTACGATTAATCTTTATACGCCGATAACCCGGTTTTTTGGGACACTTCTTATGTATAGCAGGGAACTGCAATATTGCTGCATCAACAAATGCACAATTTTCATCAGTCACAGAAGACGAGGCAACCTGTGTAATTTCAGACATTAAGATATCAGAGAACTCAATAATGCTATACGTCCACACAATCCTTAAGCTCAAATGATGCATTTGGCTGTGTAATTTGAGACATTAAGATATCGGGAAACTTTAAAATGTTAAACGTCAGCACAATCCTTACGACAAAATGAAGCTAATGCTCAACCATTGCGTTCCAAAATATATAAAGAATATTCCCCCTCCCCCTCCCCCCCCCCCCCCCTTTCTCTGCACCACATAAAACGAGTACCTTAATAGGGAACCACCAAACTTCACAAAATTATGGTAGATAAGCCCACATCAAATTTTACTGTATGAGACCAAGTCTAATGCGAGCGGATTGCATGACACTGATGAGGAATTAATTGGTTATATTAGATCAAACTAATAAGGAGGACGTGAAACTGTGAGCTGAATTCGATAATATATTGAGGTCTCAATTTTGTAGAGGGACAAATTACAACCCACATGCATGTAGCAAGCTTGTGATAATTTTCAAAACCAAAACTTGGAAACTGACTTTTGCTACACATTATATGTTGCATTTGCCACCTCAGCAAAACTTGGGCTACATAGGAATGATTCTGAGACAAACAATAGCAACTGGGTCAAAACACATGTCTGGCATCTAAAAGGTACAGGTTCAACCCATTTTGAAACATGTCAAATAAATTATGTATAGAGTCTCAAATCATTGACCAATAATCTAAAATCTTTTAAGTGCACTTGTCATGGAGGACCAAATTGCTCTTTGGACAGTGTATTAAACTCTTAAAAACATTGTTTACCATAACATACAAATCATGACCCACCACCATCATAAATCAGCACTTAATAGCCAATTCACCAAGAGTTTATAGAAGTAGGCAAGAACATTTCAAGCACAGCTTAGGTAATATGAGAATCTAAAGTTGCTTACTATAAGTTCCATCTTGTCCACGAAACCATTGTCTAGAGAAGACAAAATCACTCTTGGATGACCACCTGTTACAAACACTGAAAAAATAAGGTTATGGAAACACTGAGGTACAAAAATATATGCACTGAACACAACCATGACCGAAAAATTGCAAATATTAGAAGAAACTGTTTGACTTCGATAATCTTTCTAACTTAGGTAACGTTCTATGGAGAACCCCAATAGATGGGGGAACTTGGGGAACCATGTAATTATTAGCATGTTTTGTAATGTTAGTAGGTTCTGTAATATGTTAAACATATGTTCCGCAATATGTTCTCTACTATATTCTTAAACATATGTTCCTCAATATGTTTAACATTATGTTCCTAAACATATGTTCGGTAATATGTTCTTTATTATGTTCTCTACAACTAGTCTACTATAATTTTTCAGAACCAATCTTAATTATTTCTATGTCATCACTAACATGTATTTTTCCCCAATTAAAAAGCAAATCTAGATAATTGAACCTTAATAATTGATCGGGTCGAGTCAGATTGGAGAAATTAGGTGATCTAAGACCAAGTCCCCCGAGTACCCTGATTAATAATGAGGTTTTGAACCTTAGCCAAATTACAAATTCGATTTTGAACTTCAGAAAAAAACTCTGGTTTGTAAGTCTTTTTCCCGCTTGATGGGTAAAACTATTGATCTAAGTTATCTATTGATCTAAGTTATCTGGCATTTGTTTTGGGGTTTTCTAGTTATGTAGGGATGCATAAATAATATTCCATTCAAAATACAGATTGTAAAGTTGCTATGATGCCCATATAAATGCTGGGTGGGAGGACGCTAAATACATTTTTTCACATATGCAATAAAATGATACCCAACAAACAAAGATCTCCTCGTCGATTAAAATGAACAGGTAAAGGGAATTTATTTAGTTAACGTGCTACTTCAAATCATGCAGACACAACTGAGTGCTACGTAAATCCCCTTGCTAGCATTAATTCTGCCTAACCAGATACCTTAAAATTTAAACTGAGAAACATCATTCAGTAAATCGAAAAGCCCGGTGGCATATAACTGGCAAGAGATAAACATGACGGTAGCATGCAAATTGTATTAATATTGACTTCGACAAAAAAGGAAAGACAAAATTTTAATAGAATTAACGAGGACCATATAAGTACATTTTATAGGCATCTAAAGCAGGTCTACCTAGTCTGATATGCAGCATCAAGTGTGCCATAAACAATATCATAGTGTCCATCCAAAGAATCAACCAACTCCAAGTCCCCTGTCAATGCATCCCACCTACAAAGCTTATAAATTAGATTACTGAAATTACCATAAACATTATATGTGCCAAATGATAAAAATGAGCAACATACTCATATCTCCATTTTCGATCAATTTTAAAAATCACTTCAAAAACAGTATCCGCACTTGCATCAACAACGCCAACAGCTTTGACAAGAACTACTTTACCATCCTACAGCATTTGCAACAGCAAAATAAAGCTTATTTACATTCAAATGCAATAAAGAAGGGAAACTGTGTTATAGAAATGTTTGTGTGCATATATAACATAGACAGATAAAAATTTAAGATAACAGGCATAGGGTTTCATGCTGCAATTGCAAACATCAAATTACTAGAACAATGTGACATCTCACACCGGGTAAAACCTCAGCTAATTTATGTATTAGCTTGTTAAATTTAGTTCTACAAATAGATAACTCTCAGTTTAAGAGCTGCCCAACTTTCTTTCCGCACAATATCATTCCCTACCTAGATACCTCTAATGATCCTTCTCATCTGACAATAAACAAATAGCAGAACTTACTGTTTGACACAAATTTTAAATGGTGAAATGATGATTCAGATTTTTTTCTTCCAAGTCAAAATTAATTTGGAAGTAGTTATATCCAACATTATGGCTTTTACATGATGGGTAAAAGTTGACAAAGAACGGACATGGATATTGTTAAATAGCTGCCCTTTGCTGGCCAACTCAAATATAATGTAATACTCCAATAAATCTATACCTTAAAGCCAGCAACATCCTCAAATAGTCGAACACCTGCAATCCAAAGATAGGAGAGTCCTTAAATTATAACGGCCAAAATCCGAGCTTGAGGAATTCTAAAACAATGAGAGAACACATTTGTTCACTTATATGCACCAGATACTATGGTAAGTTCAAGCCACCTGACAGATATACATATCAATGACCTTCCTCTAGTTGACTGTCAAACTAATCGTCTCCCAACACAATTGACATGCATGCCAGCCCTACTTCCTAAAACCTAAATAATTTCCAACTAGATATACTCTTTGTTAAAGTTAAGAGCCAAAATGTATTAATATGTCGTATTGAACCAGCTATCTTAAACTTAGCTAAAAAACAAAAAATAGCTATCTTATAATATTTCTATACATCGTGACAACATAATATATGGTTTCCTAATTTTTAACAGCTTTACAAGGGATGGCTTACAAATACTCTACATCATGTCACAAACTCGGGTCAAAATTTCTATTATGTTTAATGTTATACAAACTTTTCTTAAATACAAACTTACAAACTTTTTTTGTTCAATTATAACTTTGGTTCAACATTATTTATCAAATAATATTTAAAATTTTATTAAGTACACCTAATTTAATGCTTCAATATCCTTCTGGGGTTCACCACTACCAAAATAGGGAATAGAAATATGAAATTTTATTTGTTTAATATAGGGTACGTTGAACCCTAGTTAAAACATTGTTGAATAAATATTATATAATTCTCAACTATCCTTATGGGGTTAACCATACCAAATTGGGTATAGAAAAATGAAATATTATTAATTTAACATAATTTTCTTAATTATACCAATGTAAAATTATTTTATATATTTGGATTGAACACAAGTATCAATAGGGCTGGAAAAAAATCCGAAAAATCCGATATCCGTCCGAAATATTTGTATTCGTATCCGGAAAAAAGCGGATATTATCCGTATCCGGAGTCAACCGGATATTATCCGTATCTGAATCTGAGGATTTAGGATACGGATATGGATATAGGCGCATCCGTATCCGGAAATATCCGTATCCGAAATTATTTATATATAATATATATTTTTAATATATATAATATATATTTTAAAATTTTAATTCTATATATATAATAAAAACTAGTAAACAAACCGGGTAAAAGTGAAAGTGAAAGGGACCTTTATTTATTCCTACAAGGTAAAAGTGAATGGGTAATAACTGTATTCAAATTGAAAGTGACAAAAATAAATTCGAAAGTGATGCAGAATATGCCTGTTTTTGTTTGACCGATCTGACATTGCCTCCCTTTTCAACTTTCATCCATCCGTGAATTTCAAGCCTCCCCCCACACATTGTTGCAATCACCTCTCTCTCTCTCTCCTAATCTCTCTCAAATATACTCAAACCCTCTCTCCCAATCTCTCTCTCAAATACCTCCCTCTCTCTCTCTCTCTCGTATATACATACGATATATACATACACACAGAGATGCAAGCGGCTGGAGATCAAAGTTTCGGGGTCGCGGTGGTGTCGGACGACAGCGATGCCGGAGAGGGAGGAGATCTCGACAGAGGTGAAGAAGATTGTGGTGGGTTGGGAGAGAGAGATGCAGAAAGATGGTTGGAGATGCGGAGAGGTCAGTGGTGGTGGCTGGTTCTCGATTTTTGCAGAGAGAGATGATTTTTGTGAATTTTTTGAGTTGTGTATGTATACGAATTCGGATATTATCCGTATCCGGATAATATCCGCCGGATTCGGATATGGATAATATTTTTTCGGATATTCCCGAATCCGGATACGATTTTGAATTCCCGGATTCGGATTCGGATATGGCTATATCCGGATCCGTTTTATCCGATTTCCACCCCTAAGTATCAATATTATTCAACGAATATGTTGAATTGAAGATATATATCTATTGAACACACGTTATAAAAGAATTTCAAATTTTTGTAGAAAATGTTACAAATATGTTTTTATTAAATTATAAAATGTTATAAATATGTCTTTGTTTCCAATTGCGTATATTAAATAAAATTTTAATTATTATTTAATAAATGAGGTTGAACCGAAGTTATATATGTGTTGAACAAAAAAATTGTAAATTTGTATTTAAGGAAGTTTATACTGGAACTCAACCCTATATATATATATATATATATATATATATATGACATTCGTCATTTTTTCGAAGATATATAAGTAGCTATCCTTGTTTAACATCGATTACTATTGTAATACTAATATATGAGTACCTTTGCTAGTATTGCTGGTTTTTCAAGTGCTTAACCATCTCCAACCCATGACACCAAAATGTTGCAACTTCTACACTATTTTTGTGTAAAAGTTACAATATCCCCAAATCAACTCTAACCCTTTACACTTAATTCTACACTAAAGAGAATATTCATTCTGTGCTAAAATAATTATCCATTTTGTGTAATTTTTACAACAATTATCATATACAGTAGTGTATTATTATATAAGATAAAACAAAGAATCAAAAGTTAATATAATATATTTAAAAAGAGAATATAAATAGAAATTTAATCCTAGAAGCACCAAAATACTTGCTTTCGAAATATAATTTACAATTTATTTTAAAAAATATAGAAAAATTTACCTAATGAAGCTAATTCATAAAAGGAAAATTGATTTAAACTGGAAATGACTTTGTGCCTAGTTTACAAATACTACAATGTGAAATTGATTTGTACTAATTTAATAAATTTGTTACAAAATAAAAATTTGTAAAAGATATAAGCTTATTTTAGGATATAGAAAAACTAAATTTGTTTCAAATAGCAAGTAAATTTAGAAAACTAAAATTTGGTATAGAAGTTACGCCAAGTGGATAGTGTTGCAGCAATTTGGTGTAACACTATTCATTTAGTGTAACTTCTACACCAAATTTCAGTGTAAATACAAGAGTCTTATAGCATAGCATACCATCAGAAAAGACTTTTAACTTTACACCAAAATATTACAGAATATAGGTGTTACGTTTTCCCATTGGAGTTGCTTTGCCCAAGGAAGAGGTGGGGATCATAATGATACTTCCCGGTAAATAAAAAAACATCACATCATTTATTAGTTAATAACAAGGTAAAAGAAGAAAGTAAAACCATTTACTGTGCGGACACACTTCCACTCATGCCCTTCAATAACATCTCCAGCATCTCCATCTAAGTTCCCTGCGGTTTGTATCTTAACATTCAGTGAGGATTGGCGCAAAAGAGTCTCCGGACCTACATAAACATTATAAATGTATCACATTTTGAATACGCCTTCAAAATTTGGAATCAGGATCGGCTCAAGGGATATAATTTATGTATACTTCAACATATGATATTCCTATAAAAAAAAATGTGTGTGTGTGTGTGTCTTCTCCAGAAAGCAAGCAGTGGTAGCATCTACATTTTAAGAAAATGGTCGTCATGTCATTTTTACTTGAGCAGTGAAGAGAAGGTATAATGATGATACTTCAGCACAAGCAAAGATAATGAAAATGGTGATGATGATGGCAACAAGTCGAAAACATAAAAATATAATAGTGATGGTAGAAATGCTGGGAATGGCCATGACCATGACTGTATAGACAGAAAAAGACACCGACACTGACTAATAATATATATGGTCGTGTAATGTGTTGTCAACTTGTCGCTGTAGTGGGGAACTAGCTCTATGTCAGTGCAGCTGATTAAAGATCTTTTTTAAAAGAAACAAGGTTTTCAACGTTAGGTCGCATAAATTTTTTTTTTCCCCTTGAATCTTTAGCCTTCAAAATCTGTACTATATTTCTACAGCCGAAATATTAAGTTTGATAGTCGGTCGGCACGGTGCTCAAAATTTGGTACTTGGGCTTTGGTATATAAATTTTGGTACTATGTGGCCTTAAATAAAATAACAACGATGCTACTTTTTACCATACATATCTGTAAGCATACTAATATAAACACATCTCTAGATCTTACTTATTTGAAGATTTTATTTTAACGGGACTAATTATTTTGCAAACCTATTACAATTAAAATTACATTACTATTTTGATTAAAAACATCTCTAGAATCTGCTTAGTTTAAAAACTATTCTAATATAACTCTAGAGCCTACAAATTAAAAAAAATATTTTAAAACTTATTTTAGAGGGTATCATTATGAACAACCTATTTTAACTGGTCTATTTACGTTACAAGCCTATTCTAATTAAAACACATATAACTATTGTAATTTTAACACATCTCTAGCGTTAACTTATTTCAAAAACCTAGTTTAACGTCTAATTAGTTTAATAACCTATTATAATTAAAATACATAAAACATAATTAATATAAATAAAATGTCAAATGAAAAAATAACAGATATTACAAGTAACCCATGCAATGCATGATATATAAGGTAGTGCTAATTACATTTTTAAAAAAATGGACACAATGATCTGTTTCTGTAACTCTGCCAACATCTAACAATGAATTTGCATGACCCAAAACATTTCCCACTCGTCTGGAGTCGGCCGGAGCACTAAATCAGCAGTTTATTAGTTTTACCCTAACCAAAAAGATTTTGTTGGCATTCCGCTTTTGCAGGAATTTTTAGTATTTCCAAGATTCTGGCTATTTGAAACTTTTTTCAACATAAACTGTTTCATCTTTTCGGTTAAGTTTATTGCAGAAGTTCACTTTAATACAAGATAGCTTTTGATTTATCTATCCTAAAAAACACTAGCTTTCCCTTCTTAGATTCAATTATGAGAGCCTTGCCACAAACAGATGTTACCTGATATCTTATAGGTTTCTTCCTTTAGATAACAAAATATATTTGTTGATACATAAATAAGACAAACCAGTCTATTATAGTTGCCGGAAACATGAAAGATAGGTAAAATCAAGATCATGTTCGCTAACCTTGCCCTATTCTTATTAGCTTTTTAAGACCATGTGCATATTGCCTTACTCTTGGCCGATGCCCATCGAGATCAATCCTGCATTAACATAAAAAAATTAACACAAGCGTTCAGAAGTACTGTTTTGAACATAGAATATGGTCAATGTGTTCTATTATGTACTGACAAAACAAAATTGTACTGAATTCTCAAGTCATATCTTTACTTTGTTATTCAAAAAAAACAATAAAAACAGTTAACTGTCAGAAAATTCTAACATTTATAAACATCAAATCATTTACGTAAACTTGGAGAATTTATTAATTGAAATTTTAGCATACTCTGTCTCCTTGTTCAGTTTGTTTCTGGTACTTCGACCTCTGTACATCTCATACTCTGCCTGTTGAAAATTACGGTCAATTTCAAACAAATGAACTGTTAAATTAAAAATGAAAAGCATATATGCAGCTTATTATATACACATAAACATACACGTGCAAGAGATGACAATAGTGTTCCATTAACAGCAAATGTCAGGTAAAATATTGTCTTGGAACTTTAGCATAACTAATGCTCAACATAGTCATCAACTACATACAATAGATTTCAGGCGTTGGATCCGAACTTCTATGTCAGGAGGAATGAAGTAAATGATTTAACATAAATATTTTCATTAGACAATTGAACAAATTTACTATTAAAGGAATGCAAGTCATGCAAGTACAAGGTTCATCCCAGGGAACTATACAGGAGGAAAAGAGGCTCCTTGTCCAAGCTAAAGGTAGCTTGTCTTCCCATGGCAGGTAAGATTTAAGAACAAACAATACGAGATAGTAATGCAAACATAACAGACTGATGCTAGCAATTAAACATAGAAACTGACAAATTACAATGACAGTGTTTAAAATTAAAAAAAAAAAACATAAACATATATAAATCTTGAAAAGAGAACCTCGAACAATGTTATTGTACCTGTTGCTTAGCATGATCAAATGCTTCCATCCATTTTCGAGCTTCTCCAGCAGTAGCACAAGCAATCTTCCAGAAATATGAATAATGACCATGAGATATTTTTTAATTCATAAATCTTATTTCATCTTTTTACAATAAAGCAAACTAGATAACAGAAAAACTAGCTATCTGTAGACAAACTCAAGCTTGAAAGAAATGTTGCAGATGGACAAAAAAAATTATATTGCCAGTTTGTACTTTGCTACTTGTGTACACTTGTTTCAACGGTTACATAGCCTATTTAAGTTTCATTCTTCCAAGCTCACCTGATAAACTAAATTCTCATAAGGTACTCAAAAAAACTATGAAAATCATAACCCCACTTCCCGAGTACCCTGAATAATTTTACGAAAACCACAGAAGAAAAACAAAACCAAACTATAATAAAACAGAACCAGCTACGAAACAAAGGACCAATAACCAATAGCCAGTGTAATAACAAAAAAATTAAAACAAAACCAAAACTAGAAACAAAACACATCAACTAAAACCCACAAGCAAAAAACAAAAGCACAAGCACCTGAAACTAAAGAGGAAAGTCAACAGAAATCGTAAAAAAAATAATTAAAAGAAAAAACACACAATTAAAGGAAAAAATGAAAGGAACAAAAACTAATACTGAACTCGAAATACAAAATTCCAAATAAAGACACAAACGACTAGTAACCAAAACAATAGGAACCAAAATTATGTTTCTGCACCAACAATATTCCAATCTTGTTTACAAGGCACTAGCAATGAAAAATATGAGTTTGGACATCAATCAGTATAAACTTATTGTAAACTAAAGCTTTCCTAATCACTGAAGTCTAATAGATGAAGGTTCTTTTATCTAAAATCGGATAAAGCATTTCTAATCATAAAATTCCAATAGATGAAGGTTCTTCTATCCAAATCCGATAAAGCTTTTTTAATCATTAAAGTCTAAATGGGGTAGTATGGATGATACTGGAGAAACAATCCGTTCAGAAAAAGAAGAAACCTCCCAGGTACATACATATCCACTTATATCATCAAGTTTCTTACAACATGCTTACTTTAAGCTTATAATTGCACTAAGCTCCTGCTATCTTACATAAATATCCATCTAATTGGTTGTTGGAATTTTCTTAAACATAAACAAACTGATAATACAGCTAAAAAAGCACTTACTTCTCCCTTCTTCGTCTCATCCAACCGGTTGTATAGCCTTAGAACGTAAACATCCTGGGTAAAATATGTTGAATTATAGGCAGAGAATATATTACAACCAATAGTTCTTAAAAAAAGAATAAGACTGCTGCAAATTAAAATCATTCCTCTTATGTATTCCAATAAAAACTAAATAATAAACATAACTCATGCAGGTTTAAAGCTAGATGCATATAATATCACCAACAATGGACTTACACCATCGTTAACTTTCCGACGCCCTGACTCCTCCACCATTAGCGTGTGCCCAATAGCACCTCTCCTAATCGGTTTCTGCACACAAATATGTCAAAAAAAAAAAGTATTATCTTAATAATCTCATGTTATTATACACATTTAACAAGCTCCCTAAACACAATGTCTGGACTATAATGTGAACAATTGTTTACAAAATTAAACTCGTTATCTCACTGTATGGAGTATAATGTGAATAATCATTTATAAAATAAACTTGCTATTTCCCTATGTGGACTAAAAATGTGAACAATTATATTACTAAATTAACCAAGTAATTCCATAGACAGTATGTTCTCAACTCTGATCATTTTTTCCCGGTAATTATTCTCAAATCTCGAGTCAGTCATACTTAAGCAGCAACTAATTAAAATTAACTACTCCCTTCAACTTTAAAAATCAAATTAAATAAAAAGTATTATCTTAATAATCTCATGTTATTATACACATTTAACAAGCTCCCTAAACACAATGTCTGGACTATAATGTGAACAATCGTTTACAAAATTAAACTCGTTATCTCACTGTATGGAGTATAATGTGAATAATCATTTATAAAATAAACTTGCTATTTCCCTATGTGGACTAAAAATGTGAACAATTATATTACTAAATTAACCAAGTAATTCCATAGACAGTATGTTCTCAACTCTGATCGTTTTTTCCCGGTAATTATTCTCAAATCTCGAGTCAGTCATACTTAAGCAGCAACTAATTAAAATTAACTACTCCCTTCAACTTTAAAAATCAAATTAAATAAATAAAAGCATGAAACTAAGAGTAAATAGAGTGAAAATAGTGACAAGCGAGAAGATACATACAATGCCAGGATTATCATGAGGATCTCGCTTGTACATAAAAAGACGACTACCGCGAATGTAGAGAAAGCGAAGGCGACAAAATTCATGACCAATTTTATTAACGCCTAAATGATACACCCATCCGAAATACTCGAAATGGCCACCTGCTTCACTTTCCGGCGATCCTTTTACCGGCGACGATGTCATATATCGTCTCGTCTCGTCTCGCTGTATGTATTATTCAGCTCTCCTTCACTGTGTGTATGTATAGTTGTTAAAAGACGATCGCCGTTAGAATACGTGTGTATATATGTATTAGTATTAGAAAATAGGGTTAGGTGAGCGTGATTGCCCTCTTCTTTTGACAACTAAGCAGACGAGCTTAATTTTTTATGTGAACATAATCACACAACGATGCGTTGTTAAGTTTAATTGTCATGTGGTGATGATTGAAACTGACAGATCACTCGATACGTGTAAGGCATATATATAATAATAGCCATATAGTATTATTATTAATTAATATATTAATTATTTAATTTAATATAAAATTTTAATTTATTTTATAAATTTTATTATTAATTTTAATTTTACATATATATGTTTCATACTTAATTTTATGACATGAATAAATATCAATAATTTAACATTATTTTTAAATTTACTGTTAAATATTTTAAGAATTCAATATATATTTTTAAAAATTATTTAGTATAACCTAAAATCGTAGAATAAAAAATCGTAGGAAGAAGTGTGTACGGGCAGTGATTCTAATCACGATATAATTGAAACCATTTATAATTCAATAAAACTTGTGGTTTTTTATTTTTAATAAATTATATATTTTCTCCGTCCCGTTTATATTGGTCACAATTCCTTTTTTGCATGTTCCAAAAGTATTGGTCATGTTTCCTTCGTTAAGGGTTAAATATTTTAAGTTTTTCTAAATACGTAAAGAATTGAGAGCAAGTTTGACGGTTTTTACATGATTGCTCATACGTGTTTTTTGATTGATGATCAATATAAATGGGACAGAGGGAGTATAATTTAACTGAATTTGAAATTTTTATCACGTTTTTTAATTTTTTAAAAATTTACTTTTTAAAAAATTTACTTTTGTGCCTTATAGGTAAATTTTGATGTTTATAATAAATAAAGTAATATTTTTAATATAATTTTTTTAACTTATTATTTTTAAGATGGCGTTAACAGTTTTTTTTGGAAGGTTTTAACCAACCAAATATACTTTATTTTGCTTGTAATAGAACGTTTATAATTTTATAAAGCATATGATTTTTTATTTTTAATAAATTATATACTCCCTCCGCCCCGTTTAAATTGGCCACAATTCCTTTTTTGCATGTCCCAAAAGTATTGGTCATGTTTTTTAATGAAACAAATTAAGGATTAAATATGTTAAGTTTTTCTAAATATTGTTTATAATAAAGAAATTAATATTTTTAAAATAATTTTTTAAACTTATTATTTTTAGAAAGATGTTAACAATTATTTTCGAAGGTGTTACCATCCAACCAACTATGCGATGCACGGTTTTTTTTAAAATTAAATAATATTTTATTTATATTTTAATAATCATATATCTCATATATATTATTTAATAAAATATTGGCATAATATATATATATATATATATATTATTAAATAATAATCGTTTAATTATATAATATATTATTCGAATTATTACTATATTTTGTCATAATAATATAAATATAAATGGAAATATCGTATATACTTACATTCAAATTTTTGTTGATATTATCATATTCAAATTATGATTCCATAATAATCCCTAATATAATATCTGTCTAAATAGAATTTTATATTAATTTGTAATCCTGTGAATTTTTTATTGCTTATTATATAGTTTTAGTTTGTTTTCACTTTGTTGATTTATAATCTGTTGTAAATTTGTTAATAAATATGTGATATTAAAATTATTGGGTGATGGCCTTATCTACCCCAAAAGTGGGGTGAGCATTACCAAAATACCCAGATCCAAAAACGTGGCCCTAAATACCCACGGGAAACGCTACTGACAGAGGAGTGTCTTAAGATACGCCAGTGGGAGAGTAGTATCTTCCTGTCACGCTGCTGGGAGAGGAGTATCCTCAGTTACTGTAGCAACAAATACGCTAGTGGGAAACGCGCAACAGGTGATACGCATGACGAAGATGCGTGATGACGTCATCATCGTCCTGCTCAGAAACGCGGAGGAGGCGATTCATCGGGCGATTTTTCCGAGCTTTTTCCGTCGAACTCGTTCACCCCCTTCCAAACACTTTCCCATTACATTTTTTATGTCAATAGAATCGCCACAACATCCTCTACACACCTATGTCAGTGATTGTTCATTTATATTCCCGGATTTTAAACCCCCAATTCCAACCATTTTTTCCGATTCATTTCCCGATCTTCTTTTACCCACCACTACAGGGTCAGATATTGAAACAATATATAGAGATGTGAAGAGCAAGGTTCCGTTGGTAGTTTCTATGTGCATAGAATGTGTGAACGAAGCCGGAAATGAGGGAAGCGGCCATGGCGACGCCGATGGCGATATCCGGTGGAGAGCCCACAGTTGGAGTTGGTGAAAATTGTGAAAAAACTGAAATTGGGATACGCCACTACCAACGGCGTATCCCGTGGGTAGTGCGGGCCAAGCATTTTGGAAAACGGCATTTCGGGCCATTGATCCTCCAGATGAGGCATTTTGATCATTTTCTCAAAATTATTTAAATTGATTTGGAAAATATTTGATTTCCAAGTAATTGAAAGTGTTTAAAAAAGTTGGGTGTAGGTGAAGAATTTTAATTCAAATATAACTAAAATAGTATGTAATTGAATATTAATTGGAGTGTAATTCCAATTAATATAGTTTGTTAGTAAGTAAAATAAAATTTTATATGTATTTTAATTTATTTTTTCATTTTTGGAAGGTGTTAACAAACTTTTTGGGAAGGTGTTAACCAACCGACCAATCAACCAATTATAACCTGTTTCGCTTATAATAGTATAGTATAGATTAATTTGTAATCCTGTGAATTTTTTATTGTTTATTATATAGTTTTAGTTTGTTTTCACTTTGTTGATTTATAATCTGTTGTAGATTTGTTAATAAATATGTGATATTAAAATTATTTAAATTGATTTGGAAAATATTTGATTTCCAAGTAATTGAAAGTGTTTAAAAAAGTTGGGTGTAGGTGAAGAATTTTAATTCAAATATAACTAAAATAGTATGTAATTGAATATTAATTGGAGTGTAATTAAAATAGTTTGTTAATAAGTAAAATAAAATTTTATATGTATTTTAATTTATTTTAATCCCTGAGGATGCCCGACTGAACTAAATTTCTGTTGAATTCCGAACTGGGCCAAAAACTTCCGGAACTTTCTTCCAATGAACTGGGTCCCATTATCGGATACACATACCATAGGAATGCCAAACCTTAAAATTACCTATTCCAACATGAATTTCTTTGCTGCCTCTTCGGTAATAGCTGAAAGTGGTCTGGCTTCTATCCACTTGGTCATGTAGTCGATCACCACAATACAGTACTTGGCTTGTTTGGTACTGGTAGGCAAGATCCCTACAATGTCAACTGCCCACATAGTAAATGGAATGGGGCTATGGACCGAGGACATCTCTTCGGGAGGTTGCTTCGGGGTGGTACTGAATAGTTGGCACTGCTTGCACTTCTAAGCATACTAAGTTGCATCTTCTTTCATTTTTGGCCAGAAAAACCCCTGCCTAAGAATCTTGAAGGCTAAGGATCTTCCTGCCAGGTGTTCTCCATAAATCCCCTCATGAACTGTTTCGAGGGCTAACTGCTGTTCTTTTTTGTCTAAGCATCGAAGAAGTGGTTGAGTTGCTGACCTTCTGAACAAACGGCCTCCAACCAAAGTGCAATTGGCCGACCGATGTTTCACCTTCTATGCCTCCCTTCAGTCGAGCGGCAAAGTTCCCTTCTCCAAGAATGCCCTGATTGGGGTCATCCAGTTAACTCCTTGATGAATTTCCATGTACTATTTTTTGTCTATCGAAGGCGTCTTTGCTTCGGTCAGATAAATTGCCCCATTGAGACTTTGGGTTTCTACCGAGGCTAGCCTAGATAGAGCGTCTGCTCGACTATTGTTTTCTCTTGCTACCTGGCTCAAATCGAATGACTCAAAAAACTGAATATTCTCACGTACCTTTAAGGCGCAGGCCTTTGTTCGAGGGTCCTTTTGCCCATATTCTCCCGTAAACTGCTTTACTACTAACATTGAGTCGCTGAATGCCCTGAGGTGCTTGACTTCCAAGATTTTGCTAAGTCCAAACCTGCTAGTAGGGCTTCCTACTCGGCTTCATTGTTTGTCATAGGGAAAGTAAACCTGATGGCTTGACATATTTCAAATCCCTCTGGACTTGTTAGAATCAACCCTGCTCCATACTTTTCTTTGGCGACTGAACCATCGACGAACAATTTCCATTTTCCCGGTGCCTGAATCAACTACTCTTCGGGAGCAAAATCTTTCGGTCCCGAGAATGAGCATTCCACCATATAATCTTCGAGTTCCTGGGCTTTGATCGAAGTCCTTGGCGTGTACTCCAAATCGTGTTCCCCCAGTTCGATCGCCCAAGCTACTACTCTACCCGATGCCTCTGGCCTTTGCAAGATCTTCTTTAAAGGTTGTTCTATTATAACATTGATCGTTCTTCCTTGGAAATAATGCCTCAATTTTCTGGCGGCCATTACCAACCAATAGGCGAACTTCTCTGCATTCGGATATCTAGTTTCTGTATCTTTGAGAATATGAGAAACGTAGAATATCGGATGCTGGTTCCCTTCATGTTCTTTGACCAACACTGCTCCAAGTGTTCGGTCGTTCACAACTAAATACAACTGCAAAGTTTCTTTTGGATCAGGCCTCATCAAGAGCGAGGCCTTTACTAAGTATTCCTTGACCTCTTCAAATGCCTTCTGACAGTTCGTCCCCCACTCAAAATTTTTTGAACCTCGAAGTACCTCAAAAAATGGTAAAGTTTTTCGGCTAACCTGGAAATGAACCTCCTCAGGGCTGCTAACCGTCCGGTCAGCTTCTGAATGTCCCTGATCATCTTCGGTGCTTCCATATCGATCACTGCCTTAATTTTTTCTGGATTAGCTTCAATCCCTCGGGTATTGACCATGTACCCCAAAAATTTTCCACTGTGCACCCCGAACGTGCACTTGTTCGGGTTGATTCGTATATTGTTCTTCCTCAGTGTTATGAAAAATTCTCTCAAGTCTTCTGCATGATCCCTGAAAAGGGACTTAACTATCATGTCGTCTACATAACATTCCATGTTCCGACCAATCTGCGCCTTGAATACTTTGTTGATCATCTTTTGGAAGGTTTCCCCCGCGTTCTTCAGTAAGGGCATCTTAATGTAAGCATAGGCGACGTTCGATGTGATGAATGCTGTCTTAGGTATGTCCTCGGCATTCATGGCGATTGGGTGGTATCCGGAGAAGGCATCTAGAAAACTGAGTATTTGATGCCCCGAAGTAGCATCTATCAGTTGGTCAATGTTCGGTAGTGGATAGTGGTCTTTCGGACAGTGTTTATTCAAGTCAGTATAATCCACACACATTCTCCACTTGCCATTTGCTTTTTTAACTACCACCACGTTCGCCAACCAGTCGGGGTAGTCAATCTCCTCGATGAACCTTGCTTCTAGCAGCTTCTCCTCTTCAGCTTGAATAACCTTTTGCCTTTCCATGGCAAAATTTCTTTTTTTTTGTTTTACAAGTTTGGCTTCGGGAGCCACGTTTAGACAGTGCTTGACTACCGAAGGATCCAAACCCGGCATATCTTCGGGGCCCCAGGCGAACACGTCGTGGAACTCTCTAATGACTTTGATAACTTTTTCCTTCAACTCAGGCTCCATGTTCTTTCCAATTTGAATCATTTTCCCAGACTGGCCTACATACAGCTCCACCTCTTCGGTCTCGGCCGCTGGTTCGGCAATCGGGCTTGACAGGTCGGCTCCAAATTTTTCCAACTCTATATTCAGTAGTTGATGACTGCCCCCATCTTCGTTTTCACTTCTTTTCCTTTTACCGGCTTCGGTAATCTCCATATCCTTATCTTTTTCCAGATCTTTCAGCATAATGATACGGGCGGCCTTCTGGTCACCTCTCATTTCACCAATTCCATGTTCGGTTGGAAATTTCAAATTCAAGCGTGGGATAGAAGACACAGCCTGGAACAGAGATAGGGCTGGCCTTCCCAAGATTCCGTTGTGTGGGCTGTCAACTCGAACCACGTAGAACTTCATTTCTTTTGTCACAGTGTATGGCGCTTTACCCAGTAGAACATTCAACGTAATGGTTCCTTCAATCAGTACTGGCTGATTACCAAAGCCATATAATGGTGCCTCATGGCACGGCTCCAGCTGTTCACCTCCCAAGTTCATCTTAGAGTATGTTCGGTGATAAAGAATGTTGATCGAACTACCTTCATCGACCAGCACTTTCCAAATCTTGTTCTCCCCAATCACTGGGTTTATGACAAGTGGGTCTTCGTGTGGCCATATTACATCCTCAAAATCATTCTCTGTGAAAGAGATGGGCAATGGCTGCTTGGCTGCATTCGATTGGTATAGGCTGTATATTTGTCTGGCATACTTCTTTCGGGCTGTCTTACTGTCCCGATCGAGTATAGTCCCCCCGGATATTGTTCTGACTTCACCTCTATACTTCTCTGACCCTTCTGCATCTCTGGCATCTTTCTTCCTCTCCTTGGATTCGAGTTTATACCTCAAATCCCCAACAAATTGTGTCAACTCTCCATCTTTGATCATTTTCTCAATCAGCTTTTTTAAGTGATAACATTCATCGGTATTATGACCCTTATCCCGATGGTAGTCGCAGTACTTATTTTCATTCCTTCTGTTTTCAGGGGTCTTTAGCCTGGCCGGTCGAACGAACCCAGGCTTACCCTTTATCTCGTGGAGAATTTTCGAGATAGGTGTGTTAAGTGGTGTGAACACGGTACTATCTCTATCTCTTCTTCGTTCGGCCCCCTGATCAGGCCTTGGGTCATTCAATCTACTTTTAACATCACCTCGACCCCTTAGGTCATCCCTTCTATCATTTCTTCTATCCTCTTTATCATGCTTTTTTGTAACGCCCCCAAATCCGGGGTCAGAAGATTTGGTGGTCACGCGAAAATTCTCAAAATAAAACATCTGTTTAATAATAATCATTCACTTGCAGTTGTCCAACACTGGGAATATATATCTGTGACCCCAAACATACCAAGATCTTTTAAGGTTATAGGGCTAGAAACAAGAATCCAAATTCCATTAAATAAAAAGTAATCCTTCTTTACAACATTCTCTTTGATCAAATCTTAAATCACTGGTGTAACTTCGATAAGAAGTACGCCAGGACAACTAGACTATTACATAATAATAATAATAAATATTAACCCAATTATATAAAATAGATCTTACACTAAATCCAGACATCCTGAGCCAAACCATCTTCGAAATAGCATCACGCTTCTTCTTTTTCTGAACTGTGCGGATAAGTCTCGCCAACTACCTTTACTGAAATGTTAGAATTTACAACAGCAAGTATGAGCGAAAGAAATGCTCAGCAAGCGTATAAAAATTTTGATACAAAAACCAGGATAAGTGGGGCATAAAATCAACTGAAATGTAAAACAGTTTATAAAGAAACTGAATCAACAACTGTGATATAATTCAAATCATAACTGAAATCATTTGGCATGTCATAAAAATGAATCATCTGCCAACTCACAATATATAATAGCCATTCGGGCGATATGGATTGGATACACTTTACTGAAACACCATTGCCCCCTGATCAGGTTCAAAAGCAATGAGACCCTTTATACTCCACTGGTACAGCTATACCCGTGTGTATAATCCGGATTTCATGAGGGTACCAAAATAGGCAAGTAATGTTAGCCTATAGGAAGATGGAATGGTTACCATATCCTCCTTAAATATTGCTGGACCATGACAGCTATCATGGCCTCCTACGCTTTATCATTTTCCAATCCAATAGAGCAATTTCCGAAGTCAACAGGAAATGCTTAGTTTCACATACAGTTCACATCCCTATTATTTACTACGATAATAAGGATATGAAGAGTTTATCTTAAACAATTCCCCACATCAAGGGTACCAATATCAAGTAACTTTGTTCACACAAAAATATTTAAGAATCACAAATAGCTCTGAACAATAACTATTTGTCATGATATGAATCAATGAAACATAAAATAAAAGTGTTTAAGATGATCAAGAAAATACTTGCCTCTGGTCCTTAGCTATTACGTAGCGCCAAAGTAATACAACTATCTTTTTCTTCTATCTCACGTCATCATGTCCTCTGTTTTAATCATTCGTTGGCTTGACGCTCTTGCGATTGCCACGAGTCTGATATGTCGACATCGAGCCCACGCGTCTACTTCTATAGTCAAACATAAGCTGGTACTTCAGTCTTCAAACGTCAATTTCTACTTTCTATAAACGTTTATAAACTCAACTCGAACATATTAACCATGCTTACCAAAATCTCTGTCGGGAGAAAATAATTGGAAATATCCCTTTTTAATACAGACATTTTCCCGGTGTTAAAACACCTCACAATAAATCCAACAATCCACAAATAATACTGTATCCATCTCCACCATTTTCATAACCCACAAAGAATACCACATCTATCTCCAACCCTCTTCATTATATCTCCGCTGACAAACCTAAGTCAATACTTACCAATTAATCCTCGATAAAGAAATAGAAATATAATTACAACGCTTAACCCTCGAAGTAAACACTTCGATAATTCACATCGCACGTAAAGAGACTAATAAGTAGATCACATAATCACATAGCACGTTGATCAGATCATAAAAAGATTTTATCCAATATTTTTAAAACAGAAAACGGGTCAAAACCCTAATTATCGGATATAACCGACTCAATAAAAAGGTTTGGTAAAAAGTCGATCCAAATTTAAAAGTTGAATTTTAACTTAAAACTATTTTTATAAGAACCGGGTCATTTTTCTAATTCCAGAAATACTTTTCTCGTTGAAAACGAACAAACGGTTTAATTAATACGCAATTAATAAGAATAATTCAATTAAAAATTAAATTAATTGAATATTCAAATTAATTATTTATTAATCAACTCATAAAAATAAATCTAAGAATTTTAAAAATATTTTTATCACTCCCGGATTATTTTTAGAATTTTAAAACAATTTTATTTCAAATAAAGAAATAAATATTAAAGGCAAAATAATATTTATAAAATAAATAAATTATTTTATTTTCCAAAATAATTAAATTTGATTATTTTTCATCATATTTAAATAATATTTAATTAATTAAATTAATTGATTATTATTAATTAACCAATCAATTTAAATTAATTAAGATATTAACTAAATAGATTTAAAATAATCAAATAAAATAAATTTCGAATAAAAAATAATTTATTAAAATTTTAAAACTATTTTTCGAAATTAAAAATAATTTTTCTAAATTTAAAAATGATTTTTCGAATTTTTAAAATTATTTTTCGAATTTCTGAAAATAAAATTCGAATTTATAATTAATTTTGAAAATAATTTTCCAAAATCATTTTTCAGAAATTGGTTTTCAGATTTTAAAGATCAAACGGTTACTGTTCATCACCACCTTCACTTGAATGCTCCAAGAACACCACCTCCATCAATGGAGGTTGCCCAGTTTCCGGTCACCGGAAAATAATTCCGGCGAACTCCGGCGACGTCAAAAACGTACCATTCGTTACGTTTTTAATACCAAACACACTCCAAATCAAATTCTAAACACAACTATACCATTCATTCATTCCCAGATTCGACCAAACTAAAAATCCGGCCAAAATCAAACTAAACTCCGGCCAAAAACGTTTTTCTACAATTCGAAACCAAATTTTATGTTGAACATCACAAAATGAAGCTTATAACTCATATAATCTAACCCCTAACACCTTACATACAAACAATCAACACAAGCTTTGCAAGAATGATTTGAAAATTGAGCATAAACTAACAAACTTGAATATCACAATCCGGCTATAGAATGATACAATTAACTACATGAATCGACTCTAAATCATCATATAAAGCTATTGGAAGCATCAAAACAACCGGAAAATCACTCAATCAAAAAGCCCCAAATTAGGCTCAAGAACCCTAATTTTCGAATTGATTAAACTAGCAATAGAACAATGAAATTGAACATATGATTGGACTCCTGGAATCAATATGAAGCTATACAAACCATCAATTCAACCGGAAAATCAAAGAATCGAAAAGCCCCAAATTTTATGAAGAACCCTAATTTGCAGATTCAAAAGAAAATTGATATAAAATCGAAAATTTACCCTCTGATGAAATTGATTATAGATTATGAAACTAGAGATCAAGAGCTTCGATTTGAGCATAAGAACACCAAAATCCGATATCAATAACACCTTCAAATTTGGATTTGATCCTCAAGAACATGAGAGAGAAAAATATATTTTTATATTTATTTATATATAAAAATCTGATTTTATGAATTATAAATAAAAAAAATAAAATCTGATTCCTATTTATATTAATCGAAAATTAATACCCCAAAATTATTTTTAACCCCTAATTAAAATTATTATGCCTTAAAAATAATTTTTATGGGATAAAAATGTAAAATTTTTATTTTTAAACAAATATAATATAAATATCAAAATTTCCCAAAAATTATGAATTTTACAAAAATTACAAAATAATGCATTTTTAAATATCCTATCATTATATAAAAATAATTTTATCAATAACAAGGCCTCTAATTCAGAACAGGGGCTGGGTCCGGAAATTAAAATGCGAAATAACTGTATTCTAAAAATATAAAAATTATAGAAAAATAGAATAAAATTATCTATGCTACACAGAAGTCACATAACACGTATGGGATAATTTTCCTATTTAATAAAAATCATAATCCGTTTAAATGCATTTAACACACAGTAAATTAAACTAAAAATATATTTTAATATAATAAATTACACATAATTTTCCATGATTGATCAAAAATATAAAATACAAAATTTTCAAATATTTTAATAATGCACCAAAATATTAATAGGGCACGCATAAGATACCGGGTAAAATTTTAGTACGAGTAAAATATAGTTTTGATCCTTAAAATTCTAAAATAATCTCAAGTTACCAAAAATGTGAAAATACTAAATTTTAAACATTTTAATAATTTATACAAATAAAACTTTTGTACACGGGTAGAATATCGGGTATAATTTTTGTACCAATAAAATACCAACTCGATCCATAAAATTTTAAAACAAACTCAATTTATCACTTTTGATAAAAATATAAATTTTTAATAAAATAATTTTTTTTTAACACAGACAGTACCAAATACAGTCTACCCGAATAACATATTAACAATTAAACAAATAACTGCATTCAAATTAAAAATTAAATATTCACAATCTTATTATTCCTTTACGGAAAACCAATAAAATATTTAAGTAATAATAATATTAAATCCGGAAAAATCGGGGTTGTTACATTTTTACTATCCTTATACCCCCCGATAGATTCTAACTTTCTTCTAATAGCCTCTCCCCGCAAATTTATATCATTCAAAGATTTTGGAGGCATATCATAAAGAGAAGATCTAAGCTTCTTACCTTTAATGGGGTCTAGGCCGGCCGAGAGGAATCCAGCAGCCTTGACTTTGTCCAAGTTCGTCACCATTCCTGCTTTTTCCTTAAACCTTGCTAGATAATCCCCAAGTTCTTCGTTCGGCCTCTGTCTGCAGTGGATCAGGGCCTCCGTATCCTTTTCTCGTCGGCACAAATGAGAATAGTGCCTCAAAAAATTCCTCTTGATTTGTTCGTATAAGCAAATTGACCTGGGCCTTAGCGATCGATACCACATCGACGCATTTCCCTTCAGATAAGTCTTGAACATCTTACAGAGCATAACATCACAGTGCCCCATACCAGTCATGAGTGATTCGTACTTCTCACAATGGTCTTCGGGGTCACCCTTCCCACCGAACTCATGCATCTTCGGGAACTGTCTTCCCGGAGGTGGCCGAAATTGTTCAACATCTTCAGTTACCAGTGGTTTGTGGCTAATCCTTCTTTCTCCAAACATGACCTTTTCGATCCTCCGGATACGGCCATCCGTGTGAGGACCTTCGTCTTCCGACTCGGAGGAGTAAACTACCTTCGATCGGCTTCTTCTGGAGAGCGATTAAGAGTTCCACGACTTATCTTCATCATCCCTGATCCTCTTCTCCCTTCGCTCTTCATGCTCCGTGTCTTCGGCCTCTAGGGCCTCGCGGAGTGCCTTCTCTTGTAGTTCGATCTCTTCTCTCTTGAGCTTTAGGGCTTGTAACCTTAATCGATCGGCCTCCCTCTTCTTAGCCAATCTCTCTGTGTCCTTGTTGCTCATTTTTCTATCAGCCTCCTTCCGTTTCCCTTTGACTTTCTGCTCCTCTCGCCATTTCATAAGCATCTGTTGTTGCTCTTCTGGAGATGGCATGTCCCCTTCTTCTTCGAAAGTCAGCAGCCTAGGGGCGATAGGAGGAGTCGTTCTCGAGATAACAGGAGTAGTGTGGCTGTTTCCGGCCACGGTAATGTTATCGGTTAAAGGTGTTTCTTCAATCGCCATGGTCTTTAGTAAAATCTCAACAAACGTAACTCTGCGTTCCCACAGACGGCGTGAAATGTTACAACCAGAAATCTGCCTAGCCTTGCTTCGGTCGGACCTGCAAGTGAGAAGAATGCGAGAGATTGTCCCCCCGATTCACCTCCGATATGAGAATAAGTTAACTGGTTTTTTGTAAGATAATATTGAACGCAGAGAGTTTGTGTTTATGTGTAATTGTGAATGAATGAGAGATTGAACCTGTATCTGACCTTATTCTCTTTTCCCGACGGTTACCGAATAGTGGGGCGAGGTGGGAGAACGTGTCCCACTTCTTGAAAGAATGGACATATGGTAGTAATGCTCATATGTATGTCATTGGAAAGGAAATGCTAGAAAAGTTTGAAAAATATTGGGGAGATCCAACACAAATGAACAATCTTTTATTTATTGCGGTTGTACTTGATCCAAGACACAAGTTACAATTTGTGGTGTATATGTTAAAACACATGTATGGAGAAGAAGTTGGGGGATTGATAGGAAAGTCTTTAGAAGAAACGATGTATAAAATGTTCAATGAATACAAAGCTAGAATTGCATCGAAACAACAAAGAGATATTGCTAGAGAGAAAAGAAGTGAAGAAAATATTGGTCAAATGCATCCATCTCAATTGTTAAGGATGCAATTTGAGAAAGATATTGGAATGATTTCTAGTGATGGTAGTGCATCAGATTTGGAAGAATATTTGTGTGAGAAATCAAAAACATTTAGGGATTCCGATGAGTTTGACATATTGGAGTGGTGGAGAAATAATTCAATAAGATTTCCCGTTTTATCTCAAATGGCTCGGGATGTTCTAGCTTTCCCAATATCCACGGTAGCTTCGGAATCGGCTTTTAGCACGGGTGGTAGAGTTCTTAATGATTTTAGGAGTTCCCTAAGACCTAAAATGGTTGAAGCACTTATATGTGCCCAAGATTGGATGAGACGAACCGCAAAAGGTATTAATGTTGAAGAGGATCCCGAAGAAATGAAACAACTTGATGAAGGTATGCTACTTTCCTTTTTAAAATATGTAATTTTCTGTTTAGTTTAGTCATTTAGAAAAGGTATTAATTGTGGTACTTTTTGTTTACATTTTATTTTTTAGCAATTGAGAAAATGAGCTTGGAAGGAACGTCAACTGCAGGATCGGCTACTGGACAACGACATCAGTAGGTAATAATCTGATAAATAAGTACTTTGCAATGAATTGTAAGTTTCAGAGCTTTTCTATTGTTTATGTTCTTAGTTAGTTCAGTTCTGATAAATAATCTGAACTATAACATTAAAGTACAGATACGGCCAGATAGGGAGATACGACCAACACACTTAAATATCTAATGTCATATGTTCAAAGCTTAACTAGAAACTGATCAATGTGTCTTAACTCTTAACTGATCATCCCAGGCTCCCAGCAGGCAGCAGGTAGCACTCGGCACGTAGTCGGCACTCAGCAGTCAGCACTGCAGTCAGCAAGGCAGCAGCATGATAATGGAAGAATGGAGATTTTACCATTTCAAATTTAATTTGTAATCCTGAATGTTTTAATTTGTAATCCAGAATGTTTCAATTTAATTTGCATTTGTAAGTCTGTAACTTGTATTCTTTGATTCTGAGTTTCTGACTTGTGGTTGTGTATTAGTGATAACTGATAAGTGATAACTGATAAATAGGGATGTTTTACCAAATTTTCTGCAATTTTCAACAGGTTTTTAAAATTTCGGTTATCAATTTCGGTGTTCGGTTAAAACCGAAAAAATATAATTCGGTTCGGTTTAAAACCGAACTAATTTCGGTTCGGTTTTCGGCAGCGGTTTTCCTTCAAATTCGGTTTCGGTTAACCGAAAAAAATTTCGGTTTCGGTTTTGGTTAACCGAATGCACACCCCTAACCACAAGACCGTTGCATGCAAATGGACCTCGTGTTATTGGGCTTCATTCGGATGAACGGCATTGGGCCTTTGGTTTAACCTATTGGGGAGATGGGCCTCCAACGGACACACTTAAACAAATCGTAAATTTAATAGTAAATTTGTTATATACAAAAATTTAAGTTTCGAATTCTTTCAACAACATATTAAAATAAAAATAAAAATATTATATAATATATTATAAAGATGTTAGTAAATTTAATGAAAAAAAAAGTAACCCGTACAAAGGCTATATAAGTTTGTAAAAGATAAACATACAGATAAAGATGGAGTATTTATTGAGCATTGCTAGGGAACCAAAAAATTCTTTTAAAAAATTTGTACAAAATGATGTGACAAGTATGTGGAAGATTTTAATTGAATTGTTGGTGTGAATGTATGATGGTCCCATCTCATTATTATTTTTATAACAAATTAAAAGTAAACACATGACATTTTGAAGAATTTTTTAGGACGTTTTTTTTGGTTATGTGGCATTTTTCAAATTATAAATCCCGACAAAAACAAACATGTCCGAATTATTGAACTCCACCGCCCAAAAATCTAAGCAAGTAATCGTGTCGGCAAAAATATTTAATTGCAGCCTACCAATAAATACAGGCCCTCAGCTTCCTGACATTTCCATCTTCAATCTTTACATTAACACTTCACAAAACAAAAATGACAACCACCCCCTTTCTCCGAGGTTACATTCGCAACACTCATTTTCATTCCCAAACCCTAATTTCCCCTCAATCAAAATCTCAATTCAACCCTAATTCAAATCACACCCGTTCTCGCCGACGCAAACGAAGCCCTAGCATCACCGAATCAAACACCACCGCTCAATATCGAAACAAATCTCTGAATCGGACCGTCGATTCAAGACCCGGACCCAAACAATTGGTCAACGGACAAGTCAAGATCCTCAAACGTGGTGAAAAATTGGAGGGTTTGAAATTAGGGTTAGGAAATGATGATTTGGTGTTATCTTCAACGGATCGGTTAGGACCCGACCCGGATACCGTGAAGAAACAAATTAGGGTTTTTAATTGTTTGTATGCTGGATCTCCTTCCGTGTTGGCGTCTCCGCCGCCGAGTTCGTTACCGTTTCCGGGTTTTTTTACGAAGCGTAATGACGTGGCGACGTGTGATTTGAGGAGACTGCTGCGTCTGAATTGAATGATTTGTAGGTTGCTTTTGCTCAGAGTTAGTTTCCTTTATTTTTTCAAGAGGAAATTTGAGTGAAAAACGAATCATAATTCAAGTTTGATGCTTATTTATGATATGTTAGTATGTAGTGTTGCTATGTTTATTTATGTTCCATGTATTAGCTGTTACAGTTTCAGGTTTCGCCTTCTAAGGCCCGAGAAAGTTCTATCTGTACGTTCATTTCTACGAATGTAGTTAACCTTGTAAGGCCCGAGAAAGTTCTATCTGTACGTTCATTTCTACGAATGTAGTCTGAAGTGTTCTATGTAATAATGTTCACATCATCATAAATTTGATCATTCCAGTTGTCTATCGGTTCGACTAATATATGTTGTATGTTTCTAATTTGAAGTTGTTATTTGTTTTGTTCTGGATGTATCTATATGTTTGGAAGTCAAAATGTTAACATCAGGCTGATATACCATAGTTATCGTTACCATGATTTGGTTAGAGAAGGAACTCTGCTTATTGTTCATGGCATAGTGATTTTGTACAATCTACTATATTAGATAACTGTTTAACGTGGTATCATTGTGAACCTTAATCTCTGAAGGTACTTTAGTTTCAGTTAGTAAGGGCTTTAGAGAAAGCTTGTATTGAATGCAGTTTGGTATAAAATAGAGTTTTAAAAATGAATGTTCTTCGGTGCTCGAGACTTGAGACTGATTTGCGAATTAAATAATCATGATGCAGTTCTACCGAAATTTTGAGGGATTTGTTTTGCCTTGTTCAGTTTTTCTTGCTGGGAGCAGCTATGATGGTTTTTTTTCGCACTGTGTCGGTATAAAATGGTTATTCCTATGTATTTTAATACTTGGTGGTAAAGTCACTGAAATTTCAACTATGCCATGAAACCTTTTAAAGTGACAATATTAAGGTTATCACTTGAAATTTGGGAATTCCGTCATATATACTGTGATCCATGTTCGTTTTCGTTTATATTGTTCCGCGTCACTGGCTGATTATTTTGCTTTACCTCATGTATTGTTTTGAGATAGATCATAGTTTTTCTACTTGTTAAATCAGTGAAAGCAGTAATCTGTTCAACCAAGTAGTTGTGCAAGTGCCCGCTACGTTCATGAGATTTGTGCCCATTACACCAATACAGAAGGTGGAACCTCATCTGTTGATCTTTCCGTTCATGAGATTTGTGCTTATTACAGGATGCGGAACCTCATCCTGTTGATTTCTCCTTTGCATAACCTAGTTATGTACTCATCAATTATTCTCTATGTGGAAGAAGGGTTGCTTCAAAACAAAGGGATACACTCATATAAGGTGATTCTTAATCTTAATCAAGTGTTTTGATTATTGTAGATTTCTGTTATTTTGCCCGCAATCTGCAAGTGTCTGTCTTCCGGTTGTCATATCACTTATTGAGGATTTTTCGGTTCGGAAGAAGGAAAATATTCTTGACAAAATGATTAGTTTTTAATCATATATTATAAATGTTGTTTTTTTTTTTGGACTACTTTTTTCACTAACAAACTTTTTGTTGTAGGATACTAGTACTGCTCGATGCACGATTCAGCATAATGTCATTACATTATTATGAACTTGATCTTGAATGTCTCTTTCGTTCAGACCTCCTGGGCGTATGCATATTTCATATTCAATGGATAAGGTGCCTAGCACTGGTATGATATCCTGAGTGGAACTCTTGCTTATGGTATGGACATTTAGACGAATTAGTCACTACAGGAAGTTCTGGCAGGCAGAAAAAGAAACAGAAGAAGCATACTGGAGATAAAGGAAAGCCCGATCAAAGAGTCGGTGTAGTATTTCATTGGGCAGAACGTTTCTCTTGTGGAAATATTTTCTTACAGCAGTCCAGCTTAAAATGGACATATTTCTCTTTATAGCGGACTCTTGACATCTGTAGGCTGCAACAAGAAGGCCGACAATTGGGGTCCAATGTCCATGACATCTAAAGGCAGTAAATGGAAGGGAGGACAACCGCTACCAAGATGAGTAAAACCTTTTTGACAGTTCTCGGTCATGGACCAGGAAAGAGGACCAATATCTGCCGTTTGTGTTTGGCAGAACACCAGGACCAACATCCATCATTAATCTGTTTCAAGTTTGTGGACAGATCATAGTTCGAATGAGTAATTCAGATTTATTATCCTGGGAAATCTTAGATTTCAATTGTCTATTTTGAAGTATTGTACATTCCTTCTACCTGACATGAATACCAGCCACACACCTACGTGAACAACTGCGATTTTTTCCTTACAATTTAAATCACCAACCAGCCAGGATAATTGTTTTGAGTTCTCATGATCTAATTATTATTTCAAAAACTATTGCCATGGGATAATCATCTTGACACTAAAAAGGTTTGACTGATAAAATTTAAATGAAGAATGTTTAAGTTTTAAGTGATATTATGGAATTCGCATAGCTGTACAAGGGAAAGAGCTAATTCTCATTGAGGGTTAAGGATGTTTCACATGAAATCGAAATAGACAATTACCTTATCCTTGAATTGGCAAAAAAGAAGAAAAAGAAAGAAGTGCGTCGAGAAAGAAATAACAGAACAGCACAGATCATAATAATGAAAATATTGAAAATGTTCCCTAGCAGACTCTACGCCATTAGATATTGCACGTATGCCGTAACTAATGCTTATAGTCTTATACTAATGCCATGGTCATAATTTTGGAAAGATGCTCTTTACCAAGTACTAATCCTTTTTCAAGATTGATTAGGCCACACTAATTCCATCTGTCAGTCTACATACCTATATCTGGATTAATTCTAATTAAAGAGCTCTACTTCATTCACAAGCTCTGTCAGTAGTTCTTCTGTGAGCAACTTCTCAATTTCCATACCTATTGCATCAACAAAATCCCTAGAACCCACCCAGTTCATTTCCTTGTCAAGTAGTTTTTCTAGCACATCCTCATATGCTTCCTTTTCTTGACCTCCGAGTAGCTTATGCAGTTCATCTCTGATCTCAAATTTCTGCCCATTGGATCCAGTTCCCATTGTGGATGGTCTCACCCACGCGCATGGTTCCATGAATGTTTTAGGAATCTCTGATAATGCTAAATTCATACGATCAAACAGTAATCTCCTCTCATGTTTAAATCCAGTTACCTCACCATAGAGCTTATTCTCAAGATTATCAAATACCCACGGCCCCAAAGGACGATCAGGAAAATAACATGTAGACATGAACGTGTCTGTTTTACTGTCATGAAAACCTGACTCAATTAGCACATCAATTATGTAAGATGATTCCCAGCATTCACGTGTATGTATTCCCATGTCTTCAAATGATGTGACCGGTCCTTGCTGAGCATCACAGTCAAAATTAAGTGTAGGATCCCCTGTGAACAACTTTGATTCTCTCTTGAGTAGCTGAAGTTGCTTTTGGAGCTCTGATAGAAACACAATAAGACAGCCGAAAGGGAGAGACATTTAAAAGCATAACTCAAATGAACGGAGAAAAACTAATTTTGTAACTTGATTAGTGTGAGCAACAGCAGATATAGTCATGTTTTACATGCAGGAGAGTGTAGAGTTTGGAAATTTTGCATTGTCCGTTACTTGCAACCCAACTTCGCAGAATTTCAGCAACGTTTTGTAAAAATAGCATATTAAGTGCATGTCGAAGTGATTTAAGATATAGGATATCATCTAATTCCATTGACAAGATTCCATGCTGGTAGATATATGAGGGATCAAGGTGGATAAAATTAAGTACAAGGTTTACAGAAGATACGTGTTGAAGAGCTGACCAACTAGTAGTCCACCAACCTCAAAAAGCGGGTTGACTGCCACTTATATTTTATAAATAAGCATGTGCATGTACTATGTATGTTTATAAATCACTTCTGAATTCACGTCCACAATGAATAAAATGGTAATATAGAAACCTAGCACTTTTCCTTAATTTTTTTTATCTATTTAGTTATAGTCTTTAAAAAAAAATCCAAATTGTATAAGCTAGTACTGATTTGAGTTCTACACCATCCACAATCAAGAAACTTAAAATATGTTAGTGGCTCATAGGTACCTCGAAGGTCAGCGCTGACTTGCTCAAAGCTCCCGGGACATGATAAAACATCGTCTTCTCTAATAGGAACTTCCAGAACCGAAACAGGACTTGGATTATCAGCTTCTTTAGAACTCTCTGCGGATTCTGCCTCAAGTTTGGTACGCTGCGAATTTCAACCTCTTTCAGATAGCTCAAGAATGCTATATTAATTACTAAACATATAACATATGTTACCACTGATCTCAATTACTCCAAACTGGACACAGTATTTTAAATAAAATATTCCATCATATAGCATAACAGCAAGTGTATGTCTATACATTATTACCAATTTACCATAACACCAAATATATAATTATATATTATATACCTGTGGAGTAGAATCCTCTCC
The DNA here is from genome assembly GCA_036435485.1 of Saposhnikovia divaricata. Classification (NCBI taxonomy): domain Eukaryota; kingdom Viridiplantae; phylum Streptophyta; class Magnoliopsida; order Apiales; family Apiaceae; genus Saposhnikovia; species Saposhnikovia divaricata. Next base: position 57,076,203 of record CM071598.1, read on the forward strand.
ATCACCAACAAAGGAATAATCATATTTTTCCATGCATTTTGATAATTTTGGGGAAAACACATCAGAAGATACAAGAGACTGGGTTCTAGACCCATCCTGAATGTTTGCTGCAGCCACCACACTTTGAACACTGTTATGTGTCTGGGGAATTACAAGCCGCTCATCTGTAGAATCTTTCTTGTTGAGGTTTATCTCCATCTGGTCCTGACTTGAACAGCCTTCTACCAAAGAGTCACTACTATAGGAATATCTTAAGCGATCAGGTTGCGAACTTCTCTCGCTAGATCTCGAGTTCTTGGAGGAGGAATTTTTTTTCTTCTTACAATTTCTATTTACTACCTTTCTTTGATACTGATTTATGGCCTCACTAGGCATCAGCAACTTGTCGTCGATGCGATGTTCACCATCTGCATTTTGTTTCTCACTTCTTCTTCCCGACAGTGGACCAACAGATCTAGAACTTGATGAAAGTTTGGAATAACTGTCATTCCAACCATCCCTAGTACTTATATGGCCCATTTTGACATCCAAACTCTTTATGTTTGCATCGGGAGAAGAGAGCATTTCACCAAGTGTAATTTTCTTACAATGAACCCCAAAATCTTGATACATTTCCCCTGACAAGCTTTCTTTACTACTGACTCTAAAATCCTTATTTTTCTGTGCCTTTTTCAACCTCTCCAACAATCTCTTCTTTGCCTCACTAGTGACGAAGGATTCACTCATATCATAGGAAGTTAACTTCATCCCCTCTGATTCACTCGCAGAAACATTTCCAGATAAGTCATAGAGGTCTCTCCTGCCAGGACTTCCTCTAACCGAGGATGGAATACTATCCATCAAGAGACCAAAATAATCTCCCCCTTCTTCATTTATTCTATTACCAGTGTCTCTATTATTCATCATGCAACTGGAAGTGTCACTCGTTTTTCTAGTAGCTTTCTTGACTGGTTTTGTTACTTTACTAGACCTGTGCTTGGTGAAGTCTACATCTTCACAAATTTCCATATTTCTGAAATAGTATTTCGACTTCAAAGTATTTGCATATTGTTCATGGTTGCTATAGTAGGAGAAACTAGAGTTTGAAGAATCAGGAGATGAAAAAGAGTTTGTTGAATCATTCGGTGCCTTCACATAGTTTGGCTTTAGAATAACAATCCTTTTAGGCAAGATGTCAGACTCACCTATTCTGTCTGCCGAAATGATTTGAGAGCCATGACTACTGTAAGTGTGCCTCGAAAAGTCAATCTCATGTATCTGCTTAGAGACAGTTTCATCCTTCACTGGACTTTCCTTTTCGGCTTTCCATCCCCTAGCCTTCATCTTTTGTTTTCGAGGATTTAATGGCTTTAAAATTGCTATCTGATTGTATGCATAACTGGAAGGAGATATATGCATACGCAGATGCTCTGGAATCAAGTAATCTGATTGCTGAAGAAGCTCCACTGAGGAGTTTTTGCTGTAGCCTGATTTCTTAGTTGTGTCTTCAAACACATCCTTGAACTGTGGCTGCTCCACATAGCTCTTCTGAGAAGACCGGGCCTCACATAGGTTATAATCTCTTTGTGACCTTCTTGGTGAAGTTTTCTGCCTATTATTGCTGGCAGGTGTATTTTGTGGTCTACGAGACACCTCCGCTGATGGCAACTCATCGAGACCCATCAATCTAGCAACTACATTTGGTGATGTCATCTTCGAAGTACCTCTATGGATATGTTGATTACCTGGTATTATTTTGCATACCAACATTAAAAAAGCGTGCATTTGGACATAAAGTATTATGGAAAAAAATAGATTTAAAATGACAGTTTATCCTCACCATATGCACTATTCAACTGAAGCAGGGAACCTTATAAAAAAGGGTCTTATATAATTTATAAAACCTATCGGTTGTTAATAATTAATCAAAATAAGAACCTAAAAGTTTAGAGATATAAGGAAAACACAAAGGAAATATAAAACCTAAGGTTTGATGCCTCAGACAAAATAAGAGTAAAAATAAAGGCAGGTAAATGTCGAATCAGAATTCGAAAGCATCAATCAAAGCTCTAGGCAGACAAAACACCACTTGACTCCAAATGCACAAATGAAGTTATTAAAACTACGCCTTACTAAATCATACAGTACCTTACTAAAATCATACCTTACCAGTAATTAAATATATCAGATATATAATAATTGATTTGAAATCATATGAAATGTAGTGGAAGTGAATGAACTAGCAATAGCATTCATCTGCTAAAATTTATCAGCTGACATACAAGAATCATATATCAATATCATATATGACAGTATATATTATACACACAGAGAGGGACAGGGAGAGGGAGAGAGAGGGAGATCGATAGGGAGAGAGAGAGACCTCCAATTGTATTGCTGAAAGTGATGGAATTGTGTAATTGTTCCTTGATTCTATCCATTTGTGCTACGTAATTCAATTAGAATACATATATGCCCTCAGAGAGAGGGGAAGAGAATGAGAGAGAGAGAGAGAGAGAGAGAGAGCTGGGGAAGTTGGGGGGGGGGGGGGGCAGTTTTAGTATATTTGAAGTTTGAAATTGGGGAAGGTGGTGGGGGTATGTAGAATAGTAGAATAGAATAGTAGAGTAGATGGGGGAGTAAAGACTAAAGAGGTGGAGTAACTAATACAAGTGAGTGCCCTATCATTGCGGGCAACTGTTTTTAAATCAGACCATGTCCGAGCTTCCACGTACTCTCACACCTCTTTTTTTTTTTTTTTTTTTATTGAAGTGCTCACACTTCTTTTTAACGGGATTACTCTTGTGGGTTGTGGGCCATGTCATTGTGGCAATAAAAAGAGTTACCACTTGAATTCACTGCAAACTCTGAAATTTTGTTTTGTAAAATTTCATAGACTAAAATGCAAAACCGTGGTTGTAGTTTACATGAATTGCAAAAAATTGGTCGAATTTTTTGAATTTTAATTTATTGGCCACACTTTGTTTTTTATTTTTAAAATAGTTGCCAAAGTTTTTTTTATTTTTAAAATAAGTGGCCAAAATTGTTTTTGATTTCTAAAATAGTGGCCAAAATTATTTTTAATTTTCAAAAAAATACATGAAAAAAGATCGATAGCCAATAAAATGAAAATCTAAAAGTTCGGCAACTTTTTTGTAATTCAGTATAAATTACAACCACCATTTTGCATTTTACTCAATTTCACATGTTAAACTAACTGCTACGTAGTCCTGAGTTTAACCTGTCCAAGAGCTGTAGAGCATCTCGAACTTTCAATTTCTAAGAAATTTCCTTCAAAGTCATTTTTTTGGATCCTTGAGAAAAAAATTCCCATTCCATCTTACTTTGTGCTTGTTTGTTTTTATTCTTTATTTGTCGAAAAATACGATCAATTCTCACTTATAAAATGCCAATTTTTGTGGGATGGAGGGAATAATATTTTCTTATTTTGAATAATAGATTACTTTTTTAAGATATACTACCAAACCTAAGCTACATATGGAGATTATAGAAAAGGGAGACTTGGAGAGTTGCTTGCAGTGTGTTAGGTACATAGCTGTTAACGTAGAGCTTGAAAAAGAGCAGTAAAATATGATCATAGGCTTGGCAAAGGGTCGACACGAGAACGAATCTTTGGGGTTAGAATTAAGAAGGGAAAACTAGTTACTGCTGTGACTGACTCTGTGAGTCTATGCATGGGCAAGTTGAGAAGTCCAAAGTACCATCTATAGACTATGAAAATTCTCTCTATTTTGTACGTATTATTTGACATTTTGAGCATTAGGTCTCTGTATGTTAATTTATTTTATGCGACATGTCAAAAGTACTAGATTATGGGGCTGGTCTACAACAAACGTATGCTGTAGCATACCGTACCAGAAAGTTTTTGCGGTACGTGTACAGTAGGTTTTTTGATGCGAAAACAGGGGGCCATCTCTCTATGTACCACAGAAAATTTCTGCGATACGGGTGTGCGGTACGATATGCTGCAACATACGTATGCAGTTGACCGCCAGTCCTAGATTATATATATGTCGTTTTATGTACTGTATGATTCGATTCCAATCCAAACATGCAAGGTAGTCTTCTGTGCTATCTATCCTATCATAACTAAACTTGGCTATATTTGGTTGGTTGGTAGCACTTTATTTAGTACATTCAATAATAATAGTTGGATTTTGAGTTTTTTTATTTATAAAAAGACTCTTATATGTTCAAGATTCAAATCTCGTCGATAACATATTATTATTAAATATTTATATCATTTTATAAACTATTCCTAAAAATTCAAGGTTCGATTTCCCTCAACAACATATTTCATTTTAAAAACATATTTTAGTTTAAAAATTATAGTATTATATTATAAACTACTCCAAGAATTTCAATATTCAGTTCCCGTCAACAACATATTAAATTTAAAATGTTATTTATCTATTTTCAATATACAAACAAAATACTATCATTTAGAATACTATCAAATACGTATTATTATATTTTATTATCTTCTATAATTTATTTTCTTACTAATTAAAAAGCAAATATTAAAATTTTGAATAATAAAAATAAAATATTAAATATTAATATAAAAATATTTAAAGGATGGGTTGTACCTGCAAGTGTTGTTCGAGGATGAAGAAGTAGTGTTTGTTTCAATTTCATTTTCTTCATTTTTGTATTTGTTTCTATTTACTTTTATTAACAATGTTAGGCCTCCCTCCTTTCCTCGGCATGAAATCAAGATTCGACGAAACACTGTACTCATCGTTTGGATTGGTTTCATCAGTTGCATATTTCGATTTCTTTGATTGATCGTTCATTGTAAATTTATTATGACTACTTCATAATGAAATTCGAATGTCTGTTTTCTTGAAGATGTATTGTTCGTGGATTGGTTGGTTAACGCCTTCAAAAAAATTGTTAAAAACCTTCCTAAAAATAACAAGTTAAAAAATTATATTAAAAATATTAATTAATTTATTATAAACAACACATCTATCTATACTATGCTATTATAAGCGAAATAATGTATATTTGGTTGGTTGTTTGCTTAACGCTTTCAAAAAAAATTGTTAACGCCTCCTCAAAATAACAAGTTAAAAAGTTTACATTAAAAATATTAATTTTTATAAACAACAAAATTTACCAATAAAGTACAAAATATATTTTTAAATAATTAAAAAACGTGTTAAAAATTTCAAATTCAGTTAAATTATATATAATTTATTAAAAATAAAAAACCACAAATTTTATAGAATTATAAACATTTTCAATTATATCTCGATTATAATCATCACCTAAAACCCTAAACTCGAAAGCATTGCATTCCAAGTAACCACATTCTTAAACCCAATTTCCTCGAAAGCAAGAACCGTATCACCCAACAAGCCGTACTTAGGGGTCATTTGTTAATAACTGAATCATACAATCTGGACTGGATCGTTCCTGTAATTGTTGTTCAGATCATTTGACAAGCACTTTATCATCTGGACGAATACAAAATTTCTCTGGACGACACCCACAAAAATTTCTCCCTGAATGGTTCATGATGGAAAATATTATTGTTTTAAACGTTTACTTCTGTTTTCAAAAAACAACTTTTTGTCCTAATATTTTTGTATGTCTCTATTTTAAAGTTAAATTTTAAAATAAGTTTCGATGTATGTGGTACCCAAAAATTTTTAAATCTAATTTGATAAATTAATTAATCTAAATAAAACAACTTATTTCTTTGAGGATTTAAAATTACATTATAAAGTTTCTATTATTATTATATTATATCAATTTTTCTGCTCAAAAGATATAGAAAATTATATATTATTAAATTTGTATATAAAATTGTTTAATATCATTTGGACATATATTACAAATGTTTTCATCAATTTTCATTGATTTTTTACGAAATATAAAAAAAAGCATCATTCAGAAATCTTTTCTTATCAAATAACGCCACTCGTTCATATTCAGATTTTTTACTCATTCAGAAATATTAACTATCCATAAATATTGTTCAGATTTAACAAATGAGCCCTTAGAATACATCTATACTATACTATTATAAGCAAAACAACCTCTATTTGGTTGGTTGGTAGTTTGGTCACTTATTTGGTACACTCAATATCTACCATTGGATTTTAAGGATTTTAAGATAGATTAATGAAAATCGTTGGATATAATAATAATAATAAAAAACTCTCTTGATACATTTATATTATATTATAAACTACTCCAATAAATACAAGGAAGTTGATATGGGCTAAAAGTAAGCCCTAAAGACACATTTAATGTGGCATTAATTAGACCCAGTATGGTCCAAGCGTGGGGCCCACCAGATGGCCTAAAAACCCTAATTAGATATTAATTTCGTAATTAATATTGAGGGATAATTAACAGCTGGGAAGTACAAGTCAAATAAGGATATTATCTCTCCAAAGAGTAGCCTCCAAGGCACATAGTCATACAAGGAAACAGACACCTACAAGGAAGGAGTCTAGAACCTTCCTCAAGGCTGACTTGCCCACTAAGTCACCTAACCCTACTATAATTCTGAGGCTTTTCAGCCTGTATATAGGGTCAGACCCCTCACCCTAGAACTACATTTTTTGGCTTGATCTTTGATATTCATCAAAGTACGTAGTTATCTTGTGAAGGCAGATTCAGCCACGAGCACAAGAGCAGCCATTAAAAGCACGAAGCTCACGCACCTTAGTATTAAACACAATCAAACCCTAGCCCCAATTTAATAACCTAGTTTTTATTCCACAACATTTGGCGCCGTCTGTGGGAAGACAACATCAACCATGGTTCAAACACGAAGAACAACATCAACCTCGACTGAGGCCATACCCCTTAGCTCTGCTCCACCTGCCACTTCTGATCCGCTTATCACTACTGAAGAAGGACAATTACCCCCATCAACAGGGGCGATCATTCAACCTCTACTCTCTCAACCCTCAGGGACGACTCCCCATGTTGAGGGAACTCTACCGGTGGTGGTCCATAAAAGCCAAGAAACTAACCCTCTTCAGATGGTGGTTTCTCCTCTTGGTAACGTTGATCGTACGCTATCCCCGGGGGTACAAATCCACACTACGAATCTCCCCTTGAATACCAACCCGATGTATGGGCTGCCTAATTATCCCCCTCGACAAAGGGAACTTGGACCAAGCGGTCATGCCTTACAGATCCGAGATCGAGAGTATGATGACTACTCTGGTCCCTATACTGATGATTCATCATCATCTGAGGATGATGATCGAGATGAAGCCCCGAGGAGGCGACGTGCTAGCAAAGAACCTCTAAGGAGGACACGAAGGATCCATGATGGACCCCCCTTAACAACTGTTGAGAGGATCAAGACTTATGAGGCTGAGATCTTAAAGTTGAAGGACGATATGGCGAGAGAACGAGATAGATTGAATCGAACTCAGCCTCCTCCAACTACAGAGAGGATTCCCATTATAAATCTGGAGAGGCCTTCAAGGAGACAAAGAAGGGCCGATACCCGAACTGAAAAATCGAAGGGTGGAGACCTCCAGAACAACCCCAAAGATCTAATGCCACTTGGGGATCCTGATGATCCCATACCTCCGTTTACTGAGGAGGTGATGAATGCCCCTATCTCAAGGAAGTTCAAGATGCCAGCTATTAAGGCCTATGATGGGACGGGCGATCCCGCAAACCATGTCAGGACATTTTCAAACGCACTGCTGCTGCAGCCTGCGAGTGACGCCTTAAAATGTATGGCGTTATCTCAAACCCTGTTGGGCATGGCTCAAAGGTGGTATAGCCGCCTACCTGCAAACTCGATTGGCTCTTTTAAGGAGTTGAGCGCTGCCTTTGTCAGCCAATTCATTAGTGGGAGAATTCATGAAAAAAGTTCTGCATCCCTCATGTATGTGGTGCAGGGGAAGAATGAGAATTTGAGGGATTATCTCAAGCGATTCACCAAAGAGACGTTGAATATCACTGATCTGGAAAATAAGGTGGCCATGGTAGCCCTGGAACACGGAACCACTGACCTCTTCTTTAAAAGGTCTTTGGCAAAACATCCTCCTGAAAACATGGCCGAGCTCCAACGAAGGGCCGATAAGTATATCAAGGCTGAGGACAGCATGAAGAAGGAAACCGCAGGAGGCAATGGCAAGGGTTCCAACGACTCAAAGAAACGAAAGCAAGAGCAAGAGTACGATGCTAGGGACAAGTATCCCCGGGCTGGCAAGGGCTTCGAGTCATTACCGAAGAAGGGTTTGGGGCCGAGATTTTCTGATTATGCAAGGCTGAACGCTCCTAAGAATTAGGATAAATATGAATGATATAAGGAATTTTATGAATAAATCCTTGAAATAGATGAGCCAAAAAAAAATAAATTCAGTAACAGAAGTTACTTGAAAAGTAATTGCTTAGCCTTAAATAAGGCAAATCATCGTAAATGTGTAGGTCGCTCCACACTTTACAAATAGACGATATCTGTGAAACACTAGTGTATAAATATGACCCTGACCCAAGTCTCGAATAAGGCCGTTATAACTTCAAGGAAAACCTGATCAGTTTTCCTAGAAGTTGGGGGGCAAATGATATGGGCTAAAAGTAAGCCCTAAAGACACATTTAATGTGGCATTAATTAGACCCAGTATGGTCCAAGCGTGGGGCCCACCAGATGGCCTAAAAACCCTAAGTAGATATTAATTTCGTAATTAATATTGAGGGATAATTAACAGCTGGGAAGTACAAGTAAAATAAGGATATTATCTCTCCAAAGAGTAGCCTCCAAGGCACATAGTCATACAAGGAAACAGACTCCTACAAAGAAGGAGTCTAGAACCTTCCTCAAGGATGACTTGCCCACTAAGTCACCTAACCCTACTATAATTCTGAGGCTTCTCAGCTTATATATAGGGTCAGACCCCTCACCCTAGAACTACGTTTTTTGGCTTGATCTTTGATATTCATCAAAGTACGTAGGCATCTTGTGAAGGCAGATTCAGCCACGAGCACAAGAGCAGCCATTAAAAGCACGAAGCTTACACACCTTAGTATTAAACACAATCAAACCCTAACCCCAATTTAATAACCTAGTTTTTATTCCACAACAGAAGTGTTTGTCCATCAGCACACATGAGGACACCTTCTTTGTTCCCTACACACGTTGTCACATCTACGAGCAAGTATATCATAACAGCTTGTGTTTTTTTGACAGGTAAGTGTGATGATTACAAAACCACAACCAACACTCTCATATAAGCTACTTCCAAAAATTCCCGTCAATAACATATTATAGTTAAAAATTAAAACATTATCGTTTAAAATACTATAAAAATGTATTATGATATTTTATTAACGTAAATAATTTTTTTTCCTACTAATTAATATATATATATATATATATATATATATGAAAATATTAGTAATAAGATAAAAATTATTAAAAAAAACATCCGTGCATCACACGAGTTATAAATTATATAGTTAAAAATTACATAAAATCTGGAAAACACTTATAATATAAAAATTTTTGTATAAAAATTGAAAAAATGTCTACATGATTAGACAAATTTCACTCTTTCTACTAAATAAAATTTTAAAAAAAATACTTTTATATAATATTTTTATAAATACATATGTATTTGAATGTAATAATTAAAATACATAATTAGAATAATATTTATATTAATGAAATTTATAAAATTTTAAAAATATTTTAATAATAAAAACATATATACAACTTAAAATTTCAACAAAATATAATTAAACAATTTATAAGCAACCGTGCATCGCACATGTTACAGGCTAGTGTTCATTAAAGCAGTTTTGGTGATCACTTCACAATCCAAACCTAACTTAATAGTAACTAAGGATCGATACCCAAATATTTATTTATTTTTTTTGCTAAATGATACCCAAATATTTATGAATGGTCTCACATGTATATTTGATTTTATTTTGGTTTTAACTCGAATGTAATCATTTTATTTATGCTACAAAAATTTGTATCTACTATACTATATTATTATAAGCAAACCAACCTATATTTGGTTGGTTGGTAGTTTGGTCACTTTATTTGGTCAAAATAAAATATTACATTAAAATAATAAAAGTAAAGTAAATAAAAACAAATACAAAAAACAAGAAAATGAAATTGAAACAAACACAACTTCTTCCTTTCTATACTATACTATTATAAGCAAAATGAGATATATTTGGTTAATTCGTTGGTTGGTTGAGGCCGGATTCACCAGACACACAATCAAAAACTTTCAGTCTGCATTATCTGTTATTGAGGCCTATCCTTAGTTCGACAGTGATAATTCTGTGTCTTTATCTCCTTGTTAAAATAATTCAGTGAATTATGAAAGCATTGTTATAAATTACTAGCTATATTACTAACATTAACTAGTATAGAAAGAGAGTAGAGGAGATAAAGAAGGCAGTAGAAGGATTGCTAACTACTTTGGTGCATTTTTCACTACTTCCAGATTGATCTATTTATAGCCAAGGTGAGAGACATGAAAATTAATTACATGCCTAACTTTACTGTGCTACATTTGACAAAGAGTGACAATCAATTTACAACACTCCCCTTTGATTGTCATTTTAGTACGGAGACTGCCTCGTTAAAACCTTGTCAAAGAAAAACCCAGTGGGATAAAAACTTTGATGAAGGAAAAAGAGTACAGTCTCCCCTTGGAAGAAACTAATCAGTCACTAGAGTTTTGTTGCAACAAGTCCTTGAGTCGACGCATTCCAATATTGTGTCGTAGTTTCCCGAATGTTGAATTCGGTAATGATTTTGTGAATAAGTCTGCAAGTTTGTCGCATGATCGGATTTGTTGTACATCGATTTTACCATTCTTTTGCAGCTCATGAGTGTAGAAGAATTTTGGTGAAATGTGCTTCGTTCTGTTTCTTTTGATATATCCTTCCTTGAGTTGATCAATACATGCAATGTTATCTTCGAACATGACAGTGGGACTTCTCGTGATGTCTGGTAATCCACATGATTCTTGAATATTCTTGATGATAGACCGCAACCAAACACATTCTCTACTGGCTTAATGAATTACAATTAGTTCTGATTGATTTGATGAGGTTGACATTGTAGTTTGCTTTGTGGATTTCCAAGAAATGGTTGTACCACAATATGTAAATACATATCCAGTTTGTGATTTGCCAAAGTGAGGATCTGACAAATATCCAGCGTCTGCATATCCAATCAACTGAGATGTCGAGTTTTTCGGGAAGACTAACCCAAAATCAACTATTCCACAAAAATAACGAAATATATGTTTGATCCCATTACAATGTCTGTCCACAGGAGCAGAGCTAAACCTAGCCAACAAATTCACTGCAAATGCAATGTCTGGCCTTGTATTATTCGCAAGATACAGAATTGCACCAAGATATAGAATTTCCTGACCAAGAACATCTTCATCATCTTCTCGTGGTCGAAATGGATCTTTATCAGGTTCTAAAGATCTAACCACCATTGGAGTGGTCAAAGGATGAGATTTATCCATGTAAAATCTGCTCAAAACCTTTTCTGTATACGTGGATTGGTGGAGGAAAATTCACGATGACAAGTGCTCGACTTGTATACCAAGACAATATTTTGTCCTTCCAAGATCTTTCATTTCAAATTCTGTTTTTAGATATATGACAGCATCATCAACCTCTGTAGTTGTTCCTACAAGATTTAAATCATCCACATATACAGTAATGATCATAAAACCAGACTGTGATTTCTTGATAAAAACACATGGACAAATCTGATTACTAATATACCCATTCTTTTGTAAATAATGAATAAGTCTGTTATACCATATACGACCAGATTGTTTCAATCCATACAATGATCATTGAAGTTTAATGGAGTATATATGACGAGGTTTCTTGAACTCATCCATTTTTAATCCTTCTGGGATTTTCATAAAAATTTCACTATCAAGTGAACCATATAGGTATGCAGTAACGACGTCCATAAGACGTGTTTCCAGTTTTTCATTTGATGTCATACCTAATATGAAATGAAAAGTAATTCCATCCATTACTGGCGAGTATGTCTCTTGATAATCAATGCCAGGTCTTTGAGAAAACCCTTTAGCCACAAGTCGGGCTTTGTATCTCATTATCTCATTCTTTTCATTTCATTTTCTTACGAATACCCATTTATTTCCAACAGGGTTCACACCAATTGGTGTTTGGACAACGGGTCCAAATACTTCTCTTTTACGCAATGAATTTAATTCTGTTTGAATTGCGTCTTTCCATTTTAGCCAGTCTTTTCTTCGACGACATTCATCCACACTTTGTGGTTCAGGACCAGAATTTATATCGACATCCAATGCCGCAGAATACACAAACACATCATCGATTATGGCCTTACTTCGATTCCATAAATTCATGTCATGCACATAATTTATTGAAATTTCATGATTACTTAATCCCTCATCTTTAGGGACTAGAATCTCTTCAGGAGATAATACCACTTCAGGGGTATTTGCTACTTCTGGAGCATGTGCCACTTCAGGGGCATTTTTCTTTGTTTTTTGTTTTCGAGGAACAACATCTTTTGCACCGACTGGTCTATCACGCTTCAAGCGCGGATTTGATTCCGTAACCAATTCTTTTGTATTTGATTTTTGAGTTGGTACATCTATTCTAGCTGGAGTATTTACTGCAGGTATATGAGATTTTATAATTTTTTTAGAATCGTTAAATGCGTCAGGCATTTGGTTTGCGATATTTTGCATATGAATAATTCTTTTAACTTCAGCTTTGCATTGACCGGTACGTGGATCTAGAAAATTTAATCCCGATGCATTCCATGTAATGTCAGGATTAGCTTTATTCGAATATTTATCTCCCCCTAAAGGAGGAAACACCAACTCGTCAAAATGACAATCTATATATCTTGCGGTAAATAAATCTCCAGTTAGTGGTTCAAGATATCTAATTATAGATGTGGAATCAAAACCAACATATATACCTATTCTTCTTTGAGCTCCCATGTTCGATCTCTGTGGTGGAGCAATTGGTACATATGCAGCACTTCCAAAAATTTTAAAGTGAGAAATATTAGGAATTTGGTCAAGTACCAATTGTAGTGGAGAATGTTTGTTATAGGCAGTTGGTCTAATCCTAATAATATTGGCAGCGTGAAGTATTGCATGAAACCAAAAGGATGTAGGTAATTTTGCTTTCAACAATAGTGGTCTTGCATAAGTTGAACTCTTTTGATAAAGGACTCGGCTAATCCATTTTGTGTATGTACATGAGGAACTGGGTGTTCAACTGAGATTCCTATAGACATGAAATAGTCAACAAAAGTTGCAGATGTGAACTCACCAGCATTATTTAAACGAATTGACTTGATGCAGTGATCTAGGAATTGAGCTCGTAATTTGATTATTTGGGCAAGTAATTTTACAAAAGCATCATTACGAGTTTAGAGAAGACAAACATGTGACCATCTAGTTGAGGCATCAATTAATACCATGAAGTACCTAAATGGGCCAGAAGATGGGTGGATAGGTCCACATATGTCGCCTTGGATCCTTTCAAGAAAATTTGGATTTTCAAGCTGAACTTTAGTAGGAGATGGCCGAGTAATCAATTTTCCTAAAGAACGTGCTGAGCAAGGAAGGTCATTACTTGAAAGAACTTTAATATATCTTAGAGGATGTCCAATAGAATTCTCTATAATGCGACGCATCATAGAGACACCAGGATGACCTAATCTTTCATGCCAAAGTGTAAATGATTTTGGGTCTACTAGTTTCGAAGCAATGACATTGTGTGACTCAATGACTCTAATTTTCATCATATATAATCCTGAAGAAAGTGAGCAAAATCTTTCTAAGATTTTCTTGTTGCTAGAATTAGATGAAGTGATAAGAAGATATTCTTTACCAGCCTCGGAAGTGGTTTCGATGTGAAAACCGTTGAGTCGGATATCCTTAAAACTAAGAAGATTTCTAGTGGACTTACTAGAAAATAATGCATTTGGAATACGTAAGTGTGTACCATTAGGTAAGATAAAACTAGCCTTTCAAATCCCACAATTATATTAGAAACACCAGATATGGTCCCAACTTGTGCTTCGGTTTTGGTTAGAAGGCTAAAATATTTCCGGCTCTGTAAAATCGCGTGAGTTGTGCCACAATCAGCAATGCATATATCCCCAGAAATCATTCTGTGCATTATTAAGAAACACACTTTTATTCGATAGAAAAACATAACACACTACATAGCTTAAACAAGATAATACATACCATTATAGTAATTTTATGAAATTAATCTTCAGCCTCCCATATGGGAGTTTCGTTAGATTCATTCGGACCATTAATGCTTATTCCTCCAGTTGTAACTATCGGGGAATCATCTAGGTTATTGTTGGCGAAATTTGTTTCCACCATTTTTCCTTTTGACTTCTGAGATGATTGGTATATATCAACAAGATGTTTTGGGATATGACAATTACGTTCCCAGTGTCCTTCCATTCCACACTTATGGCATGTATTATCCATTTTCCCTCCCTGTGGTGCCTTTCTTTTGCTCTGTTCAGATTGCCACTTTCGGTGACCAGAGCCGTTATAAGGACGAAAGTGCCCGTGACCTCGACCTCGTCCACGGTATCGACCTTGGTCTCGTCCACCTCTATGCCCTTTTCCACGTACATTCTGCTGGAATGACATGTTATTTACTTCAGGTAAAGGGGCATATCCCGTTGGACGGGATTGATGATTCTTAATCACCAATTCATGATTCTGTTCAACAACAAGGAGAGTTGATAGAAGATCCCCGAACTTGGTGAATTTGCGCTCCCTATACATCTCAGCTAAGTTGATATTATTGGGGTGAAAAGTTGACAGTGTTTTATCGATTTTTCTTTTCTCAGTAACTTTCTCACCGCACATAATGAGCCTAGAACTTATCTTGAATAAAGCAGAACTATATGCCCGAACACTCTTAAAATCCTGAAGTCTTAGATTAACCCAATCATTTTCAGCTGCAGGCAGATAAACTAGTTTCTGGTTGTCAAACCTATCTTTTAGATTTTCCCATAAAATATAAGGATCATCGACTTTTAGGTATTCAGATTTTAAATCTTCATGCATGTGGTGTCGGAGAAATATAATAGAGGTAAAGTTTTCTTCAGTCGTGGCTGTATATCCTGCCTTTATCGTATCACTTAATTTCTTTGAACCAAGATGTAGTTTTACATCTTGTACCCATGACTAATAATTATCTCCAGAAATGTCCAATGTAACGAACGATAAGCTAGTAAGGTTTGTCATACTAAATCTGAATTTAACACATAAATTATTAAACTTAAATCATCAATGTAAATATTAAGTAAATCCTAGTTAATCGGGTGCGTTAACAAATACGCAATAATAAATGTATATATCATTATTATCATTGATATTATAAACAGATCTATGTATAGAACAAGAAATGGATTTTCACCCGCCATACGGACGTCTGTGTATACAGGTTATCTCCAACTGATAAATATATTTAGGTAGAAAATCCTGCATATTCGTGCACAAAGATTATTTTACGATAAATGATAATCATAAAAAATGTTCCCACACTATCTTTCGATGAATGATACCTTTGTAACAATAGTGTAGATAAATGTCAGTTAATATATAACAACAATTGATATATTTTTGACAATGTAATTAAAAGGTTCCCACAATATTTCGGTATTACCCAAAATTAAATGGTACCGTTTTTAGTAGGCGGTGCTCCGGCCATATATATCTTAGTTATTAGTAGGCGGTGCTCCGGCCATATATATATGTATATTAAAATAAAATTATACCTTCTCAGTTCCGTTAGGGCTTCGTGCTGATAACGTGTTATAAATTACTAGCTATATTACTAACATTAATTAGTATAAAAAGAGAGTAGAGGAGATAAATAAGGCAATAGAAGGATTGCTAACTGTTTTGGTGCATTTTTCACTACTTCCGAATTGATCTATTTATAACCAAGGTGAGAGACATGAAAATTATTTACATGCCTAACTTTACTGTGCTATATTTGACAAAGAGTAACAATCAATTTACAACAAGCATTAGTTTTTTTGTTTTTGTTTTTCTTTTTTATAAAGTTTACTCGGCCATGTGAAACAAGTAACGCAAACAAACTTGCAAACATTTATTACAAAGCTAATGCTTTCATAATTCACTGAATTATTTCAACGAGGAGATAGAGACACAGAATGATCCCTGTCGAACTAAGGATAGGCCTCAATAACAGATAATGCAGACTGAAAGTTTTTGATTGTGTATCTGGTGAATCCGGCCTCACGCAAAATGGAAGTCCATTCAGCTGCAGTCCTTTCCTTGCCTTTGTTAGTTTGTGCCAACATAATCATATCTAGCATCAGCCCCACATCCTTAAGCTCGTCTCCTCCATTTTCTTCAATCACAGCCTCTACAATAATCACTTTCCCAGCTGTACCAAATTCCGAGATAGCTTCTCTACAGTTCTTCAGGATCTGGATGCACTCATCATCATTCCAGTCGTGCAATATCCACTACACTTATGTAAAATTAGTAAGGGTTGTTCCCTTAAGAAACATTTAAGATTAACTGTCAAAATAGTGTTTTCAAGTGCACTAACCTTGAGGAAAGCAGCATTGGCTTTAGGGACACTCATAAACATGTCTCCTCCAACATGCTCAATGCCTTCAGATTTTGGTGCAACAGACACCGCATCCGGAAGATCAAAGTTGATTCCACGAATCCATGGACACATTTCGATGAGTATACGAAGTGCTGTTCCATTACCACCTCCGACGTTTACCACAGAGCTCAGTCCATGAAACACCTCAGGACATCCATCAAGTACTGCACGAACTGTCCTCCTAGTATCACAAGCCATTGCTTCATCAATTAACTTCCTCTGGTCAGGATTTTCAGCTGCAATCTGCCAGATGTCCTTTCCATGAGCACAAACGAATGCCGAGGTTTTGTCATCGAGCACGCGGGAACTTAAGTAATGCCATGGATCTGTAATAATAGGGCTGCTTTGCCACAACAACATGGCAGCCAAGCTATTATTTCCATCTTTTTTTAGTAGGCAAGACAATGGAGTTTGAACGTACCCCATGGACCCTTGGTTTGTTTTCTTTTCCTTAATATACCTCTGCTCATCAAGAACCTCATGAGCCGGAAAAGAGCTGTTGATGAACAAGCCAGAGCTGAAGATAGCTGGGAAAGTGTCATTGGATTTGCCTGATTTTCGAGAATATCAGGTATTCCAAGTTCAACAGCACACTTGGCTGCAGCCGTTTCAGTAAAACCAAACACAAATCGCCAGATATCAACTTGTGCTTGGGCTGTTTCATCATTTCCTTGTGCTGCATCACTTTTTGTTATTCCTGCCATTTCTCTGTATGAAGTGAAGCAGGCCACTGACACTTAACTCTGCCTTGTACTACTTCAGCCTCACTTATGTCCAACTTATATACCACAAAAAACACAGGATGAATTGCATAATCGGCAGTTGATGTTTACAACATTTTACCACAGCCTAATTATGTGGAATATATTATAATATAATTTGGTTGTTTTAATTATTTTCTAAACGTTGATGTCGCTAATAAAGTCTAATTTTGCAGATACGTATTCTGTTTTTGCTCCTCTTTCTAGAACGGCTGCGTAATCGGCCGACGGCCGCCGCGTATTAGTATCTTTCAATATAATATTAATCAATATCGACATCAATAATATATTCAATATTTGGGTCTTAGGATTGTTTAGCTGATCTTAATAATTGATCACAAATTAAAATTAAAAGCTTTACATGCTAATAAAATATTATAAATTCATTGTTATAACGGAAGCAAGAAAGATTATATGCAGAAGAGAAATAAGTTTATAGACTGAGAGGATAAACAGATTACAGAGGTTTTTCAGATGATTTACAATCCTTACATGCATATCTATTTATACACAAAATATAAGGGGTTAGGTGTGGTTGGTGGCCTAACACCACCTACCAATCTTTGACTATCATGCATGGTTGGTGGCCTAACTAATGGTTGGTGGCCTAACAATTCAAGGCAATTTAACAAATCTCCACATTGACTTGAATCCTCTCACAAAAAACAGATAACAGATGTACCAGACGCATTATAATAATGCCAGATGTACCAGATAAAACTCTTCTGCCTCAGATTTTGCCCTCAAAAGGGTAGTCAACAACTCCGAACATTTAGCAAGTTCAAACAATGTTGAAACTTGCTATGTGGAACCGGCTTGGTAAGCATATCAGCTGGGTCATCAGCAGTCCCCACTTTTCTCACCTTAATTCTCGTCTCACTTCTTAGAAAATGATATCTTACATCTATGTGCTTAGTCCGCTCATGATGGACTTGATCCTTGGCTAAACAGATTGCACTGAGACTGTCACAAAATACCGTAGCCTGATCATGATGTAGACCCAGATCGCTGACCAATCCTTTCAACCAGATTCCTTCTTTTGCGGCTTCTGTCAATGCCATGTACTCTGCTTCTGTAGTAGACAAAGTCAATGTAGGTTGCAGAGTAGCTTTCCAACTGAAATTGAACCACCCAGAGTGAAAGCATAACCAGTCATAGATCTTCTACTGTCAACATCTCCAGCATAATCAGAGTCTGAAAACCCTGTCACCAAACACTCAGTATCACCTCCATAAATGAGACCAACATCAGACGTACCTTTTAAGTATCGAAATACCCTCTTCACAGCTTGCCAGTGCTCCTTGCCTGGATCACCCATGAACCTACTAACAACACTGACAGACTGTGCAAGATCGGGTCTAGTGCAGACCATTGCATACATCAAGCTTCCTACTGCACTAGCATAGGGAACTCGAGACATGTACTCTTTTTCCTCAGCAGACTTAGGTGCAAAAGCAACAGACAGATGTGCATTTGCAGCACTAGGAGTATCTATGGGCTTTGCTGTAGACATGCCAAACCTTGACAAAATCTTCTGAATGTATCCCTTCTGTGACAAGAAGAGCTTTCTTTTGTTTCTTTCCCTATAAATCTCCATTCCCAGAATTTTCCGAGCCGCACCCAAATCTTTCATTTCAAACTCAGCATTGAGGAGACCTTTCAACTTCTGAATATCAGACTTGTTCTCTGCAGCTATCAACATATCATCTACATACAGGACCAGATAAATGAAAGAACCATTTGCTGTCTTACTGTGATAAACACAGCAATCATACGGACTCCTGGTGTAGCCAATACCTATCATATAGCTATCAAATTTCTTGTACCACTGCCTCGGAGACTGCTTTAGCCCATACAAGGACTTTAATAACTTGCAAACATAATCTTCTTTTCCAGGAACCTGAAAACCGTCTGGCTGAGTCATGTATATCTCCTCCTCCAGCTCTCCATGCAGAAAAGTTGTCTTCACGTCGAGTTGTTCAAGCTCCAGATTCTGATGTGCAACTATTGCTAGTAGCACCCGGATGGAAGTATGTCTGACCACTGGTGAAAAAATCTCATTGTAATCTACTCCCTCTTTCTGAGTGAACCCTCGAGCTACTAATCGAGCTTTATATTTGATACCCTCAACCGATGTTTCTCCTTCCTTCTTCTTGTAGACCCATTTACAAGTAACAATCTTTCTGTCTCGAGGCTGCTTGACTAATTCCCAAGTCTTATTCTTCTGAAGTGACTCCATTTCATCTCCCATAGCAGCAAACCATTTTGTAGATTCAGTACATGTCACCGCTTCTTTGTAAGTGGATGGCTCGTCAGAGCTAGGATCCACTTCTTCAGCTACCTGTAGTGCATATGCCACCATATCTTCAAAACCATATTTGTTTGGAGGCACTCCATACTTAGCTCTCCTCGATCGATCAAGAGCCAAACTGTGCTGATTTACTACTGGTACTGATGATTCTGATTCTCACTGTGGTTGTTGAACTTGTTGTTGTGGTTCACTCTCATCTTCAGTGACTTCCTGCTCCACCTGTTTCTCAACACCACCACTTTCTGAAACAATCGTAGACTTCACCGTAGGGTTAAACATAGAATTTTCATCAAAGACTACATTTCTACTCAATATAACCCTATTTTCAGATGGAGACCAGATTCTATAACCTTTAACCCCATCCCCATAGCCAACAAATACTCCCTTTTTAGCTCGTGGCTCCAATTTACCCTCATTTACATGATAATAAACAGTACAACCAAAAACTCTTAAATTGGAGTAATCAGCAGGCTTACCAGACCATTTCTCAACAGGAGTTTTGAGATGGATACCTGTGTGAGGTCCACGATTAATCAAATAACACGCTGTACTAACCGCCTCTGCCCAGAATCTTCTAGTTAGTCCAGCGTTAGAAAGCATACACCTAGCTCTCTCCAGGAGTGTTTGATTCATACGCTCTGCTACACCATTCTGCTGTGGTGTATCCCTGACTGTATGATGCCTAGCAATCCCCTCATTCTTGCAGAAATCTGCAAACTCGGACGAGCAAAATTCCAGGCCATTATCTGTTCGCAGCCTCTTAATCTTCTTCCCTGTTTGATTCTCCACTAGCACCTTCCACTGCTTGAAAACCTTGAAGGCTTCACTTTTGTGCTTTATGATGAACAGCCAAGTCATTCTTGAGAAATCATCGATCATTGACACAAAATATCTGTGACCCCCTAAAGACTCCACCCGGGAAGGTCCCCAACAATCAGAATGGATGTAATCAAGTGTGCCTTTTGTTCTGTGTGTTGCTTTAGGAAACTTGCTGCGATGTAACTTTCCAAAAACACAATGTTCACAGAACTCAAGACCTGTGACCTTATGACCACAAAGAAGATCAGCTTTTGACAGAATTTGCATCCCCCTTTCACTCATATGACCGAGCCTCATGTGCCACAACCTGGTCATGTTTTCTTTTTCAATTTCCGAAGACGCAACAGCAACAGAACCTGTTAACGTAGAACCTTGAAGAAGATACAAGGTACCACGTTTAACACCTTTCAGAATCACATCAGAACCTTTACAGACATGTAAAACTCCACCTTCACCTTGAAAACTGAAACCCTTGCTGTCTAACATACTCAAAGATATCAGATTCTTTGTCATAAGTGGAACATGCCTAACATCATTCAATGTGCAGAATTTACCATCATGTGTCCGAATTTTAATCGAGCCTATTCCAACCGTCTAACAAGTAAAACTGTTAGCCATAGAAATCTTGCCACCGTCTACTCGCTCGTAGGTTGTAAACCACTCCCTGCGTGGACATATATGATAAGACGCTCCAGAATTAAGAATCCACACATCAGAGTGACGCGTGTCCTTGACAGCAACTAGAGCAATATCTTCTTCAGAAGTAGCATCAGCTACAGCAGCAGTATCTGCAGCAGCATCATGTTGCTTCTTTTTCTTGGGACAGTCGGATTTCCAATGTCCCTTCTCTTTACAGTAATTGCAGACATCATTAGCTCTCGAACCCTTAAAAGCTGGTTTCTTGGATTTATACTTCCCCGACTTTCCATGTCCGGTACTCCCGCTAGCTACCAACCCAGCAGCATGATTATCTGCACCTGTACCAGCCGCCTTATGGCGCAGCTCTCTAGAATGAAGAGAAGATCTAACCTCCTCTAGAGAAATAGTATCTTTACCAACAATAAACGATTGCAGAAAGTTCTCGTACGATAATGGTAAAGAAACTAACAGAATCAAAGCAGCATCCTCATCTTCAATTTTAACATCAATATTACGCAATTCTAATAAAATTGTGTTTAATTGATCTAAGTGATCTCGAAGAGGCATACCTTCCTACATTTGCAGATTAAACAGACGTTGCTTCAGCAACAACTTGTTTGTTAAAGACTTCGTCATGTAGAGACTTTCAAGCTTCAACCACAGACCAGACGCGGTATCCTCCTCCGCGATTTCAGTAATAATATCATCTGCAAGGCACAACAAAATTGTTGAGTGTGCCTTTTCTTCTAGACTGGCCATCTCAGCGTTTCCAGAAGCAACCGTTTTTGTGTTCAACGGCGCCCAGAGCCCTTGTTGCTTTAACATGGCACGCATCTTGATTTGCCACAGACTGAAAATATTTCTCCCTGTAAATTTGTCGACCTTAACGTTAATACCACCAGACATCTTTCTCCAGAACCGTATATGTGAACAGTGCCCGTGAATAGTGCCTGTGAACAGTACCCGTGAACAGTACCGTATGAACAGTGCCGTATGAACAGTACCGTATGAACAGTATCGTCTTCTCCGGCGATGAACAGTAACTCCGCCTGAACAGTGTCGTCTTCTCCGGCGATGAACAGTAACTCCGACGAGCTTAAAAAAAATTCCGGCGAAAAATTTTACAGCAATTTCAACCAAAGCTCTGATACCAATTTGTTATAACGGAAGCAAGAAAGATTATATGCAGAAGAGAATAAGTTTATAGACTGAGAGGATAAACAGATTACAGAGGTTTTTCAGATGATTTACAATCCTTACATGCATATCTATTTATACACAAAATATAAGGGGTTAGGTGTGGTTGGTGGCCTAACACCACCTACCAATCTTTGACTATCATGCATGGTTGGTGGCCTAATGGTTGGTGGCCTAACAATTCAAGGCAATTTAACATTCATGTATCTTGAGCTATGTATCTTGGTTGATCTTAATAATTGATCACAAGTCAAATCTACTATATATATAATAGGGCAACATGTCACATTTTATTCATGTGTAATTTACAATTATGCCCTCAACTTATTTTAATTTTATAATTATGCCCCCAAGAGTCAACATCAATAAAAATAGTGAAATGTCTTCATGTTGTTGGGAATTGAACCCATGATATCTAAATAATAATTTTAATAAATTTAGTTCACCACTACAACCACTGTACCAGATGCCTATTTGGTTAAATATTAGAATCCATTAATTTTATCTAGCGGTGCTTTTTTAAAAAAATCAAGAAAATATAATTGTTTCCCTCAGGTACCCCATATTATTCACATGTCATGTGTCAATTAATTTTTATATCATAATTTTAATAAATTTTGATAAATTTAGTTCACCACTACAACCGCTATACCAAATGTCTATTTCGTTAAATATTAAAATACATTAGTTTTATGCAGCAATGATGTTTAAAAAAATCAAGAAAAAATAATTGTTTCGCTCAGGTGCCCCATATTATTCACATATCATGTGCCAAATAAATTTTATATAATTTCATATATCTCTATACACATACAAGAATCATATATTTATTCTATTAATAAAACTTGTATCATTTTATTTAATGTAAAAGTTAAAAATTGAATGTAAATATTTTATAGAATATTTAGAGGGTCGTTTATTAGAAAAAAAATCTCATTACTCTAATTATTTGCAAAAATACTTAGGCCCCGTTTGGGAAATCTTATTTCTCAGAAATAATTTACTTATTCTGGAAAAAAGTACGTAAATATGTACTTTTTTCCTGAAATAAGTAACTTATTTTTGCAAGATAACGAATATTAAACTCCCCATACACATTTTTCTCTAAAAAAAGTATGTAAATACGAAATTTTTTCCGAAATAAATAACTTATAAGTCGAGTTAAGATTTGTCAAATGGGGCCTTAGTATTGTGAAGTCTGTCCAATGCACGCATCTGCATTTAACTAAATTCTTTGTATCTTTGTCATGTGTGGTCCTATTTCAAAATCAAAAATTGCACGAGTTGTCTGGGTATGGTGCTTTTTTGTTTTTATATAGCACGGATTATAGAGCATGAAACTAGCAAAATTTATCGAGTCTCTCATGTCACTCATACCTAAAATGTGGTGAAAATTATGACGAGGAATAAAATTGTACTTCAGGTCATACTCGCTTCTTACAATTATTTAGATGACATTGCCAACTTAGAGATGGAAGAAAATATAAACTATACAGACTTAATAGCCGCAACACAATTTTCATTGATAAGATCATCCTAAATTATGATGAAATAAAGTCACAATAAATCGAAAATTGTTCATTATCATAACAAATTTTTCTAACATGTAATGTAAAATGCATCAAATATCGAACCGTCAAACACATAAATACAACAAACAAAATCAGCAAAAAATAATTTAATCAAATTAGAACGGGTATTTAAGCTAGTTAAACTAAAAGCTTTACATGCCAATACAATATTGTAGACTAATGTATATGTGAAAGATCAAATTTAGTAGGTGGAAATATGGGCATATCTATATCTAAATACAGTTGAACTTCCATGAAATAATAATTGATAAAGTAATAATCTTGCTATAATAATATTTTTTTCCGGTCCCAACATAATGGAGACAGTGTATTTTTACTCTCGATAAAGTAATATTTTTTCCCGGTCCCAAGCGTATTACTTTAAAGAGGTTTAACTGTATTATATCTTATTAGCATATAACTCGTGCGATGCACGGAAGATTTATAAAAAATAATAAAATATAATAATACGTATTTAATAATATTCTAAATGATAGTTTTTTGCTTATATATTGAAAATAGATAAATAACTTTTTAAATTTAATATGTTGTTGACGGTAATCGAACCTTGAACATTTTGGAGTAGTTTATAAGATGATATAAATGTTTAATAATAATGTGTTGTTGACAAGATTCGAACCTTGAACCTGTAAGAATATTTTATATATTATAAAGAGAAAAAGGACCCTGAGATATATCTCAGGGAATTTTTCCTAAGATAAATGTAAAATAACCTTTAAATTTTGCTGAGCCCGCAGGGCTAATTAAAAATTTCTGAATTTACTAAAATGCCCACCCCATTCTTTTATATAAAAATTAGGTATCTCAGGGAACTTGCCTGAGATATATCTCAGTCTCCCTACTCTCTAGCATTACATCCAACGGTTCTCATTAATCTATCTCAAAATCCAACGATGACTATTAAGTGTACCAAATAAAGTGACCAAATTACCAACCAGCAAACCAAATATATCTAAGTTTAAGATAAACAAATGAGAATCGTTGGATCTAATGCTAAAAGAATATTCATTTTCTAATATTTAAAATACTTTTATAGTTTCCAAGTTTGAATCCCACCAAAAACATATCTCTAATAAATATATATATTATTTTATAAACTACTCTAACGAGTTTAAGAATCAATTCCCGTCAACAACATCTATACTATTATATATAATTGTCAAGACATTAAAAATTTTGGTACCTGTTTTTTAATATTTCGTGAATTTACTTATTTACCCTTAATTATAAAGAAAAATATATACGATATATATGCTATTAATACAACTAAAATAAATCATAATCCCAATACTCCTTACCAGCTTATAACCCGTACGATGCACGGAAGATTTTAAATTTTTTTATCTTATTATTTTTAATTTTAATATTTATTTTTTAATTAGTAAGAAAATAAATTGTAGAAGATAATAAATTAAAATAATACGTATTTGATAGTACTCTAAATGATTGTTTTTTGCTTGTATATTGTAAATAGATAAATAAATTTTAAAATTTAATATGTTGTTGATGGAAATTGAACCTTGAAATTCTTGAATTAGTTTATAATATAATATAAATGTTTAATAATAATATGGTGAAAATAGATAATGCAAATTTTTAACTAAAATATTTTATTGTGGGAAATCGAACCTTAAACTTCTAGGAGTAGTTTATAAGATGATATAAATGTTTAATAATAATATGTTGTTGACGGGATTCGAACCTTGAACCTATAAGAGTATTTTATATATTATAAAAAAAATATTTTATTAGCATTATATCCAACGGTTCTCACTAATCTGTCTCAAAATCCAACCAACAATTATTATTGAATATACTGAAAAAATGTACCAAACTACCAAACAACCTAATAGAAGTTGTTTTGCTTATAATAGTATAGCAGAGATAAATGTGTATTGACATCCACCTAATTTTCTATTGTTTTTTTGGGGATTTTGGTTATCTTTTTTGGGTAATTTTGGCCCACGCTACTTCCTCGATGTTGTTTGGATACTTTGGGCCTACTGGAAATTGGTGTACGTTTATTGACCCATTACGTACAAGTCAAAAGTACTAGCTTTTTAGATGTGTACCAAAAAACAGGTAGTGGAGGCTTTCGATATGTTGGTATTTTCGATATGTTGCTTATTGTTGATACAGTTAAATATCAGTATCACTTGGATTTTTCGTATGTGTTTTTTAGTTGATAATTATATTAATAACTAGATTATAATCCTTACTATGCACACGGTATTTTAAAATATTATTTTATAAAAAATATTAATATGTCATAATAATGATAAATTAATGAATTAAATAATTTAATAAAAATTAAATAATAAAATTTTGAAACAATTAATATTAATACCATTAAATACTATTTTATATAATATTAGAGAAAAATGCTCATGAGTACGTATTTTGGAGGCTTATATGAGTACATAGATGGTAGATTTGTAATTATATAGTGAAGTCGTGCAATTATAAAAGTACTTTCCATGTATTTGCAATAAAAAACATTTTTATTTCATCTAACTCAGGTGAGTACGTAATTATGAGTATTAACCCCATAATATATTAAGTACATTTAAGAATTAATTTAGTCAAACTTTTGTTATATATAGCATGTGATGATATGCATTAATTTGATTACTAAAATTGAAAGATTAATTATATTTTTTTAATGAACCTACCAAAAATATAATGGAAATTAATGATATTTAAAATCTATATAAAAAATTTTCATAACTGAACATGGGTCAAATTATAAAATGGATTCTGTACAAAGCTAAAATGGATACCATACCTATAAAGTGGATCATCCATGAATCAAAATAAAGTTAAAAATCTAATCCAAACCTAAATATGGATACCGAACCTAAGGAACGGGATATCCACAAATTTATAATACTAGTAATATGGCCCGTGCTACGCACCGGTTTGAATTTAGTAAACTATTTCGATTGTTTACTATTTGGTTAACGTGTTAAAACGAAAGCAGTAAAATCATTTGTGTGATATATATTTAGTTAACTTTATATATTATTTTTGTGTTCGTCGATCGAAAAAACAATTATATTGAACGGACCAATTACATAATAATGAACGAGTCGATTAATCAATTACCACTATAGATGGTTATTCACTTTTAGATTAATTTTCACAGATGTTTACCACTACGGATGTTATATAAATATTAAAATAGTAATGTGGCCCGTGCTTCACACACCGGAAACTTAATTTATTTATTTAATCGTTTAAACAATTATTTTATCAATTTTTTGATTGTGTTTCAATTTTATTAATCAATTCCTTATAAAGAGGTTCTTATAAGTTATTCTTTTTATGTAATATTAGTTTTGTTATTTCTTTGTTTTTTTGTGGGTGCCATAAAGTAGAGGATGTACAATTAAAATTATTAAAGAGAATAAAGTTACTAAGATTACCTTGGGGAACTTACGCAAGTGTGTTTTAATATAAAATACTAAAATAGTAATGACATTTTTGTAAATGTATATAATATTCTGTAATTAATTACAATAACACCCTCGTGTATTATATGGGAGATTTTTTTAATCTTACAGAAATTTAGGTGAGATAACCTCATGAAAACTAATCTCATAATTAAATCAGATTATTTTCTTCTATAAATTGTTTTACATTTAATTATAAATAACTGTTAATATGAAAATGTAAAATATATTGGGAATCTGGTATTTAGAATAATAGAACATTGACCTAATCGATAATTTGAATAATTCACAATCTCAACTCAAATTTTTTAAAAAAAATTTATTTATTACAATTAGTCGTAGTTAGAATAATTGAACATAACATATGCATTGTAATTTTCATTTGAAGCGTATACTTGTACAAATTTATTTAAGTAGTTTAGACTACTTCTTTGAACAATGAAATCTTTATCAATGGTTCTTAGTCGTGGTATCTACAAAGTGACTACACCTCTATGTGATAATTTTGCTATGGGTTGTTGGTAGTTGTGGGCACATTATAACTTCTTTAGAGCAAGAGGCTTAATTGCTGCTATGATAATGGATCCAGAACTCACAATCATAGTCCCGTACTTCAGACCAAATGTTGTTCTGTCGTTATATATGCAAAGTCTTACCCAATAGTTGCACCTCAAATTTATGGTATTGACTAAGGTAATGCAGGCCGGCTTTGTAGATGGCAATAAATCATCAAAAGTATGAAGGTGAGGGAAAGTTTGTAGTTCTTTAGCATCACATATGTTCCCACCTTCCGTGACATCAAAATCGGAGATAATGACCTGATTTCTTCTCTCATTCCTTTTTTAGTACTTGTCCTGCCTCACCCAGATATGAGTCACCATACTCAACATCATATAAAATGAATAGAGGCACTTTATAAATATTAAAAATAAGGATCATAACATGTCAGAATCACACCTTGTAAATTTCTCTGCTTCTTTCTTTTATATTTTAAACAATATCACCAACTCCATTTGAAGCAATTGATTTCTATAAATTGTTATTTTAAATGGTCAAAGTACCAACATATATAAAACAAATAAAGACCTTTACTAAAGGAGAAAATAAAGATCATAGGATACCAGAATCACACTTTATAGATTCTCCCCTTTTTACTTTAGTGATCTTACTTCCCCTTCTGCTTTCTCAGCATATGTACAATTCAGAGATAGGCAACTTGATTTATGGTGAGTTGCATTCATAAAACTGAAATTTTAAATGGAACTTGCAAACATTATTTAAGTGCATCTATGCGAGCAAGTATATTTGTGTTAGAGATTGCAATATATATTACCAAAAACTAATTAATTTTTACTTATAAATTCTTCCTTTTCAACTTATGTCTCGAGCTTGACATAGTCATCTTTTATGTTACATTTGATGAGAACAAAAAACAGTCACAACATTACAGGTTTATGGCTTTTAATCGAGGCAACTGCAAGTTTGTAACCACACAACATAAATATTTAATCTACAAATCTTCTAGCTCAACAGGTTTATCCCATATGCACCGTCGCTATTACATAAAAATGATGTTGCATATCATGGTATTGTACTATTATACGCAGATTGTAGAGGTTTTTTTAAGAATGCCTTCTAGGCAAGCTACACATAGTATTTAACTAAAGCTTGCTTGCATCTTGTATTCTATGGTGGGTTTACCTGTAACTTGCATGACCGTGTGTCCTATACAGTAGACTCTATTGTAAGATTTAACTTTGAATTAATTTAGGTTAAATTTTTTACTCCAACTAAATCCAATATCTACGTATTTGAAAATATTATGGGCTCGAACTGAGAAAACCCTTTTCAAATTGCATAACTGAACCAACAGAATGAGGTAGATATGAATATAGAAGTATGACATGTAGCAACCTACAAAGATGTTGACAAAATATTAAAACAAATAATTACACTAAAATGTACAGTTAATTATATATTTAACCATTTATATTAAAGCAATTAGTGAAAGATATAGACATTTTTGTAGTATATTAACCCATTTGAAGTTTTCAGATTATACCTGGGCACCACCGAGATCCAAGAATTTGAGATCAACCAAAAGACTAAACTTCTTGTAAGCTACATCTGTAAAGATGAGAAACATAATTGCGGGTCCTATGTATCAGATTTTGAACATGAAAATAACAAAATTAAATGCATGACAATAGAGTCTTTTTGATCTGAGACTTAATAATTCAAGACTTCAAGTTGATTAACACACCAAATAAGAAGGGGAACCGGAACATTCAAATTGACCGGGTCAACTGTCAATCCTACTACTACTCGAGTAGTTTGGTTGAAGAATCTATTATGCTAGCTTAAAAATCAAATGTCTTTTGTATGAGAAAGGATTCACATACAGAGAATAGTGGAATGTGTGGGAGCAGACTCATTTACTAATTCATTTAATTATATTCTCTACATAAAGATCCTTCGTCAAGTATTTAAACTCTTACATGCTAAACAATACCGTTACCGTATATTTGTCAAATATAAAATAAGATAATCTCTGAAAAAATTTAAAAAGGCGAATCTTATAACAGAAGCACAAAAATTCTCTCATAAACCAGTGAAAAAACTCTCAACAATACTTAAATCACAGCAAAATGACAAAACTTAAGAGGAAGCACCACTACGTTAAACTTGGTTCGTCTTCTTCCTAGGAGCCAACTGGCTCTCAGATTATAGAATGTGAATCAGTAGAAAAATCATTAAACCTTTAGATGGATTGATAATCTTTTCAAATATAAATATACAATCAGTGGAAACCTTGACAAAGGCATAACTTCCTTCTTGACAGGTCTTCCGCCTTAGATAAAGTCAATTTGATGTGGCACGGGGATGACATGTATTCTGCAAAAAAAGTGGGGGGGGGAGGTTAGAGCTCTTTAAGGAAAATCTATTGGTATTCTTCCATGAGCGCGATATGTTCAACATCTCTGCTTCTTTGCTTGGTTAACTTGAATATGAGACATGCAAAAGGAATCCATGTCCAAGCCCTTCACCTATAAAAGGAACTCAAAATTGTTCAACATCCCTGCTTGCTTGGTTAACTTGAATATGAGATATGTAAATGCACGTTCAAGCCCTTCACATATAAAAGGAACTGAAAATCAATATTCTTAGCATACTTTAACATAATTCCTACTCAATATCCCTTCACTTATAAAATATTGGGAAAAAGTAGAAGGGAAAAAATAGATATAAAAGAAACATACTTCAACATTATTCACAGCATTCTTGAGTAAATCCTCACAAAGATCATACCTGAGGAACCAATACCTGAAGGCATCCTCTGCAACGGCATAACAATGCTGGATCACCCAATCTCTACAAAGAGGGTGATAATTTAAATGAATATATAACACGTTGGTTGTTGTTCCCGTAGATCAAATGCAGTTTAGATTTTACCAGACATATCAATAGTAGCTGGCATCCTTTGCGACGGTGTAAGGATGTCAGTAACGGTTTGACGGTGAGCAAATGGTGTTCACTCTCTGTGGTATGCTGGCATTGAATGACCTACGTTATATGCAAGGGATTAAAACTTGATATCAGGGTAAAAACCTTGAGAGTCAGATTATAAACACATGAAATCAACTAACAAATACCCTTACCAAGTTGTCTGGTATAGGAATTATAAGCACCATCTTCAATATGTGAAACATGCCATTAAAGATGTTGTGTAGGGCGGCTTCTTTGGCATATGAAAGTATACATTACGAATAAATGTGTGTATCTTACAATTTCATGTCATCAATCATCATCTTTCAACATGTCATACTTACCAGTTGGTATTGAAGAAGGAGAAACCGACCCCAAAAGTAGACGCTTACAACCTGATTGATAACAAAACACACATAAGAATATTTCGTCTCTCTTTCCATATTATTGCTTTACATTTTCGATAAACTTTAGCAGGCACACCTAGATCCATATATCTTTTCCGCATATCTATCAGGTTCCGGACAATGAAAAGAAACAGGTTGAAGGACAAAATAAAATCTTGAGTACATACAACAATATTAAAATGAAAGGTAAGTGATGAGCCTGGTTTGGATATCTGTGTATCATTCTCATCATCATAACATATTGGCCTCTACTAACTGTCAGATTAGGTTATATTATTATTGATTTACTCTTCGAAATGATTCAAAGTAAAACCACAATAAAGAGAATATTCATATTTACATACCCTGCTCAACTTGTTGACAACCCATCGTGTTTGCACATAATATAAATTTAATGATTATTTCAATTTTATAGCGAATGGCATGGTAATGAAAGCACAATGAGATTTTATATAATGGTAGTTATCATACCAATTGGGGATTCGCAGAATTCTTTATTTAGATTATCTGCATAAATTAAAGAAATTGTTAGTTGCCATTGATCATCCAAAATGTAATACATTATGGATACATGCATGTCACTTCTTCATCTGTATCTGATTCAACATTTGACTGGGACAAATACTCAGCATCATCTGTAATTTTATCTTTATTTTGATCGTAGGAAATGGTTTGCTGGATAGCAGGTTTCTTGGTACCATATTACAAATAGGTAAGATTCAACAAAAAAGGATGTTGTCAATTAAAATAACAGTAATTCAATAATGTATTCTTTTCTAAAGTGAATAGTAGGGTGTTGGAACAGGCTCGCCTATGAGAAGTTAACTTCTGGTATCTCTAGAGAATTGAAAGAATCAATGAGATTTTTGACTCTGGCACCAGTTAAATTTGTCATTGTGGAACTATTCCCAATAACTACATTCAGAGTATTAAAAGTTGGCCGAGAGGTACTACTTCTTGATGCTGACTTCCGGTCTAATAGATTGAGGGAAGGCTGAACATCAAATCAACCTATATCTGCAAAAATACATTTATAGTGGTAAATTGACCCTATAAATGTCAACATTAGAACCTTTTACATTTGAAAGTTGGATGGCCAATTACCATGACCGAAAGAATCAAGCAATCGCCTATCTGACAATGTGAAATTTTGGTTTTTTTTGGAGAAATACTGGAAGCTGGCAATTGATAATCAACTTTTTCAATCGCTCTTGACCCCATTGGTGATACAGCTAGTAATGAAATACAAAAGAGCGCAAGAAAAGACATGTTTCTACATAAACTTGGAGAGAAGTGGTTATAGATGTTGCAGATATAGAGTAATATATCTTAGAGAAAAAGCCATGTAATTATAACTTAAATACGTCATGTGCAAAATGGAATAACGCTATAGAATAATATAAATGTTTAAAAATGTACACAGTATTATTATGAATCCGATTATGATAATAAAATGATTAAAAAAAGAGTAATTCAGGTATGCTAAATACAAACTTATTTAGTCTACTTATTGCATTACAAATTTAGGTACACTATAAAAGTTAAAAATGAAAATTAGACAAATGGAAAGAGGGCCTACTGTTCACACTCACTGGAGTCACTATGTATATAAACAATTAACCACATTCTTCGCAAATATCTCAAATTACCTATTATTTTGTTTTGTGCATTGAGTTTTTTCATCTTCTTGCTTTTTTTAATCCTCTTAAGCTATCGCATGTCTTTTTTTGCTTATTATGAAACAAAACAGTACAATTACATTTGTCTAAATTATTAAAGTTGAGATATGCTAAGATCTCAAATATTTCAATAAGTACAATTAAATAATAAGCAGAAAAAGACATGCGATAACTTTTTTCAAATATTTCAATAAGTACAATTAAAGTTGAGATAAGAGTCCGTTCTACTTATTTGTTAATTTAGACCAAATTTCTAAATTATTACATTACACACAATTACAAAATATTTGAATCCTATATCGCTCTTCCTAATTAAAAAATAAGTTATTTTACTTAACTTAATATACTTATTTATATAATATATTTTGCTAATATAAATAATTAAATTTGTATAAATGTACCAGACTTTTATTAGAATAATAAATATCACTTTCGTAATATCAATATATCATAAATAATAAATTTAGTATTATAAAACATGATTTTTAAATTATATATTGGTAAAAGTTATAATATTTTAATAGGACATTAATTAAAATTGAAATGATATAAAGAAATAAATGAAAAAATATCTCCTCACACTAAGGTAAAAGCTTATAACTTTTATATGTGAATCGTTATGTATAATACTTTTAAATTTAGACAATCAAGATTATATCAAATTTTGTTAGATAATATAATTTATATAATTATAATTATTAAAACACGGTTGTGCATTGCATTAGTTATACTTATGTACTACTAGTTTTAAAAAAAATCACACCGTTAATAATCAAGTTTTATCAAACAACCACAAAGTTAAAATTGAATCAAAATTACGTTAGTTACTTTAAAAACGGTAAAAAGTAAAATTATATAATAAAATAATTTATATAACATTAAGTAAGTTACTATAATCATTCATAATAATTATAGAAAAATAATGCAACATTAAATAAGTTACTATAATTTTTTTAAATAATTTTATTCAATAAATTATATGCCTCTTTCGATGTCAATCCAATGCAATCTCTAGACTCTTTTATATTAACAAAAATAACAAATTAATTTATTCGACATACATAAACAATTTTAAATGTAATTTATTTGATAGACAAAAATTACTAATTAATTTATTTTTAGAATGACCAAATTGGACAGTTAATTGTAATTGTAATTGTAATTTATTTTTTAAAATTTAAGGGTAATAATGGCCATTTTTCAAAGTATTTTTGTGAATTAAGAATACACGTATAAATTAAGTGTTGTATTTGATCCTATAAATCCTTAAAACGTTCTCAAGATCATTTTTGTCATGCTTCTTGAAAGGTTCTAAAAGTATGTTCCTGTATGTACAAATTAAATAGTTTTATATAAAAAAAACAACGTAATAATTCAATTAAAAATAATTTTTCATTAGGTGTTAAATTTATTTATATAAAATAAATTTACATTTTTAAATAATTTTTTTACACATTTAGGTTTTATTGATTACTCTCTCACTTGATGCTAATCTTAGCTACTTTATTAAATTCCCTTGCATTAAAAATTGTACATGTAATAATGTTATCTTATATAGGATTTATAAACCAAAACTGCAATCGAATTTTAAAAAACTAAAATTCTAGCGGAATGCATCATATATTCATTCACAAAGGGCCATTCCTGGAAGGTTGTTACCGAGAGGAAGAGGTAAAGGACAAAGGTGATTTTGTTCAATTTCAACAACACTTCTATACATGCCATGTAGTTAAAAAGGTAAGAAATAATTTTAAAAAGCCATAAAAATGACATCCAATGATTCTATCATTTATTCAAAACACAAAACTAATAATTCCGTAATAATTTTTGTAAAAAAGATGCATACAATCAGAAAATACATATAAACAATGAAGGTTGAACTAAAAAGCTATTTACACAGTTTCATGCAAGTCAAATTTTAATCTTTAACACTGACACTTTTGCAAGCAATACAGTGCTCAAGTGCTCATGTATGGGTATGAAATCTTGTTAGAGAATGCAGCCCACATGCTGCTCCCCATACTATATTGTCTCCCACTTGTTGTCTCCTGGCTGTTCCCCATGCTTGTCTCCTCTCCTCCCGTAATATTCGGTTCAGATTTTATTGACTAAGACTGATCATTACCTTGTATATAAATATGTCATATAGTCGTTCATTATCAATATAACACTTCTGTTATTTTCTCTTGTTCCAGAGTGTTTATAGTCTTTAAATCTTCATGTTATCTGAGCAGGTATAATATACATCCTATTTTTTTTAGTCTGTCCTGTATTCTCAATAATACATGGCTGAACCGGATTCTAATCCTGGTTGGAAACTATCTTCTGTTCTTCTTAATGGTCTAAACTATGTGCCATGGTCAAGGGCAGTCACTTTATCCTTAGGAGGAAAGAAGAAGTATGGTTTTATTGATGGCAGCAAAGGCTGTCCCATTGGAGGAAGAAACTGGATATGAAGATTGGATGGCCAATGATCAGCTTGTTAGATCATGGTTACTCAATTCTATGGAACCAAATATTGCTGAAATTTTCACGTTTTCTGACTCGTCGAAAGATTTATGGAATGCAGTTGCAGAATTATATGGAAATCAAAATAATACTGCTCGTGTTTTTGAACTAAAGCTTGAAATAGCTGCAGCAAGTCAAGGTGAGAAAACCCTTAGTGAACACCTTGGTTCCTTGAAGCGCCTATAGGATGAGTTGAATATCTACCGTCCTCGTACTGTTGATCCAAAGGTTCTTCTACAAAGGGCAGAAGAAGATAAAATTTTTTCATTACTGAGTAGTTTAAAGCCAGAATATGAGAACATCAAGAGCAATATATTTATGGATGCTAAACTACCTTCATTATCAAGTATTTGCGCTACAATTCAGAGAGAAGAAACTCGAAGAAAGACTATGAGTGCTGAGACGAAAGCTCCCACTGAAAGGTTCACGAAATCTAGTGTTCTTTTAGTGGAGAAAGATAAACATGTTAGAAGGCAGCCCAACTTCCAAAACAAGGGAAGGATTCGTCGATGTGATCATTGTGGCAAAATTAGGCATTTGAAAAATAAATGTTGGGTGTTACATCCACATCTCACACCGGCACATCTCAAACCGTCAAGAAAAGATCATGCATCAATAGCGGATTCTATAGTCATAAGCCAGTTAAGCCAACTCCTTCAACAGTTTAGTAAATCCATGTCTAATGAGAAAGGTCATTCTTTTGCTGCTCATGTCGCAGGTAATTCCCTTGCATATCATACCTTGTCTTCTAAACAAAATTGTTGGGTTATTGATTCGGGTGCTACCGATCATATGGCTAATAATTATTCACATGTGGATAATTTTGTTATAAATTCCATTAAGCATGATGTATCTGTTGCTAATGGGAATGTCGTACCTGTTAAGGGAATTGGGAATGTAAAATTCTTCCATAATAGCCCAACCTCTGAAGTTTTAGTTATTCCATCATTTCCTGTCGAGCTTCTGTCGGTTGGGAAAATTACAAGAACCCTGGACTGTGATGTTATTTTCTCTCCTAATTCCGTAATATTTCAGGATCGCAAGACCAAGAAGACGATTGGTGAAGGAACCTATTCTCGTGGTCTTTACCAGCTAACTCGCATTAGTAAACCTTGTCAAACAAATAGCTTGGTTGAAAGCCATACTCTGCATAAACGACTTGGACATCCATCTGGTCGTATTTTGTCTCATCTTTTTCCTGCAATTTCAGTTAATTCCAATGTTTGTGATGTTTGTCAACTTTCAAAGCAAACACGTTTACCTTTTCCAAGTTCATCATCTACGTCTTCCAAGTTGTTTGAATTAATACATTCCGATTTATGGGGCCCTGCACCCATTGATTTTTATGATGGGTACAAGTATTTTGTTTTGTTTATAGATGATCGATCTCATGCTACTTGGTTATATTTGCTTAAAACAAAAACTGAGGTTGCATCTGTGTTTAAAGATTTTCATGTTATGGTAATGAATCAATTTGGTGCAAAAATAAAAATATTCAGGTCAGATAACGGCACCGAATACACTAAAGGATTTCTTCCTCAATATTTTCGCGACCACGGTATTATTCATCAAACAAGTTGTGTTGGCACACCACAGCAGAACGGTGTCTCTGAGAGAAAAAATCGCCACATTCTTGAAGTTGCAAGGGAAATTATGTTTCAAAAAAATGTTCCCAAATGATATTGGTCTCATGGGGTATCTACTGCTGTTTATCTTATCAATAGACTTCCTAGCAGAGTAATTGCCTTCAAATCCCCCTGGAAATTTTGAAGGAACGCCAAGTTAATATATCTCATTTGCGGGTGTTTGGATGTATTTGTTATGTTCATCAGCAAGCGATTCACCGTGATAAATTCGATGCTAGATCAACACGATGCGTGTTCTTTGGATATAATTCAACCAAGAAGGGTTATATATGTTATGACACATCATCTCGCAAAATTATTATATCTCGAGATGTTCAGTTTGATGAATCCAAACCTTTCTTTCAAGCTCTGTCTCAAGCTGGAAATCAACCTCAGGGGGAGTACATGTCTAATTTTTCAGTACCATTACCAATGCCTATAGAGAATGATTTTTCAGTACCATTACCAATGCCTATGGAGAATGATATTAGATCAGCGAACTTCGAAGATGGAGCAGTAGATGAAACAGTTCATCATGAGAACGTTCCACATGATGCCCCTCCTTCTGCCATCAGTACTGTTGAAAACGCACCTCCACATCCTCAAAAATCTACTCGCATTTCTCAGCGCCCAGCAAAATTAAGAGACTTTGTTAGTTATAATGCAGTATTGGAGAATGCAGCTCGTTATCCTATCCAAGCTCACTTAGTGTACGATAATATTTCACAAAGCCATCATGCCTTCTTAAATGCATTATTTTGTGAGCAGGAACCACAGAATTTTTGAGAAGCTACCTCAAATCCAATTTGGCAAAAGCCTATGCAAGAAGAATTGCAGGCCATTGATGAGAATCATACTTGGGAGATAGTTAAGCTACCCCCTGGAAAGAAGGTAGTTGGGTGTCGTTGGGTTTATAAAACCAAATTCAAATCAGATGGCACAGTGGAACGACACAAGGCAAGGGTGGTTGCTAGAGGTTTTTCACAAATGTATGGTGTGGATTATAAAGAAACCTTTGCCCCAATCGCAAAAATTAATACAATTAGAGTTCTCATATCTCTTGCAGCAAATCAGGATTGGAAACTATTTCAACTAGATGTTAAAAATGCCTTTTTACATGGTGATTTAAAAGAAGAGGTGTATATGAGCATCCCACCTGGTCACGCTCAAGAATCCAGATTTGGAATGGTCTGCAAACTAAAAACAACGATATATGGATTGAGGCAATCATCACGAGAATGGCATGCCAAATTAAGCTCAGTTTTACTGTCAAATGGTCTAAAACGCAGTAGTGCAGATTCCTCCCTTTTTATCAACAAAAATGTTCGTGGTACTACTATAGTTTTAGTATATGTTGATGATTTGATCATCACTGGCAATGATCAAGTCGGAATCTCAAACATCAAGGCTATTCTACATCAACGTTTCGCCATAAAAGATTTGGGTATCCTAAAACATTTCTTAGGGATAGAAGTTGCTTACTCTACAAAAGGCATTTTTCTTACTCAAAGAAAATATGCTTTGGATTTCTTACAAGAAACTGGTAAACTTGGAGTGCAGCCATCTCACACACCAGTTGATAGTGGTATAAAACTTGATGATAACGGTGATTTTTTTTGTGATATTGGCAGATTTCAAAGGTTAGTTGGACGTCTCATTTATTTGACTGTTACACGCCCATATATTTGTTATGGTGTGAACCTTGTAAGTCGATTTATGCATGCTCCCAAAGTCACTCACATGCACGCCGTTGATCGCATATTAGCATACATAAAGGGCTCTCCAGGAAGATGTCTATGGATGCGTAACAATAGACATACTTCCCTTACTGCCTACACGGATTCTGATTATGCTAGAAGATTAGTTGATCGAAAATCTACCACTGGCTATTGCACCTTCATTGGAGGTAACTTGGTAACATGGAGAAGCAAGAAGCAGAACGTTGTTTCTCGATCTAGTGTTGAAGCCGAATATCGAGCAATGGCTTCCACAACGTGTGAAATTCTTTGGCTTCGAGCTTACTAAAGGACTTAGGATTTGATTCACTTGAATCAACTAAAATGTATTGCGATAATCAGGCTGCTATACATATTGCTTCAAATCCAGTTTTTCACGAGAGAACGAAACACATTGAAGTTGATTGCCACCTTGTTCGAGAAAAATTAGAAGCAAAAGTTATTTGTACTCCCTTTGTTCGTAGCAACAACCAACTAGCGGATATGTTTACCAAAGGTCTAGACCGTGGAAAGTTTCAAGAGCTATTATCCAAGTTGGGCTCAATTGATATCTTCGCACCAACCTGAGGGGGAGTGTTGGAGAATGTAGCCCACATGTTGCTCCCCATACTATATTGTCTCCCTCTTGTTGTCTCCTGGCTATTCCCCATGCTTGTCTCCTCTCCTCCCGTGATATTCGGTTCAGATTTCATTGACTAAGACTGATCATTACCTTGTATATAAATATGTCATATAGTCGTTCATTATCAATATAACACTTGCAGCCCACATGCTGCTCCCCATACTATATTGTCTCCCACTTGTTGTCTCCTGGCTGTTCCCCATGCTTGTCTCCTCTCCTCCCGTGATATTCGGTTCAGATTTCATTGACTAAGACTGATCATTACCTTGTATATAAATATGTCATATAGTCGTTCATTATCAATATAACACTTCTGTTATTTTCTCTTGTTCCAGAGTGTTTATAGTCTTTAAATCTTCAAATCTCTTTGCACTTTATGCCATCACAGCAACATATATTCCTTTCTCTTTCTCAAAATCTTAGAAACATGTCTCAAATCCACAGGAAATCGTTGTTTACAAACAGATGACATGAGTTCAGTGAGCAGGATTAAGTATACATACCTGCAAAAACCGCCAGGAACAACTTACAATATATCTGGCCTGTTTGGCAAAACTTATTTTAAGTCCTTATGGACTTATTTTCGGGTAAAAATTTCATATTTTGATAATTTTTTTTATACAAGTATTTAATGTATGTTTGAAATTCTATAAGTTGCAAAAAAAAAAGTTGACTTTTTTCAGAAAAAAGTTAGGAATCTCTAACTTTGTCTTAAAATAAGTTGACTTATTCTGGAAAAAAGTTCCCCCAAACACCCCATCATAACTCTCGATCGAGTGTATAAATAAACAGTAACTGTAAGCCGTATTACAAATAGTCTGTATTATTTATTTAGGACAGGAATACATACATGTGTTAGTAGTTAAAAAAAATGAAATCTCACAGTTTATTAATTGGAATAGGAGATGAGCAAGCCAACTTTTTTTCTAAACCCCAAAATACCTTTAGATCATTATGAATGAGGATAACAAAATAAATATAGCTTACAACAACTAAAGGAACCCGTATAGAAGTTCTAAAAAAAAAGGGAACCCGTCGAGGAGTTCTAAAAAAAAAACCCATTTAGGAACTACTCCCTACTGCTGCAATTTTACTATATAAGCAAAAACAATGGCGTGTCTCTTTCTATCTCTCAGCTAACAGTTCAAGAGTAGAAGCTTCCCAGATGGTGTTACCCAAAACAATATATCCTTATTTTGTACAAATTTGTTCTTTGGTGCAAGTAGAGACATCTCTTTCTCACTTCTCTACATTTATCATTCATATATGATTTATCTTATTTTATTGGCTTTTGCAATGTACATCAAAGCATTTTAGAAAAGAAAAGAAACTTAGTATTAATAATCAGAACGGACTCCTAAAGATTTTAATATTAACACTTTATGCTCTTCTCACTTCATATTGTCAGGTATGTAGCAACTACTCAATAAAATGCCTACAACCATACACAAAACACCACATGACCAAAGATCAGAACTGCTACTTTCTGAAATTTAAGCAAGTATAAATAATCTAGTCGTTACTTTTACTACTTAATACTTAAATGTTCTCTGTATATTAATATGAGATCATAATAAAACAATAGGGCCAGTAAACATAGTTCTCTACCCCTCTTCTCTATTCTATTTCCTCACATCCTACATACAATTTTCTTAATTGACAAAAGTTACGAAAAATCATTATATGCTCACCTACATAGTTACCAATAGAACTATTATATTTCTAACTCGAATGAAAATAATAAAACTGGTCAAAGAGGACCTCACCAAAGTTGCACATGCTGGACAAACATATCTAGCAGAGCCGTTTGAGGAGGAAAATCTTTAATATGCGAAACCAAACAGCTTGTATGTATTACGTCTACATTGATCAATAAAGAAAATAGGTTATTTTGCATAAATTCAACATATAAAGGTACATATACACAACACTTGCATGAGCGATGTCTTTAGATCACATACGTAAGCAACCCGAACGTCTTGTTTGTCTGTCAGTCCCTTCTTCAAGCACATAATTAATGACACTTGCAACAATTAGGAGGCCAATCATACTCTCCATTTATTACCCATTCGAAATAAGTACGAATCTGCAAATAAAGTTTTGACATGTAAGTATAATCTTGACATACATATATCGTTGTAAAGCATAAAATCAGCTAATACGTATCCAAAGGGGAAAGGAAACTAATAATCCTTTTTTTAAACAATGTTTATAATAGAATGATATTGAAGTCTAGTAAGTAATAATAGCAGTCTAGTAAGTAATGTTTTTTAAAAACCAACGTTGACATTTAATTCTAAACATTTTGGTATAGATCAAAAGAAAAGAGATGACATCAGAAATTGTCGACCTGCTTAGCTTACCAAGTGGAAACCTATCAGCCTTATATCCTACAACAGAATAAATAGATGGTTTTAAAAAGGGAGGAAGTGAAAATAATAAATGGAATAAAACACATTATTCATAAACAAAGTAAAGATTAGAAGATAATGAGTATAGGAAATTTCACAATTTAAAGATTCAACAGGGTGATATCTCGTAGAATTCTCAATTATTGGTCCGTCGCATAACAGAACTGCATAGGTGATAACCTTATACAATTGGAATAATATGAAGTAACAGAAAGACATAAACCTATTTCCATTATTTATGCTTCATCATGCTGATGTTACATATAAGAGAGATAAACTTTGCTACGCGGGCTTCCAACTTAGTTTCTCTAGGTTGTATGTCAGTTACAGAAAAGTCAATTCAAAAGGAGTGCTACTAATTAACCAAGTATACATAAATATTAAAGAAACTCACATCTGATTTCTTGTCTGTTTCAGTGTAATCCATTTCCAGCCATTTGTAGCACTTTGGATAACAAAGTCTTTACGATCGGACCAAATGATTTTTAGTCTTGACCATGTAATTTATCTTGACCCTTAATACCAACCCTTCCCCATCTATTGTAAACCATGTACCTCAAACCATCATCAGATTCTGCAATTGGATTGAAAGATGAAAATTAATAGAAGAAAAAAAATGTAGAATTAGAGATATGTGTGATTGAATGTCGATTACATCCAATTAAGGACACCCCAATTTGGAAAGCCAAGAATACAAAAAGTTCTTTATGTAATTTCTAAAAACAGCTCACTTGGCAATTGAAGCAATTTATTTTTTATATAATTTGATCTGTCTTGGTCCTGAAAGAAAAATAACCTAACAAAAAAAGGAAAAAAATGAGTCAACCTACATATTATCCATAGCTACGAACTCAATGTACTCTAGCACATCAGATTTGTACCTTCTGCATAACTACCATAAACAACATACAATTGAATCTATGATGCAGGACTTAAATCAATTCCAGTTATTCCCAGAGTACTTTATTTTACCGCCCTGTCATGACAACGAAATGAGGTTACATCATACATAAAATAGCTCTATTAATCTACATAAACAATACCTACACTAATAAGGATTGATTAATCATTCTACAATCATTATAGTTATCTCTCTCAGATAAAATTATTAATAAGACTAATCTATAATAT
This sequence comes from Saposhnikovia divaricata, assembly GCA_036435485.1. NCBI lineage: Eukaryota > Viridiplantae > Streptophyta > Magnoliopsida > Apiales > Apiaceae > Saposhnikovia > Saposhnikovia divaricata. Next base: position 57,119,253 of record CM071598.1, read on the forward strand.
ATAGTATCTCCAATCAAAATTGTCAAATTCTCTAACAAAATTGTCAAAACAGCACCTCCGTTCATCAATTCAGAACCACAATTAACTCATATAAAATGAAAAAATAAAAACATCAAAACTCAATCTTATCAAAATCATCATAAAACCTTCGCAAGAACTTTCATCAAACATGTACACTACATAATAAATAAGGAGAAAAAAAAACATGCACCTAATTTGGTGAAACTCATATCAATCCATATCCTTAACATGTGCTATACAGCTCTCATCAAAGCTACAACAAACAAAAGGAATACTAAGAAATACATGTTCAGAGAAAGCAAGGAAAAATGAAACACATGAATGAATTCAGAACCCCAAACAAAATACACAAAACATAATGAAGCCATTTCTCATGTTTCTCTCGTCAAGGCTGCAAAAAAAGTAAAACAAATCATGTCAAACAACATCAAAATAACAAAAAAATTAAATACACTTTAATTCATAGAGGACTTTAATCAAACATCTTCTATGCATACCTGTTAGAACTGTTTGCCGTTTTAACTGGTTACTTCAATACCGAATACGATTTTATAAAAATGAAACTGGTGACCGATTAAATTATGAAATAGACAATTAGAAACATATAGTTCGATTATCAAAGTGTGAGATACTTCTGATATACATATCAAAGACAATGAATATACATATGTAATCATATACATATACCCAATATTATGCAAATGTTTATAGATCATATATTACAAATCGTATGTAAGATCAAAACTTTGTAATTTCTGCAATTGCTCTTTTCCCACTCTCATCAATCTTTGAAAAAATAAAATCAAAACATGATTAGAAAACATATGAGTATAAAGGTTAGAATCGAATATCAACAACTAATTGAACATCGGATTGATGATTATTAAGACTCTTATAACCATGAAATTTGGATATGAGAAGATGAACGTAATACATGTTTTAGCCTAATTCAAAAAAAAAAAAAACAGTCTCGTAATCATCGGCTGAAATCGTGGATCTTAATTTGAATATACAGTTGAGTGTTGAATGTAACGTGTTCACGGGCATTGATGCGTGTGTATTGATATATTGGATTTGAGAAATACGGATCGGGTATGGCGGATCCTATAAAAAAGACATGGCTTCTTTGTATTTTAGAAAGTTGGATCATACCCATTTAAATTTTGGATAACCCATGCTTCAAGTAGATTGACTAAAAAGGGCATGTAAATAGTTTAAATTTAAAATTGGAAAGGATAGAAAAGGTCTTTTTCCAAATTCTTTGTGTTCAGGAATTAAGATTATATAGATATAGATTTGTGGTTTTGGTAATTAATCGATTAATTTTTTCACATTTATTTTTATTTGAAAATATTACCTTTTATAAATATCTAAAAACATCAATCGTATCTTATATTCTAATCAATAATATTTCTTTCGAATTAAAACACGATACCTTTTTATTTATAAACTAATCTTACAATCATTAATATATACTCGAAAATATCACACCATATTTTTCAATTATTAATAAAATATATTAAAAATCCGTATACGTTGTTTATAATGAGGAAAAATTAGTTTAATGCATAGACATGAGTATATTAATTATATTAAATTAAAATAATTATTAAAAATATTGATTGTATAAAACCCGTGCATCGCCCGGGCATTGAAAGTTTGTCGGTTCGCTTTTCGGCACGGTCATCCTAATTATTAAAATAAATAATAAAATAATATAATTAATATTAATTAGCCGATTACCTATTTTAATTAAAAAATGTTTACTTTTAATTTATGATATTACTTTTCATAAGTACCTAAAATATCGTATCTTCCGATCAATAATATTTCGTTTCTAACTAAAACACTGTAAATTTTAATTTATAACATAATATTGAAATAATTAATATATATCCCAAAAATTGATAGTGTTAGTGCCATAGAGACAATGTAATTGTGCTTCTAGGTTAATGATTATGTTCCATCGATTATTTCAATGTTGATTTATTATGTCTTTATTTACTATGAAATAAATGTTAGAATAATAAATGTCCTTGGAATTTGTAACATGTATTCTATATCTTTAATATGTGACTTAAAAATGAGATTATATGAATAGTGTTAATATTCCTAAATATCCCTAATCGAGCATTAATAATATTGGACAATTATAATGCATAAAGATTAGTATGTTTGTTGACTGATGACGACATCTCATTGGTCATAGGTATATTGATACTAAAGTCAAGAACATAGGTGCATGTAAAATTCTACATGGCACTGGATAGACCCACAATGAGATTCTACATGTTGATAATGTCATTAGAAAGACTCACAGTGATAATGGTGTAATGATCCTTAGACCTGAGATCATTATATTTCTATACGAGGATTAATACATTAAAAGTTACCTTTGACCGGGTGATGATAAAAGTGGACATCGGGTATATTACGAGACGTATGAGAAATATGAATGATAGATAAAGGATTTAACCCTCCTATTTATAGGAGAGATATTATTGGCCTCTTGATTGATGGAGACTATGAAAATGCATGACCATGCTCAAATATTGATTTGTTTTTAATAGTCTACTCATTGATCAAGGAAACCCAGATTAAACATTGAAGAGGATGCCTAAACACATGCCTCGAGTTTAATTTATAATATTTGGTTAAAATGATTATATTACAAGGAAACATTAATCACGAAAGGTTTAATTGGATCACCAATTATTATTATTACTTGGATAGCAATGATGTATTACTAGATGCCCCTCATTGTTTATAATTTTATTATTGGATATTAAAATTATTGCCAACGTAATAATAACCTAAAGGGACACACACTTAGAACGTTTAAAAGGAGTTTTAATTTAAATTCAGAATTTAAATTAAATAATTAAAATTCGAATTTGATTTTAAATTGATTAAGTTAGACTTAATTAATTAACAAACCAGATTTCATTTTTTAAATTAAATTAAATGATTTTAAATTCAAAATTGGTTATTTAATTAATTGAGTTGGACTTAGTTAATTAAATTATATTTCGAATTTAATTCATTAAAATCCAAATCAATTTGGTTTAGTAGAAGCCCAAGCTGATTAGGTTAGGCCCAATCTTTCTTCCCTATATATACATAATGATGTATAGTTTTAGGGTGTGGTTTTTATAATTCGTTTTTGAGAAAACCCTAGCTGCTCGAATTCAAAGAGAGGCTAGAGATAGAGAGAGGTAGTTTAATCAGCTAGTACCAGCTCCCTTGATCGTTGGACGATTGGACGTTCGTGTGGACGATTTTAGAGACACAGTTCTTGACGCAAAGGGCTGTGTGGTGATTGCTTTGGACCTCCATCTGTCATCATTTCGTAAAGCTTCTTAAAGTAACGATTCTTATCTCCATAATAAGCCATAACTTATACATGGATCCTAGGGTTAGGGATTCAAATTTTTAATATTTTTCGCATTGTTTTTGCTGCGTTTTATGCCTCGAAACCCAACAATGGTATCAGAGCTACGTGTATAAGGGGTTGATTTGGTTATGTGTTTATTGTATTCGATGCATGTATGCATGTTTTATGAATCTGCCTTGAGACAGTTATGAGATATGTCGATTATAATATGTTATGTCGCTCATATATGATTCAGTTATGTTGTATATTATGATATAATGATGCAAGCATGTTTACAATCTGCCATGACTAATTAGTATGCGATTTTGTATGTTATGCATGTTGTCTGGTTTATATATTGATATAAACTGTTGGACAGATTGTGTTTGGACACGATCTGTTAACTGGGATGTGATCAGTATGTATATGATACATGCTTCCGAAACTGTATATGATGCAGTAAGGAGAGAAACTAAAAGATATGATCTTTTGTTCCGAAATTGATGATTTCTGAATAGCACAAGTCTTCTGGAATAAAAAATTTCCGAGCTCGACCCCCGGACCCCCGCAAAAATATAATAGAAATTCGTATACTACGAATAATAATCGTTAGATTTTTAGTAAAAAATCGGAACTGTTAGATCTATGATTATATATATAATATGATTAAATTAATTTACTAAAATTTCAAGGTTCGAATGTCATCAATGGCATATTTATTTTAAAATTTTATAATATAAGTTTAAACCATGCATATCATTAATTAAATTTATATTAAATTATTTGAATTAAAATTAAAATTAAAACAAAATATTGTTAATAATGATTATATAAAAATATAATTATAACATAAAATAATATTTATTACATATCAAAAGAAATCTGTGCATCGCACGGGTTATAAGCTAGTTATATCCTATTATATAATAAGAGTAAGAGGGATAATAAGGGAGTACTAACATAGATCAAGGGTTCGATTCTCGTTAACAACATAAAATAAAACAATGCTATTATGTCATATTCTATCCTATATATTACATAATAAAAGTTTTAAGGAGCAATTTAAAGTATTAAAATTGAATCCTATCGATTATTTAATATGTTATACTTAATTTAGAGCTATATTTGATTAATATAACAATACACTTCGAATCGTTGTTTATTCATGACTATCAATTCTATCATGCCCTATCATATCCTATATATTACATAATAAAAACTAAAGGAGTAATTTAAAGTATTAAAACTAAATCCTACCGACTATTTAATATGTTATAATTAACTAGCTTTTAAACTAGTGCAATGCACGGGCACGTTCTAGATATTGATAAATAGTTAATGTTTGCTGAACTAATTAGATGTATAATGAAGGGTTGAGTTATAAGATAGTAGATTATAGTGAAAATTTGTGTTTAGATATTAATCATTTTTCAGTTTATTGAGTTTTATGTTTAGTTATTTTCATGTGAATTTAAACTTATTTGTACTAAAAATTTAATTTTTAAAATATGATTGAAGGAATTGATTATTAACTAAATACATGAATAAGTACAATATAAGTTACCGTATTATAAAATGTGACATAATATGACTTCGATTTGTATACATTAAAAATTTTCTCATAAACATATCGGTTAGAATATAATATAAGGTCCACATACGGCCTCCCTCTAACACTTAATATTTAGAGGAAGGCCTTACCAGGATCTTATAAAACATTCTAACACTCTCCTTCACTCGAAAGCCCATTTATGGGTGGAGAATGGATCATGTGCATCCATCTTTGGGGCATAAATTGCTTTCGTGTCCAAATTAAGTATTGAGAATAGCGAACATGAGACCTCTATGTGGGTGTTAGAGGAAGGCCTTATATGGATCTTATATTACATTTTAACAATATCATTTAATATCATTGTTCCTAATCTAATTTCAACAATACTATTACATGCTATTTATTTGAAATTTGAAAATAATAATAATTTATTTATAGATATTTAAAAATTGTATTTCGATATTTAAGTATTCTATTTTAACCATACAATGTTAACCTCTATTTTTTTATAAAATTCTCGTAGCACTAACGTCAACTACGTGTCTTGCGATTTTAAATTCATGTTAGCGAGTAAATATTTTTTATTTTCTCAAAAATGTAAATTACTAATAAAGATATCATAAACGTGTGTGTACATGTACATATATATAACAAAAAACGATATAATTTTGCATAAGATTCCATTTAGATTCTAAGATCTCTAATAATTAAGCTATTTCATGCACAAATTTTGAATTTAAGATAAAATTAACATAAACATTATATGATTATATTATAAAAATGTATGGATTTTATGTTAAATTTTCTTAAAAGTTTATGAGAGTCTACTTTATATTTGATATGTTAAAATTAATGATGGTTATATTGTGTGATTATAATCTTAACTATCCTTTTTTTTTTATTAAAAAATGAAGTGCTACTATATTGTTCTTCCGTATTTTTTATATAAAAGTATTTCTTATGAAGTGTGTATACCCATATGTATATAATTGTGTTTATATATTCACATATTCTAATGAAAATATAATTACAATGGATTACAAATAATTATAATGATTAATTATGTAATCATTATTAAATGATAATGAAGAAACATTGATTAAACTAAGAAAAATTGCCCAAAATATCCTATTATTTAATATGGTCAACCCAAATTACCATTTTTCGGTAGTTTTCGCCCAAAATACCCATTTAACCCGTACTTCCCAAATGCTTATTCTATTTTACAGTTGTATATCCTAAGTCTCATGCCTGAAAGAATTTTCCCAGCGATTTGTATGCATCAATATATTACATATCACTTTCTTCTTCCTCATCTAACTTCAGTCTTAGATATCTTCAAATATCTAATTATTGATTGTATTATCTAGATTGATCGATAGATTTAGGGATTTGAAAATGTAAAATTGAGTTGGAGATGGTTGCTTATTGAAAAGGGAGGGTACATTTTCTCGGTGGGTGAGTTTTTATATAATATTACATACATGCGTGTTTTGAAGTGGGTTGATGTATATGATTTTTAGTTCGTGATATAGGACACGTGGGGTTTGGCACTGGTATTGAAGGTGATAGGTGATGTCATCGTAGTTCCTACCGTTGGTAGTTGACGGTGTCTGCAACGTGTATATGATTGTATGTAACACTTATGGGTGGGTCATGGGATATAAAAGCACAAGATATGCTCAATTGGATTTGGCAAGACTACGCATACAGAACTTGCATGAACATCCTCCACGCATTGGTATTACCACATATCTTAGAACATACACGCAAGTGTGTGATGCGTATATTAAATACGCATGAATTCAATGCATTTAGTTTTTTTGGAAGAGATAATCAAAATAGTTTGCGCATATTATAAATGTGTATAGCTAATTAATCACGCATATGGACAATGCATAATTCATGGGTACTTAACCGTACTTTAGGCGTTAGTTACCGCCCAAGATTATTTTCGATTTTTACTTAATATAAAACGATAAGTAGGTCTTTCATCCTTAAATTAATATCTTATATATATTCACGATCAATTAAAATATATTCTTATATAATTATAAGTTAGATATTACTAATAAATATTAGTATGAGTTAGTATTAATGTAACTATTAATAGATATTAATGTGAGAGATAGATAAAAAAAAATATTTATAGATATTAGTGAGAGTATTAATTGGGTTGAATAAATGTTTCATTGATATTAATTGGAGTATTAATTAGATAAAATAAAAATATTAATGTAGATATTAATGAGGACGTTTATAATTAAAGTTGTTCAATGAAACCCCTTGTTGGTGTATTATTTATATAATAGATAATAGATAATAAATTTTAAGCTATATTTAATTAACATAATAATACATTTTGGTTCGTTGTTTATTCATGAGTATCATATATTGATCTAATCTATATATTTATATCTATATATCTATATAAAAAAAAATCTCGGGAGGCTGACGTGGCAATCCCCATCATTCTTCTTGCTAATTTTCCTATTTTCTTGAGATTCTTGACTATTTTATCCCATAATACTTCACACCCTCGCCAATAGAACGACCAATGCTACCAAAATACCGAGTGACCATCCTTGAAAGTCCGTTACGGCCTCTACACCTTCCGAAACTTATGAGCCGCTTGTGGTCTCTCCACCTTCTGAAACTGATCTGCTGACATCTATGTGTATATATATACTGTCCATGATCAAACGAATTGCTACTTGATGATTTTGCTGCCTCCACTATTACCTTCATTCTGAATTAGAGGTTATTATGTCTTGATTTGGGTTATCCTCCTCTTTTACCTTCATTCTGAATTAGAGGTTATTATGTCTTGATTTGGGTTTTGCTAATCTACAATTTCATAGCGAGAGGAACGATGATTCTATCAGAATTCTCTGAATTCACCAGAAATTTCACCAGCATCACTTCTCTGTGTCTCCAGAAGCTTCCCTCTACTAATAACAAGCTGACTTACACCTGCGATCACCACACTTTTAACTATGTCGTCCAAGACGGCTTTAGTAATCTCTCATCTCCTCTCTCTCTCTGGCTCTCTCTCTCTCTCTCTCTCTCTCTCTCTCTCTCTCTCTATCTCTCTCTCTCTCTCTCTCTCTCTCTCTCTCTCTCTCTCTCTCTCTCTCTCTCTCATTTTTTGATTGATTTAGTGGTTTTTAAATGCGTGTTTTGATATTGAGTTGTTTTTTTAATGTAATTTGTTACATTTTATTTTATTGTTTGTTGTTTTTAGTTTGTTGAGATTTCTGTCTTGATTTTGTGATCTCTTTTGGTATTATTTACTGTTTTTGTAGTGAGAGTTTTGTTTCCGGTGTGATCGAGAAATTGATTATGATTAAGTTACGTTTGATTTTGGTTGAATGTTTTTGTTGTTAGAAATGCGATAAGTTTGCATCAAAGAGTTTTTTAGTAGCGAAAAATGATCTATTGGCCTCTATATTTGCCTATATAATCGGAAAATAGCTTTTGATTAAGTTATGTTTGAGTTTGGTTGAATGTTTTTGTTATTAGAGATGCGATAAGTTTGCAGCAGAAAGTTTTTTAGTAGCAGAAATGATCTATTGACCTCGGTATTTGCCTATGTAATCGGAAGAGCTTCTAATTAAGTTATGTTTTGATTTTGGCTGGGTGATTTGTTGTTTAGATATGAGCAAGTTTTTAGTTTCCAGGATGATCTATCGACCTCGATTGCCTGTATGATGGAAAAGTTGATGTTTATACATTTATTTTTAGTTCGCTTTTGTGGTTTTGTTGGTGGATTTGAAGAGACTTGATGAGTTTAGATTGACGAAATGCTTTACTTGCTGGCTGAAATAATCTGTTGCTTTATTTTCTTACATGGCGTTTTTGATATTGTTTTACTTGATTAAATTGTTATTTCAGTTATATAGTTGCTTTGTTAATTTGTTGATGATGGTATGATGCGGAGATGAGATGTTGCAATATGTGTTATTTGATATATATGGGTTTAAGCATCTGTTTTGTATCTATATTCTGAATTTCTTTTAACCTTTGGTAATTTACTTGGGGGAAAGGGATGAATTGATCGACATTGAACTTGGTTTGGTTGATATACTTTATACCGTAGATTTAATAAGGTTCCGTGGTGTGTCTAATTGTTTTGATAGGAGACTTCTCTTCCTACTTCTAGGATCAGAGAGAGAACTACACTATCCACTGCCCAATTATTTTTTTATTTGGTGAATAGATGTTGAGCCATATTTTGATAATGTTGTACTGATTTAACTGATTTAGATGAATGATGTTGCAATGTGTGTTTTACCGTTACATCATTTGTTATATTCTTGGAGCCATAAGTTGATGCATACAAGTTTTATATATTTCTTAACATAATGTCTTCTGTTCTGAAGAAATTAGGCTCAACTTTCTTATAAGTTGTTTGTTTTGCTCCTTTTCGGATGATGAATATCACAAGTTTACTTTGTGATCACTATGAATTAGTTGTGAACTCCATGCAATACAGGTGTGCACGAAGTTCCTAATTTTACTTGTAATTTTATTAACATGTGCTAAGATCTAAACACTATTAGCAATGTGAAAAAATCCCTGCTCATTTTAGATTACTTAAAAAATGTAGGAATTGTTCACAGTTATAGAAGTGTAAAATGTCATTGTTTGCATTATCCACTTTCGAGCGGTGAATGCATTTTTAGGTTAATAATATAATTTATTCATGAAGTTGTAGTAAACCAATGTTTTCTGTGATGCAACATTCTGTGTTGTTGCTGTTGAATCTGCTGGTCAACAGCTGCCAACTGCTTTTCTTGAACGAATCAAGGATGATTTTACCAAGAAATATGGTGGGGGTAAAGCTGCAACATCTGTTGTAAATAGTCTATACAAAGAGTTTGGGTAAGCATGCATTCTGAGTCTGTGTGTGTGCTTTTGCTTGTGTTGAGGTAATCCTCTAATATGTTCTGTTACTATTTGAATATAGGCCAAAGCAGAAAGAATAGATGCGATATTGTGTGGATCACCCAGGCGAGATCAGTAAGCTTGCAAAGGTGAAGGCCCAAGTTTCAGAGGTCAAAGGAGTAATGATGGAATATATTGAGAAGGTAAGCCTTATAAGGGTTAGTTGGTCAAGTCTTTAACGAATGGAAAGTGATTTTTAGTACTCGTCGTCTAGCTGTGATAGACTTCTGCAAGCCGCAACTAGTGCATTTATATATGATAACCTTTGAGCTTGTATGTTCTGGATCGTGGTGAGAAGATTGAGTTCCTGGCAGATAAAACTGAGAATCATTGCTCTCATGTCAGTGATTAAACACCCTTAAGTTTCTTTGGCAAATTAAATCTAGCATTGGACTTGCTAACATAATTGATGAATGTATCACATATATTTTTTAGGATTTTTGTAAATTGATATTATATAATATCAAGAGTTTTGTTATGAAGTCATACTTTAGTGAGGTTATACTTTGGTCTCTAACATGTAAATTAGAAAAATGAGACTATTTCTAAACAAAAGAAATATTTGTTACTGTTTTTTGGCCTTCGTTCTACCTGTAATTCTTTATAGAGTATTTCTTTATATATTTTAGAATATTATTCTCAAACAGCGCGAAGTGCGGTTTTATCACCTAGTATAAACATAATAATGTTTCCACATTGACTTTATCATTTAATTAGGATGGGAAAAGAAGATGCTTAGTCACATCCTGGACAAGGCTCTTCCTGAAAGCCCACTGAGACCTGGAACCCCACACCAGTTATGTGTCAATGGCTAATGGGATTGCCCGTATCTGATGAGTTAGGCTGTGGGTGCATATGTGTAATGTGTTAGTATAAAATATCTATTTGTGCAATGTATGATTTTTTTAATAATTATATTTATAAAAATATATTAATAAGTAATTATTTTAATATTTATATTGAATTTGTATTTTATGAAATAAATTTTAATATTTTATTTAAAAAATAGATAATTATTAAATTTAAAAGAGTTAAAGAAAAAATAACCAAATTTGAGGATAAATAAAAAAAATATTATTAAATGAATTTACGAATTTTATTCAATTAAAAAACTTGCTTATATTTTGGTTTAGATTATTTAAATTTGTTTTTGAGTATTTGAATATAGTCCCTCTATCAATCAAATAAACTTTGTAATATTTAAATCTAACGACTCTCATCTATGTATTTAAAAATCCAACACTTTGTACTATTTTGATTTTCATACTACCATATTATTAAAAAATTGGATAAGATCCCTTACTATGCTTATTTTAGGATGAGCATAAAAATCCGAAAATCAAATTATCCTAATTTTCAATCCGATATCTGATTTTAAAAATTCGAAAATATGGATATTTAATCCAAAAATTCTGACCGAATATTTGATCCTAATTTTTTTTATAAATTTGAACACGAATTCGGATCATAATTTTCCACAAAATCGGATATCCAGATTTGATCCTGTTTTTTGTTTTCATAAAAAATTTATATGTATATATATATTTTTATTTATTTAATAAATAATAAACATGTTAAAGACAAATAATCAAACATGTACTCCTTCCGTCTTTCTCATTTCTTTACTTATGAGTTGGGTACGAATATTAAGAAAATATACGTTAGAATAGTGGAGAAAAGCAAGAAAAATAAGTAAAGTTGGGGAACCGATCAATGTTTAATGTATAAAGTGAGTATAGTGGAGGAAAGTAGTAAATATAGTTAATTTTTATATTATAAAACTTTATTATGTTTGGAATATAAAGTAGTGGATAGGGACATCTAAAAAATGAAAGTGTAAAGAAGAGGATGTAACAGAGGTAGTAGTAACATATTAATTTAAGTAATAAGTTATTATTAATAAATTAATAAATTTTCAACGAATTCTTGGTTAAGCGGTAACTTACCCATTTTCTTTAATGAATGTGGGTTCAAATAGACCTGTCAATGGATCGTGTTAGCCTGAATCCACATCCAAATTTATTTAATTTTTTGGCTCGGATCGGATTAAGTGTCGGATTTTTTAAAAAGCAATTCATTTCCGCTCAATTAGGATTGCGGGTGATCGGATCGGATATCCAATCCAATTAAATTTTCTTTCAAAAAAAATTATATTGATATTAAAATCTAAAATGATAAAATAAACAATTTTAAAATGTAAAAGTACAAATTAACATCCAAATACAAGAAGAATAGAACAATGAAAATCAAAAATAAATATCTATTAATCCTGAAATGTACCAGACAAAATTAGAATGATCAAGAAATGAATTCTAAGCATAAAAATAATTCAAATTAAAATATGAATTCAATTTTAGATGCAATACAATGATGACGTATTCATTATAAATGTAATACATTACATTTTTGAAGTTATAGTATAAAATACTACTAAAGAATTTTGGATCTCATATGATTTGAAAATTATACATTATTTGTATAATTATAATTATATGAATATTAATATATAATAAAATATATATTTATATAATTATTATTATTCGGATCGGATTTTTAACAGATCGTGTTAGTCACAGAGGCATGCCTGAATACATCTAATAACAAGCCTAAGTATGTGTAATGCTATGCATTACCTACATGACCTCTTAACTGAGGGAACCTCTAGTTGTAGAGTTTCTATTTGTTATGTACTTGTAATAGGCATCAAATTCTAGTTGAGTAACCGTACTTATAAAGTCAAGAATAATGCTTGAGAGAAGTTCCAAGGTTCATGCCTCAAGCAAGGAGATAAAGACTGCCAAATAATCACAGTTGGGATTTGAAGAAAAGAAGAATTTGCCTAAGTACCAATTTGAGAAGTACATTTGTCTATTCGAGAAGTCTAGCATTCGAGAAGTCAGAGATTCGATATCTCAGAAGACACTATTCGATATCTCTGAATACACTGTTCGATATCTCATTCGATATCTCAGAGATTCGATATGTCTATTACTCTATTCGAGAACTCATGGAGTCAACAAGTCAAAGCATCATTCGAGTTCTCTAAGGGTCAACAAGTCAATGCTCTATTCGATATCTCAAGGACTAAAGAAGCTATTCGACATCTCAGGGATTCGATATGTCAAAATGCTCTATTCGATATCTCAAAGAGTCCCAGAGAAAAGAGCTATTCGAGAAGTGATTTGATATGTCAATATAACACTATTCGAGAACTCAGAGTTATCGATTAAGTCAGTTCGAGTTCTCGAATCAATCACTTAGCCACTTCTCGAATACATTCTTGGAGACAAAATACTGAAGAATTGTACAAGTCAGAAACCTGCAACAAGCCAAGTCGCTTTATTTGACTATGTACTATAAAGCACATTGGAAAGCCTACAAAGAAGCTTGGAGAGATAAAACAAAGGGACAAGGAGCTAAAGAAGTGGATCTGAACAGGCTTTGCAAAGTCAAATCTGTAGTCGTTTGGACTCTTACTCAAATAAGATAGACATACTGGAAAGTAGTTTGTTTTACCTACCTTATTTGTAGTAAGTAGGTATCCATGTCTATAAGGATACAGCCTCACTTCCTTAGCAGAAAAGTTTTTCAAGATACATCACAAGAAATATCTCTCTAAGAAAAACGAAGCTGAGAATACTATCATTTGTATTCACATTGTAGCAAAATCTTTATCTAATAAAATATTAGATTAAAGTGATATTGTGTTGTGTTTGTCTTTGTTATCTGCACTTACATATCTCACACACTCAACACATATCTTGTTGCAAAGATTCAAGAACAAAGAAAAATTCAAGAATCCATTCACCCCCCCTCTGTATTCTTTTACTGTATTCAATACTCAACAAGTGGTATCAGAGCAGGCTGTTTAATCTAAACAGAAAACGATCATGAGTTCGAATACACCAAAGACTACAGGTACGGTGAAGGTCCCTAAGTTCGACAAAGAGAATTACAACCTCTGGAAAATAAAAATGCTGTTGTTCATCAAAGCTGCCAACCCTCTCTACCCTGACATTCTCAAGAATGGTCCATTTGTACCACAACAAGAAATTGCTGAATCCACAGTGGGCATAATAGTCATTCCTAGATCATATGTTGCAAAAGAGCCATCCAAATGGACGGACTCAGAGAAGGAAAAGGTTGCCCTAAACAGTCATCTCATGTTGTTGATCATAGACTCCATGGATATATCGATGTTTGCCAATATAGCATCATGCACATCAGCCAAGGACATGTGGAACCACATCGAGGTGTTATGTGAAGGGACAGAGGAGGTAAGAGAGAATAGGAAACAGATACTGGTCACACAGTATGAGGCTTTCATGGCACAGTCCAAAGAAAGTATTACTGATATGTTTGAGAGATTTCACAAGCTGGTGACTGAGCTTCAAATGAATGGGAAGGTTTACAGCACTAAGGAATTAAACATGAAGTTTCTTCTATCTGCACCTAACCACCTAGAGCAAAGGGTCATATCTCTAAGAGAAAGAGATTTGAACAAAGTCACATATGATGTGCTCTATGGGGTTTTAAAGACTCATGAGCTTGAGTTGCTTCAGAAGAGGGCTATCCAAGCCAACCAAGGCAGAATGATAAACACATCCTGTGCCTTGATTGTTAACAAATCCGTTCAAGACCTGGAAGCATCTGCAAGTCAACTGAGAATAGAAGAGATAGTAGATGATGAAGAAACTGAAGAAGAAGTGACTGAACCTGTTGATAAAAAGGAAGAAGATGAGTTCTATACTCTTGAAGAGTTGGATGCCATGGAAAACACTTCATATGCTTTTATGGCTAGAAAATTCCCAAACATCAGATTTAAGAGGAATCAGCCCTTCAAGTCTAGATCTCAAAATCATTCATTCAACAAGAGCAAGGCACCTGTGAAAGCAAACAAAAAAAATTCAAAACCAGCTATGTGGATAGGTCATCTGTGAGATGCTATAGATGCAATGACCTAGGGCATTTTGCCAGTGAATGCAAGAAGCCTAAAAAGAAGGATAAAGAGTTTCTTGAGCTTGCAGCTAAGTATGAGGCTCTGCTAAAGAAGCATACACCAGGTAAGGCCTACATAGCTGGAGGGAAGTGTTGGGATGATTCTGATAGTGATGGAGAAGAACAAGAATTCTGCAACTATGCCTTGATGGCCAACTCCAAGGAAGAACCATCTGAATCAGACTCTCAGGTACCATCCCTCACTACTATAGACATGTCTGTTTCTGAATACAAATCTATGGTTGAACAACTATCTGTTGAGATGTTTAATATTCATACTAGTATGACTGCTGCTAATGAAGAGATTGCTAAACTGTCTACTAAGAATGAACTGTTGAACAAGAGAAATGAGGAACTAGAACTAACTGCTATGCAAGTAGAAAACCTTAAACAAGAAATCGAATATCTAAAGATAAGGTTCTATGTGCTAGTCAAGTTGAGAAAGCTCTTAGGGATGAACTAGCTGAAAATGAATTTAAATTGAAAACATTCAAGAATTCCTCTAGTCTATTGCAGTCCTACCATGAGAAAAATCTAGCTAGACCTAAGGCTGCTATTGGACTTGATTATGACACTCTCAAACAGAGGAAAGGCTATGCAGTCATTGAAGATGACATTGTTGTTCAAGAGGAAGTGCCTCAGGTTTTGAAAAAGGCTGAGACCCCAATATTTAAAACACCAACACTTGAGATTGATGAGGATGCCTTACTCATTAAGCAAATGTTGGATGATGAAGATAAGGCACAATCAAATGAACAACAAGCATCCTCTAAGAGTGAGAATGTCAAAACCAAAGCCAAGGAGTCAGTAGGAGGTAGACCTAGACTTGAGAAATTTGTGAAGTTTGTTTCAGCTGGGAATAATGAGTTTGAGAAGAAAGTGGCTAAAAAGAAACAAAATAGGAATGGCAAATTAGGGATTAACAAGGACAACAATTATGCTTATGTGCCAAATGCCCCTAGGAAAGTTTGTCAAAATTGTTTTAGCACTAATCATTTAACTCATGCATGCAAGAAACCATCTGGTAGTGTTGCTAAACCATTCTATGATTGCTCTGTGCCTTTAAGACATAGAGACTCTCCTTTCTGTGATAAATTTGATTGTATGCCATGTAACATGAATGTAATGACTAGTTGTTTTAATTTGAGAAGACAATTCATGGAAGGTTGCATCAGTCACAATGTTCACACACACTACACAAGAACAAAGTCTTCAAGTCCTCCTAAAGTTAGGAAGGTGCCTCTGTCACCTAAGTCTAAGAACCCTGATTCTAAGACTTCTAACAGTGACAAGAAGACTAACATCAAGAAAATTGATAAGCATGCTGTTTATGATAAAACTGTTGCTAAGCCACATGGACCCAAACTTGTTTGGGTACCAAAGGAGAAGTAATACCTTTGTGTTTGCAAGGCAAAGAAAGTGAAAGAAAGGTCATGTGGATTTTGGACAGTGGATGCTCAAACTATATGACTGGTGATATGGCCCTGCTATCACAGTATGAGGAGAAGGCTGGCCCAATGTTTGCTTTTGGAGATGACAGCATTGGCAACACACTGGGATATGGCAAGTTGGAAATTGGAAATGTCATCATTGAAAATGTAGCACTGGTCAAGGGACTCAAGCACAATCTACTGAGTGTTGGTCAATTTACTGACAGAGGCTTCAAAGTGAATTTTGACAAAGATGAATGTTTGATCACCCACAAGAAGACTGGTGACTTTGCTCTATCTGGAGTAAGGAAAGGAAGCCTGTTTGTAGCCAATATGAACTCTGCAAACAAGGACAAAATTTGTTGCTTTTACTCAAAAGCATCAAATGAAGATAGTTGGCTGTGGCATAAGAAGCTATCACACTTGAACTTTAAAGGCATTAATTCTCTAGTCAAAAGGGAGTTAGTGAGAAGCATGCCCACACTTGAATTCTGTCAAGAAGGAGTGTGTGAGGCTTGTCAAAAGGGAAAAATGAAAAGATCAAGCCACAAGTCAAAGACAGTGACATCAATAACCAAGCCCCTACAACTAATTCATATGGACTTGTTTGGGCCTGTCAATATTATGTCACTAGGAAGGAAAAAGTATGTTCTGGTGATGGTTGATGATTTCACAAGGTATACATGGGTAGAATTTCTGGCATCAAAGGATGAGGTTCCACAAGTAATCATTGAGCATATAAAGAAAATTGACAAGGAAGCAAAGGCCAACAATGCAAGTGTGATTGCATTAAGAAGTGATAATGGAACAGAGTTCAGAAATGCCATGCTTGAAGCATTCTGCAAAGAGAATGGTATTTCTCAACAATTCTCAGCTCCAAGGACTCCACAACAAAATGGAGTTGTTGAAAGAAAGAATAGAACTCTGATTGAGGCTGCTAGAACAATGTTACTTGATGCAAAGATGCCTACATGTTTTTGGGCTGAGGCTGTGAGCACTGCATGCTATATCCAAAACAGAACCCTCATCAACAAAAACACTGGAAAGGCACCTTACAACTTGATGAATGGAAAGAAGCCCACTCTAAAGTATGTTCATACTTTTGGAAGCAAATGCTTTGTGTTAAAAGACAACTCAGAATATGTTGGAAAGTTTGATGCAAAAGCATTTGAAGGAATTTTTCTTGGCTACTCTATGGAAAGAATTGCATACAAAGTTTATGTCATCACTCAAAAGAAAGTTATGGAAAGCACAGATGTGACGTTTGATGACAGCAAAATACCTGGATTAGAAGAAGCAAATGATGAAGATAAAGATCCTTTGAAGTTTGACAATCTAGATGATTCTGATGAGGAGATTGAAACTGAATTTGAGCCCACAATCCAACAAACTCAAGTGAATGAAGAACATGTGTCAACCAACAATGAAGAAACAAGCATCCAAGACACACCTGTGATTAGTGGCAACTTCACAGGGGGAGGAAATGTAAATGATCATGATCTGGATGATGAAGCAACATCAAGGCTGAGAAATCAATCTGAACATACAAGGAAATGGGATAGATCACATACTGCATATCAGATAATTGGAGATCCAAATACAGGAGTGAGGACAAGGAGAGCAACTCTAAATGAATGCCTCTATGGTTGCTTTCTATCCCAAGTTGAGCCTAAGAAACTTGATGATGCATTGTTGGATCCTGATTGGATAATTGCTATGCAAGAGGAGTTAAACCAATTTGAAAGAAGCAAAGTATGGGAACTTGTGCCTGCACCAAAGGATAGAACCATTGTTGGAACAAAATGGGTTCTAAATTTTGTTCCAAGGAATAAGATGGATGAAAATGGTGTAGTCATAAGAAACAAAGCAAGGTTGGTTGCAAAAGGATACTCTCAACAGGAAGGCATTGACTATGATGAGACTTTTGCCCCTGTTGCTAGACTAGAGGCCATCAGAATTTTCTTGGCATTTGCTGCACATTCTAATTTCAAGGTTTATCAAATGGATGTCAAGAGTGCATTTCTGAATGGGGAGTTGGAAGAAGAAGTATATGTGCAACAGCCACTTGGCTTTGAGGATCCACAATTCCCTCACTTTATCTACAGATTGCTTAAAGCATTGTATGGACTTAAGCAAGCTCCTAGGGCATGGTATGACACATTATCACAATTTCTATTAGAGAATCAATTCACTAGAGGCACACTGCATAAGACACTGTTTTACAAGAAACATGGTGATGATATTATCTTAGTTCAAATCTATGTGGATGATATCATATTTGGCTCTACAAATGAGAAGTTGTGTGAGAAATTCTCTAAGCTCATGCAGAGCAGATATGAGATGAGTATGATGGGAGAATTAACATTCTTTCTTGGGCTGCAAGTGAGTCAAAGGAAGGATGGCATTTTTATAAGTCAAACCAAATACATCAAGGATCTATTGAAGAAATTTGACTTAGAAGATTGCTCACCTGCAAAGACACCCATGGCCACTGCCACCAAGTTAGATGAAGATGGTAAGGGCAAGAAGGTAGATATCTCAATCTACAGAGGCATGGTTGGTTCTCTACTCTACCTCACTGCTAGTAGGCCAGACATCATGTTTGCAACATGCTTGTGTGCAAGGTTTCAATCAAATCCAAAGGAATCACATATGATAGCAATAAAGAGGATTTTCAGATATCTGAAGGGCACACCAAACTTGGGGTTATGGTATCCTAAGGACACAGGGTTCAATCTGGTTGGTTATTCTGATGCTGATTATGCTGGATGCAGAGTGGATAGGAAAAGCACCTCAGGTAGCTGCCAGTTTCTTGGACAAAGATTAGTCTCTTGGTACAGCAAGAAACAACAATCTGTATCAACTTCCACAGCTGAAGCTGAATACATAGCTGCTGGAAGTTGCTGTGCTCAAGTGCTTTGGATCAGAAACCAACTTAGAGATTATGGACTTGTGTTGGAAAGAATTCCAATCATGTGTGACAACACAAGTGCAATCTCTATAGTTTCCAATCCTGCCAATCATTCTAGGACAAAGCACATTGACATCAGATATCACTTCATAAGGGAGCATGCAACTAATGGAACCATTGAGTTACATTATGTTCCTACAGAGAAATAACTAGCTGACATATTCACTAAGCCATTAGATGAAGCCACCTTCACAAGGTTGGTTAGTGAGATTGGAACACTGAATTCTTCAAATTCTGGCTAAGTGAATATATCAACTAGATTGTTGCAGCAGTAAATACTTACTATATCAAATGCTCAATATTTTTGAAGTAAGTATTGGCTGGATTATGATTTATAAATATTCCACAATGCTGCATATGTTGAAAATCATACATCTTTAGCTTGAAATTTCTGTGAAATTTTGAGAGAATCACTATTTAATTTAGTAGAATATTCTTCAGTGAATATTTCTGGTAAATTTTAAAAGATAGTGAAAATTGAATTTTATGAGTGAAAAGTATAGTTCGATAAGTCAGACTTCTCGAATGGTTCATTGTTTTGTCATGGCTCGAGTTCTCGAATATGCCTATCTAGAACCCTCCTGAGTTCTCGAATAGTGTCTTTTGGAGAAATCGAATAGCACACTCTGAGTTCTCGAATAGAGTATTTTAGTTCTCTAATGATGGAGTTCTCGAATACTGTATTTGTGTTATCGAATCATTTGAAAAGGCTGATTTCTCGCTGACACTTAATCGCTTTTTGGATTTATATTCAAAATTTCATTTCGCTCATAAAAACATATTTTATTTAGCTTAGAATTATTTTCTGAGTTAAATAACTGCCAGCTGTAAGTTACAAACTGCTTGAGATATCGAATAAGCCTTTCTTGACTTATCGAATAGTTGTTTTATACTTCTCGAATGACTGTCTTGTCGATACAAAACTTATATCTAATCGATAACTCAAGTCACTCACATATATACAATTTCACAACTGTTCAACTCATTTCGTTCGATTTCTCAAGCATCTAAACTCTTAAAACCTCTGAAAACCCTAACTGCGAATTTCTTCTTCAACCTTAATTCTCTTCTCTTCTCTACCCAAATGGCAAACACTCAACTCACCATACCATCCCAAACCAATTTCATCGCAATTACCAGTGATGTGGAAGCACCAAATGCTAATTTCAAGTGCTTTGTTCGATGGTTGTCTGAATCTTACATCAAGGGTGCACTATCAGCCAACCCAACCCTGTACATAGACATATTAGAACAATTCTGGAGGACAGCTACAGTGGAGGTTATCGCCCTTGAGAATGCTATCACCTCATATGTTGTCTACTGCAAGATTCAAGGCGTGGATATTTCTATCACTACCGCAGACAAGAGTGAAGCCTTGGATTTGCAGCAAGAGGCATATGACTCCCTGGTCACAGATGCTGAGTTGGAAGAATTCTTTGAATTTATCAACTACTCAGAGGCTATTAAACTTGGAAAGCTGAATAGGAAGTACTTGAGAAAGGAGTGGAGCTATGTTTTTGCTACACTCCTTCAGGTATTCACTGCCAGGAAATCGAGCTTTGATCAGATTAGTACACCTGTGCAGCAGCTTGTCTATGCCTTGGCTCATGGGAGAAAGATAGATGTTGGACATCTCATCATGCAAGAACTATATGGGAGACTTGGTAAGAACACAACCAAGAGAGGTACTGAAATTTTCTTTCCCCGCTTTATTCAATCAGTACTTAATTTTAAAAATGCTTCATTGATTGAATTTCCTGGATTAGATAAAAGTAAAATAGGCTATCCTAGGTCCATGACCAAACTTATTTTTGGTAACTTGGAGACTAGGAATGATGTGGATGTAAGGCTTAAAATAACTCCCCACATGGAGGGTTTGTTTAGGTCTTACCCCCACAACATGCCAATATTTGAGTCTAAGTCTCAGTTAGCACAGCCTAAGCAAGAAGAACACAATGCTAACCCAAGGCTTGCTAACCAACCCTCTCAGACAAACACTCTACCAAACAGAGAGCCAACTGCATCATCCTCTCAAAAGGGTGATGTTAGTAAAAAGAAGAGAAAACAGGTTGCTTCTGAACCTTTAACCATCTTAACTGAAGCAGCCTTGGCTGTAGAACTAGGTTTAGGAGGTGAGGAAACTGAGTCACCTATCATTAGCCTAAAGAAGAAGAAGAAATCTAAAACCACCTCTTCAGTCACCCAAATGGCTGAAGTTGTAAAATCAGGGGCAAACAGCTCACTAGATGTATCCTCTCAACAGGGTGCATCTATAGAATCAAGCATCCTCCCCAATGCACCTATTTGTACAGAATCAGCACATGGGAGTGATAAGGCTGGCACAACACTGAGTGGAGAGCACATCACAATTGAAACTCCCTCTATCTCTCAGGGGGAGTTGCCAAAATCTAATCTACAACACACTTCTCTTCCAGAATCTACCACTCATATTTCTTTGGAGCCTGCAACTCAAGCAATTGAGGAGCAAGGCATTGATCATCAAGAATTCTTTTCTCTTGATGAGCCAATGGATTCAAGTGACTTGGTGCATGACACCTTGCTCACCACCCAGGTACCACATTTAGATGGTCAGGGAATGCATGCTGGGGCATCTTCTAATGACACCATCACAAACACCGAGGATTCACTAGTTTTAACTAGAGACTCTGTGCCTGTGTCAACTACTGTTGTAACTCATCCCACTTCTGTGGAGACAACAGTAGCAGAGTCTTTCCATCCGGTTACAGAAGTTGCATCTGTAACTGAGGAGTCTAGCTTGCCTAGCTCTAGCTCTCACTTTCTGTCCCAATGGCTGAAGCCTGTGCAACATGACAGTGCTTCAGGATCAGAGTCTGTTCCACCACAAATGTCCATTGAAGCTCTCCAAAGCTATGTTGTGGATCAGATTCCTGAGTTTGTAAAAATAGCCCAGAACCTTGTCACCTCCAACATCTCAAATCCAGATTATGAAGCCATCCTACTATGCCATAGGGATGATGTGGAGATGCAGAAGGCCAAGATTATTGATGATGCTGAGAGAGATGGCAATGTAGATGCCTGGATGCAAGGAAAGTATGATGTAACTCTCAGTGAAGCACTTCAATATCTTAGAGAGGAATACATCACTTCACTGGGTTCAAATGCAAAATCCCTGTCCCCTAGTGAAGTGTATGAAGCTGTCAATGATTCCTACAAGGGTTTCCTCAAGGCTGCACACTATCTTGGCAAGGGAGTCAAAACTAAAGTCAATAAGGTGAGTGACAAGACAGCCACTTCAGTAGAAGAGATAAAGAGGGCCTTTGTTGCCAAATTTCCTCAACTAGACAGTGTGGTCAAAGATCTCAGACACTGCAACACCACCTGCACCAAGATGGATAATGGTCTAGCTCTACTTAAAGATACAGTCACAGGTCTAGGAAGCAAATTTCAAATTCTATCTGACCAGACTACAGACGCCAATGCCATGCTTAGGACACTCTTTGCAAATCAATATGGAGACAAGCTGGTCACTGAGGTCCCTGTGCATGAGCTGTCTACATTTGAAGTGCAGAGACTTAAAGAACAATCCCTGTCTGGCTTCAAATCTACTGCTTTATTCAGTAAGGTAGATGCACTTGAGAAAGAGGTAGCTACTCTTACTAAGTCTAATGCTCATCTTACAGACAAGGTACAAACTCTGACTGAGCAGTTGAACACTCAAGCCACCACCACAGCTGATGTTTTTCTGCATCAACAATCAATGTTGTCTACAATGATGAAGCACATGGGTCTTCCTCTACCTGAAGAATCTTCAACCCCAAAGGTCAATCCTACAGCCTCTGTGCCTGACAACAAGCCTAAGGGGGAGAAGAGGACATCAAGAAATTCAAATACAAAGGGGGAGAAACCACCAGCAGTAAAGGGCATCAAAATCATTGAAGGTGCTCATCAAAGAACTTCCAAATCTCTAATTCATGTGCCTGGCAAAAGAAAAGACAAAGTTGATGAGCCTCTTACTTCTCTGCCAGTTGTCACTCTACCAACTGTGCACATCACTACTTCCAGTGGTCAAAAGCAATCTATTACAACCACAGTGGTTGCAGGGAGTATGCTATCTGACAGACCTCAAATCTCCATATCTAAGAGTGCCAAGCCAGTAGAAGTGAAGGTAGTCACTGAGGCCAAGCTACAAGAAATTGCAAACTCAAATGTCTATCATGATGATGCTTTCTTGGAGTTTCTGAAAGTCTCAAGAGAACAGGCTGGTGATGCTTTATCATATCATGGTAGTCTGAAGAGTCAGATTGACTTTCTCACTGTAGTACCAAGGAGAGTTGATGGCCTATGGCTCAAAGAGATAATGATGGTAGGAAAGAATAAGATATGGCACTTAACCATCAACACTCTACAGGGTCTAAAGCACTCAGAAGTGGATGTGTTCCTTGGAATGATTGAAAAGAAGGATGAAAACTGCAAGAGTCTCTTTGAAGAGTTAAGGGATGGTCAACCAGCAAGGCTTCCTGAAGTATTCACAAATCCTAGAACAATCATCTATCAGGCTGCAACAAGAATTGATGATATCAAGCAGCTGGTCATCCCTAAGCATCTAATTCCTCAGAACAAATCTCTCATTATTGCCATCATTGAGCAGCTGAACAAGAAGAAGGGTTTAAGAACAACAGAAGAATTGGAAGCTATATCTTATCTCAGGTCATACATTGCAACTGGCATTGTACCTGAATCTGCTAAGTTCAACCCTAGCAAGGATGGTGATCAAGACAAGGATGGAGACAAAAGTGATGGAAGGAGAAGACATCACAGGAGTGATAAGGGTGATGAAGACAAAAAGAAAAAGATGGATGGTAAGGAGAAGAAGAGTGGAAGACAGCAAGCCTTAGGCATTGCTGACAGTAACCTCACCACATCACAAGACTCTAAGTCTAGGGTGAATGCTGTTAGTAGTGACCTACCAAAATCTACATCTATGGCTTCTGCAACTGTCTTGCCACCTCAAGAAGAGAATAAGATTCAAGTCAAGAAACCATCTGTATATTTCAAAAAGCATACTGCTAATGGAATACTACAATGGTCCACAAACAAAGGTCACATGCTATTGCCAGGCAACCATGTCAAAAGGATCAAATTCAAACAAGCTGCAAGGAAACCAAAGCTATCCAAATCAAGGACTCTGACAATCTATCCAGGCTTAAAAGTCCAACCACTAGATGAAGATTTTGATGAAGACCAACTGCAATTCTTACAAGCTCAAAGAATCTATCATGTTGCCGTTGTTGATAACTGCCTTGAGATCAAATATACTGATGGAAGGGAGGAGAAATTCAAACAAGGAGGATGTCAACACTGGGGCAAGCTACATGACATAGAAAGAATCATTGCATTGTTGAGCTCAGAAGATAAAGTGGAAAGAGTATGGAAGCTGGAGCTAATTGATTTTGTGAAGATGAAGAGAGATCATGAGGAGAGAATCAGAAAAGAGTGTCTTGAGAAATGGCTAGCAAGGGAGAAAGAAATTGAAAGACTGGAGATTGAAGCAGAAAAGCTAAGGGCAAAGGGATTGTGTAGAGTTCAGTTTAACCCCTATGTGGTGAAGTATAGGAGGAGAAATGGGGATCAGGTCCACATCAGAATGAATCTACTCAACCACTATCCTGCAAACATTCTGAAACCAGTACTTGAAGATTTCAAAGACTCAATTTTGCTTGAAGAATTGGATGCTATGGCAGAAATAATAAAAGCTATGGATGAGAATACAAGGAAGGAGAAAGAAAGAAGACAGAAAGCATATGATGATTTGCAAGCCAAAGCTATGGAAAGGGAAACAAATGACAATGGCTAGTACTTCATCATAGGCTGTAAGATCACTCACCCTGTAGTTCTATCCACATTGCTAATCAAAATTCATACATGTACTGTCAAGTTTTATCTTGATGTATGTTAGGCTTGTTATCAGACATGAAATTGTGACTAAGGGTCTTACTCACAATTTGGGGGAGATTGTTAGTCACAGAGGCATGCCTGAATACATCTAATAACAAGCCTAAGTATATGTAATGCTATGCATTACCTACATGACCTCTTAACTGAGGGAACCTCTAGTTGTAGAGTTTCTATTTGTTATGTACTTGTAATAGGCATCAAATTCTATTTGTGTAACTGCACTTATAAAGTCAAGAATAATGCTTGAGAGAAGTTCCAAGGTTCATGCCTCAAGCAAGGAGATAAAGACTGCCAAATAATCACAGTTGGGATTTGAAGAAAAGAAGAATTTGCCTAAGTACCAATTTGAGAAGTACATTTGTCTATTCGAGAAGTCTAGCATTCGAGAAGTCAGAGATTCGATATCTCAGAAGACACTATTCGATATCTCTGAATACACTGTTCGATATCTCATTCGATATCTCAGAGATTCGATATGTCTATTACTCTATTCGAGAACTCATGGAGTCAACAAGTCAAAGCAACATTCGAGTTCTCTAAGGGTCAACAAGTCAATGCTCTATTCGATATCTCAAGGACTAAAGAAGCTATTCGACATCTCAGGGATTCGATATGTCAAAATGCTCTATTCGATATCTCAAAGAGTCCCAGAGAAAAGAGCTATTCGAGAAGTGATTTGATATGTCAATATAACACTATTCGAGAACTCAGAGTTATCGATTAAGTCAATTCGAGTTCTCGAATCAATCACTTAGCCACTTCTCGAATACATTCTTGGAGACAAAATACTGAAGAATTGTACAAGTCAGAAACCTGCAACAAGCCAAGTCGCATTATTTGACTATGTACTATAAAGCACATTGGAAAGCCTACAAATAAGCTTGGAGAGATAAGACAAAGGGACAAGGAGCTAAAGAAGTGGATCTGAACAGGCTTTGCAAAGTCAAATCTGTAGCCGTTTGGACTCTTACTCAAATAAGATAGACATACTGGAAAGTAGTTTGTTTTACCTACCTTATTTGTAGTAAGTAGGTATCCATGTCTATAAGGATACAGCCTCACTTCCTTAGCAGAAAAGTTTTTCAAGATACATCACAAGAAATATCTCTCTAAGAAAAACGAAGCTGAGAATACTATCATTTGTATTCACATTGTAGCAAAATCTTTATCTAATAAAATATTAGATTAAAGTTATATTGTGTTGTGTTTGTCTTTGTTATCTGCACTTACATATCTCACACACTCAACACATATCTTGTTGCAAAGATTCAAGAACAAAGAAAAATTCAAGAATCCATTCACCCCCTCTGTATTCTTTTACTGTATTCAATACTCAATAGATCGGATCATGTAAAATTCATATTCGTATTATATGGATCGGACTCTTATCGGATCGAATTTATTTATATAAATCCATATCCAGTTATAAGGTCTCGGATCGGAGCTCCGGTCCATTGACATGCCTAGGTTCAAACATTGTCAAAGACAAATCAGATGTATGACTGTGTTTAGCTATAAAAGATAAAAAGATAAATTTATTTAAAGTAATTTATTAAGAGATTGCAATATTAGATTTAAAAATTAGAACAAAGTTAATGGTATTTTTATTTTTTTTAGTTTTATGTTTTCTCCTAAACTTATGAATTAAACAGTAGTGTGATATTAAAATATCTTAAAAAAGTTATTTTGAAAGATTAATTAAGAAAAGGAATGATAGTTGATGGTGTCATGGTGGTTCGAAATATAATACGAAAATTATTTAAATTTATAAATATTAAAGTATAGAATATTGATGTTTACAACGTTAATAATTGCTTTATAGTTTTTTAAGTTAACAATAGGTGATCAAGAATTCAAGATATAATAAAACTTAATAATATTTATAAATTGAAATATGTTTATGTAATTACATCGGATTTAAATGATCCATTTTCGATCCGATTTTAAGCGAATATCCAAATTCCGGATATCCTATTGAACCGGATTCGGAACAAGATTATAATTTTAGTGATCCCAAAAATCGGATATCTGATATCTGATTTTGCTTATCCCTAAGCTTATTATATTCTTATATATAATATGAGTAAAAGGGGTCTTATCCATAAATTTGGTGCCTTAATTTTGGTCACTGTATCGCCAAAATAATCTCAACCGTCAAATTTAATATTTTTAAAAATAGACGATCAAGATTATATTATATTAAAAAGAAAATTATAATCTAAAAAGTGTATAATTAAAAAATGTTGTATTAGAATTGAATTTTAAAAATAAAATTATATTAGGAAATAGATAGAATTAAAAAAAGGATACAATTGAATTTTATTTATTTATTATTAATATTAAAAAATTAATATTTACTATTTGGCTCTATCTCGAGATCTTGAAATCAGATTTGGATGATTTTACGGCCCACGGAAAGCTCATAAAATTATCTTTAATTTAGTGATGATTTAACAATTATTAACGAAATGGAAACACTCAGAATTTCAAGAGATAATATAATTACGGATTTTTACATTAATCCTATTCAGTAGAAGACCTACATTGATAATCCTATTCAATATAGAAAACCTACTTATATGTGATATAAATCATTGACATATACTTTTTCGTATTTAAATATAAATACACTTTTTAGTTTGTATGTTAAAATATAAAATATTTTTTTATGCTAGATCCAACATTTTTCATCTATTTATTTAAAGATCCAACGATTCTTATTTATTTTGTCATACTGATGACCCGACTGCTGACTACCAAAATTTTGGATAAAATCACTCTTACACTTATTATTAAAACTGTATATAGTTGTTAGTAAACTATCTTCGAATAATAAGAAGGGTATTGATAATCAAAACGAAAAATAAGTAAATATCATAAATCGAATAGAAATTTCAACTTAAAAAATCATTAATTTCTTCTCTGTTTTGTTTCTGCGTAGTTTTAATTGGAAAATAATTGTTAAACCATCAGTAAATTAAAGATTATTTTGTTAACTTTATGTGGATTGTAAAATTGTACAAATAAATTTTAAAAATTAAAGATAGAGCATAAATATTAAATTGAACGTGTAAAATTATATATATATATATATATATATATATATACACATATATATCAATTTTTTAACAATAATTGATATGTAAATTAATAACATATAAATAATAAAAAAAATTAATATTATTATAGGTATTAAAAAAGACAGAGCGTTACACGGGTTATAAGCTAGTATTTAATAATGCATGCACGGAAAATAAATTACGACATAACACTACTACAAATCTGATCTTAGAAAATAGCACTTGCATAGCGTTTTTTTCTGAAACGCTAAGTAGACCACTTGTATAGCGTTTAATATAAAAATGTTATGCAAGTAATTTTATCATAGAATTAAATAAAAATAAAATAAAATAAAAATTACTAATGTAGAGCTTGAGGAAGAACCACTATGTAAAAGAGTTCTTTCATAGCCTTTTTTGGAAGCGCCATGCAAGATTATGTAATTCAAGCAATATTTACTTAATTTTTATTTTTCTTTTAAAAAAAATTAAGCTCTTAAATAGCGCTTTTAAAATGACTATGATATTTACTTCTTTTCCTGTTGCAAGTATAGAAATGTACTATATTTATAATTTAGTACATATTTATACTTTTTTTGAAGAAAAGAATTTTATTCAACTCAAAGCATCATACATAATAATCTCCAACATAGAATTTGGAGGAGATGTGAATAAATTGTAGCAATCAACTAAACAAGGTAATTTTGCCATCTCATGGGCAACCTTGTTAGCATGCCTTTGAACAAAAACAACCTCAAAACTCGGATTATCCTCCAAGTGTTTAGAGCACCTCTACAGAATATCACCCACCTTTAGTACATTTGTTGCTTTCGTTTGTAAGGCTCGAACTGTTAGCAGTGAGTCTGTTTCGATGATAACCCCCTGCAATTGCTTCTCTACAGCCCATTCCAAAGCTTCACAGACTCCCGTAGCTTCTGCAGCAAAAACCGAATCTGGGTTCAGAAATTTCTTCACTCTTCCCTCCACAAAGTTCCCTTTGTGATCTCTAATGACCATCCCAATTGACACAGTTTCGGCCTCCCTTTGTACTGCAGCATCCACATTTATTTTACATTTACCTTCCACTGGGGGATACCACTTACACTTCTGCACACTAGACTCTGGATTCTCCACTTTATCCCGTTTCCTCTTGGTTTTAGCAACTCTTTTCCACTCTGAAATGATCCCTGAGCTCCAGTCCATAGCCATTGATGGTGAACCTCCCTTGTCTTCCCAAACCTTTTTGTTACGCCAGCACCAAATTCCCCATAACACTGCAGCTATTTTGCTTACCTCAACATCCGTCCCTTCAGTAATTCTCTGGATCAACCATTCCGGAGCATAGAACACCATACTCATATCACAATGCAGTCCGACATGTTCCCAACATTGCGAAGCAAACTGGAAGTCAAAGAAAACATGTAATAGATGTTTGACATCCTTGTTACACATAGGGCACATAATTGTAACAGGAACTCCTTTATGACGTAATCTATTCTTTACAGGAATGTTGTTACGGAAAAATCTCCATAAAAACAACCAAATTTTATGAGGAACATTGATACGCCACAGTCTATTCCAGTTCGAAGGCTGAGACAAATCAGCATTAGTTTCTTGCTGGTCAGACCACAATCTATACCTTGTTCTAACGTCATACTGGCCATTCGATGTCTGAGTCCAAGCTATTCGATCCCTAACAGCAGCTTGAGGGATTGGTGTGGCTAAAATAGCTTTTGCATCTTTTTCCAAAAATGTTGTATTAATCATATTTGCATTCCAACATTTCGTACCTGACAAAAACAGATCAGCTACCTTCTCGTTACTATCTTCATAAATATGACTGTTCTCCACACGAAAATCATCTTTCTTCCGAAGCCACGGGTCCTTAGTTACCATCACTTCTTTTCCATCTCCTATAACCCACCTGAAACCCTTCTTTAGCGCCTCCTTTGCTGCAAATAAACCTGTCCAAATAAAACTTGACCCCTTTCCTTTCTGAGCCTTCAACAGATCAGTATTGGCAAAGTATCTAGCTTTGTATACACGAGAAACCAAAGCTTGAGGTTGGTGAACAAATTTCCAGCAGTGCTTCCCCAATAAAGAGATATTAAACCCCTGTAAATTTCTGAAGCCCAATCCCCCCTTACACTTTGGTTTACTCATGCCCTCCCACGAAATCCATTTGATCCCTTTGCTACTATCCTTCCCCGAGGTCCACCAGAAGTTATTCAGCATTCTTTCAATCTCAGTACATAACGAATTTGGAAGCAAAAAGCAAGACATACAATACGAGGGAATCGACTGTGCCACATTCTTTATCAACACCAGTTTCCCCGCTTTTGAAATAGGCTTAGCCTTCCAACTCTGAATTCGCTGCCAAACCTTCTCCTTTATAAAACCAAAGACCCTTTTCTTCGACCTCCCTACCAACGACGGCAAGCCCAGATATTTAATATCCTCTAATGCAACCGACACTCCTAAAATTTCAGTTAATTCTCTTTGTTTATCCAATCTGACATTAGAACTGAAAAAAACTCCAGATTTCTAAAAGTTTACCGATTGGCCTGAACTCATTTCGTACCGGTTCAGCAGCTCCTTAATCGCCTGTGTTTCCTCCTTATTTGCTTTAAAGAAGAAAAAGCTGTCATCAGCAAATAGTAGATGGGTAATAATTGGAGCTGTAGGACTAACCTTAACTCCACTGATTTCTCCCCTCACCGCTGCACTATGCGAGGAATCTGACAACCCTTCAACACATAGTAAGAATAAATACGGAGACAACGGATCCCCCTGACGCAAACCTCTTCCCGGATTTATTGGCCCAATCGAGGAGTTATTAAAACACACTTCATACGATACTGTGGTGACACACAACATAATCCATTTTATCCATTTCCTGCAAAAACCCATCGCTTCTAATCGATGCCGAAGAAAACTCCAATCTACCCTATCATATGCTTTATTAATGTCCAGCTTTAGAGCAACCTCGCCCTCCTTTCTTCCTTGTCTCCGTTTCATATGATGAAGCACTTCAAAAGCTATTAGAACATTATCTGTTATACTCCTATTAGGAACAAAAGCAGATTGATTTTCTGAAATTAGACCCGAAAGAATCAGCTTTAAACGATTGGCTAAAACCTTCGCTAAGATTTTATACAGGACATTACATAGTGCTATGGGTCTAAAATCCTTCACGTTACTTGCATTCGACTTCTTGGGAATAAGCACCAGATTGGTATTATTAAGATCTATAGGGAAAGAACAACTTGTCAACCACTCATTACAACAATTAAATATCTCCCTACCCATGCAATCCCAAAATTGTTGAAAGAACGCGGGGTTTAGCCCATCTGGACCGGCTGCTTTATCTGGATGCATTTGTTTAATAGCCACCGTAAACTCCTCAAACGACATATCTTTTACCAACTTCCTATTCTGATCCTCTGAAATTACACACCCTCGATTTGAGTTTTCAATGTTCACCTGTTCTGATTCTTTAAACACAGTTTCATAGTAATTCTGCACTACTTGACACCTACCTTCATGATCATAAACTCGGTCCCCAGAATCTGATTCTAACCAAGAGATATGGTTTGCCTTCTTCCTACTTGTAGCAAAAGCATGAAAAAATTTGGTGTTAGCGTCTCCTTCCTCCAGCCAAAAAATTTTGGCACGTTGTTTCCAATAAGCCTCCTCCTGGGATAGAATATCATTCAACTTCTCCACCTCTATCATATATAAGTCCACCCCTGCTGTATCAGCTCGATTAATCAGCCCAGCAATCACTTCCTTCTGCCTTTTAACTTTCTTTCGAAACTTGTTAAAAAATTGGCGCCCCCATTTAGCCATAAAAGTGGAAACATTCAGCAGTTTTGGTAACAAATGAATAGCAGGAATTTTTGACCAATATTCCTTACCTTCAAAATAAAACTAGGATCCTTCAACCACATATTTTCGAACTTGAATCGAAACGACCCCTTAGATATAGTCGTATTTACTAGCTCCACTTGTATAGGATCATGATCTGACCTAGATGTATGATGCACCGAGAGCTTACACAGAGGGAACTTATTCAGCCAAGAAGAGGTGCCAAACGCACGGTCCAGCCTTTCCTTCACCCATTCTTTCTTACCTCGACTTCTCTCCCATGTATACTTGCCCCCACACAAATCCAACTCAGAAAGTGAGCTGTCCTCTAATGCCAAGCGAAACCCGTCCATCAGACTTTGAGGATGTGCCACCGGTCCCCATTTATCTACTTTACACAACAAGTCATTAAAGTCCCCAAAAATCAACCAAGGCACCTGAGAAATGCCTGCTAACTGCCTAATCAAATCCCAAGATTGCCTGCGTCGACTTCTTTCAGGATACCCGTAAAAATAGGTAAGCCTCCAAGCTACATCATTATTTTCTAAAAACTGAATATCAATATGATTATTGGAATAGCCTGAGATCTGAAAGTGAACTTTTTCCTTCCAAAACACTACAAGACCCCCCTTGACCAATCTTATCTACTGGAAAACATTGCTTAAAACCAAACTTAACTCGTAAAAATTCAATCCTATTAGCTGTAGAAATAGTTTCTGAGAGGAAAAGAACATCAGGTTTTCTGTCTCGAATAAGATCACCCAACACACGAACTGTTCGAGGGTTCCCCAGCCTCCGACAGTTCCAACCTAACAATTCATAATGGACAGCTAGCTTGCTTTGCAAGCGTAGCCAAAACATTGTTGTTCGAACCTGCACAATCCACATTAGAAAGAGCAGAGTCGTTTTGAGCGAACCCAATATTACTTGTATCCATATTTTCTGTAAAACCATGGCCCAGTCTTTTACGTTTTCTTGCTTCTATATCCAGCCCATCCAATTCCTCATCGCTTGGCCAATTTGACAACAAAATATTTGAACCATCTCCCGCCTTACCCACATCCCCCTGTTTAAAAATAATAACTTCCTTTAATTTTGCATTATTTGTATCCCCTTCCCTATTACTACGGGCCTGAGTACCTGCTTTCCTCAATCCATATCCCTGATTTCCTGCCATATTCTGATCCTTGCTATCAACTCCGTATTTCCCGCTCTAATCACCATCACCATCTTCACGAAGCCACTTACTCTTCCCAGCCACCCTACGCGGTTGTGCACGCAGCCACCCTCCCCATTCTTCATTTCAAAGGACTGTTGAAACTTCGTCTGGCAGAATCTCTCTGTATGTGAAAGCATTCCACAGCGAAAACAGAAGTCCCCCAAACGCTCATATTTGCAATTAACAATAAACTCAGAAGCATTTTTCCTGACTATTTTCTTCTTTCTTTTCAGTGGTTTTCTGATATCAACTTTAATCCTAATATGCATACATTCTCGCCAAATGCCCGTATCATTCTTCGGGTCATACTCCAAAAACGTACCAAAAAAGTTACCTAACTGCCTTCCTAACGATTCAGACATATACCCTGTTGGTAAATCATGTATTTGGATCCAAAAACACACCTCATTAAGTGGTACTTTCAACGGATCTTCCCCCATATTTATCGAGTTAAACACCAGGATGGCATTATCGAAGGACCAAGGACCACCCTTCTGAACCCAATCGAGATCATCTTTATGATAAAACTGAAATAAGAATAAATCCTTTTTTACCTCCTTTATGTTGATTCCCATTGCAGGCCTCCAGACATCTGCCATTTTAGATTTCATTACCTTCACGTTCAGGTTCTTTTCAGTTAGGAACCTCCCAATTAAGCACAACTCAAACTTATTAGATGTCTCCTCCACCTCCTCATCAAAGTATAATTCTTCATTTTCTTCTGCGTCTATATCCATCTCAGCCATTTGAACATCAATATCCTCCACAATCGCCATGGTTAAAAACCCTCTCACATGCTTTTTTAAAAAAAAAGGTGAGAAAACTACCCTCTCACAAACTCATTCAAAAGAGGAGAGAAAATTCTTTTAAGTCTAGTACATTTTTATACTTGAAAAATGTGTTTGCCAGACAAATTAAATCATTACAAAAATTCATAAAGTGGCTATTCAGCATAATTCATCTAAAAAAATCAATCACAAATCTATTTAAGGAGAGTGAGAGAGATAAAACCCTTTGTTACCCTTGCAAATGCTTTTGACCACCTCCTAACATCCTCTCTTAAAGCATTTCTTTTCCTCAGAATATTGTTTTTTCGATTTCATTTACTAAATAAGGTAAGTAATGGATGGATAGTAATCTTGATAAATGAACAATTTTTAGAGTTGGCAAAAAGAAAAGGAGATGGGATAAAAAAATCTATTTATTTAATAAAATTATGTATTTATTAATAACTAGCATGATTGATTGGAATGTTTGAGGATAGTAATCTTGATAAATGAATAATTTTGGGAGTGGACTAAACAAGTATATTTATTTAATGATATTATTTCTTTATCGATAAATAGATATGTTATTCAATTATCGATAAATAATATTTATTCATTTAAAGTATAATTTTATTTTATTTCTAATGATAATATTATTTCAATTTAATGTTCAAAGTATCTACAAGATAATAGTTAAAAAAATTATAATTCTTATCATATTTTTTCATCATATTATTATATGGCAGTCATTAAATGTAGATATTAAATATTGTGTACTTGAAGAATATTAAGTATAATATTCTTCAAGTACAAATGTCATTATTTAAAAATTATCTTGACTAGAAGATATAGAGCCTGTTTGTCAAATCTTAATTGTAACTTATAAGTTCGTTATTCCGAAAAAAATTTCATATTTACATACTTTATTTTAGAAAAAAATGTGTCTGGAAAGTTTAACATTCGTTATCTTGCAAAAATAAATTACTTATTTCAGAAAAAAGTACATATTTATTAACTTATTTTTTAGAAATAAGATTTTCCAAACGGGATCATAATATAACAAAAACAATTTTGTTTTAAACTTTGTATATATTCATTTATTTTGGCGTAGTATCTTTAAAGATTCTTAAAAAATTATTTATTAACAGTGAAATTATTCATTTATTATATATTATTTTTAGTTTGGATCGGAGAAAATATTTATTTGATGACGTTGATTTGAGTACTGAGACTTGACACATGAGAGAGTGATATACATATACTATAACATCTTTGTCTAAAAATAACAATTCAATGAATATATAACAATACCAAGATTCCATCTGTCACGTCCAATGTTGATACCGAGAAATTGAAGGCTCCTTCTTTAAAAACTGAGACAGAGTCGAAACAATCGCAAAAGATTGGTGTTTGATTTTACAAGCACCTGAGTTCCCGGGATACCAGCTACTACACTAATACATATAGGATACTCTTGTGTCAAATCCATGAAGCAACACCCGTAAAATCAATTATTGCTGGCCCGTCTTGAATTTTGCGGGACTATGCGTTAAGTATAAAATGTGATTTCAATGTCTATAGAAAATATTACTATAATAATTATAGAAACATCAAAATTATATAAATGATTTAATTATTCTGGTAAATTATATTGTAAATTTCCGAATAATCCTGAAAGAAATATAGATTTTAGGACAATTTTATTATTTAATGAATAAACATATATATAAATTTAAAAATTTGATGACCATTCAAATTTTGAGACCCTATATTGTAGGATTTTTTGAACACCATCATAGACGATCTTAGAGTAATCTATATATATTGTAATAGCAGGAGATCGGAGAGGTTTTTACTCTGAAGCTTCAAAATATTTTTCTTGATTTTTCACATTTTATTTTTTTTATTAAAATAATTTGTTTGCATTTAATAGGATTATAATTAGTCATTAGTTACCTATTAAACTTATATTAAATACACTTTATTTTATACTTAAAACAAAATTTTAGTCAATAATTATTATAATTATCTATATAAAATATTTGAGTTATTATTATTTCTTTATTAGAACATTATAATTATTATATTAATATAAAATATTAATTATCCATATAAAAGTACAATTATTTCAAGGTAGATAAAATAAAATTATTTACATAGTCCATTTCTAATCCTTATTCAAAATCGATGCAATTTTTTCGACAATAAAAAATAAACTATTTTAACTTTTCGATAAATTCGTAATTAGTGACTGTGAGAATCATGATAAGATACAGAAGTATATAAATTTGTCAATTAACATCTACAATTTAAATACAAGTAATATTGTATAATTTACTTTTACACATGAACAAATTACACATGGGGTGTGACCAACTCGGTTATATTGAACCAATCCAAACATTTTCTTTACGAGTAAATCAATGAAAAATTATACATTCGTTATTTCATTATATTGTGTTGGAATAAATTAATATTCTAACGAAACACATTCTTATACTATTACTAATCAATTAATCACGCATGTATGTTATGAGATGGGCATCGGCTTTCAATAACGTTTTATTTAATATTTATAAATTTGTATTATAAAAATTATGTTGACATTGTAATTTGGTATGGAAAAAAATAAACGGTCTTTATGGAGTTGATGAAGTTGATAATATGTTAGAGGATCTTCATTTTATTTAAATAATTAATTTTAGACAACTTAGTGTTTATTCAAAATCCAATAATTTTTAAATTCATTTTCATTGGAGATAGAAAATAATTACATGTACATATTTATTATAATATTTAATATAAAAGTATTAAAATATGTGAGTACCATTTTGAACATGTGTCCATGAATTTAAATTTAATATTACATACAAAAAAAAGTTATTACAAATGCTCAAAAAAATTAATCAAATGAATAGATACAGGTGTCGGATCACTCCGAAAAATATGGAGCATGACTTACAAAATGCATTTGAATTCTGTTTTGTTTGTCATACAACCTTATTTATCAACAAGTTAAGCCAATCACGCATCTTATCACATTTACATCCTGCTTCTTTTTTCGTCATACAAACAAATTTATCAACAAACTAAGTAATCACATATTTCATAATGTCATCGACAACAAAAACAATTCAAAAATGTTACTTTTACTTATCTATTGTCAAACTTTACAAATGTTTATTAATAATGGATTTCAAAATCGTTTTTTTATGCAACAAAATAGACGTCATCAATATTTTCGAAATTTTTTTTATTAACACTTAAGAGTTTAACTGAAACATGTTTTCTTTCTGCTAATTCTCTTCTCCATAATTCTTAAACATTCAAATTTAATTACATTTCACACAAATTTCAATTTATCATATTAACTTTCAAATAATAAAACTCAACGAACAATGATTCTATGTATACGATTTTTAAAAATACTAGCTTAAAGCCCGTGCGATGCACGGATTTTTTTATTTTAATATTATATAAATTTTTTCATTTATTTAAATTAACTTTTTAAAAGATTAATTTTGGAGGCTTACATTATTATATGAGATGATTTGATAATAATTATACAGATGTTATCCGTGATATTTCTAGAAATGGAAGGATTTTAGTTAGAAAATATAGAAAAGATGATAGGTTTTATTTGAAAAAGGTAATGGATTAATTATTGGTAATTATAAAATTATTATTTTTATTAAATAGAATGCATGTGATATGATTAAAAAAAGATAGGATTTAGTTAGAGAAAATTAAAAAGGAAACATGTTATAGGTGAAAAATATAATTGATTAGTTTATAGCAATTATAATTTAATTACCTTATTTACTAAATACAATTGTACGAAATATTTTTAGAAAAGGTAAAATTAATATTGTCCGTGATATATATATCTATTAAAAGAAGGATTTTAGTTAAAAAAATATAGGAAAGATGATACATTTTAGTTGAAAAAGGTAATCGGTTAATTATTAATATTAAAATATTATTAGTTTATTTTATTAAATAAAACCTCCCTTGATATAATTGGAAAAAGAGATATTTTAGTTAGAGAAAATAGAAAGGTAACGTGAAAATTAAAAAAATGACATGATTTATGTGAAAAAGGTAATTGATTAGCTTATATAATTATAATTTAATTATGTCATTTTACTAAATAAAATTGCTCATAGTTTTTAGAAAATTAGAAATTAATGTTGTCCGTGATATTTCTAGGAAAAAAGGGAGTTTAATTAGAAAAAATAGAAAAGATGATACATTTTAGCTGAAAAGGTAATCGGTTAATTATTAGTATTATAATATTATTATTTTATTTTATTAAATAGAAACATCTATGATATAATTGGAAAAAGAGAGATTTTAGTAAGAGAAAAGAAAAAAGGTACTGTGTTTTGGTTGAAAAAGGTAACCGTTCATGATATAATCGAAAAAAAAGAGATGTTAATTAGAGAAAAAAGAAAAGGTAACGTGTTTTGAGTGAAAAAGGTAATTGATTAGTTAATAATAATTATAATATAATTACATTATTTTATTAAACAAAACTGCTCGTACTATTTTTAAAAAAAGAGATATTTTAGTTAAATAAAATGTGAAAGATATTCTATTTTACTTGAAAAAGAAAATTGTTTAGTTATTGAAAAATATAAAATGTAATATGTTTAACTTGAAAAAGGAAATTAATTAATAAAGGAGAAATTTTAGTTAGATAAAATATAAAGGGATATTATATTTTATTATAAAAAGAAAATTATTTAGTTTTTGAAAAATAGAAAAGATAATATGTTTAACCTCAAGAAGGAAATTTATTAGTTAGTAGAAAAGGTAATATGTCTAACCTGGAAAAAGGAAATTGATTAATAAAGGAGAAATTTTAGTTAGATAAAAT
Source organism: Saposhnikovia divaricata (assembly GCA_036435485.1). Taxonomy (NCBI): domain Eukaryota; kingdom Viridiplantae; phylum Streptophyta; class Magnoliopsida; order Apiales; family Apiaceae; genus Saposhnikovia; species Saposhnikovia divaricata. The sequence goes on from CM071598.1 coordinate 57,158,273, forward strand.
ATAAAAGGATATTGTATTTTAGGAAATTAGTTAGTTAGATAAAATATAAATGGATAAAAAGGAAATTATTTAGTTTTTGAAAAAGAGAAAAGATAATATGTTTAACCTTAAGAAGGAAATTGATTAGTTAGTAGAAAAGGTAACATGTCTAACCTGAAAAAGGGAATTGATTAATAAAGTAGAAATTTTAGTTAGATAAAATATAAAAAGATATTATATTTTAGGAAATTAGTTAGTTCTTGAAAAATAGAAAAGATAATATGTTTAAACTCAAGAAGGAAATTGATTAGTTACTTTATCTGTAATTATTTATTAGTTAGTAGAAAAGGTAATATGCCTAACCTCAAAAAGGAAATTGATTAATAAAGGAGAAATTTTAGTTAGATAAAATATAAAAAGATATTGTATTTTAGGAAATTAGTTAGTTAGATAAAATATAAAGGGATATTATATTTTATCATAAAAAGGAAATTATTTAGTTTTTGAAAAAGAGAAAAGATAATATGTTTAACCTTAATTGATTAGTTAGTAGAAAAGGTAATATGTCTAACCTGAAAAAGGTAATTAATTAATAAAGTAGAAATTTTAATTAGATAAAATATAAAAGGATATTATATTTTAGGAAATTAGTTAGTTCTTGAAAAATAAAAAAGATAATATGTTTAAACTCAATAAGGAAATTGATTAGTTAGCTTATCTGTAATGAAGTAAGGGTAAATAAGTAAAATCAACAGTATCGACCGACCGACCGACCAACCGACCAACTAACCAAACTTTTAATGTTTCGGAATTTATATAATAGTATAGATTTTCGTGCCGTGCGTAACGCGACTTTGCTATCTAGTTATATTAAAGTGAAACAATCATCTACTGTATCTTTAGCTTCCCCGAAATTTAAATGGTTGAGTATTATGTAACATGGAATTACATGTTTAACTTGATTATATTTTTTTCCCATAAATAAGTATATTATTGTGATTCTGGTGGTGATTATGAAATAAGTATATATTTTGAAGGTCATTTGTGTAATACAATGCGAGTGAAGAAAGATTTCTAAAAATTGTATGTGTATAGTTTCTTCTTTTTTCCATTTTTTGAGTACAAAGGTTTTAAATGAGAGGAATCCAATTTGATAAGACAGGACAAATCATAAATATTTAGATTAATTTATGGCAAATCACACCCATGCATAATGTATATAATTTATTTTATCGTTAATAAGGTGCCAGCTAATAACAGCAATTTTCTAGTATCACACCATCATTATATGCACGTTGACAAACTAACTTCCTTTCCAAATGAACCAGCATATCCCATAATTGTAATATTTGCAAACTACCCACTAATATATATTTCGCTTTCAACAATTACGTGTTGAAAAAATTCGAACCCTTAGGTCCGTTTGGATTGGGGATTGTGAAGGGTTGGGTTAAATATGGTTCAAATTTAAAAATTCATTTTTGAAAAAATATTAAAAGGATTGAGTTTTGGTAGTTTACGAAAGAATTAAAATAATATTACATATTAAATCCAAAATTAAACACTTTATTTTTAATATTTTCTTAAAAATGAATTTTTAAATTTAAACCCGACCCAACCAATACTTCTCAACCCTCAATCAAACGGACCCTTAACCTCAAAATAGAAGATAATGTCATGTCATATGATGCGAACACAGACTATTGAAATGAATTGTCCGAATTCTTTCCCTGGCCTATTTCTTTTTTCTTAAAAGAGTTCCTCAACCAAATGTAAGTGTTACTCATAGTGGGCTAGCATCAGTACCAGTGTGGATTAGGCCTAAATTCACAGATCCAATGTTCAAACCTTAAGTATTACTGTACTCGGGCATTTGAAATTAAAATTTGAAAGTCTAATTGTTCTTATCTCAATTCTTTCCCATGCTTTTTTCAACATTAACCCATCAAATGTTTGTGCGATACTGTGATAGTGTCATATGATGAGTAATTCCCAAATCCAATAATACATTAGATAATACCAATCTGGGCTGTTAGGATTAGGTTATGTAGGATTAGGTTATGTAACATTTAAATGGGCTTATAGAGAATCGGGTTTTGGCCCATTTTGGCATAATTTTAAGAAAAAATGTCCAAAATAATACTTGTTGAAAAGTTGGTCCTTAGAATAGCACAAACATCACGCATTTTGAGCTGCGTTAGGGTGTAACGCATTTGCAAAATGCGTTACCCAAGAAAACGCATCTGAAAGCTACGTTTTTCTGGTCATAACGCAAGCGCAGGTTGTGTTTTATGGTTGTAACGCAAGTTTTACTTGCATTTTCAGTCAAACGCAGCTTTAGTTCACGTTTTTTTTTTTACAAAAGGCTACTTTAAGGGATGTCACCTATTTTTTTTATTTTTTTTATTTTTTGCTAAGTATGTATTTACAAATACTATTAAAAAACTTAAAATTAAATGATCATTTTTAATTGTGTTTTTTTACTCAGTCCGTAAATGATTTATTCGTCATTCTAAATATTTCTAAAACCCAAAATGTAATTGTTGAACCCCAAATGTTAACTGTTGAACCCCGAAAGGGAATACAGATAGAATTTACTGAGTCCGGCGTCCTGATTTTTAAAAAATCAGGGGTTCGCCCCGATTTTTTAAAAATCATGATAAGTTAGGGTTTAGGGTTGTTTACAACCCTAAACCTTAAACCCTAAGTCCGTATACGATTTATTCGTCATTCTAAATATTTCTAAAATCCAAAATGGAATTATTGAACCCCAAAAAACAAATGTAGAGCAATATCCCTTGTAATCATCCAAGATTGAAATATAACATCTGTGACCCTAACTATCCAAGATATTTTAGGTTATAGTGCTAGAAATAAGAATCCAAATTCCACTAAATAAAAAGTTTCTTCTTTACAACATTCTCTTTGATCAAATCTTAAATTACTGGTATAACTTCGACAAGAAGCATACTAGACCAACTAATCTAATAAATAATAATAATTATTAGAGCCCAACTATATAAAATAAATCTTACATGAAATTCAGACATCCTGAGCCAAGTCATCTTCAAAATAGCGTCTTGCTTCTTCTCTTTCGGATTGTGCGGATAAGTCTCGCCAAACTATCTTACTGAAAAGTTAGAATTTCGAAAGAAACAAGTATGAGCGAAAGAAATGCTCAATAAGTGGTAGTTTTGAATAGTAAGTAATAAACAGATAATTTCTCTAAAACATTGATAATAAAACATATATCTTTATTCAAAAGCTTAAATCACAAGACATGTATTTTTAATATAAAATCTTTCATCGATGAATGGATATTTGTTTAACAGGCAAAACGATTTTTGATATTTCACAAACCAAACAAGAATTAACTAAGTTCAGCAAATTACGAGATTATCATCAATAATTCATCAAAGTCATCACACAAGTCATCGATATTTCAAAAATCAATTTAGTCATTCCAACAGTAAATCATTACAATATATTCTTACTCATCATAATTGGTATCACAATTAAGGAAAACAACTCACTTGAAAGATAAGTGAGGGATAGTGACACTTGCTTCTGGTCCTTACCTATTACGTAACGCCGAAGTAATACAACTATCATCTTCTTCTATCTTACGACATCACAATCTTCCACTTCAATCATTTTGCGATTGCCACGAGTCTGATCTACCGATATCGAGCCCGCGCGTCAACTTCTATAGTCAAACATAATACGACAATTCAGTCTACAGACGACAATTCTGACATTCTATAAACACTTATAAACTCAATCGAATGTATTAACCATGCTTACCAATTTCACTGTTGGAAGAAAAAAATCGGAAATGTCCCCTCTGAACATAGACGTTTTCCCGGTGTTAAAATGCCTCACAATGATTCTAACAACCACAACCAATACTCCATTCATCTTCATCCTTCATCATTTAACATCTATTTATCTCCACCGACAAACCTAAGTCAATATTCACCACTCAATTCCCGTGAAAATAAAAGTGATCTGACAATCCTAGTCAGTAACTCAAAGAAAATGCCGTCTACCCCTATTGACATCTTATAATATAAACCATATAAACAATTATGCACATATTATATATATATATATATAGGGTCATTCTCAGTGGGGAACTAGAATAGTTGAGTAACCTAGGAGCTAATATCTTAACCCTTCATTATAGAATGAACTGGATACACATTACGTGGATTACAGTACACAACACCAAACACACACAAGAAGTCACGCCCAAAAACAAACTACCCTGCCTTGCAAGTATTATTAACTGTTACATTAGTCTTAATAAATTTTATAAAATAAAATTTTTAATGTCCTGCACATTTTGTATTTTACCATTTTTATTGATTTTGTAAATACAGAACACACCTATTATCATATTTTGGATTTCAACTCTTAAATATAAAATTTTAAATTTATTAAATACAAAACCCTAACATAAAATACAGAACCCATATTTCTGTTTATAGTTATGAAATTTGTCTTTTAATATACAGAACACGGAATTTACATACCTTTTTTCAAAAAGGTACACATTTAATTTTATAAATTTAATTTTAAAACGAAAAACATGATTTTTTTCGACACATATCAAAGTGACTAATATATTTTAACATAATTCCTAAATACAGAACATATGCGATTGTTTATAAAATTGAAACGTAAAATCTCTTCATTTTATTTATTAAATAGAGCATTTTAATATGTTCATAATTGTTTATATGGTTTATATATATATATATATATATATATATATATATATATATATATATATATATATATATATATATATATATCTTTTTTAGTTGGGTAACTAAATGTGAGCCGTAAGATATGATTGAAATGAATGGTTGTAATGAAGACCTAAAACAAACAACGTCATGTCATGTGTTACGTGTCTATTCCATCATGTATATAAGAGCATCCACATCCAAGACCCTATCCCCAAATATTTGGGGAAATATTTAGCTTTTATGCAAAAAAAAGGTTTCCATCCCATTCCCCATTTTAGGGATTAATTTTGGGGACAAGTTTTGAATCCCTATATTTGGGGACTACTATTTTGAACCCCAAATCATCTCTCTCCTCTTTTAAATATATTTAATTGTAGTGGGTGAGTTTTGGTAGTTAAAATTGTAAGTGAAAGAAAGAGAAAAAAGTAATATAAAAAAGAATATAGGGATAGGGGAATGGAAAATGGGGAATGGGATGTAGAAACTTTTTGATAATTTTGGGGATTTACTATTTTTATTTGGGGATTTACTATTTTTAGTAAGTTTTTGGGGTTGGGGATGGGGGATGGGATGTGAATGCTCTAACTGTTTCTTTCATTACTTTTATATATTAAATTGTTTTATTTCACTTTTCATAACAATGTTTTTACCATTTCATATTTCAAATTTATTTATAGAACATTATAAAAGCATTGTATAAGAACACACCTTTTAATTCTAATATAGATATTTACAAAACATAGAATTATTAAACTAAGTTTTAGGAAAAAAATATTTTTTTTATTTTTTTTTTCTACAGGACATAACGACAAAACAAATACAAAATTTTGTAAAAAATATTTAATAAAATTATACATCACACATGTTCTATATTTTTTTTTACAGAATATCAGAAAGCCAAATTTTATAGAACACGAAATATAATTTTAATAAAAAATACAGAACACGAAATTTTTTTATAAAATATAAAATTAAAATTACAGAACATATAAAAATACATAATACAAATTTAAAAAGAAAACTTAAAGAACATGAAAAAAAATAATAAACAAGAATAAATTGTATAGAACGTACATTTATCCAACAAAACATATAGAACACAAAATGAAATACTAAACATGAATGAAAATACATAACACAAAATATTTAATAAGAAGTACATAACACGAAATAATACAGAACACGAAATAATTTTATAAAATATAAAATAAAATTACAGAACATATAAAAATACATAATAAAAATTTAACAGAACACAAAATATTTAATGAAAAGTATAGAACACGGAATAATTTTATAAAATATAAAATTAAAATTAGAGAATATAAGAAAATACATTATACAAATTTAACAGAAAAATTTAAATAACATGAAAAAAATACAGAACAAGGATAAATTCTATAGAACGTAAATTTATCCAATAAAACATACAAAACACAAAATAAAATACTAAACATGAATGAAAAATACATAACACAAAATATTTAATAAAAAGTAAAAAACATAAAAAATATAAAATAGAACTTAACAAATATACATAAAAAAAAATTTATGAGCACACAAAAAGATAATAAAACACATGATAAAATCTTTGAATTATGTAGTTAATAAAATAGAATCCAAAAATTAATTAAGTGATACCTCATGAAATTTACAAAATATTTCATACAATAAATTAGTTTTACATTTTTTTGTGTACTATTTTCGATGTATCTTTCTCAAAATATTTCATACAATAAATTAGTTTTACATTTTTTTGTACTATTTTTTGATGTAACTTTCTTGTTATTTTTTTTTTCATTTATATGTGCACACGTAGGTTAAGCCTCCGTAAAAAATGCAACAAGTCTAATCCATTCGATCATCCATTCTGTGCACTATATTTAGTGGTTAGGATTTTTAGTTCCTAAGTTACCCATTTATGCTGGTTACCCACAGAGAAGGCCATATATATATATATATATATATATATATATATATATATATCGGTCAAAACTCGATTTATATCATAATCCTCGATACTTAATACCTTTTAAAAATGCACACTTGAACAGATACTTAAATAAATCACATTGCACATATTATGACTCGATATCATATATTAGTCACGTAAACATGGTCACATAACAATATATAACATCTCTCGAGGAATAAGAGGAAAGACCTAAGGATAAAGTACTTTATTATTGCTTGTGAATTGGACCCTATAATTTAATGAGCCTAAATCTAGCTTATGACGATTTGGGCACAACAAATAGTATCATTCTTTATATTATGATCGTAAAGTAATAAAACAGAACTTGAAAGCATATATAGAAAGCATACGTAAATAAATCCGGTGAAATAAGCTTGGTCCTCGATGGAAAGACACAGCCCAACCGCCTTCAGCTTGGCGCTTGCTACGTAAGTACATGATTTTTTTTTACAACATTCTACAAACCAAGCCATGCTAACGTGATTTCAACTCTTCAAGTAACAAGAGTAGCACTTTCAAAGTTAATATTTACATATAAATTAATTTTTGATATTTTTATAGGATCTTTGTTGATGTTTTTATTATTATGTTGTTTTAAATATTAAATTTTAATATATTGTACCGGCTATATATTGAACGCGTGAAATTGGTTATATAATTTTTTTTTTATGTATTATATTTTGTAGTTAGTAAGAATCAATTATGTTTTGAAATAAGAACTAGGATGTATTTATTGCGTATTGATTGCTAGTGTAACGCCCCCAAATCCCACTTGATTACACAATGTGTCTCTACAACCAGTGTTATTACAAGAAAAGATCTTAACTTACATGTCTGCTAACACTTTACGAAGGTAAGCGCTACAGTCAGGACTCTAAGATGTACACTTTAGCATAATGAAACTAAATTGAGTTAGAATGACTCTAGATCTTCCCCTTGTCCTTTTTGCTTCTATCAGAAAGTCTCATTCTTCTCGCCTTTGACTGTTAGAAACATTATAATAATAGCAAGGGTGAGCAAATAAAATGCTTAGCAAATTCACTATCCCAAATCTTATACAAGAAAATTTTATAACCCGACAATGATAAAAGATAACGCTTGAACAAATAGGAAACTCATATAATATTTAATCATGAAAGCCGTATAAGCAATTCTCAAAATTTGTGAGAATATAAAAATTCTTACAAAATCTCTGACAACTCAAGGAATTCGAATCATCTCAACCATAAGAACATCATAAACGAACTACTCAACAATTTCAAGAATTTCAAGAAAATCATCAACTTATCTGGCAGCTCAGAATTTGAGAAAAGATTACTAGTCTTCCATCCGCTCGGTACCCCCATGGTGCGATCAACTATCATACCGCAAATACCGTCCTCCTGTGATACCCCACCCAGCCCGATCACGGCTGTGATGTGGTACCACCAAAATTTTCTCTTTGCTAGCATCATATGGGTTATCATTTTCAACCCTGGCAACATTAGTGGCAAAATAATTATCAGTATTTCTGGATAAAACGCCGAAATCAAGAGTTATTATTACCCATGTTGACCAGTTCAAACAAGAGTTTCCCGAGTAAAATTTATTGAAATCAATATATCTGCCAAAATTTCGCAATTAGATGTCAAGCCCGACACACAGTCAGTGCTTTCTCAAACTCCACTGCTAATCTGAACAATGGATTAACCTTAAGGATTAGAATAAAACTTATTCGACGATACGAATAATGCATCATCCGCTTTGACAGAGGAGGTAGCTATCTCGAACTAATGAGTATAACTATATTTATCAAGAAAATACAATTTAAGGTATACAAAACGAGCGAACCTCCAATGGTTAGCAACCGAATAACCTAGTTTTAACAAAGTAGACGCTTCAAGAAGTATAACTTGATCATCAAGACTATATAAATAAATATGTTACTATTTTAATAAATGGTTCGAACAATGAACCATTATTCGATTCATGAAGAGTATGTTGAGTATTGAATATACCGAAGAGAATACAGAGGGGGGGGGGGTGAATGGATTCTCAAACTTTTCTTCTGATAAGTGTTTTAGGTGAAGGTTGTTTGAAGATTTTGAATCTGGTTGTGTAACAAAGTGTGTGTTTGTGTTTAACAGATTGTGTTTAACAAAGTATCTGGTTGTGTTTGTGTTTGAGTAAACATCCAAATTGCTATAGATTTGACTTCTTAGAACTCTGTTCAGATCCACTTCTTTATCTCTTTGTCTCTTGTACTATCTCTCCAAGCTTCTTTGTGGGCTTTCCAACGTGCTTTACAGTATGTGGTCCATAAAGCGTCTTGGCTTGTTGCAGGTTTCTGACTTGTACAATTCTTCAGTATTTTGCAACAAAGATTGTATTCGAGAAGTGGCTAAGTGTTTGATTCGAGAACTAGAATTGACTTGATCGATAACTCTGAGTTCTCGAATACTGTAAAGTTGACATATCGAATCACTTCTCGAATGGCTCTTTTCTTCAGGAATCCTTGAGATATCGAATAGAGCATTTTACTTATCGAATCCCTGAGATATCGAACAGCTTCTTTAGTCCTTGAGATATCGAATGTAGCTTTGACTTGTTGACTCTTAGAGAACTCGAATGATGCTTTGACTTGTTGACTTCTTGAGTTCTCGAATGAGTCTTTGACTAGTTGACTTCCAGAGATATCGAACAGTGTCTTTTGAGATATCGAATCCCTAACTTCTCGAATGCTAGACTTCTCGAATATAACAAACATACTTCTCGAATTGGTACTTAGGCAAATCTTCATTCTCAAAATTCCAATTGTGTTTATTTTGACAGTCTTGGTTTTAAGCTTGAGGCATGATCCTTGGAACTTCTTTCAAGCATTATTCTCTGACTTTAATTACAGTTACAAAGGTAGAATTTGATGCCTATTATAAGTACTACAACAAGTAGAAACTCTACAACTAGAGGTTCCCTCAGTTAAGAGGTCATGTAGGTAATGCAAAGCATTACAGACAATTAGGCTTGTTATTAGATGTATACAGGCATGCCTCTGTGACAAACAATCTCCCCCAAATTGTGAGTAAGACCCTTAGTCACAATTTCATATCTGATAACAAGCCTAACATACATAAAGATAAAACTTGAAAAGCATAGGTATGTAACTTGATTGAAAATACAAAGAGGCATCCTTACAAGTTATGAAGAATTACTAGCCATATCCTTTTGGATTCATCTCTTGAGCTTTTGCTTGCAGATTCTCATTTCTCTTCTTTTCTTCAGCTTCTTTAGCTTTCTTCTTTGCATTTTCTTCTGTAGCAAGAGCAATGTCTTCTATAGCAGTGATTTCCTCAATTAGAGGAGAGCCTGATAGATCTTTAAGAACTTCATTCAGCTGTTTCTCAGAGTAGAAACTGATGTAGTCCATTCTAATCTTCACAGTTCTTCCATATTTCTTGTATTCAATAATGTAAGGATTATACTTGACTCTACATAGCCCATGGCTCTTAACTCATCAGCCTTAGCTTCCATAGCAGCAAGCTCCTCCTCTCTTTTCTTTAACAGCTCCTCACTTTTCTTTTTCTGTTCTGCCTGGTGATCTCTCTTCATCTTGACAAAGTCAATCAACTCCAGCTTCCATACTCTTTCCACTCTATCTTTAGAATCCAACATAGCAATAATCCTTTCTATATCATCTAGCTTGCCCCAATGCTGACATGTCCCTTGCCTGAATTTCTTCTGTCTTCCATCAGTATATTTAACTTCAAGGCAGTCATCAACAATGGCAACATGATAGATTCTTTGAGCCCATAGGAATTGTAGTTGGTCTTCATCAAAGTCTTCATCTAGTGGTTAGAGTTTTAATCCTGGAATGATAGTTAGGGCCCTTGACATAGGTAACCTCACTCTTCTTGCAGCATGCTTGAATTTAACCTTCTTCACTCCAATGCTTGGCAGAAACTTATGACCTTTGCTTGTAGACCACTGTAGTATACCATTAGCAGTTTGCTTTTGAAAACATATAGATGGTTTCTTGATTTGCATCTTCTTCTCTTCTTAAAGTGGCAAAATAGTTGTAGAGGCCATGGTGTAGATTTTGGTAGGTCACTACTAACTGTATTCACCCTAGACTTAGAGTCTTGTGTTATGGTGGGATTACAGTTAGCAATGACTAAGGCTTGCTGTTTTCCACTTTTCCTTTCGTAGACCTTGCCTTGGTCATCATCACCTTTCTTGTCCTTGCCATTTTCCTTCTTATTCTTATCTTCATCACCCTTATCACTCCTGTGATGACTTCTTCTCCCATCACTCTTGTCTTCATCTTCATCATCCTTATTCCTCCTGATTTTGGCCATTTCTGGAACAATGCCAGTTGCAATGAAAGTTTTGAGAATATTTAGTGCTTCCACCTCTTCAGCAGTCCTGACTCCTTGCTTTTTAGTTAGTTTTTCAATGATGGCAATGACGAGACTATGGTTCTGAGGAATAAGATGCTTGGGGATGACCAGTTGTTTGATCTCATCAATTCTTGTTCCAAATTAATAGATGATAGTTCTAGGATTTGTAATCACTTCAGGCAGTCTTGAGGGTTGCTCATTCCTCAGGTCATCATATAGACTCTTGTTGTTCTTATTCTCATTCCTCTTCTCAATCAAGTTGATTAGTTCATTTACCTCAGAGAATTTTAGGGCCTGAAGAGTCTTGTAGGTTAGATGCCATATCTTGGATCTTGCCACCATCACTATCTCTTTGTACCACACACTATCAACTTTCTTAGGCACTATAGTGAGGTATTCAATCTGCTCCTTCAAACTCCTCAGATAAAGTTGAGTGTCACTAGCCTGTTCTCTAGAGACTTTCAGAAATTCCAAGAATGCATCATCATGGTAGACATTAGACTTTGCAACTTCTTGTAGCTTGGCCTCAGTAACCACCTTTGCTTCTACAGGCTTAGCATTTACAGTTTTGGAGAATGGAGGTTTGTCAGATAGCATACTCCCTGCAACTACCGTAGTAGTGATGGTTTGCTGTTGGCCACTTGGAGTAGTGATGTGCACAGGTGGATGTGTATTAACTGGTAGAGTAGTTGGAGGTTAATCAACTTTGGCTTTCCCTTTGCCTTGTATATGAGTTGTAGACTTTGAAGTTCTTGGATGACCACCCTCAGAAATGATTATTCCTTTCTCCCTAGGTCTCTCCTCTTTATTCTCCCCCTTAGGTTTTGAGCTCCTTAAGGTCCTCTTCTCCCCCTTAGGGTTGTTGTCAGGCACAGAGGCTTTGGTAGAGACCCTTGGATTAGAAGAGGTGGGATTAACAGATTCATCAGGTAGAGGGAGCCCCATGTGCTTCATCATAGCAGACAACATTAGTTGTTGATGCAGAAGAACATCAGCTGTGGTGGTGGCCTGAGTATTCAACTGTTCAGTGAGTGTGGCAACTGTGTCTGTAAGATGAGCATTAGATTTGTTGAGAGAGGTCACTTCCTTCGCAAGAGTATCCACCTTGGTGAATAGCTCAGTGGCTTTGAATCCAGAGAGAGATTGATCCTTGAGTCTTTGTACTTCATGTTTGGTCATGTCATGGATAGGAACATCAGTTACCAATTTATCACCATACTGATTGGCAAAGAGAACTCTAAGGGCTGCATTGGCTTCTATTGTCTGGTCTGACAGTTTTTCCATCTGAGCAGCCATATTCTTGACAGCCCCTTGAACCAACAGCATAGAGTTGTCCATTTTGATGCATTCAAATTTGCAGAGTTGAACATCCTTGAGAACATTGTCTAGTTTAGGAAATTTTGGGTCAAAGACCCTTTTGATGTCCTGCACTTCTTTAATTGTAGATGCACATACTTCATTAACTTCTGTCTTGAGGCCCTTGCCAAGATAGTGTGCAGCTTTGAGAATGCCTTTGTAGGTGTCATTCATTCCTTCATACACATCACTAGGAGTGAGAGATTTGGCATTGACCCTAGTGAAGTGATGTACTCCTCTCTGAGATATTGAAGACCATCTAAGAGAGGGATGTCATATTTCCCTTGCAGCCAAGCATCTACATTGCCATCTCTCTCAGTAGCCTCTACAATTTTCTCCATTTATTCCTCTACATCTGCTTTATGACATAGAAAAATGGCTTCATAGACTGGATCAGGCATGTCTGCAGTGATGAGGTGTTGAGCAATCTTTGTGAACTCAGGAATCTGATCCACAATTAAGTTTTGAAGAGCTTCAACCGTCAATTGATGTGGAACAGACCCTGATCCTGAAGCACTGTCATGTTGCACAGGCTTCATCCATTGTGACATAAAGTTAGAGCTAGAGCTAGGCAAGCTAGACTCCTTAGTTACAGATGAAACTTCTGTAATCGGATGGAATGACTCTACTACTAGTGTCTCCACAGAAGTGGGATGAGTTACACCAGTAGTTGACACAGGCACAGAGTCTCTAGTGAAAACTAGTGAATCCTCTGTGTTTGTGATGGTGTCATTAGGATATGCCCCAGCTAGCATTCCCTCACCATCTAAATGTGGTTCCTGGGTGGTGAGCAAAGTGTCATGCACTAAGTCACTTGAGTCCATTGGCTCACCAAGAGAAGAAAATTCTTGGTGATCAATGCCTTGCTCCTCAATTGCTTGAGTTGCAGGTTCCAAAGAAATTTGAGTGTTAGATTCTGGAAGAGTAGTGTCTTTTAGAGTAAATTTTGGTAACTCCCCCTGAGAAATAGAGGGAGTTTCAAGTATGATGTGCTCTCCACTCTGCATTGGGGAGGATGCTTGATTCTATAGATGCACCCTGTTGAGAGGATACATCTGGTGAACTGTGTGCCCCTGATTTTACAACTTCAGCCATTTGTGTGACTGAAGAGATGGTTTTAGATTTCTTCTTCTTCTTCTTTGGCCTTAGTAAGGGTGACTCAGGTTCCTCACTTTCTAAACCTAATTCTACAGCCAATGCTACTTCAGTTAAGATATTCAATGGTTCAGAAACAATCTGTTTTCTCTTCTTCTCCTTTTTAATAACACCACCTTGTTGAGAGGATGATGCATGTAAGAACCCCAAATTTTGGATATAATTAAATCTTTTTATTATGTACTGAGGTAATGGTGAATAGTGATTACGACTACGATGTAACAATTGAGGTAATGAATGAAAGGAATAGATTTGGATTCAAATGTTTTTATGCCATGAAGAATGCTAATGGCTGACAACTTAGGTAAGAATAATATATCTTCTAGGGGAATAAGATATGGCAATTCCAAGCAGGAGAATATTCTCATGTCATCCAGATCGATAACGATTAGTCCAGTGGTTCCGTGAAAGGGTTAAGGAACGCCCGAGAAAGAACAAAGACATTGTCATAAATATAGGGAATAAAGGAAGAATATAGAATGAATAGTGTTTTTGGTGGAAATGAGAATATTATGAGACGACACTATATAGAAGTATTCGGAACGGATTTCCGAGTTCGTATTAGTGATCCAGGAGGAAAATAAGTGTATGTAAAAGTTGTCGGATTCTGAAAAACAACACTTTTATTTTCCCTGAGATTTCCCTGGACACTGAAAGAATTAAGGAATTATTGAAGGGATTTAAGGAATATAGGTCCAAGAATTATTAAAGAGAATTGAAAATGATGGTGTAATTATTATTACGGTTTTCGGTAAAACCCTAACTAGCTAGAAACGATTGAGTTATTCGTCCGAACGATCAATGAATTGAGCAATAAACGGACAAAGAAACGAGCAGAGAACGAAGATGCAAGTATGTGCAAGTGGATGAGATCAAGTAACTAAGCTAGTTGCAAGAGTAACTAGCACACTAAGAATCAAACCAAGGATACAAGATATTAGTACATGACACACCACTTGTCCACTTGTTTAAACATAATCCATGACATAATCACTTTATTAAAGTGACTTTTGGCCAAGATATTATCAAAACCTCATCCCAATAATTCATTTAGCACAAGCAACCAAGTAAAAGATGCAAACAAACTCTCTCCCCCTCCATTTACCTCCATTCGACCTGCCCTCTTTTTCAAGAGGAGAAATCCAACTTCCCTCCATGGTTAAATCTCAAGAAAATTAAGTTGAGTCCTATATTTCATAGCTAAGATACCCTATGAATTTCATCTTCAAATTCCATACCAATCTTGAGATATAAAATCAAGAAGTTGATGATGAATAGTAACTTTTTAGTATTAACTTTGTGTTCTTGTTTTCTTTTGATTGATTCAAGTATACTAAGGATACTTAAGGATCATTCAAGGCTTAACAAGTGTCATTCACTCTCCAAGGAAGGTATAAACTTCAAGAACCCTAGTCTTTGATTTGAGTTTTAAATGAGATTTGATAATGTTTATGGCTTGTATTCATGATTTAGAACATGTATGTTGTGTGGGTGTTATAAAAAGGTTAATATATGTTTTGTGGCTCCAAGACCTGTTGAGACAGTGGGGGTGATGATAAATTGTGCGCATGAGTGTTGGTGGTGGATTGAATGATTATTTGGAGGGTTTTGATTTTGGAAATATCCGAGTTATAGCCGTCGTAATGCCCGATTTTCGTTAACCTCTAGAAAACCGTGCATAACAGTTAGGATGAGTTTCTGGCCTTGATGAATAAATGACATGCCCTTATAGATCTCGAGCCATAGATCGTTTTGGCACAAGAATCAAAACATTCCGACTTACGGTTTAGGAGTTATGGCCGATATACTAAAAGTGGTTCGAAACCGTAAACGAGAATTTCTAACTGAAATTGAACCCTCGTAAAATACGTAAGTCAGTGGCGAATCTTGGTAATTAAATACTAGAGGTAAAAAGTAAGGTGTGAGAGAAAACCTCATGTGAAACGGATCGTTTTCCGATTTTATAAAAATGTTTGAATCGAAGTTAAACGCGAACGAACCCCTAAAAACCCGCTTGAGTATAACTTTGGTTATGACTTAGAAAACGGACGGTAAAACTCGAGGTATAATCTCGGTTTGTAATCGATCGACTTTAGAACTTATACGACTTAAGTATATACCGAGTGTGGGTATGATGACATGTTGTAATAACGAACAAATGTCAGATCGTATCAGTAATAAAAGAGTTACATTAAAAGGTGTATAACGAGATAATTCGAAAACGTGTTTCGATTTAAGCGAAGTTATACTTAGACTTTTAAAACGTGTTAAGTGGTTAATCTTGAGTGTTCTGTTTGTTTACAGATCATCGAGCAGACCCAGGACCCGCTATCTCCACCCACACCCGATTACAAGGCAATTGTTCAAACCTTTGAACCTGTTGTTGTGATAATATATGTATATGATTCTGTTTTACATATGCCATCGCATGCATGTCTGTTTCCAATTATATTGTGACTCTGGTTTTTGTGATACTTGTTCCCTGAATTGATATTGGCTTATAGACTAGATACGAATTATCAGTGATAAGCCGGATTGTTTTGGTAAGACCCTTAGCGAAGGGCATATGATATTTATTCTAAATATAGATCGGGAGTCGGTATTTTGAGATACAAAGAGTCGTGGAAACCCGGAGGGATTCCAACGACAGATTATTATTTATCTGAGTAATGTTATTATTAAACGTTATTTATATTCCCATAAAGTATCAATTACTTGGAAATATTTCGAGGAATGTTATTCGAGTACTATCTCAGTCGAGAGATATTAAATGAATGTTAGTTTCGAATATTCATTTAGAGTTGATTATTTAATGAATATTATTTTGATATTCATTCGATTGTTATTTATTAAATGAATATTACTTTCGAATATTCATTTAAGGTTTATATACTTGATGAATATTATTTTAAAATATTCATTGGAAGTTCTATTTACTTAAGGAATATTATTTCGATTATTCCTTTAAAGTTTTGATTACTAAAGAAATATTATTTGGATATTCATTTAGAAGATTATTTATTAAATGAATATTATTTTCAAATATTCATTTAAAGTTTGACTCATTTATTGAATATTATTTTAAATACTTATTGGAGTCTAATTATTAATGAATATTATTTTGAATATTCATTTAAGAGGTGATTTATTTAGTAAATAATTACATATATTCATTCGAGGATTTCTTACAAGCAATATTATGATTTAATAATATTCCGTAATTATTATTGAGTTAATAAATATTCTTGGAATATTTATTTAATTCTTTTAAATTCTTTTGAAAATGATTTATATTATTTGGAGATTACCTTTCACCTCCAAACATTATGTAAAATATTCTTTCATTCATTAGATACTTCCGACTCAATAAATATTCTATAAATATTTATTCAATACTTGGAAACAACTTCAAGGTTGTTTATTTTTCTTCAAATATTATTTTCGACCTTCGATCATTCTGAAAATTCTTCGGAGTCATACGATTAAAATTATATTAAGAAAGGTCCTCTAGATTCCACTCTTCACTCGAATCTATCTCTGAAATTATAAGGGAACCTTACTTGAGAAATGTTCTTTATCTTGTTGACTTCCGGGTCATAGTTTATCCTTTTCACTCGCAACTTGGTTGCTACGGACTCATTAAGTCTGTGTGTACCTTCTCATCATTCGAGGGGTAAGATCGTTGGAACAAGTTGATATCCATTAACAAGCAAGAGCTTGGGAAATGTTAGTGAATTTTCCTTTCCAACTAGATACGACTACTTTGTGGAGTCTTGTCAACAAGTATTTCACTTGGGGAAGGGAGGATAAACTATACGTTTCAATGCTGTGGATTTACTCGAACTAGGAGTCGTGTGTAAGAGGTCGAGTCGCGCGGTCCATCACAAGGCCTAATCATTGGCCAGGGAGTTACTATTAAAGGCCATTGAATAGTGGAGCCGTCAGTTCTTCCTTCTACCGGTAGTAAACTATATTGGGCTGTACCATCCCCGACTGATCATCAGGGAGTGGGACAGCTGGCGCATGATAACTCCAGTATTGGTTCATCTCCCAAATTGGGAATTCCCTGCAACACGTATCGAAGAGACTTTTTTCAGGTTGACGGTGTCTTTCGCAACACCTATCGAAGAGACTTCTTTCAGGTTGTAGGACTTCGAAAAATGTTAATAACTGGAATTGCAATATTTTCCTTGCAAGTTCCTCTTAATATGATAAATGATAATATCTTGCTTATTTTCGACATAGCAGATATTCCCACATATATTTACATTTTGAGTTACCTTGTAACTTCCTCGTTCATTTTATACTGGCATCATTTCCGTAAATGCATGGCATATGGTTTGAAAGATACCTTTGAACTATTATATATTATCGTTTAGTTAAATATTATTGTTGGTGGGCTATTGCTCACCCTTACTTTATTATTATATCACAACAATAGCTAGACCAGATGACTCGCACAAGGCGCACTCGACGTTGGCGAGGACGATGAGACTACCAGAGCCGAAGAGAGGGCTATTGGTAGGATAGATTCATTCTTTCAGTACCAAATGTATGGACTAGTATGACTTATGTAAATGGATGGCAAAGAGTACGTATTCATATTATAATTCTTTTCGGATTGTAAGAACTCATAATGTGTTTAATAAAATTTGGTTGTTACTCTGATTTCATCTCTGGGACTATAACGGGTGTGTTTTATATTGTTGTGTTGGGCCATAAAGATGTAATTTATTTTATGTTGAGGTAAGTTCAAGTGTTGTGGGCAGAATTGGAGACCGTAACGACCGGATCCCGGACCCCGGATCTGGGGGTGTTATAGAAGTGGTATCAGAGCGTACGTTATAAACCCAGAGATGAGACGACGTTAAAATAATAAATTCACTAAGATAATAAGAACTCTTGCCAAGTTCATAGTCGGACTACTTAATGTAGGGATGACATATAAAACCCTTATGGGAACTCTTAAGTATCATGATAGTAACTTAGCTCGATATCGTATCGACGAGTAAGGCGACAGACCTTGAGGCATACGAGCAGCGTGATGATGCTTTATATGCTGAAGATCAGCGGGTAAATTCGATGGAGTACCCTACTGGAGACCCGGAAGAGGTTCCAGCAGATAAGGAAAATCCTGTTAGGATAAGGAGCTTACCCTCGAGGAATGAGGGCTGCAGCCAGAAAGACTGTGATGATTAGGATATGGTGCTCAGAAAAGTGGGCATAAAGAACTAAGCTACTAGTAAGAGAACTAAAGATTCATGTTGGATTCGTAGCCGGACTACTGGAGGTAGTACCAGCAAGTAGGACGGATTGAAAGGATCACTTGAGATCTTATACGGGAATAGACGAGAATCCCTAGAGACTTCCATATTAACGAAGAAAGAGATAGAGGGATGTATGATTATCAAAGACATCGATTTAGGGCGAGGAGCAGAGTCCCTAGAAATAGTTGAGAAGGAGGCAGTAAGTGCCATATCATTTGACAAATGAATTAGTATGAATATTGTCAGTAATAATTCACCATGAGAAGGCAGATGTCATAGGTTGTAAATTATGAAACCAAATTGAGATTAATGAAGTTGTTATTTCAGGAAAATGTCCATTTTATGAATGAATCAGTTAGAAAGTGAAAATATTGGGAAGTGACAGCATGATTGGATAAAGTTATATAAGGAAGTAGTAAGCAAGACAATGATCTCAGAACCTACCGGAAGATAAGACCAGTGAGTCAAGATGAACTCGTAATAAGGCTACTGTCAGAGACTGAGTATAGGGTTATTTCAACTCAGTGAAATGATGAACCAGAAACGCTAGATGCATGTGATTCAGAGGAATATTAAATTCTTTCTTTTCGTTGAATGGATTATAGTAGTTACCTTAAGTTTACTCCGACGCGGAGTTATAATGGATCAAGTAATACGATCAGCAGTTAAAGAGAAAAATGTGAGAAAATCTTCCTAGAGCTAAAAGATGAAATTGGTAATGACCAAGAGTTGGCATTGCTTAATGGAAAAAGGAGACTTTGTGCTTCCAACGATGCTTCACATAAACGATTATGATGTGTGCTTGCGCAGCATGACAAAGTACTTGCGGATGCATTCGAACAGCACGGTCCACCAGATCGGATGGCCTTAGTAATGCCAATTTTGTGGGACAACCAACTCCGACGGTAATGTTCCTTCTGAGACTAGTAGTCAGGTAGACTGACATTTGGTAATATTGAATATCAGGACGTATAGGTATCAGGACGTTGTGACAAGTTTCAGTTTAAAACTGTTGATTCCCTTCTAAGGGATGTATATAATTGGTTCCTCTCCAGGGGTTAAACTTCCAACCTGATGACGATTATTTCGTTAATTATGACTGCCTACGGTTCTACCTGCTTGGAGGTTCATTAAACTATTCTTCAGGTTTCGAAACCGGTCTCCTTAATGTTACCAGTAGATGGATAGATTGACCAAAATTTCCCTAATTCTGGGAAGAACTTCAACGAATTTTGGCAAACCTTGTCTTTCTGATTATCAGAGAACATCATGGAAGAGAGTAGAAACTGGGGCGAACCCCGTGAATTTGGTAAAGTAGCCGCTATATGGGTTGGTGGACAGACCCTGGTTATCGTGATTGATTGTAGAAATACAATGATGAAGTGAGATTGGATGAAAACAAGAAATGTAAGTAAGAAACCAGCCGGACTGAGAAACTCCGGGATTGACTTAAGTGAAAAGGCTGTTAGGCCAGGAATGGTAAGCTTGCGTGGCACGCGGGATTGATAAGAATAGTTGAAAAGATAAAAATAGAGGAAACGTGGCCGGAGACGGTGCCGAGTAGTCGATTAAGACTTATATGAAGTAAAGTTTTGGAAAGGTAGAAAGGTATCAAAGAAGAAGGCACTATGCCAACAATTGCTAGAAAAGTAATGCTATTAGCCAACCCCTAAAATCATATATTTTTATTTTAGTGTGGCCAGTTGAGGCCAAGTCACAAAGGACTATCAAGTGACTAGACCAGCAATGAAAGGACAAAGCAGGGTTGCTTCTAAGTAAGCACCGATTGCAAGGGCTTCGGATATAACGGAAATATTAATGAGATTGTAGGAATCTTCTACTGAACCCTTTGCAACCCATGTTTGGATTGGGAGTTTACTAGACTTTTGGAGTGGGGTCACCCGTACTAAAGTGATTCATGTGTATATGATTGTCCAAGATTACGAGTAAAAATAGAAGTATAGTGACTTGAGATGTTTGATGTTAGGGTATTATAAATACCATGAATATATTATGACTAAGGAAAGTAAACAACGAAGGTTTATGAAGAGAGTATAGAAATGGTCAGAGATTGATCAGTATGCTGTAGAAATTTTGTATGAGGCAAGTACCTTTGCGAAGAACGATAAGTACTAAGAGATTCATGTCGAACTCGACCAATATCTTCCAGAACATCCTTGCTACCAGTACCAAGTTCTGTAAGAGAGCAGATAGACATACGTTGTCTTTTGGAAGGTCAAATAGGCTGAAAACTATCTGAAAGAAGAGGTTAGCATTAAGCCACCGATCGATTATCAAATGAGAATGATTGAGAAGAGACCCTTAGTAAGGATACATGATTTGATTGTCAAGTATAGGACGCAAGAATTCCTTGGCAGTTGAATTAAGGATAGGATATCCATAAATTAAGACAAACCCTAGGGAATGCACAAGGGATGGCATTAACCCTAATAACGACATTATGAATTCAGATGATATGAGTTGGACTTGCTAAGGCAACAATGACCGGTAAGGATTATTAAAAAGAGTTATGGAAAGAACATAGATAGAATTATTAGAGTATTGATCAATGACGTTTTGATATACCCTGTACCCAGAAAATACAGGAGGAATGATGAGGATGACCTAAGCAACCTGTAACACCCCCAGATCCGGGGTCAGGGATCTGTGGTTACGGTTTTACATCCATTCATAATACTTGACTTGAGTCCACAATAAATAAATCACATGCTGTGACCCCACAATAATATCCACTCACACGCACAACAGTTATAGTCCCAGACATGAAATTGAAATAAGTCTTACATTAAAGGGTTACGAATAAACGTTATTACAATCCCAAAAGGATAACATCATAAGTTTAACAATTTTGCCGTTGATTACATTAATTATACATATAGTTAAACAGGAAACAAAAGCTGTCTAACTAAGCTACCTCAGCAATGGCGGCTAGCATCTCAGCGGGGAGTCCAGTGGGTCGGGCAACCCGCTTGCGCCGAGTGCGCCTGATGCGAGCCATCTGTCCTAGCTGTTGTTGTGACATAATATGAACAAAGCAAGGGTGAGCGAAAGCCCACCAACAATAATATAACTGAACAGTGATACATATATACAGCAGTTCAAAATATCCTTTGAAACCATATGCCATGCATTAATGAGGTTATTGCCAGTATAATATAAAGGATGAAGGTACCAGGTAACTCAAAGTATTTGTTTGTAGAAATATCTGCTACATCAAAAGTAAGCGAGATATTCTCATTGTCATTAAAAAAAGGAACTTGCATGAAAAGATTGCAATTTCAGTTATGAACACTTTTCCAGCTCTGCCAACAATAATCATGTTGCAGGAAATAAATAAGTTTGGATGATGAACCAATGATGGAGTATTCACCGCGCCCGCTGTTCCAATCTTGATGATCAGTCGAGATCGTACAGCTCAAATTAGATTTACTACCGGTAGAAGGAAGAACTGACGGCTTTACTTGTCTACCGCCTTGCTAGCTCTCCCCGGCCAACGGTTGGGCCAAAGGGGATGGACTGGCGCTACTCGGCCTCTTACACGACTCCTAGTTCAAATAGAATTCATGATTCTGAATGTAACGTTCGTCCCCCTTTCCCCAAGTATAATACTTGTTAATAAAACTCCACAAAGTAGTCGTATCTAGTTGGAAAGGAAAATTCACCAATAACTTCCAAGCTACTGCTTGGTAACGAATCTCAACTTGTTCCAACAATCTTACCCCTCGAAAGATGAGAAGGTAAACAACGACTTAATAAGTCAATAGCACCCGAGTTGAGAGTGAAGAGAATACTTTATGACCGGGAAGTCGACAAGATAATTAACATTTTCCAAGTAAGGTTCCCTTATTATTAGGGAGATAGACTCAAAGAAGAATGATGTCTGAGAACCTTTCTTGATATATGATTAATAATAATATGACTCCGAAATATTTTCTGTAATAATCGAAGAAGATAAACCTAATCGAGGTTATTCTAAGTATGGAATAAATATTCAGAGAATATTTATTGAATTAAAATATTTTACAGAATATTTAGGAATATGAAAGAATATCTTTAATCAGAGTATTTCTCAAATAATCCTTGAAGAAATATTGAGAGAATATTTATTGCATAATTAAATATTCAAATGAATATTCAAAATAATATTCATTAATTAATAAGACCTGAAAGGAATATTTAAAATATTTAAAATAATATTCGATGATTAAATAGAACCCTGGATGAATATCCAAAATAATATTCATAATTAATTAGGAATTTAAATGTTTATTGAAAAAGTAATATTCATTTAATGAATAATATTCTAAATGAATATCAAGTAATATTCATTTAGTAATCCAAGATTTAAAGGAATATTCGAGATAAGACTCGATAAATAAATCAAGCTTCAGATGAACATTAAAATAATATTCATCAGGTAATTACTATCTTATATGAATATTCAAAAGTAATATTCATTTAGTAGTCCAACCTTTAGAAGAATATTCGAAATAATAATCGATAAATAATTCGACTCTGAATGAATATAAAAAAAAATATTATTCGTCGAATAGTTACGTTCAAATAATTAGTCGAAGTAGGGATCGTTAAATAAATAATCTCGAACGAATATTCAAATAATATTCGTCGCTCGAATAATGGAAAATATTTACTTAGATATTTTCTTTCGAGGTAATCTCGATATGTCAAGAAATATTGACTCCCGGTCTATATTTGATGAATAAGATGGATACGCCCTTCTATGAGGGTCTTACAATAACCGGCTTATAATTGATACGTTAGCTATCTAATTTATAAGCCAATAAACAATCAGGGAACAAGCATAACGATATAACTTGAAAGTAGGCATGCATGCTATGGCATATGTATGACAGAAAACATATATATATATTCAATCATAACAACAGCCTAAAAGAAGGGAATTGAAACTTGCCTGGTAGTCGAGTACGGTAAGGGGTAGTGGTAGCGGGTCCCGGGTCAGCTTGGTGATCTATAAATAGCCAAGTCATTCGGGATTAATCACTTAAAATTTTAAAAGTTAAGTTATACTTAAATCGAAACACGTTCTCGAGTTATCTCGTTATACCCCTTTTTGTGGATTCCCTTTATCATTGATCCGACCCGACATTCGTTCGTTAATACGACATGTCACTGTACTTACACTTGGGACATACTTAAGTCATACAAGTTCTAAGGTCGATCGTTACGAACCAATATTATACTCCGAGTTTTATCGCCCGTTTTCTAAGTGTTTTACCAAAGTTATAATAGAGTCGTCTTTTAGGGGTTCGTTCGCGTTTAACCTCGACTCGAATATTTTTAATAAATCGAAAAACGATCCTTTTGACATACGGTTTTCTTTCACACCTTCCTTTTTACCTCTAGTATTTATTTACCAAGATTCATCATGACTTTACATATTTTACGAGGGTCCAATTTCAGTTACGAACTTTCGTTTACGGATTCGAACTACTTTTAGTAAATCGGTCATAAATCCTAAACCGTAAGTCTGTTTGATTCGATTCTTTTTCCAAAATGATCTACGACTCAAGATCTACAAGGGTATGTTATATAATTAACCAGATCAGTGAATTATAGCTACTGCTATGCACGAGTTTCAAGGTGTAACGAAATTCCGGCATTATAACGGCTATAAATCGAGCGTTCGAAAAATTATAACATCAAAACCAAGCCACACCGGGCATAATACACATCTTATATACATGATTCTCATCCAAATCTGTCCAAGATCATATCACTTCATCCTTATAATCATCACATGTTTCAACCACTACAAGATCATGCTAATCAAGCTTATAACCATGCTAATATCATAACTATACTAAAACTCATCAAGATCATGCATATACTTAAAGTAAAACCTAGGGTTTCAAGAGAGTTATACCTTCCTTGGTGTGTCTAGGAGTCTAACAAGCCTTGATCTAGTCCTTGGATCACCTTAATATAGCTTAGAGCAACAAAGAAAACCAAGAAAACAAAGTTAGTTTCTAAGGGTTACTATTCATCATCACTTTTGTAAAAATCATAGAAAATAGAAAAATAAGAGTTTGTCTCTCAAATTTTTATCACATCTTGGCCTCTTCATAAGCTTTGTTTTGAGTCCTAGATCATCAGATTTGAAGCTTCCTAGCTAGGGTTTTGAGCCCCCTTTCTCCTCTGGACAGAAACTGTCAAGCACAGATCAGTTTGGCTTTTTCAACTTTGAGCATGGATTTGACTAGGCTATACTACTTTGTTGGACATGAAATTTTGAGCGAATATTACCCATGGAGTGGAGAGGCTATGGTTAAAATTTGGTGATTTTATCATGGATAGAAATGGAGATATGAATTTGTCTTTGGAGAGTGTTTCTGCTGGACAGTTTGAGAGAATGAGAGGAATGGAGTTTGTTTTGCTTGCTTTGATCTCATCCTTGTCCAAAATACATTATTGATGATAATATCTAGCATAAAGCTACTTTATTAAAGTGCTTTGCTCATATATGATGCAATCCAAGGGACAAGTGTTGTGATTTTGTGGTGGAAAGGTGTCATGCAAGCTAACTAAGTGATTTGGTTTCTAAAGATGCTAGTTACTTTGTAACTACTTAGTTACTTGATCTTATCTATTTGCACATGCATGTATCTTGGCTCTCTGCTTGTCTCTTTGTCTGGTTATTACTTAATTTGATTGATCGTTCGGAGGAATAACTCATTCGTTTCTAGTTAGGGTTTTACCGGAAACCGTCTTAATATTTATACTATCATCCTCCATTCTCTTTAATAATTCTTGAACCTATTTTCCTTAAATCCCTTCAATAATTCCTTAAGTCTTTCAGTGTCCAGGGAAATCTCGGGGAAAATAAAAGTGCTATTTTTTAGAATCCGACAGCTTTTACATACACTCTTTTTCCCCCTGGATCACTAATACGAACTCAGAATTTCGTTCCGGGTACTTCTATATAGCGTCGTCTAATAATATTCCTACGTCCACCAAAATCACTATTCATCACTTATTCTTTAATTATTCTTTTAGGGTTATATAAATGTCCCGGTTCTCTTTCAATCGTTCCTTAACCCTTTTACGGAACCACTGGACTGATAACAGATCTCGATTTGGATGACATAAGAATAACCTTCCCCCTTGGAATGATCAAATCTTAATTTCCGAGGAGATAGATAATTCTTATCTAGATTGTCAACCAATAGCATTCTTCATGACATATAAGCATTTGAATCTAAATCTACTCCTTTCATTCATTATCTCAATCGTTACATCATAATCGTAATCACTATTCACCATTACCTCAGTACATAATAAAAAGTTTTTAATTATATCCAAAATTTGGGGTTCTTACACAACCTTACAAGGAAAAAGGTAATATTCCGAACTTCAAAATGGAAGTTTGGTAAGGAATGTATGGCATAGTAACAATAATGCCAGATGAGGCATGTATGAAAGAAGTATGGATTGAACCTATAAAGGTTGAGATTATCCTAAAATAAGGAAAGAACTAAGAAAAGAAGTATCCTAATTAGGATTGGGAATAAACGTGATAAAGTTCCCACGGGTAGGTGGAAGTAATGACTTATGGAAAAAGACTGATAGATATATTTTTCTCCTTCAACAGAGCTTAAGGGATAATGCTTTCACCCAACAGTGATGGGAATGAGGTAGAATTTTTTTTTTTAATTGGAATGTATCCAGAAAACCTGGATTACAAGGTATTATTATTATCAGGAAAGGTCAATGAGATGGCTGACAGTCTAAGTATAAAGGAATAATTACAAATATTCATCCCGAAGAAACAAAATGATATTTGGAAAGACCTTGAAGGTCATATCGGAGAGGAGGAATTTACATTCCTTCTGATGAATGTGCAAGAATAAACGGTAATAATAGCTTAAGTAAAGATTCGATTCCCGATATTGTCTTAAGCAAACGACACACCGTAGAAGGTCCCGTTTTGAGGCAAACCAGGACCATGATACAAAATTGACGAAGTAAACTATTAAGTTTCCAGTCTTTTATGGAAGATGTATGAGTGATACTTTTATCAATCGGATATAGCTGCGATGCTTGACACTCTTCTGCAATTTTATCTACTTCATGTAATATCTACATCAAGTTCAGGAAGTGTTCTTTATGGATAAGGAATAGTGATCTTTGTCCCCCTAAAGGATTAAAACCCGTATGGTTAGCTATTAACGCACTACATAAACAACAAGCGATGGCGATTCTTCTAAGAAAGTAGATGACAACGTAAAGATAAAGAAAGTGCTGCTATTAATGAGCTAAGTGGCATGTTGATGAATGACAAGCAAGTTTGTGTTAGTGTACTTCTGCGCAAAAAAGATAGAGAATATGAGGTTGATGATTCATGATGCTAAATGTATTCCCGTGGAAAGAATTAATGAGACTTGGAGGGAAGGGCAGTTGAGTCCGAGACTTATTGGGCCACCTGAGAGTTTAAAAGTGTTCGGAAGGTGGTATTCGAGCCAGCCTTACCCCCAAAACTTATAGCACGGTCATAACGGGTTTTCATGTGGCAAGGCTATGCCAGTAAAATGCAGATGCTCGATAAATGATAAGACCACGAGCCGGTAGATATACGACCTGGTCTGACTTACGAAAGACAACCTGTGGAAAACCACGGGTAGAAAAGAACAAGTGATGAGAAACAAGGTTGGCAGAAGTAGATTATATTGAATCTAAGTTAAAGGGATCGGGCCAGATTCATTTCGGAAAGTTTAAATTGGAATAACGGGATGATTATAGAGTAAATGTGACGGAATACCGATAATGAAGTACCAAGTGCAAAAGATATCTCAATAAAGAGATGAAGGTGAAAGTAAATAACAGAAGTAAATAAGAATCAGATAATAAGAGGGATGTGATTGATAAAGAAAAGACTGGGAAAGCAACTATGGAATATGAAGCAAGGAATGTTATGAATGGATTAATAAAAGGGTTTTTTTTTGATAAATTCTCGGGATGACAACCTGCTAGTGTTAATATTATAGATATGAAAAAGCTAGTAGCGTGACATGGAATGTCAGTAACAATGGTGTCAAGCGAGAAACTAAGATTTAACCTGAGAGGTTCAAAGATTTTCCAAAAGTAAGTGTTGCTAAGGTTGAACCAGAGTATAAGTCCATAGAATAATGGACAAATCAGCAAGATATGTTGACTCATGAGATTGCGATCAAATGGTATTGGATATAATCATGATTATTTTCTTCTTTGATGAACCTCTATAGTTCAGAGGTAAATTCTGAGTACGATATTTTACAATCATGAAAACTTTCTATAATCCTTTAGAATTCTTTTCTTTTCTTCTCTCTTACTCATCTTCTTTATGAATTGAGAGGAACAACCCTTTAAGGAGGGGAGGTACGGCTACGTGACTATCTGTCTATGTTATAGAAGTCTAAGTGGAATACCATAACTTGTTTAATTGCTTGTCAAGTACTAAAGGCTGGCCCCCTTCTGTACTAACTATGCGATATAACAAATGTTCAATTGATCATAGTGATCTCTCAATAAATCTTTCAACTTATCTATATTGATCGAAATTGCGAAGATTAAAGCGATCAGGAAATACACAGTGCGAGCGAGGTTATCTCCGAATTTGTAGCACGATAGTGATACCAAAGCCACTGTGGGTATCAATAAGAACAATAAGGATAAGACTGAGTAAAAGCATAACCCGAATAATGTGTTGTACAAAAAGTAGCAAAGTTGATGGAAAAAGGATAAAGTACGTATTGTAGCACCAGTAGATGTGCTGAGAAAGGGCAGAACGATTAAGAGTTGATCCGGAAGCTGAAAGGTGAAATGACAGACAAACGACTCTTTGCTTCCTACCTGATTCCGGGACGGAATCCTTTTAAGGAGGGGAGACTGTAAGAACCCCAAATTTTGGATATAATTAAAACTTTTTATTATGTACTGAGGTAATGGTGAATAGTGATTACGACTACGATGTAACGATTGAGATAATGAATGAAAGGAATAGATTTGGATTCAAATGTTTTTATGCCATGAAGAATGCTAATGGTTGACAACTTAGGTAAGAATAATATATCTCCTAGGGGAATAAGATATGGCAATTCCAAACAGGAGAATATTCTCATGTCATCCAGATCGATAACGATTAGTCCAGTGGTTCCGTGAAAGGGTTAAGGAACGCCCGAGAAAGAACAAAGACATTGTCATAAATATAGGGAATAAAGGAAGAATATAGAATGAATAGTGTTTTTGGTGGAAATGAGAATATTATGAGACGACACTATATAGAAGTATTCGGAACGGATTTCCGAGTTCGTATTAGTGATCCAGGGGAAAATAAGTGTATGTAAAAGCTGTCGGATTCTGAAAAACAACACTTTTATTTCCCCCGAGATTTCCCTGGACACTGAAAGAATTAAGGAATTATTGAAGGGATTTAAGGAATATGGGTCCAAGAATTATTAAAGAGAATTGAAAATGATGGTGTAATTATTATTACGGTTTTCGGTAAAACCCTAACTAGAAACGATTGAGTTATTCGTCCGAACGATCAATGAATTGAGCAATAAACGGACAAAGAAACGAGCAGAGAACCAAGATGCAAGTATGTGCAAGTGGATGAGATCAAGTAACTAAGCTAGTTGGAAGAGTAACTAGCACACTAAGAATCAAACCAAGGATACAAGATATTAGTACATGACACACCACTTATCCACTTGTTTAAACATCATCCATGACATAATCACTTTATTAAAGTGACTTTTGGCCAAGATATTATCAAAACCTCATCCCAATAATTCATTTAGCACAAGCAACCAAGTAAAAGATGCAAACAAACTCTCCCCCCCTCCATTTACCTCCATTCGACCTGCCCTCTTTTTCAAGAGGAGAAATCCAACTTCCCTCCATGGTTAAATCTCAAGAAAATTAAGGTGAGTCCTATATTTCATAAATAAGATACCCTATGAATTTCATCTTCAAATTACATACCAATCTTGAGATATAAAATCAAGAAGATGATGATGAATAGTAACTTTTTAGTATTAACTTTGTGTTCTTGTTTTCTTTTGATTGATTCAAGTATACTAAGGCTACTTAAGGATCATTCAAGGCTTAACAAGTGTCATTCACTCTCCAAGGAAGGTATAAACTTCAAGAACCCTAGTCTTTGATTTGAGTTTTAATGGAGTTTTAGATGAGATTTGATAATGTTTATGGCTTGTATTCATGATTTAGAACATGTATGTTGTGTGGGTGTTATAAAAAGGTTAATATATGTTTTGTGGCTCCAAGACCTGTTGAGACAGTGAGGGAGATGATAAATAGTGTCCACGAGTGTTGGTGGTGGATTGAATGATTATTTGGAGGGTTTTGATTTTGGAAATATCCGAGTTATAGCCGTCGTAATGCACGATTTTCGTTAACCTCTAGAAAACCGTGCATAACAGTTAGGATGAGTTTCTGGCCTTGATGAATAAATGACATTCCCTTGTAGATCTCGAGCCATAGATCGTTTTGGCGCAAGAATCGAAACATTCCGACTTACGGTTTAGGAGTTATGGCCGATATACTAAAAGTAGTTCGAAACCGTAAACGAGAATTCGGAACTGAAATTGAACCCTCGTAAATTACGTAAGTCAGTGGAGAATCTTGGTAATTAAATACTAGAGGTAAAAAGGAAGGTGTGAGAGAAAACCTCATGTGAAACGGATCGTTTTCCGATTTTATAAAAATGTTTGAATCGAAGTTAAACGCGAACGAACCCCTAAAAACCCGCTTGACTATAACTTTGGTTATGACTTAGAAAACGGACGGTAAAACTCGAGGTATAATCTTGGTTCGTAATCGATCGAATTTAGAACTTATACGACTTAAGTATATACCGAGTTTGGGTATGATGACATGTCGTAATAACGAATAAATGTCAGATCGTATCAGTAATAAAAGAGTTACATTAAAAGGTGTATAACGAGATAATTCGAAAACGTGTTTCGATTTAAGCGAAGTTATACTTAGACTTTTAAAACGTGTTAAGTGGTTAATCTCGAGTGTTCTGTTTGTTTATAGATCATCGAGCAGACCCAGGACCCGCTATCTCCACCCACACCCGATTACCAGGCAAGTGTTCAAACCTTTGAACCTGTTGTTGTGATAATATATGTATATGATTCTGTTTTACATATGCCATCGCATGCATGCCTGTTTCCAATTATATTGTGACTCTAGTTTTTGTGATACTTGTTCCCTGAATTGATATTGGCTTATAGACTAGATACGAATTATCAGTGATAAGCCGGATTGTTTTGGTAAGACCCTTAGCGAAGGGCATATGATATTTATTCTAAATATAGACCGGGAGTCGGTATTTTGAGATACAAAGAGTCGTGGAAACCCGGAGGAATTCCAACGACAGATTATTATTTATCTGAGGAATGTTATTATTAAACGTTATTTATATTCCCATAAAGTATCAATTACTTGGAAATATTTCGAGGAATGTTATTCGAGTACTATCTCAGTCGAGGGATATTAAATGAATGTTAGTTTCGAATATTCATTTAGAGTTGATTATTTAATGAATATTATTTTGATATTCATTAGAATGTTATTTATTAAATGAATATTACTTTCGAATATTCATTTAAGGTTTATATACTTGATGAATATTATTTTAAAATATTCATTGGAAGTTCTATTTACTTAAGGAATATTATTTCGATTATTCCTTTAAAGTTTTGATTACTAAAGAAATATTATTTGGATATTCATTTAGAAGATTATTTATTAAATGAACATTATTTTCAAATATTCATTTAAAGTTTGACTCATTTATTGAATATTATTTTAAATACTTATTGGAGTCTAATTATTAATGAATATTATTTTGAATATTCATTTAAGGAGTGATTTATTTAGTAAATAATTATATATATTCATTCGAGGATTTCTTACAAGCAATATTATGATTTAATAATATTCCGTAATTATTATTGAGTTAATAAATATTCTTGGAATATTTATTTAATTCTTTTAAATTCTTTTGAAAATGATTTATATTATTTGGAGATTATCTTTCACCTCCAAACATTATGTAAAATATTATTTCATTCATTAGATACTTCCGACTCAATAAATATTCTATAAATATTTATTCAATACTTGGAAACAACTTCAAGGTTGTTTATTTTTCTTCAAATATTATTTTCGACCTTCGATCATTTTGAAAATTCTTCGGAGTCATACGATTAAAATTATATTAAGAAAGGTCCTCTAGATTCCACTCTTTACTCGAATCTATCTCTTAAATTATAAGCGAACCTTACTTGAGAAAGGTTCTTTATCTTGTTGACTTCCCGGTCATAGTTTATCCTTTTCACTCGCAACTTGGTTGTTACGGACTCATTAAGTCTGTGTGTACCTTCTCATCATTCGAGGGGTAAGATTGTTGGAACAAGTTGATATCCATTAACAAGCAAGAGCTTGGGAAATGTTACTGAATTTTCCTTTCCAACTAGATACGACTACTTTGTGGAGTCTTTTCAACAAGTATTTCACTTGGGGAAGGGAGGATAAACTATACGTTTCAATGCTGTGGATTTATTCGAACTAGGAGTCGTGTGTAAGAGGTCGAGTCGCGCGGTCCATCACAAGGCCTAATCATTGGCCAGGGAGTTACTATTAAAGGCCATTGACAAGTGGAGCCGTCAGTTCTTCCTTCTACCGGTAGTAAACTATATTGGGCTGTACCATCCCCGACTGATCATCAGGGAGTGGGACAGCTGGCGCGTGATAACTCCAGTATTGGTTCATCTCCCAAATTGGGAATTCCCTGCAACACGTATCGAAGAGTCTTCTTTCAGGTTGACGGTGTCTTCCGCAACACGTATCGAAGAGACTTCTTTCAGGTTTTAGGACTTCGAAAAATGTTAATAACTGGAATTGCAATATTTTCCTTGCAAGTTCCTCTTAATATGATAAATGATAATATCTTGCTTATTTTCGATATAGCAGATATTCCCACATATATTTACATTTTGAGTTACCTTGTAACTTCATCGTTCATATTATACTGGCATCATTTCCGTAAATGCATGGCATATGGTTTGAAAGATACCTTTGAACTGTTATATATTATCGTTTAGTTAAATATTATTTTTGTTGGGCTATTGCTCACCCTTGCTTTATTATTATATCACAACAACAGCTAGACCAGATGACTCGCACAAGGCGCACTCGACGTTGGCGAGGACGATGAGACTACCAGAGCCGAAGAGAGAGCTATTGGTAGGATAGATTCATTCTTTCAGTACCAAATGTATGGACTAGTATGACTTATGTAAATGGATGACAAAGAGTACGTATTCATATTGTAATTCTTTTTGGATTGTAAGAACTCATAATGTGTTTAATAAAATTTGGTTGTTACTCTGATTTCATCTCTAGGACTATATCGGGTGTGTTTTATATTGTTGTGTTAGGCCATAAAGATGTAATTTATTTTATATTGAGGTAAGTTCAAGTGTTGTGGACAGAATTGGAGACCGTAACGACCGGATCCCGGACCCCGGATCTGGGGGTGTTACAATGCAGGTGGCTTTGTGTTTGGTAGAGTGTTTGTTTGAGGGGGTTGGTTAGCAAGCCCTGGGTTAGCATCTTGTTCTACTTGCTTACGCCTAGCTAACTCAGACTTAGAGGCAAATACTGGCATGTTGTGGGGATAAGTCCTAAATAAACTCTCCATATGGGGAGTTATTTTAAGTCTTACATCCACATCATTCCTAGTCTCCAAGCTACCAAAAATGAGTTTGGTCATGGATCTAGGATAGCCTATTCTAGATTTATCTATCCCAGACAGTTCAATCAATTTGTTATTTACAAAATTAAGTGCAGATTGAATAAAACGAGGGAAGAAAATTTCAGTACCTCTCTTGGTTGAGTTCTTACCAAGTCTCTCATACAGCTCCTGCATTATGATTAGTCCAATATCAATCTTTTTCCCATACGCTAGGGCATATCATATTTGTTGAACATGTGTACTGATTTGGTCAAAACTAGAATTCCTTGCTGTGAAGACTTTGAGAAGAGTGGCAAAGACATAGCTCCATTCTTTTCTCAAGAACTTCCTATTCAAATTTCCAAGTTTGATTTTATCTAAGTATTTGATAAAATCAAAGAAGTCCTCCAATTCAGCATTAGTGGCTAGTGGGTCATACACTCCTTGTTATAGCCCCAGTGCTTGATTCATGTCTGCAGTACTGATGGTGATCTCCTTGTCCTGAATCTTGCAGTAGACTACATATGAGGTTATAGCATTCTCAAGAGCAATGACCTCCACAGTAGCAGTCCTCCAAAATTGTTCTAGCAAATCTAGATACAGTGTTGGGTTGGCTGAAAGTGCATCCTTGATGTAGGACTCAGACATTCATCGAACAAAGCACTTGAAATTAGCATTGGGTGCTCCACATCACTAGTAATAGCAATGAAGTTGGTGTGGGTAGGAATTGTGAGTTGGGTATTTGCCATTGTTACACAGAGAGACGAGAGAAGAGAATGAAGGTTGAAGAAGAAATTTAGCTTTTGAAGTTAGGGTTTTCAGAGATTTTGGAACTTTAGATGCTTGAGAAATCGAATGAAATGAAACGAATAGATGTAAAACCGTATAAGTATGAAGTACTTGAATTGTCGATTAGATATATGTTTTGTATCGACAAGTCAGGCATTCGAGAAATAGAAATCAACTATTCGATAAGTCAAGAGAGGCTTAATCGATATCTCAAGCAATTTGTAACTCACAGCTGGCAGTTATCTAACTTAGAATAAATTCTAAATTAAATAAAATATGTTTTTATGAGTGATTTAAAATTCTGAATAAAAATCCAAAAACGGTTAAGATTCAGCGAAAATTCAGCCTTTTCAAATGATACGACAACTTAAATGTTCTATTCGTGAACTCAGTCATTAGAGAACTCAAATGTCCTATTCGAAAAGTCAAGCAAATCTCTGTTCGATTTCTCCAAAATGCACTATTCGAGAACTCAAGAGTGTTCCAAATAGACTTGTTAGAGAAGTTGACCATAGACATGAAAGTCAATAGAAAGTCTGACTTATCGAGCTATACTTTCCACTCATAAAAGTTAATTTTCACTATCTTTTCAAAATTCACCAGAATTATTCAATGAAGAATATTCTAACAAATTAAATATTGATAATCTTAAAATTTCATAGAAATTTCAAGCTAATTCGAATATGATTTTCAACATATGCAACAGATTTGAAATATTTATAAATCATATTTCAGCCAACACTTACTTCAAAAATATTGAGAATTTAGATAAAGTAAGTGTTTACTGCTACAACAATCTAGTTGATATTTTCACTTAGCCAGATTCTGAATAATTCAGTATTCCAATCTCACTAACCAACCTTGTGAAGGTGGCTTCATCCAATGGCTTAGTGAATATATCAGCTAATTGTTTATCTGTAGGGACATAATGCAACTCAATGGTTCCATTAGTTGCATGCTCCCTAATGAAATAATATCTGATGTCAATGTGCTTTGTCCTAGAATGATTTACAGGATTAGCAACTATAGAGATTGCACTTGTGTTGTCACACATGATTGGAATTCTTTCCAACACAAGTCCATAATCTCTAAGCTGATTTCTAATCCAAAGCACTTGAGCACAGCAACTTCCAGCAGCTATGTATTCAGCCTTAGCTGTGGAAGTTGGCACAGATTGTTGTTTCTTGCTGTACCAAGAGACTAACCTTTGTCCAAGAAACTGGTAGCTACCTGAGGTGCTTTTCCTATCCACTCTGCATCCAGCATAATCAACATCAGAATAACCAACCAGATTGAACCCTGTGTCCTTAGGATACCATAAACCCAAGTTTGGAGTGCCCTTCAGATATCTAAAGATTCTTTTTATAGCAATCAAATGTGACTCTTTTGGATTTGATTGAAACCTTGCACACAGACATGTAGCAAACATGATGTCTGGCCTACTTGCAGTGAGATAGAGTAGAGAACCAACCATGCCTCTGTTGACTGAGATATCTACTCTCTTGCCTTTGACATCTTCATCCAATTTGGTGGTAGTGGCCATGGGTGTCTTTGCAGGTGATCAGTCTTCTAAGTCAAACTTCTTTAATAAATCCTTGATGTACTTGGTTTGACTGATGAAGATACCATCCTTCCTCTGACTAACTTGCAATCCAAGAAAGAATGTTAACTCTCCCATCATACTCATCTCATATCTGCTTTGCATGAGCTTAGAGAATTTCTCACACAGCTTCTCATTTGTAGAGCCAAATATTATATCATCCACATAGATCTGAACTATGATAATATCATTACCATGCTTCTTGTAAAACAATGTCTTGTCCAATGTGCCTCTAGTGAATTGATTTTCAAGAAGAAACTGTGATAAAGTGTCATACCATGCCCTTGGAGCCTGCTTAAGTCCATACAATGCATTAAGAAATCTGTAGACAAATTGTGGGAAATGTGGATCCTCAAAGCCAGGTGGTTGTTGCACATAAACTTCTTCTTCCAACTCCCCATTCAGAAATGCACTCTTGACATCCATTTTATAGACTTTAAAGTTTGAATGAGCAGCAAATGCCAAGAAGATTCTGATGGCTTCCAATCTAGCAACAGGAGCAAATGTCTCATCATAGTCAATACCTTCCTATTGAGAGTATCCTTTTGCAACCAACCTTGCTTTGTTTCTTACTATTACACCATCTTCATCCATCTTATTCTTCAGAACCCATTTTGTTCCAACAATGGTTCTGTTCTTTGGTGCAGGCACAAGTTCCCATACTTTGTTTCTTTAAAATTGACTCAGCTCCTCTTGCATAGCAATAATCCAATCTAGATCCAACAGTGCATCATCAAGTTTATTTGGTTCAATCTGAGATAGAAAGCAACCATAAAGGCACTCATTTTGAGTTGCTCTCCTAGTTCTCACTCCTGCATTTGGATCTCCAATAATTTGCTCTACAGTGTGTGACCTATCCCATTTCCTTGAGTGCTCAGTTTGATTTCTCAACCTTGATGTTGCTTCATCATCCAAGACATGATCATTTTCATTTCCTCCCCCTGTGAAGTTGGTACTATTCATAGGTCTGTCTTGGATGCTAGTCTCTTCACTGTTGATTGGATAAGATTCTTCTCTTGCTTCATCATTCACTTGATTTTGTTGAACTAGAGTTTCAACTTCAGTTTTAATCTCTTCATCAGAATCATCTAAATTTTCAAACTTTAATGGATCTTTATCTTCATCATTGGCTTCTTCTAATCCAGGTAGTTTGCTATCATCAAATGTCACATCTGTGCTTTCCATAACTCTCTTTTGACTGATGACATAAACTTTGTATGCAATTCTCTCCATAGAATAGCCAAGAAAAATTCCTTCAAATGCCTTTGCATCAAACTTCCCAACATATTCTGAATTGTCTTTCAACACAAAGATTTTGCTTCCAAAAGTATGAACATACTTTAGAGTAGGCTTCTTTCCAGTCATCAAATTGTAAGGTGTCTTTCCAGTGTTTTTGTTGATGAGGGTTCTGTTCTGGATGTAGCATGCAGTGCTCACAGCCTCAGCCCAAAAATATGTAGGCATCTTTGCATCAAGCAACATTGTTCTAGCAACCTCAATTAGAGTTCTATTCTTTCTCTCAACTACTCCATTTTGTTGTGGAGTCCTTGGAGTTGAGAATTGTTGAGAAATGCCATTCTCTTTGCAAAATGCTTCAAGTAAGACATTTCTGAACTCTGTTCCATTATCACTTCTCAATGCAATCACACCTGCATTGTTGGATTTTGCTTCCTTATCAACTTTCTTTATGTGCTCAATGATTACTTGTGGAGCCTCATCCTTTTATGCTAGAAATTCCACCTATGTATACCTTATGTAGTCATCAACCATCACTAGGGCATACTTCTTTCTTGAGAGTGACATAATATTGACAGGCCCAAACAAATCCATATGAATTAATTGCAGGGGCTTGGTGATTGATGTCATCGTCTTTGACTTGTGGCTTGACCTTTTCATCTTTCCTTTTTGGCAAGCCTCACACACTCTTTCTTGACAGAATTCAAGTGTGGGCATGCCTCTCACTAACTCTCTTTTGACTAGAAGTTTGGCCTTGAAGTTCAGGTGTGATAACTTCTTGTGCCATAGCCAACAATCTTCATTTGATGCATTTGAGTAGAAGCAACAAACTCTGTCCTTGTTTGCAGAGTCCATATTGGCTACAAACAGGCTTCCTTTTCTTACTCCTGATAGATCAAAATCACCAGTCTTCTTGTGGGTGATCAAACATTCATCTTTGTCAAAATTTACCTTTAATCCTCTATCAGTAAACTGACCAACACTTAGCAGATTA
Organism: Saposhnikovia divaricata; assembly: GCA_036435485.1. Taxonomy (NCBI): domain Eukaryota; kingdom Viridiplantae; phylum Streptophyta; class Magnoliopsida; order Apiales; family Apiaceae; genus Saposhnikovia; species Saposhnikovia divaricata. The sequence goes on from CM071598.1 coordinate 57,196,557, forward strand.
TGCTTGAGACCCTTGACTAGTGCTACATCTGCAATGATGACATTACCAACTTTTAACTTGCTATATCCCAATGTGTTACCCATGCTGTCATCTCCAAAAGCAACCATTGGGCCAGCCTTCTCCTCATATTGTGATAGCAGGGCCATATCACCAGTCATGTGATTTGAGCATCCACTATCTAAAATCCACATGACCTTCTTTTCACTTTCTTTGCCCTGCAAGCACAAAGGTATTACTTCTTCTTTGGTACCCAAACAAGTTTGGGTCCACTTGGCTTAGAAACAGATTTATCAAAAATAGCATGCTTATCAACTTTCTTAGGACTGGTCTTCTTGTCACTGTTAGAAGTCTTAGAATCTGAATTCTTAGACTTAGGTGACAGAGGTACCATCCTAACTCTAGGAGGACTTGAAGACTCTGGCCTTGTGTAGCGTGTGTGAATGTTGTGACTGATGCAACCATCCATGAATTGTCTTCTCAAATTAAAACAGCTAGTCATAACATTCATGTTGCATGGCATACAGTCAAGTTTATCATAGAAAGGTGAATCTCTATGTATTAAAGGCACAGAGCAGTCATAGAAAGGCTTAGCTACACTACCAGTTGGTTTCTTGCATGCATGAGTTAAGTGATTAGTGCTAAAACAGTTTTGACAAACTTTCCTAGGGGCATTTGGCACATAAGCATAATTATTATTCTTGTTTATCCCTAGCTTGCCACTTTTGTTTTGTTTCTTATTAGCCACTTTCTTCTCAAACTCATTTTTCCCAGCTGAAACAAACTTCACAAACTTCTCAGGTCTAGGTCTACCTCCTACTGGCTTCTTGGCTTTTGCCTTGACACTCTCACTCTTAGAGGATGCTGGTTGTTGTAAGAACCCCAAATTTTGGATATAATTAAAACTTTTTATTAAGTAATGATAAAATGAGGAACAATGATTCCGACAACAAGGTCACCAGCTCTAATGAATGGTGGTTTCAAAGAACAATGATTGTAATGAATGGATATTGCTTTGGACAATGATCCTGATGCATTGGTATATTGTCAGAATAGAGTAATTCGATGGTTGAGGACCTAGATAAGAATAATCTACCATCCAGGAAGGAGCTAATGGATCCTTGAAGGGAAATGAGTACGTGCATAGTGTTTCCCATACGTGCATAGTGTTTCCCGTACGTGCATAGTGTTTCCCATACGTGCATAGTATTTCCCGTACGTGCATAGTGTTTCCCGTACGTGCATAGTGTTTCCTGTACGTGTATAGTAATTTGGTGGATGAATAGTGATTTTGTAAGTTGGAAAACTTTTCACGCCACCCTATGTACGGGACGTGATATGGATGTTTCGAAGTCATATTAGTAATACGCGGAGGAAATATGTGAATGCAGAGATGATCGGAATTCAGAAATTCCAAATTCTTTTTCGGTATAATATTTGACCGGACAGTGGATTAAATATTATTATAATCCAAGAATTGAGATATTAACTTTGAGGATTTGATATTTTGGGATGTTATTATATTTGATTTAAGAATGAAGGTAGGAAACCACTGAGGCAGTGAAACAAGAGTTCTAGAAACCGCTAAAACGTTATAACGAGATTAATCAATAAAGCGAACGAATCCTAGATTACGGATTAAGTTCGTATCGAGATTAAATATCCTACATGGTCATCACGAGGATTATATTAAGGATTGGGGAAGGAATTATGAATATCGAGAAATTTCCCGGTAAACCCTAGAGGTGAAACTACTTAGTTATTCGTCCGAACGATCAATCGAAACGAGCAATAACCGGACAAAAGAAACAAGCAGTGGAAGCAAGAGTCATGCATAAGCCACTAGAAAATATCTAGCAAACCAAGTGATGACTCATGCAACTATCATACTTAGAGATGAAACTAGTACTTAGCAAAAAACTAACTACTAGTTAGCATGAAATCAATCAATGATCAACACATGTCCTTACAAAATACATCATCCAATGCATCATCACTTTAATAAAGTAGCTTGGATGAGATATTACCAAATACAAATCACTTTATGCATTATTTCAAGCCAACCAAGCAAGAACAACCAAAACACTCTCCATTTTTTTCATTCGGCCCTTTTTAATTCCAAAATCAAAAACCTACTTCCAACCATTGTTTAATCTTCAAATTTTTAAGGTGAGTTCTATATTTCATAAAACTAATCTCCTAGAAATTTCAAGTCCAAACTCCTTTGTTTCCATTTTCAAAAAAATCAAGAAAGTGGAGGATGAATAGTAATATCAAGAACAAAATTCTTGGTTTTCTTGATTTTTGGATGATCTAAGCTTGGTTAAGGATGTTCATGGACTATACAAGGCTTAGCAATGTCTTTATCTACTCCAAGTAAGGTATAAACTTCAAGAACCCTAGTCTTTGATTTGAGTTTTAATGGAGTTTTGGATAAGTTTTGGTGATAATGTTGTTATAAGCATGTTTACATGATTATGTAGTTAGTTTGTTTGATTTAAGAGATGTGATGAATATGATGATATAATATGATGTTACTGGACTTATGAGATTAGTATTATGAATGTAAGATGATTGGTATGCCCGGTGTGGCTTGGGTTGTTGATTACGATTTATGGAACGTCCGATTTATAGCCGCTGTAATGCCCGATTTTTGTTAACCTTAAGAAATCATGTTTGACAGTAGCCATAAGTCACTATCCAGTATCATGTTCTGCCATGGCAAGATAGATCATGTTATAAGCTTCGTTTTGATATAAAGATCATGTGAAACGGACTTACGGTTTAAGAATTATGGCCGATTCACTAAAAGACGTTCGAAACCGTAAGTACGAGTTCGTTATTAAAATTGAACCCTCGTAAAATACGTAAGTCAGTGGCGAATCTTGGTAATTAAATACTAGAGGTAAAAAGGAAGGTGTGAGAGAAAACCTCATGTGAAACGGATCGTTTTCCGATTTTATAAAAATGTTCGAATCAAAGTTAATCGCAAACGAACCCCTAAAAACCCGCTTGATTATAACTTCGGTAAAACACTTAGAAAACGGGCGATAAAACTCGAAGCATAATATTGATTTGTAACTATCGACTTTAGAACTTGTATGACTTAAGTATGTCCCAAGTGTAAGTACAATGACATGTCGTATTAACGAACGAATGTCGGGTCGGATCGATGATAAAAGGAATCCACAAAAAGGGGTATAACGAGATAACTCGAGAACGTGTTTCGATTTAAGTATAACTTAACTTTTAAGATGTTAAGTGATTAATCCCGAATGCCTTGGCTATTTATAGATCACCAAGCTGACCCGGGACCCGCTACCACTACCCCTTACCGTACTCGACTACCAGGCAAGTTTCAATTCCCTTCTTTTAGGCTGTTGTTGTGATTGATATATATATATATGTTTTCTGTTGTACATATGCCATAGCATGCATGCCTACTTTCAAGTTATATCATTATGCTTGTTCCCTGATTGTTTATTGGCTTATAAATTAGATAGCTAACGTATCAATTATAAGCCGGTTATTGTAAGACCCTCAGAGAAGGGTGTATATATCTTATTCATCAACTATAGACCGGGAGTCAATATTTCTTGATATATCAAGGTTACCTCGAAGGAAAATATTTAAGTAAATATTTTCCCTTATACGGGCGACGAATATTATTTGAATATTCGTTCGAGATTATTTATTTAACGATCCTTACTTCAAATGATTATTTGAACGTAACCATTCGACGAATAATATTTCTCAATATTCATTCAGAGTCGAATTGATTATCGATTATTATTTCGAATATTCTTCTAAAGATGAGACTACTAAATGAATATTATTTGGATATTCATTTAGAATATTATTTTATTAAATAAATATTACTTTTGAAAATTCATTTAAGATATTAATTACTTGATGAATATTATTTTAAATATTCATCTGAAGCCTGATTTATTTATCGAATATTATCTCGAATATTCCTTTAGGGCTTGGATTACTAAATGAATATTACTTGATATTCATTTAGAATATTATTCATTAAACGAATATTACTTTTTGAATATTCATTTAAATTCCTAATTAATTATGAATATTATCTTAAGTATTCCTTTCAGGCCCTATTAATTAATGAATATTATTTTGAATATTCATTTAAATATTCATTTATTCAATAAATATTCTCCTGATGTTTCACCAGGGATTATTTTGAGAAATACCCTGATTAAAGATATCCTTTAATGTTCTTAAATATTCTTTAAATATTTTTAATTCAATAAATATTCTCTGAATATTTATTTCATACTTAGAATAACCTCAATAAGGTTTATCTTCTTCGATTATTATAGAAAATACCTCGGAGTCATATTATTATTAATCTTATATCAAGAAAGGTTCTCAGACATCATTCTTCTTTGAGTCTACCTCTCTAATAATAAGGGGACCTTACTTGGAAAATGTTATTTATCTTGTCGACTTCCCGGTCATAGAGTATTCTCTTCACTCGCAACTCGGGTGCTGTTGACTTATTAAGTCGTTGTTTACCTTCTCATCTTTCGAGGGGTAAGATTGTTGGAACAAGTTGATATTCGATACCAAGCCACGGCTTGGAAGTTATTGGTGAATTTTCCTTTCCAACTAGATACGACTACCTTGTAGAGTCTTATCAACAAGTATTATACTTGGGGAAAGGGGGACGAACGTTACATTCAGAATCATGAATTCTATTTGAACTAGGAGTTGTGTAAGAGGCCGAGTAGCGCCGGTCCATCCCCTTTGGCCCAACCGTTGGCCGGGGAGAGCTAGTAAGGCGGTAGACAAGTAAAGCCGTCAGTTCTTCCTTCTACCGGTAGTAAATCTAATTTGAGTTGTACGATCTCGACTGATCATCAAGATTGGAACAGCGGGCGCGGTGAATACTCCCTCATTGGTTCATCATCCAAACTTATTTATTTCCTGCAACATGATTACTGTTGGCAGAGCTGGAAAAGTGTTCATAACTGGAATTGCAATCTTTTCATGCAAGTTCCTCTTTTTAATGACAATGAGAATATCACGCTTACTTTTGATGTAGCAGATATTTCTACAAACAAATACTTTAAGTTACCTTGTAACTTCATCGTTCATATTATACTGGCATCATTTCCGTAAATGCATGGCATATGGTTTGAAAGATACCTTTGAACTGTTATATATTATCGTTCAGTTATATATTATTGTTGGTGGGCTATTGCTCACCCTTGCTTTATTATTATATCACAACAACAGCTAGACCAGATGACTCGCACAAGGCGCACTCGACGCGGGCGAGGACGATAAGACTACCAGAGCTGAAGAAGAAGCTATTGGTAGGATATATTTATTCTTTCAGTACCAAGAATATGGTTTAGTATGACTTATGTAAATGGATGGCAAAGAGTATGTATTTATATTGAAATTCTTTTGGATTGTAAGAACTCATAATGTGATTAATAAAAATTTGATTGTTACTCTGATTTCATCTCTGGGACTATAACGGGTGTGTTTTATATTGTTGTGTTGGGTCATAGAGACGTAATTTATTTTATGTTAAGGAAAGTTCAATTGTTGTGGACAGAATTGGAAACCGTAACCACCGGATCCCGGACCCCGGATCTGGGGGTGTTACAGAAGTGGTATCAGAGCGTACGTTATAAACCCCAGAGATGAGGTGACGTTAAAACAATAAATTCAATAAGATAATAAGAACTCTTGCCAAGTTCATAGTCGGACTACTTAATGTAGTGATGACATATAAAACCCTTATGGGAACTCGTAAGTATCATGATAGTAACTTAGCTCGATATCGTATCGACGAGTAAGGCGACAGACCTTGAAGCATACGAGCAGCAGCGCGATGATGCTTTATATGCTGAAGATCGGGGTAATTCGATGGAGTACCCTACTGGAGACCCGGAAGAGGTTCCAGTAGATAAGGAAAATCCTGTTAGGATAAGGAGCTTACCCTTGGGTAATGAGGGTCGCAGCTAGAAAGACTGTGATGATTAAGATATGGTGCTCAGAAAAGTGAGTATAAAGAACCGAGATATTGTTAAGAGATCTGAAGATGCATGTTGAATTCATAGCCGGACTACCAGATGTAGTACCAGCAAGAAAGAAGGATTGGAAGAATTACTTGAGATCTTATACGGAAATAGATGAGAATCCTTAGAGATTTTCATCTTAACAAAGAAAGAGCTAGAGGGATGTATGATTATCAAAGACAGCGATATAGGACGAGGAGCAGAGTCCCTAGGAATAGTTGAGAATGAGGCAGTAAGTGCCATATCATTTGATAAATGAATCAGTATGAATATATTGTCAGTAATAATTCGCCACGAGAAGGCAGATGTCATAGGTTATAATTTACGAAACCAAAGTGAGGTTAATGAGGTGGTTTTATTCAGGGAAATGTTCATGAATGAATCAGTAGAAAGTAAAGACATTGGGAAGTGACAGCATGATTGGGTAAAGTTATATAAGGAAGTAGTAAGCAAGACAATGATATCAGAACCTACCGGAAGATAAGACCAGTGAGTCAAGATGAACTCGTAATGAGAATACTGCCAGAGACTGAGTATAGAGTTAATTCAACTCAGTTAAATGATGAACCAGAAATGTTAGATGCATGTGATTCAGAGGAATATTAAATTCCTTCTTCTCTTTGAATGGATTATAGTAGTTACCTTAAGTTTACTCCGACATGGAATTATAATGGATCAAGTAATACGATCAGCAGTTAAAGGGAAAAATGTGAGAAAATCTTCCTGGAGCTAAAAGATGAAAGTGGTAATGACCAAGAGTTGGCATTGCTTAATGGAAAAAGGAGACTTTGTGCTTCCAACAACGCTTCACATAAAGGATTAGGATGTGTGCTTACGCAGCATGACAAAGTACTGGCGGATGCATTTGGACAACACGGTTCACCAGGTTCGGATAGCCTTAGTAGTGCCAAATTTTTTGGAACAACCAACTCCGACGGTAAGGTTCCTGCTGAGACTAGTGGTTGGGTAGACTAACATTTGGTAATATTGAATATCAGGACATATAGGTATCAAGAAGTTGTGACTGGTTTCAGTTTGAAACTGTTGATTCCCCTCTAAAGGATGTATATAATTGGTTCCTCTCCAATGGTTAAACTTCCAACCTGATGACGATTATTTCGTTAATTATGACTGCTTATGGTTCTACCTGCTTAGAGGTTCGTAGAACTATTCTTCAGGTTTCGAAATTGGTCTCCTTAATGTTACCAGTAGGTGGATAGATTGACCAAAATTTCCCTGATTCAAAAAAAAAAGGAATTCAGCGAATTTTGGCAAATCTTGTCTTTCTGATTATCAGAGAACATCATTGAAGAGAATGGAAACTGGAGCGAACCCTGTGGATTGGGTAAGGTTGCCGTCATATATGGGTTAGTAGACGGACCCTGAGTATTACAATCGATGGTAGAGATAAAATGATGAAGTGAGATTGGACGGAAACAGGAAATGTAAGTAAGAAACCAGCCGGACTGAGAAATTCCAGGATTGACTTAAATGAAAAGGCTGTTATGCCAGGAATGGTAAGCTTGTGTGGCATGCGGGATTGATAAGAATAGTTGAAAAGATAAAAGTGGAGGAAAGGTGACCGGAGACGGTGCCGAGTAGTCGATTAAGACTTATATGGAGTAAAGTTTTGGAAAGGTAGAAAGGTATCAAAGAAGAAGGCACTATGCCGGCAATTGCTAGAAAAGTAATGCTATTAGCCAACCCCTAAAATCATATATTTTTATTTTAGTGTGGCCAGTTGAGACCAAGTCACAAAGGATTATCAAGTGACTAGACCCGCAATGAAAGGACAAAGCAGGGCTGCTTCTAAGTAAGCACCGACTGCAAGGGCTTCTAATATAAAGGAAATATTAATGAGATCATAGGAATCTTCTACTTAACCCTTTGCAACCCCTGTTTTGATTGGGAATTTGCTAGATTTTTTTTTTAGTATGGGGTCACCCGTACTAAAGTGATTCATGTATATATGATTGTCCAAGATTACGAATAAAAATAGAAGTATAGTGACTTGAGATGTTTGATGTTAGGGTATTATAAACACCATGAATACATTATGACTAAGGAAAGTAAACAATGAAGGTTTATGGAGAGAGTATAGAAATGGTCAGAAATTGAACAGTATGCTGTAGAAATTTTGTCTGAGGCAAGTACCTTCGCGAAGAACGATAAGTACTAAGAGATTCATGTTGAACTCGACCAATATCTTCCAAAACATCCTTGCTACCTTTACCAAGTTCTGTAAGAAAGCAGATAGACATACGTTGTCTTTTGGAAGGTCAAATAGGCTGACAACTATCTTAAAGAAGAGGTTAGCATTAAGCCACCGATCGATTATCAAATGAGAATGATTGAAAAGAGACCCTTATTAAGGATACATGATCTGATTGCCAATTATAGGATGCAAGAATTCCTTGGCAGTTGAATTAAGGATAGGATATCCATAAATTAAGACAAACCCTGGGGAATGCACAAGGGATGGCATTAACCCTAATAAAGACATTGTGAATTCAGATGATATGAGTTGGATTTGCTAAGGCAACAATGACCTGTAAGGATTATTAAAAAGAGTTCTGGAAAGAACATAGGTAGAATTATTAGAGTATTGATCAATGACGTTTTGATATACCCTGTACCTAGAAAATACAGGAGGAATGAGGAGGACGACCTAAGAAACCTTACAAGGAAAAAGTTAACATTCTGAGTTTCAAAATAGAAGTTTGGTAGAGAATGTGTAAGACACAATAACAATAATGCCAGATGAGGCATGTATGAAACCATGATGATGTATGGATGGAACCCAAGAAGGTTGAGATTATCCTAGAACAAGAAAGAACTAAGAGAATAAATATCCTAGGTATGATCGAGAGTAACTTTGATAAAGTTCCCACGGGAAGGTGGAAGCAATGACTTATGGAAAAAAAAAGACTGATAGTTATATTTTCTCCTTCAGCAGAGCTTAATGGAGAATGCTTTAACCCAACAGTGATGGGAATGAGGTAGAAAAGTTTGAGTTGGAATGTATCCAGAGAACATGGATTACAAGAAATTGTTAGTATCAGGAAAGGCCAATGAGGTGGCCGACAATCTAAGTATAAAGGAATAATTACAAATGTTCATACCGAAGAAACAGAATGATATTTGGAAGGACCTTGAAGGTCATATCGGAATGGAGGAATTTACATTCCTTCTGATGACTGTGCAAGAATTGACGGTAATAATAGTTTAAGTAAAGATTCGATTCCTGATGGAGTCTTAAGCATATTACGTACCTTAGAAGGTCCCGTTTGAGGCAAACCAGGACCATGGTACAAAATTGATGAAGTAAACCGTTAAGTTTCCAGTCTTTTATGGAAGATGCATAAGTGATAGTTTCATCAACCGGACCTAGCTGCGATGCTTGAAACTCTTCTTCAATTCTATCTACTTCATGTTATATCTACATCAAGTTCAGGAAGTGTTCCTTATGGATAAGGAATGGTGATTACTTTGTCTCCCTAAGGGATTTGAAACCCGTAGGGTTAGCTATTAACGCACTACGTAAACAACAAGCGATGGTGATTCTTCTAAGAAAGTAGATGACAACGTAAAGATAAAGAAAGTGCTGCTATTGATAAACTAAATGGCATGTTGATGAATGACAAGCAAGTTTGTGTTAGTGTATTTCTGCGCAAACCAGATAGAGAATATGAGGTTGATGATTCATGATGCCAAATGTATTCCCGTAGAAAGAATTAATGAGACTTGGAGGGAAGGGCAGTTGAGCCCGAGACTTATTGGGCCATTTGAGAGTTCAAAAGTGTTCTCGAGCCAGCCTTACCCCCAAAACTTATAGCACGGTCATAACAGGTTTTCATGTGGCAAGGCTACGCCAGTAAAATGCAGATGTTCAACAGATGATAGGAGTACGAGCATGTAGATATACGACCTGGTCTGACTTACGAAAGACAACCTGTGGAAAACCACGGATAGAAAAGAACAAGTGATGAGAAACAAGGTTGGCAGAAGTAGATTATATGAATCTAAGTTAAAGGGATCAGGCCAGATTCATTTCGGAAAGTTTAAATTGGAATAACGTGATAATTATAGAATAAATGTGACGGAATACCGATAAGGAGGTACCAAGTGCAAAAAGGTGTCTCAATAAAGAGGTGAAGGTGAAAGTAAATAATAGAAATGAGTAAGAATCAGATAATAAGAAGGATGTGATTGATAAAGAAAAGGCTGGGAAAGCAACTATGGAATGAGAAGCAAGGAATGTTATGAATGGGTTTTCTAATGAATTCTCAGGATGACAACCTGATAGTGTCAATATTATAGTTATGAAAAAGCTAGTAACATGATATGGGATGTCAGTAATAATGATGTCAAGTGAGAAATCTAAGATTTAACCTGAAAGGTTGAAGGATTTCCCGAATGTGAGTATCGCTAAGATTGAACAAGAGTATTTGTCCATAGAATAATGGACAAAGCAGCAAGATATGTTGACACGTGAGATTGCGATCAAATAGTATTGGATATAATTATGATTAATTTCTTCTTTGATAAACCTCTATAGTTCAGAGGTAACTTCTGAGTATGATATTCTACAATCATGAAAGCTTTCTATAATCCTTTAGAACTCTTTTCTCTTCTTCTCTCTTATTCATCTTCTTTATGAATTGAGAAGAACAACCCTTTTAGGAGGGGAGGTACTGCTACGTGACTATCTGTCTATGTGATAGAAGTCTAAGTGGAATACCATAACTTGTTTAATTGCTTGTCAAGTACTAAAGGCTGGCCCCCTTCTGTACTAACTATGCAATATAACAAATGTTCAATTGATCATAGTGATCTCTCAATAAATCTTTCCACTTCTCTATATTGATCGAGATTGCGAAGATTAAAGCGATCAGGAAATGCACAGTACGAGCGAGGTTACCTCCGAATTCGTAGGGTGATAGTGATACCAATGTTACTGCAGGTATCAATAAGGATAAGACTGAGTAAGAGTATAACCTGGATAGTGAGTTGTACGAAAAGTAGCAACGTTGATGGAAAAAGGATACAGTATGGATTGTAGCACTAGAAGATGTGCTGAGGAAGGGTAGAACGACTAAGAATTGACCGGGAAGCTAAAAAAAAGTGAACGACAGGCAAACGACTCTTTGCTTCCTACCTGATTCCGGGACGGAATCCTTTTAAGGAGGGGAGACTGTAAGAACCCCAAATTTTGGATATAATTAAAACTTTTTATTAAGTAATGATAAAATGAGGAACAATGATTCCGACAACAAGGTCACCAGCTCTAATGAATGGTGGTTTCAAAGAACAATGATTGTAATGAATGGATATTGCTTTGGACAATGATCCTGATGCATTGGTATATTGTCAGAATAGAGTAATTCGATGGTTGAGGACCTAGATAAGAATAATCTACCATCCAGGAAGGAGCTAATGGATCCTTGAAGGGAAATGAGTACGCGCATAGTGTTTCTCATACGTGCATAGTGTTTCCCGTACGTGCATAGTGTTTCCCATACGTGCATAGTATTTCCCGTACGTGCATATTGTTTCCCGTATGTGCATAGTGTTTCCTGTACGTGTATAGTAATTTGGTGGATAAATAGTGATTTTGTAAGTTGGAAAACTTTTCACGCCACCCTATGTACGGGACGTGATATGGATGTTTCGAAGTCATATTAGTAATACGCGGAGGAAATAAGTGAATGCAGAGACGATCGGAATTCAGAAATTCCAAATTCTTTTTCGGTATAATATTTGACCGGACAGTGGATTAAATATTATTATAATCCAAGAATTGAGATATTAACTTTGAGGATTTGATATTTTGGGATGTTATTATATTTGATTTAAGAATGAAGGTAGGAAACCACTGAGGCAGTGAAACAAGAGTTCTAGAAACCGCTAAAACGTTATAACGAGATTAATCAATAAAGCGAACGAATCCTAGATTACGGATTAAGTTCGTATCGAGATTAAATATCCTACATGGTCATCACGAGGATTATATTAAGGATTGGGGAAGGAATTATGAATATCGAGAAATTTCCCGGTAAACCATAGAGGTGAAACTACTTAGTTATTCGTCCGAACGATCAATCGAAACGAGCAATAACCGGACAAAAGAAACAAGCAGTGGAAGCAAGAGTCATGCATAAGCCACTAGAAAATATCTAGCAAACCAAGTGATGACTCATGCAACTATCATACTTAGAGATGAAACTAGTACTTAGCAAAAAACTAACTACTAGTTAGCATGAAATCAATCAATGATCAACACTTGTCCTTACAAAATACATCATCCAATGCATCATCACTTTAATAAAGTAGCTTGGATGAGATATTACCAAATACAAATCACTTTATGCATTATTTCAAGCCAACCAAGCAAGAACAACCAAAACACTCTCCATTTTTTTCATTCGGCCCTTTTTAATTCCAAAATCAAAAACCTACTTCCAACCATTGTTTAATCTTCAAATTTTTAAGGTGAGTTCTATATTTCATAAAACTAATCTCCTAGAAATTTTAAGTCCAAACTCCTTTGTTTCCATTTTCAAAAAAATCAAGAAAGTGGAGGATGAATAGTAATATCAAGAACAAAATTCTTGGTTTTCTTGATTTTTGGATGATCTAAGCTTGGTTAAGGATGTTCATGGACTATACAAGGCTTAGCAATGTCTTTATCTACTCCAAGGAAGGTATAAACTTCAAGAACCCTAGTCTTTGATTTGAGTTTTAATGGAGTTTTGGATAAGTTTTGGTGATAATGTTGTTATAAGCATGTTTACATGATTATGTAGTTAGTTTGTTTGATTTAAGAGATGTGATGAATATGATGATATAATATGATGTTCCTGGACTTATGAGATTAGTATTATGAATGTAAGATGATTGGTATGCCCGGTGTGGCTTGGGTTGTTGATTACGATTTATGGAACGTCCGATTTATAGCCGTCGTAATGCCCGATTTTTGTTAACCTTAAGAAATCATGTTTGACAGTAGCCATAAGTCACTATCCAGTATCATGTTCTGCCATGTCAAGATAGATCATGTTATAAGCTTCGTTTTGATATAAAGATCATGTGAAACGGACTTACGGTTTAGGAATTATGGCCGATTCACTAAAAGACGTTCGAAACCGTAAGTACGAGTTCGTTATTAAAATTGAACCCTCGTAAAATACGTAAGTCAGTGGCGAATCTTGGTAATTAAATACTAGAGGTAAAAAGGAAGGTGTGAGAGAAAACCTCATGTGAAACGGATCGTTTTCCGATTTTATAAAAATGTTCGAATCAAAGTTAATCGCAAACGAACCCCTAAAAACCCGCTTGATTATAACTTCGGTAAAACACTTAGAAAACGGGCGATAAAACTCGAAGCATAATATTGATTTGTAACGATCGACTTTAGAACTTGTATGACTTAAGTATGTCCCAAGTGTAAGTACAATGACATGTCGTATTAACGAACGAATGTCGGGTCGGATCGATGATAAAAGGAATCCACAAAAAGGGGTATAACGAGATAACTCGAGAACGTGTTTCGATTTAAGTATAACTTAACTTTTAAGATGTTAAGTGATTAATCCCGAATGCCTTGGCTATTTATAGATCACCAAGCTGACCCGGGACCCGCTACCACTACCCCTTACCGTACTCGACTACCAGGCAAGTTTCAATTCCCTTCTTTTAGGCTGTTGTTGTGATTGATATATATATATATATATATGTTTTCTGTTGTACATATGCCATAGCATGCATGCCTACTTTCAAGTTATATCATTATGCTTGTTCCCTGATTGTTTATTGGCTTATAAATTAGATAGCTAACGTATCAATTATAAGCCGGTTATTGTAAGACCCTCAGAGAAGGGTGTATATATCTTATTCATCAACTATAGACCGGGAGTCAATATTTCTTGATATATCAAGGTTACCTCGAAGGAAAATATTTAAGTAAATATTTTCCCTTATACGGGCGACGAATATTATTTGAATATTCGTTCGAGATTATTTATTTAACGATCCTTACTTCAAATGATTATTTGAACGTAACCATTCGACGTATAATATTTCTCAATATTCATTCAGAGTCGAATTGATTATCGATTATTATTTCGAATATTCTTCTAAAGATGAGACTACTAAATGAATATTATTTGGATATTCATTTAGAATATTATTTTATTAAATAAATATTACTTTTGAAAATTCATTTAAGATATTAATTATTTGATGAATATTATTTTAAATATTCATCTGAAGCCTGATTTATTTATCGAATATTATCTCGAATATTCCTTTAGGGCTTGGATTACTAAATGAATATTACTTGATATTCATTTAGAATATTATTCATTAAATGAATATTACTTTTTGAATATTCATTTAAATTCCTAATTAATTATGAATATTATCTTAAGTATTCCTTTCAGGCCCTATTAATTAATGAATATTATTTTGAATATTCATTTAAATATTTATTTATTCAATAAATATTCTCCTGATGTTTCACCAGGGATTATTTTGAGAAATACCCTGATTAAAGATATCCTTTAATATTCTTAAATATTCTTTAAATATTTTTAATTCAATAAATATTCTCTGAATATTTATTTCATACTTAGAATAACCTCAATAAGGTTTATCTTCTTCGATTATTACAGAAAATACCTCGGAGTCATATTATTATTAATCTTATATCAAGAAAGGTTCTCAGACATCATTCTTCTTTGAGTCTACCTCTCTAATAATAAGGGGACCTTACTTGGAAAATGTTATTTATCTTGTCGACTTCCCGGTCATAGAGTATTCTCTTCACTCGCAACTCGGGTGCTGTTGACTTATTAAGTCGTTGTTTACCTTCTCATCTTTCGAGGGGTAAGATTGTTGGAACAAGTTGATATTCGATACCAAGCCACGGCTTGGAAGTTATTGGTGAATTTTCCTTTCCAACTAGATACGACTACCTTGTAGAGTCTTATCAACAAGTATTATACTTGGGGAAAGGGGGACGAACGTTACATTCAGAATCATGAATTCTATTTGAACTAGGAGTTGTGTAAGAGGCCGAGTAGCGCCGGTCCATCCCCTTTGGCCCAACCGTTGGCCGGGGAGAGCTAGTAAGGCGGTAGACAAGTAAAGCCGTCAGTTCTTCCTTCTACCGGTAGTAAATCTAATTTGAGTTGTACGATCTCGACTGATCATCAAGATTGGAACAGCGGGCGCGGTGAATACTCCCTCATTGGTTCATCATCCAAACTTATTTATTTCCTGCAACATGATTACTGTTGGCAGAGCTGGAAAAGTGTTCATAACTGGAATTGCAATCTTTTCATGCAAGTTCCTCTTTTTAATGATAATGAGAATATCACGCTTACTTTTGATGTAGCAGATATTTCTACAAACAAATACTTTAAGTTACCTTGTAACTTCATCGTTCATATTATACTGGCATCATTTCCGTAAATGCATGGCATATGGTTTGAAAGATACCTTTGAACTGTTATATATTATCGTTCAGTTATATATTATTGTTGGTGGGCTATTGCTCACCCTTGCTTTATTATTATATCACAACAACAGCTAGACCAGATGACTCGCACAAGGCGCACTCGACGCGGGCGAGGACGATGAGACTACCAGAGCTGAAGAAGAAGCTATTGGTAGGATATATTTATTCTTTCAGTACCAAGAATATGGTTTAGTATGACTTATGTAAATGGATGGCAAAGAGTATATATTTATATTGAAATTCTTTTGGATTGTAAGAACTCATAATGTGATTAATAAAAATTTGATTGTTACTCTGATTTCATCTCTGGGACTATAACGGGTGTGTTTTATATTGTTGTGTTGGGTCATAGAGACGTAATTTATTTTATGTTAAGGAAAGTTCAATTGTTGTGGACAGAATTGGAAACCGTAACCACCGGATCCCGGACCCCGGATCTGGGGGTGTTACAGTTGTTCACTAGACTGTGCCTCATCCTCATCATTCAACTTTTGCTTAATGAGTAAGGCATCCTCATCAATTTTAAATATTGGTTCTTTAAAAATTGGAGACTCAGTCTTTTTCAAAATGTGAGGCACTTCATCCTGAACAACTATGTCATCTTAAATGACAGCATAACCTTTCCTCTGTTTAAGCGTGCCATAGTCAAGTCCAATGGCAGCCTTGGGTTTAGCTTGGTTTTTCTCATGGTAGGACTGCAATAGACTAGAGGAGTTCTTAAAGGTTTTCAGTTTGAATTCATTTTCAGCTAGTTCATCCCTAAGAGCCTTCTCAACCTGACTAGCACATAGAACCTTATTCTACAGATATTCAACTTCTTTTTTAAGGTTATCTACTTGCATAGCAGTTAGCTCAAGTTCCTCATTCTTCTTGTTTAACAATTCATTCTTAGCAGACAGTTTGGCAATCTCTTCATTAGCAGCAGTCATACTAGTATGAATATTAAACATTTCAATAGATAGTTGTTCAACCATGCATTTATACTCAGAAACAGACATATCTATGGTAGTGAAAGATGGTACCTGAGAGTCAGATAGAGATTGTTCATCCTTGGAATCAGCCATCAAGGCATAGTTGCAAAATTCTTGCTCCTCTCCATCACTATCAGAGTCATCCCAACACTTCTTTTTAGAAGAGCCTCATACTTAGCTTCAAGCTCTAGAAACTCCTTATCCTTCTTTTTAGGCTTCTTGCATTCACTGGCAAAATGCCCCAGGTCATTGCAACTATAACACCTTACAGATGACCTATCCACATGGCTGGTTTTAAATTTATTCTTGTTTGCTTTCATAGGTGCCTTGCTCTTGTTGAATGAATGGTTTTGGGGTCTAGGTTTGAAGGGTTGGTTCCTCTTGAATCTGATGTTTGGAAACTTTCTAGCCATGAAAGCATATGAAGTGCTTTCCATGCCATCTAGCTCTTCAAGAGTATAGAACTCTTCTTCTTCCTTCTCCTCAACAGGTTCAGTCACTTCACCTTCATTTTCTTCATCATCTACTTTCTCTTCTATCCTTAGCTGACTTGTAGATGCTTCTAGGTCTTGAACAGATTTGCTGACAATCAAGGCACATGATGTGTTTACCATTCTGCCTTGGTTGGCTTGGATAGCCCTCTTCTGAAGCAACTCAAGATCATGAGTCTTTAAAACCCCATAGAGCACATCATATGTGACTTTGTTCAAATCTCTTTCTCTTAGAGAAATGACCCTTTGCTCTAGATGGTTTGGTGAAGACAATAGAAACTTCATGTTCAACTCCTTGGTGCTGTAAACCTTCCCATTCATCTGTAGCTCAGTCACCAGCTTGTGAAACCTTTCAAACATGTCAGTTATGCTTTCCTTGGTCTGAGCCATGAAAGCTTCATACTGTGTGACCAGTATCTGTTTCTTGTTTTCTCTAACCTCCTCCGTTCCTTCACATAACACCTCAATATGATCCCACTCTCCTTTGCTGTTTTGCAAGAGGCTATGTTAGCAAACATTGACAGTTCCATAGAATCTATGATTAATAACATGAGATGACTGTCGAGAGCAACCATCTCCTTTTCTGTCTCTATCCATTTGGATGGTTCTTTAGCCACATAGGATCTTGGAATGGTTACAGTTCCAACAGTCTTTTCAGGAATCTCCTGTTGTGGAACAAAGGGACCATTCTTGAGTATCTCAGGATATAGAGGGTTAGCAGCTTTGATGAACAACAGCATTTTAATCTTCCAGAGGTTGTAATTCTCTTTGTCGAACTTAGGGACCTTCACTGTTCCTGTAGTCTTTAGTGTATTCATGATCTTTTTCTATTTTTAAATAAACAGCCTGCTCTGATACCACTTGTTGAGTATTGAATATACCGAAGAGAATACAGGGGGGTGAATGGATTCTCAAACTTTTCTTCTGATAAGTGTTCTAGGTGAAGGTTGTTTGAAGAGTTTGAATCTGGTTGTGTAACAAAGTGTGTTTTGTGTTTAACAGATTATGTAAGTGTGGAATATAAACAAAAGGACACGATCACTCACTTTAATCTAATATTGTATTAGATAAATATTTGCTACAATATGTGAATACAAATGTTAGTATTCTCATCTTCTTTCTCAGAGAGATATTACTTGTAAAAACTATAGATCATTCTGTTTGATACTTGCTAAAGAAGAAGGGTTGTTCACTTATATCACATGAACAACTTGCTTACAACAAATAAGGTAGCAAACAAATTTGCTTTCTAATGTGTCTATCCTATTTGAGTAAACATCCAAACTGCTACAGATTTGACTTCTTAGAACTCTATTCAGATCCACTTCTTTAGCTCTTTGTCTCTTGTACTATCTCTCCAAGATTCTTTGTAGGCTTTCCAACGTGCTTTACACTATGTGGTCCATAAAGCGTCTTGGCTTGTTGTAGGTTTCTGACTTGTACAATTCTTCAGTATTTTGTCCCAAAGATTGTATTCGAGAAGTGGCTAAGTGCTTGTTTCGAGAACTAGAATTGACTTGATCGATAACTCTGAGTTCTCGAATACCGTAAAGTTGACATATCGAATCACTTCTCGAATGGCTCTTTTCTTCAGGAATCCTGAGATATCGAATAGAGCATTTTACTTATCGAATCCCTGAGATATCGAATAGCTTCTTTAGTCCTTGAGATATCGAATGTAGCTTTGACTTGTTGACTCTTAGAGAACTCGAATGATGCTTTGACTTGTTGACTTCTTGAGTTCTCGAATAGAGTATTAGACATGTCGAATCTTTGAGTTCTCGAATGAGGCTTTGACTAGTTGACTTCCAGAGATATCGAACAGTGTCTTTTGAGATATCGAATCCTTGACTTCTCGAATGCTAGACTTCTCAAATATAACAAACATTCTTCTCGAATTGGTACTTAGGCAAATCTTCATTCTCCAAATTCCAACTGTGTTTATTTTGACAGTCTTGGTCTTCAAGCTTGAGGCATGATCCTTGGAACTTCTTTCAAGCATTATTCTCTTACTTTAATTACAGTTACACAGGCAGAATTTGATGCCTGTTATAAGTACTACATCAAGTAGAAACTCTACAACTAGAGGTTCCCTCAGTTAAGAGGTCATGTAGGTAATGCAAAGCATTACAGACAATTAGGCTTGTTATTAGATGTATACAGGCGTGCCTCTGTGACTAACAGAATAGTTGAATTTGAGAAATAAATTCAACTGGTAGTAATAAATATTTAGCTATCTCGAAGCAATAAGACAAGCTTTAATTGAATAATATTAAGGAGTCGTCCCGATCAATGAGATCGATTGATACTTTTAAATTTTGTTTTTCGCGCCCAATGGGATTATAAATGAATTAATTTTTCAATAAATACATTAACTCTACCATTTTCATCGAATATTTAAGTACCCAACATTTCACCAAAAATTTCCACCACAAACAAAAATCCTTTGAGAAAACTAATATTCACAGAAATCTCTTAAATTCTTTGGGAGATAAGGGAGAGAATGAACTTACCTCAGTCTTTGTGTTTGCTTAAACCCACTTAAGACTCTGAAATTCCATAGTAGACATCTACAGTCACAAGGTGTTTTATCCAGTTTAGCGCAACCATCTCACGCGAGCACTCAAATCCTAACTATCTCACGCGAGCACTCAAATCTTAACTTACTATAACACGAACTCTACATGAGCTTTGACGTTCCTTACTTAGTTATACACACTCCTACACACTCTCATTTTTAGTTTACTATAACCTCGCTCTGATACCATTTTGTAATGCCCCCAAATCCGGAATCAGGAGATTTGGTTGTTACACGAAAATCCTCAATTATATTCACCTGTTTAATATAATAATATTCCTTGTAATTGTCCAAAATTAAAAATATGACATCTATTATCCCAACCACCAAGATCTTTCAGGTTATAAGGCTAGAAACAAGAATCCAAATTCCATTAAATAAAAAGTTTCTTCTTTACAACATTCTCTTTGATCAAATCTTAAATCACTGGTATAACTTCGACAAAAAGTATAGTAGGCCAACTAATCTAATACATCATAATTATTATTATAGCCCAACTATATAAAATAAATCTTACACTAAATCCAGACCTCCCGAGTCAAGCTTTCTTAAGTAGCGTCTGTCTCTTTTGTTTTCGAACTACGCAGATAAGTCTCGCCAAACTACCTTACTAAAAAGTTAGAATTTTAAACAACAAGTATGAGCGAAAGAAATGCTCAGCAAGCATATAGTAAAACAGGAAATTTAATAAATCATTGGTAATAATACAAATATCTTTTATCGAAAGCTTAAATCACATGATAATTATTTTCATATAAAAAATCATTCATCACAGCGTGGATAATTGTTTAACCTTAATTCAAAACAATTTTAATATTTCGGACACCAAACAAGAATGAACTAAGTTCAGCAAATTACGAGATTTTCATCAATAATTCGTCAAAATCATTACACAAAGATTAAAAATGAGTAATTCAGACATGATAGATTCACAAGTTCGACCAGTGGAGATCTTGACCAGATAAACAATTGGTTTAGCTTTTCTTCTAATAAGGAAGCATTACTAAATCAAAATATCATTAAAAGAATACTCAATTTTGATTAGTAAATCATCAATAATTCATCGATATTTCAAAAATATTTTAATCAAATTCTCAACAGTAAAGCAAGTACGGTATATACTTACTCATCAATATTTGTATCACAATTAAAGAAACAACTCACTTGAACAATTAGTGAGGGATAGTAACACTTGCCTCTAGTCCTTAGCTATTACGTAACGTCGAAGTAATACTACTTTTTTCTTTTATTTGACGGCATCACAATCTTCTATTTCGATCATTCTTTGGTTTAACGCTCTTGCAGTTGCCACGAGTCTGATCCGCCGATATCGAGCTCGCGCGTCAACTTCAATAGTCAAACATAATACGGTAATTCAGTCTTCAGACGACAATTCTGATATTCTGTAAAAGCTTATAAACTCAATTCGAACGTATTAACCATGCTTACCAATTTCGCCGTTGGAAGAAAAACAATTGGAAATGTCCCCTCTGAACATAGACGTTTCCCCCGATGTTAAAACGCCTCACAATAAATTCAACAACCGCAGTCAATCCTCCATCCATCTTCATCCTTCTTCATTTAACGCCTACTTATCTCCACTGACAAACCTAAGTCAATATTCACCACTCAGTCCCCGTAAAAATAAAAGTGATATGACAATCCTAGTCAGTAACTCAAAGAAAACGCCGTCTCCCCTAACGACATCTTATAATATAAACCA
This sequence comes from Saposhnikovia divaricata, assembly GCA_036435485.1. Taxonomy (NCBI): domain Eukaryota; kingdom Viridiplantae; phylum Streptophyta; class Magnoliopsida; order Apiales; family Apiaceae; genus Saposhnikovia; species Saposhnikovia divaricata. The sequence goes on from CM071598.1 coordinate 57,217,893, forward strand.
TATAAACAAATATGCATACATTATATATATATATATATATATCTATATATATATATATATCTATATATATATATATCTGTCAAAACTCGATTTATAACATAATCCCCGATATTTAATATCTTTTAAAATTCACACTCGAACAGATACTTAAATAAATCACATTGTACGTATTATGACTCGATATCATATATTAGTCACGTAACATGAGTCACATAACAACATATAACATCCCTCGAGGAATTGACGGAAAGACCTCAGGATAAAACATTCTTACAAACCACTTCAGTCTCGTCACTTAATTATATAAGATAGGACATGGTTTCGACACACCAATTATACAAATTAGCAGTTAAACACATAATTGAATTCAAATATCTATTTATAAAATATTTTATCATATAAACAATTAAAGTATCTTTGAGAAAATATTTCGTTACCTATAAATACTCAAATATCTGCTTTAAAATAATTATCATAATAATGCAGCCAGCATTGATTAAAATTGATCAAGAAATTAATTAATTATTTTATCATATTTAATGGAATTTAACTAAATATTTTCATCTCAAAATAATTCATTTTAAACCTCTTTTCAAAATACTTAAATCAATTCATAAAAATATTTAAATGAATTAATTAAATAATTAATCGATTAATTCAAATGATAAATCAATTAATTTAAAATAATTTATCAATTAATATTTTTAATCGAATAATCAATAAAACTTTTATTTGAAATAGTCACGCTAAAAAGAATAGCACTTAAAACAATTATGACACTCTGTAACACTCTATCTGAGCCAAGTCTTGAGAGTGTCATATTACTATTCATTAGAGTGTCACCATTCTAATTACAAAAATGCCACGCCAACCCAGATCATTCAAAATAAATGCAAAAAACATATTCCTTACATATTCTCGCTGTTCTATACCTAGGGAAACAGCGATGGAGTTGATTAAACAAATTTCTTGTGCCTCTAACAAGAAATTCGTGAGGGTTTCAAGAGAATTACATGCTGATGGGGAACCCCAATTCAATTCGAGGTAAGGGTTCAATTTTACAATCCACGCCACTTTGACATAACCCACCCATCGTCATCAACCCAGTTTCATCCAAACATGCAAGGGGCTAAGTCTAGTTTGGATGTTAGGAAATACATCAAGAAGGGAGGAGATTATGTCGATTGGGGAGTGTTTCAGAGTGATCAAAAACCGGGATATCGTGCTATGAAAGATGCAAACGAGGCATATGCAAAGGCCCTCAATACCGGTAATCCTCAATTAGCTCTCGAAACACTCAAGGAACTCGCACCAAGAGATTTAGTTATCCAATTCCATAACATTTCTAATAATCTAACAAAGATATTTGAAACCCCAATTGCAGCGTATAAATCAAAGTGGGAACGAAGTTCTTTCCTACTCCCGGACAACATACAACAATGGGTAGGAGACACATTCATTGAGGATGAAACAGCCCCTACGGGGCCCTTGAAACTCAATAGGTCAGTCGATCGACCTATGAGTATAATAATTGAGGGGGATTCACGTACGGGGAAAACAGCATGGGCACGGTCGCTGGGTAATCACAACTACATCTCCGACCATTTGGACTTCAACAAAAAAATCTTCAGTAATGACGTGGACTACAATGTTATCGATGACATTTCTCCTAAATATCTTGCAATGAAGCACTGGAAAGAGTTGATATGAGCCCAACACGATTGGCAGTCCAACTGCAAATATTCGAAACCCGTGCAGATCAAAGGTGAGGGTCCCAGCCATTATTCTATACAACCCTGGCGACCCAACAAGTTATAGAGACTTCTTGGACAAGCCTGACAACGCGCCTTTAAAAGTGTGGACCCTGAAAAATGCATTCTTTGAGTTCCTAGAGGGTCCATTGTTTCGCGAACAAGGAGGTAATACACCAGGTTAAGGAGTGTGTTCGATCATGGATTCTCGCACGGGAAACACTTTAACAAAACGCCAGTGTAACAATGGCATCTTCATATGGGACATCAACAATCCATTACATTTCGGACTTGTCCAAATGATCAACACAACTGGATCATCAGCCGCCAGGATGATCCATTTTTAGTTGAGATTCAACAGCAATCTAAGGAGGCAGCTCGATCTTCACAAGTGCTACCTCAACTTCAAAATATGGACTTCACTCACACCTTCTGTTGGAGGATTTTTAAAACGTCTTAAATTTTATGTATCTCAATATTTAGATTCTAGGCATGTCATTTCGATTAACAATGTTGTATTAGCCGTTTAAGCATTCATACATAAATATGATGCATACATATTTAATGTAATTGAGGAACATGATATAAAATTTAACTTTTAATTTCTTACTAATCAAATTTTATCAATTACAATTATAGGTTGAATCAATGCTCGTTGGGCTTATTACATTCACATAAATACCACTAGGCTCAGCCCATTCCTCCTCATCCTTTATTTCTGGAATTTCTAAACTCCGTAAAGCGGAGTATATAGTTTCTTCTTCTTTAGCCAGCCCGTCCAGATATGAAATAAAGTTAGTTCTGGATCCCAGACACAAATGGGTGATGCTTCTCAATAATACGCGAGGCCCAATATTCTCCGCAGTTGACCCAAATCACTAGAATCCATTAATGGAGTCAAACGCTAAAAATGGCCTACTTATACTCATAGTGGCGTATTATATAAGACAGCGTACTAAATACCCTACCTTATTCCGGAAGATAGGAGCAGTACAATTTGAATTTCAAACATTCCAATTTACCCTTTAGTGAAAACACTTTGTAAGTTGGAAAAAGCGGGGGGACAGATTTGACACCCGCTTTAATTTGAATTCCAAAACTCAAATTAAAAAACAACATGGGCACGGTCGCTGGGTAATCAAAACTACATCTCCGGCCATTTGGACTTCAACAAAAAAACCTTCAGTAATGACATGGACTACAATGTCATCGATGAAATTTCTCCTAAATATCTTGCAATGAAGCACTAGAAAGAGTTTATAGGAGCCCAGCACGATTAGTTCCAAACAAATTTTGAGCCCAAGTCTCAATAAATGTTTCTTAACTAAATATACATCTTTTGTCCAAGATTTCGCACTTTCAGCTGCACCAATTCCATCAAGTGATGTGATACGTCGACGTGATAGATCCAATGCATTTTGTGAACGTATCCGTGCGCGTTAACTTCAATAGTCAAACATAATACGGTAATTCAGTCTTCAGATGACAATTCTGATATTCTGTAAATGCTTATAAACTCAATTCGAACGTATTAACCATGCTTACCAATTTCGCTGTTGGAAGAAAAACAATTGGAAATGTCCCCTCTGAACATAGACGTTTCCCCCGGTGTTAAAACGCCTCACAATGAATTCAACAACCGCAGTCAATCCTCCATCCATCTTCATCCTTCTTCATTTAATGCCTACTTATCTCCACTGACAAACCTAAGTCAATATTCACCACTCAATCCCGGTAAAAATAAAAGTGATATGACAATCCTAGTCAGTAACTCAAAGAAAACGCCGTCTCCCCTAACGACATCTTATAATATAAACCATATAAAATATGCATACATTATATATATATATATATATATATATGTATGTATGTATGTATTGGTCAAAACTCGATTTATAACATAATCCCCGATACTTAATATCTTTTAAAATTCACACACGAACAGATACTTAAATAAATCACATTGTACGTATTATGACTCGATATCATATATTAGTCACGTAACATGAGCCACATAACAACATGTAACATCCCTCGAGGAATTTACGGAAAGACCTCAGGATAAAACATTCTTACAAACCACTCTAGTCTCGTCACTTAATTATATAAGATAGGACATGGTTTCGACACACCAATTATACAAATTAGCAGTTAAGCACATAATTGTATTCAAATATCTATTTATAAAAATATTTTATCATATAAACAATTAAAGTATCTTTGACAAAATATTTCATTACTTATAAACACTCAAATATCTGCTTTAAAATAATTATCATAATAATGCAGCCAACACTGATAAAATTGATCAAGAAATTAATTAATTATTTTATCATATTTAATGGAATTTAACTAAATATTTTCATCTCAAAATAATTCATTTTAAACCTCTTTTCAAAATACTTAAATCAATTCATAAAAATATTTAAATGAATTAATTAAATAATTAATCGATTAATTCAAATGATAAATCAATTAATTTAAAATAATTAATCAATTAATATTTTTAATCGAATAATCAATAAAACTTTTATTTGAAACAGTCACGCTAAAAAGAATAGCACTTAAAACAATTATTTAACCAAAACATTTACATCCTCAATATTCATCATTTTCAAAACTACTCACATCTACAACCTGGAAATAAATTTCCAATTACAAGAAATTTTTTTGAAATATACTTTTTGTAAAACGGACTATCCCGGGGTCACAGTCTGTCACAGGGTTGAGTTTTCGAACCTGAATTTACACCCATGTGCGGCCTGCCCTTGTAGCCCAACACCAAGAACAGTCAGCCTTCGAGAGAGGTTGTCACCAAGCAACCCGTCAAAACCAAACACAGCGGAACACTTAACCAAAAACGCAACACAGGAACCACATGTGTGCAGGTGTGTCTAATTACCAAGCGAATGTAAACACACGCAATTTACAGGCACCAAGCCCAAACTTTGTATTACCCAGAATATAAAGGATACAACCCAAGTTTATGCTTACAGACTTTCTCTACTGCCTAGCATAAAATAATACAAGTGCAGAATAATACATGAACCTGTACAACCAATAGAGAATACATATATATAAATGCCTATCTCTATTTTTTAAGCCTGGTCCCAAGCACAGCAAGCCAATCAGAACCCAACATCCAATTACTTGGCAGTTACTAGCAGTTACCAATATTTGACCCATGCTGCCCAAACGATGACCCATGCTGCCAGCACCAACCAGTCGAGCCAACCCGGCACCAAATATGTTTTCCAGCCAAAGAGTCTTACAAACCCTCCCACACTTTGAGTTTGATGTCCTCATCAAAACATCAACAATTCTGAGAAACCATTTCTCGAAGTAGCAAACCAACGCCCCAAAACCAAGGCTCCAATTCCGTCTGCGGTATGCCACTGCCCCAAAACCAACTACCATAAGCTGATTAGATTAACCTCCAAAACCTTGCCCCCATTGTCACCACAACCTGATGACTTTGTGTAGACGCCCAGCCGCCCACACACCAATTTCCATTCTGACTTAAGTTCCAGCAGCGCCCCCAACCTTTGGAGACATTGACTTAGGCCCAACCAGAAAACCATCAAGTTCAGCACTGTAACCAGAAGAGTCGCCAGCCTTTGGCTCGATCCCACAAACCACACTGCCAACAACCACCTGTAGAGCCCCCAACTTTCTGACTTTCTTTTTTCCCTTATCAACTTGCATAGGAACAGCCTTAAAAAAACATGGACATGCCTCATCCATGATCATAATCCCACCATAATGCACCATAACAGTACTACTAGTCATGATAAAGAAATCCATCCCTAGGATGCAATCAAAATCATCTAAGGCAACAACATGAAAAGTAAAGTTACCTTGCCAATCACCAATTTTCAAGTCCACACTTTAATAACCCCGAATTTTCTGCACCTCAACATTAGCCATCTTAATCTGATTCGAACATGATTCCAACCTCAGTCCAAGTTTATCAGCACATTTACCCCCAATGAAACTATTAGTAGCACCCGTGTCCACCATAGCCATCACTGTTTTCCCATTCACTAAGGCCTTGACATACATTAACCCAACACCCTCAACAGATTTTTCAGTCCTTAGTGTAACCAAATGCATAGGATTTGCCCTTGCAAAACCCTCTTCATTTTCCTCATTATCTCCAGCATTCTCTTCTTCAACAAAAAGAGCATTCAGTCTCTCTTTCTTGGGACATTGTCTTGCAAAATGCGGCCCTCCACATATGAAACAACCTTTGTCACCAACACCTTTAGACTGCTTATCACCCTTGGCATCACCAATGCCGTTTTTCCCACTGTTCTTCTTGTTTCTTCCCTCATCCTTGTGATTCTTTCCACCGTTTTTACCCTTCTTAGTTTCAGAACCAGCATGCTTGTAGTCAACCAAACCATCAGCAGCGGCCACAGCAGTCGACAAGTCCTTCACAGCCTGCCTCCTTAATTCTGCCTGCGCCCAAGGTTTGAGTCCAGCCAAGAAATTGAACAACTTATCCTCATCCGACATGTTCTTTATATCCAACAACAAAGAACTGAATTCCTTCACATAATCTCGAACAGTTCCCGTTTGTCTGAGATTTCTTAAACTCTCTCTAGTAAGCCAAGAAGCATTAAGTGGCAGAAATTGCTCCTTAAGTTCCTTCTTCAACGCCTCAAATGTGGTTATTGCCGGCCTGTCCACACTCGCATCACCATCAGTACGAGTCAGCCACCACAATTTTGCATCGCCAACCAAGTACATACTTGTGATTGAAACTTGCTCCCTTTCATCAATATGAGCAGCCTTAAAATATTGCTCCATATCCCACAAGAAATTCTCCAGATCCTTCGCAACCCTTGCGCCACCATATGACTTTAGTTCTGGAATTTTCACATTCAGATGGCCCTCCCTAGAACCACCAGCCAAACTGCTCGCCACAGCCCCCTTCATGATTGCAATTTTATTCCCCATCGTTCGCAACTGATCCCCAACATTCTCAGATGAAGTAGCCGTTGTTGCAAACAAATTCGTGAATTTGCCATCACTTGCAGCCATGAACGCAGCAACCATCGTTTTGAATTCATTCAAGTAATCCCTCAAAACTTGAATCTGATTTGCCAAACAAATTTCATCAGTCGACAAAGGCGTGCCCACAAATTCCTCAAGCCTTGCCAACCTTTCACCAGTAGAATTTCCTCCAACCATGATTCCGTATTAACCCACGAACTTACAATGAAGCTCTGATGCCAGTTGTCACAGGGGTGAGTTTTCGAACCTGAATTTACACCCTTGTGCGGCATGCCCTTGTAACCCAGCACCAAGAACAGTCAGCTTTCGAGAGAGGTTGTCACCAAGCAACCCGTCAAAACCAAACACAGCGGAACACTTAACCAAAAATGCAACACAGGAACCACGTGTGTGCAGGTGTGTCTAATTACCAAGTGAATGTAAACACACACAATTTACAGGCACCAAGCCCAACCTTTGTATTACCCAGAATATAAAGGATACAACCCAAGTTTATGCTTACAGACTTTCTCTACTGCCTAGCATAAAATAATATAAGTGCAGAATAATACATGAACCTGTACAACCAATAGAGAATACATATATATAAATGCCTATCTCTATTTTTCCAGCCTGGTCCCAAGCACAACAAGCCAATCAGAACCCAGCATCCAATTACTTGGCAGTTACCAATATTTGAATTGCTTCCAACTGCATTTCCCACCATTCCTTGAGCCACAACTGCAAGGTAGTTATCCAAACCACTCCTTTTATGCATTTCCTAGCAAATATACACAATATATATCACATATATAAATCACCCACATGTGCCCACGTTTTTGACTTTGCCTTAGTCATATTTGGACTCTCAACTTAGCTTCCAGCTCTATGTTGCCCATATAAAACCAACCAGCAAGCCAACAAACTTAACCAACCATGTCTGAACCAACTTGGCACCGCTGCCCAAACGGTGACCCATGCTGCCAGCACCAACCAGTCGAGCCAACCCGGCACCAAATATGTTTTCCAGCCAAAGAGTCTTACACAGTCCCTCAATACTAATCACAATGTCAATTCAATAATTCAACACAATTCAAACCATATCATTCAAACCACTCCGACATTCATCAAATACTAAAATTTTAAACTCCGAAAACTATAAATAATAATTTTCAAGTCTCCATCTAAACTCCAAAAATTTTCGTTCTTACATTTGAAAAGTCTCAGAATTTAATCCCAACAATTATAACTCTAAATATTCGTCAAGCCCCAAATTGCTCTCCATAATTAAAAACTATAATATTTAACGAGTTCCTGATATTTAATCTTCGAAAAAATAAAAATTCTTCATAATTCATCATCAAAATTAAAACAAAATTAAAATACGCTTTCGCGAACTTACGACGTATATACGCACACACCGCTAAACATCACTGATTTACCGGTCATTTTTCTAGCGACTTGTCTCCACTGAGCACCAATAGAATCTGTTGTTGTACACTGTCACACCGCTTCCACCAACCCGAATCCGGCCATCTCTCGTACATCTCTCTTTTTGGTCTGCACTTCTCTCGTATTTTCACACAATACGCAAACCAACACAACAACATTATCAAAACCAACTCAAAAACGCAGCAGCAACAACGCCCACTGACAGCCACCGTACTTCGACCACTGCTTTGCATCGACCATAGTACCACCACTGATAATACACATACTACCATCTCTCGTTTTCTACTCTACAACAGCCTCTCTCTTCCCTACTTACACACCAGGACATACACGAACAGGACAAACACTTAAACTGCACTCTTCTTCCCCCTCCCCTGCACTCTCTTGCTGGACACACCTATACACACACGCCCATGACATACGCACACACAACCTCCTTCCATTATCTCTTTATTCCCATGTGTGTGTGGCCAGACTGAACTCAACACCAACCACCACTACCAGCAAACCCACGCAGACTCTCAACCTGCTATCTCTCCCTGCCTCGACATGTTCTTCTATGTCTCATTGCAGCGCCACCGTGATTCTACCATGAGCATCATCAACCATCGCCTGAACTCAACGCCTACGCCGCCATGCTGAGACCATCGCCACTGCCGCCCTTCTCCATTTCTTCCCGCTTACTGCACACACGCACATAGCAACACACCCAAACCCGCCTTCACAGACACATCTCGTACTCAAACCCCCAAGTCACCACCGCTACCGGCGACAGCTGTCGAGGTGGTTCCCTCCGGCTCTGGCCTCCAACAGCAACATCGATTCAAATAATAAAAGAAATTTCAAATGAACCCGATTTTGTAAAAATCAGGAAAATAATTTAAAGATATAATTTTGGAAATCCATCCAACTGAAATAAAATATCAAAATTTTATTCCTCCTCAAAGAAGGAATGATTAAAATAAATGAAAAATAATAATAAATAATTCCTGAAAAATTTGGGTTATTACAGCTACGTTTTGAGAGCTTTGAGCTATAATGTTAGTTCTCGTGTTTCGTGACTCGATCTGCCTTCACAATATGCCTACGTATCTTGATGAATATCAAAAATCAAGCCAAAAAACGTAATTCTGAGAATGAGGTGTTAGACCCTTTATATAGGCATTGGGTGCCTTGGATATAGAGTAGGGTTTGAAGACTTGGTGGCAACCTACTTAGAGTGAAATTCTGAATCCTTTCCTGGGAAAAGCTGATTCCTATTGGACTTGGGTGTCTTGGGGCTACTCCTTATAGAAATTGGTTTCCTTTTGGACTCAATATTGAAGTATGTTTATTAACTGAAACATTAATTACAAATTTATTATTTAATTGGGTTTTATATCAAATTGCCCATTCATCTCACAAAAAAAATATCAAGTAGCTACCCCGTCTCTATGACGACTCATTTAAACCACTAAAGTGATAAAATATATCATTCCGTTAAATTATTTCAAAAATTTGACAACTAACAATAAAATGCGTTGACGTGTCATGCTCGGATGACACATAGGGATATTTGGAGATTTGACTAATCACGAAGAAAATGACCCATAATTTTCTTCATATATCATACTTGTATTTATACTAGTATATTATGGTTCATCCTAAGATTTCATAATTTTCTTTCGTTTGCATATAATTCTCCCTTTTGAGTGAATGTAATGGATGTGTTTTGTCATAACAACGTATTTACTTTACTTTTTTTTTTTATCAATAACATGTTATTTAATTATTTTTTATTTTTTCCCTTCTTCTAGGAAGTCTATCCAATTAATATACTAGCTTTCAATCCAAAATCTTAACCTTGACCGTCAACCTTTTAATCAAAGTGATATATTTTCACATTTTAGTGATATAAACGAGTCACCGTGGAGATTGGGTAGCTACTTGATATGTTTTGTGAGATGGGTGGGTAGTTTGATGTAAAACCCTTATTTAATTAGGATTTTGGACCTCATTAATGGACTTTGACCACAGTCAAACTAGGTTCATTTAATGCCACATTAAATATGTTTTTAGGATTTATTTCTAGCCCATATCAGATTGATTGACCTATGGTAGTACTCCTTATTATCTCTCTTACTTTTTAATATTAGATCAAATTCTATTCAATTTAGAAGATCTAATTATATTTGGTATAGATTGTTAAATTTACTTTTTAATATTTGAATATAATGCTACTATCAATAAAATAAAATTTTAAATATTAGATCTAACGGTTCATATATATTTATTTCAAGATCCAACAATTAATACTACTAGCTTAAAACCCGTGCGATGCACGGATTTTTTATTGTATGAATTTTTTTTATTAGTTTAAATTACCTTTTTAAAACATGAATTTTGGAGGCTTAAATTTTTATATGAGATGATTTGATAATAATTATATAAATGTTATCCGTGATATTTTTAGAAAATGAGGGATTTTAGTTAGAAAATATAGAAAAGATGATAGGTTTTAGTAGAAAAAGGTAATCGGTTAATTATTATTTTATAAAATTATTATTTTATTTTATTTAATAGAACGCCCGTGATATGATTAGAAAAAGAGAGGATTTAGTTAAAAAAAATCAAAAAGGTAACATGTTCTAGGTGAAAAAGGTAATTGATTAGTTTATAGTAATTATAATTTAATTACGTTATTTTACTAAATACAATTGCTCGTAATATTTTTAGAAAAGGAAAAATTAATATTGTCCGTGATATTTCTATTAAAAGAGGGATTTTAGTTAGAAAATATAGAAAAGATGATACGTTTTAGCTGAAAAAGGTAATAGGTTAATTAATAATATTATAATATTATTAGTTTATTGTATTAAATAGAACCGTCCGTGATATAATTTGAAAAAGAGATATTTTAGTTAGAGAAAATAGAAAGATAACATGAAAATTAAAAGATAACATGATTTATGTGAAAAGGTAATTGATTAGTTTATAGTAATTATAACTAAATTATGTTATTTTACTAAATAAAATTACTCATACTTTTTAGAAAATTAGAAATTAATGTTGCCCGTGATATTTTTAGAAAAAAATGGAATTTAATTAGAAAAAATAGAAAAGTTGATACGTTTTAGCTAAAAAGGTAATCGGTTAATTGTTAGTATTATAATATTATTATTTTATTTTTATTAAATAGAAATGCCCGTGATATAATTGGAAAAAGAGGTTTTAGTAAGAGAAAAGAAAAAAGATAACGTGTTTTGACTTAAAAAGGTAACCGTCCATGATATAATTGGGAAAAGAGAGATTTTAGTTAGAGAAAATAGAAAAGCTAACGCGTTTTGGCTGAAAAAGGTAATTTCAGTTAATATTAATTATAATATAATTATGTTATTTTATTAAACAAAACTGCTCGTAGTGTTTTTAAAAAAGAAGAATTTTTATTTAGATAAAATGTAAAGATATTGTTTTTTTAGGAAATTATTAAGTCATTGAAAAAATAGAAAAGGTAATATGTTTAACCTGAAAAAGAAAATTAATTCATAAAGAAGTAATTTTAGTTAGATAAAATATAAAAGATATTGTATTTTACCTGAAAAAGGAAATTATTTATTTATTGAAAAATAGAAAAGTTAATATGTTTAACCTGAAAAAGGAAATTGATTAGTTAGTATGATAGAAATTATTAATATTATTAGTTTATTGCATTAAATAGAACCGTCCGTGATATAATTTGAAAAAGAAAAATTTTAGTTAGAGAAAATAGAATGGTAACATGAAAATTAAAAGATAACATGATTTTATGTGAAAAAAGGTAATTGATTAGTTTATAGTAATTATAATTAAATTATGTTATTTTACTAAAGAAAATTACTCATACTTTTTAGAAAATGAGAAATTAATGTTGCCCGTGATATTTTTAGAAAAAAATGGTATTTAATTAGAAAAAATAGAAAATATGATACGTTTTAGCTGAAAAGGTAATCGGTTAATTATTAGTATTATAATATTATTATTTCATTTTTATTAAATAGAAATTCCCGTGATATAATTGGAAAAAGATAGGTTTTAGTAAGAGAAAAGAAAAAAGGTAACGTGTTTTGACTTAAAAAGGTAACCGTCCATGATATAATTAGAAAAAGAGAGATTTTAGTTATAGAAAATAGAAAAGGTAACGCGTTTTGGTTGAAAAAGCTATTTTTAGTTAATAGTAATTATAATATATTTATGTTATTTTATTAAACAAAACTGCTCGTAGTGTTTTTAAAGAGGAAAAATTTATTTAGATAAAATGTAAAGATATTGTATTTTTATGAAATTATTAAGTCATTGAAAAAATAGAAAAGGTAATATGTTTAACCTGAAAAAGGAAATTAATTAATAAAGGAGAAATTTTAGTTAGATAAAATATAAAAAATATTGTATTTTACCTGAAAAAGAAAATTATTTATTTATTGAAAAATAGAAAAGATAATATGTCTAACCTGAAAAAGGAAATTGATTAGTTATGATGGATTTTATCTATAATTGAGTAAGGATAAATAAGTAAAATCAACAGGTATTGTACCAATCGATCGACCGATTGACCAACCAAATTTTTAATGTTTCGAATTTTATATAAAAGTATAGATTTTGGTGGACGATCGTAAATTTGGATAAAACATTTTTTACGCTTATTGCATATAAAATATAATTATATAATAAGATATAATAATAGTATAATATAATTAGGCGTAGGCATATCATTTTCGAATCTTCCTCTCCACTAGAAACGCTCCACGAGGCTATGTAGGAGGATGGCTTTGTACACCCTATGTATTGCATATGACATTTAGGGTAGAATTTAACATATATGTTTGGTTTGGTTTGGTTTTACCGAGTCACTGACCAATCCAGTATTATTATTTTTTAATTTTTTCTTTTCTGGTGTTGTATAACACCTTTTATATTTTGGAATCTGGTAGGGATAATTATGGATCCGATTAGAGATGGCAAAAAAAATTTGATCCGATGGATACTCGAGTCATACCGATTTGATTGGATTTTATCGAACCTGATTTTTTGAATTTAGATTTGGATTTGGATTTAATTTTTAAATCCGAAAGATCTTGGATTTGGATTTTGATTTTACGTGTACCGAACCGAACCCGAAAACCCGAAACCCGATCCAAACCCGAAATCCAAAAAAACCCGACATATATATATATATATATATATATATATATATATATATATATATATATATATATATATATATAAGATACATATCAAGCAAATAAACAAAATGCTCACTAACACACACACACACATATATATATATATATATATATATATATATATATATATATATAAATTTATTTTTCTAATAGTTTTTAAATTTTATTTATAATATTCTATATTTTTTATGTAACTAAGATATTTTTATATTTTAAATTTAAAATATATTTGTACTTTTTATGTTTTGCTTAATGTGATTATTTTAATTTTTGAATTTTGAATTAAAAACCCGAGTTAAACCCGAATCCGAACCGAAACCTGATAAAATCCGATAGTTTGGATTTTGATTTTCAAACTTGACTCCAAACCCTAACCGATCCGAAAACTCTAAATTTGGATTTGAATTTGACAAAAACCCGATCCGATCCGACCCGTTACCTTCCGTAGATCTGACTGATTAAAGTTCTTCGTAACTTAATAGAGTTTTTTTTTACGAAAAATAAACAAGAAAGGAATTTTTTTGATTTCTTTAACTTATTTCAAGTTATATTTTTATAAAAAAAAACTAGAAATTTAGGTAGAATTTCTTTTTCACTTTTAAAATTTAAAGAGAAATTAATTTGTTATTTTACTTTTTTTTTGAAGTAAAACGTACTTGCATTAAATCAAATCATACGAAATTACATCCGATAAGAAGTTAGGAACAACCTCCCACTCCTATAAGCCTGACATAGAACGAGACACCCTTGCTAACAAGTGAGCGACTGCATTCGCAGACCTATGAACAAATTGCACTATCACATCATCAAAGTGATTAAACAACTCCACACAACTACTAACAATAGAATGAAAATATGATCTTCCTGATCCACCATTACATGCATCCGCCAATAACTTGGAATCCGTCTCAAACACACACCGTGTAAAACCTTGGCGCTTCGTCCAGGAAAGTACCTCCTTAAGACTTAGAGCCTCAGCCTCCCTAGGTGACCACGATCCTTGCTCCTGCTTGCACATCGCCCTCAACAGCCTGCCAGTTTCATCTCGAATTACACCACCAATCCCAATGGTTCCAGTATCAGCAAAAGTAGCTGCATCAATATTAATTTTCACCCAGTCTCGCTGTGGAGCCTGCCATCTCCTCGTACCTGAATTCACTGCTGGTGCAGACCTGGTATGTTCCAGCTGAGACGTCTTCCAATCCGTTAACAAATTCATTGCAGCACTCGTTGTACAAAAAACAGAGACTTCAATTCTACTCCACACCCATTTGTTGCGTCGATTCCAAATACTCCAACAGAACAGAGCATATAAAACACATTGCTCATTCGTTCCACTATTAAACAACCTTTTAAACTGAGCAAAAATGGTTTCCCCTTGAATTGTTTGCACCCAGTTTGCCATGCCTACTGAAGTCTATACATCTCTTGCAAAACTACACTCAAACAATGTATGTTTAGCATCTTCATCTTCCATTCGACACCAAGTACATTTACTATCAATATTAACCCTTTTCTCAATCAGTGCCATAGCAGTTGGTAAACACAATCTGCACGTCCTCCACACGAAAAAACGCACCTTCCCTGGTAACCCCAAATTCCACATTTTCCTCCAGAATGATGCTTCAGGTGTAGGAAATTCTCCAACCAATTGTCTATAACAGCTCTTTACAATGAACTCCCCTTTTGCATCGAACCACCACATCCATGTATCTTGTCTCTCTCTCGAAGACAGAGGGATATTCTTGATTAGCTTAACATCCCTATCATTGAACAGGTCATTTAGTATTTCATCATCCCATTTCCTTTGCTGAGTTTCCATTAGACCACACACCTTTATATTTGCAAATTCTGGGGGCATAACTGTTGTAACGTAACCATTCTCAGCACATGGAAGCCAAGGTATCTTCCACATAAAAGTATCCTCCCCTGTGCCAATATTCCTGCGACAACCTTGTTTTACCACCTCCTGGGCCGCAAGAATACTTCTCCACATGTAACTTGGATTCTCCCCCAATGTTGCACTTAAGAAATCAGTATTAGGGAAATATCGTGCCTTCATAATACTTGTAACCAGTGGATTTGAATTATTTAAAAACCTCCAACCTTGCTTCGCTAACATTGCAATATTAAAACTTTGCAGATTTTTAAATCCCAGACCACCCACTTCTTTTATATCACAATTTCTATCCCAACTCATCCATCGAATGCCTTTATTTTCATTGCCACCACCCCACCAAAATCCATTCATTTGGCGTTGAATTGTATTGCATACCTCAGTTGGAATTTGCATTAAGTTCATCCAGAAGTTTGGAATCGATTGCGCTGCAGTCTTCAACAAAGTACACTTACCAGCTTTGGAGATCGTTTGATTCTGCCATCCTTGCAATTTCTGTCGAACTCTATCAGATAAGAAGTTGAACACCTCCTTTTTTCTCCTTCCTACTGCCATTGGAAGTCCTAAGTATTTGCCTGGTACCATACTTTCTCGAACTTCCAGAACTCCACAAATCAGTTCACGATTTTCCACAGACGTGTTTGGACTAAAAGTAATCGTGGACTTATTGAAATTCACAGCTTGCCCAGACAGCTCTTCGTACCGCTTTATAATCCTTTTCATCACTCTTGCTTCTGATTCAACTGCCTTAAAGAAGAAATAGCAGTCATCGGTAAATAATAAGTGCGATACAGATGGTGCCCTTCTAGAAATACTACACCCATGAAGCAGCCCCACATCTTCATGTCATTTGATGATCGAGCTAAGGCCCTCAGCACAAAGAATATATATGTAAGGGGATATAGGGTCTCCCTGCCGAATCCCTTTTTGCGGTCTGACCTCACCAAAAACCACGCCTTGTTGTATAAAACTGTACGTGACAGTTTTAATGCATGTCATGATTCGTTTAATCCATATGTCATGGAAGCCAAATTTTATCATCATTCCTTCAATAAAACTCCACTCTAACCTGTCATAAGCCTTAGATACATCGATCTTCAAACCAGCCACACCATTCACCCATTGTGTTCGTCTTTTAATGTAGTGATTGATTTCGAATGCTATCAGTGCATTGTCTGTCAATAATCGTCCCTCTATGAAAGCACTTTGATTAGCTGATATCAACGTTGGTAAACATTTTTTCAGCCAATTTGCTAATACTTTGGACAAAATTCTGACTAAGACAGTACATAAAGATATAGGACGCAACTCACTCATTTGCTGTGGGTGTTTTACTTTCGGAATCAAACAAACTAAGGTACGATTTACCTCACTTTGTAGTTCACCTGTATGAAAAAACTGCTGACAGAACTCCACCACATCCCTTTCAACTACACTCCAGTAGGTCTGATAAAAACATGGATTCAATCCGTCGTACCCCGGTGCTTTCTCTGGATGCATCGAAAAAATGGCTTCTTTTACTTCATCACTTGAAATAGGAATCACAAGCTGGGCATTTTGTTCATCTGTAACATGATTCATTTTTTCATTTTCCAAAAGAGATCCCCCTGTTATTGAAGATTTAAACGCCTCAGAGAAATAATCTGTGATAATCTCTTGTACTCCTTGCACACTATCCACCCATTCTCCATGTTTATCTTTTAGCCTCAAAATTTGGTTATTTTTTCTCCTCCCCGAAGCAAAATTATGAAAAAACTGGGTATTTTGATCCCTTTCCCTAAGCCAAAATTGTTTTGATCTTTGCTTCCAATACACTTCTTGGTGTTCCAGTAGCTTTAAAAACTCACATCTCGCCTCATTATATTTCTACACTCCAAACCCATCTCTTCTCGACCTGAATTTTCGCATAATTCACCTGCAATCTTTGATTTTATTTGTCAGCTCCTTCATCTTTCCTCCTCCCTATTCATCCAACTTCAAACAGCAGAAATCTATCTTAGCCAATATGTTCCCATCCTCAATCGAATTCCAACTATTTTGCACTAAATTCCTACATTCAGATTCTCGAATCCAGAAGTTCTCAAAACGGAACCTTCTAGTTTTTTCCGTAAAAACCTGCTTATTTAATTGAAGAAACAAGGGCAAGTGATCCGAAGTAGAGACCTCAAGCACTTGAACCTCTGCATCAGGAAACAAACGTCTCCAACTCTGGTTCGCAAAGCCCCTATCCAGTCTTTCCTGTATCCATCCTGGTGTCCCTCGATACCTTTCCCATGTAAATTCACACCCAGTAAACCCAAGATCTTCAAGTCCACAACCTATCACTGTATTATGGAAACCTTCTAGTAAGTACCTTGGCTGCGGTCTGCCTCCCATTTTCTCAAACTCGTATAGCATATCATTGAAATCTCCCAACACACAACATGGTAGATGCGATCTCGAAGCAAGCCCACAAAGCAAGTCCCAAGACTCTTGTCGTCTCCCCCTTTCTGGACATCCATAGAATCCTGTATAACGCCACCTACCAATCTGCTCACACTCAACCTCAAAATCAATGTAATGATTACAACTACCTTTTATTTCTACCGCTCCTGTATTCTGCCACATAAGTGCTAGTCCTCCTCCATGCCCTTGCGGCTCAATGGTGAAAAACCCTGCAAAGTGAATCGACTTACAGATGGCTTCAATTTTATTTTGTCTAACTAGAGTTTCTGATAGAAAAACTAAGCTGGGCCTATGTTTTTGAATGATTTCTTTCAGAAATCTAACTGCTCGTGGATTGCCCATTCCACGACAGTTCCACACTAAAGCACTCATAATGCTAGGCGGGCCTGAGGTCCAGAGCCCGCCACATTCAAGTTTTTTGGAACAGCTATTTGATCTTTTTGGATTGTTAAAAAAGGCCCATCTGTTTGCATTATTGTTGGCCCATTATCTTTTACAATCAATTCATCCTCCGTACGCCTTCTTTTTGTATCAACAACGAAATCTTCTCCCCCGTTTACTCCTTCTTGCAAAACTGTTTCATTTAAATTTTTCCCGCCCATATCTTTATTCCCCTGATTTCGTGCTATTGCCATATTCCTGCCATTATCCTCCAAATCTGTTACAACCAACCTACCATCCTCCTTGAATCTCGCCTCATCTTCCTCCTTTCCACTTCCAGTCGCTGCCGTACCTGAATTTCCACCACTCCCTCCCCAGCTACCTTTACCTTCACCATTCCTTAACCATCTCGAAACAGTTTCATTTTTTGTATTTTTATTTGGTGCCCGTAACCACGTTCCATATGTTCTTTCAAGCTCTTTGCCTGGATTTGCATATACCACATTACAATCCCTCTCTGAATGCCCTAATCTCCCACAAACAAAACAAAACGTACTAAGTCTCTCATACTTGAAATTTACCCAGCTCCATTCTCCTCCTTCCCGTTTGATTTTCATCCTCCTTTTCAATGGCTTACAAACATCTATCCGAACTCTAATTCTGTAATAAACTTTCCATAACCCATTTAAGTTTGTTGGGTCAGACTTCACAAAACTTTCGATGTAATTAGCAATCCCTTGCAGTATATTTTCTGAAACCAGACCTTTAGGAATATCATACACCTGTATCCATATATCAGCTTTATTCAACATCATTTCCTTAGGATCTTCTCCTCCCACTAGCTGCTTGTAGACTAACATTCCCTGTTCAAATGACCATGGTCCCCCGTCAACGACCTTCTGCACATCCATGGGATGATAAAACACAAAAGAATATCGCATTTCTTCTATGTCGTGGATTTCCACCCCTTCTTTTGGCCTCCAAACTGTTGATAACACATTCTGCATCGTCTTGAAATTAATATTCCTTTCTGTAAGGAATCGCCCAATTAGCACGAACGATTTTTTGTCTTGTTCAATCACAGCATTTTCTACAACCATCCCTCCTTCATCATCATCATCAATCGATAACTTTGCATAAAAATCGTTTAAACCAGAACTGGAGTACTCCATTGTTTATTGTAAAATTTTGAAGATAGAAAATGAAAGATAAAGAAACTTTTTCGTAAATAAAAGAACACTCTCATACAGAGAGAAAAAACCCTCTCATACAGAGAGAAAAAAAGATCCCAATTTGTTATTTTACTTTATTATTCTCTGTTGTTCGTTTTGTTTCCTCAACTTGGAACATTATCATCAATGTTGATTAATTATAGATGGATATAAAACATAGAAGCGACTAATAAATTATTCTCTGCTTTTTGTTTACCAAAAAATAACACATTTTCTATATATTTTTTTAAAAACTATTTTCAAGTTAATTTTTTAAAACTATTTTAAAAATAAAGTCAAACATCATATTTAATTTTTGAAAATTGTTTTCATATTTCTAAGAAAAGAAAACAAGTTTTGTAGTTATGAAACCATACGTGCACTAAAAGTTATTTCTTTTTTACTGCCTTTTTGATAAAAGAAACAAGTACAAAAATCTCAAGGGAAAATAAATTCTTTAATCCCTGAACTATACCGATTTTATTGTTTTAGTCCCTGAATTAAAGATTCCCTATATTACGTAATTTAACTTTTGAATTTTTCAAGATTCAGTCCTTCCGTCCAAATGATCCTGACGGACGTAAGAATCTTGCTGACATGTCACGTCTTTGATTGGTCATACTTACACGTGGACGTACACGTGGACAAATAAAAAAAGAAAAAAATCATGGAAAAGGCAGCACACTACAGTCACGTGCATTTATGTAACGTTATTTGTATTATAACTTTTATTATAAACACGGGATATTGGGGATTAGGGTTTCTAATTAGAAAATTAGGGTTCTTATTTAGATTGGGGTTTCTTCTAATCGAGCTTAACATTGTGCTTCCGTACAAGGTAATTATGGTTCATGTCATTTAATTTCGTATTTGTTTAGTGTTGAATCGTGATTGCAGATGGAGTCCGATATTACATTACATATTCATCACGGGGGTAAGTTTGCTTTTGAAAATGGAGTCAAATGCTACAGCAGAGGTAAGGTCGAGCTTCTCCGTAATCAAAGTTCTGTGTCTCTTCCTATATTCGAGAGTTATATATGAAATGAGCTTGGTTATTATAAAGAGTTTAAAAATTATTGGCACAAGTCTGGTTCTAGTTTTTTACCTAGGGATTAAAACTATAAGTTTTTATGGAATGATGATAGTGCACTTTGCTATAATGCACTGAAAGATCGTAGGATAGATTTGTATATTGACCATGTTTGTGATGAAGAGGAAGAATATTTTGATTCTTGTGAAGATGATTCAAATTATAAAGCAGACAATTGAGAGAATGAAGAGAGGGGAGATAATAGTGAAGTGAGTGAGAAAGAAGATGATAGTGAAGATAGTGATGTTGATCATTATAAGGAGAATCTTAGTGACTGTGTGTTAGTATTTGTGCCCTAGAGACAATACTTTTATGTTTTAGGGAAAACATTTTATTACTAGGAATTATGTTTTATTGATTATTATTAATTTATTTATTATGTCTTTATTTACTGTGTTATAGATGTTAGCATAATAAAAGTCCTTGGAATTATGATACGCAATATATATATCTTTAAGTATGTGACTTGAAAATGAGATTGTATGAGTAGTATCTTTATTCCTAAATATCCCAAGTCGAGTATTATTATTAAAGGACAATAATAATGCATAGAGACTAGTATGTTTGTTGACTGATGACCAAATCTTATTGGTCATAGGTATGGTGATACTAAAGTCAAAACTTATGTGCATGTAAGAGTACATGGAACTGGATTGACCCACCGTGAGATTCTACATGTTGAAAGTGTCATAAGTAATTCTCACATTGATAATGGTGTAATGATCCTTAGACCTGAAATCATTATATTTCTGTACGAGAATTAATATACTTTCATTACATTAAAAGTCACCTTTGACTAGGTGATGATAAAAGTTGACATTGGGTATATTATGAATCGTATGAGAAATATGAATGATCTAGATGAGATTTAACCCTCCTAGTTATAGGATTGATATTATTGGCCTCTTGTTTGAGTGAGACTATGAAATGCACGGCCGTGCTCAAATATTGATTTGATTTAATAGTCTACTCATCGATCAAGAAAATTAAAATTAAATTATGAAGAGGATGACATATTACATGCCTCGAGTTTAATCTATAATATCAAGGTTAAAGGGATTATATTACATGGAACATTATTCACGAAAGGCTTAATCGAATCACCGATTTATTATTATTACTTTGGTAGCAATGATGTATTACTAGATGCCACTCAATGCTTATAATTTTATATTAAAATTATTTCCAACGTAATAATAACCTATAGGGTCACACACAAGAACGCTTGAAGGAGATTTGATTTAAATTATGAATTTAAATTAAATAGTAATTCATATTTATTTATGATATTAATTAAGTTAGACTTAATTAATTAAATAAATATAAATTTGAATTTACTAATTATTAGAATTTCAATTATATTAGAATATTGATTAAGTGTGACTTAATTAATTATTTAATTAAGAATTCAAATTTTAATAAAAGCCCAATATGATTGGGCCACAGAAAACAGATTTGTCTCTCTATATAAACATCTTAAAGTCTCAAATTAGTAAGGAAGTTTTTAGAGAAAAACCCTAGCCGTTTGAGAGCAAAGATGGAGATAGAGAGAAATCTGTTTTCAGATGCTAGTACATCGCTCCTTCGAAGATCAAGCGTTCGTGTGGATACCGGTAGAGTGTAGATCGCACGAGCGGGATGCGTGGTGATTTAAGTAGCTAGGATCTCTATTTGTCATCCTTACATAAAGCTTCTTTAAGGTAATCATCTAACTCCGAATTAAATCTTTTGTTTTTGCATTTAATTCCGCTGCGTTTATGTGCTCGAAACCCTTCAATGGCATCAGAGCTACTTGCAAAAACGTTTTAATTCTATTATATGTTACAGTTTTGATATATAATGAGCATGTTTGATGATTGTCATGCATGATGCGTTGATTTTGATATATATGTATACTGTATGTTAATGATGATTGAGATGATCATATGATGATTATATAATCTGTATATATATTGATATATATGTGATTTATATTTGTTCTTGATATGGGGATTGTATACGATACGATTTCTGTATACGCTGCGCAAATTTGGTGAAATCTGTGTCCAGTGTCCGATTTTCGCAAACGATATGTGTTTTCTGACTGGAAACGAGCATCTGAACAAAACTGATAGCAAAGCTATCGTTGACTCGTCTATAAGGCGTTCGACGCCGTTTAGTGCCTGAAAAAGGCGATTTATTGTTTTTAGAATTTGATTCTGATTTTCTGATTTTTGCGTTATATGATTTCTTTGATTAGATCATCTGAAATATTATATGGTTTAACATGATTAGATAATATGACATGTTCTTTAATTGTTACTTGAGCATGGTGGATGGTTATGGCCTTGAGACCCATAGGATAGAGGTTTTTGTTTATGGTTTGGTTTCTAAATACGACTTGCATGTCGTCATTCCTTGTAATGATTAAATCTCGAATGTAACTCGAGTTCTCCTTGTAAGTACATTAGTATAGTTGTTTTGTTTATGTAATGTACATGAAGACAAGAAAGCAAGGTGGCGATCAGCATTGTAGCAGCAAATAAGAAGACATGTAATAGTATAATATTTTAAACCACCCATAGATTAAGCTTGATTTTTCCATTAGCTTGGAAAGATCATATAGGATGGGCCATAACAAAAGACATTTGTTTTTCTCACTTTACATATATTATTCATGCATGTGATGGTATGTATGCGTATAGATAAAGATGCATGTTTAATTAGATTAATCATGTATGTATTAGATACGACACCCATGCCATTCTTGCTTAAGAAAGATAAAATCTGTAACGATTCAAGATTTTAAAATTAACAAACGATCATGAGATTCTTGTGTTTATGAAACACAGAATTAAGTATGAATTTTCTTTATTTTGATATGGGGAGATTTTGTTAACAACGGGTTACTAAACCTGTAAGGAAGTTGGGTATTAAGTGAGACCACTACTGTCTTCTCAAACTACCTGGAAATCAAACCATTGATGAATATTGATTTGAAGTATTTAAATCAAGGAAAAAAATTGGGAATCTCTTTATGATGGGATTATGGTCGTTTTAATTAAAAACCCCTAAAGAAAAGGATTAAGTTTAAGATGCCTTCCAAATGGGAAACACTCATCAAGAACTATGTTAGGTCCGATAAGATTGTAGAAGGGGGGGTTGAATACAATCTTAACCTTTTTATCGAAATTTGTCCTTTAAATTAAATTTGATAAAGCAAAATTTATCTGCGGAATTATTTAACACAAATTTTCAAGTTGAATATAACTGTATATTAACTTGATGTGGTGTTACAAAATCAGTATAACAACTTATCAAGATGTTAATAACTAATTAGAAAATTTGACATGAACTTTTCTAATTTAGTTAATAATAATCAAGATAAGAACTAGGAAACTTAATTCGCTAGTAGTACAAGAATCACAAATAAGCAAGTTCTATCGGATAGAATATCACAAAGATGAAGAACTTGATTTTCTGGGAATTGTTTAAGCTTTGGTGTTCTTGGTGTTCTTGAGAGAGAGAATTCTGGTCTTGATGATATGTTTTCTGCTGTGTTTTCTCCGTTATGACTTAATCTGGTCTGTTCTGATCTTTTATATCAACAACAGGTCTTGCTGGCTTTCTGTAGGATATTTAATAGCTTCAGCATGACTTAAACAGCTTCCAAGACTTGATTTTCCTTCAATAAGACTTACACAAACCTCCATTATGACCTAAAATGTGTCGGTAAGACTTACCAGAATTTCGGTAAGACTTATAACAGCTGGCAGAGGTCGGTAGGACTTAAATCAGGTCGGTAGGACTTAAATCAGAAAAGGCTTCAATCAGTAAGACTTAAATTAAGTCTTACCGAGTTTTACCTCCTCCAAGACTTAATCAACTTTCTTTCTTTAAGTCTTATTGATCCATTTAATTAGTTAATCTTTTAACTAATTCATATTTAATTGATACAATAATTAATTTAATTAATAAATTAATTCTACCAGAATTAATTCATTTAATTAAATCAACTAAATTAATTTATATCAATTATAAATGAATTTAATTAAATCAATAAATAATTAATTTAATTCTTACAAACCACTAAAGGTAGTAAAGAATTACCACTGATTTGTGTTGACGTTCGATGTACTGTCTGGTTCATGAACGACTAACTTCAATGACGCTTCTTCACTTTGACTTTAGGTTGTGGTTTATTTCTTCTCTCAATTCTCTTGTACTGTAACTGATCTTCAAACTATCACTCGAAAAATCTCTGTCACTGTTCAAATGAATCCATTAACTTCAATGATGTACTGGGGCTTGATCAGATAACTGAATCGTCTTCCAGTGTATGACATCAAAACTATAGATTGACTTTTCTTCTTTCTTCTGACAGATAATACTTCTTGAGATTCCTGTGACAGTTCATATGTATATTTACTTATTACAATTTGGTTTAAGTTGATTAGGATCCTCTAACTACAAATAGGCTGAGTCATATGCCTTTCAATCTCCCCCTATTTGTTTGTTAGACAATAACAAGCAAATTCCTAGAGGATACCTCAACTAATCCAACTTAACCAAATGAAAGATAAAACTTTAAATACTAAGTAAATATGAAAAAAAATTCTGGTTTATATTTAACATTTGCCAGATTCAAACATGAAAGATAAATACAAGATAGATGATCCTCTAGACTGATCATATGATATAAATTCCTATCAAGATTTATCTAGGCTCTAAAGATATAACATGTAGAGCAATTCTTTATCTTCAATTGTCTTCCCTTCTGAATTCTCCTTCTTCTGGCTCATCTGTGACTTGAAGTTTCATATGTAGATCAGAATCAACAAGACGTTCTCTTCTTGATGACAATCCTTGAGGTAAGACTAAAGGAATTCCAAGCTTCTTTCTCAGTTCACCTTGAAATTTCTTGTAATCTTTTATGTTCGTTTGTGCATAGGAACGAATGTGATCTGCAGCTATTACCTTTTCTTCAGTCAAGTATCCATAATTTCTGAGAGCATATTCGGCATATACCAAGTGCTTTGCATGATGTTCGTATAGCTCATCTGTCTGAAGATTGATTGTGTGAAGTACCTCTCCCTTAAGAAATTTTACTTGTGGAGGTTCCTTAATCACTTCTGGTCCAGCTCTTTCAGCAAATTCTTTGAACTTTTCATGTAACAATACACCTAGCTCAGAAGATGTTCTTACCTTAGGCCTAAGTACCCATATCTCTGTCAGTGATCTGTCATAAAAGAACTGAATAGATACTCTGAATGTTCCAACTTTATGACAATCTACAAATATTACTAGCTCATCAGATTTGGGTTCAAATGCAGTAGTTATCCTGATGACTTCTACCTGTAAGGCCTTTATATACATTTCATGAATTGGATTTGCCAGTTTGAATTCTTCGAGAATTTGTCCAAGACGACGATCTTCATAATCAGAACTCTGAGGTGAATCAATTGCTCTTTGAGCACGTTCCCATTTGTCACCGCTCTTTAGTCTGATGTATGTTTTTCTCTTCTCAACATTTATAGCATGTAGTCGTTGTAATGCTTGCTGTTCAGCTTTCTGAAGTTCTTCATTTCGTGCAATTTGCTCTAAAGATTTTTGAAGTTTTTCTTCTCTCAGTTGCAAATTAGCTTCCCTTTGAGCAAATAATTCTTCAGATTCTTTCTCAGCTTGTTGAGCTTCAAATTCAGATATCACTGGTCCTTCATCTTCCCAGTGACTAAGATCAGGTTCAGGAAGTTCTTCACCTTGATCAGGGAATTCAAGATCAGCAAAAACATCGAAGTTATCCGGTTCACCCGTGTAATAATAACCTGTGTTCTTGTCTTGAATATCTTCTTCAGTTTGTTCAACTACTTTCTTCCTCTTATCTTCACCTTGGTCAGATTTACCAGATTTTCCTTCTCCTCCCTCTCTTTCTTTAGTAGTTTTATCTTGTGACCCCTTTGATTTCTCCCCCTTAGTTGAGGAATCCTCTACAGACTTATCAGTTGCCCCAGCTTCAGGATCCTGTTCATCATTATCACCACCCTTACTTGTAAAGAATTCAATTTCTTCATTTGTAGGTTTGCGACTTTGACTTACAAGATTAAACAAATGTCTTAACCCTTTAGCCTGGTGTGCATTTTGCTTTTCGATCTGGTCCAGACGAGAATCAGTAGATTCTTGATTGTGCTGTACCTCTGACTGTAGATTATCAACTTTCAAGGAAATCTCAGAAATTAACATGTCTTGAGCAACAGTAATATCTCCAGAGTCATCAAGTGCCTTTTCATGAGAGAGTTCGAGAGATTCTATCTTCTTGTTGAATGATGTCTTTAAGTAGTTTATGTCCTTCTTCATTACAGCAAGCTGACTGTTGACAGAGGTGGATGTAGAAGATCGCTCACCCACTTGTGCTCTAAGAATTTCTGTTTCAGCCTTGCTGACTGCAAGTTCTTTCTCTAAAGCAGTTATCTTTTCTAATAATGAGAGAGTGTATGTGTCAGTGTGTGCGCTCACCTGACGTTCACTTTGAGATCCACTCACCTGAAGTGCATGTGTTTCACTCAATTTTATGGTATTCCTCACATCACTCCTCTCAGATTCCTTAGCTGCTTCCAGATTTGTACCTGCATGTAAAATCACCCTAGCCTCCTCTGGGAAGGTCAGTGGTGGTGCAATGGGAGTTCGCAAATCCCTGTCCTTAATCAAATCTACTTGAACATTTGAAATTGTTGACTGAATTGCTTCAGTAGTAGATTGAACAAGTTGCCTTCCACCTTCTCCAGTCGAAACTGCGAGTGGAAAATCCCTTGAGGGAGCCAGGAGTGTTTGTCCTGGGAGGGGAGATGATGGTTTTATTAAAGTTGGCTGAGAACCAAGATTTCCCTCTAAAGCCTGTGAAGACTCTTCTACCGTAACTATGGTAGGCACTGTCACATTTTCTACGTGCTCTCCTTGCAGTGTGTCCTGAGACTCATTTAAAGGTATGTCTTCCCCCATTGTGAGTAATAGGGGAGGTGTGCTTGACTCACTACAAGGTGCCACGGCCCTATGGCGAATTTCAATAGAATCATCCTGTTGAGAAGATGATTCTAGTAACTGTGTAACGGCCATATCAATTTCCATATCCTGTTGGGAGGATACAGACGGGCTTATAGTTGCCTCAGGTTGAGTTCTACTTTTCTTTTCTAGAGGCAGAGCTGTGGGTTCACTCATACTGCCACTACTGATTCGACTTCTTTTTACTTGCAATTTCTTTCTGGAGTGAAAAGATATGAGTTTTGGTGGTTGAGTGTTTGGCTCTACGACCTTGGTTAGAGGTTGTGGAACTACAATCCCTTGGTCAGACCTACCAACCACTTGGGTTCCAGAAATAGATTGAGAAGTAGTAGTTTGAGGAACAGAAGGCAATACCTGGTCAGCTGATTCCGCAACAGTCTCTGATAAGATAGGTTGATCCAATTCAGGTTCAGGGACAGATGCAGTTTCTTGCACTGGATGTTCAACAACAAGAGCAGCTGGCTGAGGAACAATTTGCTGAGCAGGTTCAACTTGTTGATTGCCTTGATTTTCATTATCAACAAGCATGTTTTCCACTGGTGGTTCAGGGTTTTGTTCTGGTTCTTCAGGTTCTGGTACAGGTTCAATAACTGGTAGTTGTATATAGTTTGACATATATTGGGTGACAACTACAGGTATATTTGTGAATTTTGGCTTGTTGCTGTACTCAGTGAACAATCTGGTAGTAGGTTTACCTGACGCCAGTGACTCTCCATTCAGGAATTGGGCTTGGTTTTCTAGTTCCACAAGATGATTAAAAATCAATGATAAGAATCTTGGATAATAACATGAAACTTTATGTCCATTATCAAAATTCTTCTTTGCATTAATGATTCTTCTAACCATCGGAACACACAGTAGTCTGCCAAAATTAATCCTTCGGTTGTGTGCAACTGCATATCCAATATGCTGCAAGAAAGATGGTAATACCCCGAAGTTCCCTTTTGTAGTGTTGGCAAAGACTCTACCTAGTGTGTCAAACAGATAATCCCATTCCTGAACGAAGTTCTTTTTATTCCAGACAGTTTGATCAGGACTGTCTTGATAGAATACACCATTTAAAAAATTTATCATTTCTTGATCTGATGGTAATTCTTCGAAATTATCAGTTGGAAAATTTAAGACCGTATTTATTGTATTTTCATTCACTGTGTACTGATTATCTCCCACAGAGAAGACAAAAGATCTGTTATCATTAGAAATGACAGCAGTAGTACACATGATTCGCAAAGGTTCAATTTTCAGAGGAGCATCCAATCTCAAAGCATTGCGAACCAGTGAATTTTCATTTAAAAAACGAATCCACGGTCGAAAACGTTCAACTGAACATTTTTTGGATCAAAATAACCGATTAAATTATGTTTAATAATTTCAAATCGATCAGCCATTTTAATCAAAATTTAATTTCCTTGAAAATTTCAGACTTTACAAATTTTTAATTTAAAAATTAATTTTTCGAATTAATAGTTAATTAAAAATTCGAAATAATTAAAATTTCTTCAAAAATTCTGAAAAATTCACACAACAATCCTTGTATACACACAAACACACGTGTATTTTTAGTTTTTCAAGAATCAAGCTCAATTTTTCACAAAAACAGATCTAAGAATCGATTTTTCGAAAATGAACTCTTAAAAAACTGAACAAAATCGCGATTTTAACCACTCAAAACACAGATAATCAAGCAAGGAGTCTAGATATGTGGTTAATTCGTGATTTAGTTGAGAGAAATTGGTCGAAAATTAGGCATGAATTCGACAGATATGTGTGTGTATTGTATGTATCAATATTGTTCTATAAGACTTAACTTGATAGAATATGAAATAAGACTTAAAAACAACTTAACTGTTATATATATACTAGTAGACTGATTAAGACTTAAACTAGCATTAAGACATAACTGTTAATTATATATTTACATATGTACTTAATTCGATTATGACTTAACATTAACAAGACTTAACTGACTGTTATGAATAAGACTTAACTTAAAAAATTACTGAAAAGACTTAAAAACAAATCGAATAAGACTAAACTAAAAACTCGCTAAGACTTATTTACAAACACATGAATATGACTTAACCTTACAAAACTCAGTAAGACTTAACCTAAGTCGAAATTCGAGATAGACTTAACTAAATTTAACCTAAGTCGAAATTCGAGATAGACTTAACCTAAGTCGAAATTCGAGATAGACTTAATCTAAGTCGAAATTCGAGATAGACTTAATCCTAAGTCGAAATTCGAGATAGACTTAATCTAAGTCGAAATTCGAGATAGACTTAATCCTAAGTTTAAGTCATACCGAATTTTTATAAGTCATATTGAGAGTTTTAACTAATTTTAAGTCATAATTACTTTAAACAGACATTAAAAACACTATAAAATATACAATTAACTTATAAAAATAATAAAAATATTATATAAAATTAAACAAATAATAAAAATAATTATACATACCATATGCTAACCTATTAACGAAAACAAAGCAATATTAACAGGACAAACATTACAAAACATATGATAAATTAATTACTAAAATAGAAATAAATATCTACAATTATTCTAAAAATACAGAAGTATGAAGTATTAAATAATATGAATAAACAAAGTGAAAAATAATTAAACAAGCAAGAAAATCAGATGGTAAAATAATTATACAAGTGATTTCAAACAACAAATATTCACAGAATAATCACTTGTAAAATTATTAAAGATCCAATTTCAGATATTAACAGTATTAATTACTAGGACTGTTTAACATACCCAATTCACTAACAATTCTAGTGAATGAGGATTCATTAAGCGACTTAGTAAAAATATCTGCTGTTTGATCTCCAGATCCTACAAATAGTAGTTCCACTGTACCATTCATTACATGCTCTCTTATAAAATGATACCTTATGTCAATGTGCTTTGTCCTTGAGTGCTGCACAGGATTGCTTGCGATTGCTATGGCACTTGTATTATCACATAAAATAGGAATATTTTCCAATACAATGCCATAGTCCATTAATTGATTCCTTATCCATAAGATCTGAGCACAACAGCTTCCAGCAGCTATATATTCAGCTTCGGCTGTAGAGTTGGAAACTGTTTGCTGTTTCTTACTGAACCAGGATACCAACCTTCCACCTAGGTATTGACAACTCCCAGATGTACTTTTCCTGTCTACAACACTTCCTGCATAGTCAGAATCTGTATGTCCAATTAAAGTAAAACCAGATTCATTAGGGTACCAGATGCCTAAATTAGGCGTACCCTTTAGATATCTTAAAATTCTTTTGACAACAGTGAGATGGATTTCTTTAGGGTTCGCTTGGAACCTTGCACACAAGCATGTGGCAAACATTATATCTGGTCTACTAGCAGTTAGGTAAAGCAATGAACCAATCATACCTCTATAGCCTGTGATATCTACCTTGGCAGAACTTTCACATAAACCAATTTTGACAGCTATAGTTGATGGTGTCTTTGCTGATGAGCACTCCTCCATGTGATATTTCTTGAGGAGCTCCTTGATGTACTTAGATTGACAAATAAATATTCCATCTTGTCTCTGACTTATTTGTAATCCAAGAAAGAATTTCAGTTCTCCCATCATGCTCATTTCAAACCTACCCTGCATTAACTTAGAAAACTTCTTGCACAGAAGCTCATTAGTAGACCCAAATATAATATCGTCCACATAGACTTGGACTAGTATTATATCATTCTTATGTCTTTTAGTGAAGAGCGTTTTGTCTATGACACCTCTTATAAAACCATTTTCTAATAGAAATTCAGAAAGAGTGTCATACCATTTTCTTGGGGCTTGCTTAAGACCATAGATAGCTTTGTAAAGAAAGTAGACATAGTCCAGATGATCTTGATCTTCAAAACCAGGAGGCTGTTCTACATACACTTCTTCATCTAGCTTACCATTCAGAAAGGCACTCTTGACATCCATTTGATAAACTTTGAATCTTGAATAGGATGCATATGCCAAGAATATTCTGATGGCCTCAAGTCTTGCCACTGGAGCATAGGTCTCGTCATAATCAATGCCTTTAGCTTGAGAATAACCTTTAGCTACCAGTCTTGCTTTGTTTCTTATCACAGTGCCATCTTCATCTAGTTTGTTTCTGAATACCCATCTTGTGTCCACCACTTTTCTATCTTTAGGTCTGGGTACCAGCTTCCATACTTCTAGTTGCTTAAATTGATTGAGTTCATCTTGCATAGCAATCACCCAATCAGGATCAGATAGAGCTTCTTCTACTTTCTTAGGTTCCATGACAGACAGGAACCCAGAATAATTACATTGATTCTGATAAGCTCTTCTTGTTTTCACACCAACATCTGGATCACCAAGAATCAGCTCAAAAGGATGAGCTCTATTCCAAACAGTTTGTCTGGGAAGAATTGATCTTGACGATTCGCCTTGATCTTCAGTATGATGTTGAGTATAACTTGTTGACCCTTCATTATCTCCCCCTGAGTTGTTGCCAGTTTGACTTGTTGATGGTTCAAGAGTATCAGTGGTGTCTTGAAAATTATCATTGTTTTCACCAACATCACCTTGATCATTACTACCAACATTTGGATTATTATTATCAGCAACAACATCAGGTTGATTGTCATCATCTGAATCTGAGTCTGACATATCATCAAACTTAAGCTTTTCAGATGGGTCTTCATTTTGGATATTTGGGAGTTTTGTGTCATCAAATGTAACATTGACACTTTCCAAAGTTTTCTATTGATCAATAAGATACACCTTGTAGGCTCTTCTAGTATAACCAATAAATATTGCTTCATGTGCTTTTTCTTCAAATTTACCACCTTGATCATCTCCTTCTTTCAGCACAAAGCATTTTGTCCCAAATACATGGAAGTACTTGAGAGTTGGTTTCTTGTCATGTAGAGCTTCATACGGTGTCTTCATTAAGTCTTTATTGATAAGTGTTCGATTCTGGGTATAGCATGCAGTGTTGACAGCTTCAGCCCAAAAGCTCAATGGAAGCCTTGATTCACTTAGCATTGTACGTGCAGCTTCAATCAAGGTTCTATTCTTTCTTTCAACTACCCCATTTGGTTGAGGAGTTCTGGGAGCCGAGTACTGTCTTGTTATACCCTTTTCAATGCAAAAGTCATTCAGAACTGCATTCTTGAACTCAGTTCCGTTGTCTGACCTTATAGCCCTTACTGGACGATTAGAATCCAGCTCAATTAACTTAATATGATCAACTACCAGTTGTGGAGTTTCATCTTTTGAGTTCAGAAATAGTACCCATGTGAATTTTGAGAAATCATCAACAATCACTAGAGCATATCTTTTCCTTGACATAGACATCACACTAACTGGACCAAACAAATCCATATGGAGAAGTTGTAATGGTTCAGTTATTGATGATATGTTAGTGCTCCTGTGAGTTGCCCTTTTTAACTTCCCTTTTTGACAAGCATCACATAGACCTTCCTGAGTAAATTCAATCGAAGGTAAACCTCTCACTAACTCTCTTTTCACTAGAGAATTCATTGTTTTGAAGTTTAGGTGAGAAAGTCTCTTGTGCCATAACCAACTTTCATCAGTGGATGCCTTTGAATAAAAACATCTAATTTCTTCTGAGCTTCCAGAGTTCATATTGGCTATGTACAAGTTTCCTTTTCTTACTCCAGTCAACTGCGGCCTTTCATTTCTCTTGTGTGATATTAGACAATTCTTCTTGTTGAAATGAACTTCATAACCTTTGTCACAGAATTGACTAATACTGAGCAAATTGTGCTCAAGGCCATTCACATAAGAGACATCTTCAACGATAACATTTCCAGCTTCTAATCTGCCATATCCATCAGTTTTACCTTTGCTGTTATCTCCAAAGGTAACGACTGGGCCGGCCTTCTCCACCACATTTGTCAGCAGGGCTTCATCTCCGGTCATATGCCTTGAACATCCACTGTCCAGAATCCACATGACTCGATCAACCTGTTTCAAACCCTGCAATGACAAATTGGTTAGACTTTCTTCGGAACCCAAATTTGATTGGGTCCGGAGTACTTAAAGAATTGACCTTTATCAGGTAAAGCAACACTTTTTATCTTAACAACATTTTCTACAGGTACTGGACATTTAACCCTGTAAACAGCTTTAACTTGTTTTGGTTTTAGCTTGGGTAACCATGTCTTTACAAAATCCTGAGAAGGACTTTTTGGAGTCCTAATCTTAGAATTAGGTGATGTTACAGTCCTGGATCTAACATATTTATTTCTGTTCATCTGCTGTCTAGGAGCATTCTTATTAACACATGCATGATTACCGTTAAAGTAAGCAGACATTATATTAAAAGCACAAGACATGCAATTAACAGCATCGCATTTTTTATGAGCAGTATCAATAACAGGAATAGCATGCATGGTGGATTTGTTATTGCATTTATTCATGTTGTTACTTCTGCTACTAGTTTTCAATGAACTAGTAGACTCACCAATTCTTTCTGCTTTTACAAACACAGTCTTTCTATCTTTATCATTTTTAACAACTTGATTACTTTCTAAGACTACGCCATTAGCTATATCCTCAATGCGCATCTCTTCCTTAATGATTAAAGATGTTGTATCCAAAGGTTCTGCTATGGATTTCTTAAAGAGTGGATTACTAACACTCTTAAGCACTAATGGTATACCCCTATCTACAGCACTGACACGATTAGGGGTAATAATGCTTTTTCGACCAACAGTCTCATTATAGTCAAACCCAATTCCTACGGTTTGATTAATAGTTTGTTGGTTAAACAACTCTTTAGCTACTTTACATGAATTAGAAGTAGCATTTGCCCTTATTTCTAGCTCGGCTATTGTATCACGTTGTTGAGCCACTATCACCGCTAGAGACCTCTCAATTTCCTTTAGAATTCTTATTTCTGATTTTTGTTTATCATGGCAATTTTGTACATCCTGCAATTCTGATAATTGATTACTAAGATCTGTAATTACCAAATTTAGTCTTTCAATCTCTCTATTAGCATTACCTAGTGTATCACTAAGTTGATAGATATATTGACTATCAGTACATGATACCTCAGATGAAGTACCACTGGAGTTATCAGATTTTGCCATCAGGGCAAGATTGCCATATTCTTCATCTTCAGAGTCTGTATCATCCCAACTCTTTCCAGCAGCCACATAGGCTCTACCTGTCTTCTTCTTCTCAGATCCAAAGTCTTTTCTTTGGTTTTGTTTTGGCTTCTGACATTCAGTAGCGAAATGTCCAAGTTTATTACAGTTGTAGCATCTAATTTTACTTCTTTCAACTGTTCCAGTTTTGTAACCTCCTCTGTTACTTGAGGATGAAGAACCTCCTCTCTGGAACCTGTTATTGTTAGATTTGTACCTGAACTTGGGATTCTTCCTGAATCTGAAGTTGCTGAATTTCCTTACCAACAAAGCCATGGACTCATCTTCCAACTGATCTAGCTCTTCTAACGAATAGAAATCACCTTCATCTGGACTAGCATTCGTTTGACCAACTTCAACTTCAAGCTTACCACTGTCAACTTTACAAGGTTGGATAACCTTATCTTCCACTTCCTGTTTGTTCTCAACAATAAGAGCTGTAGAAGTATTAGCAACTCTTCCTTTTCCATAAATCTCCTTTTGTTGAGATTGTTCCAGTTCATAGGTTTTTAAAACACCAAAGAGTCTTTCTACAGTTATTTTACTTAGATTCCTTGACTCTCTGATAGCTGTAATTCTATGTTTTAGATGAACAGGCATTGACAGTAGAAATTTTCTGTTGATCTCTTTCTGAGTGTAGTACTTGCCATGCATCTGTAAATTGTTGACAAGTTTGTTATATCTTTCAAACACATCTTGAATACTTTCATTGTATGCTGATCGAAAGTGTTCATACTCAGATGTCAGAATTTCTAGTCGATTCTCCCTAACTTCCTCTGTTCCTTCATTCATAGTTTCAATGGTTTCCCACATTTGCTTTGCAGTTTTGCAGTTAATCACATGACTGTACATTACAGAGTCTAGAGAGTCAATTAAGATCAGTCTCAAATTAATGTCAAGTGCAGCTTCCTCTCTTTCAGCAAGAGTGTAATCAGAAGAGTCTTTGTATACATACCTTGCAGGGGTAATAACTATTCCATCAGTAACAACTTCAGGAATTACTCCAAAAGGTATTATTGGTCCTTCTGATAAGACTTTCATGTATTTAGGATTTGCAACCTCGAGGAACATTAACATTTTGTTATTCCACATATCATAACTATTTTTGTCATATATGGGTATTTTCACAGTTCCAACTTTAGAAGACATGATGACTTTTTTAAGAGAGTTAAAAAATTCGGGGATGATCTTTAATCGAGTAAAATGGGATCGTTGATTTGTGTATCAATCAATCTGCTCTGATACCAATTGTTAGGTCCGATAAAATTGTAGAACGGGGGGTTGAATACAATCTTAACCTTTTTATCGAAATTTGTCCTTTAAATTAAATTTGATAAAGACAAATTTATCTGCGGAATTATTTAACACAATTTTTCAAGTTGAATATAACTGTATATTAACTTGATGTGGTGTTACAAAATCAGTATAACAACTTATCAAGATGTTAATAACTAATTAGAAAATTCGACATGAACTTTTCTAATTTAGTTAATAATAATCAAGATAAGAACTAGGAAACTTAATTCGTTAGTAGTACAAGAATCACAAATTAACAAGTTCTATCGGATAGAATATCACAAAGATGAAGAACTTGATTTTCTGGGAATTGTTTAAGCTTTGGTGTTCTTGGTGTTCTTGAGAGAGAGAATTCTGGTCTTGATGATATGTTTTCTGCTGTGTTTTCTCCGTTATGACTTAATCTGGTCTGTTCTGATCTTTTATATCAACAACAGGTCTTGCTGGCTTTCTGTAGGATATTTAATAGCTTCAGCATGACTTAAACAGCTTCCAAGACTTGATTTTCCTTCAATAAGACTTACACAAACCTCCATTATGACCTAAAATGTGTCGGTAAGACTTACCAGAATTTCGGTAAGACTTATAAGAGCTGGCAGAGGTCGGTAGGACTTAAATCAGGTCGGTAGGACTTAAATCAGAAAAGGCTTCAATCAGTAAGACTTAAATTAAGTCTTACCGAGTTTTACCTCCTCCAAGACTTAATCAACTTTCTTTCTTTAAGTCTTATTGATCCATTTAATTAGTTAATGTTTTAACTAATTCATATTTAATTGATACAATAATTAATTTAATTAATAAATTAACTCTACCAGAATTAATTCATTTAATTAAATCAACTAAATTAATTTATATCAATTATAAATGAATTTAATTAAATCAATAAATAATTAATTTAATTCTTACAAACCACTAAAGGTAGTAAAGAATTACCACTGATTTGTGTTGACGTTCGATGTACTGTCTGGTTCATGAACGACTAACTTCAATGACGCTTCTTCACTTTGACTTTAGGTTGTGGTTTATTTCTTCTCTCAATTCTCTTGTACTGTAACTGATCTTCAAACTATCACTCGAAAAATCTCTGTCACTGTTCAAATGAATCCATTAACTTCAATGCTGTACTGGGGCTTGATCAGATAACTGAATCGTCTTCCAGTGTATGACATCAAAACTATAGATTGACTTTTCTTTTTTCTTCTGACAGATAATACTTCTTGAGATTCCTGTGACAGTTCATATGTATATTTACTTATTACAATTTGGTTTAAGTTGATTAGGATCCTCTAACTACAAATAGGCTGAGTCATATGCCTTTCAAACTAGATCGACAAATGGTGGGTTCGCCAAAGCGAAGTACCCTCGTTTATCGTGGTAAGGCGCGATGGAGTAAATTAGTGGTATTTAACTGTTAGACCATTGGGTTCGACTTAACTAAGTGACCACAATAGGATTGTGAACTTAGAGGCATAGAGTTTGGTAAGATTTATTGGATAAATGGGAGCAATATTGTTCTACTAAACTATCCAAGAGTTATATGTGATATAATTGACAAATGTTGTCTACCTAAATAATATTTTTAAGGAGAAAAGCCAAAGCTGACCTTAAAAGTGATGAAATATGGATCTTGGCTCACTAGAAAGGTTTAGGGAAACTTTTCCGAATTGATAGGTAGGGCTATTAATTTGATAAAAATAGTGGGAGGTATATTATGATATACCATAATCACTTAAACATAATAATTAATAAATCTGCATCTAGATTAATTTATGCATTTTGAAATAATGTAGATATCAAATGACAAATAACATAAACAGCTTCTCCATGCGATAGTCCTTGAGAAGGATAAATTGACATGAAATAATTTCCTAGACTGACATAGAAGTTTGAGGATCGTCCCCAGGAACAATGATGTCATTCAAAACTTTCCCTTGCTCTTTTAGCTGAGAATGTAACATGTGTTAAACAAAATGCTTATCAGAAGCAAATTAATTAAGCACTCGATGTTTCATATCTTTTGCTTTTAACTATGAGTGCCGAGCTTAAGAAGCAACATGAGCATTTTGATGCTTATGAAATGATTGAGCACTTTCAAAGGATGTTTGAAGGTCAGGCTCATCAAGTTAGATTCAAAATAACAGGGCATTATAAAGTTACAAGTAGGGAGAGTAAGATCCGATTGGACCACACGTTCTAAAGATGATAGGGTATATAGAGTACCTTGACATTTTGGGATTCAAGATTGGTCTGGAGACTCAGATTGATTTTATCATGCAATCTTTGAACAATAATTATTCTCAATTTGTTATGAACACTGAAATAAATGAGATAGACATAACACCCACTGAGTTATGAAGCACGTTGAGAATTGCTGTAAGCAACATGATAAATGCATGGACTACTCCCATAAAGGGAAAGGAAATTGGAAAGAAAGAAAAAGATTTGGATCTAATTCTACGACAAAATTATGCTCCAATCCCGAACAGGCTTTGAGGCCTAAATGAGGTGTGTCTAAAGAAGATGATTGTCGCTTCTATGAAAAATCGGATGACTGGAAGTTAAATTGTCATGCTTATTTGGAAGATCTGAATAAGAAGACCGGTGAGGGTCAAGCTTCAGGTATCGATTTAGAATTGGAGCAAAGGTTGTTGCTCTAGTCAATGGAAGTCGTTACTTAATTTTGCCTACAAGGCTAAGTTTAGAACTTGATAATTGTAACTACGTGCTTGTAAGTACAGAGACGTTATATTGCTTTCTTGTATGGACAAGAAAGGTTTTTCATTTTAATTGAATAACAATTGTTGTTTATTCCATTTTAATGATAAGGTTAAATAATGTTGCACAATTTATATGTTCTAAAATGACTCAAATCAAACATTACTTTTGGTAATGTTGTTTAGGCCATATTAATGAGAGACGTATTTCCAAGTTTCATAAGGATGGATTATTGGATAAGTTTGATTATGAATCATATGAATACTACGAATCTCGGTTTATTTGGAAAAATGACAAAAGCCCCTTTTATTGGATATGGTGAAAGGGCCACCAAACGATAGAACTAATACATAGTGATGTAAGTGGTCATGTGTGCTTGATGGAAAAAGGTGGTTTTTACTACTTCATTATGTTTACTGATGATTTCAGTAGATACATATATGTGTATCTTTTGAAGAGATTATTCAAATCTTTTGAAAAAGTTCAAAGAATACAAGGCTGAAGTAGATAAGCAAATTGGTGAAGGTATTAAAGCTTTACAATCTGATCGTCGAGATGAATACCTTGAAAGTGCACACCTAGAGTATGTGTTATGGCTTTCTAAGATTACTTTTAGAATTACCAAATATAATGGCTGACTGTTATTCAAACAGTCTGCATGCCAGGAAGAATTGGCTTACTGATTTGCTTACACAGATAAAAATGGCTTGCTGTAATGTAAATATGCAATGCATAACAGAATTATAAAACAGTAAGCAATAAAGAACACACAAGAGTTTTAGCCAGGTTCGACCCCTAATCCCCTATGGTCTACGTCCTGGTCCCTTACCAACTTGGTAAGAGAATATATTATTGATCAATGAAATAAACCAATTACAAGATACAATAATATATCTCCCTATCTCTCAGCTGCTGATAATGGCTTGCTGAATTGCTGTTCCAAATCCCTGCTCTCTAAGAACTATACTTCCCAAGTATAATCTTCTCTAGCACTCGATCCCAGAACCCATTTTCTCTTCGCCAACTATCCAGCAACTAAATCTTATAGCTTGAACAATACAAATCGAGTGAAAAGAATTACAACTCAAACTACGGATTCTCTATATGTATAAACGAATATGAATATATCTTTAGAGCTCGAGAGAATCAAAGAGAAAGGTTTTCAATAAGCTTTGTGAGTTGTGTGTGTGTTCGAAATCAGTGTTTTGAAAAGATATGAACACCTCTATTTATAACCTACATACAACGTTCAAGTAACGTTCAAAGTACAACGGTCTTAATCCTCCAGATTTCACGTTTAATTTGTTACGATACTTAATCGTGATATGCAGCAAAATATGTCTATTGGAGGAGAGAAAAACGTTTTGGAATAAAGCTCCAACAGTTGTATATGTATAGAAGTTGTTTTGAAAAGAATCTTTGATTGAAAATCAACTCCTACAATCAAGAAGAGGTTTTGGAAATGTGTTAGAAGAGCTCTAGGATATATATTATAACTGTTAAATATAATTGATGTGTTTTAATCAGTGTTTAAGTGTTACAGGGAGTTATCAGAGTTTAGCTGGAAGCAGTCAGAGTTTGCGTAAACTCTGACAGTTGGAAGCTCGACAGAGTTTGTTAAACTCTGTCTGGAGGCAGCGTCTACTGTTCAACAGTGATTAAAGATTAATTATGGAAGCGATATCTTTGAAGATTGGATAGCTATCAAAGAGATCGAGTTGACATAGGAGACGTGTGACAATCTGTAATTGATATCATTGTATAGCTGATTATTAGGAATATAAATTAGAGATTGTATCGTAGCTGTATGTTATATAAATACAGATAGGTTAACCCTAGAAGGGAATCGATAACGAATTATCATTATTGTAACCTAGCAGCTCTTTGTGATATTTTACATCACGAAGAGGGTTTGAAATACAAGAAGTTTTTAAGTGCATAAACGCTTTTACTTGTTAATTTCTCATACAAAGTTGATTATTTGTGTATTTGGCCTAACAAGTGGTATCAGAGCCAATCTGTTACTTTATTACAGGTTAAGATCCAAACACAACAATAATCATGTCAGAAATTCCTCCACCAACACCTACTGTTTCTGAAAAGGCTCCTACTACTGTGAGTCGTTATGAACCAATCAGGGTTCCTATTCTGAGGCCATTAGAGTATGCAATGTGGAAGGTCAAGATGACTATGTTTCTGGAGGCTACAGATCCAGAATATCTTGACAGGATTTATGAAGGCCCTCACAATCCTACAAAACTATCTGTTGCAGTTGCTGGTGAAGCAGCAAAAATGGTTCCAAAGGAAAAGAAGGACATGACTCCTGAAGATCTATCATCAATTGCTAAGGATGCAAAAGTTAGGCATTTACTACATAGTGCCTTAGACAATGTTATGTCTAACAAAGTCATTAACTGCACCACTGCAAAAGAGATATGGGATGCACTTGAAGTCAGGTGTCAAGGAACTGCAGCTATTAAGAAGAATAGGAGAAACATACTCACACAAGAGTATGAGCATTTTGAGGCTAAACCTGAAGAGACCATGACAGAAACATTTGATAGATTCTGTAAATTGATTAATGATCTGTCATTGGTCAACAAAGAGTATGATCTAGAAGACTCGAATCTCAAGTTTCTTCTTTCTCTACCTGAAAAGTGGGATGTGAAAACAACCACTATTAGAGACAACTATGATCTTGCTGAAACAGAGATTGATGAAATTTATGGACTGCTCAAAACTTATGAATTGGAAATGGAGCAGAGAAACAGGAGATCAAGCAGAAAAGGAAAGTTTGTTGCTCTTAATGTTGAAGAAAAGCCTCAGAAGAAAGAGGCAACAAGAAGGAAAATGAAAGGAAAAGCTTTGGTCATACATTCAGAAAGTGATTCACCAAACTCTGATTATGATTCAAACTCT
The DNA here is from genome assembly GCA_036435485.1 of Saposhnikovia divaricata. NCBI lineage: Eukaryota > Viridiplantae > Streptophyta > Magnoliopsida > Apiales > Apiaceae > Saposhnikovia > Saposhnikovia divaricata. The sequence goes on from CM071598.1 coordinate 57,259,436, forward strand.
TCTGAATCATCTGACTCTGAGGATGATGAAGAAGAAATGAGAAAAATGGCTGTGCTGATGGTGAAGACTTTCAAGAAAATGGGCTTCAAGAATTTCAAGAAAGGAAAAAGGTTTTCTAGGGATTCAAATGAAGACTGGAAAAGCTACAGGAAGTCTGATAAGAGAGATTCTAAAGGGAAGAAGGATAAGTCTGAAATTCAATGCTACAAGTGTAAGGAGATGGGTCACTATGCTCCTGAGTGCAAGAAGGGTAAAACTGGAAAGGTACTCTACACTAAAGGCAGAGATTGGGCAGATACTTCAGATTCTGATGAAGAAGTGAACTATGCTCTCATGGCTACTACTGAATCAGAATCCTCTGAAAATCAGGTACCTCCAACTACCTATGCTTATAATATTGATGACATTGCTCAATTAAGAATTTTTCTTAAGTCATTGCATATAAGTTATAGGGATCAGACTTTAGAAAATGAGAGGATAAAAGCTGAAAATTCTGAACTTAAAGAGAGAAATAAACTTGTTGAAGAGAAACTTGAAAACATGCAACAAGTTCAGAAAGAGAGAGATGATGCTGTTTCTATAGAACAGGATTTGCTTCAGAAATATAAACAACTAGAATCTGAGTTGGAGGAAGCAAATAAGAAAATTAGGACTTGGACTAATTCTGGAAAGGACACTCAACAGATTTTTCAAACAGACACTGTTGGTCTAGGTTATAATGAGGAAGATGAACTTAGATTTCAAAATCAAGTTAAAGTCAGAACTAAATTTGTTCATGGAACCAGTAAATTTTTGTCTGAAAATGAAAAGGAAGCTGTCAAAAGAAAACCAGTAAAAACTAGTGTTAAACAGGTTAATATTGGTTCAATGACAGATAAACAACTCAAACATAAACTGAAGGAGTTAAAATCTGTTGAGAAAAAGAAAGTGTCAAACAAAAACAGAAATGGAAAAGTAGGCATTACTTCAGGAAATAAACCAATGCTTGCTAGTTATGCTCCAAGAAAGACATGTCATAACTGTGGTAGTACTAAGCATCTTGCAAATTTCTGCAAGAAAAATAAAAATATAAATTCTTTACCTACAAAGTCTGAGGTAAAGAAGGATTTTGCTAGAACTAAGCCACAGACTCTATGCACACACTGTGGAAGCACTTGGCATTCCATCTATACTTGCAGAAAATATCATGCTATCTATCATAATTACTATGAACTGAAACCCAATCTAAAATGGGTTAAAGTTGATACTGCAAGTGTAAACATTGATACTGTTAGCTCAAACTCTGATAATGTTAATTCCGCTGCAAAAGCTAACAAAGTTAAGAATGCCAAAGGATCCAAGCAAGTCTGGATCCTTAAAACTAATCCTCAGTAATTGTTTGTGATTGCAGGGTAACAGGGAGGCAACCCTAGTCGTGGACAGTGGATGTTCAGGACACATGACTGGAAATAAAACCCTGCTATCAGAATATGAGGAGAAGGCTGGCCCAAAAGTTTCCTATGGTGATGGCAATATAGGAAGAACATTGGGATATGGCAATATCAATCTTGGAAATGTCATCATCAACAATGTAGCTCATGTCCCAGGACTCAAGCATGACTTGTTATCTGTGAGTCAAATCTGTGACAAGGGATATCATGTAGATTTCCAACCTGAATATTGTGAAGTTATCAGCAAATCTACAGGAAAGGTTGTTCTAGTTGGTCACAGGCAAAACAACATTTATGAAATCAAGCTTTTGATAGACTCTGTTGGAAAAGCTGTTTGCCTGTCTACAAGAATGTCTAGTGAAGAGAGTTGGAAGTGGCACAAGAAACTCTCACATTTGAACTTGAACAACATCAATGAATTGATCAGAAAGGATCTTGTAAGAGGACTCCCAAAGACCCTGTTAAATGTTGATGGCCTATGTGACTCATGCCAGAAGGCTAAACAAAGGAAGTCATCTTTCAAGAGCAAAACAGAATCTTCTATCACTGATCCCCATCATCTTCTTCATGTTGATCTATTTGGTCCAGTAAATGTTATGTCTATTGCAAGGAAGAAATATGCTTTAGTCATTGTTGATGAATACACTAGATTCACCTGGGTGTATTTTCTAGCAAAGAAGGATGAAACTACATCAACTCTGATGGAGCATGTGAAGCTTCTGGACAAAGGATCAAGCAACAAAGTCAGAATCATCAGAAGTGATAATGGAACTGAGTTCAGAAATGCAACAATGGAAGAATTCTGCAAGGACAATGGAGTGAAACAAGAATTTTCAGCACCTGGTACACCACAACAAAATGGTGTAGTTGAAAGGAAAAATAGAACCTTAATTGAAGCTGCCAGAACTATGCTTGATGAAGCAAAATTGCCAACTTATTTCTGGGCAGAAGCTATTCAAACTGCTTGTTTTACTCAAAATGCAACACTGATCAATAAGCATGGAAAGACACCATATGAGATGGTGAAGAAAAAGAAGCCTAACCTGAAATACTTTCATATTTTCGGGTGCAAATGTTTCGTTTTGAAGACTCATCCAGAACAGTTGACCAAGTTTGAGCTAAAGGCAGATGAAGGAATTTTTGTTGGCTATCCGCTGTCAACAAAGGCATTCAGAGTTTACAATCTGAGAACTAAAGTGATCATGGAATCTATACATGTTTCTTTTGATGATAAGAAGATAACTGGACTTGAAGACAAAGACGAATATGATCAACTGAACTTTGAAAATCAAGTTTTAAACTCTGATGAAGGAAACTCTGAAGAAACAATTCTGACAGACTCTGTTGAAACAAACTCTGAACCTCTACTGGTAAATTCTGGAGAAACTTCTCAGTCACAACAAAGAGGAGAACCAGTTGAGGGGGAGCATGATCAAGATGAAGACTCAAACACTGATACTGAGTCAACTGAAAAATCTGGATCAAACTCTGATGCTTCAAACTCTGAAAATTCAAATTCTGACTCTGGACAGTCAAGTTCAGGGGGAGTCTCAGAAAACGAAAATAGATCACAACAGAATCAGGAGAGCATGGATCAAGGGGGAGGATCACATGCTGATAGAAGTCATTTGCCTTCTGCTAGGAAATGGACTAAATCACATACACCTGATTTGATAATTGGTGATCCAGATGCAAAAGTAAAGACAAGAAGTGCTACTGCAAGTGAATGTCTGTTTCATGCATTCTTGTCTAAAAATGAACCAAAGAAAGTGGAAGAAGCTCTTCAAGATGCAGACTGGATAACAGCAATGCAGGACGAGTTAAATGAATTTGAAAGGAATGAAGTTTGGACCCTTGTACCAAGACCAAAGAACAGATCTATTGTGGGTACTAAATGGGTTTTCAGAAACAAGACTGACAGTGAAGGTGTTATCACAAGGAACAAGGCTAGACTGGTAGCAAAAGGCTATTCACAGCAGGAAGGAATAGACTATGATGAAACATTTGCTCCAGTTGCAAGATTGGAGGCAATCAGAATTTTTCTAGCATATGCCTCTCACAAGAAATTCAAAGTGTTCCAGATGGATGTGAAAAGTGCTTTTCTGAATGGAAAGCTTGATGAAGAAGTGTTTGTTGAACAACCACCAGGATTTGTGGACCCCAAATATCCAGATTATGTCTACAGGCTAGATAAAGCATTATATGGACTTAAGCAGGCACCAAGAGCATGGTATGAGACACTTGCTCAGTTTCTTCTAGAAAGTGGATTCAACAGAGGAACAATTGACAAAACTCTGTTTTATTTCAATCAAGGAAGTGACCTCCTTTTAGTTCAAATTTATGTTGACGACATCATCTTTGGGTCTATTAATGATAAACTCTGTAAGAAGTTTGCCAAGCTCATGCAGTCCAGATATCAAATGAGCATGATGGGAGAGCTTAGTTACTTTCTAGGCCTACAGGTGAAACAAACAGAAGATGGAATTTTCATTAATCAAGAAAAATACACCAGAAATCTTCTCAAGAAATTTGGTATGCTTGACTGTTCATCTGCATCAACTCCCATGGCAACAGCAACTAAATTGGACAAAGACACAGGAGTTTCAGTGGATATGACAAACTACAGGGGCATGATAGGATCTCTTCTATACTTGACAGCTAGTAGGCCTGACATCATGTATGCAACATGTCTTTGTGCAAGGTTTCAGGCAGATCCTAGAGAGCCACATCTGACAGCTGTGAAAAGAATCTTCAAGTATCTCAAGGGCACCATATCATTAGGTCTGTGGTACCCCAGAGAATCAGATTTTAAGCTACTTGGGTATTCTGATGCAGACTTTGCAGGCTGTAAGGTAGACAGAAAGAGCACTAGTGGAAGTTGTCAATTTCTTGGTGACAGACTTGTTTCCTGGTACAGCAAGAAACAGAAATCAATCTCCACATCTACAGCTGAAGCAGAGTATATTGCAGCTGGTAGCTGTTGTGCACAGATCTTATGGATGAAGAATCAATTGCTGGATTATGGATTGAGGTACAGTAATATTCCTATTTACTGTGATAATCAAAGTGCTATTGCTATGACAGGTAATCCAGTACAGCATTCAATGACCAAGCACATCAGCATAAGGTACCACTTCATCAGAGAACATGTGGAAGAAGGAAATATTGAACTACATTTTGTATCTACAGAACAACAGCTTGCAGATATCTTCACTAAACCATTGAGTGAAGCTACATTTACAAGACTGGTCAATGAACTAGGAATGGTCTCTGGTTCTGACTAGAAATGTTGGTTAGATTCAAACTTTACTTATGTAATGTGTTAATCATATTTCCTGATTGGTTAAATGCTAAGTGTACTCTGTTGATTAAACTCTGTTATGCATACTCTGTTAAACTATGTCAGACAACTTGTCATCCGTTGATTGAAGGTTGCATCAGTTGATGACTAACTGAACTGTATCCGTTGATATTATACAGTCTTATCCGTTGATGATTGTACAGTCTTATCCGTCGATGGTTGTGTTATGCAGTCTCTAAACTCTGTCAGCATGTCTGTATATCATACACTGTTAATAAGTTTGATAAACTCTGTGAACTTTGAGTTGATTTTTGTCTGAATGAAAACACCAATGAAGAAATATGTATGAAGCATGATTCTCAGCAATTAATCATGAATCTTTCTGAGTTATTGAGATCTAATCTTAGATTGTGCAGAAAGTTAACACAGCATGATACAGGATCATATTTATAGCATCTCTTAGTTTATTTTGTCCTAAACTCTGAATCTATAGATACTGTATGCATTACCTTTCATGAAGAACTACTGATGTTGATGAACTCTAAACTCTGTTAGTTATACTCTGATAAAATGAAATGTTTACTGCAATACCCCAAAGAAAATGTATATAGGTTATTATACTCCTTTGAGATTATGTTGGATACTAGGATGACCCAGGAACCTATTGGTATATAATATGTGCTAAAATTCTCTGATTTTTGGTGACTAGTTAAATACTAGGATGACCCAGGAACTTATCAAAATGATAAGGGCTAAAATTTTTGAATTTTTGGTGACTGGTTCCAACCTCTGATTACTGGAATGAAAAAAAAATGAATGAAAAAAATAAAAAAAATAAAAAAAATGATAAAAAAAAATGTATATAAAGGGGGTATAAAATAAAAGTTACTGTATATAGTTTGATTACTTCAGAGTTTAGCTTTCATCATACAGTCAGTGTTTACTATGACAGTTTGTGCATCCAATGTTTATTGATTTACTTTATGGATTTTATGAAAAATTAGATGCTCTAAAAATTGACTTAGTAAACTCTGCTTCACACACACAAATATTCACAACTGTGCAATTCAGGAAAGGGTTTCGGTGATAAAGTTGGAGAATTGACAAACGCTGTTGATTCGTGATTTGTACTCTAAGGTAAATTTTCACTTGGACAATTTGAAAGTCTTGGAGTAAGTAGTTTTTTTGACAACTGTTAATCAGTGGATAGTTGATGAATGTGTTCTTTATATGATTACTTTAATTAGTTGTCATATTCACTTCTTGATGCATTTTCTTAAAGAACAGTTCATATAACACAAATAACAGTTGCAGAACACAATGAATATGATTAGAAAAACAAAATTTTCATTGATAATAAGAAAGAGATTACAAGCATATATTACATTTTTTGTTCTCTCTATCTGCTAATCTATTCAACAGGAAAGTAAAAGGTCCGTCCACACCATTCCATTGTTAGCAAAAATTCCCAGATCCCATCTTTGCCACTTTATTTGGGTGGAAGTTGAAGGGATAAGGTTATTTTTGCTGACATATTCATTAACAATGGTTGGTGGTGGTGGATGAGGATGCCTTCGAGGAGAGCCATGTCAATGTTGCTTGGAGGGCAGCATCGATGTCAATCACCCTTGCAGGTTTCTCTCTCTCGAGCTCTTCCAGACCAGCATCCATTTGCAGCCACAGCGTCTCAAGCTGCCTTTCCCACTCAAAAGCTTCAAACTCTTCACGCGTATAGCTGAAGATGTTCCTATTCTCGACAAAATGAAGGTTTTTCTCTTTGATGGTAAGGTTGGCCATTGTTTTTCAAGAGTATTTGGTTTGAAAGGTTTGTGATTTTACAGGGGAGACTGAAAGGTTAAAGGTTTAATGAATAATCTGAGCAAGTCTCTAGGCCTTAAATAGAGAGGGGTAAGAACGAAGTCCTTATTCGCTTCGTATTCTGGTTTTTAAAGGCAACAGGTAAACGTTTTAAATTCTGATTTTACTTGGGTCCAGATATTTTTAAAAGAGTATTATTTGATTTTTGTTAAAATCAAATATTTTAATGCTTTAATTTTAATATACTCTTTTTAAAAATAGGCGCACATGACCCACTTGCCTTTAATGTGTCCCACTTACCTATTATCGTGTCCCACTACACATTAATCAAGGAACTGATTGAGCGTTTGTTACATAAGAGATTGAGTTTTTCTTTAAATTAATCACTTTTGTGTCCAAACGAGTTTGCTTTACTCTTACTCTCACAGTTTTCTTAGTTTTCTCTTGGGCACTCACGCAAACACCTTTTCTACATACACATCTTTTGGAAATTCTTGGAAATTCTTAACTCAATGGCATCTAAAGCATTCACTGCTCTTGGCTTACGGTTTGTTCCTAATAACTATGAAGCTCCACTCTATCATGAACGCGTTCCAGAATCGTTTCATCTCATGCAGAACTTTTTGAGGGATTCAGAGATTGGACAAGCTCTGACTGGACCTGCTACTCTTTCAGCGTCTCAAATTGCTTCATTCTGGCAGAACTCAGTTTATGTGGATGGAGGAGAAAGTGGAACTCCTACCATTATCTTCACCTATGAAGACCAAGACCATGTGATTACTCCACAGACTGTACGAGATACGATGGGTTTTGACATACATTCTTCTTATACTCTGGTTAATGAAAGTTATCTGAGAGACATGCTACAAGAGATAGGTTACATGGAATCTCTTGACAAGCTTGGAAGTATAAAGCGACCAAATCTCAGAAAGGAATGGAATTTCTTCTTTGATTGCATAACAAGGACGTTCCAGAAGAAAGTCACAAACTGGGATGCCATTCCAATGGATAGTCTCCAAATCGGGTATTCTCTGCTCTATGGTACTAATTTTGATTTTGGTCAACATGTTTTGATGAGCTTAGGTGATAAATTGTCAGAGTCTACCACTGTCTATTATGCTCGTTTCTGTCAAATGTTGTTCAATGCATGTGTATCTGGTCTTGAAATTGATGAAACTGATGCAATTGATCCTTTTAGAGTCAATAAGCGTATATTCTCTGATATGACTAACAAGGATGTTGGTAAAGAAAATCTCCCAGCTTTTGTCATGCCTCTTGCTCTACGGAATTTTCTTAATCAACCACAAGAACCACATCAACCTGAACCACAACAAGATCAACAAGAACCACAACAAGATGCACCACAACAAGATGAACCTGAACAACAATCTGAACCACACCCTGAACCTCAACTATCACCAAACACTGAATCACCTGCAAAGCAACCTTCACCCACTTCAAACACAAACTCTGATTCGCCGTCAGCAAACTCTGATTCTCCATTAAAATCAAAGTCTAAATCTCAAGGAGTTAAGAAAGCACTTGCTGAACGACATGCAAGTCTAAGGCAGGCGGAAGAGACAAAGAGGAAATCAAAACGGAAATCTCCTGAAGCTGTTTACACTAGAAAAGGAAAAAGACTGAAAGCTCGAGCAAACATGCCTAAGTCACCACCTTGTGAAGAGGATTCAGATAATGTACCTCTAGCAAAACGAAGAAAAGTGATATTCTCTGATTCTGTGGATGAAGATATTGAAGCTCCAGAGGTTGTTTCACAGCAAACACCTCCTGTTGAAGTTGAGAAGGATGTAATACCTGCAGAGGATAGAATGCCTGCAGAAGAGGATGCAAGAGATGGTGTTTCTCAAATAAATGATGTTCCTGATTCATTTATGCCACTCTCTGATCCTATCTCTAATATTGGTGTAGCTGATCAACCTACTTCTGTTCCTTCTGAAGCTGTGGCATCTCATACTGAGGTAATATCTGATGCTCACCACACTGTTGAAGAAGGTGAAGAAATTGATCAGGCAACCAAAGTAACTTCTCAGTCAATGCCTGTTGCTGAGCCTGAGCAACATGAAGACAATTCTGAAAAGCTTACAGAAGATATTGCTAAATCTATGGCTGAAGATGAACCAGTTAACGCTACAAGTGTTGAAGCTGAAGGTGATAGTAGTGCAAACTCTGATGATTCTCTGAGTGCACCAGTACAAACTGATGATAAAAATACACCTTTTCCTCAACCTTGTACTTCTCATGAAGTTGAAAGAGTACAATTTGCCAAGAATGCTGCTGAATGGTACAAAGAAGATTGTATTTTTCCAACAGGAAGAGCAGCTAAGTTTGTTAAGCAGAGTGCTGATACTATCTCTAATCCAGAGATTCTTTCTTGCTTGAAAGCAACTATAGTTCAAGTTAAAACTCTGGATAGACGATTTGATGATACTAATTTGGCAATCACTTCTTTGCGAAATGAGGTTGTAGCTAGAGAGATGAAGATGGAAACACATTCAAAACTAGTGACTACAAAATTCTCTAAAGCTCAAGACAATATCTTTGCCAGACTGAGTAAAGTTGAAGAAAATCAGTCTGATTTATCTGCTAAAATTGATTCTATTGCTACTTCCCTGGAGTTAATTACTTCTATTCTTATGCCTGATGATGTCAAAAAGGGGGAGAGAGATGTCAGAAGGGATAGTGCTGGAGATGGAGGGGCAAGTAACAAAGACAAAGGAAAGAAAAAGGCTGAGGAGGTTCAAACTCTGAGAACTAATAAGTCATCCAAATCACAGTCTGTTGGGAGAAGTACTGATACTCAAGGAACTTCAAGGACCAAGAGTTTACTGTTATCTTCAAATCCACAAACTGATGAAGAATTGGCTGCTAAGCTATTCATTGAAGAGAATGAGGAAGGAGTAACGATTGAGGACATTGAAGCTGAGGAAAAGAGTTTACAAGAAGAACATTTTAAAGCTTTAAAGTCTGATAAGGTACAAAGAGGAAAAGCTCCTAGACCTGTTGTTAAAGGTGTTGTGATCAGAGAGAGGACTGATGTTAGTCAAAGTTCTCGGTTCTCAAAGGAAGCAATTGCAGCAGAGGCTAAACTCAAGCTAAAAGGCATTGAAGGTGAAAGCTCACATAAGAAAGTTATAACTTCTGTTGCATCTCAAGCGATGATCACACCTTTACACTCTTCACAGTTGAAATCTGTTTTTGGCAAAGGAACAATTTGTAACACCCCCAGATCCGGGGTCCGGGATCCGGTGGTTACGGTTCCCAATTCTGTCCACAACAATTGAACTTTCCTTAACATAAAATAAATTACGTCTCTATGACCCAACACAACAATATAAAACACACCCGTTATAGTCCCAGAGATGAAATCAGAGTAACAATCAAATTTTTATTAATCACATTATGAGTTCTTACAATCCAAAAGAATTTCAATATAAATACATACTGTTTGCCATCCATTTACATAAGTCATACTAGACCATATTCTTGGTACTGAAAGAATAAATATATCCTACCAATAGCTTCTTCTTCAGCTCTGGTAGTCTCATCGTCCTCGCCCGCGTCGAGTGCGCCTTGTGCGAGTCATCTGGTCTAGCTGTTGTTGTGATATAATAATAATGCAAGGGTGAGCAATAGCCCACCAACAATAATATATAACTGAACGATAATATAGAACAGTTCAAAAGTATCTTTCAAACCATATGCCATGCATTTACGGAAATGATGCCAGTATAATATGAACGATGAAGTTACAAGGTAACTTAAAGTATTTGTTTGTAGAAATATCTGCTACATCAAAGTAAGTGAGATATTCGTATTGTTATTAAGAAGAGGAACTTGCAAGAAAAGGTTGCAATTCCAGTTATGACCCTTTTCCAACTCTGCCAACAGTAATCATGTTGCAGGAAATAAATAAATTTGGATGATGAACCAATGATGGAGTATTCACCGCGCCCGCTGTTCCAATCTTGATGATCAGTCGAGATCGTACAGCTCAATTTAGATTTACTACCGGTAGAAGGAAGAACTGACGGCTTTACTTGTATACCGCCTTACTAGCTCTCCCCGGCCAACGGTTGGGCCAAAGGGGATGGACCGGCGCTACTCGGCCTCTTACACGACTCCTAGTTCAAATAGAATTCATGATTCTGAATGTAACGTTCGTCCCCCTTTCCCCAAGTATAATACTTGTTGATAAGACTCCACAAAGTAGTCGTATCTTGTTGGAAAGGAAAATTTACCAATAACTCCCAAGCTATTTCTTGGTAACGGATATCAACTTGTTCCAGTAATCTTACCCCTCGAAAGATGAGAAGGTAAGCAACGACTTAATAAGTCAACAACACCCGAGTTGCGGGTGAAGGGAATACTTTATGACCGGGAAGTCGACAAGATAAATAACATTTCCCAAGTAAGGTTCCCTTATTATTAAGGAGATAGACTCAAAGAAGAATGATGTCTGAGAACCTTTCTTGATATAAGATTAATAATAATATGACTCCGAGATATTTTCTGTAATAATCGAAGAAGATAAATCTTATCGAGATTATTCTAAGTATGGAATAAATATTCAGAGAATATTTAATGAGTTAAAATATTTAAAGAATATTTGGGAATATGAAAGAATATCTTTAATCAGAGTATTTCTCAAAATAATCCCTGAAGAAATATCAGGAGAATATTTATTGAATAAATAAATATTTAAATGAATATTCAAAACAATATTCATTAATTAATAAGACCTGAAAAGAATATTTAAGGTAATATTCATAATTAATTAGGAATTTAAATGAATATTCAAAAGTAATATTCATTTAATGAATAATATCCTAAATGAATATCAAGTAATATTCATTTAGTAATCCAAGCCTTAAGGAATATTCGAGATAATATTCGATAATTAAATCAAGCTTCAGATGAATATTAAAATAATATCCATCAATTATTTAATATCTTAAATGAATATTCAAAAGTAATATTTATTTAATAAAATAATATTCTAAAAGAATATCCAAATAATATTCATTTAATAGTCTCATCTTTAGAAGAATATTCGAAATAATAGTCGATAATCAATTCGACTCTGAATGAATATTGAGAAATATTATTTGTTCAAATAATTATTTGAAGTAAGGATCGTTAAAATAATTAGTCTCGAACGAATATTCAAATAATATTCGTCGCCCAAATAATAGAAAATATTTACTTAAATATTTTCCTCCGAGGTAATCTCGATATATCAAGGAATATTGACTCCCGGTCTATTTTTGATTAATAAGATGTATACGCCCTTCTATGAGGGTCTTACAATAATCGGCTTATAACTGATATATAACTATCTAGCTTATAAGCCAACAATAACATTCAGGGAACAAGTATATCAATTCAACTTGAAAGTAGGCATGCATGCAATGGCATATGTATATCAGCAATCATATATATATATATATATATATATATATATATATATATATATATATATATATATATATATATATTTATTCAATCACAACAACAGCCTAAAAGAAGGGAATTGAAACTTGCCTGGTAGTCGAGTACGGTAAGGGGTAGTGGTAGCGGGTCCCGGTTCAGCTTGGTGATCTATAAATAGCCAAGGCATTCGGGATTAATCACTTAACATATTAAAAGTTAAGTTATACTTAATTCGAAACACGTTCTCGAGTTATCTCGTTATACCCCTTTTAATGGATTACTTTTATCACTGATCCGACCCGACATTCGTTCGTTAATACGACATGTCATTGTACTTATACTTGGGACATACTTAATTCATATGAGTTCTAAAGTCGATCGTTACGAACCAATACTATACTCCGAGTTTTATCGCCTGTTTTCTAAGTGTTTTACCGAAGTTATAAAAGAGTCGTCTTTTAGGGGTTCGTTCGCGTTTAACCTCGACTCGAACATTTTTAATAAATCGAAAAATGATCCTTTTGACATACGGTTTTCTTTCACACCTTCATTTTTACCTCTAGTATTTATTTTCCAAGATTCTCCATGACTTTACATATTTTACGAGGGTTCAAATTCAGTTACGAATTCTCGGTTACGGTTTCGAAATACTTTTAGTAAACCGGCCGTAACTCCTAAACCGTAAGTCCGTTTCACGTGATCTTTATATCAAAACGAAGCTTATAACATAAGCTATCCTAAAATGGCAGAAAAGTTTCTGGTCAGTAGGGTCTTGATGTGAAAAATGGCATACAAAACATGATATTGTAAAATCGGGCATTATAACGGCTATGTTTACGCGTTTTCCAAAGTTTTTACACTTTATCTCGATCTAACAAAGATCAATCCAACCACACAAACGCATGATAATCATCATGACTAGTCTATCAACAACTCATCTCAACCATCTCATGGATCACAATCCAAACAACAACCATAATCAACTAATAACATAGATCTAAGCATAACATAGCATACTAACACTGAATCATCCATGAAACTCATAAAATCTCAAAATGGTACCAAGGGTTTTTGGAGCTTGTTACCTTCCTTGGAGAGTGAATAACACTTGGTAAGCCTTGTCTAGTCCTTAGATTACCTTAACAAAGCTTGGATCATCCAAACAAAACAAGAAATCAAAGTTAGTTTCTTAAAATCACTATTCACCCTAGGCTTGGATGATTTATTTGAAAATGGAAAACATGGAGTTTGAAGCCAAAATTTCTAGGGTATCACTTTTATGAATTATAGGACTTACCATAAAAATTTGGAGATCAAACAATGGTGGAAGCTTGGACTTTGGATTTGGAATTTAGGGAGGAAGTAGAATGGAATGTTTTGGAGGGGGAGATAGTTGCTTGCTTGTTCTTGATCTTTTCCTTGTATTATTGTGTTGCCTTGGATAATATCTTGCTAAAGTAGCTTTATTAAAGTGCCTAGGTCATCCATGATGCAATCAAGAGACATGTGTTGCATTTTGAATGGTTTTCATGCTAAGTATTGGTTTGATATCTAAGTACTACTTCCATCTCCAAGTATGCTAGTTACTTTAAGCCACTTGGTTGCTAGATATTTATTCTAGTAGCTTACACAAGACTCTTGCTTCCTCTGCTTGTTTCTGTGTCCGGTTATTGCCCGTTTCGATTGATCGTTCGTAGGAATATTTCACGGATTTCTAATTAGGGTTTACCGGGAATCCTTTTTAATATCAATACTTTCATTCTCCATCTTTCATTCTAACTTTCCAATTTATATTCCTTAAATCCATTCGTTAAATACTTAAGGCTATCAGTGTCCAGGGAACTCTCGGAGAAAATAAAAGTGCGGTTTTCAGAATCCGACAGCTTTTACATACACTTATTTTCCCCCTGGATCACTAATACGAACTCGGAAATCCGTCCCGAATGCTTCTATATAGTGTCGTCTCATATTATTATATACTCCCACCAAAACACTATTCATTCTGTATTCTTTACTTGTTCTCTTAGGGTGGTACAGTTGTCCGTATTCTCTTTCGATCGTTCCTTATCCTTTTTACGGAACTACTGGATTAATCGTTACATGAGAATATTCTCCTGCTTGAAAGTGCCATATCTTATTCCCTTAGAAGATAGATTATTCTTACCTATGTTGTTACCCTTTAGCATTCTTCAAGACATAGAAATAATAAAGTCGAATTCCATTCATTCTTTCCAAATATCAATTATTACATTGTAGCCATAACCACTCCTCAGTGGTTTCCTACCTTCCTTCTTAAATCAAATATAATAACATCCCAAAATATCAAATCCTCAAAGTTAATATCTCAATTCTTGGATTATAATAATATTTAATCCACTATCCGGTCAAATATTATACCGAAAAAGAATTTGGAATTTCTGAATTCCGATCGTCTCTGCATTCACTTATTTCCTCCGCGTATTACTAATATGACTTCGAAACATCCATATCACGTCCCGTACATAGGGTGGCGTGAAAAGTATTCCAACTTTACAAAATCACTACTCATCCACCAAATTACTATGCACGTACAGGAAACACTATGCACGTACGGGAAACACTATGCACGTACGGGAAACACTATGCACGTACGGGAAATACTATGCACGTATGGGAAACACTATGCACGTACTCATTTCCCTTCAAGGATCCATTAGCTCCTTCCTGGATGGTAGATTATTCTTATCTAGGTCCTCAACCATCGAATTACTCTATTCTGACAATATACCAATGCATCAGGATCATTGTCCCAAGCAATATCCATTCATTACAATCATTGTTCTTTGAAACCACCATTCATTAGAGCTGGTGACCTTGTTGTCAGAATCATTGTTCTTCATTTTATCATTACTTAATAAAAAGTTTTAATTATATCCAAAATTTGGGGTTCTTACAGTCTCCCCTCCTTAAAAGGATTCCGTCCCGGAATCAGGTAGGAAGCAAAGAGTCGTTTGCCTGTCGTTCCCTTTTTAGCTTCCCGGTCAACTCTTAGTCGTTCTACCCTTCCTCAGCACATCTTCTAGTGTTACAATCCATACTTTATCCTTTTTCCATCAACGTTGCTACTTTTCGTACAACTCACTATCCGGGTTATACTCTTACTCAGTCTTATCCTTATTGATACCTGCAGTAACATTGGTATCACTATCACCCCATGATTCGGAGGTAACCTCGCTCGTACTGTGCATTTCCTGATCGCTTTAATCTTCGCAATCTCGATCAATATAGAGAAGTGGAAAGATTTATTGAGAGATCACTATGATCAATTGAACATTTGTTATATTGCATAGTTAGTACAGAAGGGGGCCAGCCTTTAGTACTTGACAAGCAATTAAACAAGTCATGGCATTCCACTTAGACTTCTATCACATAGACAGATAGTCACGTAGCAGTACCTCCCCTCCTAAAAGGGTTGTTCTTCTCAATTCATAAAGAAGATGAATAAGAGAGAAGAAGAGAAAAAGAGTTCTAAAGGATTATAGAAAGCTTTCATGGTTGTAGAATATCATACTCAGAATTTACCTCTGAACTATAGAGGTTTATCAAAGAAGAAATTAATCATAATTATATCCAATACTATTTGATCGTAATCTCACGTGTCAACATATCTTGCTGCTTTGTCCATTATTCTCTGGACCTGTACCCTGGTTCCACCTTAGCAACTTACTTTTGGAAAATATTTGAACCTTTCAGGTTAAATCTTAGTTTCTCGCTTGACACCATTGTTACTGACATTCCATGTCACGCTACTAGCTTTTTCATATCTATAATATTAACACTATCAGGTTGTCATCCCGAGAATTCATCGAAAAACCCATTTATTAATCCATTCCTAACATTCCTTGCTTCCTATTTCGTAGTTGCTTTCCCCGTCCTTTCTTTATCAATCACATCCTTCTTATTATCTGATTCTTATTTACTTCTGCCAACCTTGTTTCTCATCACTTGTTCTTTTCTATCCGTGGTTTTCCACAGATTGTCTTTCGTAAGTCAGACCAGGTCGCACACCTACCTGCTCGTACTCTTATCATCTGTCGAACATCTGCATTTTACTGGCATAGCCTGGCCACATGAAAACCCGTTATGACCGTGCTATAAGTTTTGGGGGTAAGGCTGGCTCGAATACCGCCGTCCGAACACTTTAAACTCTCAGGTGGCCCAATAAGTCTCGGGCTCAACCGCCCTTCCCTCCAAGTCTCATTAATTCTTTCCATGGGAATATCTTTAACATCATGAATCATCAACCTCATATTCTCTATCTTGTTTGCGCAGAAGTACACTAACATAAACTTTTTTGTCATTCATCAACATGCCATTTAGTTAATCAATGGCAGCACTTTCTTTATCTTTACATTGTCATCTATTTTCTTAGAAGAATCACCATCGCTTGTTGTTTACGTAGTGCATTAATAGCTAACCCTACGGGTTTCAATCCTTTAGGGAGACAAAGTAATCACTATTCTTTATTCATAAGGAACACTTCTTGAACTTGATGTAGATATTACATGAAGTAGATAAAATTGCAGAAGAGTTTCAAGCATCGCAGCTAGGTCCGGTTGATGAAACCATCACACATGCATCTCCCATAAAATACTGGAAACTTAATGGTTTACTTCGTCAATACTGTATCATGGTCCTGGTTTGCCTCAAAACGGGACCTTCTAAGGTGTGTAGTTTGCTTAAGACAATATCGGGAATCGAATCTTTACTTAAACTATTATTACCTTCGATTCTTGCACAATCATCAAAAGGAATGTAACTTCCTCCACTCCAATATGACCTTCAAGGTCTTTCCAAATAGCATTTTGTTTCTTCGGTATGAACATTTATAATTATTCCTTTATAATTAGACTGTCGGCCACTTCATTGGCCTTCCCTGATAATAATAATTTCTGGTAATCCTTGTTCTCTGGATATATTCCAATTCAAACATTTCTACCTCATTCCCATCATTGTTGGGTGAAAGCATTCTCCCTTAAGCTCTGCTGATGGAGAAAAGTATATTTATCAGTCTTTCTCCATAAGTCATTGCTTTCACCTACCCGTGGGAACTTTGTCACGTTTATTCCCAATCCTACTTAGGATACTTCTCTTCTTAGTTCTTTCCTTATCTTAGGATAATCTCAACCTTTATAGGTTCAACCCATACTTCCTCAGGGTTTCATACATGCCTCATCTGGCATTATTGTTACTATGTCATACATTCCTTACCAAACTTCCATTTTGAAGTTCGGAATATTACCTTTTTCCTTGTAAGGTTTCATAGGTCATCCTCATCATTCCTCCTGTATTTTCTGGGTACAGGGTATATCAAAATGTCATTGATCAATACTCTAATAATTCTGTCTATGTTCTTTCCAGAACTCTTTTTAATAATCCTTACCGGTCATTGTTGCCTTAGCAAGTCCAACTCATATCATCTGAAGTCATAATGTCGTTATTAGGGTTAATGCCACCCCTTGTGCATTCCCCAGGGTTTGTCTTAACTTATGGATATCCTATCCTTAATTCAACTGCCAAGGAATTCTTGCATCTTATAATTGGCAATCAGATCATGTATCCTTAATAAAGGTCTCTTTTCAATCATTCTCATTTGATAATCGATCGGTGGCTTAATGCCACCCTCTTCTTTCAGACAGTTGTCAGCCTATTTGGCCTTCCAAAAAGGCAACGTTTGCCTATCTCCTCTCTTACAGAACTTGGTAATGGCAACAAGGATGTTTTGGAAGATATTGGTCGAGTTCAACGTGAATCTCTTAGTACTTATCGTTCTTCTCAAATGTACTTGCCTTAGACAAAATTTCTACAGCACACTGATCCATCTCTGACCATTTCTATACTCTCTTCATAAACCTTCGTTGTTTACTTCCCTTAGTCGTAATATGTTCATGGTATTCATGATACCCTAACATCATACATCTCAAGTCACTATACTTCCATTTTACTCGTAATCTTGGACAACCATATACACATGAGTCACTTTAGTACGGGTTACCCCATCCCAAAAAGGTCTAGTAAATTCCCCATCAAAACATGGGTTGCAAAGGGTTTAGTAGAAGACTCCTACGATCTCATTAATATTTCCTTTATATCAGAAGCCCTTGCAGTCGGTGCTTACTTAGAAGCAACCCTGCTTTGTCTTTTCATTGATGGTCTAGTCACTTTATAGTCCGTTGTGACTTGGCCTCAACTGGCCACACTAAAATAAAAATATATGATTTTAGGGGTTGGCTAATAGCATTACTTTTCTAGCAATTGCCGGCATAGTGCCTTCTTCTTTGATACCTTTCTACCTTTCCAAAACTTTACTCCATATAAGTCTTAATCGACTACTCGGCACCGTCTCCGGTCACCTTTCCTCCACTTTTATCTTTTCCACTATTCTTATCAATCCCGCGTACCACACAAGCTTACCATTCCTGGCATAACAGCCCTTTCATTTAAGTCAATCCTGGAATTTCTCAGTCCGGCTGGTTTCTTACTTACATTTCCTGTTTTCGTCCAATCTCACTTCATCATTTTATCACTACCGTCGATTGTAATGCTCAGGGTCCGTTTACTAACCCATTTTACAGCATCCTTACCCAAATCACAGGGTTTGCTCCAGTTTCTACTCTCTTCCATGACATTCTCTGATAATCAGAAAGACAAGGTTTGCCAAAATTCACCAAATTCCTTTCCAGACTCAGGGAAATTTTGATCAATCTACCCACCTACTGGTAACATCAAGGAGACCAGTTTCGAAACCTGAAGAATAGTTTTATGAACCTCCAAGCAGGTGGAATCATAAGCAGTCATAATTAACGAAATAATCATCATCAGATTGGAAGTTTACCCACTGGAGAGGAATCAATTATATCCATCCCTTAGAAGGGAATCAATAGTTTCAAACTGAAACCTGTCACAACGTCCTGATATTCAATACTACCAAATGTCGGTCTACCTAACCCTTTATGCGAAACGTCGTTGGAAGCACAAAGTCTCCTTTTTCCATTAAGCAATGCCAGCTCTTGGTCATTACCAATTTCACTTTTTAGCTCAAGGAAGATTTCCTCACATTTTTCTCTTTAACTGCTGATCGTATTACTTGATCTATTATAATTCCGTGTCGGAGTAAACTTAAGGTAACTACTATAATCCATTCAAAGAGAAGAAGGAATTTAATATTCCTCTGAATCACATACATCTAACGTTTCTGGTTCATCATTTAACTGAGTTGAATTAACTCTATACTCAGTCTCTGGCAGTAGTCTCATTACGAGTTCATCTTGACTCACTGGTCTTATCTTCCGGTAGGTTCTGAGATCATTGTCTTGCTTACTACTTCCTTATATAACTTTACCCAATCATGCTGTCACTTCCCAATGTCTTTACTTTCTACTGATTCATTCATGAACATTTCCCTGAATAAAAACCACCTCATTAACCTCACTTTGGTTTCGTAAATTATAACCTATGACATCTGCCTTCTCGTGGCGAATTATTACTGACAATATTCATACTGATTCATTTATCAAATGATATGGTACTTACTGCCTCATTCTCAACTATTCCTAGGGACTCTGCTCCTTGTCCTATATCGCTGTCTTTGATAATCATACATCCCTCTAGCTCTTTCTTTGTTAAGATGAAAATCTCTAAGGATTCTCATCTATTTCCGTATAAGATCTCAAGTAATTCTTCCAATCCTTCTTTCTTGCTGGTACTACATCTGGTAGTCCGGCTATGAATTCAACATGCATCTTCAGATCTCTTAATAATATCTCGGTTCTTTATACTCACTTTTCTGAGCACCATATCTTAATCATCACAATCATTCTGGCTGCGACCCTCATTACCCATAGGTAAGCTCCTTATCCTAACAGGATTTTCCTTATCTGCTGGAACCTCTTCCGGGTCTCCAGTAGGGTACTCCATCGAATTACTCGCTGATCTTCAACATATAAAGCATCATCGCGCTGCTGCTCGTATGCCTCAATGTCTGTCGACTTACTCGTCGATTCGATATCGAGTTAAGTTACTATCATGATACTTACGAGTTCCCATAAGGGTTTTATATGTCATCACTACATTAAGTAGTCCGACTATGAACTTGGCAAGAGTTCTTATTATCTTATTGAATTTATTGTTTTAACGTCACCTCATCTCTGGGGTTTATAACGTACGCTCTGATACCACTTCTGTAACACCCCCAGATCCGGGGTCCGGGATCCGGTGGTTACGGTTCCCAATTCTGTCCACAACAATTGAACTTTCCTTAACATAAAATAAATTACGTCTCTATGACCCAACACAACAATATAAAACACACCCGTTATAGTCCCAGAGATGAAATCAGAGTAACAATCAAATTTTTATTAATCACATTATGAGTTCTTACAATCCAAAAGAATTTCAATATAAATACATACTGTTTGCCATCCATTTACATAAGTCATACTAGACCATATTCTTGGTACTGAAAGAATAAATATATCCTACCAATAGCTTCTTCTTCAGCTCTGGTAGTCTCATCGTCCTCGCCCGCGTCGAGTGCGCCTTGTGCGAGTCATCTGGTCTAGCTGTTGTTGTGATATAATAATAATGCAAGGGTGAGCAATAGCCCACCAACAATAATATATAACTGAACGATAATATAGAACAGTTCAAAAGTATCTTTCAAACCATATGCCATGCATTTACGGAAATGATGCCAGTATAATATGAACGATGAAGTTACAAGGTAACTTAAAGTATTTGTTTGTAGAAATATCTGCTACATCAAAGTAAGTGAGATATTCGTATTGTTATTAAGAAGAGGAACTTGCAAGAAAAGGTTGCAATTCCAGTTATGACCCTTTTCCAACTCTGCCAACAGTAATCATGTTGCAGGAAATAAATAAATTTGGATGATGAACCAATGATGGAGTATTCACCGCGCCCGCTGTTCCAATCTTGATGATCAGTCGAGATCGTACAGCTCAATTTAGATTTACTACCGGTAGAAGGAAGAACTGACGGCTTTACTTGTATACCGCCTTACTAGCTCTCCCCGGCCAACGGTTGGGCCAAAGGGGATGGACCGGCGCTACTCGGCCTCTTACACGACTCCTAGTTCAAATAGAATTCATGATTCTGAATGTAACGTTCGTCCCCCTTTCCCTAAGTATAATACTTGTTGATAAGACTCCACAAAGTAGTCGTATCTTGTTGGAAAGGAAAATTTACCAATAACTCCCAAGCTATTTCTTGGTAACGGATATCAACTTGTTCCAGTAATCTTACCCCTCGAAAGATGAGAAGGTAAGCAACGACTTAATAAGTCAACAACACCCGAGTTGCGGGTGAAGGGAATACTTTATGACCGGGAAGTCGACAAGATAAATAACATTTCCCAAGTAAGGTTCCCTTATTATTAAGGAGATAGACTCAAAGAAGAATGATGTCTGAGAACCTTTCTTGATATAAGATTAATAATAATATGACTCCGAGATATTTTCTGTAATAATCGAAGAAGATAAATCTTATCGAGATTATTCTAAGTATGGAATAAATATTCAGAGAATATTTAATGAGTTAAAATATTTAAAGAATATTTGGGAATATGAAAGAATATCTTTAATCAGAGTATTTCTCAAAATAATCCCTGAAGAAATATCAGGAGAATATTTATTGAATAAATAAATATTTAAATGAATATTCAAAACAATATTCATTAATTAATAAGACCTGAAAAGAATATTTAAGGTAATATTCATAATTAATTAGGAATTTAAATGAATATTCAAAAGTAATATTCATTTAATGAATAATATCCTAAATGAATATCAAGTAATATTCATTTAGTAATCCAAGCCTTAAGGAATATTCGAGATAATATTCGATAATTAAATCAAGCTTCAGATGAATATTAAAATAATATCCATCAATTATTTAATATCTTAAATGAATATTCAAAAGTAATATTTATTTAATAAAATAATATTCTAAAAGAATATCCAAATAATATTCATTTAATAGTCTCATCTTTAGAAGAATATTCGAAATAATAGTCGATAATCAATTCGACTCTGAATGAATATTGAGAAATATTATTTGTTCAAATAATTATTTGAAGTAAGGATCGTTAAAATAATTAGTCTCGAACGAATATTCAAATAATATTCGTCGCCCAAATAATAGAAAATATTTACTTAAATATTTTCCTCCGAGGTAATCTCGATATATCAAGGAATATTGACTCCCGGTCTATTTTTGATTAATAAGATGTATACGCCCTTCTATGAGGGTCTTACAATAATCGGCTTATAACTGATATATAACTATCTAGCTTATAAGCCAACAATAACATTCAGGGAACAAGTATATCAATTCAACTTGAAAGTAGGCATGCATGCAATGGCATATGTATATCAGCAATCATATATATATATATATATATATATATATATATTTATTCAATCACAACAACAGCCTAAAAGAAGGGAATTGAAACTTGCCTGGTAGTCGAGTACGGTAAGGGGTAGTGGTAGCGGGTCCCGGTTCAGCTTGGTGATCTATAAATAGCCAAGGCATTCGGGATTAATCACTTAACATATTAAAAGTTAAGTTATACTTAATTCGAAACACGTTCTCGAGTTATCTCGTTATACCCCTTTTAATGGATTACTTTTATCACTGATCCGACCCGACATTCGTTCGTTAATACGACATGTCATTGTACTTATACTTGGGACATACTTAATTCATATGAGTTCTAAAGTTGATCGTTACGAACCAATACTATACTCCGAGTTTTATCGCCTGTTTTCTAAGTGTTTTACCGAAGTTATAAAAGAGTCGTCTTTTAGGGGTTCGTTCGCGTTTAACCTCGACTCGAACATTTTTAATAAATCGAAAAATGATCCTTTTGACATACGGTTTTCTTTCACACCTTCATTTTTACCTCTAGTATTTATTTTCCAAGATTCTCCATGACTTTACATATTTTACGAGGGTTCAAATTCAGTTACGAATTCTCGGTTACGGTTTCGAAATACTTTTAGTAAACCGGCCGTAACTCCTAAACCGTAAGTCCGTTTCACGTGATCTTTATATCAAAACGAAGCTTATAACATAAGCTATCCTAAAATGGCAGAAAAGTTTCTGGTCAGTAGGGTCTTGATGTGAAAAATGGCATACAAAACATGATATTGTAAAATCGGGCATTATAACGGCTATGTTTACGCGTTTTCCAAAGTTTTTACACTTTATCTCGATCTAACAAAGATCAATCCAACCACACAAACGCATGATAATCATCATGACTAGTCTATCAACAACTCATCTCAACCATCTCATGGATCACAATCCAAACAACAACCATAATCAACTAATAACATAGATCTAAGCATAACATAGCATACTAACACTGAATCATCCATGAAACTCATAAAATCTCAAAATGGTACCAAGGGTTTTTGGAGCTTGTTACCTTCCTTGGAGAGTGAATAACACTTGGTAAGCCTTGTCTAGTCCTTAGATTACCTTAACAAAGCTTGGATCATCCAAACAAAACAAGAAATCAAAGTTAGTTTCTTAAAATCACTATTCACCCTAGGCTTGGATGATTTATTTGAAAATGGAAAACATGGAGTTTGAAGCCAAAATTTCTAGGGTATCACTTTTATGAATTATAGGACTTACCATAAAAATTTGGAGATCAAACAATGGTGGAAGCTTGGACTTTGGATTTGGAATTTAGGGAGGAAGTAGAATGGAATGTTTTGGAGGGGGAGATAGTTGCTTGCTTGTTCTTGATCTTTTCCTTGTATTATTGTGTTGCCTTGGATAATATCTTGCTAAAGTAGCTTTATTAAAGTGCCTAGGTCATCCATGATGCAATCAAGAGACATGTGTTGCATTTTGAATGGTTTTCATGCTAAGTATTGGTTTGATATCTAAGTACTACTTCCATCTCCAAGTATGCTAGTTACTTTAAGCCACTTGGTTGCTAGATATTTATTCTAGTAGCTTACACAAGACTCTTGCTTCCTCTGCTTGTTTCTGTGTCCGGTTATTGCCCGTTTCGATTGATCGTTCGTAGGAATATTTCACGGATTTCTAATTAGGGTTTACCGGGAATCCTTTTTAATATCAATACTTTCATTCTCCATCTTTCATTCTAACTTTCCAATTTATATTCCTTAAATCCATTCGTTAAATACTTAAGGCTATCAGTGTCCAGGGAACTCTCGGAGAAAATAAAAGTGCGGTTTTCAGAATCCGACAGCTTTTACATACACTTATTTTCCCCCTGGATCACTAATACGAACTCGGAAATCCGTCCCGAATGCTTCTATATAGTGTCGTCTCATATTATTATATACTCCCACCAAAACACTATTCATTCTGTATTCTTTACTTGTTCTCTTAGGGTGGTACAGTTGTCCGTATTCTCTTTCGATCGTTCCTTATCCTTTTTACGGAACTACTGGATTAATCGTTACATGAGAATATTCTCCTGCTTGAAAGTGCCATATCTTATTCCCTTAGAAGATAGATTATTCTTACCTATGTTGTTACCCTTTAGCATTCTTCAAGACATAGAAATAATAAAGTCGAATTCCATTCATTCTTTCCAAATATCAATTATTACATTGTAGCCATAACCACTCCTCAGTGGTTTCCTACCTTCCTTCTTAAATCAAATATAATAACATCCCAAAATATCAAATCCTCAAAGTTAATATCTCAATTCTTGGATTATAATAATATTTAATCCACTATCCGGTCAAATATTATACCGAAAAAGAATTTGGAATTTCTGAATTCCGATCGTCTCTGCATTCACTTATTTCCTCCGCGTATTACTAATATGACTTCGAAACATCCATATCACGTCCCGTACATAGGGTGGCGTGAAAAGTATTCCAACTTTACAAAATCACTACTCATCCACCAAATTACTATGCACGTACAGGAAACACTATGCACGTACGGGAAACACTATGCACGTACGGGAAACACTATGCACGTACGGGAAATACTATGCACGTATGGGAAACACTATGCACGTACTCATTTCCCTTCAAGGATCCATTAGCTCCTTCCTGGATGGTAGATTATTCTTATCTAGGTCCTCAACCATCGAATTACTCTATTCTGACAATATACCAATGCATCAGGATCATTGTCCCAAGCAATATCCATTCATTACAATCATTGTTCTTTGAAACCACCATTCATTAGAGCTGGTGACCTTGTTGTCAGAATCATTGTTCTTCATTTTATCATTACTTAATAAAAAGTTTTAATTATATCCAAAATTTGGGGTTCTTACACAATTTCTGATCCAAATGTGTTATCTGGAGTCTCAGTGAATATTTCTGATGGAAAAGCTTTATCTGGTAAGATTGGAAATAATAAGGCTGGACTAGGTTCACATAGAGACAGAAGGCAATATACTGGTCCTAGAGATCCTTCTTCACTGGCTGTTCCAGGTCGTGGTGTTCCTCAAGAGAGTCTGGATAGACTGGAATCAGTGCAGTTGGTTCATCAGAAGAGTTTAGACAAAGATTTTCTTCTATACTTCATGGCTGATGGGACAGTATTCAAAGTTGGTGAGGATGATATTGGCTTGAAATATTGGGAAGAACTAGAGTATGTTCTATATCTTCTCAAGGTGAATAGTCGAAGGACTCAATCTGTTGCTAATGTACTTAGACAGAAGATGACTCAGAATCTGGCTATTAGAGGACAGAAATACAACAGCAGATACATTCCTAAGTACAGGGATTACCAAGGCAATCTCATTGAAATGAAGAAAGGTACTGCAAAGTTAAAAACTGATTTGGGAATCACAGTACTTGACTTCAATACTCAGGCAGAAAAAGACAGATTTATCAGACTGGGTAATGAAATGAGAAGAAACAAGATTTATGATCTTAGGGCTGCTATTTACCAAACAGATGAAAGTGATCCTCAACTCAGAGAAATCAAAGAAGCAATGAAGATTGAACTTGAAAATGCATAAAGAAGATTGCTGATTGATTATCTCAGAACCATGCCAGATCTTGAAATGATTAGAGATTAAGTTCTGTAAGAATTTTCTTATTCTCTTTAGTTTTTAAGCTTAAACTCTGAATCTGTATAAACACTGTATTTATCTATTTGTTTTGACATCATCAATTACTGTTATTAACTTGTACATTTTTTTTTGCTAATGAACAAGTTGGGGGAGATTGTTAAATATAATTGATTTGTTTTAATCAGTGTTTAAGTGTTACAGGGAGTTATCAGAGTTTAGCTGGAAGCAGTCAGAGTTTGCGTAAACTCTGACAGTTGGAAGCTCGACAGAGTTTGTTAAACTCTGTCTGGAGGCAGCGTCTACTGTTCAACAGTGATTAAAGATTAATTATGGAAGCGATATCTTTGAAGATTGGATAGCTATCAAAGAGATCGAGTTGACATAGGAGACGTGTGACAATCTGTAATTGATATCATTGTATAGCTGATTATTAGGAATATCAATTAGAGATTGTATCGTAGCTGTATGTTATATAAATACAGATAGGTTAACCCTAGAAGGGAATCGATAACGAATTATCATTATTGTAACCTAGCAGCTCTTTGTGATATTTTACATCACGAAGAGGGTTTGAAATACAAGAAGTTTTTAAGTGCATAAACGCTTTTACTTGTTAATTTCTCATACAAAGTTGATTATTATTTGTGTATTTGGCCTAACAATAACGTTTATAATATATGAATCTTAACAGAATATATCATATAAAGAATCTGAGATTTTATGCATGATTTCCGCACTTGACAGATTTCTGATTATCTCCAGGATGTCTGAAAAGAGCTTGCTAAAACGCATAAGGTGAGACAAAACGGCTTGCTGAAATTGACCTGTAAGTCTGATTGAGATTTTCCTGTAAAACATATAACAGTTTGCTGATCATATAATAGATATGGAAGTTAGCTAGCTGAAATATAATAAGACTAATACAAAGATAAGCTATCAGCTTGCTGTATATAACATCAAAACAAACTAGGGTAACATACCTAAGCCATGAATTACCTAAAAGGAGTGTGGTATTGTATCATAATTCACTACTCCTGGAATACCATAGTGAAATGGCATTTCTGATAGGAGAAATCGCACCTTGTTGGACATGGTACGATCGATGATGAGTCAAGCGAATCTTCCAATCAATTTCTGGGGTTATGCCCTAGAGACGACTACACAAACACTAAACCGAGTTCTTTCAAAATCAGTTCAAAAGACACCATATGAGATATGGACTAAGAAATGTAATAGCGTGTCATTTATGAAATTATGGGGATGTGAAGCTTTTGTGAAACGTTTGATCTCCGACAAGCTAGGACCAAAATCAATCAAATATAATTTTGTGGGATACCCAATTGAAACAAAATGGTATTACTTCTATAAACCTTTCGAGAACAAAGTGTTTGTTGCTCGAACGTCTATTTTTCTAGAGAGAGAACTACTTTTTAAGAAAAATAGTGAGAGGATAATAGATCTCGATGAGGATCGAGAACCACAAGATAATGTTGAACCAGAATTGGAACATGAGCGAGATGTGACTGAAAGTGTTCAGAACAACACTACTCAATAAACACAGGTTGTTCGTAGATCGAGCTAGAGAGATATTATGGATTTTTCCTGACTCAAAGTGGCGATGTGATGCTTGTAGATGACGATGAACCTCTCACCTACAAGGACGCTATGAATAGTCCAGATTCTAAGAGATGGCTAGAGGCCATGAAATTTGGGATGGATTCCATGTATGAAAACCAAGTATGGACTTTGGTTGAACCACCTGATGGGGTAAAACCCATAGAGTGCAAGTGGGTTTTCAAGAAGAAAATTGACATGGATGATAATTTATAGACCTACAAAGCAAGACTAGTGGTGAAAGGTTTTAAACAGATTCATGGTATTGACCATGATGAAACTTTCACTCCAGTGGCTATGGTCAAATCCATCAAGATTTTGCTTGCGATAGCAGCATATTATGACTATAAAATTTGGAAAATGGATGTCAAGACTGCTTTCTTGAATGGGAACTTAGAAGAGGATGTGTACATGACACAACCTGAGGGTTTCGTCGATCCAAGGTTTTCCAGAATGGTTTGTAAGTTGCGACGATCCATTTATGGATTGAAGCAGGCCTCGAGGGGATGGATATTTGTAAAGCATAATGTAATGTAATATGTAATAGAGGACATATATAACTTAACTAGGATAAAAGATAAATAATATTAACTCTATACAGGGATCGTGAAATTTGAAGAACAGGCACCGACAAGGATCAAGTCGCTGAAAGAAGTTCATTAACATGATCAAGCCTCAGTGACAGAATAAAATGTACAGATGATTCAGTTGAAGGGCCAAAATATTCCATGTATTTATATTATTTGAAGATACTGCGGCAGGCTAATCAATTGGAATGTAACGAAGGTGTGAAGATCAAGATCAGTGCTAGTCACTTTTGAACCAGACCAGTGCACTAAGTGTCAGCACATACGAGAAGGATCAACACATTAATTCACATAAAGAATTGCCAAAGCCTATTGACGATCAAGGACAGACATAATATCTCAAGGTATTGTCAAAAATTAATTTACTCTGAAAATTAACTAAGTAACAGATTAATTAATTATTTATAATAAATAATTAAATTAATCTGGTACTTGAACTATTTTCTGAGATGAATTAATTCAGTAGAATATTTGAAACAGAAGAGAGAAGCCTAAAAGAAGCAGCCAAAAATAGTAATACTATGCAAAGTTACTATGCATGATTACTATGCAAGGTTACTATGCAAGATTACTATGCGTGGTTACTATGCACGGTTACTATGCAGGTACTGTGCAAATAGTGTTTACTGTGCAAATAGTAGTTACTGTGCAAATAGTGGTTACTATGCAGGTGGGGCCCACGTCCAAAATATTTTCAACAGACACGTTTTTGTGGTTGGTGGAATAGTACTATGCAGGTGGGGCGCACGTCCAAAATATTTTCAACAGACACGTTTTTGTGGTTGGAATAGTACAGCATAGTAACTTTCTATAGCCTATAAATAGGCCTGTTGTATTTCATTTCAAAACACACCTCAACACACAACTTTCTCTTCTCTCTCTTATATCTTCTCTGTGTAAGCTGATAGACAGTCCATCTAGTAGGAAAGCCGGCTTAGCCCGCTTTCAGGAAGTGTCGGGTAGAAGGTGCTCGTGCCAAAACTATCCTTAGGTGTTCTGGTTTTGAAGCTAATCCATTGGATTAGAAGTTGTAACACCCCTTCGAGTTTATTATCAATAAAGATATATTCTCGGAATTAAATTTTTTTTTTTGGTAGTATCGTATTCAACCCCCCTTCTACGATACTTCGGGACCTAACAATTGGTATCAGAGCAAACTTCTTGCATACAAGAAGTCTAAAGATCAAAACCATGGGAAGGAAGGATACAGGTGTGAAGATTCCAATGCTTGACAAAGATAATTACTTTCACTGGAAAGCAGTGTTCTGAAAAGCGCATTAAGCGGCCGCCTAAGCGGAAGCGGGTCTTAAACGCCTCGATTAGTGTATAATCGAATTTTTTAGCGTTTCGTGCGAATTTATGCGGATTTAAGCGGATTTAAGCGGAATTAAGCGAACTAATTTAAAAAAATTAAATTTTTATTTAAATATAATTTTGTAATTGCGTTTATTATTACAATATTATTTATTTTAATATCTATGTCATTATAATTGGAACAAGATTGCATAATCATTATATAATTATATATGATTATATATATATATACACACATGCATATAATTATATATATTTATTTATTTATTTACGGTCCGCTTAATAATCCGCTTTTACTTGGCAAAAAAAAAAATCCGATTTTAAAATCGCTTAAGCGTCCGGTTTACCGCTTAAGCGCTAGAAGGTGGTCTTCCCGCTTAGGTCCGATTTGCGCTTTTCACGACATTGCTGGAAAGTAAAAATGCACCTTCATCTCTCAGCCATCGATGAAGGCTATGTAGATTGCATAGAGAAAGGACCTCATGTTCCAATGAAGGCCAACTCTGAGATTGGTCAAGATGCTGGCACTGTCGCTGCTGGAAGGCCTATTCCAAAGAGTCAAACTGAGTACACAGATGAAGACTTGGAGGAGATTCACAAAGATAGGAAGACCATGAACATTTTGTTCAATGGAATCGATCAAGATATGTTTGATAATGTCATTAACTGCACCACTGCTAAGGAAGTGTGGGACATTATCTAAACCATCTGTGAAGGAACTGAGCAGGTCAAAGAGAACAAGATGTAACTCCTCATACAACAGTATGAACACTTCCACCATAATTCTGGTGAAAAATTAACAGATATATTCAGTAGATTTCAGAAACTACTGAATGGCCTGAAGTTGTATGGGAGAACATATGAAGTCAAAGACTCCAACTTAAAATTTCTGAGATCTCTTCCTAAGGAATGAAAGCCAGTTACAGTCTCGTTGAGAAACTCCCAAGACTACAAAAGTTTTACACTTGAGAGACTATATGGCATCCTAAAAACATATGAGCTTTAAATGCAGCAAGATGAGGAAGTAGAAAAGAGCCAGAAGAAGAGTGGAGCTATAGCCTTGATGGCCAACAATCCAACAATCCAAGGTGGTGGAAGAATGAAGAGCGTGGAAGCCATACCAAGTCAAAGAACTTGTGAAGGTGGAGCTGCAACTAGCAAAGGTAAAAGCAAGATGATTGAAGAACCTGATGCATTAAGTGAGGATGAAGCTGAAGATCTAGACGAGTATTTGGCATTTGTGTCAAAGAGATTTTCGAAGCTAAGATTCAAGAAGAATCCAGCAGGAGCCGGGCAATTCAAGAAAAGCTATCAACCGAACAAGGATGTGGTTTAAAGATCAAATATCAAATGCTATAGTTATGGAATTAGTGGTCACTTTGCCAATGAATGCAGAAAATCCAAAGCTGAGAAAGAGAAGAAACAGTTCGAGACTGTTGATTACAAAAAGAAATACTTTGATCTTCTCAAGCAAAAGGAAAGAGCATTTGTATCTAGAGATGATGATTGGGCAGCTGGAGGAGACTCAGATGCAGAAGAGGAGTTTGTCAATCTTGCACTCATGGCAAATGAAACTGATGAAGAGGCTAGTTCAGCAAGCAACCAGGTATACTCTACAAACCTAACTGAACTTTCCAAAGATGAATGTGATAATGTTGTTAATGAAATGTCTAATGAATTGTATAACATGCAAGTCACATTAAAATCACTTAACAAGGAGAACAAAAAGATTAAAGATCTTAATGCTAAGATAGGTGATAGGAATACTCTGTTAGAGACTCAACTAATTGAGTTTGAAACAATGAAAAGAGAGTGCCAGGATGCTAAGAATGAGTTACTTGAGGCTCTGAAAAGAGAAGAGTGTTTAATAAAATAGTTAAAAGAGGAACAAGACTTAATTTCTAAGTGGAAGGGATCAAAGGCTAAAACTGAAGAAATTTGTAATATACAAGGGGTTGATTCTTTTCACAAATTAGCAGAAGTAAAGTTAGGAGTTGATGGGGAGATTGCTTCAGACAATGACTCAATGGATGTGGTATGTCCATTGAAGTTGGAACCTGTCAGCAAAGCAACCTTGATTAAACTAAATAACCAATATGGACCTGTCAGCAAAAACATTATAGTTGGAGAGTGCAGTAAAACCAAATCTGTTGAACAAGGAAACATAGGCCATTTATCCATCAAGAAATTGAAGGATAAATTAGAAAAGACAGAACCAAAGGCTAAGGCTAACATGCCTAGTATGCCTATATCTGTGCCAATGCCTATATCTGTGCCTATGCCTGCTATGAATGTTACACCTAACATGTTTGTCCAACCTGCTCATGCATCTAGTCAGTATGCTAACATGCCATTCATGCATAATCCATATTACAATACTTTTTACATGCCTCAGTTGCCATGGATGATGAATAACATGTTTGCACAGACTATGCCAAATTATACATCTAGTTTTAATGCATGTAAGCAAGTAAAACAACATATTTTTCAGAAACCTCCACCAAGAGTTAAGGTTGATTTACCTCAATCAGAACCCCTGGGTAGTAAGGGCTTGAAAAATAAGAAAAAGGCTAACAAGGCAGGACCCAAGAAAACTTGGGTACCAAAATCAACTTGATTTTGTTTTGATGTGTGCAGGGAAACAGAAAGAATCTTTGGTATCTGGATAGAGGTTGTTCTAGGCATATGACTAGAGATTCTACCCTGCTCACTAAGTTTGAGGAGAGAGCGGGCCCTAACATTACCTTTGGAGACAACAGCAAAGGATATACTAGAGGATATGGCTTGATTTCACAAGGGAATGTTGTCATTGAAGAAGTAGCACTGGTTGATGGACTTAAGCATAACTTGCTAAGTGTCAGTCAACTGTGTGATAAAGGCCAGAATGTCTGGTTCACATCTGAGGCTTGTGTTATTTTCAAGAAAAGTGACAACAAGGTAGTGTTGACAAGAGATAGAAGAGGAAATGTGTACATTGCTGACTTCAATTCAACAAATGCAAACATGACTACATGTCTTCTCAGCAAGGCAAGTGTAGATGAAGGTTGGCTTTGGCATAAAAGACTGTCACACTTGAGTTTTAAAGCAATGAATGAGTTGGTAAAGAAGGATTTGGTTAGAGGTATTCCAAAATTCGATTACTCCAAGGATGGATTGTGTGATGCATGCCAGAAAGGGAAGCAGAAGAAGGCCTCTTTCAAATCAAAGTCAATGTCATTAATTGATCAACCCTTGCAACTACTTCACATGGATCTCTTTGGACCAGTCAATGTGTTGTCAATCTCAAAGAAGAAATACTATCTTGTGATTATTGATGATTTCTCAAAATTCTATTGGACATTCTTTCTGCACTCTAAGGATGAGGCGGGTGAAGTCATTATAAATCACATCAAGATAGTCAACAACAATCCTCTACTCAAAGTAAGGAGAATTAGAAGTAACAATGGAACTGAGTCCAAGAATTCTGTAATAAGAGAGTTTTGTGAAGAAGAAGGAATTATCCAAGAATTCTCTGCACCAAGAACTCCTCAACAAAATGGTGTAGTGGAAAGAAAGAACTAATTGAAGCTGCAAGAACAATGCTTGAAGAGTCTAAGCTACCAACATACTTCTGGACAGAAGCTATAAACACTGCATGCTACACTCAGAATATTTCTTTGGTCAATCAAGCAAAAGGGATGACACCTTATCAAATTTTCAAAGGCAAGAAACCAACAATCAACTTTCTGCATGTCTTTGGATGCAAATGCTTTGTACTAAAAAATCATAGTGAGCATCTTGGAAAATTTGATTCAAAGGAAGATGAAGCTATCTTTGTTGGATACTCAGCTGGAAAATCCTACAGAGTCTACAACCTAAGACTAAACATTGTAATGGAGTCCATACATGTTGTCTTTGATGACAAGAAAATATCTGGTCTAGTAGATGAAGGTTTTCATGAGTCTCTCTCATTTGAGAATGAGATAAGTGGTGAAGAAAGTGAAAATGATGATGAAGAATGGAGATCAAATGGTGTGAGAAACAGACAAGGATCATCAGTTGAAGTGCAGAATGAACCACCTGTTGAATAGCAACTTACACCATCAGTTGGAAATCAATTTGAAGCATCTGTAGAAAATCAAAGAGAAGCATCTATTGATGAATCTGCAAGAACTCCATCAATCTCGAGGGCCATACACTCAGGGGGAGTTTCTCACAGTCAAAACTCAACAACAAACCACAATAATCAACATAGAGAAAATGAAGCCACTTTATCAAGGTCAAACTTACCACCACAAAGAAAATGGACCAAGGATCATCCATTTGAGCTTATCATTGGAGATCCTAATGCAAAGGTCCAAACCAGAAGAGCAACTCAAGAAGAATGCTTATATAGCAGTTTTCTATCCAAAGAGGAACCTAAGAGAGTTGAAGATGCTCTTCTGGATCCAGACTGGGTTTTAGCAATGCAAGAAGAGCTAAACTAGTTTGAAAGAAATGAAGTATGGAAACTTGTACCCAAACCTAAAGACAAATCAGTGATTGGCACTAAGTGGGTATTCAAGAACAAGATGGATGAGAATGGCATAGTCACAAGGAATAAAGCTAGATTAGTGGCTAAAGGCTACTGTCAAGAGGAAGGAATTAACTTTGAAAAAACCTTTGCACCAGTGGCAAGGTTAGAAGCAATAAATATCTTCCTGGCCTATGCAGCGCATGCCAATTTCAAAGTATATCAAATGGATGTCAAGAGTGCATTTCTGAATGGTATTCTGGAGGAGGAGGTGTATGTTAGTCAACCGCCTGGTTTTGAAGATCCAGACTTTCCAGAATATGTGTTCTTTCTACTCAAAGTACTCTATGGCCTGAAGCAAGCACCTAGAGCCTGGTATGACACACTCTCACAGTTCCTTATAGAGAATCATTTCATTCGAGGTACTGTTGATAAAACTCTCTTTTATAGAAATGTCAATGGCTCTATGATACTTGTCCAAATTTATGTAGATGATATAATATTTGGGTCTACAGATGAGAAACTTTGCAAGAGATTTTCCAAACTCATGCAAAGTAGATATGAAATGAGTATGATGGATGAATTAACTTATTTTCTTGGTTTACAAGTTAAACAAGTGAATGAGGGAATTTTTATAAGTCAAACAAAATACATTTATGATCTTTTAAAAAGGTTTGATTTAGTAGATTGCTCTTCTGCAAATATACCCATGGCCACTGCCACTAAGCTTGAACTAAATACTAAGGAAAAGAAGGTGGACATGACAAGCTATAGGGGCATGGTTGGATCTCTTTTATACTTAACAGCTAGTAGACCTGATATTATGTTTGCTACATGTTTATGTGCTAGATTTCAAGCTGATCCTAGGGAATCTCACATAGTAGCTATTAAAAGGATTTTCAGATATCTCAAGGGAACACCAAACCTTGGCATTTGGTACCCTAGAGATTCTGGTTTTGATTTAATTGGTTACTCAGATGCAGATTATGCAGGTTGCAAAATGGATAGAAAAAGTACCACAGGAACCTGTCAATTCTTGGGAAACAAGCTGGTCTCATGGTTCAGTAAGAAGCAGAACTCAGTATCTACCTCAACTGCAGAGGCTGAATACATAGCAGTTGGGAGTTGTTGTGCACAGATTCTATGGATGAGAAATCAACTACTTGACTATGGAGTTAAAGTTGAAAAGATTCTAATTTTCTGCGACAACACTAGTGCAATTACAATATCACAGAATCCAGTGCAGCATTCTAGAACCAAGCACATAGACATCAGATACCATTTCATCAGGGAGCATGTGATGGAAGGCACTGTGGAACTGCATTTTGTTCCTAGTGAAAAACAGTTGGCAAACATTTTTACTAAAACTTTGGATGAAGCAACCTTTTCAAGGTTGGTAAGTGGGCTTGGTATGTTAAATTTCACATGATCTTTCAAAATGTCGGTTCAATTAGTTGCAGCCAGTGAATTTCATTCTCTGGATTTTGTTTGTTTTATTTGATTATCTGCATGATTATTCTGGAGATATCATTGTAGCATAATTAAATAAATATTTTATTGACATATATCAATTAATGATATTTTTTTAATTTTATGTCTATTTAATTGTGAGTTTATCTGATTATTGTGGATTAATTCTTGATTTACTGCGTGATTATTTTTAAATCCATAATAATTAGAAGTAATAAATATGTGTATATGTGTATAGACTGATAGGTTTCGGTGATAAGATGTTTTTTCGGCCGACAGGTTTCGGTGATAAGATGTTTTTTTCGGCGAATTAGGTTGTTATGTGAGAAATTATTGAGCGGTGTTGTTTTTCAAACATAACCTATCACTATCACACCTAACCTACTAAACCTTGAAACCTTATAAATGATGAGTTTTTGTTTATGTTTAACATCATCATTTTTCAGATATACAGAGCATATACACACGATTGCTGAATATTTCGAGCTTTGATCGGAAAGATCTCTCAATCTAGCTGGTGGTTTTTAGATCGGATTTCATATTCTTGCTTTATACATCATCCTTTATAAAAACTAACCCTTGTTTTTGAATTTCCTCAAAGTTTTGAAAATGGCATTGCAGGGAAGCTTTTTAATTGCTAAATTTAATCCTATTTCCATTCAGCAAATCGAAACCATTCTGGATGAGCAATTTCGGGCTTGGACACAATTTCTGAATGAACATTCATTAATTCGCTATGCTTTAGTTACACTAGTGTAGCTTAACCATGATGCATTGCGTGAACTATATTGCAGTGCGGTTAACACTTCTGGACAGGACGGGTGTGCAATCACATATCGACTGTTTGGTAGGTCGATTAGGGTCACTGAACGAGATGTTAATCGAATTCTTCATTTTCCTATGGAAAATCTTGTTTCTGATCCTACACCTGAACAGATTGAAATGTTCTTTCGGTTTATAAGGTACCAAGATGGCAATTTCAATATTGGTAATCTTTCTAGAACGTTTCTAACCCAGTACTAGAATTTCTTCTTTCACACTCTTAACCTTGTTTTTTCCTCAGATAGAACAAATCAAGATCGAATACCTGAATTTATTCAAAAATTAAGGTATGCGGTCGCCAATAATTTGAGGATTAATTTTGGAAAAATAGTGCTTGGTCAAATGATTTTAAAGATGAAACACTTGAGAAGAAGAGATGTTCGGACTCAAAATGTCAAATGTCTATATCCAAGGTTTCTACTGCTAATATTAAATGATTTTTTGAATGATAAAGACAGGGTATGCTTGGAAAATGGTCGAAAGGTGGAATGTTCTTACATGAAGACGAATGTAATTAATTACATAAGCAAAAAGAACTATACGGATGTGCCTACAGTCCTAACTGAATATCTAAAGACTGTCCCACTTCCGTTGTTACCAAGACCAGTGAGAGCAGGTATACGACAAGGTAATATTTCAATCCCTGCTATTCCAACCTCTGTATTCCCTGTTGTGTCACATGAAATACAGTTTCTACAGCCCCTAGTGGCCATCTTACCCGACCAAGAGCAGGAAATCCCACCGACTCTAACACAGGTCGAAGAGCCTATTCTACAAATGCAAAAACAAACACAACAAACTCCTACACCTCAATTGTCACTTAAACGACCATCCATCAACACTTTTGAGGGAGATATTGCCTCAGCAACACCACATAAGGAGTTAGTTACATCAACAGCTCTACCTCATTCTAAAAGAAGTAAACCAAATGAACCTGAGGTAACTGCAACTGTTATTGAAACAATTCTTCCCAGTCAAATGAGTGAAAATGTAAATAAGGTTGAATTGACGGGAGCAACTATCTTGAGTTCCATTTCACGGAACATAAGAGTGGTTGATGATCTTTCTAAAGATCAAATGCCTTCACAGGCATCCGAGGTGGAATTACCTACCTCAATAACTGCTGGTGAATCTTCCATTTTACGGAAAGATCCATCGGTAGGTGGTTCTTTTATGAACCAAGTGTCTTCACAGACATACGAGGGAAACTTGGGTTTTGCGCCATTTAATCGATTCAAGTTTAACCTCCCAAAGGGGAAATATCTGGATCTCTTTCGAGATTTACCACTCTTTACCAGTGGTTGGTAACTCGCTTCACGCGAGGATGGAAGCTCACGAACTTTCATTGCACCATCCGTGACCTTTGAAAAAGGGGCTAGGATGATTTTATTTGCAGGTACACATATCGGTGGAAGCTCTGGAGGAGAGTTGAGGGAAACATGAACAGAACATGTAAGTGTCACCCAAACCACTAAACCGAGTGAATATAGATTGTTGAGTGAAACACCTGCAGAACGTACGAGTGAGAAACCTACTCAACCACATGCACCTGTAACCAGAAATGAATACAGCAGACTCCTTACACGGGTCTAAACAATGGAGAAAGAGTTGCAAAATATCTATAAGTCCATTGCAGAAAACAAAAATTTGCAACTTATTCAACATGATGTATTCCAGGTTCAATTGAATACCATGGCAACCCAGTTTAATGATGCAATAAACTCCTTGGTAAAGTCATCTTCGTCTAATTTACCAACTCCACATCCTACTACTCTGGAGGATAACCCAACTAAGGGGGAGAAGTTGGATGATCAAGAAAAATCTACTAGGCGTATGGGCAAAGAAAAGGTTGTTGACACGGAATTAACTTTATTTTGGGAAAGGAAAAGCTAATGGGAGTATTAGTGCTATGTGGAAAGAAAGCAAGGCAAACTTAAAGATATGTTCAGTCTAGAGGAACAATTTGTCTTGTACTTGTTCAAATTTTAGAAATCTGGAAAATGTATATATGATCCAGAATGCGCTTTAATATTATTTATCTTTGTATTTCATTTTTGTTTTTTGTCAGTTGAGTTATCCTCTAGGAATTTGCTTTTCAAACCCTAACAATCAAATAGAGGGAGATTGTAAAGCATAATGTAATGTAATATGTAATAAAGGACATATATAACTCAACTAGGACAAAAGATAAATAATATTAACTCTATACAGGGATCGTGAAATTTGAAGAACAGGCACCGACAAGGATTAAGTCGCTGAAAGAAGTTCATTAACATGATCAAGCCTTAGTGACAGAATAAGATGTACAGATGATTCAGTTGAAGGGCCAAAATATTCCATGTATTTATATTATTTGAAGATACTGTTGCAGGCTAATAAATAAATAAATTATTCTGGTACTTGAACTATTTTCTGAGATGAATTAATTCAGTAGAATATTTGAAACAGAAGAGAGAAGCCTAAAAGAAGCAGCCAAAAATAGTAATACTATGCAAAGTTACTATGCATGATTACTATGCAAGGTTACTATGCAAGATTACTATGCGCGGTTACTATGCATGGTTACTATGCAGGTACTGTGCAAATAGTAGTTACTGTGCAAATAGTAGTTACTGTGCAAATAGTGGTTACTGTGCAAATAGTGGTTACTATGCAGGTGGGGCCACGTCCAAAATATTTTCAACAGACACGTTTTTGTGGTTGGTGGAATAGTACTATGCAGGTGGGGCGCACGTCCAAAATATTTTCAACATACACGTTTTTGTGGTTGTTGGAATAGTACAGCATAGTAACTTTCTATAGCCTATAAATAGGCCTGTTGTATTTCATTTCAAAACACACCTCAACGCACAACTTTCTCTTCTCTCTCTTATATCTTCTCTGTGTAAGCTGCTAGACAGTCCATTTAGTAGGAAAGCCGGCTTAGCCCGCTTTCAGGAAGTGTCGGGTAGAAGGTCCCCGTGCCTAAACTATCCTTAGGAGTGTTCTGGTTTTGAAGATAATCCATTGGATTAGAAGTTGTAACACCCCTTCGAGTTTATTATCAATAAAGATATATTCTCGGAATTAATTTTTTTGGTAGTATCGTATTCAACCCCCCCTTCTACGATACTTCGGGACCTAACAATATTCGTTTTGATGAAACTGTCAAGGAGTTTAGCTTCATACAAAATGAAGATGAGTTTTGTGCTTACAAGAAGGTTAGTGAGAGCCATGTGGCATTCCTAGTATTATATGTAGATGACATATTACTAATAAGGAATGACATTCTTTCTCTACAGACTGTGAAGACTTGGTTGGGAAAAAGTTTCTCGATGAAAGACTTAGGCGATGCTACCTATATCTTAGGGATCAAGATCTATAGAGATAGATCTAAAAGATTAATCGGCTTAAGTCAGAGTACATACATTGACAAAGTATTGCATCATTTTAGGATGCAAGAGGGGTTATGTCCCATTGTCTTATGGGATAGCGATCTCAAAGGAAAACTGTCCTAAATCATCAGATGATAAGGACCGTATGAGTAAAGTACCATATGCTTTGGCAATTGGTTCTATAATGTATGCATTGATATGTACTCGTCCTGATGTCTCGTATGCTTTAAGCATGACGAGCAGATACCAGTCTATCCAGGTGAGGGTCACTGGATAGCTGTCAAGAATATTCTTAAGCACCTGAAGAGCACTAAAGACTCATTCTTGGTATATGGAGGAGATGAGAAGCTGGATGTAAGAGGTTACACTGATGCTGGTTTCCAGACAGACAAGACGATTATATGTCTTAGTCTAGTTTTTATTTTGTCTAAAGAGAGGTGCTGTAAGCTGGAATAGTTCACAACAAGGACGATAGATGATTCTACAATGGAGGCTGAGTACATCAATGCTTGCGAAGCATTCAAGGAGACTACTTGGGCATGTATTCAGGTGATATCACCTTATTAATAAGACTAATGATCAAGGAGATATACATATATGTAAAGTGCATAATAATATTGCAGACCCGCTGACTAAGGCTTTGTCGGAGCAGAAGCACGAAAGTCAGACTAGTTCCATATGTATGGGATACATGGCATATTGGCTCTAGTGCAAGTGGGAGATTGTTAGTATTTGTGCCCTAGAGACAATACTTTTATGTTTTAGGGAAAACATTTTATTATTAGGAATTATGTTTTGTTGATTATTATTAATTTATTTATTATGTCTTTATGTACTGCGTTATAAATGTTAGCATAATAAAAGTCCTTGGAATTATGATACGCACTATATATCTTTAAGTATGTGACTTGAAAATGAGATTGTATGAGTAGTATCTTTATTCCTAAATATCCCTAGTCGAGTATTGTTATTAAAGGACAATAATAATGCATAGAGACTAGTATGTTTGTTGACTGATGACCAAATCTCATTGGTCATAGGTATGGTGATACTAAAGTCAAAACATATGTGCATGTAAGAGTACATGGCACTGGATTGACCCACCATGAGATTCTACATGTTGTAAGTGTTATAAGTAATTCTCACAGTGATAATGGTGTAATGATCCTTAGACCTGAAATCATTATATTTCTGTACGAGAATTAATATACTTTGATTATATTAAAAGTTACCTTTGACCGGGTGATGATAAAAGTTGACATTGAGTATATTATGAATCGTATGAGAAATATGAATGATCTAGATGGGATTTAACCCTCCGAGTTATATGAGTGATATTATTGGCCTCTTGTTTGAGTGAGACAATGAAATGCACGGACGTGCTCAAATATTGATTTGATTTAATAGTCTACTCATCGTCCAGAAAATTAAGATTAAATTATGAAGAGGATGACACATTACAGGCCTCGAGTTTAATCTATGACATCAAGGTTAAAGGGATTATATTACATGGAACATTATTCACGAAAGGCTTAATCGAATCACTGATTTATTATTATTACTTGGGTAGCAATGATGTATTACTAGATGCCGCTCTTTGTTTATAATTTTATATTAAAATTATTGCCAACGTAATAATAATCTATAGGGTCACACACAAGAACGCTTGAAGGAGATTTGATTTAAATTATGAATTTAAATTAAATAGTAATTCATATTTATTTATGATATTAATTAAGTTAGACTTAATTAATTAAATAAATATAAATTTGAATTTACTGATTATTAGAATTTGAATTATATTAGAATATTGATTAAGTGTGACTTAATTAATTATTTAATTAAGAATTCAAATTTTAATAAAAGCCCAATATGATTAGGCCACAGAAAATAGATTTGTCTCTCTATATAAAAATCTTAAAGTCTCAAATTAGTAAGGAAGTTTTTAGAGAAAAACCCTAGCCGTTTGAGAGCAAAGATGGAGATAGAGAGAAATCAGTTTTCAGATGCTAGTACATCGCTCCTTCGAAGATCAAGCGTTCATGTGGATACCGGTAGAGTGTAGATCGCGCGAGCGGGATGTGTGGTGATTCAAGTAGCTAGGATCTCTAATTGTCATCCGTTTATAAAGCTTCTTTAAGGTAATCATCTAACTCCGAATTAAATCTTTTATTTTTGCATGGATCCTGCGGTAGGGTTTTGATTTTTATTCTTTTTGCGTTTAGTTCCGCTGCGTTTATGTGCTCGAAACCCTTCACTGTGATGATGAATTTGAGGAAGTAATGGAAAGGAAGAAAAAAGTTTATGCATATAAAAGTAACCCAGATGAGCCTAATATTGATGATCTGAGTATGCCCATAAGTAGTTTGATAGGTTAAAAAAGATGGCAGAAACGAAAGAAGAAAGAAAATGAAGTGGTAAATGAATAAAATAGGGGATGGGAGAGTGAGTATGAATCTGATTCATACAAAATTATGGGGTATCAGTCAAGTGACTGTAGTGATGATGAGACTGAATGTGCTAGTACAAACAAGAAGTTTATGTCTAAAAAAGACTATACCACATTTAACACTAGAACCCCCATGAAAATTATTGACTTTGAAGTTGATTTGATGTTTACTGATGTAAAGACTTTAGAAAATGCCATCATAGACTATGGTATTGAACAGAAGAGGGAGATATGGTTTAAGAAAAATGACTTACAAAGGCTGCAAGAAAAATGCAGAGAGAATTGTCCATGGTATCTGTTTGCTAGCAAAGTAGATTCAACTGGTGCCTTTTAAGTTAAAACAAACATTAAGGAGTACAATTGCATACTTGTACCCAAGCACAAATGTGTGAGAGCGGATTGGTTGGTGAAGAAATTTGGTAACAAGGTCAGAGGCAATCCTAAATGGAAATTGAGAGAATTTGTCCAACATGTTTTGAGATGCATAGTTGGGTAGTTTCAAAGAACCAATGTTGGCTTGCAAAGAAAAAAGCTTTTTTTGAGATTGAAGGAGAAATAGCAAAGCAATAAAGAAGGTTGTATGATTATTATGCTGAGATTATGAGGTCAAATCCTGGCAGTACTGTAAAGATCGGTGTCGAAAAAGTTGGTAATGACAACTTGGCAACTTTCAAAAGAATTTACATATGTTTTGCAGCTTTGAAGTTTGAATAATATGGGCGCAGAAAGATAATAGGGCTGGATGGGTGCTTTCTAAAGAGCTATTTGAAGGGAGAAATATTGGCTGCAGTGGGGAGGGATGGAAACAATGGGATGTTTTCCATTTCTTGAGCCATTGTAGATGGTGAATCTACTGAAACTTTGGAGTGATTTATATCTTTGTTAAAAGAAGATCTAGAGCTTGACAATGGATTTGGATACACCTTAATGACTGATCAACAAAAGGTATGCTTTAAATTCTACTTGAATTATGCTTTAAATTCACCTTACTGACTTGTCACCTTATTGACTTTATGAAACTTGTGTTAATATATTTTGTAGGGTTTAAAGCATGCTATAGATAATATTCTGCCAAGAGCAGAACACAGATGTTGTGCAAGGCACATCTGTGCTAATTGGAAGAAAAACCATCTAGGAACTGTATTGAAGAATCTCTTATGTATGGTAGCCAAATCAACAACTCAGG
Source organism: Saposhnikovia divaricata (assembly GCA_036435485.1). Taxonomy (NCBI): domain Eukaryota; kingdom Viridiplantae; phylum Streptophyta; class Magnoliopsida; order Apiales; family Apiaceae; genus Saposhnikovia; species Saposhnikovia divaricata. The sequence goes on from CM071598.1 coordinate 57,302,830, forward strand.
AATTCAATCTGCATATGGAAGAAATCAAAGGTATCTCCCCTCTTGCACATTCAGATTTGATCAAAACAAAACCAAAATTCTGGAGCAGAGCTTTTTTTGATACGTTAACTAAATGTGAGATGATTGACAATAACTTATCTGAGTGCTTTAATAATTGGATTGTAGAGGCAAGATATAAGCCTATCCTTGAGCTGTTAGATGATATTAGGTTCCAAGTTATGGAGAGAATCTACAAAAAAAGAGATTGGATGACTGCTCTTGAGTGTGAACTATGTCCTAGAACAATCAAGAAATTAAATTATAGCATTGAAGGGACTAGTTTTTGTGAGTCAACTTGGATTGGAGGATCTGACTGTGAAGTTAGAGACATTGATGTGGGCCAATGGGTAGTTGCAGGAGATGGGAATTGACAGGCATTCCATGCACTCATGGATGCACTGCATTGTTCAGTATGAATGAAAAGTCTGAGGACAAAGTGGATGCGTGCTACAATAAGGCCTTTTATATTGAAGCATATTCTCACCTTTTCAGACCTATGAAGGGATCTTTGTATCGGCCTAAAATTGGCTTTCCTGACATACCCCCTCCAAAGATAAGAAGAATGCCTGGTAGGCCTAAAAAGTACAGGAGAAGGAACAAGGTGAGGAAGGGGCAGGATCTAGGCTTAGCAAAAAAGGGGTTCTCATGAGGTGTAACCAATGTTTGAAAGCTGGACATAATAAATCTACATGTAAAACATCTGCTGAGGAGATAACTGAGATAAAAAAGGCTGCAACTGAAGCTAAAAAGGCTCTGAGTGAGGTAGCAAGGGCACATGCAATAGAAAAAGTAGTATTTTGCACTTTGTGAACAATTGCACTTTGAGTGAAGTTCTAACATTATGTACTTTTGCAGAGGAGTAAAAGAGCAACAAGTCAATAAAGAAGACCTCCCACACAGGATCAATCTTCTACTCAAGATGAACCACAAGACAAGAGAAAGAGAGGCAGGTCTCCAAAGGCTAAAAATGTTCAAATCTTGCCCCTACCACCTCCATTGCCACCATCTGGAATTGGTGTATACATATATGACAAAGATGGGAACACGTATTTCTCAATAGTTGATGGCTCCACATTTAGAGTATCCGGTTCACAACCAATTCCCCCAAAGCCACCTACTAAACCTTAGTATTTGAGATTACAAATATAACTAATATATTTAAAAAAAATCTAACTACCAATTACAAATATAACTACCATACTTTGAGATTTTTAAAAAATCTCAAAGTATTTACTTTATTTTGGGCTTACTTGGAAATTTGGTAGTTACATTTGTAATTCCACTTTATAGTATAAGAATTTGTCAATTTTTAAAAAGTTAATTATAAGAATAATAATCCGTTCATTTTAATATATTATTTTGTGCAAAAATAAAGTTAAAGAATTAAATTTTACCACTATTTTATAATTATTTTTAACTTTTTAAAAACTTGTAAATCATAATATATCAAATATGATAATATATCAATTTTTTATTTCTTAAATAATGGTTATGTAAGTACACGTATAAGATACAGGTAACTATTATTTACCGAACCTTTTTTAAAAACTGTTATACCTAACACTTCAAATAACTAAGAGCATCTCCAACCCAACCAAACTTGTTAGCTAAATCCTAGTTGGCACTTCATATAGCTAACCCATATACATAATTACCTTCTCCAATCATAATCTGTTAGCAATAAAATTTTTAGATAATCTCACTTGGTCTTCTATATTTGTTGATCCACTACCATTATCTATAAATTGCCACATCATCTCCCTCCAATTTTATATTAATATTTTACACTTTTTTCATATCCAACTCATCTCCCTCCAATAATTATAATAGTAAAATATTGTTTTTGAAATATAGCTAACAAATATAGCTAACAACATTGGAGCAAAATCACTTTTTCATCATCTATAATATAGCTAATTATTATTATATATTATTTTAGCTAACCAATTTACCTAATAGCATTGGAGATGCTCTAACAGGTGGATACATTCTTCATGGTCATACACATCCATCTTTCCTATTAAAATGCAGAAATAGAGAGACACTTGTTCTCTGATTACAACCATTTTTAAGTATAATTTTTTCAAAAAGGTGAAAAGGTCGTATGTATTTAAATTTAATTATACTTTTCCAGATCTAGTTTCGTTATCATTCTGATCTCATATGAGTGGAGCTGTAAGCGAATCGAATTGTTCGATAAGTTCGCTCGTGTTCGAGTTCGTTAAGCTCGGTTCGACTACTTAACGAACACGGACACGGACACGGACACGGACACGGACACGGACAAGAAAATATGTCTGATAAGTTCGACAGTTTGATTCGTTAAAAGTTCGTGTTCGTTAAAAGTTCGTCAGAGTTCGTTTGAGTTCGTCCGAATTCAGTGATCTCGCGTTCGTTCGATAAAAAACAATAATATGTACAATATTATATGTATATATAATATATAGTATCCATAATATATGTATTTTTTAATTTTATAATTATAAAATTGTCTAAAATAGATATTGTATGGGTTAAAAATATTTAAATAATAGTTGAGCTAATTTTTTTATATTAAATTAAGTTAAAAATAGGTTTAAAAATTTTGAAAATATAAAATGTTAGCGAACTGTTCGTGTTCGGTTCGTTTTTGGTTCGGTTCGATATGTTCGCGAACAGTTCGGTTCGTTCGTGTTCGTTCGATTGCTTAACGAATACGGACAAGAAAATCTGTCCGATAAGGTTATCGAACATTGTTCGGTTCGTTTTTGTTCGTGTTCGTTAAAAATTCGTCCGAGTTCGATTCGTTTACAGCTCTACATATGAGACATCTAATTATTTAATAAAAATTGACAAAATGTGGTAAGTTGTTGCTACAAGTTTCTTCCGTATTGGTCGAATAAATTACGCAAATTTGATTTTGTCTCAACAATCCCAACTACAGAGACGTATGTCACCCTCTACAAAACAGTTGGCTCCCTCCCGTGTCACATAATGTTTTAATTTTTTAAGTAAATGATCAATTATTGAAAAATTTGGTTAAATTTTGTAAACTTAATTTTAATTTTCGTAACGTGCATACTTTTTCATAATAGTAAATCCAACCATGTCCGTTCAAAAAAAAAAATGAAACTGAACAAAAATTTAGCTACTGGTGAATCTGAGAACTAGCAATGAACTACAGAAGCAGAGTGCTTTCATCTTCTTTAGATGTTTATCATATGAAAACCAATAAATTTGCCTGCGTACAAAATGTTTTTATGTAAGCAAGAAGTAAAGAACGTGTATGCATCATCTATTATATATAATGATTTTTTTTTTTTTTTCATGTAAATGGGTAAATTTTCACATTTTAAAAGTACTTTCATTACCTATATGTAAATGTAATTTTTTGTTTTTAAGTTACTATTTTCGGGTAAATTTATTAGTATTATTTAACTTTTAATGTTTAGAAAAACAAGAACTAATAATAGAGTGCAAGAAGTTTATATTCACTTTTATAAAATTAAATTACAAAACTTAAAATAAGTTTCTTAGCTTATAATTCATGCAATGCACGACTCTTTTTAAATATTTATATTTAATTAAATTATCATATCAAAAAAGTTTTCTTCATATTTATATTTATTAAGATTCATTTATATGGATTTTAATTTTTATCAAGGAAATTTTAATATTTTACTGAACAAAATAAAGAACTCCTAAAATTTTGATAAACTTACCGAAAAAATAATCAAATTTAGGTATAAATATATAAAAAAATATTTTTTATTAGACTTCAAATTATCAACTTACTATTTTTACTCCATCTTTAATTCTAAAAATCAGATTTAGACGATTTTATATGCAACACAAAACTCAATAAATCATCTTTAATTTAGTGTAATTTTAATAATTATTATCCAACTAAAACTACTCGGAAATTGAAGAAAAAAGAAAGTTACAATTTTTTACATTAAGACTATTTTTCAATTTAAAAACCTACTTGTATTTGGTTACATTATTAAAATTTACTTTTTGGTATTTAAATATAATTATACTATCAATCAAGCTTTCCAATATTATATCTACTTCTATTCATTTTAGAAGACCTACTTATATTTGGTTTAGATTATTAAATTACTTTTTGGTATTTGAATATAATATTACTTTCAATCAAATAAATTTTTTAACATTAGATTTAACGATCACATCTATTTTAGATCTAACAGTCCATACTCTTTTGGTTGACGACCATATTACCATACCAAAAAAAATGGATAATATCCCCTTACATTTATTATATAACTTATAACTTTTGCAAAGCACGATTCCATTTTTAATATCTATAATTATATTAAATTTGTAAATATCCATTTGTTATTAGTTTACATATCAAATTGTAGTCAAATATATATATATATATATATATATATATATATATATATATATATATATATAAGATTTTACACATTCAATTTATTATTTGTGTTCTATCTTGAATTCATAATATTTGATTTGGATGGTTTAACAATTACTTTCCAATTAAAACTACGAAGAAACAAAAAAGAGAAGAAATTGAGAATTTTTTACGTTGAAAATTATGTTAGATTTATGAAATCTATTTATATTTCGTTTTGATTATCAAAATATCCTTTTTATTATTTGAAGATAATTACGCTAAGAACCAAATATAATTTTGATTATAAATATAATATGGATTTTGTGTAAAACTTTAATAATCGGTAGTCTAGTGCAAAATAAATAAGAACCGTTAAATCTTAAAAAAAAAGATAAAATCGTTGTATCTAGAATAAAAAATATTTTATACTTTAATATGTAAACTAAAAAATGTATTTATATTGAAATACGAAAAAGTGTATGTAAATGATTTAAATCATATATAATTAGGTTTTCTACATTAAATAGGATTATCAATGGCTTTTACATTGAATAGCATTAATGTAATAATACGTAATTTTATTTTCTATTGCGATTCTAATTGTTTTCATTTGAATAATAATTAATAAATAATCACTAAATTAAAGGTAATTTTATTAGTTTCGTTTGGACTGTAAAATCATCCAAATCTCATTTATAGATCTCAAGATATAGCCTAAATAGTAAATATGATTTTTTTAATATTAATAAAAAATAATTAAAATTCAATTTTAATACAACCTTTTTAATTATATCCTTTTTAGATTACTTTTTTTAAAATTCTAATGCAACCTTTTTTATTTATATAATTTTTAGATTATAATTTTCTTTTTAATATATTTAATCTTAATCGTCTATTTTTAAAAATAATAGATTCGACGATTCATATTATTTTGGTAATACAGTGATCAAAATTAAGATATCAAAATTATGGATAAGATTTTTTTTACGTTTATTATATATAAGGATTATAATTTAGAAGTTTACCTCTATTTATTAGTAATTGTGAGAAAACTAGTCATATGTGTTGCAAATTTCTTTTAGAATGACAAATTAATTTGATTTAATTTATATTATTTCAATCCGATTGAATTTTATCAACTTTAAATTTTGATTTGGATATGAATTCATTCGTCAAATCTAAATAGTTTAAATTCAAATTTGAATTTATGATATACGGATATCCAAGTTAAAATTCTAAATCCCATTGGAACATGATCTCAACAAAAAATAAGAAGAGACATATATGTGGTTTTTTGAATTTTTAGGATCATCTCAAAATAACCGGTCAGGTAGATTTAGATTTAAATATTATACGTTCGTTTGATTTACTTTAATTTTCATATATAAGTACTTATATCTATTTTCAGAACTTTGTTTTTCTGAAAATAAATATTAATATTTGAAATTTAAGATAAACCAAACAATCAAATAAATTTAAATTTGAATTGAATATGAATAATATCTTAAAACTCAAAAAAATTGATTTAGATTTGGTTTTCATGTAATCTACTCTGTTTATATATACGGAAAACCTGCTGCGCCAATTTACTTTCCCGAGGAAACGCCCCCCGTACTAGTCTGATCCCTCATACATCAAATCTTCTTCTTTTATAGAATCTGTCAGTCGTTTCTCTCAGAAGCTAAGCAGACAAAACAACACACCAGTCATCGAAACACAAACAACTCTGGTAACCTATGCAACCCCTGTCTCTGTTTTTATGTCAGTTCACTTTTCATATGTGCATTATAGTATATGCTTCTTCTCATTCTCGCTTTCTTTATTTTTTAAGGCCGTAACACAAATTTTTCTTGATTTTTTACGTTTGATATATATTTTTTCGCTAGCTCCTCCACCGCAAAGCATTCTTAAGATTATTTATTCACATGTATTTATTGTTAGAATATAATATTATAATATCCTGGTAAGACCTTCCTCTAATATCTTAAGATTTTAGATGATTAGTTGGTTACTTAACATGATCATATAAAGGGCGTTGATATTAATAAAGTCCTTTATATTAATCAGTTTTAACTTCCTAGACTCCTATTATGCGTTGGTGAGATTATTCCCTCGTGTTTTTAGATTTATGCGAAAGCAAAACATTGATACGTGTGGATTTACTTGAGTATCGAATTATTGACCCCGTATGTACGATGATGATATATAATGAGAATTAAGAAGTAGAATTGTATTGTTGTAGACCTCTCCCTCTGGACCCTGCATATTTTACATATGCATGTAATGCACGAATAATTGTTTTATTCTTGCAGTTATTTTATTTATATAGTAGTATCTATTTTCCATGTGATATTCTTCTTCAAAAGCTGTCTCCAATTAACCCAAATTAATAGACTTTGGATCTGTAATTGAATCATTCCTCACATAATGTTTGTTCCAGAAGCACTGGATATATCAACCCAAATTTTTAGATTCCTGATCAAGAAGATGGCTGGAGAATGCAGTAAACAGTCGAAGGTATGTTACATTATTAATTTGTATATGTAGTCAAATATTTGATGTATGTTCTTATTCAAGAGTAGAGTACTAATGTGTTCATAATTTGGAAAACTGTCTTTGCAGTCTTCATGGTCGAAGAAAGTAGTGAAAAAATGGCTGAAGAGACAGAGTGGCGCTGATGAATCTCATTCGGATCGCATAATCAAAGGTACGTTTAACACTATATCAGCTTCTTCCATTCGACTTGATTTCGGGTTTTAATATATTCTCGTTATAAAATTTAGCTATTTTGCGAAGAAGAGATGGAAGGATGAGTTATTCGAGCGAAAACAGTTGTGCAGTAGTGCCCGAGGAGATTTCCGGTAAGATCCGGTGCTCCAGAATAGTTTATTTGAAGCACGTTTTTTGTTTTTAGCACGTTTTTTGTTTTTTGCTAAGTGCTTGAACCATGGTTTTGAAAACTATACCACTGCCATTTTGACCTTGCATTAAAAAGTGATTTAACACAATTGAAATTCTAAACATGAAGTTGACTTCAACACCGTTATTTAGGCCTGTCTCCAGAATTTCTAAAATTCTTTTGAAATAATTGAAGTAAAAAACTATAATCATGAATGTTGCTCACATACTCCGTGCTTCTGAATTCTTAACCTATTATTCGTTGTCTACATTCTGAAACTTGAACTTTGGTCTCTTACATTGACAGTAGATAAGCATTCGCAAAACTGTAGGCAAATTTTCTGTATAAGTCTACTTTTCTTCATTTGGATTTAGGTTTTAATCATCTACAGGTTAGTGATATTATGAAATACTTTATCTAAACTTGTGATCATTCTATTGAGCAGAAGAGTGGCTGATAGAAGCAGAGGATAAAAGTATTGGAATTTCAAAACTTCATCCACTGATAACGCTGATCGACAATCCACTCAATCTCAGGTGAGTTGCTATCATTTTGCACTTGAATCTTTGTACACAGAAGTCGACAGAGTACTTAACTATTTACTAATATTAGAGTGAAACTCAGAATAGTACTTACTGATATTTTCAAGCTCGACGTGAATATGCATTTAAATAATACAAATACACTCTAAATTGATTTAAACTAATTACTAGATCATATCTTTCTTTATCAGTCATACAGATTAAATCCATTTTCCATTACCATGATATTCAATTCAAAGATTATGTTCGTCTGTAAAATAACAAATAGAAGGATGTTACTCTTTGTGGTGTAGTGTGTACATAAAGACATTTTACTTGTTTAACTTTAGATATTGTGCATATGATAAGATTGAATATAGGAGGATAATGAGGTGTTAATTTCTGTAGGTTGGCGGTGGGGACATGGAATGTTGGAGGAAACTCACCGAATGAGGACTTGAACAACTGGCTAACAACTCGTGCCCGGGCTGACATCTATGTTCTTGGGTACTATAATCTACTTTGTCCATCAATTCAATCCACTTATATTTATTTTCAGATTTAAGACCAAATTTATCATTTTGATTTAAATTCTTGTCAAGTTTATCTGTTTTTGGTTTTTGCTACTTAAAGTGTTTTATTCTGCAACCTGTGACCAACTTTTTTGTAACAATTTTAATTATAAAACAGATTTCAGGAGATTGTACCTCTGAATGCTGGAAATGTTCTTGGTGCAGAGGATACTGGTCCAGCTGCGAAATGGCTTTCAATCATTCAACAAGCTCTAAATAATCAGAATCCTGGTCCAAAACTTCCTGATCATAACAATTGCACCCCTGATGCTGAAGTTAGCAAAGAACGAACATGCCCGCTCAGCTCAAGCAAAGAAGATTCACCGAGTCCACCTTGCAATTCAGTGGGGCAAGAGGGTCTCTTGAAAAATGATTATACCTTAGTAGCAAGTAAGCAAATGGTGGGACTTTTTCTATGCGTATGGGTTCGCTCAGATTTGCATCCTCATATCAGCAATCTAAAAGTATCCTGTGTCGGCAGAGGCATCATGGGATACCTTGGCAACAAGGTAGTCAAGCATATATACTTCAATTGTGATATATAGATCAATAATGATCTGTTCATGCTAGATGTATTTGATTACATGCACAGATATATCGCCACAAACTGTTTTATAATTTATCTTTTTTTTTTTTATTGTTGTAGGGGTCTATATCGATGAGTATGACAATGCACAAAACAACATTTTGTTTCGTTTGCACTCACCTGGCTTCCGGACAGAAAGAGGGAGACAAGGTAAAAAGAAATATGGATGTCATGGAGATATTGAAGAAAACTAAATTTCCTCGGTCACGTCGAATTTCCAAACAACCAATGTCTCCTTATAGCATTTTGGATCATGAGTAAGCTCTCATCATTCTCTTTCTATTTAATTCAAAAGAGAACATAAATTTCACATACATGTGTTCAGTCTATCTGCTTAATTAACCGCTGTACATTATTCTGAATAATATTTCTTTTTATCAATGTAGTAAGATCATATGGCTGGGAGATCTAAATTATCGACTGGTATCTGGTGATGACACTAATGACCTACTCAACAAAAATGACTGGCAAGCGCTCCTGGAGAAAGATCAGGTAAAACATAATATATTTTGCTAATTTTTGGGTTCTTTTCTGGATACATCTAATGTGTCGTAATGCTGTTATTACTGTTCATTTTGCGGATTAGTTTAAGCTAAGGTCAAGCTTGAAGATGAAATGAGTGATCAAGTGTTAATTAAAAAACAAGTATTTGCATTAGTAATTTTCTAATAAATGGCCTGGCTACTTGCAGTTAAAAATAGAGCAAAGAGCCGGCCGTATCTTCGGAGGATGGGAAGAAGGTCAAATAAGTTTTCCTCCGACCTATAAATATCTTATCAACTCTGACAATTATGTGGGACAAACCATCTCTAAAGAGAAGCGACGAACTCCTGCTTGGTAAGGTTTCAAATTACTCAATTAGATTTTCTTTTAATTTAAACATGAATAGTCTTCGTTGCTTATTTTACCTGCGTAATGTTAGACTGGTCTGTGATCAACTAGTAAATATAGATTGATAAATAGTAATTGTATTTTGGACATCTACAGGTGTGACAGAATACTGTGGAAAGGAGAAGGACTAAAGCAGATATGGTACGAGAGGGTTGAGTCCAAGTTCTCAGATCACAGACCAGTCTGTTCACTATTCTCGGTTGAAGTGAATGCACCAAATAATTTTGAGCTCGATAACACATCCAAGAAACCCTGCTTAGAAGAAGTATTGTTGGTAAGAGGAGCACATAGTTGCATAAAAAGCGCCCTCCTATGTTTCCGGTCACAGCTTCAATAGTAACCATCCAAAGATAATATGACAACTACACTAATCCTGACAACATGTGGCTAATGCTGCTGCTTAGTTTTTCTGTTTCGAAAAATATCGCTTGCACGACTTTTGCAGAGGAGTGTTTTTTTTTTTTGTTTGACGTCGAGAGAGTTTGATTAAGGGGTATTAGATTAAAGGGAAAGGTTAAATAGTTTTATAAGGTAACCAATTGGTGTTTGTAAAGAGGCATCATGCAGAACAGACGGGAAAACTGTAAATTGTTCAATTTCTCAACATCTGTCAAATGAAATACTACATATCTGTTCTGTTTCCAGAAATTAACTTGTACATTATTTTTATTTTCATGTTTACATGCGAGATATATTTTTATTTAATTGGAATGGAGACCTCACTACATCTTCAGGAAACTATGATCACAAATTAGGATTAAACTAAACTTTTTTTTTTCAAAAAATAATAACCGGATTTAAATATCATCTATTATTGGACTATTGGAGTTATGATACTGCAAACAAATACAGCTGGTTAGACTGGAATTTAAAATATGCATGCTGTATGTGTACACGAACCTGTTAGCTTTACATCTGGATTTTAATGTAAGAATGCCACATGGCCTTTTTTTTAGGGCAAGAAGAAGTTGGGGTGACTGAGCATGAAGCCTTTCCCATGTATCCACTTACAGAATCAGTACTTGTGAGTTGTCATACGTTAGTGATCTGAGATCTATATAGAAGTGAAAGAGGAGATACGAAATTATCAAAAAAAAAAAAGGGGGGGAGAGATTAAGAAGGTGGTGTTTGACGTGATGATCAAATATCTATTTGTTAGCTGTTTCAAGTTTTGAACGTGATTTATATGAGAATTATATCTGCCTGAGAAACTGTTGTGATTATTTCATTAGATTATATACATATTACAGAAGTGGTTGAATCGACAATTTGGAATAATGCAAGAGTTACTTGAATACATTGTCAATCCCCCCCCCCCCCCTTTTTGTTTATGTACTCTGTTAAATTTCGAGAGTTAATTTTTTTTAGTATTTTCGTAAGAGAGGGAGTGCACAGAACTTAGACACTTTTGAATAAGCTAGCATCTTATCTGATTCCCAGTCTTCATAGTTCCTTCACCCCCTGCATTTTCTTCAGTAGGCTCATTTATGGTTATAACCTTTTGATGTTTCTCATCATTATTGTTGTTTGCTTCTATAATTTGTTCGGAGTTTTCTGCTTTTTTGTCATCTATGGGCAGAGACTCGGACTTGTAATCTTTGCTCTTACCCCAAACAACTAGGTAAAGTCCTGCAACTATCACAATGGCTCCAATCACCCTGTTAACAAGTTACACATATTAGTCAAGATTTTAGTTTATGATTTTAATTTGAAAAGAATCATTTTTTTGCCTAACACAAAAAGATTATTGTTTGTAGGCTTGTAGCTATGTATTAATTAAGAGTGAGACTGAGATTTACCTTCCCAGGTACATTTGTTCGCCTAAGATGAAGGATCCGAGGACAGCGACAATGATCATGCTTAGTGGATTAAAAGCCGTCACAAACACAGGTCCTCTGTCTTTCATTATAATCCCTTGCACATAATAAGCTAGTCCTGAACAAAATACACCCTGCATAATTTATTAAAAGCATTGTAAGACCTCATAGAGTTAATGAGAATGAATATTGTTGTAAGAATCTTTCTTTACACTGTAGACAGCTGCCAGTAGTTTAGTGTCAAAGTTCAAGGACCAAACAGAAGCATTTCCCCTCTCCATCAAAAGGGCCACTACAGCCCCCTCAACTGTGCCCATCAGGCATATCCAAGCTGTTAGAGAGAGCTCAGCAGGATATGTTTCTAGTGTGATTGCCTGGTGAAAAAGTAAATTCTTAAAAATATAGCAAATATTATATAATTGAATCTGAAAAAGTTCATGTGTACCATACAGATTCTCACCTGTAAAACCATGAAACAAGCCCAACTAAAACATCCAACAGTGATCATAAGTGAACCCTTTACTGAATGTTGAAGATCTACTCCACCACTTCCTTGGTGTTGTTGGGTTCTTCCTTTTGTCCATATTAAATCAATAACTGGCCCTTTGACAAGTGTCATGAGCATGGCTCCCCCTACAGTAGTCAGTGTGCCACCTACCTTTGCTTGGCTTCTGATACTCCTCAATTTAACCTTCTCAAGCCTATGAGAAATCAAATAATAATATATTTAAACTGGTTTTAGGGGAAAGAATTTGAAAGGTCTTCAATTTAAACTGGTTATGTAAGTACCCACAAGCAGAAGTGCTTTACGATATAGGAACAACTAAATAAGGTAGATAATATGCAAAATAGTGAAAGTGTACCCAAAAATGCAAGCAATGACAAATGTTATGGCAGGTAAAACGTTACACATAGCCGCTGCAAATGTTGCAGTTGTGTTTTTCATCCCCATGATATAAAAATTCTGGTCAATAACTGGTCTGCAGAAATAAGGCATTAAATGATTTATCACATTATCATTTTACAAAATTTGAGTAGGATGTTAGTAGTATTTACTTACTCTAGTAAGCCAAGAAGCATGATCTTTCCAAACATTGCTTTTGTCATTTTAGGTCTCACTTTCCTGTACAAAGAATAATTTTAGATGTCTGCATGCTTAGAGTAACTGAAGAAGCAAAGAGAGAGAAGAGGGGGGGGTGAGAGAGAGAGAGAGAGAGAGAGAGAGAGAGAGAGAGAGAGAGAGAGAGAGAGAGAGAGAGAGAGAGAGAGAGAGAGAGAGAGGGAGGGAGGGAGAGAGAGAGAGAGAGAGAGAGAGAGAGAGAGAGAGAGAGAGAGAGAGAGACTTGTCCAGAATGATCGCAAAAGGAGCAATTACGATAGTGGCTATAGCATGACGGTAAACAACAAATACATAATTGCTCATCCCTTCATTTAATGCAGCTTTGGAGAGGATATCCATTCCTGCTAGCCCAAATTGCAAGAAAAGAACGGCGAGAAAGGGCTTTGCTCTCATAAACACTTTGCTTGCAGACATCTTTTGGTGTTCAAGCAATAGCAGATTACTAAATTACTTCTTCAATGCTAGCCACATTTTATAGTGGATGTGAAACATACCCGAGTGCCTTAATAGTTTAATGGTTTATTTCTTTACTCTTAGGTGATTCAAGGGAAGGGGACTCTATAATACATGTAAAATGCAAATTATTGACGTATCGTAGAATACTTCCAGGAACGATATCCTGATATTGGCTTCACTAGAGACCAAAAAACTTTAGTATTTCATCTAGCTTGTGATTAAGGATCACTTGTTTGATGGACTTGCTTTTCCATCTTCCATTTAAGTTGTCTTTTTACATCTCATTTTTTTTCTTTTTGAACGACAAGCAATGTTAATAGAGGTTTCTGTATCCGATTTCATGTAAAAGGAAGATGCTTACAGTTACAGTATTGAGTACAGTTTGCCACTACGTGTTACATGGACTGGGAATCATGATGGTGAATTTTATACGATACTGAATTTAGTGGTGTTTTTGCAGGGCATTATGGTGCATCAATAATGTCACAGCAACCTTTTTCAAAACAGGAACCATATAGGAAGGAAATGCAGGGATTAGTTTAGCCAGTGGCATTATAAATTTAGACGCATCCCCTGATTTGAGTTTGTCACTTGATTCCTACACAAAAGTCTAAAGGCATTTGAAAATTATTGATACTTTGTTCTATTATTATGCTTTATGCAATTATGCATCGGCAATGCACCAAACACTCCACTTCCAAAGTGTAAATCCTTTCTTAATGTCCTCTGGAATCTGATGACTACCCCTTGTTGTAATCCGTTTCTTGTGTGCATTTCTATACACAATTGATGTTTTGTAATTCAGTTAACAAACATTTTAAAATCTAAAACCGTGAACAAGTATCTGAATACGTAAATGACCCGGAGTTTTCACGAAAACATTCCCGAGTACAAGTAATATTGCGTAAATCTTATAATTTCTGGAATGTGCTTCAGAGAGAGATATACATGGTAATTTTTTATCGTTTGGATTGAGAACAGGAAATCTGAAACTTAACTCCAACTAGTCATTTCTCATTACAAGGCGTAGAACAGCGACTGTGAAGCCTGCTATGGTGACCAAATTGTAAAAAAACTTGTAGGGAATGATTGTTTTGGTTGCTTGAGAATACTATCTTATTGTCTTACTGCTTACAATGGATGAAATTAGAAAGTTTGTTTGGGATAAAACATGGTCTTCAACTAAATGAGAGTCGGCCGCCCCTTGCTTCCATAGCTTCCGATTTGCAGCCTTTTTCACCGTTCCCATCCTTCCATCAACCCACATCCGTCCCACCCATCCTCTAATCCCGTTTTCTCTATTTCTGAATCTTTAATTTCTATTTACTAGTTTTTTAATTGTTAGACAATCTGCGATAAATACAAACAGTATAATATTTGTGCATGTGTGAGTAACAGTTATGTGTATAATTAAAACAGACAAAGGAGGAGATAAGGAACGAAAAAACCCGAGTCCAGTGCGTGACTGTCTCCTTAAAGTGTATTAGCCCCCACCGTATGTGTGAGCGAACCGCCTCCCAGGATAAAACGGATTGCAGTGAGGCTACATAAGAGCGTCACTCTCAGCGAGCTTGAGACGAGCAAGAACTATCACCAGAGGAAGAGAAGAGACTGTATATAAGAGGAGGATGTGTGTTTTCGAGTATTTAATCCTAATGCTCTAGATGAGTATTTATAGGATGAGAAGACTTGTGCGCTACACAATTGCCTTAATTAATTAGCCGCGCTAATCAATTAAATCAGTGGTAATTTCCTTAACACAATTGCCTAAATTAATTAGCCGTGCTAATCAATTAAATCGGTGGCAATTTCCTTAATTAATTAACCGTGTTAATTAATTATGTTAAAGCGGTGGCAAAAAATCCATAGTAAAAACGGAATTGATTTTACCGAATCAATGAATTCAAATTATAATCGAATCCATATTTCAACAATCCCCCACATGGATGAGATTGATATCGTAGTAGCACACACCAGACAGACACAGAATTTGATTTGGTGATAGATTCTTCGATCAGATATAGCATACGATAGGTAGAGGTTTGCTCCTTGAACCTTCGCTTGAGTAAGCATACCGACCTTACTGGTAGACAGTGGAGGTTTGCTCTTTGAACTGTTCGACCGTTTGTGTAAGCGATTATATACTTATCACTATATCCTTTCTGACTCGTTCAGCTCTCATGATTATGTCCATTTTGGCCATGGAACATCGTCCTGGTTCTGCAGGAGTTTCTAAAGAATTGTGCCTCGCAATTCTCCTTTGAAGCGGCCCAACTTCTCTCCCACATAGGTGATCTTTATCTTATAGAGTAACCCGCGTTTACTCAATCGAATTTCATGCAATCAAACTTGAATTCCATGTATTCGTCAAAGATCATTAAAAGCATAAAGCTTAACCTCGTACCATACGGGTCTCACTGTTTCTTCATCATAGGAATAGGCCAGGGGTTACCCCCACAGTGATTTGGTCATCATGATTTAGTTGGCCCATTGAACCAAGTTCTTGGGACCTCCAGTCAGCAATGGTTGGGTGTCCACCATGATGCCGTTAAGCAATAGGCTTAAGGCCCATCCCTCTCGATGATTTTACAACTATCTCTCGGTATAACCAGATTCTCTTGATTTAACCGGATTATCTCAGTTTAACCATCTGGTTAGTGGATCCACAACATTATCATTTGACTTTACATCATCAATCCTGATAATTCTCGTTGAGAGTAGTTGTTTAATGATATTATGTCTTCGTCATATACCATTACACACACAACAATGTAATCTCCCAATTTGCAAATTATTTAAATAAAATATGCATATTGAAGACACATTTTCTTGTCATTTAGGAATATCCTTTACATAGTGACTACCAATTCACCCTCTTACACGCATATATATTATGCAATAGACTCGTATTCCATCATGAATCGAGCTATGTTTAATAGTCTATCTAGGATTCCATGACATGGCTGCTTTCGTTAATGTGAACTATATTCACAAGTGACCTTTAAGTTCTTAAAGTCAAACATCTAACATCCATACTATATCCACATAGTACAATTAGATGTCTTTTACAATGCAGCCCAAACTCACGAGTATATCTCAAACACCTTAGTCTCATTGCAAACACATTCAAGAGACTTCCATTTGACTCGTGCATCTACTCAGTTTATAACCAACTGTGTAGCCTATGTCTGATTTTTGTACAATTTAAAAATGTACAACAGACTTCCAATCATTCTTGAGAGATCCTTGTTAATCTATACTTGGATAGATACATCATACATATTTAATCTAGCTATACTAGATTTAGTTACGTTGATCTCTTCAAGATTCACATCACCAACGTGTGACACGTATCCTTTTGGACTTTTTTTTTTTTAAAGTTTTTAAGATTTTAATCTCCAAAATCAAAACTTTAAGTCTCATCCAAATTGCTAGAGATGATCTTCTTGTCATTACTTCTCGTAATAATCAGATCACTCACGTGCAATTACAATCATTTTATCACCTCATGTGTAAATAACATATACACACTTGTCAATTCACTGATTTCCTATCAATTTGACATCTCAACATTGACATATGTCACATTTTGGTAATTACTTTACCAGTCATTAGCTAAGGCTTCAATTCGTAATAGACATTACCAATTTTTAGCGTCCCAAAAATTAGCAATTTCAATTCACCTTATTACCAAGTTTAAGCGTCCCTAAACTGGCAATACGCATTATACAGTTTTTCACATTTGAGCATCCTCAAAATGAAAAAAAAACCGAGTCATTAATTTTGAAGCCATTGCTTATCATAGCAATATCAAATCTAATATGCCACTGTTTTGATGTCTATTTTGATTCACAAAATATTTCACCTGGTCATAGTCTTTCCACACTTGCCTTAGCAACAAACCCGCAGGTTATCTCACGTAGATTTCTTTTAAATCTTCATTTAGAAAGACTATCTCAATGTTCATTGATATTCTTCTCAATTTCGCAATACGATAAGTATCATCTTAATGAACATTATTCTCGTAAATCAAGAAATACTATCTCAAAATATATCAGGTCTTCACTTTGACTGTAATTTCTAATTATCAGCCTGACCTTATACTTTTCCTTTACCCATGTATATATTTTTCAATTTGAAAAAATCCGTTTGGGTCCTAATGGTATCTTTCTCGCAAGAAGATCCATATAATTTCAAACATGATTCTACTTAATAGAATCACTCTCTCTATTCCTTAACATCCTTTTCCCCCACAAGGGATATAGAGAGTTCATATAACGCTATAGTCCATTTTCTAGCACACATGTTAGAAAAACTTGACTCATTGACTTCTTAACTTTGACCAATTTCCCTCTTAATATTTTCTTTCATCAAAGAATTATTAGAGGAACGCGTATCTTTTTCAAGCTTTGAGGTTCACCACTAAGCAAATCGTTTAGATATTCGGGACTATCGAATTTCTTATCATATGTCTTTTGCTCTGTTTAGGTTCATTCTCACATTAATCCAATAACTTGGGAGTTCATTTGGATCATTTACGGATCTATGTGGAACTACTTAGCTTAATATATAAGCATTCCCAGATTCCGTAGTTGCATACAAATTAGAAGCTCATTATTTAGATTCATGTATAGGATATCATTAGACACAATCGTTGTCTATATCCATCCAAAATACCTAGATTATTTTGGATCACTTTTAACCTTTATGGGTATCAGTATCAAGGTATCTCCAAGATACCCCCACAATTCAATTATTTCTAGGAATGCTTCGTTGCATTCTAGAGTTCGTTCATAGAAAATTCTATTATTTTCTCTTCAAGATACCCCCACATTTTTAATATTTCTAAGAATGTCAAAATACATTCCAGATTTAGTAGGAAATTTTTAATATTTCCTTTCATGGTATCTTGTTTAAGGAATGATTAGTCCCTTAATAACTAACATCCTCAGATTCGGTGATAGACCGAACTGGTCACAATCATTATGCATCTCCAATTAGAGCGTAACTTGAGCCTGCAACTACTCCATCTACCTTATGCGAGTAAGGTATTGTGGCCTCATGAATATTCACGTTATGAAACAAAATTCACCCAGTGATTATTCACCACCAAAATCATTCTTAACCATCTTAATTTTCCGTAGTAAGTTGGTTTTCAGTCTCGATCTTATAGAGTATATTCTTCCCTATAAAGCTTCATATTTACTCTTTAATGAGTACACATAATCAATGTATTACTATAAAGTAATTACACAACTTGTTACCACCTCTCACTAGAGCAGGTTTCAAACGACCATGATCCCATCACAAAGAGATTCCCAATTTTCCTTGAATTAAATACTTCAAAACAACATTCATCAATGGTTTGATTTCCAGGTTGTCGGAGAAGACACAATGGTCTCACTTAATACCCGACTTCCTTACAGGCATGGCCTGTTGTTGACAAAATCTCCCCATATCAAAATCATTGAAAATTCGTATTTAATTTCGTGTTTCATAAACACAGAAATCTCATAATCGTTTTGTTTAATTATAAAATCTCGAGTCATTACAGATTTTATCTTGTTTTTATTAAAACCTCTCAGGTATTAATATCATGTTCAAAGAACTTTCTTGTTCTTCTCACTGAAAAATTCAACCACTGAATTTCTCTTAAATTTCAATTTGATTCATAAAAGAACCTAATTTTCTAGCTCACCAACTGGTATAACCAGTATAACCAAAAGATGTCCGAGGAAGAACATAAACTTCCAATAAACCCATATTCAGTGATCCTTGATCAACTGATGCGTTAGGGTCACCATCATTCTGGATTTCTCCAAATTTCAGCATACAGAACTGATCGCAATGCCGTATTAGGTATCACATGGATCACCATAATAGGCTCGTGTGTCACTGCCGCAGCAGACCGACACCAACAAGAGAATATATAATTTAATTGGAGGAACAA
This sequence comes from Saposhnikovia divaricata, assembly GCA_036435485.1. Taxonomy (NCBI): domain Eukaryota; kingdom Viridiplantae; phylum Streptophyta; class Magnoliopsida; order Apiales; family Apiaceae; genus Saposhnikovia; species Saposhnikovia divaricata. The sequence continues at coordinate 57,322,041 of CM071598.1, forward strand.
ATCCAACCAATGCATTATAAATCTCATGCCGACCTAAAATCTGTACCACGTACAATATCCGTTAGGTTTTTAACGTAATTTATTTCCGATTCCGATGAACTTTCCTGGCAAACAATTAACAAATAGTTAATTAATAATCAGCAAAGTTTATATAATTCATTTTTTCCCCAAAGAATTAAGTATTCAAAAAAGTTCAACTATATCCGGAATCAAATAACGAACACATAATTTTAATTACAATCAATTACCACACTTATGCAAAGCGTCTGCATAGACACATTTTACAAGAATTAAATCAATTCCATTTGACAGTTGAATAGTAATTAAATTATTCAATTTAATAGCAAATTACACAGGTAAAATATCATGTATCATAGTATAGCGTGGTTAAACCAAGAAAGCCAGATGCAAGTCATGTAAGAATCATCCATGATCTTGCAAAGTAGACCAACTTGGCCATTAAACATAAATACCAAAACTTGGTAACATAATCGGACTCGTGACGGCCCTGCAGTCCTGCTCCAATACACAAACTTAGAATCAACATATAACAGGCAACATAAATTAGTCAATAGTGATTGCCATCAATTTTTGGTACAAATAATTAACTTCCAATTACTAAGTTAATGATACTGTAATAGCGCAATGTGTATAAACACAACAAAAATCACCTTTTTTTTTTAAAATCATAGTCTATGACATAGCCGAACAATTTGGTAATTAATATTTAGAATATTATAATTATCAAACAAGCGTAACCATGAATCTACAATAATTAAATTATTCAACATAATTGATAATGGTATGCATCCATATTGAATCTAATCATGGTATTGTAATTGGACATCATAATAAAATATTCACCAAGGCACAAAGATCATTCAATTAGTTAATTAATTTAACTAACTAACACCTTCTTCGCCAATCGTCATACATGACAATAATACAATAAAATATTTGGTACTCTGTATTGTTTTGCAATAAACAAACATGTCAAACATGTTATTTTTCAATAAATCGCCTGCAGATGTAATAAAAATTAACCAATTAAACCATGTCAGGTAAAACACATAATTCAGATTATGTATCTATTCTGGCTAATTACAGGTTATAAAAAATTATCGAATAAAAACTGCTTTAAATTATTGCCCACAGTTTGATTCTCAATAAAATCTGTCACTCAAACAAACAAGTAAATACGTAAGTACAGATCACAAATATAATAATAGTACGCTTTAAGATTGTTAGACAATCTGCGATAAATACAAACAGTATAATATTTGTGCATGTGTGAGTAACAGTTATGTGTATAATTAAAACAGACAAAGGAGGAGATAAGGAACGAAAAAACCCGAGTCCAGTGCGTGACTGTCTCCTTAAAGCGTATTAGCCCCCACCGTATGTGTGAGCGAACCGCCTCCCAGGATAAAACGGATTGCAGTGAGGCTACATAAGAGCGTCACTCTCAGCGAGCTTGAGACGAGCAAGAACTATCACCAGAGGAAGAGAAGAGACTGTATATAAGAGGAGGATGTGTGTTTTCGAGTATTTAATCCTAATGCTCTAGATGAGTATTTATAGGATGAGAAGACTTGTGCGCTACACAATTTCCTTAATTAATTATCTGCGCTAATCAATTAAATCAGTGGTAATTTCCTTAACACAATTGCCTAAATTAATTAGCCGTGCTAATCAATTAAATCGGTGGCAATTTCCTTAATTAATTAACCGTGTTAATTAATTATGTTAAAGCGGTGGCAAAAAATCCATAGTAAAAACGGAATTGATTTTACCGAATCAATGAATTCAAATTATAATCGAATCCATATTTCAACATTAATAAAATCGAGATATAATCCTTTTTAGGTGAGATCTTCTTGGTATCTTGTTATCAAGATTGTTAGTTGTGCCCATCTTTTTGGGATGTTAGTTTGTCATGTTTCGACGTTTTTGTGTGTCTTGCTTGCGTGTATTATTCGACTAGCAGTATGGCCTTTTGGTTCGATGAAGGCTCATTTTGTAGAGGCTTTCGGGTGGATTAATTGGGGATTACTTTCGGAGGGGATTGTTATGTCTACAAAGCTTATCTTGGATCTATGGATATTTGTTCAAAAAGAGCGGGAGATCAACTTAACGAAAGTCAGGATCCAAATCAATATAGATGCGGTATTCTTTGAAGTTTCTGGGCTCTATTTGTTCATACGCCTCGATATTATGGATGTTCATGTTGTCAGTTGTACTGTTTTCTAGCTTGAGAATTATTTCAATTCATGTTATTAAACGATTTGGGAACATGACTTGCTTGTTCTAATCTAGTGGTACTGCCAATGGGGGATTTGTTCCGATTGAATCGTAAGTTTATGGGTGTAATGAATCGTAGTTTTGATGTATAATGTTTTTATTTGTTGTGTAACATTACAAGCTGATTGAATTTACTACCTTACCCCTTAACAGAGGTGCAGACTTATAATTTCAGGCTTATTTGACCTGTCTCAGGATGTATATCGGATATACTTCAAGGGCACGGGGGTACGTTTTTTTTTTTTACTTTAAAGGTTTATCTGTATATTTGGTCAAATTTTGAGGGCCAATGTCTTAATAACCCAATAATGAAATGAGAGTACGGAGTATTTTAGCCACTATATTAAACGGAAAATGCTATGTTCCCCAAAAAATTTCCCAAAATTGTTACCAAATGCTGATGTGTAATCATTGTAAAGGTAACTTTCATAATAATAAAATGATGTAATTCTGTATATTAATATGCATCCACAAATGAAATTTTACCACATATCATACTAAATCATTTAGTAAAAAATTTAGGAAAATTTTTGGGAATCTAGCATCCCTTCTTTTTTTAACAAGATGTAGAGGATTTAAATCTTGTTAAATATGGTTCAAAAAAAATCTTGTCAAATAGGTCAATCAGTAAGAGTTTATCCTGTGATCCCAGATTCTTCATTTGATTCATGCTAAATTTGTTATAATGGATATTAAGATATATAAGTTTAATTATTTAAAAAAATTAAAAAAATTTCAAATAAGTGGAGGCAAGGTTGTAAAAATCGGAAATCGGACCAACTCGGTTTTGGTCCTGAAAAATGAGTAATCGGAAACTCGGCGAGTACTCGGAATGAGTACTCGGACTACTAATCGGATATTGTTTTTTAACTTTTTTTTCTCATAATTTATATGTATTTATTCTAATTTTAGTTTACATGTATTAACCTTAAAACTTAACAATAATATTAATTTTACTAATAATATTATTACAATCCTGCTAACAAGTAATAATATTAATATTACTAATAATATTTATTCTAATTTTAGTGTACATGTGTCCAAGTAATAATATTAATATTACTAATAATATTAAAACGTGATATAAGTGTATGTATAGAATCTTTGAGAGCGAGGACTTTTAATTGGGCCGAATCTAGATTATAACTATAGTCTATAAGTTGAGCAATAAAAATTATATTTTAGTACTTAGCAAAAAAAAAAAAAAAATTCAGTCAAACCCGAGTTTGACCCCGATTACTCGGAGTCAACCCGAGTCTTGACCGAGTTATAGCAAAAACCGGTTTTTGGTCCGATTAGTCACTACTCGGATCGGTTTAGGGGTCCAAAACGAGTACTCGGCCCGAGTTACCGATTTTTACAACCCCGAGTGGAGGGATATGTGAGTGTGTGCAATTTTAATAAAATTATGAGTAATATAAAATGTCGATAAATTGTGTTACATGTTTAAATAAATATATACGGGCACAGATTGAACACGAGTTAAGATTAAAATATTAATATTAATACAGTATTTAATCATATAGTTATAGAGAATCGAATCCGAGATAAAGCTAAAAAGGTAAAGTACATAAATTTTTATAATTATATGTAGTTGTAAAGAATCGAACCCGAGTTGAAGCTAAAAAAATTAAAGTAATTAAATCTTGTATAATTATGTAGTTGTAAGGAATCGAATCCCGAATATAGTGATAACCAAATTTGGTACTTTGATACTTTGGTACCATTACGTACCATTAAAACATGGTTTTGCACATTAATAAAGAGTAAAAATGTTTAATGTAAAGAATGTAGAGCTGTAAATGAACCGAACTCGGACGAACTTTTAACGATCACGAACAAATTCTTAATGAACCGAACAATGTTTGGTAAGTTTATCGGATAATTTTTTTTGTTCGAACTCGAGTTCGGTAATAAATCGACTGAATATGAACTGTTCACGAACATACCATACTGAACCGAACCCGAACCGAGAACAGTTTGGTAATTATATATATAATATTGTAAAACAAATAAATATAATAATTTGAAAAATAAAAAAAATGTAAATATTATCGTTTTTATCGAACGAACCGAACTCGAACGAATTCGAACAAACTCTTAACGAACTCGGACAAAAACCTAACGAACCGAAAAATATTCGATAACCTTATCGAATATATTTTCTTTTCCAAACTCGAGTTCGATAAACTTATCGGATGAGTTAACCGAACTCGAACTCGGACGACCTTACCGAACATATCCGATTGATTTAGAGCTCTAAAAGAATGTCGTAACATGCAACACCTAATCTTTCTTTTCAGTCGACCATGCCAAAACTAAAAGTAAAAAATGCTTACGTTCTTAAATTCATTTGCGGTCAAAGACGCATCAGAAAGGAAATGCCTTTTCATAAACTTTCACTTTCTCAAACCACCATATTTACTATATCTGTTGTTAAGTGGAGATCCATCGTTGCAAACATTTGTTTGTTTGCCGCTTTAATCATTTATTTGAATTGTAATCAATTTGGTTTTTCGATGAATAAAAAATACTATATATTTAATTGAGATTTTTACACATCTATAGTCGAATCTCCTAGTATTCTCAGTGGTATCACTTAAAAAATATCCAAGACAGTGCTAACTACTACAATAAAAACTTTGTATCTACTCGTCCATAAAACTTTTCTAATGATCTTATATCACAATATTTATACCAGAAATAAAATTTATACATAATTTATAAAAATTGGTTTTCCATTATGATATTTCTTTCAAAAAATTTAGTCAACCAATTTAAATCGATTTTATTTGTTGAATCCCTAATGACCTGTTGTTAAAATACTATATATCTATTTATGACAAACAAAGAAAATAATAAAATATTATTTTTTAAATATAGTCAATCACTATAATTAATTTCATTCGAGTACATAACAAATTTTTAAAATCATTATTTAATAATATTTTAGCAAAGCATTTTAACTAATCCCATTGGAGATGTTCTAATACTTTTAATAACTTCGTCTTTAATTATCATTTCCAAAAAAATACAATAAAATTTTGATAAATAATTAATTTTGATAAATCAATATTTTTCATTGGTCCAGCATTAGATATATCGTAAGTTATCTCCGTGCTACAATGTTTGAGAATATACATATCTTTAAAAAACTAAGCAAAATAGAAATTGAATTATATCCATATATATCAAGATTTATACTATATTATATCCTATATATAATTGGCGTAAGGAGGTTTAGGTGGTTGGTCGTCAGGATTAAAAGGTAATTTTATTAGAAATTAGAATTGGGCAAGAGAAAGAGTTGGGTCTTATGTCAACATATAAACAAATTCTTACTTTGTAAAGAAAAATTTGAAATTAAAAAAAGTGAACACAAATCAATAAATAAACATATTTTAAATTAGAAAGCAATCCAAACACCCACAAAATAAATTTATATTAGTGTCTAAATATAATACAAAAAACCCGTAAGATTACTTTAAACAAAAACACATAATAAATACCACACATGTCAAAAATATAAAATTAACATGTAAATATAATCAATATTCAAACAAATAAAAACTTTTATACCACACATATTTCCAAACAAGTTTAAAAAATGTCTTTAAAAACTATAAAACACTATAACAAAATATCTATTTTTTTTTAAATAATTATTAGATTACATAATCAAAAATTTTTAAAAAAAATAGATTATTACACGAATATAGTACCCATATGTTTTAAGCATATAATTTGTGATCTAATAAAATAAAAAAATAATAAATAATTATGATATACTAAAATATATGTTAGCCTAAACTTTAAAATATAAATTATAGAAAAATCATTTAAAAAAAAATAAATTTATACACAAACCAAATGTATACTACAAATCATATGACACATATGCATTACAATCATTAAAAGTAAAAATAAACAATTCAAAATGTTATAAAATTTATTTTACAAAGAAAAAAAAATTATAATCAAAACTATACTACAAAATATTAATAAATTTACCCGTGCATAGCACGCGTATAAAGCTAGTTATAATAAATAAACTAGATGATAATTTGGTTCATTTTGGTTTAACATGTTTAACCATAAAAAAATGATCATTGCATTTTCATCTATTACTAACAAATATTCTCTTTTAAAGTATTAAATAAATGAATAAGGTTAGAATCCCGTTAACTACAAATTTAAATTAAAATTTCATATTTTATAAATAGTTATTATTATCACTAATAATATATAATTAATATTAAAATCTCATAAATAAAGTATTTTAACCAGTATCAATTATTTTGATTATATATTATAATAAACAAACTATGAGATAATTTGGTTCAACATATTTATTCATTAACCGTTAGATTTTTAGTAAATAAATGAGAGCCGTTAAATCTATTACTAATGATTATTATCTTTTAAAATATTATATAAATAACCAAGATTCGAATCCCGTCAACAATAGATTAATTTAAAATTTTATAGTTTTAGTTATAAATAGTTATTATTATCACTAATAATATATTCTCCCTCCGTCCCATTCATTTTATCACAAATAAGGTTTGTACCTTTTATTCAATCATATTAAACAAACTAATAATTACAGAAAAATTATAATAATTTCAAATAAATTAACTTAACTAATACTTTATTTACCATATTAACTGAATGTGGGCAATAATTTTGGGACAAACAGAATAGGAAATGTGGTCACATTAAGTGCGACAGAGGGAGTAATTAATATTATTATCTCATAAATAAACTAGTTGAACCAATATTAATAATTTAAACCAATTTTATTGTGAAAGCTAATTAATATGAATAGATATATTAAATTACAATTACAATAACTATTAGAAAAATAAAATAATTATTATATGTTAAAAGTGACAGTGCATTGCACTAGCTATAAGCTAGTCTATACTATCATAATAAGCAAAAGGGGTATAATTTGTAGTTTGGTTAATCCCTTATTTTTTGTTATCCTTCATTAACAACCATTAGATCTTCAATTCAAATAGATAATGATCGTTAAATACAACAATACTAAAAGTTGTTATATACAAAGGTCTAAGGTTCGATTTCCGCCAACAACATATTAATTTATATTTAATACAATACTAAAAGCTGTTATAAGAGGTCTAAGATTCGATTCCCGTCAACAGCATATTAATTTATACTTAATACTAAAATTTTTTATATACAAATATTTAAGATTCGAATTCTTCCAATAACATATTAAAATTAATATTTATGATATCATATGACACTATAAACAAATTATAAGAAATTAAAAGTAACTCATATTTTGTACGGTTTATAAGCTAGTTATATCATATATATAATTAGTGTAAGGGAGTTCCTATGGTATGGTTTGGTCGTAGATCTATCATTTTAAAAATATTATATTTTATATTCTTAAATAAGTTTAAATAGAAATTAAAAATTTTATTAAATTGCACACCTTATTTCAAAAATTATAAATAGGGTTTTTAGATATTATCTAAATGCTGTAAGGGAATTAGTGTAAGGAAGTTCATGGTCCTATCATTTCAAAAATATTATTTTATATTCTTAAATAAGATTAAATAAAAATTAAAAAATTTATTAAATTGTACACCTTATTTCAAAAATTATGAATAGGGTTTTTACATTATATCCTATATATAATTGGGAGTTCTTATTGTATAGTTTGGTTGTTAGGGGTAAATTCGTCATTTCAAAAATATTATATTTTATATTCTTAAATAAGATTAAACAGAAATAAAAAATTTAATTAAATTATACACCTTATTTCAAAAATTATAAATAGGTTAGCGTAAGGGAGTTCCTATGATATGGTTTGTTTGGCAGGGGTAAATCCGTCATTTCAAAAATATTACATTTTATATTCTTAAATAAGATCAAACAAAAATTAAAAATATTATTAAATTATACACCTTATTTCAAAATTATAAATAGGGGTTTTAGACATTACCAAATTGGTGTAAGGGAGTCTGTGGTTTAACAATGTGTCATTTAAGAAGTACTAATAATAATTTTATTTTTAAATAATATTAGGTAGAAATTAAAAATATTATTAAATTGTTCACCTTATTTCAAAAATTATGAATAGGATTTATAGGTATTAATTTGAAATTTTTTAAAGAAAAATCAAAATTAAATATATTGAGTATAATAAACTTATTAAGTGAACAAAGTTTGAAAATAAACATTTATTAATTTTTAAATTAGAATAACATGAAATTTTAGGTAATATAATATAATAACAATTAAATTAACAAAACTAAATGTTAATAAAATAAATATAATCAATTTAATGGAATTTGCAAACATTATTTTACGATTCTCCCAAAAATAATTGTAAAAATAAAAATTTTATATAAAAAATTCATAAATCATTTTTACAAAGTATCTCGTGCATAGTATTATCTAATTGGTGTAAAAGAGTCTATGGTTTGATACGACAGATGTGTCATTTAAGAAATACTAATAATAATTAAATTTTTAAATAATATTAAGTAGAAATTAAAAATATTGTTAAATTGTACACTTTATTTCAAAAATTATGAGTAAGATTTATAAGTAAGAGCAACTCCAACCATACATGTTCCTTACCTATAATCTGCCTAGGTGGACAAATATAGGGATTTTAGTTTAAAAATAAAGCTCCAACCCTACCCCTCATCCCCTTTATTTTTTAGGGGAGAGAAAATATAACCCCTTATTTGAAGGGATCAAAATTAGATCCCCTATATCCTCCACCTCATATATCCTCCACCTCATTGGTTAATTTTAGGGGTGTAAGAGCATCTCCAACGGTACTAGCTAAAATGGTTAGCTAAAATAATATAAAATAATGATTTCGTAAAATTTACTGAACCTGTAAGGAGTTGTACTCCAATGGTGTTAGTTATAATTGTTAGCTATATTTCAAAAACAGTATTTTATTATTATTTTAATTAGTAAATATATATAAGATTAAACTAAATTGATGATGTGTCACAATATAAGTGGATACGATATTTTTAGATGTTATGCATAAATTTTTGGATATCCTCCAAATATAGAAGATATGTATCTTGTTATCTAAAAATTTACCTAACAGTATGCATGGTTGGAGGAGAAAAAATAATAGTTATTAGCTAAAATTACTGCCACATCACTATTATAGCTAACAGATTGTAAGCCTTGGAGATGCTCTAAATGAGCTGTTAGGTCCGATACGATTGTAGAAGGGGGGGTTGAATACAATCTATACCATTTTATCGAAATTTGTTCTTTAAATAAAATTTAACTTAAACAAATTTGAGCGGAATAATACAACACAAATTTCAAGTTTAATATAACAATATATTAACTTGATGGGTGTTACAAAATCAATCCAAATGATTATCAAGTAATTAATAACTAATTAGAAAATTCGACATGAACTTTTCTAATTTAGTTAATTAAAATCAAGATATCAAGTTGTGAACTAGGAAACTTAATTCGCTAGTATTACAAGAACCACACATAAACAAGTTCCAACGGATAGAATATTACAAAAGAGATGAACTTGAATTTCCAGAATTATGTTTGTAAGTGTTCTTGAGCTTGAGAGAGAGAGATATGAGCTGCTGGGATTTTTTAAGAAGTTGTAAGTGAATTGTCTTCTGCCTCTTTGCTGCTTCTGATCTTTATATTCCGTCCATAGTCATATTGTGTTGTTTTAATTGATATAACAATCAATTAACACATATATAACATTCGGTATGACTATCCATTGAAAGAAATATGACTGTCCCATTAAATATAACTTTCGGTATGACTATCCACTGAACTGAATATGACTGTCCAATAGCCACTTGACTTGAATATAACTTTCGGTATAACTATCTCCTTTTGAACTGAATATGACTGTCCAATAATCATTTCCTTTGTATATGACTTTCGGTATGACTATTATTTGAACTTAATATGACTGTCCAAACCATTCCCTTTGTATGACTATCCTTTTGAACTATATATAACAATCGGTATAACTATCCTTAGATAGTTATATTGTTATATATTTTCAGATTATAATTAACTAAATGATTTATATAAATCACTTAATTAATTATTTCTTTTTCAGATTAATTCTTATTTAATTAATCTAATAATTACTTTAACAAATATATTAATTCTGATAGAATTAATTTATTTAATTAAATTAACTATTTGATTTAATTAATTAAAATAGAATTAATACAACTCCTTTTAATAGTCAAAACTTCACTGTGGACCACGTAATTATAATAACGAACATACACTGGATTTTTGTTGACGCTCGATGTACTGTCTGGTTCATGAACGACTAACTCCAATCTCTGTTCTTCATCTTGACATTAAACTGTGGTCTTTTTCTTTTCTTCACTCTCTCCGATCATTCTGAACTGATATTGTTTCTTATCACTTATAGAAACCTCTGTCCTTGAAATAAATCCATGTATTTCAATGCTACACTGATGCTTGATCAGGCAACTGAATCTTCTTCAGTGTAAAACATCAAAACTATAGATTGACTTGTTGATTTTTCTTCTGACAGTTGTCACCTTATGAGATTCCTGTGACAGTTGATATTATTTACTTATTACAAACTACTTTAATTGGATTAGGATCCTCTAACTACAAATAGGCTGAGTCATATGCCTTTCAATCTCCCCCTATTTGTTTGTTAGACAGTAACAAGCAAATACCTAGAGGATTCTTCAACTAATCCCAATTAAATAAGTAAAGAATAAAACTTTAAATGCTAAGTAAATAATGAAAAAGTTCTGGTTCATATATAACATTATCCAGATTCAAACAGAAAAGATAAATACAAGATAGATGATCCTCTAGACTGATCACATAGTATAATTATGCTATCTTGTTCTATCTAAGCTCTAAAAATATCACAAGTAGAGCGGTTCTTCAGTTTTCACTTCCTCCAGGTCTGAACTCTCCTTCTTCTTCTTCTTCTTCATTCAGGACTGGTAGGCTTTTATGTAGCTCAACATCAACTAACATTTCTTTCCTTGATGATAGCCTTGTAGGAAGTACCAATGGAATTCCAAGTGATTTCCTCAACTCACCTTTGAATTTTTCATAGTCTTTCACATTGGTTTGAGCATAAGATTTGATATGATCTGCAGTTTCCCGTTTAAGTTGAGAAGTAAATCCATGATTTCTAAGAATGTACTCCACAAATACCAAGTGTTTAGCAGAGTGCTCATACAAATCTTTCATCTGAAGTTTGACTGTATGTATCACTTCACCCTTAAGAAACTTCACTTGCTTAGGCTCTTCTATCACTTCCGGTCCAGCTCTTTCAGCAAACTCTTTGAACTTTTCATGAAGTAGTATTCCCAACTCAGAGGATGTTCTTACCTTTGGTCTAAGAGCCCAGAGTTCTGTCAAAGATCTGTCATAAAAGAATTGAAGGGACACTCTGAATGTTCCAACATTATGACATTCAACGAAAATTACTAACTCATCGGTTCTTGGTTCAAAAGCAGAAGATATCCTGACGACTTCTGTTTGTAAGGCTTTCACATACCCTTCATGTATTGGATTTGAATTCTTAAACTCATCAAGAATAGCACTTAGCCGACGATCATCATATTCAGACATTTGTGGTGAGTCTATAGCTTTTTGAGCTCGTTCCCACTTGTCACCACTTTTTAATCTGATGTATGTTCTCCTAGCTTGTACCTTAAGTGCATGTTGACGTTGCATTGCTGCAGCTTCCTCTTTTTGAAGTTTTTCTTTATGAGCAATCAAGTCCAATGTCTTTTTAAGCCTATCATCTCTCAATTTTAGTTGAGCTTCTTGTCTGTCAATTTCTGCTTCAGCTTCAAAATCTAGACGTATCTGTTCAGCTTCAGCTTCTGAGTCTATGGGCATTTCATCTTCCCAGTCCCTGAGATCTGGTTCAGGTAATACTTCTCCCACATCTGTGAACTTTAAATCAGCAAACATGTCAATACTATCTGGTTCACCTGTGTAGTAGTAACCTTCAATATCTTCAGGTTCTTCATGCATGTCAGAACTTCCAATTTCTTTCCTCTTCCCCTTATCTCTCCTATCACCTTGATCAGCTCCTTGATCAGATTTAGATTTACTTGAACTTCCTCCATGTCTTGACTTCTCCCCCTTAGTTGATGAATCCTCTACAGAGGGAACAAAATCAGCAGGCTTCGGGTCACGTTCATCACCATCACCTCCTCCATCTTGACCTTCAAAGAACTTTCTTTCTTCTTCTGTTGGAGTGATAGTTCTAGTAATGATGTTATACAAGTGAGTCAACCCTTTTGCTTGAAGTGCATTCTGCCTTTCAATCTGACTAAGTCGATGTTTAGTGGACAAGTGATGTTCATTCATGTTATTCTGAATATCTTCAATCTGACTTGACATTGAAGATATAATGAGATCTTGAGCCACTGTGGCATCTCCAGAGTCTTCAATTGCTTGTTGTTGAGTTAGCTTGAGTGCACTGATCTTGTTGTTGAGGATAGTTCTCATATTATCCATATCAAATCTTAAGTTCTTGTTATCCTCTTCAGCTTGAGCAAGATTTTCTTTCATTTGAGCAAGTTATTCCATAAGAGACAGAGTGTTTGTGTCAGTGTGTGCTCTCACTTCAATAGCTCTCTGAGTATCACTCACCTCACGTGCTAGTGTTTCACTCAGATTTGAAGTAATTCTCACATCACTCCTCTCATAATCCATAGCTGCATCCATTGTACCTGCAGGAGAAATCACCCTAGCCTCCTCTTGGAAGGTCAGTGGTGGTGCAATGGGAGTTCGCAAATCCCTATCAACCTGTGAGAGTTCTTCTGCCGTAACAATGGCAGGCACTGTAACTTGGTCAACTTGCATGAGAGTGTTTTCAGCTTCATTTGAGAACATGTCTTCCCCCATTGTAAGTAACAAGGGAGTAGTTGATGAACTGAAAGGGTTTACAGTTGACTCAGATGTAGTTTTACTTTTCTTTTGAAAATGCAGAACTGTAGTTTCACTCAGAATATCACTACTCGGATTGTATCGTTTGACTGACAATTTCTTTCTTTGATAGTATTTGGAGAATTTAGATTTAGTATTTGGTGTATTGACCTGGGTTAGAGGTTGTGGTTGTACAGCCCCTTGGTCATTTCTCGCACTTGTTTGACTAACAGAAAGATATTGAGATTGAGTAGAAGTTGAGTCAAATACCTAATCATTTACATTTCCAACATCTTCAGTCTGAATGGGTTGATCCACTTGATAGTGAGGTTCAGGATCAATTAACGGTTCAGGTTCTGGTTGATGTTCAGTAGCTGTGTGTTCTGCTTCAGGTTCTGGAGCTTGTTCAATTGCAAGTAGCTCAGCAACTGGTTGAGCCACAACATTTGGCAAATTTATGAATGTAGACATATATGGTGTTATGACTACTGGAACATGCGCCAGAGTACCAGAAGTATCCAACCTTGTGTAGAACTTCTTATTTGGTTTACCAGACCATTGAACTCGGTCATTTTGAAAAGGAGTAGGCTGATCCGTAGGCATAAGATGATTAAAAATTAATGTCAAAAATCGGGGATAATGACATTTAACCAGTTTCCCTTTCTCAAAGTTCTTCCTAGCTTTCTTCACACGATTTATCAAAATAGGCCATAGCAAGTTACCAAAATTGATTCTTCTGTTGTAAGCAATTGAGTAACCAATAGACTGCAACATTCCCGTGATAACAGTGTTGTTACTCTTGGTAGAATTAGCAAAGACCTTTGCAATGATTTCGAAGAATATGTTCCATTCTTGAACCATGTTACTCTTCAGGGGACGCTTAAGATCCAATTGACCTTGATAATTCAGATGTGTGAAGAAATGTGTCAACTCATCAATTGAAGGAGGCTCATTAAATTGTTCAGTAGGCAGTCTCAGAGCAGCATTGAAGACAGATTCATCCACTGTATATGTCTTATCGCTGAAGTTGAAAGAAAATGATCTATTGTCTGAGGCCACCATAGCTGTAGTACACATTAATTTAAGCGGACCAAATTTCATGGGAACATTTGCAGTTATAGCATGACTACAGATATTATGATCGTTCAGAAAAGATATCCACGGTTTGAAACGATCCACCGAGCAATCCTCGGGATTAAAATATCCAATAAAGTTGTGATTAACAATCTCAAAATTATTATAAGTGTCAGCCATTCCAAATCAAATTTTAACCTTAGAGAATCTGCAAAATTCAGCAATTAACCTTATTAATACACAAAATTCGAATAAATAAATAAATAAAAATTCGAATAATCGAATTCTTCACCAAAAATTTTGAAAATTTGAGGCAATGATCTCCATAACATCACAAACACACGTCTATTTTTAGTTTTTACAAAATCACAGTCTTTGTTCTTGAATTACAAATCGAATTTTCGAAATTTTCAAACTCAAAATCTCAAGAACTCGTATAATCCTTACATTTAAACCGTCGTTTTGATGATTATCGACTAGGTAATCGATTAATGTTCTTAGACAGGTGATTACAGCGTGAATCGTGAAGAAAATTGGCCAGAAATTCGACTGTAAACTGTGTGTATCGTGTAAGTATCGATTGTTATATTGGGTGACTTAACACGCCAATGAGAAAAATAATCTAAATATGACTATCTGATATAACTCTCGACTTATATACAAAACAAGTCTAATATGACTATCGGTTGATAGTCATACCGATAGTTATATTACGTATAAACGTAATATGACTATCCTGTACTCAGTCATATAACAGCTTATGGTATTAAAAGACACTAATATGACTATCGAAAAACAAAGAATATTACAATGTAACATTAATATTTTGACAGTCATATTTCGTACAAAAACAACAACATAACTATACACTAATTAGAGTTATATTTACAGAATACAGCAATATAACTATTTAATTACTAATATATATATATATCTAAAGTTATAACACATTAAACTAAACTAATATAACTATCACAAAATTCGAATATAACAATCAGATGAATTGTTATACCGAGAGTAATATTAACAAAACAACAATTATAACTATCCTAAAATTTAAATATTAACAGGATATTTAGAACTAGCAAATTCTAAAAATGAAACAATTTAATTTCTATCAAAAACCAAGCCAAAAATTAGTAAAATAATTTACACTAAAATTAGCAAACCTAATAAAAATTAAACAAACGATCATATGTAGTCCTTTTTACGAGATCAAACATTAATAACAAAAGGACAAACATTACAAATTAAAATAAATAAAATATTGAATATATACAAAATTATTTCTGGTGAATTAATAAATATCAATTTTCTAATAAAATAAATTCCATATAGAAAATTATTCAAAAAAAAAATATAATTTATTAAACACACAAAAAAAATAATGAAACTGATTTTAAAATAAAAACATTTTCAGGAAAAATAGATTTCTCATAAACTACAGCTAGTAAAATTCGAGAAAAATATTTTTAAGGAAAATGAATCACTCTAAAATTACAAGAAGTATTTAGAGATGTATAACGAAGATAGTGATAAAACCTTAAGAAGAAACAAACAACATTATAAGTTGATAAAATAATTATACAAGTGATTTCAAATAACAAATATTGTACACAATAATCACTTGAAAATTATTAAAGATCAAACCTCAGATATTAACTAGTTTAATTACTAGGACTATTTAACATACCCAATTCACCAACAAGTCTGGTGAATGTGGATTCGTCAAGAGACTTAGTAAAAATATCTGCTGTTTGTTCTTCCGTAGGTACAAAAAGTAACTCCACGGTACCATTCATGACATGCTCTCTAATAAAATGATACCTGATGTCAATATGCTTTGTCCTTGTGTGCTGCACAGGATTGTTAGAGATAGCTATGGCACTTGTATTGTCACATAAAATAGGAATTTTATCTAGTACAAAACCATAGTCTCTCAGCTGATTCCTGATCCACAAAATCTGTGCGCAACAACTTCCAGCAGCTATATATTCAGCTTCAGCTGTTGAGTTGGAAACTGTTTGTTGTTTCTTGCTGTACCAGGAAACCAGTCTACCACCTAGGAATTGACAACTCCCAGAGGTGCTTTTTCTATCCACAACACTTCCTGCATAATCTGAATCTGTATATCCAACAAGATTAAAACCAGAATCTTTAGGGTACCAGATGCCTAAATTAGGCGTACCCTTAAGATATCTCAGGATTCGTTTAACAGCAATGAGATGAACATCTCTAGGATCCGATTGGAACCTTGCACACAAGCACGTAGCATGCATAATATCAGGTCTACTTGCAGTAAGGTAAAGTAATGAGCCTATCATACCTCTGTAGCTTGTGATATCTACCTTGATAGAATTTTCACATGCTCCAAATTTGACCGCTGTCGATGATGGTGTTCTTGCTGAAGATGAGTCCTCCATTTGATATTTCTTGAGAAGCTCTTTGACATACTTGGACTGACAGATAAATATTCCATCTGTCCTTTGACTTACTTGCAATCCAAGAAAGAACTTCAGCTCACCCATCATGCTCATTTCAAACTTACCCTGCATTAACTTAGCAAATTTCTTGCAAAGAATATCATTAGTAGACCCGAATATTATATCATCCACATAGATTTGGACTAATATCGTATCCTTTTTATGTTTCTTTGTGAAGAGAGTTTTGTCTATGACACCTCTTGTAAATTCATTTTCAAGTAGAAATTCAGAGAGTGTGTCATACCATTTTCTTGGTGCTTGCTTAAGACCATATATAGCTTTAAAGAGAAAGTAAACATACCCCAATAAATCTGGATCTTCAAAACCAGGTGGCTGTTCTACATATACCTCTTCATCCAGTTTTCCATTCAGAAAGGCACTCTTGACATCCATTTGATAAACATTAAAGTTTGAAAATGCTGCGAATGCCAAGAATATCCTTATGGCCTCAAGTCTAGCCACTGGAGCATAGGTTTCATCATAGTCAATGCCTTCAGATTGTGAGTAACCTTTTGCTACCAGTCTTGCTTTATTTCTTGTTACTGTACCATCTTCATCAAGTTTGTTTCTGAATACCCACCTTGTACCAACCACTGTTTTATTTGTCGGTCTGGGCACCAGCTTCCACACTTCTTGTTGTTTAAATTGATTGAGTTCATCTTGCATAGCAATCACCCAATCAGGATCTGAAAGAGCTTCTTCAGTTTTCTTAGGTTCCATTTCAGATAGAAACCCTGAATAATTACATTGATTTTGAAAAGCTCTTCTAGTCTTTACACCAACATCTGGATCACCAACGATTAGCTCAAAAGGATGAGCTCTATTCCAGACAGTCTGTCTTGGAAGATTTAATCTTGATGATTCACCTTGATCTTCATTATGATGTTGAATATGACTAGTAGATCCTTCATTAACTCCCCCTGAGTTGTTGCCAGGCTGATTAGACGATTGTTCAGAATTATTAGTGACACTTTCAACATTATCATGATTTTCATCACCATTATTCTGATTAGTCTCATCATTGACATTGTTGTCATTAGCATCAGCAAACACATCAGGTGGACTATCATCATCTGATTCTAGATCTGTCATATCTTCAAAAAACAGCTTTTCAGATGAATCTTCAGTTTGGATATTAGGAAGTTTTGTGTCATCAAATGTAACATTGACACTTTCCATTGTTTTCTGTTGATCAATTAGATACACCTTATATGCTCTTCTAGTATAACCCACAAAAATTGCTTCATGTGCTTTTTCTTCAAATTTACCACCTTGATCGTCTCCTTCTTTTAGCACAAAGCATTTTGTTCCAAATACATGAAAGTACTTGAGTGTTGGTTTCTTTTCTGTTAACGCTTCATAAGGTGTCTTCATTAAGTCTTTGTTGATCAGCGTTCGATTCTGGGTATAGCATGCAGTATTGACAGCTTCAGCCCAAAAGCTTAATGGAAGCCTTGATTCACTTAGCATAGTACGAGCAGCTTCAACCAAGGTCCTATTCTTTCTTTCAACTACCCCATTTTGCTGAGGAGTTCTTGGAGCCGAGAACTGTCTTGTTATACCTTTCTCAGTACAGAATTCATTTAGAACTGCATTCCTGAATTCAGTTCCATTATCTGACCTTATCGCTCTTACTGGATACATTGAATCAAGCTCAATCAACTTGATATGATCAATCACTAACTGTGGAGTTTCATCTTTGGAATGTAAGAACAAAACCCATGTGAATTTAGAGAAATCGTCAACAATCACTAGAGCATATCTTTTCTTTGACATTGACATCACATTAACTGGACCAAACAAATCCATATGAAGTAATTGTAATGGTTCAGTTATTGATGATGTATTAGTGCTCCTGTGAGTTGCCCTTTTTATCTTCCCTTTTTGGCATGCGTCACATAGTCCTTCTTGTGTAAATTCCATAGAAGGCAAACCTCTCACTAATTCTCTTTTAACAAGAGAGTTCATTGTTTTGAAATTCAGGTGAGAGAGCTTCTTGTGCCATAGCCAACTTTCATCTGTGGACGCTTTAGAATAGAAGCAATTGAATTCCTCAGTGCTTCCCGTATTCAAGTTAGCTACATACAAGTTTCCTTTTCTGACTCCAGTTAGCGATGGTTGTTCACTTCTTTTGTGAGAAATCAGACAATTCTTTTTATTAAAATGAACATCAAATCCTTTGTCACAAAATTGACTGATACTGAGCAGATTATGCTCAAGTCCTTTTACAAAGGATACTTCTTCTATGATAACATTTCCAGCTTCAAGTCTGCCATATCCATCAGTTCTACCTTTGCTGTTATCTCCAAAGGTAACTACTGGGCCGGCCTTTTCCACCACGTTTGTTAGCAGGGTTCTATTTCCAGTCATATGCCTTGAACATCCACTATCCAAGATCCAGGTTACACGTTCAACCTGCTCAACACCCTGCAATGACAAACGGATTAAACCTTCTTCGGAACCTAAATTTGATTGGGTCCTGCGGTTTTAAAATATTGGCCTTTATCAGGCAAAGCAACACTTTTAATTTTAACATCTTTAACCAATAAACATTTAACCTTATAAACAGATTTGAAAATCTTTTGTTTTATTTTAGGTATCCATGTTTCTTTAACAGCACGGACACTTGTATCATTGACTGGACACTTGACCTGGTAAACATTCTTCGTAACCCTTTGTTTGTTCTTAGGTTCAAATGTCTCTCTCCTAACTTGAGAAGGAATAACAGTCTTTGACCGAACATTATTGTTCCTGTTCATATGCTGTCGCGGAGCAGTCTGTTTATCACATGCATAGCTACCATTAAAATATGCTCGCATACTATTAAAAGCACAAGTTATACAATTAATAATACCACATGATTTATGAGATGGATCATTAATAGGCATGGTGTGCATATCAGACATGGTATTTTTCTTTTTCAACTGCTCGTTACTTAAACTACTTTTAGACGAACTAGTTAACTCAACATGCTTAACTGGTTTCTTAGTAGTTTTGACATTTCCAAGAACAATGCCATTAGCACTGTCCTCATTTCTTATTTCTTCCTGGATGACCATAGAAAGAATATCTGGTGGTCCAGCATCAGATTTCTTAAAGAGGGGATCTTTAACTTTCTTAAGAACATGCGGTATCCCTCTTTCTTCAGCACTAACAAGGTTAGGGGTATTTATGCCCAACAATCCAACAGCTTCGTTGTAGCCATACCCTATCCCTACTGTTTGTTCAACAGCTTGTTTGTTAAAGAACTCCTTGGAAATTTTAACAGAATTATAACAAGCCCTGACCTGCGTTTCAAGTTCAGTAATTCTAGCCATTTGTTTGCCAACAACTTCTAGAATAGATTTCTCCTTGGTGAGAAGCATTGTTATTTCATCTCTTTGTTGATCTTGATTAATGTGAATCTTTTTCAATTCTGACACTTCATTTCCAAGTTTAGTGCTTAGTAGATCTAGTCTATTATATCCAGTTTGTGCATTACATAAGGAATTATATAGACTACGAATTAATTCAGTGTCAGTAAGAGTTACCTGTCCGTTCTGATGATCAGATGATTCACCAATTGCCATTAGCGCAAGATTTCCATATTCTTCATCTTCGCTATCCGTGTCATCCCAACTCTTACCGGCTCCAACATAAGCTTTCCCAGGTTTCTTCTTCTCAGCAGCAAAGTCTCTTCTTTGAGTTTGCTTGGGTTTCTGGCATTCAGTGGCAAAGTGCCCCAATTCATTACAGTTGAAGCAACGAATTTTGCTTCTGTCAACAGATCCAGTTTTGTATCCTCCCCTGTTACTAGAGGAAGAAGAGCCTCCTCTCTGGAATCTGTTATTTGACTTGAACCTGTACTTTGGATTTCTTCTGAATCTAAAATTGCCAAATTGCCTTACCATTAATGCCATGGATTCATCTTCAAGTTGATCTAGCTCTTCAAGTGAGTAAAAGTCTCCACCATCCTGAATAGGTGGTGTTTGACCCTGTTCAACTTCAGTTTGTTCCTTGTCTGAGCTGTAAGGTAGAACAACCTTAGCTTCCACTTCCTTTGGTGCTTCAACTACAAGAGCTGTAGATGAACTTGGCACCCTTCCTTTTCCAGTGACCTCCCTCTGCTGTACTTGTTCCAGTTCATAGGTTTTCAGAACACCAAACAACCTTTCAAGAGCAATCTTATTCAGATCTCTCGATTCTCTGATGGCCGTTATCCTGTGTTCAAGATGAGTGGGCATTGTCAACAAAAACTTCATATTAATCTCCTTCTGTGTATATTGCTTGCCATGAACTTGCAAGTTGTTGATTATTTTGTTATACCTTTCGAACACTTCCTGAATGCCCTCATTAGGACCAGCTCTAAAATGTTCATATTCAGAAGTCAAAATTTGAAGTCTGTTCTCCCTAACCTCATCTGTCCCTTCATTAATAGTCTCAATGGTTTCCCACATGTGCTTTGCAGTTTTACAATTTATGACATGACTGTACATAACAACATCTAGGGAATCTATCAGAATAAGTCTCAAATTCTTATCTAGTCCAGCATCCTCCTTTTCATCCGGAGTAAAAGAAGAAGCAGGCTTTGGACTAGTTGATGCAGGTGTTACAACAACTCCTCCAACTATTGATTCAGTTGTATGTTGAATTGGAATTATGGGTCCATTCTGTAGAACACCCAAATATTTGGAATTTGCGACATCAAGGAACAACTCCATCTTATTTTTCCACATTGAATAATTGTCCTTATTAAACATAGGAATCTTAACAATACTTTTTGAAGACATGACGAATTTTTAAGAGAGTTAAAAATTCAAGATTGATTTTTGGCGGAGTAAAATTAGGATCTTGATTTGTATATCAATCAATAAGCTCTGATACCAATTGTTAGGTCCGATACGATTGTAGAAGGGGGGGTTGAATACAATCTATACCATTTTATCGAAATTTGTTCTTTAAATAAAATTTAACTTAAACAAATTTGAGCGAAATAATACAACACAAATTTCAAGTTTAATATAACAATATATTAACTTGATGGGTGTTACAAAATCAATCCAAATGATTATCAAGTAATTAATAACTAATTAGAAAATTCGACATGAACTTTTCTAATTTAGTTAATTAAAATCAAGATATCAAGTTGTGAACTAGGAAACTTAATTCGCTATTATTACAAGAACCACACATAAACAAGTTCCAACGGATAGAATATTACAAAAGAGATGAACTTGAATTTCCAGAATTATGTTTGTAAGTGTTCTTGAGCTTGAGAGAGAGAGATATGAGCTGCTGGGATTTTTTAAGAAGTTGTAAGTGAATTGTCTTCTGCCTCTTTGCTGCTTCTGATCTTTATATTCCGTCCATAGTCATATTGTGTTGTTTTAATTGATATAACAATCAATTAACACATATATAACATTCGGTATGACTATCCATTGAAAGAAATATGACTGTCCCATTAAATATAACTTTCGGTATGACTATCCACTGAACTGGATATGACTGTCCAATAGCCACTTGACTTGAATATAACTTTCGGTATAACTATCTCCTTTTGAACTGAATATGACTGTCCAATAATCATTTCCTTTGTATATGACTTTCGGTATGACTATTATTTGAACTTAATATGACTGTCCAAACCATTCCCTTTGTATGACTATCCTTTTGAACTATATATAACAATCGGTATAACTATCCTTAGATAGTTATATTGTTATATATTTTCAGATTATAATTAACTAAATGATTTATATAAATCACTTAATTAATTATTTCTTTTTCAGATTAATTCTTATTTAATTAATCTAATAATTACTTTAACAAATATATTAATTCTGATAGAATTAATTTATTTAATTAAATTAACTATTTGATTTAATTAATTAAAATTGAATTAATACAACTCCTTTTAATAGTCAAAACTTCACTGTGGACCACGTAATTATAATAACGAACATACACTGGATTTTTATTGACGCTCGATGTACTGTCTGGTTCATGAACGACTAACTCCAATCTCTGTTCTTCATCTTGACATTAAACTGTGGTCTTTTTCTTTTCTTCACTCTCTCCGATCATTCTGAACTGATATTGTTTCTTATCACTTATAGAAACCTCTGTCCTTGAAATAAATCCATGTATTTCAATGCTACACTGATGCTTGATCAGGCAACTGAATCTTCTTCAGTGTAAAACATCAAAACTATAGATTGACTTGTTGATTTTTCTTCTGACAGTTGTCACCTTATGAGATTCCTGTGACAGTTGATATTATTTACTTATTACAAACTACTTTAATTGGATTAGGATCCTCTAACTACAAATAGGCTGAGTCATATGCCTTTCATGAGCCGAGCCGAGCCGATCTCTAAAATGTTCATGTATTGTTTGTTAAGAAATTATCGAACTCGAACTCGAGCTCAAACTTGAATCGAGCCAAAAAATATGTTTGAGCTCGGTTTGTTAAGATAAAATGTTGTTCGCGAACCGTTCACGAACAGCTCACGAACATGTCTCATGAGTTTACTCACGAACTTTTGCTTTCGAACAACTCATTAAGCTTGTTCACGAACTTGTTCATGAAATTATGCTCACGAATAATTTTAAATATTGCTCGCAAACTTATGCTCACGAGCTCACTTACGAACAACTCATAAACTTATTTTCTTATTTTCGTATACAAAAATCTAACAT
Source organism: Saposhnikovia divaricata (assembly GCA_036435485.1). Taxonomy (NCBI): domain Eukaryota; kingdom Viridiplantae; phylum Streptophyta; class Magnoliopsida; order Apiales; family Apiaceae; genus Saposhnikovia; species Saposhnikovia divaricata. The sequence continues at coordinate 57,345,530 of CM071598.1, forward strand.
TAAAAAAATTAAAAAGTCCAAAATTAAATAATTAAATTTATGTCTCAACACTAAAAATAATAATAATAAATCGTCAACCAATAAAATTCTCACATCTCCTTACATAAAATATCATTAGTCTTACAAAGTACTAATTTTCTTACATAAAATCTATAAAATATCAGTCATACATATTTGGATAAATAAATACTATTATACTACATATACTAATTGTAAGATTGAGTTAGTTATTATTATTATTATTATTATTATTATTATTATTATTATTATTATTATTATTATTATTATTATTACTATTAGTACTACTACTACTACTACTACTACTTCTATTATTATTATTATCATTATTATCATTTTTTTATTATAAAATAAATAATTATAATATCTAGCATAACATATAAGATATTCTAATTAATGGTGTACAATTAATAAGAGTTTCAAGAGTATATTCTAATAATCAAACATATATTATATATAGAAGATTATCTATCGAATTTGTTTATGAACCACTAATGAACTCGAATACCAAGCATGTTAACGAGCTCAATTATCGAACTTTTTCACGAACAAGTTCATGAGCTATGTTCACGAGTCTGTTCATGAACTATGTTCACGAACACGTTAATCGATCTTGATCGCGAGCTATCGAGTCGAACTTTACCGTGATCAAGTTCAGCTCGTTTATAAATCGATCCTTAAAGTCATGTTCAAGATCGACTCGTTTGTGAATCGAACCCGAACCGAGCTTTTTTCGAACCGAACATCGAGCCGTTCGCGAGTGTATCGGTTCATTTACAGCCCTAGTTAATTTATAAGAATGTTCAAAATTTAAATTTCAAAAAACTACACTAAAAATTACTTTTAAAATATAGGGTATGAATATAGGGTATATGATTGGAGTGAAACATAATTTTCATTACCTATATTTTTAATAATCCCTATTTTAGGGTTAATGAAAGGGAAGAGCATTGGAGTTGCTCTCAGGGAGTCTATGGCTTGATACGACAGATGTGTCATTTAAGAAGTACTAATAATAATTATATTTTTAAATAATACTATCCGTACATATGTTCAGCTTACATTACAAGCTTGGCATGGGAACCTCACGACGCACTCATCGTGTAGTACAAGATTTTGTTATAAATTAGGGATTGACCACGGAGTAAACATAGCGGTGGAAGTTGGAACTATGAGTATTATAATCAATAAAACGTATGTCCCGTCGTATGAACTTTGGCACATCTCTTCAAGAAAAGGAAGTTAAGAAAACTCATTAGAAAACTATTAATACATGTCGATAGGAGTAGGGTATGGGTTCAATTATTGTTATAGTTTGAATATCCTGAACCAACTTCACCATTCTGTTAAGCACTCTTTTTACCTCAAATCATGGAGTCTCTTATAAATTTTTGGCAATTGTTTTTAGCAACACCAGAGGGAACTATTGAATTCTCGAAATCTGTAATGAAATATATATTCCTTTATAAAACAAATGAGAGATAGAGATATAGAGAGAATTGTGTTCCTACACTTGATCGTATGTCAGTAGTTGTGGATTCCTTAATTAAGGTTGGTATATGAAGTAAATCTATGCTTATTGGCATTTCTATCTGTACAGGTAGTACCTGCACTGAGGTTTCCCCAGAGTCCTTCCACTACAGAGGTACAATACAAATACTTGTGGCGTCAACAACTACTTCCTCGTATTTTAGTATTTAATAATACTTCTGGAATTGACTACTACTTTCTCATATAATATAGCATAGTTGTTGCTATAAAACCTAATTAAGACAGATACAGAATAATACGAATTTGCCAGATTGAAAGTCTGTAGGCAGTTTAATTCTGATTTGAGCATCTATCCGTTTGGATCTACATGATGGAGAATTAGATTACTTAAGGCCAGTAGAAAACAGATTATTTGAGAGTGTAGACTGTGGTACAGATATTATTATTGCTAAATTAAAAAACAAAGAGCAGGCAACTCAATACTATGACGAGGTCAAATTAGAACGCATGTCATGTATATTGGCAAGGCATGCAAAGAAAATTATAATAACAAATTATTGAATTGAAACATTAACAATTTAACGGGACTTTCCCCCCCTTTTTCCTTTTCACAATATACCATATACGTACATGCATGCGAAGATAAAACCAAATCAATAGAAGATGAGAAGTTTAGTACCACTAATAATCAAATACAACAGAGAAGAAACTAAAATTAGCATAAGTCAGGAGATACAAAAAAGAATGAAATGTACAAAAATGATAGTAGTCCACAACAAGTGAGTACTTAATTGTATACAACCAGAAATGGTACGTACCTTTTAAATGATAAAAATGAGCGGCAGTGGGAGAGATACGGAGGCTGGGAGAGAGAGAGAGAGAGAGAGAGAGAGAGAGAGAGAGAGAGAGAGAGAGAGAGAGAGAGAGAGAGAGAGAGAGAGAGAGAGAGAGAGAGAGAGAGAGAGAGAGAGAGAGAGAGAGAGAGAGAGAGAGAGAGAGAGAGAGAGAGAGAGAGAGAGAGAGAGATGAATGCCTTTGCTGTTATTTACAGCTTGATTTTGGTTATTGACTTGAATTAGTTGAATCTTCAAATGCTAAACTTTTTGCGGTCAAATCTGTGAATATGTGTTTTGAATTGTGATTTCTACACTTGATCGGTATGTTAGTAGTTGTGGATTTGATAATAAAGGTGAAGATATGTAGTAAACTTGTGCCTTTGGGAATTTTATACAGGTAGTAGCTCTGACGGGGTTTGCAAAGAGTCCCACCACTCCGCAGGTACAAATTACTGATTCACTATTTATAATTATAAATTCCTATAGTCTAATTAGTAGTTGTGATTTGATAACTAACTTTTTTTTTTTGAAACCAAACTAATCATATGTAATAACTTATGTATTAACTACCTGCAATTTAGAAAGGACAACCCCCCTCTGATAATGCAACCTGGATTTGAACAAGAAGAGCTAGCTAAGAAATTAGCTGCTTTGTTCCTGGATTGCTTAACTAATTAAATTGAAACATCAATTAAACTCTGAATTAGTGCCTTACACTCTAAAATAATTTTCCTAAAAGATGATAAAATAACAGTAGAACATGTAATGGCCTATATTGTTTGACTAGTTTTATTTCCAGGTTTTAGAAATACTTAAAATCATCTTTACAACATTCGTAGGAGGTCTGATGACCTTTGAAACAAATTCTTGGCAATCATTAGGGTCAGACTCGGGCTGTCAAACTCAAAATATACTATTGCCCTGTATTGTGAATATTGTTAAGGTTCTTATTTGGAGCCCTCTTGTTGAACCTATTTTACTTTCGACAAGCACTAGGGGCATCAAGGTCTTTAATATATGACGTATTCTTGGGGCATCTAATTACGTGGTTGTAGTACTTTGACGATATGAAACAGCCTTGCTGCAGAGGATGATATGACAGTCTTATAGGTTTAAGAGTAAAGTGTACTTTGTGTACTTGCAATTTACCTGTCACACCACTTTGGATACTAGACTTTAGAAAGTATCACGGGTTATACTGCACTTCACTTTTTGTTACGAGATGCCCCTTTCCGTTAAATGTCTCTAACGCCGTCTGCCAGGTTGGGGGTAAAAATGACATTTCAGTTCTGCAACGGCTCTTTAACGTATGTATAACCTACCTTCATCCTCAATTATACAATCAATCCCTAATTTCATATCTCCTCTCCTTCTCCACTCCCTAACTTTCTTCATCTCCTCTCCTTCTCCCAAAACACAGAATGGAGCACAAATCATCATCCCATCCTCGTTCACTTTAAATTCCAAGCCTTTCGAACTTCCACCAACTGCAAGCTTCTTTGAGACCTATCCAAAAAATCAAAAACAAAAATTCGAACAAACGAAAAGAAGTACACAGAATGGAGCACAAATATAGCGAGGCTGAAGTTGATGCTGTGTTCGAGCTCCTGTGTCACTGCGATGAAATGAGCGTTGTGAAGACGCACTGGTATGGGGAAAATGCGGGTCGAAGATATAGGGTATGTTCTCAGTCGCTGTGTGCATACCATAGGTGGGTCGACCCACCTCTTGGACCTCGTGCTGTTGAGGCCATAGCAGAGTTGCAAGGACAGATAGTTGAGACGGATGGGAGGCACATGCGCAGGTTGGATCGAATGGCAGAGAAACATGAAGCTGAAATGAGGTCTCTGAAAACCAAGCAAGGATTTATGGTGGTGTCAATGTTTATGGTTTTTGCTGTGATGATGGGTAGGGCACTTAGTTCAGTTACTCCTGATGATGTCGAGCAGGGCTATGATACTGATGATGTTGTTTAAATTGTCTTAGTTACAAGTTGTGGTTTGGCATGTTTAAGGCAGTTTAGGTATGTTATTGTATCAGTGCAATTGTTGTTGTGCAGTTGTGGTTTGTAACAAACTTGATTTTTGGGTCATTGTTGTTGTGCTGCTCTTCAACAATTCTAGGGTCATTGTATCAGTCGTTGTGTTATTGTATTAGTGCAATTCTAATCAATGAGAACTTTTTTATTACTCTTTATCGGTGATTGCAAAGGACATGATATCAATGGCAACTAACGAACAGAAATAAGAAGCAAAGGCAAATAAGTACTTAAGATAACATTGTGTGGAATAGAGTTTTCATTAACCACAACATAACAAAAGTAGATAGAGGTTTCATTAACCACAACATAACAAAAGGACATAGAGTTTTCACAAACCAACAAACCTAATTGTCTTCATGACAACATAACAAAAGTAAATAGAGTACTAGTCCCACAGTGGACAATAATTCAGGTGGAATACATAAGCCAAAAGGCAAAAAACATGTTAACTTGTAAAGTTCTTAAATTTTCCAAACAGGATTTTTCTTCAGTTTAGCCTGCATTTCCCTCCTTTTTGCCTCAATGTTTTCCCTGCTAGTTTTAGAACCACTCCCCCCTTGCTGTGGTTGAATACCAAGTGGAGTGTTGTTAACCTTTACATGATCTGCTTTCTTCTTCAAAACCCCAGCATTTGTACCTTCATTTGGGTTAGAAGCTCTCTTAGCTGTACCACTTGGCTTCTCTACAGAAGGTGTGGGATTGTGAACATCACCTCTATCATTGTGTGCATCACTTGTAGCCTCAGACCCTGGATTGTCTCCTGCAGGATTGTCTCCACTTGGCTTCTCTACAGGAGCTGCCTTGGGTTTTGGTTTAGGCCTGGTCTTCACTTCTCTCTCACACCCATTGGCTCTATCAGCAACCTGTTTCAAATTACCTAATTAGTACAACAAAATTATAAAAACAATATGACTAGGGTGAACACAAAAACATTAGAGGACAAATATAAGCTCACCCTTGCTGGACAAGTCCTCATATTATGACCATACTCAGTGCAATAGCTACATTTCACTTTTGTATTCTGTCTTTTCAATCTTGTTGGATCAGCATTAACAACATCATTAACCTTATTCCTCTTCTTCTTAGGTCTGCCAGTCTGGACCTTAATCTCAGGAGGCAATGGTTTGGGATAGCTTGTTTCCTTCCATTCTTCTTCACCACATATTGGCTCTACAATGTACTGATAGCACTCCAAAAACATGTCCTTTCTGTAACACTGGTGGATAAATGGTTCATATGCCTTCTTACTCCAAGCAATGCAAGCACATGCATGGTAGCAAGGGATTCCTGACAACTCCCATTTTCTGCAAGCACACTTCTTTGCTTCAAGATCCACAACCATCTCATACCCCCTGTTGTCATTGTCACCAAATATCTTGCCCCTCCACTCCATACAACATGACATCCCCTACTTTGTTCAATTGCCCTAGCAACATAATAAAACCATTCTATTTGTTAAAAATCTAACTCACATGTGAAGGAACAATAAGTCAAATTAAAGATTTAACTCACTTGTGAAGTCTCCTCATGGCATTAGGGCAGATAGGGTTAAGTGCATAGCTATTTTGCATTTTATCCCTCCTTTGTTGTATTCTTCTCATCACATCTTTATGAATAGCTTTGAACATAGATATTATAGGAAGATCCCTATACTTTCTTATGCTGTTGTTGAAAACCTCACAGTGGTTATTAACAAACATGTCAGACTTACAGTGGGTTCTAAATGCACTCCTGCTCCACTGTGTTCTAGGCTTCTCAATAAGCCAGTCATGACACTTCCTTAACAACTATCAAAGTGACCAAAAAAATATGTATTAAAAGCCAGTCATAATTATCTAAAATATGCATGCATGCATGCATAAATAAATGGGAGTATGTACTAACCTGCTTAAGCTCGAGCATGTGTTTATTAAAGGTGTATTCAGTGGTGGCCCTTGCTCCCAACCATAACAGCATCCTCACTCCTATCCCCTTGTGGTCCTTCCACATATTCCTATAGAGGTGCATCACACAGAATCTGTGTTCTGCTGCAGGGAACACAGCTTCTAATGCATTGATTAGACCCTGTCAAGTAGATAAAGTTAGGTATGCATAAATGAGTGTAGGTAAGGACTGTGATAAAGTTTAGAATTTTACAATGTGGTACCTTTTGCCTGTCTGATATAAAAGTGAATGCCCCATCATTTTCAATGCCTAGATCACTTTTAAGGTTGATCAAAAACCAGCTCCAACTTTCAGTGTTCTCAGCCTCAACTACAGCCCATGCTATGGGGTACATGCCATCATTGGCATCAGTACCCACAGCAGCTAGTAGTTGTCCCCCATAAGGTCCTTTCAAGTGGCACCCATCTAGTCCCACCAAAGGTCTGCACCCACTTCTAAAGCCTCTTTTAAGTGGACCAAAACATGTGTAGAATCTCTTGAATCTCTTTCTCCCATTTTCAAATTCTTGATCTTCAGTCATAACTTGGATTGTACTATCTGGCATAACCTTCAGCAATTCATTCCCATATTCCCAAACCTTCCCATACTGATCTACATGTCTTCCATTAATCTTTTTTAGTGCCTTCCTCTTAGCCCTAGCAACAGCATATATAGAAACATGACAATGCCAGTCATTTACAACTTTCTGCAGGAATGATGCCAAAGGCCATGTTGGATTCATTCTTATATCATCTTCATACTGTTCTACAATCCAGGTAGAGTTAATCTGCTTTTGTTCAAAGTTTGGTGTACATGTATGCTTAGGCTCGTAAACCTTGACTTGATATGTGTCAGTCCTTTGCATTTTAGAGGCATATATCTTCCATTCACATGGTGCTTCACAAACAAACTTCACTCTGGAACCATAATTTCTGCACTGTTTTATAGGCCTTCTATGTAGAATGGCATGTTTCTTGACTGCACTCCTGAATATTTTTGCAGTTGCAAACATTAGGCCTAGCTGAAACTTAGGATCACCCATTTCTGTGTTGTGATCAAAAGCTGGATATGAGACTTCATCCTCATCTGTAGAGTTACCAGCCATCCTTTCTTCATCACTGCCAGCATAATGACTTGACACATCAGAAGCAAAGCCCCATTCATCATCACTGACAATGTCCTTCTCTGGTTCTTTTTCAGCATGACCTGCATCATTTGCTTTCTGCTTCTGTTTAGCTTTATCCTTGTCCTTACCTTTCTCCTTTTGTTTAGAAATTTCTTTATTCTTCCTCTTCAGTACCCTTTCAGTCTTGTATTCACACACTTCTTCATCGGTTGAATCCATATTAGAGGAATCTGAATCCCAGCTATCATCACTCAGTTCATCATATCCCTTGTCTTCCCAGTCAGGATCATCTTGGTCTTCATCATCTTCATGTTCAGAGATGGGATTGTCTACAAATTCCAAATTGGGATCTTGAGATGGTGCATACTCCTGAGTAGGTGCCCCTTCAGGTGTTAGGCTGGCTAGTGGATTATGACTGACTGAGTAGATGAAAATTATCCTCGATGCTGGCATCATATCACACATGTCTACAATATCAGAATCTGATTCTAACATCCACAATCCTCTTTCCATATCAGTATTAGGATGCTTGTAGTAATGAGTGATGACAGCACCCAAATCCCCACATTCCTTCGACATTGTCATCAACTCAATTAAGCTCATAGTATCAGCATCACATAAGTCTACATAATCTACACTGCCTCCAACATATCTTTTAGGATTCTCCATAAACTTGCCTCCATGATGTAATTTAATAGTAAACAGATCTGGGGCAGCTGAAATAAACAAGTGAAACACATGAATAAAGTACTCGAACACATGTTAACACACTAACAACCATCTAGAAAATAATGCACTTCACATGGCAATTTAACGAGATTAGAGACACAAGGGACCACAGTGACACTATATTCACTGCAACTGCTACTTTAAACAAACAGCAAGGGTCCACTCTTCACTATATATATATATATAAAGACGAGACTATATAAAGCAAAATCCAAGCAATATTCCTAGAACCCTAGTTTTTGCAGTGTGAATAATCAAGCACGGTTCTTTTACAACAACACCCCAAACAAAAAACTTAGAACACTAGTTTTTGCAGTGTAAATTAACATCGATAGATAGATAGGTTACCTGAATAATCTGGATGTTCTCTCGGAGCGTAGGCATCTTTGTCCGCACGATCTCGTAACACCCACACCATTGTTTAGTCCGATCGAATTCTTCAAAACCTAATTCATTTTGGGTTCTCGTTTGGGTAAAGTAAAACCTAATTGAACTGGGCTTTTGTTTGGGTAAAGTACCGATACATATACTGCATAACCGATACATATAACTGAAATGTCATTTTTACCCCCAACCTGGCAGACGGCGTTAGAGACATTTAACGGAAAGGGGCATCTCGTAACAAAAAGTGAAGTGCAGTATAGCCCGTGGTACTTTCTAAAGTCTAGTATCCAAAGTGGTCTGACAGGTAAACTGCACGTACACAAAGTGCACTTTACTCTAGGTTTAATGCTATTACTTTCCATGTGTAATTATCCGTACATCTGTTCAGCTTAGAAGCTTGGCATGGGAAGGAACCTCACCACGCACTCATCGTGTAGTACTAGATTTTGTTATAAATTAGGGACTGATCACGGAGTAAACATAGTGTTAAAAGTCTGTCAAACATAGTGCTTATAGGCAATATTATTTTTACAGGTTGTAGTAGGTTCAAAGAGGTTTTCCAAGCTTCCGCCCTTTGCAAGGGTACAAATACTAACTTTCTATGTTAATTTTAATTAGAGTTGACCACTAATTTTTTTTATAAATGTTGGTATAATATCTATTGTCATCCTACATGTCCTAATCTGCAGAAAACAATTGCTAAATTCTTCAAAGAGGTAGGGGAATTCATTTGGGAAAATGCAGAAGACTTGTACAAGATTTTAAAGAACCTTCATGAAAAAGAGGAAGAGGAACCGGAGCATTTTCCTAAGCTCCTTACCCCGCCCCCGCCCCCGCCCCCCTTACGGAACCATGGTTGCCTCGGCTGCTTTTCAAAGGGAGGATTCCGTTAGATTATCATCATCCGTTTGTTCTTGGTGGTTTTGCTGTTGTGTTGTTCCCATTGTTCCGGTTCCCGAAAATTGCTAAAGTTTCAGTTTTCTCCAAGGGAGAAGCAGTTCAGATGTATTCTGAAGTAAGCAATAACAAAAGCTTTGCAGGGATTTTTTTCCAATTGGATGGTTTTAGTGCACAGATGATCGATTACTTTCTAAGAGGTAATTTTTGTTTTTTCTTGTTGCAACATAAGCTCGATTACGCAAGTGCTTATTTTTCTTTTATGTTATGAAGGACCTTTTTCGGATGTTGGTGATGGTGGGGAGACGTGTGTGCGAGTGTGCACTTGGTTTAGTAATGCCATTGACGGTTCATTCATTCTTTGCCTATCATCAAACGAAACTTTACACATTGCATTTCGTGGAGTTGAGAGTATGTTGGTAGGTGGGGCCTTGATGGATGGGGTTGTATCCCCAATCTTGTTTAATTGCGTAGATGCTGGAAGCTATAGGCATGGTACTTTTATTATAAATGATAGTATGAAATTTGTGGCAGGGGTGTAAATGAGCCGAGCCGAACTTTAGAATGTTCATGTATCGTTTGTTAAGAAATTATCGAATTCGAACTCGAGCTCGAACTTGAATCGAGCCAAAAAATGTGTTTGAGCTCGGTTCGTTAAGAAAAATTGTTGTTCGCGAACGGTTCACAAACAACTCATGAACATGTCTCATAAGCTTGCTCACAAACTTTTACTTCGAACAACTCATTAATCTTATTCATGAGCTCGTTCACAAAATTGTACTAACGAATAAATCTTAAATATTTGAGAAACATATTCTTATTAATATTCACGAGAAACTTATAGTCTACTTAAAAGTTCACTCATTTTTTTGTAAATCGTAAAAAAATATCAATTTTGTTGTTGTTGTTGTTAAATTGTTAAAATTGTTGTTAAATTGTTAAAATTGTTGTTGTTAATTGTTAAAATTGTTATTGCTGTTGTTGTTGTTAAATTTTTAAAATTGTTGTTGTTGTTAAATTGTTAAAATTGTTGTTGTTGTTGTTAAATTGTTAAAATTGTTGTTGTTGTTGTTAAATTGTTAAAATTGTTGTTGTTGTTGTTGTTGTTAAAATTGTTGTTGTTGTTGTTAAAATTAATCAAAATTATTAAATAAATAATTATATTATTTATATAAGATATTCTAATAACGGTGTACAATTTATAAGAGTTTCGAGAATATATTCTAATAATCAAACATATATAATATATATGAGATTATTTATCGAATTTGTTTATGCACCGGTAATGAACTCGTATACCGTTCAATTATCGAACTTATTCACGAACATGTTCATGAGCTATGTTCACGAGTCCATTCACGAACTATGTTCACGAGCACTTTAATCAATCTTATTCGCGAGCTATCGAGTCGAACTTTTACCGTGATCAAGTTTAGCTCGTTTATAACTCGAACCTTAAAATCATGTTCAAGATCGACTCGTTTGTGAATCGAACCGAACCCAAATCGAGCTTTTTCTGAACCGAACGTCGAGCCGTTCGTGAGTGTATCGGTTCATTTACAGCCCTAATTTGTGGTGCTTGCCTCATCTGGTCTCCTTGATGTTTTGAGCTATCAAGAGATTGTTCATCTTGTTCCTCCCAAAGGAACTGTAAATATTTTATTGACACCTATTGTATTTAATAGATGTTAGTGTAATTCGATATTTTTTACATTAGGAATTTAATAATATATTTTAACACTTTTCTGTGTGTAAAATTTTCAGGACATAGCTGAAAGAATAGTCAGAGCTGCCCTTGAGAGGAAACATGCAATTGAGAATCTAAATGTTGCTGTGATATACCTTACTTGATGAATTTGTACCCTACAGATTTAAGAGCCACTAATGATACCACTCCCTGAAATATATTTGTTGTTGATAGTTGTAAAAAATAACTTGTGATGTTGCACTACACTGCTGAAAATAGTTGTACAAAAAAAAAATATAGTTATTGCTTATAAAACTGAACAGCTGTATGTTAAAAAGATGTTTTAGCCTTCATCTTATAGCATTTTTTCTCAGGGCTTTTCATACGATTTATATTGCTAGGTATATATATTTAATGACAACCGGGAAATTAGTTTCTTAAATATTTCATTCAAGAAAATTTATTATCTACCTCAAAGGTACATATGTTACCTCTGAAAGGCATAAAATTCAAATATAAAAAGAGGTATGTGTACATATACCAATTAAATATTTATTTACATTCACCTTATATCATGTAACCTAGATACTTGTGCATAAATAAAATCAATTAAATATATGATTTTTTGTCTACACTCACGTTATGTCATATACCGTGCGTACTTGAGCTAAAACAAAACTAAGTACTGTAGAAAACAAATAAATTTTTTGTCTACACTATAGCTTAGAGGATTAAAACCACGAACAACTCAAGTGTTGTCTGTTGAAAGTATCAAGTCTTTAAATAACCTGTGAAAAGGAAATGAAGATATTATAAAGGAAATTAAAATATGATCAAATTGCAGTTTTGCATTTTACAATTTTGGGCTAACAGAGGTTTGAAACTAATTAGTATGCACAACTTCAACAGAGGTTTGAAACTAATTAGTATGCACAACTTAATAATGCGATCCACTTTGCACACCAGTACATTTTCTAATGAAGAAAGTCGATGAATTCAAATTCAAGGAGTACTTTGGACACTTGAACTTTAAGTAAAGGGGGTAAACCACATTGAGGCCGAAATAAATTATCTAGTTCTGGATACTTATTCACTTCATTGTCAATATATAAGTTCCTTTAAGTATAACAAGCCTGGATTCAAGCCTATAACCTTGTAGTAAGGAGGAGGGTTAGGCCAGTAGCGGAGGGAGTCTATGCAACTGCCCACCAGGCAACCATATAATCTTGTCCACCTTTTTCTGAATCACAAGCCCTCGTATTTTACCAAAATGCTCCTCAAAAACAAACATATCGACTTCTTTATTCAATTGGAAGTTATGAGGAACTGATGACCCTGCTTTGCTAGGCTTGAGTTCAGAAGACCAACTCCACCTAAAGATCAGCTTCCAAAGGCTTCATAATACTGGAGTAGATCAGCAACCAATTTTTTACACAGCAATGATTACATGACGGAATGGAGATGCGCATAAAACAGATTATAGTAACATCTAAAATTGGTAAAGCATTGCAATCAGTTCCGCAAGTTACATATGGAATTTAAAGAAAAATATCAGTAAAATACAATGATAAAATCCATAACTTCTAGGTTTGAACTTTTTAAACCAAACCAAACCAAACAAATCCAGTATATCCCGCTCGGAGCAGGGTCTGGGGAGGGTGAGATGTACGCAGACCGTACCTCTACTTTTTACGATAGAGAGGCTGTTTCCGTGAAGACCCCCGGCCTAGTGCTCAACAAAAATAGTGTGTGTTCTATACAAAAATGATTACGAATGTGAAAGTATTCAGCCGAACCTGGGCCCATGGCTTGGACCTCATGGGACTTACCTAAGCGGCCATTGGAAACTCATCTCCTAATATAGGTCGGCTCCGAGCAACACTCCCTGCCAAAAACTCCTCTCCTGCCAAACACTAAACCACAAGCATCAAACAGTCAAATATTAAAAGCTAAAAGAGACAACCCAACTCTAAGACAAAGCTAAATGGGACTGATAAGTGGATTTTATATCCACTGGGAATGCCTCCGTTCGGCTTAAATTGATTGTTTTGGACTCAAGTTGTTGTAGTTTTGATGTGTTTTGCTTAGTTGTGCAGATTTACGAGAATGTTGATTAAAGTAGATGCTTTTATCGTTCTTGGAGAATTAATTGATTAAAATTCCGAATTTCTGGGAAAGCTGCGCAGCTTATACTGTTTTGGCCATATCTGGAGTTCTAGAAGTCCGTTTTCAGCGATCTTACTGCCCACGCGAAGCTTGAGAGATTTTCTACAACATGGGATAGGAAGCAGGTGCAAGGAACGTGTTGATTAAATTCGCGCACATGATCTTTTAAAAGAAGGCTATAAATTTACTGTTTTGCCCTTTTTCTAATTCTAATTGTATTCTGGACAGTTTTGGTACCTTCTATAAATTCTAATTGTAATAGAAGGTAATTGCTTGTTGGGCAAGATTAGGAGTATCTATATAAACACATCTAGGGATCGGAAAAACATGATGATTGAGTGTTCATTGTTAGAGAGATACAATTTGTACGCAGCTTTTAGGATTTTTTCTGAAGAACCATTATTTCCTTTGAAGATTGAAGTTAAAAGGTTTCTTTTCTATATTCTTCTAATTATGATTTCTTCTATTAATTCTTGTTTTGTTAATTTAATCATGTGTAACTAATTCTCTAATCTGAGAATTGGGTAGTATTCCTTGGTATTCATGCCTGTTTAATTATCTGTGATTTTCTTGCTTTGCTGATCTGTTATTGAGGGCTTAACACAATTAGGGGAGTCATGAACCTTTGATTGGATTTTAGGGATTGTGATAACTTGGAAGAGGAGTTGCAATTTTAGTACAGGATTTAACAGACATAACTCGAATATTTGATTGGAAGATTAATAGGAGAGTTGTGAGACTTATAATTCTTGGTGCGTAATAGTTTATGATTGTATTTTGATTGTATCATGGAAGTGACAATTAAGGTGTAGTTGTAGACACTATATTGTATCTTGGAAGAGAACATTATAACCTTAGAAGAATTGTTTTCAGCAGAGTAAGAACGTAGATGTCACATAGATATTGAATGTGTATTGAAACCAAGTGAAGAACCCCAGTTCTTGGATTGTTTTCCTCATATATATTTTATTCTCGATTGATAATTAGTTTAATTTAGTTTATAAACAAACCAAACATTCTTCTACACTTCTAAATTGTGAGAGATAGGATACTTGAACTTGATATTACATTCAGTCCTTCCCTGCGAACGAACAACAAAAATACTATTAACAAATTGGCGCCGCTACCGGGGAGAAGCATCCACTTTAATCAACATTCTCGTAAATCTGCACAACTAAGCAAAACACATCAAAACTACAACAACTTGAGTCCAAAACAATCAATTTAAGCCGAACGGAGGCATTCCCAGTGGATATAAAATCCACTTATCAAACCCCCAAACTTAAACTGATGCTTGTCCTCAAGCATAAACAATTACAACTACCTGATTAGTACCACTTCCGTAGGTGATCACGGTTGCATTTGGCATATACAACAAGCCCTTTAAACCCCTAGGCAGCCCTAGTGGACGAGTAAGGTCTCGTGAGGGCCTATAGCGAATGTACCAACAAAATCCATTTAACCTAATGCAATGCAATGCATGAATGCAACTAGAATGAAAATGCAACGATCCCCTTCAAACTAACCAAAACCAACTAACAAGCAAATATCTCAAAGAATGCAAATAAATCCAAGCAGAGCTCGACCAAGTTCCCGTATACTAACAATACATGAACAGAAACGTGCGTGTGTGCAATGCTCATCAGAAATACTCCCAAAACTAGGTCAAAAATCATACATGTTCTTCGCCAAGACAATCACAGGTTTATAAATAGAATAGACTGTAGACACTTCATAACCTCGGAACACCTCCATCCTCATTCAAGTTAGCCAGGTATTCATGCTTTATTACTATGACACTATATATAATACGCATGCTTATTTAACCGTGCAATGAATGAGACCCCAAAAGGCTTATACAATAATACCCATGTAGCGAGTGTTAGGTTAGTGGATCCCAGACTATAAAAGCCTTAGGTCACTAGGACTAAGTCCCCTCAGACTTAATTACTCGAGTATTAAAGAGCTCACCCTGGCTAATTTTGCATATAAACAATTTATTGATTTTTTTTTCTTTTTTTTTTTCTTTTTTTTTCTTTTTTTTTTTCTTTTTTTTTTCTGCGATCTGGAATGAGCCTTTCTCATTTCCAACCCTAGACTACTCATATAAATATGAGCCGGCTACTAGCCATTTGTTTCTAGCAATTATTTAACAATTAATACAACTAGCATGAAATCCCTGGTTTCCCCCAAACTTAGACTTTAATGCTCCTACGCCATCAAGGGAATAACGAAAATTCTAAATATAATCAAGTGATTAAATCTCAAAACATCCAAACAAGCATGACCCTAACCTAGCCCAAAAGCACCCAATGAGACTGTGTAATTAGTTTTGTTTCCGAAATACATAAGTCAATTTCATAGAAACTATAAATCAACCCTCTATTCATCATTACCACACTCAATTAGACACCTACCTACCAATCAGAATTAGCTCGTTCTAAGGGATCATGAAATATGCATGCCATGAAAATGCAACTAGAATGAACTCACATGGTATACAGAAATAAAAACAGAATGTCCTATATGAAACAAACGTAGATAACACAAACATATATGCATGAATTACTACTACTAATATGCAAAACATGAAATCCTACATGAACACATAATACAACAACAACTACTAATCCCTCAAAACACCCCCAAACTTGAAAGATTCAATGTCCGCATTGAATGGAAGTAAATACAAGGGAAAGTAGAAAACATACCTAAACAGCTGAGTCCTAACCCTCCTCGGATGAATCTGGTGGAGGATAATGCGTACGAGCTCCATAGACTGACCACTTCCCAAATAACAAGAATACTACAAAACCCACAATTACAAGAACACAAATTCGTAATAAAAATAAGATTAGAGAAGAGATAAACCAATTACGAATCAAAGAGGTGAACTTGTAATTAATTCCTCTTTAGAATTGAATTTAAATAAATAGAAGAGGAATTGGATTTATATGTATGGGTGTGTATATATAATGGAGGGATTGGGTGAATAAAATTTATGTGAAAAGGAAAAAATTTTAGGTGGGTATGAAAGTTCATATAAGATAGAAATAGGAATTGATAAATTAAAGAAAAAGAAATAGAATAGGTTTAGAATTTTGGAGGAGAGATGGGGAGTTTTGGAATTGAAATAGGAAAAGAATTAGATAAAATAGGGGTACAAATAAAATAAGAGGAGAGGAAAAAAAATTTAGGGGAATATTTTTTTTTTATAAAAAAAACTGCAAGCTGCGTGTACAGGGGCAGACTGCGCACATAGCAGTAACGCAGGCGCAGCCTGCGTCACGCAGGCGCAGTCTGCGTTACAGACAGAAATGCAGGTGGTACTAATCAGGTAGTTGTAATTGTTTATGCTTGAGGACAAGCATCAGTTTAAGTTTGGGGGTTTGATAAGTGGATTTTATATCCACTGGGAATGCCTCCGTTCGGCTTAAATTAATTGTTTTGGACTCAAGTTGTTGTAGTTTTGATGTGTTTTGCTTAGTTGTGCAGATTTACGAGAATGTTGATTAAAGTGGATGCTTCTATCATTCTTGGAGAATTAATTGATTAAAATTCGGATTTTCTGGGAAGGCTGCGCAGCTTATATTGTTTTGGCCATATCTGGAGTTCTAGAAGTCCGCTTTCAGCGATCTTACTGCCCACGCGAAGCTTGAGAGATTTTCTACAACATGGGATAGTAAGCAGGTGCAAGGAACGTGCTGATTAAATTCGCGCACATGATCTTTTAAAAGAAGGCTATAAACTTATTGTTTTGCCCTTTTCTAATTCTAATTGTATTCTGGGCAGTTTTGGTACCTTCTTTAAATTCTAATTGTAATAGAAGGTAATTGCTTGTTGGGCAAGATTAGGAGTATCTATATAAACACATCTAGGGATCGGAAAAACATGATGATTGAGTGTTCATTGTTAGAGAGATACAATTTGTACGCAGCTTTTAGGATTTTTTCTGAAGAACCATTATTTCCTTTGAAGATTGAAGTTAAAAGGTTTCTTTTCTATATTCTTCTAATTATGATTTCTTCTATTAATTCTTGTTTTGTTAATTTAATCATGTGTAACTAATTCTCTAATCTGAGAATTGGGTAGTATTCCTTGGTATTCATGCCTGTTTAATTATCTGTGATTTTCTTGCTTTGCTGATCTGTTATTGAGGGCTTAACACAATTAGGGGAGTCATGAACCTTTGATTGGATTTTAGGGATTGTGATAACTTGGAAGAGGAGTTGCAATTTTAGTACAGGATTTAACAGACATAACTCGAATATTTGATTGGAAGATTAATAGGAGAGTTGTGAGACTTATAATTCTTGGTGCGTAATAGTTTATGATTGTATTTTGATTGTATCACGGAAGTGACAATTAAGGTGTAGTTGTAGACACTATATTGTATCTTGGAAGAGAACATTATAACCTTAGAAGAATTGTTTTTAGCAGAGTAAGAACGTAGATGTCACATAGATATTGAATGTGTATTGAAACCAAGTGAAGAACCCCAGTTCTTGGATTGTTTTCCTCATATATATTTTATTCTCGATTGATAATTAGTTTAATTTAGTTTATAAACAAACCAAACATTCTTCTACACTTCTAAATTGTGAGAGATAGGATACTTGAACTTGATATTACATTCAGTCCTTCCCTGCGAACGAACAACAAAAATACTATTAACAGGGACAACCCAGCTCTCAGACTCTCAATAACAGAACCACTCCCTAGAAGAGAATCCACAACTCTGATACGACGCCTCCAAGTGGACCTGTCAGCTGTCATAATCTCGCTAAGGTTTAAGTCCTGCAAATCTAACCTTATTTGCTCCTCCCAAGTTCTCCTCGGTCTACCTCTCCTTCTCACCCCTACGACTGAAATACTCTCTACCCTCCTCACTGGGGCCGTAGCCTGCCTCCTGCGGATGTGACCGAACCATCTCAATCTCCCTTCCCTAACTTTCTCAGCAATAGGATCAACTTCCAATTCATTCCGGAAAACAGCATTCGGTATTCTATCCAGCATAGTGCGCCCACACGACCAACGCAACATTCTCATTTCAGCCGCTTCCAACTTGCTCTCCAGCGCCTTCTTCCCCGCCCAACATTCGGAACCGTACAACATCGCAGGTCTGATTGCTGCTCTATAGAATTTAACCTTCAATTTTAAAGTGATTTTCCTGTCGCACAGCACTCCTGACGCTGCTCTCCATCTAAGCCACCCAGCCTTGATACGATGAGTTACGTCACCCTCCACCTCTCCTTCCTTCTAAATGATAGAACCCAAATACTTGAACTTGTCCGTGCGAGGAACAATCTGATCTCCAATCATAACCTCAACCCCTTCTTCGATGGGCTCACCACTGAAGTTACACCAGAGATACTCGGTCTTAGACCGGCTCACACGCAGGCCTTGGGATTCCAAATTAGATCTCCATAATTCCAACTTTGCATTCACCTCCCCCCTCGACTCCGCCATTAACACAATGTCATTAGCAAAAAGCATGCACCACGGGACGTCATCTTGGATCCCCCGCGAAATGACATCTAGTATTATGGCGAAAATGAGAGGGCTTAGGGCCGACCCCTGGTGCAACCCTATCCCAACCGGGAAATAGAGGGTATCACCAACTGGTGTTCTAACGTAAGTCGAAGCTTGAGAGTACATGTCTTGGATCGCCCTAACGTACAATGAAGACACCCTCCTCTCTTCTAGGCTCCTCCAAATAACATCTCGTGGGATGCTATCGTACGCTTTCTCAAGGTCAATGAACACCATATGCAGGTCCTTACGCCTTTCTCTAAACTTCTCCATAAGGCGACGAACGAGATGAATAGCCTCGGTCGTCGATCTCCCAGGCATGAAACCAAATTGGTTATCTGAGATCTCTACCATTCTTCTCACTCTACCTTCAACCACTCTCTCCCAAAGTTTCATAGTATGACTGAGTAGTTTAATACCCCGATAGCTACTACAACTCTGAGCATCACCTTTGTTCTTGAAAAAAGGCACCACAATACTGCGCCTCCACTCCGCCGGCATGTTAGCATCTCTGAGGAGAATGTTGAACAAATCTGCTAGCCATTGAACACCTACCTCCCCCAGACAAATCCACACCTCAATAGGTATTTGGTTCGGGCCAACCGCCTTAGCTCTACCCATCTTTAGAAGGGCGCCTTTGACTTCTTCTATGCTGATACGCTCACAATCCCCTAAAGTTTGAGTAGAAGATTGACTAACACCTTGCACCCCTTCTGAAACGCTCCCCCTAGAACCATTGAAAAGCTCAGAAAAATACCCATTGCACCTCTCCTTAATAGCCTCGTCGTCCACCAAAACACGGCCCAAATCATCCTTAACAAACCGAACGTGACCAAGATCGCGCCGCCCTCTCTCCCTAGCTTTCGCCAGTTTAAAGATAGCATTAGCTCCTTCCTTGGTGTCTAAGCGCTTGTACATCTCCTCGTACGCCTCACCTTTAGCCTTAGCTACTGAAGGTAGTGTTTTTCGAAGTTCGTTCACAGGGTAGGACTCTCAATATCGATTTCGAGTAGATTATCTCTTACAATCTAGTAGTGTGGAAAATGGGGGGTTTTGAGTTTGGTTAAGGTGTTTTATCAAACACCTTGCATACGATAAATAAATTGCTACAAAAACACAACTAAGTTAATGGCTAATATCCAAATTTACCAACACAACAACACAATGAGCAAATTAACAAGATAAGAGACATTTGACCCAAGGATAATAGCGAATCAAGCACTTCAACCCAACAACAAGCAAATATATCCAACTCTACCTAACCAAGATAATTGGTGAAGCACACAATCACTTATTTCTCTTCTATTATAAACACTAATTTAGTGAAGCACATAAATTAGTTCTCTTGATACTAGCAACCAATAGTGAAGCACTACCAATTTAACCAAATCAAAGAATCAATCAAAGAGAGGTTAGGACAAACCCAAGGATGAGAAGCTCAACCTAGGTATTTGCACTTAAAGCTTGAGAATTTAGGTACACTAAACTTGTGCTACTATAATGAATGCACTAACGATTACGTATTAGCACAAACAATTAGCAATTGATATTACAAGAAGAGCAAATTGAAGCAACTTACAAATCTCCAAGCAAAATCATAAACAATATATCTCAAGAATTCAAGATAGAGTGAAATAGATCTTACTTAAATTGAAATGGGTTTAGTACAAGAGATGCTTCCTTGAGCCAAATTATGGAGTTAGTTACTCATAATCTACTCCTACTAACCCTAATTTTATGTTCTTCAAGAGCTCAAATGAAGAAGAAGAAGTTAGATGAAGTTGTAGGTTAGAAGTTATCTTAGGTTTAGAGATGTTTTGTTCTTTTAATACACAGCAGCTCTGTACGGCCTGTTGAACGGCCGTACAGCTGCCCGTACGAAAATTCTGCTCCTTTGAACGGCCTGTTGAACGGCCGTACAGCTGCCCGTATGAGATAAAATCTTCAAGATAATACATTAAACACCTCCCGACATCGCGAGCTTTCATCTTCTAACTTCCCTCTTGAATAATCTTTGCTTTCATGCCTAAATTAAGTCATCTTTTCAACAATTAAGCATGAGGCACTGAAAGATGAAAAACATAACAAATATTAATAAAACAACATTCGAAACTAACAAAAATGCAGAAGAATAAAAGACAAAACGTGTATAAAATACACGTTATCAAATCTTCCCCCACTTGAACTTTGCTAGTCCCGAGCAAACTAATATTAACAACACGATATACTCCTAACCAGTACCACTTTCGTAGGTGATCACGGTTGCATTTGGCATGTGCAACAAGCCCTTGGAACCCCTAGGTAGCCCTAGTGGACGAGTGAGGTCTCGTGAGGGTTTATTGATGATGTACCCACAAAATCACAAAAACCACTAATAAACAAGAAACTAACAATATCTACTAATTAAACTAACTACTACACTCACATGTCCGAGACGTCTACTTGTAACTAAAATCAAACATATAGAGCTATTCACCTTGTCATCCACTATAACGAGCTAACAACCAATTCAAGAATCAAGATAACACACCTTGTGCAAAATGTAACCAAGACATTAAAGATAGAATGAATGCACTTCAATCGTGAACACTAGACAAGATGATCACAAAGCATACATGGCCTCGCATTAAGAAGATGAAATTGTATGGTGAAAAATCTCACATCTCTCAATTATGTATCACACAAGTATGGGCTAGAGATTTCACTCAACTCCAAGTCAAAATGCATGCGCTCTACTTGACCTTGCATGTTCACCTAAATTCCGGATTGCACCAAAAACAAGGAATTCATAAAATGGGTTGTAATGAGGCTTGGGTGAAGGTGTGAAAGTTTAAGTTCAAGGAAGGTGTAAAAGTCTCGCTAGTTGAGTCAAAATGACGCTTGCTCGCTTCATCCACCAAATTCTCAAACTAAAGAATGTCTTCACTCATTTACAATTACAAAACACAACCATATTTACCAAGAAAATTGAATCAAAATAATGTACAAAGATTTATTGCTTTTTTTTCTTTTTTTTCTTTTTTTTTTACATCCCCTTTATTATTATTTTTTTTAGCAAAGGGAATGGCATAACATAAATAAATACTACAAAGAACTTTGAACCACATCTTGATATACACATCAAACTAGTTCCCACTTGCAATAAATAGAATTCTTCCTCTTCACAATTTCTCCAAATTCACATGCTCATCAATAATTCTTTCCAAGACTCAACTAGCTCAACTAGGTCGAGAGTGAAGTATTTGGCTATGGCTCATGTATAAAAGGGGAAAGTGACCAAGAAAAATATGGATATAAGATTCAAAGGGGGTAACTAGGGATTATTTTCATGGTTCACAAGCTAAAATGGCTAAAAAGGTTATCCTAAATAGAATTTCCTTATTATGGTGCATCCATGAATGAAGGTTTAATGCAAGCCCTAGAGCAACAAACATACATAAAGATGGAGAAACACACAAGCAAAAGAATCATCGTTCAAGGCCTCACAAGGTTTAAGTTGTAATAACATCTTCTCGATTTGATTCCATGCATGCTAAGAGATAATCGTCACACTCACAATTTAATTACAAACATCTAGACTTTTCATGCCATTTTAAGAGTGTGTGTGTGTAATAAGGTGCATCAAACTTATAGATTCGCATCAAATTGGTAATGCTAGACACGTAATAGGAGAAAACAAGACTACAAGCTCACAATGTCATAAATTTTACAAACAAATGCAAACGAAACGGACATCAAAATAAACAATCCAAAATAAACAATCCTTCCCCCACTTAAAACATGGCATGTCCTCATGCATGACAAATAAAAATGAGGGAGAAACAAAAGTGAAAGAAAACTCCCCTGAAAATAAGCAACGAGGATCGGGAGCACCATCATATTTGCCCAAATCCAACTCCGAAATTTGCACGCCAAGAATTGAGCTAATGTCGAGCACCACAATCAACTCAACAAAATAACCGACAAGCGAAATCCACACCTACAAAGCCACTTCAACACTTATTAAGGATATATAAATAATTAAAATATAACGGCCTGTTGAACGGCCGTACAGCTGCCCGTACGAGATAAAATCTTCAAGATAATACATTAAACACCTCCCGACATCGCGAGCTTTCATCTTCTAACTTCCCTCTTGAATAATCTTTGCTTTCATGCCCAAATTAAGTCATCTTTTCAACAATTAAGCATGAGGCACTGAAAGATGAAAAACATAACAAATATTAATAAAACAACATTCGAAACTAACAAAAATGCAGAAGAATAAAAGACAAAACGTGTATAAAATACACGTTATCACTACTGCCTTCTTTGCCTCTCTTCTCGCCACCTTGTAATCTGCACTCTTGAAGATCCTCTCCTCACCAGCGCTAGCTGACAAAAGTTCTTTAAAGAGCAATTGTTTAGCATTAAATTTCCTTTGAACCTCCTCGTTCCACCACCACGCCTCCTTAAGACCACTAAACCTTCCCGAAGAAATCCCCACCACCTTCACGACCACATTTCTAATAGCATTCGCCATACTGATCCACATCTGGTTTGCATCACTCCCCAGGCTAAAACCACCTTCGCGGAGCAGAGCCTCCTTGAATTCAGCCGCCTTCTCACCCTTCAGATCCTTCCAAAGGATCCTAGGTCTAGCTTCCCTTGCCCTGTTCACAACACGACCACCCATGGAAAGATCCATAGCTAGTAGACGGTGTTGCGACGCGCAAGCCTCGCTCGGGAACACCTTGCAATCAACGCACGACCTTACATCACGACTGCGCATAAGTAAGTAGTCGATTTGGGTTTTGTGCCCCCCACTACTAAAAGTGATGAGGTGTTCAGCCCTCTTCTGGAAAAAAGAGTTTACGATTACCAACTCATGAGCAGTAGCAAACTCTAACAATGCGGAACCTCCGTCATTCCTAACCCCGAATCCAAAACCCCATGAGCGCGATGGTAACCATCCACCCGTACACCAATGTGTCCATTGAAATCTCCACCCATAACTACAAATTGGTCGACAGGAATACTTTCGACCAGCTCATCTAAACAAACCCAGAAAGCTGCTTTCTCAGGCTCGCTCAAACCGACCTGTGGAGCATACGCGCAAACCACGTTCACCATCTTCGCCCTAACTACCACTCTAACAGACATAATCCTGTCGTTACACCTCTTCACTTCCACGACGTTATCCTTGAGCTCCTTCGATAACAGAATACCCACCCCATTTCTCGAGTTCGCAAGACCTGAATACCACAATTTATACCCGTTCGCTTCTCTGGACTGAGCCCCCTTCCACCTAGTCTCCTGAATACACAGCACATCCACCGTTCTCTTACGTAGCACATCCACTAGCTCCAAAAACTTTCCCGTCAAGGTACCCACATTCAAACTGCCAACTCGAAGACCACGAGGCATCGACCTACACAAAACACTAATGCACTACCCACAGAAACAACTACACTACTAATCAAATCTACTTATTTCTAAGGTCTCAAAAGTACTAAATGAAGGTAAAAATTTAGATCACAATTTATATGAAGGCAACTGACATTAGTAATTTATAAAAAAATGATACCAGACTTCGAATCGTAACACGCCGGCGTTGCAACTTCGGATGAGCTTGATAATCCGGTAAGCTTTACCTGCAAAAATGGTAAAACACATAAATATCTACTAATTTACTATTAGTTAAAAGAAACTGAAATGCATATGGTGTTATAAAGTATTCTTCCGACGATACGCCGGTCAGAAATAACCAGAACAGTTGGTGACTGTAGCCTGTTGCTTTAGGTGTAACGGATACTCCTAGTTATGTGAACCTCCGAAAAACACTAAAATTCAAACTTCACCAAAAATTATGGAAAAAATATATATGATAAACTAGGAGATTTGAACGGTGAAACTATTTTTATTTTGATTTATAGACCTCAATCAAGCCCTAGAAAAATTGGTAAAGCTTGAAACACCTGAAAATAAATTGATACCAAATCGTGTAAGGTTAGTGTCAATGGATTCGTGGTGAAACGATCTACACAGATATGGTGTTGGATTTTAAAAATCGTAGAGGAAAAAACAAGACAAAAGTGAAAAAAGAAATGGGTCTGATAATGTCGCAAAGAGCAGATAGTGATTTCTTGGTCTAATATATGAAATCATGAAATGTGTACACGTGAGTTGTAGAAAATCAAGTAGATTGTATAGGAAGGTGTGCTAGATTTGGTCTGAAGATTGAAGAAGACGATAGACCAGCATAACCAGAGAGAGAGAGAAGCTTTGCAAAGCAGAGAGAATCCTCTTAAATAACAAAAATACAAGCCACAAATATCTTATACAAGAACAAAGTTAAAAACTTTTTCAACAATTATAATATCAGTTGCAACTTTCGGAACATGCAAGAGGCTCATTCCCTTGACTGAAACAAGACTCTCTATGTAACCACAGACATATGAGAACATGAGATTGAAACGAGAACTATCATAGCAATACATGCCACTTGCAAACCTATTGATTGCACGGGTTTGAGGATTGATACCAACTAATTTGATATATCTGGCACTCTTAAACAAAAGATCACCATTCCTAAAGCAATGAAGTAACCCCATAGTTTTTGGTATAGTGATTGGGCCTATTGTGTAGTTCTGAGTCCAAAGTTGACATCTTTCATTGAAAATATAAATATCCACTAATCTGGAAGTACTCTTGGGAACAATATCAGTGAGAAGGAAAGGAAGAGAATCCCCCAAATTCACCATAACCCTACATTGTGTGCGCTGGTTGAAAAAATCGATCCGAGGCAACAACCTAAAAATCTCATCTTGGACATCGAAGAATATGACATAAAAACTTTCACCACATTCAACATCCTTATTATACCAATAAGGACGCCCATGGACAACTGTAGGCCATGGAACGTTCTGGCCTTGTTGTACGAAAGTGGATTTGATGGTCTTGATACCCCAAGAATCAAAATTACAAGAGTAGACATGAGCTAATAACGGAAAAGCAGGATATTTGGTAATGTAGATGATTTTATAATCATTAGCAATGTGATCGAAACCAATACCGAAACTAAAATTATCCATACCTTGAATAGGAGCAGAACTGGAACAAGGAGGAACAGGAATATCCTTGTGGTGATTAGTAGCAGGATTCCATAATCCAACAGAGTCAATTGAATGTTTATTAAAATTGTAACTGTAAACGCAGACCAAGCCATTGACGGAACCACCTAACTCAACATATCTCGAATTTAAAGGGTGAATTTTGTTGGGGTTAAAGAAAGGACCACACCTAGTAATCAAGGAACCGTTATTGAGATTCATAGAGTAATTCGTGAGATGTGATTGAGAGAATTCCAGGATTTGCAAACACATCGGAATCTGATTATTAATATAACCGGTAATCTGATCAGAATCTCAGCCTTTATCAATCCTTCTGGAATATAAGGAAGGGAGCAAGAATCTTCCTTGGCAGCTCCACGGCTTACAACACTACCCATAGCTATATGCTGCAAACTCCGTTTATACTCCGACAACAATGGTACGGGAATGGGTATGTTTTGATGCTTTTCTTCAACATGACTCTAATATAATATAGGTGTTACCCTTCCTTTTTGTTCCTTCCTAATCTCATCAATATTTTGTTTTGATTCTGTACTTGAATTTTGTTTCAACACTTTGATCATCCTTGATTCCATAACAAGAGTTTATCTACTTATCTCTACTCAATATTTTATCTCTCTCTCTTTCCACGATCAACACTACAGCCTTTCGTTCTCACGCCGTACAGTGCGCAACAATTCTTGAAAGTTGGAGACGACGGCATAAATACAATCAAGAGCTTCTCTACACTCCAGATCTAAAGATTACCCCAGTGATTTGATAAACGAGTCTAACAAGTGTGCACACAAGGTATTTGGGTAAAGTCCTGAGAAAAGAAAAGCTTACATCAGTGGAAGTTTTGTTCAAGATCCGTTACATATAAAGTAACAGACTATAGTCACCAACTGCACTGGTTATTCCTGACCGGTGTATCGCCGGAAGAATATTTTATAACACCACCAGCATTTTAGATTCTTTTAACTAACAATATATTAGTAGATATTTGTGTGTTTTACCGTCTTTGCAGGTTTAGCTTACCGGAATATCAAGCTCATCCGAAGTTGCATTGGAAGTCTGGTATCATTTTATTTTTCTAAAATTATTTCTGGGAAAAAAAATATTGCTGTCAATCATTTATTTATCATTTACTGCTTAACCACCTCTATTTTTGCCTGAATTTAAATTGTGATCTAGATTTTACCTTCATTTAGGTGGGTATTGTGTTGTTTTTGCACGTTAGTTTTGACGATGTCGCGTAGTTTGCGTGTTGGCAATTTGAATTTAGGTACCTTAACAGGCAAATTTTTGGAGTTAGTGGACGTGTTGAAGAAGCGAAGAGTGGATGTGGCTTGTATTCAAGAGACTAGGTGGAAGGGGGCTCAGTCTAGAGAAGCGAACGGGTATAAATTGTGGTACTCAGGTCTTGCCAACTCGGGGAACGGAGTGGGTATTCTTTTGGCGAAGGATCTAAAAGACAACGTCGTGGAAGTGAAGAGGTGTAACGACAGGATCATGTCCGTCAGAGTTGTGGTTGGGGAGAAGGTGGTGAACGTGGTGTGTGCATATGCCCCCCAAGTCGGTTTGGGCGACTCTGAGAAGGAGGCTTTCTGGGTCTGCTTAGATGAGTTGGTCGGAAGTATTCCTGACGACCAATTTTTAGTGTTGGGTGGCGATTTCAATGGTCACATTGGTGAGAGGGCAGATGGCTATCTCAGCGCTCATGGGGGTTTCAGCTTCGGGGTAAGGAATGCCGGTGGGTCCACGTTCTTGGAGTTTGCTACTGCCCAGGAGTTGGTAATTGTGAATTCTGTTTTTCAGAAGAGCGTTGAGCACCTCATCACCTTTAGTAGTGGGGGGCACAACACTAAAATCGATTACCTACTTATGCGCAGGCGTGATGTTATGGCGTGCATGGATTTCAAGGTGTTCTGCAGTAAGGCGTGTGCTTCCCAACACCGTCTGTTAGCCATGGATCTATCCATGGGGGGTCGAGTTGTTCGCAGGACGAGAGAGTCTAGACCAAGAATCCTTTGGAAAGATTTGAAGGGCGAGAAGGCGGTCGAATTCAGGGAGTCTCTGCTCAACGAAGGTTGTTTTTCGCGTGGTGGAGATGTCAACTTTAGGTGGACCAACATGGCGAACGCTATTCGGTGTGTGGGCGAGAAGGTGGTGGGGGTTTCCTCAGGAAAGTTCAATGGTCTTAAGGAGTCGTGGTGGTGGAACGAGGAGGTTCAAAAGAAAGTTAAGGCTAAACTTGCGCTCTTTAATGAGCTTTTGTCGCTTTGTGCAGGGGCGGAGAGGATTCTGAAGATGGAAGCGTACAAGGTGGCGAAACGAGAGGCAAAAAAAAGCTGTGGCGAAAGCCAAAGGTGAAGCCTATGAGGGGCTGTATAAACGCCTAGATACCAAGGAAGGAGCGAACGCTATCTTTAAACTAGCTAAAGCTAGGGAGAGAGGGCGGCGCGACCTGGATTCTATTAAGTTTGTTAAGGATGATTCAGGCCAAGTATTAGTGAATGAAGATGCTATTAAGGAGAGGTGGAGTTCGTATTTTCATATTCTTTTCAATGAGGCTAGGAGGAGTGGTGCCGGTGTGGAGCAAGAGGTCTCTCTTTCGTCTGTGCGTTCTTTTGGTTCCTGTGAGCGTATCAGCAAGGATGAAGTCAAGGGGGCCCTTCAAAAGATGGCTAGAGGGAAGGCGGTTGGTCCGGATCAGATCCCAATCGAGGTGTGGTTATGTCTTCGTGAGGTTGGCGTTCAATGGCTAGCAGATCTGTTCAATGTGCTCCTCTTGGGTGCTAAGATGCCAGCTGAATAGAGGCGTAGTATTGTGGTCCCTTTTTTCAAGAACAAAGGAGATGCTCAGAGTTGTAGTAACTATCGGGGTATTAAATTACTCAGTCATACTATGAAACTTTGGGAGAGAGTGGTTGAATGTCGGATTAGAAGAGAACTTGAAATCTCAGAGAATCAATTTGGTTTTATGCCTGGGAGATCGACGACCGAGGCCATTCATCTCGTCAGACGCCTTATGGAGAAGTTCAGGGAACGTCGCAAAGACCTGCATTTGGTCTTCATTGATCTTGAGAAGGCTTATGATAGCATCCACCGTGAAGCTATTTGGAAGAGCCTTGAGGAGAGGAGAGTGCCATCGTCGTCCGTTAGGGTGATTCAAGACATGTATTCCCAAGCTAGTTCCTGCGTCCGGACCCCAGTTGGTGACTCCCGTTTTTTCCCTGTTGAGATTGGGCTACACCAGGGGTCGGCCCTAAGTCCTCTTCTTTTCGCCCTTATCCTAGATGTCATGTCGCGAGGGATTCAAGTTGGCGTCCCTTGGTGCATGCTTTTCGCTGATGATATCGTGTTAGTGGCGGAGTCGAGGGGGGGAGGTCAATGAGAAGTTGGAGTTATAGAGATCTACTTTAGAGCCCCAAGGCTTGCGTCTGAGCCGGTCTAAAACCGAGTATCTCTGGTGTAACTTCAGTGGTGAGGCCAACGAGGAAGGGGTAGAGGTTAGGATTGAAGATCAGATCGTCCCTCGTACGGATAAGTTCAAGTATTTGGGTTCGATCATCCAGAAGGAAGGTGAGATTGAAGACGATGTCACACATCGTATCAAGGCTGGGTGGCTAAGGTGGAGGCCAGCGTCAGGGGTGATGTGCGACAAGAAAGTCCCGTTAAAGTTGAAAGGGAAATTCTATAGAGCGGCAATCCACCCTGCGATGTTATATGGTTCGGAGTGTTGGGCGGCGAAGAAGGCCCTCGAGAGCAAGTTGGAAGCGGCTGAAATGAGGATGTTGTGGTGGTCTTGTGGGCGCACGATGTTGGATAGGATCCCGAATGTGGTTTTTAGGAGCGAGCTTGAGGTGGCGCCTTTTTCTGCGAAAGCTAGGGAATGGAGGTTGAGATGGTTCGGCCACGTCCGTAGGAGGCTAGCTGAAGCCCCAATGAGGAGGGTCGAGAGTCTTTCGATTGTTGGGGTGAGGAGGAGAGGTAGACCGAGGAGGTCGTGGGAAGAGCAGCTTAGGTTGGATTTAAAGGCCTTAAACTTAAATGAGAACATGACCGCTGATAGGTGTTCTTGGAGGCGCCAGATCAGAGTGGTGGATTCTCTTTTAGGGAGCGGCTATGTGGTTGAGAGCCTCAGAGTTGGGTTGTCTCGGTTAGCTTTATCTTAGAAGTTCGGTTGTTTCGTTCCCATTTCTCATTTTATTGTCGTCTGTTTTCTAGTTTCAGGTAGCTTGGCCAGGTGTCATCTTAGATCAGAGTGCTTTGCAGAGCGGAGTAGTCAATCCCCTGGTAGGTAAGCCCCATGTGTTCTAAGCCATGGGCTCAGGTATGACGATGACCTTTTTTCAAATCTTAGATAACCCTTGTGAATATCACACACTATTAGCTTAATGTGCACTTAGCCGGGGGTCTTCACGGAAACAGCCTCCCTACCGTTAAAAGTAGAGGCATGGTCTTCGTACATCTCACCCTCTCCAGACCCTGCTCTGAGCGGGATATACTGGTTATGTTTGGTTTGGTTTGGTTTTTTGTTGTTTACATTTAAAATTAAAAAAAATTAAAAAAAATAAATATTATTTTTTTATATTATATCATTATATCATTGTATATATTAAGTATGAGAGGGATCTTATCCATAAATTTCGTCAATGTACTACCAAAATAATCTCAATCGTTGAATTTAATATCTTTAAAAATATACGATCAAGATTACATCATATTAAAAAGAGGAAATTATAATCTAAAAAGGATATAATTAGAAAAGGTTACATTAGAAGTGAATTTTAAAAATATAATTATAATCTAAAAAGAATATAATTAAAAAGGTTGCCTAAGAATTGAATTTTAAAAATATAATTATAATATAAAAATGATATAATTAAAAAGATTGCCTAAAAATTGAAATTTAAAAAAAATATAATCTTGAAAGGTTATAATTAAAAAAGATTGTATTAGAATTGAATTGAATTTATTTTTTATTAGTATTTAAAAAAATCATATTTACTATTTGGGCTCTATCTTGAGATCTAGAAATCAGATTTGGATGATTTTACAATCCAAGTGAAACTCATAAAATTATCTTTAATTTAGTGATGATTTAATACTTATTATTTAAATAGAAACACTCAAGATCTCATGAGAAAATATAATTACAAATTTTTGAATTAATCATATTCAATGTAGAAGACCTAAATTGATAATGTTATTCAATGTAAAAAACCTAATTATATATAATTAAAATCATTGACATACACCTTTTCGTATTCTAATATAAATACACTTTTTAGTTTATAACATTAAAATATAACTATTTTTTATGCCGGTTCAAACGATTTTCTTCAATTTATTTTTAGATCTAAGGGTTCTTATTTATTTTGTCGTACGGAGGACCAAACTACCGATTATCAAAGTTTTGGACAAAACCTCTCACACACTTATAATTAAAATTATATTTGGTTGTTAGTAGAACTGTCTTCAAATAATAACAAGGATATTTTGATAATCAAAACGAATTATAAGTAGAATTCATAAATCGAATATAATTTTCAACATAAAAAATTATCAATTTCCTCTCTCTTTTGTTTCTGCGTAGGTTTAATTGAAATATAATTGTTAGACTATCACTAAATTAAATATTATTCTATTGATTTTACGTAGGCTGTAAAATCGTCCAAGTCAAATTTTAAGAATTCAAAATAGAGTATAAATATTAAATCAAATGTGTAGAATCTTATATATATTAACTTTTTAACAACAATTTGAAATATAAATTAGTAACATAAAAAATTAGAAAAATTAATATAATTATAGATATTAAAAAAAAGCCGTTCATTGCACGGGTTATAAGCTAGTTATATGTAATAAGTACAAGGAAGCTATTATACGTAGTAAGGTGGTATGTTCGACGATCAGTACATCATGAACCGTTCGATCTTTATATATATATATATATATATGAATATTTAGATCTAATATTAAAAAGCTTATTTGATTGATATTATGAATATATTCAAAATAGTAAAAAAAATAAATTTAATAATCTAAACCAAATATAAGTAGGCCTTCAAATTGAATAGAATTAAATTTAATATAAAAAATAAAGTTTATTTGATTGATAATAGAATTATATTCAAATATAAAAAAGAAAATTTTAAAGTCTAATATAATTAGGTTTTATAAATTGAATAGAATTCTTAATGTGAAAATTCGTAATTTTCTTTTCTTTTCAATTTCAAAGTACTTTTAATTTGATTATAATTTTTAAATCATTACTAAACTAAAATTATTTTTCAAATTTTATATAGTCTATAAAATATTACAATAATTAATATATATCCAAAACATCACACCATATCTTTCTGTAATTATTTTTAGTAGTAATTTTTGTAATTAAAACACGTTACTTTTTAATTTTAAATTAATCTTGCGATCACTAATATACACCCAAAAATTTCTCACCATATATTCAAATCATTATTTTAAGTAATAAATAAGAATCGTTAGATCTAATAATATGATATATTATATGATTAAATTAATTTACTAAAAATTCAAAGTTCGAACCCGTCAACGACATTTTTAATTTAGAATTTCACAAAATAAATTTTAAACCATACATATCATTATATAAATCAAAATAAACCATGCATATCATTATATAAATTTATATTAAATTAAAATTAAAAAATTATTAAAAATAAGGATTATATAAAAACATAATTATATTGTTAAATAAATTTTATAACCTATCAAATGAAACTCGTGCTTCGCACGGGTTATAAGCTAGTTATTATAATTACCGATTAGTCGATTACCGATACCAATTTTATTGTCCGTTGATTCTATTTTTAAAATCAAATTAATTATTACACAATTTTTTAAAATAAAATTTTAAATTAATAAAATACATATTATAATATTTTTTAAATATATTTGATAAATGATTCGGTTAATCATTTTAATTAATCTACAATTTTCCAATTAATTCTTAAACAATGTCTTTACTGATCCGATTTTCACTTTTTACGACACTTCCTGCAGGATTATAACTTTATAAACCACGTTTGTTTATTATTAAAATAATATATATATATATATATATATATATATATATATACATATATATATATACATATATATATATACACACACACACACACACACAAATATATATATATATATATATATATATATATATATATATATAATATTTTGTTTTAAGGGTTTCATTTGCCTGAGGATAACCTCAGGATTCTACCTGAGGTTAAAACAATTTCAATACAAATTTAAGGCTATTTATGTAAATCACTGATAAAAATTTAATATTTACAAAAATGCCACTGCGGGATCACTTATTATATAAGTATGATAAGTGGATTTTATATCCACTTATTATGCACTAAATGGACCTAAATTGGTGGTTTATCCTTAAATATGTTGTGTCTTTTAATTCGTTTTTGTTGTTTAATTATTTGTTGTGCAAAAATCGCAACTTTAGGTTTTGTGGCAATAAAAGGGCTAAAAGATGTCGGCTGAATACAGATTGTTAGTGGCTGTAGTTGGTGAGGCTTGTTTCGGCAGTGGTGCTGTTTTTTTTTTATTGTTGTGATTTCTTTTTATTTGTTTTAATTTCTTTTGAATTCTTTTTATTTTTATTTTTTTTCATTTTTATTTTATTATTTTTGTGTTCAAATTTTTGCTATAAATAGGCCTAGATCTTGAGCTTATTCTCACACAACATTTTTTAGAGTAACATTCTCTCTTGTAATTCTATCTATATTTTCTTTGTAATTTTAGTGTGATTTTATACACTTAAATTTTCTAAAATTTTAGCATAAATTTTATTTTGGTTGAAGAAATTACGGGAATCATTTGGAGTGCTCTTCTCTTCGGTGGAAGCTATTTCAATTTTATTTTCTAATTTATTATTTTACAGGGAATTATCGGAGTGCTCGTGGAAATTATTTCGGTTTTATTTTCTAAATTCTTATCTTACAGGAATTATAGAAGTGCTCGTTTCTTGCAAGTGGAAATTATTTCGGTTTTAGTTTCTAAACTCTTATAATTTTCATATTTAATTTATCGTAATTTTTAATTTAGTTTTATTACTGTTGTTACTAATATTATTATTATTATTATTGTTTTATTATTATTATTATTGTTAATATTATTATTATTATTATTGTTATTATTATTATTATTATTATCATTATTATTATTATTATTATTATTATTATTATTATTATTATGATTTCAATTAATCCCATGATGACGATTCGTTTAATTATGAACTAATCGCCGTCATGGATTCTAATGGATTTATTTACGTAATTTAGCAATTCGATGCCTTAATAATTTGTATTATGATAAAAATTCAGATTGCCTAATATGGTTGCGCTTAATTTATTAGATGCGTAGCTAACGTCTAAATTATTAATTCCTAATGAATGCGAAAGTGGATTTAGGAATTTAGAATTTGCCATATTAGCATAGGTTCGTAATTGCCATAAACATTTACGATAAGTGATAGGATTTTTTTCACATCACCCTATGTAGTCATAATAAGGAATTTATTCGTAAACCAGTTATGTTTTCAAATCTTATAGACATATAGGGTCTAGACATAAATGGTGTCCATGCAACTTCTATCTTTTTAAGTGGATGTTTGTATGGTTTGATATAAGTTAAGGCTGAAAGGCGCTTATATTAGTTTCGTGTTCCCGGCTAGCTTTCATAATTATCAGAATCACTTTAAATTAAGGCATCAATTCTAAATGAAATAAATAATGAAATTAGAATCCCATGTTTATCTCATATATAAAATCTTTATCATATTAATTTTTAGTCGTTATTTCATTAATTAATTGTGATTTGAACAAACCAACCATTTCGTTGTTCAGGCTTCTATAATTAACCGAACGTTGTTGAATAAACATATTTACTTAAATACACCAAGTCTTCGTGGGAACGATCCTTATTTCCCTATATTGCTTTTGGACTGCGTATACTTGCGTAGAGAAAATAGCGAACAAGTTTTTGGCGCCGCTGCCGGGGACTTCGGTGTTATTTTCAGAAATTGTGTTTACATCAACGGAGGTTAAACTTAACTGACTTGAATTTTTTGTTTATTTTTTCTAAACGTCGTGTTTTCTCGCTCTGCCAGTATAAGGATCTTGAGTTGTTTATGCTAACACGTGCCCAAGCCCTTAAATCAAGAACCGTAATAAAGCTGGAAGAAGAGTTAGACATGGCGGAAGATGTGCCCAAGACGTTGATGGACTATTCTCAACCAAAAATCAATGACATTCAGTCAAGCATCGTCAGGCCAGCCATTGCAGCTAACACATTTGAAATCAAACCTGGCACAATCCAGATGGTACAAAACTCTGTCCAGTTTGGGGGAACGCCAACGGAAGATCCAAATATGCATATCCGAAACTTCATAGAGATTTGTGACACATTCAAATTCAACAACGTGTCAGATGATGCTGTAAGGTTGAGACTCTTTCCATTTTCTCTGCGGGACAAAGCTAAAGGATGGTTGCACTCTCTCCCAGCTGGCTCGATAACAACATGGGAGGAACTCGCTCAAAAATTCCTCACTAAATTCTATCCCATGGCAAAAACAGATGCCATAAGGAATGCTATTGCTCAGTTCACACAACAGGCGGGGGAATCTT
This sequence comes from Saposhnikovia divaricata, assembly GCA_036435485.1. Classification (NCBI taxonomy): domain Eukaryota; kingdom Viridiplantae; phylum Streptophyta; class Magnoliopsida; order Apiales; family Apiaceae; genus Saposhnikovia; species Saposhnikovia divaricata. The sequence goes on from CM071598.1 coordinate 57,381,140, forward strand.
TATGTGAAGCTTGGGAACGCTACAAGGAGATGCTAAGAAAATGCCCTCATCATGGCATGCCCAACTGGATGGTCATAAATTGTTTCTATAATGGATTGGGATGGCAATCAAGACCTATTTTGGATGCAGCTTCAGGAGGAGCATTATGGGCTAAAAGTTATGAAGCTGCCTACGAGCTAATTGAAATGATGGCGGCTAATGAGTATCAGAATCCGACACAGAGGATGCCTCAACACAAGGTGGCAGGAATCCTCGAGGTTGATGCAGTCACATCCCTATCAGCTCAGCTTGAAGCGCTAAACATGAAGGTGGATTCTTTGACAAACTATGGGGTACAACAAGTAGCAAGTGTTTGTGAGCTATATGCCGGTAAACATGAAACGAATCAATGTGCAATTTCCAATGAATCAGTGCACTTTGTGAGCAATTTTCAAAAGCAGCAGCATCCGGTCCCAAACACTTACCAACCCAACAACAGAAACCATCCTAACTTCAGCTGGAGCAACAATAACAATGGATTGCAACCACCACCGCAACCATATCAAGCCCAACCACCATATCAACCACACCCATATCAACAACAACCATACCATCAAACCCAAAATCAGCAATATGGGGCCAGACCATACAATCCCTCAGGACTATATCAACAGCAGGGGCATCAACTTCAGAATCAGTACGCCCCGAAACAATCTCAACCTCCGGGATTTCATCAGCAGCCTCAGGCAAATGCGGGGCAATCTTTTAATGAAAAATCTGAATTGGATGAATTGAAGTTGTTGGTTAAAAGTCAAGCAGTATCTCTCAAGATGTTGGAGAATCAGATTGGGCAGCTTGCTAACGCCTTGTTAAACAGGCCACAAGGAACTCTTCCTAGTGACACCGAGCCAAATCCAAAGAATGAGCGGAAGGAGACTTGCAATGCAGTATCGTTAAGAAGTGGTAAGGATATTGAAGGGACCTCAAAGAAAGCTGATGAAGATGTTATCAAGGAATCTAAGTCTAATGAAAAGCCTCAAGCGTTGGTGCATGAAGAATCCAGAAAAGATGAACCAGTTAAAGCACCAATACCAGAAAAGCATATTTATCCACCTCCTCCATTCCCTCAACGCTTGCAGAAACAAGATCAAGAAAAACAATTTCAGAAGTTTATGGAGGTCTTCAAGAAACTATCCATTAACATTCCTTTTGTTGAAGCATTGGAGCAGATGCCGAGATATGCAAAGTTCATGAAGGATATTTTGTCACGAAAGAGAAGGTTGGAAGAATTTGAAACAGTGGCATTGACAGAGGAGTGTAGTGCGGTGTTGCAACAGAAATTGCCTCCTAAACTTAAGGATCCAGGAAGTTTTACAATTCCATGCACCATTGGAAAGTTGTCTTTTGACAAATGCTTATGTGATTTGGGAGCTAGCATTAATCTCATGCCCTTGTCTGTTTTCAAGCAACTTGGTCTGCCTGATCCAAAACCTACCAATATCTCGTTGCAGCTGGCTGATCGGTCAATCACTTATCCCAGGGGTATAGTAGAGAATGTCTTGGTGAAGGTTGATAAGCTCATATTTCCTGCCGATTTTGTGATTTTAGATTTCAAAGAGGACAAGAAGATTCCCATAATTTTGGGAAGGCCTTTTCTAGCTACGGGTCGTACTTTGATCGATGTGCAAAAAGGAGAACTTACAATGAGGGTACAAGACCAGAATGTCACCTTTAATGTGTTCAAGGCCATGAAACTTCCGGCAGAAGATGAACAGTGTTTCAGCGTGGAAATGGTTGACGCTGGCCAGACAGAGAAGTTTGATCAGTTGTTTAGTGAAAAATCGGACATGCACATGTTAGAGCATCACATCAGTGATTCCATTGACAGTTCTTCAATTCTAGATCTCTCGAATGTAAAGCTCGGAAAACTTCCACCGCGTTTGAGGTATGTCCTTTTGAATGATGAGTTAATGATTTTTGAAGAAGGGCATGATAATGTGTTAAGAAGGTGGATAGTTGATGATGCGGATGAAGAGTGTGTGGTTCAGCCAACGGAGAGGGATAAACACCTTAGAGGTGTGAGGAAGAAAAAGAAGAAGTCGATTGGTGGAAAAGTCAAGGTGAAGAGTGAAAGAGAAATTGTGTTGGGAGTAAGCAAGCAAGAAGTCAACGTTCGTATGAATGGTCTTTCTGTTGAGGGCGGTTCGGTTATTCTGTTGAAACCGCCGTGAGTTGAGGAAGTAACGTCCGGCTAAATGACGTTAACGACAGCGCTTCATGGGAGGCAACCCATAGGTTTGGTGTTTTTATGTGTGGTTTGATTTTGTGTGATTTTTTTTCAGTTTGCAGGCCATTGGCGAGTTGCAGGATTAGCCTCAGGTTGGAGCTCATTTCCTCCACTTGATTCACCACCCGAGGAGGGTGGCGATGCCGACGGTTAGGGGAGTTCTCATTTATCCTTTATCTTTACCTTCAATGAGGACATTGAATATTTTAAGTTTGGGGGTGATTTAGGATAACTGATTAATTGAGTCATAGTATGCATATAGTTTCATAATATACCATGCTAGTATAATTTCATATAATTCATATAAAAAAAAATTGCATAATCATGATTAGTTGCATATCATATTTTCCTTGATCCCGTAGCGCTTGGCGATTCCGTTTAGTAGTCAATGATGAATTTGAGTGTGATAATGATGGATAGAGGGCTGATTTAAATACTTATGAATTGACGTGCATGTTGCTGAAACACAATCTTACACAACTCATCGATTACTTTTTGGGCTAGGTTAAGGTCATGCTTGTTTGGTTGTTGAAATTTAATCACCTGATTATATTTGGAATTTTCTTTATTCCCTTGATAGCGTAGAATCACTAAATATAAGTTTGGGGGAAATCAGGGTTCATGCTAATTTGTGTGTAGTTGTTAATAATTGATAGGTGTCAATTGGCTAGTAGCCAGCTCATATTTATATGAGTAGTCTAGGGTTGGAATTGAGAATTCCCATTCCAGATTGCATATAAAGAAAAGAAAAGAAAAAAAAAGGAAAAAGAAAAAAAAAGAAAAAAGAAAAAAAAACAACGTTTGTGAGTATGTATGCAAAAATTGATCAGGGTGAGCTCTTTAATACTCGAGCAATTAAGTTCTAGGGGACTCAAGCCTAGTGACCTAAGACTTTTCCGGTTTGGGATCCACTAACCTAACGCTCGCTACATGGGTATTATTGTATAAGTCTTTTGGGGTCTCATCCATTGCACGGTCAAATAAGCATGTGTGTTGTGTATAGTATTATGCGTCATAGTTGTTAATAAAGCATGAATTCCTGTCTAACTCAAATGATGATGGAGGTGTTTTTAAGTTATGAAGTGTCTATCGTTCATTCTAATTATAAACTTGTGATTGTTATGACGAAGAATATGTATGGTTTTGATCTAGTGCTAAGAGTAATTCTGATGAGTATTGCACACACGCACGTTTCTGTACTTGTACATGTTAATATGCGGGTATTTAGTCGATCTCTATTTGGAGTTATCACATTCTCTGAGTCACTCTGCTAATTTGGTTATTACTGTGCCTATGGGATCCTTTCATCAGTTGCATTCATGCATTTAGAGATAATCGAGTCTGTTTTCGCTTGAGGACAAGCTTCAGTTTAAGTTTGGGGGTGTGATAAGTGGATTTTATATCCACTTATTATGCACTAAATGGACCTAGATTGGTGGTTTATCCTTAAATATGTTGTGTCTTTTAATTCGTTTTTGTTGTTTAATTATTTGTTGTGCAGAAATCGCAACTTTAGGTTTTGTGGCAATAAAAGGGCTAAAAACGGTGGATTTTTATCTCAGTTTTATCAAGTGGACTGACTACGAGGAAAAAGAATTATCATAAAGAAATTCTGAGTGATATATTCTTAATTCTGGAACCCCGGTTGGAATTGTTTTAATTTTTCGTTAAGCGAAAGGAGTCCGGTTTCAGATCCTCAATTAACCGCAGCTCAGAACCTAATGATTCATTTATATTAATAAATATTTTATTTAATGAGAAAATTATAATTATAATTATCTAATAATATTAGATATTTATTTTTATAATTTCTGAATTAAATTAAATATTTGTTAATTAAAAATTATAAGTTAGAAAATAAAAAAAAAAAACAAAACAAAAAAAAACAAAAAAACAAAAAACAAAAAAAGAAAGAAGAAACGACTTATGCCAGTGCTGTGTGAATTGTGATATGTCCACAAAAATTAAATCAAGCAGCCAATCAAGTAATTGATGTCGGCATTATCTATTAATAAAAGAAAGAGTATGTGACTAATTGGCAAAAGCTGTCGGCCAGGGTGAAGATCTATCCACGCGCCAGGAAGCGCGTGTTGTGCACGCGCCTGCAGGGTAGAAAGAAAAATTCCGCGCGTGCAGCCACGCGCCAGGCCTGAGAATGAGGGAAAGCTGTCGGCTGAATACAGATTGTTAGTGGCTGTAGTTGGTGAGGCTTGTTTCGGCAGTGGTGCTGTTTTTTTTTTTTTATTGTTGTGATTTCTTTTTATTTGTTTTAATTTCTTTTGAATTCTTTTTATTTTTATTTTTTTTATTTTTATTTTATTATTTTTGTGTTCAAATTTTTGCTATAAATAGGCCTAGATCTTGAGCTTATTCTCACACAACATTTTTTAGAGTAACATTCTCTCTTGTAATTCTCTCTATATTTTTTTTGTAATTTTAGTGTGATTTTATACACTTAAATTTTCTAAAATTTTAGCATAAGTTTTATTTTGGTTAAAGAAATTACGGGAATCATTTGGAGTGCTCTTCTCTTCGGTGGAAGCTATTTCAATTTTATTTTCTAATTTATTATTTTACAGGGAATTATCGGAGTGCTCGTGGAAATTATTTCGGTTTTATTTTCTAAATTCTTATCTTACAGGAATTATAGAAGTGCTCGTTTCTTGCAAATGGAAATTATTTCGGTTTTAGTTTCTAAACTCTTATAATTTTCATATTTAATTTATCGTAATTTTTAATTTAGTTTTATTATTGTTGTTATTAGTTTTATTATCATTATTATTATTGTTTTATTATTATTATTATTATTGTTAATATTATTATTATTATTATTATCATCATCATTATTATTATTATTATTATTATTATTATTATTATTATGATTTCAATTAATCCCATGATGATGATTCGTTTAATTATGAATTAATCGCCGTCATGGGATTCTAATGGATTTATTTACGTAATTTAGCAATTCGATGCCTTAATAATTTGTATTATGATAAAAATTCAGATTGCCTAATATGGTTGCGCTTAATTTATTAGATGCGTAGCTAACGTCTAAATTATTAATTCCTAATGAATGCGAAAGTGGATTTAGGAATTTAGAATTTGCCATATTAGCATAGGTTCGTAATTGTCATATACGTTTACGATAAGTGATAGGATTTTTTTCACATCACCCTATGTAGTCATAATAAGGAATTTATTCGTATGTTTTCAAATCTTATAGACATATATGGTCTAGACATAAATGGTGTCCATGCAACTTCTATCTTTTTAAGTGGATGTTTGTATGGTTTGATATAAGTTAAGGCTGAAAGGCGCTTATATTAGTTTCGTGTTCCCGGCTAGCTTTTATAATTATCAGAATCACTTTAAATTAAGGCATCAATTCTAAATGAAATAAATAATGAAATTAGAATCCCATGTTTATCTCATATATAAAATCTTTATCATATTAATTTTTAGTCGTTATTTCATTAATTAATTGTGATTTGAACAAACCAACCATTTCGTTGTTCAGGCTTCTATAATTAACCGAACGTTGTTGAATAAACATATTTACTTAAATACACCAAGTCTTCGTGGGAACGATCCTTATTTCCCTATATTGCTTTTGGACTGCGTATACTTGCGTAGAGAAAATAGCGAACAAAGTACATATTAGTTATAACCTTAGGGAGATCGTTAAAGACAACCTCAGGCCTGCAGAGTAATCACTTGAATTTGTTTATGATGATTCTCTTCCAGATGATTGAATTGTTTTTGTGTTGATAGTCTCTTGTTGTTGCTCCCCCTCAACATTTGCATTACCATCAATCATATGTGTGTCATCAGGAATGAGAGGATCATCAGTATCTGATGGAGTATCAGTATCTTACTCTAAATTATCATCAGAATTCTTGGTAGCTTCATTTGCAAAAATCAAACTGTCATGTGAGTCTTCAGTTATTCCAGTTATCTCCTTATCATCAAAAGATACATTTATAGACTCCATGACTGTCTTTGTTATTAGATTGTAGACTTTAAAGGCTCTAGTTGTTGGATAGCCTACAAAGATGCCCTCATCAGCTTTAGTTTCAAATTTTCCTAGCTGTTCAGGATGAGGTCGAAGAACAAAGCACTTACAGCCAAATACATGTAAATCCTTCAGACTTGGATTCTTTTCCTTGATCATTTGATAAGGAGTTACACCATGTCTGTTTATCAATGTAATGCTTTGAGTATAACATGCTGTATTGACTGCTTTTGCCCAGAAGTATGTAGGTAGTTTTGCTTCCTCCAACATTGTTCTGCCAGCTTCAATAAGAGTTCTGTTCTTTCTTTCAACCACTCCATTTTGCTGGGGTGTGCCAGGAGCAGAGAAGTGTTGAACTATTCCTTTGTATTTGCAGAACTCTTCAATTCCTGAATTCTTGAATTCAGTACCATTATCACTTCTTAGAATTTTGACTTTGTACTTTGTGCCAGTTTCAATAAGTCTTACACGGTTCAATAATATTTGAGCAGTTTCATCTTTTCTATGTAAAAAAATACACCCATGTATATCTAGTATAATCATCAACAATTACTAGAGTATACCTCTTCTTACTGATGGACATTATATTCACTGGTCCAAACAAGTCAAGATGAAGCATGTGATATGGTTCTTCAATTGAGGATTCTGTCTTACTCTTAAATGATGTCCTCCTCTGTTTAGCCTTCTGACAAGCATCACAGAGTCCATCAGGAGTATACAATACCTTTGGTAATCCTCTCACCAAATCTTTCTTAACCAACTCATTGATGTTGTTAAAGTTGAGATGAGAAAGCTTCTTATGCCAGTTCCAACTATCTTCCACAGATGCTTTACTGATAAGACATGTAGATGCTCCTTCAGTATTAGTGTAGATGTTGGCTTCATATATGTTACCATGCCTCTGACCAGTTAGAGCAACCTTTCCTGATGCCTTGCTGATTACTTCAAAATGAGTATCATAGAAGTTGACATGATAACCTCTGTCTGTGATTTGACTAACACTCATCAGATTGTGTTTGAGTCCTTTCACCAGAGCTACTTTTTCAATGATGACATTTCCAATGATTATATTGCCATATCCCAAAGTTTGTCGAATGTTGCCATCTCCATAAGACATAGTTGGGCCAGCCTTCACTTCGAATTCTGACAACAGAGTTTTGTCTCCAGTCATGTGCACAGAACATCCACTATCCATGACTAACACATTTTTCTTTTTACCCTGCAATCATAATCACAAAGAACTCAATTAGAATTTTTAAGAACCCACACTTGTTGGATTCTTTTTGCATGCGATTTAACATTTCTAGCAGTAGAAGACTTCTTAACATAAACATTTTCTTTAGAATTTACACTATCATAATTTGTTTTGTTATCATCAGATTTAACAGATGCATGCTTAAAATTCACATTCTTTGATTTACCATAATTTGCACTTTTATTAAACTTTGACAAAAGATCATAAAAGTTGTAGTACAAACTATGGTATTCTTCACAAGTATATATAGAATGCCATTTACTGCCACAATGAAAACAAGGGTTCTGTGGTTTATAAAACACTGTTTTATTCCTAATGTCAGACTTAGAAACAACAGTAGCCTTCTTTTTACTCTTCCTGCAATCAATAGCATGATGATTAGAGTTACCACAGTTAAAACATGCTTTTCTTGGTGCATTTGGAATGTACTTATAATTATTCTCTTTGTTTATTCCAATTTTACCATTCTTGTTTCTCTTAACAGTAGTCGGCTTCTTTTTATCTGTAACCTCACATATTCTGTCTCTCAATTGTTTCTTTGATAAAAGACCTATGTTCTTCGATTTGTTATCATTAACAGACTTAACCTTTTGAGTATAAGTTGATCCTTTTTCAATAGGATTCTTACCAAACACAAAGCCAAGTGATTTAAGTTTTGTTTTGGTTCTGTCTAAAAGGTGCTTATAGGTCTTTGGATTCATTGATTCATCAATCTCAACTGTATTAACCTTTTTCTCATTCTCATTTGATTCTTCCACATTTGATTCATCCTCTAGATCATCATCTGAGTTGATCCTAAGATCATCCTCTGATTTATATCCTAAACATGCCTTAAAATTTTTAGAGGTATTTAATGAGTAGAATTTTCTGCCAGAATGAGTCCAGGTTCTGATTTTACTAGTGGCATCTTCAAGTTCTTTTTCAAGAGCAGCACACTTAAACTCTATCTCAAGTTTATCATGTTTAGCATTATCACATTCTATCTGTACTTGCTCCACGAAAAGTAATTCAGCTTCAAAATGATCATTTCTTTTAGACATCTCAGACATTTCAGATTTGATTCTTCCATTTTCAAAAGATTGACTCCAAAAGCTAATATGCAGAGATTTAAGAAAGGATCTTAGTGCAGAGACATTATCAGTATCAAAATCAAAAACAATTTCAGGTATCTTTTTATCAGTAGCAGCAATCTCATCAACATTCACCATCAATGCATAATTGATTTCTTCCTTTTCAGATTCTGAGGAAGAGTCCATCCAATCCTTGATTGACGAGATTAGAGCTCTGGTCTTAGCCTTTTTGCATTCAGTAGCAAAATGACCCATTTCATCACAGTTGTAGTATCTGACCTTTGACTTGTCAAACTTGCTGCTTTTGCTTTCATTCTTCTTGTACATGTTCTTTCCAGCATTGAGTGATTTCTTCTGAAAGTTGCCATGCTTCATTGCCTTTCTGTACTTCATTTCCTTGAAGCCCTTGACAATCATAGCAACCATTTCCATCATTTCTGAGTCAGTAGAGCCTTCATCAGTATCACCATCAGTATTAGAATCAGGATCTGATGAGTCTTCAGAGTCTGATTCCACCACTCTACTTTTTCTCCTAGAAACCTCCTCAGCTTTTCCTTTTGATTTTGTATCTACATTCAAGGCGACAAACTTTAGCTTGGCAGATTTCTTGTTCTTCCTCTGTTGAACCTCAAGATCATAGGTTCTCAGCATCCCATAGACTTCATCAAGAGATAGCATTTTCAGTTCATACTGATGCCTAATGATTGAAGCTTGAGTATCTCATTCTTCTGGTAAGGCTCTCAGAAACTTGGTGTTCGAATCCTCTGGATCGAACTCTTTGCCAACTAGTGCTAGATTGTTCAGTAGTGTCAGAAATCTATCATACATATCAGTCAGGCTTTCATTAGATTTAGCATCAAACTATTCATATTCCTGAATCAACAGAGCCCTTCTATTTCTTTTAATAGATTCAGTGCCTTGGCATTGAGTTTCCAAAGTATCCCAAATTTCCTTAGCAGTCTTGCATGCTATGACCTGTTGGACATAACAACATCAAGACTGTTATGTAAAATGTTCTTTACCTTTGCATCTTTGAGTACTTGAGCCTTTTCCTCTAGAGTCCATTCACTTTTTGTCTTAACAACATAGTGTTCAGGAACAGTCTCAGTTCTTGCAACTAATCTTGTTGGAAGGAATGGTCCATCATTGATTCTATCAAGATAGTCAGAATCAGCTGCTTCCAGATACATCAACATCTTCACCTTCCATGTTGGATATTCAGTTCTCCTGAGAATAGGGATTTTGATGCTTTCATACTTGCTAGTCGACATCTTCAGATCGTTTCTGATTTAGATAATTAGTTTGCTCTGATACCAATTGTTGCCCAGTAACTAACAATTGTAGAAGGGGGTTGAATACAATTGTATAAGATTTTCGACTTAAACAAAAATAATAACATAAGTATGAGTCAATAACAGCTTTATTAACTCTAATATAAAACTGTTACAAACTCTCTCAAGAATACAGATGTTCTCAAGAGCTGCTAGGTTACAAGATTACTCGTGTAAGCTATTACAATATGTAAAACCTAACTGTGTTTATATACAGTACACAGTTGCACTATCAATTACAAGATATACTCAATCAATTAGATACGACTCTTAATACATATCTTGAATGATAGCTGCCACCCTACAATTTAGGAACCGACATATCAATCTTCCTTGATCTCTGGACTGATATAAATTTTCACGTAATCCTGACCAGCATCCATTACTGATGACAATTCAATACTGGCGTTGTATTACTGATGACATCAGCATCAATACCTGATCAGTAAGCCAAATCCTGATATCACTTGAATCAATATCTAACAACAGTATCTCCAACTTAGTCGACTCAGAGGAATAAACCAGTGAACAGGAGAAGAGAGAGAGAGAGAGAGAGAGAGAGAGAGAGAGAGAGAGAGAGAGAGAGAGAGAGAGAGAGAGAGAGAGAGAGAGAGACTGGGTAGGGGTTTGATCGATAGACAAGGGAGGTCTGTGATGTAATAGGAGAAAAGAAACTGTGTTCGCAAGCTGAGAAAAATAGGGGAAACGTAAGACTGATGCTTCGAATTAAACTAAAAAAACTGGGACAGAAAGTAAATAACGAAATTAAAACTAATATTTTTGTATTTTTTTATTGTTATACTAACACATAAATCATAAAAATTAGATCTACAACTAAAAATTACCAAAGGGGCATAATTAAAATTATTAACTAAGAACAAGAAATTAAAATTTCGTTACTTTCAACCCCAAGTGGTTAGCATTTCGCTACTTTGTCCACTATCGGATTTACGAAAATAACGAAAGCAGGGCAACAAAGAGAGAGCAAGATAAGAAATTAAAGGAAATGAAAATTGCATTAATTAATAGTGGAGTGTTTACAAAAATTTAAAACAAAAAAAATGAAATCTACCCTAAAATCTAAGTTGTAAAACACAAGGGGGTGAGGGGTATTTATAGGACAAGAATTAGGGTTAAGGGGGTGTTGGGTAAATCCCCACCATACATTTGGGGTGTGTGGTGGTGAAATCCTAGCCATTCAATTATTCCTTCCCCATTAAGATTTTATGTGTTAGATCTTGGCCATACACTTATCTAATGTGTTGGGATGATCCCCATCTTCCACTTGTCTTGAAATATTCCTTTTGCTCCAAGCTCTTAATTCTTTTCCTTCTTTCATTTTTGGTCCTTTTTCTTACTCTTTTTCCCTTCCTTGCTCTTTATTTCTTTATTTTGCCATTTCTTTATTTATTTACGAATTTCCTGAAATGCAACAATTTAATTTATTAAAATACGAGTCCAAGCAACAAATAGGCAATAAAAATATGCAGGTTTGTAAATACCCCAAGTTTATAAACCCTACAAACAAACAGAATATTTCTAAGTCAAACTATTTGCAGGCTTGTTATTCCATTTCTTGTCTTCATGTAATGCAATTTGTCTGATTGTTTTGGACAAATATTTCTTGATTTTATCATCCAATTCGCTTGCGGAGAAAAGTAATGTTTCTTTTCTTTTTCCGTTTTCCAATACTAGTTTTCATGCAATTTTGAAGACCATCAACCCATGTGATCTTTCAGCCATGTAAAGTCACTATCAACTGCTAGGATAAAGACATTATTGAAGTGATTATCCGCTGAGACTGATTATTTGTTAATAGGTTGAATGTTATTCGTTGAAGCTGTTATCCGTTGGTGTAGATGTTAGTCATAGAGACACGCATGTACTCATATAATAACAAGCCTAAGTATGTGTAATGCTATGCATTACCTACATGACCTCTTAACTGAGGGAACCTCTAGTTATAGAGTTTATGCTTACTTAGTACTTGTAATAGGCATCAAATTGTAACTATGTAACTGTACTTAAAAGTCAAAGAATAATGCTGGAAAGAAGATCCAAGGATCATGCCTCAAGCTTGAAGATAAAGACTACCAAATAATCACAGTTGGGATTTTAAGAAATAGAAAATTTGCCTAAGTACCAATTTGAGAAGTTGTTTGTTATATTCGAGAAGTCAGAGATTCGATATCTCAGAAGACACTGTTCAATATCTCTGAAAGAACTATTCGATATCTCAGATATTCGACATGTCTATTTGCTTTATTCGAGAACTCAAGAAGTCAACAATCAAAGCATCATTCGAGTTCTCTAGGAGTCAACAAGTCAAGGTTCCATTCGACATCTCAAAGACTTAAGAAGCTATTCGATATCTCAAGGATTCGATAAGTCAAAAGCTCTATTCGACAACTCAAAGGATTCCTAGAGATAAAGCTATTCGAGAAGTGATTCGATATGTCAAGATTGTACTATTCGAGAACTCAGAGTTATCGAATGCTAGTTCTCGAATTAGTTACTTAGACACTTCTCGAATGGATTCTTTGAGAAAAATCTACTAGAGAATTGTACAAGTCAGAAACCTGCAACAAGCTAAAGTGCTTTATGGACCACAAACTGTGAAGTACTTTGGAAAGCCTACAAAGAAGCTTAGAGAGATGTACAAGAGACAAATAGCTGAAGAAGTGGATATGAATAGAGCTCTATAAAGTCAAACCCGTAGCCATTTGGATAGTTACTCGAATAGGATAGACACATTAGAAAGCAGTTTTGTTTGCCACCCTATATGTGTAAAAGAATTGTTTACATGTTATAAGTAAACAATAGTCAGGGTGTGAGATAAGGGTTTCTCGAACATAGAATTGTAATATCTCTCTGAGAAAAGAAGATGAGAATACATTCTTGTATTCACAGGTTGTAGCACCACATTAATTCAATAAATTGAATTAAAGTAAAAATTGTGTCTTGTGTTCTTTATTTATCCACACTTACAGTTTCATAAAACACAGACCCATATTTGCTACACACACTTTCACCACTCAGATTTGAAGAACCAAGAAACGTTCAAGAATCCATTCACCCCCCTCTGTATTCTTAGGTGGTATTCCATACTCAACAGGTGGTATCAGAGCAGGCTATTTATTCAAAAATAGGAAACGATCATGAATACACCAAAGACTACAGGAATGGTGAAGGTCCCTAAGTTTGACAATGAGAATTACAACCTCTGGAAGATCAAGATGCAGTTGTTCATCAAAGCTACTAACCCTCTATATCTTGAGATACTCAAGAATGGCCCCTTTGTTCTACAACAGGAGATTCCTGATAAGACTGTTGGAACTGTAACCATTCCAAAATCCTATGTGGCTAAAGAACTATCTAAATGGACAGAGACAGAAAAGGAGATGGTTTCTCTTGATAGTCATCTCATGTTGCTCATCATAATTTCTCTGGAGATGTCTATGTTTTCTAACATAGCCTCCTACAAAATAGCAAAGGAGATGTGGGATCATATTGAGGTGTTATGTGAAGGAACAGAGGAGGTTAGAGAGAACAAGAAACAGACACTTGTCACTCAGCATGAATCTTTCATGGCATAGACCAAGGAAAGCATTACTAACATGTTTGAAAGATTTCACAAGTTTGTGACTGAGCTACAGATGAATGGGAAGGTTTACAACACCAAGGAGCTGAACATGAAGTTTCTACTATCTTCACCAAACCATCTAGAGCAAAGGGTCATTTCTCTAAGGGAAAGAGATTTGAATATAGTCACATATGATGTGCTCTATGGGGTTCTAAAAACTCATGAGCTTGAGTTGCTTCAGAAGAGGGCTATCCAAGCCAACCAACGTAGAATGATAAACACATCATGTGCCTTGATTGTTAACAAATCTGAACAAGACCTAGAAGCATCTACAAGTCAGCTAAGGATAGAGGAGATAGTAGAAGATGAGGAGAATGAAGGTGAGGTGACTGTACCTATTGAAGAGAAGGAGGAAGAAGAGTTCTATACTCTTGAAGAGCTAGATGGCATGGAAAACACTTCATATGCTTTCATGGCTAGGAAATTTCATAACATCAGATTCAAGAGAAACCAACCCTTCAAATCAAGACCCCAAAACCATTCATTCAACAAAAGCAAGGCACATGTGAAAGCAAACAAAAATAAACTCAAAACCAGCTATGTGGATAGGTCATCTGTAAGGTGCTATAGATGCAATGACCTAAGGCATTTTACCAGTGAATGCAAGAAGCTTAAAAAGAAGGATAAGGAGTTTCTAGAGCTTGAAGCTAAGTATAAGGCCCTTCTGAAAAAGAAAACACAAGGTAAGGCCTATATAGCTGAAGGGAAGTGTTGGGATGATTCTGATAGTGATGGAGAAGAACAAGAATTCTACAACTATGCCTTGATGGCCAATTCCAAGGATGAACAATCTCCATCTGACTCCCAGGTACCCTCTCTCACTACTATAGATATGTCTGCTTCTGAATTCAAATGCATGGTTGAACAATTGTCTGTTGAAATGTTTAATATTCATACTAGTATGACTGCTGCTAATGAAGAGATTGCTAAACTGTCTGCTAGCAATGATCTATTAAACAAGAGGAATGAGGAACTTGAGTTAACTGCTATGTAAGTAGACAACCTTAAGAAAGAAGTTGAATACCTGCAGAATAAGGCTCTATGTGCTAGCCAGGTTGAAAAGGCTCTTAGGGATGAACTAGATGGGAATGAATTCAAACTAAAAACTTTTAAGAACTCATCTAGTCTATTGCAGTCCTACCATGTGAAAAATCAAGCTAGACCCAAGGCTACCATTGGACTTGACTTTGACACTCTTAAACAGAGGAAAGGTTATGCTGTCATTGAAGATGACATAGCTGTTCAGAAGAAAGTGCCTCACATTTTGAAAAAGACTGAGTCTCCAATTTTTAAAGAACCAACATTCGATATTGATGAGGATGCTTTGCTCATTAAACAAATGTTGAATGATGAGGATGAGACACAGTCTACTGAACAACTTGCATCCTCTAAGAGTGAGAGTGTCAAGTCAAAAGCCAAGGAGCCAGTAAGAGATAGACCTAGACATGAGAAGTGTGTGAAGTTTGTTTCAGCTGGTAAAAATGAATCTGAGATGAAAGTGGCTAATAAGAAACATAACAGGAATGGCAAGCTAGGGATAAACAAGAATAACAATTATGCTTATGTGCCAAATGCCCCTAGAAAAGTCTGTCAAAACTGTTTTAGCACTAATCATTTAACTCATGCATGCAAGAAACCAACTAGTAGTGTAGTTAAGCCATTTTATGATTGCTCTGTACCTTTAGGACATAGAGACTCGCCATTTTATGATGAATTTGACTGTATGCCATGCAATATGAATGTTATGACTAGCTGTTTTAATTTGAGAAGACAATTCATGGATGGATGCATCAGTCACAATGTTCACACACAATACACAAGGCCTGAGCCTTCAAGTCCTCCTAAGGATAGGAAGGTACCTCTGTCACCTAAGTCTGAGAACTCAGTTTCCAAGACTTCTAGCAGTGATAAGAAGACTAGCCCTAAGAAGGTGATCAAGCATGATGTTTATGATAAATATGTTTCTAAGCCAAGTGGACCCAAACCTGTTTGGGTACCAAAGAAGAAGTAATCTCTTTGTGTTTGCAGGGCAAAGAAAATGAAAAGAAAGTCATATAGATCCTGGACAGTGGATGCTCAAATCACATGACCGGTGATATGGCCCTGCTATCACAGTATGAGGAGAAGGCTGGCCCAATGGTTGCTTTTGGAGATGACAGCATGGACAACACATTGGGATATGGCAAGTTGGAAGTTGGAAATGTCATCATTGAAGATGTAGCGCTAGTCAAAGGACTCAAGCATAATCTGCTGAGTAATGGTCAGTTTACTGATAGAGGATTCAAGGTGAATTTTGACAAAGATGAGTGTTTGATTTCCTACAAAAAACTGGTGATCTTGCTCTAACTTGAGTAAGGAAAGGAAGCATGTTTGTAGCCAATATGGATTCTGCAAGCAAGGACAAAGTTTGTTGCTTCTACTCTAAAGCATCAAATGAAGATTGTTGGCTGTGGCACAAGAAGTTATCACACCTGAACTTCAAGGCAATTAATTCTCTAGTTAAATGAGAGTTAGTGAGAGGCATGCCCACACTTGAATTTTTTCAAGAAGGAGTGTGTGAGGCTTGTGAAAAGGGGAAGATGAAAAGGTCAAGCCACAAGTCAAAGACAGTGACATCAATAACCAAGCCTCTGCAACTAATTCATATGGATTTGTTTGGGCCTGTCAATGTTATGTCACTCTTAAGAAAGAAGTATGCCTTGGTAATGGTTGATGACTACACAAGGTATACATGGGCGGAATTTCTAGCATCAAAGGATGAGGCTCCACAAGTAATCATTGAGCACATAAAGAAAATTGATAAGGAAGCAAAGGCCAACAATGCAAGTGTGATTGCATTGAGAAGTGATAATGGAACAGAGTTCAGAAATGCCTTTACTTGAAGCATTCTGCAAAGAGAATTGCATTTCTCAAAAATTCCCAGCTCTAAGAACTCCACAACAAAATGGAGTTGTTGAGAGAAAGAACAGAACTTTGATTGAAGCTGCTAGAACAATGTTACTTGATGCAAAGATGCCTACCTATTTTTGGGCTGAGGCTGTGAGCACTGCATGCTATATTCTGAACAGAACCCTCATCAACAAAAACACTGGAAAAACTCCTTACAACTTGATGACTGGAAAGAAGCCCACTCTTAAGTATGTTCATACTTTTGGAAGCAAATGCTTTGTGTTAAAAGACAATTCAGAATATGTTTGAAAATTTGATGCGAAGGCATTTGAAGGAATTTTTCTTGGCTATTCTATGGAAAGGATTGCATACAAAGTCTATATCATCAGTCAAAAGAAAGTAATGGAACGCACAGATGTGACTTTTTATGACAGTAGACTACCTGGTTTAGAAGAAGCCAATGATGAAGATAAAGATCCATTAAGGTTTAAAAACCTATATGATTCTGATAAGGAGATTGAAACTGAAGTTGAGACTACAATTCAACAAACTCAAGTGAATGATGAAGCAAGAAAAGAATTTGTGCCAATCAACAGTGAAGATACTGTTAGGTCTGATAAGATTGTAGAAGGGGGGTTGAATACAATCTATACCAAATTATCGAAATTTGTCCTTTAAATAAAATTTGACTTGAACAAATTTGTGCGGAATAAATTGAAACAATTTTCAAGTTGAATATAAAAATATATTAACTTGATGGGTGTTACAATTTTAGTACAGATTAATTATCAAGTTGATAAAAACTAATTAGAAAATTCGACATGAACTTTTCTAATTTAGTTAATAAAAATCGAGATAAGTTCTAGGAGTAAAAACTCGCTAGTAGTACAAGAAATACAAATAATCAAGTTCTATCGGATCAGATATTACAAATATTGAGAACTTGATTTTCTATGAATTTTTCTATCTTCTTGTTCTTGAGAGAAATGAGAGAGAATGAGCTGCTGGGCTTTAATATTCTGTTGTGTATGTTGTCTCAGTAGCTTCTATCCGTTCTCTGCATCTTTATAACCCAAACATACCAACTGTCATAGTGGTCTCCATTATGACATTCGATATGACAGTTTTATGAACTATTATGACACTTCCAGGAGCATTATGACACTTTCAGTATCAATACGACTGTCGGTATGACAGTTTATATTATTCACACTCAAGTGAATTGATTTGTTTGTGTACAAAATTGATTCAGCTGCCTGACAAAACCCAGTTGCAGGAAGGGAGAGTGAAGCACACGCGACTGCTTTTCTGCTGGAATTCTCGGGCGCATGTTTCACACGCGCTATGCAGGCAAGTGGACGAGCCGACAAGCATGCTGTGATAGGTTTCGGGGAACAACAAGCGCAACGAAAAGCAATAATAAACAATAAAATCCGAAACCTAACCCTAGAATCCGTGTATAAGTTGTGGTTGATTATGGAGAACAGAATCTGTACCTTAAGAAGCTTTACGATTCGGTTGTCAGATGGAGATCCTAGCTTGAATGAACACCACGTATCCCGTATGCAACGATCTACGCTCTATCAGTATCCACGCAGAAGCTCGAACGGAGGATGCTGTGTACTAGCACAATACTTCATTTTTCTTTCTCTCTTTTCTCTCTACCTCTCTAGCAGCTAGGGTTTTGTATAAAAACGTCTAACCCTCTCCAAGCCACAAAGAGATATTATATAGGAGAGTCCAAAAATGAATTCAGCCCTAATCCTAATTAGAGCCCATCTTAATTCAGATTTTCTAATCATTATCTAACTAAGACTTTCTCAATTAAATAACAACTGCACTTCTGAATTAATAATTAGAATTTCCATTTATTACATTAATTAAGTCATACTTAAATTAATAATAAATAATTCGAATTCTATCATTTAATTTAAATCCGAATTCAAATTAAATAATCCTCCGAGCATTCTTTGTGTGTGACCCGATAGGTTATTATTACGTTGGCAACGATTTTAAAATCCCAATTAAAATCGTAAACAAAGAGCGGCATCTAGTAACACATCATTGCTACCCAAGTAATAATAATTAAATCAGTGAATCGATTTCTCCTTTCGTGAACAATGTTCTATGTAATATAATCCCTTAACCATGATATTATAGATTAAACTGGAGGCATGGAATGTGTCATCCTCGTCATAATTTAATCTTTATTTTCTTGATCGATGAGTAGACTATTCATACAAATCACTATTTGAGCACGGCCATGCATTTCATAGTCTCACTCAAACAAGAGGCCAATAATATCACTCCTATATATTTATATATATTAAGGAGGGTTAAATTCCATCTAGATCATTCACATTTCTTATACGATTCATAATATACCCAAGACCACCTTTATCATTACCCGATTAAAGATAACTTTTGATAGAATCAAAATATATTAATTCTCATATAGAAATGTAATGACTTCAGGTCTAAGGATCATTACATCATTATCAAATTGAGATTCATAATGACACATTTATTCATTCCATGTCGAATCTCATAGTGGGTCTATCCAGTACATCGTACTCATACATGTACCTATGCATTGACTTTAGTATCATCATACTTATGATCAATGAGAAGTGATCATCAGTAAATCAACATACTAGTCTCGATGTATTATTATTGTCCCAATAACAATAATACTTGACTAGGGATATTTAAGATTATTATACTGTATATTATCTCATAGTTATATAGTTCGTATCAATAATCTAGGGACATTTATTATACTAACAATTATATCGCAGTAAATACTAAGCATAATAAAACATCAATATAATCAAAATAGAACATAAATGTCAATGACGAAGTTTAAATAAACTGAAATGTATTGCCTCTAGGGCACCTACACTAACATGTTGCACTATGTCTGTCCTGCATGTTTTCTTGTCTGTTTCCATGTGACAGCATACGACTTGTCTGTGTTTATTTATGTTATAATACAATTTAACATAACACTTCTTGACAAACCGGTTTTCAACTAACGAATTCTTTTGTTTTTGAAAATTAAAGAATTCAATTTGTCTATTTTCTTCCGCTTTGTTTCTGTCGACATGGTTGTAAATTAAACCCAGCTGAATTGATTCTTTTGCCATATTAATTATATGATGTCTTAAATTAATTTAATCATATAATGATTAATTAATTAATTAATTAATTTAGTTTAGATTAATACATTAATTCAAAATTAATTAATATGATAATTAATTTAATAAATAAATTCAGAATGAATTAATTTATTAATTAAATCAATTACATAATAATATTAATTAAATGATAATTAATATTAATTATATGACAGCCCAATCCTTTTCTCGAACCACTGAAAGTAATAAAGAATTACCACCGAATTTATGCTGACGCTCGATGCACGGTCTGGTTCATGAGCGACTAACTCCAACGGCTTTTCTTTATTTTTGACTTTAAAATCTGGTTCCTTTTCTTTTCTTCTTTCTCTCGTTAATTCTTCTGTACTGACTCTGTCACCATGAAATCTCTGTCACTTCAAATAAATCCATTTATTAACGAATACTCCACTGAGGCTTGATCAGCTGACTGAGCTTCTTTCAATGTAGTAATTCCCCAAGTATGTAGATTGACCTTGATCTTTTTCTTCTGACAGATAATACAATCTGAGATTCCTTGTGACAGTCTATATACTACTTACCAATACAATCTTGTTTAAGTTGAGTTGTATCCTCGAAATACAAATAGGCTACATCATATGCCTTTCAATCTCCTCCTATATATTTGTTAGACGATGACAAGCAAATACCTAAAAGAATAACTCAACTAACTCACTTAAACAAGAAAAAGATTAAGCATTAAGAGCTTAGTAAATAATACAAAAAAAAAAAAATCTGGTTCAAATATAACATTTCAAGAATCCTTAGTTGATGAAATGATAGATGATTGTTCCTCTAGCATTGAACTGATCTTCAATAGATAACCCATCTTCATTTCTGATTCTTCATATCACTGCCTGATAATCCTTCATATCTTACATTGGTGATTATCAGCAGTTCTTGATTTATAATCACTTCCCTTCTTTGACACAGCTTTTCTCAATGAAGGAAAATAATTGTTCCTACTATGTAGACAATGGTGAATTAACACCATTTCTATAACTTCTGGGGAATCTACTACTCCTCCACTTATCCTTTATACATAGTACATTGAAAGACTAATAGAATAGTATTGTGATGTAGATGTACTTCTCCTTATATCTCCCCTTTCTTGTACCACTTACTCTTCTTATATCTCCACTTTCATCTTAACTGAAAGTCCCCTTACTTTCTCATCTAAGGCTCCCCCTTAGTGACTTGACTTGTTTCTCCTCCTAAGCACAGTATATAAATGCTCCCCCTTTCTAACCTACTCTACTTTTTCTTGTACCCCTTACTTCTCCCCCTTATTTGAGGAATCCTCCAATCAACCAGTTGATAAAGTAGTTGTACCAACTTTAGAGTTCTTTGTTAGGAAGGAAGTTTCATTTTCTTCCTCACTGTGAGTGTGTGATAGTGTTTAGTGTACCTCACAAGTATTTCACTCTTCTCTCCACTCATTTGTGTTGAGTGTCTCACTACTCTCTGTGTTTACACTCTTGCTCACTAGTGTATCACTCATATCACTCATAGCTCCAACATCCATTAGTGTACCTGCAAGGAAAAATCCCCCTAGCCCCTTCAAGAGAGGTCAGTGGTAGTGCAATGGGAGTTCGCAAATCCCAAAATCCTCGTTGGACTCGTCAGACGAATCTGAGTCATAATCTACAAGTTGCTAATTTTTTCCTTTTTAGGGTTTTCAGATTTGAATTCTGAGAAGGTAAACAATGATCTATAAATTTAGAATTGAGATCAAGGTTCCCTTCTAATGTCTGTGAAGACATCACCTTGTTAAACTCATCAGGTAAGATCTGAATCATAGTTCACAAGTTGCCGATCCGCACCTATGTCGGATCCGTTACCCGCAGGATCCAGAGATGTTCCCTCTGGGGAGTTAGATAATGATCTTGTTGAATTTTGCATTGAGATCAATACCTTCTCTCGAGGTCTGTGAAGACTCTTGGTTCATTACAAAACCTTTAACTTATAATCCAAACCGTAAAATGGTTGGATTATAGGTTTTCGTCAATTCATCTTTAGTGTGTGCAATCTCACTTTGTGCATATGAAATATTTTGGTCAGTGTACAAGGTAGTGACTCGCCAACTGAATATCCCACACATTCTTATTTCATGCATCATGTGCAGTTACTCCCTGGTGACCTCTTGTTTGATAGGTTACTTCCTTTTAGGGGGTAAGTTAGAATGTGTTTGAGTTTGACTGTAGTCTGGGATAAAAGTTGTTGGGTTTACAACCTTATGACTAAACATGTGAGAATATAAAATTCCATGTAGATGAACCTGCATCACAGAATATGAGCAATAGATAGAATGCATTTTTAACATTGAAAAGTTTTCTAAGAAAATATTGCATTTTATCTTAAAAGAAATGATGTACAATTGTGATTTCAAAAGGTTTAACATATAAGCAATCGTAACTATAGAAAGTGATTTTGAGTTAGAGGGTTAAAGAGATTTTGAGCCGGTTTCACTAAACAAGAACAAAAACAAAAATCCAATTAATAAATATTAATCGAATTACTGTATGTTGATGTTTAAATCAATACAAACAAAAATATTTCATCATGTTATAGGTCCTGCATGATAGATACCAACTATTAGAAATTGTTAGCACATGATAGGTCTTGTCTTTCAATTGTTAGATCCTGAAAATCAAACGTTAGTTTCTAAACAATTGAATTGACATATACCAATTTGATACCAACAATGGTCCTATATAATAAATTTCTGCTAATAACAACAACACAACAAAGATTAGAAGTTAAAACTGCATGATATGTGTGTGTTAGTGTGTTAAACAGAAGAACTACAAAAGAATCAAATACAGGGACCTATTTGTAAGTTTTGAAAGTATAGTGATTAAATTGTAAAACTATACAAACCATTTACATACACATGAAAAATAATAAACAAAAATAAGAAATAATGTACATAATAATAATATTTAAATAAAAATTAAAAGAAAATAAAATTCAAATTAAACTAAACAAAGAAGAAAAAATTCGAATTAAAACAAAAATAATAAAACTATACATAATTTAATAATTTACAAAAAATTGACATAATAATATACAAAGACCTCGGTATTACACTTTACAAAAAGTGTCATACCGAGTGTCATAATAAAACAAATATGAATATGACACTAGAATAATACTAAGTAATAATATACAATACTGATTATGACATTTCAATATGACACTGAACATATATACATTGAAGAGTGTCATAATGGAATAGAAACGACTATGACACTCGATTAGTACTGATATAACATTATAATTACTCTAAAAATTAAAAAGCAATATTACAGTTTAAAACATTTTTATGACTTAGTATGACACTTTGTAAGAAGTGTCATACCGAGTGTCATAATAGTACAAATCTATCATATTAACAAAAACAATTCCTATTACACTACATATTTACAGAAAATTATTAACCTAAAACAAACAGATTGAATTTACTGACACATCTATCATATTAAAACATCGTAGGTTGTCCTTTTAACGAAATAAAACAATAATAACAGGACAAACATTACAAAACATTAAAATAATTTACATACTTATATTGAACACATAGAAATATGGAATCTTATCTAATACAGATAACTCAAGAGATGAATATTTTAACAAGAAAGAAAACTAGTTGATAAAATAATTATACAAGTGATTTAAATCAGCAAATATTCACAAAATAATCACTTGTAAATTATTAAAGAGCAAACCTCAGATATTAACTAGTTTAATTACTAGGACTGTTTAACATACCCAATTCACCAACAATTCTTGTGAATGTGGATTCGTCAAGAGACTTAGTAAAAATATCTGCTGTTTGGTCTTCCGTGGGTACAGAAAGTAACTCCACGATACCATTCATGACATGCTCTCTAATGAAATGATACCTGATGTCGATGTGCTTGGTTCTCGTATGCTGCACAGGATTGTTAGAGATTGCTATGGAACTTGTATGATCACATAATATAGGAATATTATCCAGTACAAAGCCATAGTCTCTCAGCTGATTCCTAACCCATAAGATTTGAGCACAACAGCTTCCATTAGCTATATATTCAGCTTCGGCTGTTGAGTTAGAAACTGTTTGTTATTTCTTGTTGTACCAGGAAACCAATTTGTCACCTAGGAATTGACAACTCCCGGAGGTGCTTTTTCTGTCTACAACACTTCCTGCATAATCTGAATATGTATATCCAACAAGATTAAAACCAGATACTTTAGGGTACCAAATACCTAAGTTAGGTGTACCCTTAAGATATCTCAAGATTCGTTTAACAGCAATGAGATGCACATCTCTAGGATCCGCTTGGAACCTTGCACACAGGCATATAGCATACATAATATCTGGTCTACTTGCAGTAAGGTAAAGTAATGAACCTATCATACCTTTGTAGCTTGTGACATCTACCTTGGTAGAATTTTCACAAGCTCCAAACTTGACAGCTGTAGATGATGGTGTCTTTGCTGAAGATGAGTCCTCCATTTCATATTTCTTGAGGAGCTCTCTGACATACTTGGATTGATAAATAAATATTCCATATGTACTTTGACTTACTTGTAATCCAAGAAAGAACTTCAATTCACCAATCATGCTCATCTCAAATTTACCCTGCATTAGCTTAGCAAATTTCTTGCACAAAAGATAATTAGTAGACACGAATATTATATCGTCCACATAGACTTGGACTAATATTGTATCATTCTTATGTTTCTTTGTAAAGAGAGTTTTGTCTATGACACCTCTAACGAAACCATTTTCAAGTAAAAATTCAGATAGAGTGTCATACCATTTTCTTGGTGCTTGTTTAAGACCATAGATAGCCTTGAAGAGAAAGTAGACATGATCCAAGAGATCTGGATTTTCAAAGCCAAGGGGCTGTTCTACATACACCTCTTCATCCAGCTTACCATTCAGAAAAGCACTTTTGACATCCATTTGATAAACTTTAAAGTTTGAGAATGCTGCGAATGCCAAGAATATTCTGATGGCCTCAAATCTTGCCACTGGTGCATAGGTTTCATCATAATCAATTCCTTCAGCTTGATAATAACCTTTAGCAACCAGTCTTGCATTATTTCTCGTCACTTTGCCATCTTCATCAAGTTTGTTTTTGAATACCCATCTAGTTCCAACCATTGTTCTGTTTGTAGGTCTAGGTACCAGCTTCCATACTTCTTGTTATTTGAATTGATTGAGTTCATCTTGCATTGCAATCACCCAATCAGGATCAGAAAGAGCTTCTTCAATTTTCTTTGGTTCCATTTCAGATAGAAACCCTGAATAATTACATTGATTTTGGACAGCTCTTCTAGTTTTTACACCAACATTTGGATCACCAATTATTAGCTCAAAAGGATGAGCTCTATTCCAAACAGTCTGTATGGGAAGATTTAATCTTGATGATTCGCCTTGTTCTTCATTGTGATGTTGAGTATGACTAGTTGATCCCTCATTAACTCCCCCTGAGTTGTTGCCATTTTGACTAGATGAATGCTCAGGAGTGTTAGTGGTATCTCCAATATTATCATTGTTTCCACCACCGTTATCCTGATCATCATCATCATCATTGTTGTCATTAGCATCAGCAAAAACATCAGGTGGATTGTCACCATCTGAATCTGGATCTGTCATATCCTCAAAAGATAGCTTTTCAGATGAATCCTCAATTTGGATACTAGGGAGTTTAGTGTCATCAAATGTTACATTGACACTTTCAATCATTTTCTGTTGATCAATCACGTACACCCTGTAAGCTCTTCTTGTATAACCAATGAAAATTGCTTCATGTGCTTTGGCCTCGAATTTTCCACCTTGATCATCTCCTTCTTTAAGCACAAAGCATTTTGTTCCAAATACATGAAAGTATTTGAGTGTTGGTTTCTTTTCAGTCATAGCTTCATAGGGTGTCTTCATCAAGTCTTTGTTGATAAGAGTTCGATTCTGGGTATAGCACGCAGTGTTGACAGCTTCATCCCAAAAGTACAATGGAAGCCTTGCTTCACTTAACATAGTACGTGCAGCTTCAATCAAGGTTCTATTCTTTCTTTCCACTACCCCATTTTGCTAAGG
Organism: Saposhnikovia divaricata; assembly: GCA_036435485.1. Lineage (NCBI taxonomy): Eukaryota > Viridiplantae > Streptophyta > Magnoliopsida > Apiales > Apiaceae > Saposhnikovia > Saposhnikovia divaricata. The sequence goes on from CM071598.1 coordinate 57,406,876, forward strand.
AGTTCATGGAGCTGAGTATTGTTTGGTTATACCCTTCTCAATGCAGAAGTCATTCAGAACTGCATTCTTGAATTCAGTTCCATTGTCTGACCTTATAGCCCTCACTGGATGCTTGGAATCCAGCTCAATCAACTTGATGTGATCAATCACCAGTTGTGGAGTCTCATCTTTAGAATTCAGGAACAAGACCCATGTATATTTTGAAAAATCATCAACAATCACAAGAGCATATCTTTTCTTTGACATTGACATCACGTTCATTGGACCAAACAGATCCATGTGAAGTAACTATAAAGTATCAGTTATTGAAGATATATCAGTGCTCCTGTGAGTTGCCTTTTTTAATTTTCCTTTTTGATAAGTATCACATAGTCCTTCCTGTGTGAATTCCATAGAAGGTAAACCTCTCACCAACTCTCTCTTGACCAGAGAGTTCATTGTCTTGAAATTTAGATGAGAAAGTTTTTTGTGCCATAGCCAACTTTCATCTATAGATGCTTTAGAATAGAAACAATTAATTTCTTCAGTGCTTTCCGTGTTTATATTGGCCACGTACAAGTTTCCTTTTCTGACACCTGTAAGAGATGGTTGTTCACTTCTCTTGTGTTAAATCAGACAATTCTTCTTGTTAAAGTAGACTTCAAATCCCTTATCACAGAATTGACCGATACTGAGCAAATTATGCTCAAGTCCTTTTACAAAGGACACTTCCTCAATGATAACATTTCCAGCTTCAAGTATGCCATATCCATCAGTTCTACCTTTGCTGTTATCTCCAAAGGTAACTACTGGGCTGGCCTTCTCCACCACATTTATCAGCAGGGATTTATCTCCAGTCATATGCCTTGAACATCCACTGTCCAAGATCCAGGTTACTCGTTCAACCTGTTCAACACCCTGCAATGACAAGTAGGTTAAACTTTCTTCGGGACCCAAATCTTATTGGGTCCAGGATACTTGAATAATTGGCCTTTGTCAGGCAAAACAACATGTTTAACCTTACCATCATTAGTCAACAAACATTTTACCTTATAAACAGATTTAATAATCTTTTGTTTCATTTTAGGTATCCATGTTTGTTTAGTGGCAACAACACTCTTTTCAGTGACTGGACATTTAACTTTGTAAACAGCCTTCATAAAACTTTGTTTAGGCTTTGGTACAAATGTCTTTCTCCTAACATAAGGAGGACTAGTAGTCTTTGATCTAACATTTTTATTCCTATTCATGTGTTGTCTAGGAGCAGTCTTATTAGCACACGCATGATTACCACTAAAGTAAGTAGACATTACATTAAAAGCACAAGACATGCAATTAATAACACCACATGCTTTATGAGAAGAATCAATGATAGGCATGGTATTCATGTTAGACATGTTATTGTTCTTTGTAAACTTATTACCACCTAACCCAGTTTTAGAAGAACTTGTTGACTCAACAACCTTAACTGGTTCCTTAGTAAAAACCTTTTTGGATTTAACATTTTTGGTTGTAGGTGCCTCAACAGATTTATCATTGTCAAGGACTATGCCATTTGCACTGTCCTCATTTCGCATTTCTTCCTGGATTTCTATTGAAAGCAAATTTGGTGGTTCACAAATAGACTTTCTAAAGAGAGGTTCTTTAACGTTTTTGAGCACATGTGGTATACCCCTTTCTTTAGCACTAGCAAGGTTAGGAGTATTTATGCCCAATAATCCAACAGCCTCGTTGTAGCCAAACCCTATTCATACGGTTTATTCTACATCTTGTTTATTAAAGAACTCTTTAGAAGCTTTAATAGAATTATAACAACCCCTAACTTGTGTCTGAAGATCCTTAACTTTTGTCTCAAGATCAGCAATTTTAGTAAGTTGTTTAGAAACGACTTCTAGAATGGATTTATCTCTTCTATTGAGTCGTTCTATTTCTTCTTTTTGTTGATCTTGATTAATGTGCACCTTTTTCAATTCTAACACTTCCTTTTCAAGTTTAGTGTTTGATAGATCTAGTCTATCATATCTAGTTAGTGCATTGGTCAAGGAATTACGTAGGCTACGAATCAACTCAACGTCAGTAAGAATTACCGGAGTGTTATAATAATTGGATGATTCAGCATGTGCCACCAGCGCATAATTTCCATATTCTTCATCTTCGCTGTCTGTGTCATCCCAACTTTTGCCAGCCGTAACATAGGCTTTTCCAGCTTTCTTCTTTTCAGGAGCAAAGTCTCTTCTCTGGGTTTTGCTTGGGTTTCTGACATTCAGTGGCAAAGTGTCCAAGTTCATTGCAAATTAAAACAACAAATTTTGCTTCTATCCATAGTTCCAGTTTTGTATCCTCCCCTATTACTAGAGGATGTAGAACCTCCTCTCTGGAATCTGCTGTTAGACTTAAACCTGAACTTTGGATTTCACCTGAATCTGAAGTTACTGAATTGCCTCACCATCATTGCCATGGATTCATCTTCCAATTGATCCAGCTCTTCTAGTGAGTAGAACTCTCCACCATCCTGAGTAGCTGGTGTCTGGCCTTGTTCCACTTCAGTCTGTTCCTTGTCAGAGCTGTGAGGTCGAACAACCTTAGCTTCCACTTCCTTAGGAACCTCAACTACTAGAGCTGTAGAAGAGCTTGCCACTCTGCCTTTACCAGAGATCTCCTTCTGCTGTACTTGTTCCAACTCATAAGTTTTCAGGACACCAAATAATCTTTCCAGATTAATTTTATTCAAGTCTCTGGATTCTCTTATGGCAGTTATTCGATGTTCTAAATGAGTAGGCATAGTCAGTAAGAACTTCACATTAATTTCCTTCTGTGTATAGTTCTTACCATGGACTTGCAAGTTATTGATTATTTTGTTATACCTTTCAAACACTTCCTGAATGCCTTCATTATGGCCAGCTCTAAAGTGTTCATATTCAGAGGTTAAAATCTGAAGTCTGTTTTCCCTGACCTCATCTGTTTCTTCATTGATGGTATCAATAGTTTCCCACATGTGCTTTGCAGTTTTACCATTCATCACATGACTATACATCACAACATCAAGGGAATCTATTAGAATGAGTCTCACATTCTTGTCTAATCCTACATCCTCTTTATCCTCAGAGTTATACAAGGCAGGATCCTTGTTATGACTACTAGCAGGAGTTACAACTTTACCATCAGTAACAACTTCATCTACCTGAACCAAAGGAATTTTAGGTCCATTTTTCAAAACACCCAAATATTTGGAATTTGTAACATCAAGAAACAACTCCATTTTATTTTTCCACATATCATAATTATTCTTATTGAACATGGGAATCTTAACAATGCCTTTTGAAGACATGATGAATTTTTAAGTGAGTTAAAAATTTGAGATAGATTTTTGATTGAATAAAAATAGGATCTTGATTTGTGTATCAATCAATAGGCTCTGATACCAATTGTTAGGACCGATAAAATTGTAGAAGGAGGGTTGAATACAATCTATACCAATTTATCGAAATTTGTCCTTTAAATAAAATTTGACTTGAACAAATTTGTGCGGAATAAATTGAAACAATTTTCAAGTTGAATATAAAAATATATTAACTTGATGGGTGTTACAATTTCGGTACAGATTAATTATAAAGTTGATAAAAACTAATTAGAAAATTCGACATGAACTTTTCTAATTTAGTTAATAAAAATCGAGATAAGTTCTAGGAGTAAAAACTCGATAGTAGTATAAGAAATACAAATAATCAAGTTCTATCAAATCAGATATTACAAATATTGAGAACTTGATTTTCTATGAATTTTTCTATCTTCTTGTTCTTGAGAGAAATGAGACAGAATGAGCTGCTGGGCTTTAATATTCTGCTGTGTATGTTGTCTCAGTAGCTTCTGTCCGTTCTCTGCATCTTTATAACCCAAACATACCAACTGCCATAGTGGTCTCCATTATGACATTCGGTATGATAGTTTTATGAACTATTATGACACTTCCAGGAGCGTTATGACACTTTCAGTATCAATATGACTGTCGGTATGATCGTTTATATTATTCACACTCAAGCGAATTGATTTGTTTGTGTACAAAATTGATTCAGCTGCCTGACAAAACCCAGTTGCAGGACGGGAGAGTGAAGCACACGCGGCTGATTTTCTGCTGGACTTCTCGGGCGCGTGTTTCACACGCGCTATGCAGGCGAGTGGACGAGCCGACAAGCATGCTGCACTATGTCTGTCCTGCATGTTTTCTTGTCTGTTTCCATGTGACAGCATACGACTTGTCTGTGTTTGTTTATGTTATAATACAATTTAACATAACACTTCTTGACAAACAGGTTTTCAACTAACGAATTCTTTTGTTTTTGAAAATTAAAGAATTCAATTTGTCTATTTTCTTCCGCTTTGTTTCTGTCGACATGGTTGTAAATTAAACCCAGCTGAATTGATTCTTTTGCCATATTAATTATCCGATGTCTTAAATTAATTTAATTAATTAATTTAATCATATAATGATTAATTAATTAATTAATTAATTTAGTTCATATTAATACATTAATTCAAAACTAATTAATATGATAATTAATTTAATAAATAAATAAATTCAGAATGAATTAATTTATTAATTAAATCAATTACATAATAATATTAATTATATGATAATTAATATTAATTATATGACAGCCCAATCCTTTTCTCGAACCACTGAAAGTAATAAAGAATTACCACCGAATTTATGCTGACGCTCGATGCACGGTCTGATTCATGAGCGACTAACTCCAACGGCTTTTCTTTATTTTTGACTTTAAAATCTGGTTCCTTTTCTTTTCTTCTTTCACTCGTTAATTCTTCTGTACTGACTCTGTCACCTTGAAATCTCTGTCACTTCAAATAAATCCACTTATTAACGAATACTCCACTGAGTCTTGATCAGCTGACGGAGCTTCTTTCAATGTAGTAATTCCCCAAGTCTGTAGATTGACCTTGATCTTTTTCTTCTGACTGATAATACAATCTGAGATTCCTTGTGACAGTCTATATACTATTTACCAATACAATCTTGTTTAAGTTGAGTTGTATCCTCGAAATACAAATAGGCTACATCATATGCCTTTCAATCTCCCCCTATTTGTTTGTTAGACGATGACATTCTTTCTTGGATTGCAAGTTAGTCAAAGGAAGGATGGTATCTTCATCAGTCAAACCAAGTACATCAAGGATTTATTGAAAAAGTTTGACCTAAAAGACTGCTCACCTGCAAAGACTTTCATGGCCACTACCACTAAATTGGATGAAGATGCTAAAGGCAAGAAAGTAGATATCTCAGTCTACAGAGGCATGATTGGTTCTCTACTCTACCTCACTACAAGTAGACCAGACATCATGTTTGCTACATGCTTGTGTGCAAGGTTTCAATCAAATCCAAAGGAGTCACATTTGATTGTTATAAAAAGGATATTTAGATATTTGAAGGGCACTCCAAACTTGGGATTGTGGTATCCTAAGGACAAAGGGTTCAATCTGGTTGGTTATTATGATGCAGATTATGCTGGATGCAGAGTGGATAGGAAAAGCACCTCAGGTAGCTACCAGTTTCTTGGACAAAGGTTAGTCTCTTGGTACAGCAAGAAACAGCAATTTGTGTCAACTTCCACAGCTAAGGCTGAATACATAGATGCTGGAAGTTGCTGTGCTCAAGTGCTTTGGATTAGAAACCAACTTAGAGATTATGGACTTGTGCTGGAAAGAATTCCAATCACGTGTGACAACACAAGTGCAATATCTATAGTTGCCAATCCTGTCAGTAATTCTAGAACAAAGCACATTGACATCAGATATCATTTCATTAGAGAGCATGCAACTAATGGAACCATTGAGTTGCATTATGTCTCTACAGATAAACAACTAGCTGATATATTCACTAAGCCATTAGATTAAGCCACCTTCACAAGGTTTGTTAGTGAGATTGGAATGCTAAATTCTTCAGATTCTGGCTAAGTGAAAATATCAACTAGATTGTTGCAGTAGTAGACACTTACTTTATCTAAATGCTCAATATTTTTGAAGTATGTGTTGGCTGGAATATGCTTTATAAGTATTTCAGAGTTGTTGCATATGTTGAAAATCATATTCTGTTAAGCTTGAAATTTCCATGAAATTTTAAGAAATTCACTATTTAATTTATTAGAATATTCTCCATTGAATAATTCTGGTGAATTTTAAGAGATAGTGAAAATTGAATTTTTATGAGTGAAAAGAATAGTTCGATAAGTCAGACTTCTCGAATGACTCATTTCTTGCTAATGCTCGACTTCTCTAACAAGCATATCCAGGACACTCTTGAGTTCTCGAATAGAGTCTTTTAGAGAAATCGAACAGAGACAAGCTTGAGTTCTCGAATAAGGTATTTTAGTTCTCCAAATGACTGAGTTCTCGAATACTGCATTTAAGATATCGAATCATTTGAAAAGGCTGAATTTTCGCTGAATCTTAACCGTTGAATTTTCGCTGAATCTTAACCGTTTTTAGATTTCTATTCAGAATTTTAAATCACTCATAAAAACATATTTTTACCTAATTTAGAACTTATTCTAGGTTAGATAACTGGTAGTTGTGAGTTACAACCTGCTTGAGTTATCGAATAAGCCTTTCTTGACATATCGAATAGTTGTTTTCTACTTCTCGAATGCCTGACTTGTCGATACAAAACATACAGCTAATCGAAAATTCAAGTACTTCATACTTATACGATTTCACATCTACTCGATTCATTTTATTCGATTTCTCAAGCATCTAAAGTTCCAAAACCCCTGTAAACCCTAATTTCAAAAGCCAAATTTCTTCTTCGACCTTTATTCTCTTCTCTCTTTTCTCTGTATAATGGCAACTGTGAAATTCAACACCAACTACATCACTCTATCAAGTGATGTCGAAGCCCCAAATGCTAACTACAAGTGCTTTGTGAAATGGATGTCGGAATCATATATCAAGGGAGCACTTACGGCCAACCAAATTCTGTATTTAGACATTCTAGAGCAGTTTTGGAGTACTGCCATTACTGAGACTATCGGGCTTGAAGATGGTAGTCTGGGCTATGTCATCCAGTGCAAGGTGTTGGGTAAAGAGTTCACCATCACTTCTGAGGACATGAATAAGGCCTTAGACCTACACCAGGATGTGTACAATGATCAAGTGACAGATGACCAACTGGTGGAGTTCTTTGACTTCATAAAGTACTCAGACACAATCAGGGTTGGTAACCTGAAGAGGGCACATTTGAGGAAAGAATGGAGCTATATGTTTGCCATACTTCTCCATGTGTTCAGTGGCAGGAAGTCCAGCTATGATCAACTAAATGCTCTTGTCCAACAAATAGGGTACTCACTGGCCTATGACAGAAAGATAGATGTTGGCAAACTCATAATGCAAGAGCTCTATGGAAAACTTGGTAAGAACACAACCAAGAGAGGTAATGATATCTTATTTCCCAGATTCATTCAGTCTGTGCTTAATTACTTAGATAAGAATTTGACTGATTTACCTGATTTAGATAAAAGTAGAATAGGCTACTCTAGGTCCATAACCAAACTCATTTTTGGTAATTTGGACACTAGGAATGATGTGGATGTGAGACTTATAATAACCCCTCATATCCAGAGGTTAGTTGAGTCTTACCCCCACAAAATGCCAATATTTGATTCCAAAACACAGTTAGCACAGCCCAAGCAAGTAGAGCAAAATGCTAACCCAGATCTTGCTAACCAACCCTCTCAGCCAAACACTTTACCAAACACAGAGCCACCTACATCATCCTCTCAACAGGGTGGTAACAGTAAAAAGGAGAAGAAGAGAAAATAGATTGCTTCTGAACCATTAAAAATTTTAACTGAAGCAGCACTGGCTGCAGAATTAGGTTAAGAAAGTGAGGAACCTGAGTCACCCTTACAGAGGCCAAAGAAAAAGAAAACTAAGAAAACCACCTCTTCAGTCACACAAATGGCTGAGGTTGTAAAATCAGGGGCACACAGTTCACTAGATGTATCCTCTCAACAAAGTACATCTATAGAATCAAGCATCCTCCCCAATGCACTATCTTGTAAAGAGTCAGCACCTGGGAGTGATAAGGCTGGCACAACACAGAGTGGAGAGCACATCACACTTGAAACTCCCTCTATTTCTCAGGAGGAGTTGCCAAAATCTATTCTAAAAGACACTTATCTTCCAGAATCTAACACTCAAATTTCTTTGGAGCCTGTAACTCAAGCAATTGAGGAGCAAGGCATTGATCACCAAGAATTTTCTTCTCTTGGTGAGCCAATGGACTCAAGTGACTTAGTTCATGACACTTTGCTCACCACCCAAGAACCACAATTAGATGGTGAGGGAATGCTATCTAGGGCATATCCTAATGACACCATCACAAACACAGAGGATCCACTAGTTATCACTAGAGACTCCGTGCATGTGTCAACTATTGGTGTAATTCATCCCACTTATGTGGAGACACCAGTAGTAGAGTCATTCCATCCAATTACAGAAGTTGCATCTGTAACTGAAGAGTCTAGCTTGTCTAGCCCTAGCTCTAACTTCATGTCCCAATGGATGAAGCCTGTGCAACATGGCAGTGCTTCAGGATTAGGGTCTGCTCCACAACAATTGACGGTTGAATCTCTTCAAAATTTAATTGTGGCTCAGATCCCTGAGTTCACAAAGATTACCCAACACCTCCTCACTGCAGACATGCCTGATCCAGACTATGCAGCCATTCTCCTATGTCATAAAGCAGATATGGAGGAACAAAGGGAGAAAATTGTAAATGAGGATGAGAGAGATGGGAATATAGATGCTTGGATACAACGAAAATATGACATTACTCTCAATGAAGCCCTCCAATATCTAAGAGAGGAATACATCACTTCACTGGGTTCAAATGCTAAATCTCTGACTCCTGGTGAAGTGTATGAAGCCATGAATGATTATTACAAGGGATTCCTCAAGGCTGCACACTATCTTGGCAAGGGTGCTAAGACAGAAGTTAACCAAGTGAGTGATAAGACAGCTCAGACAGTGCGAGAAATCAAAAGGGCCTTTGATGCCAAATTTCCTCAACTAGACAGTGTTCTCAAGGATATTCAACTCTGTGAATATACCTGCATCAAGATGGACAATGGCCTAGCCTTGCTTCATGGAACTGTCAGCAATCTAGCAACTCAAGTTCAGAATCTCTCTGGTCAGATAAATGATGTCAATGTCAATGTCATGTTGAGGACCATGTTTGCAAATCAATATGGAGATAAACTGGTGACTGAGGTCCCTATTCATGATATGACCAAGTTTGAGGTAGTGAGACTCAAGGAACAATCATTATCTGGCTTTAAAGCTACTGAGTTATTCACCAAGTTGGATACTCTGAAGAAAGAAGTGAGCTCACTCAAGCAGACAAATGCTCATCTTACAGACAATGTAGCAACTCTCACTGAGCAGTTGAACACTCAAGCCACCACCACAGCTGATGTTCTTCTGCATCAACAATTGATGTTGTCTGTTATGATGAAGCACATGGGCCTCCCTCTACCTGATGAATCTGCCAATCCACCCTCTACCAACCCAAGGGCCCCTACCAAAGCCTCTGTGCCTGATATCAAGCCTAAGGGGGAGAAGAGGACCTTAAGGAGCTCAAACACTAAGGGGAAAATAAGGGGGAAAGACCTAAGGAGAAGGGCATCATCATAACTAAGGGTGGTAAATCAACAAGAACTTCAAGATCTACATCTCATGTTCAAGGAAAAGGGAAAGATAAGGTTGATGAACCTCCATCCTCTCTGCCAGTGATCACACTACCAACTGTGCATGTCACTACTCCAGGTGGACAGAAGCAATCCATCACCACCACAGTGGTTGCAGGGAGTATGCCATCTGACAAACCTCCATCCTCCAAAACTGTAAATGCCAAGCTTGTAGAAGTGAAGTTGATTACTGAGGCCAAGCTACAAGAAGTTGCTAACTCAAATGTCTATCATGATGAAGCATTCTTGGAGTTTCGGAAAGCCCTAAAGGAACAGGCTGGTGACACTCTACTTTATCTGAGGAGTTTAAAGAATCAGATTGAATACTTCACTATGATACCCAAGAAAGTCAACAGCTCATGGTTCAAAGAGATACTGATGATCTCAAAATCTAAGATATGGCATCTAACCTACAAAACACTTCAAGTCTTAAAGTTCACAGAGGTGGATGCCCTAATCAAGCTAATTGAGAATAGAGATGTCAATGAGAATAACAAGAGTCTATACAATGACTTAAGGAATGAGCAACAAGCCAGACTGCCTGAAGTGTGCACTAATCCAAGAACCATTCTTTATCAGTCTGGTACCAAAACTCAAGATGTCAAGCAGATAGTCATTCCCAATGACCTTACTCTTCAGAACCACAGACTCATTATTGATATTGTTGATCAAATGCAAAAGAAGAAGGGGATAAGAACAGCTAAAGAAATAGAGGCACTGCATATACTCAGAACATTCATTGCAACTGGTGTAATTCCAGAAATGGCTAAAATCAGGAGGAATAAGGATGATGATGAAGATGAAGACAAGAGTGATGGGAGGAGAAGACATCAAATGAGTGATAAGGGTGATGAGGATAAGAAGAAGGATAGCAAGGATAAGAAAGGAGACGATGACCAAGGCAAAGTCTATGAGAGAAAGAATGGAAAACAGCAAGCCCTAGGCATTGCTATCAGTAATCTCACCACAATACAAGACTCTAATTCTAGGGTGAATGTTGTTAGTAATGACCTACCAAAATCTAAATATATGGCTTCTGCAACTGTTTTGCCACCTCAAGAATAGAAGAAGATTCAACTCAAGAAACCATCTGTATGTTTCCAAAAGCAAACTGCTAATGGTACATTACAATGGTCTACAAGCAAGGGTCACAAGCTTCTGCCAGGAAACCATGTAAAGAAGATCAAATTCAAACAAGCTGCAAGAAGAGAAAAGCCATCCAAGTCAAAGGCCTTAACTATATATCCAGGATTGAAACTCCAACCACTACATGAAGACTTTGATGAAGACCAACTTCAATTCCTGAGAGCTCAAAGAATCTACTATGCTGCCATTGTGAATGACTGCCTTGAGATCAAATATACTGATGGAAGGGAGAAGAAATTCAAACAAGGACAGTGTCAGAATTGGGGCAAGTTGGATGATATAGAAATGATTATTGCACTGTTGGATGCTAATGACAAAGTGGAAAGAGTATGGAAGCTGGAGTTAATTGATTTTTGTTAACACAAAATCACGCAAGCGTACGTGGTCACAAGTAATATAGATAGAAGTCAAGTTCGTTCCCACAGAGATCTGGTTGGGTTTTAACTCAGTTATTGTACCTATGCAATAATGTATGATTATTACTCACTGCTAAGACAATTAACAAATTTGATTATCTAAAATTGACTAAGAATTAATTAACTAAGAGAATAATATCAAATTACTTATATGAGAATAAACATGGGATCCTAACTTCATTAAATACTTTGCTTAGAGATGATGCCTTTAATCAATGCATGTGATGGTTTTGATATCTGATCAGACAACACGAAACAAGTATAGGTTACCTCTCGGTATACGAACACCAAACTAATCATACATCCACAAAAGAGATAGAAGATGAATAGACACCAATTATGTTTAGACCCTATATCTCTATAGAATTTGAAAACATAACGGTTGAAACACAAGTTATTCATATAGATCACATAGGGCAGTATAAGTATTCTCATCTTATGCTACGAATCATGTTGATAACAATCATGAACCTATGCTAGCATGGTAAGTTCTAAATCTTAAGATCCACTATCGTTTCGCAAAAGATTAACAAGTTAGATGTTCGCGACGCATCTAAATACATGAAGCACAACCATACAAGGATATCAAGAATTCACCACACACACATCTTTAAAGCAAACAAACTACTAAACTACATAGATAAATCTGTTAGAATCCCATGACAACGATTAGTTCATAATTGAACCGTTCGTCATCATGGGATCAAATTAAACCATGATAATAAAACAAGATCTGAATAATAAACAAGAGTAATAGAATAAGAAAACAAATCCCAAAAACATCCAAGAGTTTCGCCTTAATAGAAGAATACAAAAGAAAAGTAGATCTTGGAACTCCGTTGATTGTCACGATCTTCGGAATCCTTCTTTGATTATGTTTCTCCGTCTCTCGGCCTCTCTCTATTTGTTATGAGAAGTGTTCCCTCCGTTTCTTGATGAAGGATGTGTTTATATAGGCCCCCGAAGTCTTAATCAGCAAGAAAATACGAGAAAATCCGATTTCTATTGGAAACAGGACTCTAATTTTTGTCACAACTCAAGGCCTTGAGATTCAGGGTAAAGGCCTTGAGTTTCGCTACTGTTCATGTAAAGGCCTTGAGATTCAGGGTAAAGGCCTTGAGATTGCCTCTGTTCAGCTAAAGGCCTTGATTTGCTGAGTAAAGGCCTTGACTTCTTCACTGAAAATTTCTAAACAACTTCTTGTCTCGAACCAAAACATTCCCCCTCTACTCTTGCCACTTTAAATACTTTAATTCACGCTCTTGATTCCACCTTAAAACATACAAATGTAATTCCCTACCTCAAGATAGAAATCCTGCACAATTCCACTAAAAACGAATCAAAACATGACATACTTGAGGCCAATAGATCAATTTAAGCCAATTCGAAGCGTTCCAAGTGGATATGAAATTCACTTATCAATTTTGTAAAAATGAAGAGAGATCATGCAGAGAAAATCAGAAAAGGATGCTTTGAGAAATGGCTAGAAAGGGAGAAAGAAATTGATAGACTGGAAGTTGAAGCAGAAAAGCTAAGGGCAAAGGGGTTGTGTAGAGTTCAACTCAATCCATATATGGTGAAGTATAGGAGGAGAAATGGAGATCATGTCAATATAAGAATGAACCTACTCAATCACTATCCTGCCAACATTCTGAAACCAGTACTTGAAGATTTCAAAAACTCTATTCTGCTTGAAGAATTGGATGTTATGGCAGAAATCATAAGAGCCATGGATGAGAATTCAAGGAGGGAGAAAGAAAGGAAACAAAAGGCATATGATGATCTATAAGCCAAGGCAATGCAGATGGAATCAAATGACAAAGGCTAAGATCATAGTCTGTAAGATTACACACCTTGTAGTTCTATTCATGTTCTTAATCAAATCTACATACCTGTACTTTTCAAATCCTATCTTTATGTATGTTAGGCTTGTTATCAGGCATAAAATTGTGACTAAGGGTCTTACTCACAATTTGAGGGAGATTGTTAGTCACAGAGACATGCTTGTACTTATATAATAACAAGCCTAAATATGTGTAATGCTATGCATTACCTACATGACCTCTTAACTGAGGAAACCTCTAATTATAGAGTTTCTACTTGCTTAGTACTTGTAATAGGCATCAAATTGTAACTGTGTAACTGTACTTAAAAATCAAAGAATAATGCTTGAAAGAAGATCCAAGGATCATGCCTCAAGCTTGAAGATAAAGACTACCTAATCACAGTTGGGATTTGAAGAAATGAAAAATTTGCCTAAGTACCAATTCGAGAAGTTGTTTGTTATATTCGAGAAGTCTAGCCTTCGAGAAGTCAGAGATTCGATATCTCAAAAGACACTATTCGATATCTCTGAAAGAACTATTCGATTTCTCATTCGATATCTCAGAGATTCGACATGTCTATTTGCTCTATTCGTGAACTCAGGAAGTCAACAGTCAAAGCATCATTCGAGTTCTCTAGGAGTCAACAAGTCAAGGTTCCATTCGACATCTCAGAGTCTTAAGAAGCTATTTGATATCTCAAGGATTCGATAACTCAAAAGCTCTATTCCATAACTCAAAGGATTCCTGGAGATAAAGCTATTCGAGAAGTGATTCGATATGTCAAGATTGTACTATTCGAGAACTCAGAGTTATCGAATGCTAGTTCTCAAATTAGTTACTTAGACACTTGTCGAATGGATTCTTGTAGACAAAGCTATTGGAGAATTGTACAAGTCTAAAACCTGCAACAAGCTAAAGTGCTTTATGGACCACAAACTGTGAAGTACTTTGGAAAGCCTACAAAGAAGTTTAGAGAGATGTACAAGAGACAAACAGCTGAAGAAGTGGATCTGAACAGAGCTCTATAAAGTCAAACCCGTAGCCGTTTGGATAGTTACTCGAACAGGATAGACACATTAGAAAGTAGTTTTGTTTGCTACCCTATCTGTGTAAAAGAGTTGTTTGCATGTTATAAGTAAACAACTCCAATTCTTTAGTCAGGGTATGAGATAAGAGTTTCTCGAACATAGAATTATAATATCTCTCTGAGAAAAGAAGCTGAGAATACATTCTTGTATTCACAGGTTGTAGCACCACATTAATTCAATAAATTGAGTTAAAGTGAAAATTGTGTCTTGTGTTCTTTATTTATCCACACTTACAGTTTCATAAACACGGACCCATATTTGCTACACACACTTTCACCACTCAGATTCGAAGAACCAAGAAACGTTCAAGAATCCATTCACCCCCCCTATGTATTCTTAGGTGGTATTCCATACTCAACAGTAGAGTTCTCATCCGTTGAAATATCATCACACCTATACAGAATTACAAAGCACAACCTATATACAATTAGCTAACCTCTTCTACATATTCATTGACAGTCAACATTACTTAGAAAACTATCACCAAATACTTCAACTCGTTACTTATCTGTTGGTACTTCATAGCATGTTACAAACTTATCCGTTAATAAGCTACATCATTAACGGATGCTGGTAAACATGTCATCCATTGATCAGTTACAAAATAATTCATAAAATTTATGTTTTTAAGTGTTTTGCAAATATCATCGAATATAACACAATTCCTAACATCTATCACTTAGTTATCTTGTGTACTGTTTAACTAGGAATGTAGGTTTATGCACTTATGTAAAAATGAAAATTTGGCACCTAAGTGTATCCTATGTAATATTATAGAGGGTGCTTACTGAAGTTGAAAATATGTATTGTACATAGTTGTGAAAGTTGCATTTACTTTGTACAAGAATTCGATGAGTTAGAGAATATTACAAAAGTCTCTTCCATAAACTCATCATCATCGTTAATTATGTTTTTGCCTCGATCATCATTTTTGCTAATAAATTAGAGAGGCTCTAATATCTTGATAAAATATCTCAAGTACTCGTTTTATTCATCGTGAATACATAAATCTTAATTCGTTTTTAATACAATGAGAAGATGGAAAAAATGTATTTCTGTTAGTGCTAGTTCAACTTACCATATCTTAATTTTTTTTCCTCACTCTTAGTTGTAGAGAAAATTCGACTCGATTTATAAAATGATTCATAAAATATAATCAAAAATTGATACGGCACCATTCAATTAATATGAAATTTTCAAAACAAAAATTCAAATTCCAACTTCTCTCCCTCCTACTTTTCCACCGAAAGAAACTTTTTCTTTCATCTTCTTCTTCTTCGTCGGTTGCTTCTCCTCCGGCGGTGGTTTATCCACCGACCGGAGGCCCTTTCTTGTCTAGTTTCTTTACTTCTTTCAATAATCATCCTCCTTCTACGAGGATTGTGAGTTTTTTTGACTTGTTTATCCATTAATTGGATTTATTTGTCTCTCCTTGTGAGAGTTTGTTTTGTCTCTCCTTGTGAGAGTTTGTTTGGCTTGTTTGGTTTGATGAAGGTCTGCAAGAGATCAGACTTGTTCAAAATGATTTTGTTTATGTTTTGGGAGATTTGGATTATTGCAAGAGCTCAAAAATCACAATTAAAGATTGCTCATTACCTATGGGGGGTCTTCACTTTCGGCATGTTTATAGCTGGTATCCGGCATGTAGATAGCTGGGGTATTGCTCATCCCTTGAAGGGTTTATTTTTCGGCATGTCTATAGCTGGTATCCGGCATGTAGATAGCTGGAATGGCGTTCCTCTAACCATAGTTTATGCAACTGAGGCTTCTGAACTCTGGGTTCGGAATTTGTTCGAGGGTTGGAGGGAAGAGCAGGTTGGAGCGAGCTGTTGTCAAGAAGCCATTTCTTGGATAAAATCAGTAAAGCACAATTATCAAGTGCTACCAGTTCAATTATCGGTCTGCGAATCGTGTGGTTATTTTGCTTGCAAATACTGCATAAATTCTATGTCAAGCTATGGAGAGTGGTCTGTCACTCCTCCTATTTTTAGTAATCATGTATTTTATAATTCTTAAGTAATGCAAGTACGATTTATTGAAAAAAAATATGAAATTTTCAAGCTTGACTCAATTATTAATTCTAAAATGATATATCAGATTCTGAATTCGATTTTCGTCCATTCCAAAATTTATACAAGTACGAATACTACTTATTCGCATATAAATTATGTTCAAAATAAAAAGATAAAATTAAAAAATAACACGACATTGGGGTTGTTTGGGGGAATTTTTTCCCAGAATAAGTCAACTTATTTTAGGACAAAGTTAGAGATTTCTAATTTTTTCTGAAAAAAATTAACTTTTTTTTGCAACTTATAAAATTTTAAACATACATCAAATACTTGTATAAAAAAAATTATCAAAATATAAAATTTTTACCCGAAAATTAGTCAATAAAAATTTATTTTAAGTGTAACTAAACAGGCCCATTTTCTTATTAGTTCAATTGTTACGAAGTAACTTACTTGTTGTTTGATTAACTGTTTTTACCAAGTATTTTTTTCTCATAAATTTATTTTTTAAGAAATAGCAGTGACAGATAATAGTCGAACTCAAATTATGTTTGATAACTCCAGAAAAAAAATAACAGAAAGTAAATAATTAGGCCAAGTGAAAAACAAATGATCCTTGTATCGTGCAACAACAAAAACTGTGGCCACCTTTCTCATTTGATCGAGCGACGAATTTATGAATCCTCTTCCTCTCCCTACTCCCATCTAAAATGGTACGTCTCCATTTCAATCTCTCCCCTTGTAATTACTTTGATAGCTTTCTTTATTGTTTTAGGTAATCATGCCCCACTTTCTGCAAATTTTTATCCAATGTTCATTGACAATTTCTTGAAAAAATTCTTGGATATTTGATTTATCTAATGTTGCAATTTCCAAAAATTACTGGAGGTGAATTTGCCCTTGAAAAATGGTCAAAATTGATATTGAAAAATGAGTTCATCTAATGTTAAGTCTGTATTAATGATCGGAAAAAACTAAATGCTTGTCGCGAAATTGGCTTCCACTTAACGGTGCAGCGTTTATTTTACTCCCGATTTGTTCTGATAGAAATAGCCAAAAGTCTTTATAACAGCAAGGGGTTCGCAATTATTTACACTGTGCCTGTTTAGGGGTATCCTACAAGGCTACACGCTGCAGGGTTGTATATTTGCTTTGTTAAGGAGTTGTTTCTGTTAAGTAAACAACTCATGACTCATCTGAAATCTTAAAGTGTTAGAGGAAGACCGTAACTGGATCTTAATTGTTCAACAGTTTTCTTGAGCTTTCTGTTGGAATGCTTATGACCAAACATATGGTCGATAAATATTGGGAAGTTAAAGCTTCTGAAATCTCGAGTACTTGTACCATTATTTACACTTCAGTTTGCAGAGTGGTACAAAGTGTTCAATTCTTTGATCAGATTTTGTGTGTTTAGTTTAGCTATACTAATGGTCAATTATTCTTTTCAGATTCATTTCGTGCTTCTCATAAGCAGACAGGGGAAAGTGAGGTTGACTAAATGGTATTCACCTTATTCCCAGAAGGAAAGAAGCAAGGTATTTATTCTATGTTGTACATTTCAAGTTTCAACATCTGTAATTTTTATGCTGCATGTTTTCTGTATCTTCTAAAGAATTGTGTAGCAATAAAATAGTAGTAGTCAAGTGTCTTGTAGCGATCTGCTACCAAGTAGTAGCATCCACTAGCGATCTGCCAGGTCATGGTTTGAACTGTGGAAAAAGCCTCTTTCTAATAAGGCAGGTAGCGTACGTCAGCACCTACCCCAATCATGGCTGATGTAGCAGTCTTGTGCGATGGATATGGCTTTTAAATACTTTGCTATATCCATATTAGACTTTGATCTACAGAGTTCTTGAAAAATTGAGTCCTGAAGTTCTTCTGTAATGCACAAAGTGAGGAATGAAATATGTCTGTTGCACAAATTGTGAAATGATATCTACTAACAAATGATGACATTGGATTAATGCGTCCTGGCCTTATTCTCTCTCAACCATATCCATCACAATTTGGTGACAACTGAGAAGTAAAATAATTTGTTTTTTAACGGGGACTTGTCCATTTATCTGACAGTGTTCTAACCTGATGTCGATTTGCTCGGTCGTCAGATTTTGGGTTGAAAATAAGAGCTACGATTTGAAATAGTCAGAGCTTCATACTTTGTGTTAAAATGAAAGCCCAATAGGAAGGAATGGCAGTTTGCGAATGTGTATGTTAAGTATGGAAAAAACGCAAGTAGTTTGTAAGTAACTATCTAAATCTGAAGTCCCTTTCTTTTTATGCTTTGTATTGACAGAAGAAATGTGATGATTTTGTGGTTCAGCATTCATTTTACATGACTCTTTTTCTTTGCTAAATGTTACATGGCCTCTTTAAATGGATTAATGAACATTTGGCATCAAATTGCTACCTACAGTGAATAAGATACTTCTGAAAGTAATCGACAACCATAAACCTGTAACTGTATTACTTTGTGATGGTAGCATATGCTTAAAAACTAATCCGGCGGTGGATGTTTTTTAAGGTAATCCGAGAGCTCAGCAGTCTGATTCTCTCCCGAGCCCCTAAGCTTTGCAATTTTGTAGAATTGAGGGGATTCAAAGTTGTGTATAAAAGGTATAGGCAAGCTATAATTCAAAGCCAGTTTTGTCTCATGTTTTTACTTGCATGGTCATATATAATAGAAGTCTTCTATTAGGTATAGTCTGTGGATGCTTACCAAATTTCCTTCTGTTTCTATTATTTTATTGTGCAGATATGCGAGCCTTTATTTCTGCATGTGCATTAATCAAGATGATAATGAACTAGAAGTCCTTGAAATTATCCATCATTATGTGGAGATATTAGATCGTTATTTTGGAAGTGTGAGCCCTGCGAATAGTTGAATTATCATTAATTATAAACTGCTTAATTTACCGTGTGATTGATTCTGGTGTCTGCTGTGATCATTAGGTGTGCGAGCTGGATTTAATTTTTAATTTTCACAAGGTAAGTTCATCTGTCTGTCACTTCAGTATACTTTTCCCCTTAATTTGTTGGGGGACATCAAGAAATTTATGGTTCACCTTGGACACGGTTTTCTAGCAGCGAAACCATGAGAGTGTTATTCTAGGTAATAATTCCTGTATGCTCTCTATACCAAAACAATAGTATGAATTATAATGACAGACTACTTCAGACAGTCCCCTTTCCTGGCCACTCAAACCTCTCAAGGAAGTTCAGCGCTTCAACCAGTGCAGTGTGTGTATGAGATTAGGAATATCAAATTAAGGATCTTTTTCTTGAATTTTCTTCCATATATTTTACCTCAAGAATATGTCAATAGTTTCCATTGCAGTGAATGTGGTTGCAAGTAGTAGATAAATTGTTCCTAACAAGAAACTTGGCAGGCATATTTTATACTGGATGAAATTTTAATTGCCGGTGAGCTTCAAGAATCAAGCAAGAAATCAGTTGCACGTTTAGTCGCTGCACAGGTAATTGCTTCTTCTTCACTGTTATATTCTGGTGCAACATGTTGGAAAATCTGAGGTTTAATTAGCTACTAATAATAATGTAGGACTCGTTAGTTGAGGCTGCTAAAGAACAGGCCAATTCTGTGAGCTATATAATCTCCCAGGCGACGAAATAAATCTTTGAAGCTGTATATGATCTTTCTACATGCAGTTTCAGCAGGCTGTAAATAATGCTTAAAAAGTTTCTCGTATTTGGAAATACTGCCATGTAATAAAACCAAACACACCCGGTATTACAATGTAATGCAGGGTCCAAATAAAGCTTTAAAAGTTATTAAGTACTTTGTCATCTTTGCCATTTAGTTCATCCATGTAACCCAGGTATTTTTGTGCTAAGCATATTGGATAAATTACACATGCACATTCTCAGCTTGTCGAATTTTTTTATATTTTTGTAAAAGAATTTCATGCAAAAATATCTCTGGACTTGGTGCCTGGAGCTCTCATTCTTTAAATGGAAAACTGGCTGTTTTAGTATTGCTCTGAATTTAGTAGTAATTGTCATTAGTCATTACATGCATGCCCAACATTTCATTATAATACACAGAAAGCCATCTCAAGTTGATTTAAACAACCTCAATTGGTATTTGTAATGGGTTTGCACATTAGTTACATACTTAAAAGAATATGTGAATGCATTGGAGGAAGGTTCAAATTCTATATACCTCAAGTACTTGATACAATACAGCTAATAGTAGAAGCAGCACAAAAATGCCTAATCTTGGGTGTTCTTATCTGCCATGGCTCATCGACCTAGAGTACTCAAGTTCGTCAGAGGGATCCCAGTCTAGCGAGGACGAATGAATCTTAGTAATGTCATAAAAACCTCAGCAGAAGAGGGACGGGAGTTGATATCATCAGCGACACAGCTCCTAGCCAACTGCGCCATGGAGTAGGCCAAGTCTAATGGGTACTGTTTTTTCAGGCAAGGATCCATAAACTCTCCGAGCTTCTCTCTCACATTCTCCCCTCCAAGTACCTCAACAATGGTAGCAGAAAGCAATTCGTCCTCTTTTCCCGTCTCAGTGCTCTTATGTTGCACAGCTTCTTTACCAGACAAGAGCTCCAACATCACCACTCCAAAAGAAAACACATCAAGTTTAGGAGTAATCAGCCCATTCTCAATGTACTCTGGAGCCATAAGTTCCCACCACATGTCTAGTCAGTTGCATACCTCCTCCCTCCTCACTGTCTATTAGAGACCTTGCAAATCTGAAATTCGCGACCTTGGCCCTTAAATTGCCGTCCAAAAGTACATTGCTACTTGTCAAGTTCTTGTGGATGTAAGGAGAATTGATACAGTTATGTAGATAATTTAAAGCATCACCAATATGATAAGCAATTTGAACCCTCTGAATCCATCCCAAAACATTAGCACCAGCAGATACTGTGTCATCCATCTTCACCAGACTCGACTCGTGCAGCATATCACTAACAGAGCCTTTCTCTGCATACTCATAGACAAGGTAAGTGTTACCCTGGTGCACACAATAACCAGAAAGCCTGATTATATTAGAATGATTGATCTGCTTGAGTATACTATTCTCAGTCGAAACATCCCCTTTCATAATCTTTACAGCAGCTAAATCTCCATTGAAAATCCCCCTATAGACAGATCCTTTAATATTATGGGTTAAATATCAAAGTACTCATTAAAGTGGAGGACTAGTATCAAATTGCTCATTCTAGTTATCGGCATCTCATGTATACCATTATAGTTGCAAGTAATGACAACAACGTTGTGTTCGAAAAATAAAAATAATTTTTTGTTGATTCTGCACTTTTTTTTTTGAATGTTCCCGCAACCAAATGAAAAGTTATTAAATTCTAGTATTTTAGATAATATATTTAGAATTTAAAAAGTTTATTTACTATTTATTTTTAATTAAAACAAGGAAAATGGCTATAAAATTAAAAATAAATAGTAAATGATTTTAAAAAAATCTAAATATATTATCTGAAATAGTAGAATTTAACAATTTTTCATTTGATTGTTGTAGCATTTAAGAAAATTATGCAGAATTAACAAAAGATTATTTTTAGTTTTCGAACACTACGTTGTTGTCATTACTTGCAACTATAATGGTATACATGAGATGCCGATAACTAGAGTGAGCAATTTGATACTAACTCTCCACTTCAGTGAGCACTTTGAGATTTAACCCTTAATATTATTTGCTTCCCCGAAAAATCCAGTGGCCTGCTGCAACTCCTCAAACTTGTAATGTGCAAGAGATCCAATAGCATACCTTACCCCTTCCGACGAAACAGACCATGACGACGAAGATGGATTTCCCCCTGCCTCTCCAGGCTTATGATAATCACCATACTGATTAGGAGTTACAACTGGAGTAGCTTGACTAACTACTTTTCTTGATTGCCTCCGGAAGAACCAGACAAGAAAACCTGATAAAGACCCAAGTAGGAGCAAACCAGCCCCAATTCCAACTCCAATAAATACCCATTTCTTCGAAGAATCATCATCATCATCATCACCAGTGGGAGGATTAATAGGTAGCGTAGGAGAAGTAGGTGGGGGAGGCGGAGAAACTGATAATTCCAACCTATTAGGCTCTTTCTTGAGTGGAACCAACAATGGTGTGAAGGGGAAAATAATATTCTTCGCATCAAGCTCATTTGCTTCCAAAACACTCATATTATTAGCTCCACTAACTCTAAACGAACGAGCAATCTGATTAACATTATTACCCTAAGTAATAAGATAAGCAAGCAAGAAGGTACAATCACGTTCATACCAGCTACTAAATTTCGATAATTATATTTATTTTGAGAGATCAATGACTGGCAAGTAGTAAGGCCCTGGTAAGTATTGTTGGCAACGCTGAAGTAAGTTTCCCCCGTGAACTTTAACAAGTAGTTAGTTTGATGCTGGTAAAATGATCCACCAGGGGCTTTGGCCCCGGAACATGAGCAGTTAATGGGGACTATAATGAGAGTGTCTGGATTGATGGGAGAGTCATCAGAGAAGTTGTTGAGCCTGACAACTTCAGAGGGGTTGGTGTTGAGGAGATTAGCAATGGAAACAGGGGTGTTGTAATCAGGGGTTGATCGGAAAGTGACGTAAGATAGGCAGCTTGAGGTGGTAGCTGTGGTGGAACAGTTGTATCCTAATGTTGTTGTGTAGTTCTGTTCACACCAGAGTTGTTTGTTGTTGACATAAGATTGTTGAGCTTGGGAGGTGTGGAATATGAGAGATATGCATGAGATGGTTAGATAAAGTAGCAGCCACTGGCCAGAGGTTAGGTTGTTTCCGGTCATCGGAAAGGAGGTATCCCACTTGCATTTTTTTATTTTATTTATTTCACGTTTCGTCTTATGTTTTTCTTTCGCAGTTTTCTTGACAAAAGTATATTAGCTGTAGCTACTTTCTTTTAAGATACTAAAATGAAACGGCACTTTTAAGACCCAGTAAGGAAATCTTATTTTTCAGAAATAAGTTATTTATTTTGGAAAAAAATTAGGGAATATGTACTTTTTTTAAAATAAATAACTTATTTTTGTAAGATAACGAATATTAAACTCCTCATACACATTTTTCTCTAAAAAAGTATGTAAATACAAATATTTTTCCGAAATAAATAACTTATAAGTTGATTGTCAGATTTCACAAACGGGCACTTAATCAACAAATGTTTGTTATCGTTTATTATTATTGTATATATATTATAAAAAAAATTGCAATATGTAGAGAGATGAAATCTCCTATTTTCACAATAAAAATCTTCCTGTTATATGTGTTCTACCATTTAATTCAGCAACCTTTTGTGCTTGACCAGCTTGACCGGCCCCTAGGCGAAAATTGGGGGAGAATTACTGAATGCGGCCCCTATACGAGAACACTTGAGAACAGTTTTTAAAAGGAAAACAAGTTCTCCGCATACTTCAACATTGCTGTTCCAATACGACGAAGATGTAAATACCACACCGCCAAAAGAACTAAAAAGTAAAAAATAAAAAATGAAAACAAAAAAAGGAGTAGGATTTCACAAACACGAGTAAATTTACGTTATACTAGTAACATACAAAACATGAAACTAAATTAGACGTTTTGAACACGGCAAAATATTAATTTTAGTATAACATTCTGGTCCTAGCCAACAACATCATGTTGGTCACCACTTTAAGTGGTATTATAACTGAGTAAGTTTCGTTTATTCTGATCCTACACTCCTACTAGCATTTTTTCAGAGTACTTCCAATATAGCAATTCACGGGTCCTCAGTGAAGGCCACATCGAAGTACAATTCAATGAACATGACACCAGTATAGAATTATTTTCCAATGGGTACTGATGTTATAGACGGAAAATAACCTCACAGAAACTAAGAATAATTAAGACAATCATCCCTTGGAAAGACCAAGTACATGCACTAACGAATTTTCCCGAAGACTTGTATTTTCTTCCCTTGTACAACTTCAATCAATTTCAAATAAACATATAGTTCAATTCATATTTACTCTATGTGCTATCAGAGTTTGTCATACCAAAACTTGGGACATCCACTGCCAAGTAATGCTAATTACTGGTTCCGTAATTTGATGGGACAAAATACATAAGTCTGACAGTACCACACACACAGATTAATCCAGTTTGTGCTTGCTATGAAAGTGCAGAACTTGGTTTTTGTATTAAGCTGATGAAAAAAAGAATACACTTATGGTTGTTATACAAAATGAAAGTACATGAATATATAAAGAACTACTACTACACGTACCAACATATGAAGATGGTAACATCTATAATCTAAACTATATATTAGGTAACCCATACTGCATAGAACAGATTGCTAGACCCATACTGCATAGGACAGAGTGCTAGACCATGCTGCTTTACAACCCATGCTGCTTTAGTATTTATGGAACATATTTAATACTCCCCCTCAAGTTGGTGTGTATATTGATTAAACCCAACTTGCTCAAGAAGAAATTGAACTGCTTTGTGCTCAAGGGCTTGGTAAACAGATCCGCAGGTTGTTCGTGTGTTCGGATGTGAAATGTCTTGATAATGCCTCTTTGAACCTTCTCCCGGACAACATGGCAATCAAGTTCAATGTGTTTTGTTCTTTCATAATGTGAATGGCAGCTTGATTATCACAAAATAGTGGGACTGCAGTCTTATGATCAACATGTAAATCGCTCAAAATATTATGTAGCCACGTGATTTCATAACAAGTTGTAGCCATTGATCGATATTCTGCCTCGGCACTTGATCTAGAGACGGTGGTTTGTTTCTTGGTTTTCCAAGATATGAGTGAATTTCCTAGGAAGATACAATACCCTGTTGTTGAACGTCTTGTATCTTTACACCGTGCCCAATCAGCATCACAGTAGGCTTTAAGTTGTAAGGAACCGCCAGCGGGTAAAAAAATGCCTTGGCCTGGTGAATATTTGATGTAGCGCAGCACTTTATAAGCTGCATCCAGATGTGGTTGACGGGGTTTGTCCATGTATTGACTCAGAATGTTCACTGCATAAACAAGGTCAGGTCGTGTGACGGTGAGGTATATGAGCCTCCCAACCAATCGCCTATATTGTGAAGCATCCTGCAATAATTGGCCATCATCCCTGGTTAATGACAGGTTCTGTTCTACTGGACAGTTGGAAGGTTTTGAACCAAGGAATCCTGCATCTTCTAATAATTCCAAGGCGTATTTTCTTTGACACGATGATATGCCTGCTTTCGACCTTGCAACTTCGATCCCTAGAAAGTATTTCAACTCCCCCAGGTCTTTTAGTTTGAACTGCTCGGCAATGAATTGTTTTACATCTTTAATATCTTTGATATTATTTCCTGCCAATATGACATCGTCAACATATACCAAGAGAGCCAGAAAATTTCCATTTGATTCTCGTGTGAAGAGACTATAGTCTGACAAAGATTGCCGAAATCCAGCTCCTAG
Source organism: Saposhnikovia divaricata (assembly GCA_036435485.1). NCBI lineage: Eukaryota > Viridiplantae > Streptophyta > Magnoliopsida > Apiales > Apiaceae > Saposhnikovia > Saposhnikovia divaricata. The sequence goes on from CM071598.1 coordinate 57,432,534, forward strand.
AAGTGCTTTGGTGAGTTTCAAAATCCACTGCCTTGAAGCTTGTTTGAGGCCGTATAGAGATTTAAGTAACTTACAAACTCTATGCTCCCCCTTTCGTCCAAACCCCGGTGGTTGTTTCATGTACACGTCTTCATATAGATCTCCATTTAAGAATGCGTTATTGACATCTAATTGATGGAGATGCCATCCCAGTATCGAAGCAAGACTAAGAAGCGTTCGGACTGTTGTGAGCTTGGCTACCGGTGCAAAGGTTTCGTTGTAATCAATGCCTTCGACTTGATTAAATCCCTTTGCTACCAAACGAGCCTTGTATCGTTCAACACTACCGTCTTGGTTGTATTTGATCTTGTAAACCCATTTGCATCCGATGGGCTTCTTGTGAGCGGGAAGAGGTACTAAACTCCACGTATTATATTTTGTAACGCTGTCAGCTCGTCATTCATTGCTTTTCTCCACTTGGGATCCAAGGTAGCCTGGGAAAAAATTTTGGGTTCTTTCTCAATAGAAATTTTTGCTGTGAATGCTTTATGGTTAGGAGACAGATGATTATAAGACAAAACATTTGATATGGGGTGTATAGTGGTACCTGTATGTTCAACCTCATTCGAAGAAGTCGATGGGCTAGGTCGTGAGGGAAGGACTGCCTCAATGCGGAAGTCCTGCAATGTAGTTGAAGTTCTCGTTGGGCGTGTTGACCTACGAGGTGGTGGGGGTTGTATTTGAGGTGAGAGATTTTGAGATGTATTCTCATGAATATAACCAAGGGGATACGGTGATTGAAAGTCAGCGGAAGAAAATGAATTTGGATTTGGTTGGATTGGTGGTGTCATGTTAGAATGATTGATGTCTAAAATAATGGGAGAATTTGGTGGAGGGTCAACATCATCCGAGGAAGGTGTTTGAGTTGGAGGAGGAAATAATGGAAAGGAAGAGATGGAATCACGTTGTTGATAAGGTAATGATTGATGGATATCATTTTTATAAGGAAATTCATTTTCATGGAAAATCACATCTCTAGAGATTAGGATCTTTTGATCATGCAAACTGAAGACTTTGTATCCTTTCTTTCCATATGGGTACCCAAGGAATATGCATCCCTTTGCTCGTGGGTCGAATTTTGTGGGTCTGAGTGGATGTGTAGATGAGAAGCATTTGCACCCAAACACTTTTAGATGAGAGTATTCTGGATTTTTATCAAACAATTTTTCAAATGGAGTTTTACCTTTGAGGATGGGAGTGGGGTGTAATTAATGAGATATGATGCTGTGAGGATAGCGTCCCCCCAAAACTCTTTAGGTAAGTGTGCTTGAAAAAGGAGGGCTCGCGCAATGTTCAACAAATGTCTGTGTTTACGCTCAGCAACGCCATTTTGCTGTGGGGTGTTAATGCAGCTAGTTTGGTGGACAATGCCCTTAGATGAATAGAATTCCGAACATTTGAATTCTGGGCCATTATCGCTTCTAACTATTTTGACGCTTTTGTTGAATTGATTTTCTGTTAAGTTGATGAAGTGGATAAGAAAATTTCTTGCTTCGGATTTATGTCTCATGAGGTAAACCCATGTGGCTCGGGAATAATCATCTACGATGGTGAGGAAGAATTTTGCCCCAGAATATGTAGGAACATGATACCCTCCCCATATGTCGACATGAATTAATTCAAAACAGCATTGACTAAAGGTATTACTTGATGAAAAACTTTTTCTGGTGAGCTTAGCAAGGGGACATATTGAACATGTACTTGCATTGTAAGATTTCTTTGCAGGAAAAGGAAATAAAGTTGAAACTTTGCTCGATGGATGCCCGAGCCTTTGGTGCCACAGATCAGGTGAATGAGAGTTTACTACATTGCATGTTCCTTCCTTGGAAAATTTGAGGTAGTATAGTCCTTCATCCTCAATTCCAGTCCCAATTGTCTTCCCCTTTTGTAGGTCCTGAATGAAACAATTTTGTCTCAGAAAAATGGTTGTATAAGATGAGTCAAATGCAAGCTTACTTATTGAGATGAGATTGAGATAAAAGTTAGGAACACACAGCACATTGTGAAGGGTGAAATCAGAATTGAATGTGACAGTTCCAACATGAGAAACTTTGAGTTTGTTTCCATTTGGTAATTTAACAAAATTACTGTGTGTGGGTTTAACTGTGGTGAGCAATGAAAAATCATAAACTATATGGTCACTGGCACCGCTATCAAGTATCCATATTGTTGTTCCTTTATCTTGATGAATTTGTTTTATTTTACCTGAGAATTCTTCATAGTTAGGAATATTACCAACCACGTTGAATGTAGATTCCTTGCCTGCTCCTAGCTGCTCAAGTAACTGGTCTCCCTTTGAGGTGCCTGCTTCATTCTTCATTTTGTTCAAGATTCCCAGCATTTGTTGATACTCGGTTTTCGAAAAAGGAAAGCTTTCATTGTTGCTTGAAAGACTTGTCTGGTTGGCTTTAGCATACTTCCTTTTTCGACAATCTTCTTGTGTATGACCCTTAATATTGCAGTAAGTGCATTTCAGATGAGCACGACAGTGCTCTTGGATGTGGCCTTGTCCATTACATGTGGTGCATTTTAGATGCGCACGAAAGTTCTTGGTGCTATGATTTGTGTAATTACAAATCTCACATCTTGATTCTCCTCCATACTTTGTGCCACCTTTATTGAATTTTCTGGTGGCAAATGCAGTAGCCTCAACCGACTGTGTTGTCTTGGTGCTTGATATCTCAGCTTTTTTTCATGACGCAAAGCTGTAGAATATGCTTTGTTGAGGTCAGGTAAGGGGTCCAAACCGATAAGATTGCTTCGAATAGAAGCAAAGTGATCATTCAGCCCCATTAAAAACTGCATAGTCCTTTGCGTCTCCATATACTTCTTTATCTCTGCTGCTGCCTTACATGTGCAAGCAGGAAATGCGCAAACAGAATCTTTTTCATCCCATAACGTCTTTAGCTTTGTGAAGAATGTTGTGACAGAGGTTGTGTCTTGCTCACAGTCATGAATGGCCTTTTCGATTTGGAATAGCTGGACTGTGTTGGTATGAGAGAATCTATCTTTTAATTCCAGCCACATAATTCTTGCTGTGTTGCAATGTCTGACGCTTTTTGACATTTCCTTTGTCATGTTTGTAAGCAGCCATGCTTTGACAAGCATATCCACTCTATCCCATTGTTGTTGATGTGTCTCGTTGTTGGTGGGTCTCATGATTGTTCCGTCGATGAGACCTTTCTTGTTTTTGATTGCGAGTGCCATAGTCATTGACTGTGCCCAATCGCTGTAGTTGTCTTCCATCAGTGGTTGCGGAACAAGAACAGCTTCGGCTTGATCTGTATAGTGTAAGTATAAAGGATGGCTTTGTTTCTCCCATGGTTCTGGGGTATGTGAGGTTTCAGGCATTTCGTTGGTATCCAAATTTGTAGTGTCTTTCTCGTTCATGGAGTGAAGACGTGATGTTTGATTTGGTTTTAGGTCTCAAGAATGATTATGCTTTGATACCATATGAAAGTGCAGAACTTGGTTTTTGTATTAAGATGATGAAAAAAAGAACACACTTATGGTTGTTATACAAAATGAAAGTACATGAATATATAAAGAACTACTACTACACGTACCAACATATGAAGATGGTAACATCTATAATCTAAACTATATATTAGGTAACCCATACTGCATAGAACAGATTGCTAGACCCATACTGCATAGGACAGAGTGCTAGACCATGCTGCTTTACAACCCATGATGCTTTAGTATTTATGGAACATATTTAATACTCCCCCTCAAGTTGGTGTGTATATTGATTAAACCCAACTTGCTCAAGAAGAAATTGAACTGCTTTGTGCTCAAGGGCTTGGTAAACAGATCCGCAGGTTGTTCGTGTGTTCGGATGTGAAATGTCTTGATAATGCCTCTTTGAACCTTCTCCCGGACAACATGGCAATCAAGTTCAATGTGTTTTGTTCTTTCATAATGTGAATGGCAGCTTGATTATCACAAAATAGTGGGACTGCAGTCTTATGATCAACATGTAAATCGCTCAAAATATTAAGTAGCCACGTGATTTCATAACAAGTTGTAGCCATTGATCGATATTCTGCCTCGGCACTTGATCTAGAGACGGTGGTTTGTTTCTTGGTTTTCCAAGATATGAGTGAATTTCCTAGGAAGATACAATACCCTGTTGTTGAACGTCTTGTATCTTTACACCGTGCCCAATCAGCATCACAGTAGGCTTTAAGTTGTAAGGAACCGCCAGCGGGTAAAAAAATGCCTTGGCCTGGTGAATATTTGATGTAGCGCAGCACTTTATAAGCTGCATCCAGATGTGGTTGACGGGGTTTGTCCATGTATTGACTCAGAATGTTCACTGCATAAACAAGGTCAGGTCGTGTGACGGTGAGGTATATGAGCCTCCCAACCAATCGCCTATATTGTGAAGCATCCTGCAATAATTGGCCATCATCCCTGGTTAATGACAGGTTCCGTTCTACTGGACAGTTGGAAGGTTTTGAACCAAGGAATCCTGCATCTTCTAATAATTCCAAGGCGTATTTTCTTTGACACGATGATATGCCTGCTTTCGACCTTGCAACTTCGATCCCTAGAAAGTATTTCAACTCCCCCAGGTCTTTTAGTTTGAACTGCTCGGCAATGAATTGTTTTACATCTTTAATATCTTTGATATTATTTCCTGCCAATATGACATCGTCAACATATACCAAGAGAGCCAGAAAATTTCCATTTGATTCTCGTGTGAAGAGACTATAGTCTGACAAAGATTGCCGAAATCCAGCTCCTAGAAGTGCTTTGGTGAGTTTCAAAATCCACTGCCTTGAAGCTTGTTTGAGGCCGTATAGAGATTTAAGTAACTTACAAACTCTATGCTCCCCCTTTCGTCCAAACCCCGGTGGTTGTTTCATGTACACGTCTTCATATAGATCTCCATTTAAGAATGCGTTATTGACATCTAATTGATGGAGATGCCATCCCAGTATCGAAGCAAGACTAAGAAGCGTTCGGACTGTTGTGAGCTTGGCTACCGGTGCAAAGGTTTCGTTGTAATCAATGCCTTCGACTTGATTAAATCCCTTTGCTACCAAACGAGCCTTGTATCGTTCAACACTACCGTCTTGGTTGTATTTGATCTTGTAAACCCATTTGCATCCGATGGGCTTCTTGTGAGCGGGAAGAGGTACTAAACTCCACGTATTATATTTTGTAACGCTGTCAGCTCGTCATTCATTGCTTTTCTCCACTTGGGATCCAAGGTAGCCTGGGAAAAAATTTTGGGTTCTTTCTCAATAGAAATTTTTGCTGTGAATGCTTTATGGTTAGGAGACAGATGATTATAAGACAAAACATTTGATATGGGGTGTATAGTGGTACCTGTATGTTCAACCTCATTCGAAGAAGTCGATGGGCTAGGTCGTGAGGGAAGGACTGCCTCAATGCGGAAGTCCTGCAATGTAGTTGAAGTTCTCGTTGGGCGTGTTGACCTACGAGGTGGTGGGGGTTGTATTTGAGGTGAGAGATTTTGAGATGTATTCTCATGAATATAACCAAGGGGATACGGTGATTGAAAGTCAGCGGAAGAAAATGAATTTGGATTTGGTTGGATTGGTGGTGTCATGTTAGAATGATTGATGTCTAAAATAATGGGAGAATTTGGTGGAGGGTCAACATCATCCGAGGAAGGTGTTTGAGTTGGAGGAGGAAATAATGGAAAGGAAGAGATGGAATCACGTTGTTGATAAGGTAATGATTGATGGATATCATTTTTATAAGGAAATTCATTTTCATGGAAAATCACATCTCTAGAGATTAGGATCTTTTGATCATGCAAACTGAAGACTTTGTATCCTTTCTTTCCATATGGGTACCCAAGGAATATGCATCCCTTTGCTCGTGGGTCGAATTTTGTGGGTCTGAGTGGATGTGTAGATGAGAAGCATTTGCACCCAAACACTTTTAGATGAGAGTATTCTGGATTTTTATCAAACAATTTTTCAAATGGAGTTTTACCTTTGAGGATGGGAGTGGGGTGTAATTAATGAGATATGATGCTGTGAGGATAGCGTCCCCCCAAAACTCTTTAGGTAAGTGTGCTTGAAAAAGGAGGGCTCGCGCAATGTTCAACAAATGTCTGTGTTTACGCTCAGCAACGCCATTTTGCTGTGGGGTGTTAATGCAGCTAGTTTGGTGGACAATGCCCTTAGATGAATAGAATTCCGAACATTTGAATTCTGGGCCATTATCGCTTCTAACTATTTTGACGCTTTTGTTGAATTGATTTTCTGTTAAGTTGATGAAGTGGATAAGAAAATTTCTTGCTTCGGATTTATGTCTCATGAGGTAAACCCATGTGGCTCGGGAATAATCATCTACGATGGTGAGGAAGAATTTTGCCCCAGAATATGTAGGAACATGATACCCTCCCCATATGTCGACATGAATTAATTCAAAACAGCATTGACTAAAGGTATTACTTGATGAAAAACTTTTTCTGGTGAGCTTAGCAAGGGGACATATTGAACATGTACTTGCATTGTAAGATTTCTTTGCAGGAAAAGGAAATAAAGTTGAAACTTTGCTCGATGGATGCCCGAGCCTTTGGTGCCACAGATCAGGTGAATGAGAGTTTACTACATTGCATGTTCCTTCCTTGGAAAATTTGAGGTAGTATAGTCCTTCATCCTCAATTCCAGTCCCAATTGTCTTCCCCTTTTGTAGGTCCTGAATGAAACAATTTTGTCTCAGAAAAATGGTTGTATAAGATGAGTCAAATGCAAGCTTACTTATTGAGATGAGATTGAGATAAAAGTTAGGAACACACAGCACATTGTGAAGGGTGAAATCAGAATTGAATGTGACAGTTCCAACATGAGAAACTTTGAGTTTGTTTCCATTTGGTAATTTAACAAAATTACTGTGTGTGGGTTTAACTGTGGTGAGCAATGAAAAATCATAAACTATATGGTCACTGGCACCGCTATCAAGTATCCATATTGTTGTTCCTTTATCTTGATGAATTTGTTTTATTTTACCTGAGAATTCTTCATAGTTAGGAATATTACCAACCACGTTGAATGTAGATTCCTTGCCTGCTCCTAGCTGCTCAAGTAACTGGTCTCCCTTTGAGGTGCCTGCTTCATTCTTCATTTTGTTCAAGATTCCCAGCATTTGTTGATACTCGGTTTTCGAAAAAGGAAAGCTTTCATTGTTGCTTGAAAGACTTGTCTGGTTGGCTTTAGCATACTTCCTTTTTCGACAATCTTCTTGTGTATGACCCTTAATATTGCAGTAAGTGCATTTCAGATGAGCACGACAGTGCTCTTGGATGTGGCCTTGTCCATTACATGTGGTGCATTTTAGATGCGCACGAAAGTTCTTGGTGCTATGATTTGTGTAATTACAAATCTCACATCTTGATTCTCCTCCATACTTTGTGCCACCTTTATTGAATTTTCTGGTGGCAAATGCAGTAGCCTCAACCGACTGTGTTGTCTTGGTGCTTGATATCTCAGCTTTTTTTCATGACGCAAAGCTGTAGAATATGCTTTGTTGAGGTCAGGTAAGGGGTCCAAACCGATAAGATTGCTTCGAATAGAAGCAAAGTGATCATTCAGCCCCATTAAAAACTGCATAGTCCTTTGCGTCTCCATATACTTCTTTATCTCTGCTGCTGCCTTACATGTGCAAGCAGGAAATGCGCAAACAGAATCTTTTTCATCCCATAACGTCTTTAGCTTTGTGAAGAATGTTGTGACAGAGGTTGTGTCTTGCTCACAGTCATGAATGGCCTTTTCGATTTGGAATAGCTGGACTGTGTTGGTATGAGAGAATCTATCTTTTAATTCCAGCCACATAATTCTTGCTGTGTTGCAATGTCTGACGCTTTTTGACATTTCCTTTGTCATGTTTGTAAGCAGCCATGCTTTGACAAGCATATCCACTCTATCCCATTGTTGTTGATGTGTCTCGTTGTTGGTGGGTCTCATGATTGTTCCGTCGATGAGACCTTTCTTGTTTTTGATTGCGAGTGCCATAGTCATTGACTGTGCCCAATCGCTGTAGTTGTCTTCCATCAGTGGTTGCGGAACAAGAACAGCTTCGGCTTGATCTGTATAGTGTAAGTATAAAGGATGGCTTTGTTTCTCCCATGGTTCTGGGGTATGTGAGGTTTCAGGCATTTCGTTGGTATCCAAATTTGTAGTGTCTTTCTCGTTCATGGAGTGAAGACGTGATGTTTGATTTGGTTTTAGGTCTCAAGAATGATTATGCTTTGATACCATATGAAAGTGCAGAACTTGGTTTTTGTATTAAGATGATGAAAAAAAGAACACACTTATGGTTGTTATACAAAATGAAAGTACATGAATATATAAAGAACTACTACTACACGTACCAACATATGAAGATGGTAACATCTATAATCTAAACTATATATTAGGTAACCCATACTGCATAGAACAGATTGCTAGACCCATACTGCATAGGACAGAGTGCTAGACCATGCTGCTTTAGTATTTATGGAACATATTTAATACTTGCGGATGCACCGAATGAAGGCTGATATGACCAAATAGAGTAGCCCCGGCCTCTAGAAGAAGCAGCAGTACTGCAAGATTGATCAAAGAAACAAGTAAAGAAAACAAAATAAGATATTAGCATGCAACCTGCAAAGTGTTTTATGTGAAGTAACTCTTTAAGCTTCAAACTATATAGGTTTCTTGACCAATATGACTACAAATGTATTAAAACACCAAGTATTTTGCAATGATGGTTAATGCTTATAGATAGAGGAGATCAAGACAGGAGGAGGCCACTTCTAATTTGTAAGGTGAACAGCTAAAAAAATGAAAAAAAATGTGCTCAAGCTTGAATTAGTATTTCTTTTTCTATCACATTACAGAGCGTTAGTTTTGTACACATGAAAGAAACTGAGAAAGCAAGAATCGAAACGAGCGACTAAAATGCTAGATATTAGTTTCCTCCACCACAGCAAGATGATTTTTGAGTAGCTTGGGTGGCCCCAGCTGTCTTGTTAATGCTGACCGTCGTCTTAGGCTGCAACAATCCAAATCGCAGCTTAATGATCAGATACAATTAATCATGTACCGTAATATTAACAAGGCCAAGAGAAACAATTGAAGAGTACGAGGAATTTATACAAACTAGACAAACTTGTGAATTAGCTATCAAAGACGTAACTCCTCACAAAAACAGTTCAAGTTCAAACTGATACTCACAAGATATGTAATTTACATTTAAGGTTCCACAGAAGTACTAATTATTTGGTCTTACCTGGTGGCCGGGTTGTTGAGCCAGTTTCATCAAGTCTTTGCCTTATTTCCTGGGCAATTGAAGAAAAAACCTCCTCAACATTATTCATGTTTGTCTAAGCAATATCCTAGCCTTCTAGTTCAACCAAAAAGAAATCAGCATGATCACAAAAAACAATTCATAATCAAAAACAAGGTTAAATTACAGCCAATAATAAAGTAGCATAACTTTTTTGTGATCAATAATAATCCATTACAATACAGAATATCAAGGTGATATTAATGTCGATTGAAACAACTGAACTTGCGAACAGATTATGTCTTGCTGATCAGGACACAAATGTAAAATGATGTGACTTGTCACACTTACCAGTGGTGATCGCACTAAATCGCTCCTGACCGGCAGTGTCCCAGATTTGCAGTTTGATTCGTTTTCCATCAAGTTCAATTGTTCTTATCTTAAAATCCATGCTACATAAGATACGTGATTATTAGTAAAGAGTTCAAAAAACAATCATCTGTGAAAGGTTGTACAATAATTCGAAAGCGGAATGTACCAACCCAATGGTTGTTATAAAGCTAGTGGTGAAGGAACCATCTGAGAACCGTAAAAGGAGGCAACTCTTGCCTACACCTGTATATATTGAGTCATCAGAAAGGGAAACAAATAGATTTTGATATAAGTTAAACGCATAACTTGTCGTTTCAGTTTGTACCACCATATACAAGAATGGAAGCTATTTTAACTCTCTTTTGCGATTATCTGTCAATGCAATGATCTCTTTGCTATGGAAGCTATATGGGAAAGCATAGTTGTTTGTATGAAAAACAATACAGAGTTTCAGTTTCAGATACTGTTTAATTATTATATCCTTAATTATTATATCCTGAGTACTCGCTTTGTTCCAAAATGAATGGCTATCATGTACTCCCTCCGTCCCAATGGATTCTTTACAGTTACTATTTTGGGACGTCCCACCCATTTCTTTACATACCAAAAATAGTAACTTTTAACAATAAAATACATTATTACATCTATTACTTCACTCTACTTTTTCAACACTTTACACTATTACACCCACTACTCCACTACTTTACTCTACTTTTTTAACACTTTACACTATTACACCCACTACTTTACTTATTTTAACGATAAAATCACTATTACACCCACTACTACACTATTACACCCACTATTTAAATTATATTCCTTGGTCTCCATGTCCCAGCCGTCTGTAAAGAACCGGCTGGGACGGAGGGAGTACAATTTTTGCTCAAAAATGACCGCAGTATTATTTTTCTTTTTTGTAGAAACAGCTAAAGAACCTGTGCAATGTAACTCACAAAAACTATTCATTTATAAAACAAATCAAGAATCACATAAAAATTCTAAATATAACTTCTCATCCCGACTGGCGAACTCTGTACCTCGACTACATAATCGACAACAAGTTGCCAGAATCAAAAAACGAAGCGAGATCCCTAATGTATAAGGCAAGGAATTACTGTGTAAAGGACTCCAAACTATACCGAAGATCTTTGGTCAAACCATTGCTTCGTTGCCTCGGTCCTGAGGAAGCTCACCTTGCTATCATAAAGGTTCACACCAGAATATGTGGCGAACAGATGGGAGGCAAAAACCTCGCTTTAAAAATACTTAGACAAGGATTTTTCTGGCCAACACTGAGAAAAGATTGTGAAGAATTCGTCAAAAAGTGTACCCCATGCCAACTACATGGAAATGTTAGTCATCGACCTACGACAACACTTAATCCAGTTCTTGTTCCATGCCCCTTCTTTCAGTGGGGAATCAACATAGTCGATCCTTTCCCTAAATCAAAAAACCAAGCCCAATATATCGTTGTCGCCATCGACTATGTGACCAAATGGGTCGAGGCCAAACCTTTGAACAGGATTAGAGAAAAAGAAATGATAGAGTTCTTCATGGAATACATTGTGTTCCGTTTTGGAATTCCGAGGATCGTTGTCACCGATAATGGTACCCAGTTTGTGGGAGAGAAGTTTGAAAAAGCACTCAACGAGTTGAAAATTAAGCATATCAAGTCATCGGTGGCATACTCGCAGGCCAACGGACAGGTCGAGGTCACTACCCGCACAATTCTCCAAGGGATCAAGAAAAGAATCGAGGAAGTCCCCCGATGCTGGGTCGACGAGCTCCCCAACGTCCTCTGGTCATACCGCACAACTCCTCGCACCTCTACAGGGGAAACACCCTTCAAAATGGCCTATGGAACGGGCGCGGTTCTACCCGTTGAGGTTAGCCTTGGATCACCTCGAATCGAGGTCTTCGATCCCGAGAGCTCTATCGAAGGCTTATGCTTAGATAATGACCTCACAGAGGAAATGCGAGATAATGCCAAAATAGCCTCGATTGAGCACCAGAATAAAACAGTGAAGTACTTCGACAAAAAGGTCAAGATGAAAAGCTTTCAGGTCAACGATCTCGTGCTCCGAGAAGCAGCTGCATCACAACCGACACAGGTCGGGAAGCTCACAACCCCATGGGAAGGTCCGTATAAGATGAAGAAGGTTGTAAGCCACGGGATTTACGAGCTAGAATACTTCAATGGCGAGCCCAACAAAAATACGTGGAATAGGATCCACCTCAAAAAAAAATACCAGTAAACTTTGTTGCTTACCTGTAATTTGGGGCAAACTTCTATCCACCATTTAAAATTTATCTAAGTGAAAAAGGACTGATATGAGGTCCTCACTTAGATTTTCCTTAAGTTATTTAATAAAATTGCCCCTAGTTGCTCGTATGGTTTTCACATACTTATTCTTATATTTACAGAATAGCGCATAATTACTTCTTAAAGCGTCGGCTACAGAATCATGATAATGATCATGTCTTAACAATTCTTCTCCTAAAGCAACAAGAACTTGGATAACTTAAAGATCTACCATACTTTCCTATTAGTCTAGTACAAATGTATAACTAATTTACATGACTAGAACAACTTTTGTAAAAATAAAACTGCTAGTCCAAATCTAAGGGCATTGAAACCAACTACCGTCTGGTCACTACCTTTATGATGGCTCATAAGTCTAAGTTGCTCCTTCGATAAGGATAACCAAACAAGTTGGATCCTTGTCCCACACAAGAAAATAATCCTACCAAGTTATTTACCAAGAATTTCAATACTAAGTACTCTTACTGGTATCGCTGCCACAAACATTAAAGATAACCCAACTAAGAACAAATCGAAAATTAGGACATTCAAGAAATCAACATCATTGACATTAGAGATAAAGTTTAAAGCCAGCACCAAGTTGGGTTAAAAGGTTAAGGTAACAAGTACGCAGGGCACACCCTGGATAAATAAACAAGTTCGTGAGATAAAAGGCATCAGGAATACATAATAACGAGGCATACCCCGCCTTCAGGTGGACTCTGGATTCTCCTCTCCAATACGCGAATTGGGCATGGCCTTCGCTAGATCAGAACAATAATCCTCAAAAGCATGTCCCGCAAGGTCAACACCGGTAGATTTCAAACGATCATAGCAGTAACCATACCCAACTCCAAGAGCCTTCGCCACATCGGCCACGCCTTTCTCGACCTCTTTCTTCAAAGCATCATTCTCATCCTTAAGATTCTTTAACTCATCACGAGTTTGATTTAAATCATTTTCAATCTCGAAACACCTCTTCCCTTCAGAATCAGCAACACCCTTGACCTTTACAATTTCTCCACTCAACGAGGACACCTTATCCTTGGATACACGAATTTCTTCCATTAAATTCGTCTTATCGATAAAATTCTTCTTGGCAGCCTCTATCTCTCTTCTTTCGGCATCTGCAGCTCACTTTTCAGCTTCATGCTTCTGCGACTTAATTGTAGACAACTCCCGAGCAATCAGGTCGCTTCTTTGATGATCGGCGTCAGATTTGTATGCATTAACAATATGAGTTAAATTTGACAGAAACTACAAACAAACAAAGAGTAATAATTACTCACGATGCAAATAAATCAACAACGAATAAAAAGTGGTAAGGAACGTAAATAAACATAACATACCCGGCCACCATGAGTTAAACATCGCTCTGCGATCTCAGCACGGGATTTGTCCGTATAGGAAGTCAGATCTTGTGGAAGGTCGAAAACCTGGAACACTTGAACAGGGGCGTTAGGGCCAGCCGTCCAGCGTTGATTAGGAGAGACCTCGACTCGCACTGCAGAGACAGGATCCACGGGCTGGAAAATCGAAGGAAGATTGCTCTTGTCGTTAGCAACAGAGTCTTTAGAGATAGCCTCTCGACCAGAATCATCACACCTCTTCAGAACAAGGCGACGGGATGAGGTACCATCATGTTCTCGAGAACGCTTCCTATCACGAAGACGAACATCCTTTGTAGACTTAGAGACAATGGACTCACTTTCAGTCCCGCCCTCACCATCCACCTCCACGTTGATAGGAACCATTGGTCTCGAAGCAACTCCCACCATTTTTGAGCTCGAAGTCCCACCAGTAATCTTAGCAGCAGAGGACTGCTTCACTAACAAGATCAAGGCACGATCCATCTTCTCTCGCAAACCACTCAAGAAAATGGCCTTCAAGGAATCACCAGCAACTGGTATGAACAAAACGTAAAAATAGTGAGTTAAAAATACACGATAAACTGATAAATTATAACACTAGAAAACAAAAAGAGGAGTGAAAATTTACGATTATGACTCTCCAAGAACTTGGCATTTTTCAATTGGCTGAAATCATACAAGGGACTTTGACCCTGAAACCTATCTAAAAACTCAGTATCATACTTGTCCAGGTTAGATAACCTTTTAATGGCCTCTCGGGATATCCTCCCACATGGCTTGACTAACTCTAGGTCGGGACCATTGAAATATAAAAACTTACCTTGGTAACCAGAGTTTGAAGATTTCACATCGACCAACCTGGACCTACCAGACCTCTTATCAAAATAGACTTGACCTTGAGAATGTTTAATCCCGTAGATAGAAAAGAACAAATGTAAGGTAGGAATACGACCTAACTCTGCACATCGAGCAATAAAACCGCTCACTTGCGCGATGGAGTTGGGAGTTAATTGCACTATACCATAACCTAAGGCCTCGTAGATGGCGAGGTGAAAAGGGTGCATCGGAAGAATCAACCCAAGCTCGAAATACACAAACGGAATTCCCTGCATTCCGAACTCAGGCATAAACCAAACCTGTTCCTCAGACTTGGGAATTACACACTTCCACCCGTTATCCAAATCAACCCAAGATTTTAAAGAGCTACAATCAATAGGGTTCTTAGCATATATACTAGTATAAGATAAACTAGGGTTGCCCACAAACTCAATCTTACCCACCTCCCCTACCTGTCGCACTATCTCTGCCCTCAAAGCTATAGTGTTAGGACTTAAGGGTGGAGATTCAAGAAAGATTTGCTCTTCTGAGTCATCCAAAAACCCAAAAGAGTGTAGAGAGGTAGTATCTGGAATCTCCAAATCATCTAAGTTAGGGAAAGAATCAACAGATTCTTCCTTAATCGGTAATTTACCGATGTCTCGAGGATAAATACCTCGAGAAGATGAAGATGGAAAAAGATCAGACATGGTTAAACCAAGAATAACAGGAGAAGCAAACACCTTAATCGGAAAAATGCGACGGGAAAAGATCGCGGTAATAAAAGGAGAAGAGAAAATAAAATAAAAAGACAATTACCTCACGCCTAGAGAGAAAAAGCAAGGACCTTTGGAAGCAAAACCTCGGAAATTGAACCGCCACTCCAAACAAGCAGTTCATAAAACTGTAATCTCATATATTTATAGCAAAAATATATATACACATAAATAAAAGAAAATAAACAATAAAATTGTTAAATCCTCTCCAATAAAAAAAATCAATCCTTTTTAATTAAATAAAGCAAATATAAAGATATTGCTAAAAACTAGGGGGACAAATGTTGGGCCATGAATATTAGATATAATAGTATGTATAATTGTAGTTGGCATTTAATCCCAATAAGCCATAGTTTGTAGTTAGGCCCAAAATTATTAAATCACATTAGCGGGCCTTGAAGCCCAAAACTTGTAAATAGATTATTATGTCTTACCCTCCAAGTAAAGGTGGTTAGATGGGGGGCCCCATAAAGGATCCCCTATAAATATTCTTGTACCACCTTACTTGAGAGGGGATGCAACTTGATGTAAAGAGTGAACCTCTAAAGGTTATGAAATAAATACTTAAGTACTTAAATCTTATTCTATATCTTGGTTGCTAATTAATTAAATATCTTGAGGATATTTCATAGCCCATCAACATGTATAATATTCTTCTCAAAGTAATAATGTTGTACTCATGTCCCGGCATAATTTGCAATGCGGTCATCTTTTCATGTACTCCGGTCCCCCCCCTCTCTCTCACACACACGGCATGCACAGCCGCACACACGGTTCTTTCCTACTATTCACCATAATTCAAAAATATGTGTGGGGGTGACATAATTCATATATGCGGGGGAGGGGAGGGGAGGGGAGGGGGGTGGCGTGCAGATGTGCAGTTCATATACATAAGCAATTCACCCAAAGCACCAAGTCTCGCTTTCTCTGGAAATATTAATTATTGAAATATGTTTTTGACTTATTATATTTTAAGGTCTGAACTGAATAACATTAAGGTAATAGAATGGTACCATATATGCGGAATCTAAAATACAAGGATACCATTAAAAATATCACTTTTTTTATGCACGATGCTTTTAAAGACAAAGACTTTCTACAAACTGGAGGTAAGTTAGGCATGTCATATTGTCATGGTCTTTTACTGACTTCACAGAGGATTTGAAGACTAGTAGAAAATCAGCCATCAGGCATAATAGTGAATGAGTCTCTCACTGCAGGCCAAACTTACTACAGGTATATACAATATAAAAAAAATACCCAACACCGAAAAAATAATGTATCTAAATAGAAATATGCCCATTCAGGAGTACTTGTACTTGTTAATTACCTTAGCCAGTTTGCCTTATTTATTCCAACTAATACTGCCTAAAATCCTCATGTAATATAGACAACAGGGTTTCTATATCTTAGCGCTCATGAGGGGTTCATATACTAGCTGGTACTCTGGTAGTGATAAGCTAAAATCTGGGTGTATATTTGTAACAAAGTGACCCCATCGACAAAATTTAATAATAACACTAATATGTGAGGAAAAAATGGTTATTTTCGTTTTCTTAAAAATACATAGAGTGCAACAGGAAAAGTTGCAGGTCCCCAAACACGGAATACTTAATGGGGTCCAGTCTACTGTGGCATACGGTCCGTTCCGTACCACAAAAACTTTCTACGATACGTGAACAGTATATTTTTGGTGTGAAAATAGAGGGAGGTTATTTTGGTAATTTTTCCGTACCGCAGAAAGTTTCTGCGGTACGGTGAAATTTTTTTTTTAAATCAAGCCATTGGATAGTTGATCCTATGGCTTAAAAACTGTTTTTTATAAAACGGCTCAACAGCAAACGTATGCTATTGACCATTCTCCATACTTAATAACTATAGAATAAAACCTAACCAGCACAAAATAGAATAAAAGATTAACAATGAGATTGCAACAATACGAGAAACCTAAGTAATACAGTAACACGTATCTCTTTTAATATAATCAGCTACAACCCAACGTACGATAAACGCGCATGTATTCGCAAGGAAATTCTTATCGATTATCTACGTAATATATATACCATAGATTCTTACACCACAAACAAACACATGTATAAATCGAAAATTTAGAAAACATACCACTATCGCCGATCAATAGCAGTTTAATAAGGTAATCGTAATTAGCAGCGGCTTCAGCCATTTACGAGTGGTAATCTACTTTATTAGATGGCAAGTGAAGACCAAGGAACCCTAATGCAAACACAAATTATATTAAAAGAAAGAACTGTAGCTCATGTGATAAATGAGGACTATGCCTTGTTGAACCGCCAAGGTTCCCCTACCCATGTATCAGAACAGATACTAGAATTACAAGCAAAAGCTTAGGCAAAAAAAAAAAAGAACAATAATAACAATTTTTAATACAATAGAAACATCGATCGCAAAAATACAATGTAACAATTAAAAGACATTACAAATTGATCAAGCCAGCAATACATGCATGTATATACAAATTAACCTGATCGGAATAAAGAAGAGATCTTGTTATGCTGCGAACTTGGGCGGGGTTAAAGAAGAGTGTCCACGGCGACTGTCAGTCTGTCGGTCCTCGTATTGCAACAGTTAGTGTTAAATATTTTTAAAAGATATTTATATAGAGTAGCACTGCAGGAGAACTTTTTATATGGAGAACGAAGTACACCACTAATTTTTTGATTCCATAGTAGAATCAAAATTTTGAAGAAATTAAATTTTTTAATTAATCCACGTCAGCAGTGACGTCATCACTATTGACGTGGTAGTAACACGTGGCAGCACTACATCATCAGTGTTGACGTGGCATTGCCACATCATCAGTGCTTCTGTGGCGGTGGTGATCATCATTTGATTCTACTACAAAATTAGAAAAATGGTCATTTTCTATTATGGAATAAAAAATTTGGTCTTTTTCTTTTTTAAAATCAAAAATCAAAACTCTAATTCTACGATAGAATCAGAAAATTAGTGGTGTGCTATGATTTTCTATATAATTTGGTTCTCTCTAGTACAATGGCCTATTTATATATTATATATTATGTGATGTTGAGATGTTGCTTTTATTTATATTATTAATAATAGGGAATTTTCCTACGAGTGCTTGGAATTACTTGGCAACCTTTATATATTTAAGTATTGATTTGGCGAATGAATAAAGTATAACCTTGAGAGTTTATTTATCAATTATCAAATGTATAAATGATCTATACACAAATGCTGTAAAAATGTTGTATAGATGCGACAATAATTATTATCACGCCTGCCGAAGGAAACCAAAACAATACTGCATCACAGTTACTACTTTTCAATTTGCAAATATGTAATTTTTATTTCGGGTAGTACCCGAGTTCGATCCCAAACATGTTTCATGTTTTTTTACTTTTGGGACTTATTTTTTATTTGTGAGATTCATATTTATGCACGAGAGATCCATCACATTTATGATAAAATATCCAATAATACAATGATACCTCATCATTTGGAATCATTTTGGGAAATATAGCATTTCTCTTTTATTTCAGAATCGAAATTAAAAAATTAGGGATGAATCTTTCATCCAACTTCAGTTATAAAATGTCGTGGTCATAAGAATGCAAAAATCTACTATCTACTATCTACTATATATATAAAGCCACAACATGTCTCATTTTAATCAATCTTATATTACCATAATACCCTTCCACCTTTTCATTCCCCAAAATAAACAGCCTCCTTCAGCAATTATCCTTCAGCAATTAATGTCCATAATGTTTCATTTTCCCTGCCTCCCATTTGGCGCTATTTTCACATGGGTCTTGTTTCTCCCAATAATTTTACGTAGAAGCGTATGGACCAGCCAACAAGGAAGCGAGGACGGCCTCGAGTTGTCAGTACCGAGGCTGTGGCTGAGGCACGCCATTAGGCTACACGACAACGTGCTGTTAACCGCTGCAGAGGTGCTGCCATTCTGTTTGTCACTCTTATCGTTATAACAACATGTTTATGGTTTTGCCTTGTGGTTGTTTGGTATTAGATCTTTGTCTTCTTCATGTAAATCAGAAACTTGGTATAGAAGTTGTAAAAGAGCATGATTGAGGTTTTTAAAGATACATAATTATAATAAGGTGAACCATACACACAGGGATGTGTTAGATTATTTTTTATAATCTGATAATAATTTATGGGCTTTCAAATTAAAGACAATTATATTTAATATTTATTCTATATTTGAACTAATTAAGTGGTCTAAAATAAATGGTCCAATAACATCTTATTCGGTATGGGCTTTGTAATGTGTAATACCCAATAGTAATCTGATTAGGGTTAATGTGGCCTAATTAGACCACTATATAAAGAATATAATAGGGTCTTGGTCCTCAAGGCTATTCATAACCTCTACTCCTCTATTTCCATCGGTCAGAGCGAGATACGACTAGAGGCGAATCAAGTCTCTGGAAGATCAAGTCCCATAATCCGTATTCATATTTATTGTCATGTAATCAGGTACGCTTTCGCACTACAATTTTATCGTGTAACCTTGATAATATCACATAAAATGATCTGTGGTTATTTATTTAGATCTAACAGGATGAACTATAGAAACTAACAGAAGTAGGATGTATATACATACATATGTTTGAGTAGTTTACTTGCTAAGCATTTTTTCGTCGCTTTAATTTTTTTTCTACACATTTACAAGTGACAAACTCTTAACCCAAACTTAGTGCTGAAACAAATGATCCGTAATATTTAATTGGTGATGTATTTGCCTTGAGGTAATATTGGGAGGTTTTTTTTTTTTGCTATAGTTTTTTTAATTGAGGCACAGTAGACTTCTTCATTCTTATATAATTTTTTTGTAAGAAATTTATAATGAATATATCGCATCTATAAAAAAATTGGTTAGATACTTTCAGTAGTGTAGAAAGGGATTGAATGCAATACAGATAATTAAATTATTTTATCATAATAACTTGAACAAAGTATCAAACTTATAGGTGAAGAAATCCAAACACAATATAAAGATATAACGGTATTTCCACAAAATAAATGTTTTATTTATTTTGTGAAGGATGCTACAACAATATGAAAAAATGATTTTCAACTATAATACTCTTGAGAGAGTTTTACAATGAAATTGTAAAGATGTGTTGTAAGACTGTTGTTTCAATTGAGGCGTAGAACTGCTAATATATTCAACTGACAGCTCCTTACATTTTGTCTTGCATATGATCTTCCTAAAATGAAAACTAGACAGATTATAAATAAGATGTAAAGCAATTTAGATTATTTGTAATTTACACAATCTCGGTTGATGTTGATTTTTCATATTCTTGAATGGTAATCTTTGTCTTGTACTCTCTCAAGATCCTATCATAGTATTTGCAGGCCCATTACTGAATCATGTGACTTCTGCAAAAACCTGTTACAAAAACGTCTATTACATATTTAAATTGATTCCCCCAATTCAAATGTTTCTTTATTTTGAGATAGTATTTTCTTTCGCCAAGTCTATTGTCAGATTCAAGTGTTGATAGCAAGTTTCCTCTGCAATGCTGCTGTCATGAGAATTATGTTATCATGACATTGCAGATTTTCCGTCAAATATTGATGTCAAGACTTCTCAATCTACTATTAGGAGTTGTACTGTCTTCACAAATTTAATGTTGTACTTGTAATCATCTATCAAGAATGTTGCTTGTCATTAACTTTATAATTAAGTACTATTCTTCTGAAATGTTTACTTGAGACATGATCATAACCATAAGTTTTTTCAAATTAACCTGTTTATTTCGAACCAATATATGAGAGTACATTTTATGATTACAAGAAACATGTTTTGACTGTGAGCCTGTGACAATATATTTCACACAGATTGTTGTTATATACTTGATTTATTTAATAAATATATATATAAAAAATAGATTAAATAGATTAAATAGATTGATTATATGGAGTTACAAAATATATTGATTACGAATTGGGAGTTACAAATCAATTTTATTATGTACATAAATTGGAGGTTACAAATGACATTAATTGTAGGAGTTACAAATACAATTTATGTAGGAGTTACATATTTTAATTTATTACAAAGAAAGTATTATGGGACAATTACACATGTTTAAAGGGTATAAATAACGTCAAGAAAGCCTATAAACAATGGATGAAATTTCAGTGAAAAATAAATAAAAAGGTTGCTTATTATAGTTATCATCGAAACTCTTTTCATACATAAATTTTTCTTTTAATAAGTGATATATATTTTGTTCAATAATATTTAAGTTGTTCTTATAGCAATCACCCATAGATCATAACGGTATCAGCTAATTTCAAAATTAAAAAAATGCTAACTTCGTTTTAGATTTAAAGATCGATTTTTGTATTAACCCTAATTCAGATCAAAATGAAGTACTACGGATGTATTGCACATCCCCGCCGCCTGTTAGCAAATAAAAATAAAAAATTAAAAACACATTTAATGTAGTAAATGATATTTGCACACAGTGAATTTACACGTTTATATATTTTATTGAATTAAGATCAAAAGAATATCATATACATGTTTAACACCAAACTATTTTTATGTGCGATAACTATTATTTAATCTCAGTTTTATTAAAAAAAGTAATTTATAAATTAAATGTGTGCACAGAGTAAAGTTCTATGGAGTACTCATTTAATTGGAGTACTTGGAGTACATATGCATTTTGCATTCAAAATTTTGCAAATTTTATTATTTTGCAAAGCTTAGTCCATGACTATCACTATTTCATCAAAAATATTGAAAATTTTGTATGTTTTGCTAACAAAATATTGCAAAACGAATTGTTCTACTAAACACATTTGGGTTGCAAAACATATATGTTCTGATTGCAAAACATAAAGAATTTTCAAGATGAATATATTGCAAAGCATACATGATTTTCAAGATTATCAATGAAATTATGATATTCATATAACAAGGTTTGCAAAATAATAAATTTTAAAATATTTTGAATGCAGAACGTATATGTACTCCAAGTACTCCAATTAAATGAGTACTCCATAGAACTTTTCTCTGTGTGCACATGCATGCCATACTTTTTAATTTTTAATTAATTAATTAAAGCATATTATATTTACACACTATACAAAACATGAAAATACAACTTGGATACGTCAAATATTTCCTTATTTATTCGAATAACGTAAACTTCATTCATAATACGGAATGTATTTATATATATATATATATATATATATTGAATATACTTGCCAGATGACTAGTCAATTTCTTATACTAAAATTTCAACAAACAGCGTTGCTGTAGCTGGCTATGAAGTGCATCTAAGACAACATGGTTTGTATAAAAAATTTGTAATTTAAAATTAATAATTATATTAATACTAAACATAATTCATAGTACAATATTGAGCAAAATAATAATAACAATAATAATTCATAGTATCAATGTATAATATAGTTCCTGATGCCCATTTGGAACAGTACTGCTGAATAGTACTTTTCTGTTTTTAAGTGTTTACCCATGTTTGTTGTAAGTATTACGAAGTTTGCCATCGGTTCTGCCAAATATTGCCCGGCCTACGCTTTGCATGTCCGCCCAGAGCTTTACACGTTGCAACTGTATATATTAAACTAATTAACCTAATTAAACAAAACAAATGACACGGCTTATATACATATTATTATCTGCAGAAGCTTAGCAAGGAAGTTTAAGAAGATGATGCCACTAACCTCGATTCTTGAACCGGCCATATTATTACTTGATATTTGAAATTTGAAATCAAATCAAATTTGATACACCAAACTAGGAAAAAGTAGAAAAAACCTGTCTTATTTACAAATCAAGCAAATTGCTTGCAGATTTTGCTCTGTTTATTTGAGTTTGCATCCTCAGCAGTTAAACGAACGAATTTCAAGTTTCATATCCAAGTTATTCAACTTATGAAACATTGAAGATATGGAGAGTGAAAAGGCTTGGAATTTTTTTACTTTGGAAGACTTGAGATATGATCGAAAGAAGGCAAGAAAACGTAGTACAAAAGTAAACAAAGAAAATGAAGTCAGAAGCAAAGTCGCTGGATCCGACAATGAATGTAAGTTAGTTAAGCTTTGTTCAGAACTTATTTAGTATTCATAATTTTTAATGCTTTGATTGCACATAAATGTTCAAAGCTGTTAATTGCTCATGAATAAGATAACTTCAAGAATGTACATATTATCTACTTCAAAGTTGCAGCATATGTTCGTTGTGGTAATGAAAGTTCGTCTCGAACTCCTTTGTCTAATATTACAAACCTGGCCAGCCAACCCAACTCTGCAAAAGGAGAAGTAAAAACTAAAGGTTACAAATTCTCTAATTGAATAGAGTTTTTTTATGTAGTTGATTATCTAATATTTTAGTTAAATTAGCTAATGTTCAGTACCCAGCATGGAAGATGATTGCTATTCTTTTACTGAGGATGATACTGCAACAATTAAGACTAGGACTAAGTACCGAACTCCTTTGTCCAATATTAGCAACGTCTATAGGACTTCCCAATCCAATATTGCCCAAGGAAATAGTATCAATATTGATGTTACACCTGCATCTGAGACATCTAATAAAGGTGCACTACTAAAGAGAAAAGCCAAGCCAACATTTGTTGGTTTGGGAAGGAATTTATTCAGTGAAGATTTGGTTGATGTTGAGGAGGAAAGTAATGATTTTAATGAAGGTGAGTATGTTTCTTATGATATATAATCTTTACATTTCAATTAAATTAACATGTCTTAATTGTCATTATGAATAGGTCCTAACATTGTTGGCGCTACAATGTCTAACAATGACTCTGAAGATTTAGATTATGAAGCCAGTGGTGAGCATATTCTTTGTTAGACTTAATTTGTTACAAATAATTCTATTAATTTAATAGATTAATTTGCATATGTACAGAGATAAGTTTGGACGAAGATGTGGATTCTTTAAGTCAGGATGATAATGTTACACATGAAGATAATGAAACAGAAGATTTATTAGGTTTGTCATGCATAATAGATTTGCATATTTTTCTCTAATGGAACATTGACATGTTTAGTTTTTGGCCTACGGAGAATTTGTTGTCTGATGTAAAGTCGTCCCATCCCAAACCAAACCTACACACTTTCTTCTTACGATGCACAGCCACATTCCATATTCGTCGACCATAAACTAAAGTCACTTTGGTACCATTCTTCCAGGAACGATAAACGCTTAACAAGCGTCTTGCAAAATACTGCACATCCAAATAAGATTAGTTATCTAACTATAATTATGATCAAATAGTAAACAAACAAAAGATTACTAAATTTACATACCACACCATGTCCTCTTTGATCAACATAGGAAGTAGTGAGACTAACAGTAAAATAATTTAGCCCCCATGTAAGCTCAAATTCTGTTGATGGGTTGACATTATTGGTTTCTACACCATTGTAGAACAGTCAGTTAATAAATCAATAGGATCCATGTAAAGTACCCATATACATGTATAGTAAGTAATATACCTTCATCTACATTGTTTGGATGAGAGTCAGAAGATGTGTCCTGCAAACTATGCTCACAGATGATATCTGGATAAACAAAAATTTACATTACTTTAAGATTTTGCTAAGTAATATACCTTCATCTACATTGTTTGGATGAGAATCAAAAGATTTTCCTCACCGGTGTAAACTAAGTAAAACCAACAAACAAAAAAAGAGCATATGTTCTTACAGATAGAATCTGATTCCTCCGACATTATTGAGAATTCCAAATGTGGATCTTCTTTTGTGTAAACTAAGTAAAACCAACAAACAAAAAAAGAGCATATGTTCTTACAGATAAAATCTGATTCATCCGACATTATTGTGAATTCCAAATGTGGATCATCAAAAGAAGAGTTCTCGCTTGAATCATCTGTGAACCAGTATAATCAAATAATATTTCCTACTAAAGCAACCCTTAAATACGTAATATACTGGACCAGCATAATCAAAGGTGTTGAGTATTGAATACAGTAAAAGAATACAGAGGGGGTGAATGGATTCTTGAACTTTTCTTCGTTCTTGAATCTTTGCAGCAAGATATGTGTTGAGTGTGTGAGATATGTAAGTGCGGATAACAAAGACAAACACAACACAATATTACTTTAATCTAATATTTTATTAGATAAAGATTTTGCTACAATCTGTGAATACAAATGATAGTATTCTCAGCTTCGTTTTACTTAGAGAGATATTTCTTGTGATGTTTCTCAAAAACTTATCTACTAAGGAAGTGAGGTTGTATCCTTATATACATGGATACACCTCCTAAATACAAATAAGGTAGGTAAACAAAATACTTTCCAGTCTGTCTATCTCATTTGAGTAAGAGTCCAAACGGCTACAGATTTGACTTTGCAAAGCCTGTTCAGATCCACTTCTTTAGCTCCTTGTCCCCTGACTTATCTCTCCAAGTTTGTAGGCTTTCCAACGTGCTTTATAGTACATAGTCAAATAAAGCGTCTTGGCTTGTTGCAGGTTTCTGACTTGTACAATTCTTCAGTATTTTGTCTTCAAGAATGTATTCGAGAAGTGGCTAAGTGAGTGATTCGAGAACTAGAATTGACTTAATCGATAACTCTGAGTTCTCGAATAGTGTTATATTGACATATCGAATCACTTCTCGAATAGCTCTTTTCTCTGGGAGTCCTTGAGATATCGAATAGAGCATTTTGACATGTCGAATAGCATCTTGAGTCTTTGAGATATCGAATGTAGCTTTGACTTGTTGACCCTTTTGAGAACTCGAATATCACCTTTGACCTGTTGACTCCATGAGTTCTCGAACAGAGTAATAGACATATCGAATCTCTGAGATATCGAATGAGATATCGAACAGTGTATTCAGAGATATCGAATAGTTTCTTCTGAGATATCGAACCCCTGACTTCTCGAATAGACAAATGTACTTCTCGAATTGGTACTTAGGCAAATTCTTCATTTCTTCAAATCCCAACTGTGATTATTTGGCAGTCTTTATCTCCTTGCTTGAGGCATGATCCTTGGAACTTCTTTCAAGCATTATTCTTGACTTAATAGGTACAGTTACACAGCTAGAATTTGATGCCTATTACAAGTACAAAACTAGTAGAAACTCTACAACTAGAGGTTCTCTCAGTTAAGAGGTCATGTAAGTAATGCATAGCATTACAAACAACTTAGGCTTGTTATTAGATGTATTCAGGCATGCCTCTGTGACTAACAATCTCCCCCAAATTGTGAGTAAGACCCTTAGTCACAATTTCATGTCTGATAACAAGCCTAACATACATAAAGATAAAACTTGACAGTACATGTATGAATTTTGATTAGCAATGTGGATAGAACTACAGGGTGAGTAATCTTACAGCCTATGAGGAAGTACTAGCCATTGTCATTTGTTTCCCTTTCCATAGCTTTGGCTTGAAAATCATCATATGCTTTCTGTCTTCTTTCTTTCTCCTTCCTTGTATTCTCATCCATAGATTTTATTATTTCTGCCATAGCATCCAATTCTTCAAGCAAAATTGAGTCTTTGAAATCTTCAAGTACTGGTTTCAGAATGTTTGCAGGATAGTGGTTGAGTAGGTTCATTCTGATGTTGACCTGATCCCCATTTCTCCTCCTATACTTCACCACATAGGGTTCAAACTGAACTCTACACAATCCCTTTGCCCTTAGCTTTTCTGCTTCAATCTCCAGTCTCTCAATTTCTTTCTCCCTTGCTAGCTATTTCTCAAGACACTCTTTTCTGATTCTCTCCTCATGGTCTCTCTTCATCTTCACAAAATCAATTAGCTCCAGCTTCCATACTCTTTCCACTTTATCTTCTGAGCTCAACAATGCAATGATTCTTTCTATGTCATGTAGATTGCCCCAGTGTTGACATCCTCCCTGTTTGAATTTCTCCTCCCTTCCATCAGTATATTTGATCTCAAGGCAGTTATCAACAATGGCAACATGGTAGATTCTTTGAGCTTGTAAGAATTGCAGTTGGTCTTTATCAAAATCTTCATCTAGTGGTTGGAGTTTTAAGCCTGGATAGATTGTCAGGGTCTTCGATTTGGATAGCTTTGATTTCCTTGCAGCTTGCTTGAATTTGATTCTTTTTACATGATTACTTGGCAGCAGTATGTGACCTTTGTTTGTAGACCATTGTAGTATTCCATTAGCAGTTTGCTTTTTGAAATATACAAATGGTTTCTTGCATTGAATCTTCTTCTCTTCTTGAGGTGGCAAGACAGTTGCAGAAGCCATAGATGTAGATTTTGGTAGGTCACTACTAACAGTATTCACCCTAGACTTAGAGTCTTGTGTTGTGGTGAGGTTACTGTTAGCAATGCCTAAGGCTTGCTGTCTTCCACTTTTCCTCTCAGAGGCTTTACCTTGGTCATCATCATTCTTCTTCTCCTTATCATCCTTCTTCTTCTTTTTATCTTCATCACCCTTATCACTCCTGTGATGTCTTCTCCTTCCATCACTTCTGTCTCCATCCGTGTCTTGATCACCATCCTTGCTTGGGTTGAACTTAGCAGATTCAGGTACAATGCCAGTTGCAATGTATGACCTGAGATAAGATATAGCTTCCAATTCTTCTGCTGTTCTTAAACCCTTCTTCTTGTTCAGCTTCTCAATGATGGCAATAATGAGAGGTTTGTTCTGAGGAGTTAGATGCTTAGGAATGACCAGCTGCTTGATATCATCAATTCTTGTTGTAGCCTGATAGATGATGGTTCTAGGATTTGTGAATACTTCAGGTAGCCTTGCTGGTTGACCATCCCTTAACTCATCAAAGAGACTCTTGCTGTTTTCATCCTTCTTTTCAATCAGTCCAAGGAACACGTCCACTTCTGAGTGCTTTAGACCCTGTAGAGTATTGATGGTTAAGTGCCATATCTTATTCTTTCCTACCATCATTATCTCTTTGAGCCATAGGCCATCAACTCTCCTTGGTACTACAGTGAGATAGTCAATCTGACTCTTCAAACTCCTATGATATGATATAGCATCACCAGCCTGTTCTCTTGAGACTTTCAGAAACTCCAAGAATGCATCATCATGATAGACATTTGAGTTTGCAATTTCTTGTAGCTTGGCCTCAATGACCACCTTCACTTCTACTGGCTTGGCACTCTTAGATATGGAGAATGGAGGTTTGTCAGATGGCATACTCCCTGCAACCACTGTGGTTGTGATAGATTGCTTTTGACCACCAGGGGTAGTGACATGCACAGTTGGTAGAGTGACAACTGGAAGTGAAGTATGCTCACCAACTTTGGCTTTTCCTTTGCCAGGCACATGAGTTAAAGATTTGGAAGCCCTTTGATGACCACCTTCATTGAATTTGATGCCCTTTACTGGTGGTTTCTCCCCCTTTGTATTTGAGTCCCTTGAAATCCTCTTCTCCCCCTTAGGCTTGTTGTTAGGCACAGAGGCTGTAGGATTGACCTTTGGAGTTGAAGATTCATCAGGCAGAGGGAGACCCATGTGCTTCATCATATCAGCTAACATGGACTGTTGATGCAGAAGAACATCAGCTGTGGTGGTGGCTTGAGTGTTCAACTGCTCAGTCAGAGTAGTGACAGTGTTTGTAAGATGAGCATTAGGCTGGGTAAGAGAGGCTACTTCCCTTTCAAGAGCATTGACCTTGGTGAACAGTTCAGTAGATTTGAAGCCAGACAAGGATTGTTCTTTCAGTCTCTGCACTTCAAACTTAGACATAGAATGCACTGGGACTTCAGTAGGCAGCTTGTCTCCATATTGATTTGCAAACATAGTTCTTAGCATGGCATTGGCTTCTGTTGTCTGATCAGAAAGATTTTGAAATTTGTGCCCCAGACCTTTGACAGTATCTGATAGAATGGCTAAACCATTGTCCATCTTTGTACAAGTAGCCTTGCAGGTTCGAATGTCCTTGAGAACAGTCTCCATTTGAGGGAATTTAGCATCAAAAGTCCTTTTTATCTCATGCACCTCTTGAGTTGTTGCTGTGCAAACTGCTGTAACTTCTGTTTTTAGGCCCTTGCCAAGGTAGTGTGCAGCCTTGAGAATGCCTTTGTAGGTGTCATTGATTGCCTCTTACACATCATTAGGGGTAAGATATTTGGCATTGGACCCTAGTGAAGTGATGCACTCCTCTCTGAGGTACTGGAGACTTTCTGAGAGAGGGATGTCATATTTTCCTTGTAGCCAAGCATCTACATTTCAATCTCTCTCAGTTTCATCTATGATCTTTGCCTTCTGGTTTTCTACATCATCTCTGTGGCATAATAGGATAGCTTCATAGTCTGGATTGGGCATGTTTGCAGTGAGAAGGTGTTGAGCAATCTTTGTGAACTCAGAGATCTGATCCACAATTATGCTTTGGAGTGCTTCAACCGTCAATTGTGGTGGAACAGACCCTGATCCTGAAGCACTGTCATGTTGCACAGGCTTCAGCCATTGAGACATATAGTGAGAGCTAGAGCTAGGCAAGCTAGACTCCTCAGTTACAGATGCAACTTCTGTAACCGGATGGACAGACTCTACTACTGTTGTCTCCACAGGAGTGGGATGAGTTACAACAGTAGGTGACACAGGCACAAAGTCTCTAGTGAAAACTAGTGAATCCTCTGTGTTTGTGATGGTGTCATTAGGATATGCCCCAGCATGCATTCCCTGACCATATAAATGTGGTACCTGGGTGGTGAGCAAAGTGTCAGGCACTAAGTCACTTAAGTCCATTGGCTCACCAAGAGAATGAAATTCTTGGTGATCAATGCCTTGCTCCTCAATTTCTTGAGTTGCAGGCTCCAAAGAAATTTCAATGTTAGATTCTGGAAGAGAATAGTGTTGTAGAATGGATTTTGGCAACTCCCCCTAAGAAATAGAGGGAGTTTCAAGTGTGATGTGCTCTCCACTCAGTGTTGTGCCAGCCTTATCACTCCCTTGTGCTGACTCTTTACGGGTAGGTGCATTGGGGAGGATGCTTGATTCTATAGATGTACCCTGTTGAGAGGATACATCTAGTGAGCTGTGTGCCCCTGATTTTACAACTTCGGCCATTTGGGTGACTGAAGAGGTGGTTTTAGACTTCTTCTTCTTCTTTAGGCTAATGATAGGTGACTCAGGTTCCTCACATTCTAAACCTAGTTCTACAGCCAAGGCTGCTTCAGTTAAGATGTTTAAAGGTTCAGAAGCAACATGTTTTCTCTTCTTTTTACTAACATCACCCTTTTGAGAGGATGATGCAGTTGGCTCTGTGTTTGGTAGAGTGTTTGTCTGAGAGGGTTGGTTAGCAAGCCTTGGGTTAGCATTTTGTTCTACTTGCTTAGGCTGTGCTAACTGAGACTTAGAATCAAATATTGGCATGTTGTGGGGGTAAGACCTAAACAAACCCTCCATGTGGGGAGTTATGTTAAGCCTTACATCCACATCATTCCTAGTCTCCATGTTACCAAAAATGAGTTTGGTCATGGACCTAGGATAGCCTATCTTACTTTTAACTATTTTAGGCAATTCAATCAATGAAGCATTTTTAAAATTAAGTACTGATTGAATAAAACGAGGAAAGAAAATTTCAGTACCTCTCTTGGCTGTATTCTTACCAAGTCTCCCATATAGCTCCTGTAAGATGATATGTCCAACATCTATCTTTCTCCCATGAGCCAAGGCGTAGGCAAGCTACTGCACAGGTGTACTAATCTGGTCAAAGCTCGATTTCCTTGCAGTGAATACATGAAGGAGTCTAGCAAAAACATAGCTCCATTCTTTTCACAAGTACTTCCTATCAGCTTCCCAAGTTTAATAACATCGGAGTAGTTGATAAATTCAAAGAATTCTTCCAACTCAGCATCGGTGGCCAGGGAGTCATATGCCTCTTGCTGCAAATCCAAGGCTTGATTCATGTCTGCGGTAGTGATAGTAATATCCTCGCCTTGAATCTTGCAGTAGACAACATATGAGGTGATAGCATTCTCAAGGGCGATGACCTCCACAGTAGCTGTCCTCCAGAATTGTTCTAATAAGTCTACATACAGGGTTGGGTTGGCTGAGAGTGCACCCTTGATGTAAGATTCAGACAACCATCGAACAAAGCACTTGAAATTAGCATTTGGTGCTTCCACATCACTGGTAATTGCAATGAAATTGGTTTGAGATGGTATGGTGAGTTGAGTGTTTGCCATTTGGGTAGAGAAGAAAAGAGAATTAAGGTTGAAGAAGAAATTCGCAGTTAGGGTTTTCAGAGGTTTTAGGAGTTTAGATGCTTGATAAATCGAACGAAATGAGTTGAATATG
Source organism: Saposhnikovia divaricata (assembly GCA_036435485.1). Taxonomy (NCBI): domain Eukaryota; kingdom Viridiplantae; phylum Streptophyta; class Magnoliopsida; order Apiales; family Apiaceae; genus Saposhnikovia; species Saposhnikovia divaricata. The sequence goes on from CM071598.1 coordinate 57,463,763, forward strand.
TGGCGCCCACAAATCCGGGGTGAGATTTGGGCCCACTACAATACTAGTTTAAAATAACCTGCGTATATATATATACAGTTTTGAAAACAAACCCCGAAACATACCAGGATCACAACAGGTTACAGTATGAAACAGAAACTATTCCAAAAGATAAGTTATTACAATTTACTAATGTCGTTGGGTTGACCCGATAAGGGACCCACACCAATGACCAAATGTCTAAGTTATTACATCTAATACAATTTTAACCCATTACAATATTACACTGCTCAAAAGCCTATCCAACAACTATAACAAAACCTCAGAGGGAATCTGAATCTCGACTGTCTGCTCGAATCCTGGAAACCCTATGATCATAGTCTTAGGCGATGTCATCTTCTGATTTCACTGAAGGGTTAGATATAACACAAGGGTGAGCAACAAGTTTGCTCAGCAAGTATATATATATATATATATATATATATATATATATATATATATATATATATATATATATATATATATATCAATTATAAAACAATGATAAAATAAATCAATAACGATACTCAGAACTCAGGGTCAAATGATAGCATTCGTTGTCAACTGGATAAATCAATTGGGTAAAATGATACCACAAGTCATTAATGACACTCGGAACTCAAGGTCAAATGATAACAATTGTTGTCAATTGGATAATCAATTTAGTGATTAGAATTGGATTTTCATTTTTTGACGCTATGAGTTAAAGTGGATGATCAGTCACACTAAAACTCCGGATATACTCTCTTGGTATATCCAAATACTCAACTGGATCCATGGCCCATTTTGGCCTAACATAATACTTATGTACGGACTGGCGTCCTCAATCCTAAAACATTTTTATTTTATAAAACTTCCAATTCTATTTGTTTAATACTCGGGCCAGGGGTCGGGACAATCGACTACCCTGTTTAATTAGAGTCAAGGTATGACTCAATAATTCAGACAAGAGATCAGGTATCTAGCATTTTATTCATTTTCAATGAGGAGTAATATTTCAGGTTCAGCGTACATAAAATCAAGTGAATATGATCAAGTAATTATGATTCAGCATTAATGAATTGATTTGATAACAAGGGGAAAAGTAAATCAACACAACATGATGTATCTACAGAGGTAGGATCGTACAATCAAGTACAAAGGGAACAACATTCGATATAAATTGAATTGATAACAAGGAAGAAAGTAAATCAACACAACATGATGTATCTACGAAGGTAGGGTTATATAATCAAGTACAAATGAAACAATATTCGATATATTTGAAGAACAAGTTAAGGTACTTGCCTTAATCGAGAACTAACTGGTTATTCCGCTTTGCCTTTGCCCTTGTCACTGGGACCTACTTCCTTCGAATCTACACATAAAAATATACTACTTCAGTACTCTATTTAATACTCGACGTACTACTATACTAATTCTACCCATTCGTTAATCCCTTAATATAATACAAAAACGTATCAAGGTAAAAGTAACAATACACTAGTACATAAACATTTTAAACCATACTAAACAACAATTAACAATTAGTCGATTAGGGTTCAAATACAATCCAATTACCACATTTATATAATTGACTCATAATTCATATAATTAAAATTTTAGAAAAATTTTGACAGGATCGTTTTATTTAACGAACTACCCGTCGGAATAGAACCGACCCAAACAATCAATTACTAATATAAATACAATCCCACCCAACAATTCAAATCATAACTGATTCAATTAAACGGGCATACAATTCTCAAAAATTTAAATATGAAACAATTAGTATGATTTATAAAATTCATCTCGGCTCAGGTATACATCATCGCCTAATTGCCCTCGACTCAAATTAAATCATCATCGAGGGGGCAAAATCCCGAGGGTACCCTAATTTGGGTTTCCGACTCGAAACTCCGCACGAAAGTTTCACGAATAAACATACAATTTCAGTGAATAAATCAAACAACGTTTCGACTTTAATCATTCCGCATCATAGAAAGAATTCGGTCAAGTCATTGTATCTATCACAACAATCGAAAACTGAATTTAACAGAGTCTCAGTTTTTGGCACCAAACAAAAATCATGGAGTAACCAATCATATCAGTAATTCATGACAACAAAGATGGAGCACAGCCAACACAATTACTCGTACCAATATGCACACACCCTTATTGATTGAGCTCGACACAACACACACACTCTATAGACACACTCACACACACGATTTCATCACGCACGCACACAACACAGGGAAGAGCCCCTGCCAATCACACACACACGAACTCAAACTCAACACCCACACAGACTTGCAATACACACTGCAACCACCAGAATAGGGGAGAACGGCGGAAATCCAGAAATCACGAATCAGCACATCACACAGCACAGTGTTTACGACTGGGAAAGGTTAAAGAAATTTAAGGGATCGAATTGTACAGCAAGGGTGGATAAACTATGAGAATCGGGACTTACCACAGTAGCTATGAGGAGTGATTAAAGAGGGAAAATCGAGATGGTGAGAAGAAGACGGAGAGAGAGACCAGAACAATCGAGAGATTATGAGACTGATGTTAATGTTTGTTTAGAAAAAAAATCAAATTAGGGTTCTAAAGCAATTGAATTGGGGGAAAAACTGAAAATTAGATTTTAGGATTTTACTTTACTAAATATTATTAAAAATAAATCTTAAAATCACAATCAAATACAAAAATGGATGGAATATTAAATTTTAAAATTTTAAAATGAAGAATGTAAAATTACGATCACCCCCATATTTTTAAAATATTTTTCGGACCAAGAATGAATTAAATATGAATTTTACAAGATTAAATCCATAAAACACAACTTAATTCGTAAAATCATTTTAAAATCCTTAAATATCACAATAAACCCACCTACTATTTTTAAAACTCAAATAAACTAATAAAGTCAATAATACAAAAGATTTCATAATTTTTACTGATCCCAATAATTTTACAAAATTCTCAGAAGATAATAACACATGATTTAAATAGGATTTAATCCCCAAAAATAAAAATAAAAGTACGTAGACTTATCCGACACATATAAATCATCACATAAACCCACAAAATGATGTCACACATATTTTACCTCCTCCAAAATATTCACGTCATATAATACACAATTTAAAAAAAATAACCAAATAATATAATATAAAAATACTAAAATTTCTGAGACGTTATAGAATAGTTGTGAAATTGTATATATATGAATAACCTGAGTTGTCGATTAGATATATGATCTGTATCAACAAGTCATTCGAGAAGTATAAAACAACTATTCGATAAGTTAAGAATGGCTTATTTGATATCTCAGGCAGTTTGTAACTCACAGCTGGCAGTTATTTAACTCAGAAAATAATTCTAAGCTAAATAAAATATGTTTTTATGAGCGAAATGAAATTTTGAATATAAATCCAAAAAGCGATTAAGTGTCAGCGAAAAATCAGCCTTTTCAAATGATTCGATAACTCAAATACAGTATTCGAGAACTCCATCACTAGAGAACTAAAATACTCTATTCGAGAACTCAGAGTGTGCTATTCGATTTCTCCAAAAGGCACTATTCGAGAACTCAAGAGGGTTCTAGATAGGCCTATTCGAGAACTCGAGCCATGACATAACAATGAACCATTCGAGAAGTCTGACTTAGCGAACTATACTTTTCACTCATAAAATTCAATTTTCACTATCTTTTAAAATTTACCAGAAATATTTACTGAAGAATATTCTACCAAATTAAATAGTGATTCTCTCAAAATTTCACAGAAATTTCAAGCTAAAGATGTATGATTTTCAACATATGCAGCATTGTGGAATATTTATAAATCATACTCCAGCCAATACTTACTTCAAAATATTGAGCATTTGATAAAGTAAGTATTTACTGCTGCAACAATCTAGTTGATATATTCACTTAGCCAGAATTTGAAGAATTCAGCATTCCAATCTCACTAACCAACCTTGTGAAGGTGGCTTCATCTAATGGCTTAGTGAATATGTCAGCTAGTTGTTTTTCTGTGGGAACATAATGTAACTCAATGGTTCCATTAGTTGCATGCTCCCTTATGAAGTGATATCTGATGTCAATGTGCTTTGTCCTAGAATGATTGACAGGATTGGAAACTATAGAGATTGCACTTGTGTTGTCACACATGATTGGAATTCTTTCCAACACAAGTCCATAATCTCTAAGTTGGTTTCTGATCCAAAGCACTTGAGCACAGCAACTTCCAGCAGCTATGTACTCAGCTTCAACTGTGGAAGTTGACACAGATTGTTGTTTCTTGCTGTACCAAGAGACTAACCTTTGTCCAAGAAACTGGCAGCTACCTGAGGTGCTTTTCCTATCCACTCTGCATCCAGCATAATCAACATCAGAATAACCAACCAGATTGAACCCTGTGTCCTTAGAATACCATAACCCCAAGTTTGGTGTGCCCTTCAGATATTTAAAAATCCTTTTTATTGCTATCATATGTGATTCCTTTGGATTTGATTGAAACCTTGCACACAAGCATGTTGCAAACATGATGTCTGGCCTACTAGCAGTGAGGTAGAGTAGAGAACCAACCATGCCTCTGTATATTGAAATATTTACCTTCTTGCCCTTAACATCTTCATCTAACTTGGTGACAGTGGCCATGGGTGTCTTTGCAGGTGAGCATTCTTCCAAGTCAAATTTCTTCAATAGATCCTTGATGTATTTGGTTTGACTTATAAAAATGCCATCATACTCATCTCATATCTGCAGCCCAAGAAAGAATGTTAATTCTCCCATCATACTCATCTCAAATCTGCTCTGCATGAGCTTAGAGAATTTCTCACACAGCTTCTCATTTGTAGAGCCAAATATGATATCATCCACATAGATTTGAACTAAGATAATATCAGCACCATGTTTCTTGTAAAATAGTGTCTTGTCCAGTGTGCCTCTAGTGAATTGATTCTCCAGCAGAAATTGTGATAGTGTGTCATACCATGCCCTAGGAGCTTGCTTAAGTCCATACAATGCTTTAAGCAATCTGTAGACAAAGTGAGGGAATTGTGGATCCTCAAAGCCAGGTGGTTGTTGCACATATGCTTCTTCTTCTAACTCCCCATTCAGAAATGCACTCTTGACATCCATTTGATAAACCTTGAAATTAGAATGTGCAGCAAATGCCAAGAAAATTCTGATGGCCTCTAACCTAACAACAGGGGCAAAAGTCTCATCATAGTCAATGCCTTCCTGTTGAGAGTATCCTTTTGCAACCAACCTTGCTTTGTTTCTTATGACTACACCATTTTCATCCATCTTATTCCTTAGAACCCATTTTGTTCCAACAATGGTTCTATCCTTTGGTGTAGGCACAAGTTCCCATACTTTGCTTCTTTCAAATTGATTTACCTCCTCTTGCATAGCAATTATCCAATCAGGATCCAACAATGCATCATCAAGTTTCTCAGGCTCAACTTGGGATAGAAAGCAACCATAGAGACATTCATTTAGAGTTGCTCTCCTTGTCCTCGCTCCTGCATTTGGATCTCCAATTATCTGATCTGCAGTATGTGACTTATCCCATTTCCTTGTATGTTCAGATTGATTTCTCAGCCTTGATGTTGCTTCATCATCCAGATCATGATCATTTACATTTCCTCCCCCTGTAAAGTTGCCACTAATCACAGGTTTGTCTTGGATGCTTGTTTATTCATTGTTGATTGACACAGGTTCTTCATTCACTTGAGTTTGTTGGATTGTGGGCTCAAATTCAATTTCAATCTCCTCATCAGAATCATCTAGATTGTCAAACTTCAAAGGATCTTTATCTTCATCATTGGCTTCTTCTAATCTAGGTAGTTTGCTGTCATCAAATGTCACATTTGTGCTTTCCATAACTTTCTTTTGACTGATGACATAAACTTTGTATGCAATTCTTTCCATAGAGTAGCCAAGAAAAATTCCTTCAAATGCTTTTGCATCAAACTTTCCAACATATTCTGAATTGTCTTTTAACACAAAGCATTTGCTTCCAAAAGTATGAACATACTTTAGGGTGGGCTTCTTTCCAGTCATCAAGTTGTAAGGTGTCTTTCCAGTGTTTTTGTTGATGAGGGTTCTGTTTTGGATATAGCATGCAGTGCTCACAGCCTCAGCCCAAAAACATGTAGGCATCTTTGCATCAAGTAACATTGTTCTAGCAGCCTCAATCAGAGTTCTATTCTTTCTCTCAACAACTCCATTTTGTTGTGGAGTCCTTGGAGCTGAGAATTGTTGAGAAATGCCATTCTCTTTGCAGAATGCTTCAAGCATGGCATTTCTGAACTCTGTTCCATTATCACTTCTTAATGCAATCACACTTGCATTGTTGGCCTTTGCTTCCTTGTCAATTTTCTTTATATGCTCAATGATTACTTGTGGAGCCTCATCCTTTGATGCCAGAAATTCTACCCATGGATACCTTGTGAAATCATCAACCATCACTAGAGCATACTTCTTCCTTTCTAGTGACACAATATTGATAGGCCCAAACAAGTCCATATGAATTGGTTGTAGGGGCTTGGTTATTGATGTCACTGTCTTTGACTTGTGGCTTGATCTTTTCATTTTTCCGTTTTGACAAGCCTCACACACTCCTTCTTGACAGAATTCAAGTGTGGGCATGCCTCTCACTAACTCCCTTTTCACTAGAGAATTAATGCCTTTGAAGTTCAAGTGTGATAGCTTCTTATGCCACAGCCAACTATCTTCATTTGATGCTTTTGAGTAAAAGCAACAAATTTTGTCCTTGTTTGCAGAGTTCATATTGGCTACAAACAGGCTTCCTTTCCTTACTCCAAATAGAGAAAAGTCACCAGTCTTCTTGTGGGTGATCAAACATTCATCTTTGTCAAAATTCACTTTGAAGCCTCTGTCAGTAAATTGACCAACACTCAGTAGATTGTGCTTGAGCCCCTTGACCAGTGCTACATTTTCAATGATGACATTTTCAATTTCCAACTTGCCATATCCCAATGTGTTGCGAATGCTGTCATCTCCAAAAGCAACCATTGGGCCAGCCTTCTCCTCATACTGTGATAGCAGGGCCATATCACCAGTCATATGGTTTGAGCATCCACTGTCCAAAATCCACATGACCTTCTTTTCACTTTCTTTGCCCTGCAAACACAAAGGTATTACTTCTCCTTTGGTACCCAAACAAGTTTGGGTCCATGTGGCTTAGCAACAGTTTTATTATAAACAGCATGCTTATCAATTTTCTTGATGTTAGTCTTCTTGTCACTGTTAGAAGTCTTGGAATCAGGGTTCTTAGACTTAGGTGACAGAGGTACCTTCCTAACTTTAGGAGGACTTGAAGACTTTGTTCTTGTGTAGTGTGTGTGAACATTGTGACTGATGCAACCTTCCATGAATTGTCTTCTCAAATTAAAACAACTAGTCATTATATTCATGTTACATGGCATACAATCAAGTTTATCACAGAAAGGAGAGTCTCTATGTCTTAAAGGCACAGAGCAATCATAGAATGGTTTAGAAACACTACCATATGGTTTCTTGCATGCATGAGTTAAATGATTAGTGCTAAAACAGTTTTGACAAACTTTCGTAGGGGCATTTGGCACATAAGCATAGTTGTTGTCCTTGTTAATCCCCAATTTGCCATTCCTGTTTTGTTTCTTTCTAGCCACTTTCTTCTCAAACTCATTATTCCCAGCTGAAACAAACTTCACAAATTTCTCAGGTCTAGGTCTACCTCCTACTGGCTCTTTGGCTTTCGTTTTGACATTCTCACTCTTAGAGGATGCTTGTTGTTCATTTGATTGTGCCTTATCTTCATCATCCAACATTTGCTTAATGAGTAAGGCATCCTCATCAATCTCAAGTGTTGGTGTTTTAAATATTGGGGTCTCAATCTTTTTCAAAACCTGAGGCACTTCCTCTTGAACAACAATGTCATCTTCAATGACTGCATAGCCTTTCCTCTGTTTAAGAGTGTCATAATCAAGTCCAATGGCAGCCTTAGGTCTAGCTAGATTTTTTTCATGGTAGGACTGCAATAGACTAGAGGAATTCTTAAATGTTTTCAATTTAAATTCATTTTCAGCTAGTTCATCCCTAAGAGCTTTCTCAACTTGACTAGCACATAGAACCTTATTCTTTAGATATTCAATTTCTTATTTAAGGTTTTCTACTTGCATAGCAGTTAGTTCTAGTTCCTCATTTCTTTTGTTCAACAGTTCATTCTTAGTAGACAGTTTAGCAATTTCTTCATTAGCAGCAGTCATACTAGTATGAATATTAAACATCTCAACAGATAGTTGTTCAACCATAGATTTGTATTCAGAAACAGACATGTCTATGGTAGTGAGGGATGGTACCTGAGAGTCTGATGCAGATGGTTCTTCCTTGGAGTTGGCCATCAAGGCATAGTTGCAGAATTCTTGTTCTTCTCCATCACTATCAGAATCATCCCAACACTTCCCTTCAGCTATGTAGGCCTTACCTGGTGTATGCTTCTTTAGCAGAGCCTCATACTTAGCTTCAAGCTCAAGAAACTCCTTATCCTTCTTTTTAGGATTCTTGCATTCACTGTCAAAATGCCCTGGGTCATTGCATCTATAACATCTCACAGATGACCTATCCACATAACTGGTTTTGAATCTATTTTTGTTTGCTTTCACATGTGCCTTGCTCTTGTTGAATGAATGATTTTGAGATCTAGGCTTGAAGGGCTGATTCCTCTTAAATCTGATGTTTGGGAATTTTCTAGCCATAAAAGCATATGAAGTGTTTTCCAAGGCATCCAACTCTTCAAGAGTGTAGAACTCATCTTCTTCCTTTTCATCAACAGGTTCAGTCACTTCTTCTTCAGTTTCTTCATCATCTACTATTTCTTCTATTCTCAGCTGACTTGTAGATGCTTCCAGGTCTTGAACAGATTTGTTGACAATCAAGGCACAGGATGTGTTTATCATTCTGCCTTGGTTGGCTTGGATAGCCCTCTTCTGAAGCAGCTCAAGCTCATGAGTCTTTAAAACCCCATAGAGCACATCATATGTGACTTTGTTCAAATCTCTTTCTCTTAGAGATTTGACCCTTTGCTCTAGATGGTTTGGTGCAGATAGTAGAAACTTCATGTTTAATTCCTTAGTGCTGTAAACCTTCCCATTCATTTGAAGCTTAGTCATCAGCTTGTGAAATCTCTCAAACATATCAGTAATACTTTCTTTGGACTGTGCCATGAAAGCCTCATACTGTGTGACAGTATCTGTTTCCTATTCTCTCTTACCTCCTATGTCCCTTCACATAACACCTCGATGTGGTTCCACATGTCCTTGGCTGATGTGCATGATGCTATGTTGGCAAACATCGACATATCCATGGAGTCTATGATCAGCAACATGAGATGACTGTCTAGGGCAACCTTTTCCTTCTCTGAGTCCGTCCATTTGGATGGCTCTTTTGGAACATATGATCTAGGAATGACTATTGTGCCCACTGTAGATTCAGCAATTTCTTGTTGTGGTACAAATGGACCATTCTTGAGGATGTCAGGGTAGAGAAGATTGGCAGCTTTGATGAACAACAGCATTTTTATTTTCCAGAGGTTGTAATTCTCTTTGTCGAACTTAGGGACCTTTACCGTACCTGTAGTCTTTGGGGTATTCGAACTCATGATCGTTTTCTGTTTAGATTAAACAGCCTGCTTTGATACCACTTGTTGAGTATTGAATACAGTAAAAGAATACATAGGGGGGGTGAATGGATTCTTGAACTTTTCTTCGTTCTTGAATCTTTGCAGCAAGATATGTGTTGAGTGTGTGAGATATGTAAGTGCGGATAACAAAGACAAACACAACACAATATTACTTTAATCTAATATTTTATTAGATAAAGATTTTTGCTACAATCTGTGAATACAAATGATAGTATTCTCAGCTTCGTTTTACTTAGAGAGATATGTCTTGTGATGTTTCTCAAAAACTTATCTACTAAGGAAGTGAGGCTGTATCCTTATAGACATGGATACACCTCCTTACTACAAATAAGGTAGGTAAACAAAATACTTTCCAGTCTGTCTATCTCATTTGAGTAAGAGTCCAAACGGCTACAGATTTGACTTTGCAAAGCCTGTTCAAATCCACTTCTTTAGCTCCTTGTCCCCTGACTTATCTCTCCAAGCTTCTTTGTAGGATTTCCAACGTGCTTTATAGTACATAGTCAAATAAAGCGTCTTGGCTTGTTACAGGTTTCTGACTTGTACAATTCTTTAGTATTTTGTCTTCAAGAATGTATTCGAGAAGTGGCTAAGTGAGTGATTCGAGAACTAGAATTGACTTAATCGATAACTCTGAGTTCTCGAATAGTGTTATATTGATATATCGAATCACTTCTCGAATAGCTCTTTTCTCTGGGAGTCCTTGAGATATCGAATAGAGCATTTTGACATATCGAATCCCTGAGATGTCGAATAGCATCTTGAGTCTTTGAGATATCGAATGTAGCTTTGACTTGTTGACCCTTTTGAGAACTCGAATATCACCTTTGACCTGTTGACTCCTTGAGTTCTCGAACAGAGTAATAGACATATCGAATCTCTGAGATATCGAATGAGATATCGAACAGTGTATTCAGAGATATCGAATAGTGTCTTCTGAGATATCGAACCCCCGACTTCTCGAATGCTAGACTTCTCGAATAGACAAATGTACTTCTCGAATTGGTACTTAGGCAAATTTTTCATTTCTTCAAATCCCAACTGTGATTATTTTGTAGTCTTTATCTCCTTGCTTGAGGCATGATCCTTGGAACTTCTTTCAAGCATTATTCCTGACTTAATAGGTACAGTTACACAGCTAGAATTTGATGCCTATTACAAGTACAAAACTAGTAGAAACTCTACAACTAGAGGTTCCCTCAGTTAAGAGGTCATGTAAGTAATGCATAGCATTACAAACAAATTAGGTTTGTCATTAGATGTATTCAGGCATGCCTCTGTGACTAACAAAAGGAAATGAAGTAGGAAAATACCCGATGATGAATCATCAGTGTCAGCTACATCATTTGGCCAAAGCACAAAATCTCTACGAATTTCTTTCGTTGAGACCTTATTAGGATTACCATTGAAGATATCCAGACATAGTGGACTATAAACTGACAAATGCAAACTGGATAAACCAACATAATCGAAGAAGAGGAAGAACTTCGGTCCCAACCCATATTTTGAAAAAAGATCTTTCAAGTCAAACAAAAGATTATTAACTTCACAGAACTGAGCTCCATAATTTGATCCATCAGGCATGAAAATGTTTACTTTCTTTCTTAGCATTCCAGCATAGTGTTTCAAAAACTGTTGTGGCATTTCCTGTTATTGGATATGATATTTCTGATAAAGCTATATACTAATAATAAATGTTTTGCAGCTATGAAAGAAGATGAGTGTAGTAGAAACATACCAGATCACCTCCAGCACACATATCATCACTAATAATTTTGAAGAATTTTAAGTCTGAATGAGCAGTTCTTGTAACAGGTATTACAACATTGTATCATATCTTTTACAATTGCAGGAAAAGTGACTAAGTAATTACTACCTTCTTCATTTATAGTAGTTCCCTCATTCCTTTCAAAGATTGCCACATTGAATCTTTGAAAGTTGATAGATCGTCCTATTACACATATATCACCTTCTTTTAAATTTAATGCTTTTGTGAACTTAATCCATTCTTCATTAAAAAAAACATGCCCTTTCTGCCATGTCAAATTGATGACCCATTTGGATTGTTGCAAAGACAACTCAATCCACCTCATTAACTCATGTAAACCCAACTTTGAAATGTCTTCCTTTGACCAAACCTTATATGAAAATAACATATCAGCAAACTAATATTTCTATTTAAGTTCAAACAAAGCAAAAACAAGTTTTGTTAAAAATGAGGTGAATTACCTGTACCAAATTTGAATCCACAAGATGTTCATTTCGGATTTTGACATTGTAACTCACCCTTGAATAACTGGAAGTATTATAAAACAATCTTTCTTCCATTTTCTCCACTTCAATATCACTAAAAGTTCCTATACTATCAACCTCTCACCCATTACTAACTGTTAAACGCGATTTCTTGACACCATAAAGCCTCCGAGGATAATCAATTTCAATAGTATCATTGTTAAAGATTTCCATACCAAAATTACCATCACCCTTATATTCAAGCAAAACAACATTGTAAGGTTTTATCCTATAAAAGGACATCATTGGCCTTAGGTTCACAATGCATGCATCATGACTACGATAAGCAGCACACCAAGCCTCACCATTTCGAACACGAAGGTAAACATTTTCCGGTATGTTATTAAGATATGTAGAACCCAACTTGCGAGGCAATATCTGAGTATACGAATTTAAGTTATTATGAAGAAATTTAGATTATCTAAACCAAATTTACAAGTCAGTATACTTACCATCTCTCCTTTTTGGAAGGACGAAGCAGAAATTTGGCATAACATACTCTTTCGTTCCATTTTTATGTTCAATATCTTAAGATTCTAAAGATAGAATAGAAACAAAGAAACAATAAGAATAGTAACATATAATTACAGAAGAACAAAGTAGAAACCTTGACATAAAAGGAAAGATAAGAAAAACATATTACCTCTTCAAAGGTAAGGAAATGAAGTTTGGTACTAAACTACCAGTGTGTTCTTAGTAAACAGAGTACAATATGTAGATGCCCAAATATAGTCAAGTGAAACACACTACTTTTATAGGGTACAAAACTCTTCATTCATTGTCAGGTCAGATTGTTCTTCCTCAAATGCAGGTATAGTAATTACTACATTTACTTACCTCCACTATCGTTACTCATAGTACACATAGATCAATGTGCGTTTCAAGGTGTGCAAAATTATTGTAATATCTCCATAAAATAAAGCGTTAATTATTTGTTTGGATTGATACAATATTATGAAATAAACATGTTACCAATACGTTATCATCTACAATTAAAATCATCCATATAATTTTCAATTTATCACTAACATGTTTCTTTTCAAATTCTCTAAAAGGCATCAACTTCAACATACCACTTGGATGGAATGTCACAACTCAACTTCCAATCACCAATGTCAACCAACAGGGGCAAGGAACAATGAAGACAACAAGCAAAAAGCAACAAAGTCATTTTGTAAACTTACTTTTGCTGTGAAATATGTAACCAAAAACAGACTTTATTCAAGTACTCTCAGTTTAACTATGAAACTATATAGCTGCTATGCTCCTATATTTTGTTAATCAAGAACTGCAATGTTCCTAAATTCTTAGTCACTTGGTAGTCATCAAAATTTAAATGAAAACCAATGCCCTGCGGAGCGGGCAACCACACTAGTATTTAATAAATGCTTGATCTCTAGTATTAATTTTTTTTTCTTATCAGATATTCTCCCATGTTCAATCGGGGAATACAATCATTATAAGGTACCTTGCACGTATCACATCACAGGCTGATTTTGTAATTTTACATCAAGCAAAATTTTTCTGTCAACTTTTACAAATTTTTTTTGTTAGGCATCTACAGTATATTTTACGAATTTGGATATACGGGTACACGCCGCGACTTGTCGAGGCGCAAAAGATAGTTGGGAAAACCTCAAAGCAAAAGCTCAAGTTCTCTCATTAAAATAGCAACAAACTCCAAACTTTAACCAAAATCACGCTATTACGAGCAACATTCAAGTAAATAAACTAAGAGAGTACTAGATAACCAATAATCCAGTAAACTATTAATCTAATAATCTAATAAACTTGTGCCAGAAACATTTTGCAATTCATCTTCCCACTATGGTGAAGGTAGTGTTTTTCGTAGTTCGTTCACAGAGAAGGACTGTCAATATCGATTTCAAGTAGATTATCTCTTACAATTAGAATTGTGGAAAATGGGGGGTTTTGAGTTTGGTTGAGGTGTTTTATCAAACACCTTGCATACAATAAATAAATTGCTACAAAAATACAACTAAGTTAATGGCAACTATCGAAATTTATCAACACAACACAATGAGTGAATTAGCAAGATACGAGATATTTGACCCAAGGATTATGGAAACTCAAGCACTTCAACCCAACAAGCAAAATATATCCAACTCTACCTAACCAAGATAATTGGTGAAGCACACAATCACTTATTTCTCTTCTAAAAACACTAATTTAGTGAAGCACATAAATTAGCTCTCTTGACAATAGCAACCAATAATGAAGCACTATCAATTTAACCAAGTCAAGGAATTAAACAAAGAGAGGCTAGGACAAACCCAGGGATGAGAAGCTCAACCTAGGTATTTGTACTTGAATCTTGAAGTTTAGGCACACCAAACCTTGTGCTACTACAATGAATGTACTAACAATTACGGATTAGCACAAACAATTAGCAATTGAAATTACAAGAAGAGCAAGATGAAGCAACTTACAAATCTCCAAGCAAAATCATAAACAATACATCACAAGTATTCAAGATAGAGTGAAAAATCTTACTTAAATTGAAATGGGTTTAGTACAAGAATTCCTCCTTGAGCCAAATAAATGGAGTTAGTTACTCATAATCAATGCTAGATTATAAGTAATTAATGTCTCCTCCCTACTTCCTACTAACCCTAATTGTGTTCTTGAAGAGGTGAAGAAGTTGAAGATGTTAGATGTAGGTTAAGTTATATCATGAGATGTGTTTATTTCTCTTTTAATACACAGCAGTTTCTGTACGGCGTGTTTTATCAAACACCTTGCATACAATAAATAAATTGATACAAAAATACAACTAAGTTAATTGCAACTATCCAAATTTATCAACACAACACAATGAGTGAAGTAGCAAGATACGAGATATTTGACCCAAGGATTATGGAAACTCAAGCACTTCAACCCAACAAGCAAAATATATCCAACTCTACCTAACCAAGATAATTGGTGAAGCACACAATCACTTATTTCTCTTCTAAAAACACTAATTTAGTGAAGCACATAAATTAGCTCTCTTGACAATAGCAACCAAAAATGAAGCACTATCAATTTAACCAAGTCAAGAAATTAAACAAAGAGAGGCTAGGACAAACCCAAGGATGAGAAGCTCAACCTAGGTATTTGTTCTTGAATCTTGAAGTTTAGGCACACCAAACCTTGTACTACTACAATGAATGTACTAACAATTACGGATTAGCACAAACAATTAGCAATTGAAATTACAAGAAGAGCAAGATGAAGCAACTTACAAATCTCCAAGCAAAATCATAAACAATACATTACAAGTATTCAAGATAGAGTGAAAAATCATACTTAAATTGAAATGGGTTTAGTACAAGAATTCCTCCTTGAGCCAAATAAATGGAGTTAGTTACTCATAATCAATGCTAGATTACAAGTAATTAATGTCTCCTCTCTACTTCCTACTAACCCTAATTGTGTTCTTGAAGAGGTGAAGAAGTTGAAGATGTTAGATGTAGGTTAAGTTATATCATGAGATGTGTTTATTTCTCTTTTAATACACAGCAGTTTCTATACGGCCTGTTGAACGGCCGTACAGCTGCCCGTACAGAAAAATTGCTCCTTTGAATGGCCTGTCGAACGCCCGTACAGCTGCCCGTTCGAGACAAAATCTTCAAGATAATACATTAAACACCTCCCGACATCGGCTTTCATCTCTAACTTCCCTCTTGAATAATCTATGCCTTCCAAGCCCAAAATGAATCATCTTTTCAACAATTAGCACATGGCACTGAAAGATGAAAAACATAGTTAATATCGATAAAACAACATTCGAAACGAACAAAAATGCAAGAGAATAAAAGACAAAACATGTATAAAATACACATTATCAAATCTTCCCCCACTTAAACTTTGCTAGTCCCGAGCAAACTAAAATTAACATAACCATATACTCCTAACTAGTACCACTTCCGTAGGTGATCACGATTGCATTTGGCATATGCAACAAGCCCTTGGAACCCCTAGGTAGCCCTAGTGGACGAGTGAGGTCTCGTGAGGGTTTATAGATGATGTACCCACAAAATCATAAAAGCTACTAATAAATAAGAAACTAACAATACCTATTAATTAAACTAACTACTACATTCACATGTCCGAGTCGTCTACTTGTAACTAAAATCAAACATATAGAGCTATTCACCTTGTCATCCACTACAACGAGCTAACAACCAATTCAAGAATCAAGATAACACACCTTGTGCAAGATGTAACAAAGACATTAAAGATAGAATGAATGCACTTCAATCGTGAACATTAGACAAGATTATCACAAAGCATACATGGCTTCGCATTAAGAAGATGAAATTGCATGGTGAAAAATCTCACATCTCTCAATTATGCATCACACAAGTATGGGCTGGAGATTTCACTCAACTCCAAGTCTAAATGCATGCGCTCTACTTGACCTTGCATGTTCACCTAAATTTCGGATTGCACCAAAAACAAGGAATTCATAAAATGGGTTGTAATGAGGCTTGGGTGAAGGTGTGAAAATTTAAGTTCAAGGAAGGTGTAAAAGTCTCGCTAGTTGAGTCAAAATGACGCTTTCTCGCTTCATCCACCAAATTCTCAAACTAAAGAATGTCTTCACTCATTTACAATTACAAAACACAACCATATTTACCAAGAAAATTGAAACAAAATAAAGTACAAAGATTTATTGCTTTTTTTTCTATTTCACTTCTTTTTTTTTCTTTTTTTTTACATCCCCTTTATTATTATTTTTTTAGCAAAGGGAATGCATAACATAAATAAATACTACAAAGAACTTTGAACCACATCTAGATATACACATCAAACTAGTTCCCACTTACAATAAATAGAATTTTTCTCTTCACAACTTCTCCAAATTCACATGCTCATCAATCAATTCTTTCCAAGACTCAACTAGCTTAACTAGGTCGAGAGTGAAGTATTTGGCTATGACTAATGTATAAAAGGGGAGAGTGGGGAAGAAAAATATGGATATAATCTTCAAAGGGGGTAACTAGGGATTATTTTCATGGTTCACAAGCTAAAAAGGCCAAAATGGTTATCCTAAAAAGAATTTCCTTATTATGGTGCATCCATGAATAAAGGTTTAATGCAAGCCCTAGAGCAACAAACATACATAAAGATGGAGAAACACACAAGCAAAAGAAATCATCGTTCAAGACCTCACAAGGTTTAAGTTGTAATAACATCTTCTCGATTTGATTCCATGCATGCTAAGAGATAATCGTCATGTCTACAATTTAATTACAACAATCTAGACTTTTCATGCCATTTTAAGTGTGTGTGTGTGTGTGTGTGTGTGTGTGTGTGTGTGTGCGCAATAAGGTGCATCAAAATTATAGATTCACATCAAATTGGTAATGCTAAGCACGAAATAGGAGAAAACACGACTACAAGCTCTCAATGACTTAAATTTTACAAACAAGTAAACACGCTCATGACTAAACTTATTTCCCAAATGCAAACAAAACGGACATCAAAATCAACAATCCTTCCCCCACTTAAAACATGGCATGTCCTCATGCATTACAAATAAAAATGAGGGAGAAACAAAAGTGAAAGAAAACTCCCCTGAAAGTAAGCAACAAGGTCCGGAAGCAAAGCTAAGAAGCTCCACTCATATTTGTCAAAATTTAACTCCGAAATTGCAAGCCACGAATTGAATTATTGCCACACACCACAATCGTCCCAATAAAAATAACTGACACGCCAATAACTAACACCCTTCAAAGCCCTTCAAGACCACTTCAATACACTAATTAATGATATATATAATTAATCAAAATTTTTGTTTTTGTTTTTTTTTGAAAAAAAATAAATAAATAAATAAAATAAAATAAAATAACTAATTATTAACAAAATCAAAAATCAAATTTAAAGTAAATTTAAAATTGATTCTTGAAGTTATGTAAATTGTTTAGTTTTAGAAAATTAAAAACTTAAAATCAAAATTAAAATGAAAGAAGTAGTGAATAAAAGAAAATAAAAGAAAATAAAAGAAAACAAAAAGAACTAACCAATTATGAATAAAATCAAAAATCAAATTTAAAGTAAATTTAAATTGATTCTTGAATTTATAAAAGAAAAAATTAAGTTTAGAAAATCAAAATTAAAAATCAAAATCAAAATTAAATAAGAAATAAATAAAAGTAAATAAAATAAAACAAAAAGAAGCAAAACAAAACAAAAACAAAAAACAAACAAAAACAAAACAGAAAAACAAACAAAACAAACAAAAGGAAAAAAAACAGGGGGCTGGTGAGATTGTTGGGATTGAAAGAAACAGCAGTAGCAGTGGGGAAGAAAAGACGGGTGAAGTGGAGGGGCTGTGTGGTTCGCAGGTGAGGTTGTTGTGGAGTTGGAGAGGTAGTTGCGAGGGGCTGAAGGAAGAACGGGGGGGGAAGGAATTGCTGGAGGTGAACGGAATTTTGAAGGGGTAAAAGAAGAGGGGAGAAGAGAGGAGGAGATGGGCGGTGGATTGATGCAGGTGTAGTGAGAACGGAGGCGCGGTGATGGTGGAAGTAGTTGCAGGCGGCGGTGGGGAAGAAAAAAACGGGTGAAGTGGATGATGGTGTTGTGTTGATGAAGAACAGAGAAGTAGAGAGAAAGGACTGATGGTTGTTGAAGAAGGCAGAGGAGAGGAAATGACAGCGGTGAGATGGGCATTTGCAGGCGTGGTGATTTGCTGGGGAATGCAGAGGAGATGGTGTGAAGGTAGGAGGCGGGAGCAACTGTGGCGGAGATGGAGAGTTTGAATTAGATGGTTGCGAGGTGGGCTTGAATTGGTGAATGGAGAGGAGGTGTAGGAAGAAAGAAAGGTGAGGTGGGTGGTGGTGAAGGAGGATGATCGAGATGGTGGGTTGGAACTGAAGGAGGCGGAAATGGAAGAATGGGGAACGACGCCGGAGTTGGTTGGGTGGTGGTGATTCAGGCTGTGTAGTGTGGCGGACGGTGGTAGAAGGAGGTAGGTCTGGAAGGGGTTGTAGGAGATGGTAGGTTGATTTGCAGGTGGTGGAATGAAATGAGAGTGGTGATAGTTTGCAGCGGCGAGAGTTGAACGGTGTTGGTGAGAAAAATGGAGGGGAGTAGGGTGGAGTGGAAGAATGAGAATGAGAGGAAGAAATGGTGCGAGGTGGCCAGTGAAATGAGAGTTGAGGTGGAGAGGTTGAGTGAGAAACGGTGATGAAACAAGAGAAGGATTGTTGTTCTGTTTTGCAATATTTTTTTTAGAGCTGCACAGCTGTGCAACAAGTGGGTGAAAATTTTAAGACCCCCTCATTTTGCACTAAGATTGTGGCAGACGCTGAAAGAAATTGCACGGCCTGCTGCACGGCTTGTATCCCGTACGACAGCCCGTACAGCCCCAAAATTTATAAAACTGATTTTTTTTTTCTTTCAAAAATTCACACAAATCCTTGAATGCTTGAATAAATTAGTAAATCCTGAAAACATGAAACAAACACATCAAGGCAAGTGTGGAATAAACATAAAAATCATAAAAATTAGAATTAACGATACTAAATATTATTGAGTGGGGAATTATTATTACCAATATTTTTTTTTTGATAATCTATTATAAAATTCATTAGTCACACCATAAAAATACATAATAAATTTTTTTTTTTGGGTTATTTTTTTAGAATTAAAATAGATGAAAAATGGAATCCCCACTCACTAATATTTAGATCAATCCTCAAATCCACAATATGCATAACACCATATATATTTGCAAGCGAGGAACAAAATCTAATACACGCATAAAAATATATAAATACATGCGTACCTTGGGTTGCCTCCCAAAAAGTGCTTTGTTTATTGTCGTTGGCTCTACTTATTTATACAACTATTCTGACTAATGAGGTGAAAAAGTAAATAAATGCACATACCTACGAATCAATAATAAGAATAAGGTGTGCAAATATACCTTTGATCCATAAAAATATAAAAATATTTTTAGGATCTTCACATCTTCAAGAGACTTTGAAAAACCAGAATGGCTAGAAAAATCGTCAGAATAATCATTATAAATACGACTCAAAAATTGTTCCCAAATTGGATCCTTATATACCCAATCAAAAATTTCAACCTCATCAATCTTAAGCTCAAATTCCTTCTCAATTTTAATTGGACATTCATTAATTTTTATTTCATCTACCAATTCATTAAGCTCAAAGGTATTTTCTAAGTTTGATAGATCCTCAACTGCATCCAATTCATCATTATTAAGCCTAGGGCAATCGTAAACTAAACAAGCAAATTCATCATGCACAACATTTTCATCAATTACAAAACAGGAATCGTGATTAGTAGGAGAATTGACCTCTTCTAATCGACTCACGGTTTCGGATAGTTGACTCATTTGCTTTTCCAAGTTGGATATAATTTGAGAAGTGTTCTTTTCCAAGTTGGATATACTTTGAAAAGTGGTGTTTTGAAATTGGAGGTTTTTGCCGCCATTTGCTTCATCATTTCTTCAAGTGATGACAATGTAGATGAAGAAGACCCTTGATGGTCTTGGGAATCATATTGCGGATCATAGCATCGATTTTCAAAAGCAAGTTGGAGGTTGTTTGCCACCATTTGTTTCATCATCTCATTTAATGATGATAAGGAAGATGAAGAAGACCCTTGATTGTCTTGGGAATTATAATGCGGATCATAACATTGATTTTCAAAAGCATATGAATAATCGATGCTAGGAGGGTAAGGAGCGTAGCATGAGTTTGTAGAATATAAAGAATTCACCTGATACGCATTAACATTCTGAAAAGAATTAAAATCTTGATATCGTTCTTGATCATAGGTGAAATCTTGAGCTTTATTCCAACCAAAATAGTTATCCATCGTCTCCTGAAAGAGTTAGTTCATGTCTATATCCAATAAACATGAAGACACACCAATAACAAAAAACAAAGAAAGAAAAAAAAAACTATATACAAAGATAGAATCTAAAATATAAGAAACAATTAACTCAAAATTAATATTGTTGCCTTCCCCGGCAGCGGTGCCAATTTGAAGGTAGTGTTTTTCGTAGTTCGTTCACAGGGAAGGACTGTCAATATCGATTTCAAGTAGATTATCTCTTACAATTAGAATTGTGGAAAATGGGGGGTTTTGAGTTTGGTTGAGGTGTTTTATCAAACACCTTGCATACAATAAATAAATTGCTACAAAAATACAACTAAGTTAATGGCAACTATCCAAATTTACCAACACAACACAATGAGTGAATTAGCAAGATACGAGATATTTGACCCAAGGATTATGGAAACTCAAGCACTTCAACCCAACAAGCAAAATATATCCAACTCTACCTAACCAAGATAATTGGTGACGCACACAATCACTTATTTCTCTTCTAAAAACACTAATTTAGTGAAGCATATAAATTAGCTCTCTTGACAATAGCAACCAATAATAAAGCACTATCAATTTAACCAAGTCAACGAATTAAACAAAGAGAGGCTAGGACAAACCCAAAGATGAGAAGCTCAACCTAGGTATTTGTACTTGAATCTTGAAGTTTAGGCACACCAAACCTTGTGCTACTACAATGAATGTACTAACAATTACGAATTATGATAAGTGGATTTTATATCTACTTGGATCGCTTCAATTCGGCTTAAATTGATTCACTTAGCCTCAAGTTTGTTGTAGTTTTGATGTGTTTTAGTGAGTTGTGCAGGAAGTGACCCTAGAAGAGGAAAGAGCATTTCAATGTGATTTCAAGGTGGAATTTAAAGGCTAGAATGAAAGTTCATCGCGTTGAGAGATTGCCGAAAGAAACGGAATGCAATTCGGAGTTGAAACGAAGAATGAGGGCAATTTCAAGCAGCTGGACAGAATGTTGCCGCGCAACTTACGCCACCCTCGCACAGACTGCGCCAGAATCACTCAGAACAGTGAGAAGCCGCGCAACCTGCGCCAGTTTTCGCTGAATTTTGATAGTTTTGCCCTAATTCGAGTTGTAAATGTATTTTTGGCAGTTTCCTGTAACAAGTCAAATTCTATTAGTTTTGTAAGGTAGTTTCCTTGCTGGGCAAGACTTCTAGAGTCTATTTAAACACATCCTACCATTGTAATTTGTATGACCATTACATATCAATTACTTAGGTTTATTTGTATCTTTTCATACTTTGTTTTTATCATGGTTTCATCAGATCCCATGATGACGAGAGGTTCGATTATGAACTAATCATTGTCATTGGATTCTAACGGATTTATTTATGGAGCTTTAGTATCTTGATTGCTTTAAAGATCTGTGTGTGATGTATATCTGATATCCTTGTATGGTTATGCTTAATTGATAGATGCGTCGCGAACATCTAATATGTTAATCTCTTGTGAAGTGAAAGTGGATCTTGAGATTTAGAACTTGCCATGCTAGCATAGGTTCATGATTGTTTATCAACATGATTCGTAGTATGAGATGAAAATACTTATATTAACTTGTGTGATCTTTATGGATAACTTGTTCTTCAACCGTTATGTTTTCAAATTCTATAGACATATAGGGTCTAAGCATAATTGGTGTCTATTCATCTTCTATCTCTTTTGTGGATGTATGTTTAGTTTGGTATACGTATGCTGACAGGTAGCATGTACTTGTTTCGTGTTATCCGATCAGATATCATAACCATTGCATATAGTGATTAAAGGCGTCAGATCTAAGAGAAGTATTTAATGAAGTTAGGATCCTATGTTTACTCTTGTAGAAGTAATTCGATTCCAATTCTCATTAGTTAAGTAATTCTTAGTTTGTTAATTTCTTTTTTAGTTAATTTTAGTTAATCAATCCCAATCTTGTTAATTGTCTTAGCAGTGAGTAATAACCATATATTGTTGCATAGGTACATTGACTGAATAAAACCTAAACCAGATCCCTGTGGGAACGAACTCAACTTATTCATATATTACTTGTGACCACGTACGCTTGCGTGATTTTGTGTTAACAAGTTTTTTGCACCGCTGCCGGGGATCATCGATGTTTTATTTTTAGTTTATGTGCTTGTAATCAGTGGTCGTTAGAGTTCACTAACTCGGATTATTTTTCTAACCTATCTTGTGTAGTTCGTTGGTGTTTCAGGTACATGTGCAGCTATAGCTATAGCAGCTCAGTTGAAGGCATTGAATTTGAAGATGGATTTTCTAACTTACTATGGAGTTCAGCAGGTGGCTAATGTTTGTGAGCTATATGCGGGTGCACATGAGATGAATTAGTGTGCCATCTATAGTGCATCAGTGAGCTGGAGCAACAATCAAGGTGGCATGCTGCAACCACAACAGCCTTATCAGCAGTTTCAAGGTCAACAATATGGAGCACAACCTTACAATCACCAAAATTTTTAGCAGCAGCAAGGGCAGAATTTTCAGCAACAGTATGCCCCGTGGCAATTTCAACCTTCGGGTTTTCAGCAACAGCAGTCATATGCTGGTTCTGGGCGTTCCACTTATGACAAATCTGAATTAGAAGAATTGAGTTTGATGTTTAAAAGCAACGTTGTATCGTTTAAGACCTTGGAAAAGCAGATTGGGCAGATTACTAATGCCTTATTGAGTAGGCCACAAAGGACTCTTCCTAGCGACACGGAGGCTAATCCAGGCAAGAGGGAAGTCGAAGAGCAGGTGAAAGCAGTTACCTTGAGATCTGGAAAGGCTACAAACGATCAGAAATCAGCAGCTACGGAAAACGAAGAAGTTCATATTCAGCAGGTTGAGAAATCTACAGGGCCAGAAATTGAGAAATCTGATTTGGTAGCTGAGCAGTTGGACGGTGAAGTGGAAAAGAGTACGAATACTGTTGAAAAAGTTTCTCCGGAGCATTCTACAAACAGCAATCAGATCTACCCGCCTCATCCATATCCAAAGAAATTCTTGGAATTTCCGGCAGAGGAGGAAGAATGTTTTGGCAAGTCGGATCCAGTAGAAGTTGCTTTACAAGGAAAGTCCGATACGGAAGATGAGGAACTAGGCTTTGCTAATCTCTGGGATTCTAAGGTGCTGATTGATGAGGTTGTTTCATGGTCAAATCTTGAGGATAGTGCAATTGAGTCTTTTCTTGAGGAAGATGTTTTGTTAGAGTATGAGAGCAATAAAGAACTTCATGAGTTGTACAAGAATTTTACTTCTGATGAGATGTTAGATGAATTGAATGCTATTTGTTCTAAGCATGAAATTCAACTTGAGGAGAGTTCTTTTGATCCTAAGTCTGTTGATAAGACTTCTGTTGGTGAACCACCCACTTCCGTTCCTAATCCGTCCATTACCACTCTTGCTCAGTCTTTGGTAGTTAATAATGAAACTCATCATATTGAAGAAGTTTCCAAACTCGAGCTTAAACCACCAGATCACTTGAGGTATGTATATTTGGGTCAATCATCTACTGTGCCTATTATTATTGTTGCTAACTTGTCAGGTAGTGAAGAGAACATTGTTGCTAACACTTTTGAAGAGAAAAGAAGGCGGAAACTTGTCATCAAGGATGTAGCCCCGGAAAAGATAATTAAATGGCCATATAGAGATACGGTGTAGAAATTTTCAAGAGGAAAAGCCATTGCCAGGTCTAGCTAAAGACTTTAAACAAAGTCGCTTCGTGGGAGGCAACCCACGTGTTTCGGTATTTTTAGGTATGTTTCCTGTTATCCCTTGTATTTACTTCCATTCAATGCGGACATTGAATCTTTTAAGTTTGGGGGTGGTTTGGGGGATAAGTAGTGTATATGTAGTTATTTGTGATTGTGAGTCATTGTGTTCATATAGATATCATGTTTGCATAATAGTAGTAATTCGTGCATATATGTTCGTATTAATTATGTTTGTTTCATGTAGGGCATTCTGTTTTTGTTTCGTATACCATGTGAGTTCATGTTAGTTGCATTTCATGGCATGCATTTTTCATGATCCCTTAGAATGAGCTAATTCTGATTGGTAGGTAGGTGTCTAATTGAGTGTGGTAATGATGAATAGAGGGTTGATTTAAGTTCTTATGAAATTTACTTGCATGTTATGGACACAAAATTTTTACACAAGTCTCATTAGGTTGCTTTTTGGCTAGGTTGAAATTATGCTTGTTTGGATGTTTTGAGATTTAATCACTTGATTATACTTAGAATTTTCATTATTCCCTTGATGGCCTAGAACGCTAAAATCTAAGTTTGGGGGAAACTAGGGATTTTATGCTAGTTGTTATGTGTCAAAATGGCTAGTAGCCGGCTCATGTTTATGAGTAGTCTAGGGTTGGATGAGATGGAGCGAAACGCACTCATTCCAATTAGATTTGTAAAAAAAAAGGAAAAAGAAAGGAGTCATGTAAATAGAATAAATGCAAATTAACCAGGGTGAGCTCTTTAATACTCGAGCAATTAAGTTCTGGGGACTTTGTGCCTAGTGACCTAAGGCTTTATAGTCTGGGATCCACTAACCCAACGCTCGCTACATGGGTATTATTGTATAAGCCTTTAGGGGTCTCATCCATTGCACGGTTAAATAAGCATGTGTTATTGTGTATAGTATTATGTGTCATAGTTGTTAGTAATAAAGCATGAATTCCTGGCTAACTCAGATAAGGATTGAGGTGTTCCTAGGTTATGAAGTGTTTACCGTCTATTCTATTTATAAACCTGTGATTGTCTTGACGAAGAGCATGTATGATTTTTAATCTAGTTTTAGGAGTATATCTGATGAGCACCGCACACATGCACGTTTCTGTTCATGTATTGTTAGTATACGGGGATTTAGTCGAGCTCTACTTGGAGTTATTTGCATTCCTTGAGATATGTGCTTGCTAGTTGGTTTTGGTTAGTTTGAAGGGGATCTTTGCATTTTCATATTAGTTGCATTCATGCATTGCATTGCATTGGATTTTGTGGGTACATTCGCTATAGGCCCTCACGAGACCTTACTCGTCCACTAGAGCTGCCTAAGGGTTTAAAGGGCTTGTTGCATATGCCAAATGCAACCGTGATCACCTACGGATGTGGTACTAATTAGGTAGTGTTATTTGTTATGCTTGAGGACAAGCATCGGTTTAAGTTTGGGGGTGTGGTAAGCGGATTTTATATTTACTTGGATCGCTTCAATTCGGCTTAAATTGATTCACTTGGCCTCAATTTTGTTGTAGTTTTGATGTGTTTTAGTGAGTTGTGCAGGCAGTGACCCTAGAAGAGGAAAGAGCATTTCAATGTGATTGCAAGGTGGAATTTGAAGGCTAGAATGAAAGTTCATCGCGTTGAGAGATTGCCGGAAGAAACGGAATGCAATTCGGAGTTGAAACGAAGAATGAAGGCAATTTCAAGCAGTTGGACAGAATGTTGCCGCGTAACTTACGCCACCCTCGCGCAGACTGCGCCAAAATCACTCAGAACAGTGAGAAGTCGCGCAACTTGCGCGCCCAGCCGCGCAACCTACGCCAGTTTTCGCTGAATTTTGACAGTTTTGCCCTAATTCGAGTTGTAAACGAATTTTTGGTAGTTTCCTGTAACAAGTCAAATTCTATTAGTTTTGTAAGGTAGTTTCCTTGATGGGCAAGACTTCTATAGCCTATTTAAACATATCCTACCATTATAATTTGTATGACCATTACATATCAATTACTTAGGTTTATTTGTATCTTTTCATACTTTGTTTTTATCATGGTTTTATCAGATCCCATGATGACGAGAGGATCGATTATGAACTAATCATTGTCATGGGATTCTAACGGATTTATTTATGGAGCTTTAGTATCTTGATTGCTTTAAAGATCTGTGTGTGATGTATATCTGATATCCTTGTATGGTTATGCTTAATTGATAGATGCGTCGCGAACATCTAATATGTTAATCTCTTGTGAAGTGAAAGTGGATCTTGAGATTTAGAACTTGCCATGCTAGCATAGGTTCATGATTGTTTATCAACATGATTCGTAGTATGAGATGAAAATACTTATATTACCCTGTGTAATCTTTATGGATAACTTGTTCTTCAACCGTTATGTTTTCAAATTCTATAGATATATAGGGTCTAAGCATAATTGGTGTCTATTCATCTTCTATCTCTTTTGTGGATGTATGTTTAGTTTGGTATACGTATGCTGACGGGTAGCGTGTACTTGTTTCGTGTTATCCGATCAGATATCATAACCATTGCATATAGTGATTAAAGGCGTCAGATCTAAGCGAAGTATTTAATGAAGTTAGGATCCCATGTTTACTCTTGTAGATTTAATTCGATTCCAATTCTCATTAGTTAAGTAATTCTTAGTTTGTTAATTTCCTTTTTAGTTAATTTTAGTTAATCAATCCCAATCTTGTTAATTGTCTTAGCAGTGAGTAATAACCATACATTGTTGCATATGTACATTGACTGAATTAAAACCTAAACCAGATCCCTGTGGGAACGAACTCGACTTATTCATATATTACTTGTGACCACGTACGCTTGCGTGATTTTGTGTTAACAAGTTTTTAGCACAAACAATTAGCAATTGAAATTACAAGAAGATCAAGATGAAGCAACTTACAAATCTCCAAGCAAAATCATAAACAATACATCACAAGTATTCAAGATAGAGTAAAAAATCTTACTTACATTGAAATGGGTTTATTACAAGAATTCCTCCTTGAGCCAAATAAATGGAGTTAGTTACTCATAATCAATGCTAGATTACAAGTAATTAATGTCTCCTCTCTAATTCCTACTAACCCTAATTGTGTTCTTGAAGAGGTGAAGAAGATGAAGATGTTAGGTGTAGGTTAAGTTATATCATGAGATGTGTTTATTTCTCTTTTAATACACAGCAGTTTCTGTACGGCCTGTTGAACGGCCGTACAGCTGCCCGTACAGAAAAACTGCTCCTTTGAACGGCCTGTCGAACGCCCGTACAGCAACCCGTTCGAGACAAAATCTTCAAGATAATACATTAAACACCTCCCGACATCGCGAGCTTTCATCTTCTAACTTCCCTCTTGAATAATCTATGCTTTCCAAGCCCAAAATGAATCATCTTTTCAACAATTAGCACGTGGCACTGAAAGATGAAAAACATAGTTAATATCGATAAAACAACATTCGAAACGAACAAAATGCAAGAGAATAAAAGACAAAACGTGTATAAAATACACATTATCATATGGTTTACAAGAACATGATCTCTTTGATAGTTCGCATGAACATGATCTCTTTGATGCTTTACCACTATATCAATTCAACAGAAGTGTAACCCTCAATCTTATCTTGCTTCCTCGGGTCTCGGCATTACATCCTCCTCCTTGCAAAAGACCATGACACCTTCTTGGTCATGCATCAATAGTTATGGTAACCCCTTCGTCACGATGATAAGATGATAATGATGGATCATTCCATAACTGATCCTCATAAACTGCTCTATAACGATGATAGAGCAACCAAGAAAGGTTCTAGAATCACTGCCTAGGCCAAGCTTGAAAAGATCCTCCAACTCCACTTCTTAACTTCCAAACTATCGCACAACCACATTCAAAAAATTCCAATATCAAAGTTATGATAAAAAGCTAATTCAATTTGGTAACCACTTTTAACCTCTATAGAGCCATACATCTCATGAATTTTCCCCACCAAATTCAGACGAAACCAGTTCATAATTTACAGTAGAGCCAACAACGTCAACCTCACAGAACATCTTATGAATATAACTCTTTTGGATAGCATCATGAGCATCCAAATTCTCCAACTGAAAGTTCAAAATAGCCCACAATTTCGAATTACAACAATCACCAAATTCATAGTGCAATAAAGTAGCAACCGAAACAGTTAGATTTTCACTCAGGACGAACATCAAACACTTGGTGGACAACCACAAGTCACCAATTTTTAGAAAATCAAATTTACCATTCACAGAATATCAAGATGCATTGTCAGTTGTCACATTCATTAGAATGAAGAGTAAAGTGGCCTCTTTACCATTTCCTTTAGAGATAAAATTATCCCTCTGTTCGTGAACATTTAAACCTGAATTACCCAATGTTTCTTCGATTTTGTTAATGACAAAATCCAAATCTTCGTATTGTAATCTCCGTCATGTTCCACCCAACTTCGAATAATGATGAAGACTATGTTCTCAATTTTGAAAAAATTGGGTAATTGCTTGATGCAAACTTGCTCATTCAAAAAAGAAGGCTATGAAGGCATCAATTTTCTTAAATCGCATATCATTCCCCTCCAATTTGGGATTGAAAATGATGAATATATAAGTAAAAAGGGGTTCTTGTGTATTAGGTTCATGTCGAGAATCGGCCAATTTAGCCTTCAAAATAGGCAAAAAACTTGTAAATGAACAGAGAGTATCAATCTTTCTAAAAGGAAAAAGGTAGAAGAGAAAAGAATTGTCATCAGAAGGGTTATAAAATAAAAGAAGGAGGCTAGGGTTTGAAAGAGAAAGATGGAAAGAGAAAAGGGAGAGCAAAGAAGTTAGGGAGTCGACTCTCATTGATTTCCTGTTTTGCTTTCACAATAATTCTCATTCGACCTGGACAGATTCCACGTTACACCTTGTTTTAGGGATGAACATCGAGTTATTTTGGGGACAGGGAGTCCTATCCCGCCCCTGATACCCGACCTAATCCCCGAACCCGTCCCAATTCCCGAACGGGGATTATCTTCCTCCCCGCCCCAAACGGGAATGGGGATCCCCGCGAGGAATCAAGAATTTCTTTTTTCTTTTTTTAATAAAATTATTGAGGTTGTATACTACATAAATAAAATTAATTTAATAAATTGTGATATATAACATATTTTTTAAATTTAAAATCATATTTAAATAACAACTAGAACAACATTGATTTATAATATTAGATAAAATTGAAATTATTTTTATTAAATTATATTCTACTTTAATAGATTAAAAATTTTAAATAATATTAATGCATATTAATTATATTAATTCATATTAATTTAGTTGTTATAAATATATAAATATATTTTTTGTCTAAAATACGTGAATCGAGAAATGAGGTCGGGGATCGGGGCGGGAATACTCCAATCCCCGATTTTTGAATTTTTTCTATATTATTTCACGATCCCCGTCCCGAAACTGAAAAATTCTTCAAATCTTCGATTCGAGCGGAACAGGAATCAAATTGGGATCAGACGAAATGGATGAAATGAACATTCCTACCTTTGTTTGCTTTGGTACACTTGTTTGCGCAAATTATAATTTTCGTTATATGTAGAATCATTTTTGGAAATGACGTCTAAATTATTTTAAATATTTTATTATATTTTTTACTACACTTATCTTAATTTGTTTTAGAAAATTATTGGAACTACTCATTTCACCATTTCGGTGTGAATTTAATCTCATGCAATTCATACATAAATATGTAATAAAACTATTAATGTATATTGTGTAGCATGCATGTGATATTTAAACATTAGGAAAAACACCAGAAAATAAATAAGTGGTATGTAGTACTTATTATTTTATTGCATGCAAAAAAGGAAAAGGTGCTTAGAAAAAAAAAAAAAAAAAAGAAGAAGAAAGGAAAAGGGTGGATATTATTGGCATCGCAGTAGCAGAAAAGAAAGGAATATCCATAGGCACAATGCGTGAGAGCATCAAGTCCATTCAACAAGTGGGAGGCCCAAATCAAATCAAATGGATTAGATAGCAATTTACTTACAGTCCACTTATTGCATTATCATCATTCCATTTCTTTCACCTGCAATTCACGCAAAGGAAAGAACAAATCAGCTAATGTCGGTGTGTCTGTTTTGCTTACGTTAACTTGGGTCCCGCTTCAAAATAAAGTAATGAGTTGTACTTCTTTCCATTTTAAATAACATCATTTTCAATTTTATTAGCTCTTTGTTCACATTCCATTATTAGAGCCCTATTTGGCTCAACTTTTTTAAGTTCTTAGGGACTTATTTTCGGGTAAAAATTTCATATTTTGATAATTTTTTTATACAAGTATTTAATATATGTTTGAGATTCTATAAGTTGCAAAAAAAAAAAAAAAATTTCAGAAAAAGATTAGGAATCTCTAACTTTGTCTTAAAATAAGTTTACTTATTCTATAAAAGAGTTCTCCAAACACCCCCTAAATTGTGTTTGATTGGGAAGAAAGAAATGAAATGAAATGAATAAAAATTAAAGGAATACAATAAATATGAAAGGTAAGATTTTTAAAAAAATAAGTGGGTGTAAATTTTATATAACAGGATTTGGGAAGAAAAAATGTTGGAGGAAGAATGGAACATTCTTTTAAGTTGGTGTATTTAAACTTTAACTTTGAGGATTAGATATTCATTTGTAAAGTTATAAACCATATTTTTATTCAAATTCCATTCTATTCTATTCAATTTTATTCATCACAACCAAATATAACATAAGGATTGTAATATACCAAATTAATTGAGTCTCATACATTCATGACTCTATTTTGTATGTATCATACTTTTCTAGTTTGATATGAGGCAAGTAGGCAACAAATGTTTCCTAGAGATGGAATTAATACATTTAATAGAATAGAATACGAGATCGTGTTGAAAGGAGGTGTCGAGTAACCTTTGACAATATAATAGAAAAGAATTTATTTCATTTCAAAACTATCACCTATTTTATTGATTTATATTCAAATATTGACATTTAATTAGAAATATAATATCATATTTAGTTATAATTTAAAAAATACAAATGGAAGATTTGGTTGAAAAATATTAAATGTACATTAATCGTGATTGTAATTAGAGAGATGTTCAAAACTTTCAAAGTCAACGACTAAATATTCTATACATTTATACCATCCAAACTAATTTATAAAATTATCTATGAGAATGTGTTGATTATAGTATTTGTTATTATCGAAAAATATTAATGTATATTTAACGAACGCGTCCCTTTCAAAAATTGAATGAATAAAAATGAATTTACGTGTGCTAATTACGGATAATATTACTGGTAATAAAATAAAGAATATTTGTAATATAGCACATTAAAATTGAGTCTCATACATTCACAACTCTATTTTAAATGTATCATACTTTTTTAGTTTGATATGATGTAACAAATGTTTAGTACCCTAAATAATCACTTTTTATTGTTTCATAATCAAAATGCCCATATTCCGCGCTGCGGGTCCAAAATATCTATGGGATACGCCTATGACAGAGGAGTATCCTTGAATAGAAAAAATGACAAAATTAATCTAATTATTAGAGTAATGTACCAAAGTAACTGTTTCCTGGAACATGGCCAATTTTAGCCTTTTGGATATGTCTTTCATAAATGCGTATTAAGACTCAGTCTATACTTGTTCTTATGGGCGTCTCTATCTCTTTCCAAACTTACCTGATACGTGGGTGATTATCTTTTACCTTTTTATTTGCAAAGTATATACATCTACATCCTGTATTTTATCCATCAGAGGTTACAAGCAGGGTATCATGTTCTAATTTAAAAAGGATACTCCCTTGTCTTATGCGTATCCAACACAATACTCCAACCTTAAATGCCTATTATAACTTACTCTAACGGTGAATGCGTGATCACTATATAAAAGTTGTTGAATACTCCAGTGCTTTGTGTTATGCGTATTCGACCGGTTATTTTTGCGCATAAAAGTAAAAGTGGTTAGCTGTGTCAATTTTGTTTGAAAAAGAGGTTATATTTGTACTTCACCCCCTCGAATACGCCTCTGGTCAGAGGAGTAATTCATTGGATACGCCCATGACAGAGAAGCAATTAGTAGGATACGCCCTCCATAAAGTCGTGTGCTGCTGGGATACGCATGTCTCAACGATGCATCATCTGTAACGCATTGGTGACCTGCGTGATGACATCATGACGTCATCATCACTTTTCTCCGAAAATCGCGAGCTTTGGCGATTCTTACGATCTACAATCTTATACCACTATTAACTTAGTTTGATTGCCGGATTTTTATACATAAAATCGACAATTTTACGTCGCCGACGTCAGGGGGAGAGCACAGCGTTCCGATTGCTATAGTGCTTGGGATACGCATCTTCCAAGAACGTATTCCATGGATATTTTGGGTAGTGTTTTGAAATGTGGGTATTTTGATAAGTGGGTGGTAAAAAAGTGGATATCTTGGGTATTTTTTCGAGATAGAATCAATTCAATTAATATAATAAATTTATTGTGAATTTAGTTAAACTTATACAAGACTAATTATTAGATCATTTAATGTGACGGAGTAAAAAGTAAAATTTTATCTGTGAACAATTTGAATGGGATATAAAGTCATTAGACCACATTTCTAACTTCATTAATATAATATTATTCATTTTTAATTATAGACAAAATCAGCAAAACTCAGTTTTTAACAATTTTTGAATAAATTTAATATACTAGCTTTAATATATTTATAATTTAACATAAAGATAATGTTACGTAATCTAAATATATTTTCCAATTTTTTTTCAAATAATGTAGCAGACACGTGATAAGATTTGATTTAAGAAAGCTACCAATTATATAATTAGATTAGCGATGAGATATATCTCAGATAAGTTCTCTGAGATATTTATCTTTTATGTGTAAAAATGGGGTGGACGTTTTAGTAAATTTAGAATTTTTTAAGTTTTAGTAAATTTAGAATTTTTTAAGTTTTAGTAAATTTAGAATTTTTTAATTAGCCGTGCGGATCCAGTAAAATGTAAAGTTATTTTGTATGTATATCAGGAAAAGTTCCCTAAGATATATCTCAGGTCCTTTTTCTCGTATATAATAATAAGAGTAAACTTCAAAGTAATGGCCAGATTTTACACTCATTTTCAAAAAATTGGCCAGATTTTTAATTTTGCAAAATGGTGGTCAAACTTGTCTTTTTCCTTTCAAAAAGGTGGCGATTTTCAACTTTTTTAACAGGGGTAAAATGGAAAAAATATTTTATACATAAATATTTTATACAATCTTCGGGAAGAATTTTAGATTCAACATGTTTCTAAAAATAATTTGTACTGTTGAGATGATATATTTTGGACGGTGGTTAGGTTATTAGGTAACCTTTTATGTGATATAGTATATGTAGTCCGATTCTGGTATAGATACGGATTAAGAGCGCAATTAATGGACGTTAGACAGCTGGTAATTCAGTTAGTAACACAGCAGGCAGCGTAATATTCGTTCATAAAAAGAATCTTCTTCTGATTCTACCCGTTCATCCGGCGTCGTTTCATTGAATAATTTAATTCCCCGAGACAGACAGAGAGATACGGGGGGAGAGAGACACTGAGATATTAATAATTGAAAAATGGTAGAGTCCCCAAAACATGTTCCAAAATTGTTCCCAAATCCTTGTATAATTGTTAACTTTTTTAAAATAATATGTGATCCCGTGTTTATAAATATGCGTCCACGAATTAAAACCAGCCTGCCATGTTATTTGAGAAAAATTTTCAGAATATTTTTGGGAATATTTAGTGCCTGTTTGCCAAAACTTTTTTTTAGGACTTATGGGCTTATTTTCGGGTAAAAATTTTATATTTTGATAATTTTTTTATACAAGTATTTAATGTATGTTTGAGATTAAATAAATTGCAAAAATAAGTTGGAATGTTAGAAATTTCTAACTTTGTCTTAAAATAAGTTGACTTATTCTGTAAAAAAATTTCCCCAAACATCCCCTTAATAAAGACAGAGCGAGAGACGAGAGATATTACTAATTAAATACAATTGTTTGTGGTGTGTGTATATATTCCTTGAATAAGGAAAAAAGAGGGTACCGAGCGGGAAAGCGTGTATTTTCAGCTTCCTACCTTCCCTTTTTTACTGCCTAAGCTTCCCCCTTTCCTCCCTATATATACACACAAACACGGTGTCTCTACACATACTAGATCTGAGAGCTTCTACTTCATTTCCACTTGAGGTACAATTTCATTTACGTTTTTTAAGTTGTAGTAGTTATTTTCCATTTGTTTTCCTCATATGTATATTTTTCGATCTTGTTTTAGATTTAATGTTATAATTTAATAACCGCTATCTCTTGTAACGATTGTGCTTAGTAGATCTGAGTTAAAAAAATACTAAACTGAAATGAAGGAACTTGTAAGTTGTATCGATTTTGTTTGTACAATTTGATTATGTGTTTGTAAATTAGTTGAGCAATTTAAATGTCTAGTAATTATAGTTTGGTTGTGTAGCCTTGCAACTATGACTCCACCTGCTATTGAAACTAAGACTACTGATTCCCTCAAAACTGGACATCCTCCTCTTAATGAGAGGATTCTTTCGTCCATGACTAGGCGATCGGTTGCTGCACATCCTTGGCATGATCTTGAGATAGGTTCGTAATCTCGA
The DNA here is from genome assembly GCA_036435485.1 of Saposhnikovia divaricata. Classification (NCBI taxonomy): domain Eukaryota; kingdom Viridiplantae; phylum Streptophyta; class Magnoliopsida; order Apiales; family Apiaceae; genus Saposhnikovia; species Saposhnikovia divaricata. Next base: position 57,499,067 of record CM071598.1, read on the forward strand.
TTACTATTAAATTCCGATGTTATGTCATGTGTATTTAACTTCCTTATGACTCATTGCAGGACCTGGAACTCCTATCATTTTCAATGCTGTAAGTTTCCGAGTTACAATTTTATACTTTGTTGTTGGAGTTTGTGGTGCAATCGTTTTGTGAATTTTACGTGTTGATTGTGCGAATTAGTTTTTTATGATTGCAGAGCTATTCTTCCGTACTTTATGTTTACATTCATTTTTTCTCATTTCAACTCTTATAATTAATAATTGAACACATGTCGTTACAATAGGCTGATATGGTATATTACATTTTTAATTATAATAATTAACATTAGCTGATATGGTAATTTAAAGTATCTTGGTCTTGTGTCCTACCTACTAATGTCGATAAACGTAAATAATAATAAACGAGTGTTCGCTTCGCTGGTATGCCTATGAGATTTAGCGATCAATTCGTGAAAAGTCGGATAATATTATCTTTGTTCTAATTTATCAATCTGCTTTTAAATTGTACATGAGTTTTAGTGATTTGTCTTCAGTAAATGTATTAAATTCTGCAGGTGATTGAGATTAGCAAGGGAAGTAAGGTGAAGTACGAGCTTGACAAAAAAACTGGACTCATCAAGGTACTTAAGATTGTGTTGATTTAATTTGTAGAAAACATAAATATGAAATCTTTTGCCTAGAAAGGTATGCTGAATTTCTTAGATGTGCATATGCAGGTTGATCGTGTTCTCTACTCATCAGTTGTGTACCCCCATAACTATGGTTTTGTTCCTCGAACTCTCTGTGAGGACAATGATCCCATAGATGTTTTAGTTATTATGCAGGTAATCCATTTAACTTACACTGGTATAGTGGTAATCCTGTATGCAGTTGGCAACCTAACCCTGTTAAAAATAGCATTTATATATTCAACTATAGGCACACTCAATTATGTGGACAAATGGCCATGTTATGCTTTAGAACAGTTTTGGAGACTGGAATCCTTCAATCTAGATCGGGTCTAATAAAAGTTGAATAAGCAACTTTTGCTCGTGGATGTGCTTAGGTAGTTTCTAGTGAGTTTTAGGTGTTCATAAGCTTAGATAGTTGTGATTTTTTATCAAGAGGTTTCTATAAAAATCCTAGTCTCCTTGTAACATGATGGAATCATGACAGTTCTATTCACTTTTAAGTGATGTGATACACCTGGTATTATAAAGGTAATATTGTTTCCTCAAGGTTACTCTTTTCTAGATCTACAGATTGATGTCACTAGGCCCTTTAAACAATTGGAACTTGGAAGAACCTACAATATGAATTATTACGTCGCATAAACTGATTGTAACTTCATCAATCGCATACACTCCTTTTCTAGCCACATCCTGTGTGTGCCCACCAAGAATTCCTGGTTTGATTGAAAATAGATGATTCTACCTGGCACCATCCATATGAATCAAAGAAACTTTAAAGATGGGATTAAAATTGCACACAATATTAGTAGGCCACTTGCAAATACCACTGGAGCAAAAGAACTAAGCATTTTTTTAACATCAAATTTATACTGTAGTGAATATCATACCATGTAACTCGTGAAATTGTAGCTCGTTCACACTTTTGCTGCTACTGTTTTTGAGGATTTCTTCTTTGCATTCAGGAACCGATTCTTCCAGGCTGCTTTTTAAGAGCTAAAGCAATCGGCCTCATGCCTATGATTGATCAGGTTACAATTTCTTGACATAACATGTGTGCTTCCTTCTACAAGTAGCTTCTGACTTTGGTCTGGAAACAGGGTGAAAAAGATGATAAGATTATTGCAGTCTGTGCTGATGATCCTGAGTATCGTGACTATAATGACATTAAGGATCTTCCTCCACATCGTTTGGCTGAGATTCGTCGATTCTTTGAAGACTGTATCCTTTTAAGTTTTAACTGCATTTTGTCAAAATATTACTTGTCATGGTATGTCATTGTTCTGCAATAGTTTTGGCAACTGAACTAACACGAGAATTTTCTTAACAAGTTATTAGACAAGAAAAATGAGAACAAAGAAGTTGCAGTCGATGATTTCCTCCCTGCCTCAAAAGCCTATGAAGCAGTCCAGCATTCCATGTAAGTGGGAATGTTGTGCCATCTTTTGGTTTTAGTGCAGTTTTAGTTACTCTTAAATGCTGCAAGCAATATCAAAAATCTTATGTCACGGCCTACCTATGTTACTTGCCCAATAACCACTGTTGTTTCAGAATTAATTGGTAGTGTTCTTTCTTCCAACTTCATTATTAATTATTTGAGTGCTATGAATATTTCTTCATTGGTCTTCCATTGTTATGAGAATGTCCTATCATAATTAATTGTCATCATATCCTATATTGCCGGCCTAATTATAAAGTTACTGTTCCCAGAATAATTGGCAGTGTTCTTTCTGCCAACTTAACTGTATAAAAGTGCTGCGAATATATTGGCCTGACATTGTTGAAAAACTTCTATAGTTATTATTTAAATATTTCTCCATTTGCTTTTGTTGGAATATATCATATAATAACCAATCCATTTATAATTGCTTTAACCTTGACTATGTAAATGCTTGTCTAATGTTTCTACTACTTAGCTTGTCAGGAATTGATTGATTTATTATGACCGCAGTCACGCCTTGATTCATCATTCTGTGCAGGAATCTCTATGCTGATTATATTGTGGAGGGCTTAAGGCGTTAGGTTCTTGATCACATTGAAACGACAGCGTTAGGGGGGGAGATGCTGTTGGTACATTTTGAAGCATAAGCACAAATTAGTTTCACACGTTTGTGCTTATCTTACTATCTACTACTGTTTAATATGGTTTGGATAATGATGAAAATCCTCTGAATATGTATTGTTATGAACAACTTATTGTAGTAATGAATTAGTTAAGGTAATTTTCCTGACCTTTTTCATTCAAGGTGTGTATGTTTCAATACAAAGAGTGGTAGCATAAACTCAGTTTTTTGATTGCAGAGGCTTTGTTTCATTCTGAGACCCCTATTCGTTTTACTTACACCAATTGTTTACAGATTATTGCATTCAAAAAAATAAAAATTTTGTCGACAGATTATACAAACTCTGGTATACATTGACGAAGTCTGTTGTACTAAAATGTTGATTTGTTTATTTTTGAAAACATGTTTAGGCTGTTCATATTAAATATGGTCCGCAGTCTGCATCCAAGACCTCGGTCTAGAAGTTTCATGACCATCCAATGTTGCTTTTAGTGTTCAAAGAACTTGGACAGATGGATTGCAAGGCTAAGCGCTGCAAGGTTATTTAACTGATATTCTTTGGAGTAAATCAATTTTTCTAACAAGTAGCATAAATTAACAAGTTGAACATAAACTGCTATAGAATACAGAATTTACAAAACAATAAAACGCACTCCTATAATAATGAGTGAACCACCAACAGTCAAAATACTTAAATAGCACTCCTTAGTCCTTCCGTACCATATTTCTTTTCTTTTTTGCTGAATTTCACGGATTTTAAGATAGTGGAGAATAAATATTGTTTTTTTATGATGTAAACCAAACCAAACCAAACATACTCAGTATATCCCGCTCAGAGCAGGGTCTGGGGAGGGTAGGTTGTACGCAGACCATGCCCCCACTTTTTAAGGTAGGGAGTCTGTTTCCGTGAAGACCCTCGGCTATGTGCATGACATATATGGTGTGTGAAATAAACAAAGGAATCTAAAGGACATGCGATAACGTTCATAGCGATACCTGAGCCCATGGTTTTCTCCACACGGGACTTACCTACCATGCCCCTGGATACCACCAAGCGAAGCTCCCTGCACCTGCACCTGCACAACCAGGAAAAAAAAGAGTAGTGAGTATTGAATATTATTTTTTTGGAGTAGTGGGTGGAGTAGTGAATATTGAATACTCTCTCCGTTCCTTTTTAATAATCACTTCGACTTTTTGCACGTATTTTAAGGTGCAAAAAAATCGTACTTCTATATGTTATTTTTGAAAATTTCTTTTTTTGAATAAAAGTTTAACATTCAAATTTTTATTCAAAAAAAGAAAATTTTAAAAATAACATATAGAAGTGCGATATTTTTACACCTTAAAATATGTGCAAAAAGTCAAAGTGACTATTAAAAAGGAACGGAATATTATTTTTAAAGAGTAATGAGTATTGAATATTATTTTTAAGGAGTGAATGGAGTAGTAGGTATTGAATATTAATTTTTATGGGCAAAAATAAAAACAAGAAAAGTAATTTGAATATCTTTAAAAGGAAAGCGGAGGGAGTACTAGGCAAAAGAAGAAAGTAATCAAGATACTTAAGATGCATGTATGGCTAAAAAAACATGTAACTAAATGCAAAATTTCTTTCAGGAACATAAAAATAATGCTAGGCCATTAAGATACATTTTTAGTTTCTTTTAGTGTTTTCCAACAAAAAAAATACCTAAAATATTTTTTAAATACCAAATGATTTTCATGTTTTCTTAGTTTCTTTAAGTATTTCCAATACCAAATTGTTGCATTATAAAACAATTCAGATCCTAGTTCGCCAAATATATTGAAAAATATAATATAATCCTGATCATTGGGTAAAACAGATGGAAAGAAAAATTAACAAATTCAAAAAGGCCAGGGGTTGCACTAGAATATTAATCTACCTACTAATATTTAAATTAGTCAAAAAAGCCTTTCCAAACAAACATTTCCACACCCAGGAGCCATGGCCATTGGCCAGAGAAAGGCGACTTCTCAAATATCATCTCATAACTGAGGAAGGGGTGGGGGAAAAGATGGCATAACAAAACAAGTACGAAATAGTTCTAGGTAACAAAATCCATAATTGTGAAAACGCTCTCTATTACAGGAGCACAGCTTAGTAAAAGAAGCCAAGAACTTTGCCACCAACATTTTTCCTTCTGGCTTCCTCATGATCCATAATGCCTGCTGACGTGGTTAGCACAATGAACCCAAACTGCATTTGTATTTAGTATGAAAGAAGCACGTTCAGCATATAAATACAGATACAATCACTATCTTCTAGTGTTCATTAGATTATAAACTTAAATACATAATAATAACAAAAGAAGAAAAAAAGTAAAGCTGTAATTAACCTGTCTTGATGGAAGCAACCTCGCAGTCCATGGTTCAATTTCCTTAACACCGACATCAAAACGAGGGCTGATGACACCACACTTGTTCAACCTCCCATTAAGTTCAACCACAATCTTTCCAGATCTATGGTCATCGACAAATTCAAATTCACCAATATAACCTGCACCAAGAAAAAAAGTAAGACAAATACAAAACACATTAAATTCCACTTGATAGCTAACACATACGACTAATAATATATTAAAAAAATTATCAGAAAGATGAAAACCAACCGTGCTTCTGCATGACCATAAGAAATTTAATGACAACCTTTGAGGAAGGCCTTATCATAACCTGTCGCTTTCCACGCTTCTCTGCATTGAACATGCTTTTTAGAGCGTCATTCAAGACACTAACTCTCACCATCTTTCAAGCTGCGGTTCTGCAAGAAAGACAGTTTGGATTAGACAAGATAAAGAAACCAGATACATACTTTCCAAGTGTCAATTAAGCATCCGTAGTAGCCACTAATATGGTTCCTCCATCAAAAGTTGTGCATTGGGATTTTATTTACTGGGGGTTAAAATGTATTCAAAATTTCAAATGAATGCTAATTTGCGGTTATAGTAAACCTCAATACAGCTCTCTAAAAGCATTCAATTACCATTTAAATGTCTCATGATAAGAACTGGTAAAATCTAGCACTTGAATAGTTATATTGCTCAAGAAAGCCACATTCTAAACACACAAGAGCATAAAGCAGCAATATTTGAATTTACAAACAGATTTGTACACACATGACCAAACTTTATCTCATATGTCAATACATCAGCTTGCCTAAGAGCATTCCCTGTATAAATGGAAAAAACTTAATGATGTTCCGATTATGTTGTTGTGATTAGTCAAAAGTAATCTTTCGAAAGTCTCACATTTCGGGATTTTAGCTGCTAATCAGCTATACCTAAACCACGAGGACTATGACCTTATTTCACATTATCAAATCTCACAGCAGCTTAAAGCACCTATCTGGCTAACTCTAAATTAACCTAACTTTCAGATGCTTAAATGCTTTGAACACTGAAAATGAATTGACATAAACTTCAGTACAGCTAAACATAAATTATATATGTCTGTGATTCGTATACAATCTAGCAATTTATGTACAAAAATACATATAAAGTGAAACTGAATCAACACATACATACAATGAATCACAAAAATACATACATACATGTGGGTAAATGTATAAAAGAGTTATATACGAACATTTGAGTGAATTTTCTATAATAATTTTTGCCAATTAATGTTCAAAACTGACCTTAATTTTCTTCTCGACAAATGACAATGGAATGGCCGCCTCGCGTCTTGAGTCAAGTATGAATGAAAAACAAAAAGGAAGAAACTAGGGTTTTGTTAATTGGAACAACGATTTGGGCCGGTGAGCTTGCTGTTATATACTGTGGAGCTTCATAAATGGGCTTTATTTTTATTTTACTTTGTTTGCTTTAGATATGGGCTTAATAACATCACTGGGCTTCAAATAAATGTGTCCCATATTCACCCTAACTAGATTTATAGCCCTGCATTTTAAAAGTTACTAGCTTAAACCCGTGCGATGCACGGATTTTTTAAAATATTATATAAATTTTTTTGTATTAATTTAATTTATTTTTTGAAATATTAATTTTGGAGGCTTAAATTTTTATATGAGATGATTTTCCATGATAATTCTAAAAATGGAGAGATTTTAGTCAGAAAATGTAGAAAGATGACAGGTTTTAGTTGAAAAAAATAATTGTTTAATTATTAGTAATTATAAAATAATTCTTTTATTTTATTAAATATAATGCCCGTGTAATGATTAGAATAAGAGAGGATTTAGTTAAAGAAAATTAAAAAGGTAACATGTTTTAGGTGAAAAAGGTAATTGATTAGTTTATAGTAATTATAATTTAACTACGTTATTTTACTAAATACAATTGCTCATAATGGTTTTTGAAAAGAAGAAATTAATATTGTACGTGATATTTCTATTAAAAGAGGGATTTTAGTTAAAAAAATATATAAAAGACGATACGTTTTAGCTGAAAAAGAAAATCAGTTAATTATTAATATTAGAATATTATTAGTTTCTTTTAGAGTAAAAAGCACTTCGTGTACTTGAATTTATACGAAATCTGCACTTGGGATATTATAGTTCAAAAACCCCTACTTGTAATACTGCATTTTCAAACTTTTTGCAAAGTGTGTACTTCCGTCAAATGTTACTTAACTCCGTTACTTTTCTAAGGGCAAAACAGTCGGTTCAATTTTGAGGATTTACTTTTAAGTAATTATAAATACGATTATTTTGTTAATCGACCTTTTAGCATCTCGAATCATCGGATCACTCCCCTGCAAAAAAACCCAAATCAGATTTTGTTCCAAGAAAACATATAAACTACACTAACACACTTAACAGTAACAACATTATAACCTGAATGAACTCGAGTTTATTGAGCAAGTTGAGGGCTTTAAGAGAAAGAGCTCGAGAATCGGACCGGGTATTATTCGAATGATTCAATTTAAGAGTATTGAGAGCTGATTTAATAACAGCAAGATCTTTAAGCTGTCTGAGAGTGCGAGATCTGTATAGTACGCGCCGCCGCATCACGGAGAGTGAAAGAAGAGGAGCGACGAACAGAGGATTCAAGGGCGGAGATGCGGCAGAGAAGAGAAGAGATGTCAGTGTGGTTAATTTCATGATTTTGATCTTGGTGGCGGAGAGATTGAAAATGGGGTTTTGGAGAAGGGGTGACTGGGGGTAGTAGGAGTTATGGGGTTGTTGAGAGATGTGAGATTGGCAGTGGATGAAGAGGGGTTGTTGTTCTGTTGGTGGTGGTGGTGGAGGGTGGTGGTAAGTGGTGGAGCAGTGGCAGCAGAAGCAGGTTGTGGTGGTGGTTGATGGGTGGTTGTGGTGGTGATGAGAGTGAGATGCCATCTTTTTGGGGGGGGAAGAGTTGGGAGAAATGTAGAAAGGGAAAGCAGGTAAATAATTGTATTGTTGGGGATGAGATGGGAGTGTGAGTCTGTGAATTGAGGCTCTTGCTGCTCTTTATAACTGGAAAAAACCGAGAAGAACAACAAGCTTGTGATTGTACGTCTTGGAGATTGCACATTCAAGGAGAGCTCTGAGGTCATTGGTGCCCACATTTGTCATTCAGTTGAAGAATTACTTGAAATCACCTGTCACATATTTGATTTCCAAAGGCTTTACAAGTAATAGAACTCAAAGTTTCTTGAGTATATCCAGTTGTAACTGTTGATAGAATGATATAAACATTACTGTCTTCATCAAAATGCTGTACACTGTCCAGCAATTTAATTCTTTTTGGTTCCAGAGCTAAGTTTTAATTTACTACTACATTCATATGCAGCGGCGTCTTGTCAACTTTGTTATAAATTGCTGCTTGTGAATTAAGAACAGAAGGGTGGATGCTTGTATGTGTTTTAGGTTAAATTTCTGCGTTTTTCTTGATTTCGCCGGATTCTAGGCTCTCACCGGATTCTGGTAATGTTGATCGGAATTTTCCAGATTCCGGGGATGTTCTTGAAATTTCCGACGAGTGTTCTTGTTAATTTCTTGTTTAATCTGCTCCTCTACTATTGTCAAAAGTGTTTGTGGAATCTATTTCTTTAAAAAATACGTTTAGAGCTGAAATGACCAAACTGCCCTCGCCAAAGTAACGACGTTAGAGGCAAACTGACGGAAGTACACACTTTGCAAAAAGTTTGAAAGTGCAGTATTACAAGTAGGGGTTTTTGAACTATAGTATCCCAAGTGCAGATTTCGTATAAATTCAAGTACACGAAGTGCTTTTTACTCTTTCTTTTATTAAATAGAACCTCCCCTGATATAATTGGAAAAAAATATTTTAGCTATAGAAATAGAAAGGTAACGTGAAAATTAAAAAGATTATATGATTTATATGAAAAAGGTAATTGATTAGTTTATAGTAATTATAATTTAATTAAGGCAATCGACTACTTACCATTATTTTAATTAATGAATTTTAATTTAATATACTCATGTTTACAACGTATACAGATTTTTAATATATTTTTATTAATAATTGAAAAATATGATGTAATATTTTCGGGTATATATTAATGATTGTTAGATTAGTTTTAAATTAAAAAGGTAACATGTTGTAATTTGAAAGGAAATATTAATGATTGTAATATATGATACGATTAATGTTTTTATAAACAACGTATACAGATTTTTAATATATTTTATTAATAATTGAAAAATATGATGCGATATTTTCGGGTATATATTAATGATGTAAGATTAGTATGTGTTTATAAAAGGTAATATCTTCAATTAAAAGTAATTGTGAAAAAAAGCAATCGACTACTTACCATTAATCATATTATGTTATTATTTATTTTAGGAATTTTAATAGTATAGATATCATATATATTTTTCTTTATAATGAAGGGTAAATAAGTAAATTCACTTAGTACCAAAAAACAGGTACCAAAACTTTCAATGTTTCGGAATTTATATAATAGTATAGATTTAATAATAGTAATAAAATAAATAATTTAACAACTATGATTGAATAATAAAATTTTAAAAATTAATATTAATAGAATACTAGCTTATAATCCGTATGATGCACGATATCTTTTGATATGTCATAAATTTTATTCTATGTTATATTTTTATGTATTCATTATTATCAGTGGTTATTTCAATTTTCATTTAATATAATTTAATATATTATAAAACTTATATTATAATTTAAATTCAAATATGTTGGTGATGTGATTCGAACTTTGGGTTTTTGGTAGAGTAATTCAAATATATAATATATTATCATTAAATTTAATGATTGTTATTTATTTACTAAAAATCTAATGATCATTATTCATTATATGGTTGAATCGTTGAAACAAAATACAAATTATTGTACACGTATGTTTTTTATAACTGTACGAATTTTTAATATATTTATTAATAATTGAAAAATATGTATGGTGTTTTTGGATATATATAAATGATTATAAGATTATGTTCCAAATTAAAAAATAACGTGTTTTAATTAAAATAAAAATATTAATGATTGGAATATATGGTATAATTAAAGGTAATATCCTTTATTGAAAATTAACGTATTTTAATTAGAATTTTTTATTTATAATCTGTGCAATGTAGGACTCAGCAAAAAATAAATCAAATGGATTAGACTGGATCAAATCTCAAGAATGAAATATATTTATATATTATAAATTGTTGGATAACCCTTTCCTCAACTTCTGGATCCATATGGTTTGATTAAAAATTTTAACTATACTAGCCTAAAATCCGTGCGATGCACGGATTTTTTTAACATTATATAAAAAAAATTCATTAATTTAAATTAATTTGATAATAGTTATATAAATGTTATCCATGATATTTATGGAAAGGGATGGATTTTAATTTGAAAATATAGAAAAGATGATAAGTTTTAGTTGAAAAGGGTAATCGATTAATTATTAGTAGTTATAAAATTATTACTTCATTTTATTAAATAGAATGCCCGTGATATGATTAGAATAATAGAGAATTTAGTTAGAGAAAATTAAAAAGGAAATATGTTCTAGGTAAAAAAGGTAATTGATTAGTTTATGGTAATTATAATTTAATTATGTTATTTACTAAATACAATTGCTCGTAATGTTTTTAGAAAATGAAAAATTAATACTGTCCATGATATTTCTATTAAAAGAGGGATTTTAGTTAGAAAATATAGAAAAGATGATACGTTTTATCTGAAAAAGGTAATCGGTTAATTAATAATATTATAATGTTAATAGTTTATATTATTAAATAGAACCGTTCGTGATATAATTGAAATAAGAGAGATTTTAGTTAGAGAAAATAGAAAGGTAACGTGAAGATGACATGATTTATGTGAAAAAAGTAATTGATTATTTTATAGTAATTATAATTTAATTACGTTATTTTACTAAATAAAATTGCTCATAGTTTTTAGAAAATGGGAAATTAATGTTGCCCGTTATATTTCTAGAAAAAAAGAAAATTTAATTAGAAAAAATAGAAAAGATGATATATTTTAGTTGAAAAGGTAATCGGTTAATTATTAGTATTATAATATTATTATTTTATTTTTATTAAATAGAAACGCCCATGATATAATTAGAAAAAAAATGAGATTTTAGTAAGAGAAAAGAAAAAAGGTAACATGTTTTGGCTAAAAAAGGTAATCGTCCATGATATAATTGGAAAAATAAAGATTTTAGTTAGAGAAAAGGTAACGTGTTTTGACTGAAAAAGGTAATTGATTAGTTAATAGTAATTATAATATAATTATGTTATTTTATTAAACAAAATTGCTTGAGTGTTTTTAAAAAGGAGAAATTTTAGTTCGATAAAATGTAAAAGATATTCTAATTTATCTGAAAAAGGAAATTATTTAATTATTGAAAAATAGAAAAGGTAATATTAGAAACGCCCATGATATAATTAGAAAAAAAATGAGATTTTAGTAAGAGAAAAGAAAAAAGGTAACGTGTTTTGGCTAAAAAAGGTAATCGTCCATGATATATTTGGAAAAATAAAGATTTTAGTTAGAGAAAAGGTAACGTGTTTTGACTAAAAAAAGGTAATTTATTAGTTAATAGTAATTATAATATAATTATGTTATTTTATTAAACAAAATTGCTTGAGTGTTTTTAAAAAGGAGAAATTTTAGTTCGATAAAATGTAAAAGATATTCTAATTTATCTGAAAAAGGAAAGGGATAAGTTTAAAACTACCCATGTCAACTATTAGATTTTTAAATATATACTACCAACCTTTCTAAAATTCAAAAAATACCGACCTTGTTTTCAAAATTCCAAAAATACTACCTTCCTCAGTTGCAACTTTTGCAACCTTATTTGCAACTTCAAGTTTTCAAATTTCTGATTTCAAGTTCTGGGGTTCAGATGTCATTTTCGACCACTTTTTTGGAATATATATATATATTTTTGGGTTGCAAGGCTCCGTCAGGGGCACTCATAATTTGTGGATTTCTGATTTGCAACTTTCAGTTTTCAGTTGCAACCAAGTTGCAACTGAGGTTGCAAACCGCAGTTGCAACTGAGGTTGCAACAGTTGCAACTAAGGTTGCAACTGAGGTTGCAAAAGTTGCAACTGAATACTGAAAGTTGCAAATAAGAAATCCACCAATTATGAGTGTCCCTGGCGGGGCCTTGCAACCCAAATTCACCAATTATGAGTGCCTCTGGCGGGGCCTTGCAACCTCATTTGCAACTGAGATGCTACAAATTTCTGATTTCAAGTTCTGGGGTTCAGATGACATTTTCGGCCACTTTTTTGGAATCTAGATATATATGTGATGACATTTTCGACCACTTTTTTGGAATCTAGATATATTTTCGGCCACTTTTTTGGAATCTAGATATATATGTGATGACATTTTCGACCACTTTTTTGGAATCTAGATATATTGTATATATCTAGATTCCAAAAAAGTGGTCGAAAATGTCATCTGAACCCCAGAACTTGAAATCGGAAATTTGAAAACTGGAAGTTGCAAATGAGGTTGCAAAAGTTGCAATTGAGCAAGGTAGTATTTTTGGAATATTGAAAAAATAAAATTATAATGAGGTAGTATTTTTGAAAAAATGATTTTATAGAAGTGAAAAGATAGTTGGATGGTAGTAAAATTGGAAGTAATTGTTAAAATCTTATGTATTTATGTAAATAACCCAAAAGGAAATTATTTAATTATTGAAAAATAGAAAAGGTAATATGTTTAACCTGAAAAAGGATATTGATTCATAAAAAAGAAATTTTAGTTAGATAAAATATAAAAGATATTTTATTTTTGATCCATGGACTATCCATTTTTCACGGCTAGTATCCATATTTAGGTTTGTAAAGATCCATGTATTTATTTAATCAATTCTAAATTCTGGAAAATCTATATATCAATTTAAATATCATTAATGTCAATTATAATGTTTATGGTAAGATTATTAATAAAAATTTGAATTAATCTTTTAATTCAGGTAAGTTCTTCAATGCATATTATCATACAATATATAAAATAAAATATTTTAATTGAAATAATCTTTAAATATTTTTGTTATAATAATAAAAAGATAACCTTTTATTTAATTGATATTATTTCTTTCATAATTACAATTAGAAATATACAATTTTTTTAATTTTTTAATTAACTAATGATTTTCTATATTTATAATTTTTATAAATTTATTTTTTGAAATACCCGTGTACGTTAGCACGGGCTATAATCTAGTATCTATACTATTATATAAAAGCCGAAACATTAAAAGTTTTGGTACCTGTTTTTTGGTACTGAGTGAATTTACTTATTTATCCTTCATTATAAAGAAAAATAAATACACCTAAAATAAATAATAACATAATATAATTAATGGTAATTGGTCGAGATATTAGCTTTTATAAACACCTAAAAACATCAATCGTATCATATCTTTCCATCATTAGTATTTCCTTTCGATTTAAAACACGTTATAATTAATGGTAATTAGTCGATTAACATAATAAAATTAATGATAATTAGTCGATTGCCTTTTTCACATTAGTATAATAAAATTAATGGTAATTAGTCGATTGCCTTTTTCACATTTACTTTTAGTTAAACATATTACCTTTTATAAACAACTAAAAACATCAATCGTATCATATCTTTCGATCATTAATATTTTTCTTTACAATAATCGTATTAAAATATTAATCATATTTTAATAGTATTTTTACATTAATCGTATTAATATTTTTAGAATATTCTTTTTCTAATATTTAAAATATTCTCATGGGTTAAGTTCAAATCCCACCAACAATATATCTTTATTAAATATATATATTATTTTATAAACTACTTTCAAGAGTTTGAGGTTCTATTCCCGTCAATAGCATATTATATCAAAAAAAAATTATTATTTTTTTATTAAAGTATTATTATACATTTATATAATCTTATAAGCTACTCCCTAAAATTCCCGTCAATAACATATTATAGTTAAAAATTAAAACATTATCGTTTAAAATACTATCAATAATGTATTATGATATTTTATTAACGTAAATAATTTTTTTCTTACTAATTAAAATATATATATATATATATATATATATATGAAAATATGAGTAATAAGATAAAAATTATTAAAAAAACATTTGTGCATCACATGAGCTATAAATTATATAGTTAAAAATTACATAAAATCTGGAAAACACTTATAATATAAAAAATTTTGTATAAAAATCGAAAAAAGTCAACATGATTAGATAAAATTCACTCTTTCTACTAAATAAAAGTTAAAAAACTATTTTTATGTAATATTTTTATATATACATATGTATTTGAAAGTAATAATTAAAATACATAATTATAATAATAAAATTCAAAAAATATTTTAATAATAAAAACATATATACAACTTAAAATATTAACGAAATATAATTAAACAGTTTACAAGCAACCGTGCATCGCACGGGTTATAGGCTAGTATTATAAAAAGCTGGATAACCCATTCCTCAGGTTTGGTATCCATATTTTAGTTCGGATAAAATTTATAGTTTTAATTTGATCCACTGGATATCCATTTTCAGGTTTTGTATTCATATTTACGTTTGGAAAAGATCCATATCCATGATGTGACCCATCTTTCAATTAATTGTCTTGATGATTTTCAAAATTTATGGTAAGTTGATTTTTAAATTTTGAACTAATAATCATGGTAAGTTCATTAATGCAAATTATAACATAACATATACAATCAAATATTTTAACTTAAAATAAGCATATTTAAATTAATATCATGATACTATCAAGGTTAAAATATTTATTTGTTTATTTATAATTTAGCTTAATTATTACTATTTCAATATTTTATATTTCAAATTATTATTTGTTAATGTGTGTTGAAGCTATAAAATTTATGTATATATTGTAATAATATAGAAATATCATTCAGTTTATAATATAAAATAATTATTTTATCATCATTAATATTATAATATATATTTTTAATAATAATTTTATATTAAAATAAAAATTATAATATACCCTTGTGCGTAGCATGGACTATAATCTAGTATCCATTAACTTATAATACATAGATTATACAATCAATATCGATTTAATAGGGTAAGTTTTGTCAAAAAAAATTATCGATTTAATAGGGGTTACAAAAAATTAATCAATACAACCTTGACTCGATCTGAATTAAATGACATTATTATTTTTTAAATAAAAGATAGTACAATTTAAAACAATTTAAAATTATTTGAAAAGTAATGAACTTGAAGTTAAAGTTTATATCTCAAATTCGTAACTATTCAACTTTCGGAAATCTATACTATACTGTCATGAGTAAAAAGGAGTACATTTTGTAATTTTGGTTTTGATTATTCATTTCATTTATAATCATTAAACCTTTAACTTAAATAAATGAGATAAATTGTCCAAACTACACCACATTTTTGTGGAACATACCCGAAATGCCTATATTCAGAAGACTCCGCCCTTTTTATCCATGGAGTACGCACATACCAGCTGCGTACTCCAGGATATGCATTAGAGAAATGCGTGTACTGAGATACGCATCATGGAGATGCGTATTGACGTCAGCACACGTCATTCTTGCACTTGCAGCTCCGACGTTCAGACGGGCAAAAAATTGCCATCGAGATCGCCTGACTCCATTCTCCCATATCTGGCAACATCCGATCCTTTTGAGGACATCAAAATGATGGTCATACCGTTATCTCCATTTTCCCCCGTTTGTATGTTGTTATTTGGCCCCGCAGGGGCGACTACAAGTAGATCGGATTTCCAGATCGAAAAAAAACTTGGTTTTGTGCTTTTTTAATTCGGCAAAACAAATTGAAATTGAGAAGTATAGGGTTGTGGAGGATGAAACGACGATCAATTTGGTGTATAGTATGCAGTTGCCCGATGCACGTAGAGAGTGCACGAAGTGGTTGAAAACAAGGAGAAAAAACCATCCGACGTCGGGGAAGAATATGATGAACAGTGTCTTTGAGTACGCATTTGTAGAATGCGTATTACGTCCCACGCATTATCCGTATGCGTATTCATTGGTACTGTTCACGAGCCCTGAAGTTAATCTAACAAAAGGCACGCATTGTTGACATGCGTGGTCATAGGCCACGCAATTCTGGAATGCGTATACCCCTATACGCACGTCCACAATGCGTGGCCCGTGGGTAAAAAGGGCGAAGTGTTTTGAATATAGGCATTTTGGGCAAATGGAAATGAAATAGGGGTATTCTGGTCATCAACCAAATAAATGATGATCGCTAGATACAATTATATCCTATTATATCCTATCTATACTGTTATATATTAAAGCCGGAAGATTGAAATTTGTCGGTTTGGTTTTCGGTTTGATTATCCTAATTATTAAAATAAACAATGACATAATATAATTAATTATTAGTCATTACCATTTTCACATTTACTTTTAGTTGAAGATATTACATTTTATAAAAACATCAATCGCACCATATCTTCAAATCATAATATTTCTTTCTAATTAAAATACGTTACCTTTTTTATTTAAAACTAATCTTACAATCATTAATGTATACCCAAAAATATTATACCATATTTTCAATTATTAATAAACAATATTAAAAATCCATATATGTTGTTTATAATAAGGAAAAATTAGTATGATCCGTAAATATGAATATATTAAATTATATTAAAATAAAATAAAAATAATAATTATATAAAAATATAATTGTAATATTAAATAAAATTTAGTAATTTTTTTTAATGAAATAAACTAATCTATCTATACTATTATATTAAAGCCGAAAGATTGAAAGTTTGTCCGTTTGGTTTTCGGTTTCGTTATCCTAATTATTAATAAATAATAACATAATATAATTAATAATAATTATTTATTGCCATTTTCACATTTACTTTTAGTTGAATATATTACCTTTTATAAAAACATCAATCGTACAATAACTTCAAATCATTAATATTTCATTTCTAATTAAATACGTTACCTTTCTTATTTGAAAGTAATCTTACAATCATTAATATATATCAAAGAATATCACACCATATTTTCAATTATTAATAAAATATATTAAAAATTTCTATACGTTATTTATAATAAGGAAACGTTAGTATAATCCGTTATTATGAGCATGTTAAATTATAAAAATTATTAAAATAATAATTATATAAAAATATAATTGTAATATTATATAAAATTTAATAAATACTTAAAATATCATATCTTTCAATCAATTTAAAAGACGTTTACTTTTAATTGAACATATTACCCTTTATACACACCTAAAATATCGTATCTTCTAATCATTAATTTTTCTTTTCTAGTTAAAACACGTTACCTTTTAATTTAAAACATAATTTTGCAATCATAATCTTCTAATCATTAATATTTCTTTTCTAATTAAAACATGTTATCTTTTAATTAAAACATAATCTTGCAATTATTAATATATACCTAAAAATATCACACCATATTTTTCAATCACTAATAAAAATATATAATAGAACCGTTAGATCTGAATTTTACGTATTTAATTTAAAATTTTATAATATAAGTTTAAAACCATGCTTCATTAATTAAATTTATATATGTTATTTGAATTAAAATTAAAATAAATATTAAAAATAATAATTATTTGAAAATATAATTGTAACATAAAATAAATTTATTTCATATAAAAAAAACCAGCACATAAACGCAACGAAAAACAATAATATCGAAACCCACCGCAGGATCCATGCGAAACAAATATTTAATTCGTAGTAAGAATTTTTACCTTAAAGAAGCTTTAACAGTTGTGAGGGGGGAAATCATGGAGGTCCAAAGCTTTCAAGATCACCACGTATCCCGCTCTCGCGATTTACGCTCTACGGTATCCACACGAACGCTTGTACTCGAAGGATTGATGTGTACTAGCATCCGAAAACAGTTTCTCTCTCTATCTTCTTCACTCTCTCAATGCGGCTAGGGTTTTAGAATATGTTTCTTATTATTCTAAAATCAACCCATAAAGAGATATATATATATATATATAGAGAAGAATATGTTCTTTCTAATTATAATCCAATTATAATTAATACTAATATGAAATTCCAATTTATTAATTAAATAAGTCTCACTTATTTAATTAAATAAGTCTCACTTATTTAATTAATAACTAATTTCAGAAATAGTTTAAGTAATTCTGTTTTTCTATTTATTTAATTAATTAAGTCATACTTAATTAATATTATAAATTAAACAAATCACTTATTTAATTTAAATTCATAATTTAAATTATTTCTCCTTCAAACGTTCTATGTGTGTGCCCCTGTAGATTATTATCACGTTGACAACAATTTTAAATCTAATTTAAAATCGTAAACAATGCGGCATCTAGTAATACATCATTGCTACCAAAGTAATAATAATAATTGGTGATCCAATTAAACCTTTCCTGATTAATGTTTTCGTGTAATATATTCCCTTTAACTAAATATTATAGATTAAACTTGAGGCATGTTTTTAGTGATCCTCTTCAACATTTAATCCGGGTTTTCTTGATTAATGAGTAGACTATTAAAAACAAATAAATATTTGAGCATGACCATGCATTTTTATAGTCTTACTCAATCAAGAGACCAATAATATCTCTCCTAATAATAGGAGGGTTAAATCCTATATCTATCATTCATATTTCTCATACGTCTCATAATATACCCGATGTCCACTTTTATCATCATCCGATCAAAGATAACTTTTAATGTAGTTAAAGTATATTAATCCTCGTATAGAAATATAATGATATCAAGTCTAAGGATCATTACACCATTATCACTGTGAGTCTTTCTAATGACATTATCAACATGTAGAATCTCACTATGGGTCTATCCAGTGCCACGTAGAATATTACATGCACATATGTTTTTGACTTTAGTATCACTATACCTATTAGGGGTGTGCACGGGTCGGTTCGGATCGGTTTTTACCGGAAACCGTTACCAAACCGTACATGTCGGTTCGGTTCGGTTTTTAGCTATTAACCGTAACCAAACCATTCAAAACGGTTATTTTCGGTTCGGTTAACCGTTTGTCGGCTTCTGTTTTTTTCGGTTTTTTTTAAATACTTTATACCTTAATATTTTGGTTTGTTTGGCTACTTAGTTACCAAATAAATATATAGCATGTATAAAATTCAAATCAGAGTAAGCAGTGATTTTCAAGCATTTAAAACTATAGTATAGAATTTATACTTTCAGGCATGAAATGGATGAGCGATTAAGGGTCCATATAACTGATGCAGATAAGCAAAGATATTGGGAGAGAACACAATTGCCTAAAGATGGTTCTTTATATGGCCCAGGAGAGAACACACAGCCTAATGAAATTAAATTCAAACTAAACGAAATATTATAAAACTTGTATCATTTGTATGGCTGAAAGTATAAATCAGAGTAAGCATGTATAAAATAGTGGATGTGAACAACAAGGAGTACATCTAGGATTTTCACTTTTAAACATTGAATAGATTAGGATTGGACTTGTTAGTATAAATGTATAATATAGATTTTTATTAAGTATAAATTGTATGAATCTGATTATAAAATTCTATATTTTATATAAGTATATAATATAAAATTAAAAATTATTAAAATAATATATTTTCGGTTCGGTTTTTCGGTTCGGTTATTGGGATAAAACCGTAACCGTTACCAAACCGTTCCGTCGGTTCGGTTCGGTTACGGTTTTATACGGTTTTTACTGGTTACGGTTTTTTTGGGTACGGTTTTTCGATTTTTCGGCTCGGTTTTGATTTTTCGGTTTTATTTGCTCACCCCTAATGCCTATGACCAATGAGATGTGGTCATCAGTCAACAAACATACTAATCTTTATGCATTATAATTGCCCCATATTATAAATGCGCGATTAGGGATATTTAGGAATATTAACACTATTCTTATAATATCATTTTTAAGTCACATACTTAAAGATATAGAATACGTGTTACATATTCCAAGGACATTTACTATTCTAACATTTATATCGCAGTAAATTGAGACATAATAAATTAATGTAGAATAATCAGTAGTCATTAAATAATAAAATAGTCTTTCCTAGAAGCACAACTACATTATCTCTAGGGCACTAACACTATTAATCTCCCACTTGCACTAGAGTCAATCGACCATTTATCTAATACCCATGGAACTAGTGTGACCTTCGTGCTTCTGCTGCGACAAAGCCTTAGTCAGTGGGTCCGTAACATTAATATTTGTATGCACTTTACATATATGTATATCTCCTCTTTCGTTAATTTCTCGAAGAAGGTGATATCTTCTAAGTATATGCTTTGCCTTGGAATAGGACCTTGGTTCTTTAGCCTGCGCAATGGCTCAATTGTTATCGCAATACAGATCAACTGCATCACTATGTATCAACTTCAATCGTTTGATGGCCCTCTCACCTTGTCCGGTAAAAGGAACTTTAGTCATTTTGCCAATGAGACACGGTTCGCATTCTTCGTATGATTCAAAATCAACTTATCCAAGTATCCATCGTTATGTAACTTGGAAATACGATTCTCATTTATACGGCCTAAATGACAATGCTAGAGGTATGTTTGATTTGAGTCATTCATGTTAAGTATTATTTATATTATATACAAGAGTATCAAGATCAAGGACATATAAACCATTAAACAAACGTGCAACCCCATAGGTAACATTATTCAATGAAAACGAACAACAATTGTTCAGAATCAAAAATGAAAAACCAATCTTGTCCAAACAAGAAACGAAAATAATGTTTCTGCAAATCGCAGGCACATAAAAAACAGTTCTCAAGTTCTAAAATAAGCCCAGTGGGCAACGATAAATAATAAGGCAATATTAACAATCTCCCACTTGCACTAGAGCCGTAAACTAATAACTTACAAACATTAAAAAAATTAATATTATTACAAATATTAAAAAGGAACTGTGCGTTGGACGGGTTACAATCTAGCAATAGTAAAAGTTGTTATATATAAAGATCTAAGGTTCGATTATCGCCAACAACACATTAATTTATATTTAATATTAAAAATTATTATGTACAAAGGTGTAGGTTCGAATCCTTCCAACAACATATTAAAATTAATATTTATAATATTATATTACACCATAAATAAATTATAAAAAATTAAAAATAATCCATATTTTGCAGAGAAAATTACCAAAATACTCATATTTGAGCATGGCTGGCCCTATTTACTGACGGGACGCGTTAAATCGTGTACCGTGATATGAGGGGTAATACGGTACTTCGTATTCCGTAACAGTGCATGATACGGTACACGGTGTAACGTGTTATATGTAACACGGTGTACGGAGGCCGAAACTCCGTATTCCGTCGGTATTTCGGACCATTTTTTTCAGAATCAGTATTTTGGGCCACTTGATCCTAAAAATGATTATTTTGGACCATCACCCTATTTTGCACAAATTATAAGCTAATAATTTATAATTGATAAAAAAGCTCATTATTTGTCTGGAAGGAATACCTCGCTTCAAATTCTTAAAATCAAAACCAAGCGATAAATTATATCTAAACCAATTTAAACGAGGAAAAAGGATCCATTTCAAAATAAAAACTAATTCCTAGCATTACTCATGAACGAGAAAAGGATCCATTAAGGTAATTGGGCTTACAAGCTAGTTCGATTAATATCAGCCCAGTCTGTCCCATAAAAACAATATTCCACGTGTCTACTTTCTAGAGGGTAGTTTCAGAGCACACGGATCGTCAAGTGGGATGAAGCACAGCCGTTGATTAAATATAATCCAACGGTTAAAATCAGATAACACAAATAATTATCCAAATGACTGGTGCCTTGACCCCCATATAAAACCGAGAGTTGGAGGGATCTAATTTTTCACGCTTCATTCATAACATCCTCCTCCCTCCTATACATATACATCGTCTCTCGAAATTCCGGCAATGGAAACCGGTGCAAAAGTGAAGAAAGGTGCCGCCGGAAGAAAAGGCGACGGTCCGAGGAAGAAGTCCGTCACTCGCTCCGTCAAAGCCGGTCTTCAATTTCCGGTCGGAAGAATCGGCCGGTATCTTAAGAAAGGCCGTTATGCTAAGCGCGTCGGTACCGGAGCTCCGGTCTATCTCGCCGCCGTTCTCGAGTATCTCGCTGCTGAGGTATTTCTCATTTTCACCTTGAATGTGTTATGTACATTTAGTGTTTTATGCTGAGATTAATCATTTATAATTAAATAATTGATGTTATAATAGATTTTGTTTAATTTGATTTTATATCGTTTAATTGAAGTTTAGTGCCCTAGATATATTGTAGTTTCGTGCAATGTTGTAGTTGAAAACTTGAGTTTAATTGAATTTGGGGGAAAAGTTGAAATGCCGATTGATTTGTGACCTAAAAATTGAATTGAATTGATACCTGGTTAGGTTTTGGAGTTAGCTGGGAATGCAGCAAGAGATAACAAAAAGTCGAGGATAATTCCGAGACACTTGCTTCTGGCTATAAGGAATGATGAGGAGCTTGGGAAGCTTCTAGCTGGTGTTACGATTGCTCATGGTGGAGTTTTGCCAAACATTAACCCGGTGCTGTTGCCTAAGAAATCTGAGAAGGCAGCAACAGAAGCGAAAGTGGCTACCAAGTCCCCGTCCAAGGCTAGGAAATCGCCAAAGAAGGCTTAATTGATTAACCTCTTTTAGGAGAAGTACAAAGCATAGATTGCTTCTTTGCTTCCTCTTTTGTATGTAATTTCCTGTTATTGTGTTCGTACAATGTTAGGTTTATTGTAATTGATCCGGTACTCAGGAAGAATTGGTAACATCTTACTTTTGGATGAAATGGATCTGAATCTTTCTAATGGTTAAGCATTTCCCTATTAGTTCTACTGTTATTCTGTTTTTGCTATTTTTTTTTTTTAATTTTCAGAATTCATGTTATTTCTTATATATTTTGTTCGTTGGCAAAGTTGTGTTTGATTTCAATTTAAACAGTGGCATTGCGATATTGCTTTCCAAATTCAAATCCTGTTTTCTCAGTGTGATGTTTCACAGTTTGGTTGGTACTACATTTTGTATTCTCTATGCAATGTTTACTGAGACTTTATATTGACTTTATTTTACTCTATTGCCCCGATTGTCAAACTAAGTAATCAGAAAGAAGCGATTATTCTCTTGTTTTGTCAGGAGAAAAAAGCCTTTGCAGAAGCTTGAATATGTTCTTTTTTGAAACTACTTGCATAGGAGTGATCTATAACCTGATAGATGTCTATGTTGTCAAAGTCTTCCATAACATGAACTACATATGTTGAGTAAACATGTGCAAACTGTGGGAACTTGTTGCAGATATGCCAAGAGTGCAACATATGAAATCTTGCTGCAAGTCAGAAGTATTGAATTACTCGTGGCTCCATCGTGATCTGTAATTATGAAGTTACTTCCTGTTTAGAGCCTCCAACCTGGTTTTAGCACCTTCACATGGTGAGATTGTTTGATTTGTCAGAGTGCAAAAAAGTTATAGACTGATAGTCTGGTACTGATGTTGCAATACACCTGAATCAAATAGCGCCAATATTTTGTGTATACTGTTCTCACGGAGTTGCAGGTTAACTCATCAAGGCATGTTGCATAAAATGCATTGTGTCATCTATAACAGTTGACATTCCATCAGTTTGGCCAACTGAATCAGCATTTTATAATCAACCACAGAGATTCTCGATTTCCCTAAGGTGTGAATCATATATCTTGCGAGACTTGTAACATGTCTTCCATGATGTACCAAATTAATTTTGCTAGGCATCACAAAGTTATGTTCTTTACAGAGATGTCACTTCTAATTTACAAACTTAAGCTTAAAGCCCACTGACGGCTCATGCACACACATTCCAAATCAACTTTGCTAAGCATCACAAAGTTATGTTCTAATTACACAGACGACACTTTCGATTGCACAAACTTAAGCTTAAACACACATTACACATCCCTAGTTTGCTTTACACATGAAACTTCAAGTTGTTTATTTTACTAGATTCGCAGCTTTCCTTTTCAGCAGGACTTGTTTTCCGTTTTTTTTAATGCAACCAGCCGATTAGCAATGAGATTCCCCAATGTGATGCTGAGAATAGATGGGGTTTTTAGAAGAAGATGTCATTCATTTGATGAGAAATAGACATTAATATAGAAAATTTGAGTGGTTGAAGCTGAAGCAGCTACTTTCGAGGTAACAGAAAGAATGACAACGACTGGAGGGAGAGAGTGAGTCGAAAGGAAGATTTCTCACTTTTTTCTCTCATTCAAAACCGTGCATGAGATTCATGTCACACAGCTCCTAAGTGATCAAAATGAAAGAACCCATCTTCTTTCTTTTTTGATTACTTTCCGTCGTGCATGTACAAGACCAAATCCTTCTAAAAAAGATTACTAATCCTTAACTTTTCGAGGAATCCGTTGTTAGTGGCTATGAATGACTTGCTTTTCAATCTTCTCAATCTTGGTTCCGTAGGAGCATATACAAAAGATTGGGAAATAGAAAACCTCCATCTTTGAATAACTGATTTCTCAGATAATCTCGACAATTTGGTTGATCCTCGCATATTAGCAGGTGGATTATATCGTTACTTTGTTTAGACAATCATTGATTATCTGAGTGCATGGAACTACTCACATCGGTTTTCTTTATTTTCTTACAAAACGGTAAATTTTATCGGGCATGAAAATCTGGAGTGTGCATATATACTTTTCTTCCTCACAACTGCATTTCTAATCACACCAAATTGTTTTTTTTTAAAGTTTATATTTTATCCTTCAAATCCTGTCTTGGTAAAACCATAGTCAACAGAAATCAGAAGCGAAGAAGCTAAGGCCAAGAAATAAGTGGCTGGCAGTATAGCGGCTCAGAGCAACAAAAAAGATGTAGAGCACAAAGAGTCAAAGACATAAACCTATTTAAAGTTTTGAATCAAGCAAAGCCATGACATATTCATCAATGATATAAGCTTGCTTAGGAATCACCTTGCGTTGCTCAGTACAACAAATATTGGGCATCACACTACGTGATATCCAGATTGTTTTTGGGCTTGGTTTGCCTTGAGAGTTGGCCAAATTCTTAGGTACCAAGGCAAACAAAATTTATTAAATACGAAAATCTGTCAATTTGAGATGCCATTCAATACCAAATGGTGTGTTTGCAGTGCCCTTAAACAACAGGGACATACCAAATGGTGTGTTTGCAGTGCCCTTAAATAACAGGGACTCTGCTGTCAATTGATGGCCATTTTACGACAACTGACAACACATATGTCTTGACCAAAGAGTTAGTAATAATTGAACGAAGAAAAAAGTAAAGAGATCAAAGTTTATCACTGCTTAGTGAAAAGCACTGCTACAATTTCTCATATTATACAAGCCCCAGTGCTGCCTTACATTTCAAAGGAGATTAAGAAACTGTAAAGATGTGCTGTTTTATAAGAGATTGTACTGATAGCAGCAACCAAAAGATTAAACAACAAACCCCATCCCTGCAGGAGGCTGAGCTAGTAATTGCAGATTTGAGCTTGTCTCTGTCTTCAGCAAACAACATGCTCCCTGTGCTAACTGTGAGTAAAGCTCGTAATTAGAACCTATCAGCAAGAGACAGAAACATATTTAGATAGCATAATACTAAAATCCTTTAATCTATAATTAAAATTCAAGAGGGTAAATATCCACTAAATCTGCGAGAGGTTACAGAAATATACTCGCTGATTGTGTAATCTAGTCGCTTTAAAACTACAATTCAAAGCTATATTACTCGGACTCTTCATTTTACCTTGGCGTACCGGTGTCGGACACTAAACACTCGGACATGGATCTCGAACTTGGACACTTATTTTAAGCCAAAAACATGTACATTTTTCAAAATGTTGCCGAGTCTGATACTTGGACACGTACCCATGTCCGACACTTATAGCCAAGTCCGAGTAACATAGATTCAAAGCATAATATAGACATCAGCATTTGGTCAGTTAGATACAACTACCATTATAGTCATACTCCTAGTCGATCTTTAAAATATCAGGGTATGTAGGGGTTACTATGAGTCTATGACTTGGGGTATCTTTTCTAATTTATGAGGCCGACATGAATTTTAGTCCCTTAAAAGTAAGAAAAATGTGGAATGAACGTAAATCTGGAATAAGCAGAATCACTGTAGAAAGACAATAGAAAAAGATCTTTTGTTGCATATCTGAACAATGGTAGACCAGTTGCAAGTGATCCCCACTCACACAACAAATAAGGCTCAAGAACAGTTTTACAACTCCACTAATCCCTAGTAGGAGCTATATGCCAGGGAAAAGGCATATCAAACCTGAACTAGGAAGTAGTAACAAACAGTGGACTAAATGATGTTCATATAGAAGCAAACATCCGCAGTATGTCCAAAAAGAGAACAGTCTACTTGCACATTCCGACACTAATCTAACTAATAATCGAATTTCAATTGACATTATACGTAAACTTGAAGGAAGGTGAACAATGACAAAATTTCCTTGTGAGTGATATAAGAAATTCCATGCTTGCTGTAGTCAAATTTAGTCTATACATTATAAAAATCTGTGTTAAGTGATGGTCCTACGCCTCAAAATTCAATCTTCGGACGAATCTAAAACAGACTGCTAGCCATTTCCACTATGAAGAGCAAACAAGTATGGAACACTCTAGAAACATTTTTGACCAGCTAATGCAATTCCATACTACACATATCCTGGGTATCTCAAATCATATTGAAGACTAAACCTTATTATTTGATATACAATATGCTTTGACAACAATCAAGAAAATGAACAGTCAGAACATACATGCATCCTTTGAAACCAACTTCTACTTTGGGAATATACAATCTTCACTTTAAGCTCCGTTTGTCTGCCTAATAATAACTTGATTTTGGAAATTTTTTTTCGGAAAATGAAATCCGGGAAAACATTTTGACTACTATGACGAAAGATGATTTTTTTTTGAGAAAATGTTTCCTCTTTTGAAAAGGGGAAGTCCGTATCCAGAAATTTATAACATTTGTAAAGGGATTTCCGTCCTTGTGAAAATATTTCATTTCCCAGAGACCAAACAAATGCATAAAAATATTTTCAACAAAATCTCATTTTCCTGCATTTGTTCGATTTCTGGAAGATATTTTCATGATTCATGAAGCTTAATAAACCCTGGAAAATGAGGAAAACATTTTCCTCAAAAATATTTTCGGTGAACGAAACCTAGATAGCACATAACTACATAAGAATTCAGATATTTCAGATATCTGTGTTTTATAGAATCCCTAGCCGCTCATACTGCTCTTAGACAGTGCTAATGAAAACCTACTGGTCATTTTACAACTTAAAAAACAACACAATAAGAAAACTCTATTATAAACATGTGATAAAGGTGACCTCAAAAAAATCGATGTCTTATCCTTTTTTTCCTATACTAATTTAGGGCACTTCTGATTACTAGCGTCACTACCAGCTGATCAATCCAGTCTATGCATATTGACATAGAAAATTTTCCGCTTGCATTAGTTAATAAACAAATTGCAATAGGTCTGTATTAAACCAGTTTAGGGATGAGATATAAAAAGATTGTTATACAAATCATGCTTATATATCTATAAACATGCAACAAATAATCTGATATTATATATTAATATATCTTTTCCGGAAACTTAACTACTAGGCAAATTAAGTTATCAACTTGTTTGGAATACTAGTACTGTTGACGGATTACCCCTGCACATATATTATGTCTCTGATCGACAAACACCTTAAAGCCTCATATATCTACTTCCTGGTGGAGCAAAATATAAATAAGCAAGAACATAATGTTAGACATGAAGCATAAACGCACATAATTGCTATCCTACATCTATAACCTTTATATCATATATGATCAGGAACCTAAATCATATTTTATTAAAAAACAGTACAACCAGCCTAACTTAGAATCTGAGTACAACAATTATTTCATTTCTTGCAGAACCAAAACATTTCATCTAACAACTATCGACCACTAGTTACACAGTTACACAATGCATCCCCAACAATCTATACAAAAACAAAAGCAGATAACCAATATATTCACATTATCAAATAAAAAGTACTAATAAACATTGCGTTATATATAAACCTTGGAGAGGCAGCAGTTATATTCCGATGAAGAATGCGACTAGTACTGGAATCAGTCTGATCAATAAGCTCCTTCAAGCCACCCAAATTAACCACTTTATCCTCCTTCTCCCCATCACTTTTTTCCTCCTCTTTCGCAACAACACCCGCCTTCTTCCCAATCATCCTCTCGAAATAATTCCCATAAATATACTCAGGAGTATACCCATTTTCCTCATCAAACAACATAATATGTCCATGCCACTCCCAAACCCGATAATCGGAACCCGTCTCCTCATGAAACCCGACACAAATGTGATGCTCACCAATCGTAACCGCCTGACCCGAATTAGGCTTCAAACACTCAGTCTTATTACTCAAAATGGTCTTAATTATATCCTTTTCCAGCTTAGATTCTTCTTTTGCCAGCTGGGTTTTGTTAGAATCATCGGAATCATCATCATCTTCATCATCGGACAGATTGAGAGAATCGAGGAGGAGATCTTCTAGGGTTTGATTAAGGAAAGGCGAGGGTTGGTGAAGTGGGTTGGGTGGTCGGATTTGGACACGGCCCATTAAGGTTTGGAGAAGGAGATTGTCGAAATTCGGGGTGGTGTTGGAGGAACTCATTGAGTTGAATCGGATTGAAACAAGAATCAAGAAGAGGAGTTTTTTAGGGTTTTAGAAATGGGTGGATAAAGGTGAGCAAGGGTTTATGTTTTACAACAAATTATTTTACAGTAAAGTAAAGTAGTAGAGTAGTTTCTTTGTTACTGTGGCCGATTTAACCAGGCCGACTAAATTTTTTACAGCTCACAGTAGGTAAGTGATACACGTCAAGAAATGGATATCGTGTAGGATAAAAACTTTGATCGGATTGGTGGCGGCCAGGGTGATGACTAGAATATTTTGATTAGAAAGAGTTAAGGAATATGTGCTTTTTTTTTTGTTTGAGTAATTGAGTGTGACAAATATTCTAAGAATGGTTATTTTAAT
The DNA here is from genome assembly GCA_036435485.1 of Saposhnikovia divaricata. Taxonomy (NCBI): domain Eukaryota; kingdom Viridiplantae; phylum Streptophyta; class Magnoliopsida; order Apiales; family Apiaceae; genus Saposhnikovia; species Saposhnikovia divaricata. Next base: position 57,528,366 of record CM071598.1, read on the forward strand.
ATTAGTAATTTAACATGTTTTAAAAAATATTCAAAATTTTTTTGTGTTTTCACGTTACTTTTGTTGAATAGATGTCTTTAAAAAAACAGATGGGTTCACATTATATTAATTTTATGTGTTAATGAAAAAAAATTAAAAAAAAACTAAATATGTTAAAATATTTTTAAAAATATACAGTTTTTAAAGACATTTAAATTAATATAAATGTACGTGTTTTAGTAGAAATATGCTTTAATATATTAAGACTCCGGTGATGGTCCAAATTATCCCATTTTCAATTTTAATGGCCCTCCCTAACCCATTTCAAAATTTCGGCCCAAAATATTCCACGAATACGACATTTCGGGCTCTGTGACAACTGTTGCGCCACTTCATCTTCCGCATCACTCCATGATGCGCATTTCCGTATCCCGCATCAGCACCTAATACAACAAACAGTGATGCGTATTATAACAAATACATTACACGAAATGCGCAACTGGCGAAAATTTTGAAAATCCTGACACGCTACACGAACATATCAATGGGGCAGATGTGAGTAAAGTTTTTGTAGATGGGACATTTTGGTAGTTATCTCTTTAAATGATCAATAGCAACTTTTTGAATAATTAACTTATACTCCTTTGTCTTATAAATGATCATTTATTTTAATAAATTTTAGAAATGAGCGAGAATCGAACCTATCACCTGAAACAACAAAAAATAAGTCCTATTATTTCACCAGACTCATTAAAATAGCATTTTAATAATTAAATTTGTTAGAGATAGATGTAACATCCTAGGTTTTTCGATTAATTTTAGTAAATAATTTGGTAATTTAGTATTAATAATTTAGGATTTAAAATTATAACATTTTTCAATTTTTGAAGAGTTATTGCAGAAAGTCATTAAAAATAAAAGATTAATAGGTTGTAACTCATAAGTGATTTTTAAGTTTTTAATTTTGGCTAAATATTAGTAATGTTTTTTTTATTAAAAAGGATGTATTGTTAAAGACTAATTAGTAAGGATAAAGACATTCGTTACAAAAGAATATAGAAAAAACCCTAGCATTCTAGGTAGTAGTCACATAAATAAAAAAGAAATGCCGAGAGAGAGGGAGAGAGAAGAACACAAGAGGAGAAGAGTAAGAGAGGAGGAAGACTCATAACAAGAATAAAAAGAAGGGGTAACGATTCTTTAATTATCTTGATATTCGTGTTAATTCATGTGTATTATATTTAATTGATTTTGATTATGTTAAGGATCCTTGTATGTTCTCTTGAGTATTTGTATAGGTGTAGAATCTGATATATATATATATATATATATATATATATATATATATGGAAACTGGTCACCAGCCACAGTTGGATATTTTAATATATCCAACCAACCCATCTTATACCATTAAAACGTCCAGTCAACGGTCAGGATGAACAGGAGGTACGCTATATAATATAGCGTATACGCTCTATAATAGAGCCTAATACGCTATATAATACAGCGTAACAAATATTCCCATTTTACCCTTAATCTGTTCCGCTCTATTATATATCTTAGCCGAGAACTACACCAATTTCAGCTCAAACAACCCTTCATGTTTTGAAATATCATTTCAAGAGTGTTCTTGAGTTTATACCCAATCTTAAATCATTTGGAGATATATTTTACACCATTACAAACTTAATCTATACCAATCTATACCTATTTCTACTTTACCAATCTTAATTTATTTGTCAAATCTTACCCAAATTTGAAGATTTTGAAGATTTTGAAGATTGGGCTTGGAATTTAAGGTTAGCTCTCTATTTAACCCATGGCTTCTTTCATTTTTTCAAAGTTAAATCTCCTAATAAGACACCTAGTAAGATTGAGATTGTGGTAGAAAATGAAGATGTTAACGAAAGTCCACACACACCTAAAATAATAGATCTTGATGATAATAATAATGAAGATGTTAAGAATGATGATGGTGATGGTGATGTTGTCTATGATGTTGTTGATGATGGTGATGATGTTGATGATGGTGATGATGTTGAAGATGTTGAGAATGGTGTTTCTTTGGATGATTTGAATGATGTTTGCCCATGTGTTGGTCAATTATTCGATAGTTTAGATGAAGCGGAGAGGTTCTATAGAGATTATGGTAGGCGTATTGGTTTTGAAGTAATAATTAGAACTACACATAAACGTTCAAAAAATAACAAGATTCGTTCGCGTTTGTATATATATCGAAAGGGTGGGAGATTAGCCTCAAAATCTTTGGATGATGAAGATGAAGTTCCCAAAAAAAAAAGAAAAAGAGATTCTCTTGGTAGAACAAAATGTAAGGCGCGAATGTATGTTGTTCATAGAGAGAAATCAAATAAGTAGGAGGTAACATTGGTTCATTTTGTACACAATCATGAGATGGTTTCACCTAGTAAGGTACATTTCATGCAAAGGCCAAGAAACATAACACCCATCATGCGAGAATTGATTATAATTTTGAGTAAGTCGGGTATTGGGCCTCAACAATTTTTGAATGTAATGGGTGAGCTTACGGGAAGCTTAGAGAATATTGGATTTACTAGTCAAGACATTCGGAATGTTTTGCGTGATATTAGACATCATGTATTTGATTCGAGTGATGCCAAAGAAGGTTTTACATTACTCCAAGAATTAAAATGTAATAGTTTTGGGAAATTTTTCTATCGAGTAGATGTTTATGAGGATAATCGGGTGCGTTCCATGTTGTGGGTTGATCCAAGATCATTAAATGCATATAAAATTTTTGGAGACGTGGTAGTATTTGACTCCACATACCGCACAAATAGGTATAGTATGCCATTTGTACCTATTACGGGGGTGAACCACCACTACCAATCCATATTGTTTGGTTTTGCACTAATAAGGAATGAGAAAGAAAGTTCTTATATATGGGTTTTGAAGAATTGGTTGGAAGCTATAGGAAACAACCCTCCAATCTCCATCATCACCGATCAAGACATTGCACTTGGAAATGCAATTGCCGAAGTTTTACCAAACACGAACCATCTTTATTGTACTTGGCATATAAGTACCAAATTCGGGGAGAAGTTATCCGGTTTGTACGCATATGAACCACATTTTAAAGAAGATTTCAACTTATGTTTGTACAAGTCAATGACGGTTGAACAATTTGAAGATAGGTGGAATGATTTGGTTGAAAAATATAACTTGGTTGATCATGGTTGGTTGCAAGAAATGTATTCTGTTAGGCCTAATACACAATTAATAATCAATTTTGTATGAGAGATTAACAAGTAAAAGCGTTTATGCACTTAAAAAACTTCTTGTATTTCGAACCCTCTTCGTGATGTAAAATATCACAAAGAGCTGCTAGGTTACAATAAAGATAATGCGTTATCGATTCCCTTCTAGGGTTAACCTATCTGTATTTATATACCATACAGCTACGATACAATCTCTAATTGATATTCCTAATAATCAGCTATACAATGATATCAATTACAGATTGTCACACGTCTCCTATGTCAACTCGATCTCTTTGATAGCTATCCAATCTTCAAAGATATCGCTTCCATAATTAATCTTCAATCACTGTTGAACAGTAGACGCGCTTCCTCCAGACAGAGTTTGACAAACTCTGTCGAGCTTCCACCTGTCAGAGTTTACTCAAACTCTGACTGCTTCCAGCTAAACTCTGATAACTCCCTGTAACACTTAAACACTGATTAAAACACATCAATTATATTTAACAATCTCCCCCAACTTGTTCATTAGCAAAAATGCACAAGTTAATGACAATAATTGATGATGTCAAAACAAATAGACAAATACAGTGTTTATACAAATTCAGAGTTTAAGCTTCTACTTAATAAAAACTATAGAGAATAAGAAAATTCTTACAGAATTTAATCTCTTATCATTTCAAGATCTGGCATGGTTCTGAGATAATCAATCAGCAATCTTCTTTCTGCATTTTCAAGTTCAATCTTCATTGCTTCTTTGATTTCTCTGAGCTGAGGATCACTTTCATCTGTCTGGTAGATAGCAGCCCTAAGATCATAAATCTTGTTCCTTCTCATTTCATTACCCAGTCTGATAAATCTGACTTTTTCTGCCTGTGTATTGAAATCAAGTACTGTGATTCCCAAATCAGTTTTTAACTTTGCAGTACCTTTCTTCATTTCAATGAGATTGCCTTTGTAATCCCTGTACTTAGGAATATATCTGCTATTATATTTCTGTCCTCTGATTGCCAGATTCTGAGTCATTTTCTGTCTGAGCACATTAGCAACTGACTGAGTCCTTTGACTATTCACCTTGAGAAGATATAGGACATACTCTAGTTCTTCCCAACATTTCAAGCCAATATCATCCTCACCAACTTTAAATACTGTCCCATCAGCCATGAAGTATAAAAGAAAATCCTTGTCTAAACTCTTCTGATGAACTAACTGCACTGATTCCAGTCTGTCCAAACTCTCTTGAGGAACACCACGACCTGGAACAGCCAGTGAAGAAGGATCTCTAGGACCAGTATATTGCCTTTTGTCTCTATGTGAACCTAGTCCACCCTTATTATTACCAACCTTGCCAGATAAAGCTTTTCCATCAGAAACATTCATTGAGACTCCAGATAACACATTTGGATCATGAATTGTTCCTTTTCCAAAAACAGATTTCAATTGTGAAGAGTGTAAAGGTGTGATCATTGCTTGTGATGCAACAGAAGTTGTAACTTTCTTCTATGAACGTTCACCTTCAATGCCTTTTAGCTTGAGTTTAGCCTCTGCTGCAATTGCTTCCTTTGAGAACCGAGAACTTTGACTAACATCAGTCCTTTCTCTGATCACAACACCTTTAACAACAGGTCTAGGAGCTTTTCCTCTTTGTACCTTATCAGACTTTAAAGCTTTAAGATGTTCTTCTTGTAAACTCTTTTCCTCAGCTTCAATGTCCTCAATCGTAACTCCTTCCCCATTCTCTTCAATGAACAGCTTAGCAGCCAATTCTTCATCAGTTTGTGGATTAGAAGATAACAGCAAACTCTTGGTCCTTGAAGTACCTTGAATATCAGTATTTCTCCCAACAGACTGTGATTTTGATGACTTGCTAGTTCTCAGAGTTTGAACCTCTTCAGCCTTTTTCTTTCCTTTGTTACTTGCCCCTCCATCTCCAGCACTATCCCTTCTGACAACTCTCCCCCCCTTTTTGACATCATCAGGCATAAGGATAGAAGTAATTAACTCCAGGGAGGTAGCAATAGAATCAATTTTAGCAGATAAGTCAGACTGGTTCTCTTCAACTTTAGTCAGCCTGGCAAAGAGATTGTCTTGAGCTTTAGAGAATTTTGTAGTCACTAGTTTCGAATCTCTTTCCATCTTCATCTCTCTAGCTACAACCTCATTTCGCAAAGCAGTGATTGCCAAATTAGTATCATCAAATCGTCTATCCAGAGTTTTAACTTGAACTATAGTTGCTTTCAAGAAAGAAAGAATCTCTGGATTGGAGATAGTATCAGCACTTTGCTTAACAAACTTAGCTGCTCTTCCTTGTGGAAAAATACAATCTTCTTTGTACCATTCAGCAGCATTCTTGGCAAATTGTGCTCTCTCAACTTCATGAGAAGTACAAGGTTGAGGAAAAGGTGTATGTTTATTGTCAGTTTATACTGGTGCACTCAGAGAAGCATCAGAGTTTGCACTACTGTCACCTTCAGCTTCAACACTTGTAGCTTTAACTGGTTCATCTTCAGCCATAGGTTTAGCAATTTCTTCTGTAGGCTTGTCAAGATTTTCTCCATGTTGCTCAGGCTCAGCAACAGGCATTGACTGAGAAGTGACTTTGGTTGCCTGATCAATTTCTTCACCTTCTTCAACAGTTTGGTGAGCATCAGATATTAACTCAGTATGAGATGCCACAGCTTCAGAAAGAACAGCCGTAGGTTGATCAGCTATACCAATATCAGAGATAGGATCAGAGAATGGCATAAATGAATCAGGAATATCATTTATCGGAGAAACACCATCTCTTGCATCCTCTTCTGCAGGCATTTTGTCCTCTGCAGGCATTTTGTCTTCTGCAGGAATTACATCCTCTGCAGGTATTTCATCTTTTTCAACCTCAACAGGAGGTGTTTGCTGTGAAACAACCTCTGGAGCTTCAATATCTTCATCCACAGAATCAGAGAATATCAGTTTTCTTCGTCTTGCTAGAGGTACATTATCTGAATCCTCTTCACTAGATGGTGACTTAGGCATTTTTGTCCGAGCTTTCATTCTTTTCACCCTTCTAGTGTAAACAGCTTCAGGAGATTTCCGTTTTGATTTTCTTTGTGTCTCTTCCGCCTGCTTTAGACTTGCATGTCGTTTAGTAATTGCCTTCTTAACTCTTTGTACTTTAGACTGTGATGCTGGTGGAGATTGTGACGAATCAGAGTTTGTGTGTGAAGTGGGTGAAGGTTGTTTTGTAGGTGCTGACTGAGCAGGTGATTCAGTGTTTGGTTCTGGTTGAGGTTCAGGATGTGGTTCAGGATGTGGTTCAGGGTGTTGTTGTTGTTGTTCAGGTTCATGTTGTTGTGGTTCTTGTTGATCTTGTTGTGGTTCAGGTTGTTGTGGTTCTTGTGGTTGATTGAGAAAATTTCGCAGAGCAAGAGGCATGACAAAAGCAGGGAGATTTGCTTTACCAACATCCTTGTTAGTCATATCAGAGAATATTCTCTTATTGACTCTAAAAGGATCAATTTCATCAGTTTCATCAATTTCGAAACCAGGTACACATGCATTGAACAGCATTTGACAAAAACGAGCATAATAAACAGTAGTAGATTCTGACAGTTTATCACCTAAGCTCATCAAAACATGTCGACCAAAATCAAAATTAGTACCATAGAGCAGAGAATACCCGATTTGGAGACTGTCTATTGGAATGGCATCCCAGTTGGTGACTTTCTTCTGGAACGTCCTTGTTATGCAATCAAAGAAGAAGTTCCATTCCTTTCTGAGATTTGGTCTCTTTATACCGCCAAGCTTGTCAAGAGATTCCATGTAACCTATCTCTTGTAGCATCTCTCTCAGATAAGTTTCATTAACCAGAGTATAAGAAGTATGTGTGTCAAACCCCATTGTATCTCGTACAGTCTGTGGAGTAATCACATAATCTTGGTCTTCGTAAGTGAAGATAATGGTAGGAGTTCCACTCTCTCCTCCATCCTCATAAACTGAATTCTGCCAGAATGTAGCAATTTGAGACGCAGAAAGAGTAGCAGGTCCAATCAGAGCCTGTCCAATCTCTGAATCCCTCAAGAAGTTCTGCATGAGATGAAACGATTCTGGAACGCGTTGATGATAGAGTGGAGCTTCATAGTTGTTAGGAACAAACCGTAAACTAAGAGCAGTGAATGCTTTAGATGCCATTGAGTTAAGAAATTTGCAAGAATTTCCAAGAGATATGTATGTAGAAAAGGTGTTTGCGTGAGTGCCCAAGAGAAAAATAAGAAAACTGTGAGATGTAAGAATAAAGCAAAATCGTTTGGACACAAAAGTGATTAAAGTAATGAAAAACTCAATCTCTTATGTAACAAACACTCAATCAGTTCCTTGATTAATGTGTAGTGGGACACGATAATAGGTAAGTGGGACACATTAAAGGGCGAGTGGGTCACGTGCGCTTATTTTTAAGAAGAGTATATTAAAAATTAAAACATTAAAATATTTGATTTAAACAAAAATCAAATAATACTCTTTTAAAAATATCTGGACCCAAGTAAAACCAGAATTTGAAGCGTTTACCTGTTGCCTTTAATAACCAGAATACGAAGCGACTAAGAACTTCGTTCTTACCCATCTCTATTTAAGGCCTAGAGACTTGCTCAGATTATTTCATTAAACCTTTAACCTTTCAGTCTCCCCTGTAAAATCACAAACCCTTCAAACCAAATACTCTTGAAAAAAACAATGGCCAACCTTACCATCAAAGAAAAGAACCTCCATCTTGTCGAGAATAGGGACATCTTCAGCTATACGCGTGAAGAATTTGAAGCGTTTGAGTGGGAAAGGCAGCTTGAGACGCTGTGGCTGCAAATGGATGCTGGTCTGGAAGAGCTCGAGAGAGAGAAACCTGCAAGGGTGATCGACATCGATGCTGCCCTCCAAGCAACATTGGCATGGCTCTCCTCGAAGGCATCCTCATCCAACACCACCAACCATTGTTAATGAATATGTCAGCAAAAATAACCTTATCCCTTCAACTTCCACCCAAATAAAGTGGCAAAGATGGGATCTGGGAATTTTTGCTAACAATGGAGTGGTGTGGACGGACCTTTTACTTTCCTGTTGAATAGATTAGCAGATAGAGAGAACAAAAAGATGTAATATTTGCTTGTAATCTCTTTCTTATTATCAATGAAAATTTTGTTTCTCTAATCATATTCATTGTGTTCTGCAACTGTTATTTATGTTATATGAACTGTTCTTCAAGAAAATGAATCAAGAAGAGAATATGAAAACTAATTAAAGTAATCATATAAAGAACACATTCATCAACTATCCACTGATTAACAGTTGTCAAAAACCCTACTTACTCCAAGACTTTCAAATTGTCCAAGTGAAAATTTACCTTAGAGTACAAATCACGAATCAACAGCGTTTGTCAATTCTCCAACTTTATCACCGAAACCCTTTCATAAATTGCACAGTTGTGAATATTTGTGTGTGTGAAGCAGAGTTTACTAAGTCAATTTTTAGAGCATCTAATTTTTCATAAAATCCATAAAGTAAATCAATAAACACTGGATGCACAAACTGTCATAGTAAATACTGACTGTATGATGAAAGCTAAACTCTGAAGTAATCGAACTTTATACAGTAATTTTTATTTTATACCCCCTTTATATGCATTTTTGTTTTTTTTTATTTTCATCATTTTTTTTATTTTCATTTTTTTTATTCATTCATTTTTTTTATTTTTCATTCCAGTAATCAGAGGTTGGAACCAGTCACCAAAAATTCAAAAATTTTAGCACTTATCATTTTGATAAGTTCCTGGGTCATCCTAGTATTTAACTAGTCACCAAAAATCAGAGAATTTTAGCACATATTATATACCAATAGGTTCCTGGGTCATCCTAGTATCCAACATAATCTCAAAGGAGTATAACAACCTATATACATTTTCTTTGGGGTATTGCAGTAAACATTTTATTCTATCAGAGTATAACTAACAGAGTTTAGAGTTCATCAACATCAGTAGTTTTTCATGAAAGGTAATGCACACATTATTTATAGACTCAGAGTTTAGGACAAAATAAACTAAGAGATGCTATAAATATGAGCCAGTATCATGCTGTGTTAACTTTCTGCACAATCTAAGATTAGATCACAATAACTCAGAAAGATTCATGATTAATTGCTAAGAATCATGCTTCATACATATTTCTTCATTGGTGTTTTCATTCAGACAAAAATCAACTCTGAGTTCACAGAGTTTATCAAACTTATTAACAGTGTATGACATACAGACATGCTGACAGAGTTTAACAGAGTATGCATAATAGAGTTTAATCAACATAGTTCACTTAGCATTTAACCAATCAGGAAATATGATTAATACATCACATAAGTAAAGTTTGAATCTAACCAACATTTCTAGTCAGAACCAGAGACCATTCCTAGTTCATTGACCAGTCTTGTAAATGTAGCTTCACTCAATGGTTTAGTGAAGATATCTGCAAGCTGTTGTTCTGTAGATACAAAATGTAGTTCAATATTTCCTTCTTCCACGTGTTCTCTGATGAAGTGGTACCTTATGCTGATGTGCTTGGTCATTGAATGCTGTACTGGATTACCTGTCATAGCAATAGCACTTTGATTATCACAGTAAATAGGGATATTACTGTACCTCAATCCATAATCCAGCAATTGATTCTTCATCCATAAGATCTGTGCACAACAGCTACCAGCTGCAATATACTCTGCTTCAGCTGTAGATGTGGAGATTGATTTCTGTTTCTTGCTGTACCAGGAAACAAGTCTGTCACCAAGAAATTGACAACTTCCACTAGTGCTCTTTCTGTCTACCTTGCAGCCTGCAAAGTCTGCATCAGAATACCCAAGTAGCTTGAAATCTGATTCTCTGGGGTACCACAGACCTAATGATATGGTGCCCTTGAGATACTTGAAGATTCTTTTCACAGCTGTCAGATGTGGTTCTCTAGGATCTGCCTGAAACCTTGCACAAAGACAGGTTGCATACATGATGTCAGGCCTACTAGCTGTCAAGTATAGAAGAGATCCTATCATGCCCCTATAGTTTGTCATATCCACTGAAATTCCTGTGTCTTTGTCCAATTTAGTTGCTGTTGCCATGAGAGTTGATGCAGATGAACAGTCAAGCATACCAAATTTCTTGAGAAGATTTCTGGTATATTTTTCTTGATTAATGAAAATTCCATCATCTGTTTGTTTCACCTGTAGGCCTAGAAAGTAACTAAGCTCTCCCATCATGCTCATTTGATATCTGGACTGCATGAGCTTGGCAAACTTCTTACAGAGTTTGTCATTAGTAGACCCAAAGATGATGTCATCAACATAAATTTGAACTAAAAGGAGGTCACTTTCTTGATTGAAATAAAACAGAGTTTTGTCAATTGTTCCTCTGTTGAATCCACTTTCTAGAAGAAACTGAGCAAGTGTCTCATACCATGCTCTTGGTGCCTGCTTAAGTCCATATAGTGCCTTATCTAGCCTGTAGACATAATCTGGATATTTGGGGTCCACAAATCCTGGTGGTTGTTCAACAAACACTTCTTCTTCAAGCTTTCCATTCAGAAAAGCACTTTTCACATCCATCTGAAACACTTTGAATTTCTTGTGAGAGGCATATGCTAGAAAAATTCTGATTGCCTCCAATCTTGCAACTGGAGCAAATGTTTCATCATAGTCTATTCCTTCCTGCTGTGAATACCTTTTGCTACCAGTCTAGCCTTGTTCCTTGTGATAACACCTTCACTGTCAGTCTTGTTTCGGAAAACCCATTTAGTACCAACAATAGATCTGTTCTTTGGCCTTGGTACAAGGGTCCAAACTTCATTCCTTTCAAATTCATTTAACTTTTCCTGCATTGCTGTTATCCAGTCTGCATCTTGAAGAGCTTCTTCCACTTTCTTTGGTTCATTTTTAGACAAGAATGCATGAAACAGACATTCACTTGCAGTAGCACTTCTTGTCTTTACTTTTGCATTTGGATCACCAATTATCAAATCAGGTGTATGTGATTTAGTCCATTTCCTAGCAGAAGGCAAATGACTTCTATCAGCATGTGATCCTCCCCCTTGATCCATGCTTTCCTGATTTTGTTGTGATCTATCTTCGTTTTCTGAGACTCCCCCTGAACTTGACTGCCCAGAGTCAGAATTTGAATTTACAGAGTTTGAAGCATCAGAGTTTGATCCAGATTTTTCAGTTGACTCAGTATCAGTGTTTGAGTCTTCATCTTGATCATGCTCCCCCTCAACTGGTTCTTCCCTTTGTTGTGACTGAGAAGTTTCTCCAGAATTTACCAGTAGAGGTTCAGAGTTTGTTTCAACAGAGTCTGTCAGAATTGTTTCATCAGAGTTTCCTTCATCAGAGTTTAAAACTTCATTTTCAAAGTTCAGTTGATCATATTCATCTTTGTCTTCAAGTCCAGTTATCTTCTTATCATCAAAAGAAACATGTATAGATTCCATGATCACTTTAGTTCTCAGATTGTAAACTCTGAATGCCTTTGTTGATAGTGGATAGCCAACAAAAATTCCTTCATCTGCCTTTAGCTCAAACTTGGTCAACTGTTCTGGATGAGTCTTCAAAACAAAACATTTGCACCCGAAAATATGAAAGTATTTCAGGTTAGGCTTCTTTTTCTTCACCATCTCATATGGTGTCTTTCCATGCTTATTGATCAGTGTTGCATTTTGAGTAAAACAAGCAGTTTGAACAGCTTCTGCCCAGAAATAAGTTGGCAATTTTGCTTCATCAAGCATAGTTCTGGCAGCTTCAATTAAGGTTCTATTTTTCCTTTCAACTACACCATTTTGTTGTGGTGTACTAGGTGCTGAAAATTCTTGTTTCACTCCATTGTCCTTGCAGAATTCTTCCATTGTTGCATTTCTGAACTCAATTCCATTATCACTTCTAATGATTCTGACTTTGTTGCTTGATCCTTTGTCCAGAAGCTTCACATGCTCCATCAGAGTCGATGCAGTTTCATCCTTCTTTGCTAGAAAATACACCCAAGTGAATCTAGTGTATTCATCAACAATGACTAAAGCATATTTCTTCCTTGCAATAGACATAACATTTACTGGACCAAAGAGATCAACATGCAGAAGATGATAGGGATCAGTGATAGAAAATTCTGTCTTGCTCTTGAAAGATGACTTCCTTTGTTTAGCCTTCTGACATGAGTCACATAGGCCATCAACATTTAACAGGGTCTTTGGGAGTCCTCTTACAAGATCCTTTCTGATCAATTCATTGATGTTGTTCAAGTTCAAATGTGAGAGTTTCTTATGCCACTTCCAACTCTCTTCACTAGACATTCTTGTAGACAGGCAAACAGCTTTTCCAACAGAGTCTATCAAAAGCTTGATTTCATAAATGTTGTTTTGCCTGTGACCAACTAGAACAACCTTTCCTGTAGATTTGCTGATAACTTCACAATATTCAGGTTGAAAATCTACATGATATCCCTTGTCACAGATTTGACTCACAGATAGCAAGTCATGCTGGAGTCCTGGGACATGAGCTACATTGTTGATGATGACATTTCCAAGATTAATATTGCCATATCCCAATGTTCTTCCTATATTGCCATCACCATAGGAAACTTTTGGGCCAGCCTTCTCCTCATATTCTGATAGCAGGGCTTTATTTCCAGTCATGTGTCCTGAACATCCACTGTCCACGACTAGGGTTGCCTCCCTGTTACCCTGCAATCACAAACAATTACTGAGGATTAGTTTTAAGGATCCAGACTTGCTTGGATCCTTTGGCATTCTTAACTTTGTTAGCTTTTGCAGCGGAATTAACATTATCAGAGTTTGAGCTAACAGTATCAGTGTTTACACTTGCAGTATCAACTTTAACCCATTTCAGATTGGGTTTCAGTTCATAGTAATTATGATAGATAGCATGGTATTCTCTGCAAGTATAAATGGAATGCCAGGTGCTTCCACAGTGTGTGCATAAAGTCCGTGGCTTAGTTCTAGCAAAATCCTTCTTTACCTCAGACTTTTCAGGTAAAGAATTTATATTTTTATTTTTCTTGCAGAAATTTGTAAGATGCTTAGTACTACCACAGTTATGACATGTCTTTCTTGGAGCATAACTAGCAAGCATTGGTTTATTTCCTGAAGTGATGCCTACTTTTCCATTTCTGTTCTTGTTTGACACTTTCTTTTTCTCAACAGATTTTAACTCCTTCAGTTTATGTTTGAGTTGTTTATCTGTCATTGAACCGATATTAACCTGTTTAACACTAGTTTTTACTGGTTTATTTTTGGCAGCTTCCTTTTCATTTTCAGACAAAAATTTACTGGTTCCATGAACAAATTTAGTTCTGACTTTAACTTGATTTTGAAATCTAAGTTCATCTCCCTCATTATAACCTAGACCAACAGTGTCTGTTTGAAAAATCTGTTGAGTGTCCTTTCCAGAATTAGTCCAAGTCCTAATTTTATTATTTGCTTCCTCCAACTCTGACTCTAGTTGTTTATACTTCTGAAGCAAATTCTGTTCTTTGCAAACAGCATCATCTCTCTCTTTCTGAACTTGTTGCATGTTTTCAAGTTTCTCTTCAACAAATTTATTTCTTTCTTTAAGTTCAGAATTTTCAGCTTTTATCCTCTCATTTTCTAAAGTCTGATCCCTATAACTTATATGCAATGACTTAAGATAAATTCTTAATTGTGCAATGTCATCAATATTATAAGCATAGGTAGTTAGAGGTACCTGATTTTCAGAGGATTCTGATTCAGTAGTAGCCATGAGAGCATAGTTCACTTCTTCATCAGAATCTGAAGTATCTGCCCAATCTCTGCCTTTAGTGTAGAGTACCTTTCCAGTTTTACCCTTCTTGCACTCAGGAGCATAGTGACCCATCTCCTTACACTTGTAGCATTGAATTTCAGACTTATCCTTCTTTCCTATAGAATCTCTTTTATCAGACTTCCTGTAGCTTTTCCTGTCTTCATTTGAATCCCTAGAAAACCTTTTTCCTTTCTTGAAATTCTTGAAGCCCATTTTCTTGAAAGTCTTCACCATCAACACAACCATTTTTCTCATTTCTTCTTCATCATCCTCAGAGTCAGATAATTCAGAAGAGTTTGAATCATAATCAGAGTTTGGTGAATCACTTTCTGAATGTATGACCAAAGCTTTTCCCTTCATTTTCCTTCTTGTTGCCTCTTTCTTCTGAGGCTTCTCTTCAACATTAAGAGCAACAGACTTTCCTTTCCTGCTTGATCTCCTGTTTCTCTGTTCCATTTCCAATTCATGAGTTTTGAGCAGTCCATAGATTTCATCAATCTCTGTTTCAGCAAGATCATAGTTGTCTCTAATAGTGGTTGTTTTCACATCCCACTTTTCAGGTAGAGAAAGAAGAAACTTGAGATTCGAGTCTTCTAGATCATACTCTTTGTTGACCAATGACAGATCATTAATCAGTTTACAGAATCTATCAAATGTTTCTGTCATGGTCTCTTCAGGTTTAGCCTCAAAATGCTCATACTCTTGTGTGAGTATGTTTCTCCTATTTTTCTTAATCGCCGCAGTTCCTTGACACCTGACTTCAAGAGCATCCCATATCTCTTTTGCAGTGGTGCAGTTAATGACTTTGTTAGACATAACATTGTCTAAAGCACTATGCAGTAAATGCCTAACTTTTGCATCCTTAGCAATTGATGATAGATCTTCAGGAGTCATGTCCTTCTTTTCCTTTGGAACCATTTTTGCTGCTTCACCAGCAACTGCAACAGATAGCTTTGTAGGATTGTGAGGGCCTTCATAAATCCTGTCAAGATATTCTGGATCTGTAGCTTCCAGAAACATAGTCATCTTGACCTTCCACATAGCATACTCTAATGGCCTCAGAATAGGAACCCTGATTGGTTCATAACGACTCACAGTAGTAGGAGCCTTTTCAGAAACAGTAGGTGTTGGTGGAGGAATTGCTGACATGATTATTGTTGTGTTTGGATCTTAACCTGTAATAAAGTAACAGATTGGCTCTGATACCACTTGTTAGGCCTAATACAAAATTAATAATCAATTTTGTATGAGAGATTAACAAGTAAAAGCGTTTATGCACTTAAAAACTTCTTGTATTTCGAACCCTCTTCGTGATGTAAAATATCACAAAGAGCTGCTAGGTTACAATAAAGATAATTCGTTATCGATTCCCTTCTAGGGTTAACCTATCTGTATTTATATACCATACAGCTACGATACAATCTCTAATTGATATTCCTAATAATCAGCTATACAATGATATCAATTACAGATTGTCACACGTCTCCTATGTCAACTCGATCTCTTTGATAGCTATCCAATCTTCAAAGATATCGCTTCCATAATTAATCTTCAATCACTGTTGAACAGTAGACGCGCTTCCTCCAGACAGAGTTTGACAAACTCTGTCGAGCTTCCACCTGTCAGAGTTTACTCAAACTCTGACTGCTTCCAGCTAAACTCTGATAACTCCCTGTAACACTTAAACACTGATTAAAACACATCAATTATATTTAACATATTCCGTTCGACAAAAGTGGGTTCGTGTGTACACTAAACTTCATTTCACTACCGGGATAACCACTACCTCGAGAAGTGAGTCAATGAATGCATTTTTTGACGAGTATGTAAATGCTAGAACTGGTTTGAAAGAGTTTATAGAGAATTCACAAAAAACATTGGAGAAACAATATCTTCGTGAGAAAGAAGCGGACTATGAAACAAAGGAAAAGGAAAGGTCAAGAATAACATCCTCCTCATTGGAGAATCATGCGGCATCTATTTATACAAAGGAAATGTTTAGACGTTTTCAACACGAACTTAAACAAAGTGGAGCCTATGTTGTGAATGAGAGAGATTCCATGAGTACTATGCTATTTAAGGTGTACGAAACATATAAGACCACGGTGGCGGAGGAAAATAGAAAAGTGTATCAAATAACCGTGATTGACCACGGTGTCATGGGATTGATTGAAAAAGAGGTGGAAGTTGTGGAAAATTTTCCTATAGAGAAGCCTTCTACGAAAAAACTCCATCATGTGAGGATGAATGTGGAGGTGAAGATTTTGATGGATTTGAAGATTTTGAAAATTTGGAAGATCCTATAATTTGCACCACTAAAGGTCGCAAGAGGGAAAGAGTGAAGAGTGGCATTGAAATGTCCAACTCAAAAAAACCAAGGAAATGTAATTGTTGCAAAGAACTTGATGCTAAACATGATTCACGAAATTGTCCAAAAAAATTAGGAGAGTCGATTCCCGAAAATTCCAACTCAAAAAAACCAAGGAAATGTAATTCATGATTTTACTTTTGATTTTGTTGATTTGGTTAGCAATTTTCAATTTTTTGCTTTTGATTTTACTTTTGAGTGAATTTGGTATTGATTTTGTTGATTTGGTTAGCAATTTTCAATTTGGAATTTGGTGCTTTTGATTTTAGTAGAAATTTGGTGCTTCAATTTGGTATAGGGAAAAAAAAACAGAGCAAAAAAAAAATCTGTAATTACGCTCTATAATAGAGCGTAAGTGTTGAAAAACAGGGCGCCTTTCCCCTTTTTTTTTTAACACTTACGCTATATTATAGAGCGTAAGTACAGAAATTTTTAGAGCGTTTCCCCTGTTTTTTAACACTTACGCTATATTATAGAGCGTAAGTACATAAATTTTTAGAGCGTTTCCCCTGTTTTTTAACCCTTACGCTATATTATAGAGCGTAAGTACAGAAATTTTTTGCCCTGCTTCCCCTGTTTTTGCAACACCCCCTGTATAGTATTCCAAACAATCTCTAAAAACATTTCAAACACAATCCCTAAAAACAGTCTATAAAAATTTCAACATTTGAAACACAATCTCTAAAAACAATCTATAAAAATTTCAACAATTCAAAATCAATTCAACAATCTATAAAAATCTCTAACTTACAATTCAAAATCAAACAAACTAGTAACTTACAATTTCAAAAACAAACTAGTAACTTACAATTTTAAAATTTCCAAAAACAAACTAGTAACCTACAATCCCGCTAGTCTACAATCGTGGGAATACAAAGACAAATACCGAGCTTCATTTTTATGGAGCTCCCAACCAATACGCCGTCGGAATGTTTTAATCACATCTTCATTCCATTGGACACCACACCAAGCTTGGGTATTGCAAGTCAATATACAATCTATATACTTCATAACAAAAACTCCTCAATCCATACCATTGGTTTGCCTAGGTCGTTCATAGACGTTTTCAACATCAGGGAATACGACATGTTCAAATTTTGTAGGATCCAACCGATTCAACATGAGAGGGACCAATTTTTCCTATCAAGCAAACATGAATTGTCTTAATAATGTATCAAACAAACATGGACTACTAGAAATTAAAAAAAAGGAAGATAAAATATACCACAATATAGAACTCCGTCTTGTATAGCTCTTTTAATTTCATGTGCTTAGTATCGTCCCTTGGAGGATCAAACAAAGATACTCTAAAATTGGTCATTGACCACAAGAATAGGATCCAATGACCGCCCGTTGCAACCGGCATGATAATATAGTCAAAATTGGTTACCATTTCCCCCCTTCCTTTATGCCATATGCTCTAAAGTCCGTATCAATGGCCGTCCATTCACTAGCTTTCCTTTTTGCGGGATTCTTCTTCATAGGTTTGCAATGATGAGCCCACATTACTTGGAAGAACCACGGAGACATGAAGTAATATTTGATGGCACCAACTTGATGACCAAAGAGGGTTCTTTCCCTTTTTTCAAGCAATACAGTATAGCAATCGACTATAGTATCCTCCACTTCATTGCCCTGTTTCAAAGAAATAATCGCTTTTGCACTACAATTACGCGGAATGTTAATAGGCTTATCACATTCCCACCAATTTTCATTCAACTAATCCACTTTATTTATCTTGATCGGCTTTATAAGGGATCCTTTATCAAATTGAGCACTAGGACCAACCATGTCCCTTGGAGCCTCTTCCACTTCGAAGTGTGCACTAGGATCATCGTCGAATTGAGTAGGATTAAGAATTGGAGCACTATGACCAACAATAAAAGTTTCCTGAGTATTAGGATCATCGTCGAATTGAGTAGGATGGTCATAGCGTTCATACCCCTCAAAATAATTTTCATTCTCGGGACTAATTTCTTGGTTCTTTTTTGCCTTTCTTGCCTTTCTTTTAGGCAAACAACTCTTGAAATCGGGCCTTTCATAAGTCGGGCCACATGTCTCGAGCATTAATTCATCAAATTTATTCACGAAGTTTGGCAATATTTCCTCGTGAAAAATCCCAGGCATATCATGTTATTCCCAGATTACACACTTGTATAATTGTAGAAGGGGGGGGGTTGAATACAATTCTTGATATTTATAAATTTCTGATAAGAACTTCAGAAACTTATGAAGAGATAATTGCAATGTAAGATTTAAACACAAACACATATAAAATCAGGTGGTTAATATGCACCACCTGAAGCTTTTATTTGAAGAAAACTCTGTGATACAAAATGTACACAGCTGCCGTTTTTACAACTCTTTGCTTCTAAGGATATTCAATAAACCCTAAGCAAATATGTCTGTTTTCTTAACCTACAAAGAGTTGCTACACTTGGTTATATATCCCAAGTTTTACAAGTACTACTGGAATAAGATAATACTAATCTAATTCTAGTTGACTTGCTACTACACTCCAAATACACATGTAGCCGAAAGGTTGTCCTTGTGTTCAGACATGTCTCCTGCACCTTTCTTGTATTCATAGTGTAAATAGAATGCTTCTTTCTTCTGTGTTTCCAAAGTATGGCTGCCATACTGCTTTTTGTATGTACTTTCAACTCATGTGATCTGTCAGTCAAACATGTCCTTATCAACTGCTAATCTCCAGTTAATCATAGAAAACAGTGTCAATGATTATCCGTTGATGATGTACACTGACATCCGTTGATGATGTATTGAGCAGTATCCGTTGATATTGGGACTTGAGCTGTATCCGTTGATAGAGTGGATTTGAGTTGTATCCGTTGATAGAGTTTTGTCTTCATCCGTTGATACACTTTCACTTAGACAGAATTACATAGCATAGCTTATTTACAATTGGCTACCCTATTCTGCCTATCCGTTGATAGTCAACATGACTGTGGATAAAAACACTATCAACTGATAACATAGAGATACTGCAGTGTGCTACAAAACCTCATCCGTTGATGAGCTACCTGTCAACGGATAGAGTTATAAATCCTCATCCGTTGACAGCTACAAAACCTTAAACAATTTGATTGATTGTGAAGTTATCATCAAGTACAACATATTCCTAACAATCTCCCCCAATTTATACTTGATGGCAATAAATCATAAATTCAGGACCTTGATGATAACAAAACATTCCTAAAGATATATAAAGAACAATGCATAAATTGTATTAAGCTACAACAATTAAAAACTGAAAGTTTGAGAATTTTTACAGAGAAGTGCTCCTCTAGACTGAGCAGATTAGGACTGTTTCTTCCCTCTTGTTGGCATCACCCTTGATTTTCCTTCCTTGGCAGAGTTGGACTCAATCTGTATTTGGAGTTGCCTATAGAAGGCATCTTCTTCATCTACCTTTGGATTTAGCTTTTGTTGTAGCCATCTCAGGTATTGAGAACTAGCCTTTGGTAGTTGGTCTTCTAACCTGAAGAATCTCCTGTTACCATCTTCATCCCTGAACTCCATCATCCAGAAAGGTTGGAGGTGGATTTTCTGGCCATTGTATGGGATCTTCATTTTCCTTGGTAGACTTGATGGTGAGTTCCAATCCCTCCTTATTTGTTCTATTCTGTCCAGTATCTCCCCTTTTGCTATCTTGGAGAACCCTGTGTATCTCTTGATTGCAGTGAACACTTTGGTTAAGGTATGATAATTTGCCTGAAAGACCAATCTTTCAGGCAAATGTCTATATTTGTCAATTCCTCTTACTTCTGACAATTCATCCAGATAAAGATTCATGTCAGAGTATTCTTCAATATCTGCCTGATAGATAAAATCATCCTTGTTTTCCAAGATTGGCTGCCTAACAATAGCAGGTACCCTAGCAACTTGAATCGGTTCCTTTGAAGGTTGCTTCCTTGGTTTCCTTTTCTTCTGTGTAGGCTTCTGTTGAGGCTTCAGCAAGAATGAAGGAACCTCAATGGAGTCAAGATTCATTGGTTCCTCTTTAGGTACTATAGGTTCACCATGGAAATTCACATCTGGGTTGAATACTTTTACATCAATAGGTTGTGATGAACCAACTGTCTCTTTGTTTTCAATTTCTGGAGAGACAGGCCTCCTTGCCATTGATTTTAATCTCTTGGATTTGGGGACTGATTTCCCTTTCTTTTTGAATTTGGGGACTTCCTCAGGTTCCCTTAATTCATCCTCTACCTCATCCAATAACTCTTGAGCCAGCCTTGCTTGCTTCTCATCTGAGTTTTCATATTGATATTCAGTGCTTGGTTGAGATTCTCTTAGCAGCCTTGAAGTCTCTTCTCTCTTGGCTTCAACAAATCTAGGATGGCTGTTGGATATGTTTAGAACTTTTCCATTCCTTATTATTACAGCCATCCATTCTCTTACACAACTGTTAGTCTTCTCCTTGAATTCCTTGATTGCCTTACCCATCAGCTTCTCTTCATCATCCTTGGGAAATGGAAAGTCCAGTTGTAACTTGTTCTTCCCATTTGCTTTTGGTGGTGAAAAGGGTCTTGATTTGATGTAGGGTTCAAATTCCTTAACATGAGAAGGCTCAGCATCATAGAATGTAGGAGCCACAATTGCTGGAGTGAGCACCTTCAGAATTGTTGTAGATATTGTTGGAGCTGAGGTTTGGCTAGAGAACAGAGTTGATGCAATAGATTGATTGATCAATCTTTCTGTCCTCATTATCCTTTCATAGTTTTCCTCTTTCATCTTTTGTAGAGCTTCAATTTTGGCTAGCTTTTCCTCTTCTGTCAAGTTTGAGAGATCAAACTCTTCAGATAGAGCTACTTGTTCAGGTTTGGATTTGCTGGGGGAAGCTGTGACAATGAATTCTTGTGGATTGACCACTATGGTAGGCTGCTGCTCCCCCTGACTTGCTGCTTCCCTACTTTCAGAAATTAAGATTTGACTTGTAGTTGCCACATCCTCTTCCACTTTCTCCCCCTTTTTGTTAGCATTAAGGGTTTGACTAGAAGTTGGGGCTGCAACTAACTTTTCTAGCAGTTGGGTTTGCAGTTTCTGTTGTTGAAGAAATTGCTCCATATGGGATTCCATCTTTTCCACTCTTGAATTGAGAAGTTGCACAGACTTAGCCAGGTTGTCTTCTTTGAGGAACCTTTGTTGCAACACCCTCTGAGTGGCTGTAGGAGCTAGTTGCTCTAGCTTGGAATCCACAGAGATCTTTACATCCTTGATTTCTTGTTTGACCTCCTCTAAATTGGATCTCTGAATCACCATTTGCATCTTTTGTAACTTTAGGGAGTCAATTGCCTGTTGAAGAACAACCTTTCTCTGTGGATCTGCTTCTGGGTGCTCAGTCAGGGCAGATTTATATTGCCTTATGATTTCCATATCAAGTTGATGATAGGTGTAGTTTTGAGCAAATGCAAAATCATGAATACTGCTACCACCTTCATCTTCAGAGCTCTGGCTGTCTTCATCTTCAGAATTGTCAAATTCATCACTCTCAGCAGTGGTTGGTAGAGCTGCTATAGATTCCTTAGCTCTAAGTAGAGACTGTGAGGTGTGCACTAGGTGCATTGCCTCCTCTGCTTCCACATTGCCCTGTTGTGCCAGAATTTGATAGGCAGGAACAGGGTGAGTAAAGGTTTCAGCATCCAAAGAAATGGAGTCAATCATGGACTGATATTCTCTTTGAAATTCCATTTCCTTGGATGCATCCTCAACCCCCATTGACTCACTAGCAATGGCTGCTTCTTCCATCCTTATCTCTCCTGTAGTCCCTTCTCTCCTCTCATCTCTCTTTTCTTGCATCAAGGGCTCCCCTTGGCTCACACCTCTCACACCCTCACCTTCACCTACTAAGGTGGAACTCTCAAACTCTCCTTTTGCCTGACCGGAAGAAATGGCCAGCCTCTCATTATTTATCTCTCCTTTTGCCTGCTCACAAGGCAGCCTCTCACTCCCTTCCCTCAATCCTAAAAGTGTTTCAACTACTGAGAACTCCTCTGCACTTGACACTGGAATGTCAGATATAGCAGTGGTAGAGTGAGTTATCAACAGATAAGGAATATCCGTTGATGGAATAGTTATAGCTGTCAACGGATGGCTAGATAGAGGCGCATCCGTTGATGGAGAAACACTTGTCAACGGATGAAGGATATCCGTTGAGGAAGGAATAATTATATCCGTTGAAGAGAAAACCAACACTGAATCTGTGGAGATTGATTTTAAGTTCGAGGCCACAGTCTGTGTTGAGAATTCTGGAAGGGAAGATTGATGGTCCAACAAATCATCTAAAAGATGATGACCACAAATTACAGAGTGGGGCTTCTCCAAGAATCTTAAAGATGGAGAATCAGGAATTGATGTAGATATCATATCCACATCCAGAGATGGAGTTGGTGATGGTGGATTGTAATGTGTGTCGATTTGAAGATTAAGATCAAGGGGCTGTGACTCCACATTTATTGAAGCCACATCAAACTGAGTTTGAGAAGGTACAGTTTCCTGTACAGTGTGTGCACCCTGTGATTCCCCTGTGGTTTTAGATTTCACTCTTCTTCCATAGGTTTTTGAGATTGGGCTATATATGTCCCTAACCCTCTTGTGCAGTGTTCCTTGTGGGGAACTTGATTCAGTAGTCACACTCTGTTGAGAGAGTGTAACTAGAATTTGGCCTGTAGTTACATTAGCAGTCTTTTGAGAGACTGAAACGGTGGTTGCACTCATCTCTCCTTCCTTATCCTTAGGGCTTCTTTGATGTTCACCCTGTCCCTCACCACTCACTACCACCTTCACACTCCCCTCAAGAGGTTTGGTAGATTTTACAACAGGTGTCTTTTGAGAGACAC
Source organism: Saposhnikovia divaricata (assembly GCA_036435485.1). Lineage (NCBI taxonomy): Eukaryota > Viridiplantae > Streptophyta > Magnoliopsida > Apiales > Apiaceae > Saposhnikovia > Saposhnikovia divaricata. Next base: position 57,551,630 of record CM071598.1, read on the forward strand.
TTGAGGTTTGCTTTTTAGAATGTGGTTTTGGAACTGTGGATTTGGTCACTTTGGTAGGAGCCTGTTTGGTCACAACTACAGACTCCATTGTGACACTAGAAGGCAAAGAAATTTGGGGGTTGGAGATAGGGGTTTCAGAGTTAGAGATAGTTACCTGAACAATTGGTAGATATACCAACTGTACTCCTGCATTGAGGTTCATTCGAATCAGATCACTTAAGACTCTCTTCTCCTGAACAAAACATTGGAACTTGCTATCCGGGTTAGCAATGGATAGCTTATCCTCAGACACATGCAGTGCTAAGAGCGTTAAAAATCTAGCAAAGTAGATATTCTTGCTCCTAGTTTCCTTTTTACCCAATTTTGCAGCTATCTCATACATAACTAATGTGCCAAAATTATAGAATTTATCATTTAAAAGCATACACATCATTGTTAGCATGGACTGGGTAACAGCATCAAAATTACTAATTTTTCCTGAAAAAGTTTTAATGAAGGCATCATAGAAATAGCTCCATTCTTTAACCATTCCTTTTCTAACAATTTTCCCTAAGTTTTCAGTACTAAGGGCATAATTAATAGAATTAAGCATGGCAACAATTTCAGCATCAGTAGGTACTTTCAGACAGTTATTCTCAGGCAATTTTAAACAAGCAGTTATTACATCAGAATTAACCACATAGTTTTTACCCTTTAAAGAAAAAGCAATTGTACCGTCTGTGCCATTGTACTCAGCAGATGTCCACATTTCTTCAATTACCTCGTGGATTAATGGAGTGGTGGCCGTCATAGCATATGACAGTTTGCATTTCTTCACGAAACTCATCAAAGTGTGGTAAGCTTCTGGAGCATTCACTGTGTCAACAAAGGCCGCGAAATTGTTCTTCTCATAGGTAAACCCAGTGGAGGACATCATCTTAACAATAGGCGCCATTGAAGTGATTGAACTTTGGTTACAGAGAGTTTTAGGGAAGAAGATGCAGTTAACTTTTGATATGCTTGAAAATGAATAAAAGTGAGATGTGAGAGTACAAGTCCGCCTTTTATATTTTTCAAGAATTAAAAATGAAATAATTAAAAGTAATTACTCCATTGGTTAAAAGTAAATGTCAGATAATAAATAAAAAGAGAATAAGTACAGCCATGATTAGATATACACGGTTACCAACGGTTATATAAAAAAAATTGTATATCAACGGATATAGAATGAACGGTTGAGATACAGTTTATCCGTTGATGACGTGGATAGCCTGTTACGCGTTGACATGCAAAAATCTAGTAATGTGTTTATACTATCAACGGATAAAAGGATATCCGTTGATAAGCTAATTTTGCCTTAGGCAAAATTTCTGTAGAAAATTTTTCTGAAAGTTTTAACTTTCAAGTAAATCAAAACACATTTCCAGCTTCAATTCATCGAAATCAAATATCACTAGAAATTATGACAAGTTAAGCATACGTAGCTCACCTACCAATCTTGTGAATGTGGATTCATCAAGAGGCTTGGTGAAGATATCTGCAAGCTGCATTTCACTTGGCACAAAGTGCATTTCTACTGTACCATTCATCACATGTTCTCTAATGAAGTGGTATTTGATGTCAATGTGCTTGGTTCTCGAATGTTGCACTGGATTCCCTGTGATGGCAATAGCACTTGTGTTGTCACAGAAAATTGGAATCTTCTCAACTTTTAGACCATAGTCAATGAGTTGGTTTCTCATCCATAGAATCTGTGCACAACAGCTTCCAGCCGCAATGTACTCAGCTTCAACTGTAGAAGTGGAGACTGAGTTTTGTTTCTTACTGAACCATGACACAAGCCTGTTTCCTAGAAATTGACAGGAACCTGTAGTACTTTTCCTATCAACTCTGCAACCTGCATAATCTGCATCTGAATAGCCAGTTAGATCAAAACCAGATTCTCTTGGGTACCAAATGCCAAGGTTTGGTGTTCCCTTGAGATACCTGAAAATTCTTTTAATAGCTACTAAGTGAGACTCTCTAGGATCAGCTTGAAATCTAGCACAAAGACAAGTAGAAAACATTATATCAGGTCTACTAGCTGTTAGGTATAAAAGTGAACCTACCATGCCTCTATAGCTTGAGATGTCCACAGACTTTTCCCTAGTATTCAACTCAAGCTTAGTTGCAGTGGCCATAGGTGTTTTACCAGATGTACAATCCATTAAGTCAAATTTCTTTAAGAGATCATAAATATATTTTGTTTGACTTATGAAAATGCCCTCAGTAACTTGCTTTACTTGTAGGCCAAGAAAGTAAGTTAATTCACCCATCATGCTCATTTCATACCTACTTTGCATAAGTTTGGCAAACTTTTTGCAAAGCTTCTCATCTGTAGACCCAAAAATAATATCATCTACATAGATTTGAACAAGTATTGAAGAGCCATTAATATTCCTATGAAATAAGGTTTTATCTACTGTACCTCTAGTGAAGTGGTTCTCCAAAAGAAATTGAGATAAAGTGTCATACCAGGCTCTTGGTGCTTGCTTCAAACCATAAAGTGCTTTCATGAGAAGATATACATATTCTGGAAATTCTGGATCCTCAAAACCAGGAGGTTGATGGACATAGACCTCTTCTTCCAGTTCCCCATTTAGAAAGGCACTTTTGACATCCATCTGATAGACTTTGAAATTGGCATGTGCTGCATAGGCTAGAAAGATTCTTATTGCCTCAAGTCTTGCTACTGGAGCAAAAGTTTCATCAAAATCTATTCCTTCTTCTTGAGAATAGCCCTTTGCCACTAATCTAGCTTTATTCCTCACAATTATGCCATTTTCATCTGTCTTATTCTTGAGAACCCATTTAGTACCTATGACACTTCTATCATCAGGTTTGGGCACAAGTTTCCATACTTTATTTCTTTCAAATTGGTTTAGCTCTTCTTGCATTGCTAACACCCAATCTGGATCTAGAAGGGCATCTTCCACTTTCTTAGGTTCCTCTTGAGACAGGAAGCTACTGTATAGACATTCTGCTTGAGTGGCCCTTCTAGTTTGGACTCTTGAATTTGATTCACCAATGATTAACTCAAATGGATGATTTCTAGTCCATTTTCTTGCAGGTGGAAGGTTTGATCTTGATGAGGTTGCTTCATTTCCATGATCATGTTGATTTAGCATTGAATTTTGACCTTGAGAAACTCCCCCTGAGTTTGTTGTCCTTGCTGAGTTATGAAGTTGACTGTCAATGGATACATCATTTTGCCTGTCGACGGATGCTTGAGAATATCTGTCAACGGATGCATCTCTAATAGTGTCAACGGATGTTGCAGAATGACTGTCAACGGATGTTCCAGAATGACTATCAACGGATGCTTCATTTTCAGTGTAAGCATCACTTCTAGTTGGTATAACAGCTCTAGGTGGATCTCTGTGGTCATGATCTTCATTCTCCTCATCATCATCATGGTACATTCTTCCTTCACCTTCATTCTCAAATTCCAACTTTTCATGGTAACCTTCATCATTTAGGCCTAGAATCTTTTGATCATCAAACACAACATGTACAGATTCCATAACAATGTTGGTTCTTAGATTGTAGACCTTGTAGGCTTTCCCTGCTGCATATCTAACGAAAATAGCTTCATCTGCCTTTGCTTCAAATTTGCCTAAGTTATCTCCATGATTCCTTAGCACAAAACACTTACATCCAAAGACATGTAGAAAAGCTAAAGTTGGTTTCTTGTTGGTTAATAACTGATAAGGAGTCATTCCTCTAGCTTGATTGACCAAGGAAATATTCTGAGTAAAGCATGCAGTGTTGACAGCTTCAGCCCAGAAATATGTTGGTAACCTTGATTCACTTAACATTGTTCTAGCTGCTTCAATGAGAGTTCTGTTTTTCCTTTCAACAACCCCATTTTGTTGAGGTGTTCTGGCAGCAGAAAACTCATGGACAATTCCATTCTCTTCACAGAAAATCTTCATTGTGGAATTCTTGAATTCAGTACCATTGTCACTCCTGATCCTTTGTACTCTGTCTTCAGAACCATTGTTTAGCATTCTGAGGTGATTGATGATGATTTCACTTGCACAATCCTTGGAGTGCAGGAAGAAAGTCCATGTGAACTTAGAAAAATCATCTACAATCACCAGACAGTATTTCTTCTTTGAAATAGACATGACATTTACTGGACCAAATAAATCCATATGCAGCAATTGAATAGGCTTAACAATGGATGACTCTGTCTTGCTTTTGAAGGATGATTTCTTTTGTTTCCCTAATTGGCAGGCATCACACAGCCCATCTTTGACAAACTCCAAATGAGGGATTCATCTAGCAAGATCCTTTCTTACCAAATCATTCATAACTTCAAAATTCAAATGTGACAGCTTCTTATGCCATAGCCAACTCTCATCCTTACTTGCTTTGCTGAAGAGACAAGTAATGGATTCCGAGCATGCTGAATTGAAGTCAGCTATGTAAACATTTCCTTTTCTAAAGCCTGTCAATACCACATTGTTGTCTTCCTTGGCAGAAACAACACAGGCTTCTTTTGTGAACTTTACTTCATAGTCTTTGTCACAAATCTGACTGATACTCAGCAAATTGTGCTTTAAACCTTCAACTAAAGCCACTTCTTCAATGATGACATTGTCTTTTGAAATCAGGCCATATCCCTTAGTATATCCTTTGCTGTCATCTCCAAAGGTAATTCTAGGGCCAGCTCCTTCCTTGAACTCTGTGAGCAGGGTTGAATCTCCTGTCATGTGCCTAGAGCATCCACTGTCCAGGTACCATAGATTCCTTCTGTTTCCCTGCACACATTTCAAAAACAAATCAAGTTGATTTTGGTACCCAAGCTTCCTTGGGTCCTTTCTTGTTAGTCTTTGCCTTTGCACTCTTAGCATTCTTCAACTTGGGTGTAGATGCTTGAGTAATGGGGTTTGACAAATGCTCATTTGCATGAATATTGGATGCATGCATGTGTGGAAAATTGGCATACATATTATTCATGTTAGGTAGGTTCCATGACATTTGTGGCACATTCATAGATTGAAAGTATGGATTAGACACATATGGCATGTTCACATATGGATTTGAAAAACTAGCATTTTGATACAAACCAGGCATAACAGGCATTGCAGGCATACATGGCATTGGTTGAGGTACATGAACAGGAGCCTTGTTGACAATCTTGCAATTAGAAGATAGATGATTGACACTATTACAATTACTACAAGTTTTCCTAGGAGCAAACTTGTCAGGAGAGTAATTGTTTTTCTTGTTGATGCCTATCTTACCATTTCTGTTCTTTTTCTTTTTGCCCTCAATTTCTACCTTTTCATTGTCTGATTTACCAACAGCCTTTTTGTTGTGTAAATCACCTGTCTTAGCCTTCCCACTGGATTTGGTTTTGCTGCACTCACCATTAACAAAATTCTTGTTTACTGGACCATACTTGATATCCAGTTTCCTAAGTTCCTTCTTACTAACAGACTTTTTGTTAGTCGACGGATACCTCTCATCCGTTGACGGTTCATCTGTCAACGGATGATCACTATCCGTTGATTCACAAATAGTCTCTAGATCCTCAAGGCCAGGTTCTAGCTCCTTTTTCCTTTGAGTCCAGGTATCCTTCACAAATGATTCTATTCCCTGAACTTCTATTATGTTTTGAGAAATATTCCTACAACTTTGAAATTTAGCAATTATCCCTTGTTCTTTTTCAAGCTGGTCTTTTAAAATCAGTTCTCTTTTTAACACAGCTTCAAGTTCACTTTTAGCATTATTGCAATCAACTCTCATTTTCTCAAATTCTAGAAATTGAGATTCTAGAGCAGCATTTCTATCACTTAAAAACAGATTAGACTCTTTAATTCTATTGTTCTCTTTAGTAAGTGATTTAAGAGTAACACTTAAGTGATATAGTTCAGTAGACATTTCATCTATAACACTATTGCATTCCTCTTTAGTGAGCTCAGAGAGATTAGTAGAAAATACCTGATTGCTAGCTGAACTTGATTCCTGCTCTCCAGAATCAGCCATTAAAGCAAGGTTGACTAACTCAGCATCATCATCAGAATGATTGTCATCAACAGCCCAGTCATACTCTTGGGTCAAGAATGCCTTTCCTTTCTGCCTGAGAATATCAAAATATTTCTTCTTATAGTCAACAACCTCAGTTGGCTTTCCCTTGTTCTCAGGTCTAGGTTTCCTGCATTCACTTATCATATGACCAGCAATTCCACAATTGTAGCATTTAATTTTGGATTTATCCACATAGTTGTTTGTGGAAAAATCCTTGTTAAATGGCTTGGCCATCCCAGAGTTTCTCTTGAATTTCAGCTTAGAGAATCTCCTAGATAGAAAAGCTAAGTGCTCATATATCTCATCCAATTCTTCCTGCTGAAGAGCATTCAATTCCTCAGACAACTTTTCCTTGCTCCTGCTTGATTCTGCTCTACCTTTACAAACCTCCTTGTTTGGTGTAGAACTAGCAGTTTCTGTCCTTTCCTCCTTTTGCTCCAAGTTGGCAACGAGTGCAACTGACCCACTTTTCTTTTGAGACTTCTCAATCTCTTCATCCTGCTCCATTTCCAGCTCATAGGTCTTTAAAGTTCCATAGAGCCTTTCAAGAGTAAATGTCTTGTACTCTTGAGTGTTTCTTAGAGAAACAGTCATTGGCTTCCATTCCTTGGGCAGTGATCTCAGAAATTTGAGATTAGAATCTTTAACTTGATAGACTCTTCCATACAGTTTCAAACCATTTAGTAGCTTTTGAAATCTACTAAATGTATCATTCAATGTTTCTCCACTATTAAAGTGAAAATGTTCATACTGTTGGATTAGTAGTTGCATCTTGTTTTCCCTTACCTGTTCTGTTCCTTCACACAGGGTTTGAACAATGTCCCATACTTCCTTGGCGGTAGTGCAGTTAATAACATTGTCAACCATGTCTGTTTCTAGACCATTGAACAGAATATTCATGGCCTTTTTGTCTTTGTGGACTTCTGCAATATCTTCAAGACTCCACTCAGAAACAGGTTTGGGAATGAAAGTGTCAGGCACATCATCAGCCAGGCCAACTCTTGTTGCTGTCTTCATTGGAACGTGAGGACCCTTGTCAATGCAATCCACAAAACCCTCATCAATAGACGAGAGATGTAGACGCATTTTTACTTTCCAGTGAAAGTAATTTTCTCTATCAAGAACTGGAATCTTCACTCCATAATCCTTCTTAGACATGTTGGAAGTGTGTTGATCTTTAAACTTCAAATATGTTAGAAGCTTGCTCTGATACCAATTGTTATTCCCAGATTACACACTTGTATAATTGTAGAAGGGGGGGTTGAATACAATTCTTGATATTTATAAATTTCTGATAAGAACTTCAGAAACTTATGAAGAGATAATTGCAATGTAAGATTTAAACACAAACACATATAAAATCAGGTGGTTAATATGCACCACCTGAAGCTTTTATTTGAAGAAAACTCTGTGATACAAAATGTACACAGCTGCCGTTTTTACAACTCTTTGCTTCTAAGGATATTCAATAAACCCTAAGCAAATATGTCTGTTTTCTTAACCTACAAAGAGTTGCTACACTTGGTTATATATCCTAAGTTTTACAAGTACTACTGGAATAAGATAATACTAATCTAATTCTAGTTGACTTGCTACTACACTCCAAATACACATGTAGCCGAAAGGTTGTCCTTGTGTTCAGACATGTCTCCTGCACCTTTCTTGTATTCATAGTGTAAATAGAATGCTTCTTTCTTCTGTGTTTCCAAAGTATGGCTGCCATACTGCTTTTTGTATGTACTTTCAACTCATGTGATCTGTCAGTCAAACATGTCCTTATCAACTGCTAATCTCCAGTTAATCATAGAAAACAGTGTCAATGATTATCCGTTGATGATGTACACTGACATCCGTTGATGATGTATTGAGCAGTATCCGTTGATATTGGGACTTGAGCTGTATCCGTTGATAGAGTGGATTTGAGTTGTATCCGTTGATAGAGTTTTGTCTTCATCCGTTGATACACTTTCACTTAGACAGAATTACATAGCATAGCTTATTTACAATTGGCTACCCTATTCTGCCTATCCGTTGATAGTCAACATGACTGTGGATAAAAACACTATCAACTGATAACATAGAGATACTGCAGTGTGCTACAAAACCTCATCCGTTGATGAGCTACCTGTCAACGGATAGAGTTATAAATCCTCATCCGTTGACAGCTACAAAACCTTAAACAATTTGATTGATTGTGAAGTTATCATCAAGTACAACATATTCCTAACATATCATAAGAGCAAAGCCTACTCATATCTCGCGCGGTACATATGATCTACAATACATATGAAGCAAGGACAAAGTATAAATATAAATACAAGAATATTCAACGAAATTATCTCAAATAACATACTCCATGTTATAAAAAATACGTACCAAGTCCATTGCCTTGGGATTGTCGAACTTTTCTTTCGGTTGTTGGAATATTTTCGGATCCTTGGTTGGTTTTGAAGGCGGCAAAATATTTAATTTGGTAACATTATAGTACCAATCCATATACTCCTCCAGAGATATGGCATTCAAAGGTGGTCCCAAAATACCAATACCATTATTCACAAATTCATTCCAAACAACTACATATCGTGCAAAATTGAGATAATGTTGATATACAAAAGAATGTTCAGATCTCACCCTCCACGTTGACATATCATTCGGTGGCGGCGGTGGAATGCTTAATGGAAAACCAAACTGTCTTCCCACCCTTTCCGGAAGTTGATGTTCAACATCTTCAAAAAACACAAGGGGCACATGAGCTAAACCGGCTATAAGGGCCCACTGAAATTAAAGATCAAAAGACCGATAGAAGCGAGCATATGGCCTCCACTTAACCCATTGTGCATCAAAGTTATTGAACATCCCGCGATATGCATCAATATTGTGATGGACATTAAAGTACTTAGATTTTTCTGGGCCAACGGGAGCAACCGCCCATGCCAAAGCCCTAGGCCATATATACTAGGTTTGAGATGCTAGCATAGGTTGTCCCAGGCGCAACCTCTCACGTGCCCAAAGCATCAATATTGTCAAGCATCCCGAAATGGACTTGCAATCCTTATGACTTGCCACAAATAAATTCCTATATATATAGGCAAGTGCTGCTGCACCCCAAGCATACCCAAAAATTCAGAAGTATCAATCAACAAGGGAATTAATCTTGGATGAGAAACATTGTTTGATTTTGTGGGGAACAATATCGCCCCACACAAATAAAACACATACCCCCGTGTATATATTTCTAGAAGCTCCCGATCCTCCTTGTTCGGGAATTTGCGATATCTCTCCCTCAAAAAATTTAATTTCACACCACCTCTCTCCAAAGCATTCTCCCTTTCCTCAAATGAGAGTGTCGGATCCGGCCAATCACGTAACCAAAGATTTTTTTTTACGTTAATTGTGTCACTCAAAGTTACCGCCTCTCCAACAACCGGAAGCCCCGTCAACATGTACACATCTTCAAGTGTCAACGTCATCTCCTCGAAAGTAAAGTGGAATGTGTTGGTTTCCGACCTCCAACGCTCCACTAATGACGTAATTAAAGACACATCATTTTGCATAATGGCTCTTGGGTTGGTAAACATTCCGAAACCCCAATGTTGTAAAAGATGAATTTGATAAGGCTCTAATTCCCATTGATTAAGCAACGAGGTACTTTGACGGATTGTAAGTTTATCTCGATGATCACCAACCCATATTCTACTACTTATATGGTTATCTTGGTCGGTAAGGAGAGAAGGATCAACCGGACCGCAAAAATCTTCCATCTAAAATCCAATACATATAAAAAAACTTTAATGCATACAAAAAAAATCCAAACTACACAAATCCAAACTTAATCCACAATTCAAACTTTAATCCAATAAATTTTAATCCTAATAATTAGAAAATTACCCCCAAATTCGAACCCTAATTCGAAAATTATACACAAAATCGATCCCTAATTCAAAAATTATCCACAAATTCGAACCCTAATTCGAAAATTATACACAAATTCGCACCCTAATTCGAAAAATTATCAACAAATTCGAACCCTAATTCGAAAATTATCCATAAATTCGAACCTTAATTCGACCCTATTCGAAAATTATATACATACATGCATACATGTACACAAATCTACAATTAGATGATTTTGGTGATACATACATACATACATGTACACAAATCTACACACATCTTAATAATTAGATGACATCTACATACAAGAAATAGACACGAAATTACTCACTTTATATGAAGAAATGATGAAATTGATGATGATTTACTTCCGATTCCGGTGGATTTGCGATGTCTGGTGGTTTGTGGATGATTTGCTAACTTAATGTTTTGTAAAATAATGTATATTAACCACAATACGCTATATGATGTTCTGTGTGAAATAAACCCGGTTTCGTTAAAAAAAATCGTTTACGCTATATAATAGAGCGTATTGCGCTATATTATATAACGTAAGTTTAAACCGGCACGTGACATCACGTGGCAGATTTAGGGATAAAAAGGTAAAAAGGCTTACGCTGTATAATATAGCGTACTACACTATATAATATAGCGTAAACTTTTACATCCCAGCCGTCCATATCTTTAGTGGATGGTTATAGATGGGTTGGATCAATATTCAAAAATATCCAACTTTGGTTGTAGAAGACGACCATATATATATATATATATATATATATATATATATATATATATATATATATATCCATGAGTTGTATTCGTATGATTACTTCGATTTTGTATGTACAATATATTTGGATTCTGAATTCTTGTAAAATTTGTATCTGATTCGTTATTAATCGGAATTTCATTAAATTAGACTTTCTGAAAAGGTATTTTATTTATCTACAACTTTTATTTTTTGTGTTTTTCGAAATTCATCCTATAAATATGAGTTTTCTGTGATTTAGTGACCTACTGGTGTGTTTTCGAAATTGAGAAGGCTAACTTCAAAAATTCATTGTAAATTGAGTTTTTATCCAAAAATTATGAGCAATATCATTCTGGAAAGATATTTTCGAGCTCTACGTTTTTAGTTTGCATTCCTCCGTCAAATTCTGTGATTTGGAAGTCTTAAACAGCAAAATACTAGGGAAGTCAGGGTCTGATTCTGTTCTGCAGTCCGCAAATATCTACTTTCTGAATTCGTTACTTGGTTGTTTTTATCGAGCCTTACCATTCTGGAAAGATCTCAGAATTGTTTACGCTTTTCGTGTTTTGTACTTTTTCAGATAAATCATTTTCATAGAATAATTTGCCAATTTCAAAAACTGATCAGGGCTGATTTTGTTATCAATGGTCTGTTTTGTAATATATTGTAGTGTACGAATTTTGAAATTTTCTTTGAGTAAGTTATATGTAATCGTCGCATGAATTATATTAAGGTGTGTGCTTATTTGCTTTATTTTACTGTTAATAGATAATGAATTAACATTTAAGATTTAATATGATCTTATTTTCAGGGTACGAACTCAACATCGAGGTAAGTGACTTTTCGTTGCTCACTAATATTATGAAATCTGTTTTCTTATGTTTCAAAATATCTGATTGATTTGGTTATCGAAAATGGTGACATCGAAAATAGAATTTAGAAAAGATTTTTATAAGAATCCCCAGTTTTAATTGCGTATCGAATCATAGAATCCGGTCACTGGATAGTGTGACATATAGAATCATAGAACTAGTTTACGCACGTTCCGGAACACATAGATACCTTGTTGAGTTTAACTTAAACGAGGGACGTAAACTAGCCCCCATCAAACTATAGAAGCCGTGTCGCTGGCATAGTGTGACCGTAATTTAGAACAATGGGAATAAAATGTGATTTTACTGTTAAGATTTTTTTATTGATATATAGCTTTAGAACTTTTATTTTTTTTAAAGTATTATTTTGAGCCGTCGGCGATAGTTACTTGCTGGGCTTTGCAGCTCATTGTTTTAATATATTTCAGGTTACTAAGCTTTGGATCGAATAAGGATGTGAACTTGTGGATTTTGTGCTACATGATTGGAAAAGATTTACCGTATTATAGAATAATTCCAGTTTTTAATTAGACATTGATTATTGAATCTGTGTAGCTGTGTTTCTAATTGATTGTTTCAGATTATTGTGTTGACTTTCAATTGACTTTCATTAATTTTGGATTTATTGAATAAAGAATTGTATTTTAATTTAGCTGAGAATTTAGAAATAATAGTCCGAAAATTCGGGTGTTTTAAAATATATAGGTCCAAGATAATGAATGAGTTTCATTTTGAAAAATTAATCACATTTTAATACTTGTATTAATATAAAAAAAAATTGGCATGAAAATATAACTCGAAGATTGACGAAACTCGTTACTTGTGCGAGTTAGCTGATAGAAGGATCTAACTTGAAGATAATTAATTTTGATTAAACAAGGAACTAGTTTAATAGGCGTGCCAATTTGATAAAGATTTTTTTGCGGCACTTTTTTTTTCTGGAGTGACTCAAAAAATTAATATATAAAACATATTAAAGAAAATGAAGTTGTTATGATTTATTATTGAAGGTCTCTAAAAATTCCTTGTATTATCGAAGGTCTCCAAGGATTTATCTGATCTATTGAAGATTTATAAAAAAAATTCTAAATTGTTGAAGACTTTTTTGATACGTTAAAAGTAAGAGTAATGCAAATTGTTAAAAGTAAAAGTAAGAGTAAGAGTAAGATTTTTTTTTTTTCAAATTGTTGCGGCCCATATATGTATTTTAAGTAAGCCATGATTATTCCTGCGATTATTGGTTGAATGATTAGCTTATACCAGTTATTGTTAACTCTGATAAATAGGTCAATGTTGTATTCGTAAACTCTTTGATCGATCTTGTTAAAACATACATGTCTAAAGCTGATGATAACAAATACCACAAGGCAAAAAATGAATCAATTAATCTAAGCTGATAATTAAATCAGGAAGCTAATTGGAATGCAGATCAAATAAAGCTACATCTTGTAAATGGACCTCTGCAAACAGTTAGGAAGTATTTCTGCAACAAGCTATGGGATGCTTAATCAAGTATCAGTAATTAAAAGAGAGGTTTGCTAAGAACAACTCATGCAGGTAATTCGAGAAATCAGGAAAGAATGAGTTCGAGAAGTCAAGCCATTGAAATGACTCTATTCGAGAAGTCATGGAAATGGTGGATTCGAGAACTCTACAAAAAGAGTTATTCGAGAATTCCTCGTTCGAGAAGTTAAATCATTGAAATGACTCAATTACAGAAGTCTACAAAGTAGTCAATTCGAGAAGTCATTCGAGAACTCGACAAAAAGGGGTCATTCGAGAAGTTCTCATTCGAGAAGTCAAGATTTATTAGTTCGAGAACTCAGCCTGAAATTCAAGAGGCAATTTGAGAAATCCAGTCATTCGAGATCTCTAAATAGAAAGAGTGGTGCCATAGTTCTATAATGGAACACATTGACTGAAGAACATATCCATAATTACTTTGCAATCCATGACTTATAGACAACGGTCTATTGCACACAGGATGTAAGGAATAGGGGGAAAATTGTAGATATTCGAAGGCTCAAACTCTTACAAATGAAATGTGAAATCAATCGCTGTTTATCCAGTCTCGAAGGCAAGAATAAGAGTGGAAGCAACCTCCAACACGATTACATCTCTATTGCAGAATTCAAAGGATAAGTCGGTAAGTGCATAATGACCATCTGGTTTGTCTGAGAATTTCAAGGTTAGCTCAATAAGTAGAAAAGCTTATTGACTTACTAAAAGTTTATATCTTTAGCTAAAGTAACTTTTCAGGAATGAAGATTCAAATAAAAAAGATCCTTTTGCATAAAGCATCATGTAAGTTTGGAAGCTAAGTCAGTTCAAGAACTTAGAAACTTAAGAAGAAAGCAACATGCACAACTTGAAGCATGCTGGAATTGTCTAAATCAAGAAGAGAAGACTTTCAAGACATTTCTAGAAATGGTGACCCTTCAAGCATGTGTGTGTGACAAGCAATACTGAGAATGTATTTTACATTTACGTATTATACTTGTCTTCATGCAGTATAAATAGACTGTGTGAGCAACATAATGTTATAGAGAAAACAAAGAGCATTCACTTAGCATTCTAAAGTTTTCTTGTAAACACTATTCACAAGATATTTATTCGAAATATAATTCTCAGGTATGGACCCGAAAATCCACCTGAAATTTTTAAGTGTGAGTGTTTGCCTTTACTTTCATATTCTTGCGTTTATATCCTTGTTATTACAAACACTAAATTGTTAGCCTCAAGAAATTCGAAAGAATTTTAGTCAAAGATTGTATTCAACCCCCTTTTACAATCTTTGGTTGTATTGTCGGGAATTAACAGATCCAATACTGAGTTTTAGGATTTTGTGACTGACTTTCACCGTACGAACTTTCCAAAATGAGTTTTTGCCCGATTACTAATATGTCATGAGTTTTGGGTTCGTCTAGTGAGAAATTCACTTATAATAGATTTAAGTTTCTTACTATTAAAATATTATGTAAAACTTAATTCTTTATAAATATAGGAATACGTAGAAAAAATTGAAAAATATTGTACATTAAAAATTCAACAAAAATATTATTGTTATGCCTAAAACTTGGCATAAGACCTAAACATGCCTAGTGGACTAAAATAGTGATCCATAGTTCTTAACGGACCCAAATAATAGTATTGGGTCGTTAAAGCCCATTGCTTGGAACCAACCCAATATGATGGCACGATAATGTTCTCAATAGATATTTGAAAGATGCAATCCCGATCCCGGGATCGCATTATACCTATCTCTCCACAACTGGAATCAAGTGTTGACTCGTATGCGAGCCCGACCTCGAGGTCTCTTCTCCATGTTAAGGCAACATCTGCATCGCCATTGCATAAATTTATTGTGTTTGTATCGCCATAGAAAGGCTCATGACTAAGTCCTAAGGGATCGCGTGAGTGGAAGCATCTCCATACTAGGGACCGCATCACATGCCTGTACCCATAGGATCGCATGTGAGGCCCTCGTAAGTTTTTCCATTAGCCTCGCAGATGAGGCCTCGCCAGTCTTAACGTCATGGTAGCCTCGCATAGTCTTAAGTCATAGGCTATGATCAGTTACGGATAATTTACACCAGCCCACAAACGTTCAATGGACTTGGACCATAACAGATCTCCAAAATCCTAACCTGTCTAGGTAACTTGTTCTCCAAGAATATGTGTGGCTTGAATCCCTGTAATTAGGGTATGTTGGTCTCTTGTTAGAATTGAGAAACGATTTACCCTGAAAAAGTACTAACGTATTTTCTCTTGTATTCTACGAATCAACAATCAAGATCAACCACATAAATTGCCAATCTCCATTCCGTGTTTTTCGTATTCTTAACAAAATATCCGTATTATGCTTCGTGATTCCAGCAACCTTCACAATTATTGTTATACTAGATTCTTCCTATTACAACTATCACTATACATTTTATTTCCAAAGAATAATTTTAAATTTTTTATTACCATTTTCTTTATTAACACCAGTATAAATGTAATTATTAAAATATTTTTCTACTATTGTTTTTCCTGAACATAAAAAAAAAAGAAAAAGAAAAAAGAAAGTCAATACTCCAGAGTATATAACATAAACGACGACAAATTGCGAACCATAGGGGAGAGCACGGTTCGGTTCGAGGCGGTTTTGCCCCAAACCGAATCCGAAACCGCATGTCTTCGGTTTTAGAAATTGAAAACCGCAATCGAACCGTCGGTTTCGGTTTTAAAAAGCTCGGTTCGGTTTTTAATGGTTCGGTTTCGGTTATAAAACCGAACAAAAAAATCTTAAATATATTACAAAACTTTAAATTTATAAATTACAACGTTCTCGATTTTTAAACAACGTGACTGAGTTTTTGAATGAATACACTTTGTGTATACGTTAGTGCTAATGTTATATGACACTATTATATGACATTATAAGCTAATATGCTATACAGGGCTCAAAATATATTTTAACAAAATTTATACATGCATATGTGATAATGTGCAATGAATAAATCATACCTAATTAGGTCTTAACTTGCACAAATTAATGCCTTGCAAAAAACAGTATATGAGTAAATGACAAAATATACTCTCAGTTGCTAATACAAAAGCAAATTAGAATTTTGTAAGATATGAATTGCTTGTAATATCTATACTATTATATAATAAGCAAACAGGGGTATAATTTGGTTGTTTGGTTCAACTTGGTTCAACCATCTAAAAAATAGTGATCGTTAAATATTTAGTAAATAGATGGTAACTGTTAGATCTAAATATTCTATATTTAAATCCCTCTTCTAAAGATCCAAGGTTCGAATCCCGTCAACAACAAATTTACATTAAGATTTTATATTATTAGTTCTAATCAATACATATCATTTATTAAATAACTATTATTATTACTAATAGTTTTATTAATTAATTAAAAAGTTAAATTATATCCATAATAAATTATTATACTCTATTTTATTTAATTATATAAATTTTAAAAGTATTTAAAAGTAACCCGTAATTTGCACGGGCTATAAGCTAGTAATCTTAGTTTTAATACAATTTACATGATAGTAGAAACCTATATATATAGTTCACAAAAATGAAAAGTTACCAGCGGGAGCAGTCACCAGAAAATTATATAAATTATATATTTATTTTAATAATTGGTTTGGTTCGGTTTTAGTTGATCGATTTTAATCTAAAACCAGAACCGGAACCGGAACCGAAAGTCTCGATTTTTAAAACCAAAAACCGCAACCGTCGGTTCGGTTTTGGTTTCGAGTTTTTCGATTTGATTTTGACCGGTTTCAATTCGAATTCAATTCGGTTTTTTACTCACCGATAACGAATCATATATGGATTATATGCAACCTCTTGAAGTGCTAAACGAAAAGGAGAGGCTAGCGTTGATTGGACGCACATAGGGAATCTTCGTGGGCCAGGCCCAGTTCCAAGACATTCTTCCTGTGAGTGTGAGGATATCTTTGAATTAAACGCCGAGTGACGAGGCCAGAAGCCCCAAGGATAGATATCGCAAAAGAGGGTTTTGCTTCTATCTCTAAAGTTGGCAATAAATGGTCAACCACTCATTTTTTAATGCTCTTTTTCTATTTTCCACCATCCATTTTCATTAATGTTACCAATACTGAGATTTTGAGATTTTTTAAATAAATTATGAGTTATTTTATAAGCAATTTTATTTGAAAAGATTTTTTTTTTTACTTTTGCAGCTCTTGAATAAATTCGAATATTTATCAAATATTTGATCCATTATTATCAAATTCGTAGCTTTTAATCGAGAAGAAAATATGAAAAAGAAATAGCGTATCTATTCAAATAGTAAAAAATAAAGATTGCTAAAAGAAAAAGACATAATCAAAACTCCAATTATGAATTGAGAAACAATAAAGAATAAAAATGTACTCCCTCCACTCTAAATAAATGAGTTATGCACGGAGGTTAAAAAAATGTGTAAAGTAATGAATAAAAGTTAGAAAAGTGAATAGAATGGTAGGAGCAATCAATATTTTATATAATAAAATGAGTTTAGTTGAAAAAAGTAGAAGATTTTTTTACTATTTTGAGTAAGTTTTGGAATGTAAAGAATTGAAAGAAACATCTAAAATGAAAAGTGAAAAGAAATGAGAGCACAAAACTAATGTGATTAATTATGTATAATTTACTGAACTTGTAACGTGTTTTATTCTAATGGATTAACTGTATTGTTTGGGTATATTTTAAAAATTGTATGTTATTATTGTTTTAACTTGTTAAAAATAAAATATATTATTTAAATATGGTAATTAAATTATGGGTATTAGTTTGATATGTCCCAAATTAACAAGTCAATTATAAATATATCCCTCTTTCTTGAATAATTATAAATATGTCCTATGATTAAGTTTAACTCATATATAACTTATATACATAAAATTATACATATATTTATATTAAATAAGACTAGAATACCCCTTCTCTTTTTACCCCACTCACCCACTCCCCTCCCGGCCCCGCAGGGGCACAAAGCACAGGTTTTCATCCGCAGGGTATTAGTTTTGCTTTGCGAGTTCTGCAACTCAGGTTTTCATGCGAGTCTTGTTCGATTTGCTGTTGAACCACTGCTGCTTTGTTCTTGTGTACGTGTTCTGAGTTCTTGGTTTGTATGTTCGAGTTTTGTGCTTCTGTTTTGTAGTTCTGAATTACCGAATTTACGTTTGGTTTTAGTTTTATTGTTTTTAAGATGTTAAAATCAGTTTTTATTTTAATTTCATTTTTAGTTAGTTTTAAAAATAGATGACTTAATGGTACACGAGAGTTGCCAAAATTTTATAGTTAATATTTTAGTGTTAATCAGTCACAGGTACATGTATCAGATTTAATAAAATGTAATTGATGAAGGAGGACAAAATTGTCTTTTGCAAATGTGTGGTTAATAAATTAATCATGGTTATACTTTAAAATGGGACATATTCATAATTTGGGATAGATTTGAATTACAAATAAACATGAGACACAATTATAAATGACCTTTTAAAATGGGACATATTAGAAAAAAAAACCCTTAAATTATATGTTATTATAATTTTAAGTTGTTAAAAATAAAATATATTATTTAAATATGGTAATTGATGACGTGGAATTTTACTACAAATTGTTAAATGTTCGATAAATATAATCAATATATTGTGATTGTCTAAATTTTTACCTAAAAATTTTGTCCCGTAAAATAAATAAATTTTTACAAATTATTTATAATTCTTTTTTTTTTTGAAGTAAAACGTACTTGCATAAATCAAACTTCCTCAGAAGTAACAGTACAAGCAATCAAATCTGGAGTAGTAGATAACCACTCCTGAAAACCTGACAAAGAATATGCATCCCTAGCTAACAGATGGGCTGCCATATTCGCAGATCTATGAGCAAAAACTACTAACATTTCATCAAAGTGTTTAATTATGTTCCTACAATCATCAACAATCGTGTGGAAATAAGACGATCCTCCAATACCATTAACTGCATCCACAAGAAGCTTAGAGTCACTCTCGAGCACACACTTGCTCTGTCTCCAATTCTTAATCCACGACAAGGCTTCCCTCAATCCCATTGCTTCTGCTTCCCTTGGTTGGAACCTGCCCCGAATCACATTACTGCTAGCTCGCATAAAACGCCCATACTCATCTCGAGTAACACATCCTACTCCCACCTGATTTCCTCCTGGCAAGCAAGCTGCATCTGTGTTAATCTTGATACATCCTGATGCTGGTTTACACCATCTTCCATTAGTATTACTAGCCTGTCCCATTTTCTTACTTACCTCCTCCCTTGCTCTCATCCAATCTGTTAACATATTATATGCTTTGGATTTAAGCCCAAACACCGACGTATTCACATGATTCCACACCCAGCTGTTTCTTCTGTTCCAGAGATTCCAGCATACTAAGCCCACCATCACAATTTGATATCGGCCTCCTGTACTGAGTATTCGTTGCAACAAGCTCAGAACTGTATCATTCATCCCAGCTGTGACAAGATGTCTCAACCCCACCGCATTCCAAACTTCCTGGGCAAAACAGCACTGGAATAACACATGCATATAATCCTCCACATACATTTGACACCATGAGCAAATTACATTTACATTAACCTGTTTCTCCACCAAGGCTGCTGCTGTAGGCAAAACCTTTTGACATGTTCGCCAAAGAAAGTTTATAACTTTTGGTGGCAACTGTAATCTTCATAATTTCTTCCAAAAATCACCAACTGGACACTCCCTTTCACCACATATTCTCCTATAACAACTTCTTACTCTAAACTCTCCATCGTCATCAAAAAGCCAGAACCACGAATCACTTCTGGTCTATCTTGGTATAGGAATCTGGTTTATCAATTCCTGTCCCTGTCGTTGCAAATATCCCTTAATATTTCATCATCCCAATTTTTCTAACTCTCATCCAGCAAACCACTAACTGTTATATCCTTTAGTTCCTCTGGCATTTCTGTCGTAAGACATCCATTGTCTGGGCAAGGCAACCGTGGTATTTTCCATACTCTAGTACTTCTCCCATCCCCAATTCTGCGTCTGCATCCCTGTTTCACAATGTCTTGCGCCTCAAAAACACTTCGCCACACATAACTTGGATTTGTACCCAGCTTAGCATTTAAAAAATCTGACCCCGGAAAATATCTTGCCTGCATTAATCTTGTGAGAAGCTGATTCGTATTATTCACCAATCTCTAGGCCTGATTTGCAAGCATAGATATATTAAAGTGTCTAAGCTTTTTGAAGCCCAATCCACCATCTTTCTTCACCTTACACATTCTCTCCCAAGACATCCATTTTATACCCCTATTCAAAGTTCCGTTTCCCCACCAGAATGCGTTCATTCTTTTTTCAATATCCTCACACACCTGAACCGGAATTAGCAGCATATTCATCCAAAAGTTGGGAATAACTTGAGCAGCCGTCTTTAACAATGTGACTTTACCTGCCTTTGAAAGAACCTGTTTATCATACCCTTGTAATTTTTGCTCGACTTTCTCTACCAGAAACGAAAAAGTTGCTCTTTTCCTTCTTCCAACAGCCATATGCATCCCCAAATATTTACCCGGAGTTTGAGTTTCACTAACCCTGAGCTGCTCACACATTTCCTTTCTTTTCTCCTCACTCGTGTTAGCAGAGAATGTCACTGCAGACTTCGAATAAACCTTTTCATAACATTCGCTTCCACCCCCTCTGATTTAAAGAAGAAATAACAATCATTCGTGAAAAGCAGTTGCGATATGGCTGGCGCACCTCTAGCTATAGTACACCCATGCAATAAGCCTGTTTCCTCATTTCTTCAAATAATAGAACTTAATCCCCCAGCACACAAAATATACATATAAGGTGATATCGGATCGCCTTGTCGAAGCCCTCGCTGTGGCACTACATCTCCAAACACATTTCCATCATGAAGAAAGCTATACGAAACCGATTGAATCAGTCTCATAATTCTGTTAATCCACACCTCATGAAACTTATATTTCTCCATCATGTTTCGAATGAAGCCCCACTCCAATCTATCATAGGCTTTTGATATATCAATTTTTAAACCTGCAATTCCTGTTTTTCCTTGTGTAAGCCTTTTCATATAGTGATTTACTTCAAATGCAATCATAGCATTATCAGTTAAGAGTCTCCCCTCTATAAACGCACTCTACCTATCAGAAATTAAGGATCCCATACATGGTTTCAATCTATTCGACAACACTTTTGACAAAATTCGTACCAGAACATTACACAGCGAGATAGGTCGAAGATCAGTCATTTGTTGTGGCATCGACACCTTCTGAATTAGGCACACCAGTGTTTTATTAATTCCACTTGGTAGATATCATGTATTCATAATTCCTGACAAAATTTCACTACGTCGCCTCCAACCACACCCCAAAACGTCTGAAAAAATGCAGGGTTTAAACCATCTAAACCCGGGGATTTGTCGGGATGCATTGAGAAAACTGCTTCTTTAACTTCATCAACCGAAATATTTGAAATCAAGTTTTCATTGTCCTCCTCTGTTACTTGGCTTACTATCTCACGACTTGACAACCTACCATCTGGCACCACAGATTGAAACAATTGAGCAAAATACCTCGTTATGACGCCTTGGATTTCCTCAGACTCCTCTTTCCACTCACCATTTTCATCTTTTAGTTGCTGGATACAATTCTTTTTCTTTCGAATTGATGCATATCTATGAAAAAAGCGCGTATTTTGATCACCCTCCTATAACCAGAACTGTTTAGAACGTTGTTTCCAACATGTTTCTTGCTTCTCCAGCAACTTTAAGTACTCCCATCTCACCTTATTATACATCTGAACACCTGGCGCATCCCTTCGAGATCGTAGCTTTCGAAGTTTCCCCCTACAATCTCCTAACATAACCTTAAACTCCTTTTGAACACCTCCTCCCCATTCATCCAATCTGAGACAACAGTAGCTGATTTTATCTAAAATTTCTTTTCCTTCCATATGCTCCCAACTATTCTTCACAAGATTAAGACACTCATTTTCTTTCACCCACACATTTTCAAACCTAAACCGTCGACTTTTAGGCATAGACTCGCTTATTTAGCTACATCAAAAACTCGAACCTCTGCTTGGGGAAATATATTACACCAATTTTGATTTGCCATCACACGATCTAATCTCTCCTGCACCCAACTCTCTTTCCCTCTAGATTTCTCTCTCCCACGTAAACCTCTCCCCAACAAAACCCAGATATAACAGATTGCACTCCTTACTGTTTCCACAAAACCATTCAACAGACTTCGCGGATGTTCTTGCCCCCCCTTTTCTCCTCAGCAAACATGAGATCATTGAAATCGCCTATAATACACCATGGGAGATCTGACTTACTTTCCAGATATCGAATTAAGTTCCACGACTCACGACGTCTTCCCCTTTCTGGGCATCCATAGAAACCCGTATAACGCCATTTCCATAGAAACCCTTTCTGATTTTATAATTCTTTTTTAAGATAATTTATCACGATTTAGATGCTTTTAGCACAAGACGTGGTGCGTCACGCCACAAGAAGAAATTACAGTACAATCTGTGTTATTAAAACCAGACCGGACCGGCCGGTTCAACCGGTCCAACCGCTGACCGGTGGCAGGTCCGGTTCGGTTCACCCCTAAAACCGGTCTCCCGGTTTTCCTGTTAAGAACCGCTCAGAACCGGCTAAAAACCGGTGAAAACCGGTACCGAACCGGACCGGCGGCCGGTTTTTTGAAAAAAAATCGGTTTATGAGGTCTGAAAAAACCGGCTTATGAGAAAAAAACCGGTTCGGGTAAAATTTTTATATTTGAATTTATATTATATATTTATAATTTTTCATAATATTATATATTATATTATATATTAACTCTAAGTAAAATGCAGATTATTCATAATTTTTCAGATTATATTATATATTTATATAATTATATATATATATATATATATATATAATTATATATATATATATATATATCTATACTATTATATTAAAGCCGAAACATTGAAAGTTTTGGTTTTCGGTTTGGTTATCCCATTTATTTTGGTTTTCACAGATAATTAAATTATAAAAATAACTTAAAAAGCTAATTACTAAGGTTAACGTAATTATATTCAGATTAAAATAACTTTATCCATATTAAACTTCTACTTGGACTCTTTTTTCAGCTCCAACAACTCAATTACCCATTTTTTCTAAAGATTTTACTTCTAATTGAAACACTTTACCATTTAATTTAAAACTAATATTACAATAATTAATATATATCCAAATTACTTTATCCATATTAAACTTCTACTTGGACTCTTTTTTCAGCTCCAACAACTCAATTACTCATTTTTTCTAAAGATTTTACTTCTAATTGAAACACTTTACCATTTAATTTAAAACTAATATTACAATAATTAATATATATCCAAAATATCACACCATATCTTTCCGTAATTATTTTAGTAGTAATTTTTGTAATTAAAACAAGTTACTTTTTAATTTAAAATTAATCTTGTGATAACTAATATACACCCAAAAATATCTCACCATATATTCAAATTATTATTTTTAGTAATAAATAAGAATCGTTAGATCTAATAATAAGATATATTATATGATTAATTTACTAAAAATTCAAAGTTAAAACCCGTCAACGACATTTTTAATTTAGAATTTTACAAAATAAATTTCAAACCATGCATATCATTATATAAATTTATATTAAATTAAAATTAAAAAATTATTAAAAATAAGGATTATATAAAAACATAATTACAATGTTAAATAAATTTTATAACCTATCAAAAGAAACCCGTGCTTCGCACGGGTTATAAGCTAGTATATAATTATATATATATATATATATAATTAATTAAATATATATTTATAATTATATATTACATAATTATGATATCATCCGGTTGAACCACTGATCGAACCGGTTGAACCAATCGAACCAGTAACCAGTAGGGCTTCCGATTCGATGTCCGGTCCGATTTTGAGAACACAGAGTACAATACACTACGTTTATATGTGGAGTATGTAATTACGCAGAGACTCGTACAAACTTTTTTTTTTAATTTTTTTTTGCTAAATGACGCGTACAAACTTTAGAAAGCTTTAGAACCAGAGACACCGCCACCCGGTAGCCCCATCTCTCCCTCTCTCTCTCTCAGAGAGTATCTCCCTAGCTGCCGCATCTCCAAAATGGTGAGCACTCAATTTCTTTGTTCTTAACATCTGATGCCTTTACTCAGATTCTAACTTCTTTTGATTATCATGTAGATAATTTAATTTAATCTCACCGTTTCATACTCATCATCAAATCCCCCCCCCCCCCACTTCTGTTGCTTTTATATGTTGTATCTCTGCAAATTTGCTTTATCTTTTGTTGTTAGTGTTCTGTTCAACCTAATATAGTATGTACTAATTTTAAAACAAATATTTGAGATATATATACTTTGTTTCTGTGTTTGATACCTAAATGTAAGATGATGTTCCATTATTTACTTTAGATGTTTATGCCCCCATAATTTGTAACTTTTTTTTTTTTTTTTTTTTTTGGAAATGAATTGTAACTTTTATATACATTTTTCCCTGCTAGGACCATTTTACTTAAGCTGGATCACAGATTTAATTTGGCCGGACTGCGAATTCAGCTCACCAGCTGGCAAATTTTTGTTATATTCCAAACTTACTCGCCAATCCTTTATATATATTATAGGTCAACAAGCCTTTCATGCCAGTTTAGTAATTTACTAATTTGCCCTATCATCATATAAATATTAAAAAAAAAAAAGATGTTTATCATGAGAATTGAACCCATGACCTTTATGTAAAGAATGGATTATTTTCACATCTCCAACCACTACACCAAAGAAGCTTTTAGAACCTTTTTATAACTCATTAAATACATACTCCAAGAACTCATTTGTTATGATGTCCAATATTTCTATTAATTCATATATTTTATAGTCAAAACCGAGCCGAATTGTTCATCGGACTAATCGGAGTTTTAGCGAGCAAAGTTCAAGTTTTAAATTACTCGATTCTTGAGGTTCGCAAGACTAATCGGACTTTTAATATTTAAAATTTTAAATACTATAAATATCTTTCAATATAAATATTCAATATTTTATAATATTCAAATATTTTATCAAGTTATACCCGTATCGAACATTAGTCGAACCGTTTATATTCAAACTTTTTTCACAATAGGTTTTATGAGTTAAGTTTCGAGGTTAAAATTAAAGGACCAATTGAACTTGAGCTCGAGTTCAAGCTCGACGGAACTTTTTAGCCGAGTTTGAGCTCGAATGTGGCAATGTTCGACTTGACTCGATTACACCCCACTCTCATTGCTATTGGACAAAATATTTTGATAGACTAGAAAAAAATAATTTAAGAAAAGCAAAACAAAAATTATTACAGATGAGATTTGAAATTCATATTATATATTAGATAAACGTTTAGATAAAACACATAGTTGGGTCAAAAATATTTATTAAAAAATAGATTATAGATATTCTTTTAAAAATAATATATTTTAAAATGTCTAACTGTATTATTGAAATATGATACTTAGTAGATAATACTCCCTCCGTCCCATTTTATAAGACCCTTATTCCTTTTTGGGACGTCCCAAAAAGAATGAACCTACTAAACTTACTATTTTTGAACACTACTTTTCACTATTACACCCACTACTTCTCTATTTTATACTCTTTCTTTATTAAATAAACACTATTACACCCACTACTATCCTACTTTACCCATTTTTTATACACCCACTTACACCCACTTTCACAACCAACCAACCACATGTTACCACCTAGCAAGTCAAATAGAATTTTCTTAATCTCCGTGAAAGTCAAACCAGCTCTTACAATTTAGGACGGAGGGAGTATATAACAATATACATGAATACAAACCAAAATTTTAATTAATTTTAATATAAATTACAATACTATTAAATCACTATCACATGACACTTCCACGCCACCACGACCACGACATGTACCACTACCAAAATTACCATAATTTTATCTGTAACAACATGAACACCACCACTTACACCACCAAAATCACCAATATCAAAGCAAAATTACTAGGAATTCAACTAAAGTTACCAAAACTTAAACGTAAATCACTAAAAAAATTGAACGCAGATTACAAGAATATTCCAGATTTAGAATTGTGAAAATATTCGAAGCTGTTGGTAATAGTGTTGACGGTAGTAAATTGAGTAAAAATGTCATCGATCGACGTTACCAACTTAGATCTATTGAGAGAAGGATGAATGAATTAGTGGAGGTGTGGTCGGTAATGTGAGTGGAATTCATGACAAACATGTTCATCAGTTACTTTCGAAGTGGTGGTGGATTTGGTGACAACAAAATATCACAGAGTGATGATGGTATACACACACACACTCCCTCTCTCTCATCCATTCACACACATTACACATATGTGTGTGTATATCATGAACGATGATGACAAATGGAATGAGGTGCTGATAATTGCAGTGTAAAGCAAGTGATGGTATCTAAGGTCGCCAAAAATGGAAGGGACATACGAGTGGATGTTGGTGGAGGTTGAGATGTAAATTAGATTTGAATGTGTGGTTATGATTAGTTTTTTATTCTCATATCTATAAAAATCTTATTTAGCACTTATCTATTATAAACACGTGAGTCTACTGACTCGTGATTAGATTTTTAAATTACGTAGTGTTTAATCATTCCAAGTTATGCTTTTTAAATTGTTAGATGTGATTGTATTGTTATAATCGTATATGAACTTTAGGTAAGAAATTCGAGTTATTACTATTATCCACAAAAAATACCACACTAATGATGTATAGTGTTTCAAAAATTAGAAATCGTCTATTTAAAACAATTAAAACAACAACATTTTATGAATTTAAATGGTGCCCGTGCTTTGCACGGGCTTTCATGCTAGTTATAATGTAAATGGGATCAATGTTTTAGTTAAAATAGTCGCAAGTAGGAATTCTAATGTAAATATGAAAATTAATACATTGTTCAAGTTTAAAGGGTTCAATCGAAATCGACTACCTTGTGCCTTAACTACTGAGTACAAGAATACTTTGTTTGTCCATTGTATGCCTCTATCTCTGGATTCATTAATTTGTATGCATTTGTCGATTGAATTGTGCATGTCTCATTGCACTTGCATATATTTATTTAATTCTCAAGTTTCTCGGTGCATTTTCCTTTTGATTAAATTTTTTCTACCAAACGAAGTATGTAGACAAGAAACATTACTCGTGTGATTAGATTAATAAGAAATTTGAAGATCAATTATGAATCTATTGCTGCCACAACCTTTGCAGGCCAATGCAGCATCTGGGATGGCTGTGCACGATGACTGCAAGCTAAGGTTTTTTGAACTGAAAGCCAAACGAACCCATCGCTTTGTTGTTTTCAAGATTGAGGAGAAACAAAAACAAGTTGTTGTGGAGAAGGTTGGTGAGCCGACTGACAGTTATGATGAATTCGCTGCAAGTCTTCCTGCTGACGAGTGTCGTTATGCCGTATATGACTTTGATTTTGTTACTGCAGAGAATTGTCAGAAAAGCAGGATCTTCTTTATTGCCTGGTATTATTTACAATTGCTAAAAATAGAATTGCACTCTCTTAAAATATTGTGGTAATAATCTGGTTTCTGCTCTGAAAGGTGTCCAGACACTGCCCGGGTCCGAAGCAAGATGATATATGCTAGTTCGAAGGAGAGGTTCAAGAGGGAGCTTGATGGAATTCAGGTGGAGTTGCAAGCTACCGACCCTACGGAAATGGATATTGAGGTCATTAGAAGCCGTGCTAACTGAAGTGAGACTTCAAATATATTTCTGTATTACCTCTGTCCTTTGTGTGACGAGTTCTCCCAATTCAATCTTCATAAAAGAAGTGCAATGTTTATTATTGTGGTCTTATTGTCATGGCTTAGATATATATGACAATGGTTGCCAAGAATCGCCTATAAGTTTTTTTTTTTGGCTCATTATGAATCATTCTTGTGTTAACTAGTCTGTAATGTTAAATGTTATATCTGGAGCAATATGAGTGGAGTTTCATTTGCTGTAACATGTACTAGTCACAATTTGGTTTCAACTTTCAAGCTTTGATGAAACAAACACTGTATACTGTAATTTATTAAAAATGAACTTTCATCCTGCCTAAGATCATTTAAACAAAAACTATTGACACTTTTGTCACATAAATAAATACCCAGAAGACAATATGTACTCTATTTTCTTTGTTGCCAGTAAATGTAGGATCCTATTAACCGCCAGTGTTGACGGTTTCAGTATCACATCAAGCTAGAATACTACAAAGGCAAGAAGCATAAACAGTGAATTCTAAAATACAGATTAGTAATGTAGTAGAATAAAAATTAGGTATCTCAGGAAATTTACCTGAGATATATCTCAGACTCCCTACTCCCAAACATAAAATGATAAATGCAATACCTTATCAATCAGCAAACCAGCGATTTTAAGATTTAATAATTTTTGAATTATCATAGCAATTTAATTTAATTTGAGGAACTTTAATATTGCACGGATAGAAAACTAATGATTATTACATATTCGTTTTCCAAAAATAAATAGAAAGACTAACAATAAAATCCAAATATGTTAGATCCATAAACAAAATGCATATTGAAAAATGTTAGACCTTTAAAATCTGTTTCTAAACAAAATTCCAAACAATGTGTTAATTTATTAGTGGCCACTTTTACCCAAATGAAATGGAACTGGACCAATTAAATCATGTCCTCTGAAATTCGAGAACACTGTTTTTTTTTTCTATATTTATACACACGCACCCATTCACATTATCTTCGACATCCCGTAAAAAAATTGAGTAAGATACCACTATAACAAGAGGTAAGAGATAAATTGGAGAACACTTTTAGAATAACAATATATTTGTTATTTGTAAATTTCAGCATATAGCCAAATTAATGTGAGAATCTAATCTATGCACTTACATGTGATTAAATAATTAAAATTAAAACTAAGCATTTTAAATTAGTTATTCACAGGAAACGGTTGATTTTTAATTATATCTTAATTACAATTATATTATGGTGAGCACACTTTATGGTCGTCATCTCAAGGGATGCAAAAGGGTGATCCTCTTGATCCTCTTCTTTTTGCTTTGGTTTTACAACCCCTGGTGTGTAAAATTAGAGACGTTTTTGATGTATGTCTTCAGGCTTGGTATTTGGATGATGGTACTATTGTTGGTGACACCTTGGTGGTTGGGAAGGTTTTGCAGTTGATTATGGGAGAAGGGCCTCGTTTCGGGTTACATCTCAACGTTGAAAAAACTAAAGTTTTCTGGCCTATAGAAGACCCTCGAAGCAGGCTTGTGGGTCTCTTTCCCCCTAATATTGCTCGACCTTTGCATGGTGTTAAGTTGCTGGGCGGTCCTGCCAGTTCCAATTCCGTTTTCAGTGGTGAGCTTGTGATGCAGAGGGTGACCAAGACCATTGAGCTTATGGATAAGGTTGCTAAGCTTGATGATCCTCAGTGTGAGTTGTTGTTACTTAGGGCATGTACCGGAATTTCTAAACTCTATTTTACTCTGCGTACTTGTCCTCCTTGTATTTTTGAGGCGGCTCAGCGCACATTTGATGGGGCTCTTCGATCTTCCTTGGAGCGTATTGTTACTGCTTCGGACCTGGGATTGATGATTGGCAGTGGCGGTTTGCCACCTTACCTTTTTCGTTTGGAGGGCTTGGTGTTTATTCTGCAGGTGATGTTCGTCATTATGCTTTTCTTGCTTCTCGATTGCAGTCTGTTGGTTTGCAGACTAAGCTTCTACGACATGCTGGTATTGTTGGTCTTGGTCGTGCTTTTGAGGATGCGTTGAGTCTTTTTAATAGAACTGTGGAGTCTGACATTTTGAGTAATCCTAGTGAGGTCGTTGTCCCTAAACTCATGAAGAAATTGGAAGATATATACTCCCTCCGTCCCAGTTTTATTGTCCACTTTACTTTTTGCACGCATTTTAAGGTGCAAATTAAACATAGTTCCATATATTTTTTTAAAAAATTTCTTTTTCTGAATAAAAGTTTAGATACTGAATTTTTATTCAGAAAAAGAAAATTTGAAAAAAAATTAATGGAGCTATGTTTAATTTGCACCTTAAAATGCGTGCAAAAAGCAATGTGGACAATAAAACTGGGACGGAGGGAGTATTTCACAAAGGTTACTGTATCTGTAGAATCCACCTTTTCTTTATCTCCTCGACAATTGGCATTGTGGAAATCGCAGCAGGGAGATCATACCTCTGCATGGCTTCGGACGGTCCCATATCGGGTCTGGGACAGACGATGAATGCTAAGACTTACCGTTGTGTGTTATGTTATCGGTTAGGTGTTCCTTTGTTCTCTATTTCGACACCATGTTCTGCTTGCTCCAGGGTTTTTGCGAAGATTATATTCGGTGATCATGCGGTGTCTTGTGCTGGTATCGTGGGTATAACATATCGACATAATGTTGTTCGTGACACCCTTGTTGATATTTGTTATCGGTCTGGGATTTCGGCAAGGAAAGAGGTTGATATTGGACTGTTTGGAGGGAACGACAGAGCTCTTCGACCTGCAGACGTGTTACTCTATTCTTGGGATCGGGGTCGTGATGTGTGTGTTGACTTGACAGGATCTTCTCCTTTGACACAAACTGGATTGTCTGGATTTGTTCCGGGACGGGTTGTGACTGATGCGGCTAATCGAAAGCGGGTCAAGTACGAGGCACGTTGTCGGGAAATTGGTTATGGTTTTCTTCCTTTCTCCTTTTCTTCTCTGGGGGAGCTGCATAAGGATGCTGTTGCGTTGCTGAAGCGGGTTCAGAAGTTTTCTACTACTCAAGATATTGGGGCTCGTGCTGCTGCTCATATCTTTACCAGGATGAGTTTTGCTATAGCTAGGGGAGTGGGGGCCCAAATTGTATCTTGGCTTCCCACTAATTTTTTATAAATTGATTGTAAATAATTCATTTCACTGAAATATTTTATCTAACTAAAATTACTAATCACTAATGAATTACAGATAAAAACTTTGGTCAACCGTAACATTTCTTTTTTTTTTTTGCCAGATATTCTTTTACTTTAATATAAAATTAAAATAGGTAACACCACTAAAACGGCCTAACTAGTAAATATTTGAGGGTTAAAACTTAAAAAATCAGGAATAACTTTATAAGTTCAGTGTTAAGCAGTATCAGTATCCTATTGTAATTCGCCGTTGGATTTCTACACTAACCGCTCGTTTCTTGGCCAATAATCGGTACGGCAGCGTTACATTTCTTGATCGCCATGTTTTTCGTTTTTTACATCTACATGTATTTATGAATGTATTCTTGTATATTATCCACTAAATTGTGTTGTAAATCTACATGCTATGGATTTTTGACCGCTGCATCTACAGTTTATTAACACCATTTGCACAAATCAAACATGGCGACGTTTTAATTTTGTTAAAGAAAATTATACAGGTTATTTTACCAGGTCTTAGGCAGTTACGTGATGTGACAGCCGACAGGTGTATCGGATTATATGTTAACACGCGATGTAACAATTTAAATCTTTGATTGATTAAAATTATTTTATCAAATTATTCATATTTAAGGAACATTTTGTATGAATTAGATGAACTCTTGCTATCCTTAGTGTTATGTTTTGGCAGTTAATATCGAGGAGTGTAAATGCATTCTATTGACAAGCAGTGTTATGTGTGTCATCTTTGGCAGTTAATCGAGTATAAATGAGCTTAAGTGGTTGTGCCATTCTGTTGACAGGCAACAAGTAATTCGAGAGTTTGGTGGAGATGGCTACGTTTGCTAAACCTGAAAATGCTTTGAAACGAGCTGATGGTAGGTCGTCTGATTTATGTCACACATGCTATTCGGTGTGTTGAAATTTTATAATTTTATGTTGCCTTTTTAAATTTACCTATTCATTATGATGGTACGTTTGATACAACGTATGTGTGAATTTGGATTCAATGTTCATATAAGCTAATATTCACGTAGAGAGGAAAGTTTCTGAACTTAACACATTCACTTATTATCAGGGGCGGTCGGGCGGAACTAAGAATGTTTCTTTATTATTTTACATGTAGTTAAAGTTGATATTAAGAAATTGACTATTCCTGTTAACACATTGATGCAGAGCTAATCAATGTTGGACAAAAGCAAGAGGCCCTGCAAGCACTTCATGGTCTTATCACTTCGAAGAGGTACAGAGCATGGCAAAAGACCCTTGAGAGGATTATGTTTAAGTATGTCGAGCTATGTGTTGACATGAGAAGGGGAAGGTTTGCTAAGGATGGTCTTATACAATATCGTATTGTCTGTCAACAAGTCAACATTAATTCACTGGAGGAGGTAATCAAACATTTCATGCATTTGGCCACTGAGAGAGCTGAATTAGCACGCAGTAAAGCACAGGCTTTAGAGGAAGCTCTCGATGTTGATGATCTGGAAGCCGATAATCGGCCAGAAGATTTAATGCTGAGTTATGTTAGTGGGGAGAAATGGAAAGACAGATCTGACCGTGAGATGGTTACTCCATGGTTTAAGTTCCTGTGGGAGACATACAGAACGGTATTGGAAATATTAAGAAACAACTCAAAGTTGGAGGCTTTGTATGCGGTAAGTAATTGTTTCATTTCCATTCTAGAATAAGCTTATAGGAGAAAGATTTAAGGGTCCTTGTACATATTTACTTGTTTAAATCAGTGTGATGTCCTCAAGTTTGCCTATTTCCTTGACCATTCATCTCACTAGATTTACCGTACATTTTACATTTTTTCGAGTTTATTTAGCTAGAGCTGGTCAAGCTATTGTGTGATCAGAGTACCATTCCTATGGTATAGGTGCATTATATAATAAAGGAGGCCCATTATGCTTTCTTATATTAAAATTATTGATCTCCCCTTTTCTGAATGTAATAAAGTCGCCTCCTCTCTTACTCTGTAGGTTATGCAAAACTTGCATTACATATATTCTCATAGTTGCTGCTGAATCCCATATTAGCTCATATATCCTGTTCAAATTTTCAGCTTGAAATTATGTTTTATCATTCCTCCATGGGGTCCTTTTTTCCTTGGTTATAATCCTAATTCATGACGGTCCCAGTTTCTCTAATGAACTGCGTAATTATTTTATTTAAAAATATGTGCCTGCTTACTAAATTCTCTCATGCTACTATTTCGTGTCTATTTCAATCTTTATAAATTTCCCTCTGTTATTTGGATTAGTACCTGCTTCTATTTATCATCATATCAGTTTTAAGCTCGAAGAATTATATTTAAAGACCTCCTCAGCAAACCTATAAAAGACCTCATTACCAAAAAAGCATGACAGATATCTTTTCCACTGAAATTAAAGCTTGTACTGAGTAGAAAGCCGACCACCAGTTTATTTTTTTACATATTTCCTTAATATTGTAACCAAATTCTTTAACCAATGTCCACAAACTGTTATGGAGTACCTTAGTTCGAGCCTTCAAGGAGATCTGCAGTAACTCCATAATCTACCATATGTCAGAAAACTAGACTAAGGTAGGTATATACTCCTTGCACTGGAATAGTATCGTAACAGGTTACTGGATGTTATTATGTGGTATCAGTGGCGATTTTTAAGATTCTGAATCATGTAAATTATTTACGATTTATGGCTGTGCCCAACTTCTACTAAGCTTCAGTTTTGTATGCGTAGATGACAGCTCACCGGGCCTTCCAGTTCTGTAAGCAATACAAGCGAACAACAGAATTTCGAAGGTTGTGTGAAATTATCAGGAACCATCTCGCAAACCTTAATAAATATCGAGACCAACGAGATCGGCCTGATCTGTCCGCTCCAGAAAGTTTGCAGCTGTATCTTGACACAAGATTTGAACAGCTGAAAGTTGCCACTGAACTTGCACTCTGGCAGGTTTGTACAATTTAGCTTTACAATTTATTACCTCAAATGGATGTTTCATGGTAATGATGCCTTGTCTGTTCTCCCAGTAGACATATGTTGACGATTATTCTTTTGATCATGTTTCTTCCAGGAAGCATTTCGCTCAATCGAAGATATACATGCATTGATGTGTATGGTCAAAAAAACTCCAAAGGCATCCTTATTAGTTATTTATTATGCGAAGTTAACAGAAATATTTTGGATCTCATCCAGCCATTTATATCACGCCTATGCCTGGCTCAAACTTTTCTCACTTCAGAAAAGTTTTAATAAAAACTTAAGCCAGAAGGACTTGCAATTGATTGCTTCATCAGTTGTTCTGGCTGCACTCTCGGTATCACCTCATGATTGCTCATATGGTGCATCTCACTTGGAGCTTGAAAACGAGAAAGAGCGAAAGATGCGGGTGGCAAATCTTATTGGGTTTAATGTCGAGCCCAAACCTGAAAGCAGAGAAGTGGTAACTAAAATTCTAGTGGTTATTAATCACATGCAGCTTTTTGATATCATTTTTAATCAGTACTGACTTTGATCATCTATTCCCTTCAGCTTTCAAGGTCATCTCTTCTCTCAGAACTGGTAAGATTTTATCATCTTTTTTGCACATATCCATTTAAAGTTAATCATATTAAGGACATCAAATAAAAAAGTTAAACATATTAACTTTATCTTTGTATCTAGTCACTCTTCCTTTTTCCCCTTCCTCTACCTGGATAACGAGACAAATACATGTAGTAACTAGTATCTTATCTTACCAATGTTGGAGGAGGCTGGATTTCTCTATACTCAGAGGCGGATCTAGGGGGGGGGGGGGGGTCGGGGTCCCTGGCCCCCCTCCTGCGCACGGATAGACCATATATATATAGGTTCCTGCACTTGTTAGACTTAGTTGTGGTAGGTAGATATTGCAATACTCATTCTATATGTGTTTAGTCAGTTTTTATACTTGCTACTGTTTTATTTAATATTGTCTATCTTGATTCTTGAAAGTTTGATTGTTGTTTCTTTGTTAGGGCGGCAACTGCTTCTCTGGTTTATACTCTCTGGCTTGAGAATGGGCCTGCAAATATTTTTTGTCCAATGTAGAAACCATAATGAACTTAAAACTGAATATTACTCAAGTTAAAACAAATATAAAATTATAGTTTCTGTCATACAAATTTAAAAATATATAATCAAGTGTAACTACACATTGAATTAAAAAAAAATAAGTTACTTTTGTAATATATGATTGCTAGAACATTAAAGTGGATAAATAACCCTATAATAATATCTATATTGATATTATATAAAAGGTTTTTTGTTATACAAATTATATTATCATAATAATCTGACAAAAAAAAATATTATCATAATAATATTAATTTAAATTAATTTATTTTTAGTTACTTTAGATAACCGGACCTCCCTGAATTTTTTTTTCATGCGTCTGCCACTGTCTATATGACTTGCTTGGATATTCATCTGGGTGATTTACTTGGCTAGCAATGTGTTGAAACCATACTTCTATCTTTTCGTCATAAAATCCACTGCTGTACCTGAATGCATGTATCATTTATTACTGAAAAGTTTAGTTGCTGAACCCTGAATCAGATAATACAGAACCAGCACTTGTTTTCCTGTATTAAATGTTGCACGGGTCCTTCAGTAAATTATTCTGCAATGTATAGCATGATTGCTCTTTTTCTTCTCTTGGGCAAAAATCTCAAGTAAATTGTACATCCTCATATGCAAGCCTGGATCGTGAATAGTTTTATTCTTGGTTTAAAGTATATGCTTGTGTATTTTGATAACTTACTGCTACGCATGTCTGGATTAGAAAATTTTGAAAGAATCTTTTTGCTGCTGTAATTGTGATGTGCAAGAATGCATTTTGACAAGGGTCCAAAAATTGTGCTATATACTTGTAACTTGCAGTTTCAGTTGACTAAATAATAGGGGGAATCCGTGAAGAACGAAATGGGATAAAGAGAGTATCAAGGATACTTTTCCCATGCTTCTTTTGTTTGTGAATGTTGATTCTAATTGATTTTTTGTCCTGGTTGTAGGTGGCCAAAGGTGTAATGGCATGTGTGACTACAGAAGTAAAAGACATATATCATTTACTGGAGCATGCGTTCCATCCATTAGATCTTGCATCCCAAGTCCAGCCCTTGCTGACAAAATTCTCAAAGCTTGGGGGTAAACTTTCTTCAGCTTCTTCTGTCCCAGAAGTACAGCTGTCTAAGTATGTCCCTTCACTTGAAAAGCTCACCACTCTGAGATTGCTGCAGCAGGTGTAATTTTTTTCTCTTTGTATTATCTTCAATTATGTTTGTCCTAGATTTGATGAAAAGACATTACATGGTTCATTTCAATTGCCAGGTATCTCAAGTGTATCAAACAATGAAGATAGAAACTCTATCTGGGATGATCCCATTTTCTGAATTTGCTGTCGTTGAAAAGATATCTGTTGATGCTGTTAAAAACAATTTTATTTCTATCAGAATTGACCATATGAAAGGTGCTGTTTTCTTTGGCAGACAGGTACGGTTTCATTTTTACTATGAACAATGCCCTACTTCCCCCTAACCCTGATGGGGGAAAGCCTGTGCTGCCAATGTGCTTCTGATACTTACCATGCATGTGCCTTTTGGTTAGCTGTTGGGTGTAGCTCTTGTTCTATAATTTAGCAACAGATTCTAACTACTTCAACATTGTGAACTGTTTGATTAAACGAACTTTTTAAAGTTGAATAAGAAATTTATGGAGAACTTTGTTTTATTATAAATATACTAGTGAAGATTTTTTTTTTTAATTGGAAAAGTAACTTGCATGAATTTCCTCATGAGATGTGATTTTTTAACTTGAATTTAAGGAAACTACTACGTGGTTCATTTAAGCTTTGCTTCCCATCATATTTCACTTTAGATATAGTTAGTGTTTTGGATAACATGTGATCTCTACTTTAATACGGAAAATTTATACTGTCTTTCACATATATATTTCCAGGGTCTTGAATCAGAGGACTTACGGAACCATTTGATCAATTTTGCGGAATCCATGAGCACGGTCAGGAACTTGATATATTCTCCGGTAAAAAGAACATCAAAACTTGGGGAAACCATGTCAAGTTTACCAGATGTAGTAGAAAAGGAACACAAGCGACTTCTTGCCCGTAAGTCGATAATTGAAAAACGCAAAGAAGAACAAGAACGGCACCTTCTAGAGATGGTATTCTCTTATTTACAACTTGTGAGCAAATGGTTTCTTACTGTAAGATTCATTGTTTTACGAATAGCAAGTCTTCTTGATGCCTGATACAGGAAAGAGAGGAGGAGGCAAGGCGACTAAAATTGCAGAAGATAACGGAAGAGGCAGAACAGAGAAGGCTTGCTTCTGAGTATGAGAGGAGAAAGAACCAAAGGATTCTTAGGGAAATAGAAGAGAGGGAGCTTGAAGAGGCCAAAGCCTTGCTTCAGGAAGCTGAGAAACGGAGTAAAAAAAAGGGGAAGAAACCAATTATAGATGGGGTGAGCATATTGTGGTTTTACTTTACACCCACACTCACACATGTGTGCACACAAAAATACACATAGTTATTTCGAATTTAGCTGACCTCTGATCTGGAATTTAGGAAAAAATAACCAAGCAGACCTTAATGGAGCTGGCTTTAAGTGAGCAACTGAGGGAGAAACAAGAAATGGAAAAGAAACTACAAAAGCTTGCCAAAACAATGGACTATTTGGAGAGAGCCAAAAGAGAAGAAGCTGCCCCTCTCATTGAAGTTGCATTTCAAAGGAGATTAGTAGAAGAAAAAAATATCCATGAACGTGATCAACAGGCAAGCGTCGAATAAGTTTCTGAATAAATTCTTTTCCATGACCGCTTTTTCCAACCAAAATCCTAATCTATATTAAATTATGTTTTTTTTAACTTTAATTTTGAATTAACAGAAGTGTACTAAGTGATACATTTTAGTTAGTTTACATTGTTGATTTATGCATCAACCCAAATTAAATAATTTCACATCAAATTGTGATTTGATTAGATTCAAAGTTTTATGGACCTAATTTTTTGTGTAGTGGTAGCAGTATGTTATACCAACATGGACTATATGACCCTTGTTTGGTTTATCTTGCCTCTTCATGATGAACTGAATGCAGGATGACTAACTATATTTGTTTTTGCTGATGTATAGTCCATGTTATATATCTACTAAATACATGTTCGCTTCATCACAGAGAGAGGTTGAACTAAGCCGGCTGCGCCATACAGGAGATCTTGAGGAGAAAAAGAGGTTATCTGAGAAGCTGGGGAATAAGGTCAGTGTCTATTGAGTTGATTTATATGCAGAAAGAGAGGTGCAGTGCCAACTTTACAGTCACATTTCTTTTTAGTGTTCAATGCATTTGAAGTATTCAATGGCATGCAAACACGAACGATTATTTGCTGCTGTAGTTGGTTGCATAATGGAAGTTTTTTTTATTGATCTCATTGCTTTAGCAAAAAGTTAAACTTTTTACTGTAAACTCTTTTAAATAAGTGGTGAGCTCTTGCTATAGTTCTTGCATATGTAAACTTGTAGAGCCGAACATCTCTTAAATTCTCTTCTCTGATCCTTTGTTAAAATTTCACCTTTAAGCAACCGATCTCATCTCAGTATAGGAATAATAACTTTTGGGTCTATATTACTCTTTATAAATGTAAATCTCATTCCACGCCAACTTTGTTAACTATATGACTGCAGAAAATTTTCCAAGAAAGAGTTGTTAGTCGCCGGGAAGCTGAATTTAACAAATTAAAAAAGGAGAGGCAGGAGCAAATTAACCAAATCATTCGGTCAAGGAATTCGGAGAGGGAGACTAGGAGAAAGATGATATATTATCTGAAAATGGAGGAGGATCGGATGAAAAAGTTGCATGAAGAAGAAGAAGCCCGCCAACGTGAAGGTACATGTGCTTGTTCATGATAAGATAAAATTATTCTTCCTCTCTCTCTCTACAATTTTGCATTTATCCTTGCTTTCTCGATCTGTGCTTTGATTGATCATTAACTTCTGTAGTCTTATAACTAGTGTATATCTTTTAATGAAGTAATGATTTTATAAAATTCTAGATTACAATCTCATACAGACACACGCACACACACCTGCACGTACATTTACAATGCGTTTGTAAATATATTATTTTTGCTAAAAAGTTATTCTTATATCTACTTTTACTACAGAATTGCAGTTTACAAGTAGTAATAGTAATATTCTGGTGCCCCTTACTCAGAGACTTCATGTCTCCATGAGTACTATATTACAATGTAAGTCAATGAAGCCTTATATCAGGGCTCTATTGGCACTCATATTGTTAAACATTATCCTTTAAACTGATTTCCCCCCCCCCCTCTTCTTAGTGTATGAGGTGGTAAGAGTAATACGAATTATAAATCTATTATATCCTTATATATATACTAGCATATAACCCGTGACCCGTGCAACGCACGGCTCTTTTTCTAATATTTATTATATTATGTTTTTATTATTTATTTGTTATTAGTTTACATATCAAATTATTGTTATGAAATTGATATATATATTAGTTAACTATAGGTAATATCCTAAAGTTAAGTCATATTTCAATACAAAAGTAAGGATATTTTTGTAAATACAGGGGGGTGAATTCTATTATTACAAAAATGTCATCTAACTTTTGTATATAAAATGCAAATGACTTTAGGTAATTTTCCTACCGTTAATTATAGGAACATTTCTCTCTCTCTCTCTCTCTCTTTCTCTCTCTCTCTCTCTATATATATATATATATATATATATATATATATATATATATATATATATATATATATATATATATATATATATATATATATAGGCTAGCGTTCAAATAGAAACCAACCTTAGAATAGAAACTAGAAACCTACACTAAATAAATTATATTTCATTTATTTTAATGGCCCCGCTAGGGGCACCTTCACAAAAAACATTTAAAATTCTTGGCTCTATTCAACAAAAATATAAAAAAAACAAAAAAAAAAAATTTAACGTCATCACGTGAACAATAACTTTTTTTTAAATTTTTAAATTTTTTTATATTTTTGTTGAATAGAGACAATAATTTTAAACGTTTTTTGTATTGAAGTACCCCTAATTTGGTCATTAGATTAGCTTGAAATATTTAATTTAGGTTTAGTTTCTAGTTTCTATTCTAAGTTAGTTTCTATTAGAACAAGACCCTATATATATATAGGCTTTTGTTCAAATACAAACCAATCCTTAAATACAAACTAACACTAAATTTATTATATTTCATTTATTCTAAGGGCCCCGCCAGAGGCACCTTCACAAAAAATTTCATAAATTAACTTACCAATGTTCAGCAAAAAAAAAAAAAAATACTGTTCACTGCTGACGTCAGCAGTGAACAGTAATATATATTTTTTTTTTTGCTGAATAGAGGGTAGATTATTATACGTTTTTTTGTAGTGGTGTACCCCTAGTTTGGTCATTAGATTAGCTTGAAATATTGGATTAGAGTTTGGTTTTTAGTTTGTATTTAAGAATGATTTGTAGTTGAATAGGAATATATATATATATATATATATATATATATATATATATATATATATCTATACTATACTATTATAAGCGAAACAGGGTATAATTGGTTGGTTGGTCGGTTGGTTAACACCTTCCC
Organism: Saposhnikovia divaricata; assembly: GCA_036435485.1. Classification (NCBI taxonomy): domain Eukaryota; kingdom Viridiplantae; phylum Streptophyta; class Magnoliopsida; order Apiales; family Apiaceae; genus Saposhnikovia; species Saposhnikovia divaricata. The sequence continues at coordinate 57,592,400 of CM071598.1, forward strand.
AAAAAGTTTGCTAACACCTTCCAAAAATGAAAAAATAAATTAAAATATATATAAAATTTTATTTTACAAAAAACAAACCACATATTTAACTTAATAACAAACTCTTTTATTTACACTCCAATAAATATTCAATTTCAATTACTTGGAAACTAAATATTTTCAAAATCAATTTAAATAATTTTAATATCACATATTTATTAACAAATTTACAACAAATTATAAATCAACAATGTATAATTGGTTGGTTGGTCGGTTGGTTAACACCTTCCCAAAAAGTTTGTTAACACCTTCCAAAAATGAAAAAATAAATTAAAATATATATAAAATTTTATTTTACAAAAAATAAACCATATATTTAACTTAATCTATACTATACTATTATAAGCGAAACAGGGTATAATTGGTTGGTTGGTCGGTTGGTTAACACATTCCCAAAAAGGTTGCTAACACCTTCCAAAAATGAAAAACTAAATTAAAATCTATACTATTATATAAAAGCCGAAACATTAAAAGTTTGGTTGGTTGGTTGATTGGTTGGTCGGTCGGTCGGTACGGTACCTATTGATTTTACTTATTTACCCTTACTCAGATAAAATCCATCCTACTAACTAATCAATTTCCTTTTTCAGGTTAAACATATTATCTTTTCTATTTTTCAGTAACTAAATAATTTCTTTTTCAGGTAAAATACAATATCTTTTATATTTTATCTAACTAAAATTTCTCCATTATTAATCAATTTCCTTTTTCAGGTTAAACATATTACCTTTTCTATTTTTCAATAACCCGAAAATACAATATCTTTTACATTTTATCTAACTAAAATTTCTTCTTTTTTAAAAACACTACAAACATTTTTGTTTAATAAAATAACATAATTACATTATGATTAATATTAACTAATCAATTACATTTTTCAGCCAAAACACGTTACCTTTTCTCTTTTCTCTAACTAAAATCTCTCTTTTTCCAATTATATCATGGGCGGTTACCTTTTTCAACCAAAACACGTTACTTTTTTTTTTTTTTTTTACTAAAACCTCTCTTTTCCAATTATATCACGGGAATTTTGTTTAATAAAATAACATAATTACATTATGATTAATATTAACTAATCAATTACCTTTTTCAGCCAAAACACGTTACCTTTTCTCTAACTAAAATCTCTCTTTTTCCAATTATATTATGGGTGGTTACCTTTTTCAGCCAAAACACATTACCTTTTTTATTTTCTTTTACTAAAACCTCTCTTTTTCCAATTATATCACGGGAGTTTCTATTTAATAAAAATAAAATAATAATATTATAATACTAATAATTAACCGATTACATTTTCAGCTAAAACGTATCATCTTTTCTATTTTTTTTGATTAAATTCCCTTTTTTCTAGAAATATCACGGGCAACATTAATGTCTCATCTTCTAAAAAGTAAGAGTAATTTTATTTAGTAAAATAACATAATTAAATTTAATTACTATAAACTAATCAATTACCTTTTTTACATAAATTATGTCATCTTTTTAATTTTCACGTTACCTTTCTATTTTTACTAACTAAAATATCTATTTTCCAATTATATCACGGGTGGTCTATATAATACAATAAACTAATAATATTAATAATTAACCGATTTTCTTTTTCAGCTAAAACGTATCATCTTTTCTATATTTTCTAACTAAAATCCCTCTTTTAATAGAAATATCATGGACAATATTAATTTCTCCTTTTCTAAAAATATTACGAGCAATTGTATTTAGTAAAATAACGTAATTAAATCATAATTAATATAAACTAATCAATTACCTTTTTCATCTAGAACATGTTACCTTTTTTATTTTCTCTAACTAAATTCTCTTTTTTTTCTAATCATATCACGGGCATTTTATTTAATAAAATACAATAATAATAATATACTAATAATTAACCGATTACCTTTTTCAACTAAAACCTATCATCTTTTCTATATTTTCTAACTAAAATCACTCTTTTTCTAGAAATATCACAGATAACATTTATATAATTATTATCAAATCATCTCATATAAAAATTTAAGCCTCCAGAATTCATGTTTTAAAAAAATTAATTTAAACTAATAAAAATAATTCATATAATATTAAAGAAATCCGTGCATCGCACGGGTTTTAAGCTAGTATATATAAATCTATACTATACTATTATAAGCGAAAGAAGGTATAATTGGTTGGTTGGTCGGTTGGTTAACACCTTCCCAAAAAGTTTGCTAACACCTTCCAAAAATGAAAAAATAAATTAAAATATATAAAAAAATTTATTTTACAAAAAATAAACCATATATTTAACTTAATAACAAACTCTTTTATTTACACTCCAATAAATATTCAATTACAAACTCTTTTAGTTATATTTGGGTTAAAATTCTTCACCTACAACCAACTTTTGTACTCTTTCAATTACTTGGAAACTAAATATTTTCAAAATCAATTTAAATAATTTTAATATCACATATTTATTAACAAATTTACAACAAATTATAAATCAACAAAGTCAAAACAACCTAAAACTATATAATAAACAATAAAAATTTCACACAATTACAAATTAATATTAAATTCTATTTTAAACAAATATTACATTATTGATTATTATAGAATCGTAATCTATCTATACTATTATATTAAAGCCGAAAATTGAAAGTTTTGGTTTTCGGTTTGGTTAGAGAGAGAGAGAAAGGTTTTTAAAGTTAACTTTAGGAGAATTTCCTAAAGTTAACATTAAAAACTATGTGATTCAATTTTTGTTACCTTTTATTTATAAGGGCCTCGCAGGGGTATTAATGATAATGAGGATGTGTCTTGCTTTTATTGGTTAACTTTAGGAAATTCTACTAAAGTTAACTTTAGGCTCCCTTCACCCATATATATATATATATATATATATATATATATAGGGTCTTGTTCTAATAGAAACTAAATTAGAATAGAAACTAGAAACCAAACCCAAATAAAAAATTGAAGCTAATCTAATGACCAAACTAGGGGTACCCCAATACAAAAATCGTATAATAATCAACCCTCTATTTAGTAAAAAAAAAAAACTGTTCATTGTGCTGACGTGGCAGTGACGTCAGCGTGAACATTGATTTTTTTTTTTTGCTGGATGTTGGTAAGTTAATTTAGGACATTTTTTGTGAAGGTGCTCCTGGCGGGGCCCTTAGAATAGATGAAATATAATTTACTTCGTGGTAGTTTCTAGTTTCTATTCTAACTTTGGTTTCTATTTGACCAGTAGCCTATATACATATATATATATATATATATATATATATATATATATATATATATAAGATTTTACACTTTCAATTTATTATGTGTTTTATCTTGAATTCTTAAAACTTGATTTGGATGATTTTACAGTCTACGTGAAATTAACAAAATAATCTTTAATTTAGTGATCGTTTAACAATTTTCTCCAATTAAAACTACCAAGAATCAGAAGAGAGGTGAAATTGACGATTTTTTATATTGAAAATTCTATTCTATTTAAGAAATCTACTTATATTTTGTTTTGATTATCAAAATAACCTTCTTATTATTTGAAGATAGTTGTACTAATAACCAAATACAGTTTTAATAATAAATATAGGAGGGATTTTATCAAAAACTTTGGTAGTTGGTAGTCTGGACCTCAGTACGATAAAATAAATAAGAACTATTAGATCTTAAAATAAATAGATAAAAAACATTGGATTTAGCATAAAAAATATTTAAAATTTTAACATGTAAATTAAAAAGTGTATTTATATTGAAATACGAAAAAGTGCTTGTCAATGATTTAAATTATATATAATTAGGTTTTCTATATTGAATAGGATTATTAATATAGGTATACTACACTAAATAGGATTAATGTAAAAATTCGTAATTATATTTTTTCTTGAGATTCTGAGTGTTTTCATTTGGATAATAATTGTTAAATCATTACTAAATTAAAGATAAGTTTATGAGTGGACTGTAAAATCATCCAAATCTGATTTTTATATCTCGAGGTAGAGCCTAAATAGTAAATATGAACCTTTTTTAATATTAATAAATAAATAAATAAAATTCAGTTCTAATACAATCTTTTATATCCTTTTCAGATTATAACTTCTTTTTAAAATTCAATTCTAATACAACATTTTTAATTATATCCTTTTTAAATTATAATTTTCTTTTTAATATGATACAATCTTGATCGTCTATTTTTAAAAATATTATATTCGACGGTTGAGATTATTTTGGCGGTATAGTGACCAAACCAGAATTATGAATAAGATCCCTATTACGCTTATTATATATAAGGATATAATAATAGGCGTACGTAAAAAGGATCTTATCCATAATTTTGGTCCTGAACTGCCAAAATAATCTCAACCATCGAATCTAATATTATTAACAATAGACATTCGAGATTATATCATATTAAAAAGAAAATTATAATCTAAAAAGGATACAATTAAAAAAGGTTGTATTAGAATTGAAGTTTAAAAAGAAAATTATAATCTGAAAAGGATATATTTAAAAAAGGTTATATTAGAATTTAATTTAATTTATTTTTTTATTAATATTAAAAAAAAGTTCATATTTACTATTTTGAGCTTCGTGTGAGTGTTTCCTTTTTAGTGTAGAAGACCTACATTGATAATCCTATTTAATGTAACCTAATTATAAATGATTTAAATCATTAACATACACTTTTTCATATTTCAATATAAATACACTTTTTAGTTTACATGTTAAAATATAAAATATTTTTTTATGTTTGATCCAACATTTTTCATCTATTTATTCTAAGATCTAACGGTTCTTATTTATTTTGTCGTATTGAGGACTCAAGATTACCAACTACCAAAGTTTTGGACAAAATTCTTCTTATATTTATTACCATATTTAGTTGTTAGGACATCTATCTTCAAATAGTAAGAAGGTAATTTTGATAATTAAAATGAAATATAAGTATATTTCCTAAATCGAATAGAATTCTCAACGTAAAAAATCATCAATTTCTTCTCTCTTTTGTTTCTAAGTAGTAATTGGAAAATATTTGTCAAACCATTACTAAATTAAATTTTATTTTGTTAATTTCACGTGAGCTGTAAAATCGTTTAAATCAAGTTTTAAAAATTCAAGATAAAATACATAATAAATTGAAAGTTTAAAATTTTATGTATCAAATTTTTAACAACAATTTGATATAAAAATTTGATATGTAAACTAATAACAAATAAATAATAAAAAAAATTAATATAATTATGGATATTAGAAAAGGAGCGGTGCATTTGATATAAAAATTTGATATGTAAACTAATAACAAATGAATAATAAAAAAACTTAATATAATTATAGATATTAGAAAAGGAGTGGTGTGTTGCACGGGTTATAAGCTAGTATTTCTAATAGTATTAATGGCTGTGGTTTATTTAAGACTCCTCAGTCCTCTCACTTGAAAGTTCGACTCTTAAGGTTACAAGGTACATTAATGCATTGACAAAGCTAATTGTGACATCTCCATTCTCCCACCCCTGTCCATTTTCTAATTGTCTATGTATCTAATCTAAATAAGAAAAATTCTCATATTCTGTTTGATGTGTTTCTTGCTATCATCTGGGATTTCATCTTTGCAGAGGCTGAGAGGCGAAAAGAGGAGGAAGCTAAACGCAAGGCCAAACTGGATGAGATTGCTGAGAAACAGAGGCAGCGTGAGCTAGAACTGGAAGAGAAAGAAAAACGATGGAAAGAAGAAGTCTTGCAGATGAGACCCACCATTGTGCCTGCAAATGCAGCGCATTCGGAACAGCCTCGAACTTTGGAGTCAGCACCATCCCAAGGTGGAAAATATATTCCGAAACACAGAAGAACTCAGGCTGAAAGTGCTCCTCCTCCGCAGGATCAGCCTCCTGTCCGCCGGGGTGGTGGCAACAGAATGGATGACAGAGCTGACAAATGGCGTGACGACAGGAGACCGGTCTCTGGCATTGTTGGTGGGCCCAGGTCTACATTATTGTCCTCCAGGTCGCGGGGTGAACGCTGAGACTGTGGCATGGATTCATTTGGTGCTGGTTCTGTGGTTACTTGGCCTTCTAAAATTATCAAATAAGTAAAGCTATGTTTAATTTTAAATGCTAAAAATGATATGCATACATCATTTGTTGGATCCCTGCAGTTTATGTTCCTTTTAGTATTTACTATCACACATTCACTTGTTAATTTTCAAATATCCGTTTCTAACTATTTATTTTTATTATTTTTGCCAGCTCGTAATTGTAAATAAGCAGAGCTTGAAGTTTAAACTCGTAGTAAAGGTACATATTTATGAAAATTTAAGTTTAGAATTTGATATTTCTAATACAAACAATGTACTATATAATTGTGATATATTAAAATAAATTATATAACATCGTAACACGTATATTTGTGTCAATGAGTTCCACCACAACAAACTTGTGTGCATCACAATTATTTTGAGTTACAGTTTATGATTTATGTACAAGTAGGCAGGTTAAACCTCCGGATTAATCAGAATCTTTGATACTGGCGTTTCCTCTACATGAGCTACATCATGTTGCTGAATCACAACCACTGAAGACAGAATACCTTTGCCAGAGGAGGCCAACACATCCCCAATAGGCCCAAGTTCCGGGTGCTCTGCCTGCCTGTCCGCCACTTCTGCAACCATTGTCGAGGGGCATCTTCCTTTTCCGATCACTATAAGCTCGTACTCACCATTTCGTCCAATTCCCACCACGCTCTCCACGATGTTATTAGCAACCTTTTCCTTATAGTCTACCATACCCTCCCATCTCTGTTGGAACCCTGTTATCGCTTCGTCATCTAGCTCCTGCATTTGTTTCAAAATATATATACTTAAAGAAAAATCCTCGACAGAGTGTGACAAAAAAAATTTAAAATGGTAATGAAAGAGTAGAATTTGAACACCTTTTCCCTCTCAGGATTTACTTCGGCTGTAGTGAAAGTATAGCTGTTTTCTTTGGATTTGGTTGATGATGGCTTCAACACAACAACAGCATTAGCTGCTGCTGCTGCCCCTTCTTTCTTGAGGAACCTTATAACTGTCACTTTAACTGCAGGATGCTCAGCCATTCTCCCACTCAATTGTAAAGCCTCCCTGTCATCTGGCCCACCAAAGAAAATCATACATACTCTCTGTGCCACGGTGGCTGTGGGTCCTGGTGTCTGCTGGGATCCACCGAGTCCACGGTCCACAAGCACAGCCACCGAACAGGGTGCATCCTTGAGAACCTTCTGATTCACAGCTCTCCATCCGTGACCAATGTTCTCCACCTCATCTTCACCATTTATTTTTCTCCATTGCTTGTGAAAAGGTAACAGGATCATGGGCACTCTCTTGCTTTCTGCCACGTGACAGATATCCTCGTGCATTGTTGACAAAGCTGATATAGCAGTTGTGGTTCGGACACTTACATGTCCAAGTTGGCCATAGGCTTGAAACCCAAGAGCCACACGGTCGTGCATCCCACCTTGTCCGAAACGATTAAGAAACGGAAATCCATTTTTACGGAACCGTTGAACCATCATAATTGAAGAAGATCTCTCTGTTAATTCAACAAGGTGCATGATATAAAGTTTGAGCTGAGACTTGTTCGTGGAACGAGTTGTCTCAATGAGATTTATCAGTGAGGGTATGTTTCCAGGACCATGAACACAGGCAAGAACACGAAGCTCATCCTTGGCACTGTCCGGTATAGATTCTAAACGCCGGTGACTGGAGATGCCACGAGCTGGTTTGTAAATAGCCATGACCGTTGGAGTTGTAATGAAAGTGGTAAAAAGTGCCATCAGAACTAATATAGCAAACACTTCATCATTTAGAACCTGTCAATGTATGCCTCATAATTAATAAAACAATCGGAACATAGAAAATAAAACAGCTAACTACTCCTATTTAAGAACAATAATATCCTGGCATGGGGTAAGCTTCACCTTCTTCTCTTTGCCAATGTTAAGAACAATAAGCTCGACCAGTCCTTTAGTATTCATGAGAAAGCCCAAAGTAAGCGATTCCCTTGGCGGAATCTTGCACATCATCGCCACAGCAAACGTCCCTAATATTTTCCCGGCACAAGCCGTTGAAATAACCAGCGCCAACAATCCCCAAGCCTTCCCTCCTCGAATCTGGGACACATCAGTCTTTAGCCCACTTGATGCAAAATACAGCGGAAGCAACAACCCTGATATAAAATCTTCAATCCTTTCTATCAATCTCTCCGCGAATTCACCTTTAGGTATAGTTAATCCGAAAACAAACCCTCCAAATATAGAATGAATTCCTATAAAATCTGTCATAAAACCCGATACCATTACTCCGGCCAGAGTCAAACATATATAGGCCTCATCAACCATGTCAATCTCGGGTGAACACCGCCTAGCCACCCATTTCATTGCAGGTCGAATAACAAGCATCATAAAAGCCACGAATGCAACCCCGGACAGAAGTACCCACACTGATATGAGAGGACTCTTTTGGGGCCCGCCAGGAGTTCCGCTCCCGGCTAGTGCAACAGCCAGGGCTAGCAAGATCCAGGCCACGACATCGTTAAAGGCAGCTGCAGCCATAGCGGTTTCGCCTACTTGTGTAGTGAGTAGTTTGAGCTCGGCTAAGATGCGGGCTAGCACAGGAAATGCAGTGATGGACAAAGCTACGCCCATGAAAACAATGTATTGAGCAACTCCAACTTTGTCTGCACCTTCTATAGTTTTGCGGAGGAGGAAGGCCACGCCTATACCGAGAGTGAAGGGAAGTGAGATTCCAGCAGCAGCTATGAAAATGGCTCGTTTGCCACTGCGGCGGATTGAGCTTAGATCAAGCTCAAGGCCTACCAAGAAGAGGAAAAATAGTAAACCAATACTGGCCACGGACTCAAGAATAGGAGTGCTCCATTTTGGAAACAGTCTGTGCATGTAGTCTTGCTGCCTCCCTAAAGCTGATGGTCCTAGTATAATTCCTCCCTGTTTGAATAAATAAATAAATTACTATATATCATAATTTACATACATATAGTAATCAACCAACAGCAGTAAGCTGATCATCGATTAAAAACTGCATGTACTTTCACTCTCGCTAGGCTTCTTAGCTTTTTAAGGATTTATCTTTTTTTCTAGTTTCAAAACAATGGCGGATAACCATAATCCGGAGATAATTGTGTGTGATACATACACAATCACAATGAACATCGACAAGATAACTCATATTTCTTAGCCTAGCCTACAAGAAAATCTGCCTATTACGACGTAATCACCCGATCGAAATCTGCAAATTTATTCTCTATGTAATAATGCACTGCATAAATGAAGGTGGGATATATTATAATAAGTACATGACTTACAACAATCTCTGCAATGACTTTGGGTTGGCGAAGAGGTTTTAAGAGGAACGCAAGGAAGCGGCTTACGACAAGGATTAGAGTGGTTTGAACTATGAGCAGCGGAAATGCAAAATCCAAAGGATTATCACCTTGCCATACCCCGTTGGAAGAGGTCTTTATCGATGTTATGTTCACCCCCATCTTACTGTGTGAATCAACACACACTTTATTTTATAATAAATATTTCTAATATGTAGAGAGAAATCAATCTTCTCACTAAGCCGAAACTTATAATTAAACTCTACTGATCTAGAGGGGACAACTTCATTACACTTTGCTCTAGACACTATATATAAGCAATTAGCGTCCCACGCACGACCTTGTATTTACTGGTATTTCTTTTATTTTGTTTTAATATTTCTCCTTTTTGGATTTTTTTTTTTGAACAATTAATACGTCTGATTTGTCTTGTCAAAAAAACATTAAAAAATACGTCTGATGTATGATATCATTACTGACGTGTCTTCTTTGCGAAAAAATTGTAGCGCAAAGTTTGGGACGATGATTAGCCGAATAGATGATTCTGCCATCTCAGTATATTTTTGATAGTGAAACTTGGGCTTGTTTTACTTAACTACAATCTGACATATTATATTATTTTATTTGAGAGTAGGGAGGCTGAGATATATCTCAGGAAAGTTCCCTAAGATACCTAATTTTTATATATAAAAATGGGATGGGCGTTTTAGTAAATTCAGAGATTTTTAATTAGCCCTGCGGGCCCAGCAAATTTTAAAGGTTATTTTGTATATATCTTAAGAAAAATTCCCTGAGATATATCTCAGGTCCTTTTTCTCATTTTTTTTTTAGCTTTTACGATACAAATTTTAAGACTTGAGACCAAATTCAATAATCAAAAGTAGTGAAGAATGAAGAATGATGCTGCTGCTACAATAGAGTAAATTGCAATTTGCATCTTTCATCTTTAATTATATTAAATGTAATTTTATATATATTTAATAAATTGTATTTTGCATTCATTAATTTTATATAACAAGTCAAATTACAATCTTTCACAACATTTTTGTTAAAATAAAATGTTAATTTTAACAAATAATTGGAAAAATATGGTATAAAACTATTACAAAGACTATATATAAATCTCTTTATTTACACATGTTATTAATTTAATATCATAAAATTTATATATTGTAATTTACTATTATTTATTGACTAATAACCAATAAAGCATATTTTTACAAAATTAAAAATTGAAGTTTGATTTTGTAAATTTGACGAGGGATGTATATAATATAAAATAAATACATAATCTATGAAATAATTTATAGCATTTTCATCCTTCAATCTAATTAATTTAATTCTGTATTTTGACATAAATATGTAAGGAATTGTGTTTGATTTGTTTTTCAAAATTAAGGGATGTAAAATACATTTATGAAATTAAATATATACGATCGCATTTGATTAAAAAATGAGATATGCAAACCGTAAATTACTAGCTACAATACTAGTTTAGCCTTTTTCAAGCTGGGCAATTTCAACCTTTCAACTTAATGATTCACAGGACGCTTGCATAATAAAGCTATGGTACTGTTTTGGTTTATGAAAAACTTCCAGATCAATTAGCGAACATTGAAATTTTACTTGTATGTGCGATTCGATTAATGTTTAATATTATTCATAATCCGATTCTTATCAACTCCAACTCGTATCTCGTTTGATTATTGTATGTTAGTTGGCATTTTTATTTTTGATCGTCGCCGTACCTTTCATAGCGAGATCGCATTTTTAATTTTCATCAACAACGAAAATGATTCCATCTGCTACATATGGGGATTCACCGAAACAATACAATAATTCTTCAGCTCACAGGCATCTTGATATTATTTTTTTAAACCATCCGTGCTAGTACGTGTTAATGCAAAACACTTAAAAATTATTAATGATTATCAAAGACGTGTATGAAAGAGTTAATTTCTATGCCTACGCAGATGCTTTAAATTGTAATTAAAGAAACAAACCAACATTATCAAATAATCATCGAAATCGAAGTTGAAATGGTCACATATAAAACTTTAATCTCCCTTGCAGAAATAGACCAGAAAACGTCAGAAGAACTAGGTAGAGACGTAAAGAAAAAGAGAGGGATGGGAGGCACAAGGAGGCCGTGATATACACCTAAGCTGTAAATACTAAATAGCCTTATACTATATATGATAATAAAGGAAGATAAATTACAAGTAGTTTTTCACATGAATCACTTGCTTACAAACTCTTGTATGTATCACCTACTTTATAAATGCTGGAACCGGCCACTTTACGTAAATTTGGTTTTTATTTGTTAAATTTGCTTTGAATTGTCCTTACATATTGTGCTACCTACCCGTGATCCTGTATCCATTGTTTTAACGAAAGGAAGGTGTTGTCTCGTACGAGAAGTCGAAGAGCAGATTAGTCCACATACTAACACAAGACAATTTGATGTAATCAAGGACAAAAACAAATCAAATATATCTAGCATTTTGTTTTCTTTCCTTCGGACGTATATACCAAAATAGAACTCATATGTGGACGTATATACAGAAGTTTAATCCTGCACTTGGGTGAAAACGAAAACTGACCAAAAATTCCAGTCGAAGAGTGACGGGCAATGGACAATTTTTCTTTTTTTCTTTTTACAACATTTCGATATACTGCATTCGGCTAAGCATAGATGCAGTGATATGTTTTTGTATGTTTACTGACATTTTCACACAAGATGATAAAAATTGTGCGAGTAAATAAAATGTGATTTTGGATTCACCTTGTGTATTGGTTCAGTTTCAGTTTTGCTTTTGTTTCTCTTAGTTGCGGTCTCGGTACTAATTTTCAGTTTGAATTCGTTTCCATTTTATTTTTGTTTGTGTTGGTTGTTCGATGACATGAATGCTCAAGCGCTCTGAGTGTGTCCATCAAGTATACTTGCATGTTGCAGCCCGTGTTTTATTTATTAACTCATCTTATAAGGACGATAAGTGGGATTATGCTCTGAATGAAATATATGTTGATTTTACGAATTAAGCGTACAAGAATTTAATATATGTTGGACTGATCTTAGAAGGAGGATAAGTGATACAAGAGTTTAATATATGTTGGGTTTGCGAGATATAGATGACAAACAAATTCCAATTCTTTTGAAAAAAATGCATTTTTTTTTTTCATATTTCCCAGTTTCAAGCTTCAACAACCATCCAAAAAATCCACTATCTTACAAAATATTAATTACAAAATGGCATCTTAACAAATTGTAGCAGTGTTACAAGTCCCAACTGAATCGGTAAAAATCGAAAGCGAACCGATTATTATATATACTAGATGATAATTCATGTGAAGCACGAATTCGAGAAAATTAATTTAAAATGATCATTAATTTATAATTTTGAATGATCTTAAAAAATAATGTTATTTTTACAATTTAGTAGATATTGTGGAATAAAAAGTAGGGTGTAATTAATTTGTGTATTGATTGCTAGGGATTGAGAGTTCGAGCTTTAATGAATTAATGGTGACTGCTCTTGCTGTTGGGACTAGTCGATCCTTGCAAGATGCCTACGTACCTGATGAATATCAAGAATCAAGCCAAAACATAGTTCTAGAGTTGCCTATGCGCCCTCGCGGCGTAGTGACGTAGTGGCTTAGTGGCTTGTATTTCCTTATTCGAGAATTAAGTCTAAAACGTGGTGGATGACGTATGGAGCTGTACCCCAAAAACGTTGTGTCTCTTAAAATGAGGAGTCAGGTCCTTTATATAGGCATTGTATGCCTTGGAGTTGGAGTAGGGTTTGATAACTTGGTGGGCAAGTCACCCACTCTAGGGAGAATTCTAGATCCTTCCATGAGGAGGGTTGTTTTCTATTGGACTTGGATGTCTTGGGGGCTACTCCTTAGAGGAATTGGTTCCTTTTTAGACTCAATATTGGAGTCTTTTTATCAGCTGAATATTCAATTACGAATTTATTATTTAATTAGGATTTCGGGCCTCATTAATGGGATTTAACCTTGGACCAATCTAGATTTATTTAATGACACATTAAATTTGTCTTTAGGGCTTATTTTCAGCCCATATCAGTAGGCTATAATAAAAAAAGCAATTGTATGTATAACATAATTTCAATAATTTTGGTGATACGAATCTTGGGATAAAATCAAATTTGGAGACTGAAATATTATTAAAACGGATATTTTACTTATTAATAAAGATTGTTTAATTCCTTATTAATTTAAGATTATTTTAAGAAAATTAAGTAAATACGATATATATATATATATATATATATATATATATATGTGTGTGTGTGTGTGTGTGTGTGTGTGTGTATATATATGCTTCTCATAAATACATTATTTTTTATTTCAGTACTTGTAATAAAAGAACTGCAATTATTCTAAGATGACAATAATTTTACTATTTTATTAAAGATAACAGAGACATCCGGAAGAAATAGGAATAAAGGGATAAAAATAATTGTAATTGTTCTAGGATTATAAAACATAGAGTTATAGAAAAAAATAGGAATAAAGTGGTGGAACCAAAAAAAGGTGCAACCAAATTTGGTATCATAGTACCATTTAAAAGAGAGTTTCGCTTATTAATAAAGGTTATAGAAGGCTAATGATGAATAAATGACCTTAAAGTACAATTAGGACGATTCTCCTTACTCTGGAACTATAGTTAAATTTACTTCGAATTTTCAAAATATAATAAGGCTAGTCATAAATAAATTAACCTTAGCATGGCATATATAACTGAATTCAGTTTATGTAATTGTGATTGGTGATGTTAGTATTCTATTATTTTTTGTTAAATCGATTTGTACGCAGGATGCTTCAACACCTTCCCTTGGTGGTATATTATCAAAAATCGTCTTGATGTGTACCAGCAAAAATTAAAGAGTATATGCAGATGGACACCAGCACCACCGAGCATGATGAAAAACTAATATGTTGCAAAGATTTGAATTTTCATGAAAGTTTATTTAAATATAATTAATGTAATGATGAATAAATTAACTTTAACAGAACATTAAAGAGCATGCAGATGGGCACAACTTGGCTGGCTAGAAATCGATTATGTTGAAAAAAATAAAGTTGTCATGAGATATAGAATCTTTACCTTTACACAAATTTGATAATTAATATCGATTTTTTGTACTTCGTTGATAGATGGTGATCACTTCATCTATAACATGGTTTGTATACGTGTTGGTGTAAGTATATTTGTAAGTAGATTGTATCCCGCTGGTGTTTTACCCCGTTGGTGGAGTTTATTCATTTAGTGTTTTACCATGTGTTAATTATAATAATTGCAAAAAAAGAATTATAGTTATAATAGGCTTTTTATTTTTTTTAATCAAAAAAATAACATAGAATTCTAGTAGAAATAGGAATTTAGGGGTGAAATCAAAATATGGTGTGAACCAAATTTGGTATAAAGTATTATCATTTAAAAGAGGTTTTGCTTATTAATAAAGGCTATAGATTTATAATAATTAAAAAAACGGCATAGAATTATAGTTTAGGGGTGAAACCAAAATATGGTGTGAACCAATAATTGCAAAACGAGAATTATAGTTATAATAGGTTTTATATTTTTTAATTAAAAAATAACATAGAATTTTAGTAGAAATAGGAGTTTAGGGGTGAAACCAAAATATGGTGCGAACCAAAAAAGTAGTAAATAGGAGTTTAGGGGTGAAACCAAAATATGGTGCGAACCAAAAAAGTAGTACCATTAAAAAGGGGTTTAGCTTATTAATAAAGGCTATAGATTATTATATTATATATATAGGCGGGGTTCAAGAGTGAACCGCCTTAAAAAGAGAACGAGAAAAGCATTTTTAAAAATTAATTTTAAAATTTGAAAAAAATTATAATTTATAATAAAAGGCCAATTACGATTCATAATTTATGGTGCTTCCAAAAGTCAATTATGAATAAGAATATGTTTGTAAATATTTAAAAAATATGAAAATTTTAAGAATATAATTGTGAATCTCATAAATTTAATAATTTGTGTTTGAATCTCATGAATCTGTTTTTGAAGCTCAATTAAAATATTTGGAAAATATGCATAAATCTTTTTCAATATTCAATCAATGATTCAAATTTTGATTTTAAAAATTATATAATGATAATTCAAATGTAATTATGTGCTTATTTTGTAAAAATAAGTGAAAAAATATTTTCTCTTTTTGAATCTCAGGTTCTCTTATTCTATTTCTCCCTGGAACCTTACTCATATATGTATATATAAATTAATATTCGATTTTTTGAAATATAAACTAGTATACCAATGTCTACTGTGATCATAAGGGTTTGCTTGGATTGGGGGTTAAGAAGGGTTGGACTGGGCTGGTTGGGTTCAAATTTAAAAATTCGCTTTAAAAAAATTTTAAAAGTAAAGTGTTGGATTTAGAATTTAATATATAATATTATTTTAATTTTTTTGTAAACTACCAAAACTCAACACTTTATTTTTAAAATTTTCTCAAAAACGAGGTTTTAAATTTGAGCCCGATCCATTCCAATCCAAGCTTTCTGAACCCCCCAATCCAAACGGACCATAAAAGAATTACTATGTAATTTTAAAATAATGTATGTTTACTTTGAGGCTATTTGGCTAAACTTAAAATTATTACTTATAACTTAAAATTGCTTAAAGTGATAAGTAAAGAGTAAAAATATTAAGTCAATATATGTTTAGGTAATTATACATTATGAGTGACTTATGAATTATTAAAATGTAAACATAAAAATAAATTTGATAAATTATTTATTTGAATAATGATATTAACTTTAATCAAATAAAATTCTTAAAACAAAATAAGTCGTTCAAAAAAGTAACTCCTACCAACTTTTGACTTTAAACTTTTTTTTAACTTTAAGTCAATTTCTGACTTATTACACAAAGAGACATTTTTTAACTTAAAGTAAAACTAGCATTAAAACCAGTGCGAGGCACGGATCGCTATCTTAAATTGTATTTTTAATTAAATTGTGCATGATCAATGTCTTTTAAAATATGTGATTGATTTTAATGGAATTTTGCTTGTTAATGGCATATGCGACTATTGTGTACTTATTTAAGTATGTTCAAGTTTGTAATCTGAAAAATAATATGTGTAATATTGATAGTAGTCATGTCAGTTTTTTTTTATAAGTCATAGAATAAAATTCGAATGTTTTATGGGCCTCATCTAATTAAGATGATTTTTCAGAACACTTACAATACTAAACTATTCTTCCACTTCTTCGAAAATGATAAATCCATTTACTTCGATCTCCAATAATATTCAAGATACAAACTAAATAGCCTTCAAGATATTGCATCCTAAGAGTGTAGGTTTTACTCTTGATTTTAATCAAAACTTCGTAAATCTTCTAATACTCTATTCAGGCCTTGCGCTTTCACTTTTTAAAACTATATTTATAACTCTTTCATCTCTTTTCTTCTAATTTCTTCATTTTAAGCATTATTTTCCCTTTACTCTTCCTCTGTCCATTAGACCTTTAAAATACCAGATAATTCTAATTGACTGAGTGAATATATCTTATGTAACTACAGGTAGGACTGTCAAACGGATAATACGGATCCGGATACAGCTATATCCGAATCCGAATCCGGGAATTCGAAACCGTATCTGAATCCGTGTCCGAATCCGGAAATATCCGGGAAAAAAAAATCCGTATCCGAATCCGCCGGATATTATCCGGATACGAATAATATCCGGATCCGAATTCGGCTCTCAAAAAATGATAAATTTTTATGAAAGTTGCAAATTAAAATTCTTCGCCTGAAACTTATTTTTCCAACATTCAAAAAGAAAACATCAGGATACAAAAGAAAATTACTTTTCATTACTGCAAGTAACATCAAACAAAAGCTTCTTAAAGTTGTATTAAAAACATGAGATACACAAATATCAGAATTTTCCACCTTAAGCTGATTTCCTGTACTCAGCCTCAGCATTTCTTCTTACGCATTCCAATTAGGGGTGATCGCGGTCCGGTTTGGTTCGGGTTGGAGGTCAAACCGGAACCAAACTGTATAGTAGCGGTTCTTAAAAAATTGAAACCAACCCGTAACCTTTAACCAAACAAAACCAAACCACTCGGTTCAGTTTTAATCGGTTCGGATTAGTGGATTTAAGCGGTTCGCAACATAACTTGATTAGTAAAAGTAGGAAATATAATAATATTTCTTCTTTTTAAATTTTAGTTCTTTAAATGCCTATAATTAATAAAAAATTAATTATTGCTTCAAAACAAAGTAAATCACTCGTAAATGAATACGTTTAGTAATCTTACGTTTAATTTTCCGACAATCAATTTAGTTGCAACAAATAAGGGTAGAGACACAAAGTAACACAAAAATCTTACACATTAATTTTGAAGAAAAGTAATAAATCATCAATTGATATTTATGATAAGTTGATAATTGAGTAATTGATAATATTTAGCAGCAATTTAATTTGTGATTCATAAGATAAAATTAGATTATGTTGTATAATCATAAATATAAAATTGAAGTATATATGTATAGAGATGCGGTTCGGATTGAAAGCGGGTTGAGTTTAGGTTAAACCGAAACCAACCCACGACCCGCAGATTTTTATAGTAGTTGAACCGGAACCACGAACCATATTTTGGTTTCGGTTTGGATCGGTTCAAAATCGGATCGGTTTATGCGGATTATGCGGTTTAACCCGAACCGTGATCACCCCTAATTCCAATATTGTTTTGTCAGCGGTAATGAAGTATGCAACAATATATGCTATTCATCGGAAAACAAAAAGAATTCAACAGAGTCACTAAACATGTTCAATGATGAGAAGAAAATTTCCGGCGACATCAAAACTTGCCCAAAAAATTATGAAAAAAATATATCCTACTCCCTGAACATGGGTCTATACAGCTACATAAACAAAATTTATAATTAATCAAAAACAAAACAGTTCCGGCCAAACTTGAACTTTCCGGTGAACCCAAAACATGCTCCCAAAACAAAGATTTCTGCACATAGACGCAAAAGTTAACGATCTATGCATTCATAACCATATAAACGTCAAAAACAACTTAAAAATGGAAAACCTAATTCGAATGAATTGAGGGTTGCCAATTTTTTTAGGTTCTTGGCTGTATAACGATAGAGAGAAAGATGAAAAGCTCGATTATTGATGTTTGGGCTTCAAAAGTCCATGTTTTGGTGGTGATGGAGGCGGTGAACGGGAGAGAGAAGAGGGATAGCAGCGGGAGAGAAAAGGGCAGAGAGAGATAGAGAGAGAGTTTTTGGTCGATCGATCTTAATTCAATTAGATCTTGTTAATTTGAGGAGATTTAATTCAATTCAACGGATCAGATCTCGTTAATTCAATCCAACGGCTCAAAGTAATCTGAAAGAAGCACAATCCTTGTGATTCAGTATTACCCAATAATAATGTGACACGTGGCCACTTCTAATTTTTTAATCATCATATTCTATTTCAATTAAGAATTAAATTTAACTAGGAATCTTTTGTTTTATATAAATATTATGTTATAATTAGGAATCTATTTTTTAAAAAATATTTCTCGACGATTCAACCGTACGGATGTCAAGATATATCTACTTTAATTTTAATCCCAAATTTTCCAAAAATAAAAAATTAATTTGGTTGGAGATCTTAGTAGATCACTTTTATTCTAACTAGTACTAGTAACTAGTGCTTTGTCACGAATTGTTTTTTCTATTTTTTTAAAAATATTTATCTACGATCCAACCGTACGGATGTCAAGATATATCTAATTAAATGATATTCCCAAATTCTCAAAAAATAAAAAATTAAGTTGTTTGGAGATCTTAGTAGATCACTACTATTCTCACTAGTACTACTAACTACTGCTTTGTCCAATATTATTGTTTATATTTTTTAAAATTATTTCTTGACAATCCAACCGTACGGATGTCAAGATATTTCTAATTTAATGATGTTTCCAAATTTTTAAAAAAATAAAAAATTAGTTTGGTTGGAAATTTTAATAAAAAAATTACTAAATTAACTAGTAGTTCCGCTTACTTATTTTTTTAAAGAAATAATGGGAACATGTAATTTAGTAATCATCATTAAATACATTTGTGGCATGTAGCCCAGTGGTTGGAGTTGTGTTATGTATCTGGGTGGTCATGGTATCGAATCTTGTTTGCTGCAAATCTTCTATATATATTTTTTCTATCAATATATAAAATATATATAATAAAAATAGTAAAAACATTCTGAAAATAATAAAATATGCCAAAAAAATTATCTTAAATTTATTGTTTTCTGAAATTTTGGAAATAACATTAATAATGATGGATCTTGACATTCGTACGGTTGGATCGTCGATAAATATTTTTGAAAAAAATTGAAACATTAAAATAAAAATATCTTAATAAATATAAATTAAAAAATTGTTTGATAATATAACCTATGTAATTGTAAATATTAAAAAAGAATCGTGTATTGCAAGGGGTTATATTATATGCTAGTACATTTAAAATTGAATAAAATATATAACTGTATATTTATATATCATATATAATTAATTCGGATTCGGATATTTTCGGTTACGAATACGGATAATATCTGTCGGATATTAAAAGATTCGGATCCGGATATGGATAATATCCGCTTTAAATCGAATACAGATAATATCCGCTTTTTTCGGATACGAATACATATATTTCGAATGGATATCGGATTTTTTGAATTTTTTGACAGCCCTAACTACAGGCTTATCACACTTTAGAATATTTTTTCGTACTTCTATCATCATAAGTTGAAGTTGCTCATATGCCTTATGTTCGTGCTTTGACAATAAATTCATCCTTTCTTTTTTCAAATACAGCTACATCCAAAGATCCTAGTTGGAGTGAATGGATTGACCAAAGACTTTAATGAGTTTGTTGTTTCTCTTAGCGAATTACGAGCCTCTAGCTTTACTTATTTTCTAAAATTTATTATAATTTATTAATTGATATTTTAATTATTTTAAAAAATTCTAAAAATTTACCTTTTAGTCAACTATGTCTTGGTAAATAAATATTTGATAAATCAATAAATTCGTCTAATAAATAATTTGTATAGTTCGAAATATTGACATCGATAGAGAATAATATTAATAAATGATATAACATAATATACTATAATCCGAATCAATAAATGTAAAAATAAATATAGCCAAAAATTGTTAATATGTTACAATAATTAAAAATATCAAAGTTTATTTCACTCAAATAACATGCACACACATCTATAATGTGTATGATTTAAAACACATGTGACTGAGTGGTCAAGTGATAGGAAGATGCGTGATTTAAATCGGTGACCCTACAAATATTGTATTGATTATTATTATTATAATTATTGTTATTATTATTACAATTATTATTATTATTATTATTATTATTATTATTATTATTATTATTATTATTATATTTATTTTAAAATGTATAAACAAACTATATATTATGTATCACTAATTGATATTTTGATATAATATAAGTTATTATGATCCAAATCAATAAATATAAAAATAAAATTATGACAAAAGATTGCTAATATGTCGCAATAATTATCATATTATATTTCGTTTCACTCAAGCAACACACACATCTATAATGTGTAGATTTAAAATACATGTGATTGATTGGTCTAGTTATATAACCAAACCAAAATTTATATATCAATAATTATTTTCTAATATAACATAATATATCATAATTCGAATCAATGAATGTAAGAATAAATTGATGACTAAAATTTGTTAATACCTCATAACAGCTAAAGTACCTAAAATTTATTAATACTCCCCCGTCCCACCCATTTCTTTACAGTTTTTTTCACTGCTTGACACGCATTTTAAGGCTCCTAAAAAATATAGTTCCATAACTTATTTTTAAAATTTTCTTTTTTGTTTAAAAATAGAACAATACTATTTTTATACAAAAAAAGAAAATTTTAAAAATAAGTTATGAAACTATTCACGAAATGTACCTTAAAATCCGTGCCCGAATTACGTCCCCCAAGGTAAAGAACTAAGGGGGACAGAGGGAGTATGTCGCACTAACTAAAGTACCATATTTTTTTCAATCACACGACACATATGCACACATATAATGTGTATCATACAAAAACACATAAGAGTGAGTGGTGTGATGGTAAGAAGCTTTCTACACATTGTAGAGACCTAGGTTAAATTCCCCCCAATATCATTATTTTTTAAAAATAATGAATAAAAGGGTAAATCGATCATTTCAGATGGAATAAAATGTGTAAGAGCAAGTCCAACAATGTCCTAAATATTAGTCACTTTTTGTGCTCCAACAATGTCCTAATGGTGCCTTAAAACACTAGGACATCTATCTCATGCCCCTTTTTTAAGGCACCTCTATACTTGTCCTAAATCATTTTTAACAATTAAAAACTAACTTCCCTCCTTTTCTACACTTCTCTCTCCTCTCTTTTTTCCCTTCCATCCAATTCTAATTCAAATATAGTATTATTTTAACTTATAAGACACAAGTATAAGGCATGTTGTTAGAATTGATACACAAAAATCATGACTTAAATCACTAGGACACTATATTTTATTATATTTATAGGGCACTGATATGGGCTGAAAGTAAGCCCTATAAACAAATTTAATGTTGCATTAAATGAACCTAAGTTGGTCCGAGGTCAAAGCCCAATTACGAGGCCCAAAACCTTAATAATGATGATAAATTCGTAGCTGTAAAATCAGCCAAATGAAAGACCCCGTATTTGAGTCAACAAGGAAACCAAATCATATCAAGAGTGGTCTTCAAGGCGTATAATTCAAATACTTATCCATCTATCCTTTGGAAGGATCTAGAATTGGGTCAAGGCTGTGACTTGCCCACCAAGTCTCCTAATTCAACTCTAACTCTAGGGTTTTCATCACCTATATAAGGACCTGCTCCTTCACATCTAGAACTACGTTTTTTGGCTTGATTCTTGATATATTGCAAGATACGTAGGCATCTTGTGAGGACCCGAGTTAAGTCACGAAACACTTGATCAGCCATTAAAGCTCGAAGCTCCCCTTAACCCTAGCATTCAATACACAATAAATATACCCTACTTTTTATTCCATAACATTTGGCGCCGTCTGTGGGAACCGGATATCAACCATGGTTACCACCCGGAGAACACCAACACTTTCTGAAACCATTACCAGCACCACCGCACCCCCAATTGGAGAACAAGTACCCCTAGAGGCGAGTTCTCAACCACAGATCATTCAGCCACAAGGAACTGAAGTGCAAACTCATGGATCGTTGCCTTTGGTGATGAATCCCTCTACTTAAGGGACGAATCCCCTACAGATGGCAGTCTCCCCTCTTGGAGGTCAATCCTTTCCCCCCATCGCTCAGATCTATACTACTGTGATCCCCGCAAGCACGAACCCGATATATGGGTTGCCCAATTATCCCCCATACCAGGCCGGACCAAGCGGTCATGCCCTCCAAATACACGAGCCGTACAACCCACCTTACATCAGTAGTTTAGGACCCGACCAAGGCCACCAATACCGTGACTATTCCGGCCCATACTCTGATGATTCATCCTCGGAAGATGAGGATAGAGATCAACCCCCGAGGAGGCGTCGTCCAAGTAAGGAACCTATTGGGCAAGGTCGACGAAGAATTTATGATGGACCCCCTCTAACAGCTGCTGAAAAAATTAAGGCTCATGAGGCCAAGATCCAGAAACTGAAGGAGGACATAGAACGGGAGCAAAAAAGACAGAATCAGGGCCGACCCCCACCAACAATAGGAGGAGAAATTCCTTTTGTTGATTTGGAAGGAACCCCAAGGAGAGAGAGGAGGGCTGAGGTCCCTAGAAGAGGAAACATGAGGGTCGAAACCCCCAGAGGCGACCCTAAAGACCTAATGCAACTTGGAGATCCTGATGATCCAACTCCTCCATTCACTGAGGAGGTGATGAATGCGCGCATATCACGAAAGTTCAAGATGCCTACCATAAAGGCTTACGATGGAACGGGAGACCCCGCCAATCATGTAAGGACGTTCTCTAATGCACTACTACTACAACCTGCTAGCGATGCTTTGAAGTGTAGGGCGTTTCCCCAAACCCTAGCGGGCATGGCGCAACGTTGGTACAGTCGCCTACCACCAAATTCCATCGCCTCTTTCAAAGAGCGGAGCACCGCTTTCGTCAGCCAATTCATTGGTGGAAGGATTCATGAAAAGGATTCCGCATCCCTCATGACAGTGGTTCAAGGGAAGAATGATAATCTTAGAGATTACCTCAAACGGTTCACCAAGGAGACGCTCAACATTACTGATTTAGAGAACAAAGTGGCCATGGTGGCTTTGCAGAATGGGACTTCGAATGTTTATTTCAAGATGTCATTGGCCAAGCATCCCCCTGAGAACATGACAGAGCTTCAACAAAGGGCGAGTAAGTATATCAAAGATGAGGATAGTCTAAAGAAAGAGTCAGTAACGGGAAACACCGGGAATGGTGACAATTCTAGGAAGAGAAAGACGGAAGAAGAATATGATGGGAGAGATAAGTACCCGCGCACGGGCAAAGATTCTGATTCAGCCCCTAAAAAAGGTAGTCCAGGACAAAGGTTTACGGATTATGCAAGGTTGAACGCCCCAAGAAGCCAAATCCTGATGGACATAGAGAAGGATAGGGACGTAAGATGGCCGAAGCCACTAAGGACAGATCCTGAGAAGAGAAATAAGAACCAATACTGCAGATTCCACAAAGACGTGGGGCACGATACCGACGATTGTAGGCAACTGAAAGATGAGATTGAGTTCTTGATTCGCAGAGGAAAGTTAAATAAATTCTGCAAAGATGGGGATCGAGGAAACTCGAGATGGGATTATGATAGGAATGATGAAGATCGTAACCGTAATCCACAGCCCCGGGGGCCAGTGATAAACATGATTTTCGGTGGCCCGACAGTGGCCGGGTCAAGCAGAAATTCCAGAAAGGCATATGCACGAGAGGTGATGCACATTGTTGGGGAAGCACCAAAGCGTACAAAAACGGAGGTCTCGATTGGATTCGATGACTCGGACCTTGAAGGGGTGAAGTTCCCCCATGATGATCCACTAGTGATTTCACCTGTGATAGGCAACTCCCAAGTGAAGAGAGTCTTAATAGACAATGGAGCATCGGTGGACATTCTGTTCCATGATGCCTTTTTGAAGATGGGATACACTGAGTCTCAGTTGACTCCGTCAAACATGCCCATATACGGGTTCAACGGAGTAGAATTGAAAGTTGAGGGGATAATTCAGCTACCCGTGACTATAGGGCAGGAGGCACGGGAGGCAACTCAGATGTTAAATTTTTTGGTCATCAAAGCCACGTCTACCTATAATTCTATCTTAGGTAGGAGGGAACTCCATGCATTCAAGGCAGTTGCCTCTACATATCATTTGAAAATTAAGTTCCCAACCAGAAACGGTGTGGGAGAAGAAAAAGGAGATCAAAAAATGGCAAGGAGTTGTTATGTGGCCGCTTTGAGGCCTGATGGAACTTGGGGGCAGGTCCTCCCGATTGAGGATATGGACATCCGTGAGGATGAAGAACGAAGAGGAAAGCCAGCAGAGGACTTGATTCCCATACCTTTGGAGTTGGGAGATCCTGAGAAGGTTACTTACATCGGAGCATCTCTGAAAGACCCCTTGAGAAGCAAGCTGATTGCCTTCCTACAAGACAATAATGATGTCTTTGCATGGACAGCAGCCGATATGCCAGGGATAGATCCCCAACTGATAACACACAACTTGAATGTGGATCCGGAACGGAAGACGGTGAAACAAAAGAAGAGAAATTTTGCACCTGAGAGGCAAGAAGCCATAAAATAGGAAGTTGATAAACTCCTAGAAGCGGGTTTCATTGAGGAAATTCAGTTCCCAGAATGGTTGGCCAATCCTGTAATGGTCAAGAAGGCCAATGGAAAGTGGAGGATGTGCATAGACTTTACTGATCTGAATGATGCATGCCCAAAGGACTGTTTCCCTTTGCCAAGGATCGATATGTTGATAGATGCCACGGCTGGGCACGACATGCTGAGCTTCATGGATGGCTTCAGTGGCTACAACCAAATTAAGATGCACAAGGATGACATCCCTAAGGTATCATTCATCACCGACTTTGGTGTGTAATTTTACCTGGTCATGGCCTTTGGACTGAAGAACGCAGGAGCTACCTATCAGAGGTTGGTAAACAAGATTTTTGCCCATCTCATTGGAAAGACTATGGAAGTTTATGTGGATGATATGTTGGTGAAAAGCCTACACAAGGTAGATCACATCGAGCACCTACGTGAGGCATTTGAAGTGCTAAGGCACCATAAGATGATGTTGAACCCAACCAAATGTGCTTTCGGTGTTGGGTCAGGAAAGTTCTTGGGTCTCATGGTCTCAAAACGGGGAATCGAGGCTAACCCCGACAAAATCAAGGCTATCTTGGACATGGAACCACCACGTTCTATAAGGGACGTACAGAAATTAACCGGGAGGATTGCTGCATTGGGGAGATTCATCTCCAAATCCGGGGACAAGTGTTTGCCATTCTTTAAAACCCTGAAGAAGGTAAAAAACTTTGAATGGACAGAGGAAAGCCAAGAGGCCTTTGATCAAGTGAAGAAGTATATGGCTGAGGCCCCATTGCTAGCTAAACCAAGTACGGGAGAAATCCTCTATCTCTACTTGGCAATTTCAGATCAAGCAGTGAGTGCTGTGCTTGTGAAGGAAGAAGACAAGGTTCAGAAACCCATATACTATGTGAGTAAGGTTTTACACTGAGCAGAGTTGAATTACTCCACCATTGAGAAGTTTGCCTTAGCGTTGGTGACCGCTTCCAGGAAGTTACGGCCTTATTTTCAGGCACATAAGATAGAGGTCCTTACAGAACAACCGTTAAGGAATATTTTGCACAGCCCTAAAGCTAGTGGTAGGCTCATCAAGTGGGCAATTGAGTTGGGAGAATTTGATGTTAAGTTCAAGCCAAGGACGGCCATCAAAGCCCAGGAATTGGCTGACTTCGTGGTTGAATGTACCATCGACAACCAAGAAGTCGGGGGGCAAGAGATAGTACCTCAAGAAGGCAATGAACCGCATAAGGAGGATAAGGAACCCGTGCTCGAGGAGAAGGAATACTGGATGCTCTATTT
The DNA here is from genome assembly GCA_036435485.1 of Saposhnikovia divaricata. Classification (NCBI taxonomy): domain Eukaryota; kingdom Viridiplantae; phylum Streptophyta; class Magnoliopsida; order Apiales; family Apiaceae; genus Saposhnikovia; species Saposhnikovia divaricata. The sequence goes on from CM071598.1 coordinate 57,619,027, forward strand.
TGATGGGGCATCAAAAACAAAAACAAGTGGTGCAGGTCTTGTTCTGCAAAGTCCCGAGAGATTCGCGATTGAATACGCCCTGAAGTTGGACTTCCCAACAACCAACAATGAGGCAGAGTATGAAGCTTCGATAGCCGGGCTTGGTCTGGCAGGGGCATTAAGGGTTAAGAATCTTAAAGTTTGTGGAGATTCAAGGCTAGTTGTGGCCCAAGTCAATGGAGAGTTTGAGGCAAGGGATGAAACCATGGCCAAGTACTTAAGGCTTGTGAAGGCAGTAATGACTCAATTTGATGAGTGTTACATAGAGCACATTCCGAGGGAGGAGAACATCAAGGCCGATTCCTTATCTAAGTTCGCCTCCTCCGAGATAGAGAATTACTCTGGAAGTGTCTACTTCCAAGTTCTGAGAGCCCCTACCATCGATTCAAAGTTGGTCGCGCCTATTGATGTCAGGGAATGTTGGATAGATCCCATAAAAGCACACCTCGAGACCGATTGGCTCCCGACTAATGCCATGGAGGCACGAAAATTGTCTGTGAGGGCTTTAAGGTATGCACTAATTGAAGGGATACTATACAAGAAGTCTTTTGTGATTCCATATCTAAAGTGCTTAAGACCCGAGGAGGCCAAATCAGCTATTGAGGAGGTCCATGAGGGGATTTGTGGACAGCACTTGGGGGGCAGGGCCCTAGCTCACAAGATAGTTAGACTCGGGTTCTATTGGCCTGAGATGATGGTCGATGCTAAGGATTATGTGAAAAAGTGTGACCGGTGCCAGAAACATGCACCAGTGGTTAGGCAACCGCCAGAGATGTTGACATCTATCAGCTCCCCCATTCCCTTTGCTATGTGGGGGATGGATATACTTGGGCCATTTCCCATGGCCACTGCACAAAGGAAGTTCTTGATAGTTGCTATCGATTACTTTACCAAATGGATTGAAGCCAAACCGTTGCCAAGATTACGACCAAGCAAGTCGCGCAGTTCCTGTGGGAGAACATCATGTGTAGGTATGGAATACCACGAATCCTGGTTACGGATAATGGGTTACAATTCAACAACAAATAATTTAAGGACTACTGTGATGATAATGGAATTGAGCTTCGGTTTACCTCGGTTGCCCACCCTCCAGCCAATGGGCAAGCTGAGGTTGCTAATCGAATCATCCTTGATGGACTTAAGAAAAGGGTAGAACGCTCTAGGAACACCTGGGTGGATGAATTGCTACCCATACTCTGGGCGTACCGCACCACCTGTAAGGTGACCACTGGGGCAACCCCATTCATGTTAGCTTACGGAGCTGAGGCTGTAGTACCCGTAGAAATCATGCATACATCTCCACGGGTGGAAGCCTTCGAACCTGACACCAATGAAGAAGGAATGAAGCTGGCCCTCGACCTGATAGATGAGGTGAGGGATGAAGCTCATGCTAGGAATGTTGAACATCAGAAGAAAGCCTCCTTCTACTATAACCTAAGGGTGAAAGAAAGGTTCTTCCGTCAGGGGGACCTAGTACTTAGAAAGATTGAAGCATACGGAGTTGGACAGAAGGGGAAGCTGGCTCCAAATTGGGAAGGCCCATATCGGGTCAAAGGCACACTGGGACGAGGATCATACAAGTTGGAGACTTTGGAAGGAAACGAGGTGCCTCGCACTTGGCATGCATCAAACCTCAAAGTCTATTATATTTGATTATCCTAAGTAGGATATAGCTTATATCTAATAGGAAAGTAGAAATAAGGTCGACGAAACCATATCAGAGTTTGCAAACTCCGAGTAAGAAGTAGAGTATTATGTAAGGGTTGAACCCATTTCAGAATTTATTAATGCAATTTGGTTTTCTTTACTCAAGTTCTATGTCTGTTATGTATCAAAGCATATTTGAATTGCTAGCCAAGAAAGGCCAAGTACAAATGACAAAATAATTAAGTAAAAGAAAAATCGGAAAAATGCATAAATAAAACCCCGGAGGGTTAGTCCGGTACAAATATAAATAAGAAATATTTTTCGATTAGAATTTTTCCAAAAGGAAGGAAAAATTGAAAAATCCAAGTAGGGCAAGAGCCCCATTCAGAAAATCTCGCTCGAAAAATAAAGATTCGAAACAATAATTTTCGATTGCTACTTATCGAATGAAGACCAAAAATGGACTGGTCCCACCTATCAATTTTCATTCGAAAATTGGATAAAAAAATCCGAATGAAATTGCCAAGAATGAGGATAAAAATGGGATGGCCCCACTTGAAGTTTCAATCGGAAAATGTAAAAAAAAAAAAATGCCGAATGAAACTGCCGAGCAGGAGGATAAAAATGGGGTGGCCCCACTTTAAATTTTCAATCGGAAAATGTTTAAAACAAATTGCCGAATGAAATTGTCGAGCAGGAGGATAAAAATGGGGTGGCCCCACTTGAAAGTTTCAATCGGAAAATGTAAAAAAAAAAAATTGCGGAATGAAATTGCCGAGCAGGAGGATAAAAATGGGGTGGCCCCACTTGAAAGTTTCAATCGGAAAATGTAAAAAAAAAAAAAAAAAAATTGCCGACTGAAGCATGAGAATGAATGAGAATGAATGGTCAAATTACAATTTGACCCTTGAAGTTTTACATTGGTTACAATTTAATTCCTAAATTATTAGGAAAAATTAAGAAAAATACCTGTGGGTACCCGAAAATTCCTAAATTATTAGGAAAAATTAAGAAAAATACCTGTGGGTACCCGAAAATTCCTAAATTATTAGGAAAAATTAAGAAAAATACCCGTGGGTACAAGAAAATTCCTAAATTATTAGGAAAAATTAAGAAAATACCCGTGGGTACAAGAAAATTTCTAAAATATTAGAAATAATTTAGAAAAATACCTGTGGGTACAAGAAAATTCTTAAAATATTAGGAATAATTTAGAAAAATACCTGTGAGTACACGAAAATTCCTCAAATATTAGGAAAAGTACAGAAAAATACGAGGAAAATTATAGAAATATTTTCTTGATAAATTGAGAAATAATTTATGCTAATAATGCATAAAAACTCTATAAAAGTGCCAAAAATTGCTAAAAGCAAGCACAAGACACAAGTTAAAACCTCGAATAAGGAAAATCGTCGTAAAAGTGTTGGTCGCTCCACACTTTACAATAAGGCGGTATATGTGAAACACTAGTGTAAATCAAAATCCCCATATGAGGGTACGAAAAATAAGGAGTCCTAGGTAAGGAATAAAAACGTCCCCGAGCCTCGAAAAAGACAATTATAACTTCCACGAAAACCTGATCAATTTTCCTAGAAGTTGGGGGCAAATGATATGGGCTGAAAGTAAGCCCTAAAAACACATTTAATGTTGCATTAAATGAACCTAAGTTGGTCCGAGGTCAAAGCCCAATTACGAGGCCCAAAACCTTAATAATGATGATAAATTCGTAGCTATAAAATCAACCAAATAAAAGACCCCGTATTTGAGTCAACAAGGAAACCAAATCATATCAGGAGTGGTCTTCAAGGCATATAATTCCAATACTTATCCATCTATCCTTTGGAAGGATCTAGAATTGGGCCAAGGCTGTGACTTGCCCACCAAGTCTCCTAATTCAACTCTAACTCTAGGGTTTTCATCACCTATATAAGGACCTGCTCCTTCACATCTAGAACTACGTTTTTTGGCTTGATTCTTGATATATTGCAAGATATGTAGGCATCGTGTGAGGACCCGAGTTAAGTCACGAAACACTTGATCAGCCATTAAAGCTCGAAGCTCCCCTTAACCCTAGCATTCAATACGCAATAAATATACCCTACTTTTTATTCCATAACATTTGGCGCCGTCTGTGGGATATTTTCGGATACGAATACGGATAATATCTGTCGGATATTAAAAGATTCGGATCCGGATACGGATAATATCCGCTTTAAATCGAATACGGATAATATCCGTTTTTTTCCGGATACGAACACATATATTTCGAACGGATATCAGATTTTTTGAATTTTTTTGACAGCCCTAACTACAGGCTTATCATACTTTATAATATTTTTTCGTACTTCTATCATCATAAGTTGAAGTTGCTCATATGCCTTATGTTCGTGCTTTGACAATGAATTCATCCTTTCTTTTTTCAAATACAGCTACATCCAAAGATCCTAATTGGAGTGAATGGATTGACCAAAGGCTTTAATGAGTTTGTTGTTTCTCTTAGCGAATTACGAGCCTCTAGCTTTACTTATTTTCTAAAATTTATTATAATTTATTAATTGATATTTTAATTATTTTAAAAAATTCTAAAAATTTACCTTTTAATCAATTGTGTCTTGGTAAATAAATATTTGATAAATCAATAAATTCGTCTAATAAATAATTTGTATAGTTCTAAATATTGACATCAATAGAGAATAATATTAATAAATGATATAACATAATATACTATAATCCGAATCATTAAATGTAAAAATAAAATATAGCCAAAAATTGTTAATATGTTACAATAATTAAAAATATCAAAGTTTATTTCACTCAAATAACATGCACACACATCTATAATGTGTATGATTTAAAACACATGTGACTGAGTGGTCTAGTGATAGGAAGATGCATGAATTAAATCGGTGACCCTACAAATATTATATTGATTATTATTATTATAATTATTGTTATTATTATTACAATTATTATTATTGTTATTATTATTATTATTATTATTATTTTAAAATATATAAACAAACTATATATTATGTATCAATAATTGATATTTTGATATAATATAAGTTATTATGATCCAAATCAATAAATATAAAAACAAAATTATGACCAAAGATTGCTAATATGTCGCAATAATTATCATATTATATTTCGTTTCATTCAAGCAACACACATCTCTATAATGTGTAGATTTAAAATACATGTGATTGATTGGTCTAGTTATATAACCAAACCAAAATTTATATATCAATAATTATTTTCTAATATAACATAATATATCATAATTCGAATCAATGAATGTAAGAATAAATTGATGACTAAAATTTGTTAATACCTCATAATAGCTAAAGTACCTAAAATTTGTTAATACTCCCTCCGTCCCATCCATTTCTTTACAGTTTTTTTCACTGCTTGACGCGCATTTTAAAGCTCCTAAAAAAAGTTCCATAAATTATTTTTAAAATTTTCTTTTTTTGTTTAAAAATAGAACAATTCTATTTTTATACAAAAAAAGAAAATTTTAAAAATAAGTTATGAAACTATTCACGAAATGTACCTTAAAATCCGTGCCAGAATTACGTCCTCCAAGGTAAAGAACCAAGGGGGACAGAGGGAGTATGTCGCACTAACTAAAGTACCATATTTTTTTCAATCACATGATACATATGCACACATATAATGTGTATCATACAAAAACATATAAGAGTGAGTGGTGTGATAGTAAGAAGCTTTCTACACATTGTAGAGACCTAGGTTAAATTCCCCCCAATATCATTATTTTTTAAAAATAATGAATAGAAGGGTAAATCGATAATTTCAGATGGAATAAAATGTGTAAGAGCAAGTTCAACAATGTCCTAAATATTGTCCTAAATCAATATTTAGGACATTTAGTCACTTTTTGTGCTCCAACAATGTCCTATTGGTGCCTTAAAACACTAGGACATCTATCTCAGAGCAAGTCCAACAATGTCCTAAATATTGTCCTCAATCAATATTTAGGACATTTAGTCACTTTTTGTACTCCAACAATGTCCTAGTGGTGCCTTAAAACACTAGGACATCCATCTCATGCCCTACTTTTAAGACACATCTATACTTGTCCTAAATCATTTTTAACAATAAAAAATTAACTTCCCTCCTTTTCTACACTTCTCTCTCATCTCTTTTTTCCCTTCCCTCCAATTCTAATTCAAATATATTATTATTTTAATTTATAAGGCACAAGTATAAGGTATATTGTTGGAATTGATACACAAAAATCATGACTTAAATCACTAGGACACTATATTTTATTATATTTATAGGGCACCAATAGGACATTGTTGGACTTGCTCTCATGCCCTTTTTTTAAGGCACCTCTATACTTGTCCTAAATCATTTTTAACAATGAAAAATTAACTTCCCTCCTTTTCTACACTTCTCTCTCCTCTTTTTTTTTCCCTTCCATCCAATTCTAATTCAAATATAGTATTATTTTAACTTATAAGGCACAAGTATAAGGCATGTTGTTGGAATTGATACACAAAAATCATGACTTAAATCACTAGGACACTATATTTTATTATATTTATAGAGCACTAACTAGAACATTGTTGAACTTGCACTAAGGATTTAAGATGGAATAAAATGTCTCATCAATTATAGTCCCTTGTTGGGCTATTATATATATAATTGAAATGACTTTAAGCCCTGCTTAAAGCTCGTGGCCAGACGGGCTCTTTATTTCTGTCCAGTGTCCACTTCCTCAAAATAGGTACAGTTAAACCTCGATAAATGAATATGCTCGAGATTAGAAAATTTTATTCATTTATCGTGGTCAAAAATACACTATCTCTATTATATTGGGATCGGAAAAATAAATCATTTAATGAGGTTATTCATTTATCGAATATTCATTTATCGAGGTTCTACTGTACTAGGTCTGAGCATCTTCACATATGTGAAACAATCAAGCAAACAGAATTGTTATAGTTTCCTTTTTTACATTAGTTTCTAGTGACGTGTCATTACTTATGTTTGATTTATTTAAATTTAAATGATACAATCAGAGTTTTAATTAAGTAGGTTTTATTTAATGAAGTTGAAATTCTTTTATTATTTAATATTTTTTCAGTTTTATAATCGAAATAACAGAACAGATAGTGATTGAATCGAGATTTTTGAAATCGAAACTGAACTATGGATTTGATTACGATTTTTAATTTTTAAAATTGAAGACTGTTTTATTCAAAAAACAAATCGAACTGTGCTTTCCATAATTAATACTGAACCATTTGCTCAGTCCTATTTTGGTCGGGTTTGGTCTATAACCATGTAACCATATGAGGGTTGGTCGCTTCCCCAAAATTGAAAACTGATAAAACAGGAACACATAAAGTACTCAACATAAACAAGACAAGAATTGAAATTAACAGAGCTGAAATACAAACAGAAATAAAATGGAAACATAAAAGATAAAGTTTCTTCTTCGATGATCTCTCTTTCGTGGACTTAAATGGGAATGTAACTGCAATTGGGCTGGTTAGTACTTAGTACCACACTAGCTAGGTGGCCCAGCTCATAATGAAAGATTAACCGGTCCAGTCTCTGCTACTTGCTACAAGCCTACAACAAAAACACACAGAGACACTCTACACCGACTCTCTCACCACTAAACACTGTAAACAGACACACACACACACTACTCTCTCTCTCTCTCTCTCTCTCTCTCTCAGAGTTAGTTACCGGAGAAGATGTCAAATTTGGACATGTCACTGGACGATATCATCAAGATAAACAAGGAGCAGCAACTCTCCTCTCCACCTCCTCATTTCGGACCCGCTCCATCTCGTCGATTCTTCAACCGCACCGTCAATCGATCGTTTCCTTATTCTCATGTACAGGCAATTAGCTTAATCTTAACTATTTATCCATCTATGTACACTTACATTTTCCAATTTCACGTCACTCTATTCAACTGCCTGCTTTTGTCGAATTGATTTTGATTGCCGTATTTTTTATGTGTGTGTGTGATAGGGTGAAGCACCGGAGACGAAGTGGAAGCACGATATGTTTGCACAATATGCTGCTGTTTCGTATCCGCCTATGCTTTATCCTTTCTACTATGTGCAAACTGGCACCAAAATTCTGGTTTCTAACTTGGATTATGAAGTTTCTGATGATGATATTAAGGCATCTTTCGATTCTTCTTATTTATTTTTAAGTTATATGTTTATAAGTTTTTTGTATGTGGATTTTATCAGTTTCGTTCAGCTCTTAATTAGTAATGCTTAATTACTAAGTGACTTGATCGTGTATCTATATGGAAATTGATGTCGTAAACATACACATTTGATGTTATACATGCAAGTTTTGGTAAATTAATGTTAGCAGATTCGTTAAGCTCTTAATCGATGTACTTATTTACTGTGTAGCTAGATTGTGAGTTGTGTATCTATATACAAATTTAATGTTGTATACATGTAAAATGTAACTCTATATGCTCGCGCTGAAGTGCAAGGTTGTGGATTTGTGCTACTGCAAAATAAATATTTACTTATTAGTTTAATTTGTATTGTGTATGTTCATTTCACGAACTGATATACTTGTTGAAATAGGAAAAGATATATTTTAGTTTTATCAGATCAGCAGTTCTTGTTTGCTTTGCCGCAAATGTGAAGTCCAGTCAGTATCTGTGAGTTTTTTGGTCTTGGCCTGAATGAGGCACTTTCTACAAGTTAATGCTAATCATTTTTAGGTTGATGTTAATATGTTTATACAGCTCTTAGTTGCAGAAACTATTAGGCCACTTCTCACTAGTACTAGTTGCTCTGCAATAGTTGTGCATCTTTATGCAAATTTAGTGTTGCATCTATCTGCTCGAACTGTAGGAAACCTTAATGTGAATATTGTGGCAGTGAATAGGATTCAAGGTTTTAGTGGTTGTACATTTTTTATTTGACAGGGGAGCATGTGGGATGTGTTTAACCTGTGTATTGGTTTCGACTTTTAAGAACATATAGATCTTGTTGTAAAAATTAAAAATAAATAAGTGGAAATCTGAGACCCTAGCCAGTACGGCAAGCATTTTGGTGTAAACTTAAGGGAGTCACTGGTAAATGATATTCAAGAAATTGTGGAAGCTGTGTTGTACATCTGTATTTAGAATCCATGGATAAAGAAACCATATAGTAGGAGCAGTTGTATAATATGTAGCACAAAAGTCCACAAAAAGCAAATCCCTGGTACATTAGTTTATGAATATTCTGGATGAAACACACAATGACATAAGTGCATTCAGTCTGGCAATGTAATTTTATTTATGTACACTTCTCCTTGTTGATTAATAATCTACTTGTCGCACTTCTCCTTGATCATTTGCATATGAGAAATACACACACACACACATACATATAAGCTGTAATGATTGTCATAACTTTGATCCAGCTATTGTAATTTTGTCCAGGATCTTTTTTCAGTTGTTGGTGATGTGAAAACAGTTTCTGTACATTATGACAAAAGTGGAAGATCAAAGGTACTACAAGGATTTGGCTTTACGCCTTTACCTGTTGATTTGGATTTTCATTCCTACTAGTTAGGAAACTCTCTTTCCTCAGGGAACGGCTGAGGTTGTCTATTCACAATGGAAAGATGCTGAGGCAGCTGTCAAGAGGTACAATAATATACAACTAGATGGAAAACCTATGGAAGTTAAGATAGTAGGAATGGTTACTGCAACTTCTGCTGTTATGTCTCCGTATGGCTCATATGGACTAAGGTTTGTCCTCGTTGTCTTAAATCTTTGTCTAGTATATGTCGTAATGCATTGCTATATCTTGCTCACTAGATTAGTTGATTTTGAGCAACAAGGAGTACATGATAGCAGGGATAAATAATAGCATTAAATTTATTACATGAAATTTAGACAAGATCACAAATTCTTTGGTTGCTGTGTTGCTTTGAGTTCCATAATTCTCTACAAATATTTATGCATAATCGTAGTTCTCAGATTAGTAAAAGTTGTTTGAACAAAGAGAGAGCAAGAATAGTGATGGCTTAACCAAGAAAACATATTGCAATAACATTGTAACACTTAATTGATAATTATCATATATCTAACGGAAATTATGGGGAAGTATTTTTATATGTGGTTCAGTGGACTTCTGCTCACTTGTAAGAAAAATGCTGTCTTCTTACTCCTATCAGACTGCCTCTGCGAGTTTGTTGAGTAATTTGTTTTCATATACTATGTACTTGATATTTTCTACTTTTGCTCAGGGCGGTGAATATATTTAGCAGTCTAAGTTCTATGATTATGTCATTGTAGTAGGAATCAAAGGAGTTTATGATTAATTCAGAAAAAACGTTAGAGATGTAGTTAATATATGCACCAGTCGAGCTAGTGAACTTTGATGTTTTTCCTAAGACCTTAGAAGAAATAAAGTTGACGATTGGTGGCTCTTCTTTACTTGTTGCTTCTGTTCCCTTTCTGGATGTTGTCATTTGTATCTAGTGCATCTACAATGTTGAAGTCATATTTGTACAGTTAGTCTGTGTTCCTGATGTGCTTGGGCCTTGGATCCAATTAAAGTCATTACACTAGTTACACTAGTACCAAAAACTCATACTTGGAAAAACATTACTTTAGTGGAATACTTATTATAACAGCATAAGTTGCAATAATCAAGTAAAAAAAAAAAAAAAAAGTTGCAATAATCTTTTCCAATATCTTAAACACTAACATTTAGTGGAATACTTATTATAGGAAAAACACTGTAAGTGTAGGATTTAGAGTAGTAACAATTTTAAATAGATGTACAGAATGTGACCCTTCTTTTCGAGATTTTTGCTGAGACCTTGTAGAATAGAAGTTGAAAACTGGTGGCCATTACTCGTTTGATGCTTCTCCTGTTATGCCTCCATCTGGCTTAGAGTTGCATCCAAATCATATCTAGTGCAGCTACATTATACAATCTTGAAATCAGAGTTCTTACAGTTGGTTGGCTTTCCTGACGTGCTTAAATCAGATTAAACTAGTACCAAGATCTTTTATGAAATATTTAGCTTGTTAAAACTTACAGGGCTTTATTTAATTCTGATATTGGATTTGTACAGAGAGGAAGGAAGAGGAAGTGGACTGACTGGGCTAATCCAAGCTGGTAACATGCACACTAGGGGGAGAGGACTTGGGAGACGGCATGGAGAAAAGGCAAATGAAAATATATCTGCTGAGGAACTGGATGCTGATTTGGACAAGTATCGTGCTGAAGCAATGCAAACACGTTGACTGGCATCATCATCATCATCATCTACTGATTCTCAATGGGATAGAGCTTGAGGCTACTTTGTCATAAAAAATGTTTAAACACACTGTGGAAATCCGGATGTGGCAAAACATTTTGACTGTCTGAGAATTTGATGGAGATGGTTGTATATATCATTATATCTTAATTGTAGATGCATGACTTCACAAATCCTGATATACAAAAAATCCCATATGTTTTTGTAGTGTATAAGATTAGCAAGATTAGCTTATAATTCTTGCATTTAGGTGCTGTGTAAATGACTCTGAAACAAACATTCAGCATCAAGTTTTGAACACAAAAAAATTAGATGGTAGAATAGCACGAATGTATACTCTAATCTGTGTACTTCAATTTTACCAACGTAGGAAAACTGATACAAACATATTTCTTCCTAAGTTTCAATTTTTTACTTTCAAATTACGAATCCAAAAATGACTTTCAAATTCCGTCCCAAAATGAATACCACGGGAGCATGAAAGTTTTCTCCGGTTTCTTCACATTTATATGCATTGCTCAAAAAAATAACTCCAACAGAAACGCATAACTCAACTTTACAAGAGATTCAAATACACAACCCTGCAAATGGACTCAAATTCAGGAAAATGTTGCAGACGCCCTAAAAGATTGCTTGTATTGTATGATGTTCTTTTTAGGAGTGATTAACAACATCAAAATCAAATGTGGTTAAACTCTACGGAACTAACTGTAATATTCATAAGCTAATTATACATGCTCATGGTTTGTATATGTCATTCCAGTTTCATTCTGCAATTATATTTCATCCTTTTCACATTCAATATTACTGAGCTGAATTATCCCAATTACTAGCTTAAAAACAAACAATCCAAAATCAAAAACATAAAATAAACTCAAATCTAAACATAATCAAATAAAGTAATAATAGCCAATTCAACTTCCATTCCAAAACATTCAAATTACACAAACGCTAATTCCAGATCCAGATTACATAAACTAGCCAATTCAACCTAAATATATAAAAACGAAACCATCCGAAACCAATGACTTAACCTCCGAAACCATACAAAGTCCTGCCTTGCCTCTTGAGAGCATAAACAACATCCATAGCAGTCACAGTCTTCCTCCTGGCATGCTCAGTGTAAGTCACAGCATCACGAATAACATTCTCGAGAAAGATCTTGAGAACACCGCGAGTCTCTTCGTAGATCAGGCCACTGATTCGCTTAACACCGCCTCTTCTCGCCAATCGACGAATAGCAGGCTTGGTAATCCCCTGGATGTTATCTCTCAGGACCTTCCTGTGACGCTTCGCTCCTCCCTTTCCCAATCCCTTTCCTCCCTTTCCTCTGCCTGACATTTTTATATTCTTCTCTAGTGTAAAATGTTTTAATTGATTGATGAAGGTTAGTTGCGGGGAATTGGGAGCTTATATAGTTGTTTTCATTTGGGGGGTGGAGTGAGGGCCGTTGGATTTGTAGGTTGATCCAACGGGTGAGAATGGCGATCCTCGTCGTTTATGTGTGAGAGAGTATGGACTGTTGGATGGGATTTAGTGGAGGGTTGGATGATGGGTTTAGATGGTCACGCGGATCGTGGTTTTCTTTTGTGTCTGGGTGACTTGTTCCTTTGCTGATTGCCGAAAATTTTGAAATTTTGCTTTGGTGGCATTTTTTTCAAATTTCACTCAAATTTTCATTTTCCGCCCATATGTTAGTGGATGTTTGGTACAGTAGTTTTTAAAATGAATAATTGTCATATAATTTTGATAAGCAATGTTATAAAAAGCGGGAATCGGAGTTGTTCAGTAAAATTACGGAACATCAATTAATCAGATTTTCGGGAATTAATCGGAATAATTAATCAGATCACTAATTGGAATCAATTTAATATTATTTTTTACATAAATTATTATTTTTATATATATAATATAAACCTAAGCAACTATTTGAAAAAAAAAATTAAAAAATGAAACATAAAAACAAAACTGTAAAATAAATAATTTAATTCACTTACATACATTACGATGTTTAAAATAGTACAAAAGTATTCAATAGTAGATGCAGAAGATTTCTCATACTTCAATTTCGAGAACTAACAAAAAGAGGGTTATTTTTACATTACAATTTATAAGATTTTATTGTTCCTAGTTTTTTTTATAATTTTGTGAATTTTTACATTATTTTTTTCTTAAAAAAAAAAAGTTGAACAATTAATTCCGATTATTGATCGAATTAGCAGTTTCTTGACCGATTTTATCGATTATTGACCGGTTTTTGCAAAAACAATTTTTTACCCGATTATAGTAAAATTAGTTCGACGAATCGCCGATTAATCGTCGCTTTTTATAACACTGTTGATAAGTAAAAAAAGGTTTATAAATTATATAGGTGTTTAGATAAATTTACTTATATGTAAGTGAAATATTTGTTAAATTAATTTTAAAAAATATATTTATTACAATAATCTTAATACATGCATTTAAATTAAAAATACATTTAAAATACAAATGTTAAAAAATATAAATTATTAAACAAAAAGAGAAATCAAACAAATAAGAAATAAGTTGGGATGAAAGCATGTTAGCGCTATTTGGCTACTCTTAGTTGCTTTTTGGCTATTCTTAGGGGGTGTTTGGGGGAACTTTTTTCCAGAATAAGTCAACTTATTTTAAGATAAAGTTAAATTCCTAACTTTTTTCTGAAAAAAGTTAACTTTTTTTACAATGTATAAAATCTCAACCATACATTAAATACTTGTATAAAAAAATTATCAAAATATGAAATTTTTACCCGAAAATAAGGCCATAAGGACTTATTTTGGGCCTGTTTGGCATCTCATATCACTGTGAGCTTATGGCTTATAAGCCCATAAGCACTTATGGGGGGGTTTGCCAAAATAAATTTTAGCTCAACTTATAACTTATAAACCCATAAGTTGAATGTTAAGAATCATTGGGCCTGTTTGGGGTTCCTTAAAGTAGCCAACTTATGGCTTATAAGAGCATCTCCAATAGGGGTTGCCAAGAGGTTGCCAAGTCCTATGTGGCATGGCACCCTTGTAGGCCTGTAAATGGATCAAGAATCCGATCCGATCCGATCCGATCCAATCCGAAATTAGCGGGTATGGATCCTTTAAAAAAATATCCGATCCGATAAGGATCCGATCCGATAAGGATCCGATCCGATAAGGAGCGGATATGGATTTAGCATGATCCGATCCGTTAACGATCCGATCCGAATATATTTATATATTAAATATTTTTTATATATTATATATAATATATTTATTATATATAATATAAAATATAAAAAATATATCTACATATCTATACTATATTTTATGCTAATATATGTTATATTTATTATTTATATGTATTATATAATATATAATATACTATATTTATTTTTTAGTATGTATTATACATTTTTTATTTATCATATATAATATAAAATTTATAAAAAATATATAGACGAATTTATTTTTTCTAAAATTTTGGCAATAACATTTAAAATGATAGAAGTTGACATCCGTACGGTTGGATCGTCGAGAAATATTTTAAAAAAAATCGAAACACGAATCAAGGACGAAACCATGTTTAGGGGTACTAGTCAAAGTACTAGTTGACCGTTAAATTACTAAATCAAATGAATTTATTTTTTTCTAAAATTTTGGCAATAACATTTAAAATGATAGATGTTGACATCCGTATGGTTGGATCGTCGAGAAATATTTTAAAAAAAATCGAAACACGAATCAAGGACGAAACCATGTTTAGGGGTACTAGTCAAAGTACTAGTTGACCGTTAAATTACTAAATCAAATGAATTTATTTTTTTCTAAAATTTTGGCAATAACATTTAAAATGATAGATGTTGACATCCGTACTGTTGGATCATTGAGAAATATTTTGAAAAAAATCGAAACACGAATCAAGGACGAAACCATGTTTAGGGGTACAAGTCAAAGTACTAGTTGATCGTTAAATTACCAAATCAAATTAATTTATTTTTTCCTAAAATTTTGGCAATTACATTAAAAAAGATGGATTTTGACATCGGTACGGTTGGATCGTCGAGAAATATTTTAAAAAATATCGAAACCCTTTAGGGTTGGGTTTAGGGTTTAGGGTTTAAAATAGATAAAAAATATTCCAATAAAAAATATTTTAAAATAGATACTAAATTTTTTGTGAAAACAATTATTTTAAACAGGTCTTTTATTATACAAAACTAATCCTAAAGGACCTAAACCCTAGTTCTATCTTTCATTTTATGAAATTTTAAATTTGGATGTCAATTTATAATTTTGCATGTTTTTCCTTCTTTTTTTTTTTAAACGGGTCGGACCTCCGACCCGAAAATCCGAAATCCGAACGGATCGGGTATGGATCGGACTAAAAAATATCCGCTCCTGATCCGATCCGATCCGAACCCGAAAAATCTTAATGGATTCGGATATGGATTTAGGATAATCCGATCCGAATCCGACCCGTTGACAGACCTACACCCTTGGTTGCCCACCTATTGGAGGATCAATGTTGCCATCAAGTTGCCAACCAAAGTTGCCAAAAGTTGGCAACTTCCCCATTTAGTTAAAACACATACAACTCTCCAAAAGTGTATTTAACTTTACCCTTTTTTATATCTCATACATTATTTTATTATCTCTTTAAATGTTTTTTTCTTTTTTTTCTAAATATCTCACATATCTAATATCATTAATGCACATGAGAAGAAAAGAAAAAAAATATCATTATTTTTGTACTATTTTCATTTAATCAAATGATATTGATGTAAAGATAATATTATTTTATATTTAAAAATTTAAATCATTTGATATTTTATATTAATGTAATGTCAAAAAGAGGAAAAAAAATCATTACGGGAGGGAATTAAGTATTTTAAATATCCAAATTTTCAATTTTATTTAGAATATATAAATATAATATGTGTATATAAGATAATATAAAATTGATGTATGGGACCACATTGGCAACTTTTAAAGTTGCCAACTATTGGAGTAGATTTGTAACAAAAGTTGCCAACAATGAGATGGAGGAGAGAAGAAATAAAAAAGTAATATATATGATGATGTGTTAGAAGTTGGCAACTATGTTGGCAACTTCTATTGGAGATGCCCTAATGCCATAAGAACTTATGAGGGGTGTTTGTCTATTTAAGTTTTAACTCAACTTATGACTTATATGTTGATAAGTTGAATGTTAGGAAATCCTAACATTCAACTTATACTTATAACTTATTTCTCGATACACGCAATATATAATATCCTTCAAATCTTCAAAATCGTATATCTTTTGATCGGTTCATTAGAAAATTGATATGTATATATCAAATTACTCTACTCATCGAGATCTATCCATTGACATCCATTGATATATATTAAAAAACAAATATTTTGAAAATAATAAAAAAAATTAACTTATAAGTTCTGATTTACCAAACACTCTACTGATTTATAAGTTCTGATTTACAAAACACTTTACTGACTTATAAGTTATGCTCTACTTATCACTTATATGACATTTATGCTTATAAGTCATAAGCTACTCTTCTTAAGATACCCCAAACACCCACCTTAACTTTCAACTTATAACTTATTCTCGATATACGCAATATATAATATCCTTCAAATCTTCAAAACCATATATCTCTCGATCCATTCATTAGAAAATTGATATGTATATATCAAATTTCCATATTCATAGAAATCTATCCATTGTTATATATAAAAAACAAATATTTTGAAAATTATATATAAAAAAAAGTTAACTTATAAGTTCTGATTTATGCAAACAGTCTACTAATTATAAGTTCTGATTTACCAAACACTCTACTGACTGCTCTACTTATCACTTATATGACATAAGTGCTTATAAGTCATAAGTTACTTATTTTAAGATACCCCAAACATACACTTTGGGGGTGTTTGGGGAACTTATTTTCCAGAATAAGTCAACTTATTTTAAGTTGAAAGTTAAGATTCCTAACTTTCCAACTTATTTTTGCAACTTATTGAATCTCAAACATACATTAAATACTTGTATAAATTTTTTTTTATCAAAATATAAAATTTTATCCGAAAATAAGTCCATAAGTCCTTAAAAAAACTATGTCAAACAGGCACTTTAACTTGTAAGGGTGAATTATGGCTTATAAGTCCATATGAACTTATGAGGGTTGTTTGGCTACTCAATTTATTAGCTCAACTTATAACTTATATGTTGATAAGTCTTGAATCTTGGAGGTTCAATGCTCACGCCCCCCATAATCTCATTAATATTAACAATGCAGTCAAAGTCACCCAACAAAACCCAAGGCATTACAGGATTAACACTTGCAATATAATTCCAAAGAGGTGCCCGATCATAAGCACGGTTGTGAGCATAAACAAACGATACCAAGAAAGAGATTTGCTTCTATTTAAATAGAGCAATGCAATATATATGTTGATCTGAAGAATCCACCAAAGTAATATCCCACACATTGGAATCCCAACCAACCCACACATGGCCATTATCATGATAATCATAATTGAAAATCCACTTCTAATTTCTCGCAATTTTCTTCGAGATAGACAACCAATTATTACTCTTAACTTTATTTTCAAGAAGGCCTACTATAAATAATTTATTTACACTAATAAATTTAACAACTTCTTTTTGATGGGTATCTTTATTTAACCCACGAACATTCCAACTAGCATAATTCATTAAAAAGATGGGGTTGTAGTCACATCACCTTGTGATCGAAGGCCTCGTTTAGTAATTACTTTTGTGAATCCATCCTCATGAACAATGTGACCTTTTTTGCTTGGGGATGGGGCGATGGGAGGTGACTGTTGTGCCCAAGGACCATTTTGAGCTTTAGGCTTTGTCACCCTATTTCTGCGTTTCTTCTTTCCCACAGTTGAGACAGAAATAATTTCACGTTCTTCAATCTGACTAGAGGCAACCACAGGTTTAGGACTCCCAGCAACCAATCCCATAACAACACAGCGCATAATAGAGTCATCAATCCCATTGTCATTAGTCTCAGCACCATTAGGAGCACCTTTTTTATTCTCATAAACAGCCAAGTCACCAGGCTCAGCCATAATATCATCATATGAGTCATTTGGCACAACTGAATCCCCAGCACAATGCTCGTTCTCACTGTGTCATCAAAACTTAAAATTATTTCAGTCACAGGCACAGGTTCAACCAAAGACCTTAGAACTAATTCACTCACAACTCCAGTCACCATAAAGGGCTCTGCTGTATTACCCAGGTTAGCCGTTGGAAAATCCTCATCATTTTCAACATCACAACCTGCAAAGGTGGTTCGCACCCCACTCCAAGTGGTGCCCACAGGATCATTCTTTTTGCAATTTGGATTCTTTGCGCAGCTAATATCCGAGTGCCCAAATGCTTGAAAAAACTTACAAGATGGAGGCACAACCGAGTATTCCACCTCCACCTTAACATTAATAACCGAATTATCAGCTTCACTGATAGATGGCACCCAAATTGTCCTAGGGCAGGCCGACCAATATTTCAATTCAACCAACACACATGCATATTTCATCGGTTTCAATAACGCCATTTGCTTATCAAGATTGAGAGGCTTTCCAATGGCTTAAACAATACTGCCCAAACCCTCCCAACTCCAATAAGAGTGGGCCACGTTGGTAAGCCGACCCAGGTAGAAATTGAAAGGATTACATTTTGTTGAAACAAGGCACCATCCATCCATGGGGCTAAGTACAATCATTTACCACCCATTGTCACAGAATTCAAGGCAAGAAAAGCTTGCATTTCACCAAGGGTACCAAACTAAAAAGTGTTGTAGCCCTTGGAATTAAAGAACACCTCCTTGAGACCTTTACTCATCCACAACCTCATTGCTTGATTTTTAACATATTTGAAGGCAAAACTACTATCCACAAAATTGCCAGTGCAACTCGTAGCCCATTTGGTTCTAGATTTTTCCAAAAAACTTCGAGGAAGACTTATAGTAGAAGACCCATCACCGTTCACCACCACAAGGGGTTCAATTCCACCAAACCCATTTCACACATTTTCAGAATTAATAGCAGTTTTAGGACCATCAGAAGTTTTCACAATGTTTTTCCAAGTCAATATTGGCATCATGTTTTCTTCCCCACTCGAGCTGCTACCTGCATTGTTAGAGCTAGCATTTGTAGTTTTCAAAATGCCATTAGACATATTAAATTTACTACGTAGGTTTTCAAGATTTATGGGAATAACAAACCCATTATCATCAATGTTACGCACATGTAGCTCATGTTGAAAGTTATGAAAATCATTCATTAAGAGACCTTTACTAGTAATAAAGCCTCCAAACTCTTACAAAGTTCTGTTAAGTCTAATGACTTCAGCACTATTTCCAAATTAAACAGGAGAAGAAATCACCTATTCATTGTTCGCATCGGAATCCGACGAGAGATCTTAAGAGGGGCCAGCTTGGGTATTCACAGTACCCCCTTGAACATGGAGTTGAATATCCTACCTCAAACGAGTTGCTATACCTGGAGGAGCATCAACAAAGAGGTTACCAGTGTTCCAACTCACAAAGTCGGTCGAATCCGGTGGTTGGGTAGCCGGAGCAGCCATGAAGTAAACAGATTGGGGCTAAAATCACCAAGAAGTGGTAGAAGATAATGAGAAGAGCAAGAAAATCTGGGGTGTGCAAAAAGTGAAGTGGCTAGAGAAGGTAGTCAAAACAATAAAAGGCAACCGGAAAGCTTAAGTGCAGTGGGCTGGAAAATGAAAAGATGTTTAAGTTGCTAGGCGGAAAAGTTTTTTATTGAGAAAGGAGAGCATTTTGCTCACTTTCTCTCTCTAAAAAATGCATGGCTCTCTCTAAAATAAACCAAACCAAACCAAACATGCATTTTGCAACTACATAAATTTTTTGTTTGAGACTTAATTTATTTGTTTGCGTGCAAGTATGCCAAGGCTAAAGTTATGAGTTATGTACCAATCGCTAGAGAAATGCAGCTTTCAATTTGAGCATTGTTTAGACCTGTTAAAGAACCAACCTAAGTGGATTGCGCATGCCACTAAAGAGGATCCAAAGCGAAGGAAGATGGTGTCTTCAATCCCAACCAGCACTCAATTTTCAATAGCTATAGATGATAATATGATTGAAAATGAAATAACTGAATTGGATCGACCAACTGGAAGGAAAGCTAAAGAAAAACAAAAAGCTTTAGACAAGCATATAGAGGAAAGTGTTCAACTCAGAAAGTTAAAGTATACTCTTTTGGAGGAGTCACGTGTTCAAGAGAAAGAGTTTTATCGTCTGAAGGCTGAGAAAATGAAGTACGACAAGGAGAAAGAGGAAAAAAATTGTGTCAAGAGGACGAAAGACTAAAGCCAGAATTTGAGGAAGTGAAACTTGCAAAGAAAGAATCTGATCAGTGCATTATGATGAAGGACGTAAGGGGTATGGAAGAGATGCAGCGACTATATTTCCTACAACTACAGAAGAAAATCATGGAAAACAACCTGCACCTGATTTGGACTAACATAAGACATAACTCAAGAGTATATTTTGCCTAGTATGTAAGATCTTAAGCATTTGATTTTCTCTCTTTTGTAAATGCTGTTCCAAAGCTATTATATTAGCAGAAAATTGATTCTAATGATGGTTTATAAGATCAGATGTACATTATTTTCTTATTATTAAAGTTGTTGAGTAGCACAAGAGACTTGATCTCACGGGGGTTGAAATATA
The DNA here is from genome assembly GCA_036435485.1 of Saposhnikovia divaricata. NCBI lineage: Eukaryota > Viridiplantae > Streptophyta > Magnoliopsida > Apiales > Apiaceae > Saposhnikovia > Saposhnikovia divaricata. The sequence goes on from CM071598.1 coordinate 57,639,737, forward strand.
GCAGCACAAGAGACTTGATCTCACGGGGGTTAAAGCACAAGAGACTTGACCTCACGGGGTTATACATTTCTAGCAAGTTTTTTAAGCAAGTTGCTTTTGTAGTTGTGCTCTTAGTTGATAATTTGATGCCAACCTACAATACAAATTCTCTTTCTCAGCTAGAATTTTGGATTTTCCAATCTCGGCTGCAGCTAACTCAGAATCATCAGAGCACCCGATGTTGTCTTGAAGTTTCATAAAGCTTGACTTGAGCTGAAGGTGGCATTATATAAGGATAAGGATATCACTTAATTAAATAACCTTATCATGGTCTATAAATGTCTAAAGAAGCCCGGTAAATCTCAAATAGAAGGCAATTGCAATATGAAAATAAGTATACACCTATGGCATATCAGAGTACACTAAAATGATTAATCAAGGTTGCACAACCTCTTATCCATCATGTTCTTTAACTCCAACACCATCCAATTTAGCCAATGGAGTGCACAGATTTTCCATCTCACTTCAAAATCATCAGAACCGTAGAATTACCACTAAATGACCTTATAAACATACATCTTGTTGGTTTTAAATTATAAGAACAACAACATTCTAAGAAAATAGAAGATCAGGAAATAATAAGCTGAAGATTGATATATTATTCTTCATAATCAGGTCTTTATATAGGCTACAAATCAAAAACTGAAATACAAACTTAAATGAGAAAGATAATATTCAGCATAGAATCAATGTTGAAATTTATTCTAGGAAAGATTTATGCCATAAGATCAGCTTTTGTAATTACCGAGGCAATATTTAAACACATCTCATTACTATTGACCCAATGGCTTCTTGTTTTACAAAAATCCTCCTAGAACTAATGAGACTTTTTTTTGACGAACAAAGTGAAAATTTCATTAAACTTTCAAAACAATCGGGACAAACTCCCAATTGACAGTACTACCTGGATTAGAACAAGCAAAAATACCCATGTTCCCATATCGTTTAATAACATGAATTGAAACAATTCTCAAGCTAGAAAACAGTACAACACTAAGACTGATAAAAGGAACATCCATAATATCGAGGCGTATGAACCAATAGAGCCTAGAAACTTCAAAGATTACCGCATCTACATTGATCTGGATCCTGACTTCCGTTAAATTGATCTCCCACTTTTTTTGAGCAGATATCCATAGATTCAAGATAAGCTTTGTAGGCATAACAATCCCCTCCGAAAATGAGTCCCAATTAATCCACCCGAAATCCTCTACAAACGGAGCCTTCATCGAGCCAAAAGGCCATACTGCTTGTCGAACAATACACACAAACAAGACACACAAAAACGTCGAAACATAACAAAATAACATCCCAAAAAGATGGACACAACTAACAACCTTGATAACAAGGTACCAATATAATCTCACCCAAAGAGGATTATTAGATCTCGATTTTATTGAAAAACTAGTAAATAGAAATTAAAGATTCGGAAATGGAGGAAACGAGATGAGAGGATGGGTGAGACGGATGTGGGTTTGATGGAAGGATGGGGGTGGTGAAAAAAACTGCAAATCGGAAGCTACGGAAGCAAGGGGCGGCCGACTCTAATTTCGAGAGAAAAAGGGTTTAATCTACTATTGGACGGAGGAGGTTAGAACTAATTAGACTTTGCTTATTAACATATTCAATCAAATCATTTTATTGACCGTCAACATCATTACATAGTAACAAAGTGAAAGAAGTAAACTCAACTTAAATAAGGCTTCTTCTACCCCTAACATGTATTCAAAAGTCACCCAAAATCGAATGGCAAGTTTTATCATGTACAAGTGTACAACTAGTCAACTACAATGCTTCTCTTTAATACATATCAGATTTCTATAATTCAACATAGAACTTTAGATACATGGAGCTCTGACTCTCTATCCCAAACCAGGAAGTAATTGAATCTGATCTGCACAATGGCCTATATATCTTATCTCGTACATAATAAGTAAACTCAGTGCCGAAAATTCACAACCTTAAACAATACGACAATACTATATTGATCTCGAACTAGTGACATTGTAACTATGATATTAAAATACACTGATACACATGAAAATCTCAACAAGGAGACACTCAAAATGAGCACTCAAAATGCTTGGAGGAAAGAGATTTCACACTCAAAATCCTTGCAAGAAACACGTAAACAGAACAAAATAATAGGGAATATAATAACACTGGTGCACTTAAACATCAAATACATTAACGCTGGGAATATAATAGCCATTGATGTTCAATTAGATCTTCTTGAAGCTGGTGATGTGCAACACTATTTCTAATTTGATGATGACGCTGAATGAATTCTGCAAACTCTGTTGTATGATGGACTAAATATGGCACTGGACTTGTTGAAATTTATTGTTTGACCTGACACCTTTTCTTACCAAATTAATAAAGATTTCATAGTTGTTGTTTCCGTCCCTGTAGCTCGAATGAATAGGTAGTAGTCATCCGCAAACAAGTGTGCTATAGTTGAAGCCCCTCCAGCAATCACACAACCATGCACCAACCTAATTGTCTCATTTCTTCTAATCATCGCTCTTAACCCTGTTGAAAAAAATATATAAAAGAAAATATGCACAAAAATATGCAAAAGGCTACATCTTTTCATTTTTAATCTTTAGTAATGGGAAACTAGCCTATATATAGGCTTTACAAGCATAACATAAAAAACCAACCAACCTAGTGGGTAAAGTAATGACACCACTACTTAATACCACTACTTCTAATTATAATTAACCTACCATTAAATATCTAAAAAATAAATAAAACATAAATTACTAATTAATTTGAAGCATAATATCCAACAAACCCCTCCACGCAGAGAATATAAATATAGGGTGATATTGGGCTTCACATCCCCAAAAATTGCGCCATTATGAATGAAATTGTACGAAACAGATTTGGTGCACGCCATCACTCGATCTATCCATACCTCACTGAAACCAGACTTACTTGTATAACTCGATTCATCCATCATACGGTTGAGTTGAGTTTAAAAACAATATAATCATTACACCTTGTATGATCATTACACCCTGGCGTGACAACAAAAAATTTGACTGAATTTGTTCAGTCCCAGACACGACTCTATTTGTATTCGGTTTTTTTTTTTTTTCTTAAATTCAATTCTTGGTTTGACTAATTGTTCTTGCTTGCTTTGTAAACGATGACACCAAATTCAAATACTCTGGAAATTTGGATCATTGTTTGCCTCAACTCTTCTCCAATTTGGATCATGCACATTTGTTTTTGGGATAATATGGTATTTAAGTTGACATACTCAACAGCCGATTTTTTCATTAATAACCGTTCATATACAGTTTCTTCTATTTATTTGATTAATTCTTTCATGCTTGATGGAGTATACATTTTTATTCATACAGTTCTGATTCGCTCGAAATTATGGAGTTTCTACAGCAGTTTGTGTCTCAAAGGATTCTCCCATATAATCAGTTCTTTTATCCCGTTCTCAATGGCTGTTGTTTCCCTCGTAAGGCTCTTCATGCAGAAGCCCAAGGAACCCAAATAAAGAACAGTCTTTCCCTTGAGATCCTCTTCGCATATTCCGGAGCAAACTTTCTCAACCACCTGCATTGAGTGTTGAATATAGGAACTTGATGGACTACAGATATTCTAGCTCTGATCCGTAGCGATCATCAGAAGATTTTTGATGGTGGTGTGTATGTGTGTGTGTGTCTTATTTTGTAACCCTCTTTCCGTTGGTCTTTCCTTTCTATAAATAGCCCATTTATCGGCCACGTGTCTCCTTTCCCTTCGTCCGTTATGTTCCCGCCGTTGATCTCATGGTAGTAGGATAGCCAATGAGTTGGAGCTGTCAGGCCAGCTGTTCGTTTGGTAGGGGTAGAGTAGATGACGGGGCGGAGCTAAGGGGTTATGCGTCGGGACAGGTGGATAAAGGTAGGACACATGTCTGAGGACTCGCCCTTGGGATCTACGCCCATAATGTCGACCTTAAACCGTAGCGCCGTAGGGGCGCTACGGTTGTAGCTGGCCTGGGGTGTCGTTCTCTTGGCTTCGGCTTAAGCCGTAGGGCCGAAGTTATTTTGTCCATCATTTGCCCCACGAGAGATAGGGTTTTCTTTAGGAAACCGTTTTCTCTCGTTGAGCTCTATTTCTTAGTCGGAAAAGGCGGGAAAAAATTTCTTCCACGTAATGGCAACGTGGGGGACCCACGGCCGAATGCGGTTATCGAAGTAATGGTGGACCCCTACTTTTGTTTCAACTTTTCCTAGAAAACCGGGTCCGTTTGATTTATTGGGTAGTTATAAACATCGTGGGTTATTTCTATACACGTGTCTAACCCATTTTTACATATAAATCTCTTCATATCTTTCTAACTTCCCTTCATCCCATTTTCTCAAGTGACCAAGTTGTCCGAAAAGACATCACGAGGAGTGCTTAGCAAGAGCGAACACAGGTGCGCCCTTTATTTCTTTCACTTTCTTTCTTCAATATATATGCATTTCTCCTTGTTTCAGTAGTATAGAGGGGGAAAGGATTCGGTTGTCGCTTTCGATTTGGGTTTGCGATTCTTTTTTCCTTGGGGATTCTTTAGACTGAGTAATCGTTAGATTAAGGTTTTTAGTGATTCCCATTTCTGTGATTCTTCTTGTTTAGTGAGGAGATGACCAAGAGAAAGAGAGACACGGGTATCCAGGAGGATGAGAGCACTACAGATTCAGACAATGAGCAGTTATCTGGGTCTGGGAACATAGGGGGTTTTGGGAGCTGGACTGAAACTTCCAACCCAAGTGAGGGGTCTTCCACGGAGGGCAGTTCGGATAAACCTCTGGCATGGAGGATCCCAGTTGGGAAGTCGGTTGTCGTTCAGAAGAACCCTAGGGAGGTTATGGCGATAGGGGGTATGAAAAAGGGGTTTCTGAATAAGGGAAAGTCGCCTAAGGGGAAGGAGAAGGTAACCAAGGGTGTCGAGACACCACAAGCGGGAAAGGGGTCTTTAGCGGGTATTGCTAAGGATAAGGGTAAGAAGAAGATAGTTAAAGAGCTCAGGATTCCCACTAGAAGTTGTCTCGGTTCGGAAAAGGGATGGTTGGACACTACAGATAAGTTTGTGAACACCCCTCCGGACTTTGATAGGAAACTCTATTTCAAGGTCTATGGGAGAGGATGTTATCACAGAGCAGGGGAGGCGAAAATCCCTGACGACATTCTTAAGAGGGAGCTGGGGAATTTGGAATACATTAACAAACGGTGCACCTTTGATAGGGACTATTTGTGGGCGGTGAGATATGCTTTTCAGATTCCCGAGGAGTATGAGATAAAGATGCCGGAGGAGGGTGAATTTATATACCATCGAGGAGGTGATCTATGGGTGGGGATTCCTTTAGAGCATTTCAGGGCAGGACTGCGGTTGCCGATGCACAGATTCTTTCATACTCTCCTGAAAGATTTGAGGTTGGGTCTGGGTCAATTGGGTCCTAACTCTATTAGGAAAATTTGTGCCTTCATTGCTAGATGTACAGAGTTGGGGAGGGAACCTACCCTCTCCTTGTTTTGGTCTCTACATAAGCTGCAAGCTTCCCGGACGTACGTTCCCCTGTTTGAGCTTCATTGGAAAGAGGGCAAAGCCTTAGGGGGATCGTTGGTGGAGGGTCCTTCTACCAACAAGGGCTGGCACGGGGAGTTTATTTTTGTCCGAGGGGGGGATTTGGGGTATCTCCCGGAGTATCGTAAGACTGATGGGGTCACAGGGGCTGTCCGAAGGGTCGAGCACTTGCAACCTGAAGAAATGGGGGAAGCCATAAAATTTGCAGGGGAAAAGGCTGAGGGTTTGTGGAAAGACAAGACTTTCTTTAATGTTCCTTTCTTGATTGAGCATAATCGTGAGGATCTAACTGGCTTTGTTCTTTTGTTATCCGTTGAACACGATTTAGGGATTCACTTATGAATTTCCTTTGAATTATTCTTTGGTGTTTTGCTTTTGTCGATTATTTTCTGACTTTATCTGATTAAACTTTTCTTTCTTATTTCTTCTTAGTTCTGTTGGAGGACCTTCCTATTCGCCCAGGCATGAATAAGAGTCGAATTCTTTTCTTAGCTCAAAAACGGGCCTTAGCGAAGAACAGTGAAAGTAAACAGAGTGAAGGGGACAGTACTCAAGTGGCTGAAGCGTCCGTAGGGAACGTTGGTGTTGCCGTGGATTCGAACGTTCAAGCGGAGGCTACGGTTACTGTACCAGTGACCAAGTCTGGAAAGAGGGGTCCAGAGTCGGGCCAGCTGGTCCTAAGAAAGAAACAGAAGGTTAGTGGGGCTGGGCTTGATTCCAGAGACGGTCCCGGCAGCGACAGTGAGGTTGAGGAAGTCCTCCCTACGCATATCCGAGAATCTAGGGGGATTCCTTTGGAATTGGTAGCAGGCGCTTCTGGATCAGGGCAACCCGAAGGGGTGAAACGCGTCCCTTCCATCGGAGGGGTCGAAGGGTACACTATGGTCCGCTTCCGGACCGGTGAAGGATGGCTTGGCGAAGAGGTCCAAGGAAAAGGTCCTTTGGGGGCCCTTGATGCCTTCTCTTTGTCTCCAGACAAAGCTCGGTTGGTAAGGATGAACGATGAAGAGGTGTTGGGGAACGCAAAGGAAATGTTGGGGAAGGTAAGGTTTCTTTTTGGACTTCTTCGTTTGATCCTTTTCGTTTCTTCTTATTCAGTTTTGTCGGTATTATTATGATGACTTCTTCATCTGTTTTCCAGTTTGGAAGTTATTTCATGGATGCGATGGAAAGGATGCTTTACAATAAGCGTCAAGCGAGTTTAGAGTCTGAGAAGGCCGGCTTGGAGAGGAAGGCTAAGACAGAGGCTTGGGGAACGGCTGAAAAGGTTAAGACCCAGCTGAAGGGTGTGAGCCAGGAATTACAAAGTGAGAAAAAAGCTCGTGGCGAGGTCGTTAAACAGTTGGCCGAAGCTCAAAGTCATCTGAAGACGGAGAGGGGGACGTGTGCTAATCTGCGATCCGAAATTGATTCGCTGAAGAAAGCTCTCATGAATAAGGAAACGGCTCTAAGTGAGATGACTAAAACCTTGGAGAAGGTGGAGCAAGAGGCTTGCATTACCTATGACGATTGCGTGAAAAGGTATAAGGAATCAGCCGCTTTCAGAGAAGACGTAGAAGTTGAAGCGGGGATTTATCACGAGATGGGTTTTAATGATTGTCTGGGTTTTGTTGGCGTGGGGAATGCCATTGATCTCAAGGTGCATTCTGTCGAGTGTTTTCGGGAGGCGGAGTTGGCCAAAGTCCAAGAAACTCGAGAAGGGAATGACGGGGATACCGTAGCGGTAGCCATGGGGGCTGAGAAGACTACGGTTGAAGCTGGTGGGGATGGACAACCTGTTGAAGAACCTAGGGTTGATCCCGAGAAGGTGGATGATGTTCCAGCCGTCTAGGTGGCGGTCTTATGCTTACGATGTTTTGTTTTGAAGTATTTTTCTTTATTATCTCACTGTAAGCCTAAAGGGCGTAACTTTGAAATTTTTATTTTGTGGATTAGTCCTTTTTATGCTAATTCTTGCTTTTTCTGCGGGTTCCTCATTTTTTGCACTTGATTTTATGATGGATGATTGGGGGTTTTGCCTTCCCCAAACAGCATGCATCCTTTAGGTTGCATGGTGATCCTGTTTGTGACATGGGTCGTAGATGTTGATGAAACCCTGGGTGTAAAGAGTGTTTATTTGAATAGTGCTTGTTAGCCGTAGCCTTGCATCTTTCTTGTTTTTTGGGTTTGGTAATTCTGACGGTCAAGTCTTGGGTCTCCGCACTTTGACTTTGGTTTTAATGCTGTCGCAGGTTTCCAAGGGTCATGAGGAGTATGAAACGTTTGGTCTTTTGACCCGTTTCATAACTCCTTTTTCACTTATAAATATCACTCTTTGTTTATTAGCATCTTCACCCTTTTCTCCCGAATCATAATTTTCTTTCTCTTCTTTTACATGGATCCAAAAAACTTGATCTATCTCTGGGAGGAGAACAAAGTGATCGTGGACGGGCTTGTTTTCGATGGGCCAGAATCTGTAGCTGACTTTCCAGAGATCTTTCGCAAGATCGAGGAGGCGTTGGCGAAGCGAAAAGAAGCCCAGGAGGAAGCTCAGAAGATGGCGGAGAAGAAGAAAAAGGATGGTGATAACGGGGGTGGGGATGCAGGTTCCTCTTCCAGCTCTACTGCACAGGTTGCATAGCTGGTTGGAGTTGGAGGGGGAATTTTTATGTTTTTATTTTGAAAAAAATTTGTATCTTGTTCTTTTAATTATGAATGGATAATGGTTCGGCTTCCTTTTACCTTTTGCGTTTCTTTCTGTCGATTTATTTTGCATTGTTCTTGGCCTGGAGAAGGTCAGTTAACACACAGTTTAACAATTTATCCTAAGCACACAGTTAATTTGATTATGTTCTACTATAATCTTGCCTGAAACTTCATTTATGAAAGAAATGAATGAGTGGGTTATACTAGTAATCGATGATGTAGGTAATTGGATGTAAACATAGGTTGTCATAATCGAAGCGAATATCCTGGCTATTTGTACCTTAGCTATGTGGCCGTAGCTGTTTGAATACCTTCGGATGAAGAGTTGTTTGCGAAATGATATTACATAAACAGAATTAAAATTATGCAAAATACGTAATGGTCATATTTGTAGGCTTTTGAATGAAAGGGTTAAAACACGGCTAGGGCCGCAGCCGAAGGCTTTTAAATTCTATAAATGGGCATGCTAAGTCATGTGTTGATCCTCGTTTCAGTTTTTTCTGAAAACCATATAGAATTTGGGTGAACCATTTATCGAACATACAAAATCTGGATAATTTAAACAATGCAGAATCCGGACAATATAATCAAAGTTTTACATTCGAGTTTTTTAATTAATATGGGTAGGGTTTTTCCCGTTTGAATAAAAGGGCTAAAACACATTCTTTTATGAGGAAGGCATGGTTAAAGCCGTAGCCGAAAGCCTTTAAATTCTGTAGCCCTGTAGGGATCATAGTTGAACCGCCAGTTACGCCTGAGTATAACCTTTCAGGAAACTGTAGATATCGCAAGTCATTCGTTCATTTTTCGCTGTTTTTTCCTCCGGAGGAAGAAAGGGAGTCTAGATAGTGTAATAATTTTAAAACAAGATTCAGATGACATAAACAAAGTCGAATCCGGACAATATAATCAAATATTCGTTTAGGTATTAGTTTGAGCGATAAGCCTTTTCCTGTTTGACCAGGGAACCAATTCATGCCGTAGTTTCTTTGGAACTACATAGGTTGGCTTAAGAATGAAAAGGTGTTGTACCAGAATCTATTCATGCCGTAGCCTAAATAGGGCTACATATGTTGGCCCATTAATGAATAGATTGCCCCATCTATGCCTTTAGTCCCTTTCGAACTAATCATATTGGCTATTTGAATAGGGGGCTATAGATATCCTCAAATACATAGGCATGGCCTCATAGGTATAAGGCTTTGGTCTCGGGAGACAGAGAAATATTTGACAGATATGATACAACATAGCCAACTTAAACGATATAATAATTTAAACGAGTGGCGCAAAAACGTACACCCAGCGATAATTTATACATATAATAATTCCGCACACATCAAAACAAGATAAGTAACTTTTAAGTTACTGCTAGTGGGTTCTTTTACAACAAAAGCATATGGTAGATGGGGTGGAAACAGTACCTAAGGGAAGAACCTCTTGAGATGGATCGCGTGCCAGGTGTTGGGGATTATCTCCCCATTGAGTCTAGCAAGAACGTAAGTACCCGGCCGAAGAGCCTTTCGTACCACATAAGGGCCTTCCCATACAGGGTCCAGTTTTTTGGTGTGAGATGGGTCTGAAACAGCTGTAGACCGTAGCACTTTATCCCCTTCCTGAAATTGCCGAGGGTGGATCTTTTTGAAATATTTGGCCGTCGCCTGTTTGTATGTGGCCATGCGGATGACCGCATTCTCTCTTCTTTCTTCTATCAAATCCAGGTTTGTTCGAAGCCCTATTTCATTAAGCTGTTGATCATAACTTTGCACTCGGTGAGAAGTCTCTCCAATTTCCACCGGTATCAGGGCCTCGGTTCCATATGTGAGTCTGAAAGGACTTTCCCCTGTGGGCTTCCTATTGTCAGTTCTGTAAGCCCACAGGATGTTGGGGAGCTCTTCGGCCCATAATGATTTATGCTCTTCGAGATTTTTCTGGAGGCTTCTTAGAAGACTGCGGTTGGTCACCTCAACCTGGCCATTAGACTGGGGGTATGCTACAGAAGATCTTCGATGCTGAATGAGGTAGGCGGAGAGATAGTCTTCAAAATCGGCATCAATGAATTGCCTTCCATTGTCCGTTATCAACACTCTGGGAATTCCGAATCGAGTCACCACGGCCTCGTGAAAGAACTTTCGACACACAGCAGCTGTGATATGAGCCACTGCCTTGGCCTCTACCCATTTAGTCATGTAGTCGACCGCCACTATGAGAAACTTCAGGGCTCCTTTGGCTGGAGGAAATGGTCCGACAATGTCCATGCCCCAGACATCAAAAGGTATCGGAGATAATATAGATGAAGGTAGAACCGGGGGTTGTCTGGGAATCGAAGCAAATAGCTGGCACTTAGTGCATTGTTTGACATAGGTTATGCAATCTTGCCTCAACGTGGGCCAATAATACCCTTGTTTGAGGATTTTGTGTGCTAATGCTTCTCCCGACGAATGGCTCCCGCAAATCCCCTCATGAACTTCTAACATGCAATAGTCAGACTCGGGACAGTCTACACATTTGAGAAGGGGTGCCAAGAAGGATCTTCGGTAGAGACATTCGTCAACCACAGAATATTGTGCCGCTTTCGCCCTCAGCCTTTGGGCTGCCCTTTTATCTTCGGGAAGGATTCCTTCCTGTATATATAGAAGGATTGGAGTCATCCAATTAGGGCCCTGGGTTATCATCATGACTTGTAGGTGCTCGTCCGCAGGCATATTGACTGAAGGAACCGTTAGGGTAGAGTGATAGATGGCAGTGGTCATTTCAGCCTCTTCGGCTGTAGCCAACCTTGCCAAAGTGTCTGCCCTTTGATTCTCCCCCCTCATAATTCCGGTGAGCGTGACTTCCTCGAACTGTGACAAGCGTTCTTTCGTTTCTGTCAGATATTGTACCAGCATCGGTGACTTGGTTGTAAAACTACCCTGAATCTGATTTACTACCAACTGTGAATCACTGTATGCTTGAAGGCTTCGAATCTGTAAGGCTTTGGCGAGGCGGAGACCCGCAAGGAGTGCCTCATATTCGGAACAATTATTTGTAGTTGGGAAAGCGAATCTGATTGATTGCTGTATCTCAAACCCATCAGGGCTGATCAGAAGGACGCCTGCCCCGCTACTGTCCGTTGTCGTGGAACCATCGACGAACAACTTCCAAGGAGAGGGTAATTTTTGTGAGGGAGCACTCAAGTTGGGGTCAATCTCTTCATCTGGCAATCCGGAGCATTCAACTAAGAAATCAGCTAAGGCCTGGCCTTTTATTGAAACTCTTGGTAGATATGTGATGTTGAACTGACTTAGTTCAACCGCCCAGTTGACTAATCTCCCGGATAAGTCTGGCTTGTGGAGTATCTTCCGCAATGGATGGTTGGTGTAAACATTGATATCATGTCCTTGGAAATAAGGTCGTAGCTTCCGACTAGCCAGTAAGAGACAATACACCATTTTTTCTATGGTTGGGTAACGAATCTCTGCATTCCTGAGTACATGGCTGACATAGTAGATGGGTAACTGCTTTCCATTTTCCTCTCGGATGAGACATGAGCTTACGGCTTCGTTGGCCACAGCAAGATATAGGTATAATGGTTCACCTGTGACTGGACGGGATAGTACTGGAGGAGAAGCGAGGTACCTTTTTAGAGATTCAAAGGCTTCCTGGCATGATTTTGTCCATTCTATTTGTCGAGACTTGCTAACCCCCTTTAGAACTTCGAAGAATGGTAAACTTTTTTCTGACAGTTTGGATATAAAGCGTCGCAGAGAAGTCAGACATCCATTGAGGGATTGTACATGTTTAGGAGTGGATGGGGGTGGCATGTCCAGAATGGCTTTTGTCTTGTCAGGGTTAGCTTCAATTCCTTTGGCGCTAATTACGTGACCCAGAAACTTACCACTGGCTACGCCAAAAGTGCACTTAGAAGGATTAAGCTTGAGGTTAGACCTTCTCAAGTTTTCAAAAGTTTCCCGTAGGTCGACCAGGTGAGCTTCTCTGCTTTGAGACTTGACAATAACATCATCCACATATACCTCTAGGTTTTTCCCAATTTGGGTTGAAAAAATCTCATTCATCGCTTTTTGGTAGGTTGCCCCTGCATTCATCAATCCCATCGGAAGCACTCGATAAGCATACACAGCCCTATGGGTAATGAAGGAAGTTTTTTGTCTATCTTCCGGAGCTAAGCTGATTTGATTATAGCCTGAGAATGCATCCAGAAAACTGAACAAGACATATCCCGCCGTAGCATCGATAAGATGGTCTATGGTGGGCAGGGGGTAGTAGTCCTTCGGTGTAGCCCTGTTTAGATCCGTGTAGTCTATGCATACCCTCCACTTTCCGTTGGGTTTCTTCACCAGGACCACATTGGCTATCCATTCGGGAAATTGGATTTCGTAGATGAAGTTTGCCTTTAACAACTTGTTGATTTCTTCGTCCACAGCTTGTTGCCTTTCGGGAGCAAAATTCCGTCTTTTTTGTTTGACGGATTTTTTATTCGGGTCTAGATGCAAGCGGTGTAGAGAGATGGTTTCATCTAGACCCGGCATATCCTCCGGCTTCCATGCGAACACATCAGCATATTCTCGAAGCAACTGTATGACCTTTCCTTTCAGGGGTTCTTCGAGGCCTTGCCCCACGGACAGTAATTTCAAAGGGTCTCCAACAACCAATTCTACTTGTTCAGTCGGCTCACCCGGAACTGCCTTCGGAAGACGGGAGGTTGAGTGTGGGTCTTCGTTTCTGGGATTGGGCTGATAAGAATTTTCGATGAACAGAACCTGCGTTCTTTCGGACTTGGGGGCCTTAGAGGCACTTCCCGAGTCGACCCTTTTTTCAAATTCGGATATCTTCCTTTTACGAGGATTGGTTTGAGCCAGATTGAGTGAAGCAGAATAGCATAGTAACGATGCTTTAGCGTCTGACTTCAAAGCACCTGTGCCCTCGGGAGTTGGAAACTTTACTTTCATGTGTGGAGTGGAAATAATGGCTCCCAGGTAGAACAAGGTTGGTCTCCCAATTATGACATTATATGAAGAAGCAATATCGATTATATAGTATCTAACAAGGGCAGTTACTTCTTGGGGGGAGGTACCAAAGGTGGTAGGTAGGTCGATCGTACCTTGTATCGGAACAGCATTATTCCCGAAGCCGTAGAGGGGTCCCCTTGTGTCTTCAGCACTCTGGTTTTCAATCTGTCCATCCAATATCATTCTTCTCAAAGTGTGCCGGAAGATGATATCCACGGAAGAACCATTGTCTATTAGAACTTTCTTTACGTCTTGACCTGCTATGTCCAACTGGACGGTGAGAGGGCCACTCTGACATTCATCCCCTTCTGGATAGTCCTTGTCTGTGAATGAGATTGTCGATTCAGACCATCGGAACGCTTTCTGAGCATCCAAGTGTAGGATTTCCCTCTTATGTGGAGGTGGATTTTCCCCTCCCATGATCATGTCTACGACATGCCTGGCCGGTTGTCCTCTACCACGAGGTTCTGGTGGAGGGGCGTTCTGTCGCCGTGGCTGTACATAGTCGTTTAGTAAGTCTCTCTTGATGAGTCTTTCTAAAAAATACTTCAATGAAGTGCATTCATCTGTGTGGTGACCCACACTCGCATGATAAGCGCAGAATCGGGTTTTATCCCTCTTGTCTGCTGGGGTTCTCATCGGAGGTGGTTCCTGGAAAAAATCTCTACTTCGGATGCACTCCAAGATTGCCGAAGGACTCCTGTTGAGAGGGGTGAAGGTAGGAGCCTCTTTGGCCTGACGGGGCGGGGCTCTTAGGTCCGTAGGGAAGTTCTTTTTCCCTGTCCCTCGAAAATCATCTATTCCATCCACTTGCATATTCCTTGGTTCTGAACCGGAGGCCCTATTTCGAGAACTGGGATAGTATGCCCTTAGCCTTTCGTCTGTGGCAATATAAGCCGTGGCGATACTGTAGGCCTCGTAGAGGTCTTCCGGTTCTTTGTTGCATAGCTCCTTACAACAATCTTTGCATTCTTCGTAATTCATATTTCTTACAAACGAATCTACCGCGGTGGCTGGTTTAAGTTCTCTAACTTTAGACGCGGCCGTCTTGAACTTCTGTATATAATCTCGCAATGATTCCCCAGGATTTTGCTTTACATTTTCTAGAGAAATGGTGTGCACTGCGTGAGGAATATTTACTCGGAACTTGGCCAAGAACACGACCTTAAATTCTTCCCACGAGTTGATACTTCTGGGGGGCAAACTCGAAAACCATGTCCTCGCGTAGGCTTTGAGAGTAGATATAAACAAACGACACTTTGTTATATCATTATATCTGTGGCAGATCATTAAATTTTCATAATAGCTGAGATGGTCATTGGGGTCTGTGGTACCATCGAAAGACTCCAGCCCTGTTATCTTGACTCCTAGATCCACCTGAGACACCTCTAAGACTTCCGAAAACGGGGACCTTCCCCCATTCATGTTTAATAGGGGTCCGGCTGCCAAGTCTTCCAACCGGGCTAGCCTTGCCATTAATTCCTCCTGCCTTTCCTGACGTGGGGCCGCAGAGTTCTGTTGGATTATTATGGGAGGGATTCTTCTGCGGTGGTCCCCTGATCTAGACCTCCTGCGCCTTTCCGCACCGGGGCTTCTCTCTCGATAAGACCTCCTAGCACGGGGTTCTGTCCGCCCGGACAACCGGGAGAATACGGACCCCCGGGACCCTGAGGATGAACGCTCCGGGCGCTGTCGGAGTGAGCGGCTGGAGCTAGAGCTTGGGCGACGTTCTTCGTCGCGTGATGAGGAGAGAGAACGCTCTGAATGATAGTCTTCAGGGAACTGGGTAGCGAAGGAGCCCTGCCTTTCATCTGGATAGTAGGGCTGACGGTGTGCTTCATGATAATTCCCTGCCATCTGGGCTGTCAATCGATCCATTTGTTCTTGCATATATCTTTGCTGTGCTCTCAGATGAGAGAACTGGCTGTGTATAGGTGAACGAGGGGGTGAGTGTGACGCTGAATGAGAAAAACTTCTCTGAGTACTGGATTCTCGACTCATCTTTCTTGTGGTAGATACTAGCACGTATCCAAATCTGTGTTTTAAGTCTTAGTTTCGGGTCGTTGTGGGTTGATGGGATAAGCACTTTTGATCCCCGGCAGCGGCGCCAAATGATGGACTACAGATATTCTAGCTCTGATCCGTAGCGATCATCAGAAGATTTTTGATGGTGGTGTGTATGTGTGTGTGTGTCTTATTTTGTAACCCTCTTTCCGTTGGTCTTTCCTTTCTATAAATAGCCCATTTATCGGCCACGTGTCTCCTTTCCCTTCGTCCGTTATGTTCCCGCCGTTGATCTCATGGTAGTAGGATAGCCAATGAGTTGGAGCTGTCAGGCCAGCTGTTCGTTTGGTAGGGGTAGAGTAGATGACGGGGCGGAGCTAAGGGGTTATGCGTCGGGACAGGTGGATAAAGGTAGGACACATGTCTGAGGACTCGCCCTTGGGATCTACGCCCATAATGTCGACCTTAAACCGTAGCGCCGTAGGGGCGCTACGGTTGTAGCTGGCCTGGGGTGTCGTTCTCTTGGCTTCGGCTTAAGCCGTAGGGCCGAAGTTATTTTGTCCATCAGAACTCAATATATTTTCAACTGCTTCGCAGTTTGTCGAACTAAGCACATTTCTGTTCGACAATTTCCCTGCCTCAAGGTCATGAAATATTTTATTCTCTTGTCGTCCTTTCTTGCAAAAGGCCATTGACTTGATCTTGGTGATATCGTCATAATATCTTAAAGAAGTGCTTACATCTTCCTTGAAATCTTGTAGATCACTGATTATGAGTTCTTCGAGATCGCTCCATTGATCACCAAGTCTATTTGATATGTGTGGAAGTGCTTCTAATATATTGGCTACCAATTGCAACAGAATGATCATCTTTGATAATGATTGCAGAAGCTTGTCATAGCATGCAGCACGGAAAGGCAAATAATAGAAATCAGGCTCCGTCTCGGCATGTTTTCTGAGTTCCTTAAGGTCACTGACATGTGATTTTAATGTTCTTTGCTTTTCTTTTAGCTCCTGAGTAGACAAAGATCCAGGCATGTCTTGCTGGCGAGAAGGAAAAACAATGTGCTGGATGCACTCTTCGAGTGCTCTTAAGCTTCTGGAGAGTTGATATTTTGCAAGAGTTGCTGCTCTTGCTCGTTGTAGAACAAGTTCTACCAATATTAAAAACGATAATCCAACAAAAGCCTCTGTGAGTCTAGTTATGGCAAATTCATGTGGAGGCCCATAGCGCTGTCTACCTAGGATTAGTAGTGCTCCTATTACAGCAGAAATTCCGCCAGCTTGGCCATACATTTGACTGTGTCTAAGAAAGCCGACAAATATTATCCAAGGGATAAGCATCAAGAATCGTATTTCTCTTGACTTAGGGAATAGAAAGCAACCCACGACACCATAGGCAGTTCCCATTGCTGTCCCCTGTGCCCGAGAATTGGCTACTGTGAACGTTGGCTGTATTCCTGTTGCAAAACTGATGGCAATAGTGAGTCCAGACCAATAAGCATTTTTCTTGCTGAAAAGCATACCGAAAAGCACAGCCAGACCCAAAGAAATTGAGCACTTGAAGGCAAATAACAGTTCTTCGACACTTGGGAACACTTTTAAAATACCAAATATTCTCTGAAGACGATCTTTAGACTGTCCTAGGGAAGGTCTCGATTCTCTAGTGTTAGATATCTGAGTATTGCCTGTAGTGGAATCGAATAAAAGACCCATGCAAAATAATAGGAAAATTGTAGGTAGCTGTTCTTCTGTAGGAGAAAATTTTGCAAGGGACTGGATGGCTTTGTCGAAATATTCATTCTTTGTATTTAAAATGGTGATGGCTTCTTTTGGCAAAAGGTTCGGTGCTTCCCTGAGCTTTAGTCCAAGTTGTATATCCATTCCTTGTAAGCTTATGTTGAGCTCTTGGTCAATGACGCTCAGTGGAAATATAGGGCAGGAAATTAAGGCCATTTCCATACCTTTAATTGCCATCTCTATGTCCTGCAGCTGATATCCAGGAATATTGGGGTGGCATCTCAAGTCTCTGACGTGTCTCTCCCATGGCAAACCTTCCTAAAGAGAAAAGTAGATGTTCATTTAAACGGAATAAGTGTGGGCAGAGCATCAATGATATGTGCTTCTGGATGAATCTAATGATGTGTAACAAGTCACCTGAATGAGTTTAATATTCTGAAGAAGCTTATTTCCAATTTCATTATAGGGCTTAGATTGACATATAGCTTCAGTTGCTGACGGGTTGTCTTGGCTCAAGAAGGCCTTGATAAAAAGACTTGTCCTTGCTGAGGCATTTTCAGTATATAATTGAAACAGCTTCCTGACCTGAGATTACATTTACTAGTGTTCTGATATTAAAATTTCACTTTGAACATAATTCCAATGTTATTTATAATGGAAAATAACTCAACATCTTTGTTGAAACTTGAAGGTTACACCCTCACTTTCCAACTAGATGGAGAGGTGTGATGCTCTTGAGTACTGCAAAAGCAGAAGGTTTATTGTGTTGTAAAAAACCATTTTTAGCAATTTATATGCTTGACAACATCAAACACGAACGAGAGAAGCTAATTTCTTTTAATCTTTGAGTTGGTGCATAATTTAATTGTTACCTCACTAATGGCTAGCCGGGGAAATGGTAAAAATGTTGCAACAACGGAAGCCAGAGCACCAAGTCCAGTACTTGATGCCAGATGGAGAGGGCGAAGCACAGCTCCAGGTGCATCCCCATAGGCCACAGCACCAACGTACACAATCACAACTTGACCAAACGCAATTCTCTTACACAACAAGTCTGTACTTTTCGGCACCCCTACCAGGAAGGACATCACCACCACTGCCACAGCCGCGGTAGCTGGAGAAAAACTAGCTGGTCCAAAAAACCACAGGCTTAAAATAGAAATCGGCACTACCTGAACCGTTGCACAAAATGCATGCCACGATCCTCTTATGGTGTCCCCGAGAGTCGACTCCGACACAATAAGTATAACGGTAACGTAAGAAAAAGAAGGAAATGGTACGTGGTTCTGGAAGTGGGATGGACCATAGAGGGTGGTGCAACCAACTATGATGCATGCAACTGCTGTCCGGACGGCTGATTCCAGCCGCATTCGCAGCATCATTTGCATTCTGTCCATTTCCAGAGTAGCTAGCTGCAGTTTTGCATCTGTTGGAACTTGGATGGAATGCATGAACTTTTATATGTGCAAGAAAAAACAAACAAGGTACTCAATTTATTCTTTTGCCAGGTAGCGAGATAACAGACGAAACATGTATTCGAGACGGAGACATGAATTTTGGTGCTGGTCAATTCTTGCTCCTAAATATATAAATTCATGTTTAAGAGAATATTATGTACATTAGTAAAAATTATTAAAACAACACTAAAACACCTAGCTAGCTAGTTTTTTAAAGGGCGGAAAGAAGAGAATGTAAAAGTAAATAAAATGGAGTTCATAGTTAAGTTTCACTCATTTGCTCTCCGGTT
This sequence comes from Saposhnikovia divaricata, assembly GCA_036435485.1. NCBI lineage: Eukaryota > Viridiplantae > Streptophyta > Magnoliopsida > Apiales > Apiaceae > Saposhnikovia > Saposhnikovia divaricata. The sequence goes on from CM071598.1 coordinate 57,658,532, forward strand.
CAAAGAATGCAAAGTGAAACTTAAATTACAATCTTATCTATATAATACATATAAATTTGAGTCAAACTTTAGTCAATTTTACCGTTAAAAATCAAAAGGAACATGTATAATGGGACGGGGAAGTAATTCTTTTTATCAATATATTCATCATATTTTAAAAAAAATATTTATTGCTCCTGCAAGCGATTAGATCAATGCAGTTGTTTCTCTGGTCATTAAGCTAATGGCCAGGTGCTTACAACAATATTGATTTATCAACCTTATTAGGTCTGTCAATTCACGTACGTAGGCTCTTTCTGTACTCTGTATTGTTTCATTGGACTGGCAGTCTGCATTACTTAAGCTTGTAATCAGTGATTGGTGAAAATTTTAATTGTTAACATCCCTGTTCAAGCAAACGTATCATCATACAAAGCCAATTGCCAAGCCTTCTAGTCTCTGTTTTTTATGATTATATCAACCTGTCCAAACTAAATTAATAGAAACTTCCAATCAGGCAGGCCAACTAATTAATGTTTCATATGTTTCTGCTTTTCCTTCGGACAGATTTAGCATTCTATACTTAAGCACTAGCCACTCGTTATTGAGCAATAAAATTAGGTTTTATGTTTTAAAAATTTCCGCCAATTTGACATTTTACAATAAAATACAAAATGAAATTTCACGATATAATACTACATTCTTAAACGAGGTAGAAGGCGTCAACCAAATATAACCTGTATATCTTGATTTCGCGATGTAAAACATAAAAGGTATAAAAATGTGAGGTAAAGTACTCTTAACAAAATTTACTCAAGATGAATCTGATTATAATCTGTAAATATTAGGTTACTCCACGCTAAGTCAGCAAATGCAGCTGATAACAAGAGGTCAAAGTGTGAAAACATGAGTATAAAAATATTCAAAGTTGTTGAATTTATTATTAGGAAAACTAGCCGATAACCCGCATGGATCGTGATCAAATATCTTAAATTCCTAACTTTTAATTTTTTTAAATAAAATTATTTATCATATTATTTTGATTAAATAATTTAATGACATTTACTTACATTGATACTAATATTTTAAAAAACCCATGCTGTTGACCATAATCTAATTATCAATAATAATATTTATAGGGTCTGAATCAAGAAAGAACCAAATGCTAAAAGTTCTAGAGAACTGAAGAACCATTATTAGTCGTTGGATTACTTCTAAAGCAACTATTTAGATTCAATTCATTTTTAAATAATTTTTGTAAGGGTATTGTTGGAATAAAAGCTACATTATTAGTTCACTTAATTAAATAAGTAAATTTAATTAATGACTCATTTATTAAAATCTTTTATTTTTATTAATATATTTTTTTCTCACATAACTTTTGGCTGATTTTTTCAATTTTTTCAATTTCTTTCTTCAAAATTTTTAATTTATATTATTAAACTTATTTTACCAAAAAATAATCCAAAAAATAATATGATTCTACTGCAGAACCTATTTTGTTTCTAGTAAAAATACAATATTTTGCTACTCATGAATTTCAAAGTTGTACACATGAGCTTATAAGTTTTACAATTGAACTTACTTTTTTTTACAAAATTCTACTGAACTTACTTTTTTAACAATATTCTGCTGTTGAACATTATTATCTCATATTATATTTATACATAATTTTAATGTTCTACAACTGAGCATAAAAATTATGCATTCAAATTTTGAAGTCAAGCACATGAATTTTAAAGTTGTGCAAGTGAACTTGTATTTAATCTCATATACTGAACTTACTTTTTTAACAATATTCTGTTGTTGAACATTTAATCTCATAAATTGCATTTATACCATAACTTGAGTATTTACACAAAAGTTGATGAAAAAATTGGAAAATTTTTATGATGTTAATGTAGAATTTTGTGATTGATGTTACTGAATGATTATAACTGTCAATCAAATATGAATTGTCTTTAAATTATATAATTTTTATTTTTGGACAACTTTGCCCATGATTTATATAAAATAAAATCTTGGAGCCTCAAATTGTATATAATACTATATTCTCGATTGTTAGTTAATAGACTCCTAGTATATAACTTCATTATTAAATTAAATTAATATTTAATATTATTATTTTAATTAATTAATTTTGTATAGCTTCACTCTGGCAATATAAGAGTAGCTATATGATTAATTGTATTTATTAATAATCTATTATAGATATTTTTTAAATATTAATTAATGGAGCCCTAAGTTCTATGTAATACTATATTCTCGACTTTTATTTCAATTTTTAGTTAATAGACTCATAGTATTTTTTTTTGAAATTAATAGACTCATAGTATATAACTTCATTTAAATTAAATTAATATAATATTATGATTTTAATTAATAAATATAATAATATGATTTTTTTTTGACGAAACGCAATTTCATTAATTCAAATCATGCTGTCAAAGGTACGATCAGGATACATATGTGACACATGAGCAAGTTCATGTGCCGGCACATTCGCAGACCGTTTGATAAAATACAACTTAATGTTGTTTGTCTCCCTTATTAAATTCCTACACTCCGTAATCACCTGTCCAAGCCTTGATCGCATGGGGGCTGTGCTTCGAATCATCTGAACTACTACCAGACAATCTGTTTCGACAGTGACCATCTCCCATCCCATGTCCTTCATCCAGCTTAAAGCTTCCTTCACTGCAATAGCTTCTGCAAGTGTAGGATGCATTACCTCTGAAAAGCTTTTAGTCTGAGCTTGGATTAATCAACCGTCCTGACCACGAGCAACAAGGCCTATACCTGAAGCTCCCTCGTCTGCAAAGATTGCTGCGTCAACTGTGATCTTTACTTCATTCTGTTGTGGCTTGACCCAGTAGATTGCACCATCTCCTAAAACAGGAGGTTGAAGTGGTGCCACAAAGGTTCTACACTGAGTCCCTGTCCACTGTGAAAGATACTCCCATGCTTTAGCAACAATTCTCATGACTGGCCAACGTTTATTGTTCCAAACAAGATCGTTTCTTGAACGCCAAATAGACCAACAAAGAGTGATAATTCTGGCTCTGTCATTTGCTGATTGACCTGTTAATGTGTGTTCCAACCATACTGAAAAATCCATGTTACCATCTGTAACAATGCTTGGATTAAAAACATGCCAACGACTAGCTGCTACATTACATTGAACCAGAATATGACTAATTGATTCCATCCCTGCATTACACATCGGACATACATTGTCAATCTGCACATGCTTACTTTGCAGTTGAACTTTCGTTGGAAGGCAGTGATTAATAGCTCTCCATATGACACTCAATACCTTTGGGGGGGGCCTTAGTTTGCCATAGCATCTTCCAAAGCACCATATTACCCCCTGCATTCCAGTCACCTTTTTGTCTTTGGAGAAGCTTATAGGCACTACGAACTGAGTATTGCCCAGAGTTTTCTAACGTCCAACAGAAGACATCATTTTCCAGTTCTGATTCGATATTGGTATTAACAATACTGTGTTGATCCTGCTCTACAAAAATATCTCTGATCACCTCGAGATCCCATTCCTTGGTACCAATACGAAATAGTGAGGCCACCTTTTGATCCACTATTGAAGGAGAGTCAGTGGTAATATAACGATTATCCTCACTAGCTAACCACGGCTCGTGCAATATTGAGATATCTTCCCCATTCCCTATCCTCCAACTCGACCCTGGAGTAATAACTCTCCTAGCTTCAAGAACGCTTCTCCAGATAAAGCTAGGGCTGTTTCCCAAACTAGCCTCCAAAAAGTTCTTATCTACATAATATCGAGCTTTATAAACACGAGTCACCAAACTATCTCCATTTGTGATAAAACGCCAACAAAGCTTTCCTAACATCGCTATGTTGAAATCACATAGGTTTCTGAAACCTAACCCACCTGTATGCTTATGTTTGGCCATTCTATCCCATGACATCCAGCTAATTTTTGACCCATTGTTCTAAGACGTATTCCAGAAGAACTTGGACATACACTTCTCTATTTCACGAGTAAGTTCCAGTGGGAGTAAGAAGACATTCATTGCGAATGATGGAAGAACCTGGGCCACCATTTTGATTAACACTTTGATGTGGCGGAAATGATACAAATAAAATCGCAAGCACACGATCTCGTTTTAGTATTTTTAGATTCGATCCACAGGGAATATTATTTTCGCAAACCTTAACTTTTAATTTAATCGAACTAGAACAATTGGATTTTGAGAATTTTGATGTTACTATTTTTAATTACTAAAAAGAAATCTATTTTAAACTAATTAATTAAAAGTGAAAAGAATAAAAACTAAATTACTTTAAAAATTCTAAATTTGAATTAAATCTAAATTTTATTCTAAAACACATTTTTTTAATCTATGTTCTAAACTAATTAATTAAAAATGAAATAACGAAATTAAGTTATCCTAAAAAATTGTAAAATATAGAAATTCTCACATTTAATTTACAGAAAATCACAAAACCAAAATGCACTTGGTACGAATTAACAATTCACAAACAATGAAAAACACACTCTGAGAAAACGACAGCTCAAAAACTTGCACAAAAACGTGTAAAAAGAAAAAAATGCAAAGCACACAGTTCGGACACTCAGTGAATGAACAACAACAACGCCATTTGGAAAAGGCAGCAAAAACTCAACATCCGGAAACAAAAATCGCAGCAGAAAGTCGAAACAGAAAACAGGGAACGAATTGACAAAGAACGAGGACTAAACTAAAGGAACGAAACTTGGAAAGATTCAGAAACAAGCAAACCACTACTAGAAAAACTGTAATAGACATCACACATTAGACATCGGTTCGAAAAGCCACTGATGTTAAAAGTATCTATAACATCAGTAAAAGTTTAACCGATGTCTAATATAAGTAAATACATCACTTAAACGAAAAACCGATGTCTGGAGTTTAATTTATAAAAAATAAAATCACGCTTCCCCCTTTTCCTTTCCCCCCTTAGCCAAATATTTTCCCTTAAAAACCACAACTGAACTCCCGCTTAGACAAAAAACAAAAAAGAAAAAAGAAAAAATCAAAACAAAAAATCTAAACAAACCCCCCCCCCCGCTCAGACAAAAAAACCCAACCCCCCCCCCCCCCCGTTCTGGCGACTGGCAAGAACCCTAACCCCTTTTCTTCAATTAGGTCAAATTAACCCTCACCCCCGACTACTGATTCTTGTAATCCTTTCAATCTTTAAACCCCTTTTCAGTATTAGGTCGATTAATTAATTCAATTTGTTTGTACTCCGTTAGATCCCCTTTCAATATTAGGTCAACTAATGTTCGATTTGTTAACAGATCTTGGAGCTTGGAGGCTGTTCAAGAAGTAGCTTGGAGGCTGTTCAAAAAGAAGCTTGGAGTAAATGTTTTTGCTCGATTTGGTCGATTAGCTAGGTACTTTGCTCGAATCTGTTCTTTGTTTTTTTTATTGTATTTGGTTGTTTAAATTGTATTTGGTTGTTTTGTAACTGTATTTGCATGTATGTTTAATTGCATGTATGATGTATGTTCAATTGCTTGTATGTTCAATTGCATGTATGTTTATAAGTATATATATTGTATGTGTATAAGTCTATGTTCACAGTTATTTTGATTGTATGTATATATAGGCTAGGTTTGTGTAGTTCTTAATTTATTTATATGGTGTTCATAGTTTATTTAGTATGTTCTTTGGCTAATGTCTGTTTATGTATGTTCTTAATTGCGTAATGTATTTATGTTTTATTGATGCTGTTTCCATTTACTTATTTTTAATTTAAAGTATATATAGTTTGTTTGGTTGATATATTTCAGTGCGTAGAGAATATAAACCAATTAAGAAAATTATATTACTTTTAGCAACGTGTTAATAATTTGAATATTAAAGTTATCACCATAGTAATATAGACAGTAGTTGTCCCTGTAAAATGCATGCGCTGTTATTTGACATATGAAGTGACAATCAGGTAGTTTGCTGATAACATGGACAAGTCATGGATTTCGAAAGATAGGGATTCATTAGCTTATGAAATAGGTGTTGAACAGTTCTTGATATATGCCGAGGAAAATTGTCATGATCCCAAGAACATTCCATGTCCTTGTGCACGATGTGTCAACTTCAAAAAGTTCTCGGTAAAAATCATTAGGGGTCATTTATATTAAAATGGTTTTAGTTTAGGGTATGTTGATTGGATTTGGCACCAAGAGGATTCTAGGATTAAGTCATCAGTTGGTAGTACATCTGCTGCTTCAAAGACGAAAGTTGCACCTACCCCTGCACCTACCTCTGCACATGTACATGCATCAGAAACTAATAATGTTTGTGATGCTGCATATAATTCTGCTGACCACGATAATGATTCATATGAGTTTAGGAGGTTTTTGGCAGATGCTCAACAACCTTTGTATGAGGGTAGCGAATGTACCAAGTTAGAGTCAATGCTAAAGTTACATAATTGGAAAGCTAGGTTTGGTATAAGTGACAGTGCCTTCACAGATTTACATAATTGGAAAGCTAGGTTTGGTATAGACATGAACAAATCTATACATGGAGTGCCTATGCAGGCTGGATGTGCTCGTGTTTCGGTGGATGGCCCAATTAAAGGAGATGCCTTGATTCCCATTCCGGTAGTAGGTGAAATGGAGACAGTCAACCAAGCTGTTGGCTCCCACGTCTCATGGCCCCGTGACTTGATCATAGTCCCAAATGCCCCACCTCTCGCGGTATGTACGTCATATGAAATAAAATTAATTTAGGAACTTAAACAAATTCAACAGGTTATTATTAATTATATCTTGCTACATTGCTCTATATTTGCAGAAATCAAGGAAAAAAGTTTCGGAACCTAGGAATGAATTGAAAAAAGTGCAGTCCATGTTTAAGAACATGGAGATTAATAAAAATATTCCACCGCGCTTTCGAGTGTTGTATAAACATGCAAGCACATTAATGCAGACCACTGGGGACTCAATACAGATTCCATGTGACACTGAGGTGTTTGGAGCTGATAAGACAATATTCATATTGCATGAAAACATAATCGATTTGCTGGAGTTTAAAATGATTGGCCAAGGTGCAATATCTGCATACATGGCGTGAGTATTACTTTTTTATTCTTGTCTATCTTGTCCTTTGTCATGTATTCTTGTGCTCTGCATATTTTGTTTCAATGTTACTTTAATTGGTTTTTAATATAGGTGCTTGCATTCTGTGGTTAGCACGAATAAGAATTTGGATTTGTTTGCTTTTTGTGACCCCGGAGCTACATTTACCCTAAACAGCGACTTTGAAACTTACTTGGTTAATCGTTTGAAAGAGGGTAATCCGGATCGTCTTTTCCTCATGCCGCATAATTCCAAGTAAGTACATTAAGTCTTTCCACATTTTTCGTATTTTTAAATTCTGTTCAAGTGCTGTTTATATGATTTATATGATTTTATTTATATTCTGTTTAAGTTCTGTTTATTTGATTTATATGATTTTATTTATATTCTGTTTTTCGTATTTTTTTAATGAAATCAGTTGCCATTGGATACTGGTCCTAATATGGGGTGGCGATATTTACATACTCAATCCTTTGCCTCGTTCAACTACTTTTCCCGACTTGGAAAAAACAGTATCAAGGTATTTTAATTAATTGATATGATATCGATTGTTTACTTATTCAGATATTAACCATAAATCCATATTAACACTGCCACACGTGACAGGGCGGTAATTGCTTTTAATATTCAGGCTGGAGGGGGAAATAAACCCCCGAGTGTCAAATATATTTCTGTAAGTTTTAATTGCTACAGTTTCAGATATTTCTCTTAACAGTTGCATTATCAAATTGGTGGATCTGTGTTGTATCTGTAGTTGTTATTGATCCATTTTTTTTTTTTGTAAAATAGGGATGTCCTAAACAACCCGGTGGCATTGAATGTGGCTATGTAATTATGCATTACATGAAAGAAATTGTAATGGACAGTGAAATGTCATTTCTAAAAAAGGTATAAGTTTTTCCTTCGATGCATAATTGGTATATAATTATAGTAGCATTCCTTGTAATTTTTCTTGTGTTTACACTTTTCAGTGGAATGCCAAGACTCGCAAGGTCACTTGTTCAAGGGCCGAGCTTGATGAGGTCCGAGTTGAGACTCTTAGCCTTATTGAAAAATTTGTATAAGCAGGGCCTAGGAATATGTGCAAGTTTTTGTGTACTTCTAACACTTTGGCAGTACTTTCATATTTGATGAATTAGTTTTTGGATGAATTGGATGTACTTAGTTTGGATATTTTGGATGGTTTGTAATATGTGAATTGAAATGTAGTTGCTTTTGGCTTTGGTATATATTTTGGCATTTTGATTTCCTTATATTAGTTTTGGTTTGCCATGCATTTTGATTTTGGTCTTGGTTTTTTGGGCATGTCATATGTGCTGAGCATCAGCATATAAAAAAAACAAATCAGACATCACTTTCTAATATAATATGCTAGAAACTGGTGTAATAACGTGAAATAGACATCGGTTGTAAATAAGAAACCGATGTAATAATTTCTAATATACATCGGTTCTAAATAAGATATGTACAATAGACATCGGTTGTTTACTAAGTAACCGATGTATATTATTTACATAGACATCGGTATATAGTTAAGAAAACGATGTTAAACATAAACATTGACATAAGTAACCGATGTATATTATTTACATAGACATTGGTATATAGTTAAGAAAACGATGTTAAACATAAACATTGACATCAGTTACATTGAAGAACTGATGTTAATTGTTGACATGGACATCAGTTCAGTATTTTTTTCGATGTTTATGTCTTGTTTTATATTACATGTCATATGTTTAAGATGATATAAATCTTGTATTAAGGTAAAATTCACATGATAGTCATGACATATTACTGCAGAAATGATGTCTAAAACTATTTCAGACATCAGTTCTTTCGTTAGAAACGATGTCTAAAAGTACTACAGACATCGGTTAAGAACCGATGTCTAAGACCCCTACCTTTCTCTACACATGCGAAGACATCGGTTCTGGATTTACATAGACATCGGTTTTTGACCGATGTCTATTGACGTTTTTCTAGTAGTGAACTCAAAACTCGAAACTTGGAAACCAAAACCATATCTACTCAACCTCTTACAAACTATGGTAACTCAGTCAACAAACAAAACCAAAAAAATTAAGAACGCAGCCATGACTGAGTAACTCAGAACTTGCAAAACCCAGACTCGACAACGGGACTCGCAGGAAACAACATTCGAACTTTACTTGTCGAAACCAAACTGCCAAAATCAAACATACAGACAGAACTGTACTACTACTCTGCAACACTGCAACTCCAAGTAACTCGGACAGAATTCGTCTAACACATCGCAGCAAATTAAAAACAAACCACATGAAATCAATAAAACGAATTAAACAGATTCACAGCAAACGATTCACAGCAATGAAATAACTCGGAGACGACTACAACGAAGCAACTCGAACTCACTGCAATTCTACATCTAATTCGATCACACAATTAACTCTGACGAATGCAGGGAACCAAAACGAAACAACAGAACATGATTCAACCCAAACCAGAAAAAAAATAGTAAAACTCGGGAAACAGTAATCACAAACACCGTACTAGGCACCGGAATTGGAATTGAATAATTAGGAAATACAAGTGAAACGAAACAAAGCTAGGAAGGAATACAAAATAGGGGTTGGGCATTTTTGTGTGGGAAAAGAGAGAATGGAAGGATAAGAGAATGGGAAGGAGAAGAGATGGATAATTGTGTGTATCTGCGGGGAGAGAAATTGGGAGAGAATTGTGGTGCTGGAAACTGGAATAAAAGAGGAGGGGTGTTGTATGTTTATAAAGAACACAGAGAATAAACTGGGTTTGTTCAGCTAAGACTAAAAACAGGGGAATAATAAAACAAAATAAATTGCAGAAAATAATTGCTAAATTTAAACTGTTTACAAGACATAAAAAGTACAACTATTAATTTTGGGAGATGAACTACTACTACTAATCCTAATTCTAAGTCTAAGTCCTAATGTATCATTCTCTCTTTATTTTCTCTCTATTTATAGCCCTAAACTAGTCCACAAAGTTGGACAATTTTTGCCAACCCATGCATCAAAAGCTAATCACACTAATCCCTCAAAACACATGTTTTTCATTTTAAATTTATTACAAGAATATTTCAAATTTAATAAAATTCGAAATTAAATTTGGTCTTCAAATTTCGAGCTTCTTCGATCGGATATGAAATAAATACTGTAGCTCAATAAATCCGAATTTCTTTTTTTTTTTTCTTATTTGACCTTTATTTCTTTATTTTGCGATTTCTTCAATTTTTCTTGAATTTCCTGAAATAAAACAAAATAATTTATTAAAATACGAATTCAAACAATAAATAGGTAATAAAAATATGCAAAATTATGCACTTATCAAATGCCCCCATACCTATCTTTTGCTCGTCCTCGAGTAAAAAAACAAAAAGAAAATCTAGATAAAAAGTCCTATACTCCTTTTCGTAGGTGTGACGATTGCATTTGGCATATGCAACAAGCCCTTTAAACCCCTAGGCAGCCTTAGTGGACGAGTGAGGTCTCGTGAGGGCCTATAGTGAATGTACCCACAAAATCTGATTTTATTTTCTGCCAAGTCTCAAATATGCAACATATCACAGAACTCCACAAAAGTGAATCTCAAGCGCACAATACTGACAGTCTGGTCACTTACAAATCATATGAACAAGACTATCCAAGTAAGCACACAGTCTATATAGACAAAAAGATCATGAAATATATATCAATGCCGCATTCAGTGAGTAACATGCTATGGATAGAAAATTCTCACACAACTCTCAAATCACACAAGTGTATAGGTGAAGTGTATTCGCTCAAGTTCAATCAATTAAGTTATGTGCTACCATATGCTTGGTTGTCCACCAATTCTCCACTACTTTGTATACATGCATGCACAAATCAAAAGGTCTTTGTTAAAGGTTGTAACGTGGCTAAGGTGAAGGGTAGGAAATCAAGAAAAAGGCTAACAAGTGGCTAATTTGACAAACTAATAGAGCACAATGTTCATTTTTAATTAAAGCACTCAACATGAAATTTCGATCATGTAAAAGGTGATCAAGCTTTCACAAGAATTAAACCCCAAGCACATATTGTCATGTACTTTTCCATTTTCATATTGCACAAACCAATGAACAAAACTCTATTTTTATTTTATTCTTTCTTTTTTTCTTCTTTTTTTTTCTTTTTTTTTCTTTATGATTCCCACCAAATTTTCACACTTTAACAAAGATATCCCCATACTATGCGCTCACCAACCCCTAAATGAATCAAAGTGCTCTACTAGTAAATCAAGAGAAGAATAAACAAGTAGGCTAAAAAATTTAGATTGGTGATACACAAAAATATCGGATAAAAAGCTCAAAGGGGTTCACTAAGGATATATGATTCAAGGGTACGGTTTGGATCAATACGGTTAATCCTAGTGCCTTTATCATTTTCATGCATGCAAATATCATGTAATCTCAAAATGGTTTAAAGCAAGTTCTAGAGCGACATACTCAATGATGAACAACACACAACAATAAAAATTCGATTGATATAAGATGTACCAATCATAAATTAAGCTCAAAATCTGACAGGGTGAAAGCATGTTTTAGTACTCACTAAAATTGACAATGACAAATCTCAAGTTTTATAATTTTCGCAAGCACGTACAAGGAATCATCAAGTAACAAATAACTTTCAGAGATATGACATGTCAAATAATCATGAAAAATAAGCTCACAAGATGTGTACCTATCCTTGTTAACACACTATGAGACGAGGCAATTAATTTTCTAATTTTTTTTTTTGGATTTTTGGATTTTTTCTATTTACACTAAAAACCCTAAATGATAACATCCCCACACTTATCTCATGCATTGTCCTCAATGTATGCAAATAAAAATGAGATATGAGCAAAAGAGAACGAAAACTCCCCTCAAGATAAGCAAGATAATTGTTCCTCTAGACTGAACATATCTTCAAGCTTTCCTTGCGTAATTCTTTCCACATAGCACGAATACTCCCCTTAGCTTTTCCTTCCCAAAAATAAATTTAAATCCGTGTCAGCAACCTTTTCCTTGCCTTTATTACGCCTTTTCGCTTCTTGCTCATCCACCTTCTCCCCCTCAGTTGGGTTATCCTCCAGAATAGTTGGATGTGGAGTTGGGAAATTAGAAGAAGCTGTTTTCATCAAGAAATTAATTGCATGACCAAACTGGGCTGCCATGGAGCTTATTTGAGCCTGGAATGCATCATTTTGAACAAGTTGCAGATTTTTGATTTCTGCAATGGACTCACGGATATGCGGCAACTCGTTTTCCAGTGTTTGGACCCGTGCAAGGAGTCCGTTGAATCCTGCTCTGGTTACAGGTGCATTTGGTTGAGCAGGTTGCCCACTCTCATGCTCTGCTCGTGTTTCTCTCAACTTTTGTCCAAAACTTTCACCGAGATGCGTTTCTGTAAATGAAATCATGGTAGTCCCTTTGTCGGATGGTGCAATGAAAGTTCGGGAGCTTCCAGCCTCTCGTGAAGCAAGTTGCTGACCACTGGAAAAGAGTGATAAATCTGGAAAGAGATCCAGGGATTTTCTCTCCGGGAGGTTAAACTTGAATGGATTAAACGGCACCAGACCCAAGTTTCCCTTGAATGTCTCGGGTTCGCTCGGTTTACTCTGTTTAGCAGGAGGTAGATCGGCTGTTGTAACAAACCTCATATGTGGTGCTGATCTTACTGGCCTTGGTAGCAACGGAAGTGGGATAGTCTTTAGATATTCCGTTAGGACTGTGGGCACATCCGTATAGCTCTTATTGCTTAAATAGTTAATTACATTCTTCTTCATGGAAGAACATTCCACCTCTCGACCATTGTCCAAGCGTATCCTGTCTGCATCACTCAAAAAATCATTTAGTATTAACTGCAGAAATCTTGGATATAAGCATTCGACCCTTTGAGTCCGGGCATCCCTTGTTCCTAAGTGCTTCATTTTCAAAATAATTTGACTAAGCACTATCTTACCAAAATTAATCCTCGAATTATTTGCAACCGCATACCCTATTTTTTGAATAAAATCAGGTATTCTATCTAGATTTGTTCTAGCTGAGGAAAAAACATGGTTAAGAATGTGGAAGAAGAAATTCCAGTACTGGGTTAAATATGTTCTAGAGAGATTACCAGTACTGAAATTGCTATCTTGGTACCTTATGAGACGAAAGAACCCTTCAATCTGGTCAGGTGTGGGATCATCAACGAGATTTTCCATAGGAAAATGAAGAATTCGATTAACATCTCGTTCGGTGACCCTAATCGACCTACCGAACAGTTGAAATGTGATTGCACTTTCGTCTACTCTAGAAGTGTCGACCGCACTGCAATACAACTCACGCAAGGCATCATGGTTCAGCTTCACCGGTGTGACTAAAGCATAGCGAACTATTGAATGCTCATTCAAAAATTGTGCCCAAGCCTGAAACTGCTCGTGCCGGATGGTTTCCTGGATGGAAGTAGGATTAACTCTAGCAATCCAGAAGCTTCCCTGCAATGCCATTTTCAAGACAGCTAGATGGTGAGATCTTTTCCTGAGGAGGTTGAAATTTTCAGTATATGCTCTGTGTATCTGTATAGGTGAAAGGATGATTTTTAACACAGACAAAAAACTCATTGATTTATGAAGAAAGATTAGCGGGTTAGGTGATATAGTACAAGCTATCCGCTTTCTTTTCTTCTTTTAGCTCCAGCCCTACTCTCGCTTTTGTCTTCAAAGTCTTCCTCGAGCCACACAATGCTCTTTCTTTTTCAATCAACAAAAATATTTGCATGGCCCTCTTCTAAATCAATTCAGTGAATGCGGCGGATGAGGGGATAATGCGGAGAAAATGCATGAGAAAAATGACAGGGATTGAAAAATTCTAAAAAAATCTATGAAAAAAATAACACACACACACACACACACACTGTAACTCTCCCATACCTACATTCTACTATGGGAGGTACAAAACAAATATTTACTTAACCAATTCCTGCTCTTGGAAAAACTATTTTTGTTAACCACCCAGCATATTTCAGAAATTCACCCACAATGATAACATAGACCACTCGAATGATCCGATTAGGCGCAAGAATAAAACTCATATTCATAACTTCATTCATAGACCAATTAGATGCTTCTTTATTTTGTTTAAGCAGATTAATTACTTGAATTTCTTGGTTATGAACAATGTCACTAGAAAGAACATGACGAGTTTCATTATCAACTATCAAAGATTGATCAAGAGTGGAATTATGCGGCTTCAAATCGGGTGTCGGTGGTTTACCTATGGAATCCTTAATAATGAATTTATGATCAAAAGAACTATCCTCATGTTTGGAACAAATGTCATTCAATTCATTTAGCATCTCTTCTGAAGAAAAATCTTTAACCAACTCATGAATTTCCCGATTAGTCTCGTGATTAAATTCAAAATCCTCATTAAGAATAGGTTCAATTTCACTATCCTCCAAATTCGACCATGTGACACTCCTATCAACTGGCTCAGTTTGGTCTAGACCATGATTCAAGAGGGATGGATTGGGTTCAGATATAAAATTCTCTCTCTCAGAAATGGTGTGGACTAACTGACTCATTTGAACCTCTAACTTAGATAAGGTTTGAGCATTAGAGTTCAAAATCTGTCTATCTTGGGTCACGGTTTGCATGAAGGTTTGTTGTGATTTCATCAAATCCTCCATGATATTTTCTAAAGAATTAACTTGGTCTTCGAAGGAGGTTTGAGAATGAAATGAATGAGGTGGTGCTTCTAAAAATGCCTCACTATTTTGAGTGTGATAAGAGTAATGATTTGGCATTTGAAAAGAAGGTTGAGGAGCTTGGTAATTTTGATCATAATCCCATGACAAATTTGTGTGATTCCCCCACCCGGGATTGTAGCTGGGTGAAAAGTGGTCATTCCTAAGGGTTTGTTGAAACATATTATTATCTTGCTCAAATTCATGGCAATTTGTAAACCCTAGTGTATAAGAATTATAATTTGACCACATTTTTATTATTATTTTTTTTATTTAATTTTTTTTTATTTTAAGCACGAATTTTAATCACACAAAATAAGCACACAAAATAAACACTCAAAATAAAGGGTGAAAAAGCAAAAGAAAAATGTTTCCTAAATAGAATAACTAGACATTGCTCCTAACATTAAGACACACTAAAAATTCCGTAAATTAAGAATTATTCAGACCGATTCGGCCAGATTAGAGCAGGCATTGCCAAGAGGCCAATCTCGTCACTTAGACACCGAATCTTAACAGCCAGGCGAACCTTAGACACTGAAGGTCGTGAATAAGTCTTAATTACGTTTATTTTTATGCATCTTCCTAATTGAGCGCGAAATTCCTAGGGGCAAACGTCTAATTAATGCAACAAACAACGATATATATACAAAAACGATAAACAATTATGGATGCTTACACTACGTGTCCTAATCTAAAAAATATTTAACGTACCTTTGGGTCCTCCAGCGATCACCACAATTATAAGATACGAAAAATTAAAAACAAGAAAATAAAAGTCTAGATAATGTGCCCTAAGTGATTAAATGCATGATGCAACAATTATGTATTTACAACTAATTTTTTTTTTCTTTTCAATTTTCAATTTTTTTGTGATTTTTGATTTTTTGATTTTTTTTTTTGTGATTTTCTAAAAATAAAAAGGCGAAAAGAGTGAGATACGGGTTACCGAAGCACGCTTTCCAAAAATTCCGATTAATTCCAAGCTCCGTGAGAAGATTCCCGACATTCCAAACTTTCCTAAAAAAAATGAAATAAAAATAAGGCAAGCGAAAGAAAACTAATCCGAAAAATTAAAAATTAAGATGCGAAAAATAATTAGTTCCCCGGCAGCGGCGCCAAAAACTTGATGTGGCGGAAATGATACAAATAAATCGCAAGCGCACGATCTCGTTTTAGTATTTTTAGATTCGATCCACAGGGAATATTATTTTCGCAAACCTTAACTTTTAATTTAATCGAACTAGAACAATTGGATTTTGAGAATTTTGATTTTACTATTTTTAATTACTAAAAAGAAATCTATTTTAAACTAATTAATTAAAAGTGAAAAGAATAAAAACTAAATTACTTTAAAAATTCTAAATTTGAATTAAATCTAAATTTTATTCTAAAACACATTTTTTTAATCTATGTTCTAAACTAATTAATTAAAAATGAAATAACGAAATTAAGTTATCCTAAAAAATTGTAAAATATAGAAATTCTCACATTTAATTTACAGAAAATCACAAAACCAAAATGCACTTGGTACGAATTAACAATTCACAAACAATGAAAAACACACTCTGAGAAAATGACAGCTCAAAAACTTGCACAAAAACGTGTAAAAAGAAAAAAAATGCAAAGCACACAATTCGGACACTCAGTGAATAAACAACAACAACGCCATTTGGAAAAGGCAGCAAAAACTCAACATCCGGAAACAAAAATCGCAGCAGAAAGTCGAAACAGAAAACAGGGAACGAATTGACAAAGAACGAGGACTAAACTAAAGGAACGAAACTTGGAAAGATTCAGAAACAAGCAAACTCAAAACTCGAAACTTGGAAACCAAAACCATATCTACTCAACCTCTTACAAACTATGGTAACTCAGTTAACAAACAAAACCAAAAAAATTAAGAACGCAGCCATGACTGAGTAACTCAGAACTTGCAAAACCCAGACTCGACAACGGGACTCGCAGGAAACAACATTCGAACTTTACTTGTCGAAACCAAACTGCCAAAATCAAACATACAGACAGAACTGTACTACTACTCTGCAACACTGCAACTCCAAGTAACTCGGACAGAATTCGTCTAACACATCGCATCAAATTAAAAACAAACCACATGAAATCAATAAAACGAATTAAACAGATTCACAGCAAACGATTCACAGCAATGAAATAACTCGGAGACGACTACAACGAAGCAACTCGAACTCACTGCAATTCTACATCTAATTCGATCACACAATTAACTCTGACGAATGCAGGGAACCAAAACGAAACAACAGAACATGATTCAACCCAAACCAGAAAAAAAATAGTAAAACTCGGGAAACAGTAATCACAAACACCGTACTAGGCACCGGAATTGGAATTGAATAATTAGGAAATACAAGTGAAACGAAACAAAGCTAGGAAGGAATACAAAATAGGGGTTGGGCATTTTTGTGGGGGAAAAGAGAGAATGGAAGGATAAGAGAATGGGAAGGAGAAGAGATGGATAATTGTGTGTATCTGCGAGGAGAGAAATTGGGAGAGAATTGTGGTGCTGGAAACTGGAATAAAAGAGGAGGGGTGTTGTATGTTTATAAAGAACACAGAGAATAAACTGGGTTTGTTCAGCTAAGACTAAAAACAGGGGAATAATAAAACAAAATAAATTGCAGAAAATAATTGCTAAATTTAAACTGTTTACA
The DNA here is from genome assembly GCA_036435485.1 of Saposhnikovia divaricata. NCBI lineage: Eukaryota > Viridiplantae > Streptophyta > Magnoliopsida > Apiales > Apiaceae > Saposhnikovia > Saposhnikovia divaricata. The sequence goes on from CM071598.1 coordinate 57,676,060, forward strand.
AGACATAAAAAGTACAACTATTAATTTTGGGAGATGAACTACTACTACTAATCCTAATTCTAAGTCTAAGTCCTAATGTATCATTCTCTCTTTATTTTCTCTCTATTTATAGCCCTAAACTAGTCCACAAAGTTGGACAATTTTTGCCAACCCATGCATCAAAAGCTAATCACACTAATCCCTCAAAACACATGTTTTTCATTTTAAATTTATTACAAGAATATTTCAAATTTAATAAAATTCGAAATTAAATTTGGTCTTCGAATTTCGAGCTTCTTCGATCGGATATGAAATAAATACTGTAGCTCAATAAATCCGAATTTCTTCTTCTTTTTTTTCTTATTTGACCTTTATTTATTTATTTTGCGATTTCTTCAATTTTCTTGAATTTCCTGAAATAAAACAAAATAATTTATTAAAATACGAATTCAAACAATAAATAGGTAATAAAAATATGCAAAATTATGCATTTATCACACTTCCTTTGCAGGTTTAGACATTTTCTTCACATTCCACCTTTGAATACTAGATTTCACCTTATCTCGTAAATAGCCAAAAACCACAGATTTATTTCTCCCCAGTATATTAGGCAATCCCAAATACTTCGATGAATTATCTGCCTCGTTAATTTGCAACACTTGACAGATCCTCTCCTTGTTGTATTGAATCACATTTGCACTGAAAAATACTGTGGATTTACCTCTGCTAATCCTCTGGCCCGAAGCTTGCTCATACACAGCTAAAACCTCCAAAACTTTGCGAGCTTCCTCTGTATCTGCTTTACAAAACAGCTAAGAGCATCTCCAACCCAAACAAACTTGTTATCTAAATCCTAGTTGGCACTTCATATAGCTAGCCCATATACATAATTACCTTCTCCAACCATAATCTGTTAGCAATAAAATTTTTAGATAATCTCACTTGGTCTTCTATATTTGTTGATCCACTACCATTATCTATAAATGGCCACATCATCTCCCTCCAATTTTATATTAATATTTTACACTTTTTTCATATCCAACTCATCTCCCTCCAATAATTATAATAGTAAAATATTGTTTTTGAAATATAGCTAACAAATATAGCTAACAACATTGGAGCAAAATCACTTTTTCATCATCTATAATATAGCTAATTATTATTATACATTATTTTAGCTAACCAATTTACCTAATAGCATTGGAGATGCTCTAATATGATTTTAATTAATTAAACAAAATACATGGCATACCGTGCATACCATTAAGAGAGAGGGTTTCTGTTTTTAATAAAGAGTATAGATAAGAGATGTTACCGGGACTAAGCAAATCATAACCATTCAATTTATTATATCAACATCGAGGTACCGATCATTGCAAATTAACTATGCTTAAATTTGATTGTAATAGGTTTGCACAGTCTCGATGTTGTCTGTTTGTTTTTTTAAAATTCTCCGCTGTATTGTGCTTTTGTCCGGACTCGGCAGATGGCAGAAGCTCCGGATGGCATTCCGAGAATCAGGGAAAATATTTTAACTCGAGTTCTATTTTTCAAATTTAGTTCGACTTCATTTCAATCTGATTTAAACTAGAAAATCCCAGAATCGTAAAAACCATTGAACCGAAAAATCCTAAATTAACGTTATGCACTTCTGAACATTTGCATAACTTTGCATTGAATAAGTTCATAACATATGGAGAATTTTGGTTATTGCATTTCTTGTTTGGACCTGAAATTTTGAAGTGTTTGTTAGAGTCACTGAGTCAGCCACCTTGCTTCTTCATTAGCAAATGCACCCGTGAAAATTTGTGATAAAAAAATTACATACAAAAACATGTAAATGTCCTTGTTTATTAATCAAGGAAAGACAGTAGCACAAAGAAGAAATTGGGAACAAAAAGAAAAAGAACTTGTACTTTTTTTTTTCTAATGCAAGGTACCGGATTTAAAAAATAAAGAACATATTTAATGAAACACAGCTAGTTATTTAGAAGTTTCCTTCTCACTGGCAATTCGACACACAACACAACTGAGTGTAGGAATTGAAGTGTATAAAAAAAATGTTGGAGATTAAAGAGAAGAAACTTGTTCTCAATAATCCACACAACTTACTCACACAAAAGAGATATAAGAAACTCACACTTGTATTTCACTCAAATGATTTGATAATTTTTAATATATGATAACAAAGCTTGGAAGATTGTCCTATTTATAGGACTACATGGAACCTACTAGAATGCTTCTAGTACATGCACCTTAATTATTATGTAACTCTCTAGGAACATGAAAGGTAAAAAGACATGAACTTAAAAGACAAGAACTCAAAGGACATGAACTCAAAGGATTAAGCTAGATATTTTCAAGAACATTCTAGATAATTAAAATATTAAAATAAGTTTAGCTTATATTATTTTAACATCCCCCTTAAGCTAAACTTTGCACATGCCAAGTTTCTTCTTCAACTTCTTGAAAGTGTCGGGCCTCAAAGGTTTCGTAAAAATATCACCAATTTGGTCTTGTGTCTTGCAATGTTAGACCACGACTTCTCCTTTCTTCACCAAGTCTCGAATAAAATGATATTTGATTCTAATATGCTTGCTCTTCCCATGAAATACCGGATTTTCCGTGAGTGTTATAGCGGACTTGTTATCACAATATATAATCGGACTTTCTTTTGTGGCATGCTTGAGGTCCTCTAACACCCATGTGATCCATAAAGCTTGGCAACTAGCTAATGATAGAGAAATATATTCCGCCTCCGCCGTTGATAGAGCCACAACTTGTTGTTTCTTTGACATCCATGTGATGGCACTAGAGCCAATGAAGAAAACATTTCCCGAAGTGCTTTTACTATCATCAATACTTCCGACCCAATCACTATCGCAATATCCAAGTACCTTAGTATCATTTCCCTTTTGATAATAAATTCCATCTCCAAGTGTTCCACGAACATACCTCAAGATTCTTTTTCCGGCCTCCCAATGTGACTTCTTTGGTTGCTCCATGAATCTACTAATCAAACTAACACCATATGTTATATCCGGTCGAGTGGCTGTCAAGTACATCAAACTTCCAACAAGACTTCTATATAATGTAGGATCAACAAACTTAGAATCATCATCCATGCTCAATTTCAAGCCAACTTCAACGGGAGTACTACTTGGTTTTGCATCTTCCATTCTAAACTTCTTCATCACATCTCTTGCATACTTTTCTTGAGAGATAAAAATTCCATTCTCATCTTGCTTTACCTCAATACCAAGAAAGTAGTGAAGTAATCCCAAATCGGTCATCTCAAATTCTTGCATCATATTATTCTTGAATTCTTCAATATCATCATCATTATTTCCCGTAAAAATCAAATCATCCGCATACAAGCCAATGATGAGAATTTTACCTTTGTTCTCCTTGATTTAAAGTGTATGCTCAAATGGACACCTCTTGAATCCAATCTTCACAAAGTAATCATCTATACGACTATACCATGCACGAGGGGCTTGCTTTAGGCCATATAAAGCCTTCTTCAATCGATAGACTTTATTTTCTTCATTCTTCTTCACATAGCCCGGTGGTTGATCAATATACACCTCTTCTTGTAAGTCTCCATTTAAAAAAGCAGATTTGACATCCATTTGGTGAACTTTCCACTTATTTTGAGCGGCCAAAGAAAGTATCAAACGGATGGTTTCAAGGCGTGCCACGGGAGCAAATACTTCTTTATAATCAACACCATATTTTTGCTTGTAGCCTTTTACAACCAATCGCGCCTTGTACTTTTCAACTTCACCTTGTGCATTCAACTTTGTCTTGTAAACCCACTTGACTCCAATGGGCTTCTTTTCCTTAGGAGCTTCAACTAACTCCCATGTTTGATTTCTTTCAATTGCTTCAATTTCTTGATCCATAGCTTGCCTCCATTTATTTTCCTTAGCGGCATCTTCAAAAGCAACCGGATCCGCATTTGCATATAAGGCAAAATCAACAAATTCATCTTCTAAAATTCTTCTTGTTGCTCCATAAAGATCCGCCATTGATCTTGTCTTTCTAGGTGGTGATTCGGAACTTGAAGATGATGATGAGCTTGGAGGAGAATTGGATGGTGGAGTAGGTGGAGTGGAGCCTTCTTCTTCAATTGGATCAAATGCATCATCATCATCAAGAAAGATACTTGAACTTTCTTTCTCATTCTTCCATTCCCATGAAGCCTCCTCATTGAAAATTACATCACGACTAATTATGACCTTCTTTGTAATGGGATTGTATAATTTGTATGCTTTGGAAGCTTCACTATAACCAACAAAGATGCATTTTTCGGATTTATCATCAAGTTTGCCTCTCTTTTCATCGGGCACATGAGAATAACAAATGCTTCCAAAAATTCGAAAGTGAGAGACACATGGCTTCTTACGACTCCAAGCTTCTTGTGGAGTCTTCCCTTGTACACTTTTAGTAGGTGCACGATTGAGAACATAGCATGCACAAGCAGCCGCTTCGGCCCAAAACATCTTAGGCAATCGTTTTGTTTTCAACATACTTCGAACAAGCTCCATGATTATTCGGTTCTTCCTCTCAGCCACCCCATTTTGTTGAGGGGTTGAGCGAACCGTTAGTTGATGACGAATGCCATGCTTCTTCAAAAAACTTCCAAATTCTTGGGACATATATTCACCACCACGATCGGATCGTAGTGTCTTTAAAGAATGACCACTTTCTTTCTCCACAAATACTTTAAAATCTTTAAATTTTTCAAATACTTGAGATTTTTCTTTGAGAAAATAAATCCACATCTTGCGACTGTAATCATCAATAAAAGTGAGGAAATAACGACTACCTCCAATAGAGTTTGTGCGCATAGGTCCACACAAATCCGAATGTACCAATTCCAATGGTTTTTTAGCTCGCCATGCCTTTTCTTTTGGAAATGGATCTCGATGATGCTTGCCAAAAATACAATCTTCACATACTTGATCTTGCCTTTGAATATTTGGAATGCCTCGCACCATATGGCCTTTACAAATCTTTGATAGAGTGCTAAAACTCAAGTGATTATATCGAAAATGCCAAAGCCAAGACTTGTCATTCACAATATTAGCAAAACGTGGAAGAGACTCACTTTGAATTTTCAATGGAAACATTTTAGTTGATGTCATCTTGACTCTTGCAACAAGAACACCATTTTTATCTTTGATCACACAAAAATTATCTTTAAAATTCACATGATGTCCCTTTCTTGTAAGTTGCCCAACACTTAAAAGATTATGTTTAAGATCGGGTACATAATAGACATTAGAGATATAGTTTGTACCTTGCTTTGTTCGGATTGGAATATCCCCACAACCTTTGACAATGAGCCTTTTGTTATCACCCGTCTTGACTTCCCGTTGGACACTTTCATCAAAATTCACAAAGCAATTTTTATTTCCGGTCATGTGGTTACTACAACAACTATCGATATACCAAACATCTTCAAGAGATTCTTCTTGAACATTACTAACAAGAAGCATACTTTCATCTTTCTCCTCAACATTCTCATGTAGAAAATTTGATTCATCTTTTTCATCATTAATCCTTTTGTAACAATCTTTTTTCAAATGCCCATTTTTATGACAATAATGGCATTGAAAATTAAAAGAATTACCTCTTCCTCTTCCATTGTAACCTCCACGAGCTCTTCCTCTTCCTCTTTGATATGTGCTAGAATTTTCACTTCACCTTCCTCTTCCTTGTCCTCGACCACGAAATGATCCTCTTCCACCTCTTCCTCTAAAACCACCACGATTAGTGTCTTGTACTTGAAAAGCTTGCTCGGAAGGAGATGAGTCAAATTGTTTGATGCGGAGTTCGTGAGATTGTAGTGAGCCCAACAATTCTTCAAGAGAGAAAGTATTCAAATCTTTTGATTCTTCAATAGCCACAACAACATGCTCAAATTTTCGAGTCATGCTACGAAGAATTTTTTCCAAGACTCTTTTATCCGAAATTTCTTCTCCATTGACACGTAGTTGATTAACAATCGAAATTGTTCGATTATAATATTCCTCCACCGTTTCACTTTCTTTCATCTTGAGTAAATCAAATTCACCTCTTAGAGCTTGAAACCTTACCATTTTGACTTTTTCTTCACCTTTGTATGCCTTGTTGAGGATGTCCCATGCCTCCTTTGATGTTGATGCCGTTGAAATTCTCTCAAAAATTACTTCATCCACCGCTTGATAAATAAAGTAGAGGGCCTTCTTGTCTTTCTTTCGATTCTCCTTCAAAGTGTTTAATTGTTGTGTTGAGAGATTTGTTTGATTCTCCGGTTCTTCATATTCATTCTCCACAATATCCCAAAGATCTTGAGAGCCATATAAAACCTTCATTTGGATGCTCCATTGGTTGTAATTCTTTCCCGTTAAACGAGGAAGTTGAGGTTGCAACATGTTGTTGGAAGCCATCTCTTAACCTTGCTCTTGATACCACTGTAGGAATTGAAGTGTATAAAAAAAATGTTGGAGATTAAAGAGAAGAAACTTGTTCTCAATAATCCACACAACTTACTCACACATAATCTACACAACTTACTCACACAAAAGAGATATAAGAAACTCACACCTGTATTTCACTCAAATGATTTGATAATTTTTAATATATGATAACAAAGCTTGGAAGATTGTCCTATTTATAGGACTACATGGAACCTACTAGAATGCTTCTAGTACATGCACCTTAATTATTATGTAACTCTCTAGGAACATGAAAGGTAAAAAGACATGAACTTAAAAGACAAGAGCTCAAAGAACATGAACTCAAAGGACTAAGCTAGATATTTTCAAGAACATTCTAGATAATTAAAATATTAAAATAAGTTTAGCTTATATTATTTTAACACTGAGAAGTTACAAAAGCCACATGAGCCTGAATAAGCTATATATGCTCATTCAATATTTAGGCCAGTCAATACAACATCAGTTCTTAAACTTAACTACAAATGCCAAGGAAAAGAAAAGAAAGATAACAAACGTGAAACCAGAGTATAATTTCAGATGTCCCTTCGGTTATCCAAAATAATCAGACCTGTTGAAGAACACAAATACACATATGGTGCATGGCAATTGCAATGATATTGTTGTGGTAGTTGTTACTTCAAAACAAGTTTTTAACCAGAAAGCCGTGAATGTGGGAGCAACCATACTTTCACCTAGGCATCAATTATCAAGCAGTCTTCGCTCCCCAGTAAGACATTGGCCTTCATACGATCAAAACATCTCTTGTGATCTTCTTACACATCTAGTGACTTTCTTTTTGAATTCATCTTTCTTATCTCTCCATTGTTTCTGCAAAATGCATAAATAAATCAGACACCAAGTTACTGAAGTCTCACATATGGAACTCACTTGGCGTAACTAAAGAGTGACCTCACAACCAAATACAATATCATAATGAAAAGAGCAACACTGAAATATTACCCTCCCCAGATTTATATATTTTGTTAATTTAAAACAAATTTGCATAAGGTTGTTCAATTTTTATTCTCACTGCAGTATGCATGCAGAGGCTTCTCCAGGATTTGGAGGGAGAGACTAATAATCACTTGAAACTTGGAAGATGATAGTACAGAGTGGCGGCAAAGACTGTTTAAGCAGGTGTATATGTCACTAAGAATTGTGAAACCATGTCCAATATGGCAATACATGGACTTTGCTTGTACAAAAATTAATAAAACTAGCTTATAGCCCGTGCAAAGCACGGGTTACTTTTAAATATTTTTAAAATTATATGATTAAATAAAATAGAGTATAATAATTTATTATGGATATAATTTAACTTTGTAATTAATTAATAAAATTATTAGTAATAATAATAGTTATTTAATAAATGATATGTATTGATTAGAACTAATAATATAAAATCTTAATGTAAATTTGTTGATGACGGGATTCGAACCTTGGATCTTTAGAAGAGGGATTTAAATATAGAATATTCTTTATTATTAGATCTAACGGCTATCATCTATTTACTAAATATCTAACGGTCACTATTATTTTAGATGGTTGAACCAAGTTGAACCAAACAACCAAATTATACCCATGTTTGCTTATTATATAATAGTATAGATAGTATAGATAGATGTCGGTGGTCATATCCATGAGAGAGACCGTGAATATATAAAGCAGCTATTAAGGTAAACTTTTTGGACATCCACAAAAGTAAGGCTATCGGCTAGCCTTCGTTTCCAATTCAGATTCAAGCAAAAAACCATAATTAGCCAATTTCTTAACCTAACACAGCTTTGCTCATGCAAACAAAGCTCACTCGCCCAAAAATGGCTTTTACACCTATAGATTGTGAAGTGTTCAAGTTCTGATTACAGCAGCACTTCCAAATTCAATAACAACTTACAGGATTTCTTGCTATATAATGCTTCGTATATATTATTTTTTCATGGTACAATGTATCTCTTGAAGTGCTAAAGAATAACTATTATTTTTAAAAGATACAGTAAAAGTAAAAGAACTTAGCTACTTACTGCAGCATCAATATTGGCAGGAGACTCATCATTGGGACTCGAAAGCATTGAAATGATGCTTAATAGTATGCTCTCAACCTGCAGGTAAAATATTTCTCATTATTGTGGAAGCTACATAATGGTATAGTTAGGAAATTAAGATACAGGCTGAAATGGAGTATGTTGCATGGCGATATGCAAGTTAGTCTAGTTCTAAAGCATCAATCAGAGTACATGTACCCTCTCTCACAATAATGGTCCTCTTTCGACTAACTTTTAATGCAAAACATGAAACATTTAACTATGTCTAGTAATTTTATGCCATATCCACAAGAAACAAAAGGATAATGGTTACTATGAGGCATACCAGTTATATTATTCTGAAGTAGAATCAATTAACACACACACACACAAGTCCAAAGGTCTGTCGGACTTCCATAAATCCAACCAATCCAACCAAATTAAACTATTAGAAGCTGATCCAAATAGATTGAAAAGAATGAAACCCAATCATTTGCTAAGTTACTGTAACAATATATCACAAAAAGCAAAAACAACGAGTGCAAAAGCTAGGCGGAGGCTAAAAATTACAGAAAGAAAGCCAAGATCATACCGTATGGACAGGTGTCCAGCGCTCACTTGCAAGCTCATAGCCATTTGGATCCTCACCAGGAGGATGTAAAATTGAGATACAAACCTTTCCATTAGAATAAACTGCAACAATGGAATATATTTGAGATTCTTTCCACCCTTTAAAATGTTAAGAACCTCCATATAAACTGCTAAAAAGACTAACCATTGGGATGCCACATCTCTGATGTAAACCTCACTGATGGAGGACTATTTGGGTAGTTGGGCGGAAAGCTCATAATTGCATTAAAATAGCCCCCATCGCTGCAATAAGAAAAGCACACTGTTACTTATAAGGTTTAAGATCCACACCATAAACAATTAAACAAACATCTTTTATCATCTAAAGGAGTTGATGGTAAAGTATTTTTGATAGAGTTTACTGTCTATAAAAAAAAATATTCACCAATTTTCTAAAACCAGCCAAGGCTCAAAAAATGCTTTGTACGAAATTTCTCAGGGCAACTGGGCCTGGAGCCTAGACCAGCACCCCCTACTTTGATCACCGTCCATCATGGTGGAAAGGTAAAACAAATTATGCAACAAATGAAATCATAATCAAACTCCCAAGACCGCCGCTATTAGACCAAAACATTCTTCACATTTTCTTAATCAACAAATGAAATAATCTTCTTTTGTACAAATCCAACAGCTGCATCTAACTAAAACTTACATAAATATGTATATGTCTGCATCATATGTTCACAAGCTTTACCAAACAACATATAAACCAAGTAAAACTATATTGTCTCTCCCTGATAAATAATCAAATTTGATGGTCAACAATCCTAAAATTGCCCAGATAACGAACTAGTAACTAACATGGTAAACACAAATCAAGGATATTATAAAATAAAATAAAATAGTGTGGGATTAAAAAGGAAAGGAACTAACTAGAGAGTATCGGGAGGTCCAATAATAGTTACACTCCATTCATAGATGTTGCTGTCATCAACCAAACCAGCAGAAAAACCATCAAGTGGTCTTTTACATAGATCTGAAAATATCAAACATAAAGCAGCAAGATCATCCATCTGTAAACAAGTCATGAATACATATGAGATATGTATGTAGGTGTTAGTGTTACCTTTGAGCTGTTTTTGAAGGAGAAGATTTGCTTGAGAAGCTGAACCCATCCAGAGAGGGAGAGGAGAGAGATGAAATTGGCTGAGGAAGCGTGGAAAACAATGCGAGCCAAAGAGAGGAAAGAAAAGGTAAGCCAAGTTCGTGGGTTATGTATGTAGTCGTGCTAATCTAGTAAAGAGTAAAGTTGATGAGGACAGAGATGCCATCAGATATATTGTCCACATGGTATCCTTAATGCTCTCGTCCCCACTTTTTCTTTAGATATTTTATTTATGCCCATTCTATATTATTTCGCATATAAAAAGTAGTCGGTTGCATCTTGTTAATTAAATTTAGAGCTTTTTTTATAATGTGACGATACTGATACTGAGTTCCCCTTTACTTTTCCACCGAATTTTTTTTTTCTCTCCACTTAGCTCTTCCCCTCCGACCGGTGGATCCGGAGGCCCTCTTTCTTGCCTTCTTCCTCATCCCTCCTTATTCTCCAACCAAGCTTTCTTCCACATTCATAATTCCCTTTCATTCCTTTCATAAATCGGAATTTTTCCAAAAATTTCGAAAATTCCATTTGAGTTCTGTTTTGATTTAGAACTCGAAATATCAAATAAACACATTTCTTAAACTCAAAATCTCTTGCTTAACATCATACCAAAATTTGGTGTCAATCCGAGATCTTTGAATTTTCGAATTGTATCGCCTTGGGCGAAGTAACGCTTTATGCATATGTCTCTCCATTTGGAGTGGTTTGTTTATGTTAATATATTTTGTTTTGTTTGGTTTGGTTATTTCCGTCCTCCGGGAATGTTTCATTTGATGTCACGAGAGATCTGGAGAGGTCGCATCGAAGCTGGGATAGTGATGATTATTGCAAGAGCTCACATTTCACAACATGAGAGTGTTCATCCTTGGGGAGTTTTCACTTACGGCAAGTCTATAGCTGGTTCCCAGCAAGTAGATAGCTGGGGTGCTCCACCTGAACAATGGGCTACCAACGGTTCTTATGTGTTAAGGTCAATTGTGGTTTTACTATATTGTCTTTGATTTCATTTTCAGTTAACAGAATTTTCCAGTTCTGTATTGTCAAACGGTCATGAAACAAACCAGCTAAGTATTTTAGCTTGCCTATGTTTTTCAACCTGGTCGTACCGCCAGTTAGGGGTTTGTCCCGACTGTGTGTTTGCTATAATTAATGAAAACATTTATTTTTGTGGCAAAAAAAAAATTTAGAGCTTTTTTGACAAAAGTATGCGGGTTTTGGCCAACAATACCACAAAAACATATATCACATAATAAGAATAGCACAAAACGTTGATGGTGGTCATAAATACCAGTCTATTACGCATTTCGTATAAGGATAACAATATTACGCATTTAATATTGGGGTAACTAGCATAAATTTTTCCCCCTATTACGCATTTGAAAAATGGGTAATAGGGTTACCGATTCTCCAAATGCGTAATAGGCTCCCCTGGCGGGCCTATTACCCATATGGAAAATGCGTAATATGTATAAAATCTATTACCCCTCTCTCAAATGCGTAATAGACTGATATTTATGGTCAACACCAGCACTTTGTGATATACTTGTCACTTTTACTCAATTTTGTGGTATTTATGTCATTCTTTCAATGTATGCTTAAAAGTAAATTCTTGCAATTTTACTTTTGTTTACAAAAGTAATTTACAAATCTATTTATACTATTATATCCTTTATATTCTTTCTTATATATAATAAGTATAAAGAGATTTTATCCAAATTTTTGGCCGGGTCACTTTATTATCAAAATCATATGATCTGTTGGATTAAAAATAGACGATCAAGTTTAGATCACATTAAAATGAAAATTATAATCTGAAAAGGAAATAATTAGAAAAGGTTGTATTAGAAGTGAATTTTAAAAAGAAAATTATAATCTAAAAAGGATATAATTATAAAAGTTTGTATTATAATTGAATTTTAAAAAGAAAATTATAATCTGAAAAAAATATAATTAGAAAAGGTTGTATTAGAAATGAATTTTTTTATTAGTATTAAAAAGAAATTCATATTTATTATTTGGGCTATATTTTTTGATCTAGAAATCAGATTTAGATAATTTTACAATCCACGCGAACCTCATAAAATTATCTTTAATTTAGTGATGCTTTAATAATTATTATTCAAATGGAAACACTCAGAATCTCAATAAAAAATATAATTACGAATTTTTACATTAATCATATCCATTGTAGAAGTTATGCACAATATAGAAAACCTAATTATATATAATTTAAATCATTAACATATACATTTCCGTATTTCAATGTAAACAGTGGCGGAGCCAGCCCACGGAGTGAAGGAGGGCCAAAATGGTCAGTGCAGAATTTTTATCCCGCACGAAGCGCGATTTTTTCCCCCACATAATCAAAGGGACATTTTATCGAATCCTTGGGGAGCGAAGATCATCAATATCACTAATTAATAATTCTAACAGATATATTCAGATTATATACTTAAACAAAGACAAAAGGCAATTGAATAATGAGCAACAAAATCATAAATCATCTAAGAACACAAAATAATTAACTCATTAGGGGAGAAATTTCAAATGAAAACAAGTAAAAACTTACCAAGAGGCTGTGAGGGAGGGCCTCGACTTTGAAAACTTTGGTATGGGCTATGTTTAAAAAAAAAAGTTTGGGCAAAACATTATTTTCAGGGTGGGCACAGACCTCTCCTGGCCTGTGTGTGGCTCTGTCACTGAATGTAAATATACTTTTTAGTTTATAACATATTAAAATATAAAACATTTCTTTATGTCAGATACAACGGTTTTCACCTATTTATTTTAAGATCTTTATCGTACGGGGGACCAGACTACCGATTATCAAAATTTTGGACAAAATCTCTCTTACACTTATTATTAAAATTGTATTTTGTTGTTAGTACAATTATCTTCAAATAATTACAATGACATTTTGATAATCAAAACGAATTATAAGTAGAATTCATAAATCAAACAAAATTTTCAATGTAAAAATTGTCAATTTTTGCGTAGGTTTAATTGAAAAATAATTGTTAAACCATCACTAAATTAAAGATTATTTTTTTAATTTCTTGTGGGCTGTAAAATCATCCAAATCAAAATTTAACAATTTAAGATAGAGTACAAATATTAAATCGAATGTGTAAAATCTTATATATATATCAATTTTTTAACAACAATTTAATATGTAAATTAATAACATATAAAAATAAAAAATTAATATAATTATAGATATTAAAAAAGGAGCCGTGCAACGCACGGGTTATAAGCTAGTTATATCCTTATATATAACTAGCTTATAGCCCGTTAGTTATATCCTTATATATAACTAGCTTATAGCCCGTGCAAAGCGTGAGTTACTTTTAATTTTTTATAATTTGTTTATAGTGTAATATAATATTGTAAATATTAATTTTAATATGTTATTGGAAGAATTCGAACCTTACATCTTTATATATAATAATTTTTTGTATTAAATATAAAGTAATATGTTGTTGACGAGAATCGAACATTGGACCACTGTATATAACAACTTTTAGTATTATTGTATCTAACGGTCATGATCTATTTGAGTTGAAGATCTAACGGTTGTGAATGAGGAATAACAAAAAAATGAGAATAACCAAACTACAAATTATACCCCCTTTCGCTTATTATAATATAGTATAGAACATTTGACCACTGTATATAAGAACTTTTAGTATTATTGTATCTAACGGTCATGATCAATTTGAGTTGAAGATCTGACAGTTGTGAATGAGGGATAACCAAACTACAAATTATACCCCATTTCGCTTATTATAAGATAGTATAGATAAGTATAAGAGGGATCTTATCCAAATTTTTGGTTTGGTCTGTTCACTATACTACCAAAATCATATGATCCGTTGGATTAAAAATAGATGATCAAGATTAGATCACATTAAAAAAAAAATTATAATCTAAAAAAGATATAATTAGAAAATGTTGTTTTAGAAATGAATTTTAAAAAGAAAATTATAATTTAAAAAGGATATAATTAGAAAATGTTGCATTAGAAGTGATTTTTTTAAAAAAAATATATAATCTAAAAATGATATAATTAAAAAAGATTGTATTAAAATTGAATTTTAAAAAGAAAATTATAAACTGAAAATGATATAATTAAAAAGGTGGTATTAGAAATGAATTTTATTTATTTTTCATTAGTATTTAAAAAAATTCATATTTACTATTTGGGCTTTAGCTTGCGATCTAAAAATCATATTTGAATGATTTTACAATCCACGCGAACCTCAAAAAATTATTTTTAATTTAGTGATGATTTAATAATTATTATTCAAATGAAAATACTCAGAATCTCAAGAGAAAATATAATTATGAATTTTTACATTAATCATATTCAACATAGAAGTCCTACATTGATAATGCTATTTAAGTAGAAAACTTAATTATATATGATTTAAATCATTGACATATACATTTTCGTAGTACAATATAAATATACTTTTTAGTTTATAACATATTAAAATCTAAAATATTTTTTTATGGTATATCCAATAGTTTTCATCTATTTATTTTAAGATCTTTGTCGTACGGAGGACCAGAGTACTGATTATCAAGGTTTTGGACAAAAACCCTCTTACACTTATTATTAAAATTATATTTAGTTGTTAATATAACTATCTTTATATAATTACAAGGATATTTTGATAATAAAAACTAATTATAAGTAGAATTCATAAATCAAATAGAATTTTCAGCTTAAAAAATCGTCAATTTCTTCTCTTTTTTGTTTCTGCGTAGATTTAATTAGAAAAACAACTATTAAACCATCACTAAATTAATGATTATTTTGTTAATTTCACTTGGACTGTAATCGTTCAAATCAAATTTTAAAAAATTTAAGATAGAGTACAAATATTAAATCGAACGTGTAAAATCTTATATATATCAATTTTTTAATAACAATTTGATATGTAAATTAATAACATATAAAATTAAAAAAAATATAATTATAGATATTAAAAAAGGAGCCATGCGTTGCACGAATTATAAGCTAGTTATATCCTATTATATATAAGAGTAAGAGGGATAATAAAAGAGTACTACCATAGGTCAAGGGTTCGATTCCCATGAACAACATATAAGATTAAAAATTTATACAAGAGCATTAAAACTATAGTAAAAAACTAATAAATAATATATCCATATAAAAAGAAAATTATAATCTATAAAGGATATAATTAAAAAAGGTTGTATTAGAATTGATTTTTTTATTTTTTTATAAGAATTCAAGATAGAGCACAAATATATATATATATATATATATATATATATATATATATATATATATATATATATATATCGATTTTTAACAATAATTTGATATGTAAATTAATAACATATACTCCCTCCGTCCCACCGGTTTGTTAACATTTCAAAATACGGTGTCTGACGCGCATTTTAAAGTGAATTTTTAGGATAGTTCCATAACTTATTTTTGAAATTTTATTTTTTTGTATAAAAATAGAACAATCCTATTTATACAAAAAAAGAAAATTTTATAAATAAAGTATGGAACTATCCTCAAAGTTCATGTTAAAATGCGTTCCAGAAAGTGACAAAAAAAGTGTTAAGAATTGGATGGGACGGAGGGAAAAAATATAAAGAAAATTAATATAATTATAGATATTGAAAATAAGTCGTGCATTGCATAGATTATAAGCTATATAATAAGCGTAAGGGGATATTATCCAATTTTTTTGTAGTACGGTAATATGGAGAAAAGGGCTAAAATATCACATTTTTAATGTGAATGGCCCAAAACATTACAGATGAAAATTAAGGCCCTTACTATCATACAGCAACAAAACATAAATATGCGTTACTATGCAACACATTATTTAATTGCGTTTTCAATCTAGGGACACAAATAAATGTTGCCTTTTCTCAATTTTTAAAAATTTAGAAATCCTTTATATTATATATATTATATGCCAACATGGTTTTCCATCCCATTTAGTGATTTACTAAAATACCCTCAAATTTTTTAAATATATATTAAAAGTATTGTTATTGCCATGGATTGAACCCATGACCTCTTGCTAGGAATCTACTTTATGGTCACACCATGACCATCATGCTACAAGTCCCCTTGATAAAAATTTTGGAACTCATCCACTAGATTCTTAAATAGCCTTAATTATTCATTTTATTTAACATTTATTTTAGAAATAATTTCAAAGCAAAAAGGAAATAAATGTCTCTTTTCATTTAATATTATATATATTATAGACGAAAATGTTCTTTCAAGCCAATTTAGTAATTTATCAACATACCCCTCTTTATGTTAATGTTAAAAAATATTTTTATTAGGAATAAATTTTATGATCTCCCCTATCATACAAACAATTTAAATTTATGCACACATGACACAACCACTAAACCATAACAATTTTTGATACCTACATTTTTTTAAAATTTATGCATGATAAAACTATCAAAAAAATATTTTCAACTCATATTATTATTATTATTATTATTATTATTATTATTATTATTATTATTATTATTATTATATTTTCATGAAATTTTAAAACTGTAAAGTATTCTTTTTGTATTATGTATGTGATACGAAAATACGACACAAATTCACATTGTACACGAAATGATATAAATTCAAATTTTGATTTCTGATACATGTATAATAGTATTTTTTGTGAAATCATAAATTATAATATTTATTCATGTTGGTTATGCTCATGACAAACGCAAAACAAATTCACTTGGTACACGTATGGATGTGAATTTTACCCATCCCGTCCTATCGCAATCCGATCCCCTTCCCATTTAGGTTGCGGATTCAGGAAATTATTCTGTTTCAGTATGGGAAATAAGGAATATTATAAAATAGAAATTCAGGGGATGAGAATGAGAATGCAAAATAATCTTCGTTCAGGAATCGGGACAGGTTCAATGATTATGTTCGAATTTAGGGATCGCCATGGGTATAGCACTCTTCGATCCTAAATTGTCATGATACCACTCCCAGATACACAAGATGACATGAATTCATTTACTGTCAAATTTGGACATCTATTTATGAAAAACGCTTATTGACTTATGTCTCAATTAAATACTAATAAAAGAATAGGTGCATCAATTTTTTTTCCAACTTAAAAACAGGTAATAGAACTAATTAGTTAATAATAATATGTTAATCTAACCTGTTGAAAAATATTAGATGAATTTAATTAAAATTTAAAAATTATAATATTAACAAAAAAAGCATTCGAAAGAAATATACATGTTTAATGTGCGAGAGGTATAACAATTAACTATTTTATTATAATAATATTTATTCAGTTCGTATCTACAACAATAATAATTTAATATATATATATATATATATATATATATATATATATATATATATATATATATATATATATATATATATATATGAAAAGGCAGGTCGATGACAGGTTGTCAACGATGAATGAAAGATGATGGAAAAAGGGAAGAATGAACAAATTTGAGGTTGTTAAAAATGAAAAAGAGGTGGCGGGGTAAGAAGAATATACATATATGATGTGGTTGGAGGAAGGAGTGGATGTGAGAGATAGTGAGGTATCTGGATAGTGGTCGGAAAAAGATTGAAGTGAGAAGGTAGGTGGTCAGTAATTAATTGGAGGAGATATGATGTAGGTATATGAGTAGAAGAGAAAATAGATATTTAAAATATGTTGTGGCTAAGTTTGAAAATAATTAAAAAAAACTATTATCGTTGTGATTCTTTAGGTTTTCTACTAAAAAACAAACTAAATTATACATTATTATCGTGGTAATACTTGATATGTGACGATTAATTCTTATTACCATTTTTGTCGGTTATCCTTCTCACATTAAATAAGCACCACTATAAAAACGATCCTCGAAGTTTAAAATACGCTAATAATTTGAATTTATAACAGTTATTAATTGTTGACTTTCAATTGACCGTTGCACATGAAAGGTAAAGCAGATTGATAGAAGAATTGAAAAGACTCTATCTCAAAATTCGAAATATATTATATGAATTAGAATGTGGTCTGTGCCTTACACGGGCTTTAAACTATAATTAAAATTTTTAAAAAAAATAGAGTAAATTTCAAAGTGGTGGCCAGATATTACACTCATTTTCAAAAAAGTGGCCAGACTTTCAGTTTTGCAAAATGGTGGCCAGACTTGCCTTTTTCCTTTCAAAAAGGTGGCTGCAGGCGATTTTTAGCTTTTTGGAAGGGGTAAAATGGGGAAAAAATGCTAGAAATCCCAAAAATTGTCCACAAAAATCCCTAAATTAATATGTGTCACCATATGATTGGTTATATTCGTAATAATAATAATAATAATGCCCCCCATGTATATACATCAATTCACCAAAAAATCCACAAATATGAGTTGTCAAGATTTAATTTGTCAATTTATGTGCATGCATGAGGGGCATTATTATTATTATTACGAATATAACCAATCATATGGTGACACATATTAATTTGGGGATTTTTTTTTATAATTTTTGTGATTTTTAGCATTTATTTTTAATAAAATAACATATTTTCCCATTTTACCCCTGCCAAATAAGCCGAAAATCGTCTCCAGCCACTTTTTCGAAAGGAAAAAGGCAAGTCTGGCCACAATTTTGTAAAATTGAAGTATGGCCATTTTTCTGAAAATGAGTGTAAAATCTGGCCACTTTTTTGCAATTAACTCAAAAAAATATAGTGTTGACACAATGACTTTAAAAATATATGTATAAGATTATTGTACGTGAGATATGGCAATTAAATATTTTTTATACCTAATCAGCTCATAATCATAATAGTGATAATTTCATAAGAATATGTGTGTGTAAAATTATCATAGTTAAAATGCAGGTTGTGCATTACACGGCTATCACAATAATTTCACTTTTAATTTTTTTTTTTGCAAAATGAAAAAAAAATTCATTTAAGAGAAAGATACACAATCCGGAAGGGACATACAAAAAGAGACATTCTTTCATCTATACAAGCTAATCATCTAACCGAAAGGTATGCTTAACCAATCAATGGGTCGTAACCTAAATTACGACTACCATGAGAAAGAGATTCCTCCGGAAGTTTAGACAATATCACCCCTATATCCGAAAAGAAGACTCCATACATAGGTAGGCCTCGTTAAAAACCCCACAAGAGCAAAACCCAATGGGAAAAAAACTCGAGTGGGAAAAAAAGAGTGCCCCACCCTCCAACAATACATCGATAATCACACAACTGAAAAAACTGCTAAATTCTCCCTGCTCCTCCCATAACCATATCTCATCATTCTGCCTTCATCCATCATCTTTTTTACTTTCCATTCCATGAACCTGAAAAATCACAAAACCACAAACAACAAAACTATGATTAGCACCCTTTTTCAAAAAACATAAACAAACAATTATTATGCACAGAAGCCTGAATAATAGAAGCAAATTTTATACATCTATCCAAATAATTCCATTTTGGTTAGTTGTAAAAAGTAGTTAGTATTAAATATACTAAAATTTACTACATTTTGAAAAAGGTTGTTCATCCTAACCAAAGGGTGTCCTTTGGTTAGACATGAAATTCAATATTAATAATTATCAATTACGAAAATGATAAAACAATGATCATCAATAATGATCCGACTCGTCAAATATATGACACCATAAATAACCCAAAATTGGTCCACCAAGCCATAATATATGACACTAAATTGCTTCTTAAAAGGACAAATATGCCACCAATTATGGCCTCCAAAGATGGTACAAATATGCCAACATTTATGGCCACCAATAATAGTACAAATTTGCTATCAAAATCACAAAATTAGTCATAATTATCTTTCTAATCTAACATTATTATATTGACTAGTCAAACCTATTCTTACTTATGGCAACCAATAAAAGCTTATCACTATCAAAATTTAAACTCAATCAAAAATTAAGAATCAAAATTCATTTAATTATTAAACTGATATCAATTTCCTCACTAATGCTATCAAAACTAAAAAAATAAATTTACTAATTGTCATTAAAAGAAAAAACGCAACAACATATGTCAAATTCAAACTCTATTAGAAAAATTCAAATTTTACTAAAAAACATTAATAGGAGGGTAATTAAAATACCTAAAAATGAGCCTAAAATAAAGTTAACATATTTAGCCCTTTAATAACAATTTAAAAGGAACTAACCTAAATTAAAGTTAACACATCATGACCTATTAATAGCAATAAGAAAAGTTAAAAGTGATTAACCATAAAAATAGCATATACATCTAATCTATCTTTTTTCGATTTTGCAAAAGAATTAATGTAAAATTACAAACATATCTTTTTCCAACTTCAAATTTGATTATAAAAATATAAATAAAAGTAACCGAAAAGCAATAAAGATGCAATAAATATGAAATTAAATAAACCAAGAATAATCTAAAAACACAAAATCAATTAACATTAAAAAAAGGAAATCAATTAATTAATTACCATATAATTTGGGAAACAAATAATCAGCCTATCAACTAATCAATCATACATTAAACATGTTATAAAATAGGATACTGATAAAACACCACCACCATCACAGCCGGATTCCGGCGAACCACCGCACCACAACCATCAATCAAACTACACTATGAATCTCACTCTCACACTTGATTCGTATAATCAAACAACACTATGAGTTTATTACTAAACAATGACGGTTGCTACTAAACGTATGGTATTCATAATCAAGAAAAGATTATACGCAAATACATATATCACTACATAAATGAATATATCATACCTTTCGACGGACACAATACATGTATGATGTATGAATATATCATAAAGAAGTATCTTCTTCTTATTGCAGTAATTCTCCATTTTTCATACAACCACTATGATTTTGAGTACTTGCAAGACAAAGAGATGAAAGATTTATTTGAGGGAAGACCGAGGGGAACTCCAGCAAGAGTATTGCCATCGTCTACTATAAAAATGTCGCCTGTAACATATTTTGATGCGGGGTGGATCTAATATCTAACCAGTTCTGTCAGTGACGGGTCTACCTTGGCCTCGTAATAAGATGGAATTGGTACCCGTATATCGAACACATTCTGGAGCCATTTCTTCTCCAAAAGTCCCTTTGTCGTTTTTGATCGAAATATTGATGACGCTATATCGTTTACTCTTATGTTGTGTGTCCCGAGTTCTACAGCCATTTGGGTTGTCATGGCATGCAACGCTGTTTTGGATGAATCCTAGAAACTTTAACAACTCTTAAAACCATGGATACCCACTTTTAAAATTTTAAGATAGAAGTGTTACAATAAGTCAATAACTATAAAAGAAAATTATTATCGAAAAAAAAATTGTTCTGAAATTAGAATGATAGTTTTATGAAATTATAATACAATAATATTTATATCTATATTATGAATATGCAATGAAAACAGGATATGCATTCAACGTGAGTTTATCTACCATCGGATTAGGACATATGATACAGAATATACGGAAACACGACATGATTTTTTGGTCTTATCAACGGAATTAAATTTATGACCTCTAAATACAAATGTAGTTAAATTCACAACTACTGAATAAATTATGTCTTTTTTAGTTTTTGTTTATATCCTATTTTATATTAACTTTTATTAAATTTATTTAATACGTGATTGTTGGGATTTGATGTCTTTACCTAAAATTGTTGTCTACAAATTTGCTATTATGAAAATAAATGTTTTTCCTAAACCAAATTATTTTTTTTTATAAAAATGTTGTTGAAAAATTGCTTTTAGATTTAATAAGCTGTTTCGAACCAATTGTTCTACAAAAAAACTATTTTTGTGGTCTGCAACATCAATACCAAACAGACCTTTAATATGATTGGTACTAGGTACAATATATATCTATATAAAAAAATCAAAATTAGCTGATATATTAGATTTTGACTCTATATGAGTTATCGATTAAACAAATGAATAAAATGCATAGTTAAATTATAATGTAGTATTATAAACAAGATTATATACTAAACAAATTAAGATGTTAAATTATATATGACTACCTATAATATAATGATCGATTAGTGATATTTTAAGATTGTATAAAAAATATTTTTTTTTTCACTGTAGCGCATATTAGTTTGTATGGATGCATCATACATTTTAGTTGATTTTTCTTAATATTAAAATAGTTTGTGTTGTTGTTATCATAATACATCTCCTACCACATATGTAATGATCCACCTGTCTCCCCTTGCTGGTTTACTATTGCTAATGAAAACAACCTAAATAGAATATAATTATCGTGATAATCTTTTAAAAATTACTGCTAAAAAATGGACTAAACAACACATTATTGTTGCAGTAGTACTTGGCCACTAATGAGTAACTTTTATGTATAATTATAATCGGTCATTCAACTTACATTCAACGAGTACTGCTTCAAATATGATACCTAGGTCGACCCTGTGAAATTGAAAGTTCCAAGTAAATTTGAATTTTGTACTCAACTATAAATCAAAATCACATACATGCAATTTGTTTTTCGGAACTCCTTATATCTTCAACTATTTTTGGTGCTATCTTGAACAAAATGTGGCCCAAATATCATTTTTTGTGTCTCTACGTACTTTTAATTTTTATTTTTTTTGCTTATTAGAAAAGATGTGCCCCTAAATGACATCATATTCTCGATGCCCCATTACATGAGCGGCTTAATCTTAGAATTGACTCTGTGATACTCAAAATTTAGAATTCATTATTATTTCAAAATTTGAGTAGTTACCAACTATTGCCTTAAATAAATCGAACACGTGGAATAGATTGAAAAGAAAATAAAACCGAGTCAAACATGATTTGTGAAAGAAATTGTGCGAATTAAAATGTGGCCCGTGCCTTGCACGGGCTTTCATGCTAGTTACTGACTAATACAACAACGAAAAAAACAATGCGTTTTCCACTTCCACGCAAGGAAATGTTGCGTTTTCAGGCTATGCATGCATCCAAATACTTCGTTTTCTTTATTATTTTTAAAAGAAAAAAAAATATATTTTAAAACTATTATTATATTATATTTTTTCAATTAATATTTTAAATTTTAATCAGTATTTCTTTTGGGGATAAAAATGTTCAATTTTTTTAATTAAAAATTTTAAATTTTATTTGTATTCCCTTAGGGTCCAATAATTAACCTTTGGGTTTAACATTTCCATTTTGGATTTTAGAAATATTCAGAATGACGAATAAACCGTATACGAACTTAGGGCTTAGGGTTGTTTATACTTTATAACCCTAAATCCTAGATCCTAAACCCTAACTTATCCTGATTTTTAAACGCTGACGCGTTTAAAAATCAGGCCGCCGGATTCAATTTTTTATTTAAAATTTTTAGATTTAAAAAATACAATTTTAATTAAATTTAGGGGTTCAACAATTAACTTTTGGAGTTCAACGTTTCCATTTTGGGTTTTAGAAATATTCAGAACGACGAATAAATCGTATACGAACTTAGGGTTGACAACCCTAAACCCTAGACCCTAAACCCTAATTTATCATGATTTTTAAACGCGTTAGCGTTTAAAATCAGGCCACCAGATTCAATTTTTTATTTAAAATTTTAAAATTTTATCTGTATTCCCTTGGTATTTCAACAGTTAACTTTTGGGGTTCAACAGTTCCATTTTGGGTTTAGAATATATTTTGGGGAAAACAAAAAAAAACATATTAAGAAACTGGAAATAAACATGCGTTTCTATAACCAACGTGCGATAAGCCGGCGTTTCCATTTTTGAATAAAACAAATTAATAAACAATACTCCCTCCGTCCCAAAAACTTTTCCCATTCATCATTATCACGTTTGCCAACGCACATTTTTTATTGTTAATATCTTCAATTTCGTATTAGTATTAAATATAGAAACTTCACTGTATTAAAGTACTCACAAATATGAATCAAACAAAATCACTCATGACTATATTTTATCTTATAAATTATGCGTAAATTAGTAGTCAATCGCTTAGAATGAACAGTACCAAAAGTCAAAACGGGAAAAACATTTAGACACAGAGGGTGTAACAACACAACATTATCCGCGTTACTGCCATAAACGATACTAGATATTGTGTTTAGATGGGAAACGCAATCTTAGATTTCTTGTATATCTTTCCAAAAAAAAAAAACAGCAACGTAACACACCCTTGCGTTTCTTATAAACGTGACTTAATGTTGCGTTTATTTGTAATATAAAGGACCATCTTTCTTATATGTGATATTTTGGGCATTTTTAATTCAAATTGTGATAAAGAGGGACAACACCCGGTAATATGGTCGTCAACCAAAAGTGTATGGACCGTTAGATCTAAAATTAAATAGATGTAACCCGTTTGATCTAATATTATATAATTTATTCGATTAATAAATAGAATTAGATTTAACATTAGAAAGTAAGTTTATTTTAAATGATAGTATGATTATATTTAAATACCAAAAAGTAAATTTTAATAATGTAAACCAAATATAAGTAGGTTTTTAAATTGAATAAAATTCTTAATGTAAAAAATCGTAAATTTCTTTTTTCTTCAATTTCTGAGTAGTTTAAGTTGGATAATTATTGTTAAACCTACACTAAATTAAAGATGATTTATTGAGGTTTGTGTGGCATGTAAAATCGTCTAAATCTGATTTTTAAAACTAAAGATGGAGAAAAAATAGTAAATGGACAATTTAAAATCTAATAAATAACAATTTTTTATACATTTATACTCAAATTTGGTAATTTTTTCGGTAAGTCTATCAAAATTTTAAGAGTTCATTATTTCTTCAGTAAAATATTAAAATTTCTTTTCTAAAAATTAAATTTAATATAAATAAATTTTAATCAATATAAATATTAAGAAAATTTTATTTAACATCATAATTTATATAATTATAAATTTTAAAAAAGTGTCGTGCATTGCACTGGTTATAAGTTAGTATTATATCCTTATATATAATAAGCGTAAGAGAGATCTTATCCATAATTTTGGTTTGGTCTTTAGTCACTGTGCTACCAAAATAATCTCAACCGCCGAATCGTATATTTTTAAAAATAGACGATCAAGTTTATATCATATTAAAAATAAAATTATAATCTTAAGAGGATATAATTAAAAAAATTTGTATTGGAATTGAATTATAAAAATAAAAATTATAATATGAAAAGGATATAATTAAAAAAGAATACAATCGAATTTTTTTTATTAATATTATAAAAAAAGTTCATATTTGTTATTTAGGTTATATCTTGAGATATTGAAATCAGATTTGGATGATTTTACGGCCCACACGAAGCTCACAAAATTATCTATAATTTAGTGATGATTTAACAATAATAATCAAAATGGAAGCACTCAGAATATCAAGAGAAAATATAATCCTATTCAGTTTAAAAGACCTACATTGATAATCATATTCAATGTAGAAAATCAAATTACATGATTTAAATCATTGACATACACTTTTTCGTATTTCAATATAAATACAATTTTTAATTTACATGTTAAAAATAAAATCATTTTTATGCTAGATCCATCGTTTTTCATCTATTTATTTTATGATCTAACGGTTCTTATTTATTTTTTCGTACTAAAGATCAGACTGCTGACTACCAAAGTTTTGGACAAAATCACTCTTACACTTATTATTAAAACTATATTTGGTTGTTAGTAGAACTATTTTCAAATTATAAGAAGGGTATTTTGATAATCAAAACGAGATATAACTAGATTTCGTAAATCGAACAGAATTTTTAACGTAAAAAATCGTCAATTTGTTCTCTCTTTTGTTTCTGCATAGTTTTAATTGGAAAATATGTATGAGAAAAGGAGCCGTGCAACGCACGGGTTATAAGCTAGTATATAATAAGCATAAGAGGGATCTTATCTATATTTTTGGTCTGGTTTGGTCACTGTATTACCAAAATCATATGATCCGTTGGATTAAAAATAGACAATCAAGATTAGATCACATTAAAAAGAAAATTATAATCTAATAAAGATATAATTAGAAAAGCTTGCATTAGAAGTGAATTTAAAAAAACAAATTATAATGTAAAAAGGATATAATTAAAAAAGGATGTATTAGAATTGAATTTTTAAGAAAAATATAATCTGAAAAGGATATAATTAAAAAAATTTACATTAGAACTTAATTTTATTTATTTTCTTATTAGTATTAAAAAAAATTCATATATACTATTTGGGCTCTATTTTAAGATCTAAAAGCAGATTCAGATGATTTTACAATCCACGTGAACCTCATTAAATTATCTTTAATTTAATGATGATTTAAATAATTATTATTTAAATAAAAATTCTCATAATTTCAAGAAAAAATATAGTTACGAATTTTTACATTAATCATATTCAATGTAGAAGTCCTACATTGATAATGTTATTCAATGTAGAAATCCATATTATATATTATTTAAATCATTGACATATACATCTTCGTATTTCAATATAAATACACTTTTAAGTTTATAACATATTAAAATATAAAATATTTTTTAATGCCAGATCTAACGGTTTTCATCTGTTTATTTTAAGATTTTTGTCGTACGGAGGACCAGACTACCGATTATCAAAGTTTTGGACAAATCCATCTTACACTTATTATTAAAATTGTATTTGGTTATTAGTAGAACTATCTTCAAATAATTACAAAGATATCTTGATAATCAAAACGAATTTTAAGTACAATTCATAAATCAAATAGAATTTTCAACGTAAAAAATCGTCAATTTCTTTTCTTTTTTGTTTCTGCGTAGATTTAATTACAAAAAAATTATTAAACCATCAA
Organism: Saposhnikovia divaricata; assembly: GCA_036435485.1. NCBI lineage: Eukaryota > Viridiplantae > Streptophyta > Magnoliopsida > Apiales > Apiaceae > Saposhnikovia > Saposhnikovia divaricata. The sequence goes on from CM071598.1 coordinate 57,703,122, forward strand.
TAAATTAAAGATTATTTTGTTAATTTCACGTGGGCTGTAATCGTCCAAATCAAATTTTAGAAATTCAAGATAGAGTACAAATATTAAATCGAACGTGTAAAATCTTATATATATATATATATATATATATATATATATATATAACAATTTTTTAACAACAATTTGATATGTAAACTAATAACATATAAAATTTTAAAAAATTAATATAATTATAGATATTAAAAAAGGAGCCATGCGTTGCGCAGGTTATAAGTTAATTATATTAAAGCCAAAAGATTGAAAGTTTGTCGATTTGATTTTCGGTTTGGTTATCCTAATTATTAAAATAAATAATATGACATAATATAATTAATGGTAATTAGTCATTGTCATTTTCACATTTACTTTTATTTGAATATATTACCTTTTATAAAAACATCAATTGTACAATATTTTCAAAATCATTAATATTTACTTTCTAATTAAAATACGTTACTTTTTTATTTAAAACCAATCTTACAATCATTGATATATACCCAAAAATATCACACCATATTTTCAATTATTAATAAAATATATTAAAAATCCCAATACGTTATTTATAATAAGGAAACATTAGCATAATACACAACTGAAATAAATTAAAAATCCCAATACGTTGTTTATAATATACATTGTTTAATTTAAATTATATTAAATTTAAATTAAAAAAATAAAAAATTTAACAAATTACTAAAATATCATATCTTTCAATCAATTTAAAAGACGTTTACTTTTAATTGAACATATTACCTTTTATACACAACTAAAATATCGTATCTTCCAATCATTAATATTTCTTTCTAATTAAAACTGTTAGTGTAGGTGCCCTAGAGGCAATACATTGTTTCTTTGAATAAACCTTTATGTCATTTGATCATTCAATAAACGTATTTATTATGACTTTAATTACTGCGATATATTTATTAGCATAATAAATGTCCTTAGAATCATGATACACATTATATAGTTTAAGTACATGACTTGAACTTGAGATTATATAATATATCATATTCTTAAAAGGTCCCTAGTCGAGTATTATTATTATAGGACAATAATAATACATAAATAGACTAGTATGTTGTTTGACAGATAACCACATCTCATTGGTTATAAGTATGGAGATACTAAAGTCAATACATAGGTACATGTAGGAGTATATGGTACTGGACAGACCCACAGTGAGATTCTTCATGTTTAATAAAGTCATAAGAAAGACTCACATTGATAATGGTGTAATGATCCTTTGACTTGAGATCATTATATTTCTATACGAGGATTAATATACTTTGACTACATTAAAAGTTACCTTTGATCGGGTGATGATAAAAGTGGACATCGGGTATATCATGAGTCGCATGAGAAATATGATTGATAGATAAAGGATTTAACCCTCCTATAATTAGGATAGATATTATTGGCCTCTTGATTGAGTGAGACTATAAAATGCATGGTCGTGCTCAAATAATGATTTGTTTTTAATAGTCCACTCATGGATCAAGTAAACCTGGATTAAATGTTGAAGAGGATGACTAAATACATGCCTCGAGTTTAATCTATAATATATATGGTTAAAGGGATTATATTACACGGAAACATTAATCACGAAAGGTTTTATCAATTCACGATTTAATTATTGTTTAATTGGGTAGCAATGATGTATTATTAAATACCGCTCATTGTTTATAATTTTATTGCAGAATAAAATTATTGCTAATTAAATAATAGCCTATTGGGTCACACACATAGAGCACGTAAAGGAATAGTTAATTTAAATTATGGATTTAAATTAGTTGATTATTATTTGAATTTTATTATATTAATTAAGTGAGACTTAATTAATTGAGATAATATAAATTCGAATTATAGGAGTAATATCTATCCATAATAATTAAGTATGACTTAATTATTAATTAAATAATAGAAATTCGTTTTATTATTTAATCCTACACCTACATGGGTTGGGTTTTGCTGTTATGGGCCTGTTAACAAATCATTATAAATAGATAATGATAGGTTAATAGGGTTATACGTTTTTTGTGAAGACCCTAGAAGAGGTAGTAGCAAAAGAGGCAGATCTCGAATCATCAAGAGGGAGGCTAGTACGTCCATTCCGCAGTGTTCGTGTGGATACCGTAGAGGTGTTTTCCGAGAGGTAGACACAAGTCGTGAACGCTAGGATCTCCGTTGAGTTCGTGAAAGTCAAGATCTTAATAGGTATGATTCTGTTTCACCATAATCTGTCCAATATTATACATGGATCCTGAGTTTGGGTTTTGAATTTTTTTTGTTATATTTACGTTTTTCGCTGCGTTTTATGCCTCGGAATCCAACAAAAACACGTTACCTTTTAATTTAAAACATAATTTTGCAATCATAATCTTCCAATCATTAATATTTCTTTTCCAATTAAAACATGTTACCTTTTAATTTAAAACGTAATCATGAAATTATTAATATATACCCAAAAATATCACATCATATCTTTCAGTCACTAATAAAAATATATAATAGAAATCCGTATACAACGAATAATTACCATTAGATTTTTAGCAAAAAAGTCAGTACCGTTAGATCTAATGATTAAATATTTTATATGATTAAGTTAATTTAAAAAACATTTAAGATATGAATTTCGTCAACGACGTATTTAATTTAAAATTTCATAATATAAGTTTTAAACCATGCATATCATTAATTAAATTTATATAAATTACTTAAATTTAAATTAAAATAATTATTAAAAATAATAATTGTATAAAATATAACTGTAACATAAAGTAAATTAATTTATGTAAAAAGACCCGTTCATCGCACGGGTTATAAACTAGTACTATTATATTAAAGCCGAAACATTGAAATTTTGTCGGTTTGGTTTTCAGTTTGGTTATCTAATTATTAAAATAAATAATAACATAATATAATTAATGGTAATTAGCCGATTGCCTTTTTCACATTTATTTTTTATTGTAGATATTACATTTTATAAACACCAAAAAATATCAATCGTACCATATCTCCAATCATTAATATTTCTTTTCTAATTAAAACACGTTACCTTTTTGATTTAAAACTAATATTATATCATTAATAAATAACCAAAAATATCACACCATATTTTCCAATTATTAATAAAATATATAAAAAATCCGTATACGTTATTTATAGTAAGAAATAATTATAATCCGTAAACATGAGTATACTAAATTATATTAAATGAAAATTAAAAAGTTATTAAAGATAATGATTATATAAAAAACATAATTGTAATATTAAATAAAGTTAATATTAGGTCCCGAAGTATCGTAGAAGGGGGGTTGAATACGATACTACCAAAAAAAATTTCTAGAATATATCTTTATTGATAATAAACTCGAAGGGGTGTTACAACTTCTAATCCAATGGATTAGCTTCAAAACCAGAACACTCCTAAGGATAGTTTAGGCACGAGGACCTTCTACCTGACACTTCCTGAAAGCAGGCTAAGCCGGCTTCCCTACTAGATGGACTGTCTAGCAGCTTACACAGAGAAGATATAAGAGAGAGAAGAGAGAGTTGTGTGTTGAGGTGTGTTTTGAAATGAAATACAACAAGCCTATTTATTGGTTTTAGAAAGTCACTATGTTGTACTATTCACGTGGGCCCCATCTGCATAGTAACCACTATTCCAACAACCAAAACGTGTCTGCTGAGAATTTTTGGACGTGGGCCCCACCTGCATAGTACTATTCCACCACCCATCTGTTGAAAATATTTTGGACGTGGGCCCCACCTGCATAGTAACCACAATTTGTACAGTAACCACTATTTGCACAGTACCTGCATAGTAACCGTGCATAGTAACCTTGCATAGTAACTGCACATAGTATTACTATTCTTTCTCTCTTCTGTTTATTCTGTTGTTTTAATTCATCTCAGAAAATAATCCAAGTACCAGATTAATTTACTTATTTTGTTATAAATAATTAATTAATCTGTTACTTATTTAATTTTCAGAGTAAATTAATTTTTGACAATACCTTGAGATATTATGTTTGTCCTTGATCGTCAATAGGCTTTAGCAATTCTTTCTATGAATTAATGTGTTGATCCTTCTCGTATGTGCTGACACTTAGTGCACTGGCCTGGCTCACAAGTGACTAGCACTGATCTTGATCTTCACACCTTCGTTACATTCCAATTGATTAGCCTGCAACAGTATCTTCAAATAATATAAATACATGGAATCTTTTTTTTTTGCCCTTCAACTGAATCATCTGTACATCTTATTCTGTCACTGAGGCTTGATCATGTTAATGAACTTCTTTCAGCGACTTGATCCTTGTTGATGCCTGTTCTTCAAATTTCACGATCCCTGTATAGAGTTAATATTATTTATCTTTTATCGTAGTTTAGTTATATATGTCCTCTATTACATATTACATTACATTATGTTTTACAATCTCCCCCTATTTGATTGTTAGGGTTTGACAAGCAAATTCCTAGAGGATAACTCAACTGATACAAAAAAAAAGTTCAAAGATAAATAATATTAAAGTGCATTCTGGATCATATATATACATTTTCCAGATTTTTAAAATTAACTAAGTGCAAGACAATTGTTCCTTTAGACTGAACAAATCTTCAAGTTTGCCTTTGCTTTCTTTCCACATAGCACTGATACTCCTATTAGCTTTTCCTTTCCCAAAATAAAGTTAATTCAGCGTCAACAACCTTTTCCTTGCCCTTATGCCTAGTAGATTTTTCTTGGTCATCCACCTTCTCCCCCTCAGTTGGGTTATCCTCCAGAGTAGTAGGATGTGGAGTTGGTAAATTTGACGAAGATGGCTTTACCAAGGAGTTGATTGCATCATTTAACTGGGTTGCCATGGTATTCAATTGAACCTGGAATACATCATGTTGAATAAGTTGTAAATTTTTGATTTCTGCAATGGACTTACAGATATTTGGAAACTCTTTCTCCATTATTTGGACCCGTGTAAGGAGTCTGATGTATTCCTTTCTGGTTACAGGTGCATGTGGTTGAGCAGGTTGTTCACTCGTACGTTCTGCAGGTGTTTCACTCAACACTCTATATTCACTCAGTTTAGTGGTTTGGGTGACACTTACATGTTCTTTTCGTGTTTCCCTCAACTCTCCTTCAGAGCTTCCATTGATATATGTCCTGCAAAGAAATCATCATAGCACCTTTTTCAGAGGTCACGGATGGTGCAATGAAAGTTCGTGAGCTTCCGTCCTCGCGTGAAGCGAGTTGCCGACCACTGGTAAAGAGTGTTAAATCTCGAAAGAGATCCAGAGATTTTCCCTCTGGAATGTTAAACTTGAATCAATTAAATGGCACAAAACCCAAGTTTCCCTCGTATGTCTATGAAGACACTTGGTTCATAAAAGAACCACCTACCGGTGGATCTTTCTGTAAAATGGAAGATTCACCAGCAGTTATTGAGGTAGGTAATTCCACCTCGGATGCCTGTGAAGGCATTTGATCTTTAGAAAGATCATCAACCACTCTTATGTTCCGTGAAATGGAACTCAAGATAGTTGCTCCCGTCAATTCAACCTTATTTACATTTTCACTCATTTGACAAGGAAGAATTGTTTCAATAACAGTTGCAGTTACCTCAGGTTCATTTGGTTTACTTCTTTTAGAATAAGGTAGAGCTGCTGATGTAACTAACTCCTTATGTGGTGCTGCTGAGGCACTATCTCCCTCAAAAGTGTTGATGGCTGGTCGTTTAAATGACAATTGAGGTGTAGGAGTTTGTTGTGTTTGTGTTTCCATTTGTAGAATGGGCTCTTCGACCTGTTTTAGAGTGGGTGGGATTTCCTGCTCTTGGTCGGGTAAGATGGCCACTAGGGGCTGTAGAAACTATATTTCCTGTGACACAACAGGGAATACAGAGGTTGGAATAGCAGGGATTGAAATATTACCTTGTCGTATACCTGCTCTCACTGGTCTTGGTAACAACGGAAGTGGGATAGTCTTTAGATATTCAGTTAGGACTGTAGGCACATCTGTATAGTTCTTTTTACTTATGTAATTAATTACATTCGTCTTCATGTAAGAACATTCCTCCTTTCGACCATTTTCCAATCGTACCCTGTCTTCATCATTCTAAAAATCATTTAATATTAGCTGTAGAAACCTTGGATATAGACATTTGACATTTTGAGTCCGAACATCTCTTATTCCCAAGTGTTTCATCTTTAAAATGATTTGACCAAGCACTATTTTTCCAAAATTAATCCTTAAATTATTGGCGATCGCATACCCTATTTTTTGAATAAATTCAGTTATTCGATTTTGATTTGTTCTATCTAAGGAAAAAAACATGTTTAAGAGTGTGAAAGAAGAAATTCCAGTACTAGGTTAGAAACGTTCTAGAAAGATTACCAGTATTGAAATTGCCATCTTGGTACCTTATAAAACGAAAGAACATTTCAATCTGTTTAGGTGTAGGATCAGAAACAAGATTTTCCATAGGAAAATGAAGAATTCGATTAACATCTCGTTCAGTGACCCTAATTGACCTACCAAACAATCGATATGTGATTGCACACCCGTCCTGTCCAGAAGTGTTAACCGCACTGCAATATAGTTCACGCAATGCATCATGGTTAAGCTGCACTGGTGTAACTAAAGCATAGCGAATTAATGAATGTTCATTCAGAAATTGTGTCCAAGCCCGAAATTGCTCATCCAGAATGTTTTCGATTTGCTGAATGGAAATAGGATTAACTTTAGCAATTAAAAAGCTTCCCTGCAATGCCATTTTCAAAACTTTGAGGAAATTCAAAAACAAGGGTTAGTTTTTATAAAGGATGATGTATAAAGCAAGAATATGAAATCCGATCTAAAAACCAACAGCTAGATTGAGAGATCTTTCCGATCAAAGCTCGAAATATTCAGTAATTGTGTGTATATGCTCTGTATATCTGAAAAATGATGATGTTAAACACAAACAAAAACTCATCATTTATAAGGTTTCAAGGTTTAGTGGGTTAGGTGTGACAGTGACAGGTTATGTTGAAAAAATAACACCGCTTAATAATTTCTCACCTAACAACCTAATTAGCCGAAAAACATCTTATCACTGAAACCTGCTAGCCGAAAAACATCTTATCACCGAAACCTATCAACCTATACACATATACAAATATTTAATACTTCTAATTATTATGGATTTAAAAATAATCACGCAGTAAATCAAGAATTAATCCACAATAATTAGATAAACTCACAATTAAATAGACATAAAATTAACAAAATATCATTAATTGATATATGTCAATAAAATATTTATTTAATTATGCTATAATGATATCTCCAGAATAATCATGCAGATAAGCAAATAAAACAAACAAAATCCAGAGAATGAAATTCACTAGCTGCAACTAATTGAACAGACATTTTAAAAGATCATGTGAAATTTAACATACCAAGCTCACTTACCAACCTTGAAAAGGTTGCTTCATCCAAAGCTTTAGTAAAAATGTCTACCAACTGTTTTTCACTAGGAACAAAATGCAGTTCCACAGTGCCTTCCATCACATGCTCCCTGATGAAATGGTATCTGATGTCTATGTGCTTGATTCTAGAATGCTGCACTGGATTCTGTGATATTGCAATTGCACTAGTGTTGTCGCAGAAAATTGGAATCTTTTGAACTTTAACTCCATAGTCAAGTAGTTGATTTCTCATCCATAGAATCTGTGCACAACAACTCCCAGCTGCTATGTATTCATCCTCTGCAGTTGAGGTAGATACTAAGTTCTGCTTCTTACTGAACCATGAGACCAGCTTGTTTCCCAAGAATTGACAGGTTCCTGTGGTACTTTTTCTATCCATTTTGCAACCTGCATAATCTGCATCTGAGTAACCAATTAGATCAAAACCAGAATTTCTAGGGTACCAAATGCCAAAGTTTGATGTTCTCTTGAGATATCTGAAAATCCTTTTAATAGCTACTAAGTGAGATTCCCTAGGATCAGCTTGAAATCTAGCACATAAACATGTAGCAAACATGATATCAGGTCTACTAGCTGTTAAGTATAAAAGAGATCCAACCATGCCCCTATAGCTTGTCATGTCCACCTTCTTTTCCTTAGTATTTAGTTCAAGCTTAGTGGTAGTGGCCATGGGTGTTTTTGCAGAAGAGCAATATGCTAAATCAAACCTTTTTAAAAGATCATAAATGTATTTTGTTTGACTTATAAAAATTCCCTCATTCACTTGTTTAACTTGTAAACCAAGAAAATAAGTTAATTCACCCATCATACTCATTTCATATCTACTTTGCATGAGTTTGGCAAATCTCTTGCATAGTTTCTCATCTGTAGACCCAAATATTATATCATCTACATAAATTTGGACAAGTATCATAGAGCCATTGACATTTTTATAAAAGAGAGTTTTATCAACAGTACCTCGAATGAAGTGATTCTCTATAAGGAACTGTGAGAGTGTGTCATACCAAGCTCTAGGTGCTTGCTTCAGGCCATAGACATAAAGTGCTTTGAGCAGAAAGAACACATATTCTGGAAAGTTTGGATCTTCAAAACCAGGCGGTTGACTAACATACACCTCCTCCTCCAGAATACCATTCAGAAATGCACTCTTGACATCCATTTGATAGACTTTGAAATTGGCATGCGCTGCAGAGGCCAGGAAGATCCTTATTGCTTCTAACCTTGCCACTGGTGCAAAGGTTTCTTCAAAGTCAATTCCTTCCTCTTGACAGTAGCCTTTAGCCGCTAATCTAGCTTTATTCCATGTGACTATGCCATTCTCATCCATCTTGTTCTTGAATACCCACTTAGTGCCAATCACTGATTTGTCTTTAGGTTTGGGTACAAGTTTCCATACTTCATTTCTTTCAAACTGGTTTAGCTCTTCTTACATTGCTAAAACCCAGTTTGGACCCAGAAGAGCATCTTCAACTCACTTAGGTTCCTCTTTGGATAGAAAACTGCTATACAAGCATTCTTCTTGAGTTCTATTCTGGTTTGGACCTTTGCATTAGGATCTCCAATGATAAGCTCAAATGGATGATCCCTGGTCCATTTTCTTTGTGGTGGTAAGTTTGACCTTGATGAAGTGGCTTCATTTTCTCTGTATTGATCATTGTGACTTGTTGTTGAGTTTTGACTGTGAGAAACTCCCCCTGAGTGTATGGCCCTCGAGATTGATAGAGTTCTTGCAGATTCATCAACAGATGCTTCTCTTTGATTTTCTACAGATGTTTCAAATTGATTTCCAACTGATGGTGTAAGTTGCTCTTCAACAGGTGGTTCATTCTGCACTTCAACTGATGATCCTTGTCTGTTTCTCACACCATTTGATCTCCATTCTTCATCATCATCTTCACTTTTTTCACCACTTCTCTCATTCTCAAATGAGAGAGACTCATGAAAACCTTCATCTACTAGACCAGATATTTTCTTGTCATCAAAGACAACATGTATGGACTCCATTACAATGTTTAGTCTTAGGTTGTAGACTCTATAGGATTTTCCAGCTGAGTATCCAACAAAGATAGCTTCATCTACCTTTGTATCAAATTTTCCAAGATGCTCACCATGATTTTTCAGTACAAAGCATTTGCATCCAAAGACATGCAGAAAGTTGATTGTTGGTTTCTTGCCTTTGAAAAGTTGATAAGGTGTCATGCCTTTTGCTTGATTGACCAAAGAAATATTCTGAGTGTAGCATGCAGTGTTTATACCTTATGCCCTGAAGTATGTTGGTAGCTTAGACTCTTCAAGCATTGTTCTTACAGCTTCAATTAGAGTTCTGTTCTTTCTTTCCACTACACCATTTTGTTGAGGAGTTCTTGGTGCAGAGAATTCTTGGATAATTCCTTCTTCTTCACACAACTCTCTTATTACAGAATTCTTGAACTCAGTTCCATTATCACTTCTGATTCTCCTTACTTTAAGTAAAGGATTGTTGTTGACTATCTTGATGTGATTTATAATGACTTCACCTGCCTCATCCTTAGAGTGCAGAAAGAATGTCCAAGAGAATTTTGAGAAATCATCAATAATCACAAGACAGTATTTCTTCTTTGAGATTGACAACACATTGACTGGTCCAAAGAGATCCATGTAAAGTAGTTGCAAGGGTTGATCAATTGATGACATTGACTTTGATTTGAAAGAGGCCTTCTTCTGCTTCCCTTTCTGGCATGCATCACACAATCTTGATCGATTCCATTGAACAAAATGTTCATGGTCTTCCTATCTTTGTGAATCTCCTCCAAGTCTTCATCTGTGCACTAAGCTTGATTCTTAGGAATAGGCCTTCCAGCAGCTACAGTGCCAGCATCTTGACCAATCCCAGAGTTGGCCTTCATTGGAACACGAGGTCCTTTCTCTATGCAATCTACGTAGCCTTCATCGATGGCTGAGAGATGAAGGTGCATTTTTACTTTCCAGTGAAAGTAATTATCTTTGTCAAGCATTGGAATTTTCACACCTGTATCCTTCCTTCCCATGGTTTTGATCTTTAGACTTCATGTATGCTAGAAGTTTGCTCTGATACCAATTGTTAGGTCCCAAAGTCTCGTAGAAGGGGGGGTTGAATACGATACCACAAAAAAAATTTTCGAGAATATATCTTTATTGATAATAAACTCGAAGGGGTGTTACAACTTCTAATCCAATGGATTACCTTCAAAACCAGAACACTCCTAAGGATAGTTTAGGCACGAGGACCTTCTACCTGACACTTCCTGAAAGCGGGATAAGCCGGCTTTCCTACTAGATGGACTGTCTAGCAGCTTACACAGAGAAGATATAAGAGAGAGAAGAGAGAGTTGTGTGTTGAGGTGTGTTTTGAAAGAATACAACAAGCCTATTTATAGGTTTTAGAAAGTCACTATGCTGTACTATTCACGTGGGCCCCACCTGCATAGTAACCACTATTCCAACAACCAAAACGCGTCTGTTGAGAATTTTTGGACGTGGGCCCCACCTGCATAGTACTATTCCACCAACCATCTGTTGAAAATATTTTGGACGTGGGCGCCACCTGCATAGTAACCACAATTTGCACAGTATCTGCATAGTAATCGTGCATAGTAACCTTGCATAGTAACTGCACATAGTATTACTATTCTTTCTCTCTTCTGTTTATTCTGCTGTTTTAATTCATCTCAGAAAATAATCCAAGTAACAGATTAATTTAATTATTTTGTTATAAATAATTAATTAATCTGTTACTTATTTAATTTTCAGAGTAAATTTAATTTTTGACAATACCTTGAGATATTATGTTTGTCCTTGATCGTCAATAGGCTTTAGCAATTCTTTCTATGAATTAATGTGTTGATCCTTCTCGTATGTGCTGACACTTAGTGCACTGGTCTGGTTCACAAATGACTAGCACTGATCTTGATCTTCACACCTTCGTTACATTCCAATTGATTAGCCTGTAGTAGTATCTTCAAATAATATAAATACATGGGATTTTTTTTTTGCCCTTCAACTGACTCATCTGTATATCTTATTCAGTCACTGAGGCTTGATCATGTTAATGAACTTCTTTCAGTGACTTGATCCTTGTTGATGTCTGTTCTTCAAATTTCACGATCCCGGTATAGAGTTAATATTATTTATCTTTTATCCTAGTTGAGTTATATATGTCCTCTATTACATACTAGCTTAAAACCCGTGCTATGCACGGATTTTTTGTAATATTATATGATTTTTTTTCATTAGTTTGAATTAAGTTTAAAACATGAATTTTGGAAGCTTAAATTTTTAAATGAGATGATTTGATAATAATTACATAAATGTTATCCGTGATATTTCTAGAAAGTAGAGATTTTAGTTATATAATACAAAAAAAGATGATAGGTTTTAGTTAAAAAACGTAATCGGTTCATTATTAGTAATTATAAAATTATTATTTTATTTTATTAAATAGAATGCCCCTGATATAATTGAAAAAAGAGAGGTCTTAGAAAAAATTAAAAAGGTAACATGTTTTAGGTGAAAAGGGTAATTGATTAGTTTATAGTAATTATAATTTAATTATTTTATTTCATTAAATAGAATTGCTCGTAAGGTTTTTAGAAAAGGAGAAATTAATGTTGCCCGTGATATTTATAGAATAAAAGGGATTTTAGTTAGAAAATGTAGAAAAAATGATATGTTTTAGCTGAAAAAGGTAATCGGTTAGTTATTTGTATTGTAATATTATTATTTTATTTTATTAATTAAAACCACCCGTGATGTAATTGAAAAATGAGATATTTTAGTTAGAGAAAATAGAAAAGGTAACGTGAAAATTAAAAAGGTGACATGTTTTAGGTGAAAAAAGGTAATTGATTAGTTTATAGTATTTATAATTTAATTATCGTATTTTACTAAATTAAATTGCTCGTAGTATTTTTCTAAAATGAGAAATTAATGTTGCCCATGATATTTCTAGGAAAAAAAAAGAATTTCATTAGAAATATGGAAAAATGATACGTTTTAGCTGAAAAGGTAATAGGTTAATTATTAATATTATAATATTATTATTTTATTTTTATTAAATAGAAATGTCCGTGATATAATTGGAAAAAGAAAGATTTTAGTTAGAGAAAAGAGAAAGGTAACGTGTTTTGGCTGAAAAAGATAACTGTCCGTGATAGAATTGGAAAACAAAAGATTTTAGTTAGAGAAAAGGTAATGTGTTTTGGTTGAAAAAGGTAATTGATTAGTTAATAGTAATTATAATATAATTATTTATTTTATTAAACAAAATTGCTCTTAGTGTTTTTAAAAAGAAGAAATTTTAGTTAGATAAAATATAAAAGATATTATATTTTACCTGAAAAAGGAAATTATTTAGTTATTGAAAAATAGAAAAGATAATATGTTTAACCTGAAAAAGAAAATTGATTAGTAAAGGAGAAATTTTAGTTATATAAAAATAAAAGATATTGAATTTTACTTGAAAAAGCAAATTATTTAGTTATCGAAAAATTGAATAGATAATATGTATAACTTGAAAAAGAAAATTGATTTGTTAGTAGGATGGATTTTATTTGTAATTAAATAAGGGTAAATTAGTAAAATCAACATATACCGCACCGACCAACCAAACTTTTAATGTTTCGACTATTATATTAATTCCAAAAGAACTCGGCCGAAGAACCTCATCTAGACTTAATTTTTAAAGAAAATAATATTTACACCCACTAGTTTATAACCCGTGCAAAGCACGGGTTACTTTTTAATTTTTCATAATTTGCTTATGGTATAGTATAATATAATAAATATTAATTTTAATATATTATTGAAAAAATTTGAACCTTACATCTTTGTAAATAATAATTTTTAGTATTAAATATAAATTAATATGTTGTTGAAGGGAATCGAACCTTAGACCTCTTTATATAACAACTTTTAGTATTATTGCATCTAACGGTCATGATCTATTTGAGTTGAAGATCTAACGGTTGTGAATGAGGGATAACCAAAAATGAGGGATAACCAAAAAAAGGGGTAACCAACTAGAAATTATACCCCCTTTTGCTTATTATAATATAGTATAGAAATATAGATTACATTACATTATGCTTTACAGGTTATAACATAAAAAAAGAAACCTGTGCATCGCACGTACATTGAAAGTTTGCCGGTTTGGTTTTCGACATGATCATCCTAATTATTAAAATAAATAATAAATAATATAATTAATGATAATTAGCTGATTATTTTTTTAATTAAAATATGATTATCCTAATTTGCTAATGATACGGATCGTGATGTGTTTATGATAATATGTAATAATGATAAATATAAAGTAAACTCTGGATCTCCAAAGATGGAGAAACAAAATTCCAACTCTGAATCTCCGAATGGAGAAACAAAACTCAAATTCTGAATTCACTCCTGAATTCGATTCTCAAAGCTACCGAATAACCAAAATCTTATTAATAATATCGTCTCCCCAAAAGATTACAAGATGAGAGTATATATAGGCAGATAGTATTCTAAAAGAAATTCAATATTAGCTAGGAATTTATATATTCTTAAAGTGTACTAAGGCATCTTTGAGAATATTCTTAAATTTACCAAATGGGTAAAAAATTTACCCAATGGATATTTTGTAACACTACCTTCCCATTCATTTTTAGAAAACCCATGGAGTATCCATTTTATGACCCATTTAACAATCAAGTTCCAACTGATTTTCAAAATTAAAAGAGTTTTATAAGGAAAATATGACTCATTCAATATCTTTTTGCATGATTTTCTCATCATTGTTACTCTTTTTTTTTCTTGATCCATTAATATCAATCATAAATCCACTTTTCACGTTATCAGTACTAGTTTTTTTTGCCCGCGCTCTGCGAGCGGGCGTTGATTAATCTTGTTTGTTAGAAGTTTTTAATGATAGAATAATATAAATATCAATTTAATAAAAAGTAAATAAATTATGATGCAAAATGTTTTAGAATGATGGTATGCATTTTGTTTAAATTGTTTTATAAATATTTTCGACTCTATTTTTAGTTGTTCTTTTGTTGATTAAATAAAATCCTTTGAACTTGTAATAAAAAGTGAGAATTATGTTATTTTGACTAATATTTTTTTAAGTACATTATTACAAAATTTTCATCTTCTTTGATTATTTTTTTCCCATATCGAAAGTTTTCAATGTTGCTGTCTCGTACCACGGTCATAATCAACATTGGGTTTGAGTATAAAATGGTATGATCTGTATGAGTATTTTAGTATCTAAGTATTTGCTTTGCTTCATCCTGCATTTGCTATAAATACTTATAACCTTTGCAAATCATGACAATTGGTAGTGAAAGAATTGTTTTGACATAGCTGCTTGGTACTTAGATACTCAAAGTTATAGCTGCACAATTAACCAATTGGTTTTGCTTAAGAAACGCAACACCTGCAATTACTTTTAGAGCCAAAAGTAATTGGAAAGATTAAAATCTTGCTTTTCTAAATTGACCTGGTTTAATTTGATTTGATAAAACATTTTGGGTTCTATGTGTGAATAAACTTGTTGATTTATTTGTTAGTATTTTGAGATCCTCTTCATTCTCAAATCTTAGTTAATGGTAATCATATTAAATATACGCATACAAATTATAATCCATGCAATTATATATTTGCCTAATTTTGATATTCATTTGATTATGATATGCAATTGTTATGGCAACTAATGCAACAAATTTGAATATATATATTTTTTAAAAGAAATAGATTATATATAATAATCTTTTAATATATTTCTATACAACAATTTGAATATCTTAAATTTGTATATCAAAGAAATATTAAAAGATGTAATGTATCAAATATTAAAATATTGAATTATAATGTAAATCTATAATAATCGTTAGATGTAATATTTATATAATATTCTATATTTTAATATTTAAAATATTAATAAATTACGGGAGGTTAATAATTATATAGTTCACTCACTTAATAATATCAATAATTTCAATTTTTATATTAGAAATCATACGTTTATCGATGATAATCCTATAATAGTATTCTTAATTCTGATGGTAAGAAAATATAATTTTTTTTTTACAAAATAGGACTAAAAAATTAACATAAAATATATTTACTTAAATATTAAGTATCATTAGCTTTCACAATAAGTTTTGCTTTAAACGAATGTGCGTGGAATCTAAATCAGAGCATTTCTAACTCAGTATATTATATATTTTTTTGGCGGTTCTACTCGCACCAAATCTAACATTAAAACAAATTATTAATGTGCTTTAAATATTATTTATTATTAAAAATAATAAAATATAAGGGCATAAATGAA
The DNA here is from genome assembly GCA_036435485.1 of Saposhnikovia divaricata. Classification (NCBI taxonomy): domain Eukaryota; kingdom Viridiplantae; phylum Streptophyta; class Magnoliopsida; order Apiales; family Apiaceae; genus Saposhnikovia; species Saposhnikovia divaricata. The sequence continues at coordinate 57,718,942 of CM071598.1, forward strand.
ATAAATTTATTTTAATTAATGAGTATAAAGATAATATTAGAATATTAAAAAATTTGAAAAGTTAGACCAAATTTTAGTCTTACATCAAATTTAGTGTAATTTAAATAATTGATAAAAATCATTTCATTGTGTAAAATTATTTTTCAAATGATTAATTTATTAATTTAAATTTAAATAATATTTTATTATAATAGTTTCTCGGCTCGTCATCGGCTCGACTTTTAATCTAATTTTGAAATCTAATTAATTGATAAACAAATTGGATAATATTTATTATTTCATAAAAATCGTTTGAACTCATAATTTAATGTAAAATTATATTTCAAATAATTACTTTATTAATTTAAATTAAATTATTTGTTTTTATAAAAACATTTCGGTATTGCCTTCACCAATGCCTCGACTTTTAATCTAATTTTGAAATCTAATTAATTTATAATAAAATTGAATAATATTTAAATATTTGATAAAAATCTTTTTAACTCATAATTTAGTATAAAATCATTTTTCAAATAATTACTTTAGTAATTTAAATTAAATTAATTTTTTATTTTAAAAATAAAATTCTTTGGAATGAAAATTAAAATAAAATTTATGTGTTTGTCAATTAGACAATCTGATTAAATAAATTAGAAGATTTAAAGTTCCATTAGATACAGATATACTATCATATCAGAAAAGTTGGTTACTGTTAAATTGTGGTTAGGTTTTAGGGTGGTCAGTAGCTAGTGATTGAAAACACGTTCATTTTTTTAATTTAAAACTTTACATTTGACATCAAGTCATTACCAACGTATCACTACAAAAGAAATTAAATTTGTCCCTCAAAGACAAAAAAAATGATATTAACAGAAGATATTGTTGAAGCCTGAAGGTCATGGTGTTTGCTAATATTTTCTTCAGTAGTTTTTGTATGCGATTGATGATATATAATCATCAATCAGTTCCAAGCAAAGCAAGCATACATGAGTTAACCCAGATATTTCAGCAAAAGAGCAAGTTCTATATGTTATTTCAAGTACCAAATGTTGTTTATACTACCATTAATTTAATCACTACTATAAAATTCATCAGCATATGAATAAGGAGTCATTGGACCAATATCAGCACCACTGCTATTCCCATCACTTATATCTTCATAACTGACATCTTTGTCCATTGCGCTATTAATTGGAATCTATCCAAAGTCATGGCTTAATTCATCATCAGAGTCATCGTGTGTTCCTGCTAACTTCCTTTACAAAATCCCATCAAATAAAGGGAAGGTATTGATTCTGCATCACCCGCAAGATATCTCTCCATCTGTGTTTTCAGTGCTTCAACAAACCAATGCCAAAATTTTAAAACAGTCCGCAAATTGTCTTCCTGATAAAACTGATTTACAACATTCACATTGCTGGGAACCAAAAGTCCAAAACCCCTCTTCTTCAGCACCTGCTGCTTATAATTACTTACTTTCTTGTCGTCATAGTTACCAGAAGTGCGCTCAATTACATTGCAACTTCTTTTTCTCCTTCTTGCTTCTGCATCTCCAAGCTCTTTCTGAGATTCCAACCCCTCAACCTTTTCCTCAAGATTTCTATAGTGTCATCCAGCAAACACATATTGTCAACCTTCATACACAAAAAAAATAGATATCTGAAAAATGAGCATTCAAAACATATAAGAAATCGTGTGAAAAATATCACTACATTAAAGTAAAATGATCTCAGTCCAGGGTTTGTCTACCTTGCCTGTTGAAGGTATTATCGATCTAAGAATTATAATTTTTTCATGCATCTTTTCTCTTTGCCTTCTCTCTTCTTGTGCATGGTTTGCATCAAGTTCTTGAGTCTCTGCTCTCCTTATTTCACCATCGCTATGCATCAGAGAAACTTCATAGAGAACCTTTTTTAGTAATCATTGTGAAGCTCCAACTGACTTATATTTACCCAGCGATCTGCCTTATTTCCATCTAATAAAGCATAGTAATCTTTGCAGTCTTGATGTTGGTTCAATAGCAAGTACGCAAGCCTGCTAGGTGTTTATTAAGTTCAATTATTTAGTTAACCACTTCCTAAAAAAAGAAATAACAACAAAAAGCATATAAGTTACATAACCATGCAAAACTAAATCAAGTACCTCACTCAAAGTTTGATGCAGAGACCGGTCTTAGACCAATTATGCTATAAAATTACTATATAAATGCTTCTCGATTTACTGTAGGTATCTCTAGCATACACAGTACACTAATGCCATAAGATGCAAGGATAAAATCTCATCGATCACTGTCATACAATATGATAGTATCTGCAACCGCAAGATTAATTCCAAGTCATACTGCACTTGTTGATAATAAGAAAATAAGTTTCTCACTCACTGGCTTGTTAAAGGAATCAATAAAAGAATCATGATCGTCACCACCAGTTCCCATCAATATGACAGTACAAATAGCCTCCATACAGGAGATAGTCTTCTAGGATATAAGGCAGTCTTTTGACCCAAATCAAAATCATTCCAGTCTTGTAAGCGTAATATTGATGCATTCAGACATAGTCAAGAATGATTAGAAACATTATTGTTCAAGAAGAAGCCTCTTATACCTCCTGTTAGACCATCACTATCATTAGTTGTCCAAGCACTCTTAAAAACACCCACTGCACCAAAAGAAAGTAGTAACCGATTAAGAAGAATATTCTGTGATTAATAGCATTGCATCATAAGAGCCCATTCAAATATATTGACCAAAAAATTGACTTATCTTTTATCTTATTAATACAGTCTCATTTAAAGGATCAACATTTAGTGACAAAATTTTTAAGAAAACTGATTCGTACAATTGATTTTCATCCGATAGATGATTTGTTAACACAACTAACAAAATTATAAAATTTGACCACAAATAAATACATATTTGAATGAGAATAGTAACAAATATTTAATCAAAAAATATAAATTATAACTATAAATCTTGCATAAAAAGTTCCGCAAGAGATTAGTTACTTGACTCTAACATAAATTTTTTTCAAAGCCCTCTACCTTATAACTAATGTGACATCTAAGAATCACGTTTCTCGATTTTGATTATGATTCAGCTTTGGTTTTATCCAAAGCTACTAAGGTTGAAAAAGGATGATTAAGTATCTAATCTCTTATAAGAGATTATATAAATTTAAAATTTAAAAATAAATTATGGAATTATACTTTATAAGAGCTTTAAAATGCGTGCTAAGCCCTCTGTCCCAAACGTAAACTATTCGTTGGGACTGAGGGAATATTAATACCATACTGCTAGTTACCAAATAGAGTTATAAATTTAAAACCTATATGGTTAAAAAAATATATTGAACATGGATAAATATCTAGCATTCAAATTATTCCAAAAATCTATAATGGTAGAGTTCAGTGTTGGTCTTATCTTATTTAGAACATGATACATGAACTCCATACCTTTAGAACAGTAGCTAAACTATATTTTACAATAACATTTCAAGTGCCAAGTGCCAACACATTAGTGAAAAAATAGATGAGAACTTAGAAGCTAAATTCAATTCATTCATATTAAAATGTTTGTCAATATTTCAAAATTTACAGCTACTAATTTACAGCTACCCAAAATCAGATATAACTGATTTTTCTAGTTTTCCTTCGAATCTTATGTGGATTATTACTTGAAGAAAATCATGTTAAACATTGACCCCAATTGTAGTTTAGAAAGTGTCCAATTTTTTTAGAATCAATAACCTTGAGTTTGATTTCAATTTTTGGTCATACAACGAATTTATTAAAACCTATACAGAAACTATTAGATATGATTAGGTCTAGAGGTCTTTGTGCATAAAATTTGTTGCGAAGAAATTTTAAATATCCAAATTTGGGTCTATCAGTTCTCTATTTTGACAGGATATAACCCTAAAAGTAATAAGTAAACAAAAAAGTCAACATGTGTTTTTTGCAAACAAAGATCCCCAAAATTCCTGCAGGGTACAGCACCAGGGTGGTAGGTCTTATGTCTAAAATTATAAAAATATGTAATATAATTCCTAAATCGAGTAGCAGGAACCATAACAATCAATATGTTACTTTGGATTCATTTTACAGTCTAATTATCATAACAGGTCAAATCATGGTTCAATCCACTGTCCCAAAAGACATTAGAGACTTACTATTTACAATAACAAAGTCTACTAATTGCATTCTTAGTACTTACTGTTAAGATCTTAGTCCTGATTTATTTAGTACACAAATATTAATATCGAGTCGGTTATAACAATCTATCCCAATTAATATAATAAATCGTTGAAACTCTTGTCAAGTCTCAAATCTACAATTTTTATTTATGCTGCAGATTCAGACAACCCATGAAAACTCAGATCCAAACAAAATGTCAAACTTCCATGCATGTTAACCTGTATGACTTGATTAGTGATTACTTAGTAATTAGCCTAATAAGCAATTAACAATAAAACTAAATCACTTAAATTAACCTTATAAGCAAATAATATATTTTATTGTTTCACTAAACAAAAATAAAATCAATTTTTCACTATACATATGTTGCTGTTTCAATGTCCGCTCATCAATCTCTTTATCATCCAGTATACTCAATCTTTATCCCTTGAAATTGTGATACCAATATCAGGTTCTTTTAACTACTCAATTGACATCTAATACTTTTGTTGAGTGCGTCTCCATAACACTGGTACCATATAGAACAAAGGAGACATGCTTTGTACAAAGTTTTTAATGCCAGATCCAACTTTCTTACTGCGGACTGATATCTACAAAGTTTTTAATATTGCTTTCTACAGATAGAATGACATCAAAAAAAATCTTTTTTGAATTTTTTATAATCATTAGTTTCTTTGAGCCTCTGAGTCAGACACTGATGAAAAAAATATGTAGAGTTTAAATATATTTATTTATTTTGTAGCTACAGAAAAGAAAAGTTTCAAGTGAAGAAAAGAAAAGAGCTAAGTATCAAAATTCATCCATTATGCATAAACTTTCAATATTATTATTAACATGACATTAATGGTGTTTAATTCTTTATTTTACCGTAAGGACTACTGCAGTATTGTTTGGCAACTTAAGTCAGACACAACAAAAAAATGATCAAGCCTGGAATAGTCTGCAGAGTGCACATGAGACATTTTTCTGCCTATACATTTCCCTTAATTTCTTTTACAACAATTATATGATTAGAGATTAAATACTGATCGGGACAATTCTTCAATTAATCCAATATAATTAAGGCCTCTTATCTTTATTGTTATTTATCAAATCAAGTAAACAACATAAAGTATTATATAAAAATGTCACTATGAAATTAAAAAGAATAACTAATCGTTTTGCAGATACTTGGAGATCAAGTGCCCCTAAGAATGGGATATAATCCGTAACATTGAAGGCTCCTTGAATCCCTGCCATCTCATGTACTATATTACACAAGTCAAACCTGTCATATATGCTCTTCCCAGAAAACATTTTACATATCATGTCTACTGCCAGATGAGCCACCTTCCCACTATTGTCCACTTTCTCACCAGCCTCCATAGCTTTTTTTAGTCCCAAGCTCCTTTCTTCTCAGCCCTGCAAAGGAGTCAACAATAGTGGTGTTGAGAAGTTCTAATGTGTAGAACTTTCTCACGCTCCACCTGTATGGCATCATTAGTCTTAAGAGTGCTTGGAAGCATCTGAAGATGACACTACAATGGTGGGGACAGAGCCAAGGCTGAAGAACATTATGGGACCGCACTATTGGGACAGTTTGAAAAGAGTTATGTGGGGGAGGTTTTCCTAACATGTGGAGGTGAAGACAACCTTGCCAATTTCCCATGATTAGTTATGCTCATTTATAGGTTTTGGAGACACATAAACGGGCCTTTGTGGAGGTTTCTGAATTCGCAATGTTCCTATGTCATTTTTGATAGCCCGATAGAGATTCACAAATATGTTAAAGCAGGATAAATGGTCTCAAATAAAAGATAAGAGAAGAGAGAGCATTAAAACAAAGTAAATTATCATTTGATTAAATTATTATTGGATTGGTTTACAACTTCAAAAGCTAAGATAAAATAATGGATAAAAGAGTCTATATTCCAACTATGCAAGAATTTCACCTACAATACGACCAGATTTAAATTCTTCACCAAACTCAATTTAGAATCTCTATTTTTCAAGTAAACCAACCCTTTCATATAATTAACAAAAAATATTGAATTAACAAATGCAAATATATATATTTAATTTACCATGGTAACAGGATATAGAACATCATGGTGGAAAATATCAATGCCTCCCCCTTGATTTTAAAGACATTCGTTTGAATGAAATGAGAAGGAAAAACAGTAACGTTATTTTTCTCTACATTTCTGGAGACTTTTGTTCGTTTAGGTTTGTTATTCATTAAAGCTCCTTGATCTCCCTCCCTTCGTGTGGTGACATTGCTTGAATGTACCAGTTCTATAAAAGCTGCAGATAGGGCAGTAGTTGGAAAAAAATTATAAAACAAAACATGTAAAAAGGCATAGAATTTACTGGCTTCTTCAAGTCCCAAGTAGTAGAAAACGGATACATAAGAAAATCATTTTTAAGAAAAGCTTATAAATCAATTATAACTTATAGGCTGCGATAAAAATCATAGTGTAATTCAACGTAAAGACATCTTCAGCATCAAGCTCACAAAGTAATCAATATAGAATAATCAAATTGATATTGTATGCAAGAAAATACAACATACATCAAGATGAAATCAAATAAATCATTTAGAAATACGAATCTTTGATCATCATACCTGATATAATCTTCGATCATTCTATCTTTCGTCAAACTGAACCATTCTATCTTTAGTCAATAACCTGTTCTGAAAAGTCATAAAAAGAGTTATCGAACATTTCGCGATAGAGAAAGGATGCCAAATTGATGCAAGCCACCGAGGAGGATTTGTTCGAATACAGATGGAGTCCCATATGGTTGTAATAGAAGTTGTAGAAGAACTTAAATCTTCCCACTGAATAAAATCAGTAAGCTCAATGTCAACATCAGAGAGAATATGTCTCATCACGATAGGCAGAACATTGCTGATCAAAGAACTTACTTTTGGCATGGGTCCTTCGAAGTGGAAATTGTGAAGCAACCGAGAACCCTTTTGGGCACAAATTCAGAGTGAAAAGATGCCACAATCTTGGAAATTTATGAGGAGATTCCACAACCGGTCTAGAACAAAAAGTACCAAAATAATTTTATCATACTCAATTAAATTAACGAACTTAGTACCTAGCAGGAAACAATTTTGACTACCACATATAATTTACTAAAAGGAGAAAATTCATACCTGGTATGAATTAGCTTGAGTTTTGCTCGGATAATTTGGTTAAGTTCATCGGTCCTCCCGCATCTCTGCAATGAAAACCAAATGACCACTTTTGATAAAAAAAAATATGCTAATCTCAAAAGCCCAACATATACAATGGTAGTTTGAGAAGTTGGAAAATTGATATTGATATCGTTAATGATGGTTAAGATCGCTAGCTCATCTACTGAGAAATAGGAAGGACCTCGAGAATTAGCCTCACTTGAAAAAAAGAAAAAATATAAAAACTCAATCATTATCAAAACCATCATAAAACCTTCGCAAGAACTTTCATCAAACATGTACAATACATAATAAATAAGGAGAAAAGAAAACTTGTACCTAATTTGGTGAAACTCATATCAATTCATATCCTTAATATGTGATATACAGCTCTCATCAAAGCTACAACAAACAAAGGAATACTAAGAAACACATGTTTGTTGGGGAATATGGGTAATTACTTGGATTTTTCTGAAGTCGTGTGAACACTTTCAGATTGAAGTTATTTGTGGTTCACCCAAATAATTCAATCGGATAAAGTCAGAAATTCTGCAAGAAGAGAGAATGTGTTTTGCTGTGAATTTCAAATGAACCTATTCAGAAAATGATCAATGCCACACCTATATATAGATGTCAATAGATGTGTCTTTTGCCAATAGACACATCTCAAGATGTGTCTTTTGCCAATAGACACATCCCATTTCCAACAGTCATGTCCAATGCTAATAGACACATCTTAAAATGTGTCTTTTCCAATAGACACATCTCATTCTAACAGATGTGTTTGATCCCAATAGACATGTCTCATAAGCAATAATTCTGAAATCATAACGAACTCGAACAGAGCATGCACTCCGCATTCTCCCGACTTGTTCGATGTAACATTACGATTACATTGATCAACTAGCCAATCCAATTACACTAAAATATCCAACAATCCTCCCCCATTTTAGCGTAATCCATGATTAACTAAACAAAATCACAACAAACAACAAACTTATGCATAAATGAAATATCGTGACGATTGAATTTCACATTAGTATATTACACATTCCAAATATTCGAATACCAAGGTGTCACTATGGATTGAACCTTGGTTATTCATAGTGAATACATGAAGATAATATACACATAAATTTACATTCTCAAATGTTCTTACTCGACAGTATGTTTTACTAGCCTAGTGTCCTAATCCTTCTTAAGCATATCAAAGCCAAGTCCAAGCTTCTTGAAGCGGCTAAACTTCATGCTCAAATAGGTAGTTCTTTTATTCTCGCACCTGCATATGCAATTTTTCAAAAGAACTATTAAGAAGATAAACTTCAACCTCCTCAACTTGCAGGTCTGAACACATACCTTGGGATGATGCTTTAATGTGTTCCAATCTCTAAATGTTAAGCTTTCCACATTGAATTCAGCACCTAATGTCATATTAGATGGGAATTGGGTATCTCAACATGAGAGGTTATTTGATGGACTTTAATCCCATCCCTACAGCCGACTTGTGCACAAGATCTCTACTGAACCCTTTGGTTAGATGATCGGCTAAATTATGTTGAGTTCTTATAAACTCCACTGATATGACACCATGCGTGATAAGCTCACGAATCATGCTATGTCTAACACCTAAGTGTCTAGACTTGCCTTTGAACACTTGTCTATAAGCATTAGACAAGGCAGACTCACTATCGCATCTGATAGATATCGGTGATATCGGTTTAGGCCACAATGGAATCTCATAAATCAGATTTCTTAGCCATTCAGTTTCTTTACCGGCCGCTGATAATGCTACAAATTCAGATTCCATCGTTGAATCAGTAATGCAACTCTGTTTCTTTGATGCCCAAGTGATAGCACCTCCCCCAAGAAGGAATACCCATCCACTTGTGGAAGAATGATCTTCCTTATTGGAAATCCAACTTGCATCTGAATGACCTTCAATAACCGAAGGAAACCCAGTATATGTCAAACCATAATCCATGGTTCCTTTTAAGTACTTGAACACTCGGCTCAAGGCTTGCCAATAATGTGAACTTGGTTTGCTAGTATATCTACTAAGCTTTCCAACAGCATAGGCAATATCTGGCCTAGTGCTTATCATGGCATACATGAGACTACCAATAGCCCTTGAATATTCAAGTTGTGATACTGCAACACCTGTATTAGGTAGGAGTTTAATACTAGGATCAATAGGAGTGCTAACAGGAGAACAATCCTTAAAGTTAAATCTTTTCAGAATCTTCTCAATATAATGAGATTGAGAAATTGAAATGCCATTGTTCTCACGCTTGATTCTTATACCAAGAATCACCTCAGCCTCCCCCATGTCTTTCATATCAAAATTAGAAGACAAGAACTTTTTGGTTTTATCCACTTGATTTTCGTCAGTACCAAAAATCAACATGTCATCCACATATAAACAAATTATAACTCCTTTACCAGAAGCATCAAATTTGCTATATACACACTTGTCTGCTTTGTTAAGAAAATAACCGTTAGACAAGACCACAGTATCAAATTTATCATGCCAATCCTTCGGTGCTTGTTTCAGACCATAAATTGATTTCTTCAATTTACACACCTTGTTTTCACAACCAGGCATAACAAACCCTTCGGGTTGTTTCATATAAATCTCTTCATCTAATTCACCATTCAAGAATACAGTTTTCACATCCATTTGGTGAATGACAAGGTTCTGTATAGCAGCAAGTGCTATTAACAACCTAATAGTAGAGGTTCTAGCAACAGGAGCATAAGTATCAAAATAATCAATCCCTTCTTTTTGTCTAAAACCTTGGATTACCAATCTGGCTTTAAACTTATCTATGGTACCGTCCACCTTCATTTTCCTTTTGAAGATCCATCTGTTTCCCAATGCCTTACAGCCAGGGGGCAGATCACTCAATTCCCAAGTATTATTATTCATGATAGAATCCATTTCATCTTGGATAGCTTCTTTCCAGAATGCAACATCCCTAGATTTCATAGCTTCGATAAATGTATTTGGATCCTCCTCAATAACAAAATAATATTGGTATTGATATTCAATTTCATCTCTAGAGCCTTCTACTAGATAAAGATGAAAATCATCTCCAAAAGACTTTGCTTTTCTAGCTCTAGTGCTTCTCCTTGGTTCAGACGGTCCATTCACATCTTCAGTAGAAACTGAGTTCCTACTAGAAGAATTCTGAAGCATGTCCCTTGGTCTAGGTATAGATGTAAATCTATTTTCATCAAATATAGCATCCCTTGACTCGATAATTGAGTTCACAGATACATAGTCATTAGATTCTAACACATAGAATCTATATGCTATGGAATGCTCAGCATAACCAACAAATATGCAATCTATACCTCGTTCACCCAAGTTTCTTCTTTTGGGTTCAGTGAGTCTTACAACTGCTCTACATCCCCAAACTCTCAGAAAACTCAATTTTGGTGACTCTTTATACCAAAGTTCATAAGGGGTAATCTTATTCCTCTTGCTAGGAATTCGATTCAATAAATAACAGGCTGTTAACATAGCCTCACCCCAAAAACCCTCACTCAAACCCGAGTAGGATAACAAGGAATTAACCATTTCTTTCAAAGTCCTATTCTTTCTCTCTGCCACACCATTTTGTTGTGGTGTATAAGGAGCCGTGGTTTGATGTATTATACCAGTAGATTGAAAATAAACCGGATCATAATACTCACCTCCTCTATCAGTACGTAGATTTTTAATCATGGTACTCTGATGTAGCTCTACTTCTTCTTTATAAATTTTAAAGAAGTCAAGAGCTTCATCCTTAGCATGCAATAAATATACATAGCAATATCTAGTAGCATCATCAATAAAAGTAACTACATACTTTTTATTTCCTAATGATAGTGTAGAATGGAAATCACACAAATCACTATGAATTAGTTCTAAAACATCAGACACCCTATTAACCTCTTTAAATGGCATTCTGGTTATCTTCGTTAACATGCATGTTTTGCATTTTTCATTATCTAAATCAATGGCAGGTATGAGACTCATTTTTGACATATCCTTTATTCTTTTGTAATGTACATGTCTTAGTCTAGCATGCCATAATTCAGATTTATTCAAATCATTGCTAGTACTAGTAGAAGCCATGCAAGCAGATTCATCAACAAATGGAGTATTTACATTCAACATAAACATACCATTACACAAATAGCCAAAGCCAACAAAAGAGCCATGTTTTGACAATATATATTTGTCACTTTCATAAACTTGTTTATATCCACAATTGTTCAATACAACACCAGACACGAGATTCTTCCGAATCCCAGGAACATACAACACTTTATTTAACAATATACATTTGCCAGAAGTAAAAACTATCTTGACATTTCATAGTCCTTTGATCGGTTCAGCTGCAACATTTCCCATCTTTAAGATAGATCCATCTTCGATTGGTTGAAAGTCTATGAACCAACGAAGATCTTTGCATACGTGACTCGTTGCTCCTGAATCAATCCACCAAGCAACATTGTCATCCTGCACATAAAATGCCTCAGATATTAGTGATACATAATTCTGACCAGAATTATAATTCTGTATTAAAATCTGACCTTGTTGCTTTTCTGGATCCTTGGATCCACTTGGACCAGCAATCTGCTTTTCTTGCTTGCCTTTACCAACCCGACAATCCTTCTTGAAATGTCCAGGTTTGCCACACTTCCAACATGCCATCTTAGGCCTTTTATTGGAAGAATTGTTGTTGTTTCCTTTAAACTTTCGTTTATCACCCTTGCCATTCTTATAATTCTTGGAAGATCCACCATCTTCAACCATATTCACAGAAGAGTTACCGACTTGGTTCTTTCCCTTAGGATTGTTCTCAATTTCTTGAGTCCTCAAAGCCTCTTCAATTCTGAAGTGACTTCCAAGTTGAACCAGAGTCATATCATCTTTATTATGTTTCAAGGAGTGTTTAAAATCCTTCCATGATGGTGGTAGTTTGTCTATAACACCAGAAACTGAGATAGATTCATCCATCTTCAGATTGTGTTGGGCAAACTGCCCCAGAATCCTTAACAATTCATTGTATTGTTCCATCACTGGTCTAGAATTGACCATTTTATAATTCATAAAATTACTAACCAGAAACTTCTTACTAGAAGCATCTTCTGCCATGTACTTGGATTCAAGAGAATCCCACAATTCTTTCGCTGACTCAACATTTTGGTATATATCGAAAAGGGAATCAGACATACCGTTTAAGATTTGGCCGCGACAGATGTAGTCATCGTTTTCCCACTTGCACCGCTTCCTAGTCTGTTCAGCGGTTTCATTTTCGATCACTTCTGGAATGGGGGTACTCAGAACATACACAACTTTCAGCGTGGTCAACAGAAAATGCATCTTTTTCTGCCATCTTCTAAAATCATGGCCCTCAAACTTGTCCAGTTTTGCAAACTTGCTTGTCATGTCTTTTGCAGATTCTGCGTTCGCCATCTTCAGAAACAAATTAACTTCAATCTATGTTGGGGAATATGGGTAATTACTTGGATTTTTCTGAAGTCGTGTGAACACTTTCAGATTGAAGTTATTTGTGGTTCACCCAAATAATTCAATCGGATAAAGTCAGAAATTCTGCAAGAAGAGCGAATGTGTTTTGCTGTGAATTTCAAATGAACCTATTCAGAAAATGATCAATGCCACACCTATATATAGATGTCAACAGATGTGTCTTTTGCCAATAGACACATCTCAAGATGTGTCTTTTTCCAATAGACACATCCCATTTCCAACAGTCATGTCCAATGCTAATAGACACATCTCAAGATGTGTCTTTTCCAATAGACACATCTCATTCTAACAGATGTGTTTGATCCCAATAGACATGTCTCATAAGCAATAATTCTGAAATCATAACGAACTCGAACAGAGCATGCACTCCGCATTTTCCCGACTTGTTCGATGTAACATTACGATTACATTGATCAACTAGTCAATCCAATTACACTAAAATATCCAACAATGTTCAGAGAATAGCAAGAAAAAATGAAACACATGAATGAATTCAAAACCCCACACAAAATACACAAAATAGAATGAAGCCATTTCTCCGGTTTCTCTCGTCAAGACTGCAAAAAAAGCAAAACAAATCATGTCAAACAACATCAAAATAATAAACAAAAAAACTTTAAATCATACAGGAATTTAATCAAACACGTTCTATGCACACCTGTTAGAATTGTTTACCATTGACACAACATTCTCATTAACCTTGTCTATCTATACAAAAAGGAGAAGACTTCAGTTTATGTTCATTACAAACTTCATAAAACCTGTTAAATAGAACAAAGAAAAAAAATTGGTTAATAAAAATTTAAAAAAGACGCACACGTGTGTCTATATATATATATATATATATATATATATATATATATATATATATATATATATATATATAAACATAGTTAAATATCGACTGAGAGATGAAGAAAACAATTATTATATATTTATCCATACATGAAGAAGAAGTGATGGCAACGAAGAAGAAGCTGTAACTGACCTAAAATCGGAGAAGAGAATGAGGGTATTGCTTGGTGTATTGTTCGTGGTTTAATTTTGAAATAATGACAGATAATAGGGTTAGATGCTATATCAACGGAGAATCAGTTAAGATTGATTTCTGACGTGGCTTTTTTTTTTTGCAAGTGATTTTACATTTATGTCCATGATAGAGGTTATTCTACAAAGTGGGAGTAAGGACAAAACAGTTATTCTACAAAGTGGGAGTAAGGACAAAATAGGAAGAATGTGGCAAAAAGGATTTAGGATTTATATTATACATAGATTTCAATTTTAAATATCACAATTAGTTTATATCTCACTAATATTAATTAATTAAGAGTAACACAATATTCCCATATAGAGTATTATGCAATCATCTTTTTCCTTATTTTTTGGATCAATAACCACGATTGTTACACTAATTCTTTGTCATCTCTTTTCAAAATTCAAATTCCTAATTGATTATCCAGCATCTGAATTCGTTACTATTATTTCTCTCTTTCTGTACTTTTTTTCTCATTCATCATCTTCTCTTTCTCTTTCTCTCTATTGTTTTTTGATCAAATCCAGATTATCTTCTCCTATCTCTCTTTTTTCCGTTTTCTATTCTCTATGTTATTTTGTTTCATTATTATTCTATATTACTTAATTTGGATATCTTATCTGTTCTTCTTTTTATTGCAGGTTGTAATTATTCGATTATAATAGATGGTGTGTTGTCGAAGTTTTGATTGTTTGAGGTACATAATGAGTGACTTTTCGATTCCTATTATTATGATTGTATATCTATCTTCAGCAATTGATCTGTTATACTGACTGCTATTGTTTTTATATTTGTTTCTATGTATACACAATTTTTAATTCTCGATTATATCTATTATGATGTGTTCTTCGTTAACAGCTAGGTATAGAATAGATCTGTTCTTGATTTGTTGTTATATGAATTGGCTGAAAGTTGATCTCTTCTTGATTATTAAGATTTGTTTTTCTGTTTTAGTGATGTTTTTTTATAGAAGGTTTTGATTCTAATCTTTTTTAAGTATTTAAATATCAGGTTAACAATCAAGTGTAATTTAAGAAAGGCTGATTTTAAAGTCATTGTGAATGATATCATAGTTGTTTAAAAACCTTGAGGTTGAACAATTTAGGATGATGTATTTGACACAGTTTTAGTGCTAAATGTCTTTACCATTTTGAAAACTTCGCACCAAGTTTTCTATTGCTTAAGATGTGATTACAGTAGATAGGAATATTACTTTGGAGAAGCTATGTGCATTTGCAGTTGTTGCTATTTATTTTAGAATGGAAGAAGTGATATAATTGGTTTAAAATTTTTGTAGGCTGCCATCTAAAGAATAAGAACCGAGTAATAATAACATACTACTGTGGTTAATATACACATAGGCAAAGTTGTATGTAGTACAAATATAGTCAATATAGGCAAATGTATGGACTAAATGTATTTATATATATCCTAGAACTAGCAAAGTTTTATGCTGGTTCATATATCAAGTTGGTGTTTACTGATTAACATGGTTAAGTGTGATGCGTAGGTTGTGCCTAACTGATGGTGTTAGGTAGATGCGTCACTTTGATTTGTCCGATATATTTTGTTAATATATGCAAAGGGCTGTTCAAAATTTTTCAGGATAGTGCACACGGTGCTTTTTAGTTCTGTGAGCAATACAAGCGAACTACAGAGTTCCGTAGGTTGTGTGAGATTAACAGAAATCATTTAGCAACTCTTAACAAATATAGAGACCAGAGGGATCGGCCTGATCTTTCTACACCTGAGAGCATCCAGTTCTATCTCGATACAAGATTTGAGCAGTTGAAAATTACCACCGAACTTGAACTTTGTCATGTTTGTAATTTTGAAGAATCTTATCACTGCTGATAGCCTGATGTTAATATCTATAGCTCTGTTGCATTACCTTGGATAGAAAATGTTCCTTGGTTGTTTTGATTGTAATTTTTTTTTTGCAGTAAGCTTTTCGTTCTATGGAGGACATTTATGGGTTGACATGCATGGTGAAGAAAATGCCCAAGACATCCTGAATGGCTGTATAGTATGCTAAACTAACATTGATCTCTTGGATCTCAACCAATCATGTCAACAAGATTGAGGGTAGAGAGTGCAATTTGTGGATGTCTAATCTTATTGGTTTTAATCTTGACAACAAGATTGAGGGTAGAGACATGGTATTATTACAAGCTCTTTGTGTTTCAGAATTATACATTTTTTACTTCAATTTACTTCAAACTTTTTTCTCATTTCCACAGATCTCGCGAGCATCACTTCTTGCAGATCTGGTAAATATGCAATTCTGCTTTTCAATATCAAAATGTACAAGTACATGTTTGTATCGTAAATTCTGTATATCATGCTTATGTTGGTAATAACACTAATAGAGAAGGTTTTACAGTGGTAGTATTTTTCCTGAAATATACAAATGTATACTACTTATATTCTCCTTCAGACCATCGCTGTATTTTAAATCGCAGCTGATCTGATTTATTGGTTCCTTAAACCAGGTGCATGATTGCTTTGGAATTCAATAACCGGATAATAAGAACTCAATAGAGGCTTGATTAGATATCTAAATTAATTATGTTTGCCAGTTTATAAATATAATTTGAATTTTGGTCTTCTTTTTTATATCAGTCGTCTTAGCTTCTTGGCTTCTGTTGGAACTTTCTTCTTCTCTACAAGTGAGTGTTCTATCTTAATAGAGCGTCAAATGATGATCATACGAGTTCTGACACGATATTTGTGGTTCAGGATCTTTTATATTTTTGATACTCTACGTCTTGATCCACAAATATCTAGAAAGTTGTGGAATAACTGAACACACTTTCATATTGGTTTTTCTATTTATTAATCTGTGTTATGCTGTTATTTAAAATTTGACATAATGTTTATTATTTATGCTATTTTTCTTTCAGAATAACTTCCAATTATAAGGATCTCTGATTTGTTTCAATGTACTACTTGATCATGTACAAAATTGGTATTGTTTTCTGGCTGCAGATTCTTAGGAAATTCATCGTGTATACAGGATTCATAGATCATCTGGAAATCGGCAAAAGTTATAGCTTATCTTTGTGCATATTACAATTACAGATCTCTACCGTAGCAGGTTGTGGCTCTTTCTTGATGTAAAAAATGTATTAATTTATAACCTTTATAAGTAGTTAGTTTATAACTGTATTTTTGAAATTTTATGCTCGATAATCAAAATTTAAATTTGGATTTGGATTTTTGGTTCTTCTCAGCCATGTATCTATGGTATGAGGAATTCCGCAGACGTATCCGGTTTCTCATGGAATGATAAGAGATCAAGACCAGGGAATGATTCATGTATTATTTCACGGTCGTGCCTAAGTTCCTTAACCTCAGACAATGGTGCTCCAGGGTAGTGTTCAATTTCTGCAGCATTATCAGTCTGTCCCATCTCCCCTCGATTTAAAAATTGTTGGCCTGTAAGTTCCAATCCCCCCTCTTTCATGGACAAACAAATTGTCATTTGTATTAGGATCATGCAACTCTTTTCTGCATATTTTCATTATGAGTAAAGGTTGTAACTTGAGTGAATGTTCTCATGCCAGCCATGTCGAATTGAGGCAAACATTGGAGTCGGTTAGCAAAAATTGCCATCCGATAGAACAGTCTCTTTTTCGAATCTTCCAAGACAGGTAATAATAATATACTTTATACATGTAACTTTTGTTGTTACAGAGCTAAGTGTAAATCAGGGAAAGCGCAAGTGCCAGCAAATCAGGCAAAGCGCCAATGGTAAAGATAGAGGAGCCTGAACTTGCTGTAGTTGACTATCTATCAGATGAACTATGAACTTGGGATGAGATTATCGAAAACCATAGTCATGGATATGGAACGTGCAATTTGTAATGGCACTGAATCTTACTTTCCTATTATTTTGATGTTTTTCAATATATAAAGTTGTGAAGTGAGTTTGTTTGATACAACATTATAATTGTGAAGTAATCTTGATTATTGTATGTCCAAACTCATGTCACCAACTACAAAATCTAATTTAATTATTGTTGTGAGTATATATATATATTTCAGTAAGAACCTGTAAACACAACGAAAATGTAATTCTACATTACAGGTAATAAAAAATAAATCAGAGGAAAAAACAAATACATAATGCAAGACTTAGATGTTTTAGTGAATTTCCATAATTTTAAACTTATATTACACTATTTATATTTGATACATAGATATATTAGATGAGAAATTCTATATAGAACAATTTATATCATTCAATTCTAATTTTATGCTTAATTTAAATCATATTTCTAATAATTAATTAAATAGATCATTAATATTTTAGTCCAATATTAATATAAATAGAATTACACGGACTACATGTAAAACGTATCCATCAAACTTTTGCACAAATATGGTGGTAGCTCATTAAATATTTGTTATATTTTTAGAGTTATGAAAATTTTCACGTTAAAATATTATGAATCAAGTATACAACAAGGTAATTAAGAATTATTTAATAGATTACTTTTGTTAATTTAGTTTCTGAATCATTCAATATATTAATTTTAAATGAAATTATGTATCTTTTATGATCGATTATTATTTTATAGTGTTATGTAAACAATAAATATTTAAACACGAAAATTTTTTTTGGTTACTTTATTTTATTTTTGATTGAATTTTTTATTTTATTTTGTTGACGATGTCGAGAAACCTTTTACTCAATTTTTTAATATTATATATGTACATGTATAATGTTAGTATAATATGTGACATGATACTTTCACAAAATTATTTTAGAAATAAATTATGGAAAATAACTAAATTATGTCGAAGTGATAATCACATATTTTTCTAATATAATTCAAATTATTCTCTTAAGGTGCAAAGCTGTATGATTGTTTGTTTAATTTTTGTAATTAAATTGGTCAAATTTTGGTTGAGAAATAAAACTTACTTTTTTATAATTGTAAAAAGTTAAAAAAGTTGAATTTTAAAAATAAATAATAAATAAATTTTGATTAAACTTTTTAACATATTTGTTCAAACAATGTATTATTATTTCAAACTTTTATTCCTAAATTCATATCAAATTAATTGTTTTATCAATAAAATTTATTCTATTTTTATATTATATTATATATTCGTTATTCTTGCTGAAAAACAAATATTTTCTAAATATAATAATGTTTTCATATCAAATTGATTTTTTTAAATTAATTCATATCAAATTAATTGTTTTATCAATAAAATTTACTCTATTCTTATATTATATTATATGATGATCTCTTTGATGAAAAATTATAATGTTTTCTAAATATATTCAAATATAACTGATTTTAAATTTGGAAAATGGTTGTGTTAGTTTGAGTTTCAATATAAAAGTGGATTAATTTGCATTTACAAGAATTCTAATAAACATTAATGATGTTATAGCATATTTTCAATATTTTTCCAACTATATTACTTTTTATATAAATGTGTCTTTAATTTGACGAGATATTATGGAATAGATTATATGTAAAATATCACTTGGATGTCATTTTGAATCCTCGAAAAATTTCGATTTTTATGTATTGTTTTCAATTTTTAAAAATAGGATTGAAATACTAATTTAATATTAAAATACATGTTATATATATAATGTGTTTTGTAATCTGTCATGAAACTGTTTAATTTAAAATGAAATTATGTATCTTTTATGATCGATTATTATTTTATAGTGGTCATGTAATTAAACAATAAATATTTAAATATAATATGTATCTTTTGTGTTTGTGGACTTTTATATATTCTTTTAGCTTTATACATGGCTATAGATTTTAATAGAAGAAGATACCATTATATGTAATGAAGTAATAAGTATAAATAGTAAAAATGTGTTGTGCAATTTTTTTTCATTTGAGCTATTAGAAATAATATAAATTTCCTTTAATGATTAAGAAAAAAATTTTCATTGTCTTATACTTAATAAAAAAATATTTGGTTCTTTTTTTGCATGACATTATTTCTTAATAATTTAAGTTCTTGATAAATCAAATTTTTTCCGATAATTTGAACAATAATACGTATAAAAAAAATTTACGTATTAAATGTTTTGTAATCTTAAATGAAATTTTGTATATTCTTTCCCGATAATTAATTTGTAAATTATAAAAATTTAAATTTGAAACTTTGTTTTTAGAAATTTATATTTTTTGGTTGATTTTTATATAATTTTATTGTATTAGGCGATGCCGATAAACATTTTATTCAAATTTTTATATGTTAAATCTTTAAATTGGAAGAGATCAATATTATGATTAATAAAAATAATATTTTCTTTTAAATATGATAATCGAAAAAGTTAATAAACTTTTTATAACATAAACAAGAAGAAAAACTTTGCAAGCCAAAATATCTACTTTCTCAACATAAACAATTGGACTTATAACTAGATAATTAGAAGTCGTTTAACTAATACCACTTCTATTCCTCATCAGCTAAATAAAAAATAATTTAATTAATGATAAGTAGTCGATTATCTTTTCTAATTAAAATATGTTACTTTTTCATTATAAGATATTACCTTTTATAAATAGTTAAAAATATCAATTATACTATATCTTCTAATCATTAACATTTTTTTCTAATTAATACGAGTAACCTTTTAATTTAAAACATAATCTTGCAATCATTATTACATACACAAAAAAATCACATAATATCTTCTAATCATTAATAAAATATATATAAATGGATACGCCTTCATGGAAGACTTTATGGCTGTGGAGAACGAGTTAGAGGGTTCTCCAGTGATAGTAGATGTTCATAATGTGACGACAGAAGATTTCATATTCGGCAATGGTTATGCTGAGGGATTTGTGGGAGATCATCCTGCTAACGACATGAACTAACTGCTACCTTTTATCAAGTCCATCTCTAGTAGCTTAAGTATTAGCAGGCAGTAGTTTCTTAGTAGCTAATCATGTTTAGAAGTGTATTAAGTTTAGCAGTGATAGTCTAGTCATAGCTTCCTAAATCGATGTCTGATAGTTGCAGGGGCTCTTATCCTTTGGTTGTAATCCTTATCCTTTTGCAATACAATGGCGTTTCAAAAAAAAAATAATAAAATATATTAAAAACCGTATATTCCAATCATACAACGAATAATGACCATAAGATTTTTAGTAATAAATTAGAATCGTTAGATAAGGTATATTTATATTATATAATTATATAATCATAATAAAAACATAATTATGATTATAATTATCTTAAATAAATATATTATATTATATAAGGTATATAATTGTTTGTTATATTAAAAAATGATTATATAAAAATAATTATAACATAAAATAAAATTTATAACATATCAAAAGAAACCCGTGCATCGCACGGGTTATAAGCTAGTATACGTTATAAATTGTAATTATCCATTTTTTTAAAAGAAAGCTGCAAAAATAAGGAAACCAGAAAGTCTCTCTATCTCTCTCTCTTCTCGAAATTGGGGACTTCGACTTGACCAACAGACCGACCGCTCCTAGGCTTTGGGACTTAGCTTTGAAAATTAATCATGTGCAAGGAACCAGATTTACGGTTCAAAAAGTCTTTTTCACTCCTAATCTCTCTCAATAATTGGAGCTTTCCAACTCAAAAAAATGCACAATTCATCACCACAACCGCCACCTCAAATAACACAAATAGACTCAATCTCAATTCAAATGTTCAACGACGACGATGACCATCAGGAGACGACGATGACCATCAGGTGGAAGCGAAGTTGAAGGCTTGCGGGCCCGATCGAAGAAGCTGATGGTGGTATTTGTCGAAGATGGCGTTGGAGAAGGAGGTGGCGTTGGAAAAGGAGGGCGGATATGGGGTGACGGGAAGGAGGGGAGAAAAAGGGTGGTATTCGTGAGTTGGAGGTCGGGAGGTCACCGGAGGTGGTTGGGAGGTTGCCGAAGGAGGTGGGGGAGTCAAGGTCAATCATGAATTGGATATGGCGGAGGTGGGGATTGGGAAAGGAAGCGAGAAGGGAGAGAAATGAGATGAAGTCCAATATATTTGCAGTTAAGATAGTATATTTGCAATGAATTTGATAAGATAATATATTTGTAATGTAATATGTAATGGAGGATATATATAACTCAACTATGATAAAAGATAAATAATATTAAATCTATACAGGGATCGTGAAATTTGAAGAACGGGCACCAACAAGGATCAAGTCGCTGAAAGAAGTTCATTAACATGTTCAAGCCTCAGTGACAGAATAAGATGTACAGATGATTCAGTTGAAGAGCCAAAAAGATTCCATGTCTTTACATAATTTGAAGATACTGCTACAGACTAATCAATTGGAATGTAACGAAGGTGTGAAGATCAAGATCAGTGCTAGTCACTTGTGAACCATACCAGCGCACTAAGTGTCAGCACATACGAGAAGGATCAACACATTAATTTACAGAAAGAATTGCCAAAGCCTATTGACGATCAAGGACAAACATAATATTTCAAGGTATTGTCAAAAATTAATTTACTCTCTGAAAATTAAATAAGTAACAGATTAATTAATTATTTATAACAAATAATTAAATTAATCTAGTACTTGAATTATTTTCAGAGATGAATTAAAACAGCAGAATAAAACAGAAGAAAGAAGCCCAAGAGATACAAAAATAGTATTACTATGCGCAGTTACTATGCAAAGTTACTATACACGGTTACTATGCACGGTTACTATTTGGGGTTGGTGTAATTGTGCCCGGTTACTATTTTTGGTTGGTGAAATAGTGTCTGGTTACTATTTGGGGGTTGTTAGAATAGTGCCCGGTTACTATTTGGGGGTTGTTGGAATAGTGTCAAATAGTGACTTTCTATAATCTATAAATAGGCCTGTTGTATTTCATTTCAAAACACACCTCAACACACAACTTTCTCTTCTCTCTCTTATATCTTCTCTGTGTAAGCTGCTAGACAGTCCATCTAGTAGGGAAGCCGGCTTAGCCCGCTTTCTGGAAGTGTCGGGTTTAAGGTCCTCGTGCCTAAACTATCCTTAGGAGTGTTTGATTTTGTAGCTGATCCATAGGATTAGATTGTGTAACAAACCTCCGGGTTTTATCTATTCAAAGATATTTCCAAAACAGTTGTGTTATTTCGATTCAGTATTTTTGATCTCATATTCACATCAAAAATCGAAATATTTTTAGAATAACGCATTCAACCCCCCTTCTACGTTATTCCGGACCTAACAAATGGCATCAGAGCCACTCTGTTATTATACAAGTTAAGATCCAAAAAGATATACAATCATGACAGAGAAAACACAAACTCCAACAACAAGCAAATATGAATCAATCAGAGTTCCAATACTCAGGGCATCAGAATATCCCATATGGAAGGTGAAGATGGAAATGTTTCTGGAGGCTACAGATCCAGAGTACTTAGACAGAATCCATGATGGTCCACGTAAGCCGACCAAATTGTCTGTTACAGTTGATAAAGAGGAACAGAAAACGATTCCAAAGGAGAAGAAAGACTACACTCCTGAAGATATCTCCTCTATTAGCAAGGATGCCAAGGTAAGGCATTTATTACATAGCGCTCTTGACAATGTTATGTCTAACAGGGTCATTGGATGCAAAACTGCTAAGGAGATTTGGGATGCTTTGGAAGTCAGATGTCAAGGAACCAAAACCATCAAGAAGAACAGGAGAACAATACTCACACAGGAGTACGAGCACTTTGACTCGAAGTCTGATGAGTCATTAACAGATCTATATGATAGATTCCTGAAATTGCTGAATAATTTGTCACTGGTAGATAAGGAGTATAATCTTGAAGACTCTAATTTGAAATTCTTGTTGGCTCTTCCTGAGAAGTGGGATTTAAAGGCCACTACCATCAGAGACAATTATGATCTGGAAGACATGTCTCTTGATGAAATCTATGGAATGCTCAAGACTCATGAGCTTGAGATGGAACAAAGAAGCAATAGGCATGGAGGTAAGCCCAAGTCAATTGCTCTTAAAGCTGAGGAGAAAGCATCTAAAGAAGTTACTGTGAAAAAGAGTCAATCCAATGGAAAGGCTCTTATTACAAAGTCTGATACTGAGTCATCAAACTCTGATGATGACTAAAACTCTGACAATCACACAGACTCTGATGATGATGGCAGTGATGCTGAGATGATACAACTTGCAGCCCTGATGGTAAAAAGCTTCAAGAAGATGGCTTACAAGAACTTCAGGAAAGGAAAGAAGTTCACATAAAGAGATTCAAATTCCGAAAAGAAGAATTTCAGAAAAGCTGAGGGAAAGGAAGGCAGGTCTGGGAAAGTGGACAAGTCCAAGATCAAATGCTATAATTGTGGTGAGAAAGGACATTTTGCACCTGAGTGTAAGAAAGCCAAAGCTGATAAAGGTCAAGCTTACATCACAAAGAAGAAGGACTGGGCTGACAATTCAGACTCTGAAGATGAGGTGAACTATGCCTTAATGGAAAATGCTGATATTATCTTTGAAGCTACTGAGACCAAGGTACCTCACTCTACTCTAGCTTTTGATACTACTGATATATCCGAGTTAAGACTCTTTCTTAAAAACTTGCATGTTAGCTACAGAGATCAGACTTTAGAAAATGAAAGAATAAAATCTGAAAGTCTAGACCTTAGAAAGAGAAATGACTATTTAGAATTAGAATTAGTCCAGATGTTAAAAATTCAGAAAGAGAAAGATGATGCTATTATTGTTAAACCTGAACTATTGAAAAAGCATGCTTATCTTGAATCTGAACTTGCTAAATAAAGAAACGTTATTAAAACTTGGACTAACTCTGGTAAAACAACTCAGAGTATCTTAGAGAATGGTTGTTGGAAACAAGGTCTAGGTTACACTAATAAAAAGAAAACTGCCAACCTAGAAGCTGAGACCTCTAAACCTGTATTTACTGAAAGGGCTGCAAAGCCCAAAATTAATCCTGTGAGGTTTGTACCAAAATCTGACAAACCAAAACAGGATGAAGTCAAATCAGTAAATATTGACTTAATGTCTCAGAAACAGCTTAAACACAAGCTGAAGGAGATAAAAGGAGTGAACAATGTAAAAGAACCTAGGAAAAATAGAAATGGAAAGGTAGGCATCAATAAAAGCAATAACTATATGCCTATTCCCAATGCTCCTAGGAAGAAATGTCACAACTGTGGAAATCCTAACCATCTTGCTACTTTTTACAGGAAGAATAAAAATATAAACTCTATACCTCCTAAGTCAGGAGTTAAGAGTGGTTCAGTTAGGTTTAAGCCATAGAATCCTTGTTTTCACTGTGGCAGTATTTGGCATTCTATTTATATGTGCAAAAAGTATCATAATTTGTATTATGATTATTATGAACTTAAACCCTCTTTGAATAAATTCAAGATTGATTCTACATGTATAAATTCTGATAAAAAGAATGTTAGCACAAACTCTGATAAGACTTCTGCTGCAAAAGCTAACAAACTTAATAAGGCCAAAGGATCCAAGCAAGTCTGGGTCCTTAAAACTAATCATTAGTGGTTTTTGTGATTGTAGGGTAACAGGAAAAATATCCTTGTTCTGGACAGTGGATGCTCAGGACACATGACTGGAATTAAGGGTCTGTTATCAGAATTTGTGAAGAAAGCTGGCCCAAGTGTTTCTTATGGAGATGGCAACATAGGAAGGACTCTGGGATATGGCAATATCAATCTTGGGAATGTCATCATTGAAACTGTAGCTCTAGTCTCAGGACTCAAACATAATCTGCTAAGTGTGAGTCAAATCTGTGACAGAGGTTATCATGTGGATTTCTTTGAAGAACACTGTGAAGTTATAAGCAAATCTACATGCAAAGTTGTTCTGAAGGGATACATGCATGGTAACATTTATGAAGCCAAGCTTTCAACAAACTCTGATGGCTCTGCAATCTGTCCACTGAGTAGAGTATCAATTGAAGAAAGTTGGGATTGGCAAAAGAGGCTTTCTCATCTGAATTTCAACAGCATTAATGAGCTAGTGAAGAAAGATCTTGTGAGAGGATTGCTCAAATCAGTTTTTACTCCAGATGGCCTATGTGACTCATGTTAGAAGGAAAAACAAAGGAAAACTTCATTCAAAAGTAAGAATGAATTCTCAATTCTTGAGCCATATCACTTATTGCATGTTGATTTATTTGGTCCAGTAAATGTAAAGTCCATTGGAAAGAAAAAATATGCTTTGGTTATTGTTGATGAATACACCAGATATACATGGGTGTATTTCATGCACAAGAAAGAAAAAACTGCATCAATCTTAACAGAGCATGTCAGACAACTGGACAAAGGATCTAAGCATACAGTGAAAATCATAAGGAGTGATAATGGCATTGAGTTCAAGAATGTAGCCATGGAAGAGTTTTGTAAAAAAAATGGAATAAAACAAGAATTCTCTACACCTGGAACTCCACAACAAAATGGAGTAGTAGAGAGTAAGAACAGGACTCTCATAGAAGCTGCAAGGACCATGCTTGATGAAGCAAAGCTGCCAACTTACTTCTGGGCTGAAGCTGTGCAAGCTGCTTGTTTCACACAGAATGCTACACTCATAAAAAAGCATGGTAAAACACCATATGAGATGGTAAAAAATAAGAAGCCGAACCTGAAGTACTTTCATGTGTTTGGATGTAAGTGTTTTGTTCTTAAGACTCATCCAGAACAGCTTTCCAAATTTGATTTAAAAGCCGATGAAGGAATCTTTGTTGGATACCCACTATCCACAAAAGCATTCAGACTCTACAATCTGAGAACAAAAGTGGTCATGGAATCTATCCATGTGTCTTTTGATGATAAGAAGATAACAGGACTTGAAGATTTTGATGAACATGACCAGCTGAGATTTGAGAATGAAGAACTAAATGTTGATGTACAAAATTCTGATACTCTTTCAGACAATATTGTTCAATCTATACAAGTATATCAGACTGCAGCACATGTTGAGGGGGAGCAAGTGAAAGATGAAAATGAACCCCAATTAAGTGAAGAAACATCAAATAATGCATCTACTGCTAATGATTCATTAAACTCCGATTCATCAAACTCTGAAAGCAATAACTCAGGAGGAGCAAACAATGAGTTTGGATCTACTAGTCACCACACTCAACACAATTATGAACTTGGGGAATCATCAAGATCAAATCTGCCGAGACAAAGGGTATGGAGTAGAGCGCATCCCTTTGAACAGATCATTGGTGAATCGGACACGGGTGTACAGACTAGAAGATCAACACAGAATGAATGCAATTTCGCAGGATTTTATCTCAAATTGAACCTAAAAAGGTTGATGAAGCTCTAGATGATCCAGATTGGGTAACTGCAATGCAGGAAGAACTCAATCAGTTCGAAAGGCAGAAAGTATGGAAGCTAGTGCCAAGACCAAAAGATAAATCTATAATTGGTACTAGATGGGTGTTTAGGAATAAACTGGATGAAAATGGTATTGTTACAAGGAACAAGGCTCGATTGGTAGCAAAGGGTTACTCTCAAGAAGAAGGAATTGATTATGATGAAACCTATGCTCCAGTTGCAAGGCTTGAAGCAATCAGGATGTTCTTAGCATTTGCTGCACACTCCAACTTTAAGGTTTTTCAGATGGATGTGAAGAGTGCATTTTTGAACGGAGATCTAGAAGAAGAAGTCTATGTTGAACAACCCCCTGGGTTCGAAGACAAGGAATTGGAAGGTTTTGTGTACTTTCTCTTCAAAGCTCTCTATGGTCTCAAGCAAGCCCCTCGAACATGGTATGATACTCTCTCCAAGTTCTTACTTGAAAATGGTTTTACAAGAGGTATCGTCGACAAAACTCTCCTTCATAAAAAAGCATAAAAATGATATAATTATGGTGCAAGTATATGTGGATGATATAATATTTGGTTCTACTAATGATTTGCTATGCAAGAGATTTGCTAAGCTAATGCAGAGTAAGTACGAGATGAGCATGATGGGTGATTTGTCCTTCTTCCTTGGACTTCAAGTTGTTCAGAAGCCTGATGGTATTTTCATCTGCCAGTCAAAATACATAAAGGATCTTCTGAAGAAGTATGGGATGGAAGAAGCAGCTACTCCCAAGACCCCGATGCCAACTGCTGTCAAGCTTGATCAAGACAAATCTGGTAAGTCAGTTGACATCACAAAGTATCGAGGTATGATCGGCTCTCTATTATACTTAACCGCTAGTAGACCAGATATTATGTTCGCAACTTGTTTATGTGCTAGATTCCAGGATGACCCTAAAGAGTCACATCTTATAGCCGTTAAACGTATTTTTAGATACCTTAAGGGAACCCCCAATCTTGGGATTTGGTACCCTAAAGGAACAGGTTTTGACCTAGTTGGCTATACAGATTCTGATTTCGCAGGTTGTAAGATTGATCGGAAAAGTACTTCAGGAAGCTATCAGTTTCTAGGAAGAAGGTTGGTATCTTGGTACAGCAAGAAGCAACACTCAGTATCTACCTCGACAGCTGAAGCAAAATACATTGCGGCAGGTAGTTGTTGTGCTCAGATCCTGTGGATGAGGAATCAACTTCAGGACTATGGACTCATGTTGGACAAAATTCCAATTCTATGCGACAACACGAGTGCCATTGCCATTGCCAACAATCCAGTTCAACATACCAGGACTAAGCACATTGATACCAGGTATCATTTCTTACGAGAGCATGTCATGAATGGAACTGTGGTATTATATTTTGTTCCCACAAATCAACAAATTGCAGACATCTTTACTAAATCTCTGGATGAATCCACTTTCTCCAGGTTAGTTGGTGAACTTGGGATGTTAAATCTGTCTAATTAATTTTGGATAATCAATAACTGCAATTTGTTATAAGTTCACATGTATTTTAAATGTCCATATGTTTAGGACTTGTAAATTTATTTGCATCCAGTTCTCATATTACAGTTATCTCTATATTAATTACCATGCTTATAAATGCTATATTTTATGGTAATTAGTTAGTAAATAATTGTGTCAATTGTAGCATAATTAAATAAATATTTTATTGACATATATCAATTAATGATACTTTGTTAATTTTATGTTTATTTTATTATGAGTTTGTCTGATTATTGTGGAATAATTCTTGAATTATTGATTGGTTATTTTAAATCCACAATAATTAGAAATAATAAGTGTGTATGTGTGTGTGTACATAGGCTGATTGGTTTCGGTGATAAGATGTTTTTTCGGCTGACAGGTTTCGGTGATAAGATGTTTTTCGGCTAAGTAGGTTGTTAGGTGAGAAATTATTGAGCGGTATAATTTTTCAAACATAACCTGTCACGCTCTCACCTAACCCACTAGTCCTTGAAACCTTATAAGTGATGAGTTTTTGTTTGTGTTTAACATCATCATTTTTCAGATATACAGAGCATATACACACAATTGCTGAATATTTCGTGCTTTGATCGGAAAGATCTCTCAATCTAGCTGGTGGTTTTCAGATCGGATTTCATATTCTTGCTTTATACATCATCCTTTATAAAAACTCACCCTTATTTTTGAATTTCCTCAAAGTTTTGAAAATGGCATTGCAGGGAAGCTTTTTAATTGCTAAAGTTAATCCTATTTCCATTCAGCAAATCGAAACCATTCTTGATGAGCAATTTCGGGCTTGGACACAATTTCTGAATGAACATTCATTAATTCGCTATGCTTTAGTTACACCAGTGCAGCTTAACCATGATGCATTGCGTGAACTATATTGCAGTGCGGTTAACACTTCTGGACAAGACGGGTGTGCAATCACATATCGACTGTTTGGTAGGTCGATTAGGGTCACTGAACGAGATGTTGGTCGAATTCTTCATTTTCCTATGGAAAATCTTGTTTCTGATCCTACACCTGAACAGATTGAAATGTTCTTTCGTTTTATAAGGTACCAAGATGGCAATTTCAATACTGGTAATCTTTCTAGAACGTTTCTAACCCAGTACTGGAATTTCTTCTTTCACACTCTTAACCATGTTTTTCCTCAGATAGAACAAATCAAGATCGAATACCTGAATTTATTCAAAAAATAGGGTATGCGGACGCCAATAATTTGAGGATTAATTTTGGAAAAATAGTGCTTGGTCCAATAATTTTAAAGATGAAACACTTGGGAAGAAGAGATGTTCGGACTCAAAATGTCAAATGTCTATATCCAAGGTTTCTACAGCTAATATTAAATGAGTTTTTGAATGATGAAGATAGGGTACGCTTGGAAAATGGTCGAAAGGTGGAATGTTCTTACATGATGACGAATGTAATTAATTACATAAGCAAAAAGAACTATACGGATGTGCCTACAGTCCTAACTGAATAGCTAAAGACTGTCCCACTTCCGTTGTTACCAAGACCAGTAAGAGCAGGTATACGTCAAGTTAATATTTCAATCCCTGCTATTCCAACCTCTGTATTCCCTGTCGTGTCACAGGAAATACAGTTTTTACAGCCCTTAGTGGCCATCTTACCCGACCAAGAGCAGTAAATCCCACCGACTCTAACACAGGTCGAAGAGCCCATTCTACAAATGCAAACACAAACACAACAAACTCCTACACCTCAATTGTCACTTAAACGACCAGTCATCCACATTATTGAGGGAGATAGTGCCTTAGCAGCACCACATAAGGAGTTAGTTACATCAGCCGCTCTACCTCATTCTAAACGGAGTAAACCTAATCAACCTAAGGTAACGGCAACTGTTAATGAAATAATTCTTTCTTATCCAATGAGTGCAAATGTAAATGAGGTTGAATTGACGGGAGTAACTATCTTGAGTTCCATTTCACGGAACATAAGAGTAATTGATGATCTTTCTAAAGATCAAATGCCTTCACAGGCATCCGAGGTGGAATTACCTACCTCAATAATTGCTGGTGAATCTTCCATTTTACGGAAAGATCCATCGGTAGGTGGTTCTTTTATGAACCAAGTGTCTTCAGAGACGTACGAGGGAAACTTGGGTTTTGTGCCATTTAATCGATTCAAGTTTAACCTCCCAGAGGGAAAATCTCTGGATCTCTTTCGAGATTTACCACTTTTTACCAGTGGTCGGCAACTCGCTTCACGCGAGGACGGAAGCTCACGAACTTTCATTGCACCATCCATGACCTTTGAAAAAAGGGCTAGGATGATTTCATTTGCAGGTACACATATTGGTGGAAGCTCTGGAGGAGAGTTGAGGGAAACACGAACAGAACATATAAGTGTAACCCAAATCACTAAACCGAGTGAATATAGAGTGTTGAATGAAACACCTGCAGAACGTACGAGTGAGCAACCTACTCAACCACATGCACCTGTAACCAGAAAGGAATACAACAGACTCCTTACACGTGTCCAAACAATGGAGAAAGAGTTTCCAAATATCTGTAAGTCCATTGCAGAAATAAAAAATTTGCAACTTATTCAACATGATGTATTCCAGGTTCAATTGAATACCATGGCAACCCAGTTTAATGATGCAATCAACTCCTTGGTAAAGTCATCTTCGTCTAATTTACCAACTTCACATCCTACTACTCTGGAGGATAACCCAACTGAGGGGGAGAAGGTGGATGACCAAGAAGCTACTAGGCGTAATAAGGGCAAGGAAAAGGTTGTTGACACTGAATTAACTTTATTTTGGGAAAGGAAAAGCTAATGGGAGTATTAGTGCTATGTGGAAAGAAAGCAAAGGCAAACTTGAAGATATGTTCAGTCTAAATGAACAATTGTCTTAAACTTGGTTAATTTTAGAAATCTGGAAAATGTATATATATATGATCTAAAATGCGCTTTAATATTATTTATCTTTGTATTTTATTTTTGTTGTATCAGTTGAGTTATCCTCTACGGATTTGCTTGTCAAACCCTAACAATCAAATAGGGGGAGATTGCTAAGCATAATGTAATGTAATATGTAATAGAGGATATATATAACTCAATTAGGATAAAAGATAAATAATATTAAATCTATACAGGGATCGTGAAATTTGAAGAACAGGCACCAACAAGGATCAAGTCGCTGAAAGAAGTTCATTAACATGTTCAAGCCTCAGTGACAGAATAAGATGTACAGATGATTCAGTTGAAGAGCCAAAAAGATTCCATGTATTTACATAATTTGAAGATACTGCTACAGGCTAATCAATTGGAATGTAACGAAGGTGTGAAGATCAAGATCAGTGCTAGTCACTTGTGAACCAGACCAGCGCACTAAGTGTCAGCACATACGAGAAGGATCAACACATTAATTTACAGAAAGAATTGCCAAAGCCTATTGGCGATCAAGGACAGACATAATATTTCAAGGTATTGTCAAAAATTAATTTACTCTCTGAAAATTAAATAAGCAACAGATTAATTAATTATTTATAACAAGTAATTAAATTAATCTAGTACTTGAATTATTTTCAGAGATGAATTAAAACAGAAGAATAAAACAGAAGAAAGAAGCCCAAGAGATACAAAAATAGTATTACTATGCGCATTTACTATGCAAAGTTACTATGCATGGTTACTATTTGGGATTGGTGAAATAGTGTCCGGTTACTATTTGGGGGTTGTTGGAATAGTGTCTAATAGTGACTTTCTATAATCTATAAATAGGCCTGTTGTATTTCATTTCAAAACACACCTCAACACACAACTTTCTCTTCTCTCTCTTATATCTTCTCTATGTAAGCTGCTAGACAGTCCATCTAGTAGGGAAGCCGGCTTAGCCCACTTTCAGGAAGTGTCGGGTAGAAGGATTAGATTGTGTAACAAACCTCCGGGTTTTATCTATTCAAAGATATTTCCTAAATAGTTGTGTTATTTCGATTCAGTATTTTTGATCTCATATCCACATCAAAAATCGAAATATTTTTAGAATAACGCATTCAACCCCCGTTCTACGTTATTCCAGACCTAACATAGTCAATCCTTAACCCTAACTGAAAGGGGAGGGAAAAACAAAGCAAGAATGAGCCAACAATGCTCAGCAAGTTAATAATATAGTGAAACAACAATGATTCGATAATTCATTGATGAACAATATCAATGATCAATTTAACTCAAGGGAGTAATTCAACTTTCATTATAGTATTAAACTTTCCATTCTTCAAAACATAACTTTCCATGAAAACTTTCCTTTCATAAAACCTTTTAAAAGCATTTAATATTTCGCATGGTGAACCAATTTCATTTCACAGTAACTTAAAAGTAATCATTCACTTTAAGAAAACTGATTGGAGGTTTTACTTCACACAGACAATACGGGTGATCAGCCCATAAAGTCTCCATAACGGACACAAAGTTCCTCTGGACATTAATCCTTTCATTAGGATAGCTTGGGTTCCCAAGAGGCAACACATTGGCCTATAAAGGTGCTGGACTGGACATACCAGAACTACACCATAATATACACAAACAGGTGGAACCGACATTACCCGTTCACTCACACCTCTCCAATCGTCAGGAATCCGTAGAAACCATTTTTGACGGAGTTCCTAACATTTTTATAAAAACATAACTTTGAAAAATAGTAAAGCTTTGAAAAGCATTTAAATAAACCAATCATTTCAATGAACAATGATAAAAGATTATGAGTGAGAGCATAGATGATATAGAATTGCAAGAATTGGAATTACAAGGTAAAGCATGGGTTTACTAGAACGGCATGAATATATTCGATTGTAGAATATTTAATAAAATCCTATGGAAATGAATCTCAGAAAAAATTTGATAACATTTGAAACCTTTACCTTGAATTACATTAAACTCACTGATAACAGATCAGCCCAGTCTAAGTAGCTTCAAGGTACTTTTAAGAAAACAACTTATTTCGGTTGGAAATGATAAGAGTTCAAGGGTGTAATCATCTTTAAGATCTAGGTTGTACAAATTTGTGGTTGAAGAAATTTGGGTGTATGCTTTAAACATTAAAGCAAGGCAACAATTCAGTTTATAGAGATAAAGGTCTTGTATTAATGAAACAATGGTTAGATAGGGCATAATAAATAAGTCTCACTTTTCTAAATCAAGGTTCGTTTGATTACGAGTTTCAAAATAGGCTTGAATAACATATATCTTCTTAAAACAAGGTTCGTTGAGGTAAAATTCATTAAAAGCCAAGTTTAATAAAATATGATCCCTTAAAACATGGGTTGTTAAACCTAGTTCTTTTAAAACAGAGGTTCAGTGAAACTTGGTTTACTAAAACAAGGTTCAGTAAGATAGAACTTAAGAAAACATGAGTAAGTAATACTTGAGTTAAATAAAACATGGTTTGATAAACTAGAAGAAGTTATTAATCAATAAATTATAAAGCAAGTGTTAAGTTTTGAAAATCGTATTTAAGATCTGAAAAGTCCGATTGGGTTCATAGGGTATAAGATGATAGACATAACAAAGGTCTAAGTTTAAAGCAGGGGACAAATTATTGAATCAAAGTTCAGTGTTAAAGAAAGGTAGTGAATAACAATCAATATATATCAAAAGACAAATCACAAGATGGCCCAATGGAATGATACAAGAAGGTACAGGTTACTTGCACATTGATTGGAATGAAAATGTATGATAAATAATAGGGACAGATATGCTTCATTTGAACAATAAGTGAGGGATAGAAACAATTTCCTTAATACACGTAGTCCTGATTCCAACACATCGATTCATTACTCTTTATACGTCAGTCTCTACTAGCCTGTACTTCCGTCTTTCTTCTATAATTCGTCAGTCTCGTTACTAGTAAACTTGTCAACTCCGATAAATATCTTCCTTCTCAAGATTCCATTTACTCTCGTACTGGATCTTAACCGGCCTCTTACTAGTACCTATGTAAAGGTAAAACACTACTTCAGTATACTTCTACCCTTAGTCATCTAACTCTATTCTACCCAAACGATTCTATAACGCTTAATAACTTAACACATTTAACACGTACTGGTTATATTTATAATACCACTTAGTATAACCAAGTAATCATAAAGGCACATAACACATAAAACACATTAATCATGCA
Organism: Saposhnikovia divaricata; assembly: GCA_036435485.1. Lineage (NCBI taxonomy): Eukaryota > Viridiplantae > Streptophyta > Magnoliopsida > Apiales > Apiaceae > Saposhnikovia > Saposhnikovia divaricata. The sequence continues at coordinate 57,753,835 of CM071598.1, forward strand.
AATCACATATAAACTTAACAGATAGTGTCAACTCATTTTACAAATAGTTTCCATTATAGTATTGTACAATTTAGGAATATAATTCTAACGAAAAACAGGCAGCATCCCCTTTGTAAAGTGGACTAGCCTGTAGGAAAACATCCGACTCAAACCAACAATCAAATAGATTAAATGGACTTTGAATCCATATATCAGTCATAATCATATTACTTGTCATTACTCGAGATCATATAAACCACTTGTACTTAATCAATACCATTTATGTATTCACGCCATTTAGTTATCGACTTTACACCACTTTAACAAGTAACGATCACTTATACACATAAATTAATTCTAACACATCATACTAGCACATATAACTCTCACCACGTGCATTTATATTATTTACATTACTATTAAATCCGAAATCATCAAACCAATATCAAGAATTAGTCCTTTATCCAATTATCAACAAAATCACTAATGTATATTTAATCAATCACTAAAATCACATAATTCATATTTCCGAATCTAAAATTCGAATCTTAACTATAAAAATTCTGAAAATTATCCTTACATGTCCACTAATTATCACTTAGCATATAATCATCAAAATCAACCTTTAATTACTATTATTAATCCACAATTATTAACAAAAATTCGATTTAAATCTATAACAACTTGAAAAATTCCACATGCATGTTAATCATTATACAATTAACCCAATAATTATCACAACATCATCTAATTATCACTAACTATTCATGTTAATTTAATTAATCCATATATACATGCATATATTAGAATAAAAAATCCAAGAACACAAAACTTTCGCATGCAATTCAATTCAATCACATATAATTACTCTAACTCATGTGTATGTATTGTAGGATCAACAAATCACCTCCACCGGCCGGCCAGTCACCGGAAAACACCATGACCACCGGTGGGGTTTCAACCCAAGCTCAAGAACAACCCCACACCTTTGCAAAAACTTCGATTCTAGCTATATTCTACTCCATACCAGCCTCAAATCATCAATTAAACTACTTACCAGCTAAAGGTAGTGTTTTTCGTAGTTCGTTCACGGGGAAGGACTATCAATATCGATTTCAAGTAGATTATCTCTTACAATCTAGTAGTGTGGAAAATGGGGGGGGGTTTGTATTGGTTGTGGTGTTTTATCAAACACCTTGAACACAAGAAATAAATTGCTATAAAAATACAACTATGTTAATAACAAACATCCAAATTTACCAACACAACACAATGAGTGAATTAGCAAGATATAGGGATATTTGACCCAAGGATTATGGAAACTCAAGCACTTCAACCCAACAAGCAAAATATATCCAACTCTACCTAACCAAGATAATTGGTGAAGCACACAATCACTTATTTCTCTTCTAAAAACACTAATTTAGTGAATCACATAAATTAGCTCTCTTGATACTAGCTACCAATAATGAAGCACTACTAGTATAACCAAATCAAAGAATTAAACAAAGAGAGGCTAGGACAAACCCAAGGATGAGAAGCTCAACCTAGGTATTTGTACTTGAATCTTGAAGTTTAGGCACGCCAAACCTTGTGCTACTACAATGAATGTACTAACAATTACGGATTAGCACAAACAATTAGCAATTGAATTCACATGAGAAGCAAATTGAAGCAACTTACAATTCTCCAAGCAAAATCATAAACAATACATCACAAGTATTCAAGATAGAGTGAAATAGATCTTACTTAAATTAAATGGGTTTCGTACAAGAAATCCTTCCTTGAGCCAAATAAATGAAGTTAGTTACTCATAATCAATGCTAGATTACAAGTAACCAATGTTCTTCCTCCTACTCTAATTATATTTACAAGATGAGACTACAAGATAAGGTTGGGTTTAGATGAAGATAAGAGGTAGGTTAAGTTATGAAGATGTTAGATAAGGTTGTGTTTGGTTACATCTCTTTTTAATACACAGCAGGGGTCGTACGGCCTGTCGAACGGCCGTACAGCTGCCCGTACAGAAAATCTGCTCCTTTGAACAGCCTGTTGAACGGCCGTACAGCTGCCCGTACGAGATAAACTCTTCAAAATAATGCATTAAACACCTCCCGGCATCACGAGCTTGCATCTTCTAACTTCCTTCTTGAATAATCTTCGCTTTCAAGCCCAAAATAATCCATCTTTTCAACAATTAGGCATGAGGCACTGAAAGATGAAAAACATAACAAATATTAATAAAACAACATTCGAAACTAACAAAAATGCAGAAGAATAAAAGACAAAACGTGTATAAAATACACGTTATCAAATCTTCCCCCACTTGAACTTTGCTAGTCCCGAGCAAACTAATATTAACAACACCATATACTCCTAACTAGTACCACTTCCGTAGGTGATCACGGTTGCATTTGGCATATGCAACAAGCCCTTGAAACCCCTAGGTAGCCCTAGTGGACGAGTGAGGTCTCGTGAGGGTTTATAGATGATGTACCCACAAAATCACAAAAATCACCAACAAACAAAAAACTAACAATACTTACTAATTAAACTAACTACTACACTCACATGCCCGAGCCGTCTACTTGTAACTAAAATCAAACATATAGAGCTATTTACCTTGTCATCCACTAAAACGAGCTAACAACCAATTCAAGAATCAAGATAACACACCTCGTGCAAGATGTAACCAAGACATTAAAGATAGAATGAATGCACTTCAATCGTGAACACTAGACAAGATGATCACAAAGCATACATGGCCTCACATTAAGAAGATGAAATTATATGGTGAAAAATCTCACATCTCTCAATTATGTATCACACAAGTATGGGCTAGAGATTTCACTCAACTCCAAGTCTAAATGCATGCGCTCTACTTGACCTTGCATGTTCACCTAAATTCCGGATTGCACCAAAAACAAGGAATTCATAAAATGGGTTGTAATGAGGCTTGGGTGAAGGTGTGAAAATTTAAGTTCAAGGAAGGTGTAAAAGTCTTGCTAGTTGAGTCAAATGACGCTTGCTCGCTTCATCCACCAAATTCTCAAACAAAAGAATGTCTTCACTCATTTACAATTACAAAACACAACCACATTTACCAAGAAAATTGAAACACAATAAAGTACAAAGATTTATTGCTTTTTTTTTATATTTCTCTTCTTCTTTTTTTCTTTTTTTCTTTTTTTTAGAGTTTTTTTTAGGGTGATGGCCCAGAATACCCAAAAAATAAACATCCATAACCAAAATACCCACCGCCAGGTTGTGTGGCCCTAAATACCCACGGGATACACTACTGGTGCTGGAGCATCGTAAGACACGCTACTGGGAGTGTAGTGTCCCTAAGACACGTTTGTGGAAAAGCCGTATCATAAAGACACGCTGGTGTGTGGCAGTGAATAGTAGATGGGGATACGCAACTACCAAATGCGTATCACCCGGATACGCTTTTGGGTCATGCGTATCACACTGATACGCTGTTCCGTCTTGCGTATCTGACGTCACCGTCTTCTTCTCCACAGATCTGGAATGGCGACTCGCCGGACGATTTTTTGCTTTTTTTTTCAGTTCGTTCGTTCTCCCACGTCGTTCACTTTCCGTCCAAGTTCTATACACGAAACGAATCGCCTCAAGATCCTCTACAACCCTATGCCATTGATTTATCCGTTATATTGTCATAATTAAAACACCCAAATCGAAGGACATTTTCGAATTCAACTTCCGATCTGCTTGAAACAGGCCCCTACGGTCAGATTTGGAACAAAATGATAGTTAATATGGACGAGCAACGTGTGACCCCCAAAATTATGTGGTCATATGGATCGACTATGGACGGAAAGTGGCCGGATGAACTAGGGGCGATTTTCCGGTAAGGGGAGTCGGGGGAGAGAGCTCCTGACTTAGAAAAAATCTGTGGAAAAATGAACTTGGGACACGCCGTTGCCAATGGCGTGTCCCGTGGGTACAGAGGGCCATGCAATTTGGAAATGGGTATATCGGGCCATTGACCTCCAAAATGAGGTATTTTGGTCATTTTCTCTTTTTTTTACATCCCCTTTATTATTATTTTTTAGCAAAGGGAATGCATAACATAAATAAATACTACAAAGAACTTTGAACCACATCTAGATATACACATCAAACTAGTTCCCACTTACAATAATTAGAATCCTTCCTCTTCACAACTTCTCCAAATTCACATGCTCATCAATCAATTCTTTCCAAGACTCAACTAGCTCAACTAGGTCGAGAGTGAAGTATTTGGCTATGACTCATGTATAAAAGGGGAGAGTGACGAAGAAAAATATGGATATAAGCTTCAAAGGGGTAACTAGGGATTATTTTCATGGTTCACAAGCTAAAAAGGTCAAAAAGGTTATCCTAAATAGAATTTCCTTATTATGGTGCATCCATGAATGAAGGTTTAATGCAAGCCCTAGAGCTACAAACACACATAAAGAGGGAGCAACACACAAGCAAAAGAATCATCGTTCAAGGCCTCACAAGGTTAAAGTTGTAATAACATCTTCTCGATTTGATTCCATGCATTCTAAGAGATAATCGTCATGCTCACAATTTAATTACAACAATCTAGCCTCTTCATGCCATTTCAAGTGTGTGCGCGTGCAAAAGAGGTGCATTAAACTTATAGATTCACATCAAATTAGTAATGCTAGGCACGAAATAGGAGAAAACAAGGTTGCAAGCTCATAATGTCATAATTTCACAAACAAGTAAACACACTCATGACTAAACTTATTTCCCAATTGCAAACAAAACGGACATCAAATGAAACAAAAAAAAATTACTAATACTAGCTACGCATATTATACAAGGATGAACATAAGCAATCCTTCCCCCACTTAAAACATGACATGTCCTCATGCATAACAAATAAAACGAAGTAGAGATATGAGTGAAAGAGAACTCCCCTGAAAATAAAGAACAAGAACCGGGAGCAAAGCCACTCATACTTGTCAAAATCCAACTTCGAAATTGCACGTCAAGAATTGAATTAATGCCACCAATCACAATAATCCGAACGAAAATAACCAACAAGCCAAATCCACAACCTACAAAGCCCTACAATACACTAATTAAGGAAATAGAAATATAATAAAAAAAAATATTTGTTTTTGTTTTTTTTTAAATAAAATAAAATAAAATAAAGTAACTAACCAATTAATAATAAAATAATAAAAAAAATAAAAATAAAATAAAAATAAAAATAAAATCAAATTTAAAACCGAAATAATAATAAAATCAAAAATCAAATTTAAAACTAAAATAAAATAAAATAAGTACCTAGTTTTAGAAAATTTTAAAACTAAATTCAAAAATAAAAAGAATTAAATTTTGGTTTTTTGGTAATTTTTTTTTATAAAAGAGAAAATAAAATAAAATGAAATGAAATAAAATTAAAATTAAAAAATACAATAATAATAATAATAATAATAATAAATAACTAAAAAAATTAATAATAAATCAAAATCAAAATTTAAAACTAAAATAATAATAAAATCAAAAATCAAATTTAAAACTAAAATAAAATAATTACTTAGTTTTAGAAAATTAAAAACTAAAATCAAAATTAAAAAGAATTAAATTTTGGTTTTTGATTTTTTTGATTTTTTTTAAAAAAAAGAAAAGATAAAATAAAATAAAATAAAATAAAACACTAACCAATTAAAAATAAATTAAAAATCAAAATAAATTAAATTTAAATTCATTTCTGAATTTAAAAAAAATTAGTTTAGAAAATTAAAAAATTAAAATGAAAGAAGTAGTGAATAAAAGTAAATAAAACAAAATAAAATAAAATAAAACAAAAAGAACTAACCAATTAATAATAAAATCAAAAATAAAATTTAAAACTAAAATAAAATAACTAAGTAATTAATTAACAATAAAATCAAATTTTAAAATGTTTAGTTTAGAAAATTAAAAACTAAAAAATCAAAAATTAAAAATAAAGAAGGAAATAAAAATAAAACCAAAAAAAAACTAAACAAAAAAACTAAACAAAACCAAAAAAAACAAAAAACAAAAAAAACAAAACAAAAAACAAAAAGGGGACGGGGGTTGCTGTTGAAACAGAGGGGGGGGGGGAAGAAGGAGGGTGTGGGGAAGAAGAGAAGGTGGAGGCGGGGTAGGAGGAAATGAGAGGGGTGGTGGTGTTGAATTATAGGTGGGCGGAGGAGAATGGTGGTAGTGGTGGGAAATGGGGTGAGAAGGACAGTGGTTGAGAAGATGGCTGACGGAGTGGTGTTGTGGAAATGAAGAAAGAAGAGTTGGGTGATGTGAAGAGGGGGAATAGTAGTGTAGGTGGAATGAAAGAAAGGGGAAGCAGGGGGGGTGGCGAGGAACAGGAGAAGAAAGGGTGGAGGGTGAAAATGGAGGTAAGGTGGAGGTGCGATGTTGGTTTGACAGGGAAGAGAATTCCAGGAGGAGGAGTTATGTTGAATGGAGTTGGAATCGCGGGCGGAGATGGACTGCGTGGTGGTGTTGTTTGAGGAAGGAAGGTGGAAGCGAGGTGGAATTGAGGAAAAAAGTAGCAGTTGTGGTAGAAGGACATAGGCGCGGAGAGAAATGAGTTGGATTGTTTTGTTCTGTTTTTTGAAAGTTGTACAGCCAGTGCATCAAGTGGGTGTGTTTTTTAGGACCCCCTTATTTTACACTACAACTCTGGCAGAAGCTGAACAAAATTGTACGGGCTGCTGCACGGCTTGCTGTACGCTTTGCATCCCGTACGACAGCCCGTGCAGCCCCAAAATTTTACAAAAACTATTTTTTTTCTTCAGAAAATTCCCACAAATCCTTGAATGCTTGAATAAAATATTAATTCCTGAAAACATGAACAAACACATCAACGCAAGTGTGGAATAAATATAAAAATCATAAAAATTTGAATTAACGATACTAAATATTATTGAGTGGGGAATTATTATTTTTTTTTTTTGAAAATATATTATAAAATTCATTAATCACACCACAAAAATACATAATAATTTTTTTTTTGGGTTATTTACTTTGAATTAAAATAGATGAAAAATGGAATCCCCACTCACTAATATTTAGATCAATCCTCAAATCCACAATATGCATAACACCATATATATTTGCAAGCGAGGAACAAAATCTAACACACGCATAAAAATATATAAATACATGCGTACCTTGGGTTACCTCCCAAAAGCGCTTTGTTTATTGTCGTTGGCTCGACTTATTTATACAACTATTCTAACTAATGAGGTGAAAAAGCAAATAAATGCACATACCTACGAATCAATAATAAGAACAAGGTGTGCAAATATACCTTTGATCCATAAAAATATAAAAATATTTCTATGATCTTCACATCTTCAAGAGACTTTGAAAAAGAAAAATAGTTAGAAAAATTGTCAGAATAATGATTATAACTGCGACTCAAAAATTGTTCCCAAATTGGATCCTTATATACCCAAGCAAAAATTTCAATCTCATCAATCTTAAACTCAAATTCCTTCTCAATTTCAAATGGACATTCATCAATTTTTATCTCATCTACCAATTCATTAAGCACAAAAGTATTTTCTATGTTTGGTAGATCCTCAACTACATCCAATTTATCATTGTCAAGCTTAGGGCAATAGTCAACTAAACAAGCAAATTCATCATGCACAACATTTTCATCAATTACAAAACAAGAATCATGATTAGTAGGAGAATTGACCTCCTCTAATCGACTCACGGATTCGGCTAGTTGACTCATTTGCTCTTCCAAGTTGGATATGCTTTGAGAAATGTTCTTTTCCATTTGAGAAGTGCTCTTTTCCAAGTTGGATATACTTTGAAAAGTGATGTTTTCAAATTGGAGGTTATTTGCCGCCATTTGCTTCATCATTTCTTCAAGTGATGACAATGTAGATGAAGAAGACCCTTGATGGTCTTGGGAATTATATTGCGGATCATAGCATCGATTTTCAAAAGCAAGTTGGAGGTTGTTTGCCGCCATTTAGTTTATCATCTCCTCTAATGATGATAAGGAAGATGAAGAAGACCCTTGATGGTCTTGGGAATTATATTGCGGATCATAACATTGATTTTCACAAGCATATGAATAATCGATGCTAGGAGGGTAAGGAGCATAGCATGAGTTTGTACAATATAAAGAATTCACCTGATACACATTAAAATTCTGAAAAAAATTAAAATCTTGATATCGTTCTTGATCATAGGTGAAATCTTGAGCGTTGTTCCGACCAAAATAATTCTCCATTGTCTCCTGAAAGGGTTAGTTGTCTATCTCCAATAAACATGAAGACACACCAATAACAAAAAACAAAGAAAGAAAAAAAACTATATACAAAGATAAAATCTAAACTATAAGAAACAATTAACTCAAAATTAATATTGTTGCCTTCCCCGGCAGCGGCGCCAATTTGAAGGTAGTGTTTTTCGTAGTTCGTTCACGGGGAAGGACTGTCAATATCGATTTTAAGTAGATTATCTCTTACAATCTAGTAGTGTGGAAAATGGGGGGGGGTTTGTATTGGTTGTGGTGTTTTATCAAACACCTTGAACACAAGAAATAAATTGCTATAAAAATACAACTATGTTAATAACAAACATCCAAATTTACCAACACAACACAATGAGTGTATTAGCAAGATATAGGGATATTTGACCCAAGAATTATGGAAACTTAAGCACTTCAACCCAACAAACAAAATATATCCAACTCTACCTAACCAAGATAATTGGTGAAGCACACAATCACTTATTTCTCTTCTAAAAACACTAATTTAGTGAAGCACATAAATTAGCTCTCTTGATACTAGCTACCAATAATGAAGCACTACTAGTATAACCAAATCAAGGAATTAAACAAAGAGAGGCTAGGACAAACCCAAGTATGAGAAGCTCAACCTAGGTATTTGTACTTGAATCTTGAAGTTTAGGCACGCCAAACCTTGTGCTACTACAATGAATGTACTAACAATTACGGATTAGCACAAACAATTAGCAATTGAATTCACAAGAGAAGTAAATTGAAGCAACTTACAATTCTCCAAGCAAAATCATAAACAATACATCACAAGTATTCAAGATAGAGTGAAATAGATCTTACTTAAATTAAATGGGTTTTGTACAAGAAATCCTTCCTTGAGCCAAATAAATGAAGTTAGTTACTCATAATCAATGCTAGATTACAAGTAACCAATGTTCTTCCTCCTACTCTAATTATATTTACAAGATGAGACTACAAGATAAGGTTGGGTTTAGATGAAGATAAGAGGTAGGTTAAGTTATGAAGATGTTAGATAAGGTTGTGTTTGGTTGCATCTCTTTTTAATACACAGAAGGGGTCGTACGACCTGTCGAACGGCCGTACAGCTGCCCGTACAGAAAATCTGCTCCTTTGAACAGCCTGTTGAACGGCCGTACAGCTGCCCGTACGAGATAAACTCTTCAAAATAATGCATTAAACACCTCTCGGCATCACGAGCTTGCATCTTCTAACTTCCTTCTTGAATAATCTTCGCTTTCAAGCCCAAAATAATCCATCTTTTCAACAATTAGGCATGAGGCACTGAAAGATGAAAAACATAACAAATATTAATAAAACAACATTCGAAACTAACAAAAATGCAGAAGAATAAAATACAAAACGTGTATAAAATACACGTTATCACCAGCCTTGCATGCAACCATTCGAGGATATACATACATACATACATGTTCATATAACAACACCCAACTATTACTAAAACTTAAAACAAACATAGTATTACATGGATAGCAATTAAAACATGAATATATGGATGATTTTAGGCTTAAAAATGAAAGAGAATTGCAAAAGGAGGAAGAAGATACCAACTACAGCTGGAAAAAATGAACTGGGCAGAAGAAGGAGTCAGTGGAGCTGTTGTATAGACAGAGGGTAGTTTCAAAAATTGCCAATGCTGAAAAATCTACTTTCCTTTTAAAAACTGATTTTAATCATATTAAAATCGAAATAAATTAGGGAATTAGAGGAAAAATAATTTTTAAAATTCTAAAATTAAGTTCAAGAAATTACAAACCTCCCCATATTTTTAAATAATTTGTCAAAAATGAATTTTATATGAATTTTTGAAATAAAGAACCTTTAAAAGAAATAAAGTTTTTTAAATCATTTTAAAATACCAAAACTCACAATTAAATACACATATCAATTTTTAAAACTAACTAATATCACAAAGATGATAATGCAAAAGATTTCATGAATTTAAAGGGCTCCAATAATTTTATAATATTTTTTGAAGATTAAAAATGCACATTAAAAATACTTTTAATGCTCTAAAAATACAAGTAAAATTCCACGAACATATATGACATATACCAATCATCATATAATCATATAAACATGATTCTTCATATATCTTGACTTTACAAAATATCCATATCATATAAATCACTTTTATCAATTAAATAAACTCTTTATAATCGCGAAAAATTCTATATCATTATAGTCTTCCCCCCTTAAAAGGATTTTGTCCCCAGAATTTCAATTAAGTAAACAAATGAGGATACTTGGCAAGCATCTCACTCTCAAGTTCCCAAGTTGACTCTTCAACTTTAGGATTCCTCCACAAAACCTTAACCAACTTAACAGTCTTATTCCTGAGCTTCCCATCACTTCTATCTTGAATTTCAACTTGTTGTTCATAAGATAAATCTGGCTGAAGCTCAATGGGCTCATATTCGATTACGTGACTCGCATCGGGATTGTACTTCTTAAGCATAGATACGTCGGGATGTACTTCTTAAGCATAAATACGTGGAACACATTGTGAATATGGTGCATGTGCGGTGGTAATGCTAACTCATATGCAACTTTTCCGACTCACTTTAAAATCTCAAATGGTCACTACGCCATAGATGGCCTGCAGCAACGTTTTTTTTTTTTTGGTGTTGCAATGAGAAACGTTGTAGTAGCTCTAAATTTGATGCCTACTGCAACATTGTTTTTTTGATGTTGCTGTATACATAACATGGTGTTGCCGGAGCTATAAGAAGCGTAGCAAGTTGTAACCCTTGTAAAGTGTTGCCGTTAATATACTTTAAACACAACTTTTTTAACAAAAATTGAAATAAATAATTAGTATGAATTAAAATTAATTAGTTTGAAAAACATAAAATTATATAAAAAGAATATTTTTTTTGAAAATATTATTGTTGAAAAAAATTATAATTTTATTTCTCCAAATTAATGATTTGTTATTATAGTCGATAATGTCATTTTTATGAAAATAAAATATTTTTTAATAATTTGAAAGAGTAAGCCATAATAAAAAAAGTAAGTGTTTGAATAAAAAAGTATTTTACATGAAATGAATAAAATTCTGGAAAAATGATTTAATTCTAAGTTTACAAAATTAAAAATTCTTTATTGAACTGAATTATAATATATATACAAAAATAAGATTTTTGTACTAAATTTTAAATTGACCACATAATTAAATTAAAAAATAATTAAAAATTATATATAGCTTATGCAGGTTGGAAAGTCCGGGTCTATTCTTTTGCTAAAGCGGGAAAGGAATTTTTTGGCCAAGTGAGGAGCGGCAAAATTGGAGCGTCTTCTATTTGGTGAAAAAATCAAACAAAACACCATCGGCCATATACTGTGTTCACACAAATACATCACCCATCACAAATCACTCGGTTCATACACTCTCAAACACATCACCCACGCTCACTCTCAAACGCATGGATTTGGGGTTTCTATTGTTCGTTTCAATTGGGTCCGATTCAATTAGGGTTTCAATTGGGTCTGATTCAATTGGGGATTTATACATTGAAGTTTGTTTGCTTTAATTTGTTATTATTTACATGTTTCTCTCCCTCTGTTTGTCCCTCTCTCCCACCTCTCTCTCTTTCTATCTCTATCAATTTAATTTGTTATTTTGCTGCTGTGGAAAGTCTTCTTTCTTCTAATTTGCACTGGATGTTATTGTTAGTCTTGTTATGTGTAGATTTGATCTTCTGGTCCTTCTGTGTTGTTGAAGATTCAGATTTTCAAGAGGTAAGATTTTTTAAATTTGTTATGTTGTATTGTAAAATGGAAAGCAGAGGCCATTGACTAACATGATTTGTTATGTTTTTTTTCAAACTGATCACCTGTAGTGAGTTATGGACAGTTTCATCTATTGAGTTGTATTCATTTGTTCTGTTTAGGTGTCTCAGATGATTTGAATTTAAAATTCGGGGATTTGTTTGTCTTCAGCACTTGGAGAAACATCTGATTGAATATGACTTGCACCCATTTTATGGGGAGTACTTTATTTTTATTGAACTTCTTGGAAATCTAGAACTTCTCATTGGTTTTTGGTAGGTAGTATGCTTGCTGAGAAGTCTTTCGGTCATTCTTTTAAATTCTTGTTGCATTACCAGCTAAGCATGAAAATAAGACGAGACATCACACTTGGGAAACGGAAAATGTAAAGACATATGAGCTGTTTATTCGAGACTGAAACATACATGATGTTAGGCTAGGGGGTAAGGTTTTGTATGCAAAAGATACTTTTGTAATATAGTTACTATGACCAGTAGGTTATGAAATTTTCATGTACCAAGAGCTAGTATCGTGCTTTGCTAGTAAACAGATGGAGTGAGTGTATGTATGTTAATTATTAAATATTATATTGATTTGTAATGTTTATAACTTTAGTAAAGAGAATATGTTTATGGTGCTGACTCGAGTTTTGTAGGAAGCAATGTTATGGGGATGTTACCTACATTCTTTGGACCAGGGATTGGTTTGCTCTTCAAATTGTAATATAGAAAACCCTGAAGCAGACTTCTTTTCAGTGCTATTATATGTTGTTACCTGCAGACATAGGAATGATGCTTCTCAGGGTAATACTATCTGCACCTCTAAGTCAGATTTTACTTATAATCTACGACAAATTTATTTAAAGATCTATCCAAACAAATTATGTAAGTGTTACTGTTAATATTCTTATTATTATATAAAATACAGTACATGATCATTATTATATGTGCACATTGTTTGTTTTTGAAATAATAATAATCTAGGAATATATTCTAAATATTCAGACCGCGCTTTGAATATTTTCCGCAGCAAAAGATATTAAAGACTCTGTACGAACCTCTTTTCTCAAGGTACTTTTTCCCTTTTTCCTTGTTTATTCCATAAGCATGTAAATCTACCTATTTTATTTGTTCATTATATTTTTCAATGCGAATATGATTGGCTCAAACATCCTTCTAAAGGGTGGTAAATAAGTGTAGATATACATTTATATATTAAGCTAATTTCTGAAGCTACAGCAAGTACAATTGTTTACTATATCAAGGAAAACAAAATTATTCTAAAACCTGATGGAATGATGTGCAATTGTGTAAAGTTTGTTCTGAGGCATGTTGCTGTTTCCGATTATTGGGTTATCCTGGAACTACTTACTAATGTGATAGTATATTTAAAATTTGGTCATAAAGGCTAACATCTTTGTGCGATTTGGTTATACATATTATAAACTGCAGAACCTTTTTGGGTTATGCTTATATTATTGATATACATCCCTGCTCATTACCTAAAAAATTAAAAGAGACAAGCCATGCATCCATCTCTACCCTGACATAGTTCTCCAGAAGAGATTGTGTTTTCAGAGCAAGCTACTTTGATACCACATATATTCTGGATGGATCTAAAGTGGATAAACCTGGCGCATCATGGTAAATCGTAATTCTCTTATCTTCTTCAGTTCTTCTCCTTTAAGATAAGAAAATTAAGATTAGTTGGTGATATTAATTGACAAGCATAATGTGCTGTTTGATAAATCTGTTAGCCATCCTATGATCTTTAAGGGTTATAGATTCTCTTTTAAAGATATTGATAAGTATCTAGAAGTCAGTATTGATTGAATCTAGTCATCTTTGCCAGATTCCTGTATGTTTTAAGCATATTTTGCTTAACTTGGAAAGTATTCTTGGTTCATTTATATTTTCTTTCAGGCTACATGGTGTATGCAACGAGAATCCTCTAGCACCACTATTATATGTTCCAACTTAATGTTACCATTGGTATTCTGTTTGCCAACCTTGTTAACTATGGCACATCAAAGTAAGCCTTATCACCCTGTTTTTTTTACATCACTTGTGCACAATATGTACTTTAATGTGTTTTTCCGTAGTGGCTTATGTATATGTAACTGAGCCTATATGTTAATATCTTAAAACAGAATCAAAGGTGGATGGGGTTGGGGGCTGTCATTGGGATTGGCTGGTATTCCAGCACTCTTACTAACAGTAGGTTCACTCTTACTTTTGGATACCCCAAACAGTCTTATTGATGGCTTTGCATCAATAATAGCACTACTTGAAGGTATAACCTTTGTGCTTTTGTCCCTTGAGTATATTCTCTTTATATAATAGTTTGCCAAACTGCGTATAATAGTTTGCCAAACTGCATAGAATTTTTGATAAGTTTGTTATTATATGTTGGGCTTATTCTTGATTTGAAACTTTAGGTACTTGAAGCTTGAGGATTATATTTGGTTGATTTTGCTGCTGATCATAGAACATTGCTAGCAGGGCTGCAATCACGGGTTTGATATTGTGGGAGTTGGCACCATTACGTGTACCATGCACGAGAAGGATTTTATTTGTCTTGTAATATCGGATTATATTTAGTTGAAAGACCTCATGTTTGTATCATGTTGTGACAGCAACATCACTTTTGGTAGTAGTATTTAGGTGTTTAGTTGTTTTAATTATGTACTTCACGAATTCTAAAGTAGTCTAAGACCTTGGGTGTGCTTGGTTTGGAACTATAGTCTAGATGGATGATATAGATATTATGGTGGTGTATTATTTTTGGTTGAATATTTGCTTTGTTTTGTTTGGTACAAATGCAATAAAAAGAACATGTTTTGTATTTTAGAAAATTGTCTATAAACAAATAGTTTTTGTTTAGAAACAGGTGGGCCCACCTCCACATGTGGGACCCAATTTTACTAAATTTTAATAGCTACTGCAACACTAGTTTAATGTTGCAGTATACTATGTTTAACGTTGCCATAGAAGTTTCTGGTAACAAAAGTGGTAGTGTTGCCGTAGTGAACAAAAGCATTGCCGTAGACCCCTACGGCAGCGGTAGCTGTGCAAAATGCAACGCTGTAAAAAGCATTGCCGCTTCTTTTTTTTTGCACTACAACAACGTTTTTTTTGGCTTGCTGCAACATTTTGAAAACATTGCTGTAAGCCATTTATGGCGTAGTGGGTCCTACATATCTCGGACTTAACTTTCCTTTGTTACCAAATCTTGTAACTTCTTTCCATGATGATACTTTTAGCAACACTTGATCTCCTACCTCAAAATTCATATCTTTCCTGGCTTGATCCGCATATTTCCTTTGTCGATCCTGAGCAGTAATCAATCTCTTTTGAATAATCTCAACTTTTTCTTTCGTCTGTTGGAGTAACTCTGGTCATAAAATCTTTCTTTCACCTACCTCTTCCCACTACACCGGTGATCTACATTTTCTTCCACATAAGGCTTCATACGGTGGCATTCCTATATTCACGTGATAACTATTGTTATACGAAAACTCAACTAGTGGTAAATGCTCATCCCAACTTCCCTTAAAATCTAATGCATAAGTTCTAAGCATATCTACTTTAATAGTCTTTCCACTTTGCCCTTCCGTCTGTGGATGATAAGCTGTACTCATTTTGAGTTGGGTTCCTAAGCAATCTTGAAATTGTCTCCAAAGTCCTGAATTAAATCATGGATCTCGATCAGCTATTATCGAAATAGGTACTTCATGTCTTGATGCTATTTCCTTCAAATACAAATGTTTTAATTTATCCAACGATAATCTTTCATTAATCGGTAGAAAATGTGCAAATTTTGTCAGTCGATCGATAATACTCAAATCGCATCGTGATTAACTCTAGTCTTTGGCAATTTTACTATAAAATCCATGGCAAGGTGTTCCTACTTTCACTCAGGAATATCTAATGGCTGTAACAATCTACTTGGTTTCTGATGTTCCACCTTAACTCTTTGACAGGTATAACACTTGCATATCCACTCAGCGATCTCACGTTTCATGTCTGGCCAACAAAAATTCTCTTTCAAATCTCGATACATCTTCGTGCTTCCGGAGTGAATTGAATATTTTGAACTACGGGCTTCACTTAGAATTTCATTCTTTAACTTTAGAATGTTAGGAATCCATATTCTCCTGGAAAATCTTAATATTATTCATCCTTCTGGGTACAAATCTCCTAACCAGTCAACGTATTCATCTCATAATTCATAACTTCCTCTTGACATCTCCGAATCTTCTCTAACAACTCTAGTTGAAAAGTCATCATATTAAGAAACTCATCAGCATCCTTTGAATCATACACTTCTAAACTTAGCTTCTCAAACTATCGCAATAACTCCTTTGGCACATACATCATATTCAGTCTCTCTTTCCTACTCAACGCATCAGCCACTACATTCGTTTTACCTGGGTGATAATTTATCGTGCAATCATAATTTTTAATCAATTCCAACCATCTACTTTGTCTTATGTTCAGCTCCTTTTGGGCGAGTATATACTTCAAACTTCTTGTGATCCGTGAAGATCCCATACTTCTCTCCGTATAGATAATGTCTCCAAATCTTCAGTGCGAACACAATTGCAGCTAACTCCAAATCGTGAGTCAGATACTTCTGCTCGTGAGGTTTAAGTTATCTCGAGGCGTACGCGATAACGTTGTCGTGTTGCATCAAAACGCATCCTAATCCTTTATGTGAAGCATCGCTGTAGATAACAAAATTTCCTCGATCGTCTGGCAATACTAACACTGGTGCTGAAACCAATCTCTTCTTCAACTCTTGAAAACTCTCTTCACACTTATCTTCAAGAAAACTTGTACAAATCTCCGATAATATCCAACCAATCCTAGAAAGCTTCTTACTTCAGTAGGGGTCCTGGGTCTATTCCATTCCACTACGGCTTCAATCTTCGCAGGATCCACTCTGATTCCTTCTTTACTAATCACATATCATAAATTTTGAACGTCCTCTAACCAAAACTCACATTTCGAAAACTTTGCATACAATCTTTCTTTTCTCAGGATTTCTAAAGCAATTCTTAGGTGCTCGACATGTTCCTCGGGGGATCTCATGTATATCAAGATTTCATCAATACATACAATTACAAACTTATCCAAATATCTCTTAAACACTCGATTCATCAAATCCATAAATACATCTTGCGCTTTCGTCAATCCAAAAGCCATAACTAAAAATTCGTAATGTCTATATCTCGTGCGAAAAGTTGTCTTCGGAATATCCTCGGGCTTAATCTTTAACTTATGGTATCCAGATCTCAAATCAATCTTAGAAAAGTAAGCAGTTCCTTTAAGTTGATCAATAAATCATCTATCCTTGGAAGTAGATACTTATTCTTGAGGGTTAACTTGTTAAGCTCTCTATAATCAATACATAATCTCATGCTTCCATCCTTCTTCTTAACAAACAACAATGGTGCTCCCCACGGGGACACATTAGGCCTTATAACTCCTTATTCAAAAGATCTTATAATTGCATAGCTAACTCCTTCATTTCTACAGTCTTGTCAAAATAATCGTCTCGATTACATGAACGTCAAAATTTGTTTTATCTTGCCTTTATCCCTGAAATAAAACTTTCTTATCATTTTTTTAAAAAAAATTTAGGATTTGATTTTTATGGATAAAAATTATTATATAACTCTTTATAGTATATGTTAAAGTTTAGATTTCCATTTTAACGAGAGAGCAGCTCAATCAAAATAATCGTGTTTAACAAAAAATCGGTTCATTAGAGAAGATTATGTAACTATTAAAATTTAATATTGATAATATAATATAACATATATATGTATTGAATTTTTTAAAAAAAATTTAATGCATCTTAATTAATAATTTTATTTTTATAAATAAAAATAAATGTGCATGCATCGTAATTATATAAGAACAATTTCAAAATATTAAAATAATAAAATAAGTATAAATTTAAAAACTAAAAAAATTCAAAAATTCAAAAAAAAATTAAAATGAAAGATAAAATCTATTATCTATTATATATCTAATACACCGAGAGGGGGTGTTCCTGAGCAAATTAATTCAAAATGACAAATTTACCCTCATTTATAATATATTTTTTCAGGGTTATTTTGGTCTTTTAACATCAATATATTTAATACATATTATTAAATACTACAAAATTAATATACATACTTATACATACATATATACATACATAAATACACATACATACATCAATATATATTTACTACATATTATTAAATGCTACAAAAATAATATGCATATTTATACATACATACATACACATATACACACATCGATACATACATACATGCATACATACATACATACATACATACATACATACATACATACATACAATACATGCATGCATTTATGTGAATATATGATAATATTTCACTAAATGATTTTAATTTTTTGGGTGCATACTCGTACAGACATACGTACATGCATACATATACATATGCATAGATTTATATAAATGTATGATCATATATACTAACATGTACCATATGTCATTATACTATTATTTAGATTTACTGTAAATTTTTATGAATTAAAAATAGTAAAAAAAATATTATTTAAATAAAATTTATATATTAAGCATGTATATGCATTGTAGTTATTTATACCTCTAATAAATCAAACTATACATAATCTTTGACATATTTCAAATATTATATTTGTGTGTCACAAATACGTTCAAATGAATACAAAATAATAAATAAATAAATAAAAAGAATTTTCTTGTTTATAAATGTAATACAAATTTGTACTAACTTTACTTATCGCATAACTCATAAATTGTTATTCTAATACGTAAATGTATAAAATTTTTTCAAACAAACTAATAATTAATTATATCTCGTGCATTTAGCAAAAAAAAAAGTAAATAAAAAATTATTGGCGTGTTTGGCCGGACTTAAAATAAGTTCGTTTGAACTTATTTTCGGGTAAAAATTTCTTATTTTGATAAATTTTTTTATACAAGTATTTAATGTATGTTTGAGATTCTTTAAGTTGCAAAATTTTTTTAACTTTTTTCAGGAAAAAATTAATAATCTCTAAATTTATCTTAAAATAAATTAACTTATTCTGAAAAAAGTTTCACATAATTGTCCTGGAATAAAAAAGACTACAGCAGTCACTTAAATTGACCTGAAACGGCCGGGTCAAATATCCTTACAAAGATCCAACGGGTGAGGAACATTCTAGAACATCACACCACAAAACCCCCCAACCCTATAAATCTGGCTTCAACTCACCAGCTTGCCTCCTCCTCTTGTTTCTTTCACAAACCCTAACCCTAGTCTCCTCCTCTGTCCTCACACTCTCCCTTTTCAACGCCGCAAACAGAAAACTAAGTAGTAATGGCCGGAAAGGGAGAGGGACCGGCGATCGGAATCGATCTCGGAACCACATACTCATGCGTTGGTGTTTGGCAACACGACCGTGTTGAGATCATAGCTAATGACCAGGGTAACAGAACGACGCCGTCTTATGTTGCTTTTACTGACTCTGAGCGTTTGATTGGTGATGCTGCTAAGAATCAGGTCGCCATGAATCCTGTTAACACCGTGTTTGGTAACATCTCAACTCCTCTCTCTCTCTCTCTCTCTCTCTCTCTCTCTCTCTCTCTCTATTAGTAATTTTAGATCTCATTGTAGGTGCTTTAACATTATAGATCTGAGTATGTTAGTAGCTGATTATCTAGACATGCTTGTTGTATGTTTGTGTATAGTGTGTATATATTTGACTTTGAATATTACTAGCTATGAGCTAACTGGATGTGTATATTGTGGCTTGCTATTTATTGTCTTGCATAAGCTATGTGTAAGCTTGTTTGTTTTAATTAAATTTTGTCTAGTTACTTTTTGGTTCCAATATTTTGGATCTAAAGGTCAAGTGTGATTTTAAATTATTCTGTTAGGTTGAATGTAGCGTGAGCATATAATATAATCAATGTGAGATATCTTCTTTTGTTTCGACTCTTGTTTAACGATTAAGAATTTGGGGGAAACTGTATATTTTTCTCTAGCTTTTGTTGAGCAAACAGGGCTGTTTTACTTTGTGTTATATGTGAACTGTGTGCCTCTTTTACCAAGTCCAATCAGTTTAATATTTGAATTAGCAAATAATTATTTTTTATATACTGTAGTCTCATACTGTCATGTATTCTTAGTAGTACCAATCTGTTCCAGTAATTGCTAAATTGTATTACATGTACTTGTACATATATATTTATTAACTAATGAAGTTGTAGCCTGATCTATTTGTTCATACTGTAGTCAAATTGATAAATATGGAGTTTGTGAACTGCATGAGTAATTCTGCAGGAGTGTTTGATCAATGAATAGTTTGCCGATATGGTTTCTTTTTAGCTGTGTTTATTTGTGCCTGTTACTACATTTGTTAGTTTGTCTCTTTTAAAGTTATATTGGTAGTTATAATTTGATGTCCTAGAAAAATTTAGATTGCACTATCTGTTGACATTCTGTTTAGCTTCAACAAAATTGTGCTGACACCTACGTTTGTTTGTTGTTTAATAGACGCTAAGAGGTTGATAGGCAGAAGATTCTCTGATGCCTCTGTGCAGAGTGACATCAAGTTATGGCCATTCAAAATCACCCCTGGACCTGGTGAGAAGCCTATGATTACAGTTTCCTACAAGGGTGAGGATAAGCAATTTGCAGCCGAGGAGATCTCTTCCATGGTACTTATTAAGATGCGTGAGATTGCTGAGGCTTTCCTTGGTACAACAGTTAAGAATGCTGTGGTTACCGTCCCTGCATACT
Source organism: Saposhnikovia divaricata (assembly GCA_036435485.1). Lineage (NCBI taxonomy): Eukaryota > Viridiplantae > Streptophyta > Magnoliopsida > Apiales > Apiaceae > Saposhnikovia > Saposhnikovia divaricata. The sequence goes on from CM071598.1 coordinate 57,774,708, forward strand.
TCAATGACTCTCAGCGCCAAGCTACCAAGGATGCAGGTGTCATTGCAGGTATTAATGTGTTGCGTATAATTAATGAGCCTACAGCTGCTGCCATTGCTTATGGTCTGGACAAAAAAGCTACCAGCGTTGGTGAGAAGAATGTTTTGATTTTTGATCTCGGTGGTGGTACTTTTGATGTGTCTCTCCTTACTATTGAGGAGGGTATCTTCGAGGTCAAGGCTACTGCTGGTGATACCCATCTTGGTGGCGAAGACTTTGACAACAGAATGGTTAACCACTTTGTTCAGGAATTCAAGAGGAAGAACAAAAAGGACATTACTGGCAACCCAAGGGCTCTTAGAAGGTTGAGAACATCATGTGAGAGAGCAAAGAGAACCCTTTCATCTACTGCTCAAACTACCATTGAGATTGATTCTTTGTACGAGGGCATAGATTTCTACTCTACCATCACTAGAGCTAGATTTGAGGAGCTGAACATGGACCTTTTCAGGAAGTGTATGGAACCTGTTGAGAAGTGTTTGAGGGACGCAAAGATGGACAAGAGCACCATCCATGATGTTGTTCTTGTTGGTGGTTCTACTAGGATTCCCAAGGTTCAGCAGCTATTGCAGGATTTCTTCAATGGAAAGGAACTCTGCAAAAGTATCAATCCTGATGAGGCTGTGGCTTATGGTGCTGCTGTACAAGCAGCAATCTTAAGTGGTGAAGGCAATGAGAAGGTGCAGGATCTTCTTCTATTGGATGTCACCCCTCTTTCCCTTGGTTTGGAAACAGCTGGTGGTGTCATGACCGTCTTGATTCCCAGAAACACAACCATCCCCACCAAGAAAGAGCAGGTCTTCTCGACCTACTCCGACAACCAGCCTGGTGTGTTGATTCAGGTTTTTGAAGGTGAGAGAACAAGGACCAGGGATAACAACTTACTCGGCAAGTTTGAGCTCTCGGGCATCCCTCCTGCTCCGAGGGGTGTTCCTCAGATCACTGTTTGCTTTGACATCGATGCCAATGGTATCTTAAATGTCTCTGCTGAAGATAAGACTACTGGACAGAAGAACAAGATCACAATCACCAACGACAAGGGTAGACTCTCCAAGGAAGAAATTGAGAAGATGGTTCAAGAGGCTGAGAAGTACAAGTCGGAGGACGAAGAACACAAGAAGAAGGTTGAAGCTAAGAATGCATTGGAGAACTATGCATACAACATGAGGAACACCGTTAAGGATGAGAAAATAGCCTCCAAGCTTTCTGCAGATGACAAAACCAAGGTTGAGGAAGCCATTGAAGGAAGCATACAGTGGCTGGAAAGCAACCAGCTTGCGGAGGCTGATGAATTTGAAGACAAAATGAAAGAGTTGGAGAGCATCTGCAACCCCATTATTGCAAAGATGTACCAGGGTGCAGGAGGTGAAGGTGGTGTTCCTATGGATGACGATGACATTCCTTCTGGTGCTGGAGGCGCTGGTCCCAAAATTGAGGAGGTCGACTAAGTTTACTGGTTTTTTTACCAGTTTTAAGTTTTTGGTTGTTTATTGGATTATCTGAATTTTGGATTTCTGCATTTTATTATTCTGGACATGATTCCTAGTTCCATGTGAACAAATTATTCTTGCTAGTCTGAGCGGGTTTATATCAGTTTATCAATAATTCGTTTTGTTTCTAGGTCCTTTTTTTGGTCAGAAGTTGTTTCCTGCTCTTTTAATATTTTTCATTATTTAACGTTATTATTTGAGTTGGATTTTAGAGAGCATCTGAGGATGCAAATGCAAGTTGTGTTTTATAAAACGCTTACAAAATTATTTCCAGTAAAGCTCTCTGAACTATTTTCAAGCTGCTATGTGATAGACATGATTCATGAATCTTTTTCCCTTAACAATTGACGGCTCTACAAAACTATTGTCAATGCACTGGCGGTAAAGCTCTCTGAACTAGGTAGCAAGAATAAACTTTTTCGTAATTGATGTTTTTTCTTGTTTTATGCCATCAAAATTTGGCCAGAAAATGAGAAAAGTTAGCCCAAATATATATATATATATATATATATATATATCAAAACTAGGCTAGAAAAGATATAAAGTTTATTCAAACACATGGAGTGCATTGACGAAGAAAAGGGCTTCAAAAAAAAAAACGCATGGAGGGCATCAAAAATTTGATGGAGGTCTCCGCGACCACGAGTACATATTTCCAAGTAATTTGGTTAATTTTGTACGAATTCCATCTTTTCGTTGCTGTTGCAGTGTTGCTTCTCTCAACAGTGTGTAATAGTAACTCTATAAGAATCAAACCTATGTGGCCCATTTGCTTGTTTCCATTAGAATTACGGACTCTCTATTTCTGTTAATTATCTCTTTGGCTAGTCTTTCCCAGGACTGGAAGGCAGGGCCGAGGGTGTGCAAGAAACTCTATAGCACATGGTCTCAAAATTTGAAGGCCCCCAAATTTCTAAACCTACATATATGTTTATCTTCCAAACAATAAAATAGATCTAAAATCTATGTCTTTCACGATTGCTTGGAAATTTACAATATTATCTACCCGGATAATAACATCATTTAGATAATTTTGGCACCTCTCTAATTGTTATAATAATGTTCTCTGTGGGCATTGAGGCCACATTTTATACTTAACACAGTACCCCTTGAAAGTTCAAGACGGGCTTGCTGGAAAGCTGCAGTATTTGTGTGTGCATCTGCACATCTTTGCACCTATATTAAATGGATCTATCAATTGGATATTTTGTTTGTGTAGCCAGGTTGCAGATTAGCAACGACAATCAATACACTGAAAGTGTCGTTGAAAAAGGACTTCATATTGGCAGAATTCATGGCATACACAAGTACTTCAATTCACATTTATTTAGTACGTTGAAAAGATATGAAGATACATAAGATGTGTTCAGGGCCCTAAACAGGATTACTCGAAGGCAGAAAGAAAATTGCTGGAAGTTTTTTTTCCTAGTGTGATCAAATACTGTTGTTTGGTACTTTCTTTATTATTTAACAGGGGAATGCTGTTCCTAACTGCTTGATGTCACAAATCCCTGTCTTTCTTTACGCGTCCACATTGCTTTCTATAGCACTTCAATGCGAGGCTGGTTTGAAATATCTATCACTAAGCATGTTCTTGACTCTTTTTGTAGCTCATCTACATAATTCTTTTATTATCAAGTATTTGATTCTGTTTATTGAAGAGCCTGCATCTGAAGGTGGCTAGTGAGGCAGTGAGTAATCGCAAAGAAGGATGCTTACTTGAAGGGATCTAGAGGAGCATATTTTAATAAATGTTTGGTATTAAAAGCTGCGATCAGATAATATGCATCTAAATTGGTAATTCTTGTTATTAAATCGAATGAAGATAAAAATGAACCTTGATAACGATCAATCAAAGAAATACTCTTATGCTGTGATTTGGAATATAAATTTATCTGTGGAGGAAAGAAATAACTGTCTCTTCCTATCGAATATCATGGAATAATAAAATTCAATTGGAATATAGACAACTTCTTACGGAGTCCAAAGATCGAAAAGAAGGGGTTAACTTATTCCAACCTTGTCTCTTTCGAATTTTAATATCATAATAGCAGATACAGTCATTGAGCCAATGGCTCAGGTCCACTTATTTTCTCTTCTGTTAATTTCTAATACTTGCTATGCATTTGTATAGCAAAACGGCAAAAAGGAAAGTTAGCTGATTCTAGAGACGCAATACACTAGATAAGTTTGGTAATTCTCAATGTTTGCAACAATCCCTGGTTCAACATAAGCAGAAAATTAACAAGTTTTTGAGATATAAGCTCAAAGTTTATAGTTCATTTTAACGTGTTTTTCTGGGGATACATGATAGGCCAGTGACCTAGTTGCCTGTGAACCTGTCCAAAGAGACACTGACTGGCTGGCTCCCTCCTGATTAGAGGATGGGAATTACTGGATTACAGAACTGATCTTCCATCATATTTAAATCTTCAAAACATATCGTGAATCCAAAATTATAACTACTGCTGAGTAAGGTGTACACTTTCTAATAATGCAGAAAAAGATTGGCGGTTCAAATAAAAATTAAGCAATTTTAATCAGAAAAAGTAAAAAAAATTTCAAATCAAATTTTTTAAAAGAAAATTAAGAAGCTTAAATCAACATCTCTTGCATGATTGTTCAGAGCAGCAGAGATGTTGACAGTACTCTAAGTAATCATATGACAGGAAATCGATTTCTTTCCGCAGAATATGAAGTAAAGATAGTCGGGAGAATGCATTGGAGAACTATGCATACAACATGAGGAACACTGTAAAGGATGAGGAAAAAGCATCCAAATATCCAATCTTTCTGCAGATGACAAAACCAAGGTTGAGGAAGCCATTGAAGGCAGCATGCAGTGGCTGGAAAGCAACCAGCTTGCCGAGGCTATAAGACAGAAGGCAAGCAAGTGATTAAATTTCTTTCAGAAAAGACGGTAAGTCACAACATATCCTGATGTTTATGAAGTAGCAAAGTTTACACAAAATCTGTAGAAAATTGGTCAATCTATGCAAAAAGGCTTTTGCACTAAATTTTGATGATGTGCAATATGTTATTTATGATCAAAGTTAAATTTCAGAAGTGGCAAAAGTTAAACTATTGCCAAACAGAACAGTTTCACTGGCTATGCCCATTATATGATACATTTGCTCAAAATCATGAACCCCTACCATTTCATTCTAAAGCATTACAGATATGATCGAGAACTTGATTACAAGGGAGTTAAATTGTTAAGAGACAAAAGATATTGGGATTTAAGGACTACTGATGGCAAGTACTTTCAATCTTTTGTTGTTGACATATTGACATGTTGTGGCCAACAACATGTTGGTGCAGTGGTTGAGCCACTGGCCTCCTTTGAAGGAGATCAGGGGTTCGACTCCTGCGTGTGCGTGAGTTTCTTAGTTTGTATTAGGTTTCCTTTCTGTATTTGTATTTCTGTATTTGTAATGGCCGGGGGTCCTTCGGAAACAGCCTCCCTATTGTATAGGGGCATGGTCTGCGTACAGCTACCCTCCTCAGACACCACTTTGAGTGGTATTATAACTGAGTAAGCTAAGTTTTTTATATTGACATGTTGTGGTTTCTAATGAAAAAGTCTGAAACCTCTACGTCATTCATTCAATTTGTGACAAAAGAAATCAAAATGCAGATAAAATTCACGCAGACATGATCATGTTAGAGAGAAATTGCCACAACATTTTCTAGATTATTGCAAAGAGAGTATGGAGGCTACTAACGGTCAGACAGTCCTCAATAACATGGCGTACGGACCACAAAATAAAAGCGCAAGAAGTGTGCTGACAGATGAGTTTTTTTTTTTTTTTTGCTAAATATGCTGACAGATGAGTTATTTGATGTTCTCTGGATGAATCTGTTAATAAATGAATTAATTTAATGAATTTTCTTCTAACAGAGGCTGCTATCAACAGAATACCTTTTGAAGTTCAGCCCTTCCACAACTTCTATGATCATCGTTACTGTTAAATTAGTTTCAAATTTTAAGAATAAATCGACTAATCGGACCATCTTTCGAATAATTGGACCCTATTTGAGTCGAATAACATGTACTACATATTTTTCGAAGTAAAACATATAATTTGTGTTTTTCACTCCATTTAATTTCCGGCCAGTTTAAACATATATCTCAAACACATCGAACTGTAAACAAATGTTTGGTTCCCGTCATAACTCATTTTTCTTACAATTTTCATCATTAGAAAATTGATACCTCGTTACTTCTCTTTTGCTAGGCAAAATTTACACCTCATTTTTGTTCACTTTTTGTTTTCTCCTTGCACCTTATTCACAATTTCATTTCAATTCTTTTTCAACTAAAATGGAGTATTAAGAAGTTTACGCAAATAGTCAAAGCTAATAATATGCAAAATGAAATAAACCATTTTCCAGGTTGCATGAGAAATACGTAAATTTCTCATTTCCTTCTCTTTAAGTGACCAAATTATTACTCGATAGTGGACAAACATTTTGAAGTGGAGGAGTAAAAGGCCCATTATTTGGGTCAAATAATGGATTTGGTATCTTTTTGTTTGAACGTTCGGTTCGATTCAATTTTTCAATAATATTTTAATAAATGAGAATATCAGAATAGGAGGAACTTGAAACTAAAACCTCTCACATCCAGGATTCCATATTAAATTACCAGTTCTCCTCAAATCTCAAGATATTAGGAATTGGAAAAGATCATATTATAGAGTAGATGTCAACCCGAGTCACACATTGTCAATATAAAGAAGAATTATCCTGAATATAAATAATAAAAACAACTTCAATAATATGAGATCTTTTGGGATGTGGCCAAAAACAAATCCGTGCGACCTCGGTCCAAAGCGGACATTATTATATTACTAGATTATAGCCCGCGCTACGCACACAGATATTTTAAAAATTAATTCATAATTATAATAAATTATATATTTTTATATTTAAAAATTGAATTTTTTAATTTAAAAAAATAATATAATAAGTGCATTTCTTTATATATTGTAATAAATATATTTAAAAATACTTTAATTGTATTTTTTATTATATTTGTTATATATGTTATGAGATCAATTAAATTAATAGTATTTTATTGTATTTATTATATATACTAGGAGATCATTTGCATTAATGAAGTTACCAAAATTTAAAGATTAATTTAAATCAATATTAATAAACTTACCATAAATAATATAATTGCATTAATGATATTTAAATTTGATATACAAACTTTCCATAATCAAAAATGAGTCAAATAATCATATTGATCTTTTACAAACCAAAAATGGATACCAATCGTGAAAAAATTTAATCCAAATCTTAATATAGATACCGAATCTAAGGAATGTGTTATCCACTAATTTATAATACTAGCCTATAACCCGTGCGATGCACGGATGATTTTTATATTTTTATCTTATTTTTTAATATTTTTATATTATTATTCATAATTTTAAAATATATTTTTCAATTAGTAGAAAAATAAATTATAGAGGATACTAAAATATAATAATACATATTTTATAGTATTCTAAATGATAGTATTTTTCTTCTATATTAAAAATAGATAATATAACTTTTTAAATTTAATATAATTTTATGGAAATTTATATTATATTTTTATATAAACATTATTTTCAATTTTTTTTAAATTTTAATTGATATATTCATATTTAAGGATTATACTTATGTTCTTATTATAAATAATGTATACTGATTTTAAATATATTTCATTAATGATTGAAAGATATGATGTGATATTTTTGAATATATATTAATGATTTCAACTAAAAGTAAAAACGTGAAAAAGACAATCAATTAATTATCATTAATTATATTATGTTATACCCTATTTGATAGTATTCTAAATGATAGTGTTTTGGTGTGTGTTGTACGATCAAAAAAAGAATAACAAAAAAAGAGTACCAAACCGACAACCAAATATATTGCAACTAAAAGTAAAAACGTGAAAAAGACAATCAATTAATTATCATTAATTATATTATGTTATACCCTATTTTATAGTATTCTAAATGATAGTGTTTTGGTGTGTGTTGTATGACAAAAAAAGAGTGACAAAAAAAAGAGTACCATACCGACAACCAAATATACCCTATTTCGCTTATAATAGTATAGTATAGATATAGATTATGGAGTTAGGGTTTGCTCGCGACCCAATAAGTGGTATCATAGTCGATAGTTAAGAAGTTGATCATAAGATTGCGGGTTGTAAGTTGTGTGGTGTGGAAGTCTCTCTAGAACTACGATTGGAGATCTTGGACGGCTTGTGTCGAAAGTGTTGGGATTATTGTCTAAACATGCCTTTTTTATTTATAGCTAGTTTGTTATATGATTTGAATAAATCAAGTTGGTTGAGATATGATTAACTTGAGTCTATAATGATTGCTATTTAGTAGGAGTTTTGGATGGTGACAAACACCTTGATGATAGGAGAAATAGTTGCTAGTATTCCTTTAAATAACCTATGTACTAGTTCAATTTTATCAATCCCAGTTGAGCATTTCTTACAAAGTTATCAGTTTGTTACTTTCTTATATCAGATTAGCTTTATATATGGTATCAGAGCCTATTTTCTTTACCTGTTAGTATCGTTTTGATAGAGGAAAATGGCAGAGTCGAGTAAGCCAAAGGAGGGACAAATCGGTCTGAGTTATCCCATGTTAACAAAGACTAATTACACCTCTTGGGCAATGAAAATGCGTGTCTTCATGCGAGCTCACAGTGTCTGGGAAGCAGTAGAACCGAAAGGTCCTAAGGCCACCATAGATGAGAAGATGGATAATCGAGCTTTGGCCATGATTTACCAGAGTATTCCAGAGGATCTACTGTTGACTCTTGCAGAACGAAAAACTGTAAAAGAAGCATGAGAGGCGATCAAAACGGTGTCTTTGGGTGCAGATAAGGTTAGGAAAGCTAAGGCTCAGACACTTAAGTCTGAGTTCGAGTCCTTAAACATGAAGGACTCAGATCAGTTGGATGACTTTTGTATGAAATTAAATGGTCTGGTTGCAAAAATCAAGGCACTTGGTGAGACAATTGGAGAGGAGTATGTTGTGAAGAAATTGCTAAGGGCGGTTCCAACAAAATTTTTACAGATTGCCTCAGCCATTGAGCAGTTTGGAAATATAGAAACAATGTCGGTTGAAGAGGTGATTGGATCGCTAAAGGCTCATGAAGAAAGACTGTCTGGCCAAGGTGATAGCAAAGAAGGACAACAACAACTATTATTGACCGAGGAGGAATGGTCAAAACGTGAGAATCCTGGTAGCAAACTTCTGCTTACACGCGAAGAATGAATGCAAAGATCAAACAAAAGGGGGTCACAGGGTGGAAGTGACTATCGTGAAAGAGATAATCAAGGTGGTCGAAACAGAGTTGACAGAGGCAAAGTAAGATGTTTCAATTGTGGAGTCTTGGGACACTTTGCAGTCGAATGCAGAAAACCAAGAAAGGATCGATCATTTCGTGGAGAAGATAATCTGACTCAAACAAATGATGATGAGCCTGCACTTTTAATAGCCATGAATGAAGAAGGTGCCGATGACATGGTTTTTCTATCTGAAGGCATAGACACAAATTCAAACACAAAATAAGAGAATATCTGGTACTTAGACAATGGAGCAAGCAATCATATGACTGGTTGTCGTGAAAAGTTTGAAAGTTTGGACAAGACAATGAAAGGGCAAGTAAAGTTTGGCGATGGTTCACAGGTCAGAATTGAAGGGAAAGGATCAATTCGAATCAGATGCATGAATGGTGAGACACGAGTATTGCAGGGAGTTTATTACATCCCTACATTACGAAGTAACATCATTAGATTGGGCCAACTCTCTAAAGAAGGAAATCGTGTTGTGTTGAATGGAGAAAGCTTGTGGGTTTATGATAGTTGTGAGAGACTGTTGATGCATGTGAGACGGTCCGCTAATCGCCTCTATAAAATCAATATTGAAGACACCCAAGAAGTTTGTTTGCTGACAAAAGAAGATGAGAAAACATGGCTCTGGCATTTACGATTAAGGCATGTAAATTTCAAAGCAATGCAACTGATGTCGAAGAACCAAATGGCCTATGGAATGCCGTCCATTAATCAACCAAGGGAGCTCTGCAACGGATGTCTTATGTCAAAACAATCTCGTAAGCCTTTTCCCACTGAATCTAAATTTGTTTCTGAACATGTCTTACAGTTAGTCCATGGGGATTTGTGTGGACCAATTTCACCTCAAACCCCTGCTGGTAATAAATATTTTAAGTTATTAGTGGACGATTATTCTCGTATGATGTGGGTGTATATGTTGAAATCTAAAGACGAGGCACTGATTTTTAAAAGGTTTAAGTTGTTAGTTGAAAAAGCAGCAAAACAGCCCATACAAGTGTTTCGTACTGATCGCGGAGGGGAGTTCTGTTCAAAGGAGTTTGAACTTTTCTGTGAACAAGCAGGCATTCTAAGACATTACACCGCGCCCTACACACCACAACAAAACGGTGTAGTAGAGCGACGTAATCGCACTGTGGTAGCTATGACTCGTAGTTTGCTAAAAGAAAGAGGAGTTCCTACAAAGTTCTGGGGAGAAGCTGTTACACATGCATTGTATACATTGAATAAGCTGCCCACACGAGCTCTCTCAAATGTTACTCCATATCAAGCACGATCAGGGCAAAAACCATTTGTTGAATCCATGAGAGTTTTTGGTTGTATATTGTAACACCCTCACTTACCAATATTAAGATTATATGCTTTTATAGTTAATTAAACATTTATATAGAAGAAATTTTAGAAAATTCGGCATGATGTGTTCGTAAATAGGACTAACCACCTGTCCAAATCAACCAAACCAAACCAACTATAACCAAACCTGCTCACAGGCATAATAATAGCAAAATTTATAAAGAAACATACACTCTGACTAGCCAAGACCGCTCACAGGTTACAGTACGAAACAACTACTAATTTGCTATTACAAACCAAGTTCTGAATAAAATAATATACAACTCCATAAATTAATTAATCTGTCTAACCGATACAGAAATGATAAGAAATAAGGTTATAAGCTGTCTACCCATCCCACCACCTCAACTCTCTGACTGCCCCTATGGCTGCCCCGACTTGACGGTCCACTCCTCCTAGACATCTTCGTGTTTAACTGAAGAAACAGGATTAGCAAGCAAGTGAGCTAAGAATGCTCAGCAAGTATATAATTTATAAATATAACTGAATTAAAACAGCAGGTCTATCAAGAACTAGTAATCAACAATATAAAAGCTCAACTGATAGATATGTCTTTTATCTGAATCATAAAATAGGAGTGGATTGGAATATTATGCATTTTATAAATAAAAACAATAATAAGGTTAGGCTGCTGATCAGTCACGCACTAACCCCGGACAAACGCACACAGCAATGTCCTTAATGGATCCACGGCACACATTGGCCTTAATAATTTCTGACCACGAATCTGGTCCGACCCTTACGGTCCACATTTAAAAAAAAAAACTAACAGTCCAATCCTAACTAGACATCGGTGTCGGAACAATCGACCACCTCAACTGCCAACCACCCTGGACACTTTCGTTCCAGGTCAACATCTCAAATCTCACAAAGTAAAATAAGGTCGGGTAATTTCTGAATTAGATATCGACAAGTTCGATATAGAGAAAGGGGTATTGATTTACGTCAAGCCACTAAAAGGATCAACGAAACAATATAATCAATTTGGGGGTATAACAATTGAATATTCGAAATTAATGGGAATTAACAGAATAGTTATATCAAGGATAAATCAAACGAACATAAGAATCAAGTTATGATAATCATAATTCACTGGAAATATAAGTGAAGTGGTTTACTTGCCTTAACCAGGAAATCACAGAATTCGGAGAGTTCCTACGTCCTCGACTTTAGCCTTGCCTTTGTCCTTGGGATCTACACACAATATAAACACTATATTAGAATTCTATTCGACGCTCGCTGATCGTTACCACTAGTTAACCTTAGCCTACCCTTGCGAATAATCCCCTAAATTCATTTATTTAATCATATAACATTAATTTTATAAACCCTGATATCAGCCTTTATCCATAACCAACAAACACGTATCAAAGCATCAACAAATGATTAATTATAGTACAATTAATACTTATACTAGTAGTATAATCATATATATATATATATATATATATATATATATATATATATATATATTCAAGAAGTAAATTTAGAATTTTGGAAAATTTTGACGGCATCCCCTTTATACGGGTGACTGCCAGTCGGGATACAGCCGACACAACCAACATAATCATCACATACCAGAAGTTATCCAACCATTCAGACTTATATTACTCTAATCCGAATAATCTTTAAATTAATCAATTTATGTCAACAAAATTTGAAATCCTGAAAATTAAGACACGAACCAAAGAATATTGTATAATTTATAAAATAATATATGGCTCAGAAAAATCATCATCGCCAATTACCCTCGACTCAATTTGTTATTAATATCATTGTTGAGGGGGCAAAATTCCGAGGGTACCCTAATTTAGATTTCCGTCTCGAAATTCCGCACAAATAAAATAATTGGAGTTAATTTGTAATTTCTCAGAAACAGTCGAACAAAGCACTGATTCAATCATAAATGATTCGAAACATAACAACCACAATAATCAGATTACAAACGCAGCAGACTCGAACTAGCACCAAGAATCTTTTAATTAACTCAACAATTCGTTTATACGAATGCACAACAACAAGCACAGGCCAGCTGGTACAGTCAATAAAGAAAGAAACACTCCTTGCATCACCGAAGCATCATACATTCATACCCAATAAAATACATATGGCCACACTCGGCCACACCCACCCTGTATCACACGCACACACACAAGCTACACACACATACACACACACACACACAGACCAGAACCCACACACCCGCGGCACTACCGCCTCAGCCACAACAACACACACTAACACAACAGTATAGATGATAGTGACAAACAAGGAGAGAGAGAGATTGTTTTGACAGATTAGAACCGAGTATCACAGGGCTTGCAGCAAGAATCAATAAATTCCCAGCTTAAAGAACTCAAAGAAATGAATTTGTAAAGGGAGTAATTTAGGAATTAGAGAGATTTAAAACGAACCTTCGAGAGGTTCCAAGAGAGAGTAGGTCGAGATTATTAGGAGACCGAGAGATAGTGTTTGTGATTTGGGGGAAATAGTTAGGGATTGGGTTCTTAAAAAGGAAAGAAAAATATAAAAGAAATGATTATTAAAATTCGAAATATACGATAATATATTTCCCAAAAATTCGAATTAATAGGAAAATGGTTGAAATTATAAATTTAAAAATTCTAAAATGAAGAACACAAAATTACGATTACCCACATATTTTTAAAATATTTTTAGGATTAAAAACGAATTAAATATGGATTTTACAAGATTAAATCCATAGAATGGAAAAATAATTCATAAAATCATTTTAAAATTCCCAAAACCAAAAATAATTCATCCAATATTTTTAAAAGTCATATAAACTAATAAAGTTAATAATGAAAAAGATTTCAGGATTTCTGCTAATCCCGAGAATTTTATAAAATTCACAGAAGGTAAATATAACACAATTAAATAAGAAATAAATTCCCAAAAATATAATTAAAATTCCCAGGCTTACACATCACATGCAAAACATCAACTAGGCCCACAAATATTATTCCACACATACTTCATCTCCTCAACAAATTTTATACGCCACATAATTCACATTTAATATTAAATAAATAATTATTATTTCTAAAAATTTCTAAGGCGTTATACCCTTCCCCCCTTAAAAGGATTCTGTCCCCAGAATCTCACCTAAGTGAATAAATGAGGATAATTCTCAAGCATGTCGCTTTCAAGCTCCCAAGTTGATTCTTCCACTCTGGGGTTTCTCCACAAAACTTTTACTATAGGTATTGTCTTATTCCGCAGAACTTTCTCTTTACGATCTAATATCTTGATGGGTTGTTCCACATAGGATAAATCTGGCTGGATCTCTATCGGCTCATATTCGATGACATGTTTAGAGTCCGGGTGGTATTTCTTAAGCATTGATACATGGAACACGTTGTGAATAGGTTGCATGTGAGGCGGTAAGGCTAACTCGTAGGCAACTTTTCCAACCCTCTTCAATACCTCAAAAGGCCCGACAAATCTTGGACTTAATTTTCCCTTCTTGCCAAATCTTACTAACCCCTTCCACGGAGATACCTTCAACAAAACTTGTTCTCCTTCTTCGAACTCCATATTCTTTCTGGCCAAATCAGCGTACTTCTTCTGTCGGTTCTGAGCTGTCACTAACCGTTTCTGAATAAGTTGAATTACTTCCTTGGTTTGCTGTACTAATTCTGGTCCGAGTATCTTTCGCTCACCAACTTCTTCCCAGTATACTGGAGATCGACACTTTCGCCCATATAATGCTTCATACGGTGGCATACCGATGCTAGCATGAAAACTGTTGTTATATGAAAATTCCACTAATGGCAAGTGTTCATCCCAACTTCCTGCAAAATCCAGTGCATAAACTCGGAGCATGTCTTCAATTGTTTGAATCGTTCTTTCACTCTGACCGTCAGTCTGAGGATGATAAGCAGTACTCATTTTTAATTCAGTGCCCAAACATTCTTGAAAACTTCTTCAGAATCTCGAATTAAATCTTGGATCTCGATCTGAGACTATTGATACTGGAACTCCATGTCGCACCACAATCCCTTTTATGTATAGATGAACCAATTTGTCTAATGAAAACCTCTCATTTATCGGAAGGAAATGTGCAGATTTCGTTAATCGATCAACAATTACCCAGATAGCATCATGATTAGCTCTCGTCCTTGGCAATCCTACCACAAAATCCATCGCAATATGTTCCCATTTCCACTCGGGAATCTCTAATGGTTGTAGCATCCCACTTGGTCTCTGATGTTTAGCTTTTACTTTCTGACAGGTTAAACACTTACTTACCCATTCGGCAATATCTCTCTTCATATCCGGCCACCAGAAGTTTCTTTTCAAGTCTCGATACATTTTTGTACTTCCTGGATGAATCGAATATTTCGAACTGTGGGCTTCCTGTAGAATTTCATTCTTTAACTCCGTCACATTCGGTATCCAAATGCGTGAAGAAAATCTCAATATTCCATTATCATCTACTTGAGTGCATATTTCTTCACCTGTTAACTTGTTAACATCTCCTTTCATGACTTCCTCCTGACATCTGCGAATCTTCTCTAACAACTCGGGCTGAAACGTCATAGTGTAACCCTTATCTGTACTGCCCGTAGGCACGCAGACTTCAATATCTAATTTCTCAAATTTTCTATATAACTCCTCAGGTAGTGTAAACATGTTAATTTTCTCCTTTCTACTTAGAGCGTCAGCCACCACATTCGCTTTCCCGGGATGATAGTTAATTGTACAATCATAATCTTTGAGCAATTCTAACCATCTCCTCTGCCTCATGTTTAAGTCTTTTTGGGTGAAAATATACTTTAAACTCTTATGGTCCTTGTAAATTTCACACTTTTCCCCATACAAATAATGTCTCCAAATCTTCAAGGCGAAAACAATCGCGGCTAATTCTAAGTCATGAGTAGGATATTTCTGCTCGTGAGGCTTCAATTGTCTCGAAGCGTAAGCAATTACCTTACCGTGCTGCATTAGTACACATCCCAAACCTTTGTGAGATGCATCACTGTAGATCACAAAATTTCCTTTTTCGTCTGGAAGTGTCAATACAGGTGCAGTCACCAATCTCTTCTTCGATTCCTGGAAACTTTCTTCACACCTCTCATTCCACACAAACTTTTCATTATTCCTTGTCAACTTTGTTAGTGGGGTGGCTATCTTCGTAAAGTCTTGAACAAATCTTCGATAATATCCCGCCAATCCTAAGAAACTTCGAGCTTCTGTAGGTGTTTTAGGTCTCTCCCAATTCATCACAGCTTCAATCTTAGCAGGATCCACTTTAATCCCTTCGCTGCTGATGACATGCCCTAAAAACTGCACTTCTTTCAACCAAAACTCACACTTAGAAAACTTTGCATACAATTTCTCTTTTCTCAACGTTTCTAGAGCTATCCTCAAATGCCCTGCATGTTCTTCTTCGGTGTTTGAGTATATCAAAATATCATCTATAAACACAATCACAAACTTATCCAGATATTTCTTAAAAACTCTATTCATTAGGTCCATGAACGCTGCTAGTGCATTAGTTAGCCCAAAGGCCATCACTAAGAACTCGTAGTGCCCATACCTAGTCCGAAACGCTGTTTTTGGAACGTCTTCCGGTCTAATCTTTAATTGGAAATATCTTGATCGCAGACAATTTTCGAGAAACAAGTTGCTCCTTTCACCTGATCGAATAAATCGTCAATTCTTGGCAAAGGGTACTTATTCTTAGTGGTCAACTTATTTAGTTCCCGATAATCGATACACAATCTCATACTTCCATCTTTCTTCTTTACAAATAATACCGGAGCTCCCCACGGTGAAACACTAGGCCTAATAATACCTTTCTCCAAAAGATCTTGCAACTGAGCTACCAATTCTTTCATCTCTACAGGTGCCATACGATATGGAGCTTTTGACATGGGTTCGGTCCCTGGGGCTAAATCGATGGTAAATTCTATTTCTCTATCCGGAGGTAACCCGGGAAGTTCATCTGGAAAAACATCGAGAAACTCATTCACCACTGGTATTTCCTCTATCTTAGGTACCTCTTGCTTGGTATCCATAATATAAGCCATATAGCCCTCGCATCCCTGCCTCAACAGCCTCTTAGTTTGCATGATCGTTAAAAATCTCCTAGTCTGTCTCTGACCCCTAAAGGTAACTTCTACATTATCGGAGGGCTTAAGTATCACCTTTTTATTCTTACAGTCAATTTGTGCATTATTCTCTGTTAACCAATCCATTCCTAGGATGACATCAAATTCACCTAACTGGAAGGGTATCAAATTAGCGTAAAAGCAATGCCCTGAGATATCGATCATACAACGAGGACATACTTGAGTAACTGGAATTCGTTCTGAATTAGCTATTTCTATAACTATAGCCTCATGTAACATGCATATCTCACAATTTAACCTTTGAACAAATTCTTTAGATATAAAGGATTTCGTAGCCCCGGAATCAATTAATACTTTAGCTTGAACAGAATTTACTGGGAGCGTACCTGCTACCACATCAGAATCCTTAATAGCTTCTTTCAGAGTCATATTGAAGGTCCTCGCCACTGGTCTGACATTTGCTGTTGGGGGTGCCTCAATCGCTTGAAATATTGGGTTAGCCAGGACTGGAGGTTTCACCACAGGTACTTTACAGTCTCTCATTACATGCCCTGGTTTCCCACAACGGTGGCATATAATCCCTACCTTACACTCTCGAGCGTAGTGACCTTTCTGATTACACTTGTAGCACGTTACCTCCAACTTTGCACACACTCCTGGATGCCTCTTTCCACAAGTCTTGCACTCTGCCAAGGGTGGCCTAACCAGTTTCTGCTGATTTGAATCTTGAAGTCTATTCCCTTGCCCTCCATTCCCCGATCCCGATTTCTTAGAATTCCCATTCTTTCCTGACTGAAACCCTGGCTTTTTATTGGGCACACTCTGAGAGCTGCCTTGCACTTGTCGTCCTTCCATTGACCCAACTTTTCTTTTCTTTCCCTCTTTTTCCTTAAAGTACAATTCACTTTCTCCTTCGGCTATCATGGCCTTCTGCAGCACAGCTGCATAAGTATCCAGTTCCAAAACTGCTAGCTTACTACGAATCCATGGTTTTAACCCTTGTTGAAACCTCTTTGCCTTCTTCCTCTCCGTGTCTACATAAGCCGGAGCAAACCTAGCTAGTTCAGTAAACTTTGTTTCATACTCTGTCACTGACATGCTTCCCTGTTTCAACTCTAAGAACTTCATCTCCATTTGATCTTTCATGTAGTCTGGGAAATACTTTTCTAAGAACAACTCTGTAAACCTTTCCCAAGGAATCACTTCCATAGCTTCCAGCATCTTTACCGACTCCCACCAATAAGTGGCTTCATTCTTCAGGAAGTAACTTACATATTCGGTCAGTTTATTTGCTGGGACCCCCACCAGTTCAATAGCCTTTTCCATCTCTTTCAGCCAAGATCTCGCCTCTACTGGGTCCGCTGTTCCTTTAAATTCGGGAGGTTTAACTGCCTGGAAGGACTTAAAGGTGACTATCGGAGGAACAGGTTGTTGTTGCTGCTGTTGTTGCTGTTGTTGCTGAGCCAACAGCTACTGCTGTAACTGTTGCCGTTGCTGTGCTAGAGTAGCAGTTTGCTGAACAAGGGTCTGCAATATTTGAGCCAAAGCAGGATCTATTTGGCCTACAGGAGGTGGGTTGGCTTGTTCACCCTGATTGGTGGTTCGAGTATTTTGTTTCTTCTTTCTTGGAGGCATATTTCTGAAATCAACGGACAATCATTAGGTTCAAATTCAAGAGTCAATAAATCAAAAGAATCTAATTTAAGCCAACAGTGAATATACTATTGAAATTTAATTCAAGGTTCCCAGTCATTACTCAGGTCAGCAATTGGTTTACAAGGTGTAACAGAGTACAAGAATCAAAGCTATACAAGGTATTCATACATATCTGATAGATGCATTAACAGAACAATAAACATAATGCTGAAATTAAATTTGATACTGAAGGTAAAGGCAGTACTAGAAAAAGAAGCAGTGCTGAAAAATAAATTCAATGCTGAAAGGTAAATATGATGCTTAAAATAAATAACAATGTGAAAGGAATTTAACGCGGTTTTGCAGAAAGAGATCATCATATATATCTGGTACAAGCGTAAGAACAACGCTTCGATAAAGGTACAACATAACACTAAAAGAGGAAACTGCTAACATCTAGTCACAGTACAACAGATATCTACAACAAAACTGGTTGCACTGCAAACCCTGCTGCTACCATACTATGCATCTATGTACCATGCGTCAGGATGGAATCACTACGCTACGACATATAAAATCCCCACAGCTCCACTAACCAATTGATCCTCGTCTACTGATCTAGTCCGAGAATGTCATCTAGCTCACTCACCACCGATGCCAACGTCACATGGAGTGCAATGGCTGAAAACTCATCATCGGACGCATGCTGAGTCCGCGTCTGGATAATAGTCCTCATCACCCGTAGCCACATCCGGATCTGTCCCAACTCCTCCACTGCTCGGGCTCGCTCCCTAGCCATCTGTGCCTGTGTCTCCTGTAGAGCTCTAACCTCAGCTAGCTGTCCAAACAGAAAATCTCGCTCTGTACCCACTCTCTGGTACAAATGGTATGGAACAGGGGGCTGAGTAAACTGATATAGTGGCCCGTTCACCGAGCTCTGCGAAACAACACGTGAAGACGCGGATCTCAATGGCGCTGGCTGTGGTATAGGGTCAGCCTCAACTGGATCCTCTGACGGGTCAGAATCAGGACTAGAAACAGGTGCCTATAGTACATAATTACCTTATAGTTAGACGTTCTATCTCTCGCAAAACGATCCTAACCTTTCCAATTACTCTACCCCGACTTCCCACCTAATTGTTTCAGTGACTGCGACCTGTAGCTCTGATACCAACTTGTAACACCCTAACTTACCAATATTAAGATTATATGCTTTTATAGTTAATTAAACATTTATATAGAAGAAATTTTAGAAAATTCGGCATGATGTGTTCGTAAATAGGACTAACCACCTGTCCAAATCAACCAAACCAAACCAACTATAACCAAACCTGCTCACAGGCATAATAATAGCAAAATTTATAAAGAAACATACACTCTGACTAGCCAAGACCGCTCACAGGTCACAGTATGAAACAACTACTAATTTGCTATTACAAACCAAGTTCTGAATAAAATAATATACAACTCCATAAATTAATTAATCTGTCTAACCGATACAGAAATGATAAGAAATAAGGTTATAAGCTGTCTACCCATCCCACCACCTCAACTCTCTGACTGCCCCTATGGCTGCCCCGACTTGACGGTCCACTCCTCCTAGACATCTTCGTGTTTAACTGAAGAAACAGGATTAGCAAGCAAGTGAGCTAAGAATGCTCAGCAAGTATATAATTTATAAACATAACTGAATTAAAACAGCAGGTCTATCAAGAACTAGTAATCAACAATATAAAAGCTCAACTGATAGATATGTCTTTTATCTGAATCATAAAATAGGAGTGGATTGGACTATTATGCATTTTATAAATAAAAACAATCATAAGGTTAGGCTGCTGATCAGTCACGCACTAACCCCGGACAAACGCACACAGCAATGTCCTTGATGGATCCACGGCACACATTGGCCTTAATAGTTTCTGACCACGAATCTGGTCCGACCCTTACGGTCCACATTTAAAAAAAAAAAAACTAACAGTCCAATCCTAACTAGACATCAGGTGTCGGAACAATCGACCACCTCAACTGCCAACCACCCTGGACACTTTCGTTCCAGGTCAACATCTCAAATCTCACAAAGTAAAATAAGGTCGGGTAATTTCTGAATTAGATATCGACAAGTTCGATATAGAGAAAGGGGTATTGATTTACGTCAAGCCACTAAAAGGATCAACGAAACAATATAATCAATTTGGGGGTATAACAATTGAATATTCGAAATTACTGGGAATTAACAGAACAGTTATATCAAGGATAAATCAAACGAACATAAGAATCAAGTTATGATAATCATAATTCACTGGAAATATAAGTGAAGTGGTGTTAGGTCCCAAAGTATCGTAGAAGGGGGGTTGAATACGATACTATAAAAATTAAAAATAATTCCGAGAATATATCTTTATTGATAATAAACTCGAAGGGGTGTTACAACTTCTAATCCAATGGATTAGCTTCAAAATTAGAACACTCCTAAGGATAGTTTAGGCACGAGGACCTTCTACCCGACACTGCCTGAAAGTGGGCTAAGCCGACTTTCCTACTAGACGGACTATCTAGCAGCTTACACAGAAAATATATGAGAGAGAAGAGAGAGTTGTGTGTTTAGGTGTATTTTGAAATGAAATACAACAGACCTATTTATAGGTTATAGAAAGTCACTATGCAGCTAATATACGTAACTAATTACGTTATCAGTCTGATAATTTTCTTCTGCCGCCCGCCTGCCAAACATTTCAACACACTGCATATTTCAAAATCAAAGTTTTACTTTGATTTTTTTAATACATGTGGGCCCCACATGTTTCTTACTTTATGAATAGTACTTTTGGGTACTATTCACATGAATAGTAACTTCGGTTACTATTCACCCGGTGTGAATAGTGATTCCGGTTACTATTCATTTTCCTCTTATTTTTGACATCCTTAAATATTCAGCTTCTGAAATGGAGGATATCAACACTGCTCTCAATCATACCTCTTTAACAGTTTTTCTGAGTTAGATACCTTGATTCCTTTGTGAAAATGTTGACGCCTAGTGCAACTGGTCTGGTTCACAGACGACTAACATTCACTCGTGGTCTTCGTATCATGTCTTTAAGAATACTGCCAAGAATTGTGCAACCATAAAAACTTTATCACTGGAATCTTTTGGCCCTTCAACTGAATCATCTGTACATCTTATTTTGTCACTGAGGCTTGATCATTTTAATGAACTTCTTTCAGCGACTTGATCCTTGTTGGTGCCTGTTCTTCAAATTTCACGATCCCTGTATAGAGTTTATTATTTATCTTTTATCCTAGTTGAGTTATATATGTCCTCTATTACATATTACAATTTTATGCTTTACAATCTCCCCCTATTTGATTGTCAGGGTTTGACAAACAAATTTCTAGAGGATAACTCAACTGATACAACAAAATATAAAATACAAAGATAAATAATATAAAAGTACATTCTGGATCATATATACATTTTCCAGATTTCCAAGTGCAAGACAATTGTTCCTCTAGACTGAACATATCTTCAAGTTTTTGCCTTGCTTTCTTTTCACATAGCACGAATACTTCCATCTAGCTTTTCCTTTCCCAAGATAAAGTTAATTCCGTGTCAACAACCTTTTCCTTGCCTTTATTACGCCTAGTAGCTTCTTGGTCATCCACCTTCTCCCCCTCAGTTGGGTTATCCTCCAAGATAGTAGGATGTGGAGTTGGTAATTTAGACGAAGCTGTCTTCACCAAGGAATTAATTGCATGACTAAACTGGGCTGCCATGGAACTTAATTGAACCTGGAATGCATCATGTTGAATAAGTTGCAAATTTTTGATTTCTGCAATGGACTTACAGATATTTGGCAACTCTTTCTCCAATTTTTGGACCCTTGTAAGGAGTCTGCTGTATTCCTTTCTGGTTATAGGTGCATGTGGTTGAGTAGGTTGCTCACTCGTATGTTCTGCAGGTGTTTCACTCAACACTCTATATTCACTCGGTTTAGTGGTTTGGGTGACACTTACATGTTCTGTTCGTGTTTCCCTCAACTCTCCTCCAGAGCTTCCACCGATATGTGTACCTGCAAATGAAATCATCCTAGCCCCTTTTTCAGAGGTCACGGATGGTGCAATGAAAGTTCGTGAGCTTCCATCCTCGCGTGAAGCGAGTTGCCGACCACTGGTAAATAGTGGTAAATCACGAAAGAGATCCAGAGATTTTTCCTCTGGGAGGTTAAACTTGAATCGATTAAATGGCACAAAACCCAAGTTTCCCTCGTATGTCTGTGAAGACACTTGGTTCATAAAAGAACCACCTACCGATGGATCTTTCCGTAAAATGGAAGATTCACCAGCAGTTATTGAGGTAGGTAATTCCACCTCGGATGCCTAAGGCATTTGATCTTTAGAAAGATCATCAACCACTCTTATGTTCCGTGAAATGGAACTCAAGATAGTTGCTCCCGTCAATTCATCCTCATTTACATTTTCACTCATTTGACAAGGAAGAATTGTTTCCCTAACAGTTACAGTTACCTCAGGTTCACTTGGTTTACTTCGTTTAGAATGAGGTAGAGCTGCTGATGTAACTAACTCCTTATGTGGTGCTGCTGAGGCACTATCTCCCTCAAAAGTGTTGATGGTTGGTCGTTTAAGTGACAATTGAGGTGTAGGAGTTTGTTGTGTTTTTGTTTGCATTTGTAAAATGGGCTCTTCGACCTGTGTTAGAGTCGGTGGGATTTCCTGCTCTTGGTCGGGTAAGATGGCCACTGGGGGCTGTAGAAACTGTATTTCCTGTGACACAACAGGGAATACAAGGGTTGGAATAGCAGGGATTGAAATATTACCTTGTCTTATACCTGGTCTCACTGGTCTTGGTAACAACGGAAGTGGGACAGTCTTTAGATATTCAGTTA
This sequence comes from Saposhnikovia divaricata, assembly GCA_036435485.1. Taxonomy (NCBI): domain Eukaryota; kingdom Viridiplantae; phylum Streptophyta; class Magnoliopsida; order Apiales; family Apiaceae; genus Saposhnikovia; species Saposhnikovia divaricata. Next base: position 57,797,605 of record CM071598.1, read on the forward strand.
GGACTGTAGGCACATCCGTATATTTCTTTTTGCTCATGTAATTAATTACATTCGTCTTTATGGAAGAACATTCCACCTTTTGACCATTTTCCAAGCGTACCCTGTCTTCATCATTCAAAAAATCATTTAATATTAGCTGTAGAAACCTTGGATATAGACATTTGACATTTTGAGTCCGAACATCTCTTGTTCCTAAGTGTTTCATCTTTAAAATGATTTGACCAAGCACTATTTTTCCAAAATTAATCCTCAAATTATTGGCGACCGCATACCCTATTTTTTGGATATATTCAGGTATTCGATCTTGATTTGTTCTATATGAGGAAAAAACATGGTTAAGAGTGTGAAAGAAGAAACTCCAATACTGGGTTAGAAACGTTCTATAAAGATTACCAGTATTGAAATTGCCATCTTGGTACCTTATAAAACGAAAGAACATTTCAATATATTCAGGTGTAGGATCAGAAACGAGATTTTCCATAGGAAAATGAAGAATTCGATTAACATCTCGTTCATTGACCCTAATCGACCTAGCAAATAGTCGATATGTGAATGCACACCCGTCCTGTCCAGAAGTGTTAACCGCACTGCAATATAGTTCACGCAATGCATCATGGTTAAGCTGCACTGGTGTAACTAAAGCATATCGAATTAATGAATGTTCATTCAAAAATTGTGTCCATGCCCGAAATTGCTCATCCTGAATGGTTTCGATTTGCTGAATGGAAATAGGATTAACTTTAGCAATTAAAAAGCTTCCCTGCAATGCCATTTTCAAAACTTCGAGGAAATTCAAAAACAAGGGTTAGTTTTTATAAAGGATGATGTATAGAGCAAGAATATAAAATCCAATCTAAAAACCACCAGCTAGATTGAGAGATCTTTCCGATCAAAGCTCGAAATATTCAGCAATCGTGTGTATATGCTCTGTATATCTGAAAAATGATGATGTTAAACACAAACAAAAACTCATCATTTATAAGGTTTCAAGGTTTAGTAGGTTAGGTGCAATAGTGATAGGTTATGTTTGAAAAACAACACTGCTCAATAATTTCTCACCTAACAACCTAATTCGCCGAAAAAACATCTTATCACCGAAACCTGTCGGCCGAAAAAACATCTTATCACCGAAACCTATCAGTCTATACACATATACACATATTTATTACTTCTAATTATTATGGATTCAAAAATAATCACGCTGTAAATCAAGAATTAATCCACAATAATCAGATAAACTCACAATTAAATAGATATAAAATTAACAAAATATCATTAATTGATATATGTCAATAAAATATTTATTTAATTATGCTACAGTGATATCTCCAGAATAATCATGCAGATAATCAAATAAAACAAACAAAATCCAGAGAATGAAATTCACTGGCTGCAATTAATTGAACAGACATTTTAAAAAATCATGTGAAATTTAACATACCAAGCTCACTTACCAACCTTGAAAAGGTTGCTTCATCCAAAGCTTTAGTAAAAATGTCTGCCAATTGTTTTTCACTAGGAACAAAGTGCAGTTCCACAGTGCCTTCCATCACATGTTCCCTGATGAAATGGTATCTGATGTCTATGTGCTTGGTTCTAGAATGCTGCACTGGATTCTGTGATATTGCAATTGCACTAGTGTTGTCACAGAAAATTGGGATCCTTTTAACTTTAACTCCATAGTCAAGTAGTTGATTTCTCATCCATAGAATCTGTGCACAACAACTCCCAGCTGCTATGTATTCAGCCTCTGCAGTTGAGGTAGATACTGAGTTCTGCTTTTTACTGAACCATGAGACCAGCTTGTTCCCCAAGAATTGACAGGTTCCTGTGGTACTTTTTCTATCCATTTTGCAACCTGCATAATCTGCATCTGAGTAACCAATTAGATCAAAACCAGAATCTCTAGGGTACCAAATGCCGAGTTTTGGTGTTCCCTTGAGATATCTGAAAATCCTTTTAATAGCTACTAAGTGAGATTCCCTCGGATCAGCTTGAAATCTAGCACATAAACATGTAGCAAACATAATATCAGGTCTACTAGCTGTTAAGTATAAAAGAGATCCAATCATGCCCCTATAGCTTGTCATGTCCACCTTCTTTTCCTTAGTATTCAGTTCAAGCTTAGTGGCAGTGGCCATGGGTGTTTTTGCAGAAGAACAATCTGCTAAATCAAACCTTTTTAAAAGATCATAAATGTATTTTGTTTGACTTATAAAAATTCCCTCATTCACTTGTTTAACTTGTAAACCAAGAAAATAAGTTAATTCACCCATTATACTCATTTCATATTTACTTTGCATGAGTTTGGCAAACCTCTTGCAAAGTTTCTCATCTGTAGACCCAAATATTATATCATCTACATAAATTTGGACAAGTATCATAGAGCCATTGACATTTCTATAAAAGAGAGTTTTATCAGTAGTACCTCGAATGAAGTGATTCTCTATAAGAAACTGTGAGAGTGTGTCATACCAGGCTCTAGGTGCTTGCTTCAGGCCATAGAGTGCTTTGAGTAGAAAGAACACATATTCTGGAAAGTCTGGATCTTCAAAACCAGGCGGTTGACTAACATACACCTCCTCCTCCAGAATACCATTCAAAAATGCACTCTTGACATCCATTTGATAGACTTTGAAATTGGCATGCGCTGCATAGGCCAGGAAGATCCTTATTGCTTCTAACCTTGCTACTGGTGCAAAGGTTTCTTCAAAATCAATTCCTTCCTCTTGACAGTAGCCTTTAGCAACTAATCTAGCTTTATTCCTTGTGACTATGCCATTCTCATCCATCTTGTTCTTGAATACCCACTTAGTGCCAATCACTGATTTGTCTTTAGGTTTGGGTACAAGTTTCCATACTTCATTTCTCTCAAACTGGTTTAACTCTTCTTGCATTGCTAAAACCCAGTCTGGATCCAGAAGAGCTTGTTCAACTCTCTTAGGTTCTTCTTTGGATATAAAACTACTGTATAAGCATTCTTCTTGACTTGCTCTTCTGGTTTGGACCTTTGCATTAGGATCTCCAACGATAAGCTCAAATGGATGATTCCTGGTCCATTTTCTCTGTCGTGGTAAGTTTGTGTTAGGTCCAAATGTGTTGTAGAGGGGGGGTGAATACAACTTTTCGAATATGAGAAGCAATAAAAACGATGCAATAAATGAACACACAGATTCAAGGAATATATTTCTTTATATATAACTTGAAAGGGTTGCTACAACATTCATTACAAAGTATAACAGAAGTTGGGAGAGAAGTGAATGATACTAAGCTCTGTGAATGCACTCTCTCTTTTTCTCTTGTGTTTTTCTCTAGAATTGCTCACTAACTAAAACATTACACAAGTACTTCTATTTATACTACATGTAATCTATGTCCTGTAGTCTTCAAAGACTAAGATGTACGTGGCCCAATGATGTCCACATAATTCTTGCCTTATCTTGAAAGCTTGGAAATCTGCCAATCAGAAGATGCCATGTGTCATGTTGAAGCTGCACCTAAGTAGAACTTCTACTTGAGAATTTCTACTTGGCTATCTCGAAATTCCTAAGTGGAACTTCTACTTGGCTATCTCGAAATTCCTAAGTAGAACTTCTACTTGAGAATTTCTACTTAGCCATCCAGAACATTTAGTACTTAGAAAATATTCTGGTCTTCAACTTGAAACTTCAATGCACATCTTGAACTTGTGATATCTTCATGTCTTCTTTATTCTTCAACAAGCTCTTGAACATGGTTCTTTATTACTGACATAAACTTGCTATCAATGTCCTGACACTTGATGCACTGGTCTGGTTCATAAGTGACTAGTCTTGATAGTGTTTCTGCTTCTTGAATAAATTACCATATTCACTGAATAACTTGGCTTTCCAATATTTGCTTTCCTTCTTCTTCACTTGAAATCAATTGGTCTTGTTGATACTGATAGTTATGATCTTGATTCTTGATTAATCAAATCACCGAGGCATGAACAACTTTGACTTGAACTTCTCTCAATGATTTCTTCTTGGCTTGATCATAGTTAGCATGTTTAATTGTATCAATTACCTTGTCTTCATTTAGTGTTGATTTCTTGTGACTTCCTGTTCTTGATTGTCTTCTGGTTAAGTATCTTTTCCTTTAGTTTGAGTTACATTAGTTATAGTGTTACAAGTTTATACACTCTGCCTTTCAATCTCCCCCAATTTGATTGTCTAACAATGACATTCAAATTAATGAAGGATAACTCAACTAAACAATGAGACGAGAAAAGATAATTAACATTACATTCTTGAATAATATACAATTGAAAAGAACTTGAAAACAATACAATGAACATAAAAACTAGAAACAGAATTCGAACCTCGAATTAAAGATCATTTGAATGATTCCTATCACCTGGATTATTTCATACTTTCTAGTCAAACTTATATCACCTTATTGGATTCACTCTAAGGTGAATTTCCTCAAGTGAGTTAAAGCAACCGAAAGACATGAAGTTTTTCCAACTTCAAGTTCACACCACTCTGACCTTTAACCCTAATTCCGTTTTCTCTTTCTAGCTTCAGCAGCTTGGTCTCTCTCTTCTTTCTGCCTTTTGAGCTTCTCCTTCTGCTGCTGTTCTTTCTTGTACACTGGATCGTGAAGCTGCTTCCACCTAGCATTCAACAGACTTACAGCTTCCATTTCTAGAGGGTTCCTGGGCTCTGGGTTAGGATGTTTGAAAAGCCTTCTGAGTTTATCAACCTCCTGAGTAGTCCTGATCTTTGGAATTTCCTCAAAGTTCTTCATTATGAGCTGAGGTTTCCAATGAGATTTAGTGGCTTTGAGATAACGATATATCATCTTGGGGTAGCCCTTGACACGGTCAGTATTATAGACACTAGCCGCATCTCGCTCCATTCGCTTCTTCTCCACAATTACTTCAGACAGGTAACTCATGAGTCTCTGCTTTTCTTCAACAAACTTGTCTTCCACTTCGCCCCATTTGAACACATATAACACTTTCTCTAGAAATGCAGCATCTTGAGTCTGTAGCAGCCATTGTCTACTCATATGCAAGAGTGTTTGTTTCTGGTCTGCATCTATGTATGCTAAGGCATCAGCTGTATCATCAGCATAAGAGTGTATCCAGTATACACTATCTTTCCCTGGAACGCCAACTGCCTCCCTTATTTCTCCTTGTTCCAGTTCTCCAGAAGGAAGAGTCAAAGCTTCATCTACATTCTTCATTGCTTGAAGAATATTCCATTTCTTTTCTATCAGCTCCGGCTCAATCTTCATGTTGTCGAGAGGGTTTGGAGCAATGACATCACACTTCCACACCTCATTGCTCTTCAAGAATATGACTCTTTCAATGATCCTCACGGATTTATCTTTAAGCTCAGAGGCGAATCCCTTACCCATCATTTGTCTACATACAGCTTTAAGAGATTCCACTGAAAGTTCCATTAAGTCCTTTTCCTCCATGCTCACCCTCTTCATCTTTCCTTGAACCACCATCCGGACAAAATTTGGATAAGCTGAGAATTCTGGACCCTTGTCCTCTGCTAGCTGCATTAACTGATCCCTGTACAGAATGCTTAGCTCCTCAGATTGAGAGTACTGAATTTTAGTCGCTAGCAAGAACAACTCTGACGCAGATCTCCTCATTATGAATTGGTCATCCACATATAGGAAAGATGTTGGGACTCCTTCTACCAAAGACAAGATAACCTGCCACTCCTTAAGATTTGCATTGTATCCAACCCTGACTTTAGAAATTAATCTCTTCAAAGCATTTATATAGTCCCCAGTCATTGGATTCTGCAAATTCAAGTTGTAGAACAGATCATCTGCATCCTTGTTATGAACTCCTTTTGCACATGGTCCCATCATTATCTTCCTTGCTTCATCCCATTTCTGCCCTATCCTTCTTTTGTCCAGATCAACTTGAGGATTGGCTAGCCTTGCAAGCTCATACTCATACTGCTTCCCTTGTAGCTCCACCTTCTGTTCTAGGAACGCAGCATGTTCTTGCATCATCTTCATTTTATGGAACTGAGCTTGTTCCAAGGCTAACTGTTGAGACTGCAGGGTTTCTTCATCAACAGGATCTTCTTCAGGCATTCCGAAAGACATACCAGCACCTCCACCTTGTTCCTTCAAAGATCGCTTTACAGCATGTGCGAAAGGTACGTCTTCCATATCAGAATCTGAGTCTAGTACCTCCTGTACTGTTTCCTGATGACTCAGGTCAATAACTGGTTCATCTTCTTCAACCATTATTGCCTTACCCTTTCTCCTCCTCAGAGCCTCTTCAGCAACAGCAGGCTCAATTTCTGTCTCCTTGACAAGATCAGCGGGTTCTTCAATTTCTTCGATGTAAACCGCCTGCTGTCTCGTCTCCTTTCCACTCTCCCCCTTAGGTGAGTTATCCTGAGCTCCACCATGGTCTTCAGATCCACCAGCTGCATAGGAACCTCCAAAACCAGAACCAGAGGCTCCCGCTCCACTAGCACCACCTGCACCACCTGCTCCAGCATCGGGGGGAGGTTGTTCCGACTCGAAGCACTCCGGGGGTACAAAACTCCTGACTGCGAACATCATTCTACTGATCTCCACAGTCATTGTATGCATTGTAGACTCCAATGCCCCCATCCTCTCATTGAGAGTGCTTCCCAAGACACCACCAGCATGGCCCAAGTCATTGACCTTATTTGTCAAATCATCAAAAGCTGTAGCTTGACTTGCCATTCTTGCTGCGTAGTCGTCTAGAGCCCTTTGGTTGTTTCCAATATTGATCCCGAACTGCCCCATTGTCTGCCCGAACTGCCTCATCTGATTTTCCATTGAAGTCATACGAGTATCAAAATTTTCAATATTAAGGGACGGTGTTTGGTTTAGGTGACCTCGCTCTAATACGCGTTCTGTTGGTATTTGGCGCTCGGTTTCGGGCCTTAAAAATGAAGGTCCCTCTCTCCCTAACCTCTCACACACACTCCCTGTCTCACGCTCGTGTATGTCTTCAATGACTGATCTAAAAAGTGAAGCAGTACCTGCAGAAACTTGATAAGAAATGTTGTTGACAGTTATGGGATCAAATTCTGTTTGTTCCTGAGTTGGAATCTCAGTCTGAGAGGCTGCAAAGTGTCCTTGTACGACATCAGAACCGATCCTCTTTGCAGCATCAGTACGTACCGGTGAAGGTACGGCTGAAGTTCTTAATACTTCATGTCCTCTTGAAGCAACAGTATCATCAAGAGGCACATCATCCTGACCAAAATCAAAATCCCTATGTGCAGAATGTTCAAGGGGTGAACCACTCGCGTGAGGTGGAGTGGTTGCGTGTGACACGCTAGGGTTTGACTGTGGTTGTGAAGTAGCAGCGTGGAAAAGTTTGGCTTTCTTGCGAATAAGTTGCTGCTCTTCGGTTCATTCTCCTCATCATCTTGTATAAATATACGTGCTGGTTTTCTGACTTCCGTTAACAGGGGTGATAAAGAATAGGAATGTGTATCAGACTCAGAGTCAGAAATATGGCTCTTACCCTGGGATAGATCCTGCGGGTTAGCAGTCTCTCGGGTCGCGGAATCAGAAACATAGGAGGAGGAATGAATAGTATGCATAGAGAGATTACCTGATTGATTACCTTGTGCATCATCGCTTTCCTCATCCGGAATCTCATCAAATGCCTCAGCATGAACAGATGGATTTTGAGCATGTGATGAGACTTGTGATGATGCCTCCAAATTGGTAACTCCTGCATCATATCTAAGCCACATTTGAATATTTTCAGGAGTAGACATTGGCTTACCTTGATGTTTATCCTGATTTGCAATGGTTGCAAGTGACTTAGTGCCCATCCCCAGCGATTCAGATGTGGGGCTTCTGGCAAATCCCTGTCTAATAGCAAGAGCATCCTTCGGTATTAAGTCATTGATTAGCATTTGAAGAAACCGAGGAAACCAGCAGACGACATCAGTGGTAGAGAGGTCTCTGCTTGCAAGGGATCCCATTGAGGCCACTATCTCAGAGAGAACTATGCGTCCATAGTTTATATCCAGTTCTCTTGCTAGGGCTACTGCAAAGGTTTGCATGGGAATCGGAATTTGATGAAAGTCTTTTTCGCGTGCCCGAAAACATCTTGTGATGGCCTCGAAAAAGTAATTCCATTCCGCATGGAAGAATTGCTTTTGGATATTTCCCGTGATTGGGCCTTTTGTAGGATAACATCCAATTTCTTCAAAGAATCTGAGGCGTTCTGCAGCAGTAGGTTCTGGATCATAGGCATCTTTAATTGGGAATCCTAGAACTCTGTTGACAATTTGTTCTGTCACCTCATATTCCTGACCCGCTAAGGTAAACCTGAAACCGTAGGGGGTTGATTTACTCCCAAAAGTAACCGCACTAGTCCATAATTGCTGTAAAGCATCATGTACTAGTGTAGGTTTAGCAGTAAAAGCTTGGCTAGCTTTGGAATACAAATTGAGAAATCGTATCCAAAACTTAAACCGCGGGAGTTGATCACCAATTTCCGTAGAAATATTGTAAAAATTGTTTTTAGCAAGGGAAAATTGGTGAGCCATTTTGATTAAATGTTTTTCTTTTGAAAGATGTGAAATTTTTTATTTTAATTTTGAAAAAACAATTAATTTTCCGAATTACAAAAGAGAATTGTAACCCTTTTAATTTTTCAAGAACACCAAACGGAATCTGAGAAATCAAACTACGGGATTCAATTCAACAACCAATTACTATTTCGTGTGTATACCAGTGGAATCGTGTGTGTTTATAGATGGAGAAAATGGAATCGTGTTTATGAACAGTACACAAACAATATGTGTTCGTGTGTATGTATATGCGCGTGTATGGATGTTCACAAAACACACTAACACAAAGATTAAGGTTAACACAGACAATAGCAGTCAACAAATCGGCAGTAATTCGTGATTAGTACGAGTTTAATCACAAAAACAAGGATCAAAGGTATGTAATTAGTGAAATCGCACTGTTCTTGTGAAACGGCTGCTGAAAATTAGAATTAGGTAAAGTGAATTAGGCATCGAGTTAGAGATGTATATATAGGTGAATGAGAAATGACAAAAATGTCCCTATTAAAAAATGTGAAAAGTACCAAGTCCATACAGGGGACATCTAAGTCGAACTCTATCTCGAACTTTTCTATCTCGAACTTTTCTATCTCGAACATCAAGTCGAACTTCGAGATAAAGTTCGAGATAGAGGTTAACTCGAACAATTAATTTTGCCAAATTAATATAAATATCAATTCAAGGATTTTAATATATGACATAATTAAAACATTCCTTGATAATTCTAAGGCCTCTAATTACATGAAAAACACAGGTAAATTCATCTAAAAATCATGCAATATTTAGACTATTATGAATTTAACTCCCCCTATGATCATGCAATCTAACAAGCATAAATTCACAGATTTGTGCTATAAAAGACACTTAAAACACAATGAATTCATGCAAAATCACACTATATGCAACCTATAACAATCATTAATAAGGCATTTTAAAGTCTAAGCACATAATGATTGATTAGATTGCACATACAAACATAAACATGGATTTTACAGATAGAAGGCTTTACTAACTTGTGTTAAGCATTCCCAATTCACCAACCAACCTATTGAATGTTCCTTCATCAAGAGGTTTGGTGAATATATCTGCAATTTGTTGCATTGTGGGCACAAAATGTAGCTCCACAGTCCCCTCCTCGACATGTTCTCTTATGAAATGATACCTGATGTCAATATGCTTGGTTCTTGAGTGATCTACAGGATTGTTGGTTATGGCAATGGCACTTGTGTTGTCACACATGATTGGAATTTTCTTATGCTCCATGCCATAATCCTTCAATTGGTTCCTCATCCACAGTATTTGAGCTACACAGCTTCCAGCAGCAATGTACTCAGCTTCAGCAGTAGAAGTAGATACTGTATGTTGTTTTTTACTTTGCCAGGACACCAATCTTCTGCCAAGAAATTGGCAAGCACCAGATGTGCTTTTCCTATCAATCCTGCAACCTGCATAGTCTGAATCCGAATAGCCAATAAGATTAAAACCTGTATCTCTTGGGTACCAAATCCCTAGATTTGGTGTGCCCTTGAGATACCTAAAAATTCTTTTGACGGCTACGAGATGTGATTCTCTAGGATCCGCTTGGAACCTTGCACATAAACAAGTTGCGAACATTATATCTGGTCTACTTGCAGTTAAATAGAGGAGCGAGCCAATCATACCTCGATAGCTTGTGATGTCAACTGATTTACCTGATTTGTCTTCATCAAGCTTCGTGGCTGTTGCCATGGGAGTCTTAGCTGCTGATGCATCTTCTAGATTATACTTCTTGAGTAAATCTCTGACGTACTTGGATTGACAGATAAAGATACCATCTTTTCTCTGACTGATCTATAATCCAAGGAAGAAGGACAGCTCTCCCATCATGCTCATCTCATATTTTTCCTGCATTAGCTTGGCAAATTTCTCGCACAAGCGCTCATTTGATGACCCAAAAATAATATCGTCCACATATACTTGAACAAGTATTAAGTCATTTCTCACAACTTTATAGAACAGTGTTTTATCAATTACTCCCCTAACAAAACCATTTTCAATTAAGAATAGAGATAGGGTTTCGTACCATCGCCTTGGGGATTGCCTGAGACCATAGACAGATTTGAAGAGTAGATACACAAAATCTGCATGTTCTGGATCAACGAAGCCGGGCGGCTGTTCCAGATACACTTCTTCTTCTAACTCTCCGTTCAGGAAGGCACTTTTCACGTCCATCTGGAATACCTTGAAGTTCTTATGTGCTGCAAATGCCAAGAACATCCTGACTGCCTCAAGTCTTGCAACCGGTGCATAGGTTTCATCATAATCAATTCCTTCTCGCTGAGAATAACCTTTTGCAACCAAACGAGCCTTGTTTCGTGTTACAAGTCCGTTTTCATCCAGTTTATTTCTGAATACCCACCTAGCTCCAATTACGGATTTGTTCTTTGGTCGGGGTACCAGTTTCCAAACTTTCTGCCTTTCAAACTGATTGAGTTCCTCTTGCATTGCAATCACCCAATCAGCATCGCCAAGAGCTTCTTCTATTTCTTTAGGTTCAAGCTTGGATAAGAACCCAGAATATAAGGAGATATTAGCCATGTCAGCTCTTGCAGTTCTTCTAGTAGTCACACCAGCATCTGGATCACCAATAATTAACTCAAACGGATGGTCTCTATTCCATACCAGTTCACCTGGAAATTGTCTAGATGATTCAGCTTGACTTTCTGAGTTGGGGTGCTGACTACTTTGAATATTTTCACTAACTCCCCCTGAGTTAGTGCCAGCTCCTACAGAACTAGAGTCAACTCGACTCGAGCCTTGAACAGTAGTCCTTGAGCTGCTATTTACTCCCCCTGAGTTGTTACCGGTTGGTACTGAAGAAGTCTCTCCTGATCTTGTAGAATTAGCTTGTTCACTAGACTCAGGTTCTTCATGTACGCTTGGAACATTTAATGGAACAACCAACTCAGGTTCATCTTCAAGATCTTCTAAGTCCAGATTTTGAAATTTTAGGGACTCAGGTTCACTAGAATCTCTTGAAATTGATGAGAGTTTGGTATCGTCGAATCTGACGTTGTAACTTTCAGTCACTTTTCGATCATTCACCAAGAACACTCTATAAGCTGCCACCACGTCTGTAGAGTAACCAACAAAGATTCCTTCACGAGCTTTTGCTGCAAACTTGCCTAGATTTTCATCATCTATAAGCACATAGCATTTTGCTCCGAAGACATGAAAGTATTTGATTGTTGGTCGTCTGTTGTTCATTAGCTCACATGGTGTCTTTTCTTTATCTTTTATGATCAAGGTTCTATTTTGAGTGTAACAAGCGGTACTCACTGCTTCGGCCCAGAAATACAAAGGAAGTTTTGAATCATACAACAAAGTTCTTGCTGCTTCAACCAAAGTTCTATTCTTCCTTTCAACTACTCCATTTTGCTGTGGAGTTCTCGGGGCTGAATACTGATGACGTATTCCCTTAGATACACAGAAGTCATTTAGCACTGCGTTTTTGAATTCAGTGCCATTGTCTGATCTAATCGTCTTCACAATAAGTGTTGAAACATTCTCAATTTGAGTGATGTGATCAATGATTAAGAAAGGTACTTCGTCTTTCGTCATTGCGAATAATACCCATGTATACTTGGAGAAGTCATCCACGATTACCAAAGCATATCTTTTCCTAGACAAAGATAGGACATTCACTGGGCCAAACAAATCCATGTGAAGAAGTTGTAGAGGCTCAGTAATACTAGAAATTTCTTTGCTTTTATGCGATGCTCGCTTCGACTTTCCCATTTCACAAGCTTCACAGAGTCCTTTCGGAGCGAACTCCATTTGAGGTAGATCTCTCACCAATTCTCGCCTCGCGAGAGCATTCATCGTTTTGAAGTTTAAGTGAGATAGCTTTTTGTGCCATAACCAGCTTTCATCATCCGAGGCTTTGCTGTAGAAACAGGTGACCTCATCCTGATTTGCTGAATCCATATCTGCAACAAAAAGATCTGCCTTTCGAACTCCTCTTAAAGCTAGTGAGCCTTCCTTGATGTGAGTGATTGAGACACCTTTCTTGTTGAAGACAATTTCGTAACCTTTGTCACAGAATTGACTTATACTCAACAGATTGTGCTTCAGTCCCTCAACATAGGAAATATCTTCAATGATGACATTGCCAGTTTTCAGTTTGCCATATCCCTTAGTCACACCTATGCTGTCATCTCCAAAGGTAACATAAGGGCCAGCCTTCATAACCAACTCTGTAAGCAGGGACTTGTTTCCAGTCATATGCCTCGATGCTCCACTGTCTAGCACCCATATAACTTTATTTCTATTCTGCTTAATGCCCTGCAATGACAGATTGGTTAGACATTCTTCGGAACCCAACTTTGATTGGGCCCGGCTTTTCGATAAGATCGAGAATCAACAGTTTTAACAACAGGAGATGCACTTTTCTTCACATTACTAGAGCTTTCGACTATCTCCTTTCCTTTCTCAGACTTGACAGATTTGTCAGTCTTAGGAGAAGGTTTGTCACTCCTAACTTTAGGAGGACTGACAGTCTTGGCTCTACCATACTTTTTCTTGATATTTGAACTAGCAACAGTACTTGAGCATGACTGGCTAGATGCATTCATTAAATGCACAAAAGTTTGCATGATATTAAAAGTGCATGGCATACAGTTAGGTTGACCACACTGTGCATGATTCTGATGCAGATTATTCATTGTATGTGTGGTAGGCATGGCATGTGCAGCAGGAACATTCATGTTAGCTTTGCATGCATAAGAAAGATGTTCAGTAGATTTACAATGATAACATGCTTTCTTTATTCGTTCAGCCTTAACCTCTTTTATGCCTTTCTCTCTCTTTCCTTGTTGCTTAACAGCCTTAGCTCCTAATCCCAGTCTAGATTCATCTCTAGGGAAATTGATTTTAACTTGTTTGATAGGAGTTACAGGTTGTTCTTTCTGGCGATCTTCCATCTCAATCTCATATCTAGCTATCAATTCAGTCTCTTCTTCTTCTATTCTAGGAACAAGATGTTTGTAGATAGGTTTGACAGCCGATTTAAGAATTCTAGGTGTTTCCTGTTTAAGGTCACTGGAACTAGGGTCAATAGGTCTCTTTCCTTCTTTCTTAGGAAGGTCAGAATAATCAAGCCCTATACCTACTCCAGTTATCTTCTTAAATGTGTCATTATCTACATACACTTTACTAGCAGCTAGTTTGTAAGCTTCGCATTTTGTTTCTAACTCAGCTAGATTGTTCCTAAGACATGCTTCTACCTCTTCCTTAAGGACGAGCTTGTGTTCCAGAGATTTAATAAAGTCTCTTAGAGAAGTATCTACAGTGCAAGCAGCCTCTAGCTCTTCCACTTTTGCCTCAAGCATTCTGCATTTGGCAACAAGTGTTTTCTGTTCCTTTTGAGAAGAGTCTAGGCTTTTGCACAACATATAGATCTCTTCACTAAGAGCCCCGTTCTGTTCTTTATAATCATCAATAGACATTTCTACTTTAAGAGTCAGAACTGGTACCTCTGGTTCCTCTGATGTCTCAGCCATGAGCGCAAAGTTCGCTACATGAGTAACGTCTTCCTCATCTGAATCATCCCAAGCTCTTCCTTCTGTCACCAATAAAGCTCGTTTTCCATGTCTTTCCTTCAACAGTGCTTCATAGTTGCTTTTGAGAGCTTCAAATGTTTCTTTTGGATAAGTCTGTCTAGGCTTTTTGCAGTCCGAGGCAAAGTGTCCAGCTTCACCACAATTGTAGCATTTGAACTTCATTTTGAAATCCAAAGGAGATTTGTAGCTGGTATTCTTGCCTTTTCCTTTGTAGCCTGACGAACTACCACCACCCTTAGCAGCCCGATAATAAGATGAAGATTTTCTCTGTGGTCGGTTGCTCTTTCTAAATCTCATGTTGCTGAACTTCCTTGCCATGTATGCCACGACACTATCGTCCATGTTGTCCAGCTCTTCTTGGGTGTAGTAGTCATCATCACTGTCAGATGCGCACTCGTCATCATTATCAACTTGATGTGGTGCAAGTGATGATTTAGGCTTTGCTGCAACCATTGCCTTCTTAGACTCTTCCTCATCAGCAACTAATCCTGATGCACTTTCTTTTCCCTTTGAATCATTGTCCCATGCTTGATCTTGAAGAGTTTCCAGCTCATAGGTCTTTAATATTCCATAATACTCTTCCAGAGAAGTTGTATGCAAATCTCTGGTTTCTCTGATTGCGTAGACCCTATGCTCAATGCTTTTTGGCTGGTTCCTCAGATATCTCGTATTAGTCTCAACCATGGGGAGAGTTACACCTCTCAGATTCAAATCCAATACCAACTGACTGAATCGTAGGTAGACATCTGTTATGCCTTCTCCTTTCCTTATTCTAAAGGTGTCATACTCCATCTTGAGTATGAGTGTTTTGTTGCTTCTGACCTCTGCAGATCCTTCCATGACAACTTCTATCTTGTCCCAAATCTTCTTCGCTGTAGTCAGACCTTTGACTATGTTGAACATTTCATGATCAAGAGATTCCATCAAGGTTTGTCGTATGGCAGTATCATAAGCTATTTGTTCCTTGTCAGCATCCGAAAACTCCGAGACCTTTTTAGGCTCAGACCGAGGTGGTATAACCACTCCTCCTTCCGTATGTGAAGGAATAACTGCCATTGGGACAAATTTACCCTTGTCAAGGACTTCCAGATATTCAGGGTTAACAGTCTCTAGATATAGTCTCATTCTGAAAACCCATTCTTCATAGTGATCTTTGTTGAACATTGGGATCTTGAATGCATTTTTAGGAGCCATCTCAATTCTGGTCACTAAAAGTTTCTAAGTACCCAAGACTAGGCTATGTAGAATATTTATGTAGAACTTTTGCCTAAGTCGAAATTTCTCTAAGTAGAAATTTTGCTCAAGTCGAAATCACCAAGTAGAAATTGTCCAAGTCGAAATTCTATGTAGAAATTCTCAAGTAGAAATTCTATGTAGAAATTTTTGCCTTAGAATAATTTTTCTGCAGATTTCTTTAAATATTGAATAAACAATATTATCACTTTAACACTTTTTGACTTTGAATGCTTTACTCACCAAACCCACCTAACCCACATGCTAGGTACTGAGTATGTCTTTTACTTTCGGCCGAATAAAGTAAATCAAAAAATCCAAAAACCACCTTTTTATTCTTTTACTATTGAAAAGGAGATCAAAAAGTTGTTGGGTTGTATTCTTTGATAAGAACAGATGATGAACACTCAAGAACACCAAATATGAACTAACCCAGATAAATTCACAAAAATTAATTAAAATACACCCAAGCTAAATAATCACACCTGGAGTATTTAAATAATTTTTCAGATGAGTTTTCACTACCAACGAATTAAAACACACTTTTCGAGAAAATGAAAAGTAGATCTGAAAAATGAAAACTCACGATTCTTCTACTCAACACAAGGATCTATGTTTTGTATGTTAAACATATAGCTCTGATACCAATTGTTAGGTCCAAATGTGTTGTAGAGGGGGGGTGAATACAACTTTTCGAATATGAGAAGCAATAAAAACGATGCAATAAATGAACACACAGATTCAAGGAATATATTTCTTTATATATAACTTGAAAGGGTTGCTACAACATTCATTACAAAGTATAACAGAAGTTGGGAGAGAAGTGAATGATACTAAGCTCTGTGAATGCACTCTCTCTTTTTCTCTTGTGTTTTTCTCTAGAATTGCTCACTAACTAAAACATTACACAAGTACTTCTATTTATACTACATGTAATCTATGTCCTGTAGTCTTCAAAGACTAAGATGTACGTGGCCCAATGATGTCCACATAATTCTTGCCTTATCTTGAAAGCTTGGAAATCTGCCAATCAGAAGATGCCATGTGTCATGTTGAAGCTGCACCTAAGTAGAACTTCTACTTGAGAATTTCTACTTGGCTATCTCGAAATTCCTAAGTGGAACTTCTACTTGGCTATCTCGAAATTCCTAAGTAGAACTTCTACTTGAGAATTTCTACTTAGCCATCCAGAACATTTAGTACTTAGAAAATATTCTGGTCTTCAACTTGAAACTTCAATGCACATCTTGAACTTGTGATATCTTCATGTCTTCTTTATTCTTCAACAAGCTCTTGAACATGGTTCTTTATTACTGACATAAACTTGCTATCAATGTCCTGACACTTGATGCACTGGTCTGGTTCATAAGTGACTAGTCTTGATAGTGTTTCTGCTTCTTGAATAAATTACCATATTCACTGAATAACTTGGCTTTCCAATATTTGCTTTCCTTCTTCTTCACTTGAAATCAATTGGTCTTGTTGATACTGATAGTTATGATCTTGATTCTTAATTAATCAAATCACCGAGGCATGAACAACTTTGACTTGAACTTCTCTCAATGATTTCTTCTTGGCTTGATCATAGTTAGCATGTTTAATTGTATCAATTACCTTGTCTTCATTTAGTGTTGATTTCTTGTGACTTCCTGTTCTTGATTGTCTTCTGGTTAAGTATCTTTTCCTTTAGTTTGAGTTACATTAGTTATAGTGTTACAAGTTTATACACTCTGCCTTTCAGTTTGACCTTGATGAAGGGGCTTCATTTTCTCTGTGTTGATCATTGTGACTTATTGTTGAGTTTTGACTGTGAGAAACCCCCCCTGAGTGTATGGCCCTCGAGATTGATGGATTTCTTGCAGATTCATCAATAGATGCTTCTCTTTGATTTTCTACAGATGCTTCAATTTGATTTCCAACTGATGGTGTAATTTGCTCTTCAACAGGTGGTTCATTCTGCACTTCAACTGATAATCCTTGTCTGTTTCTCACACCATTAGATCTCCATTCTTCATCATCATCTTCACTTTCTTCACCACTTCTCTCATTCTCGAATGAGAGAGACTCATGAAAACCTTCATCTACTAGACCAGATATTTTCTTGTCATCAAAGACAACATGTATGGACTCCATTACAATGTTTAGTCTTAGGTTGTAGACTCTGTAGGATTTTCCAGCTGAGTATCCAACAAAGATAGCTTCATCTGCTTTTGAATCAAATTTTCCAAGATGCTCACCATGATTTTTCAGTACAAAGCATTTGCATCCAAAGACATGCAGAAAGTTGATTGTTGGTTTCTTGCCTTTGAAAAGTTGATAAGGTGTCATGCCTTTTGCTTGATTGACCAAAGAAATATTCTGAGTGTAGCATGCAGTGTTTACAGCTTCTGCCCAGAAGTATGTTGGTAGCTTAGATTCTTCAAGCATTGTCCTTGCAGCTTCAATTAGAGTTCTGTTCTTTCTTTCCACTACACCATTCTGTTGAGGAGTTCTTGGTGCAGAGAATTCTTGGATAATTCCTTCTTCTTCACAAAACTCTCTTATTACAGAATTCTTGAACTCAGTTCCATTGTCACTTCTGATTCTCCTTACTTTGAGTAAAGGATTGTTGTTGACTATCCTGATGTGATTTAAAATGACTTCACCTGCTTCATCCTTAGAGTGCAGAAAGAATGTCCAAGAGAATTTTGAGAAATCATCAATAATCACAAGACAGTATTTCTTATTTGAGATTGACAACACATTGACTGGTCCAAAGAGATCCATGTGGAGTAGTTGCAAGGGTTGATCAACTGATGACATTGACTTTGATTTGAAAGAGGCCTTCTTCTGCTTCCCTTTCTGGCATGCATCACACAATCCATCCTTGGAGTAATCCAATTTTGGAATACCTCTAACCAAATCCTTCTTTACCAACTCATTCATTGCTTTAAAACTCAAGTGTGACAGTCTTTTGTGCCAAAGCCAACCTTCATCTACACTTGCCTTGCTGAGAAGACATGTAGTCATGTTTGCATTTGTTGAATTGAAGTCAGCAATGTACACATTTCCTCTTCTATCTCCTGTCAACACTACCTTGTTCTCACTTTTCTTGAAAATGACACAAGCTTCAGATGTGAACCAGACGTTCTGGCCTTTATCACACAATTGACTGACACTTAGCAAGTTATGCTTAAGTCCATCAACCAGTGCTACTTCTTCAATGACAACATTCCCTTGTGAAATCAAGCCATATCCTCTAGTATATCCTTTGCTGTTGTCTCCAAAGGTAATGCTAGGGCCAGCTTTCTCCTCAAACTTAGTGAGCAGGGTAGAATGTCCAGTCATATGCCTAGAGCAGCCACTGTCCAGATACCAAAGATTCTTTCTGTTTCCCTGCACACATCAACACAAAATCAAGTTGATTTTGGTACCCAAGTTTGGGTCCTGCCTTGTTAGCCTTTTTCTTATTTTTCAAGCCCTTACTACCCAGGGGTTCTGATTGAGTTAAATCAACCTTAACTCTTGGTGTAGGTTTCTGAAAAATAGGTTGTTTCACTTGCTCACATGCATTAAAACTAGATATATAATTTGGCATAGTCTGTGCAAACATGTTATTCATCATCCATGGCATCTGTGGCATATTGTAGTATGGATTATACATGAATGGCATGTTAGCATATTGACTAGATGCATGAGCAGAGGGAGCATACATATTTGGCATAACATTCACAGCAGGCATAGGCATAGGCATATAAGGCACAGAAGCATTCTTAACAGATTTACAGTTGGTAGATAAATGATTAACACTTCCACACTTTACATATTTTTTCCTAGGAGCATTTTTATCAGGTGTGTAATTGTTGTGTTTGTTAATCCCTACCTTACCATTTCTATTCTTTTTCTTGTCCTTAACACCTGACTTAACATTTTCTAGCTTGTCCTTCAATTGCTTGTGGGACAAGTTGCCTATGTTTATTTGTTCAACAGATTTGGTTTTGCTGCACTCTCCAACTACAAAGTTTTTGTTGACAGGTCCATATTGGTTATTTAATTTAGTTAAAGTTGCTTTGCTAACAGGCTTAGATCTCAAAGAACATTCTTTTTCGACTAAATCACTATCTGAAGCAACTTCCCTATCAACATCTAACTTAGCTTCTGCTAATTTGTGAAAAGAATCAACTCCTTGTTTACTATACATTTCTTCAGTTTTAGCCTTTGATCCCTTCCACTTAGCAATTAAGTCTTGTTCCTCTTTTAATTGTTTTATTAAACACTCTTCTCTTTTCAGAGCCTCAAGTAACTCATTCTTAGCATCCTGACAATCTCTTTTCATTGTTTCAAAATCAATTAGTTGAGTTTCTAACAGAGTATTCCTATCACCTATCTTAGCATTAAGATCTTTAATCTTTTTGTTCTCTTTGTTAAGTGATTTTAATGTGACATGCATGTTATACAATTCATTAGACATTTCATCAACAATATTGGCACATTCATCTTTGGAAAGCTCAGTTAGATTTGTAGAGTATACCTGGTTGCTTGCTGAACTAGCCTCTTCATCAGTTTCGTTTGCCATGAGTGCAAGATTGACAAACTCTTCTTCTGCATCTGAGTCACCTCCAGCTGCCCAATCATCATCTCTTGATACGAATGCTCTCTCCTTTTGCTTGAGAAGATCAAAGTATTTCTTTTTGTAATCGACAGTCTCAAACTGTTTCTTTTCATTCTCAGATTTGGATTTTCTGCATTCATTGGCAAAGTGGCCAGCAATTCCACAGTTATAGCATTTGAACTTTGATCTTTCAACCACATCCTTGTTCGGTTGATAGTTTTTCTTGAATTGCCCGGCTCCTGCTGAATTCTTCTTGAATCTTAGCTTCGAAAATCTTTTTGATAGAAATGCCAAATATTCATCTAGATCTTCAGCTTCATCCTCACTTAATGCATCAGGTTCTTCAATCATCTTGTTTTTACCTTGGCTAGTTGCAGCTCCACCTTCCCAAGTTCTTTGACTTGGTGTGGCTTCTCTATTCTTCATCTTCTCTCCATCTTGGTTTGTTGGAATATTGGCCACCAAAGCTATATTTCCACCTCTCTTCTGGCTTTTCTCAATTTCTTCATCTTGTTGCAACTCGAGCTCATAGGTCTTTAAAATTCCATACAGTCTCTCAAGTGTAAAATCTTTGTAGTCTTGAGAGTTTCTCAACGAGACTGTAACTGGCTTCCATTCCTTAGGAAGAGATCTCAGAAATTTTAAGTTGGAGTCTTTGACTTCATATGTTCTCCCGTACAACTTCAGGCCATTCAGTAGTTTCTGAAATCTACTGAATATATCTGTTAAATTTTCTCCAGAATTATGATGGAAATGTTCATACTGTTGTATGAGGAGTTGCATCTTGTTCTCTCTGACTTGTTCAGTTCCTTCACAGAGTGTTCGAATAGTGTCCCACACTTGCTTGGCAGTGGTGCAGTTGATGACATTGTCGAACATGTCTTGATCAATACCATTGAACAGTATATTCATGATCTTTTTATCCTTCTGGACTTCCTCTTTGTCTCCATCTGTGAATTCTGCGGATAATTTGGGAATAGGCCTTCCAGCAACTCCAGTTCCTGCTGCTTCTCCAACTGCAGTGTTGGCCTTCATAGGAATATGAGGACCTCTTTCTATACAGTTTACATAACCTTCATCAATAGATAAGAGATGTAAATGCATCTTTACTTTCCAGTGAAAGTAATTATCTTTGTCAAGAACTGGTATTCTCACGCCTGAATCCTTCATTCCCATGGTGGTGATCTTTAGACTTCTTGTATGCTAGAAGCTTGCTCTGATACCAATTGTTAGGTCCCAAAGTATCGTAGAAGGGGGGTTGAATACGATACTATAAAAATTAAAAATAATTCCGAGAATATATCTTAATTGATAATAAACTCGAAGGGGTGTTACAACTTCTAATCCAATGGATTAGCTTCAAAATTAGAACACTCCTAAGGATAGTTTAGGCACGAGGACCTTCTACCCGACACTGCCTGAAAGTGGGCTAAGCCGACTTTCCTACTAGACGGACTATCTAGCAGCTTACACAGAAAATATATGAGAGAGAAGAGAGAGTTGTGTGTTTAGGTGTATTTTGAAATGAAATACAACAGACCTATTTATAGGTTATAGAAAGTCACTATGCAGCTAATATACGTAACTGATTACGTTATCAGTCTGATAATTTTCTTCTGCCGCCCGCCTGCCAAACATTTCAACACACTGCATATTTCAAAATCAAAGTTTTACTTTGATTTTTTTAATACATGTGCGCCCCACATGTTTCTTACTTTATGAATAGTACTTTTAGGTACTATTCACATGAATAGTAACTTTGGTTACTATTCACATGAATAGTAACTTCGGTTACTATTCACCCGGTGTGAATAGTGATTCCGGTTACTATTCATTTTCCTCTTATTTTTGACATCCTTAAATATTCAGCTTCTGAAATGGAGGATATCAACACTGCTCTCAATCATACCTCTTTAACAGTTTTTATGAGTTAGATACCTTGATTCCTTTGTGAAAATGTTGACGCCTAGTGCAACTGGTCTGGTTCACAGACGACTAACATTCACTCGTGGTCTTCGTATCATGTCTTTAAGAATACTGCCAAGAATTGTGCAACCATAAAAACTTTATCACTGGAATCTTTTAGCCCTTCGACTGAATCATCTGTACATCTTATTTTTGTTGGTGTATACTGAAAATATTTATTTGAAGTATTTACATTTATTTCTGGCCGGTTTAATTGAGAATCATTTAAATGTTTACATGTTGTCTAAATATTATATATTGTGAATAATCTAGTATCAAATGGGATACAGAATATTAGATTATTAAATACGGTTTATATAATATAATAAGGTTCACAGCACAGGTGGAGTTAGACAATCCACTGGAATGGCAGTAGTATTATTTAGATTAGTTTATATTGACTAATAAATAATACTAGTATACTTTGTGTATATTGAACAGGATCAAATTTAGAATTGTTCCCTTATACTGATTAAGGAGGTGAACTAAGATTCTATGTTATTATTAATGCTTAGGTTCTTAATCCGGAAATAATAATTGACACGTATATATTATTTACATGCTTTGATTTATATATGAAATAATTCTTTTGATTTATTTCATTATATTTTGGGTGATGAAATAATATATATGGTGGGATATTATTTATTGAAGGAATCCATGTCCTGATAATATTCGGGTTAATGATGTCCCCTTGAAAGCTCAAAAAGATTTAATTATGTGAAACCCTGCAGGTGGATTTATTCCGGCATAATTAAATAAAGGTTGAGTGGATGATCAAGGATAAAAGATATTAATTAAATGAATTATCAGTAATTTATTTAATTAATGGACATGCGATATTTTAAACATGGGGAATTTAATAAGCAAATAATATTGGAACCGAATTAATTAATTAAATTACGGTATTAGGAAAGGTAGTGCAAATATTAATTCTTTAGTGGATTGAATTAATATTTAATTACATTGGGCTAGGCTCAAGATGTAATTAGAAGGCCCAACCTAATTGTCCATGATCCCTATTGTAGCCTATATATATTCTTATTCTCTTCTTGTTGGGGGCTGGTCGAAAAATTTTTGTAGCCACCCAGGAGCAAGAAGAGAGGTTAACTTGAGAAGACGAAGGCCACACTTCGCTCAAGGGAATTTGGGAATACAATAGAAGAGCGTGGAATCAACCGTTAACAAGGTGATTTTTCTTTTCGTATTCTCGTAATTAGCGTATCAAGATTCGTAGATCCACGATCTGATTGTCCCAACAATTGGCATCAAGAGCTTGGTTCTATGGTTCTACGATTTTTGATACGATGTCCATGTCGTAATTGTATATGCGTGTATATAGTGGTAGGCTTGTATAATTTGTTTTGCAGGTTGTTATCCACTATTATGGCCATGTATATATTTAATTATGTGTTTGGATCCCACGTGGTTTAATCGTGGTTAATTTTTGTTTTGGTTTCCACGTGGTTTATCGTGGTTGTAAACACGAGGGTTGATCGTGTTAGAATAGATTTACAAAATTAGTTTTGTATTAGATCTATTTTTCTTGTAATTGTTTATTGGATTTTGTATCAATCCGGGAATTTTGTAACAATTACGCGCGATCGGAAATCAAAACGGAGGAAAGAAATTCGTTCCGCTGCGAAACTGATTAAGGCTGTTGGTCTACTGATTTTTCTGATATGCGGCGGCTGATTGTTTGCAAGTAAACTGAAGAAACACACGAACAGAAGGAGAGCCTGGCGCGCGTGTAAAACAAGGTTTAAGGCTGTCACGCATCTAGAGCATGCGCAACAGGCGTTTTTGGGCAGCAGCCTGTCACGCAGCGACTCGATGCGCAACAGACGGAAGTGGAAGCCAGTAACGCAGGAGCTACATGCGTTACTGGCGTGAAGGCAGATCAGCAAATGCCAGCCGGCCCAGCCGCGCATGGTTTTCCAAGTAATTCGAAACAGGAGTTGCAGCTATTAATTATTTGGGGGCCATAATAGTGGAATTTTATTTTTATTTCAATTCCGCAATTTATTTTTATTTTTTAATTATTGCGTTAAATAAATTATTATGTGTGTTATTAATTATGTGTGTAATTTATAATTGCATGTTAACATAATTAGGACGACATGGACATAATTTTTTTTATTTATTGCTTTAATTAAATGTTATATGTTGTTAAATTATGTGTGTATTTTGAATGCATGTTAGACATAATTAGAATGACATAGGCCCCATTTAATTTTTAAAATTCCTCAATTTTAAATAAAAATTCTAAGTGGGTGAGGGAATTAATTAGGAATTAAATCCCATGGTCTCCATTATTGTTTGTATGTAATTTAACACCGAGACGAATATAAATTATACACATGCCACCCATCGTGGCGTATGATTTATGGTGTCAGGTAGTGTTATGGATATTACTAGAACAAACTTCCTAAATTAATTACGAATATTGAAAGGTATACATGCCACCCATCGTGGCGTACCAAGTTTCAAAGAATTCGATTAATTAGAAGGGTACCACTGATTGAATATAGATTTTCAATATTGAGAGAAAGGATGATTCTGTCTAGAAAGGGGTCTTAAGTGATGCCTCTTGACAATGCTCCCCCCGATCTGGGAATTATCCTATTATCGATTATTGATTTGAAATATTTAATGGTGGTATCCAGTCTTTTTTATTAATTTAAGATTTAATAATGGTATACACTTAGCTATGAAAAATAATATATAGTCCACCCTAACGTGGCGTATTATTTAGTAATAGGACCGAAGTAATATTTAAACGAATTTAAGTGGTATATATGTCATCCATCGTGGCGTACCAGATACTTATGGTGTTTAAATATTAGTGCATTAATTTTAATTAATTGTTAGAGGAAACCAATAGGATTTAAGATTTATGCAACTATCTGATTATGTGTTACATGTATGATTCTCAGGATTAGATCACTATGGGCTTTAATCCACTATTCACCATACTTAAGGATAACAAACTTACTGGACCGAACTATATTGAATGGAAACGTAATTTGGACATAGTGTTGACTGCTGAGGAGTACAAATTTTGTACTTATGAACCCAAGCCAGACCAGCCTGCTGAAGATGCTCCTGAAAGTGAGAAGGAGTATTATAAGCGGTGGATTAAGGCTGATGAGATGTCGCGATGTTACATTCTGGCAGCAATGTCGGGTGTTTTGCAGCATCAGCATCAGGCTATGCCCACTGCTTCAGATATGCTCTTTAATCTCAAGGAACTTTTTGGAGAACAGAATAGGGCTGCTAGGCAAGTAGCAATGAAGGCTTTAATGAACACTCAGATGGTTGAGGGAACACCTGTAAGGGATCATGTTCTTAGAATGATGTCTCATCTGAATGAGATGGAGATCCTTGGTGCTGATATTGATGGGGAAACCCAGATCGATATCATCCTTATGAGCTTGCCCAAAAGTTTTGAGCAGTTCCGCTTGAATTACACCATGAACAAAAGGATGTATAGTCTCGCGGAACTTCTGACAGAACTTCAAGCAGCTGAAGGACTCTTTAAGCAGAATGTTCAAGTGAATGTGGCCGAGAAAGCTTCTTCATCTAAACCGAAAGGTAAGAAGAAGAAAAAGACTCAGACACAGAAAGCTGGAAAGATTGCTAATGCAGTGGGAGTTCAAGGTGGTGTGAAAAAGCCTAAGGGCAAGTGCTTCAGGTGCAAGCAGTCAGGTCACTGGAAACAGGATTGTCCTCTTCCTAAGAAGACAAACAATACTGGTATGTCTCTTTCTCTAGTTACAGAAACATATATAGCGGCTATATCTACGAGCACTTGGTGTGTAGATACAGGAGCCACTGACCATGTTTGTAACTCTATGCAGGGGTTCCAGCAATCCAGAATGCTTAGAGATGGCGAGATATATGTGTTCATGGGAGATGCTACCAAAGTAGCAGTAGTTGCAGTTGGAATAATTACATTATCTTTTGGTGATGATAGGATTTTGGTTTTGAACAATTGTCTTTATGTACCTTCGTTTAGAAGGAATTTAATTTCGGTTTCTAAACTTGCCATGGATGGTTATAATGTTTGTTTGGATCGTAATGTTTCTATTATGATGAATAAACGAGTTATATGTTCTGGTACATTGCAAGACAATTTATATATTATTAATCCTATCCAACCAATGCTGCAACATAAGGAAACTAATAACATTCTTTCTAGCTCAAATAAAAGAAAGAAACCTTCTGAATTGAACCAAACATATCTTTGGCACTTAAGATTAGGTCATATTAACTTGAGGAGGATTCAAAGACTGGTAGTAGATGGGCCATTAGGCTCGTTGGCAGTGGAGCCATTTCCAGTCTGTGAATCCTGCTTGGAAGGTAAGATGACTAATAGGCCTTTTAAAGCAAAAGGGAATAGAGCTAAAGAAGTGTTAGAATTGGTTCATACTGATTTATGTGGACCTATGAGTATCCAAGCAAGAGGAGGTTATGAGTATTTTGTCACTTTCATTGACGATTATTCTAGATATGGGTACATTTATTTGTTGCGCCGTAAGTCTGAGTGCTTTGAAAAATTCAAAGAGTACAAAGCAAGTGCGGAGAAGCGACATCTTGGAAAATGTATCAAGTCACTACGATCAGATCGTGGTGGCGAATACTTGCTTGGAGAATTTAGGGAATATTTATCAGAAAATGGGATTGCATCCCAGTTGTCTGCACCTGGCACACCTCAGCAGAATGGTGTAGCAGAGAGAAGGAATCGGACTCTTTTAGAGAGTGTTAGATCGATGATGAGTTATTCAGATTTACCCAAGTCGTTTTGGGGATATGCTATAGAAACAGCGGCTTACCTTCTGAACTTGGTACCTTCTAAGTCGGTTCCCAAGACTCCAATAGAATTGTGGACTGGTAGCAAACCAAGTCTAAGACATATTCGGATTTGGGGTTGTCCAGCACATGTGCTGAACAAGAACGCGACCAAGTTAGAATCTCGTACAGAAGTAAGGCTGTTTGTAGGCTATCCCATGGGAACGAAAGGTTATTCATTTTATAGTCCTAGGGATCGAGATATCATTGTTAGCACCAATGCTAGATTCTTAGAAGAAGACTATATAATGAAACACAAACCCATGAGTAGTATCGTTTTAGAGGAACTAGTGGGAGGGACAGATAATCCCCAAGTGCCAATAGTACAAGTAGATCAACCACAAGAAAATGCACAACCTGTCACTAATACCACACCGGTGCTTCGTCGTAGTGGGAGGGTTGTTCAACAACCTGATAGATTCATGTTTTTGGGAGAGTCCTCGGACTTGGTCTCTGGTGAACATGATGAGGATCCCAGGACATACGAACAAGCAATTCTAGATAAAGATGCAGATCTTTGGCAAAAGGCAATGGAATCTGAGATGGAATCTATGTATTCTAATCAAGTTTGGGAGCTCGTGGAACCACCCAAAGGTGTAAAACCCATTGGATGTATGTGGATCTACAAGAAGAAAAGAGGATCTGACAAAAAGGTGAAAGCCTGGAAAGCACGACTTGTTGCGAAAGGGTATACTCAGAAAGAAGGGATCGATTATGAGGAAACTTTTTCGCCGGTTGTTATGCTTAAGTCAATCCGGATTCTTTTATCTATAGCAGCTCATCTCGATTATGAGATTTGGCAAATGGATGTCAAGACAGCCTTCCTTAATGGAAGTCTTGAGGAAACCATCTATATGCAACAACCAAAAGGATTCATTAAGGAAGGCCAAGAGCATCTTGTTTGTAAGCTTAAGAGGTCTATTTATGGACTAAAACAAGCTTCTAGGGACTGGAATATTCGTTTTGATCAGGCAGTCCAGTCATATGGATTTGATCAAAGTCCAAGCGAATCATGTGTGTATAAGAGAAGTGAGGGTAATGCAGTGGTTTTTCTAGTACTGTATGTTGATGACATTTTACTCATTGGAAACAATGTTAAGATGTTGTCATCAATAAAGGCATGGTTGTTCAAACAATTTGAAATGAAGGACTTAGGTGAAGCGGCATACATCCTTGGGATCAAAGTAATAAGGGATCGCAAGAAAAGGATGTTGGCTTTATCTCAAGAGCCCTACATTGATGAAGTATTAGCTCGTTTTAACATGCAGAACTCTAAGAAAGGTTTTCTACCTTTTAAGCATGGAGTGGCTCTATCCAAGGAGCAGTGTCCTTCGACACCTAAGGATATAGAGAGCATGAAAGCAGTTCCTTATGCTTCGGCATGTGGAAGCTTAATGTATGCTATGTTATGTACGAGGCCTGACATCTGCTTTGCTGTAGGCATGGTTAGTAGATATCAGTCGAACCCAGGTCAGGAACATTGGAGTGCAGTAAAAACTGTACTCAAGTACCTGAGAAGGACTAAGGAGTATATGTTAATTTACAAGGCCTCAGATCTATTTCCTTTGGGATATACTGATTCAGATTTCCAATCAGATAGGGATAAGAGGAAATCTACCTCGGGATATGTTTTTACTTTTGGAGGTGGAGCCGTTATATGGAGGAGTGTAAAGCAGAAATGCATTGCAGACTCTACCATGGAAGCCGAGTACGTGGCGGCCTCTGAGGCTGCAAAGGAGGCTGTATGGTTCAGGAACTTCCTTTTGGACTTGGATGTGGTACCTAATTTGCCTAGGAGCTTGACAGTGTATTGTGATAACACTGGTGCTGTGGCAAATTCGAAGGAACCGCGAGATCACAAAGCAGCTAAACATATTGAACGTAAGTATCATCTCATACGAGGAATCGTAAAGCGAGGAGATATAGTTGTGGCTCACATATCATCAGAAGACAACCGGGCAGATCCTTTCACAAAGAGTTTGCCAGCCAAAGTTTTTGACAGGCATGTGGAAGCGATAGGAGTCAGATGGATGGACACATAGTTTTCTGTGTAATAGTGGATTAAATAAACACTGATATACTCATAGAATATTTTGAGTATAAGTGGGAGATTGTTGGTGTATACTGAAAATATTTATTTGAAGTATTTACATTTATTTCTGGCCGGTTTAATTGAGAATCATTTAAATGTTTACATGTTGTCTAAATATTATATATTGTGAATAATCTAGTATCAAATGGGATACAGAATATTAGATTATTAAATACGGTTTATATAATATAATAAGGTTCACAGCACAGGTGGAGTTAGACAATCCACTGGAATGGCAGTAGTATTATTTAGATTAGTTTATATTGACTAATAAATAATACTAGTATACTTTGTGTATATTGAACAGGATCAAATTTAGAATTGTTCCCTTATACTGATTAAGGAGGTGAACTAAGATTCTATGTTATTATTAATGCTTAGGTTCTTAATCCGGAAATAATAATTGACACGTATATATTATTTACATGCTTTGATTTATATATGAAATAATTCTTTTGATTTATTTCATTATATTTTGGGTGATGAAATAATATATATGGTGGGATATTATTTATTGAAGGAATCCATGTCCTGATAATATTCGGGTTAATGATGTCCCCTTGAAAGCTCAAAAAGATTTAATTATGTGAAACCCTGCAGGTGGATTTATTCCGGCATAATTAAATAAAGGTTGAGTGGATGATCAAGGATAAAAGATATTAATTAAATGAATTATCAGTAATTTATTTAATTAATGGACATGCGATATTTTAAACATGGGGAATTTAATAAGCAAATAATATTGGAACCGAATTAATTAATTAAATTACGGTATTAGGAAAGGTAGTGCAAATATTAATTCTTTAGTGGATTGAATTAATATTTAATTACATTGGGCTAGGCTCAAGATGTAATTAGAAGGCCCAACCTAATTGTCCATGATCCCTATTGTAGCCTATATATATTCTTATTCTCTTCTTGTTGGGGGCTGGTCGAAAAATTTTTGTAGCCACCCAGGAGCAAGAAGAGAGGTTAACTTGAGAAGACGAAGGCCACACTTCGCTCAAGGGAATTTGGGAATACAATAGAAGAGCGTGGAATCAACCGTTAACAAGGTGATTTTTCTTTTCGTATTCTCGTAATTAGCGTATCAAGATTCGTAGATCCACGATCTGATTGTCCCAACAATTTTGTCACTGAGGCTTGATCATTTTAATGAACTTCTTTCAGCGACTTGATCCTTGTTGGTGCCTGTTCTTCAAATTTCACGATCCCTGTATAGAGTTTATTATTTATCTTTTATCCTAGTTGAGTTATATATTTCCTCAATTACATATTACATTTTTATGCTTTACAAGTGGTTTACTTGCCTTAACCAGGAAATCACAGAATTCAGAGAGTTCCTACGTCCTCGACTTTAGCCTTGCCTTTGTCCTTGGGATCTACACACAATATAAACACTATATTAGAATTCTATTCGACGCTCGCTGATCGTTACCACTAGTTAACCTTAGCCTACCCTTGCGAATAATCCCCTAAATTCATTTATTTAATCATATAACATTAATTTTATAAACCCTGATATCAGCCTTTATCCATAACCAACAAACACGTATCAAAGCATCAACAAATGATTAATTATAGTACAATTAATACTTATACTAGTAGTATAATTATATATATATATATATATATATATATATATATATATATATATATATATTCAAGAAGTAAATTTAGAATTTTGGAAAATTTTGATGGCATCCCCTTTATACGGGTGACTGCCAGTCGGGATACAGCCGACAAAACCAACATAATCATCACATACCAGAAGTTATCCAACCATTCAGACTTATATTACTCTAATCTGAATAATCTTTAAATTAATCAATTTATGTCAACAAAATTTGAAATCCTGAAAATTAAGACACGAACCAAAGAATATTGTATAATTTATAAAATAATATATGGCTCAGAAAAATCATTATGGCCAATTACCCTCGACTCAATTTGTTATTAATATCATTGTCGAGGGGGCAAAATTCCGAGGGTACCCTAATTTGGATTTTCGTCTCGAAATTCCGCAAAAATAAAATAATTGGAGTTAATTTGCAATTTCTCAGAAACAGTCGAACAAAGCACTTATTCAATCATAAATGATTCGTA
This sequence comes from Saposhnikovia divaricata, assembly GCA_036435485.1. Taxonomy (NCBI): domain Eukaryota; kingdom Viridiplantae; phylum Streptophyta; class Magnoliopsida; order Apiales; family Apiaceae; genus Saposhnikovia; species Saposhnikovia divaricata. The sequence continues at coordinate 57,828,613 of CM071598.1, forward strand.
ACATAACAACCACAATATTTAGATTACAAACGCAGCAGACTCGAACTAGCACCAAGAATCTTTTAATTAACTCAACAATTCGTTTATACGAATGCACAACAACAAGCACAGGCCAGCTGGTACAGTCAATAAAGAAAGAAACACTCCTTGCATCACCGAAGCATCATACATTCATACCCAATAAAACACATACGGCCACACTCGGCCACACCCACCCTGTATCACACGCACACACACAAGCTACACACACACACACACACACACACACACACACCAGAACCAACACACCCGCGGCACTACCGCCTCAGCCACAACAACACACACTAACACAGCAGTATAGATGATAGTGATAAACGAGGAGAGAGAGAGATTGTTTTGACAGATTAGAACCGAGTATCACAGGGCTTGCAGCAAGAATCAATAAATTCCCAGCTTAAAGAACTCAAAGAAATGAATTTGTAGAGGGAGTAATTGAGGAATTAGAGAGATTTAAAACGAACCTTCGAGAGGTTCCAAGAGAGAGCAGGTCGAGATTATCAGGAGACCGAGAGATAGTGTTTTTGATTTGGGGGAAATAGTTAGGGATTGGGTTCTTAAAAAGGAAAGAAAAATATAAAAGAAATGATTATTAAAATTCGAAATATACGATAATACATTTCCCAAAAATTCGAATTAATAGGAAAATGGTTGAAATTATAAATTTAAAAATTCTAAAATGAAGAACACAAAATTACGATCACCCATATATTTTTAAAATATTTTTAGGATTAAAACGAATTAAATATGGATTTTACAAGATTAAATCCATAGAATGGAAAAATAATTCATAAAATCATTTTAAAATTCCCAAAACCAAAAATAATTCATCCAATATTTTTAAAAGTCATATAAACTAATAAAGTTAATAATGAAAAAGATTTCAGGATTTCTGCTAATCCCGAGGATTTTATAAAATTCACAGAAGGTAAATATAACATAATTAAATAGGAAATAAATTCCAAAAATATAATTAAAATTCCCAGGCTTACACATCACATACAAAACATCAACTAGGCCCACAAATATTATTCCACACATACTTCATCTCCTCAACAAATTTTATACGCCACATAATTCACATTTAATATTAAATAAATAATTATTATTACTAAAAATTTCTAAGGCGTTATATATATCTTACATGAAGGTACCAGCGGCCTTTACTCATAAGCTTGATGACAGAAGCAAATTGCTAGTTCATTTTGGACGAGAACAGGGCACCAAGGCTTATCGTTTATTTGACCCAAATATAGGACGTATTCATGTGAGCAGAGATGTCACGTTCAATGAAAGTAAAGGTTGGAATTGGGATAAAGAAAAATCTGCTGACAAAGACATTTCAGCTGGCAATGTAAATGTACAAATCCAACTTGACTTCGACGCAGACACAGACGTGCCAGAAGATTCAGAACCACAGACATCATTGACACCTGTCTCTCCCAGGTTACCTGCTACACCTATGTCATCATCTACAAGTGCAGATGATTCCAGCTCATCTGACAGTGCGGATTCATCTTCTCCTAATAGTATACCACGAAAATACAGACGTCTCTCTTATATCTATAATGTCACTGAAGAAGTCGAACTTGAAGATGAACTGCTATTGTCAAATATAGATGAACCAATGAACTTCGAACAAGCCATCAAGGACGAAGCATGGAGAGAGGCTATGAATACAGAGATTGCCATCATCGAGAAGAATAAAACATGGCAACTCACTGATCTACCAAAGGGTCATAAAGCCATTGATTTGAAGTGGGTGTTCAAATTAAAAAAGGATACCAATGGTGAAGTCATCAAAAACAAGGCACGCTTAGTGGCAAAGGGCTATGTACAGAAATATGGTACTGACTATGAAGAGGTTTTCGCTCATGTAACAAGATTGGAAACGGTTCGATTATTACTGGTTTTGGCAGCTAAGCATGATTGGGAAGTACATCATCTTGATGTAAAGTCTGCGTTCTTAAATGGTGTTCTGCTAGAAGAAATTTATGTGTCACAACCTAAAGGTTATGTGAAACAAGGGCAAGAACAGAAGGTTTATAGGCTACTGAAGGCCTTGTATGGTTTACGTCAAGCCCCACGAGCATGGTATGCACAACTAAACAAGTGCCTGTTACAGCTGGGTTTCGTGAAATGTCCTTATGAACATTCGTAAGTAAGGGGCTAACTCGGTGATTGTTGGTGTTTATATCGACGACTTAATCATCACAGGCTCAAATCTTTCTCACATTGTCAAATTCAAGGGGGAGATGAGTAATGAATTTGACATGACTGATCTCGGAAAATTGTCCTACTACCTTGGATTGGAGGTCAAGCAAGGAAGAGGTTACATCGAGATTAAACAAATAGCATATGCTAAGAAGATGCTCCAAAAGGCAGGAATGAGTGAATGTAATGCTGTAAAATTCCCTATGGAATTTAAATTACAAATTGATGCAGACACAGGTGGTAAACCAGTTGACTCGACTTACTATAAAAGCCTAGTTGGAGGACTACGTTACCTAGTCTACACCCGCCCTGACATAGCATATGCAGTGGGGATAGTCAGTCGTTAGATGGAAAAACCAACAATGGTGCACCTGAATGCTATAAAACGAATATGTCGATACATAAAAGGCACGTTGCACTATGGCTTAACATACAGAAAAGGGCTTGGGAATTACATCTTGTCGGGTTTTTCTAACAGTGACTTAGCTGGTAGTCTTGAGGACAGAAAACGTACAAGTGGCAAGGCCTTCTATCTTGATGAGAGTCTTATCTCCTGGGTTTCACAGAAACAGCGATGTGTAGCTCTGTCATCGTGCGAGGCTGAGTTCATGGCAGCCACCACTGCAGCCTGCCAGGGTATATGGCTCCAACGTGTGCTTAAACAGATCACTGAAATTGATCCAAGCCCTGTGATATTGTACATTGACAATAGGTCTGCGATTGATTTGGCAAGGAATCCTGTTTTCCATGGAAGAAGCAAGCACATTGACGTGCGATATCACTTCATTCGTGATTGTGTTGAGCAAGGGTTGATCGTGATTAAACATGTCAACACAGGTGAACAACGTGCTGACATTTTGACAAAAGCTTTGTCTGCAGCTAAGTTCGAGAAAATGCGGAGTCTACTTGGAGTTAAAGATCTGGAGCATGTTTAGATTAAGGGGGAGCATGTTGGGATTATTGTCTAAACATGCCTTTTTTATTTATAGCTAGTTTGTTATGTGATTTGAATAAATCAAGTTGGTTGAGATATGATTAACTTGAGTCTAGAATGATTGCTATTTAGTAGAAGTTTTGGATGGTGACAAACACCTTGATGATAGGAGAAATAGTTGCTAGTATTTCCTTTAAATAACCTATGTACTCGTTCTGTTTTATCAATCCCAATTGAGCATTTCTTACAAAGTTATCAGTTTGTTACTTTCTTATATCAGATTAACCCTATAGAAAGTCTTCCTGACATTAGGTGATCGGGCGGCATGTCCTGGATGTAAATCCAAGTTCCACGTCACCAATATATTGTCAATATAGAGGAGAATTATCTTGAATATAAACAATCAAAATAATTCCAATGATATGAAATGGCGTGTCCCTGGGTGTAAACCCAAGTTCCACATCCTTAATATAGAGGTGAATTATCTTGAATATAAACTGTCAAAATAACTCCAATAATATGAAATGTGCCCAAAAACAAATCTATACGAGTTCGGTACAAAATCGATAATATCATATTGTGGAGTTAGAATTTGCTCGCAGCCCAAAATATATATTTTTCTTATCAAATAATCAAAATCGATTCCGTTGTCCTCATGTCACTGCAATAGGTTCACTGGAAACTTTTGTCTTGCTCCATAAATTAGATCGTTCGGATAGATTTTTTAAAAAATAATGTATGGTAATGTATATATATGTTTGTAGGCATGGTCTGCATTCAAGAAGTGGGGCAGAGTGGGTACGTATTGCTTACTTATCATACACGAGACTACGAGAGAGAAAGGCAAGGTGAGACCGGAGATTAGTAAAGAAGATTCACACGGTCGGGACCTTAACACTGAACTAAAGCACCAAACACTTGCCTTTTTCTTTTACGTTCTGCTTTTTTCACATTACCTTTCTTTATATATAATATATTATATATTATCATTTTATGGAAAGTAGGGTTGCATGTATATTATAAACGTTCTAATTGCTTACTGTCACTGCAAATCCCTAACATAGATTAGTAGCCAGTATTCAAGATCTAAGTCCAAATATTATAAATTAAAGGACTAATTTTATTGATTTAGAATTTATTCTTGTAATTCTTCCTCATTATTATGATAATAATATATATAAAGTTCTACTCTGTATTGTGAGAAGAAAAAAAAAGTGTAAAAAGGATAGGAAAATGATTGTTTTATTGACAAAAAATAAATAAAAAATGAATACAGGTTTCTCGAAATTAAGAAATCATGAAATGAAATTTCTAAAATTTATTAGGAAACTATTCGAATATTATTTTTTTTACCAAATTTATTAAAATAAAATTTAGGAGCTCCTATAGCCAATTTATTGTATTGGAATTGGTTCAAGGAATATCCTTCTAGCACTAGCTAGGTCAAAGACTCAAAATCTCTCCTAACCTCTTCAAATATTTTTCTTCGTGCAATATCGAGGAGGTCCATCCACTAGTACTAAATTACTCTATTCTTCTACATAATTTTTAAGAATATATATAGTTGAGAGCTAGCCAGTATCAATTAGAAGCTTAATCACTAAGAAATAGATACACATATATGTCCAAACCCTAGAAAGCACTATAACAACAAATATAGCTAGAGAGAGTGAGAAGAAACAAGAAAAACATGAATAGCTAGTGATATATATATATATATATATATAGTTGCAACAATTATACTACATATATGACATAAAGCTATATAGCCCCTTTTTTTGTTTTAGCTCTTTATTCTCATTCTCCTTAGCCTTATCTTTCTCATCTCTGTGTGTAAGCTTTCTTTAATTTGGCACCCCTTGTTGATGTGATTCTCCACTAAACCTACAACCTTTACAAAAAAGAAACAAGAATCAACTTATTAGAGCCATGGTTTTCTCCTCCATTCCAGCTTATCTTGATCCACCCAACTGGCAACAGGTATAAGGCCCGGCTAGCTTCTTCTTCCATAAGTTTCACTAAGATTCATTTCATGGCTAGCTTCTTTGCTTAAAAAGCAAAAACTCCAAAAGATACAATAAAAGAACAAAAAATTCCTATATAGCATTCCCTTTAATCAAATTCTTGACATATCTTTTTATTAGTTTGAACAATCTTTAATTATTAGTAATCATAGATTTATAAATTTTTTATGTAACACCAATTGACTTTTTTTTTGCTTTGCAGAACCCAAATTTTTATACCGGGAACAATGATTTGCTTCCACCACCGCAACAACCACCACTACCACCTCCTTCACAGCATCATGGAGTTGGTGGGGCGGGCTCAATTAGGCCCGGTTCCATGGTTGAACAAGCCCGGATGGCCAACATACCTATGCCAGAAACAGCCCTAAAATGCCCCAGATGTGAATCAACAAACACAAAGTTCTGCTACTTCAACAACTACAGCCTCTCGCAACCTCGCCACTTTTGCAAAACCTGCAGAAGGTACTGGACTAGAGGAGGTGCCCTGAGAAGCGTTCCTGTCGGTGGTGGCTGCAGAAGGAACAAACGAAGCAACAGCAAAGGAAGTAGTAGTAGCAACTCCAAATCTGAACCAGCTAATTCGGGTTCTTCAAACTCTACACTTCCTTGTTACACTAATGCTGCTGCCACACCAACAACTTCTAATATATTAAGAGGACTCGCATCACAAATTCCACAACTGCGTTTTGCGCCTCCTTTAACTCACCTCATGGCCGACTATGGTCAGGGACGTGAAAGAGGCATGAATTATGGTGGAATTTCAGGTCCAATTGTCTCTACCACCAGTGAAATGAATTTCCAAATTGGAAGTAAACTGATTCGTGGCAGTAGGGATGCACTTTCGGGTAGTAGTGGAGGAGGTAATTTAGAGCATTGGAGGATGCAGCAGACGCCACAATTTATTCCTAATTTCTTAAGCGGATTTGATCCATCAATATTATCACAAGGAGGGGTGTTGTATGGTCATAGTAATAATCAAGATGGAGGCTTTGAAGCTTCGAAATTGTCAAGCTCTTCTTCTATGATGTCTCAGTTGGCTTCGGTGAAAATGGAAGGTAAGAACAACAGCACCACCACCACCAAAAACAATAATCAGGATCATCAGCTGTCCAATTCAGCGAGTCAGTTCACAAGGACAGTTCAGGGAAATGAACATCAGTGGAGTACTACTGCATGGACAGATCTTACAGGGTTTACCACTTCTTCTACCAGCAATCCATTGTAAGATACATATATATATAATTAACTAAAGATCCGGTAAACGGGATCAGGCCAGTTAATATTGAAGCAAGCCTCAATGACAAGCACTGGATGAGCTACGATAATACGTGTAAGAGAAAATTAACACAAGGTTAGTCAAGCTCCAAAGTAGCTCACTTAAATGATATAGTGAAAACCCTAGAAATGATTAGCAGTACTATAAGACCGATCTTCGTCCTTTATAATTTTGTAGTTTAAATTTGGTTTGATTTGTAATGCAGATTTACTCATGAGCTCGCCTTTATCTTGAATCTCTAAATAATTATCAGGGTAACATAAATATAAAATAGCATTATATATAGTAACTGATTAGAGGCAGCGTTGATGTAGTAATTATGATCAGAAACATTGATCATCGATCAACGGTGACCCAAGCTACTAATTACTAATTGAACCAATGATGTAGTCCGCGTACTTTTTCTTAATCTTTCTTTCTATACGTACAAAGTTTAAAGTTTACTGATTTTTTATTTATATATCGGTACTTGGGCATTCTGAATTCTTACCTATATATAGGAGCTCTTTGAATTCCGTTAGCGATAAGAGTCATTTTCAGTACGGTTTTCCAGTACAAAAATGAGTACATTATTATCGGTTCATTCTCCAGTCTTACAAATCGACAAATTTTGCGGTCTCTGATAATTAAATTTAATTGTTCTTATAATTAATTAAAGACACCCTATCGAAATTTAGATAAAGTATGTAAAGATTAATTGTTTCTATGAGATTTCGACTCCAAACCCGACTGTCCCAGTGCATGCAGTCGTGTATGGACAATTACTAAACCTGCTAGGAATAGAAACCTATTCTTGGACATTAATGCCTAACAATATACTAGCTAGGACAAGATGACTTACCAACTGCATGTCTTGAAAAGGTAGTTGCATGCTGAGATCAATATCCGTACACTCTTCGTTTATTTTTCTTTATGATCGATGTTTGATTTTTTGTACACATTTCAAAATATTTTGATAATGTTATGATTCCTTGCAAGTGTGTAACAACTTAAGACGGAGTCCAAAAGTTTTCGTTGCAAACTAATATAAAAATAATCCAATATTCCAGATATATAATAAATTAAAAGACGTTATTAATTAAGTTTAAAAGATTACTTGCGACATGTTTAATAATTTTTTTTTTTGCTAACTGACATATATCCTGACGTAAGATTTCTCGCAAGTTAAGATGCAGTACTTTTGCGACTGTCTCCTTTTCCATGTGGTGGGAAAAAATAAATTACGACACTTAAAAGAAAATTAACTATTGCAAAAGAAGCTTTCTTTGGAAATATTGTAGTGGCGCATTGCATATTTACATTCATGTCACTGAGGCTTCTTAGTTGTTTACCTCGTATTCTTGATTCCAAGCTAATTACAAATTAATCTGATAGCATACTATTCCTTCTCTCCGGACACGAAGGTTAAAAAAACGTGTAAAGTAATGCAAGAAATAAAAAAAGAAAAGTGAATAAAATGATAATCAATCAATATAATTAATGTATAAATTAGGAATGTTGGAAAAAGAATAATGAATGTAATAAATTTTAATATTATAATACTTTACCTTTTTTGGAAATGTAAAGAATTTAGAAAAATGTAAAGAATTTAAAAAAAATCAAAAAAGAAAAGTGTAAAAAAGTGGACGAAACATACAATATTAATAAGGAATGTCATGTTCCACTTCCACATAGAACCACTTATAATTAAAATTGTTAGGACTACTTAATATATTATGTTGCAGAACATTATATATTTTTATAATAATTTATTTATTATCAATTCATTTTATTATGATTATTCTTTTAAAAAATATTATAATGATGAATTAAAAATTGAGTTATTTAAAAAATAATTTATTCTTTAAAAAATTATGTATTTCAAAAAACAAACTATGTACTATCCTACTCTTTAATTCTAATGATATATGTGTTGCAACAAAACTAAAATATTGTATACTAACGAATAAATGTCAAATGTTGATTAAACAAAATTTATGTATAGATAAATTTTAAACTCTAATTTAATATAAAATTTTAATTTGAAGCATATTAACGAATTAGTTATAAGAAAGCAATGAAGTAATTATCTCGAGCTGTGTGCTTCAACAATCAAGTAATGACTGCGCATATCAAAAGATGGTCAAAAGACTAGTTGTCCGTATATAGGACCATTAAATAAAATTATGACAAGTTCAATTTCATCTTTGTTGGTCTAAAAATATGTGCTTCATGATCATCTTTTATTCTGCACCCACCGTTATCTGCAAAATTTTCTTTAGTTAACACAGCTGGTTTTACTTCTTCATTTTCACATCTTTTGTGCATTACCGGCCAGTACGAGTACAGTACTGAGTGTTCCCTGCTTATATATCAAGGGTTTCCTGATGCTTATTGGTAGCTTCTTGTCTTGAAGTAAGCAAAAGTCATTCCATGCATATATGTATCCTATACTCCATAGCCTATCTTTATATAAGTGCAGATTGCAGTGATTTGATTAATATTCAACAAAATACTCCCTCCCTTTAATTTCTTGCATACATTTAAAGAATTTATTATTTATTATATATATAATAGCCCAACAAGGGCTATAATTGACGAGACATTTTATTCCACCTTAAATACTTACACATTTTATTCCATCTGAAATGACTGATTTACCCTTCTATTCATAATTTTGAAATGACTGATTTACCCTTCTATTCATTATTTTTAAAAAATAATGATATTGGTGGTAGTTGAACCTAGCTCTCTACAATGTGTAAAAATAATGTTTTTGTATGATACACATTTTATGTATGTATGCAGGTGTGTCATGTGATTGAAAAAAATACGGTACTTTAATTTAATTAGTGCGACATATTAATAAATTTTAGGTATTTTAGCTATTGGGAGGTATTAACAAATTTTATTCATCAATTTATTCTTACATTTATTGATTCGAATTATGATATATTATATTATATTAAAAAATAAATTAATGATATATAAATTTTGGTTTGGTTATACTAGACCAATCAATCACATGTATTTTAAATCTACACATTATAGATGTGTTTGTGTTGGTTGAGTGAAACAAAATATAATATGATAATTATTGCGACATATTAGCAATCTTTGGTCATAATTTTATTTTTATATTTATTGATTTGGATTATAATAAATTATATTATATCAAAATATCAATTACTGATACATAATATATAGTTTGTTTATACATTTTAAGATAATAATAATAATAATAATAGTAATAATAATAATAATAATAATTATAATTATAATTATAATAATAATAATATAATCAACGTAATATTTGTAGGATCACCGATTTAATTCACACATCTTTCTATCATTAGACCAATCAGTCACATGTGTTTTAAATTATACACATTATAGATGTGTGTGCATGTTACTTGAGTGAAACAAACTTTGATATTTTTAATTATTGTAACATATTAACAATTTTTGGCTATATTTTATTTTTACATTTATTGATTCAGATTCTAGTATATTTTTTTTATATCATTTATTAATATTATTCTCTATCGATGTCAATATTTAGAACTATACAAATTATTCATTTGACGAATTTATTGATTTATCAAATATTTATTTACCAAGACACAGTTGATTAAAAGGTAAATTTTTAGAATTTATCTAAATAATTAAAATATCAATTAAAAAATTATAATAAATTTTAGAAAATAAGTAAAGCTATAGGCTCGTAATTCGCAAAGAAAAACAACAAACTCATTCAAGTTTTTGGTATATCTGTTCATTCCAATTAGGATCTTTGGATGAAGTTGTATTTGAAAAAAGAAAAGATGAATTCATTGTCAAAGCACGAACATAAGGCATATGAGCAACTTCACTCAGTCAATTAGAATTATCTGGTGTTTTAAAAGTCTAACGGACAGAGGAAGAGTAAAGGGCAAAGGATGCTTAAAATGAAGAAATTAGAAGAAAAGAGATGCAAGAGTTAGAAAGATAGTTTTAAGAAGTGAAAGCGTAAGGCTTGAGTAGAGTATTAGAAGATTTACGAAGTTTTTTGATTAAAATCAATAGTAAAACCTACACTCTCAGAATGCAATATCTTGAAGTTTATTTAATTTGCATCGTGAATCTTATTGAAGATCGAATTAAATGGATGTATCATTTTCGAAGAAGTGGAAGAACAGTTTAGTATTGTAAGTGTTTTGAAAAATCATCTTAATTAGACGATGCCTATAAAACACTTGAATTCTATTCTATGACTCATAAAAAAATAAAAAACAGACATGACTACTATCAATATTACTCATATTATTTTTCAGATTACAAACTTGAACATACTTAAATAAGTACACAATAGTCGCATATGCCATTAACAAGCAAAATTCAATTAAAATCAATCACATGTTTTAAAAGACATTGATCATGCACAATTTAATTTAAAAATAAAATTTAAGATAGCGACCCGTACCTCGCACGAGTTTTTGTGCTAATTATGACTCATAGTTCGGATTATTGTTTTTTATTTTATGAAATATAAAATTAGTAAAATAATTTTAATTACAAGAAAATTTAAAACTAACAATTTCAACGGTGGTCAAAGTTTATCTTTAATCGCGCGTGTGGATAGATTTGCAAGAACCCTAGTGAAACATGAATCTACTTTTTTGTCCATGCTAGATGCATGGGGTCGCTTTCAATCCGCATATTAAAAATGTTGCTACTAGTTTGAACGCAGAAGGAATATTTGGGCCAATAGGAGAAGAGGTGAGTAGGGCAGAAAGGAATCTAACAATGTGAGGTGGCCTGCTCCTATTCTTATTGCTTTTTCAACAACCAAGGCTGCTGCTTAACAGCAACGAACCTTTAAAGCACCTCTTTCCTAGCTGCTATGATCAAACTCGTTACTAGATGTATATTTTGTATGATAATTGATAAATTTTTGTTGGGTTGATCGACAGATCTTATGCAGTTCAGTGGTTGATGATCAGTACAGGTGAAAGGATTGATTTATACGATAATCTGATCGGAAACGGAATAACTTGATCGAATAGATTTGAAAAATTGTTTTTGAGTTCTTGTACCGATCGACATCCATAGTTTTTCACTTTCTCCTGCTCGTTCATATAAAAAGTGTCAATATTAATAATAAATCAGAATCAGATTCCATGCAAACAATCAGTGACAATAATGACCCCAACCAAATCATATTGTCAGTCCCCACAAGCAGCGCTCCTTTTACAGAACTGTGTATGTTAATGCTACTCTCTGCTACTTTGCTCATTTAAAATATCGTCATTCGTGGAAATCTTTTTAAAGTTTATACATAAATCATAGTCATCATGCGAGTAAGATACGCACAACACTTGTTCCATGACAAGATTTTCACATACTCAACAATACGTAATATGATTTGTACTAAAAATGAATGATAAATTCTAAATTATGTAATGAAAATTGTGGTGAACACCTTAGTTCAAACAATAAAAAACGTTATCATAACATTTTATTTTTTATAAATTTAATGTAAAATCTCATCTAAATTGAATTATGAATCAAACATTAGGTAGTACAGAAGAAAAGAATTTTTCTTGTATATGTATTTGTAACAGTAAAATTACGTGTAATCATATTATATTTGATCATACTTTTTTGTTAGATTCTATTTTTATACGTAAAAAATATTTTTTAGGTGTAAAAATTAGGATCTAAAAGTAATTTTATATGAAAATTTATGATGTTTTTTAAATATATTTTATTAATAAAATTACAGTCTTAGCATCAAATTGTATACTAAAATTAAGTTATATAATCATAATATATTAACATTTTATAAATTATTATTTTATTTAATTAATTATGTTGTGTACTTCATGTTGTGTCATGTATCCCAAGAAAAAATTCCAAACACAATACTAAATTCGACATTTACTTTCGTATTGTGTACTTAAAATGTATTTATAAATATTAATTTTGACTAAATTGTAAACTGGTGGTCAAACTTTACCCAAATTTATATTTTATAGATCGTAATTTAAAATTTGCAATATATTGGTCATACATTACTTTTGCGTTTCAAAAACTTGGCCATGGGTCACTTTTTTGAACTATTTTTTCTCAAAAAAGTGATCCTTAACCATCCTTTTGAAAAATAAAAATAATGTCTTGTTAATATATTCCCAATAACAAACTCCGATCACTGAAATGTAGATTTGAATTAAGTTCAATCATAACTCTGTAATTTATTCTTAAATTTTTATATCATTTTTCATGTTGGATACGAAATCACAGAATATACTCGGGATATAAGTATATCGGCCTTGTCTACTATGTACTGCTGGTTCAAGTTGACTGTATTTGGTTAGGACCACAGGTAAAATGGCTAATTGGTCATTGTAATCATTAATAATTTGCAAGTAGGTCATGAAATTAAAAAAACTTTCAAACGCATAATTAAGTTACACATATTTATCAATCGTATCAATAAGACAGAAATAAATTACACGATCGTTATAAAAACCCTTGACTTTTAACTATGCAACGTTAGTTTCTGACGTCCATCACGCAATGTAGGATCCATGTCACGCCATCTCAGCATCCTTGTAATATGACCCATAACCGACCCAAAAATAAAACCAAATTCAGATAAAATGATTAGAAATGAATTACCCCCAATTAATCTATACACAAATTAGTGCACGAGAGAGCTCAGACAGCAAAGACGATAGAGCCTACTCCATTGCAGCTTGTTATTTTCCGTTCTCCATAATAGTAAGAAGAGTTTAAAGAGCTCATTGGGGGTTAAGAATGAATGAAAATGTTTATGTTAAAAGTGAATAAATGCATACATATATATTTGAGCTTCACTAATGGGGTTATATGTAGGTAATTTAGTCCACATTGCTGAATTTCTATCGGGGAGATCGTGCCAAGTAAGCAAGTTCACTTAAGCAAAACATTAGAAATTTAACGATCCTGACGAGAGTGATAATAGTGTAAATTTTTAAGTACTTCATTAATTGACTGAAATTTTTTTAAAACTTCGTGACCTAATTATAAATTACTAATGATTACAATGACCAATTAACTATTTTACCCCGTTAGGAATTATCAACAAAGTTGCATGCACAGTATTTTTGAGGGTGGCCTTTGTATTTTTGAGGGTAGTTTGGTCATTTTATTTGGTACACTAATGTTAAAAGAATAATTTTTTTATAATATATAAAATATTTTAAAGGTTCAAGGTTCGAATCCCGTCGACAACATATTTTAAACATTTATATCATATTATAAACTACTTTTAAACATTTATATCATATTATAAACTACTTTTGAACATTTATATCATATTATAAACTACTCCTAGAAGTTCAAGGTTCGATTCCACTCAACAACATATTTTAGTTTAAAAATTATATTATTATATTAAAAACTATTACAAGAATTTCAAGATTTAATTACCGTCAACAACATATTAAATTTAAAAAGTTAAGTATCTATTTTCAATATATGTTAACACAAAATCACGCAAGCGTACGTGGTCACAAGTAATACAGATAGAAGTCAATTTCGTTCCCACAGAGATCTTAGGTTTCAATTCAGTTTTGTACCTATGCAACAATGTATGGTTATTATGCACTGCTAAGACAATTAACAATATTAAGTTTTTTTACTAACTATAATTAACTAAGCCGCAAATTATTAAACTAAGAATTACTTAACTACTTATATGCGAGAAAAACATGGAATCCTAACTTCATTAAATACTTCGCTTAGATCTGACGCCTTTAATCACTATGTGCAATGGTTATGATATCTGATCGGACAACACGAAACAAGTACACGCTACCTCTCAGTATACGTATACCAAACTAAACATACATCCACAAAAGAGATAGAAGATGAATAGACACCAATTATGCTTAGACCCTATATGTCTATAGAATTTGAAAACATAACGGTTGAAGAACAAGTTATCCATAAAGATCACACAGGGCAATATAAGTATTCTCATCTCATACTACGAATCATGTTGATAACAATCATGAACCTATGCTAGCATGGCAAGTTCTAAATCTCAAGATCCACTTTCACTTCACAAGAGATTAACAAATTAGATGTTAGCTACGCATCTATCAATTAAGCACAAACATACGAGGATATCAGATATACATCACACACAGATCTTTAAACCAATCAAGATACTAAGCTCCATAAATAAATCCGTTAGAATCCCATGACAACGATTAGTTCATAATTGAACCTCTCGTCATCATGGGATCAAGTGAAACCATGATAACAAACAAGATATGGAAGAAAGTAATAATATTAATAAAACAAGAGTTAAGAAAACAAATCTATGATACAAAAGATGAAGTAGATCTAGATCCGTTGCTTGTCACGAGCGTTGAATCCTTCTCTACTTTTCTCCCTTGCAGATCTAAGCTATATTATGTACAAAATATCTAATTGTCTAACTGCCTAATTCTAATTGTCTAATTTACAAATGGTTGGATGTGTTTATATAGGCACTCCAAGTCTTGCCCAGCAAGAAATTGCCTTCTATTACAATTAGAATTTGATTTAGGTACCAAAAACTGCCCAAAATACAATTAGAACTTGAAAAGGGCAAAACAGTAAATTCTCTGCTCCCATCAGTCTGCTTGTCACGCAGATTGCGCCCACCACACGCAGCTTGCGCGCGCGGGTCCTGTCCTAAGTTGTAGAAAATCTTCCAAGCTTCGCGTGGACAGCTTACGGGCCTCAAACGGACTTATAGAACTCCAGATATGGCCAAAACAGTGTAGACTGCGCAACCTTCCCTGAAAATCCGAATTTTAATCAATTAATCCTCCAAACACGATAGAAGCATCACCCATAATTGACATTCTTGCAAATCTGCAGAACTAAGCAAAACACATCAAAACTACAATAAACTTGAGTTCAAGACAATCAATTTAAGCCGAATCGAAGTGATCCAAGTGGATATAAATCCACTTATCACACCCCCAAACTTAAACCGATGTTTGTCCTCAAGCATAAACAATTACAACTAACTAATTAGTACCACTACCGTAGGTGATCACGGTTGCATTTGGCATATGCAACAAGCCCTTTAAACCCCTAGGCAGCCCCAGTGGACGAGTAAGGTCTCGTGAGGGCCTATAGCGAATGTACCCACAAAATCCATCTAACTAATGCAATGCAATGCATGAATGCAACTAATATGAAAAATGCAACGATCCCCTTCAAACTAACCAAAACCAACTAACAAGCAAATATCTCAAAGAATGCAACAAATCCAAATAGAGCTCGACTAAGTTCCCGTATACTAACAAAACATGAACAGAAACGTGCGTGTGTGCAATGCTCATCAGAAATACTCCCAACACTAGATCAAAATCATACCTATTCTTCGCCAAGACAATTACAGGTTTATAAATAGAATAGACTGTAAACACTTCATAACTTAAGAACACCTCCATCCTTATCCAAGGTAGACAGAAATTCATGCTTTATTACTAATTACTACGACACATATATACAAGCATGCTTATTTAATCGTGCAATGGATGAGACCCCAAAAGGCTTATACAATAATACCCATGTAGCGAGCGTTGGGTTAGTGGATCCCAGACTATAAAAACCTTAGGTCACTAGGCACAAAGTCCCCTAGAACTTAATTGCTCGAGTATTAAAGAGCTCACCCTGGTTAATTTTGCATATAAACAATTGACACTTTTGACTTTTTTTTTCTGCTGTTTTTTTTTTCTGTTTTTTTTCTTTTCTATGCAATCTGGAATGAGAATTCTCAATTCCAACCCTAGACTACTCATATAAATATGAGCCGGCTACTAGCCATTTGACATCTAGCAATTATTGACAATTATTTACAATTAAGCATGAAATCCCTATTTTTCCCCAAACTTAGACTTAAGTGTTCCTAAGCCATCAAGGGAATAACGAAAATTCTAAATATAATCAGGTAATTAAATCTCAAAACATCAAAACAAGCATGACCTAGCCCAAAAGCACCCAACGAGACTGTGTAAAAGTTTTGTTTCTGAAACACATAAGTCAATTTCATAGAAACTATAAGTCAACCCTCTATTCATCATTACCACACTCAATTTGACATCTACCTACCAATCAGAATTAGCTCGTTCTAAGGAATCATGAAATATGCATGCCATGCAAATGCAACCAATATGAACTCACATGGTATATAAAAAATAAAAACAGAATGTCCTATATGAAACAAACACAAATATTACGAACATATATGCATGAATTTCTACTACTAATATGTAAAACATGAAATCCTACATGAACACATAATACAACAACAACTACTAATCCCTCAAACCACCCCCAAACTTAAAATATTCAATGTCCGCATTGAATGGAAGTAAATACGAGGGATAGCAGAAAACATACCTACAAAGCGCTTCACATATCCTTCCCCATCGCAACTCAACATACTTGTTCGGCAAAAATCCCCTTTCTTTAGCAATTGGCCTCAACAACAACCAATTAAATTCAACCTCCACCGTCTAAGACAAAAATTTTGCAACACTAGCACCACTTCTCCCACACTTAGGAGCCATAAGAATCAATTCGGGGAAAAGGACATTTTCACCACTGTACTATTTTCGAAATTGCAATTGCACTACTATACTACAAACGGACTATTGTACTTTAGCGTTTTTAACAAGTTCACCACTCCCGTCAGTCAAATTGTAAAACAGTAGTGGTGAATTTGTTATAATTTGACTAACGGGAATGATGAATTTGTTAAAAACTCTAAAGTACAGAAGTCCATTTGTAGTACAGTAGTGCAATTGCAATTCCGAAAATAGTACAGTGATGAAAATGTCCTTTTACCCGATCACAAAATTCACCAAAATCCACAGAAAATTCGAATTCACAAATACCCCCAAATAATCAAGAACAACCAACCCTAATAATGCAAGAACACAATTCGTAATATCAAAATAAAAGGAAGAAATATACCCCAAATACGAACCAGAGAGGTGAAACTTGCAATTAAAAATCCCCCCAAACTTGAATCTTGAAGCCTTGAAATTGATTGTAGTGAAATATAATTGGAATGGGGTAGGATTGGTGTGTATATATAGGGGTTTAATTGTATAGATTTGGGAAAGAAATATAAAATAGGAGATGGATTGAGAATGATTTGGAATTAATATAGGACTAGAATTAGGATTTTAGGTGGACAAAATAATTAGAAAAGGGGTTGGAATTGATTTGGGGAATTTTTTTTTTTTTTTTTTATATATGTGTTAACTCACGGACTAAAACAAACTGAGAAAAGTAGTACCTGGACAGAAGAATTTGGGAGCGGGGTCGCCAAATTGGCGCTGTGGCGTGCGTTTAATTCTGTTGACACACTCTTTTTTTTTTAAACAAAACACACAACACCATTATGTGTTTACTTCTCCTGTACAAAAACATGGCCAAGATATGGCGCTTGCTACGGCGCGTGTGTTCCCGCATTTTTTTTTCTCACTACACTCAAAATTTATTTATTTTTTTTGAATACAACATTTTTTTTTTGAATACAACATTTTTTTTTGCACACTCTTCTCTCTCTCTCTTTTTTCACAATCTTTTTTTTTTTCAAAATACTCACAACACTCATTTTTTTTCTTCCTACACTAATGCGTGGGTTGCCTCCCACGAAACGCTTCTTTAACGTCAATAGCTTGACGTTAATTCCAAGCCTCCATTAAGGATGATAATAATTTGCCTGGTCCTCTCTTCGCGAGACTTCATCGTCATCACGGCGGCACACTTTCTGCCCCTTCTCCTCGCTTGGCCTATTCGTATAACAAATATGTCCTGTTCCAATGCCTTCTTCTGTTGACCAAAAATCTGTCAATTTGTAGAACAACACACCTTCGCGGGCTTCGGTTGAATATAATGGAGGAGGATAAATGTAAGTTGCTGAAGCCTCTGGTTCCTCAACGAGAACTTCCTCCATTGGCTCTAATGCGCTACCTCCATCTTCAAACTCTGAGACAAGTAGAAGACCTGCATCTTTCCCATGTTCTTCATCCTCTTGGTTCGCACATACCAATTCTTGAAATTTGCGTAGCGCATCAGTGTCCTCTTGGTACGCACATACCAATTCTTGAAATTTGTGCAGCTCATCAGTGTCTGTCTCAAATTGTGCCCTTTCCAAATATTCCACCTCACTAGCTTGATCAAATTCCTCACATGGCTTGTGAACACGCACCTCCTCTTGGAATTGTCTTCTTCAATTATGCATGCAGTACCTTGCTCCAAGTCATCGTTATCTTCTGGAATTACCTCTCGTATGGATTGCTGTTTCTCTTGTTCCAAGAAACTCAAAACTTGAGCAACTAGTGTCTCCATAGATTTGAGATTCTTCTCATGACTCTCTGCAAGCATCCTAATCTCCTTCCTAATCTCCTTCAAATCATCAACCTCATCTGACTGAAAAGTTGGAATAGGTTGCTGATGTTGAAACTCTTCACTTCCAAAGAAATATGACATGTCTGGAACGTCTTGCTGGTACTATTGAGGATGGTATTGAAAATATGGTTGTTCCTCATAAGTGACATATGGATCAACTCCTTCGTAGTAACAATATTGTGAGGGATCATGAACGCCAAAACACCGCTCATATTGATGAGGCATGGATGTCCTCGAATATGCCCACCATGGCAACTCCTCGCATGTCATCTTCAAAAACTCAAGTACCTGAAACACAACGAACTAACAAGATAGTTAAGAAAAAAAAAATCCGAGTCAGTGAACTCTAACGACCACTATTGACAAGCACATAAACCAAAAATCAAACACCGATGATCCCCGGCAGCGGCGCCAGAAACTTGTTAACACAAAATCACGCAAGCGTACGTGGTCACAAGTAATACAGATAGAAGTCAAGTTCGTTCCCACAGAGATCTTAGGTTTCAATTCAGTTTTGTACCTATGCAACAATGTATGGTTATTATGCACTGCTAAGACAATTAACAATATTAAGTTTTTTTACTAACTATAATTAACTAAGCTGCAAATTATTAAACTAAGAATTACTTAACTACTTATATGCGAGAAAAATATGGAATCCTAACTTCATTAAATACTTCGCTTAGATCTGACGCCTTTAATCACTATGTGCAATGGTTATGATATCTGATCGGACTACACGAAACAAGTACACGCTACCTCTCAGTATACGTATACCAAACTTAACATACATCCACAAAAGAGATAGAAGATGAATAGACACCAATTATGCTTAGACCCTATATGTCTATAGAATTTGAAAACATAACGGTTGAAGAACAAGTTATCCATAAAGATCACACAGGGCAATATAAGTATTCTCATCTCATACTACGAATCATGTTGATAACAATCATGAACCTATGCTAGCATGGCAAGTTGTAAATCTCAAGATCCACTTTCACTTTACAAGAGATTAACAAATTAGATGTTAGCTACGCATCTATCAATTAAGCACAACCATACGAGGATATCAGATATACATCACACACATATCTTTAAAGCAATCAAGATACTAAGCTCCATAAATAAATCCGTTAGAATCCCATTACAACGATTAGTTCATAATTGAACCTCTCGTCATCATGGGATCAAGTGAAACCATGATAACAAACAAGATATGGAAGAAAGTAATAATATTAATAAAACAAGAGTTAAGAAAACAAATCTATGATACAAAAGATGAAGTAGATCTAGATCCGTTGCTTGTCACGAGCGTTGAATCCTTCTCTCCTTTTCTCCCTTGCAGATCTAAGCTATATTATGTACAAAATATCTAATTGTCTAACTGCCTAATTCTAATTGTCTAATTTACAAAGGGTTGGATGTGTTTATATAGGCACTCCAAGTCTTGCCCAGCAAGAAATTGCCTTCTATTACAATTAGAATTCGATTTAGGTACCAAAAACTGCCCAAAATACAATTAGAACTTGAAAAGGGCAAAATAGTAAATTCTCTGCTCCCATCAGTCTGCTTGTCGCGCAGATTACACCCAGCACACGCAGCTTGCACGCGCGGGTCCTGTCCTAAGTTGTAGAAAATCTTCCAAGCTTCGCGTGGACAGCTTACGGGCCTCAAACGGACTTATAGAACTCCAGATATGGCCAAAACAGTGTAGACTGCGCAACCTTCCCGGAAAATCCGAATTTTAATCAATTAATCCTCCAAACACGATAGTAGCATCACCCATAATCGACATTCTTGCAAATCTGCACAACTAAGCAAAACACATCAAAACTACAATAAACTTGAGTCCAAGACAATCAATTTAAGCTGAATCGAAGCGATCCAAGTGGATATAAATCCACTTATCAATATACAAGCAAAAAACTATCATTTAGAATACTATCAAATACGTATTATTATATTTTATTATCTTCTATAATTTATTTTCTTACTAATTAAAAAGTAAATATTAAAATTATAAATAATAAGATAAAAATATTAAAAATTAAGATAAAAATATTTAAAATCTTCCGTACATCGCACGGGTTATAAACTAGTATGTATTATATCCTATATATAATTGGCGTAAGGAGGTTTAGGTGGTCGTCTAGTTGTCAGGGATTAAAAGGTAATTTTATTAGAAATTAGAATTGGGCAAGAGATGAAATATTATGGGCTAGAATATTGATTTAAAATCTAAAATTATGCTATGAAATATTAAAACATATGTTAGGCTAAACCTTAAAATAAAATTTTAAAAAAAAAATTGTTTACCAAATAAAATGTTTTAAGAAAAACATTATTTTTATAAAAATCATTAAAGATTCTAATTTAGGTTTGAAACAAATATATTTCTAAAATAACAAACAAGAATAAAATAGCAAAACAGCATAATTAAAAATGAGTCACAAATTCATTCTTTATATATAATAAACAAGTAAATAAAGCATACCATCAGAATTTCAATTCAAAAAAAACTTTTTTAAAAAAAGAATTTACAATTATTTACAAAAAAAAAAGTCTTTAATAAAATATATGGTAAAACAAGATAATAAAAAGGTAATAAAAAAAACATGTCATAATTGGAAATGACACCAAAATTCAGCAAAATATATTCCACAAAACAAATGCCAATTCAAAAAAAATTCTAATTTTAGAAAATTAAAATCAACAATAAACCTTAACATAATGCATTTAAAACAAATTTAAAACAATACAAAAATAAGATAGTACAAAATTTCATTAAAAAAAGTACAAATGTATTTGTGTTCACAACAAGTTAAATCAATAATTTCCCACGTGTCTAAATATATTATATATATTCTAACAAAACTGAAAACACCGCAAAAAATATAAAATATTCAAATATATGTTAGGCTAAACCTTAAAATATAATTTACAAAAACAATTGTTTACTAAATAAAAGTGCTTTGAAAAAATTATTTTCATAAAAATCATTAAATATTCTATTTTTAGGTTTGACAACAAATATGTTGCCGAAATTTAAATTAAAAAATATGAGCATAAATCAACATACAAACAAATTCTTATTTTGCAAAGAAAAATTTGAAATTAAAAAAAGTGAACACAAATCAATAAATGAACATATTTTAAATTAGAAAGCAATCCAAACACCCACAAAATAAATTTATATTAGTATCTAAATATAATACAAAAAACCCGTAAGATTACTCTAAACAAAAACACATAATAAATACCACACATGTCAAAAATATAAAATTAACATGTAAATATAATCAATATTCAAACAAATAAAAACTTTTAAAATTTTAATAAAGTTAGCCGTGTATCGCACGGATTGTATTCTGATTATTGGTATGGTCGGTCTCTGAATATTGGTATGGTCAGTCGCCTGGCCGCACGGCATGAGACACTACTAGGTCGAGAGTACATATCCAAATTTTATAACTGTGGGATAATTAGATATTTTCTAGTAAAGAACGGTTCCAATGAAATTACGTGAATACATTCAAAATCAAACGAAACCAATAGAGCCGCACGATTTTTTTTACTTTTTTTTTTCATTTTTCAAGTTAACAGATATTTTTTTTTAAAAACATTAAAATTTGTTATTTTATTTTCGCGTGGGTGTGAGTATTCGTGTGACTGCTTAATTGTTAGAAGATATATCTAAGTAGTCTGATTTGTTTACGTTTGTTAAAACACTCTTTATATAGCTTTCAAAGATGATAATTCCCACGGTCGATTAGAGGCTTCCGATCACCGTTTTGGGCACTTTACCGGAAGCACTTTACCTGAGTTTGGGGTATCTGCAAAATAATGCTTGCCCAGGGGTGGTGGCCGTCAAGCACCTCCGGCGTGAGAATCAGTAATCGGAAATAATAATAATCAGGCTGGTGAAAATATATTGTATGTGAAGAATATGTAGAGAGCTTTTGTTTTTTAGGAGTTTTTATGTGTATGAAAGATTGTATATCTGGTGCTGTGTGTAGAATGGGGGTATTTATAGGTTGGGTTTCCCAATCACTGTTGACCACTAGTTGTGCCGTTAAAGCTATAGTAAGCCACTATTGGAACAGTGATTGATGTCCCCTCAAACATACCTTTATTCTGCCACTTGAGCTACTCCAGTCAGATTTTGTCTGTTGCAACTGGGTGTCTTTGAATATTATATTGTCTCTTTGTCTTATGGAGCAAGATACCTTTATGCAAGTGGGCAAGTGGGTGTAACTTTATGCAAGTGGGCAAGTGGGTGTGCAAATGGATAAAGCAAGATATTTTTGTGCAAGTGGATTAGTATAAGAGAGATGATGGTTTTGAAATACTTTTTGTGGATATTCTTTTGTATTTGTTGAAATAATACTTTTGAAATTAGATATACTTTGTCAAGTATTCCAGAATTGTGTTTTTTAGGGAACTAGTATTTTGTTTTTAGCGGGTACCCGCTGATAGCTATCAGCGGGTACTTATCATTGCCCCCCACTCCCTCTATGCGCTTTAGCGGGTAGGGGGAGTAAAAGAAAACGATAAGCGGAAAAAATGCAAAACTGCGTAATGCCTGTGCCCCCCAAGTGTTGGCGGACAACACTTAGGAGTTAGAAAATCTTTGTAAAAATGTGCCCCCCAAGTGTTGGCGGACAACACTTAGGAGTTAGAAAATCTTTGTAAAAATGTGCCCCCCAAGTGTTGGCGGACAACACTTAAGCGGTTTGCGGTGCTTGACGTGTGCGAAGTTGAAATGTTTTTGTTTGATATGCGTAACTGCTATGCGAATAAATGCTTATTATTGTCAGTTAATGAAAGAATAATATTAAATGCCAATAATAAGAGAAATGATAAGTGGCAGTGCGTATTAATGAGTGAGGTGACCTTTGGTTGGAGAGAGAGTGTACCTTTGAAATAATATGTGAAGAAAAGTGGGGAGTTATTACCAAGTGAGTAGTTGGTGTTTTGTACCGAGGCAGTTATTATTGTGCTTTTGCCGTGGACCAATCAGAAGCTGCCACGTTGCGTGTTATAATCTCTCCCCTCCTTTTCACGCGCCTCACGTAATAAAAAGGGAGGTTTGCTCAGTTATTTCTCTCATCTTTTTACTGTCTTCATATCTCTTACTTTTGAGTTTTTACTCGGTTGTTCTTGGTTGTTGCTGTGCTATTCCGGTGATCGACGAGGTTTCTATCCCTTTAAAGCCGTTCGTATCTCCTGCTTTGCGGTAAGATTTGTTGTTCTTTCCTTGCATTTTCTTTTGTGATTTCTGTTTCATAGATAACCGTGCCATGTATGTATCTCCAATTTTTTGATGTCTGTTTAGATAGGTGGTTTTGAATGTGGGTTTGTGTTTGTTTTTTGTTTCATTGGTAAGTGGATGTTGTTTCGATTTCCTCTTTTATGAAAAAGAGTTCGATTTATGTTTTTGGTCATGACTTTTGGTGGTGTATTGTTTGTTGTTCATAGTTTATGAGTTTGGGTACTGTGATCTTTTGATGTCTAGGTCAGTAATGGTGTGTATATATGTATGTATATGTGGTAAATAAGGTGTAAATTGCTTTGTGATGCTGCGGCTTCGATGTTTGTGGAGGGAAATGGAATATTGTTAGGTCCAAATGTGTTGTAAAGGGGGGGTGAATACAACTTTTCAAATATGAGAAGCAAAAAATACGATGCAATAAACGAACACACAGATTCAAGGAATATATGTCTTATATATAACTTGAAGTGGTTGCTACAACATTCATTACAAAGTATAACAGAAGTTCAGAGAGAAGTGAATGATACTAAGCT
This sequence comes from Saposhnikovia divaricata, assembly GCA_036435485.1. Classification (NCBI taxonomy): domain Eukaryota; kingdom Viridiplantae; phylum Streptophyta; class Magnoliopsida; order Apiales; family Apiaceae; genus Saposhnikovia; species Saposhnikovia divaricata. Next base: position 57,853,337 of record CM071598.1, read on the forward strand.
CTGTGAATGCACTCTCTCTCTTTTACAAGTGTTTCTCTCAAGAATTGCTCACTTACTAAAACATTACACAAGTACTTCTATTTATATTACATGTAATCTATGTCCTGTAGTCTTCAAAGACTAAGATATACGTGGCCCAATGATGTCCACATAAATCTTGCCTTATCTTGAAAGCTTGGAAATCTGCCAATCAGAAGATGCCATGTGTCATGTTGAAGCTGCACTCTAAGTAGAACTTCTACTTGAGAATTTCTACTTAGCCATCTCGAATTTCTAAGTAGAACTTCTACTTAGAAACTTCTACTTGGTCATCTAGAATATTTAGTACTTAGAAAATATTCTGGTCTTCAACTTGAAACTTCAATGCACATCTTGAACTTGTGATCTTCATGTCTTCTTTATTCTTCACCAAGCTCTTGAACATGGATTTTTATTACTAACATAAACTTGTTATCAATGTCCTGACACTTGATGCACTGGTCTGGTTCATAAGTGACTAGTCTTGATAGTGTTTTTGCTTCTTGAATAAATTACCATATCCAATTAGAAATGTGGCTTTCCAATATTTGCTTTCCTTCTTGTTCACTTGAAATCAATTAGTCTTATTGATACTGATAGTTATGATCTTGATTCTTGGTTTTTCAAATCACTGAGGCATGAACAACTTTGACTTGAACTTCTCTCAATGATTTCTTCTTGGCTTGATCATAGTTAACATGTTGAATTGTATCAATTACCTTGTCTTCATTTAGTGTTGATTTCTTTGTGACTTCTTGTTCTTGATTGTCTTCTGGTTAAGTATCTTTTCCTTTAGTTGAGTTACATTAGTTATAGTGTTACAAGTTTACACACTCTGCCTTTCAATCTCCCCCAATTTGATTGTCTAACAATGACATTCAAATTAATGAAGGATAACTCAACTAAACAATGAGACGAGAAAAGATAATTAACATTACAGTCTTGAATAATTTACAATTGAAATTTACTTGAAAACAATACAAAGAACTTAAACTAGAAACAGAATTCGAACTTCGAATTAAAGATCATTTGAGTGATTCCTATCACCTGGATAATTTCATACCTTTTAGTCAAACTTATATCACCTTATTGGATTCACTCTAAGGTGAATTTTCCTCAAGTGAGTTAAAGCAACCGAAAGACATGAAGTTTTTCCAACTTCAAGTTCACACCACTCTGACCTTTAACCCTAATTCCGTTTCCTCTTTCTAGCTTCAGCAGCTTGGTCTTTCTCTTCTTTCTGCCTTCTGCGCTTCTCCTTCTGCTGCTGTTCTTTCTTGTACACTGGATCGCGAAGCTGCTTCCACCTAGCATTCAACAGACTTATAGCTTCCATTTCTAGAGGATTCTTGGGCTCTGGATAAGGATGTTTGAAAAGCCTTCTGAGTTTGTCCACCTCCTGAGTAGTCCAGATCTTTGGAATGTCCTCAAAGTTCTTCATTATGAGCTGAGGTTTCCAGTGTGATTTATCAGCTTTAAACTAACAATAGATCATCTTGGGGTAGCCCTTGACACGGTCAGTATTGTGGACACTAGCCGCATCTCGCTCCATCCGCTTCTTTTCCACCACTACCTCAGACAGGTAACTCATGAGTCTCTGCTTTTCTTCCACATACATATCTTCCACTTCGCCCCATTTGAATACATGTAATACTCTCTCCAGAAATGCAGCATCGTGAGTCTGTAGCAGCCATTTTCTACTCATATGCAAGAAAGTTTGATTCTGGTCTGCATCTATGAATACTAAGGCATCAGCTGTATCTTCAACATAAGCGTGTATCCAGTATACACTATCACTTCCTGGAACACCAATTGCCTCCCTTATCTCTCCTTGTTCCAGTGCTCCAGAAGGAAGAGTCAGAGCTTCATCTACATTCTTCATTGCTTGAAGAATATTCCATTTCTTCTCCATCAGCTCCGGCTCAATCTTCACGTTATCAAGAGGGTTTGGAGCAATGATATCACACTTCCACACCTCATTGCTCTTCTTGAATATGACTCTTTCAATGATCTTCACGGATTTTTCTTTAAGCTCAGAAGCGAATCCCTTACTCATCATTTGTCTACAGACAGCTTTGAGAGATTCCACTGAAAGCTCTATTAGATCATTTTCCTCCATGCTAACCCTCTTCATCTTTCCGTCAACTACCATCCGGACAAAATTTGGATATGCTGAGAATTCTGGACCTTTGTCCTCTGCTTGCTGCATTAACTGATCCCTATACAGAATGCTTAGCTCCTCAGATTGAGAGTATTGAATTTTTATCGCTAGCAAGAACAACTCTGACGCAAATCTTCTCGTTATGAATTGGTCATCCACATATAGGAAAGATGTTGGGACTCCTTCTACCAAAGACAAAATAACCTGCCACTCCTTAAGTGTTGCATTGTATCCAACCCTGACTTTAGAAATTAATCTCTTCAAAGCACTTATATAGTCCCCAATCATTGGATTCTGCAAATTCAAGTTGTAGAACAGATCATCTGCCTCCTTGTTATGAACTCCTTTCGCACATGATCCCATCAATATCTTCCTTGCTTCATCCCACTTCTGTCCTATCCTCCTCTTGTCGAGATCAACTTGAGGATCAGCTAGCCTTGCAAGCTCATGATCATACTGCTTCCCTTGGAGCTCCACTTTCTTTTCTAGGAACGCAGCACGTCTTGCATCATCTTCATTTTATGGAACTGAGCTTGTTCCAAGGCTAACTATTGAGCTTTAAGGGTTTCCTCATCAACAGGAATTTCTTCAGGCATTCCGGAAGACATCCCAGCACCTCCACCTTGTTCCTTCAAAGATCTCTTTATAGCATGTGCCAAAGGTACGTCTTCCATATCAGAATCTGAGTCAAGTACCTCCTGTACTGTTTCCTGATGACTCAGGTCAACGAATAGTTCATCAACCATCATTGCCTTACCCTTTCTCCTCCTCAGAGCCTCTTCATCAACAGCAGGCTCAATTTCTGTTTCCTTGACAAGATCAGCGGGTTCTTCAATTTCTTCGATGTGAACTGCCTGCTGTCTCGTCTCCTTTCCACTCTCCCCCTTAGGTGAGTTATCCTGAGCTCCACCTTGGTCTTCAGATCCACCAGCTGCATAAGAACCTCCAAAACCAGAACCAGAGGCTCCCGCTCCACTAGTACCACCTACACCACTTGCACCAGCATCGGGGGGAGGTTGTTGCGACTCGAAATACTCCGGGGGCACAAAACTCCTGACTGCGAACATCATTCTACTGATCTCCACAGCCATTGTATGCATTGTAGACTCCATTGCCCCCATCCTTTCATTAAGAGTGCTTCCCAAGACACCACCAGCATGGCCCAAGTCATTGACCTTGTTTGTCAAAGCATCAAAAGCTGTAGCTTGACTTGCCATTCGTGCTGCGTAGTCATCAAGAGCCCTTTGATTGTTTCCAATGTGAATCCCGAACTGCCCCATCGTCTACCCGAACTGCCTCATCTGATTTTCCATAGAAGTCATACGTGTATCAAGATTTTCAATATTAAAGGACGGTGTTTGGTTTAGGTGACCTCGCTCTAATACTCGTTCTGTTAGTATTTGGCGCTCGGTTTCGGGCCTTAAAAATGAAGGTCCCTCTCTCCCTAACCTCTCACACACACTCCCTGTCTCACGCTCGTGTATGTCTTCAATGATTGATCCAAAGTAAGAAGCAGTACCTGCAGAAATTGGATAAGTAATATAATTGGCAGTTATGGGATCTATTTCTGTTATGTCCTGAGTTGGAATCTCAGGCTGAGGGGCTGCAAAGTGTTCTTGTACAACATCAGAACCGATCCTCTTTGCAGCATCAGTACGTACCGGTGAAGGTACGGCTGAAGTTGTTAAAACTTCATGTCCTCTTAAAGCAACAGGATCTTCAAAATGTACATAATCCTCACCAAAATCCCTATGTGCAGATTGTTTAAGGGGAGAACCACTCTCGTGAGGTGGAGTGGTTGCGTGTGACACATTAGGGTTTGACTGGACTTTTGAAGTAGCAGCATGAAAAAGTTTGGCTTTCTTTCGAATAAGTTGCTGCTCTTCGGGTTCACTCTCCTCATCATCTCCTACATATACATGTGCTGGCTTTCTGACTTCCGTTAACAGGGGTGAAAGAGAATAAGAATGTGTATCAGGCTCAGAAATATAACTCTCACCCTGGGATAGATCCTGCGGGTTAGCAGTCTCTTGGGTCTCGGAATCAGATACATAGGAGGAGGAATGAATAGTATGCAGGGAGAGATTACCTGATTGATTACCTTGTGCATCATCGCTTTGCTCATCAGGAATCTCATCAAATGCCTCAGCATGAACATATGGATTCTGAGCATGTGATGAAACTTGTGATGATGCCTCTAAATTGGTAACTCCTGCATCATATGTAAGCCACATTTGAATATTTTCAGGAATTGACATATGTTTACCTTGATGTTTATCCTGATTAGCAATAGTTGAAAGTGACTTAGTGCCCATCCCTAGCGGTGCAGATGTTGGGCTTCTGGCAAATCCCTGTCTAACAGCAAGAGCATCCTTCGGTATTAAATCATTAATCAGTATTTGTAGGAACCGAGGAAACCAGCAGACAACATCAGTTGTAGTGAGGTCTCTTCTTGCAGGAGATCCCATTGAGGCCACTATCTCAGAGAGAACTATGCATCCATAATTTATATCCAGTTCTCTTGCTAGGGCAACTGCAAAGGTTTGCATTGGAATTGGAATTTGATGAAAATCTTTTTCGCGTGCCCGAAAACATCTTGTGATGGCTTCGAAAAAGTAATTCCATTCCACAAGGAAGAATTGTTTTTGGATGTTTCCAGTGATCCGGCCAGTCGGAGGATAACATCCTATTTCTTCAAAGAATGTGAGGCGTTGTTCCGCTGTAGGTTCTGCATCATAAACATCTTTAATTGGGAATCCCAGAACCCTGTTGACAATTTCTTCAGTCACCTCATATTCCTGACCCGCTAAGGTAAACCTGAAACCGTAGGGGGTTGTTTTGCTCCCAAAAGTAACCGCACTAGTCCATAATTGCTGTAAAGCATCATATACTAGTGTAGGTTTAGCAGTAAAAGCATGGCTAGCCTTGGAGTACAAATTGAGAAATCGTACCCAAAACTTAAACCGTGGGAGTTGATCACCAATTTCCGTAGAAATATTATAAAAATTGTTTTTAGCAAGTGAAAATTGGTGAGCCATTTTAATTAAATGTTTTTTCTTTAAAAGATGTGAATTTTTTTTTAATTTTGAAAAACAAGTAATTTACGAATTAAAGATTGTATCCCTTTTAATTTAACAAGAACAACAAAAGTCCCTTTGAGAAATTAAACTACGGGATTCAATCAATAGGCAATACTAAATCTGAATATTCAATGAAGATGAATATTCGTGTGTATACCAGTAAAATCGTGTGTGTTTAGATAGAGAATATGAAATCGTGTTTTATGAACAGTTACACAAACAATTTATGTTCGTGTGTATGTATATGCGCGTGTATGAATGGTCACTAAACACACCACCACAACGATTAAGGATAACACAGTGAATAGCAGTCAAAAAATTGGCAGTAATTCGTGATTAGTATGAGTTTAATCACAAAAACACGGATTAATGGTATGTAATTTGTGAAATCGCCCTGTTTTTGTGAAGCGGCTGCTGTGAAAATGAAATTAGGTAAAGTGAATGATGCATCGAGTTAGAGATGTATATATAGATGATTGTGAAATGACAAAAATGTCCCTGTTACAAAGAGTGAAAAATACTAAGTTCATACAGGGAACACCTAAGTCGAACTCTATCTCGAACATCTCTATCTCGAACATCAAGTCGAACTTCGAGATGAAGTTCGAGATAGAGGTTAACTCGAACAAATAAGCACAAATAAGCACTTTAACCAATTTTACAGCAAAGACTATAGGGAAATCCTATCTCGAACTTTATTGGTTTGTAAACTTGGAAAATTCCCCTCCAGAAAAAGAAATTCAGGAAAATTCGAGATACGTTTCGAGTTAGAATTTAACTCTATCTCGAACATCAAGTCGAAATTCGAGTTGAGTTTCGAGATAGAGACTAACTCGAAGTTAATCTCAATTCTTTCCAAAATATCTTGAATGGAAACCTAATCTCAACCTTCGAGATAAGATTCGAGTTAGGAGTAACTCAAAAAATTCCCTTAAGCAACTGAGAACTCTATCTCGAACATCAAGTCGAAATTCGAGTTGAGTTTCGAGATAGACTAACTCGAAGTTATTCTCAGTTCTTTTCAAAATATTCCCTTAATGGAAACCTCATCTCAACATTTGAGATAAAATTCGAGATAGACTTTATCTCGAATATTTTGAAGATAGAACTAGGCACACTAGTAACTCGAACTCGAACTCAAAGTCGAATTTCGACATGAATTTCGAGATAGACAACTCGAAATTCTTCCCAGACTTAGAATTTTCAAAACTTCACTCTGACAGCTTAAGTCGAAATTCAAGTCGAATTTCTAGATAAGTTTCGAGATAGACACTAACTCGAAATTTTGAAGAAATTCAATTCTAAGGCCTGTAATTACATGAAAATCATAGGTAAATTCATCTAAAAATCATGTAAAATTTAGAATAATATGAATTTAACTCCCCCTATGATCATGCAATCTAACAAGCATAAATTCACAGATTTGTGCTATAAAAGACATTTAAAACATAATGAATTTATACAAATTATATGCAAACTATAACAATTATTAATTAGGCATTTTAAAGTCTAAGCACATAATGATTAAGTAGCTTGCACATACAAACATAAACCTGGATTTTACAGATAGAAGGCTTTACTAACTTGTGTTAAGCATTCCCAATTCACCAACCAATCTATTGAATGTTACTTCATCAAGAGGTTTGGTGAAAATATCTTCAATTTGTTGCATTGTGGGCACAAAATGTAGCTCCACAGTCCCCTCCTCGACATGTTCTCTTATGAAGTGATACCTGATGTCGATGTGCTTGGTTCTTGAGTGATCTACAGGATTGTTGGTTATGGCAATGGCACTTGTGTTGTCACACATAATTGGAATTTTCTTGTGCTCCATGCTATAATCCTTCAATTGGTTCCTCATCCACAGTATTTGAGCTACACAGCTTCCAGCAACAATGTACTCAGCTTCAGCAGTAGAAGTAGATACTGTATGTTGCTTTTTACTTTGCCAGGACACCAATCTTCTGCCAAGAAATTGGCAAGCACCAGATGTGCTCTTCCTATCAATCCTGCAACCTGCATAGTCTGAATCCGAATAGCCAATTAGATTAAAACCTGTATCTCTTGGGTACCAAATCCCTAGATTTGGTGTGCCCTTGAGATATCTAAAAACTCTCTTGACGGCTACGAGATGTGATTCTCTAGGATCCGCTTGGAACCTTGCACATAAACAAGTTGCGAACATTATATCGGGTCTACTTGCAGTTAAATAGAGGAGTGAGCCAATCATACCTCGATAGCTTGTGATGTCAACTGGTTTACCTGATTTGTCTTCATCAAGCTTCGTGGCTGTTGCCATGGGAGTCTTAGCTGCTGATGCATCTTCTAGATTGTACTTTTTGAGTAAATCTCTGACGTACTTGGATTGAAAGATAAAGATACCATCTTTTCTCTGACTGATCTGTAATCCAAGGAAGAAGGACAGCTCTCCCATCATGCTCATCTCATATTTTTCCTGCATTAGCTTGGCAAATTTCTCGCACAAGCGCTCATTTGATGACCCAAAAATAATATCGTCCACATAGACTTGAACAAGTATTAAGTCATTTCTTACATTTTTGTAGAACAATGTTTTATCAATTACTCCCCTAGTAAAACCATTTTCAATTAAGAATAAGGATAGGGTTTCATACCATCGCCTTGGGGATTGCTTGAGGCCATAGACAGATTTGAAGAGAAGATACACAAAATCTACATGTTCTGGATCAACGAAGCCAGGTGGCTGTTCCAGATACACTTCTTCTTCTAACTCTCCGTTCAGGAAGGCACTTTTCACATCCATCTGGAAAACCTTGAAGTTCTTATGTGCTGCAAATGCCAAGAACATCCTGACTGCCTCAAGTCTTGCAACTGGTGCATAGGTTTCATCATAATCAATTCCTTCTCTCTGAGAATAACCTTTTGCAACCAAACGAGCCTTGTTTCGTGTTACAAGTCCGTTTTCATCCAGTTTATTTCTGAATACCCACCTAGCTCCAATTACTGATATGTTCTTTGGTCGGGGTACCAGTTTCCAAACTTTCTGCCTTTCAAACTGATTGAGTTCCTCTTGCATTGCAATCACCCAATCAGCATCGCCAAGAGCTTCTTCTATTTCTTTAGGTTCAAGCTTGGATAAGAACTCAGAATATAAGGAAATATTAGCCAGGTTAGCTCTTGCAGTTCTTCTAGTAGTCACACCAGCATCTGGATCACCAATAATTAATTCAAACGGATGATCTCTATTCCATACCCGTTCTCCTGGAAATTGTCTTGATGATTCAGCTTGACTTTCTGAGTTATGGTGCTGACTACTTTGATTATTCTCACTAACTCCCCCTGAGTTAGTGCCAGCTCTTACAGAACTACTGTCAACTCGTCTCGAGCCTTGAACAGTTGTCCTTGAGTTGCTATTTACTCCCCCTGAGTTATTGCCGGTTCGTACTGAAGAAGTCTCTTCTGATCTTGTAGAATTATCTTGTTCACTAGACTCAGGTTCTTCACGTACACTTGGAACATTTAATGGGACAACTAACTCAGGTTCATCTTCAAGTTCATCTAAGTCCAGATTCTGAAATTTTAGGGACTCAGGTTCACTAGAATCTCTAGAAATTGATGGGAGTTTGGTATCGTCGAATCTGACGTTGTAGCTTTCAGTCACTTTTCGATCATTCACTAAGAACACTCTATAAGCTGCCACCACATCTGTGGAATAGCCAACAAAGATTCCTTCACGAGCTTTTACTGCAAACTTGCCTAGATTTTCATCATCTATAAGTACATAGCATTTTGCTCCAAAGACATGAAAGTATTTGATTGTTGGTCTTTTGTTGTTCATTAATTCACATGGTGTCTTTTCTTTATCTTTTATAATCAAGGTTCTATTTTGAGTGTAACAAGCGGTACTCACTGCTTCGGCCCAGAAGTACAGAGGAAGTTTCGAATCATACAACAAAGTTCTTGCTGCTTCAACCAAAGTTCTATTCTTCCTTTCAACTACTCCATTTTGCTGTGGAGTTCTCGGGGCTGAATACTGACAACGTATTCCCTTAGATACACAGAAGTCATTCAGTACTGCGTTTTTGAATTCAGTGCCATTGTCTGATCTAATCGTCTTCACAGTAAGTGTTGAAACATTCTCAATTTGAGTGATGTGATCAATGATTAAGAAAGGTACTTCGTCTTTCGTCATTGCGAACAATACCCATGTATACTTGGAGAAGTCATCCACGATTACCAATGCATATCTTTTCCTAGACAAAGATAGGACATTCACTGGGCCAAACAAATCCATATGAAGAAGTTGCAGAGGCTCAGTAATACTAGAAATTTCTTTGCTTTTATGCGATGCTCGCTTCGACTTTCCCATTTCACAGGCTTCACAGAGTCCTTTCGGAGCGAACTCCATTTGAGGTAGATCTCTCACCAATTCTCACCTCGCGAGAGCATTCATCGTTTTGAAGTTTAAGTGAGATAGCTTTTTGTGCCATAACCAGATTTCATCATCCGAGGCTTTGCTGTAGAAACAGGTGACCTCATTCTGATTTGCTGAATCCATGTCTGCAACAAAAAGATCTACCTTTTGAACTCCTATCAAAGCCAATGAGCCTTCCTTAATGTGAGTGATTGATACACCTTTCTTGTTGAAGACAATTTCGTAACCTTTGTCACAGAATTGACTGATACTCAACAGATTGTGCTTCAGTCCCTCAACATAGGAAATATCTTCAATGATGACATTACCAGTCTTCAGTTTGCCATATCCCTTAGTCACACCTATGCTGTCATCTCCAAAGGTAACATAAGGGCCAGCCTTCATAACCAACTCTGTAAGCAGGGACTTGTTTCCAGTCATATGCCTTGATTCTCCACTGTCTAGCACCCATATAACTTTATTTCTATTCTGCTTAACGCCCTGCAATGACAGATTGGTTAGACATTCTTCCGAACCCAACTTTTATTGGGCCCGACTTTTCGATAAGATCGAGAATCAACAGATTTAACAACAGGAGATGCACTTTTCTTAACATTACTAGAGCTTTCGACTATCTCCTTTCCTTTCTCAGACTTGACAGATTTGTCAGTCTTAGGAGAAGGTTTGTCACTCCTAACTTTAGGAGGACTGACAGTCTTGGCTCTCACATGCTTTTTCTTGATGTTTGAACTAGCAACAGTATTTGAGCATGAATGGCTAGATGCATTCATTAAATGCACAAAAGTTTGAATGATGTTAAAAGTGCATGGCATACAATTAGGTTGACCACACTGTGCATGATTCTGATGCAGATTATTCATTGTATGTGTGGTAGGCATGGCATGTGCAGCAGGAACATTTATGTTAGCTTTACATGCATAAGAAAGATGTTCAGTAGATTTACAGTGATAACATGCTTTCTTTATTCATTCAGCCTTAACCTCTTTTATGCCTTTTTCTTTCTTTCCTTGTTGTTTAACAGCCTTAGCTCCTAATCCTAGTCTAGATTCATCTATAGGGAAATTGATTTTAACTTGTTTGATAGGAGTTATAGGTTGTGCTTTCTGGCGATCTTCCATCTCAATCTCATATCTAGCTATTAATTCAGTCTCTTCTTCTTCTATTCTAGGAACAAGGTGTTTGTAGATAGGTTTGACAGCTGATTTAAGAATGCTAGGTGTTTCCTTTTTAAGGTCACTGGAACTAGGGTCAATAGGTCTCTTTCCTTCTTTCTTAGGAAGGTCAGAATAATCAAGTCCTATACCTACTCCAGTTATCTTCTTAAATGTGTCATTATCTACATACACTTTACTAGCAGCTAGTTTGTAAGCTTCGCATTTAGTTTCTAACTCAGCTAGTTTGTTCCTAAGACATGCTTCTACTTCTTCCTTAAGGACGAGCTTGTGTTCCAGAGATTTAATAAAGTCTCTTAGGGAAGTATCTACAGTGCAAGCAGCCTCTAGCTCTTCCACTTTTGAATCAAGCATTCTGCTTTTGGCAACAAGTGTTTTCTGTTCCTTTTGAGAAGAGTCTAGGCTTTTGTACAACATATAGATCTCTTCACTAAGAGCCCTGTTCTGTTCCTTATAATCATCAATGGACATTTCTACTTTAAGGGTTAGAACTGGTACCTCTGGTTCCTCTGATGTCTCAGCCATGAGGGCAAAGTTTGCTACATGAGTATCATCTTCCTCATCTGAATCATCCCAAGCTCTTCCTTCTGTCACCAATAAAGCTCATTTTCCATGTCTTTCCTTCACCAGCGATTCATACTTGCTTTTGAGGGCTTCATATGTCTCTTTTGGATAAGTCTGTTTAGGCTTTTTGCAGTCCGAGGCAAAATGTCCAGCTTCACCACAATTATAGCATTTGAACTTCATTTTGAAATCCAAAGGAGATTTGTAGCTGGTATTCTTGCCTTTACCTTGGTAGCCTTACGAACTACCACCACCCCTAGCAGCCCGATAGAAAGATGAAGAATTTCTCTGTGGTCGGTTGCTCTTTCTGAATCTCATGTTGCTGAACTTCCTTGCCATGTATGCCACGACACTATCGTCCATGTTGTCCAGCTCTTCTTGGGTGTAGTAGTCATCATCACTGTTAGATGTGCACTCATCATCATTATCAACTTGATGTGGTGCAAGTGATGATTTAGGATTTGCTGCAACCATTGCCTTCTTAGACTCTTCCTCATCAGCAACTAATCCTGATGCAGTTTCTTTTCCTTTTGAATCATTGTCCCATGCTTGATCTTGAAGTGTTTCCAGCTCATAGGTCTTTAATATTCCATAATACTCTTCCAGAGAAGTTGTATGCAAATCTCTGGTCTCTCTTATTGCGTAGACCCTATGTTCAATGCTCTTTGGCTGGTTCCTCAGATATCTCGTATTAGTCTCAACCATGGGGAGAGTTACACCTCTCAGATTCAAATCCAAAACCAACTGACTGAATCGTAGATAGACGTCTGTTATGCCTTCTCCTTTTCGTATTCTAAAGGTGTCATACTCCATCTTGAGTATGAGTGTCTTGTTGCTTCTAACCTCTGCAGATCCTTCCATGACAACTTCTATCTTGTCCCAAATCTTCTTTGCTGTAGTCAGACCTTTGACTATGTTGAACATTTCATGATCAAGAGATTCCATCAAGGTTTGTCGTACGGCAGTATCACAAGCTATTTGCTCCTTGTCAGCATCCGAAAAGTCCGCTGCCTTTTTGGGCTCAGACCGAGGTGCTATAACCACCCCTCCTTCCGTATGTGCAGGAATAACCACCATTAGAACAAATTTACCCTTGTCAAGGACTTCCAGATATTCAGGGTTAACAGTCTTTAGATAGAGTCTCATTCTGAAAACCCATTCTTCATAGTGATCTCGGTTGAACATTGGGATCTTGAATGCATTTTTAGGAGCCATTTCAATTCTGGTCACTAAAATTTTCTAAGTACCCAAGACTCGGATATGTAGAATATATATGTAGAACTTTTGCCTAAGTCGAAATTTCTCTAAGTAGAAATTTTGCTCAAGTCGAACTTCACCAAGTAGAAATTGTCCAAGTCGAAATTCTATGTAGAAAATCTCAAGTAGAAATTCTATGTAGAACTTTTGTCCTTAGAATAATTTTTCTGCAGATTACTTTAATATTGAATAAACAATATTATCTCTTTAACACCTTTTGACTTTTGATGCTTTACTCACCTAACCCACCTAACCCACGTGCTAGGTACTGAGTATGTCTTGTTTCACTTTCGGCCGTGAATAATGCAAATCAAAAAGTCCAAAAACACCTTTTTATTCTTTTACTATTTATCTGTTTGAAAAGGAGATCAAAAAGTTGTTGGGTTGTCTTCTTTGATAAGAACAGATGATGAACACTCAAGAACACCAAATATGAAAGTACCCAGATTAATTTACAAAAATTAATTAAAATACACCCAAGCTAAATAATCACACCTGGAGTATTTAAATAATTTTTCGGATGAGTTTTCACTACCAACGAATTAAAGCACACTTTTCGAGAAAATGAAAAGTAGATCTAGAAAATGAAAACTTACGATTCTTCTACTAAACACAAGGATCTATGTTTTGTATGTTAAACATATTGCTCTGATACCAATTGTTAGGTCCAAATGTGTTGTAGAGGGGGGGTGAATACAACTTTTCAAATATGAGAAGCAATAAATACAATGCAATAAACGAACACACAGATTCAAGGAATATATGTCTTATATATAACTTGAAGTGGTTGCTACAACATTCATTACAAAGTATAACAGAAGTTCAGAGAGAAGTGAATGATACTAAGCTCTGTGAATGCACTCTCTCTCTTTTACAAGTGTTTCTCTCAAGAATTGCTCACTTACTAAAACATTACACAAGTACTTCTATTTATACTACATGTAATCTATGTCCTGTAGTCTTCAAAGACTAAGATATACGTGGCCCAATGATGTCCACATAAATCTTGCCTTATCTTGAAAGCTTGGAAATCTGCCAATCAGAAGATGCCATGTGTCATGTTGAAGCTGCACTCTAAGTAGAACTTCTACTTGAGAATTTCTACTTAGCCATCTCGAATTTCTAAGTAGAACTTCTACTTAGAAACTTCTACTTGGTCATCTAGAATATTTAGTACTTAGAAAATATTCTGGTCTTCAACTTGAAACTTCAATGCACATCTTGAACTTGTGATATCTTCATGTCTTCTTTATTCTTCACCAAGCTCTTGAACATGGATTTTTATTACTAACATAAACTTGTTATCAATGTCCTGACACTTGATGCACTGGTCTGGTTCATAAGTGACTAGTCTTGATAGTGTTTTTGCTTCTTGAATAAATTACCATATCCAATTAGAAATGTGGCTTTCCAATATTTGCTTTCCTTCTTGTTCACTTGAAATCAATTAGTCTTATTGATACTGATAGTTATGATCTTGATTCTTGGTTTTTCAAATCACTGAGGCATGAACAACTTTGACTTGAACTTCTCTCAATGATTTCTTCTTGGCTTGATCATAGTTAACATGTTGAATTGTATCAATTACCTTGTCTTCATTTAGTGTTGATTTCTTTGTGACTTCTTGTTCTTGATTGTCTTCTGGTTAAGTATCTTTTCCTTTAGTTGAGTTACATTAGTTATAGTGTTACAAGTTTACACACTCTGCCTTTCAAATATGAATCGTTTTTCTTGTATTAATAAAAAAGGAAATTGCTGTGAAAATCCACGTGTACCTTGATATTTGTAAGCGGGTTTTGTGTAGGCGGTACTGGTTTTTTACTTTGAATTTGTGTAGATGGGTGACGAATTCACAGATCATGGGACCGGAGAGAAGGGCCCGTTGATAAACGTGTACGAGCGGTGGGCGGATATTGGGCAAATGACCTACCCAGCGGTTCTTTGGAGAAATCGGTATAGATACTTTGAGAGTAGTGAGAGTTTGTTCCGGGCAACCAATGTGGCACCGACAGCGTATTCGAAGGCGCAGATGGATGCCGTCTTTTCTAGATTTCCTCATCTTCAACATGACAGTACGTTCCTGGGTGAGGAATGGTCAGAGTATGTTAGTAGGATGTTCCGGATAGAAGATGGCTATTTCTGGCGGCGGGCGGAGCCGGGTGAGAGGCTGTATCACCGTTTTGATGACGGTTCTGTGTGTCTCCCAGTTAGTCATTTGAAGGCTGGTTTCCGGGTTCCCCCACACAAATTTATCATGGATTTATTCTGAGTGTATTTTCAGTGTCCGTTAGCCCAGTTTACTCCTAATTCCATAAGGGCTATTAATTGGTTTATAGCCAGTAGTGAAGCAATGGGTAAGCAGCCGACGTTCAGGTCGTTTTTCTGTCTCTTTGATATGAAATCGAGTCGTGCAAAGCCTTTCTATGAACTGCAATTTGTGAAGCCGAATACCGTAATCGGGAAGGCCTTGGATGGGCATCGCCCGTTTTTATTTCCCAAGGGCATGGCGGGTTGGCATGAGGAGTTTTTGGTTATCGGTGGTGGTGAGTTTGCCTGGCAGAAGAATTTTACGAAGAAATTTGAGTGTTCTTATAAGGTGAACCGCAATCGATTGAGTCGTGTTGAGATTGATATCTTGGTCAGGCTTGTGAAGGCGCTAGGCGAAGTGTGGACGGAATCCAATTTTGTTGATCCGGCTGATTTGAGAAGACATTGCTGTAAGTCTCTGTTGCATGTATTTTGTTGTTTTTGTTGTGTCTGCTATTGACAATATCGTTTATTTTGTGTAGTATTGGATCCTCGTAAACCGGAGCTGTATGTACACCCAACCCTGGGTTTGAGTGAAGCGAGGTTGTATGCAAAGTTTATATTGACGGTGCCCCCCAGACCCAACCGTCTCCGTGGTGGTCATTTTTCCGCTGCAAACATATTGGATGCTTTTGACTTATCAGGTGAAGGTATGGGGGCTGAACCTTCGGTTCCTTTTGAAGATCCAGAAACCGTTATGGAGGAAGATACTGATGAGGAGGTGGACAAGGATGACATTGATTCGAAGGCCGAGTCGCTATCTGAGAAGTTGCTAGGTGAGTCTGAGGAGTTTTTGGGTGGGGAAGGTCAGGCAGTTGAGGAAAGCATTGAGTTGGAGTCAGAGGGAGAAAAACCTGCACAAGGAGAGAGTGAAAAGGATGAGGCTGCAGTTGAAGTTGACACGGCCGCTGTGGGAGACGTTCAAGCTGTGGGTGATAAGCCCGGTAATGTTGAGGAAATGGCCGCTGAAAGTGGAGGCAATAGTCCTGGTACCGTGGCAAGGTTATATGCTGCCAGCCTGGGAGTTGGTGAGCATGAACCGGATATTCTTTCAAAGGAGTATAGAGCGTCCATTCGAAGAGTTGAGCGGGGCGTTTCTGACATTCCTGAAGCGGTTGGCACTCCTGGGAGCAAGGTAGTCGTTGACTTAGATTCTGAAGAGACGCTGGTGACCGCTAAGGAGGCCGATGTTGGGGCGGATAGACATGTTGATGTGGCGGGTGATGTTCCGCCTCCAAGCTTGAAACGGAGAACTATTGATGATGTTGGTCCGTCTAAGCGTAGACGGGTTGAGCCTTCCAGGGTAGATGATTACGTTCCTTCCAACCTGGTCGTTGATGAAAGCCCAGGCACCGCTTCTGATGGTACTGAGAAAGAGGATGGTGGGGATAGTGGAGAGTCTTCTGAAGAGATTGTTCATTATACAAGTAGTGATGATGAAGTTAATGATGCTGAGTTTGGCAATAGACCTGGCTATGGTTTTCTCTTTAAGTCAGGGCCTAATACTTTCACAGCGGAATCTATGACTAATGACGATCTGCTGAGGATGAATGAGTTGAGTTGGGGGCGGATGTGTCGCCTTTCGCAGAAGTACGCTGCACGGGTATGCATCTTTCTAGTAGTTTGGTGTTTGCTCTTACTTGTGCCCGTCGTTGACTTGTTATATCTTTTGTGTTTTTTGTAGAATCAATGCATGTATACGGGTCTGATGGCCCGGGTAATATGTACCGCAGCAGCAATATTGCTTTAAAAGAGAGAGTGAGAGTGCTTGAGCGGGAACTGACCGCTGAGAGGATAATGAAGGAAAATGCTGCCAAGGCTCTGTATGAAATCGAGACCGAGAAAACCGATGCCAAAGCAAGCTATGCTTATAGTTCTGATCTTTGAAGGTTTTTGGCGGAGGACAAAATTGAGCTTGAGGCCGAGAAGGCTGCTTTGACGGAGCAAATAAAGAACTTAAGTACTTCGCTGAAGTATGAGAGGGACCGTGCAAATGATGCTGAAGGCCATCTTGACTCCCGTCCGACGGAAGAGGCTGCGATTAGGAAATTTAAAAACAGTGCCGAGTTTGCTGGAATTGTGAAAGAGGAGGCCGCAAAGATGCGTATAGCGGTATCGAAAGATGAGCTTGTTGAGGTTGGTGAGTTAAGGCGGAAAGCCGCGGAGAATGGTGCAGAGATTGACCGTTTGAGAAACGAAGCGTCCAAACTGAAGTCCAAAGCCAAGAGAGCTAAACGCAAGGTGAAAGCATTGAAAGCCCGTCTGGGAGAGACGGTCAGAGTGAGTGTTGGTTGTCAAGCGGAGCCTGTGACAAGTGAAGTTGATGTGCAAATTCCTGAGCGTGGAACGGGTGGGGATGAGGTTGATGTTGCTACTCCGTTGTCGGCCATAGCAGCCGTGTATGGTGAGGAACCGGATGAAAAGGAGCCATTGATATGCATGTCCAGTCTGGATGAGTTGGACGCTGTAGCTCCGTTGTCGGTCATAGCAGCCGTGTACAGCGTGGATCCGGGTGAAGAGGAAGCTTTGATAGGCATGTCCAGTCCGCTGAGAGCTTCCCGCTGGGGATGAGACCTTACTATGACTGGCCGTTTGTAATTTGTTTTGATGTCGCTCTGCGGGTCTGTCCGCTGTGTGACTTGGAAATAGTTTGCTATTTTTCGTACTTGTAAATTTTTTCTTTAAAGTCTGGAATACTTTGTGCGTTTGGTGGGATATTTATTTTGAATTTATGTGGTGAAATATAACTGTATTGTGTGTATTGCGTTTGTTTGTCAAAGGGAGGAATAAATAGGCTTTCGGGAAATGTTACCTGGAAATTGTACGTTTGACTGTGGGAATTTGCTACAAGCATTAAATGCTGCATGGACATCACGTTCTTTTGACCGTGCCTTTACTGCAGTCTGCATGGGGATGGATGTTTTTTGAATATGGGTTGTTTTAACCCTCTTTAACCCCCCTATAAATAGGATAGTTTAGCTTTTCACTTGGATCATACTTCCTTTGCTTTTACCCGAATTATTTTCTGTCACCTCGACCAAAAATGGCCAAGCGCGAAATGGATGCTGATTTTACCCCCTTTTCCTGGGGTCGCAAGCTCCAAATTTCTCGGGAAACGGAGGCTGCTTGGCTAGAGTGGGCCCGTATTCACGAGGAGCAGGGTGATCTGCACTCAGCTGAAGAACTGCGGAATCATGCTCGGAAAATCGCTCGCCGTCGTGCTGCGGAGGAGGCGAAAGAGGCGGAGAAGGATGGCGGGTTGAACTTTCGTTTCCGTGCCCCTCCGTAGGGTGAAAGTTCTGAGAAGGGTGCGGACGCTGAGAAGAAGGCTCCCCAAGCATGAAGGGTTTTAGATGTAGGAAACTATATCTTTGTACACCCTGCTTGTAATAAAATTTATTTAATATAAATAAAATTTCCTTTCCCGTTGCATTTGTTTTGTCTTTATTCTGCATGTATTGCACGTGTGCTTTTGCACATTCATTTTGGTAGACGTCTATTGATGAGTCCTGAGCGGATATGTCCGCAAAGAAAACCTGCCTTTGTTGCGCATCCGTTGTGAGCATGGCAGATAACGTGGCCTTTGTAGTACTGAGCTTTTTGTAGGTAGCCGTTTGTCTTTTGTCGTAGATGGGTGCTTGCCCTCCAAGGGATTTTTCCATTGTAGGTGGATCCCCTTAGGTATTTTACCATTGTAGATGGTTGTTTTTCCGTCTAGGGAAGTGCTTTTGTAGTTGTATGCTCGCCCGTCTACGGGACTTTGCTATTGTAGCTTTTGTAGTTGGATGCTTGCCCGTCTAGGGGACTTTGCTATTGTAGCTATTGTAGTTGGATGCTTGCCCGTCTAGGGGACTTTGCTATTGTAGCTATTGTAGTTGGATGCTTGCCCGTCTAGGGGACTTTGCTATTATAGCTATTGTAGTTGGATGTTTGCCCGTCTAGGGGACTTTGCTATTGTAGCTATTGTAGTTGGATGCTTGCCCGTCTAGGGGACTTTGCAATTGTAGCTATTGTAGTTGGATGCTTGCCCGTCTAGGGGACTTTGCTATTGTAGATATTTTGTAGAAGATTTTTCATTCAGAATAGAATAATCCCGGGTTACAGAAGTGTAATGGGCTACTGATAATACTTTCTTAGTTTATCTCCGTGCCAAGTGTTGTTGACTTCCGTCCCATCTAGGCGGGCGAGTTTGTAAGAACCCGGCCTGAGAACTTGGGCGATTTTATAGGGGCCTTCCCACTTGGGCATGAGTTTGCCCGTATGTCTTGGGTCGGATGCTTCCGTTGCTCGATTAACCAAATCGCCTTCCACATAAGCCTTGATTCTAGCCCGTCTTCCGAAAAATTCCTTTGTTTTTTCTTTGTAGGCGGCCATTTTCTCGACGGCGGCCATCCTTGCTTCGTCTAGAAGGTCGAGGTTTGTTCTGAGTCCGTTGTTGTTTGATTCTTCTTCGAAATTGATGGTGCGGAATGATGGGGATCCTATCTCGATTGGGGCAAGAGCCTCAGTGCCAAAAGCCAATTTGAAAGGGGATTCCCCCGTACTGACCTTGGTTGTTGTCCGGTAAGACCAAAGGACGTTGGGTAGCTCATGCAGCCATTTTTTCTTGGAAGTTGTTAACCTTTTTTCTAGGCCCCTGACAATGATGCGGTTGGTTACTTTAACCTGACCGTTGCTTTGAGGGTGGCATATTGAAGCTTTTTTGTGTTTGATCCCGTAGTCGGATAGGAACTTTGTGAATTTTGACCCAACGAACTGTGTGCCGTTGTCGGATATGAGTACCACTGGAATGCCAAATCTTGTAATCACTTGTTCTGTGACGAAACGGATTGCGTCATCTTGTGTGATGTTTTTGAGTGTTTTTGCTTCAGCCCATTTGGTCATGTAATCGATGGCGACCATTACATATTGTAGGTCACCTTTGGCCTTGGGGAAAGGTCCCATGATATCGATGCCCCAAACCGCAAACGGTATAGGTGACAATATTGCCGCCGGGAGGGCTGGTGCTTTTCTAGACATGTTGCTAAACAGCTGGCATTGGTGGCATTTCTTGGTGAATGTCTTGCATTCCTTGTGCATCTTGGGCCAATAGTAACCCTGCCTAAGTATTTTATGTGCCAATGCCTTCCCGGCCATGTGGTCGCCACAGATGCCTTCGTGAACCTCTCTCATGCAGTAGATAGCTTCTTCTTCGTCGACACATTTAAGGATGGCAGAATCAAAACTCCTTTTGTACAGGGTGCCTTCTTGGATGAAGTATTTTGTTGCTTGAGATTTGAGTATTTTAGCTTTGATGTTGTCCTCTGGTAACGTGCCATCTTCTAAATAACGGATGTAAGGACTCATCCAAGTTTCAGTTGGTGGATTTATTTCCATGATATCGAGGGCGTTGATACTGGGAGTGGTAAGTTCTTCAAAGTATACTGTGTCCGCTTCTGTCTTTTCCCCTTGGGTCAATTTAGATAACATGTCCGCTGTTGCATTGTCCGCCCGGTCTATCTGTTCGAGGGAATACTCTTTGAATTGAGGGAGGATGGCTTGCACTAATTCTTGATATTTGCTGAGATTGTTGTCTTTGGTTGCGTAATCCCCCGCTGTTTGTCGAACAACTAATTGTGAATCGCTGTAGATGGTGATTTTTTTCACTTGTAAGTTTTTGGCCAAGGTTAAGCCGGCCAAGAGTGCCTCGTACTCCGCCTGGTTATTTGTGGCTTTGAAATTCAATTGTATGGCTTGTTTAACTTGAAAACCGTCGGGGCTAGTGAGGATGAGTCCCGCCCCGCATCGTATGTTTGTGGAGGAACCGTCCACATATAACTGCCAATGGCCGTCTGTTGTTGCAAGATTTTTTGCTGGAACTATGCTTTCTGTTCTTGAAAGCGAACATTCGATCACGAAGTCCGCCAATGCTTGCGCTTTGATTGCGGTTCTGGGCATGTATTTTAGATTGAATTGGCCGAGCTCAACGGCCCAGTTGATCAATCTACCTGATAAATCCGGTTTGTGGAGAACTTTTCTGAGCGGTTGGTCTGTGATGATCCTGATCTGTCTGCCTTGGAAGTAATGTCTCAATTTTCTACTTGCCACGACCAAGGCTAGAGCGAACTTTTGGACATTCGGATAGCAGGTTTCTGCATCTTTGAGCACTTGACTGACATAATAGACCGGCTTTTGTTCGCCATTCTCCTCTTTTATGAGTACTGCTCCTACGGCTGTATCTGTTGCGGATAAGTATAGTGACAGGGGTTCTGAAGGAGCTGCGACCGCGAGTAGGGGAGCCGAAGATAGATAAGTTTTGAGATCTTCGAAGGCTTTCTGGCAGGCGTCCGTCCAAGATATAGCTTTAGTTTTTGTGGCTCCCTTCAAGGTATCAAAGAACGGAAGGCATCTGTCTGCTAATTTAGCGATAAACCTTCTGAGAGCGGCTAACCTTCCAGTTAATTTCTGTATATCTTTCAAAGTTTTAGGCGGTTGCATGTCGATTATAGCCTTTATTTTTTCCGGGTTGGCCTCAATACCTCTGTGGGACACTAAGAAGCCAAGGAACTTTCCTGCATCTAGTGCGAACGTGCATTTGTCGGGGTTTAGCTTCATGCTGTACTTTCTGAGGGTTGAGAAACATTCTTCTAAGTCATGAAGGTGGGAGGTCGTCAAGAGAGATTTTACTATGAGATCATCCACGTATACTTCCATATTTTGGCCTAGCTGTCTGCCGAAGATTTTATTCATGGTCTTCTGGAAGGTGGCGCCAGCGTTGATCAATCCAAAGGGCATGACTTTGTAGCAGTACACCCCCTATGTGTGACGAAGGCTGTCTTTTCTCTATCTTCAGGGGTCATTTTGATTTGGTTGTGGACGGAGTAGGCATCCATGAAACTTAGCATTAAGTGACCCGCTGTTGCATCAATGAGTTGGTCTATTGAAGGGAGTGGATACGGGTCCTTTGGGCATGCTGCATTTAAGTCCGTGTAATCCACGCACATTCTCCATTTCCCGTTAGATTTCTTTACTAGTACTACATTTGCAACCCACTTGGGGTAGGTGACCTCGCAAATTAGATCTGCGTCCAAGAGTTTGTCGATTTCGATATCGATTGCCTGCTGTCGCTCTGGTGCAAAGTTCCTCATTTTTTGTATTTTCGGAGGCTTATTTGGGTCCACATTCAACTTGTGGATCGCTACCGATTCATCTAGACCTGGCATGTCTTTTGGACTCCATGCGAAAACATCTGCATATTTTCTTAGGAGGTCTGTGAGGCCTGATTTGAAAACGGACTCCAATCCCGCCGCTATACTTACACTTTTGTTCGAGTCACCAGGTATGATTTCTATTTTTTCTGTTTGCACCGCAGGGCTTATCAGCGGCCTTTCTTCTCTTTTGAGACATTTCATGAGATTCGCGTCGATGCGAGGAGGGTCTTCTAGCAGCGGGTTATGCCCATCTATGAACTGTACTTCCTTTCTTCTTTTGTTTTTTGCGCACTGATTCTCGGCATGCCTTTGCCTTTTTGCTTGTTTTCTCTTGGTTGCTTTTTCTCTGCGGAGATTGCTAGGCTCTGCTTTTGCCAGTGTGATTGCTATGCCATAGCATCTCTTAGATGTTTCGGAATCTCCCTTGATCTCCCCGACCCCATTTAGAGTGGGGAATTTGATTTTAAGATGGGGGTGGAGGTGACTGCCTTGAGCATATTGAGGGTAGGTCTTCCTAAGATCATGTTGTACGATGAAGCGGTATTGATGACATAAAACTTGACCGTTCGACATACTTGCCTGGGCGATTCGCCGAAATAGACGGGGAGTCTAGCAATGCCCGCAATTGGGACGGCGTTGTGCCCAAAACCGTAAAGTGGTGTCTCGTCGGGACATGTTTCGAGTTTCTCGCCATTTAACTTGAGCCTGTCCCATGTGTGTTTGAAACAGATGTCGACTGAGGACCCGTTATCAACGAGGATCCTCTTTACCTCGTTGTCGGCCACGCCCAAGGATACAACTAGTGCTTCATTGTGGTTCGGGTTAATACCCTCATAGTCCGCATCGGGGGTCCCTCGTATATCTCATAAACGTCAGGCTCTTCTCTTGGCGGGGAGGATTGTCCGCCGAAGATGGTATGGACGATGTTTATGTCTTGCCCTTGCGGGGCGGATGCCCCTTGCACCTGTCTTGGTAAGTACTGAGATAAATTGCCCGCCTTTACCTGTCTTTCCAAGAAATATTTGAGGGACAAGCAGCTGTCCGTGTAGTGCCCATGTGTCTCGTGATAATCGCAGTGTTTGTCTTTAGGTCTGTCCTCGGGTGGAGAATGCATTGGTGCAGGTGGGAGATAGAAGGGTTTCCCTCTGATTTCTTTCAGAATGCTCGCCCTGGGGAGGGTGAATTTGGTCCATTCCGGCTCAGGACGCCTATCCGGTCTTTGCGGGTTTGCCGGCCCCAAGCGGTCTCTGATCGGGACTGATGATTGTGTTCTTTTTGCGGGCGGGGGTGGTCCATGAGTGGTCTGTACTTGGTGTAAGGCCGGTGTTTGCCTTTGATAGGATGAAAACCTTTCTCTTTGAAAATATGGTGCAGGCGGAGCCCTGGACTGCTTTAGTACGCTCAGAGATTCGGCTTCATTGATGGCTTGGGAGGCCAGGTCATATGCTTTTGCTAATGTGGTGGGTTTGGTTTCCATAAGACGACATACGTATTTCTCGCATTCGTAGGGATTAAGGCCTCTCCTTAAGTGGACTAAAGCTTCTGTTTCATTGATGCAAACAACTTTGTTGACGGCCTCCTTGAAGCGGTCAATGTAGTCCTGTAGTGTTTCCCCGTTGCGTTGTGCGATGGTTTCCAGAAACACGGTATGAACCTCATGTTGCTGGTTTGCTTTGAACTTATTGAGGAATAGTCTTTTGAATTCCAGCCAAGTGTCAATGGATCGGGTGGTTATTCTGCAGAACCACCTTTGTGCATTTCCGCGGAGAGTCGCAGCAAAGAAACGACATCGCGTTAGGTCATTGTATTCATAATGAAGAGCTAGTTGATCAAAGTAACTAAGATGCTCCTCTGGATCGCCTAACCCGTCGAAAGAATTGAAGCTGTGATGTTTGATTTCCTTTTGACGGGGCTCCGCCTCCAATCTAGTGGTGAATGGCGTGCCACCCGATTCTGGTTCGCTATTTCCCTCTATCTTTTTCTTGAGTTCCATAATAGTCCGCAGCATCTCTGTATTGGTGGGTTGCACGCTGTCGGTATCTTTTGGGCGGGGAGGAGAACGTTCTCTTTGTTTCTGTTTCTCGTACTCGGCCAGAACCTTTTCGTAGGCAGCTTTCTTGTCGACAATCACCTTCCTTAGGTCTCTCTGCTTTCTGTTCTGCTCCCATATTTCGGGTTGTTAATGGCCTTTGTTGTGCCTCTCATGGATTGTCTCTTGGGATGAGCCTAGGCGAGAAAAGGCGGAGTTTGCTTTGTTCGGTCGGCTGTGTGCCTCGCTTTGGTCGTCGCGTGGATTTATTCGAGATTCTTTTTGTTCGGGTGGCTTTTCTTGTCCGGCCTGGGGAAATGCAGAGGCTATTTACATGAGTAAGTTTATTTGTTGCGGGTTGTAGCCTGTTAGGTCGAGGCTAAGAATTTGATCTTGATTTCCTCCTCGAGGAGGGTTTGTTTGTAAGCGGTTTTCAGTATTTACTTGCGGGTCCTGTGGCGGGATGCCAGTGTTATTTCCTTGTATCTCTATTGATTGTCGCTCGTCAGGGTTTGCCATCACGGTTTTTAGGTCTGGTATTTGTGTGATTATACGGATGCTGTGTATCTTGCGTCTTTGAGGTTGACGCTTGTGCTTTGTCGTGTAGAAGTAGCTATTCTGGTAGAGCAGGCGAGGGATTTTTCTTTAAGAAAAAAGGCACCCTCCTTCTAGCGCCAAATGATAATTCCCACGGCCGATTAGAGGCTTCCGATCACCGTTCTGGGCACTTTACCGGAAGCACTTCACCGGAAGCACTTCACCTGAGTTTGGGGTATCTGCAAAACAATGCTTGCCCGGGGGTGGTGGCCGTCAAGCACCTCCGGCGTGAGAATCAGTAATTGGAAATAATAATCAGGCTGGTGAAAATATATCGTATGTGAAGAATATGTAGAGAGCTTTTGTTTTTTAGGAGTTTTTATGTGTATGAAAGATTGTATATCTGGTGCTGCGTGTAGAATGGGGGTATTTATAGGTTGGGTTTTCCAATCACTGTTGCCCACTAGTTGTGCCGTTAAAGCTATAGTGAGCCACTATTGGAACAGTGATTGATGTCCTCTCAAACATACCTTGATTCTGCCACTTGAGCTACTCCAGTCAGATTTTGTCTGTTGCAACTGGGTGTCTTTGAATATTATATTGCCTCTTTGTCTTATGGAGCAAGATACCTTTATGCAAGTGGGTGTACCTTTATGCAAGTGGGCAAGTGGGTGTGCAAATGGATAAAGCAAGATATTTTTGTGCAAGTGGATTAGTATAAGAGAGATGATGGTTTTAAAATACTTTTTGTGGATATTCTTTTGTCTTTGTTGAAATAATACTTTTGAAATTAGATATACTTTGTCAAGTATTCCAGAATTGTGTTTTTTGGGGAACTAGTATTTTGTTTTTAACGGGTGCCCACTGATAGCTATCAGCGGGTACTTATCAAAAGATCAGATGATGAACCTGACAAAAATGATCAGATGATGGAAATATAGATTAATTGTATTGTTGCGTGCGCGATTTGATTGATAGAAGGTGGATTATTTTGCATTTTGATGACAGAGATTTTAACTGAGGCATTCGCTATCAACGGAACATGCATGGATGCGTGGTTTTTCCTGCGTGCGCGACGATCCACTTATATTTCTTGTTTTCTTCCTGCTCGCAGTTCTTTTTGCCTCTTATTATGCACCTCGTATTTCCCATATATAAAGATATAGTGTTAATCACGAACACGAGAGAATTTATTACATTTTATTTATTTGTAATAAGCAATTGAAATAATACATCGACACCATTTTTAAATATAAAATTCAAAATTTAAAAGGTAAACTAATACTTTTTAGATTCATTTTTTTCAAAAAAGAATGCATTATAGAATTATAAAATTATAATTATAAAATTATAAAAAGAATTATATTATTTGTGTTACTCAGTAGATTATAATAAAAGAATTGTCATTGGAACAGTATTTCAAAAATTATTTGGGAGAGACGGATCTAGGTCGAAATTTAAATTTGGAGCGAAGTGCCATTAATAAGGGATATATATTGCTTCTTAATAAATGTTATTTTATTTATTATTTATTTAAAATCATTTTAAAAAATCAACAAAAAAATAACATGTATAATTCTCATAGATACGTTATTTATTGGATTATTTAATTTTTTTAAAAATTAGTAAAGTTATTTTTTTATTACATATTGTTTAACTTTAAAATAAATGCGTATAGTATTTATAATTTTTTGGGTTTTTTTAATAATATAGCCCAATTTAAAACATGGTTTGTAAATATGTCTAATATTTATTTAAAATTTCGAATATATCCTAAAATCAATTTTTCATTCATATTTTAAAATAAAAAGACCAGAATACCCTTTTTAATCAAAATTATTTTAATATATGATGTCTGATAAAAACATGAGTTGATTAATTTAAAGAGACAAATGTGCCTAAGGATGACCTCAGATAGAATCCCAACCTTCAAACAAATTAACACTATAAAACAAACATGTGATCCGAGCATTTTTGTAAATATAATTTTTTCTCAGTGATTTACATAAATACCCTTATATTTGTATTAAAAAAATCTTAGGCTTTTACCTGAAAACATCCTCATGAGCATCAAGCCCTAAAATTTAAATTATAAATTATAATATTTATTTTCGTAAGGGTGCCCTGGCGGGCCTGTTCTAAGCAAAGTAAAAAAACATTTTTTATTGGTCAAAATTAAAAATTGCCCTGTTTTCATAAAAAAAACTTTTTAGTGGTTAAACTAAAAAATTGTAGTGTATTTATAATAGTATTTAATTAGGGATTGTGAGTTTTGCGAGAGATTGAGAGCGAGAGAGATTGAGAGCGGGGAATAGAAATTAGGGATTAAGACCAAAACCAGAACCCGTATCCCCAAATTTAAAAATATTATTTAATTAAATCAAATTGTCATATTTTAAATTATTATAATTATTTTATTATATTTTTATTCAACCAAAATCCCAACTCATATCACTAAATTTAATTTTTATAACTTAAAAAAATGTGAAGAAATTTTTTATAAAAATTATTATTTAATATATTCGATTTTTGCATAATTGAGTCGATTAATCACACTAATTTTCGGAATAGAGTATAATTTATTATATAAATATGATATATTTATATTTTTTATTCTAAAAATCAACAATCATTGGGATTAACTACTAGACGATAATAATTGACTCAACTTTCCTAAAATTGGATCGATCAATTTTTTTTTTTATAAATCACGATTTTAAAAATTAATAAATATCCGTCAAAAATTGAAAAAATGGGGCAAATAATAGTATATTTTTAAACATATTTATAGTATATTTTTAAACATATTTATATTAATATAAAGTGATTACATAACGCATATAATTAAAGCACTATTTGTATTTTCTTAATTTAAGAAATTTTCATTTTAAAATATTTTTTTATTTTATCTTCGATCAAAATATTAAAATATTATTTTTAAAAAACTTATTTGTACATTATTATTCATTTTAGTATTTTTTTAAAAGGAAGTTTTACTTATATAATTATATAATATAAAAAATTATATTATTTGTCAAATATTAAAAAATTTATTATTTTTGAGTTATACCTATAGCGTCGCCATTTTAAGGGGTGACGCTATAAGCTATACCTGTAGTGTCGATATTTTAAGGGACGACGCTATAAGTTACTCCTATAGCGTCGGCATTTCAAGGGGCGACGCGATAAGCTACACCTATAGCGTCGGTTCAAAGATGACCGACGCTATAAGCTATACTTATAGCGTCGGTTCTTAGCTGACCGACGCAAAACACCTTTTTAACGTCGGCGTTTTATGAGACGACGCTATAAGCTATACCTATAGCGTCGGTTATTGTGAACAACCAAAGCTATAGCTTCTGGCAGAAGTCAATAACCGGCAATTAATGCAAACAACCGACGCAATAGGTACAACTGATGCCTATAGCATCGGTTAATGCAAATAACCGACGCTATAGGTGCGACGCTATATGTCATTTCTGTACTAGTGTGGCCTATTAATTTGGGACATATTATACAAATTTCCTAATTTTTTGTATACAATATTTTTGAATAAGTAGGTTTATGTGTTGTACAAATGAGTGCCTGTTTTTATAAATTTTGGAGTGAGCGAGAATCGAATCCAAGACATGATACGACAACTGATAAGTTCTTTACCACTTGAGTTATACACTATATGTAAAGTTACATTTTTTATTTAAATATTATTCCTGTTTCTCCCATTTTTTTACATATAAGTTGAACAGATTAAGAAAAGGTGATGAAAAGTAAGAAAAGAATCAATATTTGTTTTGTAAATTAGATATAGTGGAGAAAAATAGCAGATGTAATTAAATTTTCACTACACCATATATGGTCTTTACCAACACCTAAAACCAGTGTTGGCATGTAAAATGTAGCCTTAGATGGCTTATTTTTGATATAAGCCAACACTGTATTTCGATGTTGCAATTGATGTCAACATATGTTGCCTTAAATATTTTTAATTAACAAAGCCAACACTTGTAAGGTGTTACCATAGATTACCAAAAAAAGTGTTAAAAAGGGGGGGAATGGAAATCTTAGTAGAGGGAAAGGAAAATTTTAGTGGGGGAACTAAAATTTTGGGGTCCGCCTAAATTTTATTCTAACACAAAATAGAAAAAATACAATCTCTCACTCTCTCTAACACTCCGTAATAGGTATCTCTCTCATTCTCTCTTCTCTCTCTCGTTTTCTCTTCTCTCTCTCTCTCTCTCTCTCTCTCTCTCTAAAATCTTATTTGTGTATGATATTTGTACTATTTCTCTAAAATCTTCTCGCTCTTGCTGTGGATTCTCTAAACCAGGTATTCTCTATATCCTATTTCTCTCTCTATCTCGCTTGTTCTCTCATTGCTCTCTCATTTTCTTCATCAGTCTTGATCTTGTTCGAATTTGAAGCTAGAGTTGTGTGGTTATTGTTAATTTAAGATTTGTAAACCCTAAAATTTGGGGATTTTTAATTTTTTCAATATTATGAAAAACCCTAATTTCAATTTTTAAAAATTTGGGGATTTTTAATTTGAGCATTAAATTTATTTTGTAGGTGAGAAGGGAAGGAGAATTAGGGAGCTGATATATGTTGCACAGAATGCCGGGTTTTCAAATTACATGATGTGTCTGTCTTTGTTCTTGCGATCTTACTTTTGTATTTTTTTTTGTTCCCTTGCGATGTTGTACAGATAAAGTACTCAGCAAAATGGGTGAAGGTTAGCTGTCGAGTGTCTGGTCTATATGAACCCTTTATATTTTGCCATTCTTCTGTATTCACAGAACATTGCTGCAAGAACCTTGAATATTTAATTTATAAAATTACTATTTTGGTGAACGAGAATGGAAGTATTTTATATTTTATTCGAGGTTGATAAGCCGATATATTAAGTATATTATGCTTCGAAAAGATTCTCGTATGTGGATAGAATATGATATGTGTTATTAGAATAGAATTGGAGCAGAATTCTTTTTCGTAATTCGTATAATCAGTTCGTTTTATTCGATAAATTCCGTTTTCAAAATCCCTGGGGCTTCGATTTTAAATCGATTCGTATTAATTTTCATCCGATAAATCTCAAAACATTCGCAAAATTTTATTTTTATTCGTTTTATAAGTTTTATAAATTTTTAGTATTTAATTCGATATTTTTTACAAAGAGAATTCATTCGTATTAGACCCGTAAATTGTACTTTCGGGACTAGTTGAATCGTTGTGCGCGAGATATTATGTTGACAAATCCATACCTTATCCTCTCCAGCCAATCCATATCCATACAGCTGTCCCAATCAGAACTCAAAGAAAATTTCCAAAAATTAAATTTTTTATGAAAATTTTATTTTCAACAAAGTGTTCTTGAAGATTAATCCATCAATTGGAAGTGATTTTGGTATCTGTTTTTGATGCTCGAGTAGTCGAATCGAAGCTTGTAATCCCAACTTTCATAACTTACAATCAGTTTTCACCCAGGTATTATACTTGATTTTTTTATAATTTTAGTTTATAATTTCGAATTTTAGGGTTTATATGCTTGAATTGGGGATTTTTGATTCGGGTATTATTTGTTGAATTTGATGCTTCCTTGAGCTTCCCTGAGTTGTTTGGAGTCGATTAATATAATCAACTTCATTGTTTGATGTCGTTTTGGTGAGATCCGAATTTAAAATTTTTGTTGAATTTTTGAAGAACTCGTTTGAGAAATTTGTTAGATGTTCGTATAAACTGATTACGTAGGCTATTGCTTATGTTTCCAGCTTTGATTTGGTACATAAAACACACAATTTCGTTGAGTTTTGAGCTAGTAGTGATGTTGGCCGGATTTTGGTTCGAGTTCGTCGGAAAAACTCGGACCTTAATCGATCTTGTTTTTTGGGTAATGTTGTGATATCAAAGTGATGTTAGTGAAGTGTGGCTTGAGTTGTGGACTGTAAACGCAGTAAAAACCAAGCCAAAACGTGAGAAATTGAGAGAAATGGAGTCGTCGGAATGTTGCTGGCCGGCCGGATTCTGGAAAGTCGCCGGAATCTGGGCGAGTTCTTCGGTTTTCCGGCCATGTTCTTGGTGGATTCAAGTGTGATCTGTTTTGATCAGTTGTGGTAAAATCAAGTTGTTTTTAACTATTTACTGTTTTACTTTAAAAGTAAATCATAATATTACTTTTATTTATAGATTATCTTTTATTCAAAACCTTATTTAGAAATTAATTTCGAAAATCAAATTTTAAATTTAGAATTGTTTCTGGATTATTTATTTATGAAATTATTTTCGAAAATGATTTATTTATTTAAAAATAATTAGAAATTAAATACTTTTAATTACTTTAATTAATTTCAAATAATGATTTAATTAATTTAATTATTTGATAAATATAATAATTTATCAAATAATTTTATTAATTAGTTATTATTTGATTTTAATTAATTTATTAGAATTATTTAATTTCTGATTAATTCAGTTGTGTTTTAAAATTGATCAAAAATGGTTTTCAATATCCAAAAATGATTTAAAAATAGTAGAAATTTTTTTAAAAATCCAGAAAATGTTCTAAAAATATTTTCAAATATTCTGAGTGGGATTTTATTTAAAAACCAAGATTTAAAATGGTTTTAAAAATATTCCTTGAGTTCAGTTAAATGTTAGAGCGAGTTATATGGACGGTTATGTGAGAATTACGTGCTTAAGTGCTATGTGAGTTATATGTGTTGACCGTTAGCGAGTTTAAGTGGATTTATATATGTGAATAATTTGACCTAATTATTATAGAGTCAAGCCAGAGGAACAGAGGCAAAGCCAAAGCCGAGTAGTTATCAGACCAGTAGCCTGTAAAAGCTTTTGGGTACCAGGCAAGTATTTTCCCTTCACTTCTTGTTCAAGTGAAAGTTATTTTAATTCTTCTGATTATGTTGTTATCCCATTTATTGTCGATCTCGTTGATATTTATCGTTACTGTTATTTATTCAATTATCACCCCAATTATTGTCGAACTCGTCGACATTTATTCTTATTGTTGTTTATTCAGTTATCACCCCATTTACTATATCGATTCCGTTGATATCTAATATAGACTGTTGATTCCTTTATTTGACCAGTTGAGTTGTTGTTCTGGAACATGAGTGTTCCGGATTGTTGATTGACAGAGGATGTCGATTGTTCCGACACCTAGTGCGTTGGATATAGAATTGGAATGTTTTTGGATGTCCCTTCGGGGAGACCATATTATGGTCAACGGATGTCCCTTCGGGGAGACCAGTTAAATGGTCAGATGTTGAGGCCAATGTGTGTCGTGGATCCACTTGGAGGGACTTTGCTGTGTGCATTATCCGGGGTTAGTGCGGGACTGATCAGCCGCCTAACTCCACTGTTTTTTTAAAATAAAAAAAAATCCAATTCTAATCTAATAACAGAACTTGAGTTGTTTCATATTCAGATCTTTACTGCATTTGTGAGATTATCCGGTGCTTGATGATATTTATATCAGCTTATACCTTGATATACTGTTATTATTCTTGCTAAGCATTATTGGCTCACTCTTTCTTTATGACTTTTATTTTCTTCAGCTAAAATTGAGGATATCTTGGAGGAGTGGTTCAGCTAGCAGGGGTGACCATCGTGTGGTTGTGATAGACGGGTAGTTACTTAAGCAGCTCTATTTTATATGCTTTTGGGTTGTCAGACATATTATTTTAAAGTTAGTTTGTAAAATATTTTAAATTCAGACTTGGGATTTAATAACTATATTTAGTAGCTTGTTTCAGACCATGACTTGTATGCGATCTTGGTTATGAGGTTGATCTTATATATTATATTATATTATTATGCATCTGCACAGGTTTGTTTATATTATATTGAGGTTAGGGGTCCCAGATCTGTACCCCGGATCTGTGGGATGCCACAGTTGGTATCAGAGCTACAGGTTATGGTCACTGAAACAAGTAGAGTAGGAGAGTCTAGGTCTTAGTATCGGGTGGGTTAGGTTGTATTTCGAGGGATAAGTATATCTAATTAAAAGGTGCTATTGCTATTGTAGCCTCCTAGTTCGAGCTCTGACTCCGACCCGTCCGAGGATCCAGCTGAGACTGACCCTATACCGCAGCCAGTGCCATTGAGGTCCATGCCCGCACATGCAGGTTCACAGAGCTCGGTTAACGGGCCACTATATCGGTTTACTTAGCCCCCTATTCCATACCATGAGTACCAGAGAGTGGGTGCAGAGAGAGACTTTCTGTTAGGACAGTTAGTTGAGGTTAGAGCTCTTCAGGAGACACAGACACATATGGCTAGAGATCGAGATCGAGCCCGAGCAGTGGAGGAGCTGGGACAGATCCGGATGCGGCTACGGGTGATGAGGACTATTATTCAGACGCGGACTCAGCATGTGTTCGATGATGAGCTTTCAGCCCTTTCACTCCATGTGACGTTGACATCGGTGATGAGTGAGTTGGATGACATTCTTGGACAAGATCAGTAGATGAGGTTCAGTTGGTTGGAGGTAATGGGGATGGGATCTTGTATATCGTAGTGTAGTGACTCCATCCTGATGTATGGTATATAGAGGCATAGTGTAGCAGCAGCAGAGCACCAGTGCGTATAGTACAACCAGTTTTGTTATAGATATCTGTTGTGTTGTGACTAGTTGCTAGCAGTCTTTCCTTGGGAGTATTGTATTGTACCACTATCGAAGCGTTGTTCTTACGCTTGTACCTGATGTATATATATCATGACCACTTTTGCCGAATTGTTGTTAAATTTCTTTTACATACTGTCATTTACTTTTGAGCACCATATTTACTTTTTAGCACTGTATTTACTCTTCAGTACCATATTTATTGTCAACACCATATTTGTTGTTCCAGTTATGGTATCTACCAGATGTGTATATATATTCTGTAACTTTAATTGGGTACCTTGTTATACCTTGTGAGCTAATTATTAACCTGTTAACAACCATGAACCATGATTTACATTTCAGCAACTTATGGTATAACTAGATAACTGTAATATTGTCAACCCATATTGAATAAACTGTTTGTTTGTTTGCCAGAATTATGCCTCCAAGACGAAGAAATCGAACCAACAACCGAACTCCTAACTAAGAAGAACAAGCAAACCCACCTCCTGTAGGCCAGATGGATCCTGTTCTGGAACAAATACTACAAACTCCTACCCAGCAGACTGCTACCTTAGCACAACAACAGCAACAGATACAACAACAATTGTTGGCACAACAACAACAGCAGCAGCAACAACAACAACAACAATAACAGCAGCAACAGCAGTAGCAACAACAGTCAATTCCTCCAGATGTTACTTTTAAATCCTTTCAGACAGTCAAACCTCCAGAATTCAAGGGTACAGCAGATCTAGTGGAAGCGAGAGCATGGTTGAAAGAGATGGAGAAGGCTATTGAATTGGTGAGGGTTCCGGAAGATAAGCAGACAGAGTATGTGAGCTATTTTCTGAAGAATGAAGCTACTTATTGGTGGGAGTCAATGAGAGCTTTGGAAGCCACAGAAGTGATTACTTGGGTTAGATTTAAGGAGTTGTTCTTGGAGAAGTATTTCCCAGATTTTATGAGGGATCAGATGGAAGTGAAATTTTTAGAGCTAAAGCAAGGTAACATGACTGTGTTGGAGTATGAGGAAAAATTTACTGAATTAGCAAGATTTGTTCCAACCTATGTGGATACAGATAGGAAGAAGGCGAAGAGATTTCAGCAGGGATTAAAATCATGGATTCGGAGTAAGTTGGCGGTTCTGGAGTTGGATTCTTATGCAGCAGTAGTGCAGAAAGCGATGATCGCGGAGGGAGAGAGTGATTTGTATCTAAAGGAGAAAGAAAAGAAGAAAAGGAAGGCAGGATCAACTGAAGGACGACAGTCTCAGGGTAGTTCTCAAAACTATCCTAATAAGGAACCAGGGTTCCAGTTGGGAAATTATGCAAATGTTAAGAAACAAGGGGCGGGAAAAGAAGGACAGGGTAGTCGCCCACAAGAAGCAAATCAACAGAAATTTCTCAGACCACCATTGGCAGGGTGTAGGATATGTGGTAAGAAACATTTGGGAGCTTGTAGTAAGGAGGATATAACCTGTTTCAAGTGCAACCAAAAAGGGCATATTTCTAAAGACTGCAAGATAGGAATTGTTTGTCATCGATGCGGAAAGTCGGGGCACATGATGAAGGATTGCAGGGTACCCATAGCCAGACCCCTAGCCCCAGTTTATACCATGATACGGGCAATAGAGGCGAAACCAGCAGCGAGTGTTCAGCCAATAGCCAGGACTTTCAATATGACAATGAATGAAGCAGTTAAAAATTCAGATGTGGTGGCAGGTACGCTTTCTATAAATTCCGTACATGCCAAGGTGTTAACTGATTCTGGAGCTACTAAATCTTTCATATCTAAAGAGTTTGCTCGTAAATTAAATTGTGAAATGCACTTGCTAGATGAGGCTTTAATCATAGAGATAGCAAATTCGGAGCGTATACAAGTAAGTCAGGTGTGCCCTCATTGTGAGATTGACATCTCAGGACATTGTTTTTATGCCAATTTGATACCTTTCCAGTTAGGTGAGTTTGACGTAATCCTAGGAATGGATTGGTTAGTAGATCATAATGTGCGGATAGATTGTAAAGGTAAAAAGGTGATGTTGTGATCCCCTGATAATGTGGAAGTTGTCTTTCGAGGTCAGAAACAAACTAGGAAATTTTTGACCATCATGAAAACTAGAAGACTGTTAAGACAAGGGTGTGGAGGCTATATGGCCTACGTAATGAATACTAAGCAGGAAGTACCTAAGATAGA
The DNA here is from genome assembly GCA_036435485.1 of Saposhnikovia divaricata. Taxonomy (NCBI): domain Eukaryota; kingdom Viridiplantae; phylum Streptophyta; class Magnoliopsida; order Apiales; family Apiaceae; genus Saposhnikovia; species Saposhnikovia divaricata. The sequence goes on from CM071598.1 coordinate 57,888,879, forward strand.
AGAGATCCCCGTAGTAAACGAGTTTCTTGATGTTTTTCCAGATGAACTTCCAGGTTTACCCCCAGATAGGGAGATAGAATTTGCCATTGAATTAGCGCCAGGTACAGAACCAGTGTCTAAGGCTCCTTATCGTATGGCACCAGTAGAAATGAAGGAATTAGCAATTCAATTGCAAGATCTTCTTGATAAAGGAATTATAAGACCTAGTGAATCCCCGTGGGGAGCACCAGTATTGTTTGTGAAGAAGAAAGACGGAAGCATGAGGTTATGCATTGATTATCGTGAGTTGAACAAGTTAACTATTAAGAACAAGTGTCCCTTGCAAAGAATTGATGATTTGTTCGACCAGTTGAAAGGAGCAGCTTGTTTTTCTAAGATAGATCTACGATCAGGTTACCATCAGTTGAAGATCAAACCGGAAGATATTCCAAAAACAGCATTTCGAACCAGATACGGACATTATGAGTTATTAATGATGGCATTTTGATTGACAAATGCACCGGTAGCTTTTATGGATTTAATGAATAGAATTTTCAAGAAATACTTGGACAAATTTGTGATTGTATTCATAGACGATATTTTAATATATTCAAAGACTGAAGAAGAACATGTAGATCATTTGAGAATAGCGTTGGAAATCTTGAGAAAGGAGAAGTTGTACGCTAAGTTTTCTAAATGTGAGTTTTGGTTGAAGGAAGTACAGTTTTTAGGACATGTGGTGAGCAGTGAAGGAATTAAAGTAGACCCAACGAAAATTGAAGCTGTTATGAACTGGGAGAGACCGAACACACCAATAGTAGTGCGAAGTTTATTGGGATTGGCAGGATAATACAGGAGATTTGTGCAAGATTTTGCAAAGATTGCCACCCCTTTGACGAAGTTGACAAGGAAAAATGAAAAGTTTATATGGAATGAGAAATGTGAAGAAAGTTTTCAAGAATTGAAAAAGAGGTTGATCTCAGCACCAGTGTTAGTATTACCAGATGACAAGGGTAACTTCGTGATTTATAGTGACGCGTCTCATAAGGGACTAGGTTGTGTGTTGATGCAGCATGGTAAGGTGATTGCTTATGCCTCTAGACAATTGAAACCTCATGAACTGAAGTACCCAACCCATGATTTTGAATTAGCAGCAATTGTGTTTGCCCTGAAAATATGGAGACACTATTTATACGGGGAAAAGTGTGAGATTTATACAGACCACAAGAGTTTGAAATACATCTTTATCCAGAAGGAGTTAAATATGAGACAAAGAATATGGTTGGAGCTAATAAAAGATTATGATTGTACCATTAACTATCATCCAGGAAAGGCGAACGTAGTGGCAGATGCCTTGAGTCGAAAGGAAAGATTAAACATGTTGACTATGACTGAGGAGTTGTTTAGAGAATTTGAAAAGTTAGAGATAGAGGTTCGAGTATCAGATGGTGCTACGGATATGGTCTATACTATGACATTTCAACCAGAGTTGTTAGAAAAGATTCGAAGATGTTAGGAGGAAATTATGAGTGGAGATATCAACAAATTAACAGGTGAGGAAATATGCACTCAAGTGGATGACAAAGGAATACTCAGATTTTCTTCAAGAATTTGGATACCCAATGTGACAGAGCTGAAGGATGAGATTTTACAAGAGTCACATAGTTCTAGATATTCGATCCATTCTGGGAGCACAAAAATGTATCAAGATTTGAAAAAGAATTTTTGGTGGCCAGACATGAAGAAAGAGATTGCTGAGTGGGTAAATAAATGTTTGACATGTCAGAAGGTGAAAACTGAACATCAGAGACCAAGTGGACTACTACAGCCGTTGGAGATTCCTGAATGGAAGTGGGAATATATTGCGATGGACTTCGTGGTAGGATTGCCCTAAACAAGATCTAATCATGATGCTATTTGGGTGATTGTCGATCGATTAACGAAATCCGTACATTTTCTTCCAATAAATGAAATATTCTCGTTGGACAAATTGGTTCATCTCTACATAAAGGAGATTGTAGTACGACATGGAGTTTCGGTGTCAATAGTTTCTGATCGAGACCCAAGATTTAACTCAAGATTCTGGAGAAACTTTCAAGAGTGTTTGGGCACTGAATTAAGGATGAGAACTGCTTATCATCCTCAGGCAGACGGTCAGAGTGAGAGAACGATTCAAACAATTGAAGACATGCTCAGAGTTTGTGCACTTGATTTCAAAGGCAATTGGGATGATCACTTGCCGTTGGTGGAATTTTCATACAATAACAGTTTTCATGCCAGTATTGGAATGCCGCCCTACGAAGCATTGTATGGACGGAAGTGTCGATCTCCAGTATATTGGGAAGAAGTTGGTGAGCGAAAAATACTTGGACCAGAATTGGTACAGCAGACCAAAGAAGTAATCCAGCTTATTCAGAAAGGCTAGTGGTAGCTCAGAATCGACAGAAGAAGTACGCTGATTTAAGCAGGAAAAATGTAGATTTTGAAGAAGGGGAACCAGTTTTGCTAAAAGTATCTCTGTGGAAAGGATTATTGAGGTTCGGTAAGAAAGGAAAACTGAGTCCACGATTTGTCGGACCTTTTGAGATTTTGCAGAAGGTGGGAAAGGTCGCTTATGAGTTAGCATTACCACCTCATATGCAGCATATTCACAACGTGTTTCATGTGTCGATGCTTAAGAAATACCATCCTGATTCTAAACATGTCATAGAATATGAACCGATAGAGATTCAGCCAGACTTATCTTATGTGGAGCAACCGGTAAGGATACTAGATCGTAAGGAGAAGGTCTTAAGAAACAAGACAATACCAATAGTGAGAGTTTTGTGGAGAAACCCTAAGGTAGAAGAGTCTACCTGGGAACTGGAGACTGAGATGTTGGAAATGTACCTTCATCTATTTGTAGCGTGATTCTGAGGACAGAATCCTATTTAGGAGGGAAGACTGTAAGAACCTTGAATATTTAATTTATAAAATTACTATTTTGGTGAACGAGAATGGAAGTATTTTATATTTTATTCGAGGTTGATAAGCCGATATATTAAGTATATTATGCTTCGAAAAGATTCTCGTATGTGGATAGAATGTGATATGTGTTATTAGAATTGGAGCAGAATTCTTTTTCGTAATTCGTATAATCAGTTCGTTTTATTCGATAAATTCCGTTTTCAAAATCCCTGGGGCTTCGATTTTAAATCGATTCGTATTAATTTTCATCCGATAAATCTCAAAATATTCGCAAAATTTTATTTTTATTCGTTTTATAAGTTTTATAAATTTTCAGTATTTAATTCGATATTTTTCACAAAAAGAATTCATTTGTATCAGACCCGTAAATTGTACTTTTGGGACTAGTTGAATCGTTGTGCGTGAGATATTATGTTGACAAATCCACACCTTATCCTCTCCAGCCAATCCATATCCATACAGCTGTCCCAATCAGAACTCAAAGAAAATTTCCAAAAATTAAATTTTTTATGAAAATTTTATTTTCAACAAAGTGTTCTTGAAGATTAATCCATCAATTGGAAGTGATTTTGGTATCCGTTTTTGATGCTCGAGTAGTCGAATCGAAGCTTGTAATCCCAACTTTCATAACCTACAATCAGTTTTCACCCAGGTATTATACTTGATTTTTTTATAATTTTAGTTTATAATTTCGAATTTTAGGGTTTATATGCTTGAATTGGGGATTTTTGATTCGGGTATTATTTGTTGAATTTGATGCTTCCTTGAGCTTCCCTAAGATGTTTGGAGTCGATTAATATAACCAACTTCATTGTTTGATGTCGTTTTGGTGAGATCCGAATTTAAAATTTTTGTTGAATTTTTGAAGAATTCGTTTGAGAAATTTGTTAGATGTTCGTATAAACTGATTACGTAGGGCTATTGCTTGTGTTTCCAGCTTTGATTTGGTACATAAAACACACGATTTCGTTGAGTTTTGAGCTAGTAGTGATGTTGACCGGATTTTGGTTCGAGTTCGCCGGAAAAACTCGGACCTTAATCGATCTTGTTGTTTCAGGTAATGTTGTGATATCAATATGATGTTAGTGAAGTGTGGCTTGAGTTGTGGACTGTAAACACAGTAAAAACCAATCCAAAACGTGAGAAATCGAGAGAAATGGAGTCGCCGGAATGTTGCTGGCCGGCCGGATTCTGGAAAGTCGCCGGAATCTGGGCGAGTTCTTCGGTTTTCCGGCCATGTTCTTGGTGGATTCAAGTGTGATCTGTTTTGATCAGTTGTGGTAAAAATCAAGTTGTTTTTAACTATTTATTGTTTTACTTTAAAAGTAAATCATAATATTACTTTTATTTATAGATTATCTTTTATTCAAAACCTTATTTTTAAAATCTGAATTTTTCTTTTAAAATTTAGAAATTAATTTCGAAAATCAAATTTTAAATTTAGAATTATTTCTGGATTATTTATTTATGAAATTATTTTCGAAAATGATTTATTTATTTAAAAATAATTAGAAATTAAATACTTTTAATTACTTTAATTAATTTCAAATAATGATTTAATTAATTTATTATTTGATAAATATAATAATTTATCAAATAATTTTATTAATTAGTTATTAGTTGATTTTAATTAATTTAATTAGAATTATTTAATTTCTGATTAATTCAGTTATGTTTTAAAAATGATCAAAAATGGTTTTCAATATCCAAAAATGATTTAAAAATAGTAGAAAATTGTTTAAAAATCCAGAAAATGTTCTAAAAATATTTTCAAATATTCTGAGTGGGATTTTATTTAAAAACCAAGATTTAAAATTTTTTTAAAAATATTCCTTGAGTTCAGTTAAATGTTAGAGCGAGTTATATGGACGGTTATGTGAGAATTACGTGCTTAAGTGCTATGTGAGTTATATGTGTTGACCGTTAGCGAGTTTAAGTGGATTTATATATGTGAATAATTTGACCTAATTATTATAGAGTCAAGCCAGAGGAACAGAGGCAAAGCCAAAGCCGAGTAGTTATCAGACTAGTAGCCTGTAAAAGCTTTTGGGTACCAGGCAAGTGTTTTCCCTTCACTTCTTGTTCAAGTGAAAGTTATTTTAATTCTTCTGATTATATTGTTATCCCATTTATTGTCGATCTCGTTGATATTTATCGTTACTGTTATTTATTCAATTATCACCCCAATTATTGTCGAACTCGTCGACATTTATTCTTATTGTTGTTTATTCAGTTATCACCCCATTTACTATATCGATTCCGTTGATATCTAAGATAGACTGTTGATTCCTTTATTTGACCAGTTGAGTTGTTGTTCTGGAACATGAGTGTTCTGGATTGTTGATTGACAGAGGATGTCGATTGTTCCGACACCTAGTGCGTTGGATATAGAATTGGAATGTTTTTGGATGTCCCTTTGGGGAGACCATATTATGGTCAATGGATGTCCCTTCGGGGAGACCAGTTAAATGGTCAGATGTTGAGGCCAATGTGTGCCGTGGATCCACTTGGAGGGACTTTACTGTGTGCATTGTTCGGGGTTAGTGCGGGACTGATCAGCCGCCTAACTCCACTGTTTTTTTAAAATTAAAAAAAAATCCAATTCTAATCTAATAACATAACTTGATTTGTTTCATATTCAGATCTTTACTACATTTGTGAGATTATCCGGTGCTTGATGATATTTATATCAGCTTATACCTTGATATACTGTTATTATTCTTGCTGAGCTTTATTGGCTCACTCTTTCTTTGTGACTTTTATTTTCTTCAGCTAAAATTGAGGATGTCTAGGAGGAGTGGTTCAGCTAGCAGGGGTGACCATCGTGTGGTTGTGATAGGACGGGTAGTTACTTAAGCAGCTCTATTTTATATGCTTTTGGGTTGTCAGACATATTAATTTAAAGTTGGTTTGTAAAATATTTTAAATTCAGACTTGGGATGTAATAACTATATTTAGTAGCTTGTTTCAGACCATGGCTTGTATGCGATCTTGGTTATGGGGTTGATCTTTTATATTATATTATATTATTATGCATCTGCACAGGTTTGTTTATATTATATGAAGGTTAGGGGTCCCTGATCTGTACCCCGGATCTGTGGGACGCCATAATTGCTAGTGCTGTAGGCACATTTAGTCGAGTATTGGAGTGTTGGGATCGTCAAACACGTGAATATATTGCAATCAAAGTGGCTCGTAGCATGAACAAGTATCGTGAGGCAACAATGATTGAAATTGATGTACTTGAGCAGCTTGCTGAAAATGATAAAGGCGGATCACAGTACGTCATTTTCATGTAGTTGAAATTGAGATTATGATCTATTTTTCCTATCTTGGTTCATTTATTCATACTTCCTTGTGCAGCTGTGTGCAGATTCGGTATTGGTTTGATTACCGCAATCATATACGCATATCGTAAGTATGCCACATGTATTTATATTTATCACAAAACAAGAATCATCATAACTGAAAACAAGAAATGTTTATTCAAGCTTGATGAAAATGATGAATACAATCTGTTTATATAGACCGCTCTCAGAGAATTCTACAAGCTTCTAGATCTATATATGTACAATTCTATCTCTATAATTCATAACAGAATTCTGTTATGATTTCAAGTTGATGTATCTTTGTTGCTGAGCTGGAATGTCAAGTTGCTAGCTGGAATGCCAAGTTGCCAAGTTGCTGTTTGGCACCATATTGTAGCTCACTGAGTTGCTTCTTTTCCTTCTGTAGATATCATATCTGTGACATCCCCCCTCAAGTTAGGAGATTGAAAGAAATTACAAACTCCTAACTTGGACAACAGATAGCTAAGTTGATGAGAAGGTAGTGATTTTGTAAAGAGATCAGCTGGTTGAGAAGTAGAACTGACATGCTGAGTAGAGATAACACCAAGTTGTAGTTTTTCTCTAACAATGTGACAATCAATTTCAATGTGTTTCGTTCTTTCATGAAACACAGGGTTGGAAGCAATATATAATGCAGATTTGCTGTCACAAGCCAGAGAGACTGGAGTCAAATTGTAATATCCAAACGCTTTAAACAAACTGAGTAGCCAAGTAAGTTCACAACATGTATCTGCCATACATCTGTACTCTGCCTCTGCTGAGGACCTGGATACAGTGTGTTGTTTCTTGCATTTCCAAGAAATAATTGTGGAACCAAAGAGAACACAGTAACCTGTAAGAGATTGTCGAGTTGCTTTACATCCACCCCAATCTGAGTCACAGAATGCAGTAAGAATAGGCTTTGCACTTGCTGCCATAAACAATCCTTGACCAGGAGACATTTTCAAGTATCTAACCACTTTATAAGCAGCTGTTAGATGATCAGTTCTTGGTTGAGCAATAAATTGGGATAGAACCTGTACTGAGTAAGAAAGATCAGGTCGAGTCACAGTTAGGTATATGAGCCTGCCAACTAGTCTGCGATAAGTGAAAATTTCTGACTCATGAAGAAAAGCACTCTCATTAAGATGTAGATTATGATTTTGTTCCATAGGAACCTTGGAAGTTTTAGCTGCAAGCAAACCAGTATCTCTGAGTATGTCCAAAGTGTATTTATGTTGATGTAGATATATGCCAGATGCAGACCTTGCAGCTTCAATTCCCAGAAAATACTTTAAAGAACCTAAATCTTTAACCTTAAAAGCTTTGGCCATAAAAGCAATTATATGCTGAATAAGATCTTTACTAGTTCCAGTAATCAAAATATCATCAACATATACCAGCACTGCAATAAAATCTGATTTTGAGTGATATGTGAACAAACTATTATCTGCATGACATTGCTCAAATCCATACTGTTTTAAAGTCTTGTAAAATTTGGTAAACCAACACCTTGGAGCTTGTCTTAATCCATAAATGGATTTTATCAACTTGCACACCCAAGAATCAAAGTCAGTAATGTTGTTAATGGCAGGTATAGAAGAAAGTTGAAAATAACCTGGAGGCACTCTCATATAGACCTCTTCACTAAGATCACCATGCAGAAATGCATTAGTAACATCAAGCTGTGTAATTGACCAGTTCTGAGAAGCAGCAACAGCCACTAAAAGTCTCACTGTTGTCATTTTGGCAACAGGAGCAAAAGTTTCAAAGTAGTCCAGACCATATGTTTGTGTAAAACCCTTTGCCACTAATCTGGCTTTATACCTCTCTATGCTACCATCAGGCAAGTATTTAATTCTGAATAACCACTTGCAGTCAACTATATGTTGATCTTTAGGTTTAGGAACCAATTCCCATGTATTATTTGATTCTAGAGCATGAATCTCTAATTTCATGGCATTGAGCCAGTTAGAATCTGTAGCTGCCTGTTTGAATGTTGAAGGTAGAATAACAGCAGCAGTGGTAGCTAAAAACTTAGAGTAATGAGGAGCAAACATATTGTAAGACATAACTTGTTGTATTGGATAAAGGTAAGAAGAAGAATCTAAATGTGTACCTGAAACATTGCCTGCTGAAGAATGAGATATGGTGATTGGAAGTCCTGTATAGTCTTTATATTTAGCTGGTAATTGTTTGTTTCTGGTAGGTTTAGTGACAGCAATAGGTAGAGATGATTGTGGTTCTGGTTCTGAATGTGTAGATGTATCTGATTCAGAAATGTGTGAATCAGTATGAGTAGAAATGTGTGAATCAGTATGAGTAGAGGGTGTTTGAGATGATTGAAAATCAGTAGTAGAAGAATCAGTATATAGTTCATGAAATGGAGACACAGGAAACATGGGACTAGTGTGAGAAATCATGTCTGAGTCAGACTTATGAGTACTGAAAGGAAATTGTGTTTCAACAAATTTAACATCTCTAGAAATATAGCATTTTCTAGATTGTAAATCCATAACCCTGTATCCCTTTTTATTAAAAGGATAACCTATAAAAACACACTTGAGAGTTCTAGGTGCTAATTTATCAGGAGGATTATATAGATTGGAGATATAGCATAGACAACCAAATGTTCTAAGAAAAGAATAATCTGGGGACTTTTGAAACAACACTTCATAAGGAGATTTGTATGCAATAACTGGAGAAGGAAGCAAATTGATTAAGTGAGTAGCAGTTAACACACAATCACCCCATAGAGAGATAGGAAGATTAGCTTGAAGTCTTAAGGATCTTGCTACATTTAGTAAATGCTGATGTTTTCTTTCTACTGTGCCATTTTGCTGTGGGGTATGAGCACAAGTAAATTGTTGAAGAATGCCAAGATTTAACAAGTGAGTTTGAAGATCTGAGTTAGTAAATTCTGTGCCATTATCAGATCTTAAGATTTTAATCTGTTTGTTGAACTGATTTGACACATAAGCAATGAAGTGTTTGATTAAAGTGAAAACTTGAGTTTTGGATGACATCAAAAATATCCAAGTGCATTTAGAAAAATCATCCACTATTGTAAGAAACTGATTACAATTGTTATGAGTAACATGTCTGTATGGACCCCAGACATCACATTGAACAATCTCAAAGATACTAGAACTCTTAGATTCTCTAACTGGAAATGGTAGTCTGACTTGCTTAGACAAATGACAGATATCACAAGTAGACTTTACAGTTTGAGAACTAGATAAAGACAGACTCTTAATGTGACTCAAAACATTATATGATGGATGACCTAATCTCCAATGCCAGTGAACAAATGAATCTTTGTTTGAAGAGGCAGAATAAGCAGCATAAACAGAATTACTCTGAATCTTGTGTGTTTGAAGTTTGTACAGTCCATCAACCATATCACCAATCTCTTTCTCCATCATCAATGCAGGGTCCTGTAGTACACATTTAGTTGCAGAAAACAAGATATTGACAGCAGAGTGATGAGTTAGTTGAGGTATAGACAATAGATTACACTGAAATGTAGGTACCACTAACACATCATGAAGAAGAATATCTGCAGTTATCTTAATTTGACCTATATGAGTAATTGCTGATACTTCTCCATTTGGTAAATGTAATTCAGAATGCACAGGTTTTGGATTAGAAACTAGATACAAATGTGGAGTGATATGATGTGTTGCTCCAGAATCTAAAATCCATGTATGTTCTGATTGCTCAAACTTGACAGGTGAAGCAAATATAACAGAGTTTGTGTAAAAATCTGATTTACCTGCAGCATGATTGACACTAGTATTAAGCCAAGATGCATTTGTAGGAGGTTTGCACTTAGCCTGTAACATCTGAATCAACTGATAACATTGAGCCTCAGATAGTTCATCAGTTGTAGTTGCATTTTGAGTTGACTTGTTCATATGATCATCAGTAGACTGAAACACTTCTGTATTACTGATATTTGCTGCACTTTTCTTGTTATTTGAAAACCTAGGCTTAGGCTTAGGCTGACCATGAAGCTTGTGCCACTCCGGATAACCATGAAGAGCAAAACATTTATCTCGTGTGTGTCCAGTAAGTTTACAGTAATCACACAGAATATCACTGTTTCTCTTGTCATCTTTTCGAAACTGAGAACCTCTAATTTTGTATGCATTCTGATTATTAAATCGTGTGTTCATAGCAACTGATTCAAGTGATACAGACAAGGAATTCACAGAATTTCTCTGATTTTCATCTTGCAAAAGCATAGCATACGCTTGACTTAAATCAGGTAAAGGATACATCAACAAGATCTGACCTCTAGTATTAGTAAATTGCTCATTAAGTCCCATAAGAAATTGACTTAACTGCATTTGTTGTTCATAACGAGCAATTTTCACTCCAATTTCACAAGTACAAGTAGTAACATTGCAAGTACATCTAGGAATTGGTGCCAGACTTTCCAATTCATCCATTAGACCACGAAAGTGTGTAAAATAAGAAGTAATTGACTTAGTACCTTGAGTTAATGATGACAGTTCCTTCCTGAGATGAAAGAGTCGTGGAACATTATTCTGAGAATAACGAATGCTTAAATCATTCCAGATCTGTTGAGCAGTGTTCATATACACAATACTTTTCCTTATTTCATTTGAGACTGAGTTAAGCAACCATGAGATAACCAGATCATTACTTCGTTTCCATAAAGCAAGTTGAGATGTATCTGTAGGTCGAGTTATAGATCCATCGATAAATCCAAGCTTCAATTTTGCTGATAGTGCAATCTTGATTGATCGACTCCATTGTTGATAATTTTGATCTGTCAAAACTTCTGTAACAAGAGATAATCCAGGATGATCGCTCGAGCTTAGATAGTAGGGATGATTGATATCAATCACAGTAGTAGCATTTGTTGATGAAGACGCCATTGATGCCGTAGGTACTGGAGATCGTAAGGCGTAAGCGTAAGAACGCATCTACAGAGTATTATGCTCTGATACCATATCACAAAACAAGAATCATCATAACTGAAAACAAGAAATGTTTATTCAAGCTTGATGAAAATGATGAATACAATCTGTTTATATAGACCTATCTCAGAGAATTCTACAAGCTTCTAGATCTATATATGTACAATTCTATCTCTATAATTCATAACAGAATTCTGTTATGATTTCAAGTTGATGTATCTTTGTTGCTGAGCTGGAATGTCAAGTTGCTAGCTGGAATGCCAAGTTGCCAAGTTGCTGTTTGGCACCATATTGCAGCTCACTGAGTTGCTTCTTTTCCTTCTGTAGATATCATATCTGTGACAATATTTTACTATTAGCTTTTGCCTTTTGTTCTCTTTTAGTGAATGTATTAATCTAGAAGCTATGTTGCTGCTTGAATGCCTATCAAAACTTGCATTCTTAAGTTTCTTAATTTTCTTTTAGTCGAATCATAATACTGATGTGGTTATTTGCTTTTGCTACTGTTTTCTATCAGTGTCATTAAGATGTTTCTTGTTATTAGAATTGACTCTGCTTAGATGATGAGCCATTGCTTCTGAACTTCATTCGTGAGTCATAATTGTGTAAATTAAATTGAGGACTTTATTTCAACTAATTTCGATGGTGTTATCACGTGTTTGAGAGGCTTAAACCAAGTTTATTTGATTTTCTTAGGAGAAATAAATACTCACCATTCCCTGTGGATCTTGTTCGAGAATTTGGAAGACAGCTTTTGGAATCAGTTCATGTGTGTGGATTATTCTTGGCCTTGCCATGTTCTTATTTATTGTGTACATTTATTTTTTGACCTGTTACCCAGATTTACAACTGTATTGCTTGTCCAGGGTGTCGTACCATGCCTAAACTTTGCTTAACCTATTTGTTATGATCTGTCATACTCAACAGATATGCATGACTTAAACTTAATCCACACTGACCTGAAGCCAGAAAATATACTCCTTGTCATCTGAATATCTAAAGCTTCCTGGCTGCAAGGTATCTGTGTTCTAAAGTTGGACAGCTTTGAACTTCGTATCAACTAAATTATTAAATAAAATAAATTTTTGAAATGGTACAGAGAATTTCTTCCGATGAAACGCATTTCAAGTGCTTGCCAAAGTCAAGTGTTATTAAGCTGATTGAATTTGGTAGTACTGCATATGATAGTCACAATCTTATTTGAAAAAATGTTTATTTTGTGGATTTTGTTGACCTAGTTGGACCTTGTTTTGTTGCTTTTGTTAGCTCCATCTTTTGTTGCCCCCTGTTTTTCTTATGCTTGCAGGTAGCTCAAATATTTACTTGCACTTTAATACTTCTGCTGCAAATTGGGAACACTTTTTGCAAGCTTCCTAGTGGCCATCTAAATCCAGGAGAGAATGGTAATATATCTAATGATTTAAAGTTTTCATTACCTTTAACCATGTTTGTTTACTTGGTTAATATTTTCTTTCTCCTAATACTACCTTTCCTGGTTCTCTTGATGTTTCAGAAATTGAGGGCTTAAAAAGAAAGCTTTCCAGCAACCTTGCTGCTACATTTTGTTAGTAACAGCAGCAAAAACATTTTGTTCGCATAGTAAGACTTCTCTTATTATTTATTTTGTGATTATAGATAGGTGAATGTGTGGCTACATGGTGGAGGCCAAATTATGTTGTAACCATATTGTCCTCCCCACATAGCGAAGCCCAAGATGAATTACATTGATTTTGGTTTCTTATTTTGATGCATTGGTAATTAATGGTAAGACCATGTCTACCATGTTTTAGTACTGTGGTTCTCATTGGATTCTGTATTTACTTTCGCTGCAGAGATATGGGCCTGTCATTTCCACCATTCCGCAGCAGTTGTCAAGATTCCAGTTTAGCATGATGCATGCATAAATAAGGAGAAATCTTTAGAGCTCATACAGTGCTAGGACTTGTAGGAGGAATTTGAATTAGTATGTGTGCAGGTCCTAAATTTTGTTGATGAAGCATGTTTGACTTAGCTGGACGGATTCTTTGTAGACTTGGCAGTTACTGTCTATTGTATCTTCTTAATTAGTGGAATAAGTTATGCTCCGTCCTCCGAGTAGTATTGAATTTTATGAATTTTGGTAACAAAAATTAGGATATTGCCAATAAATAAAAGTGTTATTCTAATATTTATGTGTTGTACATAAATTGAAACTATTAACTGGTTTATAAAATATGAAAGAGTGTTTAATAAAAAAAGTGTTGGAATAAAGCTAAAAAGGTGTTGCCGAAAAAAAAGGTGTAGATAAACCAGTGTTGCTGTATGAAAAAACGATGTTGCAGTAGTGTCTATGGTAACATTGTATTTGGTGTTGCTTTAGATCGTAAAGTATTGCCATAAAAAACTAAGGCAACATATATAACGGTGTAGCCATAGAATTGAACAAAGTGTTGGCTTATCACCTAAGGCTACGGGACTATATCCAACATCACCAAATTTGGAAAAAATGTAGCCTTAGACCAATTTTTGGCTTATGGTAACATTATTCTTGATTTTTACACTTTTTTCAGGTGTTGGTAAAGAGCATGTATGGTGTAGTGTTTATATTCTAAAAGTTTACTATTTTTAAGAAAGTTTTGGAGTGTAAATAATTAAGAAGGATATCCAAATAAGGTAATTGTAAAGAAATGGATGAGGTAAAAGAAGTAGATAATATAAAATAAAATATATTTAACAATAAATGTCAGAAATATAATTATATTAAATTCAATATTGGATGGATTTTTCCCGCATGAATCATATAAATACTATACCTGCCATATATTTAAATAGGGCAAACTTTTAATTTCCATCACAGTCTCATTCCCCATTTAAGCGGATGGGATTATCCCATTCGAGTCGAATTAGGACGGATTCTACGTTTTTCCCGTTCCAATCCTAATCAGCTCCTTCCAATTTTTCTAAAAGAAAAAAAGATAGCTCCTCTCGTTTATCGTTAAGTGAAGAATAACGGTAAAAAAAATTATTACCATACTTTTTGGGCAATTGCTTAAAATTAAAGGGTTTTATTAAAATGGATCCGGGACACTTTTTTTATATTAAAAAGAGTAGGGGACACAAAAGAGACATGGAAGAAGACAGAATATCCGGACTCAAAATTAAAGTCCAAAATATCGGATTTCGATTGGGGGTTAATATGACTTAAGATTTCATTTGAGTGGCCTATAATACCGGGCCAACAGCTTTTACAACGAAGGCACGATAAAACGCACTCATTTATTGCTCCTATTGTCCGCAAAGCCCAATTGTTTTTTGCTAACAAAACCTAAAGTCTTGAACTGCGTCAATGGGTGAAGCTTAGCAATCGAGATGCTGAAAAACCAAACTATTATTTTGGTTCAGTCTTGCTTTCAAATTTCAATGGAATCGTAATTAATCGAATCCAACCAATCACTCTTTTATTATATTTATATCATTTCATTTGTTTTATTTTTAACATTATTTGAATCACCGTTCAAACGTAGCATCGAAACAAGATCAGACAAAGGTCACAAAGCATAGGACTAGACAGCTGGGCTCGATCACGTACTTGAATAGCAATGTCCCCACATAGCTTCCTAGTGTTCTAACCCATTCTCCTGGCTTCACCTCCTTGTAGAATGCTTAAACTCTTTGTTATGGAATTTATAGAATTGTTTGTAAGTTTGAATATCCAGAACAAAGTGGTTGTCACATTGTAAACGGATCAAAATCCCATTCTCAGTATGAAGGCTAATTCAAATTAGTATCTTCTTAGATTAGTTTTGAAAAAAAAAAAAAAAATTGTTCATGGTTTATGGCCCGTTTAAGAGGGAATCAAAACCTTCGTAAATGGATAATGACTCCCTTCGAAATTTTAATTACACTAAGATCTTAGTGTTTAATGAACATTGATACCAGCAACCAGTAAATCAGTCTCTATTTTCTCTTGATTGTTAGATTATTTTTATAATCTAATAATAATTTAAGGGCTTACAAATTAAAGACAATTATATTTAATGTTTATTCTATATTTGGACTAATTAAGTGGTCTTAAATAAAGGGTCCAATAACATCTTATTCAGTATGGGCTTTGTAATGTGTAATACCCAATAGTAATCTGATTAGGGTTAATGGAGTCTAATTAGACTACTATATAAAGAACATAATAGGGTCTTGGTCCCCAAGGCTAATTCACAACCTCTACTCCTCTATTCCCATCAATCAGAGAGAGATACGACTAGAGGCGAATCAAGTCTGTGGAAGATCAAGTCCCATAATCCGTATTCATATCTACAATCATGGAATCAGGTACGTTTTTTGTACTACAGTTTTATCGTGTAACCTTGATAATATCGCATAAGATGATTCTGATTATTTATTTAGATCTAACAATTGGTATCCAAGCCTATCTTATGTCGAGTTATTAGGGTTAATCATATATTTTTTTTATATGATTGTTATACAATGCGTATGATAAACTTTTGTTTCGAGGTTATGTACGTGAATTCTGTTTTTTTTTCGTGAGAAATTTTGTAATGAGCATCTGACTGGTTACTTAAGTTAACATGTGGTGCCATGTTTGTTTATGTCTCTGACAATCTGCCATGCTTAGTTTTACAAAATTACATGTAATTTTTCGTTCCTCTGTGTAATCATGGTGAATGGGTTGTTTTTTTTTTTGACAAATCAATCGAAGATTTATAAAATTTTAATTGAGACAATTTTTTTTTGTGATTGTAAATGATATTAAAATATCAGGTGATTTTTTTTAATATTTTTTTTTACAATGATACGGATTTAGGCACATTTTTTTTGAAAAATAATGATTATTATTTTTCGTCCTTTTATTTCGTGAATAAGTGAGTTGAAGCAAAATATTGTCAAAGTGATATTTATGTGTAGATTTATTTATTTTGAAATATTTTGATGTGTATGTTTATTATTTATGCGTTATAATAATCGGCCCAAAGGAAGATTATGTAATGGCCAAATAATGAATATACGTGCGGGAATAAATATGTAATAATTATAAATTTTTCATGTGAGTAATAAACCGGCCCAAAGGAAGGTTATTGCTTGACCGAATTTATTATTAATATTTGATTTCTGCGTGGAGAGTACCACTTGCAAGTTAATATTTCTGTCCAAAGACTAAATATTAATGTTGTGCTAGGTATCTTGTTTGAATGGGCCCACACAAACACTATAGTATTTTAAATTCATGTTTTTTTTTGTGTGCTATTATGTATGCATATGACATGATTTTTCCATTATTCGAGCTTATATTTTTTTTGTTCTAAATTGCTAGTTAATACATCTGCTGCTAATATAACTGCCAACATGAACTCCATTCCTGTGCTTAACGGCACAAACTTTAAGAGCTGGAAAAAGAACGTTCTGTTAGCTCTCGGCTGCATGGATTTAGACTATACTATAAGGAAAGAACAACCTGCTTCTCTTACGGATGAAAGTTCTAATACTGATAAATTGAACTTTGAGAAGTGGGAGCGTTCGAATCGCTTAAGTTTAATGTTGATAAAGTGCAGCATTCCTGAAGCATTCACGGACGGTATGTCTAATGATTCGGATGAGATATCTGTTAAAGATTTCCTTGATGAGCTTGTAAAGCATCTTGCTCTAGATTTCTTGAGGATGTTGAGTTTGAGGGGGAAGATAAAGTCAGGGATGTTATCTTTGAGGAAGAATCAGTTTATTTGCCTCATGTAATTCAAGATAACAATGTGGATATACCTGTACAGTTTCCTACTCAAAATCAAGATGATGCTCAAGAAGAGCAAACTCAACAAACTCAAGATGAAGTGCCACTTAGTAGATCTACTAGAGACAATAATGACACTTGTGGCTATATCACACATTCAGTGGGAGTAAAGTATTCATATTACTAAAGGAGATAAGTTTAGTCTCAAACAGTGCCCTAAGAATGATCATGAAGGAAAGGAGATGCAGAACATTCCATATGCTTCGGCTATTGGGAGTCTTATGTATGGTCAAGTTTGTACCCGGCCGAATTTGGCATTCGCTGTGGGTATGTTAAGCAGATATTCGAGTAAACCCGGAATTGATCACTTGATTGTAATTAAATGGGTTATAAGGTACTTTCAAGGAACAAAATATTACATGCTCGTTTATCGGAAGTCGGAAAATTTGGAGATCACTATGTATTCCGATTCTGATTTCTTTGATTGTGTAGATGCAAGAAAATCTATTTCTGGTTAAGTTTTTTTTGTTATGTCTAAACATATAGACATTAAATATCAAGTCATTGTAGAGAGAATGCAATATCAATTAGTGTCTATTGAGTATATAAGAACAAATTCTATGCTAGCAGACCCACTTACTTACTAAAGTTTTGACACCATAAAGTTTTTCTCGGGCATACTGCTCATATGGGTGTTGTCTCATTGGAGAATATTCAGTTTTAGTGGGAGTTTTTTTTTTGTTTTGTTCTTATATTAGGTACTCAGTTTTTTATTGACACTATGGTGATATTTATGTTTTTGAGTATTCTGCAGAATGAAGTTATTTTATTTTATTCTCTCTATTGCTCTATATGAGCTGTATCTCTTTCAATTGTGGTTTTGACATAAAGTTTGAAAGAATAAAGATTGATCTCATTAAGGTATTAAGGACCAATTGAAAATAGACATGATTGAGATCACATTGCATGTAATTTCCAGTTACACATCCATACTTGATCTATGTCATTGAATATATTTATGTGGTGATCATTGAGGATCGAGTTACGACAATGTGACGAAGGTCGCTTTGGTTCCATATTTATATATGAGATGGACCAGATTGACTAAGGAAGATGTTTTCTAAAGAATAAACAATTTTGTGCGCACTTATGGTTATTGAATGTAATTGTTGTTTGGAACAATTTGTAGCCCAAGTGGAAGATTGTTAGATTATTTTTATAATCTAATAATAATTTAAGGGCTTACAAATTAAAGACAATTATATTTAATGTTTATTCTATATTTGGACTAATTAAATGGTCTTAAATAAAGGGTCCAATAACATCTTATTCAGTATGGGCTTTGTAATGTGTAATACCCAATAGTAATCTGATTAGGGTTAATGGGGTCTAATTAGACTACTATATAAAGAACATAATAGGCCAACAACATGTTGGTGCAGTGGTTGAGCAACTGGTCTCCTTTGAAGGAGGTCAGGGGTTCGACTCCTGCGTGTGCGTGAGTTTCTTAGTTTGTATTAGGTTTCCTTTCTGTATTTGTATTTCTGTATTTGTAATGGCCGGGGGTCCTTCGGAAACAGCCTCCCTATTGTATAGGGGCATGGTCTGCGTACAGCTACCCTCCTCAGACACCACTTTGAGTGGTATTATAACTGAGTAAGCTAAGTTTTTTTATAAAGAACATAATAGGGTCTTGGTCCCCAAGGCTAATTCACAACCTCTACTCCTCTATTCCCATCAGTCAGAGAGAGATACGGCTAGAGGCGAATCAAGTCTGTGGAAGATCAAGTCCCATAATCCGTATTCATATCTACAGTCATGGAATCAGGTACGTTTTTTGTACTACAGTTTTATCGTGTAATCTTGATAATATCGCATAAGATGATTCTGGTTATTTATTTAGATCTAACATTGATTCCATAATCATTCTCATTTATCCATATTCATATCTTTTGTTCTCATTTCCGACTTCCACGGACAATCTGAACGGCCCTGAAGAGAAGCATATTGGGACTACCAGAAGAACTCTGAACTAGAGTTTTTATTTGATGCCAATGAGAAGGTACTAATTCAACTAAGTCTTCATTTTTTATTTGAGCTGTACTAGAGTTTGATCACCGGGTATGGTCCTTCCTGGGGGTCAATGGCTGAAATCTCATTGTCTTAATGTCTTTTGCTGCTCAATCTCTACATAATTTTTATCTTTAATCCCAATGGTTCTTTGCTTTGTGAAGGGGTACAAATATGGAGTGATCAGAAAGCATCTAAAGAAAGAAAAGAATACACAACCAGAATATTCGGAGGAACTGCATCCTGGAGTATAAAAATAGCAAGCCAAAAATGAATATTGACCGTGATTCAGCAATGCAAGTTTAACAATGAATATGCCCTTGCATTTAGCAAAGAAAAGAAATATCCACTTGGTTCTGGCTGTATTACCTCAGAAAACATATAGGAACGTATATGAAGCAAGCCAATTTTCAGTGTAACCCACATAGCATATAGAACGAAAACAAAAATAGTCAGAACCAGCTGCTAAACGCTATGCCGAAACAAATTCCACCCTTAAGCCATCAGAATTTAAATCGAAGAATCAGCGTATCAGTTACAAAGTTAAAAATGCGACGATATTATGTCCAAAGATGACATTACTTGTTTTCTGACAAAAAATATGACGTTACTGAGTAAGAGATCTACGTAAACACGAGAACAGTAATGGTGTTCTGTACTCATTAGCACTGTCCTCAAACAAGCCTGCACTAGATCTTTCATCATCCGAAGACATCCAAGGACTTTGCCTATTAGGAGGATCAACATGGCCACCGACAAATAATGGATTTGACAAAGTATGTGAGAAATTACCAGGGCCATATGTGATCAGACTCTGATTCCTCTTATAATTGTTGGCAGTTCGTCGTTCTACTTCAAGGAAATGCCCGAGTGAAGGAGTGTTTTTCGTGGTTACAGCATCAGTGCTAAGCTTTGAGCATATTGAGAATAACCAAGGTTTGGTTTTGTATTGCTTCTTGTCCCTAAATGTCTCAGATGTTCTTCCCCGTGTTGATCTCCTAGATAGCCCCACAATGCTTGAAGCACCAATGAGGCTCCTAAGGCTGATGGTATTGTCATGGAAGAAAGAAGCAGTCGACTGGAGCAGATACATTACAGAATTTTAGAAGAAAAACAAAATGCCGAGAACAAGTGGTTTTAGTCCATCTACCACTACAAAACCAAAAGCAAAAGGAGAGAAAGCTAATGCTATTTTAAGATTTCAAGTCCCAGCCCAGTTCTTCAGATTTATGAGTTTTGAGTTGAGCTTATCTTTTATATTTAAAGTTTAGGAATGTCCTGTTTCAGACTCATTTAAAGTTTTGAAGTTAGGTACTTCAGGATATCATAATCTATGAAGATACATGTACTATGTCGTCATAGCTAGGACTTGAATATATATGATATAATAAGTGCATCTAAGAAAATTTCTGCAACAGCTACCGCCTACCTTCCCAGAGGAGAAGTTTTAAAACATGCAACTAGATGTAATGTGCATATGAACAGCTGTGCCTGTGCACAGTGCACTTTAGTTCTTCTACCGTTTCCTGCTCTCAAAACTTATCTAATCTCACTTGGGGGTAATGGAAAGTGTAAATTTCACATATAAAGTAATTTCATCAACCAGTTTAGTGTTGAGAAACATGTATAAATCTCAAAATTTATGAATAATCTTCATTTTTTCCTTTTTAATAAATGACATAGTGCTTTAAACAATCCTCCCAATCCCACAACACAAGGGAAGAATGTACACAGGGAGCAGACGTATATGCACTGACCTCTGTATCAAGATCTGAAGAGTAAGATTCAGTGGAGGTGGAGGCAGTGAGCAAAGTATTGGAGGAAACAGAACCATTGAGATCAGAGTTTCTGACTAACCCAACTCTCACATTCAATGGTTGCAGCCCAAGTGGCCATCCGTCTCCCTGTATATGCAAACAATGTAATTTCATATATTGTGTTACTCATCAAAGAAACAAATAACACATTACAGTTAAGATACAATAAACATGGTAAGTAATGAATGAAACAATAGAAAATTATAAGCAAACCATCGAACCATTGATTAGTTTCTCTATGAATTTACAAAGTATTTGGGTCTTCAAGAAAAAAATTTGAGTTGCTATAAGGAGTTTGTTCAGCAAAAAACAAGCAATTATAGAGTTGGGTGGGAATTAAACAGAACAGGAATGTTGTACTCTGGCTTTTTTACACATGCAACTCAAGACATTTCCTCTTTACAGACATATAGACAGAGAGAGAAAGAGCTCTTACCATTCACTCAAATCAAAACTGTACTGCAACTGCAATAGTGTTGTAAAGGGAACACATGAGTCATAAACGTGCAAGTGTAATGAGGAAGGGAGGTGGGGATTGGCTGATAATTACATTATTAACCCTGAAAAAGGGTTCTTTGTTAATCTTTTCATGCTGCGAAGTTAACGAGGCAAAGCAGAACTATGTGCGTGCTTGGCATTCCACTTAAGGTGACTTAAATGGCGAATGTCCGTTTTCATTTTTTTTGGGATGTTTGGCAAATAAGTCGAATGGACTTATTAACAACTTATATGAAATAAGTTGAATATTAAGAAATCCTAACATTCAACTTTCAACTTATTCTTATTTCTCGATATACGCAATATATAATATCATTCAAATCTTCAAAATCATATATCTTTTGATTCGTTCATTAAAAAATTGATATGTATATGTCAAATTTCTCTACTCATCGAGATCTATCCATTGATATCCACTTATATATATTAAAAAACAAATATTTTGAAAATATTTAAAAAAGTTAACTTATAAGTTCTGATTTACCAAACACTCTACTCACTTATAATTTCTGATTTACCAAACACTCTATTAACTTATAAGTTCTGATTTACTTATCACTTATATGATACTTATCACTTTAAGTTATAAGTTACTTATTTTAAGGTAAGCCAAACAGGCCCTATATTATATGCACACATAAAATGACACACAGTCAAAGCATGCTACTAAGTTTTTTTCAGTAATTGCAGATATAATCATTAAAAGAAACTCTGCTACATTTCACTTTTCACACCCTCTGATATTAAATTCGTGAAAATAGTCATTCAAAAGGTGATTCTTATAAAAAAAAAATTGGTGGCCATGGGGCCAAAGATAAAAGGATGCAACGGCCTCTGACCCAGTAATAGAATGGCTAGTAAATTCTACATGCCTGGCGGGTCCCCAAGGTCACAGTAGTGTAGCACCAACCATTACCAGAATCGATCACAAGTTTCCTTATCAGTTTGAAAAATCAACACTGATAGTGATACATGAAGATTTTCTTGTCATCAATGTCATGTTTGAAACATTTTATACACTGTTCAGTTGTAAAAAAATAAAGCCGGTCCAAGAAAGAGCCAACATCAGCATATAATTGTCCTATTCTACTCCTGCAGCTACAAGTGGGTCTGTACTAACTTCAACTCAAGGTGGACCATTTTCATACAACCTTCAAACTACAGGTTCCAAGTCACAGTGTTTATTGTATGACTGTAAGAGGCTAAGTGTTGAGTTATATTTGAAGTGACCACAATGTCCTTCTTTAACAGCGCCCTTGGTTTTAAATTTTAATAGAGTACAAAGAACTATCATAACTATCATTACAGTTATTTTGTGAATTGCTTGAATCAGGTTGATGCTCTCCAATCCCTAGCCGGTCCTGCAAGTTAGAACAAAAACAAGACATTGCTCACTTGTAGTAGCAAGATATGAAATGAAACAAGAGTTTCTATATATGATAACTTTGGGAATGGCATGTGCTTAAAATCTGAAAACTATCATTATTCATTACAGTTACTTATGTGGATTGCTTGAACCAGGTCGATACTCTCCAATGCCTAGCAGGTCCTGCGACATTTGACAAAATGAAGATTTTACGTACTGGTAAGGGTATATGACATGGAACATGAATCACTAGCAATATATGATAACACTGAGCACAGCATGTATATGTAGAATATAAAATTAACATTATTAATAGATTTAAGACTTCAACTTTGTCCCAAAGAGGAAAACAACCAATGAGAAATCATTTACAAGTCTACAACTGATTCTGAAACTTACTGATGAGAAAGAAGCAATACCTGGCATGCTTTATTCTAAGCTCTGGTTTCTGCAGTGCTGGGAATATCATGATTAGGTTTTAAAAATCTCTTCTCCCGCCTTTCACACGAACCCCAACCATCTGAAAATCTACCGCCCCTAAGAACAAGGAGATGGGGGGAAGATATATTAAAAAAAACAGAAAAAAGTCGATGAAAATCAAAACAATAGTCTGAGCTTTCTGACTTGAGTTTTTAAACTAAAGAGGCAAAGAACATACAGCATATGTGCTCTAACCACGAACTCAGCGCGCTGGACATCACGGTTCCCATCAAATTCAATGGTTTTATCTTTAATTTCATAGGATACATTAAAGTAAAATGATATTTTCCTCCAGCCTATACCCAAAAAACACATCTTTTAGATAAAATCCTTAACCGTGCAGTGTGGAAGTGCTTGTGTGCGTACAAATCAGACTTGTCTATTTACCTGCTTTTTTAATAAAAGGGTGGCCAGAAATCATGGTGTAATCACTTTTCTCCAGAATCTGTTCATAAAAAATGTCAATCCTTTAACACAAGGAAACTAATAAAAGACACAGACTGCCAAAAATTTCGAGCTACTTAAGCAAGTTCTGATAAGAAATCAAAAATAAACTACAAGGGCTTTAGGTTTGATAATTGATTAGCAAGTATTTAGTAAGATATTAATGTTATAACTGGCAACTTAACCGTATTTAATATCCGTATGCTTCTTCTAGTTTAGAAATTTCGATATAATTAAAAGATACATAAGAAGTATGAACGAGCCAGCATTGCTAGAAAAACTATATTTTTGCTATATTAGAAACTTGAGCATCCGCAAAACTATATCTGTTCAGAATTTACAGGTCATAAATGATTTACCGTAAAGAAAGATGAATTTGACAAACCATAAAGAAAGTTGAATTTGATATTTTAAGATGCCTTAAACTTTAAACAATTTGATGAATGGGGATATAATTTTCGTTTAATAATCTCTGGCCAAGTTCCTAACTGGTTTCTTCCCGGTCTCTTATCAAGTGACCTGAAACTTAAGCAATCTCAGACTTTCAGTTGTTCACTAATTTTGTAATCAATATATTAAAAGATTGCAGAATTACAATGAGATAGTTGCACATAAGCAAATAAAATGGTTTTAGAGTTTAGATCTAAATTAGTTACTGCCTTAGTCCTTGCCAGTGCCGATCTGAATTCTGAACGTAATTTACTTAACGGCAATATATGACTAAGGATTATTTTCTCAAATTCAAAACGAGCGTTGGACACCCTGTTTCCCAATGGATAGCCAGAGTTTATATACTACATATATATTCAAATCAACTCACATTTTTCCTGTGACTTTTTTCACCCTACCTACCGTTGCAACAGGAAATTGACAATTTAAAAAGAAAACCATTGAAGATGCCTGCCGCATGATAAGCCATAAATAATCAAGGCCCAACAAGGAGCCCAAAACAATTAGCAAATCATCTCATGAGGATAAGAACGGCCCAGCCCAGAGTAGTAGACCCCGGACCCGGGGCCACTACCACGTGGCATGGTCCCCACCCCAGACTAGGGAACCCCAGATTGGTGACACTCAACATACGTGGCACCCCACCTCAGCTGACATTCCTACATATGGCGCTGACCAACACTAAAGGACAAGGGGAGGCACGTGCCAAGCTATGTCTACAACAACATGGCCACACTCCAGCCAACGGTCACCCCAGACTAGGCCACGTGTCCTACATCCCGGATATTCAGCGACTTGTCCCCCCAGATCCAACGGTCGAAGGTGAAGGTAATCTACCCCTAAACCCTAGGCCTAGGGCTATAAATACCCCTAGTAAAGAGGGTTTAGGGGTTGGACACTATTACACACCCACACACATTTATTACTTTTGTGATACTCTCCTTGATTATAGTCTTCCAAAGCCAACTCTTATTCTCACGCCGGAGACACCTCGGGGCCGAACCCCCCTCCGGTGTTGTTTTGTAGGCACCCCACCACAGCTACACCCCTTCCGAGGCAGGAGTTGGTGAGGAAGGACCCGATCAAGATTCAGAGTTATCACTGCATATCTCAACACTTAACCTAATAAAATTCTATACTGGTACACTGCAGCTTAACTAATTGTTTCATTACTAGCTTACTAAACTTGCAAACTAGTTTGCCTTTTAAGTATCAGATGTGGTCACTTGGTTTGGGTAGGGCATTATTGACAATTAAAGTATCTTAATTTTCGAATGCTTGGCTAACAAAGAAAATGGATTAGGTGCAGCTAAACTAAGTGTTTTATACTCACAAAATTCTACTATAACCTAATAAATTTAACATTTGTCCAGCTTAACTAGTTGTTTAATACTGGTACCTCACTGGACATATTTACTACTATGCAAATTAAACTTCAAATGTGATTACTTAATTTGATTTAGGGAAGCATTAACAATTAAAATTAATAGTTTTCCGAGTGATCAGATAAAAATAAAAATCGATGCAAAAAAGAAAACAAACTTTCCACATTTTCGAGCCCAAAGACAAACAGAGTAAAAATTGTAGACTTGAACTTACGGACACAGCAGCAACAAACAGAAAAGCATATATAATGCCAAGGTAACGAATAAACTTACAGACATAGCAGCATTTTGGTACTCTTTGAACAGAGAAACGGACGGAAATTGACCGGCTAAACTATGCCTCGGAAATTCACTCTCCTTGCACTGACCGTAACTCTTCGGGAAACAATCCGATCCAATAGGAGAAAACTGATTCACATTTGATGCTCTAGTATCCGGTGACATATAAGTTGGCGCTTGATACGCGTGCTTCACCATAGCCAAAGGAGAATCAGTCGTATCCGGTGACATATAATTAGGCGTTTGATACGTCTGATTCACCAAAGCCGAAGGAGGACTAGTATCGGGAGACTTATAAGCAGGCGATGCTATACACGATCTCGCGATTTTTTGAGGCCGAATATGATTAGAATCGCCTTGCAAGACCTCGCCATCGGAAATGCGATGATTCCTAGGGATTTTGATTTGAGGAGAAGGCAACGGTGAAATGAATTTAAGTTTGGGAGATTGGTAGGGAATTGTGTTTTTGATTGCGAGAGGTTTGCGAGAATTCGAGGCGGAGGAGAGAGAGGCCGCAGCGGAGTCGATGACAGCCCAGAGAGCAGCGTCATCGAGGTCTTTGTCGTCGATTACGTAGTTGATCGGAGAAGTCATTGTTTGTTTGGCTAGGTTTTCTGGATCAATTTTGGGAAAGGAGGTGAAGAAGAATTATTTTGAAAAGACGCGGGCTAGTTGAAAATTTAAACACGGAGTATATGAAATTTTGAGTTTGAAATTTTGACTGAATTTTTCAGGGGTTTTTAAAAGGGTCTTTTTCTAATATGCCTCATTTTATAAAGTCAATTATAATTGTATCCCATATTTATTTGTAATTATAAATATATCCCAAATTATGAATATGTCCCATTTTTTAGTATAATCATGATTAATTCATTAACTACATATTATAAAAAGACATTTTTGTCCTTTATCAATTATACAAAATTAAATCGGATATAGTTTTATGGTTTGTGAGAATCGGATACACAACTACATACACATCACACCAAGCCTATACACACAATCCACAGTACCACACCACATCTCAGTCCCTCTTTTTTTTTGCCATGGACATCTGCAACTCAATCAAGGCATCGTCATGATCGTCTCCTGCCTTATATTTTTCCACCGTTAACATCACCACTATGGCAGTTTTTAACCCCGATTCTTCAGCCTTCAGCGATTCAGTCCCGAATGAAAGATAGGATGAAGGAGATGAAGAACGGTGCCCCTGCGGGGCCGATGTCGGAGGAGGAGTGTGGTGGTGGTGCGTGGGGGTTGGAGAGAAAGAGAAGGATTAATGCTTTATTATTGTGGGTATTATGGTCATAATATAAATATAATATATCTATTACTATATGTATATGAGTTAACTTTAACTATAGGACATCATTATAATTATTCAATAAAAAGGGACATATTCTTAATTAATTTTAAAAATGGGACATATTAAACTAATACTCTTTTTAAAATGGGCTTGATGTGTCTTGCATCAGGATTGAGGTTAAAAGATTTTCAGTATGATACTCTCTCCGTCCCAAGAGTTGTTTATATTTGTTTTTTGCACGGAAATCAAGATAGTGGGTGTAATATTGTTAAAATAAGTGAGTTAGTGGGTGTAATAGTGATTTTATTGTTAAAATAAGTGAGTTAGTGGGTGTAATAGTGTAAAGTGTTGAAAAATTGGAGTGAAGTAGTGGATGTAATAAAGTATTTTATTGTTAAAAGTTACTATTTTAGGAAACGTAAAGAATTGGTTGGGACATCCCAAAAAGAAAAGTGTAAAGAAATTGATGGGACAGAGGGAGTATATATGTAAATTACTATAAAAAATTTATATTTACAAAATTGCTCATGCGGACCACTTGTTTATAGGAACAAAATCTTATAACCTTGGGGTTCTTCCAACCTAAGGCCTAGTTTTCTCTTTTAAAATTACACACTTTTTGATAAAATTACCTCAAATATGCTTTCAGCACTAAAATACAATTAGTTTTATAAAAATACAATTTTAGATTTTAATACATTTAAAGGATGAAATTTTTTGTAATCAGAATCAACCAAATTTAATCCGTTTTATAATAAAGACATAAAATAATTATTTTTAATTACTAATCATAAGTTTTTTTTACAAAAAATTTCAAAAAATCAAAAAGTTATTTCCAAAAGAATAATTTATATTAATTTTGTTTCGGTGAGTTGCAATTTTGATTTGGAGAGGGTCATGTTATCTTACTCCTTACTGCCTAATTTATCTTTTTTGTTTGATTTTTATGCTCAAATTGATCCAATTTTAACTGAAAAAATTATATAATATATAATTAAAAATAATTATAAAAATTATATCAATAGAAAGTTTATCTAATCTATTTTAACATGTATATTTCAATTTTTTTAAAATAATAAAAGAATGATTTTTAATTTAAAATCAAAGTTGAATCAGTTTAAGCATAAAAAGTTCAATAAGATAAATAAATTGGGACGGAAGAAACCTAAATCTAGATCTAAAACAAAATAAATTATCTTCACCTCCTCTCTCAAAATTTTGGTTTTATAAATTGTCGATGACAGAATAAGCTCTAACACTTGAGTCTTCTCATAATATGAAAAATTTACCTCAAATCTTTATATTTAATCCAATAAAATACATTTTCTTATTTAATGTTATCCCTCTCAATAGCTGATAGGCTAAAACATATTTTCAATTCAACTTTAAAATATGATATTATGTAGATAAATTGTAAAAAATTCAAAATAATGATTTGTAATATATTAATTCATTTAAAATAATTTGCAGAATAATTAATATAATTTAAGAGTTGAATCTTGTATAAAAGTATATTTTTTGATGAAATATAAAAGTAAATATATATTGGGAATCACATATTTAGATTTGATAAATATAAGTAACTTAGACAAAGAATTTTATTTATGTATTTGTATTTGATTGAAGGATAACATTCTATAAGTAGTCATCGATCAAGTGACTAGTCATTATCTGTATATTTTATTTGCATTCGTGTCAAAATTATATACTAGATAGTATTTCACTTGGATTAGAGATTTATTCTGTAAGCAATGTGATGTATCAGTTAGGTCATTAGCAATCGACATCTAGTTTGTATTGTAATTCAAGTGTCCAATAAGTCTAATGGCTAGTTCTTTAAAAAGCAGGAAGATGCGAGAGTACAAGTTCTTGCGTGGAATCAACAATTATCTATCAATTATGTGGCAGATCAATAAAGAGTTACAAATTCTAACATGAAGACTGTCTAGATGGCTGTATTCAAATAATATATTAACAAATGCAAGTAACAGACCAGGGTTCAGAAAAGCATCAAACAAATGGACGAGTTGGTGAGTAAGTACCCTTTTAACGATCCTGAAAATGTGTTAGCTACTGATGTTGTGGAGAGCTTGAGGTTGAAGTTTAAAGCTGTTTGTGCTACTTTGAATGTTAAGTTGGAGTATAATGGGTATCCAAAGAGCTCCGATGTCGGCTTTTGAGTACAAGTTTGGTTTGCACTCCAGGTGTCTGAGTGATTTGGGATTTTAGCGTTTACTTGTAATAATTAAGTGTTGTCAGTTGTGGTTGTTAATGTTTTGGTATCAAGAAAAGAAGCCACGGAAGAGGGAGAGGAAACCTGCGAATGGGAGAGAAGAACCATTGAATCATGTTGAAGCGGAGAGGCAGAGGAGGGAGAAGCTTAATCAGAAGTTTAATGCTCTTCGAGTTGTTGTGCCTAATGTATCGAAAATGGACAAGGCTTCACTTCTGGGACACTCTATCATTTATATTAATGAGTTGAAAACCAAGGTGCAGGCATCGGATTTGAGAAAGACGAGTTGAAAAACCAGTTGGAGTCTTTGAAAAAGGAATTAGCTAGTAAAGACTCGCGGAGTTTAGCTGAGAATGAATTTAAATTGTCAAATGGTCATGCAAGCAAATTGATTGATTTGGATATAGATGTCAAGATTATAGGCTGGGATGCAATGATTCGAGTCCAGTCTAGTAAAAAGAACCATCTTGTAGCTAGATTAATGGTAGCATTGAAAGATCTGGATCTTGATGTTAGCCACGCAAGTGTATCTGTTGTTTGAGATTTGATGATCCAACAAGCTACGGTGAAGATGGGGAGTCGACTACATACTAAAGAGCAGCTCAAGGCAGCATTAACAACCAGAGTCTATATACTCGAGTTCACTCCGAGTTATGTTGGGTTTAAACTAAATCAGGTGAGTCCCGAGACCCTTCAATGTCTCGGGCTCAGGTAAGAAATATGAAACCCTAAGCTCTCAATTCTTATATGATCTAGTTGACGTGTATATTGTGAAAGTTGTGAATACATGATTTCTGGACTAAACTTGGTGAATGTACTAGTTGAGACATCTTGAGAAGAGACTAAGCTACTATCAGAATTGGTTTAGAATTCGTTTATTTTCATGAAGTTTT
The DNA here is from genome assembly GCA_036435485.1 of Saposhnikovia divaricata. Classification (NCBI taxonomy): domain Eukaryota; kingdom Viridiplantae; phylum Streptophyta; class Magnoliopsida; order Apiales; family Apiaceae; genus Saposhnikovia; species Saposhnikovia divaricata. The sequence goes on from CM071598.1 coordinate 57,919,043, forward strand.
GTAATTAACTCATATTTTCCGGTTTCGGTGCTCCTTTTCCGATGCATGAATTTAATGTGATTTGTTCTTCATGAAATTTATTACACGCTTGTGTTGCACTAAGGTATTTTGTGAGTATTTGTTTTGCAGTAATTATCTTTGAACTAGATGCGAGAATGTCATCTTCTTGTCTATGGGGACTCTAATCAGCACCAATCTGGGATATATGCTTTTTGACAGTTTATTTGTTTAGTGGGTTCATTAGTATTTCAGCGATAGGGCACTTTTTCCCCTTGAGTTTTTTTCCCATTGGGTTTTACTCTTGTGGGGTTTTAATGAGGCCCTTCTTGCTAGAAATATCAGTAGTTCGTCATTTGTGGATCGGGCAGTTTTCGTAGAAGCTTTAGAGGTGGATAGTGAGAAGTTGGCAGATGCTTAAAGCAACAAGGGATTGCAGGTTTAGAATTTTTATATTGTATTTAGATCGTCATTCTTCATTGATGCGTTCTAAAAATCAACTATAATTAGATTCCCGATTCTTAATTTATAATTGTCTTTAGAGCGTCATTCTTGACACATACGAACTAGAAACCAACTATAAGCCTTTATGGTGCCTATAGATCACTAATAATGATTGATGCGATCTAAAAACCAACTATAGATAGAATTCAAGTTCATTTTTATAGTGTCTTTAGGTCGCTTTTAGGGATTCATAACATTCAGTGGTATATTCAGTTGTAGTATGCGACCTAAAAACCAACTATAATCAGAACTCTGGTTCTAAATCTCTGTAGTGTCTTTAGATTGTCATTCAGGACTTATTTGATCTACAAACCGCCTATAATAAAACTTGGGTTCTAAATTAGTATAGTGTCTATAGATCATAAATCGTGATTGATGTGATCTAGAAACCAACTATATATAGAACTCGGGTTCTATAGTTTCTTTTTAGTGTCTTCGGATTGTTTATCGTGATTGATACGATCTTTAAACCAACTATAATTATAACTAAGGCTGATTAATTTTCTTATAGTGTCTTTAGATCGTAAATCGTGATAGATGCTGTCTAGAAACCAACTATAATTAAATCACAGGTTCTGAACAGTGATCCTGGAATTGCTCCTTCGGTGTTTGACATTACTAAAAATTGAAGACCAAATTCAGTGGATGTATGTTCGGCGGTAGTTATTTTGAAGACCGGATTCAGTGAGAATTTGTATCAGTGATAGTTTAGTGGGAATTTGTATCAATGATTGTATCATGTCTGGCCTTATGGCTTATTCTAATAAAATCTTTGCATATAAAAAAAACAGTCGACTAGTTAAAATTCCCAGTGATGACTTGAAAACTTAAAACATGCAAAGAGCCAAAACAACATGGAAGATAGTCAAGAATAGAGTTGAAGAATCTCGAGACATTTCCTGAAATGGCTAGGCAAGAAGAATGTGCATGTGACAAAGTTTTACCTGAAATGTACTTATGACTTATTTGTGTAATAGCTTTGCAACATTCAGTATATAAAGCTATATACTGAATAACAATATTTAGTGTTTAGTGTGAGAATAACAATATTACTTTTAATATTAAAGTAATTTACAGAATTAGGTATTTAATTTTGTTACATGGAATTTGAATTTACATATAAAACTATATACTGAAACTTTATTACCGTACTTGTAAAACAATAAAAATTTTAAGTTATAATTAACCGGGAAGAAAGAAGTTTAAAGAAGCTAGTCACTACCTTTAAATAAAAGTGACATGTTATTTTTATATTTTTCAAATCTAGTCGGATATCCTAATCATGAAAATTGGGTAAAATTGATCAAATTTTAATCTTAAATTTACATATATTTTAAAAATATTTTGTAATAAATTTACCAAAATATATGACTTCTTAGTAAACTATCATTTTCTAAATTTTCTAAATTTCATTTTATAAAATTACAAAATTGCGGACAAAATTTTGTTAATTTGGGGCATATTCTAATGAGATTTTTTGAATTTTTTTAATTCAGATAATCAATAGATATCTTTTTGGATCCTTAGAATTAAAAAAAAATTCAAAATGGTTTTTTAACAATTCTTTGAATTCTTTAGATTAGCTAAATAATTTTTTGAATTCAAAAAATTAATAAATATTAAGTATTGACCTTAAACAATCTTTTAAAATCTGTAAATATTCGATGGAGATTTTACATTGTTTTTCTATATCTACATGTATTTAACTAATTTTTTTTATATCTGTAAATTTTCAATTCGAATTTTAAGGAAATCAAATAAAAACTCCCAGAAGTTCAATTAGATCCATTCTGTGTTAACTACAGATCAATCACCAAGTCAAGTCCCATGGAGATGGGATATATATATAGGGTCTTGTTCTAATAGAAACTAACTTAAAATAGAAACTAGAAACTAAACTTAAATTAAATATTTCAAGCTAATCTAATGACCAAATTAGGGGTACTCCAATACAAAAAACATTTAAAATTATTGTCTCTATTCAACAAAAATAAAAAAAAAATAAAAAAAAAATTTTAAAAAAAGTTACTGTTCACGTGATGACGTGGCACGTGAACAGTATTTTTTTAAATTTTTTTTTATTTTTTTTTATATTTTTGTTGAATAGAGCCAAGAATTTTAAACGTTTTTTGTGAAGGTGCCCCTAGCGGGACCATTAAAATAAATGAAATATAATTTATTTAGTGTAGGTTTCTAGTTTCTATTCTAAGGTTGGTTTCTATTTGAACGCTAGCCTATATATATATATATATATATAGAGTCCTGTTCTACTAGAAACAAATTAGAATAGAAACCTAGAAACTAAGCCCAGTCCACAAAAATACATTATTCTAGCCCAACTAAAAATACACGCACCACACCAGCATAGATTGAATATATAAGACCAGTACACCACAATTGCCACCACCCACCACATCACCATCACGGCTGCCACCACACCCCCACCACCGCTGCCACCCACACACTACCATCACCACAGATCGAAGCTCGTCGTTCATTCTTCATAATCAAAGCGTCGTCGATGATTATTGTTCATCACCAATCTGTTCATCAAAGATCTGTTCATTTAATATATTAAATTATATTAAGAAATCACTAAATCATATTACAGAAATCACTAATTTGTATTGCAGAAATCACTAATTAGTATAGTAGAAATCACTAATCTATACAACTGTAATCACTGATACCGTACCAACCCCAACCCCCACCTCCACCCCCACCTTCACTTGCCATCACCACCACCACCTGCCATCGCTGCAATCGACCACCACACCACCTGTCAACGCCACCACCACCTACCTCGCTACAATCGACCATCACCACCATGATTGTTCAGATACATACACACATACATCGTTACATACACACAAATACACAAATTCAGATCTGGAAGTCTTCATCGGAATGTTCAGAATCGATAGATGAAGATATGATTACGATCTGAAGTTAAAAATCACTAAATTATATTTGTAGTTGCACAATTAATGATCGGGAAGAAGTAAATCTGCAATCGGAATCGGAAATTGGTGTCGGAATCAGAGCCCCTGCGGGGCCAGTGGTCGAAAAAGAAGATGGCGGTTGTGGTGCATCGGTGGAGGTGGAGGTGGTGGTGCGTCGGTGGTGATGGGGGTGGGGTGGGGGTGGCAGGTCAGGTGGGGGTGGGGGATGTATAGGAGTGGAGATAGTAAATATGGTGTGGAGATAGTTATTGGAGATAATAAAATATGGTGTGGAGATAGTAAAGTAGAGTGTGCAGATAATGGTTTCTAGTTTCTATTTTAAAAGTGGTTTCTATTTGACCACTAGCCTATATATATATAGAGAGTCCTACTCTACTACAAACTAAAATTAACTACAAACTACAAACTAAACACTAATTCAATATTTCATGCTAATCTAATGATCAAACTAGGGGTACCCCAATACAAAAAGTGTTTAAAATAATTGGCTCCATTCAGCAAAAAAAAAAAAATCACTGTTCATGTGATGACGTGGCAGTGGATTTCACTGGTTAACGGTGCTTCGCACCTTCTTGTACGGCGCTTCGCGCCTTTATCATTCTAAAGTTGTAAGGAATGGCAATCAATGGTAAAGGCAATAGACGATTGACGGGTGTGTCGAGGGCCTGCGGCCCTCATGACTACCTAACTCATCCGTTTACTGTCTTAAATGCTTCGCATTTCCACGGCAAGTTTTTTTTTTTTTTTGGAGGATAGAGCCAATTATTTTAAGCATTTTTTGTGAAGGTACCCTTGGCGGGAACCTTAGAATAAATGAAATATAATTAATCTAGTGTTAGTTTGTAGTTTGTATTTAAGGATTTGTTTGTATTTGAGCAAAAGCCTATATATATATATATATATATATATATATATATATATATATATATATATATATATGGATCTAAGAGGACCAACAAAAATGAAGAATGATTCCATCATGAAGGTAATGAAACAGATTCTCGATTCCAAGGCAAGTCAAGAAAAGGTCATGGCTGTCAAAGCAATTCACAATAAACCAAACCAAACCAAACATACCCAGTATATCCCGCTCAGAGCAGGGTCTGGGGAGGGTAGGTTGTACGCAGACCATACCCCCACTTTTAGAGCGGGGAGGCTGTTTCCGTGAAGACCCTCGGCTGAGTGCACAAACATACATAGAGTGTGGTAAATACAACGGAAATGATACGGAAATGGACAAAGACATACCTGAGGCCCATGACGTTCTCCACATGGGGCTTACCTATTATTATATTCCTAGCTTGATGCGCTCCAACGATACGGAAAGTCCCGCACAAAGATAACACCGAGGCAAGCTCCCTGCAACTGCAAAACCAGAAAACAGAAGACACTCAAAACGAAAAGTAAGAACGCTAAAGCCGAACTACTAAAAAATCGCTAACCGAGACAAGGCAACTCTGAGGCTCTCGACAACAGAGCCACATCCTAAAAGGGAATCCACTACTCTGATACGCCGCCTCCAAGAACACCTATCCGCGAGCATGGTCTCATTTAGGTCTAAGGCCTTCAAATCCATCCGGAGCTGCTCTTCCCACGACCTCCTCGGCCTGCCTCTCCTCCTCGCCCCAACAACCGCCAGACTCTCGACCCTCCTTACTGGAGCTTCAGCCAGCCTCCTTCGAACGTGGCCGAACCAACTCAACCTTCCTTCCCTAACTTTCGCAGAAAAAGGCGCCACTTCAAGCTCGCTCCTAAACACCGAGTTTGGGATTCTGTCCAACATCGTGCGCCCACAAGACCACCGCAACATCCTCATTTCCGCCCCTTCCAACTTGCTAACGAGAGCCTTCTTCTCCGCCCAACACTCAGAACCATACAACATCGCAGGACGGATAGCCGCTCTATAGAATTTCCCTTTCAACTTCAAAGGGACTTTCTTATCGCACATTACCCCTGACGCTGCCCGCCACCTTAACCACCCAGCCTTGATACGATGCGTGACATCGACTTCAATCTCACCTTCCTTCTGGATGATCGAACCCAAATACTTGAATTTATCCGTCTGCGGGACGATCTGGTCTTCAATCCTAACCTCCACCCCTTCTTCGTTGGCCTCACCACTGAAGTTACACCAGAGATACTCGGTTTTAGAACGGCTCATACGTAACCCTTGTGACTCCAAAGTAGATCTCCAAAGTTCCAATTTGTCGTTCACCTCCCTCCTCGATTCCGCCACTAGCACGATATCATCCGCGAAGAGCATGCACCAAGGGACAACATCTTGAATTCCCCGCGACATGACATCAAGGATAAGGGCGAAAAGAAAAGGACTCAGGGCCGACCCCTGATGAAGCCCCATCTCAATCGGGAAGAAACGGGAGTCCCCCAATGGGGTCCGAACGCACGAACTAGCTTGGGAGTACATGTCTTGAATCACCCTAACGAACGCCGACGACACTCCTCTCTCCTCAAGGCTCTTCCAAATAGCTTCACGGGGGATCTACTGGCAAAAAGAAAGAAGGAACTTAGCTTAAAGGTTAAGGAGCTGATTGCTGAATCAAATACAGTACTAGTATGGGTGAAAAAGGTGGAAGCTGTAGGTATGAAGACACCCTTGATGAGAATGATGCTACCCAAGATAACATCACTACCAGCCCAACCCAACTTGAAAACGGACCAAACCCGTACAACCACAAAAACTACTTCATCCTAAAGAGAACTGGGACATACTAATAATAGATAAATATACTTAATAAAAGACTAAAGTGGAGAAAACTATGCGACTGTTCCTTTACAGCAATACTGAAGCTTTCACCAGCCTCAAACCATCTCGTCCTCCTCTAAAACTTCAATTCCTGCATTTTCGATCGCTGCATCCAAGTCATTCTCACGAATTGTTTCGAACTGAGGACCCACCAGACCTAGATCCATATCATTATACCAAAATCCTTCCAAACAAATTCTCAATTTCCACCACAGTTGTGAGCTCCATGATTGGCTAGATAAATTGCCGTAGCATTGTAGTCTTCGTTAACTAGATTGACATCAATCTTCGAATTCTTGTCTTTACGCCTAGTGTTAAGCTGACGAACCACATAAAGATGTTCTGGAATCACTCCATTTATATTAGAGTGCCTCCATTCCCAGCAGTGGCGGACCCAGGAACAAATTTTAGTGGGGGCACAACATATAAATAATAACATAGAAGTAATGAAAGATGTAATATTACAAGGAAAAAGAAATAACACAAACAATAGGCTTTATCGGCTTTTACACTATACTCCAACCAATTCTTATATTTTTCATACCACTCGGGATTAAAACGTCTATCTTTATTTCCAATCTTTGTTTTTGGAAATTCATGTCCAAGTGGTTGACAAGGTCCTCTAATCAAATATGCTCTCCGTATTTCGTCTCTTTGATCCGGATGATATTCTATAATTCTTTTTCTATCGTAGGGATCCCACGGAAGGTCTTTCAAGTCAATTTTTTTAGGCATTAGAGGACTATAACTTGGTTGAACAATATTAACATTTTCTCTTGAGGATTCTCCACCCACATTACTAGTATCATCTAAAGTTGTAGACAACTTTCTTTTAAAAAATCTTTCCATTTATATCTGTCATTTGTCAAATAAACATGCTCAGATTTTGACACATAATAACTTCATTCAAACATAAAAAAAATTCAAACTCAAACATATTAAAATTTCAGATATCACATTTTCAGATTTTATCACAAAATTACAAATGTTACTTACACATAAAGTATAAATATACACTAAAAAATAACAAACAACAACTAACTCAAATTTCACAATTTATTAACACAATATATAGATATACATACGTTATATACATAAAAAGAGGAAATAAAAGAACTTATACAGTTATACTTACAGAGAAGATTAGAAGATGGAGGGCCTGGAGCTTGGAGGCTTTAGATTCTTAGAATGAACAATCAACTAATTTAATCTATAGCTTCTTGCTCCAAATTTGTAGCAATCTTTTTCAATTAAAATGCTAGGTTTTTGTTTTATTTGTTCCCCTTTTCTTCTTAGAATGAACAAACCGTGTGTATGTTGTAATCTGTATGCAGTGTGTTTTATGAATTGGGTGTAAAAGAAATAAAGAATGCTACTACGTAAATGTACAATTTATTAGATTGGGATAATTGGATTGGGCTTTGGGCTGTGAATTATGGTGGATTGGGGGCACATTAATTTAACTAGTGGGGGCACCCTATATTGGACCAAAAAAATTTGCCTGCTGGACTAAATTTCGTTGGGGGCCCATCCCCCCAATACTGACTATGTGAGTCCGCCCCTGATTCCCAGTAAGCTCCCTAGTGATCAAACTCTAACACCAACAAGTTGTATTCCAAGAAGAAAGCTTTCCTCAGTGCGTACAACATAGCATGAAACTCATTCAACCTCCTTCCTTCAACGCCCAATGTACCACATTTTCACAATAGCGCCTTTGTCCTCATTAAAGACCACACCCACACCAGACCTATTCCCATTCTGAAGTGGCTCCTTAAAATGAATACCATGTATATTCACCTTGATGTAATCATCGTCCAGAGGATTTTTGATATTATTGAAAAATGTGATTGAGTGAATATATTTTTAAATGTAGAGGATATTCTATTTTTATTTCAAACATATGCAAAGTTGGGATTAACTTGTGTTGAAAAATTTAGTAAAAATTAAATATGATCAATTGTTTGACGTGTATGATGATTGTTTTGAATCAAATTTTAAAAACCCACAAAAATTAAGAGCTAAATTAATATTAAGAGTTAGCATTAAAGATTTATGTGAAAGATAGGCTTAAATAAAGAGATTGATCAGGATCTAAAATCCATCCATTATATCTATTATATGTCAATATGCCATTTTCACCTATTTAGTAATTTACTAAAGTACCCCTTACATTATGTTAATGCTAAAAAATAATGATTTTCAAAGGATTTGAACCCATGACCTCCATGTATTAATGTTTTTATGTTTGCATGTATTACCACTACACTACAACATTTGATGATAAATCTTTTCAAATCAATGATTGCATACTATACAATCCATTTGCTAATTTTTTTTAATATGACCTCCATGTACCAAAATTTTTGTGTTTGCATGTATTAGTACTACACTAGAACAATTAATTATAGATTTTTTATAATCAATATAATTGCATGCATAGACAATTTACTTGATATTTTTTTTTAATATTTATTTTCAAATTTATTCATGATAAAATTAATTAAAATGATAAAACATGTAAACTATTTTTAATTGAATGAATAACAATGATTGAATGTACGTGTATTTACTATAAAATTTTAAATATATAATTCACATGGTACACGAAATAACATAAATTTTAATTTATGATACATGTATATTAATATTTTTATGCAAACACCAATTATAATATTTATTTATGTTTGTTACGTGGTACACGTATGAATGAGCATTTCACCATATCTATCCGAACTGATTCCTTTCCCATTTGGATTGTGGATTAGGGAATTTTTTCGGGTCAACATGAAATATTATAGAATAAAAATTCGTGCGAAGGGAATGGGCTCGGGGATTAAGGTATCCCGACACGATCCCCGTTTCCGTTCCCCGACTGATTATCATATTTAGAAAAAAAAATTGAACATATATTTACTAGATTATTAAAGAGATTGAAGTTATGTGTATTTCATATAAAATTTTAAATATATAGGCCTCGAATTCACATGATATACGAAATAACATATATATTAGTTTTATTTTATAAAATTATAAATTATATTAGTTATCTATGTTTGTTATTCTCCTAACAAAATAAAACTAATTCACGTGAGACACGTAAGGATGAACATTTCATCATGTGACCTCGATCTAATCCGTTTCCCCTTTTTTTTTAGGTATTTGACAAATTTTTCGGGACAACATGAAATATTCTAGAAAAAAAATTGGAGGAAGGGAACAACCTCAGAGATTAAGGTATCCCATCCCTGATTTCGTTCCCCAAATGATTATCATATTTATGAAGAATAATTTTTAAAATATATGTTTACTAGATTATTAAAAATAATATAATTCAAAATTTCAAAATTTTTATAAACTTAGAATTTCTGATATAAAATTTAACAAACTAAAATAGAATTTTAATACTATATTTCATCTTTCTTATTAAAAAATTAATTCAAATCTCTATTTATAATATAATAATAATTTTATCCTGATTTATCAAATTAATTTTATTATCCGATATATTCGAGAATATATACATTTTAAATAAAAAAAATTAAGTATCTCCCATTTTTTGCGGGGATCCTCTTTCCCCGTTCGTCGTAAGAATCATGAAGTAAAATAATCTTCATTCGGGGATCGATACGGGTTCAAGTTCAAAATTTTAACTAAAACAAAATTAAACTCCACGATTTCTCGCGGGAATCCCTATTTCCCTTCGGGGCAGAAATCTAGGAACATAATGATCCTCGTTCGGAAATCGGGACGGGTTCAATGATTATGTTCGAATTCGGGGAGTGTGACGGGTATAACACTACTCGACCCCGAATTGACCGATCTGATGCCCATCCCCATGTATACATACAGTATGAATTCATTTATTGTTAAATTTGGACACCTAGATACGAAATACACTCAATAAATACCGGTAAAAGAATATGTACAACAATTTTTTTTATTTAACTTAAAAAAAACAATAATACAACTAAATAAGGTACAATAAAATGTTAATCTAATTTGTTGACGAATATTAAAAGAGTTTAATTGAAGTTCAAAAAAATAATGTTACCAAAATAACATTCGAAAAACGTATACATGTTTAACGTGTGAGAGATATAACAATTAACTATTTTATTATAATAACACCTATTCAGCTCGTAAAGACAACAATAGTAATTTTATATAAACATGGGAACGTAGGTCGATGAGAGATTGTCAAAGATGAATGCGAGATGATTGGAGAGAGAAAAGACGAACAAATTTAAGGTTGTTAAAGACAAAAGAAAGGTGGCGGGGCAAGATAAATGTGCATATATGATGTGGTTGGAGGAAATGGAGGATCTTAGAGGTATAATGAGGTGGCTGAATAGTGATCGGAAAAAGGCCGAAGTGAGAGTGCACATGATCAGTAATAAATTGGAGTAGATATGAGGTAGACATACGAGTATAAGAGAAAATAGATATTCAAAAAATGTTGTGGCTAAGATTGAAAGTAGTTAAAAGATGGATTAATGACCTCTTGGTCTTTTAGGTTTGCACAGTTATACCGTAAAGCTCTATAGTTTTAAAGCGTTCTTTTTCGCCTTTCCAACTTCAGAAATGTAACTTTTAGCCACAAAACCGTTGTCTTTTTGGCATAAAATCGTCGTCTTTTAGAACGAATAGACGAAAGTTTGCGGCAAAAAGGTACATTCTAAAGTTGGAGGGATGAAAATGAGCGCTTTAAAAATAAAGGGCTTTATGGGTATAAATGTGCAAACTTGAAGGGCAAAAAGGTCATTAAGCCTTAAAAGAACTACTATCATGGTAATTCTTTTAGGATTTTACTGAAAAACAAACTAAAGGACACTATTATCATGGTAATACTTGATAGCTAACGATTAACTCTTCTTGTATACAACTTTTGTCTCCTTCTCACATTCAATAAGCATCACTATAAATATGATCCTCAAATTTTAGAGTGTGCTAATAATTTAAATTTAGAACGATTATTAACAATTGAATCTTAGTAAACCGTTGTACGTGAAAGGTAAAACACACTGACAAGAGGATATAACGAACTCCATCACAAATTTGAAAAATATTATATGAATTAAAATGTGGCCCGTGCCTTGCACGGGCAATCATGCTAGTTCAAAATAATGAGAACAAGGAATACTTGTGACGATTTAGACCATATAAATAAACATAACTTGTGTATTTATTTATCGATTATTCAAATCTTATTTTTTCTAATTTTTGGTGCTAAATATTTATTTTGCACCTACATATAGAATCATTAATTGATATATGAATATTATGAAATAAAAAATTATTAATAAATAAATTCAATAACATCTTTGAGATTTTGTTATGTTCAGGCCAGTTTTGAAAAGTCAATCAATAAAATTCCAAAACAAATCCATATAAAGTTTATACATCATTCAAACTATATGTAAATTTTGCAAGATATAAAAAATTTATTATCGATTGAGGATATATTTCAAGAAAAATTGTTCAAGAAATTTAAATACGGATGTAGTTTTTCATATTTAATTATTTTTAAAGATAAAATTTAACAAAATTTAGAAAAATGAAAAAACAGAAAAGTGGACAGAAAAACACAAAGTAAACATGCCCCAAATTTGTGAAGAACAATGTTAGGGTTTTCTGCTTTTGTTTCCGGGTCGGGTTAAAAGATTAATTGAATCAATTTCTTCTTTCTCATATCTCAAAATTGAGAGTGATCTGTTAGTTGTTTGTGTTGAAATAAAAAATGGGCAGACTTGCAGTTGCAGCAATTGTTAGCTCCTGGGTTATTCCCATCTCTATTCTTGTCAATCGTATCGTCCCTGAGCCTTACATGGTACCTTCATAACATTTGTATACTTACATTCATTTGTATAGCTGTGTTTTTTGTATTGAATTGGGATGTTTTTTTGCAGGATGAGATATTTCATGTTCCCCAGGCACAACAGTACTGTAAAGGAAATTTTACTAGTTGGGACCCCATGATTACTACTCCCCCTGGCTTGTGAGTCTCTTTTTGCTTCTTACTACTTCATTTAATCATGATCCAAGTTTACTTTTTATGAAGTTGATTCTACTTTTTAATGGGGTTTATGAGGAGTTTTAAGATCATGTAACATGAACTTGCCGATTATGTGTGTTTAGACGAAATGTGTTAATTCCTTTTCCCGGATTGACATGATGGGAAGTTATTGATGTAGCTACTAGCTAGGGCTAGGTTAATGTAACCGATTATTGTACCATGTGTAACTGAGGTCCAAGTATCTATTTTTTATGCTAAGTGATCCGAATATCGTTATTAGTCGCGTTAAGACATTGTTTTCCACGATATGTTTCCAATGTTGCGGAAATTGTTTATTGCGATTGCTAGATCTTTGTTTATTTAAGGGTTTTGTGTTGTTTTATCTTATTAGTATTATCTTGCGGGTATATCTGGTTTGTTCAAGTTAAGGTTTTTGTGTATATGAGTTATTTATTATTTACTTATAGATGGATTATTTACAACTTACTAATAGTAAGTTATGAAGGACTTTCTCAAAATTTACGAGTTCATTAACTCTTTGAATGTGAAAATTACTATGTTATTTGACAGACTACAGAGGAGTTGGACTGTCATACTATTAATTATTATGATAGACTGGATTGTTGTTTCTCATTACTCGGGAATGAAAAGATTTTAACAAAACCTAAAGAACAGAAAATGTTGTGAGCGGGTGTTGATATTTTCTTACATCAATATTTGGCAGGTACTTTCTTTCACTTGCCCATGTTGCTTCTTTTTTTCCAGGCATGCTATGCATACAAGCAGTGCCATCCTTCTTTGATGCCTGCTCAACTGTAGCTCTGCGCTCTACCAATGCTGTCCTGGCTGTAATTTGCAGCATTGTTGTTTATGAAATAATTTCCCAGTTGCGGCCAGAACTAGATAAAAGAAGAGTCACTCTTTATACAGTTGTTCTATCTCTATATCCTCTGCACTGGTTCTTCACATATCTTTATTACACAGATGTGGCGTCAGTAACTGCGGTGCTTGCTTCATATCTTATGTGCGTGAAGCAGAACTACCCATTGAGTGCAGCGGTAAGGGGTATTACTTATTTCTAATTGTTTTAACCTGTGAAATATCTTTGTGGATGGTTTTATTGCAAGTGTATAGCTTTCAACTTGCTTCCTTTCTTACAAGATGTGTTTAGTAATGTTTTTCTGCATACAAATTTCTTTCTTTTTGTTGATAAATGTCAAATATAAATATAAGCGTACAAGGAGCTTAGGTACCACGATGCATGGTACCTTTGGGAGTTGCCAAAGCATATTTATTTCTTGACAATGTGCTGTGCAGCTGTAGTGCTTTCTAAGTTATTTACTGACCCATAACTGCTGATGTCTAATGTGATAGGTAAATGTCAATTGTGAGCCATGTATTACTTTTTCCTCCCTTTATTTTTGACATATCTTTGAGAACTTGTTCCTCAACACAAACTGATAGATTAGAGAAGACCCGAAAGGTATCACACTATTACTATATATCCCTATAATAATTTTAACTGAGGGAATGCTTATAATATGCTAAACTTCTTTATCTTATCTAGTAGTTCAGTATACCGCAAGAGTCCAACAACAGTTGTCATAAATGTTGACAAGAATGATCCATGTCTTTTTTGCTAACTATTTGTTAGTAATTTTTGCCGAGTTTAGCTGGCTTGTAGATTACTGCACCGAATGCAAAATATTGTATGTGCTAGTGCTTCAGAGAATTTAAGGGTCTACTTTCAATGTGATGACTTGTTTAATACAGCTTTAGGTAATTTTGTTCATTTTTATTTAAATTTCTGTACTACGTGTTTCTAGTACATATATGAAGTTAACATAGGTGGTCAAATTTATTTCAGGATTGATCTGTCGGGGTTTGTCTGCTATCCAAGAGCTAACTTCTGCTCGTTAATTTATATCTGCAGCTTGGCGCTTTGGCTGTTCTTGTACGACAAACAAATATTATATGGATTCTTTTTGTTGCCTGCACTGGCATTATTAATCATACTTGGAGAATTCAAAAAGATAAACATCGTGAGCAACCAGATGAATCTAGTGTATTGGTTCAAAAAGATGGTCAATTAGCTTTGGGAAAAACTGCAGCTACTGGGTCAAACTTGAGAAGGCGAAGGTTGAGCAATTTTGAAGATTCTTCTGACCATTTAACTCCCAGAAATAACTCTTCCTCGTCTTATTCATCAGGTCTCCCTTCTCTAAATAGTTCTTTTATTTTGTTAGTGTTACAAGAGTAGTAACTAAGTTTATGAAACACAACTTACATAGTTTCGTTTAAAAGTTTTTATTGTGACCACATTTTGTAGCTGGGTGCTCATGTAATATTTCCGAGTAACTAAGGTTGGGCAGTTCACACGAGCAGTTCGGCTTTGGTTGTACATTATTTGCTAAACTAATGTGGATAAATGTGCCTTTGGATCTAACATGATGATGAGTGGACAGATATTGCAGGAGGCCAAGACCTAGAGCACTAAGATTCAGAGCAAAACTGACATGCACCACAAAGATGAACTGCAGAGTCACATAATATGAATAAAGCAATTAATTGATGTTTCACTAATATTTATCGTTTATTATGTTAATTGCAAACCGAGTCATTGTTGGAATTCATATATTAATTGAACTTGGTGCTGACAAGAATAATCTCCACTTAAAGTTGTGTTTAATTGCAAACGCTAACCTAGAATTTTCTTGGCTATGCTGATTGCAGATTTGATTGATGATATTAAGGAAATTTTGGTAACGTCTTGGCATATTAAATGGAGACTTTTACTTTTATTTAGCCCCTATTTTATGCTGCTGGTGGCTTTTGTTGGATTTGTTTACTGGAATGGGAGCATAGTTCTTGGTACCTACCATCTTGATTTATAGTACAACATTTTTCTTTTTCTTTGTTTTAAATTTTATATCAGATTTAAATCCCCATGTCTCATGTCATTGCAGGTGCAAAGGAAGCACATGCCGTTTCCCCACATTTTGCACAGCTCATGTACTTTGGCCTGATTTCTGCTTTGTTTATGGTCCCTGTTCACTTCACGTTAAGTGAAACTGCAGTTTTGTTCCAGTCGTTGCATAAGTGTAGGGTGCCAGGCATTGTTATGTGGTTCATGGCTTTTACTACTGCATTCCTTTCAGTGCATTATTTCAGGTAAGATCGTTAAAATGCCAAGTAAAGTAATTGTCACATTTTCGTGACCCCCCCCCCCCCCCTTCTCCCCCGCCTTCGAAATGATTGGATGAGATATGACATGCCACAGTTATATTTAGCACTACATAGCAAGCACAAGTTTGCATGAGTTTATTTCACTACCGGGTATGTAATGATAGTTTGCTTTACGAATGTCAGAGTTACATGGTTCCAAGGACAATTAATTTGGCAATCCAGTCCAGTTTATGAATGTCTATTTAAGATGCTTTGAATATTGTTTTATGACCTTTTTTTGTTGTTAAATCATTTGTTTTTTTTCAAAAACTTATTGGATGGAGAGACTTGGGTGTTCATAAACTTTAGCCGTACAAATATCCGACTGATTCTATAACATATACCTCTATTTTATTGGGCGAGAGACAGGTAACAGTATCATGACTCCTACTGTTGGTTATTGCAGCATTGCTCACCCATATCTTCTTGCTGACAATCGGCACTATACCTTTTATCTATGGAGAAAGATCATCAACTTCCATTGGTCAACAAAATACCTTATGGTTCCGTTCTATGTTTATTCATGGTTTTCCATCTTCAGTACACTAGGTGAGTATTAAAATAGTATCCTTAACTATATATCTGTTTATATATTTTAGTATATTCGAGTGTAAAACATCACTTCATTATATTTCCGATTTCAGCTAAATTTCAGAAGAAAGTATGGGTGCTGGTATATTTCTTAGCATGTGCTGCAGTTTTAATTCCTTCTCCATTGATAGAGTTCAGATACTACACCATCCCTTTCTTTTTCTTAATTCTTCATTCGCATGTCAACAGCGACAGAAATTGGGTCCTCATGGGTATCCTCTATACTCTTATTAACATCTTCACAATGGCTATGTTTTTGTATAAGCCATTTAGTTGGCACCATGAAGCTGGGATTCAAAGATTTATATGGTAGTTCGAAGCTAAAGAGGGCATTACATACCAGTATTAGGATCCTAGTGCTTGAGCTTCAACAACTTGCAAGTTAGGAATTCAAATTGTACAATAGCTACGAGTTTACAGTTTGATGTCGACGAACTCTGTCTATAAGTGGAGCCCAAATTTTTTGGTTTTTTACTATATTTGTTATCAGCAGTTGTGTTTTTCTAGAATGTTGGATCGTCAAATTACCCCATCTTCCATTTGTTAATTTGTCATTTCCAAATAAAGTGCTACCTATTATCTAGTTATAACCAGGAATCTCAGCATCCACATGCAGTTTTTGTCTGCACAGAATCCCAATAACATAGATTCATAAATATTTACATAATCGGTAGATTTCGTGTACCAAATAAGTTTTGCTGTATCTCAACCCAAATGGTCGTTTGGTGGTTTAACTATGATGATTGAATAAATCAGGTAATGGCATATTGTTGGCAATTTTGCATTTCAACTAGAAAATTTCAGTTAACAATGTTTAAAAGAAGTGGCCATACACAACGCGAATATAATTATGAAGAACAATTGAATTGATATACAAATACTGTTTGTGATACACTGAAACTTGTGATTACAAAAATGGAGCTTTCTGCCATCGAAAAACTTAAGGAAAGAATATGGAGCTTTCTGGGCTTCTATCATACTAGCTATGCAATCGGTTCTGAATGAAGTATCATTCACTAATTCTGTGTTTCATGTATCTAAACTGTTCCTCTGAATCTTCACTTAAAGCGATGAACGCCAAATCCTCCCTTCAAATGAAATGATCACAATCGAAACATCATCATGGTACTTTCTTCTGTCTCCTTGTGGGATATCAAGCAACTCATTGAACTTCAATCCTGCATCACAAACAGTATCACTTACCAAACTTAGAACTCTTATTTCTTAAAATTGTAGGTCATAGTTACGCAACAAATCTAAATATGCTGCTGATAGTTACCGGCTTTCTTGGCAGCTCGGAATAGAACTTCTTCAACCAGATGTTGTGCAGGGTCTCTCTCAGGGAATATGAAATTGAAGAGATCAACTTCGGCAACAGCTTCTTCATTTGTGAAGTACTGGTAAAGTCCATCTGAAGATAAAATCAGGAATTTGTCCTTTGGACCATGTCTATGGTGACAAAGCCATGGTGAACAGTTGAGGTAAGGTGAATTCCCCACATAATCGATCCTGAACATTTCCAGAAGAGCATTGTTCCATTTAGGCTGCAGTGTTTATCCACGAAACTAGTTAGCGAACTATTGGAATCGAGTACATGTATATACAACATTAAAAACTCACAAATTATTCACATGATCATATAAATTGTACTTTCAGAAGCTAAATCAAGTACCTGTTTGAGGAAACCAGCTCCAAAAGCTCGAGTAACCTTGAGAGAACCTTTAACCCGATTATTGATTATGGCTGAAGAATCATCCAGATGTTCACTTTCGATCCTCTTGACCTCCTGAGATTTAAGGAACACATATATATATAATACTCATAAAGATTCTGAAATTTGGCACATAATGTGAAAAGAAAAAAGAGAAACTGTTGTTAGTCATAGCTAATGAAGTTACCTCTTGCACTGATGTACAATGATCAAAGGTTAACTGGGAAGCAGCCAATCTTGAAACATTTTTGAATGCATCAACTTTAAAATCCTCACTATCATTTGTTTCCTCGACGATCCGTTCCAAATGAAGCTTTTGAGCTAAAACAGCTCTACTATCCCCAACATTCATCAAGTAAACATCATCGCCTTTCATCAACATTACCAAAACACAAGAACCCATCAAGGCTAGCTCTGGATTGTCGGTAACCATTGTATCAGTGATCTCTAGAAATGACTCTTCTGTTTTCCTCAAGGCCTCAGAAAGCGCTTTCAATACATCCGAATGTTTCACCCCATTCGATGCATCATTAGCAACAGATTCAGGTTTATCATTCCATAACTCTTTGAGCTCCTTGTAAACATTGGAATAAAGGTTACTAAGGAGAAAATCAGTAGCATCAGGACCATTAAACCCATCGTAAATCCCAACAAAAACCCAACCTTGTTCCTCTGATACAACCACATGCACACGATCTTCGCCAGCTTTCCCTTGAGCCCATTCAACATTTTGATTCTCAATGAATTCACCACCTCCATCATCATCATCAACCAGGCTCGACTGAGTGCTCAAGTTATTCCCAACACTGTTATCCATAACAGTCTCAATGCTATCAACATCAGACCAGACAATTACCTTTTTAGCACTACACAAATTTAGGTGAGATTTGGACATGGCCTTTTTAACAGTTTCCATGAACATACAACATCTATTAAATTTAGGTTTGCATGACTTGGATAACTGATTACTGGCCTCATTCTTTTCCATGCTCAAGATGGAACTCCGTTGTATCGGACCGGATAAAAATCCCCCTTCTACGGGCCCTGAGTTATGAGGAATGGGCTGGAGAGGAACAGAAGCAAATGAATGAGAGCTTTCAAAAGAAGACGCTCTATCAGGACTGGTAGAGTCGTTGCTGCATGTTGAAAAAGGATCAATCAATGTGGTGGTGAGAGGTGTATATGTATTAGCACTAATGGAAGCACCCGAAATCATACGAAAGGGCACCGAAGATTCATGTGAACAGATTTTTGATGATTCTGGGCGAATGTAACAGAAGGAGTGACCATAGCCTTCATCGAGTGGGTCAGAATGGTAGTTAACAGAGATGTTCTGGTGTCTCCCAGAAACATCTCCGACGAAACAGCCGTCGAGTTTTCCTACACGGTTGCCCATTGTACACAGAATGTATAAATGTTTGACAAATTAGAGTAGTGAAATGAATGACAGATTGTAGGAAAAGATTTATAAGGTGGGGAGAATATTAAGAAATACTGTAAATGACAGTTGGGAATAAGGTTGTTGACTTTGAAAAAGAATTAAGTAAATCTTTACTTTTATGGGGTATAAATAAATATTAGTATCTGTGGATAATTTGACTATTGGTTGACAGTTAGTTGACTCTGTGTGTCCATTGTAGATACATTAGTAGGTGAAAGTGATATATTTCAGGTGCATTTGTCAAAATAATTGTTGGTTGATGGTTAGTTTATTGGTGAAAAATAAATATCATTGTGATAAATTGTTACAGCAGCCAGGTTTAATACTCCCTCTCAGTCCCAAAATATATGTAACTTTAATAGTTTTGTATATTATTTTTACAATTTTCTTTTTGTGAATTAAATTTTAAATACCAAATTTTATTCAAAAAAGTTATTTTGAAAAATAACATATAAAACTATATTTTTATTCACTTTAAAATACATGCAAAAAATTAAATAAATATATATTTTGGAACGGAGGAAGTATATTATATACTTGGTTATTTAATGTCTTTGAATTTGTTAAGAGTTGTAATTTTATTCTACAAGTATGAAGATGGTTGATTACTTGATTAATTGTCAAAATAAGCTTTTAGCTGTGTCTAATTAGAGAGGGGAAGAAATGTTAATTGGATATCAAGCTTGATTTCTTTTGGTTAAAAAAGTCAACAACCAACTTATATTAAAGTTGGAGTATCTCCTTTCGAACTGCACGTGGTAAGTTTAGTTGTTAAACGATCTGGTAATCATTAAGTTGTGAGATTGTAATGTTTTTAATATACACTTTGAATATATAGTTAATCTTCTTTTTATATTATTTAATTTGATATAATATTTTACAACTAAAGATTCACTTAAGATAATTAAAAAAAAAAAATTTTGTCAGGGATCGATTTATGCTTCGGACAAACCTATCATCGGTATACGAGGAACAGGTTCGGGTAGCTCCTGCAAAGAGAAGAATGCGAGGGTGTTAACCCCCGATTCACCTCCGGTGTGAGAATCAGTAAAATAGTAAAACGTAAACGTAAAGCTCATGTAAACCAGTGTATCTCAGGGTGTGTGTCCTTGTGTTTATCACCTGATAGTTGTGTCTATTTATATTGTGTCTATGAGTAGTGTTGTGCCCAAAATCATCATGGGCTGAATGTAGGCCCATTAGGTCCTAGGGTTCAATCCATACGAGCTAAAGGATAGATCCAGTGTGAGTTATGAAGATCAGATAGAAGAATTGACTAAGGAAGTACGAGTATAAGGAGGTTCCCAATGGTCAGGAAGCTGAGCTGAACATTAGAAGACCAGGTTCCTCCCAGCGGAAGAGTTCGAGTTAGCATAGCAACAGCCATAGAGATGACGAGAGCATGTGAAGAGCTATCCAGTCTAACCAGTTTGTTATTTGTGCAGGTACTGATGCCTAAAGGGAGGTCCCTAAGTGATATGTCCCGACATAAGGAGGTTCCTGAGAAACAGGCTCCTGAGATATAGGTTCCTGAGCACCAGGTTCCTACGAGTAGCCAACAGAAGGTTCTAGAAGCCATCTAGAACAGATAAACGAATTGGTATTTGAGTATAATTCTAGGGCGCAGATGATCCCAGAACGTCTCTGACCACTGAGAGAATCATAGTAGGGTACGAACCCGAGTTCTACTCTACTTAGCCAACTAGTTCGCGGAAGGCTCTAAAGGAACCTGAGTCCTACGCGAACTAGGTAGTTACAGCCATTCCAGCAAGATACAGAGTCCCATTAGAACTACGTGAGCTTGATCCCTATATAAACAAGGGTACGTAGGCACCTCGGGGGTAAGACACATTCAGTTCTCTAATTCTCTCTGAAGGCACTTGAGATTATTGGAGACACCCTCGGGCACAGCTCAACCCCCACAATCACAACCGAAACCTTTCACAGAACAGTTGATCGTTAGCCTATACAACTACCCGTAAACCTCTCAAAAGTTGTTGCAAAATCCACTCATCAACATTGGCGCTAGAAGGAGGGGAGTTAACATCTTAAGAGTGGAAAAGATGGCAGGCGACTGTGATAGCGAAGCAACCCGTTCTGAGGAACAAATTCACAATGAAAACAAATCTCCTCGAAAAGCAAAGAAGGTTACCAAAGAAGATATGATGGAAATCTTAAAGACCGTTGGAGAACGATTGTCGACTTTGGAGCAGGCTTCAAGCAAAAAGAAGAAAAAGAAGGCAAAGAAAGGCAAGAAGTCGAAGGTGACTCCAAAACAACTGAATTTCGAGGAAGAAGAACCCGAAGATGAAGAGGAAGTTCCAGAAGATAATGAAGAGCCAAGACAGGATAATGGTGATGAAGAACCAGAGAATCCTGAGAAGGACAAAACTCCTAGCAAAAAGGGACCTTCCCAAGTCCGCACAGAGTCCAAGGGAAAGAAGAAGGTTAACACTGGAGGTTCCTCACAGAAAAAGAAGAAAGACAAAGACCCATCTGTTGAGATAATTGAAGAAGAGGAAACAGACTCAGATGAGGTTACTGAAGAATCCAGCACTGCAGAGTCAAAAGAGGAGGAAGGAACGAGCAAAAAGACAAAGGCAAAAGCTACTGGAGAGGTGACAGCAGAAGATATCAAGAAAATTTTGGCTCAACTCAAGGATGAAAAGAATCTTGCTGTGAATCCTATAACTGCTTCTCCTTTCACCAAAAGGGTTCGAAAGTCGGCTCTGCCTAGATCTTACAGGCCCTCGAATGAGTTGAAATTCGATGGAACCACTGATCCAATCGAGTACCTAAGTCGTTTCGACACGGAGATGGATGTCTATCAAGTGAAGGAGGCCACTAGATGTAGGTTACTGGCTGCAACTCTACAGGGTGGAGCTCATCAATGGTTCAAGAGGTTACCTGTTGATTCGATCGGTTCCTGGGAGAATATGGGAAAGCTCTTTGTTACCCAATTCAGAGCATCTGTCGCGTTTGCACCACCTACCAACACCCTGGCCAACATCAAGCAGAGACCTAGTGAGACATTGACAGAATACTTCAAGAGGTTCAATGCAGAGGTTCCGAAGGTTAGGAAAGCATCTGAGGAAACCATAAAGAATTTTTTAATTGCTGGAGTCAAAGGAGGCTCAGATTTTTGGAAAGCACTTCAGGGAAAAGGACCAGAGACGTTGGCAGATTTTTATGCCCAAGCGGAACCGTTTCGTCTCGTGGAAGAATCTTTGGCTGATTTGAAGAAGGATCCAGATTTCGTAAGGCAAAGTGGGTGGTCAGGAAGCAAGAGGTCAAGGCCCAGAAGCCCAAATGGTCGTGACAGTAAAAAAGTGGTTAGTCGTACATCCCAGGTGAAGCCTGAAGCTGAAGCTGTGAATCCTACCAGACCTGTCATGAGTCAGGTCCCACTACCAGCTTCCTACAACAACAACAAACGTGAGAGACCCGTCTATGAAACTTTCACCCCTTTGGTAGCTCCAATCAATCACATCTACTCAGTGAATGAAAAGTCCTCATGGTTTAAGAAACCTTTTAGAACTTGCCCTCCAGGGAATAAGAATGAGCGTCCATACTTTGATTTTCATGATAACAATGGGCATAATACTGCAGATCGCCGTCACCTCAGGGACTTAATTGAAACTCTAATCAGGCAAGGGCAGTTAAGTGAATGGGTGGCTCAGGAAGGCAAAAAGTATAGAGATGAGAAGACTCAGAAGGTATAGGAACCTGTTGTGATGGAAGGACCACCCAAGGCTGGGTGCATACGCACAATTATAGGAGGTCCCCACATTGGAGGAAGTAGTAGGAGCGCCATGGAGAGGTACACTCGTGAATCTAAAGAACGTCTTTTGACCAGTATTTACAATCCGTCACAGAGGTCTCCCAAGCTGTTTGAAGGAGAGGATGCAGATATTACCTTCACTGAAGGAGATGCTTCTTGGGTACACCATCCCCACATGGATGCCTTAGTGGTCGAAGCAGGTATCGGGTCTTATGAGGTCCATCGAGTACTAGTGGATAATGGAAGCTCTGTAAACCTGTTGTCCTACTCAGCTTTCAAAAAGATGCGTTTTCTGGATAAAGACTTAACCCCAACGAAGGATACCTTGTATGGCTTCACTAACAACCAGGTTCTTATCAAGGGTAAGATTCGTTTACCAGTAACTCTAGGTGGCAAACCATGTTGCATTACACAGCTAGCAGAATTCATTGTTATAGAGGACAATATGAACTACAATGCTATTCTGGGAAGACCCATCCTGAAAGAAATGAGGGTGATAACCTCCATTTACCACCTGACTATGAAGTTCCCAACACCAAATGGAATTGGTATAGTTCGAGGATGCCAGTATGAGTCTAGAGAGTGCTACACCAAAGCTTTGCAACATGCTGCTAAGGCTGCTAAGTTACCTGAGCCAATAGACGAGGTTCCTGATGATTTTCCAGGATAGAACCCAGATAAAATAACACTCTATCTGCGTAGTCCGCCCTTGGAAGGTTTTGTACCAGCATCCTGTAGAGCTATAAGAATTGAAGAGATTATAGAAGAGGAACCTCATGCTGAGATTCCAGTTTTTCGGGGACCAGATACCCCTTACTTGCTGTTAGAAAGTGCACCCCCTATGGACAAGGATGGTAATGTGTGTATGGCAGAAGAGTTGGATGAAGAAAAATCTAGAAAACTGAAACATAATGGAAGTAGTGAAGACAGTCAACCAGCCTCAAAGAGAAGGAATGTCATGCACGGAGTTCAAGAACCATCTGCAGTTCAAGAACCATCTCCAATCCAGGAACCTCAAAAGGATTCACCCACAGAAATGGATGTAGACTTAGATCCTCGAATGCCAGAAACCACGGTCAAGGCTGGACCAGCTGGTGAGACTTTAGATATGAAGATAAATGACAAGGATGGTACGAAAGTGTTGAAGATTGGAGCTCGACTCGACCCAGCCTTAAAGGAATCTCTTATTACCTTTTTGGGTAAGAACCTGGATGTGTTTGCATGGTGTCACACAGATATGGAAGGGATAGATCCAAGAGTCATGTGTCACAAGTTGAATATCGATCCAGAAAAGAAAGGAGTGAGACAGAAGCGAAGACCAGTTAGTGGAGAGAGAGCTCAAGCATTGAAAGAAGAGGTTGACAGGTTATTGGATGCAGGGTTGGTTAAAGAATCTTTCTACCCGATATGGTTGGAAAACCCTGTCTTGGTGAAGAAACCTAATGGGAAGTGGAGAACCTGTGTGGACTTCACAGATCTCAACAAAGCATGCCCAAAGGACAGCTTCCCGCTGCCACGAATTGATCAGTTAGTGGATGCAACTGCTGGACATGCCCTCCTCAGCTTCATGGATGCATATTCAGGTTACAATCAAATCCCTATGTATGAACCTGACCAAGAGCATACTTCATTTATTACGGATAGAGGTCTTTATTGCTATGTATGCATGCCATTCGGGTTGATTAACGCTGGAGCCACATACCAACGACTGGTGAACATGATGTTTAAAGACCAAATCGGTCATACTATGGAGGTATATGTGGATGACATGCTAGTCAAATCCAAGGAAGCTGTTGACCATGTAAAACACTTAGAAGAAATGTTTGAAATCTTGCGAAAGTACAGAATGAAGCTAAATCCCCAGAAATGTGTGTTTGGGGTAGAATCAGGAAAATTTCTGGGTTTTATGGTAAATCACAGAGGTATAGAAGCCAACCCAGCCAAGATTAAAGCATTGATTGATATGAGGTAACCAAGGACTGTGAGAGAGGTTCAGTCCCTTACAGGGAGAGTCGCAGCCTTGAACAGATTCATCTCGAAGTCCACTGATAGGTGTCAGGAGTTCTTTAAAGCCATAAAGAAAGGAAGCAAGTTCGAGTGGACAGAGGAATGTGAGATAGCATTTGGAAAGTTAGAGGAGCATTTGGGGAGCCCCCCACTTTTAGCCAAACCTATGGATGGAGAAACATTGATACTTTACCTGGCTGTATCAGAGTATTCCATTAGTGCAGTTTTGGTTCGAGAAGAGAATGGACAGCAGAGCCCAGTCTACTACGTCAGTAAAAGGTTACTTGATGCAGAAACGAGGTATACAGGAATGGAGAAGCTGGTTTACACATTGATTCTAGCTTCCAGGAAGCTGCGACCTTACTTCCAAGCTCACAAGATCGAGGTGAGAACCTCATATCCACTTAGGCAAGTGATGCATAGGCCAGAAACTTCGGGAAGAATGTTAAAGTGGGCTGTGGAGTTGGGACAGTTCGACATAGAATACAAGCCAAAGACAGCAATCAAGGCCCAAGCTCTAGCAGATTTCCTAATTAAGTTTCCACCCCATGTGGAGGTTATTGGTCAAGAGGAACCAAGAGAGATGGTGGAAGAACAGATAGAGAATGATAACTGCGCACCCTGGTGGACATTGTATGTAGATGGAGCTGCTAACAGTAGTGGAGCAGGTGCAGGCATAGAGCTAGTTAGTCCGGAAGGACATAAACTCCATAGCTCGATTCATTTTGCTTTCAGAGCCACAAACAATGATGTAGAGTATGAGGCATTGATTGCAGGCCTAAAGCTAGCTTTGGAGATGAAAGTTGAGAATATCAGAGTGTTCAGTGATTCGATGTTAGTAGTTTGGCAGATTCGTGGTGGCTTTCAGGCAAGAGGTCCACGAACAGACTTGTATTTGAGGTACTCCCAGGAATTGATCGCAAAGTTCAAAGAGGTGAAGTTAGATCAGATACCACGAGGAAAGAATACCAATGCAGATGCATTAGCCAAGCTAGGGTCTCAGAGAGAGTCCACATTATTTGGAGTAATTCCACTTCAGATTCAGGAGCAACCTAGCATTTTCAAAGAAGAAGTGATGAACATCGAATTTCCAGTTGAAGATTCCTGGATGACCCCAATATATCGTTACCTGGATAAAGGGGAGCTACCTCCCAGTCAAGATGAAGCCAAAAAACTGAGGTACCATGCAGCCAAGTATGTAATCTATGATGGAGTTCTGTATAGACGAGGATTCAATCAACCTTTGCTTAAGTGTGTAGCTGGAGAGCAATGCAAGTATATCCTCGAGGAGATTCATGAAGAAGTATGTGGAAATCACTCGGGGGGTAATTCTTTAGCCATGAAGGTCCTTCGATAAGGATATTATTGGCCAACCATCAAGGCAGATGCCTCTAAGTTTGCACAGTCATGCGGCAACTGTCAGAGGTTTGCAAATTTTGATAGTCGTCCTGTAGCACCTATCAAACAGATTGTCAGTCCTTGGCCATTTACCGTATGGGGGATAGACCTCATTGGAGAGCTCCCAAAAGGAAAAGGAGGAGTGAAATATGCAGTGGTTGCAGTTGATTACTTCACAAAGTGGGCAGAAGCAGAACCACTTGCTAAGATTACAGCAGAAAAGTTGACTGAGTTCGTGTTTCGAGCCATTGTATGCAGGTTTGGTATTCCGTAGAAGCTGATTTCTGACAACGGGAAGCAGTTTGATAGCAGAGAGCTTAGAGGATTGTGTGAGTAGTTTGGAATTCAGAAAGCATTCTCAGCAGTGTATTATCCACAGAGTAATGGACAGACTGAAGCTGTGAACAAGATTATCAAGCATACTTTGAAGGCAAGGCTTGAAGATAAGAACGGAAGCTGGCCAGAGGAGCTTCCTGGAGTCCTGTGGTCGTATAACACCACTCCTAGAACTACAACTGGTGAGTCTCCTTTTACTCTCGCTTATGGTTGTGA
The DNA here is from genome assembly GCA_036435485.1 of Saposhnikovia divaricata. Lineage (NCBI taxonomy): Eukaryota > Viridiplantae > Streptophyta > Magnoliopsida > Apiales > Apiaceae > Saposhnikovia > Saposhnikovia divaricata. Next base: position 57,945,990 of record CM071598.1, read on the forward strand.
AGCTATGGTACCTGTGGAAGTTGGAACAGGTTCCCTGAGAAGAAAACATTTTGATCCCGAGAACAATGAGGTCAATCATAGACTGTATTTGGACATGGTCGAAGAGTTGAGAGCAGATTTGCAAGTGAAGCTAGCAGCATATCAACAGAGAGTTCGAAAGTATTACAACAAAAAGGTGAAAGCAAGACTTTTAAAGTTGGAGACCTGGTTTTGAGGAAAGTCATGCCAAACACCAAGGTTCTGGCACACGGAGCTTTTGGAGCAAATTGGGAGGGACCTTACCAGATAAAGTCAGCCATTTGGGAAGGAACCTACCACTTTATGGATATGGATGGGAATCTCATTCCGAGAGCTTGGAATGCAGAACATCTCAAGAAGTATTATCAGTAACTCTTTTACTGTGTTTTTTCTTAGGAAAAGTTACCTTGACTAACAGGTTCCTGTGGCAATTGATAGTATGTGCAAAGTATGAATGTGATTTGACAGAGTATGCAGATTGAGAATGATTGACATAAACAAAAGCCTTGGGAAGCTTCCCGAGCACGCATTGAGAAAAGCCTCAGGTAGCTTCTTGAGCATGACTTGAAAGTCTCAAGTTCCTTGAGCACATGACCTAAAGTCCTGACAAAAGGCACCTAAAGTCCTGACAAAAGGCACCTAAAGTCCTGACAAAAGGCACCTAAAGTCCTGACACAAGGCACCTAAAGGAACCTGTATGGATCCGAGACTGGCATACAGGAACCTGAGATTGTACGTTTCATCCCTCCGTGGAGCCGCCACTAGCACGAGAGGAAGTATGAACCTGTGTGGAGCCTAGACCGACACACTTGTTCCTAAAGAGAAGCCTAATAAGCTCTCCCTTATGTGGAACCGTCTTTGGCACATGAGAAGAAGGGATAAAACCCTTAGCATTTGCCTCCATGAAATGTCTAGCTTGACACTTGGAGAAGAGGAAGCTGTGTGGACTCCCAGAATGGCACACAGGTTCCTAAAAATTGCCTCGAGGCAAAAAGGAACCAACATACCTCGAGGTATGTTGGGACCTAGAGTATAGGACTGGGACCCAAGCAGGGAACCTTTCCACCAGTTGACCCGAATGGAACGAGGGAAGTTTTGTTAAACTTAACTAGTTTCTGTTTTATGTTTATTTTGCAGGATTAATGATCGAGGAACCTGGTCAAACTATTTAGCAATAAAGAATATAAGATTATCAGAAATGGTTTTAGTTCAGAATGTGACTTTGAAAATGTTAGGTGAAGCATAAGAAAAGACGTTTTTAAGCTTACAAGTAAGTTGTTGTAATATTGTTAGGATTCAGTTGCCTTTTATTTCAGAAAATTATAAAGTGAAAGTACGAGTGTATTCTGTTTCTTACAAAGGGCTAGCCCACGTAAGCTTGAATGCACAAGTACAGACACTAAGTAATTGCTAAGGGGAATAAAGGTAAGACATTACTATAGGAGCATACAGGTATAAACATGTGAACAGAGATATAGCAAAATAGATAGTTATCATTATCAAAAGCATAGAAATTATAGGGTACCCCGACCCTGAAAACCAGCAATTCAAAGTTATAGGCACGAAGACCTTAAAGAACTAAATTTAGGGTTACAACTTGCGAGGCGCTACGAGGGGCCCACGACCTCATCAAAAGTTATCAAAAGTTCAATAAATCATAAAGCTTCAAGCAGTAGGAGTTTTGTCTGAAGCTTCAACAGCTGGAGGGATTGGAAGGGTAGGTCGAGCATCTTCAGTAGCAGGAACCTCTGCAGTCTCAAGGTTAGAACCTGGAGACCTCTCGACCATTTCCACGGGAGGTACAGAGTTTGCAGCCGCAGCTTCTTTCTCAAAATCTTTAATCATGACTATCACATCTTCTCCGAGGAGGGACCAGTCCAGGCCAGGCATTTTCTCCCAAGTTGATCGCATGTAATCTCTGATGCCTTCGTCATAGCCCTCGTCATAGCGAGCTTTCTCCTTAGTCAGCATAGAAGACTTAATGGCATTAGCAGCAGCATTTAGGGCATCAACTTGAACTTCCAGCTCATTAACCTTCTCCAGTGTTGACAACTTTTCGTCCTTAAGATTCTTGACTTGGCCTTGAAGCTCCTCTTTCTCCTTTTCCAACGAGGTTTCAACAGTCTTTGCTCGTCGCACTGCAGCAGTGGAAATGTTTGCTCTGTCTTCTGTAGCAGCTAGGTCTTTCTTGAGCTTTTCAACCTCCCCTTGCAGTCGAAGGTCATATTGGGTCCTCAAGCAAAGTCATCACAGAATCTAAGAGTAAAGAATGCGTTCTGGGCTGCAGAGAACCTCATAGCTTCCAGAGCTTCAGTAGAGTCCATTTTCAACCAGCCAGTAATAACCTCAGCAGGAACATGAGTGTCAATCAAGTCCTTAAATTGATTCTGGACGATGGCAGGATCCACTTTCACAGCTTTACCCTTCCTCATAGCGCGGGTTTGCGAGCTTCCGGACAAGTCTAGGGTGGTTTGAGCTAACTTGTGTTTAGAAGACCCAGAAGGTTGAATCTGGACAGAAGTAGGGGTTAGAACCTGGTTGATTGGAGTTGCAACTAACGGGACCTCCTTGGTTTCGTTCTCAGTCTTGAACACTTCTTCAACATTCTTGGATCTCTTAATGAATGACGGAATCTTAGGAGCCATACCTTTGAATACAAGACAAGAGATAAGTCAGAACAGATAAAAGAAACAAGATAAAGTATATGAGCTGTACGAGTATAAATAGATACAAAGGAAATGAAATTCTTACGAGGGGAATCAGGGAGAAAACCTAAGGTGACGAGATTGTCAGGTGTTAATAGAATCATACAATCCCTAAGGGATGAAGAGTGTTTCAAAGCCTCTTCAACTCTTTGTAGGCAGACTCCAGAAAGAAAGGTTTGTTTGGGAATATGAGGACATCGGTTGAACTGGAAACGGATAGGGGGACAATCATAGCAGTAAAAAAATTGCTCCTGCCATTGGTCAAAGTTTTGCTTAATACCTTTTATACACTGACCTTGATGACAAGGCCAGGCAGTCAGATAAAAACAACCGGAACCATTTCCAGTATCTTTTAATCTAAAGAAATAACCTAATTCAGGTGCAGATAAGGGAGTAGTGAACAAACTGGAGTATAGGACATATGTGCTCATGGCTAGTCTATAGGAATTGGGAGTCAATTGGAGAGGGGCTAAGCCATAAAAATCAAGAACTTCTTGCAAAAAAGGATGGAGGGGAAAGTAGACACCCACTCTGAAGAAGGCAGCAGAGGTTACTGCATTAGGAACACCATGCTCGGGAACTCTAGTGTTAAACCTGTGAGCCCTCTCACCAGGTTCCGGTACAACAATCGGGAAGTTTAGACGAACACATTCTTCCCACAACTTCTCTATCCTAGCTGAAGTCATAGACGAATCGACTTTTTCACAGAAAGGCACAATCTCCTGTTTGTATGACTCTCTTTCGACAATAATCTCGTTGTCAAAATCAGGTTCAGGAAGTATTTTCTGGTCAGGCTTAGACACTTCCTCACTATCAGACCAATCGTTCCCTAAGTTGATTAGACTAAGAGGTTCTTTTTGAACATTGGTGCTCAAGGGTTTCATGAGGATGTCTTGGGGTTCGCTGGTGTTCGGAATTAGGACTCTAGACCTAGTCCTATGGCTAACAGATTTAGTAATAACGGGTTTTATTGAAGAATGAAGGTCAGAGTGTGTCGAATATAGAAGAGAGGTCAGGTTCGAGGACATTTCTAAGACATCTAAAGCGCCACGGTCGCAAATTAGGGATGCTCTAAGAAAACCTCATATAGACCGTACATCGATTGCAGTAAGAAGCATATAGAAGATGAACAGACCATTAAAAAGTTACAGTAAAAATCATGACGGAATGACTACGAATCAACAAGTGGACAGTCATTAAACAAAGTATCGTGAATATTCGTGTGTGTGAAACATGAAGTGTGAGGAATCGGTAGATATGCAGACATATTCATACCATCGAGGCAACATGCAAGAATACAAAAGCACAGACAGTATGAAATGGAGTCGAGAATATGAAAGGATAGAAAGAAGTAAGTCAAAGTCAAACCTTGATCAAAAGAAAGTGGTGGTCGAGAAGTTGAATTGAGCAAAGGGCCGTCGGTCTTCTTCTTCTCTTTCCGAGGGTTTTTCGTAGAGTTTTGGTAAAGGTAAAAAAACTGAACCTGGATATAGAAATACGTTTATATAATCAAGGTAAACAGGGGATAGCCCCGTGCACGTGGCAACGGTTTATTGGAGCGGTAAGTGAAGAGATACACGCGTGAGAGGCGTGTGAACCTTGGGAACTCACGCATTAACTGCAGCTTTGGTAAGTGATAAGAGTAATTCGAATTTTGAAATTATCTCTTGAGGATATTAACTGCCAACCATTGTCCCTTCTCAAATTGTGAAAATTCGAAGAGACGTGATAATGAAAAATAAGTTTGGTTCCCTGGGAAGCAAAATGCAAACATAGAGTTGATTTCGAGAGCTGCGATCTGAAGAGGAAAATAGCAAGGTAATAGGTTCCTTGGTATGAAGGAAGCTTACTCAAGATTAGGTTAGCTGAAAATATTTCATGTCCTGTTTCCTACGCCGGGTTAGCTCATGTAGGCTTGGATATAAAATGTTAAAGCGAGGTATTGTTGTAGAAATAATTTAGCATTGGACCTATGATCGAGAGAGAGAGTAAAAATAGGTTCCTTTCACATTACATGATTTCAAGGAACCGGGGGGTACTTGTTGTGCCCAAAATCATCATGCTGAATGTAGGCCCATTAGGCCCTAGGGTTCAATCCATACGAGCTAAAGGATAGATCCAGTGTAAGTTATGAAGATCAGATATAAGAAATGACTAAGGAAGTACGAGTATAAGGAGGTTCCCAATGGTCAAGAAGCTGAGCTGAACATTAGAAGACCAGGTTCCTCCCAGCGGAAGAGTTCGAGTTAGCATAGCAACAGCCATAGAGATGACAAGAGCATGTGAAGAGCTATCCAGTCTAACCAGTTTGTTATTTGTGCAGGTACTGATGCCTAAAGGGAGGTCCCTAAGTGATATGTCCCGAAATAAGGAGGTTCCTGAGAAACAGGCTCCTGAGATATAGGTTCCTGAGCACCAGGTTCCTACGAGTAGCCAACAGAAGGTTCTAGAAGCCATCTAGAACAGATAAACGAATTGGTATTTGAGTATAATTCTAGGGCGCAGATGATCCCAGAACGTCTCTGACCAATGAGAGAATCATAGTAGGGTACGAACCCGAGTTCTACTCTACTTAGCCAACTAGTTCGCGGAAGGCTCTAAAGGAACCTGAGTCCTACGCGAACTAGGTAGTTACATCCATTCCAGCAAGATACAGAGTCCCATTAGAACTACGTGAGCTTGATCCCTATATAAACAAGGGTACGTAGGCACCTCGGGGGTAAGACACATTCAGTTCTCTAATTCTCTCTAAAGGCACTTGAGATTATTGGAGACACCCTCGAGCACAGCTCAACCCCCACAATCACAACCGAAACCTTTCACAGAACAATTGATCGTTAGCCTATACAACTACCCGTAAACCTCTCAAAAGTTGTTGCAAAATCCACTCATCAACAAGTAGTACCGTTGACGATCCTCTTGATTCTCAGTTATGGAGGGCGATAAATGGTAAGGCGTTACACTGGCAACGGTCGACCGTTTTTACTGTCTTCAGCTGGATGATTCGGATGGGCCTGGTCCAATCAAATGGTTTTAACGGTTATAAGCCCAAAGGCTTATTGGATTGGATCCCCAAAGGCTTATTGGATCGGGTCCTCTAACATGTCCCCGGGCTTCGGTCGGTTTGGAAATAAGCCCGAAGTCTATCTTGGCCGAAGAGTCTAGCCGATCAATATATCTCCCTTGAAGGCGCGTCTTTTGAGGCGACAGTTGTATTCAATTTACATCCCTTTTTTTTAAACTGTCCTCCACGTGTCGTTATCTGGGACAAAGGTATTGAACCGTCTATACATCTCATCCATTCATTTCTGTATATATATTTACGTCCTTGTATTTTGCTTACTCTATTTGCTTTCTGAATTCTTTTTGTGCGAGACCTCAGAGCAATCAACGGACTTTCAACTAACGTCGACAACTCACTTCAACAAGTAAGTCCCTTTCCGCCATATATCTTTGATGTTTTTCTTTCAAAAGTATTTTCTTTAGATAATGTGCTTTAGTTTTTCCAATGTGTAAAGTCTCTTCGAGTGTCCGACTTTTTTAATTCTGAGTACAAGAACTTCCTTCGCCGTAGTCCTCTTTTTCTTTGTCTTTTTCAATTTATCGTTGGTCTATTCATACTCGGGGATTTCCTTCGGCTATAGTTTATTATTTGATTTTTGTCTTTCTGTCCCCGAGTATTGGATTAACGACTCACCTTTCTTTTTCCAGATTCAATGGCAAACCCTGAAACAGGTCCTTCGGGGCATGCCGTGGGCCATGCTCCTGCTTTGCTTTTTGAGGATGGCACCGCGTATGCTGCTGCTAATCAATCTTCTATTTTGAAACAAGAGGACTTAGATACTTTCAGGGTAAAATTCGATTTTCCCGAAGGTTATCGTTGTTTTTTACCCGATTCTACCGATCGTATATACGACACCCCGGGCATATCAGTCAATGATCAACCCGAAGAGATCGCCACAGGTGTATCGGAGACTGCCTTCATATGTGGGCTCCGCTTTCCTTTGTTGCCCCTTGTAAAAGTTCTTCTGGGTATAGCGATCGGTCAGTTAGATCCGAATGGTTTCATCCACATGAACGTTTTCCAATACCGATGTTTGCAGCGCGATGTGCCTCCTTTATCAGTTCTTTTCTGGCACCATTATGATTTCCGTAAAAATGCCAAGTCCCCTAGTTTTTATAACATTACCCGAAGAGTGGGTCGCTCAGATTGGGCGGCCACTAACTCAAGTAACAAGAAGACGCACAACCATTGGTGTTATGTCACTGGGCCCGACCTTCCTAGGTTTTCGGAGTGGAAGGAAGTTGAGATCGATAGGGTCAAGCTGAAAGCTCTTTCCGATGAAGAGAAGTCTCTTTATCGAAAACTGAACACTCCCTTAGTTCCCGAAGACAGACTCCCATTGTCTATTACTAGGGATGGGGCTTGGCTGAAGAGCATGATTGGTACTTTTTGCATTATTTTGTTTCTTCGCTTCATGTTTTTTAATAGCTAACCTCCTTTTCTTATTTTTCTTTCAGTGTCTGCAGTGGCCGATATGAGGAGGAGAGCGGCCGAAAGGAAGGCTTTGTTGGGTGGTGGATCCGGGAGCACTTCTCGAGGGAACGTTGCTTCGACTCTATAAGAGGTAGAGGCTCCTCTGGTGGTGCAAGAAATTACGCCAATGCAGGCCGAAGAGGTAGAGATTCCTACCAGTAACATTGTTGCTGTGATCCCTTCGGAATCTCCTGCTTTGGATGGAAATAAATCCGAGAAGAAGAGGAGAACCAATGATTCAATTCCTGTCTTGAAGACTTATCGCCCTTCATGGGGTGTAGTGGACACTGATTCTTTCGGTGCTCCTGCCCCGAAGCCTGTTAAGGAATTATGCCAAGACTTGTGCAGTTCTTTTATTCTTCCGGCCGATCGCTTGGTTTATGATGCAGCTCCTACTGTGGAAGCATGTGAGAACATGCTAGGGCACCTTAGTTTGGTAAGTTCCCTTCAATATACTTTATTTTTACATATATATTTTTCCCTTTGCTTATATCTCTCTGTCTTGATGCCTTTTGTGGTGCATTTTCAGGCCGTCCCTTGGGCCGCAGCTGTGACCGAAAAGGTCAAAGATCAGGCTACCATCATACGGGGATTTAATGCAGAGATTGGTTCTTTAAAGGATAAGGTTAATCCTTTGGAAAACCAGGTAAAGAAGCTTGAGGACCTTCTGGTGGGGTCTCAACGGAAAGAAGGCCTTCTCCAGCAAGAGAAGAATGATCTTATGCTTCGGAACGATGCCTTGATCGAGGAGAAGAAGAAGCTGACCGATGACAAGGAGGTCAATCGATTGGAGCTGCGCCGTTTGAAGAAGGAATTGAAGAAGGCGAAGAAGACCATCTCCCGATCCGAAGATAGGGGTTTTGCTGTGGGATATGATGATGCTGTCATTGCTGCTCACAAGGCAGGTTTTGACTATAAGCAAATCCTTTTCAATCCTGAAGATGATCCAGTCTTTCGACAGGAGGTCCCTGATGTGCCTTTAGTTGTTTCTTCTGATCCCGATTCAGAATAAATTAATTTTTTTGTAATGAACTTATGCCTTCGGGCCTGTGATGTAATTTTGCCTTCGGGCTTTTCTTGCAATGAACTTAGTAACTGTTTTTTAATGTACTTTTTGTAGTTTCTCCGATTACTTGTAGCTGCCTTCGGGTGCCTTATGTTAAATAATTATTGCCGTTTCCGAATAACATGACTCTTCATATAGTAGCAAATCTTTGGTAATCTTCTGAATAATCTCCTGATCATTAATGAATCCTACTTGAAATAACTCGTAAACATTACTCCAAGTAATTTCCGGAATTTCAGGTTCCTTCGGTCCATAAGCTCATTCCTATATTCGAAGTTCTTCCCTTACTTAAGGTAATTTTCGGAATTTCATCTCTTCGGACCGAGTCACTTCGGACTATAGTACTTTGTTGCCCCCGAGTCGCAGTTCGGCCGAAGGGTTCTTCTTTCGGTTTTGGGCGAATCCTGCCTCCCGAAGACCTTGGGGCGAACTAGGACTTGGTTACTTGCGCCATGATAAATATCTTCTCTCTTTTTTTTTTGAATGTCGAGACTTTTGGTATTTCCCCCCATCTAATGGCAGTTTGACCGCTCCTTTTTTGGGAAGACACGTGCCTTCATCTTAGGTAGGTGTTGCTGAAGCGGCACTTCATCAGGGCCGTTTATTCTCTTTATAAATATACTTGTAAGTTTAATCGGATATTACTCTATCTTCAATTTCGCTCAAGACTTCTCCATCTTTTCTCTAATTTCCGTTGAACTTCAGTCTCTTTGAATTTGTGGATAATCAGTAAGCAAGATTGCTTGTTCGTTTTTTCCATCTTGATGTGTGCTTAATCAGATGTTTTTTGCAGTGATTAACATTTCTTTTTGTTCCAGTGTCGAGTCGATCAGAGATGAGGAGGAGGGCAGCGGATAGACGTGCTCGAAATAAGAACACACCGGCTACTGGTCCCTCCGTTTCTTTTTCCTCCCCTAAGGGCGATCCTCCGAGCACTTCGGAGAAGAAAAGCCGTGTTGAGGATTTTAATGTGAACTCTTATCGGCCTTCTTGGGCCGTGATGGAGTTAGATTCTTTTGGAGCTCCTGCTTCGGCTGCTTCAAAGAGAATTGTTGGGGATATGTGCCACTCCTTCATTTCCCGAAGGACCGTTCCCTGTATGATTCTGCGGATACAGCCGAAGCTACCGCCAATCTTCTAGGGCATCTTTCCCTGGTAAGGAGTATTTTACCCCGAAGTTGTTCTTTTTGCCTTATATATAGATTTAAATTTGCCCCCCTTTTTTTAAGGCTACCCCTTGGGCTGCTTCTATAGCCGATAAAGTGAAGAATCAGGATATTCTGCTTTATCACCAAGGAAGGCAGATTAATCAAACGATTCCATCGTTGGAGAAGGAAATCGAGGAGTTGAAGTCTAAGCTTTCTTTTGCTCGGGTCGAAAATGCTGAGCTTCTCAATGAGAATGATGCTCTGTGGCAGCAGAATGACAAGATGATGGCTGATACAGAAGATCTGCTCGACTGGATGGAAAGCCGAAAGGTCGAGCTAAGTCAGATGAGGGATTCTGAACCGGAGGGTGCGATCCCTTAGCTTGTATTTTCCTGCCTTCGGGCTAATTTGTAATTTTATTAAAATATAATGGAATTACAGCCTTCGGGCAATTTTCTCTTTAATTGTTTATTGGGCAATATTTCGAATTTAAGTTACTTTTCATTTCCTATGCATATGCAATCTTCGGATTTTTAAGTTACTTGTATTTCTTTTGCCTGAATAATTTTTAAGTTTTTTGGCCATCCTCTTAGAGGTTTTTAGGCTATGTGATTCCTATACTCGAAGTAATATTCGGAAATTCGAGGCATTTCGACATTTCCCTTACTTGGGGTAATTTTCGGAATTTCATCTCTTCGGACCGAGTCACTTCGGACTACAGTACTTTGTTGCCCCCGAGTCGCAGTTCGGCCGAAGGTTTCTTCTTTCGGTTTTGGGCGAATCCTGCCTCCCGAAGACCTTGGGGTGAACTGGGACTTGTGTTTCGGGGTTTTTCAATAATTCCCGACCGAGAACTAGTGTCTCAGCCATTCGGGTAGTTCGTTCGATAAATAAATATAAATGAGGTGAACAAATTGAGCTTTTATTGACGGTTGAAATTGAAATTTTTCTTACAAAAAGCTTACTGATAAAACTTGCGTAGTCGGGAAGCATGCCACGTGTTTTTGATCGGACTCCCATCTAGCTCAGTTAGTTTGTAAGTTCCTGGTCGTACGACTAGAATAATCACATAGGGTCCTTCCCAGTTTGGTTAAAGTTTTCCTTGCTTGTTTGGCATCGAAGTTGCTAATTCCCGAAGAACTAGATCACCGACTTTGAAAGACCTCTTCATTACACCCGAGTCATAATATTGAGCAGTTTGCTGTTGATACTTGACATTTCTTAGGTATGCCACTTCCCTGGCTTCTTCTAACAAGTCGACATTAGCTCGGAGACCCAACTCATTTGTATCGAGATTAAATACTTCGCTTCGGTATGACTCTAGGCCGACTTCTACTGGTACCATTGCATCGGTGCCATATGCCAGACTGAAAGGAGTTTCTCCGGTCGAAGATCTTGGCGTGGTGCGATAAGCCCATAGCACATATGGTAATTCTTCAGCCCATAACCCTTTGGCTTCTCCGAGCCTCTTCTTATCCCATCAAAGATGACTCTGTTTGCGGCCTCTATCGCCCTATTTCCTTGTGGGTGGCCAACCGAACTGAATTTCTGTTAAATTCCGAAAAAAGCTAGAAATTTCTTGAACTTCTTTCCGATGAATTGGGTCCTGTTATCCGATACACATATTTTGGGAATCCCGAATCTGAGGATTACTTGCTCCAACATAAATTGTTTGGCAGCTTCTTCGGTAATTGAGGACAAAGGGCGTGCTTCTACCCACTTGGTCATGTAATCGATTGCCACAATGCAATACCTGGCTTATCTGGTGCTGGTAGGTAGGATTCCGACAATATCCACGGCCCACATGGCGAAGGGAATGGGATTTAAGACTGAAGTAATCTCTTCGGGAGGTTGTTTCGGAACCTTGCTGAAAAGCTGACATTGCCTGCATTTCTTCACGTAGTTCAGTGCATCGGCTCGTAGGGTCGGCCAAAAGAATCCCTGCCTTAGAATTTTAAAGGCCAGAGAACGGCCTGCCAAGTGTTCCCCACAGATTCCTTCGTGAACTGCTTTTAGAGCTGTTTTTTGTTCTTCGGGAGCCAGGCATCTCAGCAGTGGTTCAGTAGCCGACCTTCGGTACATTTTCCCTGCTATAATTGTGTACCTGGTGGCCCGATTTCTGATTTTTTGAGCCTCAATTTTTTCCAATGGTAGTGTCCCTTTTTCCAGGAATAGTCGAATTGGAGTCATCCAATCTATCCCTTGGTGAATCTCGAAACATACCTTTTTATTGATGGAGGGCGCTTTGACTTCAGTGAGGTAAATTGAGCCTATGAGATTCTGAATGTCGGCCGAAGCTAGTCTAGATAATGCATCTGCTCAGCTGTTGTTTTCCCTGGCAACAGTGGTCAGTTCAAAGGACTCGAACAACAGAGAATTTGATTTCACCTTAGCTACATAGGCTTTGGTTCGGGCGTCCCTTTGTTCATATTCTCCTGAGAAATGCTTCACTACTAGCATCGAATCGCTGAATGCCCGAAGATGTCTGACTTCTAGGTTTTTTTCCAAATTCATCCCACCCAGAAGTGCTTCGTATTCAGCTTCGTTGTTGGTTAAGGAAAAGGTGAATCGGATGGCCTAACATATCTCAAAACCTTCAGGGCTTGTAAGAATTAGACCGGCTCCGTACTTACTTCCAGCCACCGAACCATTAACAAATAGCTTCCACTTGGCAGGAGCTTGTATCAGTTTTTCTTCGACTTGCAACCCTTCGGAACCAGTGAACGAACACTCTACTATGAAATATGCCAGGGCCTGTGCTTTTATCGCAGTTCTCGGCACATAATCCAAATCAAATTGCCCCAACTCGATGGCCCAGGCAATAACTCTGCTTGAAGCCTCTGGTCTCTATAATATCTTTTTCAGGGGTTGATCGATCGTGACTTGTATCGTCCTCCCTTGGAAATAATGTCTCAGTTTTCTTGAGGCCATGACCAACCCATAAGCGAACTTTTCGGCATTCGGGTATCTGGTTTCTGCTTCTTTTAGCATGTGGCTGATGTAGAAAACTGGATATTGGTTTCCATTATGTTGCTTGACTAAGACGGCCCCCAATGTCCGATCATTTACAGCCAAGTATAGTTGTAAAGTCTCTTGTGGATCCGGTCTCATTAGCAACGGAGCCTTCGTTAGATACTCCTTGATATCTTCGAAAGCTTTCTCACCCCACGAAAAAGTCTTCGTACCTTTTAATACCTCAAAGAAGGGTAAAGCTTTGTCGGCCGATTTGGAGATGAATCTTCTTAGAGTAGCCAATCTTCCCGTCAATTTCTGAATGTCACGAATTGTTTTCGGAGCTTCCATGTCGATTATCGCTCTTATCTTTTCTGGATTGGCTTCAATGCCTCGAGCACTCACCATATAACCAAGGAATTTACCGCTGAATACTCCGAACGCGCATTTGTTCGGGTTGATCCGCATGTTATTTTTTCTTAGCGTCTCGAAGCATTCTCTCAAATCATCGGCATGATCTCGAAACAAAGATTTTACTATCATGTCGTCCACGTAACATTCCATATTTCTCCCGATCTGGTTTTTAAAGACATTGTTGATTATTTTCTGAAAGGTGGCCCCCGCGTTCTTCAAACCGAAAGGCATGACAATGAAAGCATATGTTCCTTTCGGGGTGATGAATGCCGTTTTAGGGATGTCTTCAGATTTCATGGCGATTTGGTGATATCCTGAGAATGCATCTAGGAAGCTCAGGATCTCATATCCTGATGTAGTATCAATGAGCTGATCGATGTTGGGAAGTGGGTAATGGTCTTTAGGGCAGGCGAGATTGAGATCGGTGTAATCGACGCACATCCTCCATTTACCATTTGCCTTTTTGACCACTACCACATTAGCTAACCATTCGGGGTATTTGATTTCTTCAATAAAATCTGCTTCCAATAGTTTTTCCACCTCTGTCTGAATCACTTTTTTTCTTTCCATGGTGAAATTTCTCTTCTTCTGTTTGACTGGCTTGGCCCCTTCTTTCACATTTAAACTGTGTTGGGCAATGCTCGGATCAAGTCCGGGCATGTCTTCAGGACCCTAGGCAAATATGTCGTGGTACTCTCGGATCACGACAATCACTTTTGCTTTCAGATCATCGTTCATGTCTCTCCCGATACAGATCATTCGACCCGAAGTGCCTGCATATAACTCGACTTCTTCGGTTTCCACCGCTGGTTCGGCTATAGGGTTTGAAAGATTGTCCCCAAACTTTTCTAGCTCAATGTTCATCGTATGGTGGATGCTTCCGGCCTGATCATTCATGCGTCTTTTCTTTTTTACCTTCATCTTCGGTTTCTTCTTCGGATCTATCTAAATCTTCTAGCATAATGATCCTGGCTGTCTTTTGATCTCCTTTCATTTCACCGATGCCATGATCGGTAGGGAACTTCAACTTCAAATGGGGTATTGAGGCTATAGCTTGGAAAGCCGTTAAAGTAGGACGCCCGATGATGCCATTATATGGGCTATCCACTCGGACAACATAGAATTTCACTTGTTTTTACACAGTGCAGGGAGGCTTACCCAATACTAGGGACAATGTGATCGTTCCCTCAATCGGAACCGGTGAGTTACTAAAGCCATAAAGTGGGGGTTCATCGCAAGATTCCAGTCGTTCTCCTCCATGATTCATTTTTTCATAAGTACGGTGATACAAAATGTTGACCGAACTACCACCATCTATCAGTACCTTCCATATCTTATTTTGGCCGATGATCGGATTCACTACCAAAGGATCCTCGTGCGGCCAAATGACATCCTTATAATCTTCTTCAGTAAACATTATGGGCAATGGCTGTTTGCCCTGTGTAGTATGTTGATATAGATGGTAGACTTGACGAGCATACCTCCTTTTGGCCGTTTTGCTACATCGATCCAGTATTGTACCCCCCGTGATGGTTCTTACCTCCCCTCTATATCGAGGGGCTTCGTCTCTTTCCCTTTGCCTAGGGTTATCATCCTCTTCGTTCCGATCTCTGGTTTCTTTCGGACCTGAGTCATTCCTTTTTGGTTCCAAACGATCTCTTAAATCTTTAACAAATTGATTTAGGTCACCTGTTTTAACCATTCTCTCTATCAATCTCTTCAGATGAAAACATTCATCTGTGTTGTGACCTTTGTCCTGATAGTAATCACAGTATTTATTCCCATTCTTCTTATGATCAGGTACCCTCAGCTTCGCCGGTCTCCGGAAATCAGACCTGCCTTTGATTTCGTTCAGTATCTTTGAGATGGGAGTGTTTAGTGGAGTAAAAACCATGGGCTCCCTTCCCTTCTTTGAATCATTTCTTCTATCATCCCTTCGGTCACCATCTCGCTTATCATCTCGCCGGGAATCATCTTTCCTTCGGTCGTTCTTCCCCAGACTACCCTTTCTTCGACTGTCTTTAGACGATTCTTTGTATCCATCGATAGACTCCATTTTTCTCCTAATACTTTATCCTCGGATATAGATGTCGTTGAGTGACTTCGGGGGAACATCATATAAGGACGACCAAAGCTTTCTTCCTTTAACTGAGTCAAGGCCAGCGGTCAGAAATCCTGCCGCCTTGACCTTATCCAGGTTGGTCACCATGCCAGCTTCTTCCTTAAAACGGGCTAGGTAATCACCCAATTCTTCATCAGATCTTTGGCGACAATGAATGAGAGATTCGGTATCCTTCTCTCTCCGACTCAGGTGGGAATAATGCCTCAAAAACTTGCTCTTCAGTCGATCATAAGAAGGTATGGATCTAGGCCTCATCGATCGATACCACAGGGAGGCCGATCCTTTCAAATAGGTTTTAAACATTTTGCAAAGCATGATATCATCATGACCCATTCCTGTCATCAAACTTTCATATTTTTCACAATGGTCTTCTGGGTCTCCCTTGCCACTAAATTCGGTCATTTTCGGGAACTGACGACCTGGGGGTGGTCTATATTGTTCAATCTCTTCAGTTACGACGGGCTCCCGACGCATCCTCTTCTGGTCTCCAAACATACAGTTCTCCATTCTTCGAAGCCTATCTTTCCATTGAGAGCCTGTTTCTTCTTCCTCTGAGTCCGAAGGATCTTGGGACGGGTGTGAGGAATGTGTTTTGGATTCTGAAGACTCCTCCTGGTGAGGTCGGGACCTTTTTTCTCTTCGGCCCTTAGAGACTGTTTTCTGAGGTTCATTCACGGGATCCTCTTCTCTAGTTTGAAGGGCTTCTCGCGCTATCCTTTCTTCCAACTCAACTTCTTCGCGCCGGAGTTTTATGGCTTCCAATCTTAACTCATCCGCCTTCTTCTGCAAGGCTCGTCTTTTTGCCTCCTGGGATCCTTCTGCTTCAGTGGCTTTTCCTTTGACATTCTGTAGCCTTATTTCTTCGGAAGTAGGAGTTTCTATATTGAGATTTTCAGAATCCTGAGGTAACATGATTCACAAAAGAAGCTGATACGGTCCCACAGACGGCGCCAAATGTCAGGGATCGATTTATGCTTCAGACAAACCTATCCTCGGTATACGAGGAACAGGTTCGGGTAGCTCCTGCAATGCGAAGAATGCGAGGGTGTTACCCCCTGATTCACCTCCGGTGTGAGAATCAGTAAAATATAGTGGAAACGTAAACGTAAAGCTCATGTAAACCAGTGTATCTCAGGGTGTGTGTCCTTGTGTTTATCACCTGATAGTTGTGTCTATTTATATTGTGTCTATGAGTAGTACCGTTGACGATCCTCTTGATTCTCAGTTATGGAGGGCGATAAATGGTAAGGCGTTACACTGGCAACGGTCGACCGTTTTTATTGTCTTCAGCTGGATGATTCGGATGGGCCTAGTCCAATCAAATGGTTTTAACGGTTATAAACCCAAAGGCTTATTGGATTGGACCCCCAAAGACTTATTGGATCGGGTCCTCTAACAGATTCACTTAAGATTATATTGTTTGCTTAATCTGAGTGCCAACTGTGTTGTGTGTATTACAAGAAAAATGAAAATGACCAAAAGTTACTACATTCGGGCTAAAATGATCGTTTCTTACATAAAAATGATCGGAAAATTCTTATCATTTAATTTTTAAGGTTTCCAATTCTAAAAAAAATCAATGTTCTGTCTAAAGTATCAAATCAACCTAATGTCAAATTTATAATGAGCCATAGATGTCTAATTTATCTAACTTTTAATGTGATCATTAATAATCGTCAATAAATCGACTATTATTATATAAAAGTCGAAACATTAAAAGTTTGGTTGGTTGGTTGGTACCTATTGAATTTATCTAATTACCCTTATACCCAATTAATAATCATATTACCATTACATTCAGAAATCATTATTAAAGTTTTTTTTTTAAAGTTTTTTTAAATGTATCCAATCGAAGAGATTGGATGTATTTGAGATTGTAATTCCCGTCGAGCACATATAAACTCAATAAAAATTTGTCTTAATTTATATTTGTGCTTCAGTCAAACGAATAATTAAAATCGATAACAAATTGAATCAACCTTAATTTTTTATCAATAAAATTGAGTTTATCTAAAAATATTGCTCAAACTGAACTTGATTCAAATTCAATAATAATTGTATATGATGAAATTGACTGGGTTGATAAGTTTGGATTGGACTATATGTTAGATTCGTAAAAATTATTTTAAAAGTTTGAATTGTTCGATGACTTGAAAATTCGGCTTCAACTTCGAATTCGATTCCTATATATTCATAGTCAAATCAAGTTTGAATAAAAATTCAACTCAACTCTGTTTGGATTATAATTTTATCTGCAAATATTAATATTAAAATTCTTCTAAACAGGAATAAAGATCCCGTAAATCACGACACAAATAGATCATATTCACAAATATCTATACTATCTATATTAAAACCGAAACATTAAAATTTTTGGTTTTCGGTTTGGTTATCCTATATTTATTAAAATAAAAGATTTGCTTTTCGGTTGGTTATCCTATTTATTAAAATAAATAATATATAATATAATTAATGGTAATTAACTGATTGCCTTTTTCACATTTACTTTTAGTTGAATATATTGCCTTTTATAAACACCTAAAAAATCAATCGTATCATATCTTTCAATTAGTGATAATTAGCCGATTGCCTTTTTTAATTAAAAAGAGGTTTACTTTTAATTGATTGATGATATTATCTTTTATAAACACCTAAAATATCGTATCTTCCAATTATAATATTTATTTCTAAATAAAACACGTTAACTTTTATTTTGAAATATAAACTTACACTAATTAATATATACCCAAAAATATAACACTATATCGTCTAATCACTAACAAAATATAATAGAAATCTGTATACAACGAATAATGATCGTTAGATTTTTCGTAAAAAATCAGAATCGTTAGATCTAATGATTAAATATATTATATGTTTAAATTAATTTACTAAAATTTCAAGGCTCAAATTCTGTCAACGACATATTTTTTTTTAAAAATTAATATAAGTTTTAAAATACATAATTTTGCAATCATTAATAATTTTGCAATCATTAATGTATACCCCAAAATATTATACCATTTTGCTGTTAGATTTTTAGTAATTAATAAGAACCGTTAGATGAAATTATAAGGTATATTTTATGATTAAAATTACAAAAAATTCAAGTTTCGAATCCCGTCAACGACATATTTAACTTAAAATTCTATAATATAAATTTTAAATCATCATATCATTAAATAAATTTTAAATCATCATATCATTAAATAAATTTATATTAAATTTTATTAAAATAATGTCAAAATAATTTTTACAAAATAATGATTATATAAAAACATAATTATAGCATAAATTAAAATTTATAACATATTAAAAGAAACCCATGCATCGCACGGGTTATAAGCTAGTTTAATTTAATTTGAGAGAAAATGAATATCGAATATCGACCATAGTTAAATTAAGGAGGCAATTGTTTTTGTTATTATTTTTCAATCAATTTTTGTTCTACGACCAAATAAAAAAGGCGTCGGTAATTCCAATTTTTATGAAAGGTCAATTTTTTCGTTGATATCGTTAAGAATTGTCCTATTTCCATGTACTGATGATATGTCACCCCAAATTCAAAATGAAATCAAATGGAAACAAATGAAACATATATATCATGAAATTTATAAAAGAAGAGCTCGATGGGGTCAAATTCATTACACTACAAAAAAAATGACCATTTATGACGGAAATTTAACACTGAAATCGTCGCAATTGATACCAATTACGACGGAAAAAAATCGTCATTTTTGCTCGAGTCTTAAGTTCGGATTTTCGTCATAAGTAAAAATTTCGTCACAAGTTCAATTTTTCGTCATAAATTCCAACGTGGAGCCCACTTTTTACAATAAAATAATATACAAACTTACGACAGAAATAACCGTCATAAATACGTAACTTATGACGGAATCGACGTCGAAAGTTAATGATAAATAGGAATATAAAAGATGAACAATCGTCGGAAATTATACATAAATTCCGTCATAAGTTGAAATGCCCAGAAACAGGAATATTCAGCTATTTTTCAGGTTTTCGGCCATTTTAGGCTTCCAAATTAAATTCTAAATCTGTCCAATCTACATACAATCATTTGGCAATCCAACACCAAAATCAAATATGAAATTTTACAACAATTATACACGCAATTAAACGGATTTAAATATAAAAATACCATTGTTCACATAAATATTGTCATAGATCCATATTCAACAACACAAAAGTTTAAACCATTCTACAATCCTACAATCCTACGTACATAAAGGTAGATCATCTTGCAAATTTCTATTCTCCTTGTTCTTCACATCACCTTCCTTCTCCATGTCTGCATCTTCTTTATCGTCACTGATCTCCTTCTCAGTTGTTTTCTCAACCCACAGATAGATTGGGTAGCTGATAAACTAACTCAGAGTATTTCTTGATGAGGTCCTTAATACGTCTCTCCTCCAAATACTCCAACTGCACAATAATTTAATTTTAAACATACATAAAATATGGAAAACATGCACTAGGGAAATAACTAGCAGCAAACATACATCAGTAAAAGATAAACATTGGTCACGATCAGATACCCTTATTAAGATGCAGGCATTACAAGAAAATAGGATTAAATCGACCTCAACTAAAAGTCGTTCATCAGACTTACCGGTGTTATGAGCATTACCCACCAGTTCTTCACCAGTTCCAAATGGTCTCCATCCATGTCATTAAGCTGGCCGATTGTTGAACATCAAGCTGTTGCTTCTTTTTCTCTTTTGTTCTTTCCATTGATCTCTCTTTAGCCTTTTCTCTTGATTCTTTCGCATGGGGATGAAATGTAAGTTTTCTAACAGATCTAGTCCTCTTCTCCTTCCTGCAAGTGGAAGTATAATTTAAACTCAGACCCAAAATTAAAGTGTGCAGTATAAGCCCATTAATAATTCTAAAGAGGGGCAGGGACACAAAGTAACAAACTCATAGAAGACCATTAAAAGTAAAACAAGACTTCTCTTCAGAACTAAATCACGATTTGCCAACTCTCATGTGCCCAACGAAATAAAAGAAGTATACATTAAGAAGACGTCACAAGCAATTACGTGTTTAGGTATGAATCTCACATGTGTAGATTAACAACTTGCTTAGATAACCTTGTAACATGATATGTCAAAATGGAAAAAGTATGAAGAGCAATAAATAATAGTGAATTACCTTAGGACATCTTTAAAATGATCTGCACATTCCTTGCAAGGATATATTCGAGATAATATCGCCATCTGCATTAGAAATGCAAACTTGCTGAATGATTGCATTTGAGTAAATATCAGCTTTGTTAAGTTAGTTATCTTGTTTTGATTAGGGCACAATGGTCCTACTTTAAATTCAAAAACCAAAAACGATCTGTAATCTGAAGTATTAAAACTCAGCACCACTCTGCTAAAAATGTTGTATGCCTCTGCGTGAAACATTTATCATACCAGTTCTTTCACATCCTTCTTCTGTTGCCTGGTTGGCTTATCTGGAAACTGAAATGACCAAAAAAAATAAAGTTCAGAGACGACAGATAGAAACATACCACACACCAAAAGAAATTTAATGACTTTATTTAAACATTGACATAAGATTATTACTTTTTATTGATTTGTTTTGAATAATAGTGATATGACCTTTGTTTGGCTACATCCAGTAAGAGAAAATACCATGGCGAAGAATGAGATATAATCAATTAGAAAGAGGCCAAGGTATAATTATATCAGAATACCTGTCCACCAAGAGTGTGAAGAAACGTCCATGTGGACCTTCCAAGCTCTTCTTTAGACACTGGTTGAGCTTTATTTATCTATAACAAATACTTAAATTCAGAAGATAAGCATTTTTCAAAAAAGCATTTGCCTAAAAATCATGCTACATAAATAGTTCCTAGAACACAAGTTGTGACTCCCACAAAACCCTTCATTTATAAGGTATCAATAATCACAGTTGTTCTTATAATATGCATCTCGCGTCCATCACAGCTCAAACTAGTATCAAGATAGGTACAAGCTGACCCATATCCCATCTCACAAAATGTGTAACATAATTTTCATATCCCAGTTCTATTAAAATACAGTCTTCCCATTTACTCAACATGACTGCCTTCGTAAAAACGGTGACATCGAAATTACCTACTCTAACCAGGTACCCTCCAATTCAGTTCCTCTTTTCATACAACTTACCTTCCTTAACAATTCTTTTGTGTAATAATAACAGTACTGATACAAGTATGCATCACAATTACCGATCCTTGCTTCTGAAAGCTAATAAAACAAAGTTTTCAAAAGTACACCAGGATATTTATCATGTCAAAAGTTTGCATTATAAGATCATCAAGATTACCACCACCACCACCTCCAACTCAGGGCAACAAGAATCAGATTTTACAAATACCTAAAACTCTTAAATTAATAAGAAATAATTTATTCACGTAACAACAAAAAAACAAAACAGAGCAAGCTAAAAACCTGACAATTCAAAGAAGACAGATTTGGCTTTTACCAATATACCCACAAAATCGTTGAGGTTACATATGATGCATTTCTGGTAAAAGATTCAGTAAAGGACATCCATGTCCCATCCAAAGTCAGCCTTCGACCCAAGGAGATGCCCACCTACAACATTCATAGAAACATAACATACTCTAACGTTAAGGAGAACTCAATTATAAAAACACCAACGTAAGATAGAGCAATTATTTGATAAGAGGGGCGTGACACTAGTTTATTTGAATTAAAATACAAGTACAAAGGACAGACCCATATATTGAAAGCTTCTTCACTGATGAAAAGCCCAAATCGTGCAACCATATGCAACCAAAAGTAGATCCATCTGAAGCTCCAAATCCAAAGCCCAAACTAGAGAAGACCTGGAATTGAAAACAAACATCAATTAGTTGAAGTTTAAGTGCAAAAATTGAATCAATTAAACTCAAAACAGTGAACCCCTAATCTGAAAAAGCCCTAATTTGAAGAAGTCCTAATTTGAAGCCTCAAACCGAAGCCACATTCAATTGAGCAGTATAATTTGTAGCATAATTTGTATAACGTACTAATTTAGAGAAGATTGAGAGAGAAAGTGAGGTTTACGAGAGGAGATAGCGAGAGAGAGAGAGAGAGAGAGAGAGAGAGAGAGTAGAATGAGAGTAAAGAGTATTATTTTGTTTAAGTGCAAAGAGAGGTTAACATAGGCGGGATAATTGCCGCTAAAATATTTCGCTGGGAACCGCATCCTTATTTTTCCAGTTTTTACAATTATTTTTTTTGTTTTTCTTGTTTTTTAAAATATTCATTTTACATTTAATAAATAAGTAGAACCTAAAAAATAATAACAATTAAATATCTTGATATTTAAAAATAAACCTCATTCGATTGGTAAACACATACTTTTTTTTAAAAATGAAATATTCTAAAGGTAAATATGATATTTAAATAATTAAACAATTTTTTGGTAACTAGTGCTTCATACCAGATTATTGTTTCTATTTTTCTAAAAATATTTTTCGACGATCCAAACTTATGGATGTCAAGACATATCTAATTAAATGATATTTCCAAAGTTTCAAAAAATTAAAAATTAATTTGGTTGGACATCTTAGTAGATCACTTTTATTCTGACTAGTACTAGTAAGTAGTGCTTCGTCCCAGATTATTGTTTCTATTTTTTAAAAAATATTTCTCGACAATCCAACCATACAGATGTCAATACATACCTAATTAAATTATATTCCCAAAGTTTCAAAAAATAAAAAATTCATTTGGTTAGAGTTATTAGTAGATCACTACTATTCCGACTAGTACTAGTAACTAGTGCTTCGTCCCATATTATTGTTTCCATGTTTAAAAAATAAATATTTCTTGATGATCCAACCGTACAGATGTCAAGACATATCTAATTAAATGATATTCCCAACGTTTCAAAAAATAAAAAAAATTAATCTATATGGTCGATGTATACATAATAAGAAAAAATATTGAAGAACTTTACGACGGATTAAGAAGATCGTCGTAATTCTGGGTAACTTATGACGGAAATTTCGTCATAATTTACCCAAAATTACGAAGATCTTCTTAATCCGTCATAAGTAACCCCAAATTACGATAGATTTTCTCGTTGTAAGTTCACATCAGAAAAAGTAATTCATTTTACAATTAAATTTAATTACAATAAATTAATTTACGACGGAATTTCGTCGTAAGCTCATTACTAAATGACGTCGTTTTGTCATCAGGTAAATTAATTCATTTTATAATTAAATTTAATTAGAATAAATAAATTTGCGACGGACGGAAATTCCGTCGTAAGTTTATTTACGACGGAGATTCCGTCATAAGTTTACTGCTAAACTGAATTTATGACGGAAAATTCGTCGTAAGTTTACTACAATTATTTTTCAATTAAATTTCAATTGTTTGGAGCCAAATTTTATTAATAAAATAATTATCTTGTGACGAATTTCATTTTCGTCATAAGTTTGGCACGGAATTTACGACAGATTTGAGATTCCGTCGTAAGTTGGGCACGAAAATTGCTTCCGTCACAAGTTTGTCGTCATAATTGACCAAATTTCTTGTAGTGTTAGCTTAATAAAGGAAGGAAATGGTTCAATACATCACGATGCAAGCACTAATGGATAGAGCAACGGAATCTAGTACTGCAAAGATAATAGTAATCATGTTTTTTGTTTGCCTAGACGCTTAATGGTGTAGGGACTAGTCGCAAGGGCACAAGTCGTCATCTTGTATTTGAGTATTAGTACTACTGTTTGAAGCAGCTGAAGCTGAAGGGGCTCCTTCTTCCCTTGGATTAGGTTGATCAAAAACCCACTGATCCTGGAAATTCAATCAAAACCGAACCAGTTACATAATCTTAATATCACATAAAGGCCAACACCTAAATAAAAATTACTTCTATAAGAAGCATAAATTACAGATTGATTTGAGTTTGAGCTATATATATAACACTGTTACATTATTATGAAGATTGTGTACCAAATATTTATTCCCATTTTCAGCAGATGGAAAGAAACCCAAGTAGATATAGCGTTTCACATCCCTAAATGACCGATATTGCTTCTCTCCAGATCCCTTGTGATAATAGAACTGCATGCGTCCACACAAACATTGTCATAGCCCTTGAATATACTTTAGAAACAAGTGCTAGCTTATTTAATATCATCATCAAGCTTAATTGCATACAATTTGTCTTATAGAGAAATGATTTCAGTATCGATCATGCCTCTAGCAGTCTAGCTCATGGAACGTTCATTCACATTTAGAGGCAGGCACACACACACACACACATACATATATGAAGGTCCGGCAGAGATTAACTTACGAAATCAAGCCTCCCACTGGCACGGCAGCGTGTCTCACGTATCCAGCCTTTAAGCCTTTGAGCCAAGGGAAGCCACGTCACATCCCCATTCGATAATTTTTGTATCTCCTGTACGTGCGTGTGCGAATATTGACAGTTAGATCTGCTGCTCAAACTGAATCAGGCTAACTTATGCTCTTCAAAATATTTGATCAGATTGCATGTCTCCTTTAATTTAAGTAATTAATTTTCTTTTGAATACCTAAAATTTAGTACCGAGTTCAAAATGTTTGAGACTGTATTTTTTTTCCTTAATTTTAAACTTTAACTTATTCATTGGACCTAAAATATACCTTCTAACTGAATTACCTCATCGTCATCCACTAGAGAAACATAATCTGTTGGTAGCAGGAAGTTAAATGGTTCAGAAAGTTCTACTATCTCCGTTTTTAGTCGGGGACGCTTTTCCTGCTGCTTGTCTTCCTCTTGCATTTGCAACTTTGTGTCTGGAACAGCTAAAGAGGAAGCTTGCACTTGCAAATTAGTAATTGGAGCAGCTGAAGCGGAAAGGGCTCCCTCTTCCCGTGGATTAGGTTGATCCAAAACCCAACTCTCCTGCAAATTTATCAGAGCACATCTAAATGATTTTAACGAATCACAAATTTATGATGTCTGTACTCAGTTGCTTCAAATAATTGTGTAACTGTCTCATTGATGTAAATATCATACACCACCGGTTAAATTTTTGTGTATAGAAGCTCACCAAATATTTACTCTTGTTTTCAGCCGATGGAAAGAAGCCCAAGTAGATAAAGCGTTTTACATCTCTAAATGATCGGTATTGTTTTTCTCCCGATTTTTCGTGATAATAAAACTGCAAGTTTCCATGCACACAAGCATACACCCCACATTATTCAAAGGGTAAGTACAAATTTTATGTAGCATATACATCTAATGCACATACATTAATTCAGTAACATTTCTTTCCACAATAACTTGTTCTGTATCAAATTACACACACACGCACACACACAACAAACGCATGTAGATGATGGAGATGAATTTACGATATCAAGCCTCCCACTAGAGCGACGACGTATTTCCCGCACCCAGCCCTTAAGTCTTTGAGCCAAGGGAAGCCTTGTCTTATCTTCAACTGATAGTATCTGTATATTCTGCACATATATAGCAACAGTCCATTTAATGAAATGAACTAATTACAACTCACTCTAAAATGTTTGATTGAGTAAAACTGTATACAGTGGTTGAGCAGTTTGAGTGATTTGTGCAGATCAACACGCATTAGGAACGAGTTGAATGCATACAAATAATAAGACGGTGAATGTTTAACAGTAAAACTCAAAATCAGGGCTCAGAATTTGGTTCTTGAACCGACCATTTCTCATGTTTACGAGATCAATCCATGGTCCAAAAATAGAGTTGTTTTAAAATAAAGAGTAATGATTGGTGATGGCCTCTCGTGATTTTTTTTACTCAACTTATTTATGCAAAGAGAATTACCAAATTTCTTAACAAATTTCACATGATCTAAGAGAATTAACAAAGAGGGGTTAACTATTTTAGATTTAGAGAATATACGAAATTGACCTCATCATCAACAAGAGGAACAAAATCTTTTGGAAGCACAAAATTAAATGGTTCTGATAGTTCCACTCTCTCGCTTTTTTGTTGATGATGCCTTTCGTTTGATTCCAATTCTACTTCTGATACATCCTCAGTCTGCTGCAACAACACACAAGATAACAACTATCCCTTCTCTATATAAATGCATCAGCTTAATTAATTACGGTAAATCATTAAGAAAATCGATCTTCAAAAGCATGGACTTCACACAATTATTTGATACATATCGTCAAAACTATCTGATTGTACCTCTTCCGATTCGCTGTCAAATTGATAAAGCACGGGCACGTCAAAAAGCGTTTCAGGCTTATACGATCTGTCATAAAACACCGGAACTTCTACGAGCTTTCCTGGCACACATGGCCTGTCGCGCCGCGAGGGAGTGTTTTCACCAAAAGAGGAAGAATACATTTTTTGATTTGTGTTTTAGTACTGATCAGACCTGCACTAAATTTTAGGATCTATCTTTATTGGTTCAGATTCATCTTTACACACACCCACACACAGCACAAAGTGATGATATGCTTGGGAGTGCGAGTAAACCGGATGACTAGCGGATGCTGTACAGAACTGCATGCACAATTACGTTTATATGCGTGTGTGTGATATATACTAACAGGCATTTTAATTTAAAAACATTACGTCTTTCTTCATTCTTTACATATCCTGTTCGAATTCTAATCTTGGTATATATCCGATAATTAACTCTAGAAATTTCTAAACTTAAATTTGTCAGGACATTATTTTGTTCAATAATCCTATATACCCCAAATTGGATCCCAAATTTTTCCAAATTACACGTGTCACTATCTGATTGGTTATAACTATAATGGACCCGCTAGGGTTATATCAATTTCACCAATTAAAATCTTCCAACACTCACCCATACCACATCATTTGGAGCATTTTTTTTGGTACCAATTTGGGGTACCTAGCATTACTCTATTTTTTTTCCCCGAGAAAGAACAATTTTTTTCCCACAAAATCTCTAATTATAGTATGAACGAAAATTAACCGAGATATTTACAGTTTTATATAACATTTTATTGACATATCACAAACAAAATACCCAAAAACAAAAACTCTATTTATAGTAGGAATGAAAATGAACTAAAATAATTACAATTTTAGCTAACGTTATTTTGACAATTCCTATCACCAACAACATACCAAAAATTCAACAAATACAACTAGGCTTCTTTCATAAAAAAAACTAGAGAGCTGATATGTGCACAGTGCACACCATTATAGTGAAAGAGACTAGAATACCCTTAACTTATATTTCCGGTTAATAGAAGCATATTTTACACATTAAAAAACAAAAAATAATCATCAATGAATAATGATATATGAATATAAAATTATTAAACATATTTTTATGCTTTTTTTTTAAAGTACATATGCACTTTCCATATATTTGAATATATCACATATTCTTAAATTAAAAATTAAAACTATAAAAAAAAAATTAAAAATTAAGATGTAAAATTAAATCTAAATTTCACTAAAAAAAAGTTTATTCACATGTTCAACTAATTTATTATAAAATCATAATTTAAATTAAAAATTAAGATGTAAAATTAAAACTAATTTCATTTAAAAAATAAAAAGTTTATTCACTTGTTCAACTAATTTATTATAAAATTATAATTAAATTAGTAATTAAATGAATATGTAAGTTAAGGGTATTTTGGTCATATTAGTGATACAGGGTGCGCACGTATAAGTATGGGGTGTGCACATATCACCTCCCAAAAACTAATATTACTCCATAAACTAAATAAACTATATAGCATGATCCAAATTTAATTTCACTGTCATTACATGTAGTTTTGCATGTATTATCCCATACAATGTTTGCAATTTGATTTGCACTAATTTTTTTTTTTTACAAAATCATATTTTCACTATAAATATATAAAATAGTGAAAATTTGTTTGATTAATATATGAAAGGCAGATTTTTTTATGCAGAGTGTAAGTTATAGAGAAGGAGTTTGACGAGAAATACAGTAGTAATATCCCTCTCTATTAATAACATGTTATAATGGAAGCAAGAAAAATTATAATAAACGTAAAGAAAGAACACAGATAGACAGAAGAGAAAAGTTTTATTGATCTTGAGGATACAGATTATAGCTACAGATTCAGATCTAGATTACTAATTTAGATTACCGATTCTGATCTAGATTACAGATTCAGATTATTATGTTTTTGTGACAGACTGACTGCTAGGTTATGCCATAGAGAGTTTATATAACACTCTCTAGGTGGTTACAGAAAAACCCAGAAAAATAGGCCTATAACAGATAAAACACACTACGCGCCTCAGATCCTGAGCACTGCACGCCTCAGGTCCTGAGCTTCATGCTTGAAATATCTCTGTTTGGTTCAGGCCCTGAGCTTCCCAGCTCAAGTCCTAAGTTTCCCCTAGCATATAACAGAAAATATACGAAATCCCAATGATTGGGGGCATTACAGATTCAAGACATATTCTAACAAATCTCCACCTTGACTTGAATCCTCTCACAAATAACAGATGAACCAGACGCACCATAATAATGCCAGATGCACCAGAAAAACAGATGTAAAACTCTTCTGCCTCAGATTTTGCCCTAAAAGGGCAATCAACAACTCCTAACATTTAGCAAGTTTAAACAAAGTTGAAACTTGCTATGTGGAACAGGCTTGGTGAGCATATCAGCTGGGTTATCAGTAGTACCCACTTTGCTCACCTTAATTCTCTTCTCACTTCTTAGAAAATGATATCTTACATCTATGTGCTTAGTCCTCTTATGATGGACTTGATCCTTGGCTAAACAGATTGCACTGAGACTGTCACAAAATACTGTAGCCTGATCATGATGTAGACCTAAATCACTGACCAATCCTTTTAACCAGATTCCTTCTTTTGCGGCTTCTGTCAATGCCATGTACTCTGCTTCTGTAGTAGACAAAGTGACTGTAGGTTGCAGAGTAGCTTTCCAACTGACAATCGAACCACCCAGAGTGAAAGCATAACCAGTCATAGACCTTCTACTGTCAACATCTCCAGCATAATCAGAGTCTGAAACCCTGTCACCAAACACTCAGTATCACCTCCATAAATGAGACCAACATCAGACGTACCTTTTAAGTACCGAAAAACCCTCTTCACAGCTTGCCAATGCTCCTTGCCTGGATCACCCATGAACCTACTAACAACACTGACAGACTGTGCAAGATCGAGTCTAGTACAGGCCATTGCATACATCAAGCTTCAACTGCACTAGCATAGGGAACTTGAGATGTAAGTACCCCAAATTTTGGATATAATTAAAACTTTTTATTATGTACTGAGGTAATGGTGAATAGTGATTACGATTACGATGTAACGATTGAGATAATGAATGAAATGAATAGATTTGGATTCAAATGTTTTTATGCCATGAAGAATACTATTGGTTAACACTTTAGATAAGAATTATCTATCTCCTAGGGAATTGAGATTTGATAATTCTAAAGGAGAAGATTATTCTTATGTCATCCAAATCGATATCTGTTATTGGTCCAGTAGTTCCATAAAAAGGTTAAGGAACGATCGAAAGAGATCAAGGACAATTGTACAACCCTAAGAGGATGAGTAAAGAAAAATGGATGAATAGTGATTTTGGGGGGACATAGGAATATTATTAGACGACGCGATATATAAGTATCCGGAACGAAATTCTGAGTTCGTATTAGTGATCCAGGGGTATTCCTCCGAGGTATTCCTCCGAACGATCAACAAAGTTGTGCCACAGTAAAGCAAGGGAATGCAACATATATGTCATAACATATTGATTTATTTAACAAGACAAAAAGGGAATCTAATTGGTGGAAGAAAGAAAGAACAAAGTGACTTACATATAAGTCAACTAAACAAAGGAGTGGTGTTTTTGCACTTTACCCAAAAAGGGAATGCTTAATGTAATGGAAACAAGTGGTCAAGTAGATTGGTAACACTTGGTCCAATAGCTTGCTAACAACACAAAAGAGAAGATGCATCCATATATAGATAGGCATTACTTGTATCAAGTCATTACTTCCCCTCGTATCACATCGAGCAACTGTATGAGCTAAAACATTACCAGCTCTTTTTACATGGGAAATTACAAAACTAAAAAAGTTTACAGCCATCTTACAGATATCATCATAGATTAGATAAATGGGAGAAAGACCACATCTCCTATTCTTCACTTCTTCCACCAGCCCCATATTGTCACTCTCCAGTATCAATCTGTCAAAACCAAACCTATGAGCAGTTCTAAGCCCAAATAAGGCAGCTTTGGCTTCGGCAATTCCAACGTCCAAACCCTCATTAGAATTTTGAACTGCAGCTACGAGCAACTTCCCTGCGTCGTCTCTGCAAACAGCCCCCAGGCCCCCTTGGCTCCCCTCCTTCACATGAGCATCACAATTAACTTTTATCCATCCGGCAGAGGGTCTAGTCCATGAAGAATTGCTTACCACTTGTCTGGGTTGAGGAGAATGGAACACTCTTTTAGCGTATACCCTGTATTCCTTCACAAGGTTAGAGAAGCCTAGAGCTACCACCGTAGGGTTGACTGCCTCTTGATCATACACAGATTTGTTCCTGCATCTCCAAGCTGCCCACATCAGCGCAGCAATATCCCCAAACATCCTTTTGTTGACCTTTTTTATAAGCCAGGACAGGCGAACATTGAAGGACTCTGAAGGGGCATCCTGAATTAAACTGGCATAAGCACTTTGTTCCCATATAATTTTCGATGCCACACATTCGAATAGGGAGTGCATGATGGATTCTACCCTACAGCTGCAAATTGGGCAGGAGGTATCATCAACAATGTGTCTATAAAACAGTCTCTCTTTTACTGCCAGACTCCCATGAGATGCTCTCCAGAGGAAGTGACGAAGTTTTGGAGGGCCATCTACACTCCAAATCGATTTCCACAGGGCCTGGTCTGGACTCCCCGCGTCAATCACGCCCCTTTGGCACAGCCAATACGCTGATTTGACAGTGAATACCCCATTCTTTGAAGGCCACCAAAACCACGAATCTTGGGGAAACTGATTTGAGAGTGGGATTTGGAAAATCTGGGACTGAACATCTGGACTGAAGGTACTTTTCACTGCTTCTATATCCCAGTAACCGTTCTCATAATCGATTAAGTCGGACACTCGTAGTTCCAGGTTGCTGTCACTTGATGGATTTAGCACCTTTGACGATTTGCCCGGTAGCCATGCATCAGTCCACACTTTAATGTTTAGGCCATTACTAACCCTCCATTTGAGTCCCTCTAATAAAATAGCTTTCGCCCCCCACAAGCTCCTCCAAGAGTAGCTAGGATCGAAACCTCTATTCGCTTGAAGGACTTCTCCATGCTTGAAGTACCTTGCCTTAAGAACCGAGTGAATCAGCGTACCCGGATTATGATGGAGACGCCAACATTGTTTTGCTAGGATGGCTTGATTAAAACTCTTTAAGTCCCTGTAGCTTAGGCCTCCCATGCCTTTGGGCCTGCAAATTCTATCCCACCTCTGCCAGTGCATTTTCCTTCTAGTTCCCTCAGATCCCCACCAGAATCTAGCCATCATAGCATGAATTTCATCTATTAGGCTATCTGGGAGTTTAAACATACTCATCATATATGTAGGAATAGCTTGGACCACTGCCTTAATCAAGGTTTCTCTCCCTGGATTGGATAGCAGTTTTTCTTTCCACCCTTGAATCTTTTTCCATATTCTTTCTTTGAGGCACGCAAAGATAGCTTTTTTTGATCTTCCTATGATAGTTGGTAGCCCCAGATATTTTTCATGCCTGTTAACTTCCCTAACTCCGAGAGTATCAGTGATTTGCTGTTTGCGTTCTGTATCGACTTTTTTGCTAAAGAAAATTTCAGTCTTGCTTAGATTGACTTTTTGGCCCGAGGCTCTTTCGTATTTACTGATGATTTCAGCTATAACCGAGCACTCTTGCAGTTTGCTTTAGCGAAAATGATACTATCGTCCGCAAAGAAAAGGTGGGACACCCTTGGAGCTCCTCGACAGATCTTCGCACCATGTAAGAGGTTCTCATTAGCAGCTTTAATAAGTAATGTAGAGAAGGCTTCTGCACAGAAAAGGAATAAATATGGAGATATAGGGTCGCCTTGGCGAAGACCCCTGGCCGGCCTGATCGGGTTTGAGATGTGCCCATTAATTTTAAAGGCTAAGGACACGCTTGATAAACAGCTCATGATACGGAGAACCCATATGTCAGAAAAACCCATACTAATCATGACTCTTTCTAGGAACGGCCATTCAACTATATCGTAGGCTTTGCTCATATCTAGTTTTAAAGCAATTGATCCATCCTTTCCTTCTCCCCCCCGTTTCATTGCGTGAAACACTTCGAAAGCCAGCATAGCATTATCTGTTATTAACCTCTTTGGCACAAAAGCACTCTGGTTTGAGGATATAATGTCACCTAAGAATGGCTTCATCCTGTTCGCAAGGGTATTCGAGATTAGCTTGTAAATAACATTACAACAGCTGATTGGCCTAAACTCTCCAATACCCTTCGGCTCCTTACATTTCGGGATCAAAACCACACAGGTTTTATTTACCTCTGAGATATTGATGTTCCCGTTCCACCAATTCTGCACAAACGATACAATGTCATTGCCAACGACATTCCAATATTTTGGAAAAACAGGGCATGCATCCCGTCAGGCCCCGGCGCCTTGTTCGGGTGCATTTGGAAAAGGGCCTCCCGAATTTCCCCGCTGTTAGGAACCTCCTCAAGGGATATATTCATCTCTTCGGTCACCACCCTCTTAACTCCTGCCATAGCCCCTTCAAAATCAGATGGGTAACTCGAGTCGAATAAGTCTCGAAAATAGACTGAGATTATACTTTCCAAGTCAGTCCGATTAGTTTTCCATATCCCAGCCTCGTCAAAAAGGCCCTTTATATTATTTCCGGCCTTCCGTTGGCTTGCTTTATGATGGAAATATTTCGAGTTTTGGTCCCCATCTCGGAGTTCCTTCGCTCTCGCTCTAATGCACCAATATGACTCTTCCTGCATGTGGAGTTCATCCAACTCCTTCACCATAATTTCACAACTCTCTAAGGTCCTAGCGTCCATTGGCCCCTTCTGTAATTTTCGAAGTTTTTCTTCAGCTTTTTTTATTCTCTTCCTAGCAGCCCCAAAAGTTGTCTCTGCCCACCTCAGCAATTTCTCAGCACGCGTAGAGATCTTTGTTTGTACATCCTCCCCACTACTCGACCTCCAGGCCTCAGCAACAACCTTGTCACACTCTGTATTCGATAACCATAACGGTTCGAATTTGAATTGCCTAATTCCATACTCCCTTCCTGGCTCATAAGTAGTTAACATAATGGGGGCATGATCTGAACGGTATATAGGGAAATGATGAACGTCATGATTAGGGAACATCTCACACCACTTGTCATCTACAAGAAACCTGTCCAGCCTTTCCCTAACACAAGTTGTTTGGCACATACCCCTTTTCCAAGTAAAATTGTTGCCTCTATACCCAAGATCCCTCAGAGCACAATCGTCAATTGCATTACGGAAAGCATCCATACACCTTTCACTTCTATTAGAACCTCCCTCTTTTTCTGCAAAACTAGTAATTTCATTGAAGTCTCCAAACATCATGTAAGCCTCTTCCCACCCTTCTTTCATCTTTCGCATAAGGTCCCAAGAAAGATGTTTATTTGATTGTTCTGGCCAGCCATAAAAACCCACTGCCCTCCACCTCGGAGTATTACCCAACTCCGCCACATCCACGGCAAAGTGGTGAGCCGAATAGGACACCGTAGATAAAGACACCTCCCTCCACCAAAACCCTATACCTCCCGAGTTCCCATTACTGCTGCAGCACACACCTTCACTAAACCCACATCTGTTACGTATTTTCTCTAATGCCTTAGAATCGATCATAGTTTCCATTAAGAATACCATATTTGGCCGCTCTCTTAAACACCTGTCACGGAGAGCATTGACTGTCCTAGGGTTGCCAAGCCCTTGGCAGTTCCAGCTTAAGATTTTCATTGCTGTTCACGAGCCTGGTCCACGCCACTGCTCGCTACTTTGATATAACAGTCACCTGTAGTAGTGTCCTCCATCCTAACCCTTTTCTCTCCTTCCCACATCACAATGTCCATCTCCTCACCTCTCTCAGGTTCGTCTTCTTTGGACCCCTCTCCCTTAGATGTATCCTTTAGCTTAGACCTTGAGGTTCTTTTTTTCGATTCCGTTATATGGGTGTTGAGAAGTTCGGTGCCCCCTCCCTCCGCTTTGGACTGAGATTTATCCTTCGCTGTTCTTTTCCACTTTGAGCTTTTACTTTCCCCCGAGTTGCAAATCCTGCCCGCCATGTTAGTAGGAGGTGTGGATACCACAAATTCCTTTGACCGGTGGCTTTCATCCGTAGCACTCGATTCCAACGTGGTATGTTCCACCCCCTTGGTGGGTTGGGTTGAACTCATCGCCCCCTCTTTCTGCAACATCCCCAACTGTTCTTTCCCCGTTAAATGTTCCACCACTAGCCCCTTCTTCTCCATGTAGCTCCCCACTCCCTGATTCTCTTTCAACTCTTTCTCCTCTATCCCACCTGCCCCCTCCGGAATTACCCTTACCTCTTCTCCTTCAGATTTCTGACTACATTGTTCTCCACCCTTACTTACACCTCTATCCCCCCCATCACCGGGTCTGTCACTATTACCCTTCCAGCCCTGTTGTCATCTTTATACCCACTTTCATTACCTCCAAATAGAGCCCGTTTTGACGCTTTGAAAGTTGCCATTTCATCCTTTTCCTTTGTGCGTCCTTTACGTGGAGTTGCCTTGAGCCACAACCCCCATTCCAGCCCTTTTGACTTCTTTTCCTCCTCCACATTCGGGCAGTCCCTTTCCGAATGCCCCATAGTTCCACAAGCAAAACAGAAGAACGGGAGCCGTTCATACGAAAAATCCACCGTGACTATTCTTCCGTTCCTGTCTTTGAACTTCTTATTCGTTCGTAGTGGTTTGGTTACATCCAGCAATATTTTAACCCTTCGGTACCTCTCCAACCCCATAAAGTCTTCCTCAATTTCCATAATATCCCCCATCCCTGAGGTTAAAGCTTTAACATGGTTGTCAGATCGACAATTAAAAGGGAGTTTGAGAATTCTTACCCAGAAGGGGGATTTGTTGAGTATCACTTTGTCTGGCTGTTCATCTCCGTTAACCTCCTTCAAGACAATTAGAATGTTATCAAAACACCACGGACGCCCTTTTAAAACTTTTTCTCTATCCGCCGAATTAGAGAACTGGAAAGCAAAGAGGTTTGGACCGAGAACCCTAATCAACATGTTGTTGGTTGGAGCCCAAACTTTTGTCATCGTACGTTTGAAAGCTTCTATATTGAAAGGTCTAATTGTGTGTAGCCGCCCAATTAATCTGAGACTCAGATTTTCCTCCGCCTCTGCTGTCTCCAGCCCTCCCAGATCTGGTATATCTTCACCATCCTCCTGTATTTGGAGATCTGTACATCTTGCTATTAACTCCTCCGTCATTTGACCGGGGGAGTAGACTAAGAATACTTGCGCCGCCGTATTAGGGTTATCTATCGAAAGTAGAGAGAGAGAAGCCCTTTCTTACAAGGGAGATCTTGACGATTTAGACCATATAAATAAACATAACTTGTGTATTTATTTATCGATTATTCAAATCTTATTTTTTCTAATTTTTGGTGCTAAATATTTATTTTGCACCTACATATAGAATCATTAATTGATTCTATATACCAAACACCAAGAACACACCATAGGTGCTCTCGACCAAGCTCTAAATGGCAAGGGGAAATCAAGCTTTCCACTATTCAACAATTACAAGATTAAATAGGTGAGTTCTATAATTCATAACTAAGATGTCCTATGAATCTTAGCTTCAAAATCCATTCCATTCAAGAGTTATAAAATCATGAAGTTGATGATGAATAGTAACTCATGATTTTTCATGTTTTGTTTTCTTGAGTTTATGGCTTCCAAAGGATGTTCTAAGCAAGGTTCAAGACTTGTGAGGCCTTAATATCATTCTTAAGCTTCAAATAAAGGTATAATCCTTGAACCCCCTTTTTATGAATCATGGATGTTGGATGAGTTTAGTGATGTTATGCATATTTAGAGTACTAGATCTATGTGTGGGTTTTATGAGATGATAATACAGTTTATATGAATGGAAAGACATTTCTTGGTCTTAGTTCAAGGATAAATAACATGTATGTGTGATTTGGAGTGGATGATATAATAATTGGAGGGTTTTGATTTTGGAATTATCCGAGTTATAGCCGTCGTAATGCCCGATTTTCGTTAAGACCTTAAAAACTCGATCATAACAGTTGATATAATTTCCTGACCTTGCTAATATTGTGACTGGTCCTTGTAGATCTCGAGCCATAGATCGTTTTGGCACGAGAATCGAAACATTCCGACTTACGGTTTAGGAGTTATGGTCAAATTACTAAAATTGGTTCGGAACCGTAAGTAAAAGTTCGTAACTTCAATTGAACCCTCGTAAAGCATGTTACTCAGTGGAAAATCTTAGTAAATAAATACTAGGGGTCATAAGGAAGGTGTGATAGAAAACCTCATGTGAAACGGATCATTTTCCGATTTTATAAAAATGTTTGAATCGAAGTTAAACGCGAACGAACCCCTAAAAACCCGCTTGATTATAACTTTGGTAAAACACTTAGAAAACGAACGATAAAACTCGAGGTATAATCTCGATTCATAATCGATCGACTTTAGAACTTATACGACTTAAGTATATACCGAGTGTGGGTATGATGACATGTCGTAATAACGAACAAATGTTAGATCGTATCAGTAATAAAAGAGCTACATTAAAAGGTGTGTAACGAGATAATTCGAAAACGTGTTTCGATTTAAGCGAAGTTATACTTAGACTTTTAAAACGTGTTAAATGGTTAATCTCGAGTGTTCAGATTGTTTATAGATCATCGAGCAGACCCAGGACCCGCTATCTCTACCCACACCCGATTACCAGGCAAGTGTTCAAACCTTTGAACCTGTTGTTGTGATAATATATGTATATGATTCTGTTTTACATATGCCATCGCATGCATGCATGTTTCCAATTATATTGTGACTCTAGTTTTTGTGACACTTGTTCCCTGAATTGATATTGGCTTATAGACTAGATACGAATTATCAGTGATAAGCCTGATTGTTTTGGTAAGACCCTTAGCGAAGGGCATATGATATTTATTCTAAATATAGACCGGGAGTCGGTATTTTGAGATATAAATAGTCGTGCAAACCCGGAGGGATTCCAACGACAGATTATTATTTATCTGAGGAATTTTATTATTAAACGTTATTTATATTCCCATAAAGTATCAATTACTTGGAAATATATTTCGAGGAATGTTATTCGAGTACTATCTCAGTCGAGAGATATTAAATGACTGTTAGTTTCGAATATTTATTTAGAGTTGATTATTTTGATATTCATTAGAATGTTATTTATTAAATGAATATCACTTTCGAATATTCATTTAAGGTTTTATGTACTTGATGAATATTATTTTAAATATTCATTTGAAGTTCTATTTACTTAAGGAATATTATTTCGATTATTCCTTTAAAGTTTTGATTACTAAATGAATATTATTTGGATATTCTTTTAGAAGATTATTTATTAAATGAATATTATTTTCAAATATTCATTTAAAGTTTGACTCATTATTGAATATTATTTTAAATACTTATTGGAATCTAATTATTAATGAATATTATTTTGAATATTCATTTAAGGAGTGATTTATTTAGTAAATAATTCTATATATTCATTCGAGGATTACTTACGAGCAACATTATGATTTAATAATATTTCGTAATTGCTATTGAGTTAATAATAGTCTTGGAATATTTATTTAATTCTTTTAAATTTATTTAAAAATGATTTATATTATTTGGAGATATCTTTCACCTCCAGATATTATGTAAAATATTCTTTCATTCATTAAATACTTCCGACTCAATAAATATTCTATAAATATTTATTCAATACTTGGAAACAACTTCAATGTTGTTTATTCTTCTTCAAATATTATCTTCGATTTCGATCATTCTGAAAATTCTTTGGAGTCATACGATTAATATTATGTTAAGAAAGGTCCTCAAGATTCCATTCTTCACTCGAATCTATCTCTTAAATTATAAGGAACCTTACTTGAGAAAGGTTAATTATCTTGTTAACTTCCCGGTCATAATTTATCCTTTTCACTCGCAACTTGGTTGCTATGGACTTATTAAGTCTGTGTGTACCTTCTCATCATTCGAGGGGTAAGACTGTTGGAACAAGTTGATATCCATTAACAAGCAAAAGCTTGGGAAATATTAGTGAATTTTCCTTTCCAACTAGATACGACTACTTTGTGGAGTCGTATAAACAAGTATTTCACTTGGGGAAGGGAGGACAAACTCTACGTTTCAATGCTGTGGATTTATTCGAACTGGGAGTCGTGTGTAAGAGGCCGAGTGGCGCGGTCCATCACAAGGCCTAACCATTGGCCAGGGAGTTACTATTAAAGGCAATCGACAAGTGGAGCCATCAGTTCTTCCTTCTACCGGTAGTAAACTATATTGGGCTGTACCATCCCCGACTGATCATCAGGGAGTGGGACAGCTGGCGCGTGATGACTCCAGTATTGGTTTATCTCCCAAATTGGGAATTCCCTGCAACACGTATCGAAGAGACTTCTTTCAGGTTGACGGTGTCTTCCACAACACGTATCGAAGAGACTTCTTTCATGTTGTAGGACTTCGAAAAATGTTAATAACCGGAATTGCAATATTTTCCTTGCAAGTTCCTCTTTATATGATAAATGATAATATCTTGCTTATTTTGACTTAGCAGATATTTCCATAAAATAAATACTTTAAGTTACCTTGTAACTTCATCGTTCATATTATACTGGCATCATTTCCGTAAATGCATGGCATATGGTTTGAAAGATACTTTTGAACTGTTATATTATCGTTCAGTTAAATATTATTGTTGGTGGGATATTGCTCACCCTTGCTTTATTATTATATCACAACAACAGCTAGACCAGATGACTCGCACAAGGCGCACTCGACGCTGGCGAGGACAGTGAGACTACCAGAGCCGAGGAGAAAGCTATTGGTAGGATAGATTCATTCTTTCTGTATCAAATATATGGACTAGTTTGACTTATGTAAATGGATGGCAAATAGTACGTATTCATATTGTAATTCTTTTTGGATTGTAAGAACTCATAATGTGCTTAATAAAATTTGGGTGTTACTCTGATTTCATCTCTGGGACTATAACGGGTGTGTTTTATATTGTTGTGTTGGGTCATAAAGATGTAATTTATTTTATGTTGAGGTAAGTTCAAGTACTGTGGACAGAATTGGAGATCGTAACGACCGGATCCTGGACCCCGGATCTGGGGGTGTTACAGAAATGGTATCAGAGCGTACGTTATAAACCCCAGAGATGAGGCGATGTTAAAACAATAAATTCACTAAGATAATAAGAACTCTTGCCAAGTTCATAGTCGGACTACTTAATGTAGTGATGACATATAAAACCCTTATGGGAACTCTTAAGTATCATGATAGTAACTTAGCTCGATATCGTATCGACGAGTAAGACGACAGACTTTGAGGCATACGAGCGGCAACGCGATGATGCTTTATATGCTGAAGATCAGCGGATAAATCGATGGAGTACCCTACTGGAGACCCGGAAGAGGTTCCAGTGGATAAGGACAGTCCTGTTAGGATAAGGAGCTTATCATTGAGGAATGAGGGCTGCATCCAGAAAGGCTGTGATGATTAAGATATGGTGCTTAGAAAAGTGAGCATAACGAACTGAGCTATTAGCAAGAGAACTGAAGATTCATGTTGGATTCGTAGCCGGACTACTGGATGAAGTACCAGCAAGTAAGACGGATTGGAAGAATTACTCGAGATCTTATACGGAAATAGATGAGAATCCTTAGAGACTTTCATATTAACGAAGAAAGAGCTAGAGGGATGTAAGATTAGCAAAGACAACGATATAGGACGAGGAACAGAGTCCCTAGAAATAGTTGAGAGGATGCGGTAAGTGCCATATCATTTGATAAAAGAATTAGTATGAATATTGTCAGTGATAATTCGCCATGAGAAGGCAGATGTCATAGGTTATAATTTTTGAAACCAAATGGAGGTTAATGAGGTGGTTTTATTAAGGGAAATGTTCATTTTTTTAATGAATCAGTTAGAAAGTAAAGACATTGGGAAGTGACAGCATGATTGATTAAAGTATATAAGGAAGTAGTAGGCAAGACAATGATCTCAGAACCTACCGGAAGATAAGACCAGTGAGTCAAGATGAACTCGTAATGAGACTACTCTCGGAGACTAAGTGTTGAGTTATTTCAACACAGTGAAATGATGAACCAGAAACGTTAGA
Organism: Saposhnikovia divaricata; assembly: GCA_036435485.1. NCBI lineage: Eukaryota > Viridiplantae > Streptophyta > Magnoliopsida > Apiales > Apiaceae > Saposhnikovia > Saposhnikovia divaricata. The sequence goes on from CM071598.1 coordinate 57,986,412, forward strand.
TACATGTGATTCAGAGGAATATTAATTTCCTTCTTTTCTTTCAATGGATAATAGTAGTCCCCTTAAGTTTACTCTGACGCGGAATTATAATGGATCAAGTAATACGATCAGCAGTTAAAGAGAAAAAGGTGAGAAAATCTTCCTGGAGCTAAAGGATGAAATTGGTGACGACCCAGCGTTGGCGTTGCCTCATGGAAGAAAGTAGACTTTGTGCTTCCAACGACGCTTCGCATAAAGGATTAGGATGTGTGCTTGCGTAGCACGACAAAGTACTTGCGGATGCATTCGGATAGAACGGTCCACCAGTCGATGGCCTTAGTAGTGCCAATTTTGTGGAACAACCAACTCCGACGGTATTGTTCCTTCTGAGACTAGTAGTCAGGTAGACTGACATTTGGTAATATTGAATATTAGGACATATAGGTATCAGGACGTTGTGACAGGTTTCAGTTTGAAACTGTTGATTCCCTTCTAAGGCATGTATATAATTGATTCATCTCCAGTGGTTAAACTTCCAATCTGATGACTATTATTTCGTAAATTAGGACTGCTTATGGTTCTACCTGCTTGGAGGTTCATAGAACTATACTTCAGGTTCCGAAACTGGTCTCCTTAATGTTAGCAGTAGCTGGATAGATTGACCAAAATTTCCCTAATTCTGGGAAGAATTTCAACGAATTTTGGCAAACCTTGTCCTTCAGATTATCAGAGAACATCATGGAAGAGAGTAGAAACTGGGGCGAACCCCGTGAGTTGGGTAAAGTAGCCGCTATATGGGTTGGTGGACAGACCCCGGTTATCGCGATTGATTGTAGAAATACAATGATGAAGTGAGATTGGACGAAAATAGGAAATGTAAGTAAGAAACCAGCCGGACTAAGAAACTCCGGTATTGACTTAAGTGAAAAGGCTGTTATGCTAGGAATGGTAAGCTTGCGTGGCACGTGGGATTGATAAGAACATTTGAAAAGATAAAAGTAGGGGAAAGGTGGCCGGAGACGGTGCCGAGTAGTCGATTAAGACTTATACGAAGTAAAGTTTTGGAAAGGTAGAAAGGTATCAAAGAAAAAGGCACTATGCCAGCAATTGCTAGAAAAGTAATGCTATTAGCCAACCCCTAAAATCATATATTTTTTATTTTAGTGTGGCCAGTTGAGGCCAAGTCACAAAGGACTATCAAGTGACTAGACCAGCAATAAAAGGACAAATCAGGGTTGCTTCTAAGTAAGCACCGACTGCAAGGGCTTCTGATATAACGGAAATATTAATGAGATTGTAGGAATCTTCTACTGAACCCTTTGCAACCCATGTATGGATTGGGAATTTACTAGACTTTTGGAATGGGGTCACCCGTACTAAAGTGATTCATGTGTATATGATTGTCCAAGATTACGAGTAAAAAAAAAAGAAGTATAGTGATTTGAGATGTTTGATGTTAGGGTATTATAAATACCATGAATATATTATGACTAAGGAAAGTAAACAACGAAGGTTTATGAAGAGAGTATAGAAATGGTCAGAGATTGATCAGTATGTTGTAGAAATTTTGTATGAGGCAAGTACCTTTGCGAAGAACGATAAGTACTAAGAGATTCACGTTGAACTCGACCAATATCTTCTAGAACATCCTTGCTACCAGTACCAAGTTCTGTAAGAGAGCAGGTAGACATACGTTGCCTTTTGGAAGGTCAAATAGGCTGACAACTATCTGAAAGAAGAGGTTGGCATTAAGCCACCGATCGATTATCAAATGAGAATGATTGAAAAGAGACCCTTATTAAGGATACATGATTTGATTGCCAAGTATAGGACGCAAGAATTCCTTGGCAGTTGAATTAAGGATATGATATCCATAAATTAAGACAAACCCTGGGGAATGTACAAGGGATGGCATTAACCCTAATAAAGACATTATGAATTCAGATGATATGAGTTGGACTTGCTAAGGCAACAATGACCGATAAGGATTATTAAAAAGAGTTCTGGAAAGAACATAGACAGAATTATTAAAGTATTGATCAATGACATTTTGATATACCCTGTACCCATAAAATACAGGAGGAATGATAAGGATGACCTAAGAAACCTTACAAGGAAAAAGGTAATATTCCGAACTTCAAATGGAAGTTTGGTAAGGAATGTATGACATAGTAACAATAATACCAGATGAGGCATGTATGAAACCCTGAGGAAGTATGAATTGAACCTATAAAGGTTGAGATTATCCTAAGATAAGGAAAGAACTAAGGAAAGAAGTATCCTAAGTAGGATTGGGAATAAACGTGATAAAGTTCCCACGGGTAGGTGGAAGCCATGACTTATGGAAAAAGACTGATAGATATATTTTTCTCCTTCAGCAGAGCTTAAGGGAGAATGCTTTCACCCATCAGTGATGGGAATGAGGTAGAAAAATTTGAATTGGAATGTATCCAGAAACCATGGATTACAAGGAAATATTATTATCAGGAAAGGCCAATGAGGTGGCCGACAGTCTAAGTATAAAGGAATGATTACAAATGTTCATACCGAAGAAACAGAATGATATTTGGAAGGACCTTGAAGGTCATATCGGAATGGAGGAATTTACATTCCTTCTGATGACTGTGCAAGAATTGACGGTAATAATAGTTTAATTAAAGATTCGATTCCTGATGGAGTCTTAAGCATAATACATATCTTAGAAGGTCCCGTTCTGAGGCAAACCAGGATCGTGATACAAAATTGACGAAGTAAACCGTTAAGTTTCCAGTCTTTTATGGAAGATGCATGAGTGATAGTTTCATCAACCGGACATAGCTGCGATGCTTGAAACTCTTCTGCAATTTTATCTACTTCATGTGATATCTGCATCAAGTTCAGGAAGTGCTCCTTATGGAATAGGGATTGTGATTACTCTGTCTCCCTAAAGGATTTGAAACCCGTATGGTTAGCTATTAACGCACTATTTAAACAACAAGCGATGGCGATTCTCCAAGGAAAGTAGATGACAACGTAAAGATAAAGAAAGTGCTACTATTGATAAGCTAAATGGCATGTTGATGAATGACAAGCAAGTTTGTGTTAGTGTACTTCTGCGCAAACAAGATAGAGAATATGAGGGTGATGATTCATGATGCTAAATGTATTCCTGTAGAAAGAATTAATGAGACTTATTAGGCCACCTGAGAGTTTAAAAGTGTTCAGAAGGTGGCATTCGAGCCAGTTTTACCCCCAAAGCTTACAGCATGGTAGTAACGTGTTTCATGTGGCAAAGCTACACCAGTAAAACGCAGATGCTCAACAGATGATAAGAGTGCGAGCAGGTAGATGTACGACCTGGTCTGACTTACGAAAGACAACCTGTGGAAAACCGCGGGTAGAAAAGAATAACTGATGAGAAACAAGTTGACAGAAGTAGATTATTGAATCTAAGTTAAAGGGATCGGCCAGATTCATTTCGGAGAATTTAAATTGGAATAATGTGATGATTATAGAGTAAATGTAACGGGATACCAATAAGGAGGTACCAAGTGCAAAAGATATCTCAATAAAGAGATGAAGGTGAAATTAAATAACAGAAGTAAATAAGAATCAGATAATAAGAAGGATGTGATTGATAAAGAAAAGACTGGGAAAGCAACTATGGAATGTGAAGCAAGGAATGTTATGAAGGGATTAATAAAAGGGTTTTCTGATGAATTCTCGGGATGACAACCTGATGGTGTTAATATTATAGATATGAAAAAGCTAGTAGCGTGACATGAATGTCAGTAACAATGGTGTCAAGCGAGAAACTAAGATTTAACCTGAGAGGTTCAAAGATTTTCCAAAAGTAAGGGTTGCTAAGGTTGAACCAGAGTACAGGTCCAGAGAATAGTGGACAAAGCAGCAAGATATGTTGACACGTGAGGTACGATCAAATAGTATTGGATATAATTATGATTAATTTCTTCCTTAATGAACCTCTATAGTTCAGAGGTAAATTCTGAGCATGATATTTTACAATCATGAAAACTTTCTATAATCCTTTAGAACTCTTTTCTTTTCTTCTCTCTTATTCATCTTCTTTATGAATTGAGAAGAACAACCCTTTAAGGAGGGGAGGTACTGCTACGTGACTATCTGTCTATGTGATAGAAGTCTAAGTGGAATACCATAACTTGTTTAATTGCTTGTCAAGTACTAAAGGCTGCCCCCCTTCTGTACTAACTATGCAATATAACAAATGTTCATTGATCATAGTGATCTCTCAATAAATCTTTCCACTTCTCTATATTGACCGAGATTGCGAAGATTAAGGCGATCAGGAAATGCATAGTACGAGCAAGGTTATCTCCGAATTCGCAGCACGATAGTAATACCAATGTTACTGCAAGTATCAATAAGGATAAGACTGAGTAAGAGTATAACCCGGATAGTGTGTTGTACGAAAAGTAGCAACGTTGATGGAAAAAGGATAAAGTATGGATTGTAGCACTAGAAAATGTGCTGAAAAAGGGTAGAACGACTAAGAATTGACCGGGAAGCTAAAAAGTGAACGACAGGCAAACGACTCTTTGCTTCCTACCTGATTCCGGGATGGAATCCTTTTAAGGAGGGGAGACTGTAAGAACCCCAAATTTTGGAAGTAATTAAAACTTTTTATTATGTACTGAGGTAATGGTGAATAGTGATTACGACTACGATGTAACGATTGAGATAATGAATGAAAGGAATAGATTTGGATTCAAATGTTTTTATGCCATGAAGAATACTATTGGTTAACACTTTAGATAAGAATTATCTATCTCCTAGGGAATTGAGATTTGATAATTCTAAAGGAGAAGATTATTCTTATGTCATCCAAATCGATATCTGTTATTGGTCCAGTGGTTCCGTAAAAAGGTTAAGGAACGATCAAAAGAGATCAAGGACAATTGTACAACCCTAAGAGGATGAGTAAAGAAAAATGGATGAATAGTGATTTTGGAGGGACATAGGGATATTATTAGACGATGCGATATATAAGTATCCGGAACGAAATTCTGAGTTCGTATTAGTGATCCAGGGGGAAAAAGAGTGTATGTAAAAGCTGTCGGATTCTGAAAAATAGCACTTTTATTTTCTCCGAGATTTCCCTGGATACTGAAAGACTTAAAGAATTATTGAAGGGATTTAAGGAATATAGGTTCAAGAATTATTAAAGAGAATTGAAAATGATGGTGTAGATATTAAGACGGTTTCCGGTAAAACCCTAACTAGAAATCTTCGAGGTATTCCTCCGAACGATCAACAAAGTTGTGCCACAGTAAAGCAAGGGAATGCAACATATATGTCATAACGTATTGATTTATTTAACAAGACAAAAAGGGAATCTAATTGGTGGAAGAAAGAAAGAACAAAGTGACTTACATATAAGTCAACTAAACAAAGGAGTGGTGTTTTTGCACTTTAGCCAAAAAGGGAATGCTTAATGTAATGGAAACAAGTGGTCAAGTAGATTGGTGACACTTGGTCCAATAGCTTTCTAACAACACAAAAGAGAAGATGCATCCATATATAGATAGGCATTACTTGTATCAAGTCATTACACTTAACAAAACAATTAGCAAAACAAAACCAAACACCAAGAACACACCATAGGTGCTCTCGGCCAAGCTCTAAATGGCAAGGGGAAATCAAGCTTGCCACCATTCAACAATTACAAGATTAAATAGGTGAGTTCTATAATTCATAACTAAGATGTCCTATGAATCTTAGCTTCAAAATCCATTCCATTCAAGAGTTATAAAATCATGAAGTTGATGATGAATAGTAACTCATGATTTTTCATGTTTTGTTTTCTTGAGTTTATGGCTTCCAAAGGATGTTCTAAGCAAGGTTCAAGACTTGTGAGGCCTAATATCATTCTTAAGATTCAAATAAAGGTATAATCCTTGAACCCCCCTTTTTATGAATCATGGATGTTGGATGAGTTTAGTGATGTTATGCATATTTAGAGTACTAGATCTATGTGTGGGTTTTATGAGATGATAATATAGTTTATATGAACGGAAAGACATTGCTTGGTCTTAGTTCAAGGATAAATAACATGTATGTGTGATTTGGAGTGGATGGTATAATAATTGGAGGGTTTTGATTTTGGAATTATCCGAGTTATAGCCGTCGTAATGCCCGATTTTCGTTAAGACCTTAAAAACTCGATCATAACAGTTGATATAATTTCCTGACCTTGCTAATATTGTGACTGGTCCTTATAGATCTCGAGCCATAGATCGTTTTGGTGCGAGAATCGAAACATTCCGACTTACGGTTTAGGAGTTATGGTCAAATTACTAAAATTGGTTCGGAACCGTAAGTAAAAGTTCGTAACTTCAATTGAACCTCGTAAAGCATGTTACTCAGTGGCGAATCTTGGTAAATAAATACTAGGGGTCATAAGGAAGGTGTGAGAGAAAACCTCATGTGAAACGGACATTTTCCGATTTTATAAAAATGTTTGAATCGAAGTTAAACGCGAACGAACCCCTAAAAACCCGCTTGATTATAACTTTGGTAAAACACATAGAAAACGAACGATAAAACTCGAGGTATAATCTCGGTTCATAATCGATCGACTTTAGAACTTATACGACTTAAGTATATATCGAGTGTGGGTATGATGACATGTCGTAATAACGAACAAATGTCAGATCGTATCAGTAATAAAAGAGCTACATTAAAAGGTGTGTAACGAGATAATTCGAAAACGTGTTTCGATTTAAGCGAACTTATACTTAGACTTTTAAAACGTGTTAAGTGGTTAATCTCGAGTGTTCTGATTGTTTATAAAACATCGAGCAGACCCAGGACCCGCTATCTCCACCCACACCCGATTACCTGGCAAGTGTTCAAACCTTTGAACATGTTGTTGTGATAATATATGTATATGATTCTGTTTTACAAATGCCATCGCATGCATGCCTGTTTCCAATTATATTGTGACTCTAGTTTTTGTGACACTTGTTTCCTGAATTGATATTGGCTTATAGACTAGATACGAATTATCAGTGATAAGCCTGATTGTTTTGGTAAGACCCTTAGCGAAGGGCATATGATATTTATTCTAAATATAGACCGGGAGTCGGTATTTTGAGATATAAATAGTCGTGGAAACCCGGAGGGATTCCAACGACAGATTAATATTTATCTGAGGAATGTTATTATTAAACGTTATTTATATTCCCATAAAGTATCAATTACTTGGAAATATATTTCGAGGAATGTTATTCGAGTACTATCTCAATCGAGAGATATTAAATGAATATTAGTTTCGAATATTCATTTAGAGTTGATTATTTTGATATTCATTAGAATGTTATTTATTAAATGAATATCACTTTCGAATATTCATTTAAGGTTTTATGTACTTGATGAATATTATTTTAAATATTCATTGGAAGTTCTATTTACTTATGGAATATTATTTCGATTATTCCTTTAAAGTTTTGATTACTAAATGAATATTATTTGGATATTCTTTTAGAAGATTATTTATTAAATGAATATTATTTTCAAATATTCATTTAAAGTTTGACTCATTATTGAATATTATTTTAAAGACTTATTGGAATCTAATTATTAATGAATATTATTTTGAATATGCATTTAAGGAGTGATTTATTTAGTAAATAATTCTATATATTCATTCGAGGATTACTTACGAGCAACATTATGATTTAATAATATTCCGTAATTGCTATTGAGTTAATAAAAGTCTTGGAATATTTATTTAATTCTTTTAAATTCTTTTAAAAATGATTTATATTATTTGGAGATTATCTTTCACCTTCATATATTATGTAAAATATTCTTTCATTCATTAAATACTTCCGACTCAATAAATATTCTATAAATATTTATTCAATACTTGGAAACAACTTCAATGTTGTTTATTCTTCTTCAAATATTATCTTCGACTTTCGATCATTCTGAAAATTCTTCAGAGTCATACGATTAATATTATGTTAAGAAAGGTCCTCAAGATTCCATTCTTCACTCGAATCTATCTCTTAAATTATAAGGAACCTTACTTGAGAAAGGTTAATTATCTTGTTGACTTCCCGGTCATAATTTATCCTTTTCACTCGCAACTTGGTTGCTATGGACTTATTAAGTCTGTGTGTACCTTATCATCATTCGAGGGGTAAGACTGTTGGAACAAGTTGATATCCATTAACAAGCAAAAGCTTGGTAAATGTTAGTGAATTTTCCTTTCCAACTAGATACGACTACTTTGTGGAGTCGTATCAACAAGTATTTCACTTGGGGAAGGGAGGACAAACTCGACGTTTCAATGCTGTGGATTTATTCGAACTGGGAGTCGTGTGTAAGAGGTCGAGTCGCGTGGTCCATCACAAGGCCTAACCATTGGCCAGGGAGTTACTATTAAAGGCAATCGACAAGTGGAGCCGTCAGTTCTTCCTTCTACCGGTAGTAAACTATATTGGGTTGTACCATCCCCGACTGATCATCAGGGAGTGGGACAGCTGGCGCGTGATGACTCCAGTATTGGTTCATCTCTCAAATTGGGAATTCCCTGTAACACGTACCGAAGAGACTTCTTTCAGGTTGACGGTGTCTTCTGCAACACGTATCGAAGAGACTTCTTGCAGGTTGTAGGACTTCGAAAAATGTTAATAACCGGAATTACAATATTTTCCTTGCAAGTTCCTCTTTATATGATAAATGATAATATCTTGCTTATTTTGACTTAACAGATATTTCCATAAAATAAATACTTTAAGTTACCTTGTAACTTCATCGTTCATATTATACTGGCATCATTTCCGTAAATGCATGGCATATGGTTTGAAAGATACTTTTGAACTGTTATATTATCGTTCAGTTAAATATTATTGTTGGTGGGCTATTGCTCACCCTTGCTTTATTATTATATCACAACAACAGCTAGACCAGATGACTCGCACAAGGCGCACTCGACGCTGGCGAGGACAGTGAGACTACCAGAGCCGAGGAGAAAGCTATTGGTAGGATAGATTCATTCTTTCCGTACCAAATATATGGACTAGTATGACTTATGTAAATGGATGGCAAAGAGTACGTATTCATATTGTAATTCTTTTTGGATTGTAAGAACTCATAATGTGCTTAATAAAATTTGGGTGTTACTCTGATTTCATCTCTGGGACTATAACGGGTGTGGTTTATATTGTTGTGTTGGGTCATAAAGATGTAATTTATTTTATGTTGAGGTAAGTTCAAGTACTGTGGACAGAATTGGAGACATAACGACCGGATCCCGGACCCCGGATCTGGGGGTGTTACACGAGACATGTACTCCTTTTCCTCAGCAGACTTCGGTGCAAAAGCGACGGACATATGTACATTTGCAGTACTAGGAGTATCTATGGACTTTGCTGTAGACATGCCAAACCTTGACAAAATCTTTTGAATGTATCCCTTCTGTGACAAGAAGAGCTTTCTTTTGCTTCTATCCCTATAAATCTCCACTCCCAGAATTTTTGGAGCCGCACCCAAATCTTTCATTTCAAACTCAGCACTTGTCACTGCTTCTTTTTAAGTGGATGGCTCATCAGAGCTAGGATCCACCTCTTCAGCTACCTGTAGTGCATATGCCACCATATCTTCAAAACCATATTTCTTTGGAGGCATCCCATAATTAGTTCTCCTTGATCGATCAAGAGCCAAACTGTGCTGATTTACTACTGGTAATAATGAAACTGATGACTCTGACTTTGATTGTGGTTGTTGAACTTCATGTTGTGGTTCACTCTCATCTTGAGTGACTTGTTGCTCCACCTGTTTCTCAACACTACCACTTTCTGTGTAAGATCCACGATTTATCAAAAAACATGCTGTACTAACTGCTTCCGCCCAGAATCTTCTAGTTAGTCCAACATTAGAAAGCATACACCTAGCTCTCTCCAGAAGTGTCTGATTCATACGTTCCGCTACACCATTCGGTTGTGGTGTATCCCTGATTGTATAATGCCTAGAAATCCCATCATTCTTGCAGAAGTTTGCAAACTCAGACGAGCAAAATTCCAGGCAATTATCAGTTTGCTACCTCTTAATCTTCTCCGAGGACGCGACAACAACAAAACCTGATAACGTAGAACCTTGAAGAAGATACAAGGTACCACGTTTAACACCTTTAAAAACCACATTAAAACCCTTGTAGACACGTAGAACTCCACTTTCACCTTGAAAACTGAAACCTTTGCTGTCTAACATACTCAAAGATATCAGATTCTTTGTCATAAGTGGAACATGCCTAACATCATTTAATGTGCAGAATTTACCATCATGTGTCCGAATTTTAATCGAGCCTATTCCAACCGTCTCACAAACAAAACTGTTAGCCATAGAAATATGGCCACCATCTACTTGCTCATAGGTTGTAAACCACTCCCTGCGTGGACATATATGGTAAGACGCTCCACAGTCAAGGATCCACACATCAGAGTGATCTCAGCGCTTTCAGGATCCGTCGTAGATTTCTTTTTCAATGCCGCCAAGAGCCCCTGTTGCTTTAAGAAAGCACGCATCTTGATTTGCCACAGACTGAAACTATTCCTCCCAGTAAATTTGTCGACCTTCACGTTAAAAGCAGACATCTTTCTCACCGAACACCAAGCTCTTGATACCAGTTTGTTATAACGGAAGCAAGAAAGATTATAATAAACGTAAAGAAAGAACACAGATAGGAAGAAGAGAAAAGTTTTATTGATCTTGAGGATACAAATTACATGTTACAGATTCAGATCTAGATTACCGATTCAGATAACCGATTCTGATCTAGATTACAGATTCAGATTACAGATTATTATGTTTTTATGACAGACTGACTGCTAGGTTATGCCCTAGAGAGTTTATATAACACTCTCTAGGCGGTTATAGAAAAGCTCAGAAAAATAGGCCCATAACAGATAAAACACACTGCGCGTGCGCGCCTCAGGTCTTGAGCTTCATGCTTGAAATATCTCTGTTTGGTTCCAAGCTCAAGTCCCGAGTTTCCCCTAGCATAATAACAGAAAATACCCGAAATCCCAATGATTTGGGGCATTACAGATTCAAGGCATATTCTAACATAACCTTTTGATAAAATGTTTTGGTTCCACTTGTTGTTAATAGGTAATTATATTTTAATCTCTTAACTTAATATAATTTTATTCGGTCCCAATGAATTTTACAGTATCATATATTTCTTCATAATTCAAATTTTAAAGATATTTAAGCTTAATTTGGATTGAATAATTTCCTGAAATAACATTAATTACTTGTGAAGTTTGATATTAACAAAAGTTGTTGTGGAATAAAAAGTAGGGTTATCAAATTGCGGCTAGGGTTCGTGAGCTTCGTGCTTTTATGGCTACGCTTGCGTTATCGTGACCTAATTCGGGTCCTCACAAGATGCCTACGTATCTCAGAGTTGAGAATCAAGCCAAGACGTAGTTCTAGGTGATGGTGCCCTCGAGGCTATGGCGGCGACAGCTCACCTAGGACGCAGTGGCTTGTATGTCCTTATTCGAGGATTAAGCCAAAACGTGGTGGGTAACATATGGAGCTGTGTCCAAAACGTAGTTCTGAGATGAGGGGTCTGGCCCTTTATATAGGCTGTAGGAGCCTTAGAATCATAATAGGGTTTGGAGACTTGGTGGACAAGTCACCGTTATTGAGGAAGGTTCTGACTCATTCCTTATAGGAATTAGTTTCCATGTTGAATTAGGTGCCTTGGAGGCTACACAATATCCCTGGGATATTCTAGAACGTTCCTGGTTTCTAGAACGTTCCCGATTTGTGGATCAGGCCCATGTTAGAAACAAGTTTATACTGGGCGTCCCCGGTTTGGGCTGTTCTTTTGGGTTTAGTCATTAACTACGAATTTAATGCCCAACTAGGGATTCGGGCCTTATTTACGAGCCAATAAATACTATATTAATTATGTCTTTAGGGATTATTTTTCACCCATATCATTTGCCCCCCAACTTCTAGGAAAACTTGATTTCGTAGAAGTTTAAGGTCACACCGGCCCTACCAAGGTATCGTCTTACAGTGAAGTGTGGAGCGACCTACACATTCACAACGACTAAAATTCTCTCCCAAATTAATACTTAAGAAAGTTAAACGTTCCTTGGCCTCTCGAACCTTTTTCTTAAGATTTCTGGGCCTTTCGGGAATAGGATTAGTGCCGTTTCGAGCTCGTAGACACTAATCCAAGTGCAATTCGTGCATAGGATCCTTTATCATAAATTCATTTGTGCTTTATTTCCCTCAACTTATCTAAGTTAGGGTTAATATCAGGCGGTCATTGCTCATAAGCCCTAATAAAGGCTAATTTTTGAGCAAAAGACACTAATTCGGCCCTAATCGGGGCTAAGTAACCCTAAACGGGGCTATAAAGGCCTTAATCGATCATTTAGCTATTGCATTTATTTTTCTCGTTGCCGGTCATATGTATAGAACTAACTTCGGTATTGGACACAGTATGAAAGATCTTTTAGATGCACATATTCCTCCGGGGGGACGATTGGGACGTGGGCATAAGGGTCTTTATGACACAATCAATAATTCCCTTCATTTTCAATTAGGTCTTGCTCTAGCCTCTTTAGGGGTTATTACTTCCTTGGTAGCTCAACACATGTACTCTTTACCCGCTTATGCATTGGCTAAATAACTCGTCCTTGATGTATTTACTACTAGGATATTCATTCTTAACCTTAAGATAGGTTAATACTCGAGTGGAAATCCTTAAACGGCGCTAAACGAGGTTAATCACCCCCTAACTGCGATTAGTGAAATCCTAACCTCAAATGTTGAAGTCAAGCTCATATTGTAGATATTTTTATAATCTCCTTGACGGAAAAAGAATCACGTGAAAATACCCATTTTTGAGCGTTCTAGAGCCAAACGAAATCAGTCAGGGGTCCAGGTGTTCGAAACACCTGGACCCATTTTTCCCCCAAGGTGGCCTGGTCGGCCAACCCTGGTCGGCCAACCCTGGTCGGCCAACCCTGGTCGGCCAACCCTGGTCGGCCATTTGGCAAAGGGTGGCTGGAACCCACCCAAGACTATAGAGAATTTAATGAGCTTCGCGTGGACAGTAAGATCATCCAAATCCGATATCCGGAGCTCGAGATATGGCCCAAATAGCGTGGACAGCCCGGAGGTGTTTTCAAACCCTCCTTAAGAGTTTTGTAGTAACTTGTTCTCAAAAAAATCACCTTGATTGCTTGAAACTTCATGTTCTTAAACCCTCAATCTTTCAATCATGTTTGAATCATGGATTCGTAGCTGATATTGGCTGGCTAAGGGGTATTTCGAACACGTCAAGGGTTTCTGGTTTTCAAACCAGACCTGATTTTTCAACACCCCTAACACTTCTAACCTCAAATTTTGAAGTTGATCTTATATGATAGGGATTCTTATAATCTCCTGGTTGGAGAAAGAATCAAGTGAATATACCCATTTTTGAGTTGTCTAGGCAAGAAATACGGTCCCCTGGAAGGTGTTTGAAACACCTTCAAGGTCTTTCAACACCCTCACGGTTTCTGAACACCCCTGGTATTTCTAAACTCAAATTTGAAGTTGAGCTTATATGATGGGGATTCTTATAATCTCCTGGTATGAAGAAGAATCACATGAAAATATGCATTTTTGAACATTTTAGGGGGGAAATACCTCATTCTGAGCTGGTTTTCAAACCAGACCTTGTTTCAAACACCCTCCTTTTTTCAACTTCTTGAAACCACTGAGAGACCTACCTAGGCTTTTAGAGGACCTTGAGAGGTTTCCAAATCCCAAATTTGAGCTCAAACGGAGCATTTTTGAGCGTTCTGGAGGGTCATGAAACCACCTAGGGGGTTCAGGTCTTCACAACACCTGACCAAGGTGTTCTAGTCGTCCCACCCTGGTCGGCCATTCGGCCATGGGGACCTGGTCGGCCACCCCTGGTCGGCTGGGCCCCAATTTTTTTTTTTTTGAATTTTGGTAAAATTTTGATTAGTTGACTTTGACCGTTGACTTTGACTTTTGACTTTGACTTTGACTAAAATCAAAACTTGTTTCAAACTCCCCTCCTTGTTTCTAGAGTGAGTTTACAACACCTTGGTTGATTTTGTGATCCTTAACCACAAACAACCTTCTTCTTAGTTTTCGGACCTTCTGGGTTTTAAGTTGTTCTTGAACTCTTAGTTTCTAATAACCTTGGGCTATACTATGGCCCTTGACTTGTTGACACCCTTCGATACTTTCAATAGGATGTTTTAAACAACCTTGGCCTTTCCCCCCTTGCCAAGGAGGCCTCTGTTCCTTTGTTAGTTTGTATAAGGTTTTTCTCTTGTTTTCAACACCTGACTTCAAGTCTAGGGTGCTATAATCAGTTTTTATCCTTGATTCCATACTCAAGGACTTTAAAACTCCTACCTTGTTTGTAAGACCGTGCCTTAGCTTGATTTTATTCAACGTTTCCTGACTTTCAGGCCTTGAATTCAATCAACCAGCTTAATTCAGGGCATACAACCTCGTTGGCCATCTGGGCTTATATTTTGTGCAGAGTTTCAAAACTCCCATCATATTTCTTAGAGTATATTGATCACAAACAACCTTCTTCTTAGTTTTCAGGACCTTCTGGGTTTTAACTTGTTCTTGAACTCTTGGTTTCAAACAACCTTGGATTCAACTATGACCTTTGGTTTCCAAACACCCTTCCATCCTCATAATAGGATGTAGAATTTGTAATGAAGTATCTTTGGCCTTGCCCCTCTTATCCTTAAATAAGGAGGTCTTGCTTTTTAATTTCATATTCAAGGAATTCCCTTGTTTTCAACACCCGACTTCAAGTCTAGGATATTTTGGTTGGGTTTTGATCCCTGATTTTGACTCAAGGACCTTAAATCTCCTACCTTGTTTGTAGGACCTTGCTTTGGTTTGAATTTAACCAATGGTTCCTGATTCAAGTTGTTGAATTCAAACAACAAGCTTGATTTGAGGCGGACAGCCTTGTTGGCCATCAAGACTTAAATTTTGTATTAGGATTTGAAATTCCAAACTTTAAGTATGGAAATACAAAGGACCTCGTATAGAGAGACCTTCGATCAATGCATATCTCAATGCTCTCACTAACAGTTTTCGTGCCTCCAAGGCATTATCAGGGAGCCAACCAGTCGCAGGATGAGATTTGATGGGGATCTATCTAGCAACTTCCAATGTCGATGGGTACCAACAACTTGTTCTCTATAGTGGGGGTCTCCAAGACCTGATAGTAAACACTCCTAGCGCAATTCTCGATTTTAGACGAGGCGAACTTAGATAAGGCATCGGCCGTTATACCAGGAAGCATTCCTCGAATCATACCAACTGTGATTTTACAATCCTCAGGTATTTCACCATCATTTTATCTTTGGCTTCAAAATCTTCATTCACTTATCTCCATTCACTTGGGCTATCACCAGCCTTGAGTCTCCACGGACTTTAAGATTTTTGGCCCTCATGGCTATAGTCGAGCCTAGTCCGGCTATCAAGTCTTTATACCCTGCTTCGTTATTAGTCGTTGAAAACTTCAACCTCAAGGCATATTTAATCGTGAGTTCCACTTATTTTTGTTTTTGATAACCCATCAAAATAGGGCACCCAATATTCCTTCTAAACTTCATCCTTCTCTCCCTCTTGGGGTGTCTCATCTTGCCCTTGCTGGGGTGTTGTGCCTTCCTGCCCCCCTGACTTCTTGGTTGTCAGTTGTACATTTAACCACGAAGTCAGCGAGTGCCTATGCCTTGACGTCCATTTGAGGATTGTACTTAATATCAAACTCCCCAAGTTCGATCGCCCAATTAATTATCCTTCCCTTGGCCTTCGGGATTTGCAATATGCTTCTTAACTACTGGTCCGTCAGGACTTCAATTTTGTGTGCTTGGAAGTATGGTGTAGCTTCCTTGGGGCTGTTACCAGTGCCAAAGCAAAATTTTCAATGGGAGAGTAATTCAACTAAGCTCCGTGCAACATCTTGCTCACGTAGTAGATAGGCTTTTGAACCTTGTTTTCCTCTCGAATGAGAAAGACACTCAGTGCTTGTTCGGATATCGCTAGAAATAAATATAGGGTCTCTCCGGGACTAGGTTTGGCCAACAACGGGGCTTTAGCCATGTACTTTTTCAATTGTTCAAAGGCCTCTTGGCTTTATGAAGTCCATTCAAAAAATTTCACCTTCTTCAAAGCCTGAAAGAAAGGCAAGCACTTGTTTCCAGACTTGGAGATGAATCTACCTAAGGCTGTAATTCTTCCAGTCAATTTCGGTACATCCTTTATGGAACGTGGTGATTCCATATCTCGGATTGCCTTGATCTTATTAGGGTTGGCTTCTGTGCCTCGCTTTGAAACCATCAGACCCAAAAATTTTCCAGATCTCACGCCAAAGGCACACTTGGCTGGATTCAACATCATCTTGTGGTGCCTCAGCACTTCAAATGCCTCTCTGAGGTTCTTAATATGGCATGCCTTGATTAGGCTCCTGACTAACATGTCATCCCCGTAGACCTCCTTGGTCTTCCCGGTCAAGGGTGCAAAAGTCTTGCTTGTTTATTAGCCTATGGTAAGTGGCTCTTGCAGACTCCTCATCTTGGGTTGACATCAACCTAGAGTTTTTAAAACAACCTTCCTTGGCTCGATTGGCCATAATGGCTTCAATGTTTGTCTTGGTTCCTGGGGCTTCTCTAGCGGCCTCTCGGCTGGCATGTGCTTGGCCTTAGGGCTGTTCGAGTGTTGAACGTCGATGCTCGAATGTTGAAAGTTGATGTTCGAAATTAAGGGTTTTCAACCTCAAGGAAGTTCTTTAAACTCAAACCTTGAAGTTTTGATGAAAGAGTGCATATTGGACTACCTTCACATGGTTTCAAGCCAAGTTTTGGGTGTTTTCAACCACCAAAACATCAGAGCCTCTGGTCAGCTCCTTAAGGTCGGATGAAGGCCTCCTTGGCTTCTGGTCGATCCCATGAGGTCTTGAACCTTCCCTATGACGTTTTCAATCTCGATTTCAGGGTTAATATTCAAGTGTTCAACGCTGGTGTTAGATGTTCAATGTTGGCATTCTGGATCGAGAATCCAAAATATCAGATTGGTTTTCAAGTTTTGACTTGAAGCTTCAACCTTTGGATCTTGATTGGAGGTTCATGACCCCCTCAAGTTTGACCTTCTTGGCCTTCATGGCTAATATCTCGTGTTTCTCCACCTAGAATTCGAGGTTGATATTCACATGTTCAACGTTGGTGTTCATATGTCGACTACCAAGTATCCATGACCTTTCTTTTGGATTGATGTCAAACTAAAGTTCTCTAGGATCCCTTACTTGACTTCATGTCTTTCATGGCTTGTCTCAAACCTTTGTTCTGATTTCAGGGTTTTCAAACCTATCTTTGCTTCTCATTTTTCTTGATTCAGGTTCAAGGATTTAAGGTTGATCCTCGATTTAGATTTCGAGAAATACAACCCTGTGGGCTTCTTACCTTTTAAACTTCCGAGATGAAAACTTGCTTGGACTTCTTAATCCTTGTTCAAGGATATTCTTATATCCCTTGACCTTAGGACTATAATTCAAGGTTTTTTATTTGCTTCATCCTTGTACCTTCACTCCAGGTACTTAAAAAATATTGAAGAGTAGCTAGTTCTTAGCCTCCACAGCCTTACATGGCTTTAATTTCCAGATGTGGCTTTTTAATCATCTTGTCTTTTATCCAGGGTCCTTCAAGGACTTAAACTCTTATTTGGTTGTATTATAACCTAACCCTCGACCCTTTAGGGTTTTTATTTATGGTTTGTTTGTTTCCATTCGTGTATTCTTTTATTTTCGGTACTTGGTCATCTTTGACTTACACACATCAGGTGCTTGGCACATAAATAAAATCATAAAATAGAGAACGAAAAACAAACTTGCATTAATAACTTGAAATGGGTTCAACCCTTACATAGAGTACTACTGTCCTACTTGGAGCAACATGCTCTGCAATGGTTTCATCGAACCTTATTTCTACTTCTACTAGATAAATATGAAGCTAAGTCCTATAAAGATAGTTTGAACCCATCGGGGCTCTTGCAAGACTAGGCCTGCATCGCTTGATTTTGTTTTTGATGATCCATCAAAATAGAGCACCCATTACTCCATCAGGCCACGAAGTCAGTTGATGCCATAGCCTTAATGGCTGTTCGAGGCTCTTGTGTGATGTCCTCTGCCGACCTTTCTAGGTCTTCCTTATCATTGTGGATATCCACGTCTTCAATCGGAAGGACCTACCCCCCGACTCCATCAGGCCTTTGAAAGAAAGGTGTCCAAAATCCAATCATGGATGATGAGTTAGAATGAACTTTCTTGTAATCTTAGTAGGTTTTATAATTATTAGTAAATGACGTGTTCGTCTTAATACGGGCTTTATCTATTTAAAGTGTTTTAAATAAGATGTTCCGTAGTTTAGAGTAAAGATTCTAGAATTATAATGAGATTATAATAGTGAGATCTAGAAGATGATAACTCTAGACTTAAACAGTTCCTGATCATAGGATAACTAATTTGAAGTTAGTGAATCCGCAAAGATTGGTACATGCTATGCTTGCTCCCTTCAGGAGGATGTCTGTTCTCATAGGCATTTGTGTGGTGACACTATAGCTAGTATGTAGGTGATTATTAGGGAATAAGTTCACTGAACATGACTCGATAAGTTGAACAACTAATGGAGTTTACTCACGTGTCGATAGTTGTGCAAATGTCCTTAGACTTGAGATCGTTAAAATTATCTTGTATATAATGAACTGTGCTTTGGTTTAGTCCTTAGTCTCAAGGACATCCATTAGGTCTATTCTGGGCATAGGGATTTATGTATGGAGATAGTTAACGGTCAATAAAGAATCTACCCCTTCCAGTAAGGAAGTGAATATCCTATGTTATTCTTAGTATGCGAGTTCTTGAATCTCTGGCCAGAGTGTATGAAATTATAAAGGAGTTTCTAATTGCATTAATATGAACTTTGCATAATGAATAAGAAATCATATGATTAAATTTGATAGGCCTGACACGAGATCCATGCCTTGTATTTAATCGGGATATTGTAGGGTAGAAGGAATTGATTGTATAGTAACTAGTCACTGACAGGTTCTTGGTATTCTAAGCAGTGAATTCATATTATCCGGATAGTCGCGATATGTTGAGAAGCATCACTCACGATGTAGAATAAATATAATTAATCAGTTAATTATATTTAATGAATTATTAGAATTCATATAAATAATAAATAAAAAGTTTATTATTATTTATTTCTACTACCGGCTTAATATTGAACCTACAGGGTCACACCATAAAGAGATTAATGTATTGATGAAGGTATTTTGAGAGAGCAAGTTGTTTTAATAATGATTAAAATAGTTTTTATTATTATTTAAACATTTTGTGGGATTTATATAATAATATATATGATATATTAATTATACTAAAAACCTACATGAGCCTTATATAAAGAAAGAGATGAGAAGGTGTTTAGTATGCAAAAGTATTTTTTGTGAAAAACCTAGTTGCCACCCTCTCCTTCTTCATCATCTCTCTCTCTCTCTCTCTCTCTCAAAAGAACAAGGGCACCATTTTTATTAAAGCTTCATCTTTATAAAAGCTTCATCGAAGAAATAATCTTGGTGGATACCGGTAGAGAGCTTCACACTCTGAGAAGCTACTGCTAGCAACCATCCATTTTAAAGTTTCGATTTTCAACGTAAGGTTTCGATTCCTCCGCTATCTTGATTTTATATGATTTTCTATATGTTCGATACATGGTTTTTACGGATTAATTGTTATATCACGCTTCCGTTGCGCCGTAAATTCCTTCAATGGAATCAGAGCTAGGTTCTGCATATAGAGATTCATATAAAAAAATTCAGATTTTTTTATGCATGTATGGATTTATTATGATTTTTGCAAGTTAATTTAGATTTAATTATGAATTAATTCGAAATAATATTTGCATGAGATTTTGACCATTGATCTGGGTTCTACAAGTGTTGTGGATCATCTAGATATTTTTTCATAATTTTGTGATGTATAGATTATTTGTTATGAATTTTTTAAAATTGTTTTAATTAAAATTCATAAAATAATCTTACATGTGAATAATATGAAATTAAATATTTTTGCACAAGGAACCCCAGCTGATTTGATATTTCTGCTGCAGATGATTTTCAGAAATCATGTCCTAATAATGTTTTATTAATTTATTAATTAATTGTTAATTGATTTATTAATAATAAAATTGTAAAGATAATAATAAATGTTATTACAGTAGTTATGTCATTCATTCAAGGCACCTGGCGTTCAGCAGATTCAATAGTAACGGAAGTCTGACAATAAAAAAAAAAAATTTCCTGTAACTTGCTGTCTCGCGCGTGTTGTACAAACGCGGGGAAGGGGATTGGGCATTTTAGAAATGCGTTACAGGCTGTTGCGTAAGATCGTCTTGCGTTACACGATTTAAATGTTTTAAATTCTTGTAACGCATTCCATAAATGCGTTACATTGTGTGGCGCATTTATGAAATGCGTTACAGCCCTTCTCTCCCCATTAAATTTGATTTTTTGGGAGTTTCGTAACTCCGATGTGGGCGTGCAATATATCGTTGGATTCGTTTTTCCGAGACGGATCTAATGGAGTGGTCAAATATTTTTTATATAAAAGTTTTGAATATTTTATATTCCCGGAAGTGTTTTAAATTGCTTTTGAATACTAAAATAAATACATACATCATTATATCATTGTGTGACATGATATTACTTGCATGCTTACTTGTTTATTTATTTTTATATATGAGATATATGCCTATGTTTACCATGCGATGATAGATTTAGGTGAACTTAAATCAAAATAAGGCGTGCTCTAGAAAATCTAGAATAGGAATCGTTTCTTGCCTTAACATTAATATTATGAATACAATCATGAGATTCTTGTGTTTGTGAAACACGTAATTAAATATGAATTTTCAATATTGAGAGAAAGGATGATTCTGTCAAAAACGGATTTCGATCTGTAAGAAAGGGGTATTAAGTGACGCCTCTTGACAATGCTCCCCCCGATCTGGGAATCATCCAATTATCGATTATTGACTTGAAATATTTAATTTAAAAGGAAGAACCTCTTTATAATATGATTATGATTGTTAAATAATATTAGTTAATTAATAATGGCTGATAATTATTTATTTATGAATAAATAATTAGTTATCAATTTTATTAATTGATTAAATGAGATTTAATTTATTATAAAATAATTAAGATGTGATCTTAATATTATTAATTATTTATTTAATTTAAGAAATTAAATTAAGGGAGAGATTAATTTTCTAAAGAGTTTAGAAATAGAATTAATGATTAAAAGAGTTTTAATTATTAGTTAATAACAGAGAGATATCTATTTTCTAAAAGGTTTAGAAATAGCATTATTGATTAAAAGAGTTTCAATTATTGATTTACTATTTGGTTAGTAATTGTAATACTTTATAGAAAAGATTTAGTTGAAATTTTTGTCTATAAAATATATATAATTATAAACCTTATAATAAAACCCCTCTAATATTAAATATATGTCAAGTTGTAATTGGCCAAAGACACAAAAAGGGTTTGTGTCGATTATGGTCTTCCAACATGATAGAAAGTGTTTCTTGTTTTCGGTGCATTGTCGTTTCGTGCTACAGCCGAGGGCTTTTGTTACCGATCAACATGAAAGTACTTGTCTGTTACATTAGATGTGTACAAAATTAGATTTTAGTGGTCGTTACGTGCTACAGCCGTGGGCTATTTGAATCTGATTTAATTGTACGAAATGTCGGTTATGATTTGACTTATTAATATTGAGTTTTGTCGTGTTTTTATTATAGATTTAGATTATCTATTAAACTTAAAACACATTAGACTTATAGGTTCATACGAAAATGTTTCGTGACCTTAGTAAAATAAAAAAAACCCTCTTTAATTAAATATCAAGTGTTAAAATGGCCAAAGGCACAACGGACTTGTGTCGGTCATAGCCTTCCAACATGGTAGAAAGTGGTTCTTATTTTAGGACATTGTCGTTTCGTGCCACAGCCGAGGGATTTGTTTCTGAAATAGGAGGTATTGGTCTATTACATTAGATGCGTGAATTAATTAGAGTTCAATGGTCGTTACGTGCCACAGCCGTGGGCTATTGAAATCTGATTTAATTTGAACGAGATGTTGGGTTTGACTTGACTTAGAATATTGAGTTTGTCGTGCCACAGCCGTGACTCAATGATTCAAGAGGCTAAAGAATTATTAGGGAATAACATGAGATGTAGTTGACAAGAGTTGTCTGCCTGTGGAACATCACATGGCGTTTCGTGCCACAGCCGAGGTTTTGTGATGGAAAGTAGGATCCCTATTCTCACTAGCATTGTGAATGCTCAGTTGTACATGAAGAGGGTTGTATAACTTAGATAAAATAGTGGGAGCCACCAATGAATAAAGACCCGATTCATTTGGTGTAAAGATTATTAAATCGAATAATCTGCTTACGCTGTTATTTTATAGATATATGAGATGTCTGCAACACTGTCAATAGATAGCATGTTAGATGCTAATTAGTCAACGATTGGTTGATAAGGAAAGTGAAAATTAGTTTCACAAGTAGATTAGATTGTTTCGTCTTGAACTTACCAATCTAAGTCAAGATGTGATCTTGAGGTGTTATTGTTAGAATAACAAGGTGAGTTGATAGGACAATCTTAAGATAAAAGTTAACTAAGAAAGCAAAGGTGTTAGACTTCCACTGTATAAGAAACTGGAATTGGATTTGTAAGATAAGTCTTACAGAATTAAGGAAGTAAAAGGTTAGTGTAACCTCAACTTCAACATTAGTTTGTTAATAGTTGAAATGAATAAGTCTATAAGTCAATCATCTACTTGGGTATTAGATACCACTTAGGTTCAAAGATTACGAATCTTAACCAAAGGACAAGTAGAAAGCTAGACATCAATGAAGTCCTACATATTTGAAATAGAACAACTGTTGTTGTTTCAATTATGAGAACTTGTTGATTTGTTGTGCTTTTGAACTTAATGATTATATGTTTCATATTGAACAAACTACATATGTTGAGATAGATCAATGTTGATACCTTGTTACATTCAATGACGATCATTGTAGATAAGGATATGTGTATTTATTGAAATACAAAATCCAAGTTTTGGTGATAGGTTCAATGAATGTTGAGGTATGATAACGAACTATTTAAAGGTATTAACAAGCATTCAATGAGATTGAGGTTGTTAATGTTTAAATGGTTAGTTCCTGAATTATCTCATATGTAATGATGTTAGTTCACTGTAGACTCTTGTTAGACAAGGTAAAGTCCACAATGAATGACACCATGAATTCCGGTATCTGTTAGGAAAATGACTTAGAAGAATAGTCAAACTACTCGATAAGGTATCCTCAACACACGTTAACCAAAGTCTGCATAAGATGCAGAGTAAGGAAACGTAAGTCTCAATTGTCTTGAGATTTGGGGTTTACTAACTATGTCAAGAGTTGAATAAGTTAGAGACTGTATCTGATTTGTGGTTGGTCTTAAACAAAGTTTAGGACAGTTTTCTGCAATCTTACTGAGCAAGGATTATTTGTTCTACGAACACACTGGGAGTGTTTGTTTTTCAGGATACTCCACCTTTTTGGAAAATTAATTTATCCTTCAAGGGCACAGTGGGAGGTACAGTGAACTTAGTGAAGTTCAAGAACTACAAATCACCACATATTAAGTCTGGAACCTATTTGAGTAGTAGAACTTTCTGTACAACAACATTGTTGCAATCTAGGAGGGTATCATGGTTTCATCATTTAGTTAGAATGATGATGCGATATCCGTTATAAGTAATAATGTTTTGAGTTTTAAAAGACTCTGAGAAGTGACAGAGTGTCACGAAATCTTTAATGGTTTTGTAAGAGAGTTTTGAACAGATGACAAGGTAGGGACCTATAATGCCAGGCTAGTTGTAAAGGTTTAAATGAAGGTAATGTGATCACCTTGAAGAAACCTTTTACGAATAGCTATGATCAAAACCGTGAAGATTTCGCTTGCAAGCTTCTCGGCAATGGAACATTAGTTTTGATGAAATGGTCAAAGAGTTTGATTTCATTAAAAAGTGAATGATCCATTTAAGGGTACAGAAGGTTAGTGGGAGTGATGTGAAATAGTAATATATATATATATATATATATATATATTACTAATTGTAAACCTTTGATAATTTTTAGTTTTCTTTAGAATTAAACTATTAAATAATTTCTCTTTGGACTTGGAAAGGGCCTCGAATGAACTACGGTCGAAGATCTATAAAGATAGATCAGTAGTATGATGAGAGGCTTTACCCAAGAAAGTACATTGATTGGATGCTAAAGTGTTTAGCATGCTAAACTCCTAGTGATATTTCATAATGATGAACATGTGAGTTTATCTCTCTAAAAGAGAGGACACATGAATGGAATTATTTGAATTCATTCTGTGTTACGTGAAATGTACAAGTTATGATGTTGCTTGTTGTGACAAGAAAATATCTGTCTACTCCTAGGAGAAAAGGGAATTAGATGACAATGAAATATATCGTAGTGTACTTGAGAAGACACAAAGATAATTTTATTGTCTCTGATGGATCTAAATTAAAACTAGTGGTCCCTGTAGACTCAAGTTTTAGTCATGATCAGTTTGATAGTAGATCCATGCCAGGGCACTTAATTGTCCTGAGTGGAAGGACAGTGAGTTGGAATAGTTTCAAGCTGTAGACACTATTTGATATTAGATCAGGTAGCAAAATGTGTTTTGTTGCAATTGTGTTACAACAGTGGATTGGGAATCTAAACACATATTGCGGCTCTTTCATTTGATTAGGAAGATCTTTGAAAGAAAAAGTTGTCAACTTTGAGAGAGTTGACACACAAAAAAACAACATAGCAGACCCATTGTTAAAGCCGTTTCTAAGACTCACTTTGATCTTCACATAGTGAAGATAGGTATTGGATACCAAAGTGATTGGTTTTAGTACAAGTGGGAGATTGAAAGAAAGGTGTCCTAAATCCAATCATGGATGATGAGTTAGAATGAACTTTCTTTTAATCTTAGTAGGTTTTATAATTATTAGTAAATGACGTGTTCGTCTTAATACGGGCTTTATCTATTTAAAGTGTTTTAAATAAGATGTTCCGTAGTTTAGAGTAAAGCTTCTAGAATTATAATGAGATTATAATAGTGAGATCTAGAAGATGATAACTCTAGACTTAAACAGTTCTTGATCATAGGATAACTAATTGGAAGTTAGTGAATCCGCAAAGATTGGTACATGCTATACTTGCTCCCTTCAGGAGGATGTCTGTTCTCATAGGCATTTGTGTGGTGACACTATAGCTAGTATGTAGGTGCTTATTAGGGAATAAGTTCACTGAACATGACTCGATAAGTTGAACAACTAATGGAGTTTACTCACGTGTCGATAGTTGTTCAATGAGTGATAGTTGTGCAAATGTCCTTAGACTTGAGATCGTTAAAGTTATCTTGTATATAATGAACTGTGCTTTGGTTTAGTCCTTAGTCTCAAGGACATCCATTAGGTCTATTCTGGGCATAGGGATTTATGTATGGAGATAGTTAACGGTCAATAAAGAATCTACCCCTTCCAGTAAGGAAGTGAATATCCTATGTTATTCTTAGTATGCGAGTTCTTGAATCTCTGGCCAGAGTGTATGAAATTAGAAAGGAGTTTCTAATTGCATTAATATGAACTTTGCATTATGAATAAGAAATCATATGATTAAATTTGATAGGCCTGACACGAGATCCATGTCTTGTATTTAATCGGGATATTGTAGGGTAGAAGGAATTGATTGTATAGTAACTAGTCACGGACAGGTTCTTGGTATTCTAAGCAGTGAATTCATATTATCCGGATAGTCGCGATATGTTGAGAAGCATCACTCACGATGTAGAATAAATATAATTAATCAGTTAATTATATTTAATGAATTATTAGAATTCATATAAATAATAAATAAAAAGTTTATTATTATTTATTTCTACTACCGGCTTAATATTGAACCTACAGGGTCACACCGTAAAGAGATTAATTTATTGATGAAGGTATTTTGAGAGAGCAAGTTGTTTTAATAATGATTAAAATAGTTTTTATTATTATTTAAACATTTTGTGGGATTTATATAATAATATATATGATATATTAATTATACTAAAAACCTACATGAGCCTTATATAAAGAAAGAGATGAGAAGGTGTTTAGTATGCAAAAGTGTTTTTTGTGAAAAACATAGTTGCCACCATCTCCTTCTTCTTCATCTCTCTCTCTTTCTCTCTCTCTCTCAAAAGAACAAGGGCACCATTTTTATAAAGCTTCATCTTTATAAAAGCTTCATCGAAGAAATAATCTTGGTGGATACCGGTAGAGAGCTTCACACTATGAGAAGCTACTGCTAGCAACCATCCATTTTAAAGTTTCGATTTTCAAGGTAAGGTTTCGATTCCTCCGCTCTCTTGATTTTATATGATTTTCTATATGTGCGATACATGGTTTTTACGGATTAATTGTTATATCATGCTTCCGCTCGTCCGTAAATTCCTCCAGCCTTAACGCAGCTATATAGCAGCTTCTAGCCATTTTCTGATCACCTTTTTGTTCTCCTACACCATTCCTGGTTGGAAACTTGATCTTCATGTGATAGGTTGAGGCCACAGCCTTAAAAGCGTGAAGTCCAGTCCTCCCAAGGATGACATTGTAAGTAGAAGATGCTTTGATAACCAAAAAGTTCAGCATCTGTGTGGCCTCCATTGGCTTCTGTCCAATCGTGACGAGTAACTGAATAGTTCCATCAATTTTGGATTCTACTCCATTAAATCCATATATAGGCATGTTATTGGGGGTCAACTGAGAATCATTGTACCCCATCTTCACAAACGCATCATGAAACAGAATGTCGACGGAAGCTCCATTGTCTATCAAGACTCGCTTCACCTCTGAGTTTCCAATCATAGGAGTTATGACCAGTGGGTCATCGTGGGGGAACTTCACCCCTTCAAGGTCTGAATCATCAAATTCAATTGTTACTTCGGTTCTTGCACGCTTTGGTGCCTCTCCGACAATATGCATCACCTCTCGGGCATAAGCCTTCCGAGAGTTCTTTGTTGTCCCGGCCGCGGTCGGGCCTCTTGAGATTATGTTGATTACTGGCCCTCGGGGTTGTGGGTTGCGATCTTGATCATCATCGCTCCTATCATACTGTCTTCTCTGATTACCACGATCTTCACCCTTGGTGAAGTGACTCAGTTTCCCTCTACGGATCAAAAACTCGATCTCATCTTTGAGTTGCTTACAATCATCAGTGTCATGCCCCACATCTCTGTGGAATCTGCAATACTGATTCTTGTTTCTCTTTGCGGGATCACCCCTGAGTGGCTTCAGCCATCGAAAATCCTTATCCTTCTCAATGTCCAACAAGATTCGACTCCTAGGAGTATTCAACCTTGCATACTCAGTGAACCTTGATCCTTGGTTCTTAGAGGCAGAGTCGGAGTCCTCGCTAGTTCGGGGATATTTGTCCCTAGCATCGTACTCTTGCTCTTGCTTCCGCTTTCGGGAACTTCCATTTCCTCCAGTCGTTGTAGGGGCTTCTGCCTTCCTCATGCTCTCTTCTGCTTTTATGTATTTACTCGCCCTTCTTTGGAGCTCAGTCATGCTCTCAGGGGGATGTTTTGCCAACGACATCTGAAAGTAGGTGTTCGTTTTTCCATTCTCCAGGGCTATCATAGCTACCTTGTTCTCCAGGTCTGGGACGTTCAATTTCTCCTTGGTGAAACGCTTAAGATAATCCCTTAGGTTCTCATTCTTCCCTTGTTTCACTTGCATGAGAGATGCAGAGCTTTTTTCATGGACTTTTCCACTAACAAACTGATTGATGAAAGCAGTGCTCAACTCCTTGAAGGAGCCAATTGAGTTTGCGGGCAACCGGCTATACCATCTTTGAGCCATGCCTGCCAGGGTTTGAGGGAACGCCCTACACTTAAGAGCGTCGCTGGCGGGTTGTAACAACGCCGCGTTTGAGAACGTCCTGACATGATTCGAGGTATCACCCGTTCCATCGTATGGTTTTATCGTGGGCATCTTAAATTTTCGGGAAACACGAGCATTCATCACCTCCTCAGTGAACGGGGGTGTGGGATCGTCAGGGTCTCCGAGTGGCATCAGGTCTTTGGGATCACCCCTGGGGGTTTCCACCCTTGTAGCTCCTTCAGTTGGGGCATCAGCCCTTCTTTGTCTCCTTGAAGATCTTTCCAAATCAATAAAGGGAATCTCCCTCGAAGTTGGAGGGGGCCTATTCTGATTCTGCCTTGCTTTCTCCCTGGCTATATCGTCCTTCAGCCTTTGGATCTCAGCCTCATGGGCCTTGATTCTCTCAGCGGCTGTTTGAGGAGGTCCATCATGGATTCTTCGAGTCCTTCCCATAGGCTCCTTGCTTGCACGTCGCCTCCTCGGGGCTTCATCACGATCATCGTCCTCAGACGAGGAATCATCAGTATAAGGTCCGGAGTAATCATAATACCCTTGCTCAGGAGGGGCTAAATGCCCCTAGCATAGGGAGGCTGATACGACTCAGGTATCTGTAGAGCGTGACCACTTGGTCCAGGATCCCTACAATTTGGAGGGTAGTTAGGCAATCCGTATAACGGATCAGTGTTCACGGGGAGCGAAGTGGCGTAGATCTGAACTCCTGAGAGTGGGGGACGGCTATTTAATGGTGAGACCACCATCTGAAGCCGATTGGTCTCACGTCCTGGATGGACGTCCACTGGTAAGGTTCTCTCAACATGGGGATTCGTCCCTATGGATTGAGAAACTTGAGGCTGAGTGGCTGTCTCTGTTAATGGGGGTACATACCCTTGATCCGTAACAACAGGTGGAGTGGTGGAGATGGCTGGTGGATCAGAAGTTACAGGAACGTTCTCGGATGTCGTTCCCACAGACGGCGCCAAATGTTGTGGAATAAAAAGTAGGGTTATCAAATTGCGGCTAGGGTTCGTGAGCTTCGTGCTTTTATGGCTGCGCTTGCGTTATCGTGACCTAATTCGGGTCCTCACAAGATGCCTACGTATCTCAGAGTTGAGAATCAAGTCAAGACGTAGTTCTAGGTGATGGTGCCCTCGAGGCTATGGCGGCGAGAGCTCACCTATGACGCAGTGGCTTGTATGTCCTTATTCGAGGATTAAGCCAAAACGTGGTGGGTAACGTATGGAGCTGTGTCCAAAACGTAGTTCTGAGATGAGGGGTCTGGCCCTTTATATAGGCTGTAGGAGCCTTAGAATCGTAATAGGGTTTGGAGACTTGGTGGACAAGTCACCGTTATTGAGGAAGGTTCTGACTCCTTATAGGAATTAGTTTCCATGTTGAATTAGGTGCCTTGGAGGCTACACAATATCCCTGGGATATTCTAGAACGTTCCCGATTTGTGGATCAGGCCCATGTTAGAAACAAGTTTATACCGGGCGTCCCCGGTTTGGGCTGTTCTTTTGGGTTTAGTCATTAACTACGAATTTAATGTCCAATTAGAGTTTTGGGCCTTATTTACGAGCCAATAAATACTATATTAATTATGTCTTTAGGGATTATTTTTCACTCATATCAAATGTATACTTTTTTATTAACATTTAAATCATTGTCATTAGAGAGAATAAATATCACATATTAAGCTTTACAACACACTAATAAGAATAGCAGTTAGCTACGCTTAGAAGACATCAATCTAGCAAGAGAATGTGCAACTTCTGTTAGTTATATTTTTAAATATCAACCAAATAACAATTTATTGGATTATTTTTGCATGATTCATTTATTAAGAAAGCAATGTGTAGGTTATAAAAAATTAAAAAAAAAAAAAAACCAACGCCCATACATGGAAATGTACCTTAATTATAGATCATGCATATTTTAAACTCTGAAAAACAGCTATTATAGCAACAGAAAGATATCGAACCATCTAGTAAAAACATTCAGTCTACAGCAGTAGCTTATAGTAATTAAGAAAAAAATGTTTCAAAGATCATATATCACATACAAGAGAAGCAAAGTCCTAGCTGAACCCCTACCTAGATGAGATTTTTTTTCTCCTGGGGATCTGGTTGTTCCAGCGCCCACCTTTCCTGCAAAAATATAATTCATGTATATAAATGTTAATGCACGGATGAAATTACTTGGCATGTACTCTCGCCTTGTACCAATAATATATACATGCTATGATAATTCTCACCAAGGGTTCGTCTGCATTCTCCTTGGATGGGGGATAGCCCAAATAGATATACCTTTTGACCGCCATAAATGTTCTAAACCTTTTTATTCCATGATAGTAAACCTGTGAATGGCCATCCAAATAAACATACAATTATAACATTGTATATAAGAAAATCATATTGATAAAAATTTCATATCAGTGATGGTGAAAATTTTACTTTGTCACGAATCCCGCAATCACGAGTTCGGACTTGCTTCGTCCATCCAGTAAGTCTATGAGCAAAAGGAAGCCAATGTTTATGGCCAAGAGATACAAGCTTAGAGACCTGTACATTAATACATTTAATATTTTCATTATTAAAATCAGTAGATTTAAGCAACATTCATTCAAAACATATTATGTATCTCTAATGTGTACAGGATGCTAAATTTTTCAAAAACAGTACAAAATTACATGAAACCTGCAGTGAAAATAACTCTACTCATATTGCTTATTCAGTGTTTCACATCCACATAGGGCAAGTACTTTTTATGTTTTACTTTTGCAATTTATATTTATGATCTAGAAAGATGTAACTCTAGTGAATTTGTTTTTTTTTTTTTTTTTCCCTATGTTCATGCACTAGAATTTAATTAATTTCAAGACCAGACCAGACTAGATTTTAAATCCAACTGCATATATATATGTTAACATATCATTTCCAATGCACACAGATGGGTATACATCACCTGGATTAACACTAATTGTAATTACCTCATCATCCATCACCTGAACATAACCCGGAAGCTCAAAGCTGAAGTCATACTGTTCAGATAATGTTGTATATTTTGTTGGGTGTATTTATTACAATGACTTAATACATCTTTATATAGCATCCTAACTAGCATCTATTGGAGTGTTAACATGGACAAGCTAGGTATAGCTTCATGTTCTTACATGGGCAAGCATAATGGGTAAGGAGGCAAGGTATTGTCTTCATGTGCACATATTCTCCAATTTAATTTAATTCACAAATTCCTCCCTTAAGATTCAATTGGCGTTTATCTCTGAGTCCGAGCTCAAACTTGCCGTGCTCGAACAAGTTGCTTGGTAATGCCTTTGTGAAAAAATCCGCCTTCTGCTCCTTGGTTGGGATATAACTCAGCTCCACCTCTCCTTTCTTCACTTGCTCTCTGATGAAATGAAAACGCACGTCTATGTGCTTGCTCCGCTCGTGATGCACCGGATTCTTGGCAAGTTCGATCGCTGATTTGTTGTCAACATTGATCACGGTCGGCTCGTCCTGGCCGAGCTCCAGCTCGGTCATCATTCTCCTTAGCCACACTGCATGTCTAACTCCGTAGCATGCAGCCACGTACTCTGCCTCGCAGGTTGAGAGCGTCACGATCGGCTGCTTCTTGCTCATCCATGTGAACGCCGAGCTTCCAAGTGTAAACACATACCCAGTAGTGCTCTTCCAGTCATCAACGTCTCCACACCAGTCACTGTCCGAATAGCCCACCAAGCTCGGCTCGGCTGACCTCTCATAGAATAAGCCGACCGACTTGGTGCCTTGGACATATCTGAGGATCCTCTTGATTGCCTTCCAATGCGTTTGTCGGGGATTTTCCATGTACCTGCTCACCACTCCTACACTGTAGGTGATGTCTGGTCTTGTGCAAGTCAGGTACCTCAAACAACCGACCAAACTCCTGTAGAGTTCTGCGTCTACCTTTTCGCCTTCGTCAAATCTGGAGAGCTTCGAACCTGTCTCCATCGGGATTGCAACCGGATTGCAATCCTCCATCTTGAACCTTTTCAAGATCTCCTTCGCGTATGCCTCCTGACATACAAATGAGCCCTGCTCGTCCTGTGTGACTTCCAAACCTAGGAAGTATTTCATGACTCCCAGGTCGGTCATCTCGAATTCTGCTTTCATGGCCTTCTTGAACTCCTGCACAAGTCGACCACTACTCCCCATGAAAATGAGGTCGTCGACGTACAATGCCACAAATAGTATGCCGACCTCACTTTTCTGTACGTATAGTGCATGCTCGAACGGGCATTGCACGAACCCCTTTTGTTTGAGGTAATTGTCTATGCGGTTGTTCCACGCCCTCGGCGCCTGCTTAAGCCCATACAAAGCTTTCCTTAGTCTGAGCACCAGGTGCTCCTTTCCGGCCTTGGCATAGCCGGGCGGCTGCTCCACGTAAACCTCTTCCTCCAGGGTCCCATTCAGAAATGCTGACTTCACATCCATCTGGTGGATTGGCCATCTTTGCTGAGCGCCTTGCGCAATCAGAAGTCGGATTGTGTCCATCCGAGCAACTGGTGCGAAGACTTCATCGTAGTCGATCCCGGCCTTCTGCCTGTATCCCTTTGCAACGAGCCGAGCTTTGTATCGCTCGACTTCACCCTCTACGTTGCATTTCTTCTTGTATACCCATTTGACTTCGATGGGTTTATGATTCTTTGGGAGGTCGACCAATTCCCAGGTCTGATTTCTCTCGATGGCATTGATCTCGTCATCCATCGCAGACCTCCACTGTTCGTCGTGGATGGCTTCTTCAAAACTAATGGTTTCTCCTTCTGCAAGGAGGCACACCAAGTGCATCTCTGGAGCCTCATCATAGATCTCATTCAAACTTCTGTATTTTGTCACTCTGCGTTCATCTCCTAAGTTATCGTAAGTGGTGCTTGGCCTAGTAGGTCGCCCGGATGTTTCTTCCGACCTTGAGGTTGAGGTGATTGGCAGGGACACTGCGTGCTTGGCATTCATTTGTTCGGGCTGATTTTGTTCGGCCAGTTCATGCTCGGCCTCTTTCCAGTCCCAGCTCCTTCCCTCGTCGATCTCTACGTCTCGACTCACAATAATCTGCTTTGCACTTGGATCGTAGAGTCGATAGCCTTTCGTATTCTCATCATAGCCGACCAGCACCATCTTTTTGCTTTTGTCCTCAAGCTTCGTTCTCCTCTGGTCGGGAACGTGGGCATACGCAAGACTTCCAAAGATCCTCATGTGTGACACGGTCGGCTTCTGACCTGTCCATGCCTCCTGAGGTGTTTTCTCCTCCAACGCCGCATGTGGACACCTGTTCTGCACATACACGGCACATCGAGCCACTTCAGCCCAGAATTCTTTCGGCACCCCTTTGCTGACGAGCATGGACCTCACCATGTCCATAATGCTTATGTTTTTTCGCTCCGCAACCCCATTCTGTTGCGGTGAATAGGGGGCAGTCATGAACCTTCTTACTCCTTCGTTCGTGCAAAAGAGTTTAAACAGTTGTGAGGTGTACTCACCACCTCTGTCAGACCTTAACGCCTTCACCTTGTGTTCGGTCCTCTTCTCCACTTCTGCCTTCCATGCTCGGAATGTGCTCAGCGCTTCCGATTTCTCCTTCAAAAAATATATCCAGGTCTTTCTCGTGTAGTCGTCAACGAATGTCATGAAGTAACGCCGACCACTGAAGGACCCTGGTGTGACCGGTCCACAGATATCTGTGTGAACTGTCTCTAGCGGTGCCTTCGCTCGGTACTTGGCTTTCTTGGGAAAGCTTTGCCTTGCGTGCTTTCCCAGCACACATCCTTCACAAAACTTCTTCGGGTAGTCCATTTCAGGCAACCCGTGCACCATCCCCTTCTTGCTCAGCTCGGTCAATCCTCCGTAGTGCAAGTGGCCGAACCGTTGGTGCCACAAATCGGACTTGTCTGTCAGGTCGATTTTCAAACATTTGTGGTTTACCGTCCTTAGGTCGAGTTTGAACATGCGGTTGCTTGCCATTTGTACTCGTGCAACTGTTCGGCCTGCTTTATCCTTCAAGCTCATCACCTTCTCTCGCATGTCAACTGTGTAGTCCTTCTCCATTAGTTGACCCATGCTGATTATGTTTGTATTTATGTCTGGAACATAATAAACATCTTCGATCACGCCTTCTTGTCCGTTCTTCTGTAAGAACCGAACTTTGCCTTTTCCCTTCACGTCGATCTTCGATCCGTCTCCGAATGCAATGCTTCCTCCCTGGAACTCAATCATTTCTGTGAATAGATGCTTGTAACCAGTTATGTGGTTGCTTGCACCCGTGTCCATGTACCACGTGGCATCCGATGTTGGACTGCCATCGTTGTTTACCAATAACAGAACACCCTCTTCGTGTCTGTCGACCACGTGCTCGGCAACATTGACTTGCTCGTCCGTCCTTCTAGGAGACCAGCAATCACGCGCAAAGTGACCATGCTTTCCACAATTAAAGCACTCATCAGCCCGGTCTCCACGACCGCCTCGACCTCGTCCTCGTCCTCGGCCCCGACCTCTGTTGGTCAGCCGTTGTTGATCAGCTCCATCATTATACCGTTGTTCTACTTGGACACGACCTCTGCCTCGGCCTCGTCCTCGACCACGACCTCGGCCTCGTGATTGCTGAGCCATCAACACAGTGTCATCCTTGATGACTACTTGTTTCTGCATGGCTTCCTCGAGCGCCTTCTGTCGTTTCATCTTTCGCTTTTCGTGGGCTTCCAACGAACCTGTGAGCTCGTCCAATGTGAGTTCATCGATGGTTTTGTTTTCCTCGATCGCACACACCACGTTCTCAAACCTGTCCGTCAATGACCGAAGTATCTTCTCGCATACTCGGCTCTCGGTGAGTGTCTCACCGTTCCTCTTTATTTGATTTGTAACAAATGTCACCCGACCGATGTAGTCGGTGACGGTCTCTGTCTCCTTCATTCGCATACCTTCAAGCTCGCCTCTGAGCGTCTGTAGCCGCACCTGTTTTACACGGTTGGCGCCTTTATATGTGTTCTCCAAAGTTGCCCAGGCCTCCATTGCGGACTTGCTGTCGGCGATTTTTTCAAACCCAGCACTGTCCAGGCCTTGGAACATCCATAGCAGCACCATCTTGTCACGCTGCTTCGTCTCCTTCAACTCTTTGCGTTGTGCGATGGTCTGCACTGCTCCTTCGGCGGGTTCCTCGAACCCTTCTTGAACGACGTCCCAGACGCCTTGTGCACCAAGAAGCGTCCGCATCTGAATGCTCCATCGCTCGTACTCTCCTTTTTGTAACTTCAGTACGGGCAGCTGTCCGAGAAGGTTTCCGGCCATTTGTGCGAATGAACACGACACCTGCTCTTGATACCAATTTGTTGTATATTTTGTTGGGTGTATTTATTACAATGACTTAATACATCTTTATATAGCATCCTAACTAGCATCTATTGGAGTGTTAACATGGACAAGCTAGGTATAGCTTCATGTTCTTACATGGGCAAGCATAATGGGTAAGGAGGCAAGGTATTGTCTTCATGTGCACATATTCTCCAATTTAATTTAATTCACAGATAATACAGTTGGTAGGGGCTGCTGCCGGTTCTGTCTCTGCAAAATATATATCTCAGATGTTCGTACGTAAAATTTAACAACTTTGCACAAAAAGGAACTATAAATTGTTTTATGACAAGGGAAACAATATCATTTTATAATTACATTTTGTATTTCACTCAGATTAACTGTAAGGTGTTGGATTCGACGGGATCCAATCCATTATTTATGGTCCATCGGGTTTTATTATTAATCATCTAAATAAGACTTGAGCCTAATTAATAATTAAATATATAAATAGCACTTAATATATATTTAATTATTACATCCAAAATATATATTTGGATATATATTAATAATGCCTTAAGTACCCAAGCCCATAACTTTGATGGACGGTTATGGGTTTAGCCCATTAGGGTTGGTCCCATTATTCCCTCTATATAATGAATCTTATGCGAGAACAAAAGTTACGCGTCTCATACTATTCAGAAAATACACACACCTCATACTTACGTATTGAGGAGAATAGTGAAGATCAAAGCCCTCAAGTACTTGCGCTCTTCGGACTCTCTCAAGATCATTAATGGCCTCTTTCGATTCAGGTACGCTTTCGCTATTTATGTATACTGATAGTTTTGATCAGGAGATTCATGTATATATATTATGTTGTATTTATATACATGATTTATTCTAACAATTGGTATCCGAGCCGACTCCTTGATTGATTCTTTGAGTTAAATTAATTAGAATTGAATTGGATTTGTTTGACATGTATAAATCTGAATCGATATATGTTATATGTCGTTTCAATTCTGATATTAAATACTAGGTATGTTGCAAACCGTATGAATGAATTTGGTTGTTGTATATATTGGTGTATGTATATGATACATGCTTGTTCTTATTTTGGAGATTGTATACGATACGATTTCTGAAAAATTGTACAGATTTATTGAAATTTGTGTACTGTGTCCGATTTTCGCATAAAATATATGTTTTTTGACTGGAATCGGGCCACTGAGCAAGACTGACATAGTCAGGTTTACATCTGTAAGCCATTTTACGTCGTTTACTGCCTGTAAACATCGATTTATGGTTTTCTAATTTAATTTCGAATTTTCTAATTTATGCTTTATTTGATTTCTATGATTGTATCATGAGAAATATGGTATGATATGCTTATGCTATCTGTGATTCAATATATATTGATTTATGATAATATTAGTTTCAAGGGATACTTATGAAATATATTAGTCCCTCATGTAAAATATTATTAAGTTATTTTTGGACTAATATAGTGATTTCTTAATTATTAAAATATTAGATGGACCAACGAAAATCTTTTATTTTAATTATTTAAGAGAATGATAAATCACCTAATGTACGTGTACAAGTTGATGTACGAATCGGCCCAACGGAAGATTTGTATATTAATTTTGTAAACGGAATTTTTAAAGTTCAAATTGTAGAATTTAAATTATTTTCTGCCCAACGGTGATATAATTTAATATTTTACCTTTTGTAATCTCATGTTTAATGATAAAATTAATTTAGTATTGATAATCGGCCCAACGGAAGATATTAATATTAAATTTAATTTAATTGTAGGAAAAATTTTGTGTATTTTATTTTTCATATTTAGATAAACTGCTTATTCCTCAATTTATTTAACTTATATGTTATTTGGTGAACTAACTGTTTTTCATCATGTGGATTATATTTATTGTACTTATTGTACTTATGTGCATGATTGTGATTAACCTTGATTCAGCATTTGGTCCTGTTTCACTTACCAACTACTTTTCACACATTGAACCATTGAGTGACTCTAATTTTAAGAAGTGGAAAGAGCAAATTGATCTTACGTTGGAGTTACTGCCCTTGATTATGCCATAAGGGTTGCAAAACCTGCTGCCATTACGGCCGAAAGCTCTGCTGAGCTAAAGGCTGATTATGCAAAATGGAGGCATAGCAACCGTGTTTCCTTAATGATTCTTAAGGGCTCCATTACTAGTGCAATTCATGGAGCAATTCCTGAATCTGATAATGCAAAGGAGTACCTAGCGAACATTGAGGAACAGTTCAAGGTTTCCACTAAGGCTCAAGCCACTACACTGATCTCGAAAATGGTCACTCTCAAGTATAATGGTTTCGATGATGTGATTGGAAAATTTGGATTTAAAGAAAATTTTGTTGACCAATGCATATATCTAAAAGTGAGTGGGAGCAAGTACATTATTTTAGTACTATATGTGGATGATATTCTACTCGCTAGTAGTGATATGAATTTAATGCATGAGACAAAGAGATTCCTTCATACGAATTTTGATATGAAGGATCTGAGGGAAGCATCTTATGCATGAGACAAAGAGATTCCTTCATACGAATTTTCATAGAAATAGATCTCACGGAATTTTGGGTTTATCACAAAGAGCTTATATTGATAAAGTTCTCAAACGTTTTAACATGCAAAATTGTTCTCCAAGCGTTGCTCCTGTTGTCAAGGGTGACAAATTTAGCTTGAAACAATGTCGCATACCTCTTCTACAATGGAAGCTGAATGTGTGGCTTGCTATAAGGCAACGAAGCAAGCTTTATGGTTGAGGAATTTTGTCACGTATCTCAAAATAGTTGACAATATCTCTAGACCACTGAAAATTTATTGCGATAATAAAGTTGTTGTTTCTTTCTCTAAAGATTACAAGATAAGTGATGCGACAAAACACATAGATATAAAGTATCTTGTAGTGCGAGAAATAGTTCAAAAACAACTAGTGTCTATTGAGCAAATTAGTACAATTTCTATGTTGGCAGATCCATTGACAAAAGGTTTACCACCCAATCTCTTTCGATAACATGTTGCTAGCATGGGTTTGGTTGATAATCTTTCTTATTAATTCATGGATTTTATTGTAAGACACTAGTATTGTGATCACCTTATGTTATGGTTTTTGGACAAAGTATTTAGTTTGTTACTTCTATTATTGTGCACATTCGAAGTTTATGGAACAAACAATTATGTAAGGACCTCATGAACATATTGATTTGCTATTGCTTATGATATATTATGTTGTTCATGACTTTAAGCTATATCTTTTGCTAAGTTTTGCAATTATACTTGGATTGTAACTGGAGGACGGTTTCATATCTCTATACGAGTATGATACTACCTTTAATTCTATTTTAGTATGATGTAAAATTTAGCCTGTCTTAAGGGATCTAAAGCTCAATAATGAAGTCTTGTTATATGTATGTCGATGATATACTGACCCTCGGCCAAGTGGGAGAATGTTGGATTCGACGGGATCCAATCCATTATTTATGGCCCATCGGGTTTTATTATTAATCATCTAAATAAGACTTGAGCCTAATTAATAATTAAATATATAAATAGCACTTAATATATATTTAATTATTACATCCAAAATATATATTTGGATATATATTAATAATGCCTTAAGTACCCAAGCCCATAACTTTGATGGACGGTTATGGGTTTAGCCCATTAGGGTTGGTCCCATTATTCCCTCTATATAATGAATCTTATGCGAGAACAAATGTCACGCGTCTCATACTATTCAGAAAATACACACACCCCATCCTTACGTATAGAGGAGAATAGTGAAGATCAAAGCCCTCAAGTACTTGCGCTCTTCGGACTCTCTCAAGATCATTAATGGCCTCTTTCGATTCAGGTACGCTTCCGCTATTTATCTATACTCATAGTTTTGATCAGGAGATTCATGTATATATATTATGTTGTATTTATATACATGATTTATTCTAACATAAGGTGGCTTTAGGCCTCCACAAACTTGAGGCCATATATGCACATCAGTCATACTAATAACTTATACAGTAGCTGTATACTTGGGAAATCGGATAATCGGATCGGTTTCGGATTGGATCCATTTCGGATCGGATCAATTTTCGGTTTTGATATTTTTGAATACAATTCGGATTTGATCGGATCTAAATCGGTTCGGGTCTAGAATCGGTTTTACAAAATTTTAATCGGGTTCGGTTCGGGTCTAGTTTCAGATTGAGTCGATTTCAGATTAAAATCGGATAAATTTCGGATTAAGATTAGATAAAATTTGGTTCGGATCTTTTTGGATTGGATTTTGTCTGATCGAAAAAATTTGTATCAATTTTGAATTATCATTGAAACTAAATGAATGTCATTAGTAAGTTTGTAGAAGTATAGTTATAACGCAAAAATAAATATTCAATTGAGTAATATAAAACTTGATTGTTTTTTAAGTATTTAATATTTAATATTATTTTTTCTAGTCTCTACTTTGACCAGTAATATAAAATAATATTTTTTCTTAATGTATAATATTTTAATTTTACCAATATAATATTTACTATATTATACATTATCCATTTATTTTTAAAATATGGATTATATTTACCTTTATTTTCACTTCTCACAAATATAAAAGTTAATTTCGGATTTTTAAATTTTGTCATCATGGAATATATACTATACAATATATAATTTAATTATACATACATGCAATATTGCTTGATGTTTCCAGCAAAATTCGAAAAATATATAATACGATTTTTTTTAAAATTATTGATTTACATATCTTAATTCAACTTTCAAGCATATTCAATTATACGTGATAATTTTTTAATCTAAATCTTTATTTTGTCTTTTAAAGATTTTTTAAGTGATTAAGTTTTTTTTAGGTGATTGAAAATGAATATATTATTATAATTAATAAGTCTCATTTAATCATTTATATTATTAAATGAATTTTATTTCTTAATCATTTTTTTAAAAAAAATCTATTAGTTGAGAAATAGATTTTTAGAAATTTTAATTTTTATGTAATAAAAAAATGTTCAAAAATTATTTATTAGGTTTTTATTTCGGTTAACAAGAATCTTGACGGGATAGGTTGATACAAATATTATGAATGAGTATTTTTTAAAAAAAACCATTATTTAATAATGAGTAATAGTTATTAATTATTTATTAGTTATTACATTATTTTATGAAAAAAAAAAATTAGTTAATTACAGTTCACAAACATACTAATTACTAAACATGTGTATCCAGGAGATATGAAGGTTCAACATGTGTAGATATACAATATATTTAATACCTATTTTCCAGAATAAATAATATCATTCATTTTTATTTCTAAAATAAAATATTTACTATACATGAATATTTCGATACATATATGATATCTTGAAATATTTTTTCCCTAAAATATAGAATATTTTGAGTTAGAGAGAGAAATAAAATATAATCTTAATAATATTATTTCATCACATAATTTTCGGTATAGTTGTTTTTAGTTTCCAATTTAGAACAGATACAGTACTTGAGTCATATTCTGTTCGGACAATATTTTTTTCGAATTTGATCGGCTTCGGATCATCAGCGGATCAAGTATTTCGGATTATTATCGGTCAATTATTCGGTTCGGATAATTTTCGGATCAGATGAGATCGGTTTTCGGACAATAATCGGATTTGATTATATCGGATCGGATTTCGGTTCGGATCGGATTGTTTCGGATTCAGTTAAATTTCGGTTAATCTATTTCGAATATAAAATCGGATCTCGATTCCATGAATTTCGGATCGATTTTTCGGATCCAAACCCAATTTGACAGGTCGATTATAACACTATGTCTACTACTTTAAACACTATATCTACTATACTGTTCATATAGTGGTGTGAAATCTTCACTTTATACCAAACATGTTTAGCAGTACGTACTGCAGCTACATGTAGATCCTGACAAGCTTTGCACCAACAGCATTAAAGATTTAACTTCAAATGATACTGTTATCAGGAGAATATTGTATAACAATATTTTGGAGGTTTGCTGGATTATCGGGGCAAAATACGGATATTTTGCTAACAAAAGAAGAACAAAGGATTAGGGTTTTTGTGTATGAATGTGGCTGAGCTTGATAGGTGTTTTTCAGGTAAACTGTTTTTCATCCGTATCAAGGTGCCTACGTACCCTATTTATAGGGATCAAGCCTGACGTAGTTCTTGGGCCACAAGTTACCTAGGCGGGCTAGGGTTTTATGAGATAAGCCAAAGTCCAAGCCCACTTGTTTAGGGCTGACGTGGCAATAAGTCATCAAATCTATCCATGATCCATGATCCAGCTGTAGAAGCCCATAATCTCGAATGGATAGATTCGGAATGAAAGATCCATCAGGGCCCTTGCATGCGACCTTGAGAGGCCTGGCCATGCGAAGCGATCCCTGTGCCTAGCTACTCATGCGACCTTAAGTCTGGCCATGAGCCTTCCAGAGAAGAGGAGATAATGATCTCGCTGTGAGTTACATATGTAGTGCAAAGCGAAGCGATCCTCCTGCAAGCATCGCCAGCGAGGCGCAGCATCGCGAGGTGCTCTTGTAATAGTAGTATTATTGCCAAGATATGCCGGGCTGATTCCAATAGTGGGCTTTAGTGACCCAATCTTCATCTTCCAGGCCCATCATATATTATGAACCATCAATTTAGCTAAATAAATCAATTTATCCATTATGCCAGATTTGGGCATAACAGATACTATCATTTAGTGAAATTTATTCTCATAAAAATTTGGCTTTTCAATCTTATTAGATGGCATATTTCTAAATAATAATTTAAGACAATTATATAATATATAATATAATATATTATAAGGCTTAATGGAATAGAAAAACTAACACCAAAAATATGTGTGTGAGTCATGAACACCAATTGAAAACCCTAGTATGAATTCAAAACAAATATTAGATAAAATATATTAAATTTGAGTTTAAATACTTATTCCTTCCCTAATTACAAAATATAAAATCCTATAGGTTCTTAATTTACAGATAATAAGTATTGATTGAGATGAAAATCATGGAAAATTGGGAATATCAAAGAGGTTTTCCACAACATGTTCCTTTGAATTTTGATTGGTCAAATTGATCAAAAGTTTAATTGAAATATATATGTATTATATAATAGAAAAAAATAAAAAAAAATATATCATTAAAAAGTACATGTAATCTATTTTAACATGTAACTTTCGGTTTTTAAAAATAATAATTAAATAATTTTTAATCTTTTATTAAAGATTAATCAATTTGACCATTAAAAAGTTAACAAGAACACCTTAAAATTAAAAATCTCAGTTCCGTTGTACACATCAGTTAGTTAATTCGAACATTTTTTTTTATTTTGTGTTTTTCTCTTTTGTAATGTTTTATTATCATAATTAAATGACCATATTAGATATATTATAAACTTAAACAATTTCAATTTCTTAAAAAAAATTATAAGTAATAATTTGATCTATAAAGATGAGGTCGAACACATTAGAAAAACATAAGGAATATTTATAAAAATATATATATGTTTTTTACTTTCTTTTACATTTTTACTATCTTTAAAATCTTTGAAATGGGATTTCAAATGTATACTTTCAATTTTCTAAATATACTACCGTCTTTGTTTTTAACTTTTTTTTTTTTTTTAAAATACCACCTTCTATAAAAATACCTTTCTTCTTCTATAAAAATACCTTTCTTTAAAATTCTTTGTTGAAAAATATGGGTTGCAACTTTGCAACCTCATTTGTAACTTCAGGGCGGCGCCAGTCGTGTGAGTTTTCATTTATATATTTTGAAATATATATATATATATATATATATATATATATATATATATATATATTTCAAAAAACTAGTCGAAAATGACAACTGAAAACTGAAAGTCAGTTTTCAATTTTCGGTTGCATATTAGGTTGCATATGAGGTTGCTATGTAACCTCATATCAACCTCATATGCAAATTCATTGCTATATAGGGGAGCAGACGAATTTCCGATTGCAAGTTCCAATTTTCAGTTCTCAGTTTTTAACCTTTACAACCTCATTTGTAACTTCAGGACGACGCCCACCGTGCGAGTTTTCAGTTGTCATTTTCGACCAGTTTTTTGAAATATTTATATATATATATATTTCAAAAAACTGGTCGAAAATGACAACTGAAAACTGTAAGTTGCAACTTCCAGTTTTCAGTTTTCGGTTGCATATTTGGTTGCATATGAGGTTGTAGCAACCTCATATGCAACCTAATATGCAACTTCGATGCTATATATGGAGCAGACGAGTTTCCAGTTTTCGGTTTCAACTTTTGCAACCTCATTTGCAACCTCCAGTTTTCATTTGCAACCTAATTTGCAACTTCCAGTTTTCATTTGCAACTTTTGCAACCTCATT
The DNA here is from genome assembly GCA_036435485.1 of Saposhnikovia divaricata. NCBI lineage: Eukaryota > Viridiplantae > Streptophyta > Magnoliopsida > Apiales > Apiaceae > Saposhnikovia > Saposhnikovia divaricata. The sequence goes on from CM071598.1 coordinate 58,030,249, forward strand.
TGCAACTTTTGTAACCTCATTTGCAACTTCCAGTTTTCAGTTACAACCTCATTTGCAACTTCATTTGAAACTTCCAGTTTTCAGTTGCAACTTTTGTAACCTCATTTGCAACTCACACGGTTGGCGCCGCCCTGAAGTTGCAAATGAGGTTGCAAAGGTTGCAAAACGTATTTTTGAAAAAAGAATTTTAAAGAAATATATTTTTATAAATAGTTTTAAAAGTGGTAGTATTTTTAAAAAAATAATTTAAAGGATTTTGAGATTATCCCAAAACATAACTAATACAAATTGATCTACTCCCTCCGTCCCATAAAAAATGTCTTAGTTTTTTTCAAGTCTTTGGCACGCATTTCCACGCATATAAAAAACACTTTTGTAGATATTATTTTCTCATTTTTTTTGGTCTATATAAAAATAGGATGTTCAAACTTTTATACAAAACAAAAAATATGTAAAAAAATTACTTACAACTATGTTTTTTATATGCGTAGAAATGCGTGCCAGAAACTTGAAAAAAACTAAGACATTTTTTATGGGACGGAGGGAGTATTTTTTTGTGGTATGATAATATAAACTTTAGATTTATGACAAAAGTATTATATTTACAAATTGTTTTAAGACCTTATTTTCTGATTTGTTCATCACCTTATTTTTATCTAAACAAAAGTGTATGGATCTGATAATGAAAATATATCTACGCATCGGTCAGATCTAGTCTTACCTGCAGGGAACTGGAGGAGGCAGTATTATTAATCATCTTCCTCTTGTTACTGGAGCTTGAAGGCATTGTCTGAAATATCGATGCAAAAATTTTAATTCTCATTAATAAAAGAAAAATAAACAAACATTGAGTATGAATTGATATAAAAAGTGAAAAAAAAAAACAACTTGTCAATTCAGTTAGTGAGACAAAGCAGAAGGCCTTACAGACATGGGAGATTGGATCAGAAAAAAATTGACCGCGTAGAAATAATTTTTATAAGTGAATTATTTAAATAATCTAGAAATGAAAAATTGAAAGATAAGTTATTATATAGTAGATCAATTATTGTATATTCTTAACCATTTAAATGTTACCTTGTTTGGAATGGAAGGATTGTTGATGTTAGAAGCCATTGATGTTGAAATTCACTCTGTTATTATAAATTAGATCGAAAAACAGATGTATGAGGCAAATTAATATTGATAGAAATGGTTTATACAAATACTAAAATATAGACCGTTCTCAATCTTTGCTTAAATAGACTAGCTACTAATAATTAAACAACTGGCAATAGCGCTATCTCTAACAGTTACTAATACTTAAACAACTGACTAGCTACTAATAATTAAACTATCTCTACTCAGCTGTTAGTCTATATCCAACCAATAAATGATTTAACCAATAAAAATATGTTATTATTAATTTAATATTTAATAAAAACAAAAGTTATGAATCACTTTTTTAACTATGTGACAAAACATGTGTGCAAGAAAGTCAAAGTGCTGTATGTTTAAAATCATGGGGTACCTAAAAATATTTTTGGATTACAAGTCATTACTAAATTGAATAAATTTATTTTTAATTTTGATAAAAACAGATGTATGAGGCAAATTAATATTGATAAAAATGGTTTATACAAATACTAAAATATAGACCATTCTCGATCTCTACTTAAATAGACTAGCTACTAATAATTAAACAAACTGGTAATAGCTGGTGGCAATACTTAAACAACTGGCTATCTCTACTCACAGTACCGAATCCAGGGGGAGCTGGCCTAGGCTGGAGCCTAGGGCCTCACTTTTTTCTAGGGCCTCACAATTTAGAGGTCACAAATTTTATATATAATAATATTTTAATATTGGTTTATTTAATTATAATTTAAAAGTTAAAAATTGTAGTGGGCCAATTATCATCACAAGTATTTTATTCTAATAATAATAAACTATTACTTTTGGGCCTCAAGTCCAAATAGCCACTCAAAACTTATACAAAATCAATTAGGATTAGTAACGAGTCATCTAATCTCGTGATTTTCTTGTTCGATCACTTGGTTTAGTTTTAATTTTAGGATTTCAATATGACGGGTAAAAGAAAGTTTGAATCCGGAAGTTCGAAAAAAAATGAAAAGAAAGAGAAGAAAGACTCACGCAATCTCTCAGAGGCTCCATGAATAGGTATGTGAAGCCTACATCTATTCTTGATGAATCTTTGCCTGCTGAAAATATTGTTGTGAATGATGAGAAGTTTCTCCAAGTTGAAGTTGATAAAAAACTACCTTCGATCAATTATGTCAAAGGAGAGGTTGAATGGTTTGGCTATGTTATCTATAGATAAGAAAATCGCAGCTGAACTTGACTACAAAAATCTGATTGAATATTTTGCGCATCAAAAAGCAAGAAGAGTTATTTAGGGACCTCAATATATTTGTTTGCCTAAGGCCTCCAATATGCTGGAGACGTCTCTGTCTACTCAGCTGTTAGTCTATATCCAACCAACAAATGATTCAACCAATAAAAATATGTTATTATTAATTTAATATTTAATAAAAACAAAAGTTATGAATCACTTTTTTAACTGTGTGACAAAACATGTGTGCAAGAAAGTCAAAGTGATGTATGTTTAAAATCATGGGGTACCTAAAAATATTTTTGGATTAAAAGTCATTACTAAATTGAATAAATTTATTTTTAATTTTGATAAAAAATTTGAAGTGGAGAGGAATAAACCCATAACCATCCAACACCTATAACTTGATGTTGACATGTAAACCACTAAGACAAATCATTTTTTTGTAAAATACTTTAAATTCATTCACTACATGCTCAAATAACCCATTTATTAACAATATTTGTTTTATAATTTATTCAGGATAAAAGTGTTTACATAATTATACTAATTTTAATAATTTAAATTTTGATAAGTATTAAAACTACGACATTCATATACTCATAAATTTATTTTCATATTTATTTTTATGATTTATTAGGGAATCATTAAAAAAAATTTCTCATATAATAGTAAAAATGGTAGTCTGGGAGAGAATATAAATTGACAGATATAATGTCGTCGAAGTCAGAATTAAGAAAGGTATCGAGGCGGCCGAAAATTGGTCAAAAAAAAGTCAAAGTGAGAAGGTAGGTGACGGAAAATAAGTAGAAGTCTATCTCAAGTAGTTAAATGGGCGGAAATGAAAATAGATCTATAAAAATTTATTGCAATATTTTTCTCTTTTAAAATTATATATATATATATATATATATATATATATATATATATATATATATTAGTCAAATGGCCGGAATATGTTTATTACTCTCTCTGTCCCACTAGGTTCTTTACATTTGAGACAGAAGGTTTGACACGCATTTTCAAACTCATAAAAAGTATAGTTACATAAATTATTTTAAATCTTTTTCTTAAGAATCGAATTTATATGAAAGACATTTAAGTAAATGATCATTAAACATAAAATATATTTTAACATATTAGAATTAGAATAGGTATTTGAATTTATATGAAAGACATATAATTAAAAGTTCTATTGAAATTAGAATAGATGTTTAAATTATAAAAAAGAAGAATTCGAATTTAATGAAAGATTTAAGTAAATGATCATTAAACATATTGTGAACAAGATTCTATTAAAAGTAGAATAAATGTTTAAATTTATAAAAGGGAAGAATTCGAATTTATATGAAAGACATTTAAGTAAATGATCATTTAACATATTGTGAACGACATTTAAGTAAGTGATCATTTAACATATTGTTGTTGGCATGGCCAGCATCTCCCTAAATCGGACCGTGGCGCTATGCACACTGGCTAAGGTTAAAGGAAATAAGGTTGCGCCTTGCTACAAGTTATGGGGCTTTTAGCGCAGTGGTAAGCGCCTGATCCTAACAATTGGTATCAGAGCTAGGTCGCGGGTTCGAATCCCACCAGGTGAAGGCATTTGTTCTGTCAAGGTGTAGTGGCGGGCAGATGCTGGGGGGGATTGTTGGCATGGCCAGGGTCTCCCTAAATCGGACCGTGCGCTATGCACACTGGCTAAGGTTAAAGGAAATAAGGTTGCACCTTGTTACAAGTTCCGGGGCTTTTAGTGCAGTGGTAAGCGCCTGATCCTAACAATTGTGAGCAAATTTTAAATATAAAAAGTTAACTTTAAAATATTATAAATAGAATATGGTTCAAATTTATAAAAAAGAAGAGTTCGAATTTATACAAAAATATATAAAGCTGCGTTTCGTGGCGGCATCATAAGTTCTTTTTAAAAAAATTCTACATATATTTATCTTATATTATATCATCAATATTGTATTTTAACAGTTAACACGATACTCTCTAATATCGTCTTATTTCATTTTTCTAATTTTTTAAAATTTTATTATTTTAAACATTAATAAATAAAAAATATCTTTTAACATATTAGGTTTATAAAATTTTTCTGATTTTATGGTTTTGACATTATTAAATGTCACTATTTAAGTATATAGTTGCAAAACTCATTTTATACGAATGAGTTTTAAACTCATTTTAAACTCGCATTGCAGCATTTTCGTAATATGTTAATGTTATTAATTTCGTATAAAATGAGTTTTGCAATTATATACTTAAATAGTGATTTATCAATTCTACTTGAGTTATAAACTCCAATGCGAGTTTCATCCCGTTGTGAGACTAATAAACTAAAAAATTGCTGATAAATATAATGTCTTATTATCACGGATGCGGTATGTGTATCTTTTTATTTCCCGGCTATCATTTTGGTGTTACCTCAAATTAAAATGATACTTCTTGGATGCTTCATTATCGTATTTATGTCTATTTTCTTTTCATAAATTGAATTTTACAGTACACTTGAACTTTTACAACATACTTTATTCGGTGCATACATTAACTCATCTCATTTTAAAAACCCGTTATAAGATATAACACTTTTATTTTAGTTACTTATGTATTTGGTCGAATTTGGACATGTCTAAATATGTTTTGTCTTGAAATCTGAGATATTATCTTGGGTTTTTGAAAGTTCACTTTTGACAATGGATGGTACAATGTATTTGAAGACAAGATTTTGTTATGGTCAATTTGCTATTGAAAGGATACATCTAAAATGGTCAAATACCATGATCCTTGAAAAGAACACATCATATATTTATTTTGGATGTGCACACCTATTAGGATAAATTTGTTGTTTTCCTTGTTCTCTGAAATTAGTCGGCGAAAAAGATCCAAAATTGGAAATGTGCAGTGAGATTTTCCAAGTAGAACATATGATTCTATTATTTGTATTTTTTCCATCACATTACATTATTTCTTATAAAATTAGAAATAATATAAAATTTAATTCTTCCTCTGTCCCAAAATAAATAATCCAATTATTTTTTCACGCATTTCAATACACCAAGATTATTGTGGTAATACTTGGTAGTTACAATTAACTTTTACCTATTACTTTCAATCAGTCATTCTTCTCACACTGATCAAACACAATTAAAAATATAATTCTTACAGTTCAGAATCCAATAATATTTTAAAATTATAACATCATCAAAATACGTGAAGTAGACTAACACGAGAAAATTTTATGAATTATTATATGGCCCGTGCTTTGCACGGGCTATCATGCTAGTTACGTATTATTGAGCTACACACTACCTACATTATCTCTTTGACCCAAGAATTTAGATTTGAAAAATCCTTGTGTAAAAGCCCACAAACTAGAGACAGCCGTCAATGTAAATTGAAGAATCCTAATCAATTTAGAAGACTAATTTGTATATTGATTAAAACACTAAAAATGTTTTGTTAAATATTAGAGACATGTACATACAAGAAAAAACATATTTTTACCATTAGATTGTTAACACAAAATCACGCAAGCGTACGTGGTCACAAGTAATATAAATATAAGTCAAATTCGTTCTCACAGAGATCTGGTTTTGGTTTTAATTCAGTTATTGTACCTATGCAACAATGTATGGTTTTTACTCACTGTTAAGACAATTAACAAATTGGGGTTTTGATTTACTAAATTTAACTAAGATGCAATTTAACAAACTAAGAATTACTTAAGTAATGAGAATTGGAATCGAATTACTTATATGAGAATAAACATGGGATCCTAACTTCATTAAATACTTCGCTTAGATCTGACGCCTTTAATCACTATATGCAATGGTTATGATATCTGATCGAATAACACGAAACAAGCACACGCTACATGTTAGCATACGTATACCAAACTACCCATACATCCACAAAAGAGATAGAAGATGAATAGACACCAATTATGCTTAGACCCTATATGTCTATAGAATTTGAAAATATAACGGTTGAAGAACAAGTTATCCATATTGATCACATAGGGCAACATAATATATTTTTATTTATGCTACAAATCATGTTGATAAACAATCATGAACCTATGCTAGCATGGCAAGTTCTAAATCTCAAGATCCACTTTCACTTCACAAGAGATTAACAGATTAGATGTTAGCTACGCATCTATCACTTAAGTATAACCATACGAGGATATCAGATATACATCACACACAGTTCTTTAAAGCATCAAGATACTAAACTACATAGATAAATCCGTTAGAATCCCATGACAACGATTAGTTCAAAATCGAACCGTTCGTCACCATAGGATCAAGTGAAAACATGATGTAAAACAAAGACTGAATGAATATAATAGTACTAAAGTATAAGTTTAGAAAACAAATCCGAAAACTGGAATCCAAGGTATGCCTAAGAAAAGAATACAAAAGATGAAGTAGATCTAGATCTCCGTTGCTTGTCACGAGCGTTGGTGAATCCTTCTCTGCTTTTCTCCCTTGTGTTTCTAAGTTGTGTACGAATTATAATGATAAGATGTGTTTATATAGGCCTTAGAAATCTTTTCCAACAAGAAAAACCCTTAAAATACAATTTAATTCGAAATAGGAATAAAAATCAGGATTTTCCAGGATTCTCGGGCGCACTCTGCGCTGCAATGGCGCACTCTGCGCTGTAGTCTTCTGTTTCTGGCGTAATCCGCGCTCCCTATAGCGCAATCTGCGCTGCTGTATTCTGTTGGATTGCTGAAATGCTCTAATTTCTTCGTTTTGCCTCCGTTTCTTCTCGTTCCTTTTCCATTAACCACCGTCTTCAACCATTTTACTCTTGAATCATCATGGTAGCTTAAAGTGACACTCCATTCTCCATTCTAAAGCTCAAATTAAACTTCATTATTGACGAAACTCAATAACCCTAACCGATAGTTACAATCCTACACAACTACACAAAACACATAAAAAATACGAAAAACTTGAGGCCAAGTGAATCAATTTAAGCCAATATGGAACGCTCCAAGTGGATATGAAATCCACTTATCACACCCCCAAACTTAAACCGATTCTTGTCCTCAAGCATAAACAAATACAACTAACTAGTACCACTTCCGTAGGTGATCACGGTTGCATTTGGCATATGCAACAAGCCCTTTAAACCCCTAGGCTGCCCTAGTGGACAAGTATGGTCTCGTGAGGGCCTATAGCGAATGTACCCACAAAATCCATCTAACTAAACAGTGCAATGCATGAATGAAACGAATATGAAAATGCAACGATCCCCTCAAACTAACCAAAACCAACTGGCAAGCAAATATCTCAAAGAATGCAACCAAATCCAAATAGAGCTCGACTAAGTCCCCGTATACTAACAATACATGACAGAAACGTGCGTGTGTGCGATGCTCATCATATATACTCCTAACACTAGATCGAAATCATACTCATTCTTTGCCAAGACAATCACAATTTTATAAATAGAATAGACGGTAAACATTTCATAACCTAGGAACACCTTCATCATTGTAACACCCCCAGATCCGGGGTTCGGGATCCGGTGGTTACGGTTTCCAATTCTGTCCACAACAATTGAACTTTCCTTAACATAAAATAAATTACGTCTCTATAACCCAACACAACAATATAAAACACACCCGTTATAGTCCCAGAGATAAAATCAGAGTAACAATCAAATTTTTATTAATCACATTATGAGTTCTTACAATCCAAAAGAATTTCAATATAAATACATACTCTTTGCCATCCATTTACATAAGTCATACTAGACCATATTCTTGGTACTGAAAGAATAAATATACCCTACCAATAGCTTCTTCTTCAGCTCTGGTAGTCTCATCGTCCTCGCCCGCGTCGAGTGCGCCTTGTGCGAGTCATCTGGTCTAGCTGTTGTTGTGATATAATAATAAAGCAAGGGTGAGCAATAGCCCACCAACAATAATATATAACTGAACGATAATGTATAACAGTTCAAAAGTATCTTTCAAACCATATGCCATGCATTTACGGAAATGATGCCAGTATAATATGTACGATGAAGTTACAAGGTAACTTAAAGTATTTGTTTGTAGAAATATCTGCTACATCAAAGTAAGCGAGATATTCTTATTGTTATTAAGAAGAGGAACTTGCAAGAAAAGGTTGCAATTCCAGTTATGACCCTTTTCCAACTCTGCCAACAGTAATCATGTTGCAGGAAATAAATAAATTTGGATGATGAACCAATGAAGGAGTATTCACCGCGCCCGCTGTTCCAATCTTGATGATCAGTCGAGATCGTACAGCTCAATTTAGATTTACTACCGGTAGAAGGAAGAACTGACGGCTTTACTTGTCTACCGCCTTACTAGCTCTCCCCGGCCAACGGTTGGGCCAAAGGGGATGGACCAGCGCTACTCGGCCTCTTACACGACTCCTAGTTCAAATAGAATTCATGATTCTGAATGTAACGTTCGTCCCCCTTTCCCCAAGTATAATACTTGTTGATAAGACTCTACAAGGTAGTCGTATCTAGTTGGAAAGGAAAATTCACCAATAACTCCCAAGCTATTACTTGGTAACGGATATTAACTTGTTCCAGTAATCTTACCCCTCGAAAGATGAGAAGGTAAGCAACGACTTAATAAGTCAACAGCACCCGAGTTGCGGGTGAAGGGAATACTTTATGACCGGGAATTCGACAAGATAAATAACATTTTCCAAGTAAGGTCCTCTTATTATTAAGGAGATAGACTCAAAGAAGAATGATGTCTGAGAACCTTTCTTGATATAAGATTAATAATAATACGACTCCGAGATATTTTCTGTAATAATCGAAGAAGATAAACCTTATCGAGATTATTCTAAGTATGGAATAAATATTCAAAGAATATTTATTGAGTTAAAATATTTAAAGAATAATTGGGAATATGAAAGAATATCTTTAATCAGAGTATTTCTCAAAATAATCCCTGAAGAAATATCAGGAGAATATTTATTGAATAAATAAATATTTACATGAATACTCAAAACAATATTCATTAATTAATAAGACCTGAAAAGAATATTTAAGGTAATATTCATAATTAATTAGGAATTTAAATGAATATTCAAAAGTAATATTTATTTAATGAATAATATCCTAAATGAATATCAAGTAATATTCATTTAGTAATCCAAGCCTTAAGGAATATTCGAGATAATATTCGATAATTAAATCAAGCTTCAGATGAATATTAAAATAATATTCATCAAGTATTCAATATCTTAAATGAATATTCAAAAGTAATATTTATTTAATAAAATAATATTCTAAAAGAATATCCAAATAATATTCATTTAGTAGTCTCATCTTTAGAAGAATATTCGAAATAATAATCGATAATCAATTCGACTCTGAATGAATATTGAGAATTATTATTCGTTGAATAGTTACGTTCAAATAATTATTTGAAGTATGGATCGTTAAAATAATTAGTCTCGAACGAATATTCAAATAATATTCGTCGCCCAAATAATAGAAAATATTTACTTAAATATTTTCCTCCGAGGTAATCTCGATATATCAAGGAATATTGACTCCCGGTCTATTTTTAATTAATAAGATGTATACGCCCTTCTATGAGGGTCTTACAATAACTGGCTTATAACTGATATATAACTATCTAGCTTATAAGCCAACAATAACATTCAGGGAACAAGTATATCAATTCAACTTGAAAGTAGGCATGCATGCAATGGCATATGTATATCAGCAATCATATATATATATTTATTCAATCACAACAACAGCCTAAAAGAAGGGAATTGAAACTTGCCTGGTAGTCGAGTACGGTAAGGGGTAGTGGTAGCGGGTCCCGGTTCAGCTTGGTGATCTATAAATAGCCAAGGCATTCGGGATTAATCACTTAACATATTAAAAGTTAAGTTATACTTAATTCGAAACACGTTCTCGAGTTATCTTGTTATACCCCTTTTAGTGGATTACTTTTATCACTGATCCGACCCACATTCGTTCGTTAATACGACATGTCATTGTACTTATACTTGGGACATACTTAAGTCATATGAGTTCTAAAGTCGATCGTTACGAACCAATACTATACTCCGAGTTTTATCGCCCGTTTTCTAAGTATTTTACCAAAGTTATAAAAGAGTCGTCTTTTAGGGGTTCGTTCGCGTTTAACCTCGACTCGAACATTTTTAATAAATCGAAAATGATCCTTTTGACATACGGTTTTCTTTCACGCCTTCCTTTTTACCTCTAGTATTTATTTACCAAGATTCGCCATGACGTTACATAGTTTACGAGGGTTCAATTACAGTTACGAACTTTCGTTTACGGATTCGAACTACTTTTAGTAATTTGGTCATAAATCCTAAACCGTAAGTCCGTTTCACGTGATCTTTATATCAAAACGAAGCTTAGAACATTACCTATCATATCATGGCAGATAAGGTCTCCGGACAGTAGGGGTTCGACATGGAAAATGGCATACAAAACATGGTATTGCAAAATCGGGCATTATAACGGCTGTAAATCGAATATCTACCAATTTCGAATGTTCCCATAAACATAGTATCCAACCAAAACCACATATACATGACTTATATACATGAACTGAGGCCAAGCAATGCCTTTCCGTTCATCTAGCTATTTACATCATTAATCCAAAATCCATACATAATCATGCTTATAATCTTAACATAACCATAACTAAGTTATAACTATCATAAACATGCTTAAATCTCAAACAAGGGTTAGGGTTTCAAGAGATTTATACCTTCCTTAGATAGTGATATAGCCTTACTAAGCCTTGTATGGTCCTTAGGAGTGATTATGCTTGCTAGATCAACCATGAAAAATCAAGAAAACAAAGTTAGTACTTGATGAACACTATTCACCCTCCTCTTGTTTGATTTTTTTGAAAATGGAAAAGGATGAGTTTGAAGCTAAGATTTTGAGGAGATAAGTTTTATGAAATGTAAGACTCACCTTAATTATTTCAAGAACAAACAATGGTGGGAAGGTGGAGTTTGGATTTGGAATTTGTGTTAAGGCCGAATGGAATGGTAATGGGGGGGGAGTGTTCTTGCTCTTTTTTTGTCTTGGTTGCTTGTAATAATGCTTAAAGTGATTTTGTGAGATAATATCTCATCCAAGTGGTGTTATTGGAGTGTGATGCATTGGATGAGGTAATTAGCATGGACAAGTGTTGTGTTTTCCATGGTTGAAAGCTTAACCAAGGGTTTTTGATTTCTAAGTACTAGTTATGCTCCAATTAATCTAGTTACTCTTGCCCACTTGGTTACTAGATATTTATTCTAGTAGCTTGCACAAGACTCTTGCTTCCTCTGCTTGTTTCTGTGTGCGGTTATTACCCGTTTCGATTGATCGTTCGTAGGAATATTTCACGGATTTCTAATTAGGGTTTACCGGGAATCCTTTTTAATATTAATACTTTCATTCTCCATCTTTCATTCTACCTTTCCAATTTATATTCCTTAAATCCATTCGTTAAATACTTAAGGCTATCAGTGTCCAGGGAACTCTCGGAGAAAATAAAAGTGCGGTTTTTCAGAATCCGACAGCTTTTACATACACTTATTTTCCCCCTGGATCACTAATACGAACTCGGAAATCCGTTCCGAATGCTTCTATATAGTGTCGTCTCATATTATTATATACTCCCACCAAAACACTATTCATTCTATATTCTTTACTTGTTCTCTTAGGGTGGTACAATTGTCCGTATTCTCTTTCGATCGTTCCTTATCCTTTTTACGGAACTACTGGATTAATCGTTACCGATCTGGATGACATGAGAATATTCTCCTGCTTGAAATTGCCATATCTTATTCCCTTAGAAGATATATTATTCTTACCTATGTTGTTACCCTTTAGCATTCTTCAAGACATAGAAATAATAAAGTCGAATTCCATTCATTCTTTCCAAATATCAATTATTACATTGTAGCCATAACCACTCCTCAGTGGTTTCCTACCTTCATTCTTAAATCAAATATAATAACATCCCAAAATATCAAATCCTCAAAGTTAATATCTCAATTCTTGGATTATAATAATATTTAATCCACTGTCCGGTCAAATATTATACCGAAAAGAATTTAGAATTTCTGAATTCCGATCGTCTCTGCATTCACTTATTTCCTCCGCGTATTACTAATATGACTTCGAAACATCCATATCACGTCCCGTACATAGGGTGGAGTGAAAAGTTTTCCAACTTACAAAATCACTATTCATCCACCAAATTACTATGCACGTACAGGAAACACTATGCACGTACGGGAAATACTATGCACGTATGGGAAACACTATGCACGTACTCATTTCCCTTCAAGGATCCATTAGCTCCTTCCTGGATGGTAGATTATTCTTATCTAGGTCCTCAACCATCGAATTACTCTATTCTGACAATATACCAATGCATCAGGATCATTGTCCAAAGCAATATCCATTCATTACATTCATTGTTCTTTGAAACCACCATTCATTAGAGCTGGTGACCTTGTTGTCGGAATCATTGTTCCTCATTTTATCATTACTTAATAAAAAGTTTTAATTATATCCAAAATTTGGGGTTCTTACAATCATCCTTCGAGTTAGACAAAAATTCATGCTTTATTACTAAATTACAACACATAACACTATACACAACAACGCATGCTTATTTAACCGTGCAATGGATGAGACCCCAAAAGGCTTATACAATAATACCCATGTAGCGAGCGTTAGGTTAGTGGATCCCAGACTATAAAAGCCTTAGGTCACTAGGCACAAAGTCCCCTAGAACTTAATTGCTCGAGTATTAAGCTCACTCTGGTTAACTTTGCATTTAACAATTCACATAACTTTTTTTCTTTTTCTTTTATATATATATATATATATATGTAATCTGGACTGAGAATTCTCAATTCCAACCCTAGACTACTCATATAAATATGAGCCGACTACTAGCCATTTGACGCCTAGCCATTATTGACAATAAATCACAATTAGCATGAAATTCCTATTTTCCCCCAAACTTAGACTTTAGTGCTCCTACGCTATCAAGGGGATAACGAAAATTCTAAATATAAACAAGTGATTAAACCTCAAAGCAACCAAACAAGCATGACCTCAACCTAGCCAAAAAGCAAACGACGAGACTGTGTAAAAATTTTGTTTATAAAAATTTTGTTTCTGAACATGCAAGTCAATTCCTAGGAACTATAAATCAACCCTCTACTCATCATTACCACACTCAATTAGACATCAACCTACCAATCAGAATTAGCTCGTCCTAAGGGATCATGAAAAATGCATGATATGCAAATGCAACTATATGAACTCCCATGGTATACGAAATAAAATAACAGAATGCCCTACATGAAATAAACATAAATAATACGCATGAACATGCATGAATTACTACTGAAATGCAAAATATGATAGAATGACACGTAACACAAATAACTACTACACACTACTTATCCCCCAAACCACCCCCAAACTTAAAGTATTCAATGTCCACATTGAATGGAAGTAAATACAAGGGATAGTAGGAAACATACCTACTCGTCGGCATCATCACCCTCTCTGGGTGATCAGGTGGTGGATAAACAGTACGAGCTCCAAACACCGGCCACTGTACCGTAATACCCATAGACTGGAATGCCGTACTCAACGCCGCAGTCATATCCTCAGCATACTGACGGTTGCTATCATGCATAGCATCAATACGCCTATTCAAGCATCTGAAGTGCGTATCCAATGCTGTCATATCCACCATACCCTGAGAAGGATCTGCTCTATCAACTCTAGGAACATGTGGCGGAGCGCCCGCTCCCTGACCACCAGCACCATCCACTCTGTAACCTAGCCCTCTAGGATGTGGAACGCCGCCCGACCATTCCACCATCCTGTCAATAGAAGCATCATCAATAGGAGCCCCGGTAGTGTGCACAGGCTCATCCTCGTACCATATCACTCTCACAGCAGTACATAACCCCATGACAATAGAAGAATGAGGCATACTACCTGTCGTATGACCTCCCAAAAACTTAAGCATATTCTAATTAATCACATAACTGAGGCCAACGTATTCCCCCTTCAGAATACCCCAAAGCAGAATAGCCTTATCAACTGTCACATCAGTAATATGGGAAGATGGCATGATATTAGAACAGATGAAAAAGAACCACGCCCGTGCGAACTTAGTCATCGACGACGCAGGAAAAGTAGTCTTCTCAGCGGTACCCAGCCTGCACTTCCACACCGTGCCCGAAATACATAGCTCAGCTATCAAAGCATCTAAGTCAACATCCACCCTCGACTTCTTAGCCCAATCCTCAACACGCCTAGGCTTAGGTCGTTGCCCAATAAGAGTACGAATGGCACGGGGTGTAAAATCCACAAACATACCCCTCACAACCGTGTAATTGTTCTTATCCCCCTTAGCGTTCGCATAAAATTCCCGAACAATGTTCAACGGAACATCATTGGTAAACTCACAAAATAGAGCCCAACCCCTCTCACGAATCATAGCAACCATCTCAACATCCTTAGAAGGCAACAACATTCTCTCCCTAATAACCCCTTTAGACAAAAACCGATTATGCTCCATTTCGGCCTCCGAAGATGCAAACTTCTCCACCTCATCCCCCGAATTCGAATCCTCGTCCGAAGATGGACGGGTACCACTACTACTACCAGCCAACCGTTGCCTTTTCGGTGCCATCTCAACAACAATAAACACAATAATCAACTACAAATATCTTCCAAGCAAATAACAACACAAACCCCCAAATTGCAAGAACACAAATTCGAAATAATAAAATAGATGAGATTAGAGTTATACCCACACGAATTGAAGAGGTGAACTTGCAATAAGCATCCTCCAAAAATTCGAAATAAGCTTCCCTAGAACCTTGAATGGATGAATGTGTAAGATTTTGAGTATTAAGGTGGGGTTGTGTGTATATATATAGAAGTGTATGTATAGGAGATGATATGTATGAAATTAGGGATTGAATTAGAGTTAGGAAAGGATTGAAAGAGGTTAGGGTTTTAATTTAGAATTGAAATATGAGTAGAGATAAGATAAAGGAAGAAAAGATATGAATTTTGGGAGTTTTAACACAAAAATTCGAAACTGGGCAGGAGGATAGGGCGCTGATTGCGCTGCCATGGCGCAGACTGCGCTGGCAGTTACTGTTCACATAATTTTTTTTTTAAAACAATAAGTAATAATACAAAGTATTACACCAAATGCTTGGGTTGCCTCCCAAGAAGCGCTCTTTTAATGTCAATAGCTTGACATCCTCCCTCTAATTCAAGTAGTCGCCAAAACAACGGAAACCTTCTCACGGTTAAACTTTCCTCCATAGTAATGCTTCAACTGCAGTCCATTCACCTTGAAAGCATGATCCGGTGTTGTTTCATAAATTTCAACAGCTCCATGTGGAAACACCATCTTAACAATAAATGGACCCGACCATCTCGACTTGAGTTTTCCCGAAAAAAGCTTGAGGCGAAAGTTAAATAGCAAAACCTGTTGACCCGACACAAATGCCTTGTGCATCAACCTTTTATCATGCCACCTCTTGACCTTCTCCTTATACATCTTGTTATTTTCGTAAGCTTGCTCACGAAACTCCTCAAGTTCTTTCAATTGAAGCAACCGCTTTTCACCCGCAGCCTTATATCCAAGTTCAACTTCTTCAATGCCCAATTTGCCTTGTGCTCTAGTTCTGCAGGCAAATGACATGTTTTCCCATAAACCAACTGAAACGGAGACATACCTAGGGGTGTTTTGTAAGCTGTTCTGTAAGCCCAAACAGCTTCATCCAACTTCAATGTAAAATCTTTAAGAGACGGATGCACCACTTTCTCCAAAATTCTCTTGATCTCCCTGTTAGAGACTTCCGCTTGACCATTAGTTTGTGGGTGATAGGCCGTAGCAACACGATGCGTCACATTATATTTCGCCATCAATGTAGTAAACTGACGATTACAGAAGTGTGTCCCCTCATCACTGATTATAGCATGTGGTATCCCGAAACGCGTGAAAATTTGCTTATGCAAGAAATTCAATACCACCTTAGCATCATTGGTCGGTAAAGCCTTCACCTTGACCTATTTAGACACGTAATCCATAATTAGCAAGATGTACTGATTATTGCATGAAGAAACAAACGGTCTAATGAAGTCAATCCCCCAAACATCAAAGATCTCCACCTCAAGAAGCATGTTAAGAGGCATCTCGTTCCTTCTAGATATATTTCCAACCCTTTGATAGCGATCACATCTCATCACGAACTGATGAGCATCCTTAAACAAGGTAGGCCAGTAGAAACTAGCCTGAAGCACTCGAGCTGCTATCTTCTCACCACCATAATGGCCACCATAGATGGTTGAGTGGCAATCTCGCAAAACACTCTCTGTCTCACTATACAGAATTCATCGCCTTATCATCTGATCGGCTCCTTTTCTAAACGGTACCACTTCACATCATGTAGAAACTTCTTCCTTTGAGCACGGGATAAATCTGGAGGAATAACAATGCTCACCAAATAATTCACAAAGTCTGCAAACCATGGTTCTTCATCTTGCACTCCAAAAAGTTGCTCATCTAGAAAAGATTCGTTAATAAGAGAATTGTCATGTGAATCTTACCGTGGTCCTCCAAGCGTGATAGATGATCCGCCACCTGGTTTTTCGTACCTTTTCGATCCTTGATCTCCAAATCAAACTCTTGAAGTAATAGAACCCAACGAATCAACCTAGGCTTTGAGTCTTTCTTTAAAATTAGATATCTAATGGCTTCATGATCCGTATACACAATCACCTTTGTTCCAAGCAAGTAAGATCTAAATTTCTCGAAACCATACACAACAGCTAGAAGCTCCTTCTCCGTAGTGGTGTAGTTAAGCTGCGCATTATTAAGGGTTTTAGTAGCATAGTAAACCACATGAAAAACATTTCTCTTCCTTTGACCAAGCCACTACAAGAAAAACTGGTTTTTGTGACGGAAAAATCCGTCACAAACAGGCTGAAATTCCGTCACAAACGCCTTTGTGACGGATTTTTGCTGTCACTGAAACCATTGTCACAAATCGATTTTGTGACGGAAAAATCCGTCACAAACTTTTGTGACGGATTTTGTGACGAATTTTTCCGTCACAAAATCAGTGACGGAAATATTTCGTCACAAATCCGTCACAAATTTTGTCATTTTTTTGTACCGGTACACGTTTGTGACGGGATTTGTGACGGAATTTTCCGTCACAAAAAAGCCGTCACAAAATTTGTATATTTTTTTTTGTCACAGAAAAAAATTGTGACAGTTTGTGACGGATTTTGTGACGGATTTATTCCGTCACAAAACTAAAATTTTTAAAAATTATTTTTAAAAATTCGAAAAAAAAAAATTTTAAAAAAAAAATTCTTGCTGACTGAGCCGCCCAGTCAGCCCACCTCAGCACCCAATCAAACCCACCTCACCACAGTCAACACCCTCGAATTTAAGAAACGTAGGTGGGGGGACTCGAACCCCCGACCTCCAACTCCCCACAACACTCCCTCAACCAACCGAGCTACATGCACATTGTGTTATGTATTCAAAATACAATCCTTACACTATGAAAATTCTTACATTTTATATTTAATTAAAAAATGCCTTTAAAATTAATTATTTTTTTAAAAATTCGAAAGTAATTAATTTTACATACTTTTTAAATTCAAAATTTAATTTTTTAATTTTAAAAAAATTAATTTTTTAATTCGAAATATCCCAGATTTTTTTTAAAAAGTAAAAAAAATTAAATTTTTTTAAAAAAATGGAATTTCCCAGTTTTTTTTTTAAAAAGTCAATTTTTTTTAAAATTCGAATTTCCAAGAATTTTTTTAAAAAAAAGTCGAAATTTTTTAATTTTTTTTTTAAATTCGAATTTCTTAGATTTTTTAAAAAAAAATAAAAAAATTTTAAAAAAAATTTTAAGTTCGAATTTCCCAGAATTTTTTAAAAAAAAGTCAAAAAATTTTAATTTTTAAAAATGATATTTTTAAAATGATATTTCATGATTGCACAAAATGATATTTTTAAAATCTTTTTTCGACCAACCAACCGTACGGATGTTAATATTTAATGATTTTAGTGATATACACAAAAAATTAAAAAAATTCAAGTTATTTGATGTGATTTTATATTATAAATCTCCAAAAAACAATACTCGCGATAACTAGTATCGTCTCGATTGCAAAAACGATATTTTTAAAATCTTTTCGACGATCCAACCATACGGATGTTAATATCTAATGATTTTGGTGATATACACAAAAAATTAAAAAATTACAAGTTATTTGATGTGATTTCATACTATAAATCTCCAAAAAAACAATACTCGCGATAACTAGTATCGTCTCGATTGCACAAAACAATATTTTTAAAATCTTTTTTCGACGTTCCAACCGTACGGATGTTAATATCTAATGATTTTAGTGATATACACAAAAAATTAAAAAATTACAAGTTATTTGATGTGATTTTATACTATAAATCTCCAAAAAATAATACTCGCGATAACTAGTATCGTCTCGATTGCACAAATCGATATTTTTAAAATCTTTTTTCGACGATCCAACCGTACGGATGTTAATATCTAATGATTTTAGTGATATACACAAAAAATAAAAAAATTACAAGCTTATTTGATGTGATTTTATACTATAAATCTCCAAAAAACAATACTCGCGATAACTAGTATCGTCTGGATTGCACAAAAAGATATTTTTAAAATCTTTTTTCGACGATCCAACCGTACGGATGTTAATATCTAATGATTTTAGTGATATACACAAAAAATCAAAAAATTACAAGCTTATTTGATTTGATTTTATACTATAAATCTCCAAAAAACAATACTCGCGATAACTAGTATCGTCTCCATTGCACAAAACAATATTTTTAAAATCTTTTTTCGACGATCCAACCGTACGGATGTTAATATCTAATGATTTTAGTGATATACACAAAAAATCAAAAAATTACAAGCTTATTTGATGTGATTTTATACTATAAATCTCCAAAAAAACAATACTCGCGATAACTAGTATTGTCTCGATTGCACAAAATGATATTTTTAAAATCTTTTTTCGACGATCCAACCGTACGGATGTTAATATCTAATGATTTTAGTGATATACCCAAAAAATCAAAAAATTACAAGCTTATTTGATGTCTTTTTTTAACGGTCAAAGTACAATTTTTTGATTATTGACTTTTTGTGACGGAATTTTCCGTCATAAATCCGTCACAAAATTCGTCACAAGTTCAAATCCGTCACAAAATCCGTCACAGAAACAATTTTTTTGATTTTATTTTTTATTATTTTTTTGTAACGGAAAATTTCCGTCACATATCCGTCACAAAATCAAATCCGTCAGAAAATCCGTCACCGGAAGAAAATATCTTCGATTTTATTTTAATTATATTTTTTTGACGGAATATTTCCGTCACTGGAACAAAATTTTTTTGAAATTTTTTTATTCAGATTTTTTGTGACGGATTTTTTCCGTCACTAATTTAGTGACAGAAATATTCCGTTACAAGTCCGTCACTAATATAGTTTTGTGACGGATTTGTGACGGAAATTTGTGACAGATTTTTCCCGTCACAAATCCGTCACAAAAGTGTAAATTTTTTTATTTATACATTTTGTGACGGATTTTTCCGTCACAAAATCCGTCACTAATTTGTGACGGAATAATCCATCACAAATCCGTCACTAATATAGTTTTGTGACGGATTTGTGACGGAAATTTGTGACGGATTTTTTCTGTCACAAAATCCGTCGCAAATTTTGTGACAGAAAAATTCGTCACAAATCCGTCACTAATTTGTGAATTCCTTTTACTGAGATAGGTGGAGGAAGATTTTCAATAGTCTCCACTTTAGCCTTATCCACTTCAAGCCCCTTGCTAGATACCTTGTGCCCAAGAATGATTCCTTCTTGCACCATGAAGTGACACTTCTCCCAATTAAGCACCAAGTTAGTTTCCACACACCTTTTCAACACAAAGCCAAGATTATGCAAGCACTCATCATACGAAGTACCAAAAACTGAGAAATCATCCATGAAAGCCTCCACATTCGTGCCAATCATGTCGGAGAAAATAGCCATCATGCACCTTTGAAAAGTGGCAGGAGCACCACAAAGTCCGAAAGAAACACGTCGGAAAGCAAAGGTGCCAAAAGGACATGTGAATGTGGTCTTCTCTTGATCTTCCAGAGCAATGTAAATCTGATTATAACCCGAATAACCATCAAGAAGACAATAGTACTCTTGGCCAGCCAACCTGTCTAATATATGGTCAATGAATGGAAGAGGAAAGTGATCTTTTCTCGTGGCTTTATTCAACTTTCGATAATCCATGCAAACTCTCCACCCCGTGACTGTCCGAGTAGAGATGAGCTCATTCTTCTCATTAGCTCCAACTGTCATGCCTCCTTTCCTAGGCACACACTGCACCGGACTCACCTAAGAACTGTCTGAGATAGGATAGATGATACCTACATCTAGCCACTTAAGAATTTCCTTCTTCACCACTTCTTTCAAAATAGGATTGATTCGTCGTTGATGTTCCACAGTTGGCTTACTTCCTTCCTCTAGCAGAATTTTATGTATACAATTAGAAGGGCTGATTCCCTTGATATCTGCTATGGTCCAACCAATTGCTGATTTAAACTCTCACAAAATTCGCAAGAGCTTTCCTTCCTCACTACCTGACAAGTTAGAAGCAATAATAACAGGTAATGTAGATGCATCACCTAGAAACGCATACCTTAAGTGTTCAGGCAATGGTTTGAGTTTAAGTGTAGGAGCTTCCTCAATAGATGGTTTAAGATGCCCCTGAGAGTTCTTAAGCTCTGCTAACCCAAGAGATTCAAATGGCATATCAATTCTCCTCTTCCAAGGGCCTGAATTCAATTGTTGAAGTTGTTCGGCTACTTCTTCATCTTCAAAATCAGAATCCCCAACTAAAACTCTCTCCAAAGAATCTGACTTAAGCAGTTGCTCAATCTCTGTAGTAACTGCAGAATAAACCAAATCCACCTTCAAGCATTCCTATTCATCTGATGGAAACTTCATTGCATTGAACACATTAAAAGTGACATTCTGGTCTTGCACCCTAATGGTGAGTTCTCCTTTATGCACATCGATGAATGTCCTACCCGTAGCCAAGAACGGTCTTCCCAAGATTATGGGAATCTTCTTATCTTCCTCGAAGTCCAAGATAATAAAATCAGCAGGGAAGATGAGCTTATCAACTTTCACCAAGACATCCTCCACTATGCCCCTAGGATAAGTGATCGATCGATCAGCCAACTGCAAAGAGATTTTGGTAGGCTTTGGCTCCGGCAGCCCAAGTTGCATGAATACCGACAAAGGCATGAGATTGATGCTAGCTCCCAAGTCACACAAACAATTATTGAAAGATAAGTTACCAATAGTGCACGGGATGGTAAAACTTCCCGAATCTTTAAGTTTAGGAGGCAACTTTTGCTACAGCACAGCACTGCACTCTTCCGTTAGAGCAACGGTCTCTAATTCCTGGAGCTTCAACTTACGAGAGAGAATACCCTTCATGAACTTGGCATAGCTCGGCATCTGTTCAAGAGCTTCCGTAAAAGGTATGTTAATTTTCAACTTCTTGAACACCTCTAGAAACTTAGCAAACTGCTTGTCCAACTTTTGCTTCTGAAGTCTTTTAGGACATGGAGGAGGAGGATAGATCTGATTATTCTTAGACTGCTTCGGAGAAGGTTTTTCAACAGGTTCCTTGCTCTTTTCCACTTCACCATCTAGCTGTTCAGCCACCAAGTCAGATTTTTCAATTTCTGGTGCTGCAGATTTTTCAACCTGCTGATTCCACACTTCATCATCTTCCTTAGCTGCTGATTTTAGATCTGATGTAACCATTCCCAATCTCAAAGTTACTGCTTTCACCTGTTTCTTGCCTTCCCTTCTGCCTGGATTAGCCTCCGTATCGCTAGGAAGAGTTCCCTGTGGCCTATTAAGTAAGGCACTTGCAATTTGGCCAATCTGATTCTCCAAGGTCTTTAAAGAAACCCCCTGGCTTTTAACCATCAACCTCAATTCATCCAATTCAGATTTTTCATTCGAAGATTGACCAGCATTCCCATGAGACTGTTGTTGCTGAAATCCCGGAGGTTGGAATTGTTGGCTTGGAGCATACTGCTGCTGATAGCCTTGATTGAATGGCCTTACTCCATATTGCTGCTGATAAGGCTGCTGTGGTTGTTGAGCACCTTGATTATTACTCCAGCTGAAATTAGAATGGTTCCTGTTATTCGGATGATACGTGGCTGGAGCTGGTATAGCATGTCTCTGAAAATTGCTCACAAACTGTGTTGATTCAGAAGAGATAGCACACTGATTCGTCTCATGTGCGCCCGCACATAACTCACAAACACTAGCAACCTACTGAACTCCATAGTTGGTAAGAGAATCCACCTTCATAATCAGAGCCTTCAACTGAGCTGTTATAGCTGTAGCTGCATCAACTTCCAGAATTCCTGCTACTTTGCCTTGTGCTAATCTTTGAGTTGGATTCTGATATTTATTGGCAGCCATCGTCTCAATTAGATCATAAACTTCCTCGTAGCTCTTAGCCCATAGAGCTCCACCTGATGCTGTATCTAACAAAGGTCTAGATTGTGCTCCCAACCCATTGTAGAAACCATTGATCACCATCCAATCAGGCATACCATGATGAGGACACTTTCGAAGCATCTCCTTGTAGCGCTCCCAAGATTCACACAAAGATTCTCCAGATTGCTGTGCAAATTGAGTTAGAGTGTTCCTGATCGCTACTGTTTTAGCCATGGGGAAGAATTTAGTAAGAAACTTTTGAGAAGGATCCTCCCAAGTAGTAATGGAACCGGCTGGTAGAGAGTGTAACCAGCCCTTAGCTTTATCACTCAAAGAGAATGGGAAAAGTCTCAATTTCACAGCATCTTCCGACACACCATTGAACTTGAAGGTATCGCAGATCTCAATGAAGTCCCGGATGTGCATGTTAGGATCTTCCGTTGAAGCACCCCCAAACTGAACCGAATTCTGTACCATCTGAATTGTGCTAGGCTTGATTTCAAAGTTGTTAGCTGTAATAGCTGGCCTGACAATACTAGATTGGATGTCACTGATTTTCGGCTGAGAATAGTCTTTCAAAGCCTTAGCTACTGATGCTGCTCGATCCCCCATCTCTACTGCTGGTTCAAGTTCCTTTTCGGTTTTATCTACTACTAGATCTACGTCCTCCAGGTTTCAAGTTTGAGAACGTGTTCGCATACACGCTCAAGTACCTGAAACACACAATCAAAGTAACTTAGTAAGAAACAATCCGAGTTAGTGAACTCTAACGACCACTGATGACAAACACATAAACTAAAAATAAAACACCAATGATCCCCGGCAGCGGCGCCAAAAACTTGTTAACACAAAATCACGCAAGCGTACGTGGTCACAAGTAATATAGATATAAGTCAAGTTCGTTCCCACAGAGATATGGTTTTGGTTTTAATTCAGTTATTGTACCTATGCAACAATGTATGGTTTTTACTCACTGCTAAGACAATTAAAAAATTGGGGTTTTGATTTACTAAATTTAACTAAGATGCAATTTAACAAACTAAGAATTACTTAACTAATGAGAATTGGAATCGAATTACTTATATGAGAATAAATATGGGATCCTAACTTCATTAAATACTTCGCTTAGATCTGACGCCTTTAATCACTATATGCAATGGTTATGATATCTGATCGAATAACACGAAACAAGCACACGCTACCTGTCAGCATACGTATACCAAACTACCCATAAATCCACAAAAGAGATAGAAGATAAATAGACACCAATTATGCTTAGACCCTATATGTCTATAGAATTTGAAAACATAACGGTTGAGGAACAAGTTATCCATATTGATCACATAGGGCAACATAATATATTTCTATTTATGCTACAAATCATGTTGATAAACAATCATGAACCTATGCTAGCATGGCAAGTTCTAAATCTCAAGATCCACTTTCACTTCACAAGAGATTAACAGATTAGATGTTAGCTACGCATCTATCACTTAAGCATAACCATACGAGGATATCAGATTTACATCACACACAGTTCTTTAAAGCATCAAGATACTAAACTATATAGATAAATCCGTTAGAATCCTATGACAACGATTAGTTCATAATCGAACCATTCGTCACCATAGGATCAAGTGAAAACATGATGTAAACAAAGACTGAATGAATATAGTAGTACTAAAGTATAAGTTTAGAAAACAAATCCGAAAACTGGAATCCAAGGTACGCCTAAGAAAAGAATACAAAAGATGAAGTAGATCTAGATCTCCGTTGCTTGTCACGAGCATTGGTGAATCCTTCTGTGCTTTTCTCCCTTGTGTTTCTAAGTTGTGTATAAATTACAATGATAAGATGTGTTTATATAGGCCCTAGAAATCTTTTTCAGCAAGAAAAACCCTTAAAAAACAATTTAATTCGAAATAGGAATAAAAATAAGGATTTTCCAGGATTCTCGGGCGCACTCTGCGCTGTAGTCTTCTGTTTATGGCACAATCTACGCTCCCTATAGCGCAATCTGCGCTGCTGTATTCTGCCGGATTGCTGAAATGCTCTAATTTCTTCATTTTGCCTCCGTTTCTTCTCGTTCCTTTTCCATTAACCACCGTCTTCAACCCTTTTACTCTTGAATCATCATGGTAGCTTAAAGTGACACTCCATTCTCCATTCTAAAGCTCAAATACAACTCCATTATTGACGAAACTCACCAACCCTAACCGATAGTTACAATCCTGCATAACTACAAAAAACACATAAAAAATGCGACAAACTTGAGGCCAAGTGAATCAATTTAAGCCGAAATGGAACGCTCCAAGTGGATATGAAATCTACTTATCATAGATTATAGTAGAAATATTTTTAGGTTTTTATATGCATAGAAAGACCATGAATTTTCTTCCTAGATTAAAGATTGCAATTTTCTTGTCTAAATTTCTTCTTTGATTTTCTTAGTGAAATTATGTTTTTTTTGTTTTAAAGTCATGTTTGCACCATAATGATGACATGATTTTCAGATTGATTATAGTTAATTCTAATTGATTATGTTTTAATGTTTAATCCATCTAATCGTCTGATACTATGAATTAATTTTATGTAAATAGGAGTATTCACTAGAGGCACAAATACGATTAGTAGAATTGAATTTAAGTGCGAGAAAATCATTTGATTTTCGAGAATATTAATACTCGAGAAAGATTGATAGTTACTTTATAATAAACCTAATAAACCTAACTTATTGTATTACCAAAAGCTTTAGTTATATGATTAGTTGCTTTAATTTAGTAGCTAGTTATTGTGAAAGTATGGTGGACCTGATTGCCTTTGGTTTTAAGTTCATTGTTTAGCATCTAATAAATTAGCCTTAATTCAGTTATAATTATTAGTTTTTTATAGATTCTTGATTATCGTTTTCCTCGTAATATAATTGATAATGATTGAATCGAAATTGATAGAACTTGTCTTCTTGTGGATACGACCCGTTTATCACTCTCTACTATCAATTGACAATGTGCGCTTGCGAATAAATTAACATAAAACTCATTCATTTTAGGTCCATGTAAAAAGAATCATTAAATTAACAATAAATTACTAAAAATTGATTATAAAAGTTTAAAATTGAAACAAATATACATCATATATTATTCACGATTTAACTTTTAAATTATATATAAATCACTTTTTACTTATACACAAAGAGTTAGATAATAATTTTATAAATTACTTATCTTATAAAAAAACAAATAAATTTATAAAAGAAACGGTTTATTTAAAGAAGTGTCCCACTTATTTTAAGTTGTTTGCTTTCAAATTAATTATAATAAAAGGTAATAAAACAAATCATTTCAATTTTTCTGTATTTACTTTTTAAGTTTTAAGTAATTTTAATTTATATTCTATTCAAAATATAGTTGATACCAATAACTATTATATCCAATAATAAATTTAGTTGGTACTTAATAGTATAATGTGAATTTGATTATATAGTTGATACATGCATTGCAATAACTATTTTTGATATTTTTGGTAAGATGTCAGGGTAATGCAACAAAAGTATTTTACATTATACACTTTTCATCATTTAAATTAATTCTATTTCCTAAATTCATTTACATTAATTTTAACATTAATTTCAAATTAATATATTTTACAAAATATACAAAAAAGGAACAAAATTTTGAAAATGCACATGTAGAAGGGTTGGAGATGTAATTGAAAATGCACACCTAGAGGGGGGTGAATAGGTGTAAATGGCTAACTATATTCAACTAAGTCCAATTTTAATAATTACCAGAAACAGCTTACTGATTTCAATTTATGCAGAGACAAATGGTACGCTGAATGCAAACAGTAAGCTAGATGCACAAGTAGTAAGTAAAGTGCAAGAAAAATAGAGAACACACAGATCTTTTAGCCAGGTTCGACCCCTAATCCCCTATGGTCTACGTCCTGGTCCCTTACCAACCTGGTAAGAGAATATATTATTGATCAATAATAAAACGATTACAAGATACAATAATATATCTCTCTCAATACCCAGCTGCTCATGATAAATGGCTTGCTAAACACCTGTTTCTGAACTTGCTCTCTTAGCTATACTTCCCAAGTATACTTCTCTAGCAACGTTCACCAAACTCTAGTTCCCTAGCCAATATGTCCAGCAGCTAATGCTTACAAATCGAACAATACAAATCAATAGATGAATACAACTCAAACTATGAACTCTTTAGGATATAGCACATATATGATATATTAGAGCTCGAGATAAAGATATAGCAATGAAAAACTGAATTGTAAAAGTTCTTTGTGTGCTCGAATGATCTTTGAATGATTAGCTACTAATTGAACACAAGAGGAAGGTTTATAAAGCTTCACAACCAACGTTCTAAAATCAATCAATCAATTTCAAACGTCTAGAATCCAGTTCTAACGTTCAATTGGTTAGAGAGATTTTTGCAACGTTCTTGTAACCGTTTGACAGAAGGTTTGGAAGAGAAAGATCGATGAAAAACAAATCCCTTCTGTTTGTATGTATAAAAACGCGTATAGGAGGTTTTGAAGAAAGAAATCTTTTAAAAATGGCAAACTCCTATAATTTCGGAAAGTGATATAAAATTTGTTTTGATAAAAGATTTGAGCTCTAATATATATTATGTATGTATTAAATCATAAAGAGCCCTCACAATATGTCTAACTGAATTTCCTGAAATAAATCCATGAAATCGAATTTGATCTTTATCTTCAGGAATTCTGGACAGTTGGAAATGGCTTGTTATTTGCGTATTGACTATGTGCAACTGGCTTGCCAAACTGTCTCTGTTGTAGCACCAATTGCCTTGTTGTTTGTATATTTTGATTAAACAATCAGTAGGCTAATTTTCCCTGCAAAGCTAAGTTAGTACAATACAGAAAGAACATGATGTTTTATATCAAACAACAAGCAATCAGCTTGCTGAATGTGATCATCAAAATCATAGGAGTATCAGTAATGGTCAATTACTTTATTTTTTAAACTTTTACCAAATATTTAACATTATCTGGTCAGCTTGGTATAATGAATAAAATATAGAATATCAGCTTGCTAAGATGCAAAATGTAATACCTAAAGAAATAAATAGTATGTAAAGAATATCAAAAAATATAGCCAGGTTTGACCCTAGCACTAATATATATTCTGATTCCTTACCAAACCTGGTAAAAAGAATATACTAATAATCATTATGATAAATAATATATCTTGATTTCTCCTTGTTAACAACTGAAACCGTTGTTCACTATACACGCCATCTAAGAATTATACTACTGAGTACAATTGGAACCCTTCTCTCCAAGCTCACTATTCAGCAACAATTACAAATTTTTTTTTTTTTTTTTTGCTAATTAGCAACAGTTACAACTTGAACGATATAATCAACTCAAATTATGAACTAGATAATATAAATATAATGTATATAACCATTGAAGCTCATTAGAAAGAATTTTCTAATAAGTACTGAATTGTTTATCTTAGGGATGTATGTGGTTTGAATTAATTCGATTTTGAATTAAAAGTCGAACCAAACCGCATAAAGCGATTTTATAAAAATTTCAACCACAACCGCAAGCATTTGCGGTTGTTATTAACCACATCAATTCCAACTGTGAAAGTGCGGTCGATGTGGTTTGCTTTGCAGTTCAACCACCTATTACAATTATCAAAATAAATTAATAGTAATAAATTTAAACTATTATAAATTATTACACATATTATATCCAAATTATCAATTTTGAGATACAACTAAAAATTCATAAATTAAGAAAAAGTGATACTAAAATACAAACATAACAGATGTTTAAACAAAATTTTGTCCACGTCTAGTAATTCACTAGTACTACTTATAATGGGGCGTTGTCAATCTTATAATATTGTGCAACATATATATATATATAGGGTCTTGTTCTAGTAGAAACTAAATTAAAATAGAAACTAGAAACCAAACTCAAATAAAAAATTGAAGCTAATCTAATGACCAAACTAGGGGTACCCCAATACAAAAAGTTTATAATATTCTAGGCTCCATTTAGCAAAAAAAAAAAATATTGTTCATGCTGAAGACGTGGCAGTGACGTCATCGAGTGAACAATTTTTTTTTTTTTTTTTTGATGTGTATTGGTAAGTTAATTTGTGGCATTTTTTGTGAAGGTGCCCCTCACGAGGCCCTTAGAATAGATTAAATATAATTTATTTAGTGGTAGTTTCTATTCTAAGTTTGATTTCTATTTGACCATTAGTCTATATATATATATATATATATATATATATATATATATATATATATATATATATATATATTTGTGTGTGTGTCAAACTTATTAACTTTTATTAATTATTATGTATTATATAAAAATATAAATTAATATATGTATATTGCGGTTTGCGGTTTGAATTTTGTGAGTTGAACATATAAAACCGCCACCAAACCACAAATAAGTGATTACTAAAATTTACATCTGTAACCAACCCACATTTCATGATTCTCCGAAAAATGCAATTAGATTACGAGTGATGCGAACGGTTAATGCAATTGAACGGATCGTCTGTACACCCCTAATTTATCTTGTGTTGTTGTCGTGTTTAACAACCTTAAACAATTACAAGATAAAGTAATAGTGTACAAAGGTAACTTTCAAATTGTCTTAATAAATTACAACGGTATTGAATCCAATTTTTACGTTTAATTTGCTAACCCAAATCGTATTTTAATGTTCACAAAACGTTAATGTACGTGTATTGATGTTTGAAAGAGAAAAACATTATAAAACCATCAGTATAAAACTAAAGTTTGTTAGAGGATAAAAATTTTAAAATCAACAAAGTCTTAAGTAATGTGTATTGATTTTAGATAAAGTATTTTAAATAAATCTGAATTCTAATATTAAAAATTATATAATACGTATATACATAAATTAGAATCCTTACATAAATTAGAATCCTTACAAATAAAACCCTAACATAAATTCATGAAAAATCGTATTTGACTTGTTCTCCAAAAGCTAATCAATTAGCTTGCTAACATCTATTTAAATATCGTGAACATATAAGCTTTTATACGGAATCTATTAGCTTGGAGTTAATATAACACAAGTATAACTGCTTGGTATTTTATATCATTTTAATCAACTAACTTGAAGTTAATTTATTATATATTTTTAGAGTTCATAAATGTTTATTATTTTTTTAAAAAAATAAGCATGTTTGATTTGTTTATTTTACACATTAATATTGTATACCAATTAAAATTCAAACTTAATTCATTTGAATAAAACACATAATATATAATAATATTTTAATTATATGTTTTTAAGAAATTATTTGTTAACAACAGAATGAAATTATCTGAATGGGCTTTTACCGGACTTGTTCAGGTTATTTGGCATTTTTTATTTTGGACTGAATGAGTCAAAATTATCTGGACGAGTCGTGTTGAAATTCTTCACTAAATCGTTCGAATAATCTCTCTTCAATATATATATATATATATATATATATATATATATATATATATATATATATATCCATCGACCACTACTGTATATCCATTCGCTGCTATATACCCACCCGCTGAATAACCTATCTGTTGCTCCTATATACCCACCTGCTGTAAGTAATTGCTTTATTTCTGCTCTCTCTCTCAATTGCTTTATTTCTGCTCTCTCTCTCAATTAACAACAGGTAATTTCTTGTTAATTCAGAGTTATCCAAACTAATTTGTTTGATGTATCATAGTGTTGCGATATGAAGTAGTTATCTTGTTATAACTCTTCTTTGTAAATTTTATTTTAAAAGTTATGAAAACAGAGTTTATGATGTGGATATGTAACCTAAAGTTATTGTGTGTAAAATGACATTAAAATCAATAATAGCAGATGCAAACTATTATGAGTGTTTACAGAGTTTAAGTATAGAGAACAGTAGTGGATGCTTCTCGAGGAAAATGAAAATGAACACTAGGTTAAAATGGTGTCGGCTAAATTATGATTTAATGCGCAGTTTCTCTTTCTGGTATCATTTGTTTCTTTTGCATTTTGAAACTTGATATTGCTTAGTTGTAGTCCATATTATCAGCTTTTGCAACTTGAAAATTGAAATATTTCAGTTGTAATGAATTTTTATTGCTTTAAATAAATGCATTTCTTAGTTTTGTAGGTGACATCTTTTTGGTATTTTAATATATTTTTTTAGTTTAAGTGTCATTTTTATTATATAGGTTGGCAATGGAAATCCAAGTCTAGCTCTTATGTTTGATGATTATGTATTGTTATATGAGAAAACTTCATTCAAGGCGAGTGTGCCAAGAATAAAAGATACTAATTCAATTTTTCCTGGGTATGCTTATACCCTGGAGTTGTTAGATGGTTCCAACACCCAGTGTCAAGATATGATGCGCCTTTCTCGTGTTGCATACATTCAACTTTGCGACCTTTTTAAGCAACGTGGTTGGGTTCAAGGTAGTCGATATTCAACTATAGAAGAAAAAATGGCTATGTTTTTGCATGTTATAAGCAATAATGATTGCTTTGTTGGACTATTTTGAATAAAATATTCTTGCATTTTATTTTCTTTGACTTGTAACTTATGTATTTGATTTGTAACTCCTTTCTTTTAATTGTGTAACTCCTATAATAATGAGTTTATGGTGGGGGTTACATAGTTATTGTTTAGGGGGTTACATATTTCTACTCGTATATAAGGAGTCCTTGGGGTTCATTGTTTTACACACAAAAATATACAAGTTTTCATTGCATAATTCTTAGAGCTCTAGGGTTTGTCTTTGGTGAGATAGAAAGCGTATTTATTCGGTTCGTAGGAGGCGGGTCTAAGGTGCTTACGACTACCTCTATTCGTTTTATCCTGGAAGACGGAAGCCACAACACACCTTCAAGCACATACGGAAGGGGCTTATCAGTTTTAAGGATAGCGTGGTTTTCACCTGCCTCGAATAATCTTTCGGTATTTTATTATTGTTATCTTGATTTCAGGTACAATCTCACTTTATACTTCCTACAAGTTTAAAACAATCCCATAATTCATATGAATTAGTTTAGTTCATAAACTGATTTATTTGGATTTTATATTTTGTCGGGAGTATATAGAATTTGGATGCCACTGATATTGTGATTGTCATGTAATCTTTGTATGTTAGGATTTGTTCGTATAGTTCTCAACTAGCATGCCCTTGTGATTTTGTTTGATAGAATTTTTTTTTACTTTTGTATGTGATGGTGCAGCCATGCAGGTGATATATAAATTTAATGATTATTATTTGTACAACATTTTGTTTTTTCCCATGCTATTTTCTTTGACGGTCTTATATACCGATATTGGTGGAGTATTGCATGTTGTATGATTTAAGTCAGACATGTGCTTAGTGTTCCTTTTTAGTGTTGTAAATCTTGTTATTACATGATATATGGCATGTTAAAATGGTTAATTCGGTGTTTAAAAAAAATTATATCTTGGTTTATATTGTTATTCGTTATTTGTGTTTTCGGTCTGACATGAGGTTTTCAAAAGTTAAAAATCTATTGGTTTTTTTTCCTTTCTTTACTTTGACTCTGTAAATGTTTTCATTTATGGGTTTTTTATTGTGTAATTTTACAGAGTTTAATATTGTTGTTTGATTTTGTAACTGATAGTTTTATTAGCGGTAACAATATATGTCTACCGTCACAAAATTAATATCAACAGATATAATCATGCACCATTCAAGTATTGTCTAATCATAACCCTCTCAGTATTGCAATTAACTCAATTATCTACTAGTGTTGGCCAAACAATGAAAAATATATAACATGAAATCCACTCGAACGAATAAACTGTGAACTGCATATAGTACTTCTTATCAAAACACCAACAATCCCATACTAGGGTTCCACAAAAACTCTAACTCAATAAATTTAGTTCATAATCAAGGTATCATAACAATCCAAAGTTAACCAACACATGTTCATAAGAAGAGATAAAAAAGATAAGAGAAAACAAAGCCAACTGAATGTCTTCAACGGCTGAACTCTTCTTGTTAATGGCTTCTTCTCCTCCTCCCTTATGCGGCTATTACTCACTCTCTCTAGGTTTGATCTATTATCTAATATTCTCCATCATAAAAGTATTTTTAATTATTTTTTTTGCCACAAGTATTTTTAATTATTTAATACAAATACAAGGAGATAATCCCAATCAAAATTGAATTCCAATAATAGAAATTCGTAGTTGACTTTTGGACTCATATTCTGGGTTGATTCGGATGGGATTTAAATTCAAGACCACTTCAGAAATAAAGCTCTTCTCCTAAGCTTTCCGTGGGCTTTTGAATAATCAGAATCGGACTTGTACAACTCCAAATATGGCCCAAACAGTGCAGACTGCACAAGCTACCCGAAAAATCCGAATTTTAATCAAATTCATCTCCAACCCTTACTATTTAAACTCCAAGACTTCCTTTATTATAACTCCTTGATACCTACAATAAAACATTAAAATTTATTAAATGAAATTCCAAATCAATGGAAAATAACTTAAATATAGGGACAATATTAAGATTAAGTGCACGCTTATCACATCCCCACACTTAGCATCTTGCACGTCCTCGGGCAAAGAAGAAAGAAAAAACTAAGTCCTAACTAACTAGTACCACTTTCGTAGGTGATCACGGTTGCATTTGGCATATGCAACAAGCCCTTTAAATCCCAAGGTAGCCCTAGTGGACGAGTAAGGTCTCGTGAGGGTTTGTAGTGAATTTATCCACAAAATTCCTAATTTTTATTCTGACTGCCAAGTCTCAAACATGAGATATATCATTGCACTCCACACATGCAAACTTAATCATGTAATAGCTATTAGATGTCATATAATGCAATTTCTCAACTTTACACACCAACACAACTATTCAAGCATGCACACATAGTCTCAAAAGACTAGAATATCAAGAATAACATCAAAGTCTCAATGGACAAGAAAATAGTATGTTTTGGATGGAAAATAACCTCACAAACACTCAAATCACACAAGTGTTTAGGCGTAACTGTGTCACTCAAGTTCAATCAAATGCACATGTGCTACCATAAGCTTGCTTGTCCACTAAAATCTCTAGACTTTATGTTCGCATATATCAGAAGGTCTTTGTCAAGGGTTGTAACGAGGCTTAG
The DNA here is from genome assembly GCA_036435485.1 of Saposhnikovia divaricata. Taxonomy (NCBI): domain Eukaryota; kingdom Viridiplantae; phylum Streptophyta; class Magnoliopsida; order Apiales; family Apiaceae; genus Saposhnikovia; species Saposhnikovia divaricata. Next base: position 58,064,425 of record CM071598.1, read on the forward strand.
GTGCGGGGGTAAGAAATCAAAGAAATGGGCTAACAAGTTGCTAACTTAACAACTAATAGAGCATGATATTCATATACACTTGAAGCATTCAACATGAAACTAACCTTGAAATATAATCCCACATACAAATGTAAACTCATAAATTTCACATTGTAAGAACCATTGAACTTACACTCTCTTTCTTTTTGCACATAGAGATTTCCTTTTTTTTTGTTTTTTTTTCAATTTCTCTTTTCTCTCTCTGTTTTTTCTTGCTTCCTCCCTTTTTTATTGATTCGAGTGACTTTATTGAAGTGTCACAAAGAAGGAATAGCCAAACCAATTCGATTCTCACCCATAATTTCACATAATGACAAAGATATCCTTACACTTAATATTTTACCAATCTCATGTATACATCACAATGCTCTACTAGTCAATCAAGAAAAGAAGAAATATATAAGCTCAAGATTTAGATGGTGATATACGAAGAAAAAGGTTCTCAAGGGGGCTCACTAAGGATTATTTTTTTAAGGGTACTGTTTGGGACAATACGGTTAATCCTAGTGGCTTTATCATTTTTACACAATACACAATATCAATATGCGCACGACCTGGTTTAAAGCAAGTTCTAGAGCAACATGTACAATGACGAATAACTCACCACAAAAAAGAAATAGATTGATAAAAGATGTATCAATCGCAAATTAAGGCTCAAGATCTCACATGGTGATAGCATGCCATACTCATCAAAATTGACAGTGACGTACATCAAGTTTTTAATTTTCGCAAGCACGTACAAGACATCATCATGCATACGGTAGTTTATGCTAAGGAGACATACACATGACACTCAAATAACTAGCCTACATGGTGTGTACTTATCCTTATAAACATGCTATATTGACAAGGCAATCAATTTTTAAATTTTCTATTTTTTTTTGTTTTTTCCTATTTTTTTTAATAATATCCTAAATAAAATCTATAAAAGAAATATCTAATTTTTATTTTATTTCTGCTGGAAACGCCTCCCCACACTTAAGCGATTCATTGTCCCCAATGAATAATAATATTTATAAAACATCTAGAACTAAAAATATCCTAAAAAATACAAAAATAAAAATAAAATAATGTAAAAAAAATGTACAAAGAAAGGATAAAAATACTCCCCTTATATTGCATGATATGCCCGTTACTTATGATTGTTGAAGCTTGCTCCTTCATTTTAGTAGTTGAAGTAGTCAAATAGCAGACAAACTTTGTTTATTAGTAAATAAACAAAGCAATAACTTACACGTAGAACAAGTTGGTGGAGTGGTTGGAGCAGTGTCTTCTATGTAACTGATCTTGAGCCAGACAGATTTTGCACAGCGATGTAGAGTTACACAAACTGATCTTGAGCCAGACAGATTTTGCACAGCGAACACGAGATGTGCGCTTGAGAGACCGGAGGAACAAAAATATGTGCACCGTGACTTTAATAAGCTGCACCGGGGCGCGCACAATCATCCTATTTTTAATGTATAACAGGGATTTCTGCACTCCGGGTAGATAACATTGCACCGCGGGTAATTAAATAGACACCAAACAGAAACTTCCACATTGCGGATAGAGTATATTGCACCAAAGGTATAAAAATTTTTATTACGAACACAGTGATCATGGATTTTCACACCACGGTTAGTAGATTCTACACCTCCAATAATTTATTTTTTTATTTTTCGCTTCTCAGCTCCTTAATAAAAATTCTCGTGCCTTCAAATTTATTACAAATTTATTTGAAGCACTTCAAATTAAACACATCAAGGCATCTTGTGGGAGATAAAAAAACAAATATGAAAATTTCTTACCTAAAAAATACAAAAATAAAAATAAAAATAAACAAAAATAATAATAATAAAATATACATATCTAACATAAAAAAAATTACAAAATAAAACAAAAATGTACTAACCACAACAAGCATAGGTTGCCTCCCAAAAAGCGCCTTTCTTTAGCGTCTTTGGCTAGATTTCTTTCTCGAACAAGGCTCCATCACTCAAGCGAGGTTTTATCACGTACAACCTCACCTCCCCAATAATGGTTTAGTCGTTGTCCATTGACCTGAAATTACCCCCTGATTATCACGTAATTTCACAGCTCCATAGGGATGTACTTTCACAATTGTGAAAGGTCCGGACCATCTAGAGTGCAGATTGTCTGGAAATAACTTTAGCCTTGAGTTGAATAAAAAGACTTGCTGCCCCACTTCAAACACTCGAGATTGAATGTTTTTATCATGCAATTTTCTCCTCTTGTCTCTACAAAGCTTCGATATTCCAGAAAAATCTTTGACAATTTTCCAATAAAGCTTCACCATACTTTTCTTGGGTTTCTTTAAGACGTTCATTGTCCCTAGAGAATTTGCATTCAACCTTGTTGAGCTAAGGATTGGCAAGGTGCGTGAGAGGGCAAGACTTTTTGCACAGTGACAGGCGGTTCTTCCATTGATATTTTGAAATCACTCATCCTGCTAGTTAGTGATTGTAATGCCTTGACACAACTTGTTGTCCTATCTTCAAGGTCGTCATGCTCAGAATTGAGGGGATCACTAATTAAAGTATGTTCTAACTTTTCAGAAGTTAGAGCATCTAATAAAAATAGTTCAGAGCAATCTTCAACTTTATTCGGAGATTTCATGGTCTTGAAAGCATTAAAACTCACCATTTCATCTTGAACCCTCATAGTGAGTTCTCATTTTTCCACATCAATTAATGTCCTTCCCGTTGCAAGAAACGATCTTCCCAAAATAATAGGAATTTCATGATCTTCATCGTAGTCCAACACAATAAAGTCGATAGGGAACACAAAATTATCTACTTTCACTAACACATCTTCAATCTCTCTTTCTTGGTGCGCAAGAGATCTATCCGCTAGTTAGAGGGTAACAGTTGTAGGACGTACTTTTCCGATTCCCAATTTCTTAAACACAGACAAAGGCATCAGATTTATACTAGCACCCAAATCACATAAAGCCATCCCGGCATAAGAATTTCCAATTGTACAAGGAATGGTGAAACTCCCTAGATCTTTTTGCTTTTTAGGTAATTTGTTTTGTAAGAATGAGCTACACTCTTTTGTTAGAGCAACTGTTTCAAACTCCCCTAACCTTCTCTTCTTTGAAAGAACATCCTTTAAGAATTTTGCATAGTTAGGCATTTGCTCGATAACTTCCACGAATGGGATATTGATGTATAACTGTTTTAAAACATCTAGAAACTTCTTAAACTGGGTATCTTGTTTCTGCTTCTGAAAATGTTGAGGGAATGGAGGTTGTAGTTGGAATATTGGGACCACCTTAGAAGTCTCAATACCATCATGTTTTGAATTTTTCTCCTCACTGTCAGTTATAGAGGAATCACCTTCTTTGGACTTAGATTTAGCATTCTCCAAGACTTTCCCGCTCCTCAATGTCATGGCTTTGCAGTGCTCATTCCCAACATCCCAAGGCTTTTTAGTGTCGTTAGGGAGAGTGCCATGTGGTCGATTTCTTAGCTCATTAGCTAGTTGTCCAACTTGATTCTCCAAGTTTCTTAGTGATGCTGCTTGACTTTGGATGAGAGCAACATTATTTGCCATGTATGCTTTAAGCATATTTTCAAGAGAACTGGATTAAGATGCTTGTTGAGGCAATTGTTGTTGAGCTTGTTGAGAAAGTACAAGCGGATAATTGGGCCTAAATGTATTTGATGAAGTCAGACGCCCCGGTCCCGGGATGACCTCATAACCCGACCCGAGGATGCCAAACAAACCAATCATCATAATATATGCTTACACAAACTTTATTCTAATTAATAACCAAAAGTAGCTACAACACGGTCAAGTCTTACGATAAAAGGTTACAACATATTACACGCTTCTAAATAACTTCAACATAGGTCTATTACAAAAGCATTCCTCTTAGAGTCCTACACACTTCTTATCTAACTTCGATAGTTTACTTCCTCATAGTCTTATATTTTTCCGAACCTCTTTCTCCAAAATTCTTCCCTGTGGAAGTTATTGACATAAAAGGGTGAGCTCATAGAGCCCAGCAAGCTTATATCATACTATTTAACTGAGGTTTACAAAACAAGTAATTTCAACAAGGAAATCCTCAAAATTTTATCGAGTGTTCATCACAACAAACAATTTTTCACATAGGTTAAAAATGAGTATTCAAACATGATAAATTCACAAGTTCTACCAGTGGGGATCCCGGCCAGCTAAAACTTTTCAACCTCTCGGGAGTAGGTAATGTCAATAACAAGAAGCATAAAGACTACAAAAGTTAAGACATCCATACCTGCATTCGGAGGAACTCATTCTCTTCATTTACTCCCTACCATAAACATATATATTTTAGATTTATAAGTGGGGGACGATGTATCAATGGAGGTAGAAGTTTTAGCAGATTTATATTAACAGAGTTCAAGTACAGACAAGAGCAAAAGTGCAAAACACAGATTGTGTATCAGGTGTCAGGAAAAGACAAGGATAGCATAATCTAGATGACTTAAAGTTGATTACCAGACATGTATAATATGGGTTTGTTAGAAGTGTTTACTTTATCATCATCTCCTTGGATCAATATGTATATCATAGCAAGTCTAGTAACTAGATGATAATTTATAAATATTGGCAAGGATAATAACCGCCCGTAAATGATAGATGATGTGAGTATACTATATAAGAGAAATATCGGTAAATTCATACACATGCACATTCATAATATAGAGATTTTTTCTCTCCCTCCTCTCTCCAAAGGTACGGCTATTCTATGGTACCTCCTCTCTAAAACCTAATACATATGCTTATATAAATTTTGATGGGCTTTTTAAAGTCATAAAAGGCAATTAAAAACAAATTAAAATTGGGTAACAAGTCTATTTTCATCTAGCTCAGGACCCCTGAATGTGATGCTCAGGGCCCCTGAGCTTCCTGCAGCTTCCCTCAAGGCCCTTGAGTGCGAGGCTCTCCAAATACTGAAAATTTTGGTTTGCTCAAGGCCCAGGGCCAAGACCTATTTTCTCTACATTTTGTCTCCTTTTAGCATGCCTTCTTGTCCCCAACACCTTGCTCCTTTGGAATCTCCTACAAACATAGAAAACACCCACTTAGCATCCATATGAGTTAAATACAAATTAACATTATTTATATAAGACCAAAGCATCATAAAACAAGGCTAATGAGGATTAATATGAATCAAAATATCTATATTATAACCATACGTCAGTATACGGATTTTTAACATATTTTATTATTAATTGGAAAATATGGTGTGATATTTTCGGGTAGAACAAACATTAGTATGCAACTCTGTACGATTGTTGTTTTATATGGACAAGTATGGATTGCCGCTTACCTTGAGAACATTGTTGTTAGCATCAACCTTTCCTTTCTCTATCTGTGCAATTTCTTCTCTTATGGAGGTAAGGGCGTCACAAAACCTGTCCATCTCTGCCTGCAAGGGACGATATATAAACACCACATATGATCAGAACAAGGAACTAAGATTTCATGGTTACGAGTTGACTCAGCAATTCAAGAGGATGACTCTTCCCTATATATCAAACAACTAAAGAATTAAATCTAATTGGCACTCAGTAAAACGCATATAAGAGCACATGGGCACCGTCATGATCAGGGTCTAGCTTAAGAAGCTGTTTTGCAGCAAACTCCCCCAATTCAAACTCTCCATGGATTTTACAAGCAGACATAAGGGATCCCCAAAGTATAACATTTGGAGCAAAAGGCATACTTTCTATAAGCTTGAGAGCTTCCCCAAGAAGATTAGCATGGCCATAGAGATCTACCATGCAACCATAGTGTTCGTGCTTTGGTGTTATGCCATACTCATTCACCATTGATGCAAAAAGCTTTCGACCTTCTTCAAACCCACTATGGATCCAAGCAAGTCTATTTCAGAATTCAAGATGCAAGTCTATAAGATGCCACCAGATTTTAACCGTTCCCAACTCAGTCCACCACATAACTGGAAAATTAGTGGCTGTGAGTACTATTGTGACTTCGCCTGTGAGTTATGTTGTAACCCCACCTGTGAGTAATGGTGGGGCAATGTATGATGCATGTGCGGTGGCCAATGTGGTCCCCCTTGAACAGAGATGTTGTACCAGTCAAGAGGGGGCGAGCACTACAAGAAAAAATCGATCAGACAAAAGTTTTTCACCGTCGTGTGAAGCCCTGATTTTCCGTTGTCTATTGGAATGCCGTCTGTTACGCTATCAGACAACAGCAGCATAACCGTTGTCTGTGTTGCAGAAAGACAACGACAGCGTTTCTTAAAACAATTGTGTAATACCTGGATCACACAATGGTGTTTACATTTGGTCTATTGTCTGATTATGTTTTTAACAAGGGTTTCTTCAGACATGTCTATTGTCTAATACTTGGATCATACAACGGTTTTTTAAATTTGGTCTATTGTCTGATTATGTTTTTAAGGTTTCTTCAGACATGTCTATTGTCTAATACCTGGATCATACAATGGTTTTTTAAATTTGGTCTGTTGTCTGATTACGTTTTTAACAAGGGTTTTTTTAGACGTGTCTATTGTGTAATACCTGGATTATACAGTGGTTTTTTTAATTTGGTCTATTGTCTCATTATGATTTCAACAAGGGTTTCTTGAGACATGACTATTGTGTACTACCTAGATCAGACAATGGTTTGTTTAAATTGAACTGTTATTTTTGCCATATACAGACAATGATTCCCGAAAAATAAAGCATTGTCTCTTCGTTATGTTTACAACAATTTCTTGAAAGATAACCATTGTTAGAGATCTTAACCCACAATGGTATTAATCATCCAAAGCATTATTTTTATTTGATTCACACTATGGTTTAATTTAAACTATTTTCCCATTTTTATTCATAAACAATGATTTACCAAAACAAAAATACAAAATCAGAACAGTTACAAAAAATCCAAATTTTACCAAAATTACAAATACACAACTTGTCCACAAAACTAAAATAAAAGGATAAAAATCAAAGCCCTATCACTATCATACTAGAGCTAAATATTTCAAGGCAGTGCTATAAAGGTACTACCGGTACAATCAACATTACTTCCACATGTTCCAATTTTGAACCCAAATGGTGTCTCGAAGTGCTATTACCCAGTGAAGTCAAATTTTGTTGTGTTAGCATTAGTTGTTGGTGATGCTGTGGTGTTAACGTCTGAAGTTGATGATTTGGCTGAGAGCCCGGTATAAATGACTTCTGCTGCTGGATAAGGCCGGATTGAAGCTGATCAAGACCCTAATAGATGAGGCATAGATAATAATTAGTGAAATATACAAACACAAAATTAAATCAAGAGACATATCGAAACAAAACTTTGTGAGAGATTTATATGACCACCACAAAATATATCATAGTACGAACTGCAACTACCTGACTTCATTTGAAATTGCTGCTTATATGTTAGCTTCTGGAAACGTATTTGCTGCTGGTAGAATTATTCGAATATCCCTCCTACATTATTAAACAATTCGATTAATTATCAAACTGAAGCACAAGAATTTTTCAGTACTAGTGTTGAAGTTGAACAAAGTAATCGAAGTACTAGCTCTGTAGAAACAAATTACCTGCTGCGTTACACAAACTACCAGCAATCATGTCGTGAAAAGGAATGGGAAGTCTTCTGTTCTCCTCTGCAACTGCAATTAGCAGGTCTCGGATATATAAAAATCAAACAGAAGCAATAAAATGATAAAGAAATTTCTGCTCCACCATAGCATACACAAGTTAGTTTTTATTCAGATAAACCATAAGGAGAAATTATGAGGAATGCCAATAAAAGCAAGTCCAGGTATTGACATTTTCCATGCATCGTACAATATCTAATATGTGGCAAAAATAAGCAAGCTGCTTATAAAGCTCTGCTTCAGTGTACTGCAAAAGCACATGACAAAAAATTTAGACTGGGAAAAAAAAATCTCACTTGAGTTAAAAATCATTGTTATTATTGTCAATATTTGATAGGGAAAACCTTTCTCACGAGGTGCCCATTGCAACGAGGATAGTTTGGACAAACAGTTCATCTCTCGGAATCACCAACTACTCTCAAGTTCAGGCTACGAGTGGAATACTTGCATGTGTCATCATCACACTTTAATTTAAATACTGTTAGTCCAGCAAAAGCCTCCTATATTTACTACTAGTAGATGCCAGAAAAGCTGACTTTACTAGTAGATACAACTGCTATGACGCAATAACACTATCCTAAAGCTATGACTAGAAAAGATTCTCACTACATCCAGTGTCATAATGAATTAAGTCATGGCTCGTAGATTCAAACAAAAATGTAAGATGAGCATCAACTTTCTGTATGATCAGGAAGCCAGATGAATACATCTTGTTCTCATGTATGTTAAAAACTGAGAAGGTAGTTCCCAGAAGAGATTGGACAATGGAAACCTCTCCACCTGCAAGCAAAAAGTTGTTACCTGGTCACCCTCAAGCCTATATATATATATATATATATTTTATTATTTTTTTGCTAAGTAAAAAATACTTTGCTAAAGCACTCATGAAAGTGTGATAGCATATGATTATATATGATAGACAAACATCAATGTAAGTACTTACTATTTTTTTTGCTAAATAAGTACTTACTATTTACATCTCTGAATGGAACAAATTGAACTATATCAGTATCACGAGATGCTACACGTCCTGTTGTACTTTCAAGTCTTTCACATTTATCTGCATCTAAAATCTGCTCAACCAAATACAGAATCAGAAAACTGAGTTCCACAACTTAGTTTACCACTAGCAAAAGATTAACAAGTCACAAGCTAAGTAACTAAAGGAATATCACAAATTGCAACTAATAATCATGAAACAGGGCCTAACAGACTACAATGAAAGAAAAAGAACTTTATAGGATGAAGGTACTGAATTTCTGACTTGGTTTAATCTATTTTTCTGATCCACGGCATCAAAAACACCACCTCCATCACTCCTCTGCAGATAATCGCAGTTAGAAACCATTATGTAGTCAAATCATTATATAAGCCCGCACGTGGTAATCTAAAATAATTCAGTACCATGTAAAAGTTTACTGCCAAAAAGTTTGCCATCACATTCCCCGCTGATTTGTAGCAGGTTCCAACCAAATTAGCAAGTGGAGCTGAATGCTCCTTGCAAGCTTCAGCTTCTACAGGCATTGTTGGGAAATAATTTTGTAGTATGAGGGAAGCACTTTTTGAGTTTAATGGCTTCGATTCTTTTCTGTTCGGGCAGGACCCTTGTATCACTCCACCATCTCCAGCTGACCCCTCAATTAGGGGTTCTTTTCTAACCCCTCAATTAGGCTCTGCATTCATCAAACAAGTAACAACATCCATTAACACCCACACAATTACAATTTTACTAGGCTCGGCATTTCAACAAACAGGCAAAAGGCAAAAATTCATTAACAAATATTGAATTACACACACACACCTTAGCTGCAAACACAACAAATAATCAAACACACACAAAATTTCTACAAAAAAAATCTCATAGTCATACCAGTCTTAACCCAAAAAAAATCCATCAAAACCCCATTATCAAACCACCCATATCTCAAAAACACACACTATTCAAAAAACAAAGCAAGAAAATAACCAACTGAGCTAGTGGAGGAAGGTTGTATGTACAATTCATCAGCCAATCAAGCAAAATACAGTAAGCAAGAGAACAAATCGAACAAATCAAGGGGAGAAGAGAGCAAATCGAGCCTTCTTGACAGCTAATCGAGCCTTCTTGACAAATCAAGCAAGAGCAACGATTTTTATATTTTGATTTGAATTGAACAGATGAACAATCGAGGGTTTAGGTTTTGATTTTGATGAAGTTGATAAGTGTGACTGTTTGAGTGGCGTGAGTTGTTTGTGTCAGAAGAATGAGGGGGAATGAGAATAGGGTAAAAATTTTGTTAAGGGGGGAAACAAATTATTAGCAAAAGGGGGGGAATGAGGGAGAACAGAGAGAGTGGGAAATGAAATCGAAATGAAATTTGTTAGGCGGTAAAATGAAATTTATTAAACTGAGTAGTATTTTAAGAGATTTTATTTTAAAATCAAGTAGTATTTTAAGAGATTTTATTTTAAAATCATATAAGATAAATTTAAAAAAAATAATTTTTTGTGCACATTATTAAAATAATTAGATATTAACATTCGTATGGTTTGATCATCAAAAAATTAATTTAAATAAATATTATGTATAATCAGGACGAGATTATTTAGAGTGAGTATTACTTTTGGGAGATTTTATATTAAAAAATCATACAAGATTAATATTAATTTTCTAATTTTTTGAATGATTTCTTCGATGATCGAACCATATGGATGTTAATAAACATTCTTTTTATTGTTGGGGAAAAATAATCAAAAAATAAAAAGGTCGGGTTGTATGAGATTTTAACAAAAACGTAGTAAAAGTGTTGATTCCTATAACGGGGCATGATCAAGATTCACTGAATAAATTTTTTTGAATGATTTATTCGACGATCGAACCGTGCGGATGTTAATAAACACTCGTTTTAGTGTTGGGAAAAAATAATTGAAAAATAAAAAGGTCGTGTAGTACGAGATTTTAACAAAACCGTAGTTAAAGTGTTGCTTCCTGTAACGGGGCACGATCTAGATTCACTGGATAATTTTTTTTGAATGATTTCTTCGACGATCGAACCATATGGATGTTAATAAACACTCATTTTAGTGTTGGGAAAAAATAATCAAAAAATAAAAAATGTCGGGTTGTACGAGATTTTAACAAAAATGTAGTAAAAGTGTTGCTTCCTATAACGGGGCAAGATTCACTTAATCATTTTTTTGAATGATTTATTTGATGATCGAACCGTAAGGATGTTAATAAGCACTCATTTTAGTATTGAGAAAAAATAATCAAAAAATAAGGAGGTCAGGTTGTTCGAGATTTTAACAAAAACTTAGTAAAAGCTAGTGTCAAATACTGTTGTCTCGAGTGATACCAAAATTTTTAGTGATATATTCGGTCACACTTCTCGCCGATTGAACCGTACGGATGTTAATAAACACTCATTTTAGCGTTGGGAAAAAATAATCGAAAAATAAAAATGTCGGGTTGTACGAGATTTTAACAAAAATGTAGTAAAAGTGTTGCTTCCTATAACGGGACAAGATTCACTGAATCATTTTTTTGAATGATTCATTTGATGATCGAACCGTAAGGATGTTAATAAACACTCATTTTAGTGTTGAGAAAAAATAATCAAAAAATAAGAAGGTCAGGTTGTTCGAGATTTTAACAAAAATTTAGTAAAAGCTAGTGTCAAATACCGTTGTCTCGAGTGATACCAAAATTTTTTGTGATATATTCGGTCACATTTCTCGACGATCCAACCGTACGTATGTCAAGATATATCTAATATATTGATATTCCTAAATTTTCAAAAAATCAAAATTGATTTGGTTTGACATCTTAGTAGATCACTACTATATTGACTAGTACTCGTAACTAGTGCTTTGTCACTGATTGTTGTTTCTATTTTTTAAAAACTATTTCTCTATGATCCATTCATACGGATGTCAAGATATATCTAATATAATGATATTCACAAATTTTCAAAAAATAAAAAATTAATTTGCTTGGAGATCTTAGTAGATCACTAGTATATTGACTAGTACCCGTAATCAGTGCTTTGTCACAGATTGTTGTTTCTATTTTTTTAAAAATATTTCTCGACAATCCAACCATAAGGATGTCAAAATATATCTAATATAATGATATTCACAAATTTTCAAAAAATAAAAAATTAATTTGGTTTGTAAAATTTAATATTTAATAAACGAAGTGGTCTTGCTAAACGAAGTGGTTATTTGTCAAATACCGTTGTCTCGAGTGATACCAGACAATGATTTTGGACAAATAAACCGTTGTCTGATAACAGACAACAGTATTTTAACAAATACAGTTGTAATGTGAAGCTTCAGACAACGATATGTTATAAAGATACCGTTGTCTGAAACTATTCATGTTTTTTTTGAACATAAATATAAATTAACATAATAAACCGTTGTCTGATAACAACTAATATTTTCTTAATCTAACGGCTAATATCTAATCTCATTTCAATCAAGGGTTCTTATTTTGCCACCTCAGCAATCCAGGTGAAAGATTTTCCACCAATCACGTGCTCTCACATCAGACAACGGTTTATTTATAAAACACTTGTATATATAAATTTATGACAACAGTTTAAATTGAAAAAGCTTGTCTGAAACTGTTGAAGACAACGGTTTTATATACAAACCCGTTGTGTGAACATGTATATATATTTTCTTAATCTAACGGCTAATATCTAATCTCATTTCAATCAAGGGCTCTTATTTTGCCACCTCAGCAATCCAGGTGAAATATTTTCCACCAATCACGTGCTGTCATATGAGACAACGGTTTATTTATAAAATGCTTGTATAAAACATTATCTGATTACATTGTATACAACGTCTATCAAAACACTTGTCTGATTTTAACAACGCTTTTTGAAAGCATTGTTGAAAGCATTGTCTGTAGAAACTTCAGACAATGCTTTCAAAAGCGTTGTTAAAATCAGACAATAGTATTTAGTCATCGTTGTGTGAATACTTTTGAAGCAACATCTGAAAAAAAATAGTTGTCTAAGTTTTACAACGCTTTTGAGAACCATTGTAAGACAATATGTTAAACAACAGCACTTTGAGAAACCTTTGTAAAATGGATGTCTATTTTGATCTTCTAGACAACACTTTTGAAAACTGTCGTTATGTTCATGATTAGACAATCCACCAAAATGCTTGAAAAAAAAATCGTTGTGCAAAAATTTCAGCCAACGCTTTTTCGTCAAAGTGTTGTCTGATGAGTGTCGTCTGATTCAAAAATTCTTGTAGTGGAGGTAGGCCACGTAAGGCGCAAACTTCAGCTGTTAGGGTTGAATCCGGGGCTATTGTTGTTTCAGCTGGGGAAGATGCTGCAGCACAGAACAATGTTGGTGATAGGACTCCTGCGGTTACTCCTCCTACGGTTTTGGGTAAAAGACGCCGGGGAAGGCCAGCTAAGTTGGATACGATGGTACTGATCTGATGATATCGTTGGCTTGGCCGCTTGGGTAAGCTATAAGCATTTTTAACATCCTTAATTGGAACTTGGAAGATCTGAATCGAAAGATATCTATCTATCTATCGATAAGCTTTTCTAAAATAAAAAAAGACGCTGGTTTACCCTGCTAATGCAGCAATCAACGTATTGATCATATATTGTATTGAAAATTCATGATATCAGCTTTCATCATATTTTTGGTCTGGAGTGCAGCATTGTTAATGTCGACACCTGCTCTTTTTTCACGTGCTTCATACGATGCAGCAGACCAGAACAGAGAAAAGAATCAGTCCAGCATTCATGGCCAGTGTTGAAGCAGGAGTAGGTCCAACTGCACCAACTACTGAAATAACAATAAGAACATAGTAGCAAGTCCCAGAAACAGCCAATGTCCATTGAATTTTGTTCAAAATTTTGTCACAAAAACTTCCCCAAAATGTTTATAAGATAATTCTCATTCTTTGTCTCGTACCAAAAAATTTGTGAATTTGAACATCCCATTGGACGTGCAAATTGAAACTGGATAGAGTGAGGGAGCTTATCACTTTATCACTGTACAATATGATTTTTGGTGTGAAAACAAGGGGTATGAAAATTTTCAACGATATGGTACGTTGGCAATAATAGTTTTCCATTGACCACAGGGGCGGACCCAATGTAAGACCATGGGTGGCCTTGGTCCCCCCATTCTGTAAAATTGCCAAAATTCACCATGTAATTATTATTTTTTTTTAAAAAAAAATTCATCATGTAATTTTTTTTTTTTTTAAGATTTGGTCTCTCTGAGTTTTTTTGGCCCCGGCGGTCTGCGTCCGCCCCTGATTGACCATCTACTTTTAAGTAAAATGCATATACGAGTACAGCGTCAAAAGTTTCTAGGAAGAAGTTGTTACTCTTCCCTATATATCAAACAACTAAAGAATGAAATCTAATTGGCACTCAGTAAAGGGTGACAACTATGCGAAATGCTCCGAGGGACATGCATGCATTTATGTTTCAAGAAAACTAAACCCAAACTTTCAACAGGCAAATAACTTAAGAAGTATAATTTTACTGACAAAATTAAAAGTAATCTTTTAAAATTGTTGAATGTAATATATTGTCTAAAGGTATATTCAATCGTATTTTTTAGATTATTTTTTAATATTAAAAATTCAGGAATATACAGTTTGAATTTTTAATAATCAAATCTTAATGTATTCAATTGAGATTTTTAGCTTAGCAAAAAAATTTTAAATGTTTAATTTATTCTCTATAGTGTTATAATACAGAAATATCTCAATGGAAATATTTTACAATATCCTTAAGATTATTAACATAGTCATAGTAATTCTTCTTTTTATATGTTAACATTTATAACTTTCTTCATTTTGATACTCTACATACATCCATATAAAAGCTCTACAAAACTTGTATTTCACAAAGAAAAATGACTTGTTCTTCCATAGTTGGTTTATTTCAGTCACTGATTATCTTGTGTTCCATGTTATATTTCCTTAAAGCTGCAACAGCTACTATTGGTTTACTGAAGAGTTGTAACATTAATAAGATATATCAAACACTGGAAATCGTAGATTTGAAGATCCTTTGTTCCTGAGAAATTTTCATCCTTATGGCCAGAGACGGAAAATTTTACGTCGCCAAACATTTGCCTACAACAATTATAGCTACGGAAATTTTCTGACACGAATCCGTCGCAATTTGAAATACCTACGGAATAATGTTGGCGACGGCGGCGGAATTTTCTATCGTGAATGTACCCTGTTAATACACATATCACTGCGGCACATACATGATGCATCGCAAAGAAACCAACTTTCGTAACATTCACATCTCGCTGTCTTACATGTGGACTTTCTGCTACACGCGCAGCATTCGTCAAGAGCTCGGGGATTTGCTTTATTTTTATTCTCAGAGACTGCATGTTCACAGACTGCATGTTCACATACTTCAATCATTTTATTGTTCTCTTCCATCAATATCTTAAGTTTCATCCTGAGTTCATCATTTTCTTTGGACAAAGCAATTGCAATTTCTTGAGCTTTTGCTTCTCTTTGGCTTGCTGAAGCAATTGCATCAACCATAGTTTTGCGCTCGGTTTGATCATTCGAAGCAACAGTTGCCAGTTCATCAGATTTTTTTGGACGCAACTCGAGCTGAGAAGCAACTTGTAATGATCTCTTTTCTTCTACTTCTTTTACCAGGTCGTTTAGCCTCCTGCAAGTATTTCATCATTACTATGGAGTCTACAGGATTCTGTAAGTGATATAGCTACTAGCTAGCCTCGTGAGCCGTGATTACGAAATAAGGAGAAAGTGAACTATTTTTACCTCTCCAGTTTGTCCCTCTCCCCGATGCATGAATCAAGTTTTTTGCGTAATGTATCCATTTCTGATTGGTTTTGAATAGCCTATGGCAAAGATTTATATTAAAACATAGCTTACTTTTCAAACCTCTCGGGAGTAGGTAATGTCATTAACAAGAAGCATAAAGACTACAAAAGTTAAGACATCCATACCTGCATTCGGAGGAACTCATTCTCTTCATTTACTCCCTACTATAAACATATATATTTTAGATTTATAAGTGGGGGACGATGTATCAATGGAGGTAGAAGTTTTATCAAATTTATATTAACAGAGTTCAAGTACAGACAAGAGCAAAAGTGCAAAACACAGATTGTGTATCGGGTGTCAGGAAAAGACAAGGACTGCATGTTCACATACTTCAATCAGTTTATTGTTCTCTTCAATCAATATCTTAAGTTTCATCCTGAGTTCATCATTTTCTTTGGACAAAGCAATTGCAATTTCTTGACCTTTTGCTTCTCTTTGGCTTGCTGAAGCAATTGCATCAACCATAGTTTTGCGCTCGGTTTGATCATTCGAAGCAACAGTTGCCAGTTCATCAGATTTTTTTGGATGCAACTCGAGCTGAGAAGCAACTTGTAATGATCTCTTTTCTTCTACTTCTTTTACCAGGTCGTTTAGCCTCCTGCAAGTATTTCATCATTACTATGGACTCTGCAGGATTCTGTAAGTGATATAGCTACTAGCTAGCCTCGTGAGCCGTGATTACGAAATAAGGAGAAAGTGAACTATTTTTACCTCTCCAGTTTGTCCCTCTCCCCGATGCATGAATCAAGTTTTTTGCGTAGTGTATCCATTTCTGATTGGTTTTGAATAGCCTGTGGCAAAGATTAATATTAAAACATGAAAGGCATATGACATAGCCTATTTGTAGTTCGAGGACTCAACTCAACTTAAACTTAGTTTGTAATAAGTAAATAACTTTAACTGTCACAGGAATCTCAGGAGGTACTATCTGTCAGAAGAAAAACCCTAAAGTCAATCTATAGTTTTGATGTTTTACACTGGAAGAAGTTCAGATTGCTGATCAAGCCTCAGTATAGCATCAAAGAAGTGGATTTATTTCTAAGACAAAGATTTCTAGAGTGACAGGTTCAGACAGTATACAGTGAAGTACAAGAAGGAGAAAGAGATGAGAAGAAAAATGAATCACATTATTAATGTGAAAATTAAAGGACAGTCATTGAGGTTAGTCGTTCATGAACCAGACAGTACATGGAACGTCAACAAAATATTCAGTGGTATTCCTTTATTACTTTCAGTGATTCAGAAAACAATTAAGACAATCCAAGGATATATAATTATTCTTGTTTAATTAATTTAAATCAAGTAGTCAATTTAATTAATTAATTAATTCATATTGAATTAATTCTTTAATTAAATTAATTATTAGATTAATTAAATCAGATTAATTATTTAAGTAAGAATAAATTAAAATGATTATTTATTAATCATTTTTAATTTAATTCTGAAAAATGAACTAGCAAGACAATCCCTGGTTGTCTTGCCGATTGTCTTGAAGGGTTAAATCAGAACAGCAAGACAATTGGAGATTGTCTTGCCGATTGTATTGGAGAAGAAATCAATAAAGCAAGACAATTCCTGATTGTCTTGCCGATTGTCTTGATAATAATAATGTCTGAATAACTTTTGAAAAGTAGAATAAAAATCTAATTTGATTGTCTTGACGATTGTCATGGCAGTTCAATTTGATTGTCTTGATAATGATCAAAAAGAAAAAGCTTCAAACAGAATGATAAATTTGATAAAGCAAGATAAAGAGCATACTTTGAAGACTATGATGATGATAATGAGGGGGATAATGATGCAAATAGGGAGCTTGACAATCAACGGAAGTCTGTAGAGGATTCCTCAACTAAGGGGGAGAAGTCTGGAGATGGAGCAGGTAAGTCTGGAGAAGCAGGAGGTAGTAAGTCAGGAGGACAAGGGAGGCATAAGGAGAAGTCTTCTACCAAGGGAAAAGAAAAAGCTGCTCATGATCAGGATGCATTTGAGTTTGATTTTGATCTCAGGAATAGTAAGTTTGAAGTACAACAATTAAATGATATCGAAGAAGATCTTTCAAACTGGCAAGATGATCCTGTGTTTGAGAAGGAACTGCAAGAGGAGAAAGCTGATCGTCTGATGAGATAAGCTAAGCTTGAGAAGACCAGACAGGTAGTGAATGAAAGATTGAAGCTGAAGCAAGCTGAAGATGCAGAGAAACAAAAGCTACATGCAATCATTGTACAGGAAAGGAAAAGAGATATTCAGTTGAAGATTGGTTCAAAGTGGGATAGAGCAAGAGAAATTTTTGATTCTATTCAGAACACTGCTAATGATGATGAACGTTTTCTCCAACTACTTCAACAGTTTCAAGAGACCAATCCAGATTACTTGCAATATATGGATGCACTGATGCTGGAAATTTCAAGGATAGTAGCTGGATTTGATAGATGTGCAGATCAACTGATAATTCAGATTGACTCTCGTACAATGGGTTCTCTCTATGTGTCACTTCAAATCTTTCAACAGAGAAGCTTGATGGAACTGTGGATTATGTCCCTAAAGGTAAAAAGGTTTTCTGAACTGAATATTTTACTTCATGAAAGACTTTTGGAGTTTGCACAAAGGAATAGTCCACAAGTTATTCAAACTCCACATCATGTTAAGTTTCTCAAGGGTAGTACACTACACTCTTGTTTCCTTGATTCTAAGTCGATGAAGTTATACACTGCATCTCATCTGGTATGGTTAGAACATATGCTGAGGACTACAGGATTCGAAGATAAAGAAAGTATCTTTGTTGCTGACATTATTCGATCATATGCTTTAACTGGTTTTGAAAAGAAATATTACATTCTTCGGAATCGGCTTTGGGGTAACCTAGGAATCTTGCCTAAGAAACCTAAAGGTCTTGTGTCAGATTATGAACGTGTACTTGACAAGGATTTGATCAAAACCTTGGATGATCAAGAACGATTTGACACAGAGAATATCATAAGATTCCTAGAGCAAGAAGATGAAGTTGAACCTGGAGAGATAAGGGATGAAGAAACTTCAAAGTGAAGATCAGCTCTACATGTAATATCTTTAGAGCTTAGATAGGTCAAGATAGAAAAATGTATTATATGATCAGTCTAGAGGATCATCTATCTTGTATTTATCTTTTATGTTTGAATCTGGAAAATGTTAAATATAAACCAGAACTTTTCGTTTATTTACTTTGTGTTTAAAGTTTTATCTTTTACTAAGTTAAGTTGAGTTAGTTGAGTAATCCTCTAGGAATTTGCTTGTTATCGTCTAACAAACAAATAGGGGGAGATTGAAAGGCATATGACATAGCCTATTTGTAGTTTGAGGACTCAACTCAACTTAAACTTAGTTTGTAATAAGTAAATAACTTTAACTGTCACAGGAATCTCAGGAGGTACTATCTGTCAGAAGAAAAACCCTAAAGTCAATCTATAGTTTTGATGTTTTACACTGAAAGAAGTTCAGATTGCTGATCAAGCCTCAGTATAGCATCAAAGAAGTGGATTTATTTCTAAGACAGAGATTTCTAGAGTGACAGGTTCAGACAGTATACAGTGAAGTACAAGAAGGAGAAAGAGATGAGAAGAAAAATGAATCACATTATTAATGTGAAAATTAAAAGACAGTCATTGAGGTTAGTCGTTCATGAACCAGACAGTACATGGAACGTCAACAAAATATTCAGTGGTATTCCTTTATTACTTTCAGTGATTCAGAAAAGAATTAAGACAATCCAAGGATATATAATTATTCTTGTTTAATTAATTTAAATAAAGTAGTCAATTTAATTAATTAATTAATTCATATTGAATTAATTCTTTAATTAAATTAATTATTAGATTAATTAAATCAGATTAATTATTTAAGTAAGAATAAATTAAAATGATTATTTATTAATCATTTTTAATTTAATTCTGAAAAATGAACTAGCAAGACAATCCCTGGTTGTCTTGCCGATTGTCTTGAAGGGTTAAATCAGAACAGCAAGACAATTGGAGATTGTCTTGCCGATTGTATTAGAGAAGAAATCAATAAAGCAAGACAATTCCTGATTGTCTTGCCGAGTGTCTTGATAATAATAATGTCTGAATAGCTTTTGAAAAGTAGAATAAAAATCTAATTTGATTGTCTTGACGATTGTCTTGGCAGTTCAATTTGATTGTCTTGATAATGATCAAAAAGAAAAAGCTTCAGACAGAATGATAAATTTGATAAAGCAATATAAAGATATCTGAATTTGATTGTCTTGCCGATTGTCTTGGAAGAACCTGATTGTCTTGACGATTGTATTGCCTATTGTCTTGGCAGTACAAAATTGGTTGTCTTGGAAGAATAAATTGTATTGACGATTGTCTTGGCAGTTATATTTGAAGACAAAGAGTCAGTGATTGATATATAACAAGATATATCGACAGAAGCAATCAGTAAGAAAAGAACACAGAAAATATTACATTCAAGAACTGAATTCTCTCTTCTCTCTCATCAAGAACACAGCACAAGAAGCAGAAAATTATTTAGAAAATCAAGTTCATCTTATTTTTAATATCTGATCCGATAGAACTGATTTCCTTGATACTCTTGTACTATTAGCGAGTTTTTACTCCTAATCTATATCTTGATTTTTATTAACAAATCTAGAAAACTTCATGTCGAATTTTCTAATTTGTTTTTATTAACTAGATATAAATTCTGTACTGTATTTGTAACAAACCCCTCAAGTTAATATAATTTTATATTCAACTTGAATTTTGTTTCATTTAATTCCGCTCAAATTTGTCAAAATATAAATTAAATTATCCGGACAAATTTCGATAAAACAGTACTGTTTGTATTCAACCCCCCCTTCTACAAACATATTGGACCTAACAATTGGTATCAGAGCCGGTTGGTTGATACACAAACCAAAGATTCCATTTTACTCAATTAAAAATCATCCCATAATTTTTTAACTCTCTTAAAAAATTCATCATGTCTTCTAAAGTCGGAACTGTGAAAATTCCCATATATGACAAAAATAGTTATGATATGTGGAAGAACAAAATGTTAATGTTCCTCGAGGTTGCAAATCCTAAATACATGAAAGTCTTATCAGAAGGACCAATAATACCTTTTGGATTAACTCCTGAAGTTGTTACTGATGGAAAAGTTGTTACCCCTGCAAAGCTTGTACAAAAAGATTCTTCTGAATTCACTCTTGCTGAAAGAGAGGAAGCTGGACTTGACATTAATTTAAGACTGATTTTAATAGATTCTCTAGACTCTGTGATGTACAGTCATGTGATTAACTGCAAGATAGCAAAGCACATGTGGGAAACCATTGAAACTGTGAATGAAGGAACAGAGGAAGTTAGGGAGAATCGTCTAGAAATTCTGACATCTGAGTATGAACACTTTCGATCAGCATACAATGAAAGTATTCAAGATGTGTTTGAAAGATATAACAAACTTGTCAACAATTTACAGATGCATGGCAAGTACTACACTCAGAAAGAGATCAACAGAAAATTTCTACTGTCAATGCCTGTTCATCTAGAACATAGAATTACAGCTATCAGAGAGTCGAGGAATCTAAGTGAAATTACTGTAGAAAGACTCTTTGGTGTTTTAAAAACCTATGAACTGGAACAATCTCAACAAAAGGAGATTTATGGAAAAGGAAGAGTTGCTAATACTTTTACAGCTCTTATTGTTGAGAACAAACAGGAAGTGGAAGATAAGGTTATTCAACCTTGTAGTGTTGACAGTGGCAAGCTGGAAGTTGAAGTTGGTCAAACGAATGCTAGTCCAGATGAAGGTGACTTCTATTCATTAGAAGAACTAGATCAGTTGGAAGATGAGTCCATGGCTTTGTTGGTAAGGAAATTCAGTAACTTCAGATTCAAGAAGAATCCCAAGTTCAGGTACAAATCTAACTATAACAGGTTCCAGAGAGGAGGTTCTTCATCCTCAAGTAACAGAGGAGGTTACAAAACTGGAACAGTTGAGAGAAGTAAAATTAGATGCTACAACTGTAATGAACTTGGACATTTCGCTACTGAATGTCAGAGGCCAAAACAAAACCAAAGAAAAGACTTTGGATCTGAGAAGAAGAAGACAGGTAGAGCCTATGTGGCTGCTGGAAAGAGTTGGGATGATACAGACTCTGAAGATGAAGAGTATGACAATCTTGCCCTGATGGCAAAATCTGATAACTCCAGTGGTACATCATCTGAGGTATCATGTACTGAAAGTCAATATATTTATCAACTTACTGATACACTGGGTAATGCTAATAGAGAGATTGAAAGGATCAATTTGTTAAATACAGATCTTAGAAATCAATTATCAGAATTACATGATGTACAAAATTGCCATGTTATACAAAAATCAGAAATAAGAATGCTAAAAGAACTTGAGAGGTCTCTAGCAGAGATAGTGGTTCAACAACGTGAAACAATAGCTGAACTAGAAATAAGGGTTAGTGCTACTTCTAATTCTTGTAAAGTGGATAAAGTGTTGTTTAACCAACAAGCTATTAATCAAACTGTAGGAATTGGGTTTGATTATAATGAAGCTATTGGACGGATAAGCATTAATACCCCTAATCGTGTGAGTGTTGTAGATAGGGGTATACCATCAGTGCTTAAGAGTGTTAGTAACCCACTCTTTAAGACATCCATAGCAGAACCTTTGGATACAACATCTTTAATCATTAAGGAAGAGATGCTCATTGAGGATGTAGCTAATGGCGTAGTCTTAGAAAGTAATCAAGTTGTTAAAAATGATAAAAATAGAAAGACTGTGTTTGTAAAAGCAGAAAGAGTTGGTGAGTCTACTAGTTCATTGAAAACTAGTAGCAGAAGTAACAACATGAATAAATGCAACAACAAATCTACCATGCATGCTATTCCTGTTATTGATACTGCTCATAAGAAATGTGATGCTGTTAATTGCATGTCTTGTGCTTTTAATATAATGTCTGCGTACTTTAACGGTAATCATGCATGTGTTGATAAGAATGCTCCTAGACAGCAAATGAGCAGAAATAAACATGTAAGATCCAGGACTGAAAAATCACCTAATTCTAAGATTAGGACCCCAAGTCCTTCTCAGGATATGGTGAAGACATGGTTACCCAAGCTGAAACCAAAACAAGTTAAAGCTGTTTACAGGGTTAAATGTCCAGTACCTAAAGAAAATGTTGTTAAAATAAAAAGTGTTGCTTTGCCTGATAAAGGTCAATTCTTTAAGTATGCCGGACCTAATCAAATTTGGGTTCCGAAGAAAGTCTAACCAATTTGTCATTGCAGGGTTTGAAACAGGTTGAACGAGTCATGTGGATTCTGGACAGTGGATGTTCAAGGCATATGACCGGAGATAAAGCCCTGCTGACAAATATGGTGGAGAAGGCTGGCCTAGTCGTTACCTTTGGAGATAACAGCAAAGGTAAAACTGATGGATATGGCAGATTAGAAGCTGGAAATGTTATCGTTGAAGATGTCTCTTTTGTGAACGGCCTTGAGCATAATTTGCTCAGTATTAGTCAATTCTGTGACAGAGGTTATGAAGTTCATTTCAACAAGAAGAATTGTCTAATATCACACAAGAGAAATGAAAGGCCGCAGTTGACTGGAGTAAGAAAAGGAAACTTGTACATAGCCAATATGAACTCTGGAAGCACAGAAGAAATTAGATGTTTTTATTCAAAGGCATCTACTGATGAAAGTTGGTTATGGCACAAGAAACTTTCTCACCTAAACTTCAAAACAATGAATTCTCTAGTGAAAAGAAAGTTGGTGAGAGGTTTACCTTCGATTGAATTTACTCAGGAAGGTCTATGTGATGCTTGTCAAAAAGGGAAGTTAAAAAGGGCAACTCACAGGAGCACTAACATATCATCAATAACTGAACCATTACAACTTCTCCATATGGATTTGTTTGGTCCAGTTAGTGTGATGTCCATGTCAAGAAAAAGATATGCTCTAGTGATTGTTGATGATTTCTCAAAATTCACATGGGTACTATTTCTGAACTCAAAAGAAGAAACTCCACAACTGGTAGTTGATCACATTAAGTTAATTGAGCTGGACTCTAATCGTCCAGTAAGAGCTATAAGGTCAGACAACGGAACTGAATTCAAGAATGCAGTTCTGAATGACTTTTGCACTGAAAAGGGTATATCTAGACAGTACTCGGCTCCCAGAACTCCTCAGCAAAATGGGGTAGTTGAAAGAAAGAATAGAACCTTGATTGAAGCTGCACGTACTATGCTAAGTGAATCAAGGCTTCCATTGAGCTTTTGGGCTGAAGCTATCAACACTGCATGTTATACCCAGAATCGGACACTTATCAATAAAGACTTAATGAAGACACCATATGAAGCTCTACATGACAAGAAACCAACTCTCAAGTACTTCCATGTATTTGGGACAAAATGCTTTGTGTTGAAAGAAGGAGAAGATCAAGGTGGTAAATTTGAAGAAAAAGCACATGAAGCAATATTTATTGGTTATACTAGAAGAGCCTACAAGGTGTATCTTATTGGTCAACAGAAAACCATGGAAAGTGTCAATGTTACATTTGATGACACACAACTCCCAAGTATCCAAAATGAAGATCCATCTGAAAAGCTTAAGTTTGATGACATGTCAGACTCAGATTCAGATGATGACAATCAACCTGAAGTTGTTGCTGATAATAATAATCCAAATGTTGGTGGTAATGATCAAGGTGATGCTGGTGAAAACAATGATAACTTTCAAGACACCACTAATACTCTTGAACCATCAACAAGTCAAACTGGCAACAACTCAGGGGAGATAATGAAGGGTCAACAAGTCATACTCAACATCATATTGAAGATCAAGGCGAATCATCAAGATCAATTCTTCCTAGACAAACTGTTTGTAATAGAGCTCATCCTTTTGAGCTGATTCTTGGCGATCCAGATGTTGGTGTGAAGACAAGAAGAGCTTATCAGAATCAATGTAACTATTCTGGGTTCCTGTCTGTCATGGAACCTAAGAAAGTAGAAGAAGCTCTATCTGATCCTGATTGGGTGATTGCTATGCAAGATGAACTTAATCAATTTAAGCAACTAGAAGTATGGAAGTTGGTACCCAGACCTAAAGATAGAAAAGTGGTGGACACAAGATGGGTATTCAGAAACAAACTAGATGAAGATGGCACTGTGATAAGAAACAAAGCAAGACTGGTAGCTAAAGGTTATTCTCAAGCTGAAGGCATTGATTATGACGAGACCTATGCTCCAGTGGCAAGACTTGAGGCCATCAGAATATTCTTGGCATATGCATCCTATTCAAGATTCAAAGTTTATCAAATGGATGTCAAGAGTGCCTTTCTGAATGGTAAGCTAGATGAAGAAGTGTATGTAGAACAGCCTCCTGGTTTTGAAGATCAAGATCATCTGGACTATGTTTACTTTCTTTACAAAGCTATCTATGGTCTTAAGCAAGCCCCAAGAAAATGGTATGACACTCTTTCTGAATTTCTAATAGAAAATGGTTTTATAAGAGGTGTCATAGACAAAACTCTCTTCACTAAAAGACATAAGAATGATATAATACTAGTCCAAGTCTATGTGGACGATATTATATTTGGGTCTACTAATGAGCTTCTATGCAAGAAGTTTTCTAAGTTAATGCAGGGTAGGTTTGAAATGAGCATGATGGGAGAACTGAAATTCTTTCTTGGATTACAAATAAGTCAGAGACAAGATGGAATATTTATTTGTCAATCCAAGTACATCAAGGAGCTCCTCAAGAAATATCACATGGAGGAGTGCTCATCAGCAAAGACACCATCAACTATAGCTGTCAAAATTGGTTTATGTGAAAGTTCTGCCAAGGTAGATATCACAGGCTATAGAGGTATGATTGGCTCATTACTTTACCTAACTGCTAGTAGACCAGATATAATGTTTGCCACATGCTTGTGTGCAAGGTTCCAAGCGAACCCTAAAGAAATCCATCTCACTGCTGTCAAAAGAATCTTAAGATATCTAAAGGGTACGCCTAATTTAGGCATCTGGTATCCTAATGAATCTGGTTTTACTTTAATTGGATATACAGATTCTGACTATGCAGCAAGTGTTGTAGACAGGAAATGTACATCTGGGAGTTGTCAATACCTAGGTGGAAGATTGGTATCTTGGTTCAGTAAGAAACAGCAAACAGTTTCCAACTCTACAGCCGAAGCTGAATATATAGCTGCTGGAAGCTGTTGTGCTCAGATCTTATGGATTAGGAATCAATTAATGGACTATGGCATTGTATTGGAAAATATCCCTATTTTATGTGATAATACAAGTGTCATAGCAATCGCCAGCAATCCTGTGCAGCACTCAAGGACAAAGCACATTGACATAAGGTATCATTTTATAAGAGAGCATGTAATGAATGGTACAGTGGAACTACTATTTGTAGGCTCTGGAGATCAAACTGCAGATATTTTTACTAAGTCGCTTAATGAATCCTCATTCACTAGAATTGTTAGTGAATTGGGTATGTTAAACAGTCCTAGTAATTAATACTGTTAATATCTAAAATTTGATCTTTAATAATTTTGCAAGTGATTATTCTGTGAATATTTGTTGTTTGAAATCACTTGTATAATTATTTTACCAACTAATTTTCTTGCTTGTTTAGTTATTTTTCACTATGTTTATTCATATTATTTAATACTTCATATTTCTGTATTTTTAGAATATTTGTAGATATTTATTTCTATTTTAATAATTATTTTATTAAATGTTTTGTAATGTTTGTCCTTTTGTTATTTATATTTGTTTTCGTAAAAAAGATTAATCCATGTTTCTGCAAAATATTTATTTTTAGTATTTTTAATAATATATTAGAGTGTATTTTAGTTGGATTAATTTTGCACATTAATTTGTATTTTATTAGCATTTTATTAGCAGTTTAATTAATTGTTATGATTGTGATTATCATATCAAGACAATCGCCAAGACAATCCACAGATTGTCTTGGAAGGTTAT
The DNA here is from genome assembly GCA_036435485.1 of Saposhnikovia divaricata. Classification (NCBI taxonomy): domain Eukaryota; kingdom Viridiplantae; phylum Streptophyta; class Magnoliopsida; order Apiales; family Apiaceae; genus Saposhnikovia; species Saposhnikovia divaricata. Next base: position 58,090,959 of record CM071598.1, read on the forward strand.
TTTGTTGATAATAAAATATTTTTCAGATTTTTATTCTGTTTTCATTTTATTTTACTCAAAACAAACGATTGTCTTGATAGTTTTTAACTACCAAGACAATCGGCAAGACAATCAACTGATTGTCTTAGAGTGTTTTTCTTTATTTTCAAAATTAAAAAAAAACAGAACACAACACAACAACAATACAATTATCTCTCTTTCTCTCTCGTGTCTTTACACAGAGATCTCAGCATATATACATACAATACACACGGTTTTTAAACGAACCGCTGCTCGATTTTTTCTCAACCAAACTGAAATCCAAGAACAGATTTGAATAGATCGTTTGATTTCCCTTCTTTTGAACCGATCAGTTTCGAATATTGTTAAGTTTTTGAAAATCAAATTTTTCAAAAAGTAGAATCGGATTTTAGATGTTTTAAAAGTTCTAGAATTTTTCTGAGAAATCTAAAAATAGATTGAGACTCTCAGTGATCAAGAAAACATCATATAAATTTTTGGGATTTTTCTGACAACTTTGAATTAATTCAAATTTTTAATTAATTTTAATTAATTATTAATTCTGAAAATTTTCGAATTGTTTTAATTTTCTTAAAATTAAAGTGTGTTTTTGTATTTAAAAATGGCTGATAATTTTGAGATAATGAAACATAATTTGGTTGGCTATTTTAATCCGAACGATTGTCCCTAGGATCGATTTAGGCCTTGGATACGATTTTTGAATGACGATTCAATTATCCGAACTGCCATTTCGATTGAAGCCCCAATTAAGATAGGACCACTGAGATTGATTTGCACAGAATCTGTGGTGTCTGAAGACTTGACCTCATTTTCTTTTGATTTTGATGGTACACACCACGTCGTGACAGAATCAACCCTAACTACTGTTTTGGGTCTCCCGGCGGATAATTATGATCCATTTCCAACCAGTGAGCAACTCTATCAATTCTTCATTGATATTAATTATCATGGAGTAATTGATATGAACAACCTGAGCAAAAGGAATCTGGTTCAACCATGGGATGCATTCTTCGACACGATCTCCAAGGTATTTGCTAATTCAGCCAGAGGTAATTTTCACTTACTCACCTCTATGTTACAAACTATTAGTTATGCTGTTGCTAACAACCGTAGAATCAATATTGGTAATCTACTTTGGAATACTATTATTAACAGGATTGTTAAGGCCAGAAAGGATTTTGATGAGGGTAAGAAAGTTCTATGTTATTATCCTAGATTTTTAACATTGTTATTTAATCATCTTGTTCCTGTTGGTCAACAAACAGTTTTTAGGAATGACAACCCTATGGTATCAGGCAGGCAAACCAACAAAATATTCACTAGCCTTGATACACATAGAAAGTTGATAAATGTGCCAGTGTATATTACACCATATTTGTCTAACTTCATAAATCTACCTGTCATTCCTCGACTTTTGAATGCACCTGAACCTGAACCTCAAGATGTACCTGTCCCTGAACATCAACATCAAAAGGAACTATCTATTCCTTCAGGTACAGCTACTGCATCAATGGAGCAGGTATTGCCTTCTATCTCTCAAACTGTTTCTGGAGCCCAAGTGGCTGATAGGTCAGACCAAGAGGTTGTAGAACCACAGCCTCTATCCCAGGTCTTAGAGCCAAACACTGTGTCTAACCAAATCTCTAAACCTAAAGCCAGAAGCAAGTTGTTGACAAAAAGAGCTGATAGAAGAAGTGATAATTTGAGTGATCCCACAACTCTGCCTCCACCAAAGAAGAGAAGAAACCTACTACTTGAGGCATCTGTTAGCCCATCCATTTCCTCCCAACAGGACTTGGACATTGAAATGGCCGATGAACTGTTACTAATTTCATCCTCTCAACAAGATGCAATTATTGAAATTCGCCAAAGGGCCGTGGCACCTTGTACAGAGTCAAGCACACCTCTATTACTCACAATGGGGGAAAACATTAACTTAGAATCTGATGTTGCTAAGGACACTGAGCAAGGAGTGCACGATAGGATTGTTACTGTGCCTACCATTGTTACGGTAGAAGAGCCTTCACAGGCTTCAGAGGGAAATCTTGACTCTCTGCCAAGTATAATAGAGTCATCATCTCCCCTCCCAGGAGGAACATTCCTGGCTCCCTCAAGGGATTCTTCACTCGCAGATTTATCTGATGAAAGTGAAAGGCAACTTGGTCATCCTATCACTGAAGAAATTCAGTTATCAAATCCAAATGAATTGATAGAGATGACTGAGGATTGGGAATTGCGAACTCCCATTGCACCACCACTGACCTCTCCAGAAGAGGCTAGGGTGATTTCTTATGCAGGTATAGCTCAAGGAAAGGAGCTAGTGTTGAGTGATGTGAGGACCACCTTAAATATGAGTGAAACACATGCACGAAAGGAGAGTGACATATCCTTGAGTGAACATCAGGTGAGCGCACACACTGACACAAACACTTTGTCTCTAATGGCTCAAATCAAAGAACTGCAAAAGAAATTGATGGAAACTGAGGCTGAAAAACAAGTTTTAAAAGCACAAGTGGATGAACGGTCTTCTTCTTCCACCTCTGTCAACAATCAGCTCATGATCATTCGTGACGATGTCCACAATATAAAAACTACACTCACTCCAGCAATCAATACATTGATACAATCCAACTCCCAGGCATCTACAGAAAGAACAGACATTCTAAATGCTATTGACAGACTCTCTAATAGGGTGGATGAACTTCAAGTGGAAATGCATGAATCTGCTCAATCATATTCTACAACTTTTGCGAAGCTTGAAGAAAAGTATGATTACATGTTTGAAGGACTTGATCATCTATATAACATTGTTAAACCGACTCATAATATCACACCGGAACAAAGAGCATACTTTGAAGACTATGATGATGATAATGAGGGGGATAATGATGCAAATATGGAGCTTGACAATCAACGGAAGTCTGTAGAGGATTCCTCAACTAAGGGGGAGAAGTCTGGAGATGGAGCAGGTAAGTCTGGAGAAGCAGGAGGTAGTAAGTCAGGAGGACAAGGGAGGCATAAGGAGAAGTCTTCTACCAAGGGAAAAGAAAAAGCTGCTCATGATCAGGATGCATTTGAGTTTGATTTTGATCTCAGGAATAGTAAGTTTGAAGTACAACAATTAAATGATATCGAAGAAGATCTTTCAAACTGGCAAGATGATCCTGTGTTTGAGAAGGAACTGCAAGAGGAGAAAGCTGATCGTCTGATGAGACAAGCTAAGCTTGAGAAGACCAGACAGGTAGTGAATAAAAGATTGAAGCTGAAGCAAGCTGAAGATGCAGAGAAACAAAAGCTACATGCAATCAGTGTACAGGAAAGGAAAAGAGATATTCAGTTGAAGATTGGTTCAAAGTGGGATAGAGCAAGAGAAATTTTTGATTCTATTCAGAACACTGCTAATGATGATGAACGTCTTCTCCAACTACTTCAACAGTTTCAAGAGACCAATCCAGATTACTTGCAATATATGGATGCACTGATGCTGGAAATTTCAAGGATAGTAGCTGGATTTGATAGATGTGCAGATCAACTGATAATTCAGATTGACTCTCGTACAATGGGTTCTCTCTATGTGTCACTTCAAATCTTTCAACAGAGAAGCTTGATGGAACTGTGGATTATGTCCCTAAAGGTAAAAAGGTTTTCTGAACTGAATATTTTACTTCATGAAAGACTTTTGGAGTTTGCACAAAGGAATAGTCCACAAGTTATTCAAACTCCACATCATGTTAAGTTTCTCAAGGGTAGTACACTACACTCTTGTTTCCTTGATTCTAAGTCGATGAAGTTATACACTGCATCTCATCTGGTATGGTTAGAACATATGCTGAGGACTACAGGATTCGAAGATAAAGAAAGTATCTTTGTTGCTGACATTATTCGATCATATGCTTTAACTGGTTTTGAAAAGAAATATTACATTCTTCGGAATCGGCTTTGGGGTAACCTAGGAATCTTGCCTAAGAAACCTAAAGGTCTTGTGTCAGATTATGAACGTGTACTTGACAAGGATTTGATCAAAACCTTGGATGATCAAGAACGATTTGACACAGAGAATATCAGAAGATTCCTAGAGCAAGAAGATGAAGTTGAACCAGGAGAGATAAGGGATGAAGAAACTTCAAAGTGAAGATCAGCTCTACATGTAATATCTTTAGAGCTTAGATAGGTCAAGATAGAAAAATGTATTATATGATCAGTCTAGAGGATCATCTATCTTGTATTTATCTTTTATGTTTGAATCTGGAAAATGTTAAATGTAAACCAGAACTTTTCGTTTATTTACTTTGTGTTTAAAGTTTTATCTTTTACTAAGTTAAGTTGAGTTAGTTGAGTAATCCTCTAGGAATTTGCTTGTTATCGTCTAACAAACAAATAGGGGGAGATTGAAAGGCATATGACATAGCCTATTTGTAGTTTGAGGACTCAACTCAACTTAAACTTAGTTTGTAATAAGTAAATAACTTTAACTGTCACAGGAATCTCAGGAGGTACTATCTGTCAGAAGAAAAACCCTAAAGTCAATCTATAGTTTTGATGTTTTACACTGGAAGAAGTTCAGATTGCTGATCAAGCCTCAGTATAGCATCAAAGAAGTGGATTTATTTCTAAGACAGAGATTTCTAGAGTGACAGGTTCAGACAGTATACAGTGAAGTACAAGAAGGAGAAAGAGATGAGAAGAAAAATGAATCACATTATTAATGTGAAAATTAAAGGACAGTCATTGAGGTTAGTCGTTCATGAACCAGACAATACATGGAACGTCAACAAAATATTCAGTGGTATTCCTTTATTACTTTCAGTGATTCAGAAAAGAATTAAGACAATCCAAGGATATATAATTATTCTTGTTTAATTAATTTAAATCAAGTAGTCAATTTAATTAATTAATTAATTCATATTGAATTAATTCTTTAATTAAATTAATTATTAGATTAATTAAATCAGATTAATTATTTAAGTAAGAATAAATTAAAATGATTATTTATTAATCATTTTTAATTTAATTCTGAAAAATGAACTATTGTCTTGAAGGGTTAAATCAGAACAGCAAGACAATTGGAGATTGTCTTGCCGATTGTATTGGAGAAGAAATCAATAAAGCAAGACAATTCCTGATTGTCTTGCCGATTGTCTTGATAATAATAATGTCTGAATAGCTTTTGAAAAGTAGAATAAAAATCTAATTTGATTGTCTTGACGATTGTCTTGGCAGTTCAATTTGATTGTCTTGATAATGATCAAAAAGAAAAAGCTTCAGACAGAATGATAAATTTGATAAAGCAAGATAAAGATATCTGAATTTGATTGTCTTGCCGATTGTCTTGGAAGAACCTGATTGTCTTGACGATTGTATTGCCTATTGTCTTGGTAGTACAAAATTGGTTGTCTTGGAAGAATAAATTGTATTGACGATTGTCTTGGCAGTTATATTTGAAGACAAAGAGTCAGTGATTGATATATAACAAGATATATCGACAGAAGCAATCAGTAAGAAAAGAACACAGAAAATATTACATTCAAGAACTGAATTCTCTCTTCTCTTTCATCAAGAACACAGCACAAGAAGCAGAAAATTATTTAGAAAATCAAGTTCATCTTATTTTTGATATCTGATCCGATAGAACTGATTTCCTTGATATTCTTGTACTATTAGCGAGTTTTTAATCCTAATCTATATCTTGATTTTTATTAACAAATCTAGAAAAATTCATGTCGAATTTTCTAATTTGTTTTTATTAACTAGATATAAATACTGTACTGTATTTGTAACAAACCCCTCAAGTTAATATAATTTTATATTCAACTTGAATTTTGTTTCATTTAATTCCGCTCAAATTTGTCAAAATATAAATTAAATTATCCGGACAAATTTCGATAAAACGGTACTGTTTGTATTCAACCCCCCCTTCTACAAACATATTGGACCTAACAAAACATAGCTTACTTTTCAACCTCTCGGGGGTAGGTAATGTCAGTAACAAGAAGCATAAAGACTACAAAAGTTAAGACATCCATACCTGCATTCGGAGGAACTCATTCTCTTCATTTACTCCCTACCATAAACATATATATTTTAGATTTATAAGTGGGGGACGATGTATCAATGGAGGTTGAAGTTTTAGCAGATTTATATTAACAGAGTTCAAGTACAGACAAGAGCAAAAGTGCAAAACACAGATTGTGTATCAGGTGTCAGGAAAAGACAAGGACTGCATGTTCACATACTTCAATCAATTTATTGTTCTCTTCAATCAATATCTTAAGTTTCATCCTGAGTTCATCATTTTCTTTGGACAAAGCAATTGCAATTTCTTGAGCTTTTGCTTCTCTTTGGCTTGCTGAAGCAATTGCATCAACCATAGTTTTGTGCTCGGTTTGATCATTTGAAGCAACAGTTGCTAGTTCATCAGAGTTTTTTGGACGCAACTCGAGCTGAGAAGCAACTTGTAATGATCTCTTTTCTTCTACTTCTTTTACCAGGTCGTTTAGCCTCCTGCAAGTATTTCATCATTACTATGGAGTCCACAGGATTCTGAAAGTGATATAGCTACTAGCTAGCCTCGTGAGCCGTGATTACGAAATAAGGAGAAAGTGAACTATTTTTACCTTACCAGTTTGTCCCCCTCCCCGATGCATGAATCAAGTTTTTTGCGTAGTGTATCCATTTCTGATTGGTTTTGAATAGCCTGTGGCAAAGGTTTATATTAAAACATAGCTTACTTTTCAACCTCTCGGGAGTAGGTAATGTCAATAACAAGAAGCATAAAGACTACAAAAGTTAAGACATCCATACCTGCATTCGGAGGAACTCGTTCTCTTCATTTACTCCCTACCATAAACATATATATTTCAGATTTATAAGTGGGGGACGATGTATCAATGGAGGTAGAAGTTTTAGCAGATTTATATTAACAGAGTTCAAGTACAGACAAGAGCAAAAGTGCAAAACACAGATTGTGTATCAGGTGTCAGGAAAAGACAAGGATAGCATAATCTAGATGACTTAAAGTTGATTACCAAACATGTATAATATGGGTTTGTTAGAAGCGTTTACTTCTTCATCATCTCCTTCGATCAATATGTATATGATAGCAAGTCCAGTAACTAGATGATAATTTATAGACATTGACAAGGATAATAACCGCCCGTAAATGGTAGATGATGTGAGTATACTATATAAGAGAAATATAGGTAAATTCATACGCATGCACATTCATAATATAGAGCTTTTTTGGTAAGTATAGGTCAAATCTAATCTTTCATGGAATCAAAAGAACTGAAAGGACCTTGAGTTGCTGAATTTGCATCCTCATAGCAAGGACGTCTCCAGAAGCGTCTTCATTAACAATAGCCTGAGGGAAATTATATGTAATTTATTAGAACCAACTTCCACAATTACATATGACTGGTAAAAACAAATGTATAGGATATAAGAGCTAATCTCTAGCCTATTTTGTAAGTAGAGTTAATTCCATTTCGCATCCCTTTGGTTTCAGCTAACTGCATTTTTTACCCATACTTTGCATAATTACACTATGCATCCCTTTACTAGTTTTGGCGGGGCAATTCGCATCTCTTGGGTCTATTTTGGTCGTTAACATTAAAAAAGGCAGGGGCAATTTTGGAATTAATAATGCTAAATTGCATTTTGATCCTTGAAGTATTACACATTTTACATATGAACCTTTAAACTAAAAAATCAAGCATTTTTGCACCTGGACTATAAAAATTGAATAATTTAATCCTTTTTAGCAAAATTTATTCCTTTATTATTTTTGAATTTTCGAATTTTTAGAATATGTTCAAATAAAAACGAAAAACATAGATTATTTTATAAAAATTTCAGCATAACATTCTAAAAAAAACACAACACAACACAACGTACTCAGTATATCCCGCATGAGCAGGGTCTGAGGGGGGTAGGATGTACGCAATCATGCCCCTACACAAAGGTAGAGAGATTGTTTCCGGTTTTTGACCCCCGGCAGGAGTCGAACCCGTGACCTCACGGTTCACGGATTGGGCACTTACCACTGCGCCAACTCAACCCCTTTCAGCATAACATTCTGAACGTATCAAATAAATTTTTCGTTTAAGAAATTTTACAAAAAAAAAAAAATTCGAATAAATTTTAAGAAGTTAGTACTTTTATAAATTCAATTCGAAAGTTTTTGGTATTTCCTCATATTATTTTTGTAAGATCTAATTATCTTAATCAAATTCTAATTCTTCATCAAATTTGAAATTTTTGATCTATTTTCAATCTACTATTAATATTATTTCTAAAAAAATATGGATAAACTGCAAAAAAAAATATAAAATAATATATTTCGTTGTTTTTTATTTGAAGATACATTGAAAAGGGTTAAATTATAAAATATTTATAGTTGAGGGACTAAAATGCTTACTTTTTTTGCTTAAGAGGGTTTATGTGTAAAATATGTCATACTTCAAGGACAATATGTAATTCTACATTTATAATTCCAAAATTACCCCTATCCTTTTTAACGGTAACAGTCAAAATAGACGGAAGGGGTGCAAACTGTCGCGCCAAAACTAGTAAAGGGATTGCTATCTTTTCTTATACATTTACTGGATTCTTGCGACATGTAACAGTGTGATTGTTATCTTTCCTTATACATTTACTGGATCCTTGCGAAGATATCTCAGAACTACTCAGAGGACGTAGTCTGATAATCACCTGACATGATTACCCGAAACTACGTAAATGCATGTACAATCACGTATACTCATAATATTAAATATCTCAGAAATATAATCTTATATAATCTACTTTCTGATGACTCACAATCATTGCTTGCCTAAGAAAAATACAAAAATTAACGAAACTCGAAGTATATGACATCGTAGTGTATCAAGCCAATTACTCTAACAAAACATTTCAACGAGATGATAATATTGTCTACAAGACAAATTTCATCACTTAAATACATTCTCCGAAAAACATACGACTCACATTCATCCATTTAATTGCACAAATTAGTAGAAACACAACACATCGCTGACAAAGTTGTAAACCAGCTAATTTTAAAACACAATACAAAAACTATCAAAATCACTCACAAAGATCTAAACCAGCTAATTTTAAAACACAATACAAAACTATCAAAAAGAAGAAGGTAAACAAACTTACATTAACAACACACCTTCACTACTACACATTTACAAGTACCTTAATATTGTCGTCGTTTTCCCCCAAAGAAGAATCTTCGAAAACCTCCAAACTCTGATCTTCTGCGATGTTTGGAATAGCTGAAGAGGACGCCATTTTTTTCTAGGTTTAGGAAATGTGTGTTGCTGTAAATATGTGTAATAGCTGTATGTATGTCTCCTAGTCCTAACTACTGATCCTATAAATGCTGCAGTTCAAAAAATTATGAACTTAATCAAACAAGCCTATAGATAACGTATATTCACGTATATTATTGTTTTTTTATTCAAAAACAAAACAATAATAATAAACACAAGTTTTAATTTTTTATTTAATTTTTTAGTTTTGTAAAATCACATTAAAATATCAGTTATTAGCACCAAATGAGATGGATAAATTATTCAAAGTTTAAACCGGATATATTTTGTTTGTAGAAATTACTAATACTAGTTTTACACCGGTGCAATGCACACAGTTATTTTATCTATATTTTGTAAATATTTTGATTAGAAATATTTTTTTCAAAAGTTTAACTTATATTATTTTAAAATTTATTTTTCACTTTTAATTAAATAATACATATATATTTTGTAATTATATATATACTAAAATAATAACAAAGATACGTTAATTTATAATAATAATTAAATAATTTATTGATTTGTATTTTATTAGTTTCAATCTATGTTAATCTAGTTTAAATTTTACTGTTGATGAAATTTGTATTTTTATAACTTTTAATTTATTAAATTTAAAGTTTTTTCCCACAAACCGGGGAAGCTTAAGTGGAAATGAATTTTATTCAATTTATATTAATATTTTTGTTTTTTAGGAATTTTCTTTTAAATTATTTACAGATGTAGTACTACATCTACAATTTTCACAAAAAAATAATATGACCAAATGAAAATATGGTTTGTACAATAAAATTACATTTTTTGGTTGATTGTATGACTTATAAATAAATATTTTATGATATTTATTAGTTAATATTTTTCTTCAAGGACCTTTATGTGATGTGATAGTTGTTATTTTTGTAAATTATATTATAATGTTTAGCATAATATATTTTTTAATATTTCAGTATTTTGGGTATCTTGTTTTTAAAATATTAAATTATATAAGACATATTTGAAATATTTTTGGAGTAGGACATTTTTTGTTATACATTGTTTATACTTTTTGTTGTAAAGATACAATATTCTAATATTTTTTCTTATCTATTTACCTTTCATAACACACACATGTATGTGGACCAATATCAACACATGCTATGGGAGGATTTTCGTACTTTCACGGATGACTCGAATAGTTGAACAACTAATGGAGTTCACTCACGTGTCATTAGTTGTTCATATAGTGGTGGTTGTACAAGTGTCCTTAGACTTGAGGTAATCATAGTCATCTTCTGTACATTGAACTATACTTTGGTTTAGTTCTTAGTCACTACGGACAATGATAAGGAATCTTCTGGGCATAAGAATTTGTACACGAAGATAGTGATTATTAATAGAGGATCTGCCCTTTCCAGTGAAGGAAGAGAATGTCCTATGCAGTGTTGTTAAAGGCGCGATTAATGGCGCTTCGCGCTTAGTTGCAAGGTGTGCGATTCAAAAATGTGCGATTTAGCACGATTCTGAAATCATCCAAAAGGCGCTTATGAGGCGCTAAAAACCGCAAAAAGGCGCTAAAAGGCGCAAAAAAGCGCTAAAAGGTGCAAAAAGGCACAAAAAGGCGCAAAAAGGCGTTCATAACAGTAAAAGACATGAATACCCTTAAAAAGGAGGGTAAAAGGAAAAACCCCCTAAAATTATTCCACACAACTAATGGAAGATCTTTTGAAGTCTGATAGATGATAATGAAGAGGTAGAGCGATAATTTGAGGGGCCGGAGATTGAGTTAGATGACACTGAAGCTTTTGAATTAGAGAACTTTATAAATGAAGGCTTCATTATTGATATTATTATCATTTTATTTATGTTCTTTGTTATGTTTGAATGTTAAGTTTATATCAAGTAATAGTTTATTGTTAAATATGTGTTTATCTTTTTTTTGGTAAATAGGCGCGCGATTAATGGTGCTTCGCGATTCGCGCCTCAAATTTGGGTCTTGCGCTTTTTTATAATTAGCGCCTTAAACAACACTAGTCTTATGTTAGTCCACTTATGCTAGTTTAGGAATCTCTGGCCAGAGTGAATGAAATTAGAAAGAAGTTTCTAATTTACATTAAAAGGAACTAAGCATAATGAATAGGAAATCATATGATTAAATTAGATAGGCTTGACACAAGTTCCTACTCCAAAAATATTTTAAATATGTCTTATATAATTTAATATTTTAAAAACAAGATACCCAAAATACTGAAATATTAAAAAATATATTATGCTAAACATTATAATATAATTTACAAAAATAACAACTATCACATCACATAAAGGTCCTTGAAGAAAAATATTAACTAATAAATATCATAAAATATTTACTTATAAGTCATACAATCAACCAAAAAATGTAATTTTATTGTACAAACCATATTTTCATTTGGTCATATTATTTTTTTGCGAAAATTGTAGATGTAGTACTACATCTGTAAATAATTTAAAAGAAAATTCCTAAAAAACAAAAATATTAATATAAATTGAATAAAATTCATTTCCACTTAAGCTTCCCCGGTTTGTGGGAAAAAACTTTAAATTTAATAAATTAAAAGTTATAAAAATACAAATTTCATCAACAGTAAAATTTAAACTAGATTAACATAGATTGAAACTAATAAAATACAAATCAATAAATTATTTAATTATTATTATAAATTAACGTATCTTTGTTATTATTTTAGTATATATATAATTACAAAATATATATGTATTATTTAATTAAAAGTGAAAAATATATTTTAAAATAATATAAGTTAAACTTTTGAAAAAAAATATTTCTAATCAAAATATTTACAAAATATAGATAAAATAACTGTGTGCATTGCACCGGTGTAAAACTAGTATTAGTAATTTCTACAAACAAAATATATCCGGTTTAAACTTTGAATAAATTATCCATCTCATTTGGTGCTAATAACTGATATTTTAATGTGATTTTACAAAACTAAAAAATTAAATAAAAAATTAAAACTTGTGTTTATTATTATTGTTTTTTTTTTAATAAAAAAACAATAATATACGTGAATATACGTTATCTATAGGCTTGTTTGATTAAGTTCATAATTTTTTGAACTGCAGCATTTATAGGATCAGTAGTTAGGACTAGGAGACATACATACAGCTATTACACATATTTACAGCAACACACATTTCACACATTTCCTAAACCTAGAAAAAAATGGCGTGCTCTTCAGCTATTCCAAACATCGCAGAAGATCAGAGTTTGGAGGTTTTCGAAGATTCTTCTTTGGGGAAAAACGACGACAATATTCAGGTACTTGTAAATGTGTAGTAGTGAAGGTGTGTTGTTAATGTAAGTTTGTTTACCTTCTTATTTTTGATAGTTTTGTATTGTGTTTTAAAATTAGCTGGTTTAGATCTTTGTGAGCGATTTTGATAGTTTTTGTATTGTGTTTTAAAATTAGCTGGTTTACAACTTTGTCAGCGATGTGTTGTGTTTCTACTAATTTGTGCAATTAAATGGATGAATGTGAGTCGTATGTTTTTCGGAGAATGTATTTAAGTGATGAAATATGTCTTGTAGACAATATTATCATCTCGTTGAAATGTTTTGTTAGAGTAATTGGCTTGATACACTACGATGTCATATACTTCGAGTTTCGTTAATTTTTGTATTTTTCTTAGGCAAGCAATGATTGTGAGTCATCAGAAAGTAGATTATATAAGATTATATTTCTGAGATATTTAATATTATGAGTATACGTGATTGTACATGCATTTACGTAGTTTCGGGTAATCATGTCAGGTGATTATCAGACTACGTCCTCTGAGTAGTTCTGAGATATCTTCGCAAGGATCCAGTAAATGTATAAGGAAAGATAGCAATCACACTGTTACGTGTCGCAAGGATCCAGTAAATGTATAAGAAAAGATAGCAATCACAACACTGTTAAAGTTTTCAGGGTTAGGATTGCTATCACAACACTGTTACGTGATTGTGAGTGATTGCTATCACAATATTCAGACAATATTCAGGGTTAGGATTGCTATCACAACACTGTTACGTGATTGTGAGTGATTGCTATCTTTTCTTATACATTTACTGGATTCTTGCGACATGTAACAGTGTGATTGTTATCTTTCCTTATACATTTACTGGATCCTTGCGAAGATATCTCAGAACTACTCAGAGGACGTAGTCTGATAATCACCTGACATGATTACCCGAAACTACGTAAATGCATGTACAATCACGTATACTCATAATATTAAATATCTCAGAAATATAATCTTATATAATCTACTTTCTGATGACTCACAATCATTGCTTGCCTAAGAAAAATACAAAAATTAACGAAACTCGAAGTATATGACATCGTAGTGTATCAAGCCAATTACTCTAACAAAACATTTCAACGAGATGATAATATTGTCTACAAGACATATTTCATCACTTAAATACATTCTCCGAAAAACATACGACTCACATTCATCCATTTAATTGCACAAATTAGTAGAAACACAACACATCGCTGACAAAGTTGTAAACCAGCTAATTTTAAAACACAATACAAAACTATCAAAATCACTCACAAAGATCTAAACCAGCTAATTTTAAAACACAATACAAAACTATCAAAAATAAGAAGGTAAACAAACTTACATTAACAACACACCTTCACTACTACACATTTACAAGTACCTGAATATTGTCGTCGTTTTCCCCCAAAGAAGAATCTTCGAAAACCTCCAAACTCTGATCTTCTGCGATGTTTGGAATAGCTGAAGAGGACGCCATTTTTTTCTAGGTTTAGGAAATGTGTGTTGCTGTAAATATGTGTAATAGCTGTATGTATGTCTCCTAGTCCTAACTACTGATCCTATAAATGCTGCAGTTCAAAAAATTATGAACTTAATCAAACAAGCCTATAGATAACGTATATTCACGTATATTATTGTTTTTTTATTCAAAAAAAAAACAATAATAATAAACACAAGTTTTAATTTTTTATTTAATTTTTTAGTTTTGTAAAATCACATTAAAATATCAGTTATTAGCACCAAATGAGATGGATAAATTATTCAAAGTTTAAACCGGATATATTTTGTTTGTAGAAATTACTAATACTAGTTTTACATGCACACAGTTATTTTATCCATATTTTGTAAATATTTTGATTAGAAATATTTTTTTCAAAAGTTTAACTTATATTATTTTAAAATATATTTTTCACTTTTAATTAAATAATACATATATATTTTGTAATTATATATATACTAAAATAATAACAAAGATACGTTAATTTATAATAATAATTAAATAATTTATTGATTTGTATTTTATTAGTTTCAATCTATGTTAATCTAGTTTAAATTTTACTGTTGATGAAATTTGTATTTTTATAACTTTTAATTTATTAAATTTAAAGTTTTTTCCCACAAACCGGGGAAGCTTAAGTGGAAATGAATTTTATTCAATTTATATTAATATTTTTGTTTTTTAGGAATTTTCTTTTAAATTATTTACAGATGTAGTACTACATCTACAATTTTCACAAAAAAATAATATGACCAAATGAAAATATGGTTTGTACAATAAAATTACATTTTTTGGTTGATTGTATGACTTATAAATAAATATTTTATGATATTTATTAGTTAATATTTTTCTTCAAGGACCTTTATGTGATGTGATAGTTGTTATTTTTGTAAATTATATTATAATGTTTAGCATAATATATTTTTTAATATTTCAGTATTTTGGGTATCTTGTTTTTAAAATATTAAATTATATAAGACATATTTGAAATATTTTTGGAGTAGGACATTTTTTGTTATACATTGTTTATACTTTTTGTTGTAAAGATACAATATTCTAATATTTTTTCTTATCTATTTACCTTTCATAACACACACATGTATGTGGACCAATATCAACACATGCTATGGGAGGATTTTCGTACTTTCACGGATGACTCGAATAGTTGAACAACTAATGGAGTTCACTCACGTGTCATTAGTTGTTCATATAGTGGTGGTTGTACAAGTGTCCTTAGACTTGAGGTAATCATAGTCATCTTCTGTACATTGAACTATACTTTGGTTTAGTTCTTAGTCACTACGGACAATGATAAGGAATCTTCTGGGCATAAGAATTTGTACACGAAGATAGTGATTATCAATAGAGGATCTGCCCTTTCCAGTGAAGGAAGAGAATGTCCTATGCAGTGTTGTTAAAGGCGCGATTAATGGCGCTTCGCGCTTAGTTGCAAGGTGTGCGATTCAAAAATGTGCGATTTAGCACGATTCTGAAATCATCCAAAAGGCGCTCATGAGGCGCTAAAAACCGCAAAAAGGCGCTAAAAGGCGCAAAAAAGCGCTAAAAGGTGCAAAAAGGCACAAAAAGGCGCAAAAAGGCGTTCATAACAGTAAAAGACATGAATACCCTTAAAAAGGAGGGTAAAAGGAAAAAACCCCTAAAATTATTTCACACAACTAATGGAAGATCTTTTGAAGTCTGATAGATGATAATGAAGAGGTAGAGCGATAATTTGAGGGGCCGGAGATTGAGTTAGATGACACTGAAGCTTTTGAATTAGAGAACTTTATAAATGAAGGCTTCATTATTGATATTATTATCATTTTATTTATGTTCTTTGTTATGTTTGAATGTTAAGTTTATATCAAGTAATAGTTTATTGTTAAATATGTGTTTATCTTTTTTTGGTAAATAGGCGCGCGATTAATGGTGCTTCGCGATTCGCGCCTCAAATTTGGGTCATGCGCTTTTTTATAATTAGCGCCTTAAACAACACTAGTCCTATGTTAGTCCACTTATGCTAGTTTAGGAATCTCTGGCCAGAGTGAATGAGGAACTAAGCATAATGAATAGGAAATCATATGATTAAATTAGATAGGCTTGACACAAGTTCCATGCCTTGTATAAATATAAATACACAAGTACACAAGTTCACAAGTACACAAGTTCCATGCCTTGTATACTTGGGGCATTTTATTTTCATAAATATAAATAGTTTCTTTAAATTTTCTTCTTTTTTTTATTTCTTTTTACTTTCTGTTTTTCACAAACTCCCCCTCTCTAACAACAAGAGATGGACGAGAATTAAGCAAAAAAAAAAAAAAGAGAGATGGACGAGCATTATAGTTGCAAAGATTCAAACAAATCTCCATGCCTGAATTATAGTCAATTACATATTTAAATAATAATTAACTAATATAATTAATCAATTAAATTACTATTTAAAAATAATTAACTAATTAAATTTAGTTTTTAGAAATTAAAATAATAATTCATAAAACAATTGTGAATTTTAGAAAAATTTTATAAAAATTTGACCCAAAAACAGTTTTGTTGAAAAGTTTTACTTCGTCTTTACACAAAACGGAAACCAAACTTAACATTCTATACATCAAAACGAAGCTTAGGACACGTATAATCTAACCCCTAACACCTCTAACACGAAAAATTAATAAATATTACGAACGAATTGATTAAAGAAACTAATTAAACTTAAAACTTAACTATCACAATCCGGTTATAGAATGATACAATTAACTGCATGAATCGACTTTAAATGATCATACAAAGCTATTGGAATCATCAAAACAATCGGAAAATCACTCAATAAAAAAACCCCAAACTTTTATTCAAGAACCCTAGAAAACGCAGATTCAATGAAAAATTCATAGAAAATCAGAAATTTACCCAACGTGAAAAATGTTGATGGATTATGAAAGAGGGTATCGAGAGCTTCGATTTGAGTATGAGAACAACAGAATCTGACATCGAAATCACCTTCAAATTAGCTTTGATCCTCAAGAACAGGAGAGAAAATATATCTTCATATATATATATATATATATATATATATATAATTATTTATATATATATATATATGTGTATATATATAATCTAATTTTTATGAATTATTAATAACTAAATAAAAATCTGATTCCTATTTATATTAATAAATTAATACCCAAAAATATTTTTAATCCCTAATTAAAATCATTAACCCTTAAAAATAATTTTTATGGGATAAAAAGTTCGGGTTGTGCGAGATTTTAACAAAAACCTAGTAAAAGTACTGCTTCCTATAACGGGCCACGATCCAGATTCATTGAATAATTTTTTTGAATGATTTAACGAATGTTAATAAACACTCATTTTAGTGTTGAAAAAAAATAATAAAAAAAAAGGTCAGGTTGTACGAGATTTTAACAAAAATGTAGTAAAAGTGCTGCTTCCTATAACGGGACACGATCCAGATTCACTGAATAATTTATTTGAATGATTTCTTTGACTATCGAACCGTACGGATGTTAATAAACACTCATTCTAGTGCTGGAAAAAAATAATCAAAAAATAAAAAGGTTGGGTTGTACGAAATTTTAACAAAAACGTAGTAAAAGTGGTGTTTTCTATAACGGGACACGATCCAGATTCACTGAATAATTTTTTTGAATGATTTATTCGATGATCGAACCGTACGGATGTTAATAAATAGTCATTCTAGTGCTGGGAAAAAATAATCAGAAAATAAGAAGGTTGGGTTGTACGAAATATTAACAAAAACGTAGCAATAGTGGTATTTTCTATAACCGGACACGATCCAGATTCACTGAATAATTGAATGATTTATTCGATGATCGAACCGTACGGATGTTAATAAACACTCATTCTAGTGCTGGGAAGAAATAATCAAAAAATAAAAAGGTCGGGTTGTACTAGATTATAATGGGATACGAATAATTTTTTTAATTGATTTACAAACTAGTTGAAATGGAAAATTAGTGGAAAAAATCAAATAAATTTATTTATTTATTGGATCTTAACCTCTGTATTGTTGTGTCGTCCAGAAATATTTTTTAAAAAATCGAAACTATAAATCGTGACGAAACCATGTTCAGGGGTTAATGTCAAAGTAATAGTTAACCATTAAATTACTTGGTCAAACAAATTTATTTTTTTCCGGTTATTTTGCAATAACATTAAAAAGGATGGATCTTGACCTCCGTATGGTTGGGTCGTCCAGAAATATTTTTTAAAAAATCGAAACAGTAAATCCATACGAAACCATGTTTAGGGGTTACAGTCAAAGTAATAGTTGACCGTTAAATTATTTGGGCAAATAAATTTATTTTTTTCCGAAATTTTGGCAATAGGATTAAAAATGATGGATCTTAACCTCCGTATGGTTGGGTCATCTAGAAATATTTGTTTAAAAATCGAAAGCGTAAATCCTGACGAAACCATGTTTAGGGGTTAGGGTCAAAGTAATAGTTGACCGTTAAATTACTTGGGCAAACAAATTTATTTTTTTTCCGAAATTTTCTGAAATATAAATATATAAAATATTTATATATTCATTATTTTTAAGTTAATAAATAATAATTATAATAATTGAATTTAAAATTTGAAATAAAAAATTATATCAAAAACTGAAAAAATTGAAAGTAGTGCCTTTTTTTTTAAGTGAAAAAACTTCCCCCCAAATGAAAACTTAAACTAAACTTTCCCCCCAAACAAAACTTTGTGGACTTTAACTTTCCCCCTCAATCACTCACTCACCTAAAGTCTCCTGACCTAAACTTTCTCTTTGCGACACTCAAAATTTTCGTCGTCTCTCTGATCTAAATTAATTAATTGAAGAACAAAATGAAGGGCAATTAGGCTTCTAAATTAGGGTTCGATTAGGACAGTCATTCTCTCTCTCTCTCGACCATCTCTCTGTCTCTATATTCGATTGGGGCTTTTTTGTTTGGGTTTTCATTGGATGCATACATACAAACTGGGGCTTTTCTGTTTGTGTGTATTTGGTGTTTAAAACCTTCTCACTTTATTGCAGGGGCTTCTGGTATTCGAGGAGATTCCAAGTAACTTCACCCTAGCAATATGATGCCAATTCCAGTTTGAGAAGTTAGAAGGAGAGAAGACCGTAGAGAAGGTAAAAAGATGACAATTCTAGGTCTTTGGAGCTGACAAAGTACAGGTAAAAAGATGCTTAGATTACCTATATCTTAATGAACCCCAAATATTGTTATTGAATACATGTATTTTGCAGGAGAGTTTCGTCTATAACTAATACTATTTTCTTTGCAATATGTTACACAGTCAAGAGAAGAGAGTAAGGAGTTTGGCCTGAAGGTAATCTGACAGCAACTTGAATTGTGTTTTTCTATACTGTGTCTTCTTGGCTTATGCTCTTGTCTATAACTAAGCTTACTGCAAAACTTTACATGATAACTTGATTTTATTACAAATATTCCTAACTGTGGCACTGTTTTATTGTGGAGAGATTTATTGATGGTAGTGAACTTTCTAAAAGAATATCGTTAAATAGGCCTGAAGTAAGTTAACTACTATCAATAAATCTTCTAAAAAAAACTACCGATGGTAAATTTTTAGTAAACCAAATAAACTAAACAACGTGAAAATCTAGCCCTGTTGTTTACCATTCCCGTCCTTGTTTTTGTGTATTGCAGCTGACTGTGAGTGAATATATTTAGTGCTGAACAAAATACAGAGGAAATACTTTTAACTCAAAAGTACAAAGTCCAGTGAACGAAACCGAACTATTTCTGTGTACGAGTAGAAGCATATATATCATTAATAATCCTATATCGTGGATATTTATTTCACAGAGATATTGCTTCAGCGCTGACAAAGTTATATTTGATGCAGGGGGAAGTTGTTAAAAGTATACAGGTAAATGTGAAGCAATCTTCTCAACATGAAGAAGTGAACCTTTCCGAGCTTAAAGGTTATGAAAAACTCGTCATAGTTGAACTTATGGAGGAGAAAAGTACCAGATTATCCAACAATGTTTGCCATGCACTATTGCAAACTGCAGGGGTAATTTTCCCCACTGGATATATATTCTGCAGCTTTATTTAAAAATTTCATAATTTTATCTGTGTGTTTATGTCCTTTTGGCAGCTATAATTCTCTACGAAGCAGAAAAATTGTCGACAGATGCCCTATTATATATTAGATGGCTCTTAGAAAGGTATACAGGATGTAATAAGGTCTTCTTTTGCTGCAATGATGTCTCAAAACTCCATCCAATTAAGCCCCTTTGCAGAGTAGTTTAGCTCCTCCCACCCTCTAATGAAGAGGTAACTATTTCACTTTGACTCGTAGTAAGCTACATAGAAAGTACATACTAAGTGTTCCTCCCTTTTCCAGATTGTGGAAGTTCTGAAGTTCGTAGCAAAACAAAAAGCCATTGAGCTTTCAGATAAGCTGGCCGAGAAATTCGCCGACAACTCCAAGAATAATCTGAGACAAGCCTTACGTTCATTTGAAGCGACCTGGAGATCTAAGTAATACATATTCAGCAATATGTTGCGTAACATAATACTATATATGTGATTTGTAGACTATAATCCAGCAATTACTTCACCCTACTACCTAAATAATACAATTTTCCACAACAATAAATGCAGTCTTGAGTTAATGGAAGATCAAGTAATAATGACAGGATGGGAAGATTCTATAGCTCAGGTTGCCAGTGACATACTAAAAGAGCAAAGTCCCCAGCAGTAAGTGACTCTAACAAAAAAAAAGTTGAAGATATATATGTAAAGACTTCAGCGATTTGGGAAAATTGCCTCACCTCCGTTTGAGGCTTGTGTAACACCACTAGCCATCCATTTTAGGACGTGACATCTAACATGTCATCTATCCATTATCTACAGGTTATATGCTATCCGGGGAGAACTGCAGAGGCTCCTGGAACACAATGTATCACCTACGTTCATTTTCGAAGTAAGAGTTGTCTAGTCCTGAATGTAGATTACAAAAATAACATTCTAGGTTTTAATCATTGATAAAACCTGTGGTGCAGACTTTGATTGGAGAACTAAAAAAGCACTTGGACGAGTCATTACAGATGCAAATCGATAAAATCTACAAGGACTACAATGTATGAACCACCAGTATCAGTTACCCTACCCTCTATTTTATCCTATTTTATCGACTGCAGGCAGCTCTAACATTTAACTCTTATTGGGTTGGCCTGATCAGGGGTATGATTTTGGTATTCATCGTTTTGGTTTCCCGCATAACAAACTTAAGGGAATGACTGATAATTTAGGTGATTGCATCCAACATGTGTCCACCTGAACTTAGTACTAGTGTTCTGCTTTTAGATGCCTATGTTATCTTTCACATGACCATCTCAGGTTTTTACTTGGTATGGAACTACTATTGAAATGGATTGTGCTACTGAAACTTATTACACAGCAGATGAGGTACATTTATCTGTTCTAAAGGGAGTTTGCTAAGTTTAAAGCATCAACTAATATGTATCTATCTGATTGTCAGACACTAATGGTTAGTTATGTAAATGTACATGCTGTACTAAATGCAAGGAGGAACCGCTCCAAAGCATCTCCCAGTGATTCCGAGTCTTCTCGGGTACTATCCAAGTCATTATTTTCTGTTAGATATAAAAAATAGAAGTCTTTAATGTAAAGCAGGAATTTCTTTTCCTCAACTTCAGTTTATAATTTAAACATTCCATGACCTTTGATATGTCTCTGCAACATTACAACTATTTTATGTAGCAACAGTTCACTTCCTACATTACATACAGTGACAAAAACATGCACCAGGACATGTATTTACAGGCATGACAGGTAGTTCCCATTGTTTCATTTGCCTTAGTTGATGTGTGAGTAATTTTACTATATATTTTGTATTAAGTATACAATAACATGGTAAGATATAACTGACCTGCTGCTACATATGGTTTCAAAGTTTATAGACGGTAAACATATGCAATCATAAAAAGCATTTCCTTTTGTGACGAGTGTACATCTTTTTTGATGCAGTAATGTTGCCGTGTTCATCTATGTGACAGATGCCATTAAGGAGATGATGAAAGACGAGGATGATGCATATGTGTTGCTTCCCTGAAAAAAGAATAGATCAGATTGGTTGCTGGGAAGGCAAGAATAGACCAGATGTGTCTTAACTTTACTCTTTATCTAGAGCTTTTTTGCTATCGTAGTTTGTATTAGTTAATTAAATGGTGGCAGGAGAACTTGTAATTGTATATTTTGGTTTGAATGTTGGTGTTTGGCGTAGTTTGGAGTGGTTGAAGTAGGCATTATAATGGTTAAATTTGGTTTGAATGTTGGTTTAGACATGTAATGAATGAATTTGGGTTGGACATGTAACGGTTATTAATTGGAATGTAGCATATATAAAGCAGCTATTTCAATTTTCTTGTATTCTAGTGTTACATTTGCCTATTGTAGTGTTGCATATGCATGTCCATATGGTGTTACACTTGCCTATTGTAGTGTTACATTATAATCTTATTTAGTGTTACAGTGTTGCAATATAGAGTGGGCCCCACATGCCATGTGTCAGGTGGACCCCACACATGTCCCTTGTCAGATGGGTCCCACATGCCACATGTCAGGTAGGCCCTCACCTACCACGTGGTAGGTGGGCCCCACATGCCACGTGGCAGGTGGAGTGTCAGGTTGCCACGTGTTAGGATGCCACGTGTCAGTGGGCCTACATTCCCTCGGATTAAGTTCAAATGTAACACTACAAATCCGTTACATTAGGTGATGATAGTGTTACATTAGCGACATAATGTATCGCTTTATTAGTGTTATAGTAGATGGGTAAAAGCGTTACAATAGGCACCTGTTGTAACGCCCGTAAATGTAACGCCCCCAAGTGTTACAATAGACCTATTGTAACGGATTTAGGGCCTGTTGTAACATTACGCGAGAATTACAATAGGCCACTTATGGCGTAGTGACAAGCCACCTCCTTGAGGAAGGTTCTAGACTTCTGCCTTGTAGGGGTCTGTATCCATGTTGAATTCGGTGCCTTGGAGACTACTTCTTGTAGGACTAATTGTTGAGTATACAACAACGAAAGCAAAACCCAAAGTGAATAAACAAGAACAAGAAAATAACGATAATCACACAAGACAAAGATTTACGTGGTTCGGAAATTCCTACTCCACAAGCCGCACTAATTTTGTATTGATCTCTCACATTGTGTTGTGTTGTTGTTACAATTACATGAGTATTTATAAGAGAAGAAACTGGGTCAACCAATCAGAGTCTAATTCTGAAATTCCTAACTCTAATCATAACTCTAATTAGAGTCCAATTCAGGAATTCCCAAGTCAAATCAGAAACCAATTCTGAAACCTAATAGACTCCACAAACCCAACAATCTCCCACTTGGAGTCTGACCACATCTTCACTTCACTCTTGTAAATCTAGTAACAAATAATCCCTCGATCAATAACTGTAACATGTGCAACGCCTTCTCATCAATCAGTTCTGAAGGCCAGTTGAAGCTATGCAAAGCTTCAACTTTTCATTAGTAACCACCTTAGTCAACATATCTGCAGGATTCTTTGAACCAAGGATTTTCTTCAAGGACAAAGTACCATTGCTAATCAACTCTCTTGTAAAGTGATATCTCAGCTGAATATGCTTCGTCCTAGCATGAAACACAGGATTCTTCGCAAGATGAATAGCACTCTGACTGTCGCTATACAAAGCACTGTCCGCCTGTTTCTTGCCCAACTCCTCAAGAAAATTCTTCAACCAAATCATCTCCTTGCTAGCTTCAGAGATAGCCATATATTCTGCTTCTGTGGTTGAAAGAGCAACACTCTTTTGAAGTCGAGACATCCAACTAATTGTTGTGCCACCCAACGTGAAAATATATCCCGTAGTACTTTTTCTTGTATCCAAACATCCACCCAAATCTGCATCAGAGAACCCTTCCAAGATAACATCTTTCTTGCTGAAACATATTGCAACCTTGGATGTGCCTTTCAAGTAGCGCAACAACCACTTGACTGCTTCCCAATGCTCTCTTCCTGGATTAGACATGAACCTGCTAACAACTTCCACTGCATGAGCAATATTTGGCCTTGTACACACCATAGCATACATCAAACTGCCGACTGCACTTTCGTTAAAAGTAACATCTCTACTTCTAACGACCTTCTTCGTTAGTTCATCCCAGAAACGGTAACCCATATCATCTGAGCCATAATCAATGAAGATACACTTCTTTGCTTTTGGATCAAGCTTGTCCCTGTCAGAATCTTTAACACGCACATCAGAAACACAACCAAAAACTCACAAGTGTGAAAGATTTACCTCCTTTTTCTGCCACTCTTCTTCAGGAATCTTGAACCCCAAAGGAACTGAAGGTCCTCTATTTATGAGATACGCTGTTGTGCTAACTGCATCTGCCCAAAAAATCTTTGGCAACCCTGCATGCAATCTCATACTCTTAGCCCTCTCATTCAAGGTTCTATTCATGCGCTCTGCAACACCATTCTGCTGCGGTGTCTCTGGAATAGTTTTGATCATTCTAATTCCATATTCTGCGCAATAGCTTTTAAACTCGTCACTACTGTACTCACCACCATTATCTGACATCAAACTCTTAACCTTCAAACCGGTCTGATTTTCAACTTCGGTCTTCCACTTCTTGAAAGTAGCAAACACATCTGATTTATTCTTCAAGAAATAAACCCATACCTTTCTAGTGGAATCGTCAATGAAAGTGACATAGTAGCGAGATCCTCCCAACGACGCAACTGCTGTTGGACCATATACATCTGTATGAACTAGCTCTAACCTCTCAGCCTTGGGTGTCCTCCCTGATTTTGCAAAAGTAAATCGTTTCTGCTTTCCAAGAACACATGGCTCATAGAACCCAACTTCCACATTCTTCAGCTCTGGAATCTTACCCTTCGAAGTTAACAGCTTCATACCCTTTTCACTCATATGACCAAGTCTTTGGTGCCACAAAGTTGAAGACCCAATCTCATCCGCAACTGTATTTGCTTCATAGCTAGATTGTTCAACTATGTACAATGTCCCCTTTTTCTCTCCACGAGCAACAACTAGATTCCCCTTTATAACCTTCCACTGTCCGTCTCCGAAAGTAACTCGATACCCTTCCTTATCTAACTAACCCACAGATATCAACATCTTCTTTAGTCCAGGAATGTACCTTACATCTTTCAACGTCCAGCTAGTCCCCAAAGAGGTCTTGAGATTAATATCTCCCATGCCCGTGATAAACAGAGTCTCATCATCAGCAAGACGGACTTTACCAAAAATTTCCAAGTCTGAAATTTAACATCAAATTCTTGCAAGGGGTAGCATGGAATTATGCACCAGAATCCATAACCCATGATTCAACCGAACATTCAACACAACAAATCAAAGCATCGTCACTCACCACCTCTTCAACTACATTAGCTGAATTATCCTCTTTCTTCTTTCCTTTAGGAGCTGCGGGAGCCGTACACTGATTTCTGAAGTGACCTTTCTTCTGAAAATTCCAACAAATAATCTTCTTGCGATCTTTGGACTGTCCTCTCTTCTGTGACTTCGATCTGCTACGCCCCTGATTCTGCCCCCTATCGGACTTTCTGCCTCTACTCTCAGTACTCAACAAGGAACCTGACGACTCTCCTGAGTTTCTCCTATGAATATCTTCTCCAAGAATCGCATCTCGAACTCCATCAAAAGTCATCTTACTGCTCCCAGATGAATTACAAATAGCAATGACAAATCCTGACCAACTGTCACGTAACGAGGATACCAATAATAAGGCTTGTACTTCATCATCGAATTTAATATCCACTGATGTCAATCTTAATAGGATAGAGTTAAATTCGTTCACATGATCAGCAACACAATCACCTTCATTCAATTTTGTGGCAAACAACAAGCGACACAAATATACCTTATTCGAAGCAGACGGCTTCTCATACATATTTGATAACGCCTTGATCAATCCATAAGTTGTCGTTTCATTGACGATATTGTAAGCAACGTTCTTCGCCAAAGTCAATCTGACAACACCCAGAGCCTGCCTATCCAATAGCTTCCAATCTTTGTCATCCATTGAGTCTGGCTTCTTCTCTTCCAGCGGTTCGTGTAGTTTTTTCTGATACAAATAATCTTCAATTTGCATCTTCCAAAACGAAAAATCTTTGCCATCAAATTTGTCGATCTTTACTTTCCCTTCTTCTGCCATCGCTCCCACTCGCCTGAAAACCTAGGATCTTGATACCAGTTGTTGAGTATACAACAACGAAAGCAAAACCCAAAGCGAATAAACAAGAACAAGAAAATAACGACAATCACACAAGACAAAGATTTACGTGGTTCGGAAATTCCAACTCCACAAGCCGCACTAATTTTGTATTGATCTCTCACATTGTGTTGTGTTGTTGTTACAATTACATGAGTATTTATAAGAGAAGAAACTGGGTCAACCAATCAGAGTCTAATTCTGAAATTCCTAACTCTAATCCTAACTCTAATTAGAGTCCAATTCAGGAATTCCCAAGTCAAATCAGAAACCAATTCTGAAACCTAATAGACTCCACAAACTCAACACTAATATCCTTATTTGACTTTTATTGTTGAGCTATTAATCATCCTCGATATTAATTATGAATTTAATATCGAATTGGGGTTTCAGGCCTCATTAATAGGCTTCGTATTTCGACCAAGCTAGGTCTAATTAATACAACATTATTGTGTCTTTGGGGCTTACTTTTAGCCCATATCAATATCAAAATATCTATTATAGATATAATAGATTCATGTATTAATGTATAATATATTCATGTATTAATGTATTTTCTTAAATTAAATAATTATTGTATTTAGAATAAAATTGTTAAGTAATCACTGAATAACATTGACAACCCAATACTATAAAAAAACATGTATAACAATGTAAATCAATCACTGTAATGTGGCCGCCTAGGCGCTAGGCGGCCATTAAACACCTAAAATCTGTAAAAATCGGTCATTAGGCATTTTTTTGATTAGGTGGCGCCTAGGTGGTCCTAGGCGGGATTAGGCGGTTTAATGAGTTAGGCAGGAATAATCGATTAGGCAGCGATTAATCAGATTTAATAGGGATTAATCGGTCAAATTTTAAATAAACGGTCAAATTAAGAATAAAACTTTAAAAATATAAAAAAATTTAATAAAAAATATTATTTACACATGAAAGGGTAAATTTACTCATCATATTTAATAATAAAAGGAAGATATTTATATTTTTACTTATATAAAATATATATTTATATATTAAAATTAAATTATATAAAAATTTATATTTTAATACATCCGATCAATGTTCCAATTAATCGCTAGAAGGTAGGCTCACACCCTAGACCCGCCTAACGATTTTTACAACATTGATAAACATATGTAATATATTGTTATGTGAATTTATAAAAAATTATAGTTACTGTTAGTAGAAATTTTTTAAATTTAAAAGCCATGTGATATGCAAAAGTTATCAAATCAAGATATTTTTATATTTAAATTTAATTAATCGCGAAAAGTAAATTAGAATAAGTATGGTAAATAATAAAAAATTTGTATATGATTGATTGATTTAAAGTTTAGAAGTAAATTCTGATAATTTTAATTTTTTGATGGGTAATTTATTCACTAACCAATAATAATACTCTAATAGCGTATATTTAATAATTAAAGTAATTAAAATACATGTAGTGTTCGATTATATGAATTTATTAATTATTTTATTAACAAATTGTGAATAAATATATTTTTGATCCTTTCAAAAATTCGAGTCTTTGAAGATATGGATTTTATCCAAACTATTTAAAATTTGAGTCAAACCCGATTTTGTAAGGTTGACTTATATGCATTTATTAATTAATTTTATTAACAAATTATGAATAAATATATTTTGAGCTTATAAATAAAATCAAAATTTTGAAGGTATGGATTTTATCCAAGTTATTTAAAATTTGAATTCAAATCCGATATTTTCAGGTTTTTAGTTAATTTAGATTATAATTATTTAAAATCAATTATAATTGTACAATAGATATTATAAAAATCAATTTATAATGATAATATGATTGTGATTGACTTTATATTAACAGAGTGGTTGATTTATGAATGATTAATTATGAAATTTAATTTAAAATATATAATAGTATATCGTGATTGATTTCAAATTAAATTGTAAAGCTGCAGATCACAACTAACAATAAGGACAAAAACCAGATACCAGCACATACCAGCACAGACAGGGTGGTAAAAATGGAAACCATTTCCTAAAACATTAATATCATTTAATGCAAAGTTGCAGCAAAGAAAAAATACTCATGCAAAACAAATATTAACTTAAGCAAAGAAGGTCATATCATCACCATAAAGTTGTACATTATAAAATCAACACAAATCGCAAGCATGCTATTGCACAGATCATACAGGCAATATATAAATATATCACAATATAGATTTGAACAAATGAACTGCACTTCTAGAAGCTCAATTCAAATCCAACTAAGACAGAAAATATCTAAGTGACCACACAATGCAACATTGAACTAAGTAGATGTCACCCAAACGGACAAGTCACATTCCTCAGAAATAATCTCAAGAATTAAGACAACATTCAGAGTTCTAGAAGGTCATCACACAGACATTACAAATAATATCTAAGTAATATTACAACACTTATAGATACAAGAAGTATCAATATGTCTCTACAAGTCTATACTGTCATATAATCAGATATAATTCAAAACAATCTTAACACCTTCATATCTATCAAGAAGAACAGCTCTCAAACTCACAAGGGAGTTAGAGTGAGCACAAGATACAGAGGATATATAACAAGGAAATGCAGGTTCAAGTAAGCACACACAGACTTGCATACATATTCAAGACCACAGATAGAACTACTAAGTTCAACCATAAGAGCTCTCAAGCATACAAAGCTTAAACACAGGGACTCTCCAACATATATGAGTCAGTTAAACAATCTAGAGACATCATACAAAGACTGCACCAAGACTCAATCAACTTGATTAGAGATAGATATTCAAGTAAGTAATCAAAACTTGATAAAGATCCAAACTAACTCATATAACCAATGACAGAGCAAGTTATCAAGCAACTCAACTTTATATGACTCAACTCATCACAACACATCAAAAGGGAACACATACTGACCCACACAACTATCAATTACCCAAACTCGCATAATATCAAGAATAATACAGTGTGAGAATTCGAAATGTGCACCTTGACCATGGTGGTGATTCACATGGCAGATATTCCATAAAAACGCATTTAACAATTAGGAGAAACAAGCATATCACTTTACCAGACTGTGAATCGCTCAACTGAGTCACCGGACTCACTGGGTCAACACCGAGTTAGTGCTCAAATCTTACAGATTCAACACTAGAGATCTCTAAGTCACTAAAACACTAAACAAAAATGTTAGAACATGCATATAAATCAGTGAATTAAAGAAATCGAAACTAGGGTTTGAACCACTCGGAATCAAAACAAAGGGCTTTTGATATATGATGTTAAGAACATCATATCAAGAGCGAAAAAGACACGATTCAATCAAAAATTCATCGGATTGAAGCCTAATTTAAATAGCCAGATCTAGGGTTTGAGAGTTTTCGAAATTAGGGATCAAAGGATGAAAACTGAACCCATAGAGAGGTGTATTTTGATGAAAGGATCACAAATATGTGATTCATTTTGACAGAAGAGATCGGAGATGACCGAAATTGACGAATGGTAGGTAGGGTTTTGAGAGAGATAAACGGCGAGAAAGAATGAGAGAAATGAGAGAGAGAAGGCCGTACAACTCGTGAATAAACAATGTGATACTGTAGATTAAGTATGATACAATTTGGACGATCCAGATTGTAGGGTAAAGATATCAAGGGCTGAGATTAAAAAGAGATGAACCATTTTCAGCTGAAAAATCAATTCTGATTTTCTAAGAATTATTTTTGTGATTTCAAACAAAATCTTTAAATACAAAATTCTGTAAATAAAGATATAATAATGCTAAAATCATAGAAAAATAATTTCTAGCAAGATAAAATTTAGATCCAAATTTTAAAAATGAATGCTAAATTTTAAGATTGCACATTTAATTAGTTTTTATATTTTTGCTCCGACTTTGAAACAACATCATTTCAAGGCCATGCAAAAATTAAAACTAATTAAATTTTATTCGTATTGAAATATTTCAATATGGTTTTTAGCCAAAACATAGACAAAACATATTAATGTCTATTTTTAAACAAATTTATTGCAGAGAAATCTGAACTTTCGAGTACCGAAGTCTCAAGAAAATCCGCTTACACAATAAGCTTGAGTGCGTTGACTAGAAAATCACACGATTTATATTTCAATTTTAATTATAATTAAATATAGAGAAAAACTACATTTAATTATTTGGACAATCCAACATTCCTAAAAGAAATCGCAATTTAGCGAATCTTTCGGAATGCAATGGTTTCGTGAATATGTCGGCGACATTATTTTCCGTATCAATATGGTCCATAATAATATCATCTTTGTTGACATGATCACGAAGAAAATGATGTTGTATATCTATGTGTTTAGTGCGAGAGTGAGACACCGGGTTTTTACTCAAATCAATCGCACTCGTATTATCACACAAAATAGATATAGCATCAAACTTAATCATATAGTCGGCTAACGTTTGCTTCATCCATAAAATTTGAGCACAACATTTTGCCGCTGCTATATATTCGGCTTCCGCGGTAGATAAGGATACCGAGTTTTGTTTCTTCGAAAACCAAGAAACTAAACATCCATCGAGGAATTGACAAGTGCCGCTAGTGCTTTTTCTATCAGTCGAGTGACCCGCGTAATCTGAGTCGAAAAAGCACACTAAGTCGAATGGTAATCCTTTCGGATACCAAAGACCAATTTCAGTGGTGCCTTTAAGATATCTAAAAATCCGTTTAACCGCGGATAAATGAGATTCTTTAGGCGCCGCTTGAAATCGAGCACATTTGCAAATGCTATATTGAATGTCCGGTCTACTAGCGGTAATATAAAGTAAACTACCAATCATACCACGGTATTTCTTTATATCAACCGGTTTTCCGGAATCATCCGCCACTAATTTCTCTGAGGGAAACATAAGAGTACTAAGTGGTTTAACATTCTCCATCTCAAATTTCTTGAGCATTTCCTTGCAATACTTTGATTGAGATATATGACTGCCTTCGTTAGATTGCTTTATTTGCAAACCTAAGAAGAAATTTAATTCTACCCTCATTTCGAATTCTTTACTCTTCATTTCCGAGAATTCGTGACATAGTGATTCTTTAGTTGAACCAAAGATAATATCATCTACGTAAATTTGAACGAGCAAGATATCATCACCTTCATACTTCGTAAATAGAGTAGTGTCGGCAATTCCCATTTTAAAACCATTATCAACCAGGAATTTGCTTAACCGCTCATACCAAGCTCTAGGAGCTTGCTTTAGTCCGTATAAGGCTTTATAAAGTTTATACACATATTCCGGATGTGTTAAATCTTCAAATCCCGGTGGTTGTCTTACAAACACTTCTTCTTCTAAGACACCATTTTGGAAAGCTGATTTAACATCCATTTGATAGACTTTGAAGCCTTTATGAAAAGCGAAAGCTAAGAACATTTGAAGTGCTTCGAGTCTAGCTACGGGAGCATAAGTTTCATCACACTCTATACCTTCCATCTGTGTATAACCTTGATCTACTAGTCGTGCTTTGTTTCGTACCACTGTTCCACTTTCGTCTAATTTATTTCGAAAGACCCACTTGGTTCCAATAGTAGAACCATCGGGTGGAGGTGGAACTAGTTCCCAAACTTTGTTCCGAGTAAATTGGTTTAACTCTTCTTGGATAACAAGAATCCAATCCTCATCTAATAAAGCTTCTTTTACAGTTTTGGGTTCTATTTGTGATAGAAATGCTAAGTGACTAGCAATATTATGGACTTGAGATCGAGTTTGGACTCCTTTAGTTCTATCACCTACGATATTCTTGATAGGATGATTACTAACCCAAGGTACGTCCAAAGGTAATCCATTATCGACCTCAACTACTTCGAGAGGATTATTCGTAACCGTAGTTCCATGATAAAAAGTTTTGATTTGTCTAATAACATTCTCAATGTTATCTTGACAATCTTCTTTTGGATCACTTTCCTCTTCAACCAAGTCTTTATACTTTGATAGTGGTTTCGATTCATCAAACACAACGTTCAATGTTTCTTCCACCATTAAAGTTTTAAGATTAAATACCCGATAAGCTTTGCTTGTATTTGAATATCCAAGAAAGACACCCTCACTAGATCTTGGGTCGAATTTCGTTAGATAATCTTTTGTATTCAAAATAAAGCATTTACTTCCAAAAACCTTGAAGTAGCTTATCTTCGGAGTTTTACCAAAATAAAGCTCGTAGGGAGTCTTCATTTTAATAGGTCATAGTAAAACCCGATTAAGAACATAGCAAGCAGTTGACATAGCCTCGGCCCAAAAATATTTAGGTCGACGATATTCATTAAGCATAGTGTTTGCTATTTCTTGTAACGTTCTATTCTTCCTTTCAACAACCCCATTTGATTGAGGTGTATAAGGAGGAGAAAAGTTGTGAGTAATGCCATTTGCTCTACAAAATTCAACAAACTCGGAATTTTGAAATTCCTTACCATGATCCGTCCTTATATAGGCAATAGACGTTTCTTGTTGAGTTTGAATCCTTTTGTAAAGAGCAACAAATGATATAAAGGCACCACGTTTTACTTTTAGGAACTCCGTCCACGTATATCGTGAGAAGTCGTCTACTACTACTAGAGTATATAAACATCCTCCCAAACTTTGTACGGGTACGGGTCCGATAAGATCCATATGCAAAAGCTCTAGTGGTCTAGTAGTAGACACCATGAATTTGGCTTTATGAGATGCTCGAATCTGTTTGCCAATTTCACAAGCTTCACATATATGATCTTTAACGAAACTGAGTTTCGGTAATCCACGTACATGTTCATTCGAACATATATTTTTGATGAGTTTCATGTTGACATGACCTAAACGTCGATGCCATAACCATGGGTCCTCATTTATGGATACCAAACACACATTTTCATAATCATTTAAGTCACATGAGTACACATTCTTGCTTCGTGGACATTTAAGAATTAACTTCCACTCTTTGTCATAAATAGCACAATGAGATGGAAAGAAAATTACTTTGCAACCATTATCACATAGTTGTATTATCGAAAGCAAATTATACTTTAATCATGTGACTAATTGTACGTCAAAATTTTAAAGCTTTCATTACCAATGTCACCAATGCCAATAATGTCACCTTTGCTACTATCTCTAAAAGTTACAACTCCGGCGGTTGCCTTTCTAATGTTGTTCAACAACGACTTATTACCGGTCATATGTCGAGAACACCCACTATCAAGGTACCACACATCTTTCTTAGCAGCAAGGCACACCTACAAAAAAGATTAATTAAATCTTTTGGTACCCTTTTTACTTGAGGGTCCGGGTGTTAGTATATCATAAGGCAATCGAGTACTTTCATAAATAAAATGAGGCATCGGATAATCATTTACATAAACAATATCATTTCTAGATGCTTGATTCCTATTAGAGATATGATAAGGATTTCTTCTAGGAGCATATCTTGAATTATTACGAAAAGCATTATCATTACTACGGGGAAATATAGTAATAACGGAATCTCTAGAATGATTATTAGTACGATAATTACCATGATTATTCCTAACATGAGCATGTGAGTTTCTAAGATAAACATGATGACTCACATTAGCATGTTGACTCGATCTAGCATTGAAATGACTAGCATTCCTAGGCATAGAATAAGCATTTAAGTTACGAGCATGACCATGACCATTTGGATTTTTTGCCTTATAACCTTGATTAGGAACTTTAGAAGAACTAGCATTGTTGGTACTAGTACTAGCTTGATGTTGCACGTTCCTTTGTTTAAAACTAATCGGTCTTTGTTGATAATGAAACTTAGGTTGCTTTTTGTCATTCACAACGACTTCTTCTTTATTTTTAGCACCTTTAGTTTTATTACCATTTTTCAAACGTTCACCTTTAGGAATCCATTTATACTTCTCCTTACTTTCACCTTCTTTGGCTTTGCAATAAAGACTTATATGTCCACTAAAATTGCAATATGAACACTTGGGTGAAGATGGTTTAAGAAGGGGTATTCCTTGAAGTATTAGTAGGTGGAACTTCTCGTTTAGGAGGAGAGTTCACATTATATCCCAAACCTTCTCGGTTAAATGGTACCTTCGAGTTAAATACCATACTATCCAATATAGTATTACTCTTGGTGAATTTCTTAACGATTTTCTCAAGATTTTCCTTTTCGGCTAACAAAGAATTAATCTTGTTATTAAAGAAATTTGCTTGGTCGAAGACTTGAGATTAGAGCTTGCTATTTTCATTTTGAAGCCTTTGATTTTCCACAAGAACCGATTTAATTTCCGAGATTGCATGTTCTCGTTCCTTTAAATTGGTCTCGAGTAAATCATTAAGTTTTGCAAGTTTGAAATCTTTATCGGATAACATAACTTGAAAATCTAATTCTTTTTCTTTTAGGGCTTCATGTAGCTCTTCCTCAATATCTCCCGTTAAAGCTTGTTCGAGTTCTTTTATCTTTTCACTTAGTGTCTCATTTTCACGAATCAAAGATTCATTTCGAATCTTTAAATTCAACATCTCAACATGGAGATCACTAGTGTTAGTAGATAATTGAACTTTTTTATTTTCCATCTCTTCGGCTTGAAGAACCAAGGATATATTCTCAATCTCAAGATTTTGAATAATTTCATCCTTCTTAGTATTTTCAAGATTCAAGCGCTCTTTTTGAGATGAAAAAAATTCGTAATATTCCACATCTTTGACATGGATATCGGTCAAACGAGTGACCTCTTTTTGTAGCTCAATATTCACATCTCGTATTTTATTCCTTTCGGAACTAACCGTGATGTATCTTTGGCTAATTTCATCATGATTCATTTTCAACATTTTTACAAGATTAACAAACTCCGAGACACCCAAATTTTCATAGTCTAATAACTTTATACTTACATTATCACTACTACAAGACGCCACATTATTAGTAGAGTTTCGGGTTACCTCTTGATTAGTAGTGGAGGTTTCCGTTGGTGTAGTTTCATCACCGATCGCCATCAAGCACAAGTTAACAACTTCTTCACTTTGTTCGGAAGCTTCTTCATCCTCGCTTAAATCCCATCCATTTTCAGCTACAAGACTTCGTCCTTTAGCCAACTTTGGACATTCCCGTTTAAAGTGACCGGGTTGTTTACATTCGAAACACAAATCATGTGTTTCCTCACTTGGCGATTCCTTCGGCTTAGGTGGAGAATAATTATTCGAATAATTCGAATGATTTGTATTATTGAAAGCATTATTCCCTTGTTGAGCACCTTTGCCTTTTTTAAAACTCGTGGTCGGAAAGTTGTTATTACTCTTATAATTAGGCCTTCCTTTCGAGTTGAATACACATTGTTGATTACTCGACTTAAGGAATCCTTTTCCGTACCGTTGAGCTTTACTTTGCAAAACCCGACATAGTTGTCTCGAAAGTAGTGCAATCTCTTGTTCATCGAGATTTTGCAACTGTTCGTTCAACTCATCGTCGTTTTCATCTTCATCGATAAGAATTGCTTTTAAAGCCATGTTCTTTCTTTTGTCTTCCACTTTAGGAAGGGCCTTTTCCGGAATATTATCTTCCTCATAAGCACAAAGATTTTCGAATAAGCTATAGATGGAGTATGAATTCAAGTTATGCATTTCTTTTATTGTGGTAACTTTGACTTTCCAACTTGGAGGTAATGCTTTCAAAATCCTACGATTTTTCTCATTAATAGTATATACCTTTCCAAGTTGTGCAAGTTCATCGACTATACGAGTAAACCTCGTTTCCATGTCGCTGATGGTTTCACTTTCGAGAAGTTTAAAATTTTCATACTCTTGTATTAAAGTATCCATTCGAGATTCTTTAATATCTTTTGTACCCTCGTAAGTAATAACCAACTTGTTCCACATTTCTTGTGCGGACTTGCAATTATTAACACGTTTATACTCTTTTTCTGCAAGTGCACTAGTAAGAACCATTTCCGCTTTCGCGGCTATGTTCATTTGAGTTTCTTCATCCGGAGTATATTCACTCACTTTCTTTTCGACCATTACGTCGCCTACCTTTTTAGTAGGAGTGGTGACTCCGTCTTCTATGGCCATCCAAACTTTGATACCTTGGGATCTAGCATAAATCCTAAATTGTGTTTTCCAAGTTGCAAAGTTTGTGCCATCGAACAAAGGTGGTCGGGAGCTAGAAACAACTTCTCCGTAACCAATAGTGTTCAAGTAAGCCATCAAAAAGATGTCCTTTTTACGGTTTTATTTAACGACTTTCTCAACAGTCAATAAACCCGATAAGGATCTACTTTTTGTTGTATTTTACGATTATCACAACAATCGTAAAACACAGTTAAAAGCATTGCTTTGATACCAATTGATAGGTCCCGTATATGGGTTAGATAAGCTAGAAGGGGGGGTTGAATAGCTTATCACCTTTTAAAAATTTAGAGCTTTGCTTTTTGAAAATTCTTTCGCCTTTTTAAACTTCGTTACTTGTCAACAAGTAAATAAAGTGCGGAAAGTAAAGAGCGAAAGAAAAGAGAGTAGCACACGGTCGATTTTATCCTGGTTCGTGATGCCCGCAATCCCTAATGGATTCGAACACCCCTACTCCAGTCCCCGAACTCCTCCCCGAATTCGAGCTTTTCTCTACTACAAAGATACTCCTTTATAGTAGGCGGAGAAGCCTTTACAACTCCTTAAACCACTATTTAATTATCTTAGAGCAATACACACACGTATTCTCCTCAAATTAAATAGCTA
This sequence comes from Saposhnikovia divaricata, assembly GCA_036435485.1. Lineage (NCBI taxonomy): Eukaryota > Viridiplantae > Streptophyta > Magnoliopsida > Apiales > Apiaceae > Saposhnikovia > Saposhnikovia divaricata. Next base: position 58,128,129 of record CM071598.1, read on the forward strand.
AATACAAACTACAAAACTTATCTTGGAACGTAACTCCCCGTCACCTCCTCAAAGACTTTGTAGTAACCCGTGGAAGACTATGTACTTCTACAACTTTGCCGGTCTTGGATCTTAGGTCTTGGATCTTCTCTTTTCCTCATGGTGCAAAGGCTACTAACTCCCCGTTAGTACGCCTAAGACTTGGGTCTTAGAACAAGAGTCACCTTACTTCACTTCACCTCACTGTAAAGGTTAGAATACAAGTCCAACAACAACCAACCAATTTATATTAAGAGATATAAATCCGTGCAAGCTAGTATGTTATGGTACTAGTCACGGGGATGCTATTACGCGTTAAGTTAAATATAGAATAGCAAGGGATAAGTCACAATAATGGACTTGTCACACAAGCGGTACACACACTTACACACAACACACAAGCAATTAAAACATAACTCACACGTGCGTAAAAGTAACTCGCTTATCTATAGGATAAAACGAGGCCGCTATTATGCGTTAAAATATTACACACACCACACAAGCAAGAATATTAAACTAAAGAGCAAGTAGTGCAAGCAAGAAATCAAGCAAGCAAAAGTAACAAGTGCTAAGAGCACTTTGGCCCAATGTAAGCCAAGTGGAGTGGCCGGATTTTTGAAGTCCTAAAATAAGTGCAAGTAGTCTTGTTGTTAAATACTTGTTCAAGATATAAAAATATGACAAGTGAGTAACCAACTTGAACAAGATAGACTACTAATGGTAGTAATGGCCGAATATAACAAAGAAAGAAAAGGCCAAGAATAAACTACCAACTTGTTTTAAAGAGCTAGCTTGTATAGTCTTGATTTGTTATGTCCTTGTTTTAAAAATAAAACACAAGATGAACAAAGGACTTGGATATAAAAGACTAACAACTAAACTTATCTTTTGATCTTTAAATATCAAGTTTAAACCACTTAAGGTAAAAACAAGATGTAAGCTTTTTGTTCTAAATCAAAATATAGTTAACTAGCCTTTTTAATCCAAATACTCAACTTGGATTAAAGGACTTAAATGAGGTAGATCTCAACTTTCAACCTCAAGAACACACCTTACAAGATGTCAACTATAAGATGTCAACTATACACTACACGAATATACTTCAAGAACAAGTGTATATTAGTGACAAAATGCAAGAATGTTGAATATTAGTGTTTATAAGTGTAGATCTAAACCAAACAAGCAATAAACACTAAATATTCAAGCCACTCACCACCACTACAACTATATATACTCGACTTATATATAGGAGAGTGAGTAAATATGAAAACCAACTTGTAACCCTTGAGATCTAGAGAGAAAACAAGAGAAAAAGCTAGTTACGAAGCTAAAAACACACAAAAAGAGTCGCCGGAAAAGTCACCGGAAAATGGCCGGAATATGGCTTTAAAGTCAGACTTTTGGAGGATCAAAAGGTCACTTATAATCTGTTAAAACAAGGTGGAAAGACCACAAAAAGATTGGTGACCAAAGGTGTGTTTATGAGAGCAAGAATGAGTGAAGAAAACAAGCCAAAATGATGTAAAATGAAGATGTAAAAATGGCTTAACACCAAGAAACGTTTTTGCAACTTTTGGGCAGTAGAGAGAGTGTTTCTAGGAGTGTTTCTTCAGCATGTGTTTGGCTCTCAAAGCTTGGGAAAAGAGTGGGGGGGGGGGGTAAGGGGCTATATAAGGCTTTTAGCTTTATTTTAAATGGTAAAGCATATGTCATAAAGGCAAGTGGGAGGGATGTCATCCATGACATCATAACATCTGTATAACAATTCAAAAATGCCTAGAAAAGAGTGCCCACACGTTTTTATTAATTAATGAATCAATACAAACGTAAAATGCGCGTACCGTCGAGCCGAAATGGGTTTAATCGTAATAAATCGAGAAATCATTGAAAAATTATGAAATTTTGGGAATCTTCTAGAAATATGCCCAGAAGATTGTGGTCAAAATTTAACCTTGAAATGAGTTGACCGACTATGACTTTTAAGCGACCGATAAATCAATTACGTATCGATTTAAGGGGTCCCGGAAAAAAGTCATCCAAAATTTACGAAATTTATTCTACAATGTCCTATGGGGAAACTAAGGACACATTCAAAGTTTCAAGTCAAAAAGATAAGTGGAAGTATTTTTACGAATTTTTCGAATGTTAAAATGGCTTCCTGGAGCGACCGAAAAATTCATTTCTCTTTACCGACAACTAAGACAAAAGTTTTGACTTGAAAAATATTCAAACATAATATTCCATATGAAATAATGACTATGAGGTCCAAGGAATATATAAGCTTGAATTAAAAAAGATTTTATCCGGATAAATAAGGAATTACGGGTATTTCGGAATAAAATCAATTTTGGGTCTTTTGGCACGGCTTTTGGCAAGGCAATTTAAATATAAATATTAAATAAATATATCAAGAATATTTGAGAGGAAAACATTTATGAATAACATACTTCTAAATAAATCAAACTGTTTGACTCGTAGAAGCAGTGTTAGGAAATTCTTTATTTTTGTGCCTTTAGCCAAATGCCTATTTTCTTTTGACATAAATAACTTAGAATATAAAATACCGATATCATGATGTTCACTTCCTAAGTGAATGTCGAAAATATGTCGGAAAACATTTTTGGCTCGGTTTGACCATTTTGACTTGAATCCCGAATTATGTCGTCCCCTGGGGAGGATTCTAAGTGCAAACCTAAATCAAATTTAATTTCACTTTTATTTTGACAAATTCCAAAACCTAAAGAGCGAAAGTACTGACTCTGTCACTCTTGAATATATTTTATCCTTTCCCACATCATATATTAATGTGTTAGGGTGGTTCAAATCCCCAAGTAGATATTAAATCCAATATCCTTGGTATATTCTCTTTATTTCAGAATTTGCTCTCCCGATTTCTCAAGCGTTCTCAAACTAGTTGCATTCTCTTTGCTCTAGGATTATATTCTCAATCCTCTTTCCCTCTCATAATATATCCTCCCTTGGACTTCTAATATTTATTATCCTTAACCCATGATTCATTCACTTGATCGCTTAATCTCGTTATAAAGTCTCAGCGATTTCTAGAACGTTCGTTTCACTAATAGGGTACCTACATACCATTTCCCTAAATCCTCAAAATCACTATTCATTAGCATTTCTAAAGTGAGGGTTATTACATAAATGTTTGGTTAGAGATTAACTAAGTCAATGAATGGTCTGAATAGACTACTAATATAGATAAGAATAATCTATCTATGAGAAAATAAGCCATGGTGATATAAGAAGGTGAGTAATTCTCATTTCATCCAAATCAATGTATGTTAGGAGTCAGGGAATACTATAAAAAGGAGATTTGAGAGTAACAGGATATATATATATAGGCAAGTGCTCAAATACAAACCACTTTTAAAATACAAACCTACAAACCAACAATAAATTAATTATATTTCATTTATTCTAAGGTTCCCGCCAAGGGTACCTTCACAAAAAATGCTTAAAATAATTGGCTCTATCCTTAAAAAAAAAAAAAAAAAAAAAAAAAAAAAAAAAAAAAAAAAAACTTGCTGTGGAAATGCGAAGCATTTAAGACAGTAAACGGATGAGTTAGGTAGTCATGAGGGCCGAAGGCTCTCGACACACCCGTCAATCGTCTATTGCCTTTACCATTGATTGCCATTCCTTACAACTTTAGAATGATAAAGGCGCGAAGCGCCGTACAAGAAGGTGCGAAGCACCGTTAACCAGTGAAATCCACTGCCACGTCATCACGTGAACAGTGAATTTTTTTTTATTTTTTTTTATTTTTTTTGTTGGATAGAGCCAATTATTTTAAGCATTTTTTGTATTGGGGTACCCCTAGTTTGGTCATTAGATTAGCTTGAAATATTAGATTATGCTTGGTTTGTAGGTTTGGAATTTTAATATTTTATGTTATGATAGAGATCAAAATATAGTTAAACAATAGTGAGATACACTACCATTCAGGGAAGGCCAATGTGGTGGCCGATACCCTTAGTAAAAAGGGAAAGGAGAGATGAGATAATATAAAATGACGGAATGCAGGAGAAGGTTGGTAAGGAAAAGATAGTGAAAGTACTGCTATTGATAAGCTAAATGGCATGTTGATGAATGACAAGCAAGTGTATGTTGGTGTATTTCTGTACAAACAAGATAGAGATGTTTAAGAGGAAACTAAAGGATGGAGGAAGTAATATGAGAATTAGAAGGTGTTATGTGAGAAAGGTATTCATCAATATCTTCAACGTGATTCCGGGACGGAATCCTTTTAAGGGGGGAAGACTGTAATAACCCTAACTTTAGAAATGCTACAGTGCTTAAATGAATAGTGATTTTGAGGATTTAGGGAAATGGTATGTAGGTACCCTATAAGTGAAACAAAAAATGAATAACCAGAAACCATATTAGCGTCGTACTATGAAAATGAGTGACTCGAAACGATGACGGATTTCAAAAATTCCTGAGTATAGATTTTTAAGATGTTTGATTTCAATTGAGCACTATTGTATTGGATATTAAAGAGTATGGAATATGAAATGGTGTATACTTTGAGGAACATGTGAAATTAGGTTAAACCAGGGGATTATTAAATCAAGGGAATGCCAGAGGAATTTAGATTGTTGAACAATTTAGAACCACTTGGAAATGAGATATTAAATTTGAGGAATTGAGGATTTAATATTTTGGAATTTTATTATATTTGATTTGAGAATTTAGAACGAAAACTACGGAGACAGTGAAACGAACGTTCTAGAAACCGCTGAGACTTTATCACGAGATTAAGCGATCAAGTGAATGAATCATGGGTTAAGGATAATAAATATTAGAAGTCCAAGGGAGGATATATTATGAGAGGGAAAGAGGATTGAGAATATAATCCTAGAGCAAAGAGAATGCAACTAGTTTGAGAACGCTTGAGAAACCGAGAGAGCAAATTCTGAAATAAAGAGAATATACCAAGGATATTGGATTTAATATCTACTTGGGGATTTGAACCACCCTAACACATTAATATATGATGTGGGAAAGGATAAAATATACTCAAGAGATTTACAAAGGAGAAACCACTGGAACGATCACAGAATTCAATCGATGGATCAAACGACTAGAGAACTTTGAACGGAGCCCAAACAGAAGGCCCAAGGTCATAGGGAAGGCCCAATTTTTGGCCCAACCACAAGACAAGGAGATTATTTGAAGATATTTAATAGTGGAAGCCCCTTGGTGCAATAAGAAAAGGGAATGAAGGACTTGGAGACAATATGCTAAAAGCTAAGGACTTCCATGCAAATAAAAGTGGAGTAAGGTGCTTGACTATCAACACTTGGACCAATAGGCTTCCAACAACACATTAAAATGGATGAGGCTTGGCTAAACAAAGGATAGATAAGCATTACAAGTCATTATCCAAGACAAAAGAAACCAAAACACAAAACTCTCCCAAACTGCCCAGCATGAACCAAGCACAAAGAAAAATTCATATCTCCATTTCTATCCATGATAAAATCACCAAATTTTAATCATAGCTTCTCCACTCCATGAGTATCATTCGCTCAAAATTTCATGGCCAAAAAAGTAGTGTAGCCTAGTCAAATCCCTTCCCCAAGTTGAAGAACCGAACCTGCCTAGTCCTTTACAGCTTCTGTCCAGTGGGAAAAACGGGATCAACACCATAGCTAAAAGCTTTGTTTTTGGTGATCTATAGCTCAAATCAAATCTAATGAAAAGGCCAAGATGTGGTAAAAATTTGAGAGACAAACTCTTATTTTTCGATTTGTTATGAATTTTACAAGATTGATGATGAATAGTAAATCTTAGAAATTAACTTTAGTTTTCTTGGTTTCTTTGGAAGATCTAAGCTATACTAAGGTGATATAAAGGTTATACAAGGTGTATTAAGGCTTGTACACACTCCAAGAAAGGTATACTACTTGAAACCCTAGCTTGAATCTTGAGTTTATGGTTGGTTTTTGGAATAAGTTAGTGTAAAATATAAAATCATGGTTATATAAATGTTTATAAGTGTTTTGATGGATCATGAAGGTGTTGTGAGTGCTTGTAACCATGGTTGGTATGATGACCACATGGTGTAGGGTTTGGTATATGTGTTAGATGTTGGATTTGGAGGAGTTATATTATGGAAAGTATACAAATATAGCCGTTATAATGTCGATTTTCGTTAAACCAAAAGATGCCCTGTTTTTGACACATACGGTTAGGGTTCTCTCCAGAGTACTAACTGACCATGAGTGGAGAGAGCTTGGTTCATAGATTGTTTTGATATAAAGTACGTCAAAATCCAATGAACGGTTTAGGAGAAAAGTGAGTTTTAGTGAAAGTCGTTCGGAAACCGAGAAAATGCAATTGTGTCAACTTTGAGACTATAATTACCATACTTAAACATCTTTAAAATTTATGAAATTTTAACAATATAGTAGGGTGAATAGAGAGTCAAACCCCACTGACCTTGTGTCAAAATTCGAAATTGATAATTTATGAGAAATTTTACAGTCATGTGTGGTTAATAAGGAAGTGGTGAAAAACACTGAAACTTTTATGGAGTTTAATAATAGATAAGTTCTTGGAACTTTTGGTCTATAAATAGTATGTTAAACTTATATTATGTGTCAAGTGTGTTATTATATATATATATATATATATATATATATATATATATATATATATATATTTAAGGGTTAAGTGGTTAAGTGAAATATATTCTGATGGTGGTCCTTTTCGTTTCTATAGATACTCGAGACGAACACCGGATCATTCCTCTTGGGATTAGAGATCGAGGCAAGATTTCTTTTATCTTTATTTTGATAAATTGTTTATGTTTAAAGAAAAATGGTTTTGCTAGATAATATATGAATCCTATATCATTATATGGTTAGGGATATTTCCTGTTTGTTGAGATTAGTTAATGTGATTATGGATTATGGATTATGTATATGGATTATGGATATGGACTATGGATATGGATATGAATATGGATAGAGTTAATATACTTTATATTTTAAAGAGATATGAAAAATAATGGTATCAGTTGTTATCTAGGGTTATATGATTTATAATATTCTGTTAATTATAATCTTTAAACATTTTTGATTTAATAAATATTATTTGATTATTATTTAATACTTTAAAAATGGATGAAATAGTTATGTATTTAAAAGCATAATTTACACCATTAAATACGGAGGATATTTCTGAACTTATTTCAAAGTATCTGGAATATTTCTATCTTTTGAGTTAATGATCTCAGGTTTCTTTAAAGGAAGTTATACTTAAAGCATAATGATATATGTATGGATAAGGGTGGAAATGGAAATGGAATTCTGAAATGGAATAATGATTTTACAAAAAGGGGATTACAACATACTTGCGTAAGTGGCTATGTTTAGCACAGTCCAGCATCCATCATTTTATGGGGAAGTAGTGGAGAACCTTCCTCATTATTTTATTACGGCCCAACGGATGCCGAAGGATGATGTAGTGGAGAACCTTCCTCAAGGGATGATTGCCATTCCTTCTACTAGTAGTAAACAAGGAGCAGGTACGATTAGGCGACTGATCATCGTCCTAACGTATCAGGCGATTGTGGATATCCCTAAAACTTTTAAAGGAAGAATTGATAATGATTACAGACTGATATACTGAAAGGTGAAAGGAAAATTGGTATGGAATGATGGACTAATATTATATTATATTAGAAGAGAAACTGATATTATATTGTTTTATATATATATATTTTTTCTTATAAAGGAAAAATGGATGGTGTATTGAATAAGTAATGATTAATTCTTTTCTTAATTATTATAGTGGATTTTCTGTTTATTAATATATATATATATATATATATATATGTGTTTTAACTTTGATTTCTGGTTTACAATATTATCTTGCTGTGCTATTATAGCTCACTCTTGCTATTTATTTATATAACAGCTAGGGCAGATGCCGATACTTTGCACTACACCCCGTAAGAGGGTAAGGGCTTTTGAGAGAGTGCTGGCACCTATCCCTGAGGTAGTTCTTGTAGGACGGATGGGTATTAGTAGACATATGTAAATTAAGTGTGTAAGCTTGTGTAACAACTTTTGGTTGTTGAAATGCTTCTTCTAGAAGTAATATTCAGCAACACTACTTAAGTAAGATTCTGGGTTGTAATAACTCTTTTAACTTTAAACTGTTATTATTATGGATGTTGTTCTCTGAACATATGACTGGTGTGTAATGTTATAGTGTGGGGTCTATTGTGTGAGTATTAGCAAGTATTTATATTTCAACTGTCAAGAATATAATGTTATTAAAAATCGAAATTGGATCGTGATGACCTGGATTCCTGACCCCGGATCTAGGGGCGGCACAGTAGATGAGATAAAAATTGATGAATGTTCAATTAAAATTGAGAAGGGATTAAAGATTGATGAAATTGAAAATTTTGCTTGGGTATATAAGGATCCAATTTGGGAACAATTTTTGAGTCCTACTTATAATGATTATTCTGACGATTTTTCTAGCTACTTTGCTTTTTCAAAGTCTCTTGAACATGTGAAGATCGTAAAAATATTTTTATATTTTTTTGGATCAAAGGTATATTTGCACACCTTATTTTTATTATTGATTCATAGGTATGTGCATATATTTTCTTTTTCACCTCATTAGTAATGGTACTTGTATAAATAAGTCGAGACAACGACAATAAACAAAGCGTTTTTTGGGAGGAAACCCAAGGTACACATGTATTTATATATTATTATGCATGTGTTAGATTTTGTTCCTTGCTTACTTATATGTAGGATGTTATGCATAATGTGGGTTTGAGGATTGATCTAAATATTAGTGAGTGGAGGCTCCCTTTTCATCTAATTTAATTCATAAGAAAATAACCCAAAAATATATAATAATTAATTATTATATGTTTTTGTGGTGTAACTAATGAATTTTATAATAGAGTTTAAAAAAAAAGCCCCGCTCAATAATATTTAGTATCGTTAATTTTAATTTTAATAATTTTTATATTTGTACCACTCGTGCCTTGATGTGTTTGTTCATGTTTTCAGGAATTAATATTTTATTCAAGCATTCAAAGATTTGTGTGAATTTTCTTAAAAAAAATATTTTTATAAAATTTTAGGGCCGCACGGGCTGTTGTACGGGGTGCAGACCGTGCAACAAGCTGTGCAGCAGGCCTTGCAATTTTTCTCAGCTTCTGTCTAGAACATAGTGCAAAATGAGGGGTCTTCAAAATTTCTACCCACTTGCTGTACAGCCTGTGTAGCTCTTAAAAAAAATTCAAAACAGAACAAAAACATTCCTTCTACACAGCTTCACACCCAACTTCGACCACTCTCCACCTCTACTCCGTTCACCTCGCAACAACACTACAGCCATCGCCGTCCACCGCTTCTCCACCGCAACTCCACCACCCAGCACCGCCTCCCTTGCCGCCGTCCGTACTACTCCCACCTTCTTCAACCTGCAACACCCCCAGTTCATCCCTATTCCTCTCCGTCGACCCACCTACAACACTTTCTTCCATTGTTCACCGTACTCCACCGTTCACCCTTCTCAAACTCCCACCACTAGCTGACCTCCACCTCCTGCAACCGCAACCTCAACACCACTACACTAACAAATCAGCCACCCAGCTGCCATCTTTCCTGCCACCTCTGTTCTTCTTCCTTTCGCCACCGACCTCGCCTCCACTCCGCCTCAACCACTTCTCCTCTTTCATTTTCCGCAGCTTCCCTCCTGCTCTTCCCTCCCTCATCCTGCCTCATCTCTACCCCGACCAACACACCAGCCTCAATTCTGCCACTCGCCCATTTTCAACAACAGACCCCTTCTATTCTTCATCCCAACCCGCCACTGTTCTGCCCCTCTTCTGTCTCTCATTTTCACCAACACCCCCCTCCCCTCAATTTTATTTGTTTTGTTTTTGTTTCCTTTTATTTCTTTTTATTCATTATTATTATTCTTTCTTTTATTTCTTTTTACTTCTTTTGATTTTTAGTTTTTAATTTTCTAACTAATTAATTTATATAAATTCAAGAATCGATTTAAATTCGCTTTGAATTTGATTTTTTATTTATGATTTTATTATTAATTGGTTAGTTACTTTAATTTTATTTAATTTTATCTTTTTCTTTAAAAAACAAAAAATAAATTTTTATTAATACTATTTCCTTAATTAGTGTATTGAGTGGTTTTGAAGGGTGTTGACTTGTCGGTTATTTTTGTTGGATTGCTTTTGTGGTGTGTGGCATTAATTCAATTCTTGGCTTGCAATTTCGGAGTTGGATTTTGACAAGTATGAGTAGTGCTCACGGTCATTGTTATTTATTTTCAGGGGAGTTCTATTTAACTTTTCTTTTTACTTCGTTTTTATTTGTCATGCATAAGGACATGCCATGTTTTAAATGGGGGAAGGATTGTTTATGTTCATCCTTATAGTATAGTATAGTATGTAGCTAGTATTAGTATTCTCTTTTGTTTCATTTGATGTTCGTCTCATTTGCATTTAGAAACAAGTTTAGTCATAAAGCTTGTTTACTTGTTTGTAAAATTTAAGTCATTGTGAGCTTGTAGCCTTGTTTTCTCCTATTTCGTGCCTAGCAGTACCAATTTGATGTGAATCTATAAGTTTGATGCACCTTTTTGCACACACACGCACACTTAAAATGGCATGCAAAGTCTACATTGTTGTAACTAAATTGTGAACATGACGGTTATCTCTTAGCATGCATGGAATCAAATCGAGAAGATGTTATTACAACTTAAACCTTGTGAGGCCTTGAACGTTGATTTCTTTTGCTTGTGTGTTTCTTCTTCTTTATGTGCGTTTGTTGCTCTAGGGCCTACATTAAACCTTAATTCATAGATGAACCATAATAAGGAAATTCTATTTAGGATAACCATTTTGGCCTTTTCAGTTTGTGAACCATGAAAATAATCCCTAGTTGCCCCTTTGAAGCTTATATTGATAAGTGTGCATTTAATCCTAATATTGTCCCTATATTTAAGTTATTTTGTATTGATTTGGATTTTTATTTAATAAATTTTAATGTTTTATTGTAGGAATTAAGGAGTTATAATAAAGGAAGGCTTGGAGTTTAAATAGCAAGAGTTGGAGATAATTTTGATTAAAATTCGGATTTTACGGGTAGCTTGCGCAGTCTGCACTGTTTGGGCCATATGTGGAGTTCTACAAGTCCGATTCTGACGATTCAACAGCCCACGGAAAGCTTATGAGAAGGGCTTTATTTTTCAAGTGGTCTTGAATTTTAAATCCAGCCGAATCAGCCCAGAATCTGAGTAAAAAAGTCAACTACGAATTTCTTCTTCTTGGAATTCAATTTTGATTGGGAATTTTCCTTGTATTTGTATTAAATAATTAAAAACACTTTTATTATAGATATTATTGGATAATAGATCAGACCTAATAGAGAAATACATACACATCGTACGAGAGAAGTAGCCGCACAAGGGAGGAAGAGGAGAAGCCATTAACCAGAGGAGTTCAGCCGTTGAAGACATTCAATTGGTTTTGTTTTCTCTTTATCTTTTAATTATATCTCTTCATATGATTATGTGTTGGTTAACTTTGGATTGTTTTGATACCGTTATTATGAACTAAATTTATTGAGTTAGGATTTTTATGGAACCCTAGTATGGGATTGTTGGTGTTTTGATAAGAAGTACTGTTTGTAATTCACAGTTTATTCGTTCAAGTGGATTTCATGTTATATTATTTGCTTTTGTTTGGCCAACTCTAGTAGATAATTGAGTTAATTGTAATACTGAGAGGGTTATGATTAACTGACACAAAACTTGAATGGTGCATGATTATATCTGTTGATATTAATTTTGTGACAGTATAGACATATATTGTTACCATGCATAGCCGTGTGAAATTGGTTCTTAATTATATTCTTGATATTGAATTGGCATAGACATATGTTAGTTTAATTTACAGAATCTATATCATAGTGATTTCGAGAGAAACCTATGAACTTTGAATTTCTGGTTAGTAGACTGTGATTTTGCTATGGTATTACACTACTTTATTGCCGACATGATCATATTAGGGGGAAGTAATTATCTTGACTTAACGTCTCGTATCTAAAACTCTCGTAACTCTCTTTGATAGTATATTAGTTAGTTAATTTAGTTATTGATTAATTAGCTTAATTAGAAATACAAAAACCCAATTTATTGTGTTCGATAACCAAATTGTTTGATATTGATTGCGATTTATATAATTAGACAGTCTTTGAGGAACGATATCTGGTATTTACTACTATATTACTTGTATGCGATTGTGTACACTTGCACATCTGTATTTTACGCAACAAGTTTTTGGCGCCGCTGCCGGGGACTGCCATAGTGTTTATTGCAAAATTAATCATCTTGCAGTTTGGTTTGATTTTGTGTGCTTACATTGATAACTCTTGTTGTTTTTCAGGTTAACAACATAGAGTTATGTATTCTCCATATGCGTTGGGTATGGTGTATGACGAAGAGTGTGCTGCACGAGATCAAGAACTTCTTTCGTTGCAGAGTTGATTATCTTCTGTGGCAGAGACGATTAAGAATATGGGCTTAGGAATGAATCAACCTATGTGGCAACCAATGAGTTCACCACGGAGCCAAGCTGACTATGTTTCGTGTGTCTATTGTTGCGGTGCTCATACATATGACTACTGTCCTTCTAATCCAGATTCTATTTGTTTTGCGGGTAATCAAAATTGGAGTAGCTTGTATTCCGATTCTTGCAATCAATCATGGATGCAATCTCCCACAACTTCATGGAGGAATGAAGGAGCTTATCTTGGAACTTCATCAATGAACTCTAGCTATTCATGTTTTCAGCAACCTCAACAACAGGATCCTGAAAAAGAAGAACATAGTTCTCTAAAAACTTTGTTGATGCAAGCTATAGAGAATCAATCAAATTTGTTGAGGAACTTAGGGAATCAAGTTGAGGAGCCATTTGATGAGATAAAGAATCAAACGTCTGGTTATCTACCATGTGATGCTGATTATCATGAAATTATTGGGAAGGAGTATTCAGAACATGTGGTTGTAGAAAGCAAAGAAGAGGTGGAGGTCTCTCAAATCACATCTGTTGATGAAGGATATGTAGAGGAATACTCAACAATACATATAGAAAATGTCCTAGTTTTTGATAAATTAGAGCATAATTCGTATGAAGATCCATTGCAGCAGCCCATGATTCTAGATTATGGACATGAAAACAAGGAAGAGGAACATCTAGCTTTGTTGGAGGTTAATTCACCAGATGCAGAAACAGTGCATTATTTTGAGTCATTGGAAGTGCTGCCGGCAGAAGTCAAACCTCCAAAAGCCTCTATTAAAGAACCACCTGATTTGGAACTGAAGTTGATGTCCTCTCATTCTCAAGAGGTTTATTCGAGCACATGTTTAACATCTTCTATCATCATCTCAGCAGAATTACCTCCGGACAAGAAGTTTGAAAGGGTTATTTCAAATTTTCATGATAGTATGTGCTCTGTAGACGGGCAAATCTTGTTATTGGACATTGCAATAGGTTCTTTTGGTAAGCAGAGAAAGTTGATATATTCGACTTTATTCATCATTATCTCCGCAGATTTACCGCCTGATAAGGAAGAATGGTTGTTGGAGGTTTCGTAAATGTACAGGCTAGGTTCTTTTGAGCAGCGGAGAAGGTTGAACCTTGTCATCAAAGACGTTGCCCTGAAAAAGATAATTAAATGGCCATATAGAGATGCGGTACGGAATTTTACACTACAGTGTGAAATTATCAAATGAAAAGTTCATTGTCATGTCTAGCTAAAGACGTTAAAGAAAGGCGCTTCTTGGGAGGCAACCCATAATTTTGTATGGTTAGTAAATTTTTATTTCATTTTTTAATGTATTTATTTTTAGGTTAGATATTTTTATTTTTTATTTTTTTTTACTCCCATATGATGCCTTGATGATTTGATTTGAAGTATTTCACGAATAAATAATTTTTTGAGTACAAGGGTGGTTTGAAAAAAATGGAGCATTTTATGAAAAAAAAATTATGCATTTTCAATACCATGACAAGAATTTATTAAATCGTGGTATTGTGTTGCTGGTGAAGTCGAAATAGAAACAGTGATGGAATACTGGCGTTTTAAAATTTCCAACCGGCGGTTTTCAACTCCTGCCATCTCTCACCTGCTCCCTTCCATCTCATGAGTTCATGCTGGTTGCTCTTAATCATAATCAGACACCAACCCTTCTGTGCACATAATCTGCCAGCCCATTAATCTACTATGTCCAGCCCAAAGGACAATTTCCAGCCCATCTGTCATGTATGTGCCCAGCTCATAAGCCACATCAGCGTCCATGTCAGCAGCCATGTGGCGTCCAGTCGTCAAAGGGGAGGCAGCTTCCTTCCAAAAATTATATGGAAATGATGGAGTGGGGAGTTGAACCCCTGACCTCCTACATAGAAAACAATGCATGAACCACTCCACCAACTTGCTCAATGTGTATAAGAAAGCTTTGTTTATTTAATAAACAAACTTTGCTATGCTATTTCAACTATTAAAAGGAAGGAGCAAGCTTTAACAATCATAATTAATGGACACTAAGGGAGTATTCTTAACTTCCTTTGTACATATATATATTTTTTAATTTCTTTTTGTAATTTTTTATTTAGGCTTTTTATTAGTTTGTATATTTAATTTTATTATTCATTGAGGACAATGAACCATTTAAGTGTGGGGAGGTGTTTTCAATATAAAAAATTAATAAAATTTATGATCATTAATAATTTTATTTTTAGGATAATTTTTTTTCTTAGTTTTTTTTAGGACATTAGATATTTTTTTTAGATTTTATTTTAGGATATTTAAAATAATTAGAAAAAAAACACAAAAAAACTTGAAAATTAAAAACTTTTGATTGCCTTGTTAATATAGCATGTTAATAAGGAAGTACACACCATGTAGGCTAATTTTTCGAGTGTCGTATTTATGTCTCCTTAGCGTAAAATACCTTATACATGATGATGTCTTGTACGTGCTTGCAAAAATTTAAAACTTGAATTTATGTCATTGTCAATTTTGATGAGTATGGTATGC
This sequence comes from Saposhnikovia divaricata, assembly GCA_036435485.1. Taxonomy (NCBI): domain Eukaryota; kingdom Viridiplantae; phylum Streptophyta; class Magnoliopsida; order Apiales; family Apiaceae; genus Saposhnikovia; species Saposhnikovia divaricata. Next base: position 58,143,266 of record CM071598.1, read on the forward strand.
TATCACCATGTGAGATCTTGAGCCTTAATTTATGATTGATGCTTCTTTTTATCAATCTACTTTTTTTGTGGTGAGTTATTCGTCATTGTATGTGTTGCTCTAGAACTTGCTTTAAACCAGGTCGTGCGCATATTGATATTGTGTATTGTGTAAAACTGATAAAGGTACTAGGATTAACCGTATTATCCAAAACAGTACCCTTAAAAATAATCCTTAGTGAGACCCTTGAGCCTATATCCTTTTTCTTTGTATATCACCATCTAAATTTTGAGCTTATCTATTTCTTCTTGTCTTGATTGACTAGTAGAGCATTGTGATGTACAGATGAGATTGGTAAAATATTAAGTGTGGGGATATCTTCGTCATTGTGTGAGATTTTGGGTGGGAACTGAATTGGTTTGGCTATTTCTTCTTCGTGACACTTCAATAAAGTCACTCGAATCAATAAAAAGGAGGAAGCAAGAAGTGAAAAAAAATGAAAAAAAGCAAAAAGAGAAAAAAAAGGAAAAAATGGAAAAGAAAAAAAAAGAAAAGAAAGATAGAGAGTGTATGTTCATTGGTTCTTGCAATGTGAAATTTATGAGTTTACATTTGTATGTGGGATTATATCTCAAGATTAGTTTCATGTTGAGTCCTTCAAGTGTATATGAACATTATGCTCTATTAGTTGTCAAGTTTACCCACTTGTTAGCCTATTTCTTTGATATCCTACCCGTCACCTAAGCCTCGTTACAACCCTTGACAAAAACCTTTTGATTTATACGAACACGAAGTCGAGAGATTTTGGTGGACAAGCAAGCTTATGGTAGCACATGTGCATTTGATTGAACTTGAGTGATACAGTTGCACCTAAACACTTGTGTGATTTGAGTGTTTGTGAGGTTATTTTTCTATCATAAGCATGCTATTTTCTTGTTGATTGAGACTTTGATGTTATTCATGATATTTTAGTCTTTTGAGACTATGTGTGCGTGCTTGAATAGTTGTGTCGGTGTGTAAAGTTGAGGAACCGCATTATATGACATTTATGAGATATTACATGATTAAGTTTGCATGTGTGGAGTGCTATGATATATTTCATGTTTGAGACTTGGCAGTCAGAATAAAAATTAGGAATTTTGTGGGTATATTCACTACAAATCCTCACGAGACCTTACTCGTCCACTTGGGCTACCTTGGGGTTTAAAGGGCTTGTTGCATATGCAAAATGCAACCGTGATCACCTACGGAAGTGGTATTAGTTAGTTAGGACTTCGTTTTTTTTCTTTGCCCGAGGACGTGCAAGATGCTAAGTGTGGGGATGTGATAAGTGTGCATTTAATCCTAATATTGTCCCTATATTTAAGTTATTTTGTATTGATTTGGATTTTTATTTAATAAATTTTATTGTTTTATTGTAGGAATTAAGGAGTTATAATAAAGGAAGGCTTGGAGTTTAAATAGCAAGAGTTGGAGATAATTTTGATTAAAATTCGGATTTTACGGGTAGCTTGCGCAGTGTGCACTGTTTGGGCCATACCTGGAGTTCTACAAGTCCGATTCTGACGATTCAATAGCTCACGGAAAGCTTATGGGAAGGGCTTTATTTTTGAAGTGGTCTTGAATTTTAAATCCAGCCGAATCAGCCCAGAATCTAAGTAAAAAAGTCAACTACGAATTTCTTCTTCTTGGAATTCAATTTTGATTGGGAATTTTCCTTGTATTTGTATTAAATAATTAAAAACACTTTTATTATAGATATTATTGGATAATAGATCAGACCTAATAGAGAAATACATACACATCGTACGAGAGAAGTAGCCGCACAAGGGAGGAAGAGGAGAAGCCATTAACAAGAGGAGTTCAGCCGTTGAAGACATTCAATTGGCTTTGTTTTCTCTTTATCTTTTAATTATATCTCTTCTTATGATTATGTGTTGGTTAACTTTGGATTGTTTTGATACCGTTATTATGAACTAAATTTATTGAGTTAGGATTTTTATGGAACCCTAGTATGGGATTGTTGGTGTTTTGATAAGAAGTACTGTTTGTAATTCACAGTTTATTCGTTCAAGTGGATTTCATGTTATATTATTTGCTTTTGTTTGGCCAACTCTAGTAGATAATTGAGTTAATTGTAATACTGAGAGGGTTATGATTAACTGACACAAAACTTGAATGGTGCATGATTATATCTGTTGATATTAATTTTGTGACAGTATAGACATATATTGTTACCATGCATAGCCGTGTGAAATTGGTTCTTAATTATATTCTTGATATTGAATTGGCATAGACATATGTTAGTTTAATTTACAGAATCTATATCATAGTGATTTCGAGAGAAACCTATAAACTTTGAATTTCTGGTTAGTAGACTGTGATTTTGCTATGGTATTACACTACTTTATTGCCGACATGATCATATTAGGGGGAAGTAATTATCTTGACTTAACGTCTCGTATCTAAAACTCTCGTAACACTCTTTGATAGTATATTAGTTAGTTAATTTAGTTATTGATTAATTAGCTTAATTAGAAATACAAAAACCCAATTTATTGTGTTCGATAACCAAATTGTTTGATATTGATTGCGATTTATATAATTAGACAGTCTTTGAGGAACGATATCTGGTATTCACTACTATATTACTTGTATGCGATTGTGTACACTTGCACATCTGTATTTTACGCAACATATATCCATATTTTTCTTCGTCACTTTCTCCTTTTATACATGAGTCATAGCCAAATACTTCACTCTCGACCTAGTTGAGCTAGTTGAGTCTTAGAAAGAATTGATTGATGAGCATGAGAATTTGGAGATGTTCTGAAGAGGAAGAATGGTAATCATTGTAAGTGGGAGTTAGTTTGATATGTATGACTAAATGTGGTTCAAAGTTTTTGTAGTACTTATATATGTAATACATCCCCTTTGCTAAAAAAAACAATAAATAAAGGGGATGTAAAAAAAGGAAAAAGAAGAAATGGAAAAAAAGGCAAAGCAATAAATCTTTATTTTGATTCAACTTTCTTGATAAATGTGGTCGTGTTTTGTAATTGTAAATGAGTGGAGATCTACTTTATTTTGAGAATTTGCTGTATGAAGAGATCAAATGTCACTTTGACTCAACTAGCGAGACTTTTACACCTTTCTTGAACTTAAATTTTCACACCTTCACCCTAGCCTCGTTACAACCCATTTTATGAATTCCTTGTTTTTGGTGCAATTCGGAATTTACGTGGACGTGCAAGGTAAAGTAGAGCGCATGCATTCAGACTCGGAGTTGAGTGAAATCTCTAGCCCATGCTTGTGTGATTCATAATTGAGAGATATGAGATTTTTCACCATACAATTTCATCTTCTTAATGCGAAGCCATGTATGCTTTGTGATAATCTTGTCTAGTGTTCACGATTGTATTGCATTCATTCTACCTTTATTGTCATGGTTACATTTTACGCAAGGTGTGTTGTCTTGATTCTCAAATTGGTTGTTAACTCATTATAGTGGATGGTATGGTGAATAGCTCTATATGTCTGATTTTAGTTAAAAGTAAATGTAGCGACATGCTTGGATTGTTTCCTATTTGTATGACGATTCGGACATGTAGATGTAGTAGTTAGTTTAGTGAGTAGGTAATGTTAGTTTCTTGTTGGTTAGTAATTTTTGTGAGTTTGTGGGTACATCATCTATAAACCCTCACGAGACGAAACTCGTCCTCCAAGGCTACTTGGGGGTTTAAACGATGGTTTGAATGCTCTTGTTCAACCATTTTCTCATTTAGAGTAATAAATTTAGTTTAGTTATCTCGTTGTTAATATTAGTTTGCTCGGGACTAGCAAAGTTCAAGTGGGGGAAGATTTGATAACGTGAATTTTATACACGTTTTGTCTTTCATTCTCTTGCATTTTTGTTAGTTTCGAATGTTGTTTTATCGATATTAATTACGTTTTTCATCTTTCAATGCCTCATGCTTAATTGTTGAAAAGATGACTTATTTTGGGTTTGAAAGCAAAGATTATCCAAGAGGGAAGTTGGAAGATGCAAGCTCACGATGTCGGGAGGTTTTTAATGTATTATCTTGAAGACTTGTCGTTCACTAGGCCATTCACTAGGCCGTTCGAGGAGTTTTAAAGGAGCAGTCCCTTGTACGGGCTGCTGTACGGCCGTTCGACAGGCCGTTCAGCACTTGCTGGAAATTTTTGGAAGCAATTGTCTATCTGTCAATTGCCCTTTTGTCTAATTGATGTATTTATTGAATAGAAGAGAACCAAACAACAATATCTTTTCTTCATCTCATCTTTATCACTTCAAGAACATTCAGTTAGGGTTAGTGAGTAGAGAGAAACATTAATTACTCATAATCTAGCATTGATTATGAGTAACTAACTCTATATATTTGGCTCAAGGAAGCATTTCTTGTACTAAATCCACTTCATTTTAAGTAAGATCTATTTCACTCGATCTTGAATGCTTGTGATGTATTGTTTATGATTTTGCTTGGAGATTTGTAAGTTGCTTCACCTTACTCTTCTTGTATCTTCAATTGCTAATTGTTTGTTCTAATACGTAATCGTTAGTTCATTCATTATAGTAGCACAAGATTTAGTGTACCTAAATCCACAAAATTCAAGTGCAAATACCTAGGTTGAGCTTCTCATCCTTGGGTTTGTCCTAACCTATCTTTGTTTAATTCTTTGACTTGGTTAAATTGATAGTGCTTCATTATTGATCGCTAGTATCAAGAGAACAAATTTATGTGCTTCACTAAATTAGTGTTTTTAGAAGAGAATTAGTGATTGTGTGCTCCACCAATTATCTTTGTTAGGTAGAGTTGATTATATCTTGCTTATATGTGTTTGGGTGAAGTACTTGATTTTCCATAATCCTTGGATCAAATATCTCTTTATCTTGCTAATTTAATCTTTGTGCCGTGTAGTGTTGGTAAATTTAGGTGATTGCAATTTACTTAGTTATATTTCTCTAGCAATTTATTTCTTGTATGCAAGGTGTTTGATAAAATACCACAACGAACTAAAACCCCCCACTATTTTCCACACTTCTAGATTGTAAGAGATAATCTACATGAAATCAATATTGATAGCAGTCCTTCCCTGTGAACGAACTTACGAAGAAAATACTACCTTCAATACTTCATGCCGAAATTTTCTAAAATTCCCCTGTATCAGAGTCTATTTTATTATAAAAATTATATTTTCAGTATTGGGAAGTCGGGGCATTACACTTGACTTCTCGAAACCTTCAATTCTCGAATATACCAAAATACTTCTCAAATTATTACTTAGGCAAATCTTCAATCTTCAAATTCCAACTGTGTTTATTTCTGTAGCCTTGTTCTCCAATCTTGAGGCATGATCTCTGGATCTCCAAGCTAGGAATTTGGTGTAACACCCCCAGATCCGGGGTCAGGGATCGGGTCGTTACGGTCTCATAACTCATACATAATACTTGACTTGAGTCCAAAATCAATAAGTAGCATGCTATGACCCCACAATAATATCCACTCTCACACACACAGTTATAGTCCCAGAGATGAAATTGAAATAAGTCTTATAAAAGGGTTTGCGAATAAAAGTTATTACAATCCAAAAGGATAACATCATAAGTTTAAAAGTTTTGCCGTTGATTACATTAATTATACATATAGTTAAACAGGAAACAAAAGCTGTCTAACTATGCTAACTCAGCAATGGCGGCTAGCATCTCAGCGGGGAGTCCGGTGGGTCGGGTAACCCGCTTTCGCCGAGTGCGCCTAACGCGAGGCATCTGTCCTAGCTGTTGTTGTGACATGATAAATAAGCAAGGGTGAGCAATAGCCCACCAATAATAATATAACAGGACAGTGATAGTATATAACAGTTCGAAGTATCATTCTTTCCATATGCCATGCATTAACGAAGTTTGTGCCAGTATAATATGAACGATGAAGTTACAAGGTAACTTAAAGCGTTTATTTTGTGGAAATATCTGCTAAGTCAAAATAAGCAAGATATCATTATTTATCATATTAAGAGGAACTTGCAAGGAAAATATTGCAGTTCCAGTTATTAACATTTTTCGAAGTTCTACAACCTGAAAGAAATCTCTTCGATACGTGTTGCGGAAGACACCGTCAACCTGAAAGAAGTATCTTCGATACGTGTTGTAGGGAATTCCCAATTTGGGAGATGAACCAATATTGGAGTTATCACGCGCCAGCTGTTCCACTCCCTGATGATCAGTCGGGGATGGTACAGCCCAATATAGTTTACTACCGGTAGAAGGAAGAACTGACGGCTCCACTTGTAGATTGCCTTTAATAGTAACTCCCTGGCCAATGATTAGGCCTTGTGATGGACCGCGCGACTCGGCCTCTTACACACGACTCCTAGTTCGGATAAATCCACAGCATTGAAACGTAGAGTTTGTCCTCCCTTCCCTAAGTGAAATACTTGTTGATAAGACTCCACAAAGTAGTCGTATCTAGTTGGAAAGGAAAACTCACCAACATTTCCCAAGCTTTTGCTTGTTAATGGATATCAACTTGTCCCAACAATTTTACCCCTCGAATGATGAGAAGGTACACACAGACATAATGAGTCCGTAGCAACAAAGTTGCGAGTGAAAAGGATAAACTATGACCGGGAAGTCAACAAGATAAAGAACCTTTCTCAAGTAAGGTTCCCTTATAATTTAAGAGATAGATTCGAGTGAAGAATGGAATCTAGAGGACCTTTCTTAATATAATTTTAATCGTATGACTCCGAAGAATTTTCAGAATGATCGAAGGTCGAAAATAATATTGAAGAAAAATAAACAACCTTGAAGTTGTTTCCAAGTATTGAATAAATATTTATAGAATATTTATTGAGTCGGAAGTATTTAATGAAAGAATATTTTTAATCAGAGTATTTCTCAAAATAATCCTTGAAGGAATATTAAGACAATATTTATTGAATAAATAATTACTTAAATGAATATTAAAATAATATTCATTTAATAAATAAGTTTGAAAGAACTGTTTGGAATAATATTCGTTAAATAAATAAGACTTCGAATTAATATTCAAAAATAGTATTCATATAATAACTAATAATTTAAGTGAATATCCAAGTGATATTCATTTAATAAATTAAACCTTAAAGGAATATTCAAGAATAATATTCCCTTAGATGTTCTAAATGAATGTCCGAATGATATTTATTTAATAATCGAAGGTTTTATAGAAATATTTGAAATAATATTCGAGAAATGGTTCGTCTTTGAATGAATATTGAAAAATAATATTCATTGAATAGATAACGTTCAAATAAATATTTTAAGTAATGATCATTAATTAAATAATCTCGGACGAATATTCAAATAATATTCGTCAACCAAATAATGGAAATTATTTACTTAAATATTTCCCTCGAAAATAATTACGATATATCAAGAAGTACTGACTCTCGGTCTATAATCAATAAATAGGATTCATATGCCCTTCTCTAAGGGTCTCAACGACATCCGGCTTATAATCGATATGTTATCTATCTACTTATAAGCCAAAGAACAATCAGGGAACAAGTATATCAATATGACTTGTAAGTAGGCATGCATGTTATGGCATATGTATAACAGAAAGCATATATATTCACAACAACAGCCTAAAAAGGGAAAGTTGAAACTTGCCTGGTAATTGAGCACGAGTAGGGGTAGTGGTAGGGTATCTCGGGTCAGCTCGGCGATCTATAAATAGTCAAGAGATTCGAGGTTAATTGCTTAACACTTTTAAAAAGTTTAAGTATTAACTTAAGTCGAAACATGTTTTCGAATTATCCCGTTATACCCCTTTTTAGTGTAACTCTTTTTATTACCGATACGATTCGACATTTGTTCGTCATTAAGACATGTCATCGTACTACACTTAGTGTATACTTAAGTCATATAATTTTTAAATTCGATCGATTACGAACCAAGATTATATCTCGAGTTTTATCGCTCGTTTTCTAAGTTATAACCAAAGTTATACTTTTAAGGGGTTCGTTCGCGTTTAACCTAGATTCGAACATTTTTATAAAATTGAAAAATGATCCGATTCACATGAGGTTTTCTCTCACACCTTCCTTTTTACCTCTAGTATTTAATTACCAAGATTCTCCACTGACTTCCGTATTTTACGAGGGTTCAATTTTAATTACAAATTCTCGGTTACGGTTTCGAACTACTTTTAGTAAACCGACCGTAACTCCTAAACCGTAAGTCCGTTTCACACGTTCTTTATATCAAAACGAAGCTTATAACATAACCTATCCTAACATGGCAGAAAATGTTTCTGGAAAGTAGGGTCTTGACATGAAAAATGGCATACAAAACATGATATTGTAAAATCGGACATTATAACGGCTATGTTTACGCGTTTTCCAAAGTTTTTACACTTTATCACGATCTTACCAAGATCAAATCAACCACCCAAACACATGATAAGCATCATGACTAGTCTAACAACAACTCATCTTAACCATTACATGCTTCATAAACCAAATCACAACCATAACAACTACTAACATGGATCTAAGCATATCATAACATACTAATCACTAAATCATCCATAAAACTCATAAGATCTTAAAATGACACCAAGGGTTTGCAAGTCTTATACCTTCCTTAGAGTGTTTACTAGCCTCAATAAGTTTTGTATGATCCTTAGGAGTGCTTAAGCTTGCTATATCAACCATGAAACAAGAAAAAAAAAAACAAGTTAGTTCTTGAATAACACTATTCATGCTCCTCTTTCTTGATTTTTTTTGAAAATGCAAACAAAGGAATTTGGAGCTAAGATTTTGAGGAGATCATTTTTATGAAATTTAAGACTCACCATAAAAGTTTCAAGAGCAAAAAATGGTTGGAAGTTTGATTTTGAATTTGGAATTAGGAATGGGCCGAATGGTCTGTTCTTGGAGGAGTATTTGATATTTTGTGTTGGTTGCTTGAATAATGAATAACGTGATGAGCCTAGAATGATATCTCATCTCTTTTTACTTTATTAAAGTGCTTTTGGAATGAAGGGTGAGATTTGAAAGCATGTGTAGCACTTGGATTGATTTATGGCTAACTAGAGTTTGATTTGGCTAACTACTAGTTCAATCCATAAAATGCTAGTTACTTAGCCCACTTGGTTGCTAGATATTTATCTAGTAGCTTATGCATGACTCTTGCTTTCTCTGCTTGATTCTGTGTCCGGTTATTGCTCGTTTCGATTGATCGTTCGTAGGAATATTCCACGGATTTCTAATTATGGTTTACCGGGAATCTTCCTAATATTAATACTATCATTCTCCATCTTTCTTTCTAACTTTCCAATTTATATTCCTTAAATCCATTCGTTAAATACTTAAGGTTATCAGTGTCCAGGGAACTCTCGGAGAAAATAAAAGTGCGGTTTTTCAGAATCCGACAGCTTTTACATACACTTATTTCCCCCTTGGATCACTAATACGAACTCGGAAATCCGTTCAGAATACTTCTATATAGTGTCGTCTCATATTATTCTTACTTCCACCAAATCACTATTCATTCTTTATTCTTTACTTTTTCTCTTAGGGTTGTACAATTGTCTATATTCTCTTTCGATCGTTCCCTAACCCTTTTTACGGAACCACTGGATTAATCGTTATCGATCTGGATGACATGAGAATATTCTCATGCTTAGAATTGCCATATCTTATTCCCCTAGGAGATAGATTATTCTTACCTAAGTTGTCAATCATTAGCATTCTTCAAGACATAGAAATAATAAAGTCGAATTCCATTCGTTCTTTCCAAATATCAACTATTACATTGTAGCCGTAACCACTATTCATTCTTACATCATTAAATAAATAAAAGTTTTAATTCTACCCAAAATCTGGGTTCTTACATTTGGTGCCTATTACAAGTACTAAATACAAGTAGAAACTCTATAACTAGAGGGTTTCCCAGTTATGGGGTCATGTAAGTAATGCAAGGCATTACAAACAATTAGGTTTGTTATTAGATGTGTACATGCATGCCTCTGTGGCTTACATCCTCCTCATAAGTGGCATTAGCAGCGGATCCTGCGAGCAAAATTCCGGCCTGCGACACACATAAGGCAAATAAAAACTTTTTAGAAAACTCTAAGGAAAAAAAAGGGAAATGATTGTAAGGGTTGAAGATTACCTGACCCCAAATCGCGAGATGCTTCTTGATTATCTCGGACGTTAGAATCCAGTCCATGGCCTTCCAATCCTTTTCCTCAGCAATTGAGGCAGCCATGGCCGCAAAATCGGAACTCCAAACTCTTCTTGCTGGGCCCTGCACCACCGGACTTGACTGGCTAAGCACATATCCCATGCAAGGACTCCGGATCAAAATCATTATCACTGTCAAGAACTCTTTGTCTTTTTGATGGAGGGGTTCCACTTCGGGGGGATTCCACCCCATCAGTCCGGCTACAATCCTCAATCTGGTTCAGAGTGTGGGATTCTCCAAGACCTTCAACCCGGACACTGGACCCAGCTCTCGTTCCTGTCCCGGTCCCAGAATCTATTGGATCCCGGTTGGCAGTAACTTTGACTGGGTGAATCCTAATTATCTTCTTGAGTTGAGCAGCAAGTGCCCGGGTTGCATTATTCTTCTTCATCTTCCCAACTAGCTCGGGATCGTAGTAAGGAAAACCTGGAAACAAGAAAAGGAAAGAAGATTTAGTACAAGTAATAAAACAGAGGACCAGATTGATAAAATAGAAAACTTACATCCAAGCTTATACATCATTTCATGGTTCATGAAAGTGTCCCGGGTCATTTGAAAACCGAGGCACTCACAGAATCCATGAATCTGGTCAAAAGCATGCCTCTCAAAATTATAATTTTCTTGATTAGAGATCACATCTAATCGTTTGGCAAAATGGGGCATATACTCCATATCCAACCCCTTTACATGCATCCACTCCCGGTTCATTCCTTTGAGTGAGGACTGCATTATGACCGATTTCGCGGGCCCAAACAAGTAATCGCTGATGTGCTAAAATAAATACAATTTTTAAATCGCAAGCGCACGATTCAATCATTGAAAATATTTTATGTATCGATCCACGGAGACTTACATTTTCGCAAAATTAATTTTCAATTTACTCGAACTAGAACAATTTGGTTTTGGAAAATTCGGACTTATACTAATTAATTCCTAAAATTTAAACTACTTTTAAAAGCAAATTAAAATTATTATTCTATTTCTAAACTAAATTAATTAAAAGTGAAAAGAATAAAAACCAATTTATCCTAAAAATTCTAAATTTGAATTAAAATTAGATTTTATTTTAAATCTCTTTACAAAAAAGGAAATCGATTTATTTACAGAAAATTTCAGAAAAATTTGACATTATGTATTCGTAAATTAAGTTAACCAAAACGAACCAAATCCTAAAATCGAAGCAACAACCAACCCAGTGAACCAAATAGACAAAAATCAATTACAATTTACGCAATTCCACAATTTCAGTTCCATTCGAAGATATACAAAACACAAAATTTAACACTTAAAAACAAGAACAATAGTAAAACAAGAAGGGGGAACCGGGTGAACTCAGTGAACATCACAACCAACAGAACAAAACGGTATTTCGAACAACTCGGTAACAGAACTCGGCCACAAATTACAGCAACTTAGTCGAGATTCCATAACCCAAAACAAAACGGAATCATAACGAACAAAAATGCAACTTGCGGTTACAAGAAAATGAAACCATCGCAGTACAGAACAAAAACAAAGAAAAAGGCGAACTCAAAGAACTCAGAACAGTCAGCAAAAATTAAACAACCCAACTCGAAGAAATAAAAACATGACTCTGCATAGCAACTCAGTGAATACTAGAGGCACCATTCGGAAAAACAAGTAAAACTACAGTAAATTACAATCAAGAACAGCGAACACACGACCCAGTTGACTCGGACTCAGACAATGACTCGATTACAGCAAAGAAGAAACGCAGCTCCTGAACTAGAAACCCAGAACTATGAACTCGGACATCACACAGACGCAGAAATCGTGACTCAGTAACTCGAAGAATTCAGCTAAACTCAATGAAAATCAAACAACAATTCGGAAGATAACGAACACGCAGAGGACAAACAACAAGCGCATCGAATCAACAAAACAGAAAAATAAAGGAGTGGACTTAACAGATTCACAACTCTAAAAAATGTCAGACAAAGCAGTAATTCAAAACAAGAAAAAGGGGTGTTTGGTTCTGGGTATCGAATGAATTGAAGAGAGGGGAGGGATGATTTGTAGAAAAGGAAGAAGAAGACAGAAAAAACAAAAGGGAAGTGAGTGAGTGTGTTTGAAGAAAATAAACAAAAAAACAAGAAGACAACAGTTGCGTTTGTGGTTCGCAAAAAAACAGGGGAAGTTAATTTTTGCTTCGAATTAAGGTTTAAAGCAGGTCAAATAAATTGCTAGAAATTAACAAAACTAATATTTTTGGTTTTTTTTAAATTAAATATGAAAATAAAGAGATTAACTAGAGAATTAAAATTACACTAAAACGATGATTTAAAATTAAAGTGCCCACAATAAAATTGAGATTTAAAGGGACTCAAATTAAAAATTATAACTACGAACAAGAAAATAAAAATCGTTACTTTCAATCCAAAGTGGTTAGAATTTCGCTACTTTGTCCACCAATCGGATTTACGAAAATAACGAAGCAAGGCAAAATAAATGAGAGAGCAAGACAAGAAATTAAAGGAAAAGAAATTCCATTAAAATAAAAGAGAGTGTTTACAAGAATTGAAACTACAAAACAAGAAATGAAATGAAAATTATACTACCCTAAAGCTACCCTAAAATCTAAGTTGATAAATACAAGGGGTAAGGGGGTATTTATAGGATAAGAATTAGGGTTAAGGGGTGTGTTGGGTTAATCTTGGCCCTACACCTTCTAAATGTGGTGGACAAATCCTAGCCATCTATTTGTTTCCTTCCCCCTTAAGCTTTAATGAGTGGATCTTGGCCATACACTTATTTAGTGTGTTGGGATGATCCCCACCTTCCACATGTCTTCAAAGATTCCTTTTCCACCAAGCTCCTAATTATTTTTCTTTTTTTCATTTAAGTCCTTTTTCTTCCTCTTTTTCCCTTCCTTTCTCTTTATTTCTTTATTTTGCCATTTCTTTATTTATTCACGAATTTCCTGAAATGCAACAAAATAAATTATTAAAATATGAGTTCAAGCAATAAATAGGTAATAAAAATATGCAAAAATATGCACTTATCAACCGCACTCCTCGCTGATAAGTGCATATTTTTATTACCTATTTATTGCTTGAACTCATATTTTAATAAATTAAATTTTTTCATTTCAGGAATTTGAAGGATAAATGAATAAACGAAAATAAAGAAAAAGGGACAAGGAAGGTCAAAAGAGGAAGAAAAAGGAAGAAAATGTAAAAAGACAAAAGAAAAGGGAGCTTGGTGCAAAAAGGAATAATTTGAGAGAGAAGGGGACACATGGAAGGTGGGGATTCCACCAACACACCCTATTTCTAGCCTATAAATACCCCTCATTTTCCCTTGTAATGCACACCTTAGTTTTAATTTAGTTATCCTAATCTAGAAGTAGCCTCCTTTTATTTTTATGTTCTTTAAATTGTAGATCTACTTTATCTTTGTAGTTGTTTTCCAAATTTTGTAAACCCTTTCTCTTTTATATTAATGCAAGCTTTCATTTCTCTTGTTCTTTACATCTTGCTTTCTCATTTATGTTGTCTTGTTTTCGTTATTTTCGTAAATTCGTTTAGTGGATAAAGTAGCTAAATGCTAACCACTTGGAGTTGAAAATAACAATTTTTATTTTCTTGTTCTTAGTTATTAATTATAGTTGTGCCCCTTTAAATATCCATTTTATTGTGGGTTTCATAATTTTTAACTATAAATCTAATTTTTATGTTTTATGTGTTAGTGTAATTGAAAAAAAACAACAAAAATTTAGTTTAAATTTTCAGATCATATTTTTTGTTTTGTTTTAATTGTTAAATTCGAAGCAAAGTTTCTTTTCTCCCCTATTTTTACAGCTGAACAAACCCATCTCTTTGTTTTTTTTGTTTCTTTCCCCTCCTTCAAATTACATAAACAACAAATCCCCTATTTTTTCTTTTCTCTGCGTTTTCAACCCACAAACCCACAAGCCCTCTTTTCTTCTTCTTTCAATTCCTTTTGCTAAAACACCCACTTCTTCTTCTTTACTTCGTGTCCAAACCAAACACCCCTCCTTTGTTTTTTTTTCTTGTTTTTATTTGTTTTCTTGTTTTCTCCGAGTTTCTTTCGCTAATTGCTGAGTTTACATTTTGAGTTGTTTCATTTTTAATCCCATCTCACTCTTCGTTTTGTTTCGTTTACTGCATTTACTGAGTTCGCGAGTTGAGTTCGCTGCAAACCCGCTTCCCCTTTCTTTTCGTTTTAATCTCTCTGTTATTGAGTTCATTTTGTGTTTGTTTGTTTTCGTTTTGGTTCATCGAGTTCTTCGATTTTCTGGTTGTTGATTTTGTTTTCCTGGTTGGTGTTTCGTGTTTGGATTTTGAGTATGAATTATGGGCGATGTTTACGTTTAACTGTTGCTGTGAGTTTGTTTGTAGAGTGTCTGATATGATCTTGTTTTTTTTCTTTTCGGTAAGTTCGTTTTTTAATCTAGCCCATTTTCATGTTTGTTTCGAGCCCAACTCTTATCCTGGCCCATTTGATTTAATGTACATGTTCTTTGTACCATTTTGTACACACGTGTTTGATTTTTTTTTTTTCTCTTTTTCTTTAAATTTAATCATTTTGCAATCATTACCTTAATCATTTGAAATCATTAATATCATTTTCATGCATGCATTCTACTGTTATATATGTCAGTTTCTTATTCTAATTTTATAATAGTTAGCGGCTATCATTAATATTATTTTATAGTTTAATTTAGTAATAACAAATCAACTTAAAATTAATGGTTCTAGTTCGCCTAAATTAAAAATTAAGTCTCGTGAAAATAATAAGTCTCTGTGGAACGAATCTTAAAATACTAAAACGAGATTGTGCACTTGTGATTTAATTGTCATATTTCTAGAACATCACTCGCCCTGGAACGTAATCTCATAGAAGGGTTCCTTATTTGAGAAGATCAAAGTAAAAAGATTGTGGAACAGCTTGAAGCTAGGGAAAATCCCAAACTTGTCACACGAAGCTAGAAACCACGATATTCGCTTAACCCCATTTGGAGTTAGCTGCATCAAAGAAATTCCATACTTGTACTTACATAGATGTTTTACAAAGGTATGGAACTTCGGGGTCCTCCCAGACCGGAGATGGTGGAAAATAGCCTGGACTGCCTCGTCCATTTCAGAATCCGGCACCTTCGCGAACTTGGATGAGAGGGGGCAGGGAACCTCACTCAATACAACGGTGTGGCCCGATCATAGGAACCAGGGATTCCATCGGGTTGCCTATGCTTAAACTCATAACTGAGGTCTCTGTAAAAAAAGGTCTCCTCAAACTCATACTTCATATCAAACATGTATTTGCTATCCTCCCAATAACCCTTAGGACCTACGGAGCTTTGGCAAGGACCCCGGTCTTTGGTACCAATCTGAGCTAGCACTTGTCGGTCATCCTTATTTTTCCTTGCCATGAGGCACCACTCTAAGTCTACTATTGAGGAGGGTTTGGTAACGGAGCTACAGCTACCAGGACTACTGTCAGAACTAATAATCAAGGGGTTGGAAGGTGGCTTTGATTTCTTTGCCCATTGTTTGATACGAACCATAAAACCTGAAGAAATAACCAAAGTTAAGTTCCCATTTTTTACTCTTAAACCATATATTTTTCATTTACAATTTATCATTCATGTAGTCCGGATTAGGGGCGTTGCTAGCCCTAGTCCGGACTGACATCCTGATTAACCTAATCAGGGCAAAGTATTATTCCTAACTAGTCTGGGTTAGCGTGATTTTTTTTCTAAAGTCTAAACACTTTTTATTAGCCATAAGTCCGGATTCGGGACAACACCTGGACAAGGGTTGAACGCCTAATCCGGACTGAGTACAAACAAAAACCAAAAAACACATAACACACAAATCTAGACACACTACTAGAAATATGTCAATAGACATCAGGTAAAATCCGATGTCTATTCTGAAATCGAACCGATGTCTTCGCGTGTGATGTTAAAAGTCTGAAGTTTAGTCATCGTTTTTTCACCGATGTCTAATACATATTTACACATCGCTTTTTAGTGTATTTCTGATGTCTTTGCCCTGAATCTTTTTCTAGTTTATAATATTTTGTAATATTGGCAACTTCAATATTGTTATATTATCAAGGTTAGAGCCACTTAAGCATGTAACACACAAGTCAAAAATAGACATTAACATCGATAACCAAAACTATAACGATGTCTAAGAGGTTAATTATCATCAGTTCTATTTATGAACCGATGTTAAAGATATTCTAAGACATCACTTTATTAAAATATCCGATGTAAAATATTTGAAAGACATCGGTTTTACTACTTAATTTTTTAAGAGCGATACCTTTTACATCGGTCTATTATCGGTACCCGTTGTTGAAGTTTGTTTTAACATCAATTTTCAAATTTGAGCAATGTTATATACCCTTATTAACATCGATTTTTAACAAATAACAGTGTTGTATCCCTTTATTAACATCAATTTCTTGAATTACACTAATGTCTTTCTGGCTATAAACATCAGTTTAATCTAATTTCCACATCGGTTTTAAGTAAACTATAACATCAAGCATCGTTTTTAAATTATTTGTGATGTTAATTTGAATTGTCCCTATTTTTAGCATATGCTTTATAAGCAGCTACTATACACACATTTATACGAAAAAAGTCAAAAAATATGTACCACGTGATAACTAATATTGATCATTACCAAATTCAATGTTCAAGATGAATTCATAAAATTGCTCATAACTACAATTCAAGGTTACCATCCTCCATAACCAATTACCAAACATTCCAAACCTAAAACATCTAACATTCCATATCGATAACTACCGAAACATAAACCAATCGATTACTTGAGGCTGCTCGCCCAACTATCTGATTATTACTGTTAATCTGATTGTTAAGTCCAGTATGTTGTGCTGCTAGCTTATTGAGTGTGCCACGGTTAGTTGTGACCACTGGCCAGCTGTTCTAACTCCTGCATCTTTTGCAACTGAACCTTGGTACGTAGGATTGGCAAGTCGAGGAAATTTCTTTAGACTCTCTGCAAGTAAAATAACAGCTTAAAGATGTTTGGAGAGGAAATATCACTTTCAAATTCATATAAATCAAAATTACATATGCAGGTTCAAGGATTCTAGTTCAAAAATTCAAAATTATACATTTATTCCATTTACTGGTTAACTGATACATTCATTTTGTAACTGAATTTTAATGGGTCAATTTAAAATCTTCTGCAAGTATGAACCAACAGATACATGTTGTAGAGCGGAAGTACTAGTAGCAGACTTTAAAGGATCAAATACTTAAGTTCACCGGTTAAAAACTCTAGTTTATAAACACTGGATACATATTCTAGCCTGTTAACCCAACTCTTTATTTCACCTTGAGTACTCAGACAGGACACTTGAAACTTAACTGCAGGCCAAAACATGCAAAATTTCATATATGGCCTAGTCCTTGAGGTGATCATGTAAAGAAACATACAAAATCATAGGGAATATGTGATAGTGTTAGTGCCCTAGAGACAATGTGATTGTGCTTCTAGGAAATACTTTTGTTAATTAATAATTGTGTTCTACTGATTATTATATGCTAATTTATTATGTTTTAATTTACTGCGATATAAATGTTAGAATAATAAATGTCCTTGGAATATATAATACAAATTCTATATCTTTAAGTACGTGACTTAAAAAATGAGATTATATGAATAGTGTTTATATTCCTAAAATGTCCCTAATCGAGCATTGTTATTATGGGACAATAATAATGCATAAAGATTAGTATGCTTGTTGACTGATGACCACATCTCATTGGTCATAGGTATAGTGATACTAAAGTCAAGAACATAGGTGCATGTAAAATACTACATGGCACTGGATAGACCCACAGTGAGATTCTTCATGCTTAATAAAGTCATAAAAAAGTCTCACAGTGATAATGGTGTAATGATCCTCTGACTTGAGATCATTATATTTCTATACGGGGATTAATATACTTTGACTACATTAAAAGTTACCTTTGACCGGGTGATGATAAAAGTGGACATCAGGTATATT
The DNA here is from genome assembly GCA_036435485.1 of Saposhnikovia divaricata. Lineage (NCBI taxonomy): Eukaryota > Viridiplantae > Streptophyta > Magnoliopsida > Apiales > Apiaceae > Saposhnikovia > Saposhnikovia divaricata. The sequence goes on from CM071598.1 coordinate 58,161,534, forward strand.
ATGAGTCGTATGAGAAATATGAATGATAGATAAAGGATTTAACCCTCCTATAATTAGAAGAGATAATATTGGCCTCTTGATTGAGTAAGACTATGAAATGCATGGCCATGCTCAAATATTGATTTGTTTTTTGATAGTCTACTCATTGATCAAGGAAACCCGGATTAAATGTTGAAGAGGATGACTAACAACATGCCTCTAGTTTAATCTATAATATTTGGTTAAAGGGATTATATTACATAGGAACATTAGTCACGAAAGGTTTAATCGAATCACCGATTTATTATTATTACTTGGGTAGCAATGATGCATTACTAGATGCCGCTCATTGTTTATAATTTTATATTGAATAATAAAATTATTGCCAACGTAATGATAACCTACAGGGTCACACACTAAGAATGCTTGAAGGAGAATTGATTTATATTATGAATTTAAATTAAATATTAATTTGAATTTATTTATGATATTAATTAAGTTAGACTTAATTAATTAATTAAATAGATATTCGAATTTACTAATTATTAGAATTCGAATTATATTAGAATATTAATTAAGTGTGACTTAATTAATTATTTAATTAAGAATTCGAATTTGAGTAAAAGGCCAATATGATTGGGCCATGGAATACTGATTTATCTCTCTATATAAACATCTTAAAGTCTCAAATTAGGGTTAGACTTTTTAGAGAAAACCCTAGCCATTTGAGAGAGAAGATGGAGATGGAGAGAAATTAGTTTCCGGATGCTAGTACATCGCTCCTTCGAAGATCAAGCATTCGTGTGTGTAACACCCCCAAATCCAGGGTCAGGGATCTGGTCGTTACGGTCTCAATATCCATCCATAAAACCAACATAATTTAAATTACAACCTTGTGACCCAAAACAACAACATAAAACACACCCGTTATAGTCCCAGAGATGAAATCAGAGTAACCCTCAATATTATTAATCATAAGTTTGAGTTCTTACAACGCAAAGAATTAAAATTTTACCATTACATACTCTTTGCCATCCATTGGTATATGCCATATAATAAATACATTTGATGTTCAAATGCTAACAGCTAGCCTACCGGAAGCTGCATCTTCGGCAATGGTAGCTATGACCTCAGTGGTTAATCCTCTGACGGCTGACACCTGTCTATGCTAAGTACGCCTTGCGCGGCCATCTGATCTAGCTGTTGTTGTGATATAAATAAATAAAGCAAGGGTGAGCAATAGCCCACCAAAAATATAATTGAACAATGATAATATATAACAGTCCAAAATATCTTAGAAACCATATGCCATGCATTAACGGCCGTAGTACCAATATATGGTATGAGATGAAGTTACAAGGTAACTCAAAATATATTTGTTCTGAAGAAATATCTACTATGTCAAAGATAAGCAAGATATTATCAAATTTTTATAATAGAGGAACTTGCGGAAGAATATTGCAATTCCAGTTCAAACACTATTCAAACCTGCCAACAATGATAATGTTGCAGGAAATTTTCCAACATTGAAAGATGAACTAATACTGGAGTTTGACGCGCCAGGAGACATAGCATTTACACGATGATCAGTCGCATGTTATGCTCCCCACCTCTTGTTCTCTACATGTAGAAGGAAGCACCGACGGATTTACTTGTCTACCGCCCTCTGGAACCCCCCTCGGCCAACGGTTGGGCCATTTGCTGGACCGGCGCCACTGGGTCACTTACGCATCTCCTAGTTCATTTCACATCCATAACTTTGAAACGTAAAGTTCCTCCCCCTTTCCCCAAGTATAATTCTTGTTGATAGGACTCCAGAAAGTAGTCGTATCTAGTTGGAAAGGAAAATTCACCAATATTTCCCAAGCTGATGCTTGTTAATGGATAAAAACTTGTTCCATCAATTATTACCCCTCGAGCGTTGAGGAGGTAACCAAACAGATTCATATCGATGTTTGAAAGAATCAAGATGTGAGTGACAAGATAGTTTAGCAAGTATAGGACCGGGCAGTCCAATAAATAACATCTCTCAAGTGAGGTCCCCTTATATATGTATTTTGAAGTTTGAGCGAGTATTTAAATCTTCTTATAAGACAGATTTAAATGAAGATAGAGTTTTGGGAACCTCCCCTTGATAAAATAGTCATAAAAGACTCCGATATATTTTACAAAATATTCGAAGGTGAAATATAATCTTTAAATAATATAAGTCATTATAAAAAAAAATTAGAAGAGTTTAAATAAATATTCCAAGAATATTTATTAAAATCAATAATAATTTAGGAGTATTACTAAATCCTACTATTGCTCGTAAGTAATTGTTGAATGAGTATATAGGAATATTTGCCAAATAAGTCTCTTCTTAAATGGATATTCAAAATAATATTCGATAAGTAAATAAGCTTAAACAAATATTTAAAATAATATTTACTAACTAATCAAACCTTAAATGAATAGTTTAAAATAATATTCATTTAACAAATAACATTCCAAATGAATATTCAAATAATATTCCTTTAACAAATAATATTCCAAATGAATATCAAAATAATATTCATTTAACAAATAATATTCTAAATGAATATTCAAATAATATTCCCTTAACAAATAATATTCCAAATGAATATCAAAATAATATTCATTTAACAAATAATATTCTAAATGAATATCCAAATGATATTCATTTAGTAATCAAAGCTTTAAAGGAATAATCGAAATAATATTCCTTGAGTAAATAGAACTTCCAATGAGTATTTTAAAAGGATATTCATTAAGTAAATAAAACCTTAAATGAATATTCGAAAGTAATATTCACTAAATAAATAAAGATCAAATGAATATTCCAACTAATATTCATTAAATAATTAACCAAAATGAATAGTTGAGAATGATATTCGTCAACCAAATAACTCTAATGAATATTCAAAATAATATTCATTAGCTAAATAAATCCAATGAATGTTCAAAATAATAATCATTAAATAAATGACATTCTAAATGAATATTAAAATAATATTCATTAAATATTCCTTCACTGAGGTAATTCTTAAATAACGTTACTCGAAATAATAAATTTGTCGCTGGAATCCCTCCGGTTTCCACGACTATTTATATATTACAAAATATCGACTCCCGGTCTATATTTGAAGTATGAATATCATACGCCCTTCGCTAAGGGTCTTACCCAAACAATCCGGCTTATAACTGATATTTCATATATAGTCTATAAGCCAATAAATTCAGGGAACAAGTATTCCAATATACTTTGAAAATAAACATGCATGCTATGGCATATGTATAACAACAATCATATATATTATCACAACAGTTCTAAGGTATTGGAAACTTGCCTGGCAATCCTGAAGGGGTAGGGTGTCTCGTGTCAATCCGGTGATCTATAAATAGTCACAATAACCGAGGTCAATCACTTAACACTTTTTAAAAGGCTAAGTATAACTTATTTAAGTCGAAACACGTTTTCGAGTTATCTCGCTAAGCACCCTTTAGTGAAATTCTCTTTATTCTCGCTATGACCCGTCATTCGTTCGCTACCAAGACACGTCGTCATACTTACACTTTGTATATACTTAAGTCGTATAAATTCTAAGGTTGGTCGTTTACGAATCAAGATTATACCTAGAGATTTATCGCCCGTTTTCTAAGTCATTTACCAAAGTCATAACCAAGTATGCTTCTAGGGGTTCGTTCGCGTTTAACCTTGATTCGAACATTTTTATAAAATCGGAAAATGATCCATTCGACATGTGGTTTTCTCTCACACCTTCCTTTTTACCTCTAATATTTAATTATCAAGATTCGCCACTGATTTCGTAGTATTAAAAGAATCCAATTTCAGTTACGAACTCGCACTTACGGTTCCGAACCACTTTTAGTAATTTAATCATATCTCCTAAACCGTAAGTCCATTTCATACGAATTTTATATCAAAACGAAGCTTGTAACATGATCTATCTTGTCATGGCAGTTTACGAAGCTAGGCAGTGAGTTTTATCAACTGTGATGCTTGGTTTCTTAAGGTTAACGAAATTCGGGCATTACGACGGCTATGAATCGAACGTTTCCAAATTTTTAAATCACGACCAAACATCAACAAAGCCACATCGGGCATTCATACATAATAACCAGTCCATAATACCACTGATCTCACCACCATATACATCCTATCTCTTAAATCAATTAAATCTACTACAAATCATGCTTATATCATCATTATAATCAAATCGCATCTAAGATCACTAAGAACAATCACAAAACTCAAAGTATAATCTAGGGTTTATGAGGGTTATACCTTCCATGGAGGATGTAGAGACCTTACTAAGCCTTGATTAATCCTTGTAAAACCTTAACCAAGCTTAATCTAACAACAAACATCAAGAACATTTTTAGAATTTTCGGATCTGCTATAACTCAGTTGGAAGAACATGAAAAACGAGGCCCTTACCGACCTTTTATGAACGAGGCTTCTAAAGGATAGTTGTAGAGCATCTTCACAGCTTTCCAACCATATAAAGAACACGAAATTCCATTGAGAAACGAACGAGATATGGCCATTTGAAAATCGCCACAGAAACTGTCATGAATCTGGACAATTTGTTTCTTCAACTTGGGGAGGTGATTTCACTAGGCTATATATACTCATTAGATGGCCATGAAATTTTGAGCGAATGTTCTCCATGATATGAGGGAGCTGTGGTTAAAGTTTGGTGATTTTTAAAGCTCTAGATATTGAGATATGAATTTTGCTTTCAAGGTGGTTCTTGCTGGGCAGTTAAGAGAAAATGGAGAGAATGGTGTTTGGCTTGGCTTCTCTTGCACTCATCTAGCATAAAGTGATTTCTCTTGGATAATATCTCATAAAGTGGCTGTGCTCCCTCCTTGGTTCTTGTGCAAGGTGTGTTCAAGAAGCTTGGTTGATATTTGTTATGTCTTTGAATTGCTTTAAGTGATTTACCCACTTAAATCCTAAATTGTTTTGATTTAATCTTTGATTAAATCATTCCATCCAACTGATATAATTCTCTTCATGATCGTGTAGGATATTTAATCTTTTTATAAACTCAATCCAAAATCCATAATTCGTTCGCTTAATCGCTTAATCTCGTTGTAAATTTTCAGCGGCTTCTAGAATGTTCGTTTCACTGTCTTAGTGGTTTTCGTTCTAAATCCTCAAATCAAATATAATAAAATTCTAAAATATTAAATCCTCAAATCCTCAAATTTAATATCTCCTTTCTTGAATATAATAATATATAATTCACTATCGGGTCAAATATTACACCAAAATAGAATTTGGAATTTCTGAATTCCGATATCGTTTACATACACTTATCTTGCCCCTGGATCATGAATACGAACTCAGAAATCCGTTCTGAATACTTCTATATAGCGTCGTCTAATAATATTCTTATTTCCACCAAAAACACTATTCATGGCTTATTCTCTTTTTTATTCCTTATGTTTACAAAAATGTCCTTGTTCTCTTTCGGGCGTTCCTTAACCCCTTTTTACGGAACCACTGGACTAATAACAGATACCGATCTGGATGACATGAGGATAGCTCTCCTATTTGGAATTCCTATATCTTATCTCCCTAGGAGACAGATTATTCTAATCTAAGTTGTCAACCCATTGCATTCTTCCTGACATGTAATCATTGAATCTATATCCATTCAACATTCATTCATTAGAACTGTTAATACCTCGTAGTCGGAATCACTGTTTCTTCTTTCATCAATATAAAAAGTTTTAATTCTACCGAAAATTTGGGGTTCTTATAGTCTCCCCTCCTTAAAAGGATTCCGTCCCGGAATCAGGTAGAAGACAATTGGGTATTTGTTGGTTATTTCACTTTCCAGTTCTCCAGTCAATCCTTAATCAATCCCAATCCTTTTTCAGCACATCTTACTAGTGCTACAATACATCCTTTACCCTTTTCTTCAATCTCTGCTACTTTTCGTACAACACACTATCCGGGTTATGCTCTTACCCAGTCATATACTATTTTCCTTATTGGTACCGACAATGACTTCGGTATCACTATCGCGCTGTGAATTCGGAGATAACATCACTCGTAACTACGCATTTCCTGATCATTTTAATCTTCGCAATCTCGATCAATATATAGAATTTAGAAGAATTTATTGAGAGATCGCTGTGATCAATGAACATTTGTCCTATTGCATAGTTAGTACAGAAGGTGGCCAGCCTTTAGTACTTGACAAGCAATTTAGACAAGTTATGGTACTCCACTTAGACTCCTATCACATAGACAGGTAGTCACGTAGCAGTACCTCCCCTCCTTAAAGGGTTGTTCTTCTCAATGTAGAAGAAGATAAATAAGAGAAAAGGAAAGAAAAGAAATGAATTTCAAAGAATTATAGAAAATTTTAAATATCATATTTAGAATTTTACCTCTGAACTATAGAGGTTTATTGGAGAAGAAAGTAATCGTATTCGCATTAAATACTATTTTAGTGTAATCTCACATGTCAACATGTCCTCGCTGCTCTGCCCATCATTCAATGGACATATTCTCTTATTCGATCTTAGCATCAGTTACTTCTGGGAAATCCTTCAACCTCTCAGGTTAAATCTTGGATTTCTCGCTTGATATTATTGTTACTGGCATTCCATGCCACTGGCTCTTTCATATTCATAATACTAGCACCATCAGGTTGTCATCTCGAGAGTTTGCTGGAAAAACCCATTCATCAATTCATTCATAGAACCCCTTGCTTCACATTTCATAATTATCTCCCTATCTTTTCTTTACCAATCACATCCATCTTATCATCTGATTGTCATTCACTTCTGTTATTTAACTCCACAGTCATCCTATTAGTGGAACACTCTTCACCTTTACTCAATATGCGTAACACGTTTGGTGTGACGCCCCCAGATCCGGGGTCGGAGATCTAGGCGCTCACGGTCCATTTTCCATTAATAACATACCTATTCTTGCACATAATATATAAAACACCCATCGACCCCACAACTCACACCGCACACACACACACACACAGGTTAGAGCCTCAGAAACGTCACAACATTGATTAAGCGGAATTAAAATTATCAGAGTTATTACAGACCGAATTAAATAGTATTTATGCTACCAGCAACACTTCGATATGAAGCGAAGTTGGCGGCTTGAAATTTTGTTACGATACACTGCCTTGCACAGGTCATACTGATAAATAAAACGAACTAACAAAAGCTACCAACCAATCTGGCTAATGGGGCCTACCGGTGGAATCTCAAGTGGTGGCTCGGGTCTAGTCACCTGCTTTCGAACAGTCTGCCTGGGTCTTGCCATTTCGCTTAGCTGTTGTGTTTGTAAAATTTGAAAACAAGCAAGAGTGAGCAACTATAGCTCAGCAAGAAATATAGGTATAAGGTAAGCAATATAACATTTCATATGATTGGGAGTTGATATACTTGTTTGTATCAATCAGTTATAAAATCACTTGTCATAGTTGATAAATCTCGAAGGTGCAACAATATGTGCCCTTGTTTTCAAAATAAACTTGCAGTTCTAGATACTGCATTGAATCAACATCTTTCTCATCAAAATAGAACACTATCAGCAACTTGGCACAAAAGCCTAAGAAGCAGTGTCAAAGCATTTTTCCAAAATGGAGGAATGGGACTTAAAGAAAACACAAAACCTGATAAGGATTGACGATGATCAGTCGCCACATCCAAGTCCAATAATCCGCGGATCTTCTCTACCGGTAGAAGGATAGAAACTACATCTGTAACTATACCTCGGGTGAAAACTACATCCGTAATCACCCTCGATGAAAACTACATCCGTAATCATCCTTCGGCAACACCTGGGCCGGAATAATAAGTGATGGACCGCCTGGCTCACGGCTGCTTACACATCCCGGGAATCGTTCGTCAACGGTTCCCACACCTGCCAGAGTCCCTTTTTCTTTTCTTTTAAAACTTGATTTTGATTGAAAACAGAGTAATTGAGGTTCGACATCAGTCGACCGATGATTCTTGAAATCATACAAGAAGCAGAATCTGACCGGGGGTTTTCGAAAATGTTTTGAGTTCGAAAGAGTTCGAGTTTGAAAGTATTAAAAAGTATCTTGGATTAACTTTGTCTTTAAAGAATGAACAATAATTAATAAATAATATTTTAAGATTTAATATTAATAATTAATAAATAATTATTCGATAAAATAAACTTTTAATCCAAGATAGGGTTTCGAGTATTTACGTAGATATGAATATAATATTTGAGTATACGATACTCCCCGAATGACCCTTCGGGTTTTCGCAATCTAGATACGATATAATAATATACCGCTCCCCGGTCAATAGTATATACGGATTGCCATGACCTCTATTGCTAGAGTCGTTGTCCGAAGAAAACATTTCTAAGTTCAAGGGGTAAAAGCATACATGTACTTGTTCAATCTCAATTGCATCAATACTTCGATAAACATAGCATTTGATATAATTTGAAAACTACAAACACAACAGTAAAAGTCCTTGTATATGGATAAGTTTCAAAAAGTAAACTTGCCTTGGTTTGGTTGGGGTGGTCGAGCGTGCGGATTCGAACAATCTATACATAAGCAATAATCGTTCGTTAGTACCTTAACAATATCTCTTTAATTACGGGGTTTTATGGGGGTACGAAATTAACTTAACGACTTCGTCTTATGACTCCCTAGCCCCACTATAGGTCCATGTCATCACTCGATTACGCTCGTCACTTACTCGACTTAATTTAGTTACCACGTTCGAATCATAACCACTAACCCTAGAATCATGTTCCACTAATCGACTTTTTCCATTGCGCGAATTTTACTCTAGCATTTTTATAAAATCCAAAAATTCATATTTTAATCCAATTCCTTTTGGGTGGTCTTCACCACTTCATTCCCTACATTCTCAAATTTTTCCATGATCCCACATATATTTTAAGGTGTTTAAACAAGGTTCACAAGGGGGTCACTTAATGCAGTCCATAGTCCAGAAACAAAATTCACTCCTCCGGCCATAACTAAATATCTACACATCATCTAGCCATGAACCTTACATTTCCAGAAACTAAATTCAATTATCTTTCCAACAATATATGTTAGGACATCAGGGGACATCATTTGGGGGTTCAAAATCGTGCTACAATACAGATCAAAGTTCCTGGACAAAACTCAGCAAGCTCAAACTACTTAGATCAATCATTTTTCATACTTCCATAACATAATCAACACTTAATACACTTAGATCATGGTTCATAACACTCATGGAGATATATATATTAACCATAGTCATAAAAGTCACAATCTCAACATCAAAACTCAAGATCCATGCTATCCAATACATATACATCCAAGATTAGTTCTAAAACACATGGATCTACTACCATACTTTATAAATAGAACATAACCAAGGGGGTTTGAGATTTTTATACCTTTTTGAGCTCCTAGAGGCCTTGGATAAGCTTTACACAACTCAAAAACACCTTAGATGGTCTCCTACAACACTTACAATGCAAGATCTAAAGGAAAAACAAACTTGGTTACTATTCATCCAAGTTTGAACAATTTATAACTTGAAAATGGGTGGATAAAATGGAGTGAAATTGCTAGCATACCTTGTCTAGATGATGTAGATGACCTAGGAATTATGGCAAGATTTATGAGTGATGGAAGAGGGGAGGAGAAGAATTTTCTTCTCCACTTTTGTGTCTTGGCCGAGAGCAACTTCAAGGGGGGGGGGAGAGAAAAGTTTGTGTTTTGTGTTTGTGTTTGTGTTGGGTAAATAATTGGTGTTAGGTTATTTAGGTTGGGTGATACATATCACATGTAAGCATAGGTAGTGTACTAGCAAGCATGGCTCATGTACTATGTGTTCCCCCTTTTTAAAAAGTAACCAACTAGATACTATTCATCTTCCAATGGCTAACTAGTTTACTTGATTCCTAACCACTTGGTTGCATGGGCTTGCATGCAATACTACTCCTTGTATTATAATTCTTCCACCAATGCTTATTATTTAATCTTTAATTCGTATCGTATCTTAATTAATCTCTCGTAATAATATTTTGTCGCGTAGAGATTTCCCCTATAATTCCTTAAGTGCTTATTGCGTAAATTCCTCGAATGTCCATAATTCCTCGTCATAATTCTTAGTAATTCCTTTAATACTCTAACCATTCTCAAATCCCAAGTTTTATAAATATTACTAACAATAAGACTCCTGCCTTCACAATCTTCCTTTTTATATTACATGATAAATGCAACAACGCAGTTTCTCAGACAATCAATTCTATTAATCAACAGGGATGACTAGAAAGGTTCCATAATGACAATGTCACAAGATATTAAATAAAAGGAAATATTACCAAAATTTAGGGTTCTTACATTTGGGGTCAAACTTTCCTTGGTTCAACCATCTAGATTTCACTTTCTCGTTCCATGAGTCTCTTTATTACTCAATCCATCTATTCCAAATTTCCTCGACTTTTCCAAACTTAACATGAGTTAATCTTTATGTCATTTATGCTTTAAATTTCCGCTTTCCATTATGACCGATATCTCCAATGTCAATCTCATACTTTTCTAACCTCATTTCTGGGGTTTCTCAGGAGTCCGCATATCTACTTCTTTATTGATTCTCAACATGTCCTCGATGGTCTGGATGGTTCTCTCACTCTGTCCGTCTGTTTGGGGATGGTATGCAGTATTCATGTTTAACTTGGTCCCCACACAATCCTGAAAACTTCTCCAGAACCTGGAGTTGAATCTTGGGTCTGTATCTGATACAATGCTCACAGGAACCCCATGCCTTACCACGATCTCCTTTAAGTAAATATCTGCCAGCTTGTCGACAGTATATCTCTCGTTAATTGGAAGAAAATGTGCTGACTTGGTCAACCTATCGATAATTACCCAATTGGCATCATGATTAGTCTTGGTCCTTGGTAATCCGACCACAAAGTCCATCGCAATCTGCTCCCATTTCCACTCGGGTATCTCTAAGGGTTGCAACAATCCACTGGGCCTCTGGTGTTCGGCCTTTACTCTTTAACATGTCAAGCATTTACTTACCCACTCTGCCACGTCCTTCTTCATATTAGGCCACCAATAGTATTCTCTCAGATCTCTATACATCTTAGTGCCTCCAGGGTGAATTGAGTACCTCGAACTATGAGCCTCTTGCAAAATCTCGTCTTTCAATTCTTGAACGTTCGGGATCCATATCCTAGATGCGTACCTCATAATTCCATTCCCGTCCTTCTCACACTTAATTTCCTCCCCAGTCAAAATTTTCTCCATCGAATTCTTTTCTTCTTCTATCTTCTTCTCCTGGCATAACTTAATCTTTTCCAATAGCGGTGGTTGGACTCTTATTTCCATTAGACTCTCTTGTCCAATTCCTGGTAACCTCACTTCAATCTCCAGTTTCTCAAGGTCCTTGATGAATTCGTCCACTGACGTTATCATCTTAAGCTTCTCCTTTCGGCTAAGTGCATCGGCCACCACGTTGGCCTTCCCTGGGTGATAATGAATCTCACAATCATAATCTTTGATTAGCTCTAACCATCTCCTCTGCCTCATGTTTAACTCTTTCTGAGTGAATATGTACTTTAAGCTCTTGTGATCCGTGTAGATTTCACACTTTTCTCCGTAAAGATAATGCCTCCAGATCTTCAAAGCAAAAACTATCGCTGCTAATTCCAAATCATGGGTGGGGTATCTTATCTCATACTCCTTAAGTTGTCTGGACGCATAAGCAATCACCTTACCGTGCTGCATAAGCACACACCCTAAACCTTTATGGGATGCGTCGCTATAAATCACAAAATCTCCCTTCTCATCAGGTAGGGCTAGTACTGGTGCTGTCACCAACCTCTTTTTCAACTCTTGGAAGCTCTCTTCGCATTTTTCAGTCCACACAAACTTCTCGGTCTCGCGAGTTAGTCGGGTCAAAGGGGCTGCTATCTTTGCAAAGTCTTGAACAAATCTCCTATAGTAGCCAGCCAGTTCTATGAAACTTCTCACCTCTGTCGGAGTGGTTGGTCTCTCCCAATTTGATACAGCCTCTATTTTGGCTGGGTCCACTAGAATGCCTTGTTCGCTAATCACATGCCCTAAAAACTGAACTTCCTTCAACCAAAATTCGTACTTCGAGAACTTAGCGTACAACTTTTCTTCTCTCAATGCTCCCAATACAATCCTCAAGTGCTCTGCATGTTCCTCCCTCGTCTTGGAGTAAATCAAGATGTCATCGATGAAGACTATAACACACTTGTCCAAGTATTTCTTGAAGACTCGATTCATTAAGTCCATGAAAGCTGCAGGGGCATTCGTTAACCCAAATGACATCACTAGGAACTCATAGTGTCCGTACCGGGTGCGAAAGGCCGTCTTTGGTATATCTTCTGGTTTAATCTTTAACTGGTGGTACCCGGTCCGCAAATCAATCTTAGAGAAATAAACTGCATCTTTCAATTGGTCAAACAGGTCATCTATCCTGGGCAAGGGATACTTATTCTTTATAGTCACCTTGTTCAACTCCCTGTAGTCTATACATAATCTCATGCTGCCGTCTTTCTTTTTCACGAATAATACCGGGGCTCCCCACAGTGACACACTAGGTCTTATCATCCCTTTATCCAACAACTCTTGTAACTGAGTGGCTAGCTCTTTCATCTCCACTGGGGCTAGCCGATATGGGACTTTCGAAATTGGGGCCGTACCCGGAACTAAGTCTATAGGAAACTCGATGTCCCTATCGGGTGGTAGTCCGGGAAGATCGTCCGGAAATACGTCCGCGAACTCATTAACGACAGGGATTTCCTGTAGGTTTGGTGCCTCTTTCTTGGTATCCTTCACATAGGCTAAATAGGCTTCGCATCCTTTACGTAACAACTTCTTAGCTTGAATCATAGTCAGGAACTTTTGGCTTTGCCGTTTCCCACTAAACACTACTTCTTCGTCCCCTGGCAGTCTCAAACTTACTTTCTTCTTGACACAATCAATCTGGGCTCCGTGGGTTGTTAACCAATCCATGCCTACTATTACGTCAAACTCCCCTAGTTTAAAAGGTATTAAGTCTACCCGAAAGTGTCGCCCTTCTATTTCTAGGTCACAACCTGGACATACTTGGCTAACGGGAATAATTTCATGATTAGCTATCTCTATTTGAAATCTGTCTTTCAATGGTTCAGTCTTAAGGCCTAAATGACATACAAAATCTAGAGATATGAAAGACTTGGTAGCTCCCAAATCAAATAAAACATTTGCCTTAACTGAGTTGAGTAGTAGGGTACCTGCAATCACATCCGTGTTCCTCACGGCATCCTGCACCGTCATGTTAAAAGTTCTTGCAGTAGGGGCCTTGTTAGAAGCAGTTCCACTCACTCTCGATGCAGCTGGCCCAGAGGACATACATTCCCTCATTCGGTGCCCTGGTTTCCCACACTTGAAGCAATTACCTCCGACACTCGGGTTGTTACTAGTTCCACGACAGGCGTTAGCATAATGCCCTGTCAGCCCACACTTGAAGCATTTCACATCTTGCAGGTTACACACGCCCGCATGTTTCCTTCCACATTTATTGCATTCTGGGGGTTGGGCTCGGGATGGGGTAGAGTAAGACGATCCCTGTGGTCGGCCGCTCTGGCCCACACTCCAACTTTCAGCTCTCTTGGTTCCGAAGTTCCCGCTGGGTTGGGACATCGTTCCTCGCTTAAATTTGCTCGGAAAGCTCCCACCAGCAGAGTTTCCCTTTCGACTATCCAACTTCCTCTTCTTTCCTTCCCTCTCTTTCTGCATCTGTTCACTCCCAGCCTCAACAATTGATGCTTTCTGTACCAGGGTGGCATAGTCTGTCAGCTCAAGAACCGCCACACGATTCTGAATCCATAGTTTTAGCCCTAATTAAAACCTTCGGGCCCTCTTTGCCTCAGAGTTCACATATTCCGGCACAAACCTTGACAACTCAGTAAATTTGGCCTCGTACTCGGCCACTGTCATGTTTCCTTGCTTCAGTTCAAAAAACATCAGCTCCATTTGTGTCTCCATTAACCTAGGAAAGTACTTCTCCAAGAACAGCTCGCTAAATCTCTCCCAGGTCACCACACCTCTTCCTTCCAAATTCTTCTTAGCTTCCCACCAATAGTTCGCCTCACCCTTCAGAAGGTAAGTGGCGAAAACAGTCTTCTGCTCTTCGGCGACACCCAGTATCTCGAAAGATTTTTCCATTTCCTTCAGCTAGGCCCTTGCCTCGACAGGGTCGGCAGTTCCTTTAAATTCTGGGGGTTTCAGGGATTTGAAGTTCCGGAAAGCATTAGCATTAGCATTTTGGGGTGGTTGCTAAACTGGGGGACGGTCCAAGTTCTGTCTAAGTAACTCCATGAACTGTTCCATAGGACCTCCCCTAGGATGTTCTACCTCTCGGGTGTCATCACCAGCTTCTTCTTCTTCATACTCAGAGTCATCAAACAAGTTATGATCGTTGCCCTCATTTTCACTCAGGTTGGCATTCTCCCCTTCATGGTTCTGGTGGCCTCCGGCTCCATGGTGGCTACCCTAGCCCTCAGAACTGATTGGGTGAGCTCGAGTGTTCATTCTTCTGGGTGGCATGATTCTGATAATAAAACAAGAAGAGGTTAGGGTTTTACAATTACCTAACAGCATTTGCACGGGTCAGGAGCGTACCGTTCCTCCTCATAAGGGTGGAAGTGCAAAAGTTTTAATAATCCGATGTTGGAGATAAAATGTCAAACATTTTTGGGGAAAATCCCTTTGGAATGCGAAAACATTTACAAGAGTTTTTCAACACTTCGAACCTCAAAATATTTTTCAAAATTTCAAAACAAATTTTTTTTTTGAAAAAATTATTTTTAAAGATTGTAGGAACATTTTTGGAAATTGTAGAAAACAATTTGAAATTGCATATCGTAAATTTGAAACAGCATGGTTGTATTTGTGGCTTGTAGCAATTGTATAGTCACAGTTGTATATCAAAATAGTAAAGCATGGCATCGGAAAGTAAAGCAGTTGAGGCAATATTAAGGAAACTGAAACTAAATAAGTACGGTACAAGGGTTATCACAAAGTTTGGATGTTAGAGCCAAATACATAGTTCCGATGTCAAAGTTGTAAGAATCCCAAATTTTGGATATAATTAAAACTTTTTATTAAGTAATGATAAAATGAGGAACAATGATTCCGACAACAAGGTCACCAGCTCTAATGAATGGTGGTTTCAAAGAACAATGATTGTAATGAATGGATATTGCTTTGGACAATGATCCTGATGCATTGGTATATTGTCAGAATAGAGTAATTCGATGGTTGAGGACCTAGATAAGAATAATCTACCATCCAGGAAGGAGCTAATGGATCCTTGAAGGGAAATGAGTACGTGCATAGTATTTCCCGTACGTGCATAGTGTTTCCTGTACATGCATAGTAATTTGGTGGATGAATAGTGATATTGTAAGTTGGAAAAATTTTCACTCCACCCTATGTACGGGACGTGATATGGATGTTTCGAAGTCATATTATTAATACGTGGAGGAAATAAGTGAATGCAGAGATGATCGGAATTCAGAAATTCCAAATTCTTTTCGGTATAATATTTGACCGGACAGTGGATTAAATATTATTATAATCCAAGAATTGAGATATTAACTTTGAGGATTTGATATTTTGGGATGTTATTATATTTGATTTAAGAATGAAGGTAGGAAACCACTGAGGAGTGGTTATGGCTACAATGTAATAATTGATATTTGGAAAGAATGAATGGAATTCGACTTTATTATTTCTATGTCTTGAAGAATGCTAAAGGGTAACAACATAGGTAAGAATAATCTATCTTCTAAGGGAATAAGATATGGCAATTTCAAGCAGGAGAATATTCTCATGTCATCCAGATCGGTAACGATTAATCCAGTAGTTCCGTAAAAAGGATAAGGAACGATCGAAAGAGAATACGGACAATTGTACCACCCTAAGAGAACAAGTAAAGAATACAGAATGAATAGTGTTTTGGTGGGAGTATATAATAATATGAGACGACACTATATAGAAGCATTCGGAACAGATTTCCGAGTTCGTATTAGTGATCCAGGGGGAAAATAAGTGTATGTAAAAGCTGTCGGATTCTGAAAAACCGCACTTTTATTTTCTCCGAGAGTTCCCTGGACACTGATAGCCTTAAGTATTAACGAATGGATTTAAGGAATATAAATTGGAAAGTTAGAATGAAAGATGGAGAATGAAAGTATTAATATTAAAAAAGATTCCGGGTAAACCCTAATTAGAAATCCGTGAAATATTCCTACGAACGATCAATGAATTGAGCAATAACCGGACAAAGAGACAAGCAGAGGGCCAAGAGGTATGATGAGCTAGTGGAAGGTGACATAATCACTTTATGCAAGATAAGATCAAAGAGACCAAGCTAGTTACAAAGCTAACTAGCAATCTTAGCAATCAAACCAAGTACTTAGCATGCTTTCTCATCCTACCACACCAAATTAAACAATTGTCCACCAAGATGATGTATGCCATGACCTAGTACCTTTAATAAAGCAACTTTATGTTAGATATTTTCCTAATAATGCAAGAGATCAAGCAACCAAGGCAAAGAACACAAACTCTCTCAAGAATAAGCCATTCGGCTATTTCCTTAATTCAAAATCCAAAGTCCAAGCTCCCACCATCATTTGATCTTGTAATTTTTAAGGTGAGTTCTATATTTCAAGAAAGTAATCTCCTAGAAATTTCAAGTTCAAACTCCATGTTTTCCATTTTCAAAGAAATCATCAAAGACTAGGGTGAATAGTGATTTTCAAGAACAACTCTTGATTTTCTTGATTTCTAGGATGATCTAAGCTTGGTTATGGGTATACAAGGACTATGCAAAGCTTAGCAAGGTCTTTACACACTCCAAGGAAGGTATAAAGCTCTTGAAACCCTAACCCTTGTTTGAGATTTAAGCATGTTTATGATAGTTATAACTTAGTTATGGTTATGTTAAGATTATAAGCGTGATTATGTATGGATTTTGGATTAATGATGTAAATAGCTAGATGAACGGAAAGGCATTGCTTGGCCTCAGTTCATGTATATAAGTCATGTATATGTTGTTTGGGTTGGATACTATGTTTATGGGAAGATTCGAAATTGGTAGATATTCGATTTACAGCCGTTATAATGCCCGATTTTACAATACCATGTTTTGTATGCCATTTTCCATGTCGAACCCCTACTGTCCAGAGACCTTATCTGCCATGATAGGATAGGTAATGTTCTAAGCTTCGTTTTGATATAAATATCACGTGAAACGGACTTACGGTTTAGGATTTATGACCAAATTACTAAAAGTAGTTTGAATTCGTAAATGAAAGTTCGTAACTGTAATTGAACCCTCGTAAACTATGTAACGTCATGGCGAATCTTGGTAAATAAATACTAGAGGTAAAAAGGAAGGTGTGAAAGAAAACCGTATGTCAAAAGGATCATTTTTCGATTTATTAAAAATGTTCGAGTCGAGGTTAAACGCGAACGAACCCCTAAAAGACGACTCTTTTATAACTTCGGTAAAACACTTAGAAAACGGGCGATAAAACTCGGAGTATAGTATTGGTTCGTAACAATCGACCTTAGAACTCATATGACTTAATTATGTCCCAAGTATAAGTACAATGACATGTCGTATTAACGAACGAATGTCAGGTCGGATCAGTGATAAAAGTAATCCACTAAAAGGGGTATAACGAGATAACTCGAGAACGTGTTTCGAATTAAGTATAACTTAACTTTTAATATGTTAAGTGATTAATCCCGAATGCCTTGGCTATTTATAGATCACCAAGCTGAACCGGGACCCGCTACCACTACCCCTTACCGTACTCGACTACCAGGCAAGTTTCAATTCCCTTCTTTTAGGCTGTTGTTGTGATTGAATAAATATATATATATATATGATTGCTGATATACATATGCCATTGCATGCATGCCTACTTTCAAGTTGCATTGATATACTTGTTCCCTGAATGTTATTGTTGGCTTATAAGCTAGATAGTTATATATCAGTTATAAGCCGGGTATTGTAAGACCCTCATAGAAGGGCATATACATCTTATTAATCAAGTATAGACCGGGAGTCAATATTCCTTGATATATCGAGATTACCTCGGAGGAAAATATTTAAGTAAATATTTTCTATTATTTGGGCGACGAATATTATTTGAATATTCGTTCGAGACTAATTATTTTAACGATCCTTACTTCAAATAATTATTTGAACGTAACCATTCGACGAATAATATTTTTCAATATTCATTCAAAGTCGAATAGATTATCGATTATTATTCCGAATATTCTTCTAAAGATTGGACTACTAAATGAATATTATTTGAATATCCATTTAGAATATTACTTTATTAAATGAATATTACTTTTGAATATTCATTTAAGATATTACTTACTTGATGAATATTATTCTAATATTCATCTGAAGCTTGATTTATTTATCGACTCTTATCTCGAATATTCCTTTAAAGCTTGGATTACTAAATGAATATTACTTGATATTCATTTAGAATATTATTCATTAAACGAATATTACTTTTTCAATAAACATTTAAATTCCTAATTAATTATGAATATTATTTTGAATATACATCCAGGGTTCTATTTAATCATCGAATATTATTTTAAATATTCCTTTCAGGACTTATTAAGTAATGAATATTATTTTGAATATTCATTTGATTATTTAATTATGCAATAAATATACTATCGATATTTCTTCAAGAATTATTTGGGAAATACTCTAATTAAAGATATTCTTTCATATTCCTAAATAATCTGTAAAATATTTTAATTCAATAAATATTCTCTGAATATTTATTCCATACTTAGAATAACCCCGATAAGGTTTATCTTCTTCGATTATTACCGAAAATATCTCGGAGTCATATTATTATTACTCTTATATCAAGAAAGGTTCTCAGACATCATTCTTCTTTGAGTCTATTTCCTTAATAATAAGGGAACCTTACTTGGAAAATGTTATTTATCTTGTCGACTTCCCGGTCATAAAGTATTCCCTTCACCCGCAACTCGGGTGCTGTTGACTTATTAAGTCGTTGCTTGCCTTCTCATCTTTCGAGGGGTAAGATTACTGGAACAAGTTGATATCCGTTACCAAGCAATAGCTTGGGAGTTATTGGTAAATTTTCCTTTCCAACTAGATATGACTACTTTGTGGAGTCTTATCAACAAGTATTATACTTGGGGAAAGGGGGACGAACGTTACATTCAGAATCATGAATTCTATTTGAACTAGGAGTCGTGTAAGAGGCCGAGTAGCGCCGGTCCATCCCCTTTGGCCCAACCGTTGGCTGGGGAGAGCTAGTAAGGCGGTATACAAGTAAAGCCGTCAGTTCTTCCTTCTACCGGTAGTAAATCTAAATTGAGCTGTACGATCTCGACTGATCATCAAGATTGGAACAGCGGGCGCGGTGAATACTCCATCATTGGTTCATCATCCAAATTTATTTATTTCCTGCAACATGATTACTGTTAGCAGAGTTGGAAAAGGGTCATAACTGGAATTGCAACCTTTTCTTGCAAGTTCCTCTTCTTAATAACAATAAGAATATCTCGCTTACTTTGATGTAGCAGATATTTCTACAAACAAATACTTTAAGTTACCTTGTAACTTCATCGTTCATATTATACTGGTATCATTTCCGTAAATGCATGGCATATGGTTTGAAAGATACTTTTGAACTGTTATACATTATCGTTCAGTTATATATTATTGTTGGTGGGCTACTGCTCACCCTTGCTTTATTATTATATCACAACAACAGCTAGACCAGATGACTCGCACAAGGCGCACTCGACGCGGGCGAGGACGATGAGACTACCAGAGCTGAAGAAGAAGCTATTGGTAGGGTATATTTATTCTTTCAGTACCAAGAATATGGTCTAGTATGACTTATGTAAATGGATGGCAAAGAGTATGTATTTATATTGAAATTCTTTTGGATTGTAAGAACTCATAATGTGATTAATAAAAATTTGATTGTTACTCTGATTTCATCTCTGGGACTATAACGGGTGTGTTTTATATTGTTGTGTTGGGTTATAGAGACGTAATTTATTTTATGTTAAGGAAAGTTCAATTGTTGTGGACAGAATTGGAAACCGTAACCACCGGATCCCGGACCCCGGATCTGGGGGTGTTACAGAAGTGGTATCAGAGCGTACGTTATAAACCCCAGAGATGAGGCGACGTTAAAACAATAAATTCATTAAGATAATAAGAACTCTTGCCAAGTTCATAGTCGGACTACTTAATGTAGTGATGACATATAAAACCCTTATGGGAACTCTTAAGTATCGTGATAGTAACTTAGCTCGATATCGTATTGACGAGTAAGGCGACAGACCTTGAGGCATACGAGCAGCAGCGCGATGATGCTTTATATGCTGAAGATCAGCGGGTAATTCGATGGAGTACCCTATTGGAGACCCGGAAGAGGTTCCAGTAGATAAGGAAAAATCCTGTTAGGATAAGGAGCTTACCCTTGAGGAATGAGGGTTGCAGCCAGAAAAACTGTGATGATTAAAGTATAGTGCTCAGAAAAGGGAGCATAAAGAACTGAGATATTAGCAAGAGAACTGAAGATTCATGTTGGATTCATAGCCGGACTACCAGATGTAGTACCAGCAAGAAAGAAGGATTGGAAGAATTACTTGAGATCTTATACGGAAATAGATGAGAATCCTTAGAGATTTTCATCTTAACAAAGAAAGAGCTAGAGGGATGTATGATTATCAAAGACATCGATTTAGGGCGAGGAGCAGAGTCCCTAGGAATAGTTGAGAAGGAGGCAGTAAGTGCCATATCATTTGATAAATGAATTAGTATGAATATGGTCAGTAATAAGTCGCCAGGAGAAGGCAGGTGTCGTAGGTTGTAAATTATGGAACCAAATTGAGGTTAATAAGGTGGTTTTATTAAGGAAAATGTTCATTTTATAAATGAATCATTTAGAAAGTAAAGACATTGGGAAGTGATAGCATGATTGGGTAAAGTTATATAAGGAAGTAGTAAGCAAGACAATGATCTCAGAACCTACCGGAAGATAAGACCAGTGAGTCAAGATGAACTCATAATGAGACTACTGCCAGAGACTGAGTATAGAGTTAATTCAACTCAGTTAAATGATGAACCAGAAACGTTAGATGCATGTGATTCAGAGGAATATTAAATTCCTTCTTCTCTTTGAATGGATTATAGTAGTTACCTTAAGTTTACTCCGACACGGAATTATAATAGATCAAGTAATACGATCAGCAGTTAAAGAGAAAAATGTGAGAAAATCTTCCTGGAGCTAAAAGGTGAAATTGGTAATGACCAAGAGCTGGCATTGCTTAATGGAAAAAGGAGACTTTGTGCTTCCAATGACGCTTCGCATAAAGGGTTAGGTAGACCGACATTTGGTAGTATTGAACATCAGGACGTTGTGACAGGTTTCAGTTTGAAACTATTGATTCCCTTCTAAGGGATGGATATAATTGATTCCTCTCCAGTGGGTAAACTTCCAATCCGATGATGATTATTTCGTTAACTATGACTGCTTATGATTCCACCTGCTTGGAGGTTCATAGAACTATTCTTCAGGTTTCGAAACTGGTCTCCTTAATGTTACCAGTAGGTGGGTAGATTGATCAAAATTTCTCTGAGTCTGGAAAGGAATTCGGTGAATTTTGGCAAACCTTGTCTTTCTGATTATCAGAGAATGTCATGGAAGAGAGTAAAAATTGGAGCAAACCCTGTGATTTGGGTAAGGATGCTGTAAAATGGGTCAGTAAACGGACCCTGAGCATTACAATCGATGGTAGTGATAAAATGATGAAGTGAGATTGGACGAAGATAGGAAATGTAAGTAAGAAACCAGCCGGACTGAGAAATTCCAGGATTGACTTAAATGAAAAGGCTGTTATGCCAGGAATGGTAAGCTTGTGTGGCACGCAGGATTGATAAGAATAGTTGAAAAGATAAAAGTGGAGGAAAGGTGACCGGAGACGGTGCCGAGTAGTCGATTAAGACTTATATGGAGTAAAGTTTTGGAAAGGTAGAAAGGTATCAAAGAAGAAGGCACTATACCGGCAATTGCTAGAAAAGTAATGCTATTAGCCAACCCCTAAAATCATATATTTTTTATGTGTGGCCAGTTGAGGCCAAGTCACAACGGACTATAAAGTGACTAGACCAGCAATGAAAAGACAAAGCAGGGTTGCTTCTAAGAAAGCACCGACTGCAAGGGCTTCTGATATAAAGGAAACATTAATGAGATCGTTTGAATCTTCTACCGAACAACCCATGTTTTGATTGGGAATTCACTAGACCTTTTTGGGATGGGGTCACCCGTACTAAAGTGACTCATGTGTATATGGTTGTCCAAGATTTCGAGTAAAATGGAAGTATATTGACTTGAGATGTATGATGTTAGGGTATCATGAATACCATGAATATATTATGACGGAGGAAAGTAAACAATGAAGGTATCTGAAGAGGGTATAGGAAAGGTTAGAAATTGAACAGTATGCTGTAGGAATTTTGTCTGAGGCAAGTACCTTTGCGAAGAACGATAAGCACTAAGAGATTCACGTTGAACTCGACCAATATCTTCCAGAACATCCTTGCTACCATTAACAAGTTCGGTAAGAGAAGAGATAGGCATACGTTGCCTTTTTGGAAGGCCAAATAGGCTGACAACTATCTGAAAGAAGCGGGTGGCATTAAACCACCGATCGATTATCAAATGAGAATGATTGAAAAGAGACCTTTATTAAGGATACATGATCTGATTGCCAATTATAAGATGCAAGAATTCCTTGGCAGTTGAATTAAGGATAGGATATCCATAAATTAAGACAAACCCTGGGGAATGCACAAGGGGTGGCATTAACCCTAAAACGACATTATGACTTCAGATGATATGAGCTGGACTTGCTAAGGCAACAATGACCGGTAAGGATTATTAAAAAGAGTTCTGGAAAGAACATAGATAGAATTATTAGAGTATTGATCAATGACATTTTGATATACCCGGTACCCAGAAAATACCGGAGGAATGATAAGGGTGGCCTATGAAACCTTACAAGGAAAAAGGTAATATTCCGAACTTCAAAAATGGAAGTTTGGTAAGGAATGTATGACATCGTAACAATAATGCCAGATGAGGCATGTATGAAACCCTGAGGAAGTAGGGGTTGAACCTATAAAGGTTGAGATTATCCTAAGATAAAGAAAGAACTAAGAAAAGAAGTATCCTAAGTAGGATTGGGAATAAACGTGATAAAGTTCCACGGGTAGGTGGAAGCAATGACTTATGGAAATGACTGATAGTTATATTTTCTCCTTCAGCAGAGCTTAAGGGAGAATGCTTTAACCCAACAATGATGGGAATGAGGTAGAAATGTTTGAATTGGAATATATCCAGAGAACAAGGATTACCAGAAATTATTATTATCAGGAAAGGCCAATGAGGTGGCCGACAATCTAAGTGTAAAGGAATAATTACAAATGTTCATACCGAAGAAACGGGATGATATTTGGAAGGACCTTGAAGGTCATATCGGAATGGAGGAATTTACATTCCTTCTGATGACTGTGCAAGAATTAACGGTTATAATAGTTTAAGTAAAGATTCGATTCCTGATGGAGTCTTAAGCATATTACGTACCTTAGAAGGTCCCGTTTTGAGGCAAACCAGGACCATGGTACAAAATTGATGAAGTAAACCGTTAAGTTTCCAGTCTTTTATGGAAGATGCATAAGTGATAGTTTCATCAACCGGACCTAGCTGCGATGCTTGAAACTCTTCTGCAATTCTATCTGCTTCACGTTATATCTACATCAAGTTCAGGAAGTGTTCCTTATGGATAAGGAATAATAATTACTTTGTCTCCCTAAGGGATTTGAAACCCGTAGGGTTAGCTATTAACGCACTACGTAAACAACAAGCGATGGTGATTCTTCTAAGAAAGGAGATGACAACGTAAAGATAAAGAAAGTGCTGCTATTGATAAGCTAAATGGCATGTGGATGAATGACAAGCAAGTTTGTGTTAGTGTATTTCTGCACAAACAAGATAGAGAATATGAGGTTGATAATTCGTGATGCTAAACGTATTCCCGTAGAAAGAATTAATGAGACTTGGAGGGAAGGGCGGTTGAGCCCAAGACTTATTGGGCCACTTGAGAGTTTAAAGTGTTCGGACGACGATATTCGAGCCAGCCTTACCCCCCAAATTATGGCACGGTCATAACGGGTTTTCATGTGGCCAGGCTACGACAGTAAAATGCAGATGTTCAACAGATGATAGGAGTACGAGTATGTAGATATACGACCTGGTCTGACTTACGAAAGACAACCTGTGGAAAACCACGGATAGAAAAGAACAAGTAATGAGAAACAAGGTTGGCAGAAGTAGATTATATGAATCTAAGTTAAAGGAATCGGGCCAGATTCATTCCGGAAAGTTTAAATTGGAATAACGTGATGATTATAGAATAAATGAGACGGAATACCGATAAGGAGGTACCAAGTGCAAAAAGGTGTCTCAATAAAGAGGTGAAGGTGAAAGTAAATAATAGAAATGAGTAAGAATCAGCTAATAAGAAGGTTGTGATTGATAAAGAAAAGGCTGGGGAAGCAACTATGGAATGAGAAGCAAGGAATGTTACGAATGGGTTTTCTAATGAATTCTCAGGATGACAACCTGATAGTGTCAATATTATAGTTATGAAAAAGCTAGTAACATGATATGGGATGTCAGTAATAATGATGTCAAGTGAGAAATCTAAGATTTAACCTGAAAGGTTGAAGGATTTCCCGAATGTGAGTATCGCTAAGATTGAACAAGAGTATTTGTCCATAGAATAATGGACAAAGCAGCAAGATATGTTGACACGTGAGATTGCGATCAAATAGTATTGGATATAATTATGATTAATTTCTTCTTTGATAAACCTCTATAGTTCAGGGGTAAATTCTGAGTATGATATTCTACAATCATGAAAGCTTTCTATAATCCTTTAGAACTCATTTCTCTTCTTCTCTCTTATTCATCTTCTTTATGAATTGAGAAGAACAACCCTTTTAGGAGGGGAGGTACTGCTACGTGACTATCTGTCTATGTGATAGAAGTCTAAGTGGAATGTCATGACTTGTTTAATTGCTTGTCAAGTACTAAAGGCTGGCCCCCTTCTGTACTAACTATGCAATATAACAAATGTTCAATTGATCATAGTGATCTCTCAATAAATCTTTCCACTTCTCTATATTGATCGAGATTACGAAGATTAAAGCGATCAGGAAATGCACAGTACGAGCGAGGTTACCTCCAAATCGTAGGGTGATAGTGATACCAATGTTACTGCATGTATCAATAAGGATAAGACTGAGTAAGAGTATAACCCGGATAGTGAGTTATACGAAAAGTAGCAACGTTGATGGAAAAAGGATAAAGTATGAATTGTAACACTAGAAGATGTGTTGAGGAAGGGTAGAACGACTAAGAATTGACCGGGAAGCTAAAAAGTGAACGACAGGCAAACGACTCTTTGCTTCCTACCTGATTCCGGGACGGAATCCTTTTAAGGAGGGGAGACTGTAAGAACCCCAAATTTTGGATATAATTAAAACTTTTTATTAAGTAATGATAAAATGAGGAACAATGATTCCGACAACAAGGTCACCAGCTCTAATGAATGGTGGTTTCAAAGAACAATGATTGTAATGAATGGATATTGCTTTGGACAATGATCCTGATGCATTGGTATATTGTCAGAATAGAGTAATTCGATGGTTGAGGACCTAGATAAGAATAATCTACCATCCAGGAAGGAGCTAATGGATCCTTGAAGGGAAATGAGTACGTGTATAGTATTTCCCGTACGTGCATAGTGTTTCCTGTACGTGCATAGTAATTTGGTGGATGAATAGTGATTTTGTAAGTTGGAAAACTTTTCACTCCACCCTATGTACGGGACGTGATATGGATGTTTCGAAGTCATATTAGTAATACGCGGAGGAAATAAGTGAATGCAGAGACGATCGGAATTCAGAAATTCCAAATTCTTTTAGGTATAATATTTGACCGGAGAGTGGATTAAATATTATTATAATCCAAGAATTGAGATATTAACTTTGAGGATTTGATATTTTGGGATGTTATTATATTTGATTTAAGAATGAAGGTAGGAAACCACTGAGGAGTGGTTATGGCTACAATGTAATAATTGATATTTGGAAAGAATGAATGGAATTCGACTTTATTATTTCTATGTCTTGAAGAATGCTAAAGGGTAACAACATAGGTAAGAATAATCTATCTTCTAAGTGAATATGTGTTAGGTCCGATAAGATTGTAGAAGGGGGGGTTGAATACAATCTTTACCTTTTTATTTGTCCTTTAAATTAAATTTGATAAAGACAAATTTATCTGCGGAATTATTTAACACAATTGTTCAAGTTGAATATAACTTTATATTAACTTGATGTGGTGTTACAAAATCAGTATAACAACTTATCAAGATGTTAATAACTAATTAGAAAATTCGACATGAACTTTTCTAATTTAGTTAATAATAATCAAGATAAGAACTAGGAAACTTAATTCGCTAGTAGTACAAGAATCACAAATAAACAAGTTCTATCGGATAGAATATCATAAAGATGAAGAACTTGATTTTCTGGGAATTGTTTAAGCTTTGGTGTTCTTGGTGTTCTTGGTGTTCTTGAGAGAGAGAATTCTGGTCTTGATGAAATGTTTTCTGCTGTGTTTTCTCCGTTATGACTTAATCTGGTCTGTTCTGTTCTTTTATATCAGTAACAGGTCTTACTGGCTTTCAGTAAGATATTTAACTGCTCCAGCATAACTTAAACAGCTTCCAAGACTTGATTTTCCTTCAATAAGACTTACACAAACCTCCATTAAGACCTAAAATGTGTCGGTAAGACTTACCAGAACTTCGGTAAGACTTATAACAGCTGGCAGAGGTCGGTAGGACTTAAATCAGGTCGGTAAGACTTAATCCTCAAAAGGCTTCTGTCGGTAAGACTTAAATTAAGTCTTACCGAATTTTATCTCCTCCAAGACTTAATCAATTTTCTTTCTTTAAGTCTTATTGATCCAATTAATTAGTTAATGTTTTAACTAATTCATATTTAATTGATACAATAATTAATTTAATTAATAAATTAATTCTACCAGAATTAATTCATTTAATTAAATCAACTAAATTAATTTATATCAATTATAAATGAATTTAATTAAATCAATAAATAATTAATTTAATTCTTACAAACCACTAAAGGTAGTAAAGAATTACCACTGATTTGTGTTGACGTTCGATGTACTGTCTGGTTCATGAACGACTAACTTCAATGATGCTTCTTCACTTTTGACTTTAGGTTGTGGTTTATTTCTTCTCTCAATTCTCTTGTACTGTAACTGATCTTCAAACTATCACTCGAAAAATCTCTGTCACTGTTCAAATGAATCCATTAACTTCAATGCTGTACTGGGGCTTGATCAGATAACTGAATCGTCTTCCAGTGTATGACATCAAAACTATAGATTGACTTTTCTTCTTTCTTCTGACAGATAATACTTCTTGAGATTCATGTGACAGTTCATATGTATATTTACTTATTACAATTTGGTTTAAGTTGATTAGGATCCTCAAACTACAAATAGGTTGAGTCATATGCCTTTCAATCTCCCCCTATTTGTTTGTTAGATAATAACAAGCAAATTCCTAGAGGATACCTCAACTAATCCAACTTAACCAAATGAAAGATAAAACTTTAAATACTAAGTAAATATGAAAAAAAGTTCTGGTTTATATTTAACATTTGCCAGATTCAAACATGAAAGATAAATACAAGATAGATGATCCTCTAGACTGATCATATGATATAGATTCCTATCAAGATTTATCTAGGCTCTAAAGATATAACATGTAGAGCAATTCTTTATCTTCAATTGTCTTCCCTTCTGAATTCTCCTTCTTCTGGCTCATCTGTGACTTGAAGTTTCATATGTAGATCAGAATCAACAAGACGTTCTCTTCTTGATGACAATCCTTGAGGTAAGACTAAAGGAATTCCAAGCTTCTTTCCCAGTTCACCTTGAAATTTCTTGTAATCTTTTATGTTCGTTTGTGCATAGGAACGGATGTGATCTGCAGCTATTACCTTTTCTTCAGTCAAGTATCCATGATTTCTGAGAGCATATTCAGCATATACCAAGTGCTTTGCATGATGTTCGTATAGCTCATCTGTCTGAAGATTGATTGTGTGAAGTACCTCTCCCTTAAGAAATTTTACTTGTGGAGGTTCCTTAATCACTTCTGGTCCAGCTCTTTCAGCAAATTCTTTGAACTTTTCATGTAACAATACACCTAGCTCAGAAGATGTTCTTACCTTAGGCCTAAGTACCTATATCTCTGTCAGTGATCTGTCATAAAAGAACTGAATAGATACTCTGAATGTTCCAACTTTATGACAATCTACAAATATTACTAGCTCATCAGATTTGGGTTCAAATGCAGTAGTTATCCTGATGACTTCTACCTGTAAGGCCTTTATATACATTTCATGAATTGGATTTGCCAGTTTGAATTCTTCGAGAATTTGTCCAAGACGACAATCTTCATAATCAGAACTCTGAGGTGAATCAATTGCTCTTTGAGCACGTTCCCATTTGTCACCACTCTTTAGTCTGATATATGTTTTTCTCTTCTCAACATTTATAGCATGTAGTCGTTGTAATGCTTGCTGTTCAGCTTTCTGAAGTTCTTCATTTCGTGCAATTTTCTCTAAAGATTTTTGAAGTTTTTCTTCTCTCAGTTGCAAATTAGCTTTCCTTTGAGCAAATAATTCTTCAGATTCTTTCTCAGCTTGTTGAGCTTCAAATTCAGATATCACTGGTCCTTCATCTTCCCAGTGACTAAGATCAGGTTCAGGAAGTTCTTCACCTTGATCAGGGAATTCAAGATCAGCAAAAACATCGAAGTTATCCGGTTCACCCGTGTAATAATAACCTGTGTTCTTGTCTTGAATATCTTCTTCAGTTTGTTCAACTACTTTCTTCCTCTTATCTTCACCTTGGTCAGATTTACCAGATTTTCCTTCTCCTCCCTCTCTTTCTTTAGTAGTTTTATCTTGTGAATCCTTTGATTTCTCCCCCTTAGTTGAGGAATCCTCTACAGACTTATCAGTTGCTCCAGCTTCAGGATCCTGTTCATCATCATCACCACCCTTATTTGTAAAGAATTCAATTTCTTCATTTGTAGGTTTGCGACTTTGACTTACAAGATTAAACAAATGTCTTAACCCTTTAGCCTGGTATGCATTTTGCTTTTCGATCTGGTTCAGACGAGAATCAGTAGATTCTTGATTGTGCTGTACCTCTGACTGTAGATTATCAACTTTCAAGGAAATCTCAGAAATTAACATGTCTTGAGCAACAGTAATATCTCCAGAGTCATCAAGTGCCTTTTCATGAGAGAGTTCGAGAGATTCTATCTTCTTGGTGAAAGATGTCTTTAAGTAGTTTATGTCCTTCTTCATTACAGCAAGCTGACTGTTGACAGAGGTGGATGTAGAAGATCGCTCACCCACTTGTGCTCTAAGAATTTCTGTTTCAGCCTTGCTGACTGCAAGTTCTTTCTCTAAAGCAGTTATCTTTTCTAATAATGAGAGAGTGTATGTGTCAGTGTGTGCGCTCACCTGACGTTCACTTTGAGATCCACTCACTTGAAGTGCATGTGTTTCACTCAATTTTATGGTATTCCTCACATCACTCCTCTCAGATTCCTTAGCTGCTTCTAGATTTGTACCTGCATGTAAAATCACCCTAGCCTCCTCTGGGAAGGTCAGTGGTGGTGCAATGGGAGTTTGCAAATCCCTGTCCTTAATCAAATCTACTTGAACATTTGAAATTGTTGACTGAATTGCTTCAGTAGTAGATTGATCAAGTTGCCTTCCACCTTCTCAAGTCGAAACTGCTAGTGGAAAATCCCTTGTGGGAGCCAGGAGTGTTTGTCCTGGGAGGGGAGATGATGATTCTATTAAAGTTGGCTGAGAACCAAGATTTCCCTCTAAAGCCTGTGAAGACTCTTCTACCGTAACTATGGTAGGCACTGTCACATTTTCTACGTGCTCTCCTTGCAGTGTGTCCTGAGACTCATTTAAAGGTATGTCTTCCCCCATTATGAGTAATAGGGGAGGTGTGCTTGACTCACTACAAGGTGCCACGGCCCTATGGCGAATTTCAATAGAATCATCCTGTTGAGAAGATGATTCTAGTAACTGTGTAACGGCCATATCAATTTCCATATCCTGTTGGGAGGATACAGACGGGCTTACAGTTGCCTCAGTTTGAGTTCTACTTTTCTTTTCTAGAGGCAGAGCTGTGGGTTCACTCATACTACCACTACTGATACGATTTCTTTTAACTTGAAATTTCTTTCTGGAGTGAAAAGATATGAGTTTTGGTGGTTGAGTGTTTGGCTCTATGACCTTGGTTAGAGGTTGTGGTACTACAACCCCTTGGTCAGACCTACCAACCACTTGGGTTCCAAAAATAGATTGTGAAGCAGTAGTTTGAGGAACAGAAGGCAATACCTGGTCAGCTGATTCCGCAACAGTCTCTGATAAGATGGGTTGATCCAATTCAGGTTCAGGGACAGATGCAATTTCTTGCACTGGATGTTCAACAGCAAGAGCAGCTGGCTGAGGAACAATCTGCTGAGCAGGTTCAACTTGTTGATTACCTTGATTTTCATTATCAACAAGTATGTTTTCCACTGGTGGTTCAGGGTTTTGTTCTGGTTGTTCAGGTTCTGGTACAGGTTCAATAACAGGTAGTTGTATATAGTTTGACATGTATTGGGTGACAACTACAGGTATGTTTGTGAATTTTGGCTTGTTGCTGTACTCAGTGAACAATCTGGTAGTAGGTTTACCTGACGCCAGTGACTCTCCATTCAGAAATTGGGCTTGATTTTCTAGTTCCACAAGATGATTAAAAATCAAAGACAAGAATCTTGGATAATAACATGAAACTTTATGTCCATTATCAAAATTCTTCTTTGCATTAATGATTCTTCTAACCATCGGAACACACAGTAGTCTGCCAATATTAATCCTTCGGTTATGTGCAACTGCATATCCAATGTGCTGCAAGAAAGATGGTAATACCCCGAAGTTCCCTTTAGTAGTATTGGCAAAGACTCTACCTAGTGTTTCAAACAGATAATCCCATTCCTGAACAAAGTTCTTTTTATTCCAGACAGTTTGATCAGGACTGTCTTGATATAATACACCATTTAAAAAATTTATCATTTCTTGATCTGATGGTAATTCTTCGAAATTGTCAGTTGGAAAATTTAAGACCGTATTTATTGTATTTTCATTCACTGTGTACTGATTATCTCCTACAGAGAAGACAAAAGATCTGTTATCATTAGAAATGACAGCAGTAGTACACATGATTCGCAAAGGTTCAATCTTCAGAGGAGCATCCAATCTCAAAGCATTGCGAACCAGTGAATTTTCATTTAAAAACCGAATCCACGGTCGAAAACGTTCAACTGAACATTTTTCTGGATCAAAATAACCGATTAAATTATGTTTAATAATTTCAAATCGATCAGCCATTTTAATCAAGATTTAATTTCCTTGAAAATTTCAGATTTTACAAATTTTTAATTTAAAAATTAATTTTTTGAATTAATAATTAATTAAAAATTCGAAATAATTAAAAGTTCTTCAAAAATTCTGAAAAATTCACACAACAATCCTTGTATACACACAAACACAAGTGTATTTTTAGTTTTTCAAAAATCGAACTCAGTTTTCCACAAAAGTAGATCTTGAAAACGAATTTTCCGAAAATAAACTCTTCAAAATAGAACAAAATCGCGATTTTAACCACTCAAAACACAGATAATCAAACAAGGAGTCCAGATATGTGGTTAATTCGTGATTTGGTTGAGAGAAATTGGTCGAAAATTGGGCATGAATTCGACATATATGTGTGTGTATTGTATGTATCAATATTGTTCTATAAGACTTAACTTGATAGAAATATGAAATAAGACTTAAAAACAACCTAACTGTTATATATATATATTAGTAGACCGAATAAGACTTAAAACTAACATTAAGACATAATTGTTATTTATATATTTACATACATACTTAACTCGATTATGACTTAATTAAAACTATTAAGACATAGCTAATATGACATAACTAAGACTCGAATAAGACTTAACTTTATTAAAACATAACTAATATGTATATATATTCTAATATGACTTAATATTAACAAGACTTAAAAACACTATTACTAATAAGACTTAACTAATAAAACTGACAAGACTTAATTTGAATAAGACTTAATCTTAACAAGACTTAATATATATACTGACCTGCGAATATGACTTAGATTTAAAATCTCGGTAAGACTTAACTTGTTTAAGTCATACCGATTTTAAATTAAGTCATATTGACTGTTTTTCCTATTTTTAAGTCATATTAACTTTAAATAATCATTAAAAACACTATAAAATATACAATTAACTTATAAAAATAATAAAAATATTATATAAAATTAAACAAATAATAAAAATAATTATACATACCATATGCTAACCTATTAACGAAAACAAAGAAATATTAACAGGACAAACATTACAAAACATATGATAAATTAATTAATAAAATAGAAACTAATATTTACAAATATTCTAAAAATACAGAAGTATGAAGTTTTAAATAATATGAATAAACAAAGTGAAAAATAATTAAACAAACAAGAAAATCAGATGTTAAAATAATTATACAAGTGATTTCAAACAACAAATATTCACAGAATAATCACTTGTAAAATTATTAAAGATCAAATTTCAGATATTAATTACTAGGACTGTTTAACATACCCAATTCACTAACAATTCTAGTGAATGAGGATTCATTAAGCGACTTAGTAAAAATATCTGCAGTTTGATCTCCAGATCCTACAAATAGTAGTTCCACTGTACCATTCATTACATGCTCTCTTATAAAATGATACCTTATGTCAATGTGCTTTGTCCTTGAGTGCTGCACAGGATTGCTTGCGATTGCTATGGCACTTGTATTATCACATAAAATAGGAATATTTTCCAATACAATGCCATAGTCCATTAATTGATTCCTTATCCATAAGATCTGAGCACAACAGCTTCCAGCAGCTATATATTCAGCTTCGGCTGTAGAGTTGGAAACTGTTTGCTGTTTCTTACCGAACCAGGATACCAACCTTCCACCTAGGTATTGACAACTCCCAGATGTACTTTTCCTGTCTACAACACTTCCTGCATAGTCAGAATCTGTATATGCAATTAAAGTAAAACCAGATTCATTAGGGTACCAGATGCCTAAATTAGGCGTACCCTTTAGATATCTTAAGATTCTTTTGACAGCAGTGAGATGGATTTCTTTAGGGTTCGCTTGGAACCTTGCACACAAGCATGTGGCAAACATTATATCTGGTCTACTAGCAGTTAGGTATAGCAATGAACCAATCATACCTCTATAGCCTGTGATATCTACCTTGGCAGAACTTTCACATAAACCAATTTTGACAGCTATAGTTGATGGTGTCTTTGCTGATGAGCACTCCTCCATGTGATATTTCTTGAGGAGCTCCTTGATGTACTTAGATTGACAAATAAATATTCCATCTTGTCTCTGACTTATTAGTAATCCAAGAAAGAATTTCAGTTCTCCCATCATGCTCATTTCAAACCTACCCTGCATTAACTTAGAAAACTTCTTGCACAGAAGCTCATTAGTAGACCCAAATATAATATCGTCCACATAGACTTGGACTAGTATTATATCATTTTATGTCTTTTAGTGAAGAGCGTTTTGTCTATGACACCTCTTATAAAACCATTTTCTAATAGAAATTCAGAAAGAGTGTCATACCATTTTCTTGGGGCATGCTTAAGACCATAGATAGATTTGTAAAGAAAGTAGACATAGTCCAGATGATCTTGATCTTCAAAACCAGGAGGCTGTTCTACATACACTTCTTCATCTAGCTTACCATTCAGAAAAGCACTCTTGACATCCATTTGATAAACTTTGAATCTTGAATAGGATGCATATGCCAAGAATATTCTGATGGCCTCAAGTCTTGCCACTGGAGCATAGGTCTCGTCATAATCAATGCCTTCAGCTTGAGAATAACCTTTAGCTACCAGTCTTGCTTTGTTTCTTATCACCGTGCCATCTTCATCTAGTTTGTTTCTGAATACCCATCTTGTGTCCACCACTTTTCTATCTTTAGGTCTGGGTACCAGCTTCCATACTTCTAGTTGCTTAAATTGATTGAGTTCATCTTGCATAGCAATCACCCAATCAGGATCAGATAGAGCTTCTTCTACTTTCTTAGGTTCCATAACAGACAGAAACCCAGAATAATTACATTGATTCTGATAAGCTCTTCTTGTTTTCACACCAACATCTGGATCACCAAGAATCAGCTCAAAAGGATGAGCTCTATTCCAAACAGTTTGTCTGGGAAGAATTGATCTTGACGATTCGCCTTGATCTTCAGTATGATGTTGAGTATGACTTGTTGACCCTTCATTATCTCCCCTTGAGTTGTTGCCAGTTTGACTAGTTGATGGTTCAAGAGTATCAGTGGTGTCTTGAAAATTATCATTGTTTTCACCAGCATCACCTTGATCATTACCACCAACATTTGGATTATTATTATTAGCAACAATGTCAGGTTGATTGTCATCATCTGAATCTGAGTCTGACATATCATCAAACTTAAGCTTTTCAGATGGATCTTCATTTTGGATATTTGGGAGTTTTGTGTCATCAAATGTAACATTGACACTTTCCAAAGTTTTCTGTTGATCAATAATATACACCTTGTAGGCTCTTCTAGTATAACCAATAAATATTGCTTCATGTGCTTTTTCTTCGAATTTACCACCTTGATCATCTCCTTCTTTCAGCACAAAGCATTTTGTCCCAAATACATGGAAGTACTTGAGAGTTGGTTTCTTGTCATGTAGAGCTTCATATGGTGTCTTCATTAAGTCTTTATTGATAAGTGTTCGATTCTGGGTATAGCATGCAGTGTTGACAGCTTCAGCCCAAAAGCTCAATGGAAGCCTTGATTCACTTAGCATTGTACGTGCAGCTTCAATCAAGGTTCTATTCTTTCTTTCAACTACCCCATTTTGTTGAGGAGTTCTGGGAGCCGAGTACTGTCTAGTTATACCCTTTTCAATGCAAAAGTCATTCAGAACTGCATTCTTGAACTCAGTTCCGTTGTCTGACCTTATAGCTCTTACTAGACGATTAGAATCCAGCTCAATTAACTTAATGTGATCAACTACCAGTTGTGGAGTTTCATCTTTTGAGTTCAGAAATAGTACCCATGTGAATTTTGAGAAATCATCAACAATCACTAGAGCATATCTTTTCCTTGACATAGACATCACACTAACTGGACCAAACAAATCCATATGGAGAAGTTGTAATGGTTCAGTTATTGATGATATGTTAGTGCTCCTGTGAGTTGCCCTTTTTAACTTCCCTTTTTGACAAGCATCACATAGACCTTCCTGAGTAAATTCAATTGAAGGTAAACCTCTCACCAACTCTCTTTTCACTAGAGAATTCATTGTTTTGAAGTTTAGGTGAGAAAGTCTCTTGTGCCATAACCAACTTTCATCAGTGGATGCCTTTGAATAAAAACATCTAATTTCTTCTGTGCTTCCAGAGTTCATATTGGCTATGTACAAGTTTCCTTTTCTTACTCCAGTCAACTGCGGCCTTTCATTTCTCTTGTGTGATATTAGACAATTCTTCTTGTTGAAATGAACTTCATAACCTTTGTCACAGAATTGACTAATACTGAGCAAATTGTGCTCAAGGCCGTTCACATAAGAGACATCTTCAACGATAACATTTCCAGCTTCTAATCTGCCATATCCATCAGTTTTACCTTTGATGTTATCTCCAAAAGTAACGACTGGGCCGGCCTTCTCCACCACATTTGTCAGCAGGGCTTTATCTCCGGTCATATGCCTTGAACATCCACTGTCCAGAATCCACATGACTCGTTCAACCTGTTTCAAACCCTGCAATGACAAATTGGTTAGACTTTCTTCGGAACCCAAATTTGATTGGGTCCGGAGTACTTAAATAATTGACCTTTATCAGGTAAAGCAACACTTTTTATTTTAACAACATTTTCTTCAGGTACTGGACATTTAACCCTGTAAACAACTTTAACTTGTTTTGGTTTCAGCTTGGGTAACCATGTCTTTACCAAATCCTGAGAAGGACTTGGAGTCCTAATCTTAGAATTAGGTGATTTTTCAGTCCTGGATCTAACATGTTTATTTCTGCTCATTTGCTGTCTAGGAACGTTCTTCTCAATACATGCATGATTACCGTTAAAGTAAGCAGACATTATATTAAAAGCACAAGACATGCAATTAACAGCATTGCATTTCTTATGAGCAGTATCAATAACAGGAATAGCATGCATGGTAGATTTGTTGTTGCATTTATTCATGTTGTTACTTCTGCTACTAGCTTTCAATGAACTAGTAGACTCACCAATTCTTTCTGCTTTTACAAACACAGTCTTTCTATCTTTATCATTTTTAACAACTTGATTATTTTCTAAGACTACGCCATTAGCTACATCCTCAATGCGCATCTCTTCCTTAATGATTAAAGATGTTGTATCCAAAGGTTCTGCTATGGATGTCTTAAAGAGTGGATTACTAACACTCTTAAGCACTAATGGTATACCCCTTTCTACAGCACTGACACGATTAGGGGTAATAATGCTTTTCCGTCCAATAGCTTCATTATAATCAAACCCAATTCCTACAGTTTGATTAATAGCTTGTTGGTTAAACAACTCTTTAGCTACTTTACATGAATTAGAAGTAGCACTGACTCTTATTTCTAACTCAGCTATTGTTTAACGTTGTTGAACCACCATCTCTGCTAGAGACCTCTCAAGTTCTTTTAGAATTCTTATTTCTGATTTTTGTATAACATGGCAATTTTGTACATCGTGTAATTCTGATAATTGATTTTTAAGACCTGTATTTAACAAATTGATCCTTTCAATCTCTCTATTAGCATTACCCAGTGTATCAGTAAGTTGATAAATATATTGACTTTCAGTAAAAGATACCTCAGATGAAGTACCACTGGAGTTATCAGATTTTGCCATCAGGGCAAGATTGCCATACTCTTCATCTTCAGAGTCTGTATCATCCCAACTCTTTCCAGCAGCCACATAGGCTCTACCTGTCTTCTTCTTCTCAGATCCAAAGTCTTTTCTTTGGTTTTGTTTTGGCTTCTGACATTCAGTAGCGAAATGTCCAAGTTCATTACAGTTGTAGCATCTAATTTTACTTCTTTCAACTGTTCCAGTTTTGTAACCTCCTCTGTTACTTGAGGATGAAGAACCTCCTCTCTGGAACCTGTTAAAGTTAGATTTGTACCTGAACTTGGGATTCTTCCTGAATCTGAAGTTGCTGAATTTCCTTACCAACAAAGCCATGGACTCATCTTCCAACTGATCTAGCTCTTCTAACGAATAGAAGTCTCCTTCATCTGGACTAGCATTCGTTTGACCAACTTCAACTTCAAGCTTGCCACTGTCAACATTACAAGATTGAATAACCTTATTTTCCACTTCCTGTTTGTTCTCAACAATAAGAGCTGTAGAAGTATTAGCAACTCTTCCTTTTCAATAAATCTCCTTTTGTTGAGATTGTTCCAGTTCATAGGTTTTTAAAACACCAAAGAGTCTTTCTACAGTTATTTCACTTAGATTCCTCGACTCTTTGATAGCTGTAATTCTATGTTCTAGATGAACAGGCATTGACAGTAGAAATTTTCTGTTGATCTCTTTCTGAGTGTAGTACTTGCCATGCATCTGTAAATTGTTGACAAGTTTGTTATATCTTTCAAACACATCTTGAATACTTTCATTGTATGCTGATCGAAAGTGTTCATACTCAGAAGTCAGAATTTCTAGTCGATTCTCCCTAACTTCCTCTGTTCCTTCATTCACAGTTTCAATG
Source organism: Saposhnikovia divaricata (assembly GCA_036435485.1). Taxonomy (NCBI): domain Eukaryota; kingdom Viridiplantae; phylum Streptophyta; class Magnoliopsida; order Apiales; family Apiaceae; genus Saposhnikovia; species Saposhnikovia divaricata. The sequence goes on from CM071598.1 coordinate 58,199,744, forward strand.
GTTTCCCACATTTGCTTTGCAGTTAATCACATGACTGTACATTACAGAGTCTAGAGAGTCTATTAAGATCAGTCTTAAATTAATGTCAAGTCCAACTTCTTCTCTTTCAGCAAGAGTGAATTCAGAAGAATCTTTTTGAACAAACTTTGCAGGAGCAACAACTTTTCCATCAGTAACAACTTCAGGAGTTAATCCAAAAGGTATTATTGGTCCTTCTGATAAGACTTTCATGTATTTAGGATTTGCAACCTCGAGGAACATTAACATTTTGTTCTTCCACATATCATAACTGTTTTTGTCATAAATGGGAATTTTCACAGTTCCGACTTTAGAAGACATGATGAATTTTTTAAGAGAGTTAAAAAATTCGGGGATGATTTTTAATCGAGTAAAATGGGATCGTTGATTTGTGTATCAATCAATCGGCTCGGATACCAATTGTTAGGTCCGATAAGATTGTAGAAGGGGGGGTTGAATACAATCTTTACCTTTTTATTTGTCCTTTAAATTAAATTTGATAAAGACAAATTTATATGCGGAATTATTTAACACAATTTTTCAAGTTGAATATAACTGTATATTAACTTGATGTGGTGTTACAAAATCAGTATAACAACTTATCAAGATGTTAATAACTAATTAGAAAATTCGACATGAACTTTTCTAATTTAGTTAATAATAATCAAGATAAGAACTAGGAAACTTAATTCGCTAGTAGTACAAGAATCACGAATAAACAAGTTCTATCGGATAGAATATCACAAAGATGCAGAACTTGATTTTCTGGGAATTGTTTAAGCTTTGGTGTTCTTGGTGTTCTTGAGAGAGAGAATTCTGGTCTTGATGAAATGCTTTCTACTGTGTTTTCTCCGTTATGACTTAATCTGGTCTGTTCTTTTATATCAGTAACAGGTCTTACTGGCTTTCTGTAAGATATTTAACTGCTCCAGCATAACTTAAACAGCTTCCAAGACTTGATTTTCCTTCAATAAGACTTACACAAACCTCCATTAAGACCTAAAATGTGTCGGTAAGACTTACCAGAACTTCGGTAAGACTTATAACAGCTGGCAGAGGTCGGTAGGACTTAAATCAGGTCGGTAAGACTTAATCCTCAAAAGGCTTCTGTCGGTAAGACTTAAATTAAGTCTTACCGAATTTTATCTCCTCCAAGACTTAATCAATTTTCTTTCTTTAAGTCTTATTGATCCAATTAATTAGTTAATGTTTTAACTAATTCATATTTAATTGATACAATAATTAATTTAATTAATAAATTAATTCTACCAGAATTAATTCATTTAATTAAATCAACTAAATTAATTTATATCAATTATAAATGAATTTAATTAAATCAATAAATAATTAATTTAATTCTTACAAACCACTAAAGGTAGTAAAGAATTACCACTGATTTGTGTTGACGTTCGATGTACTGTCTGGTTCATGAACGACTAACTTCAATGATGCTTCTTCACTTTTGACTTTAGGTTGTGGTTTATTTCTTCTCTCAATTCTCTTGTACTGTAACTGATCTTCAAACTATCACTCGAAAAATCTCTGTCACTGTTCAAATGAATCCATTAACTTCAATGCTGTACTGGGGCTTGATCAGATAACTGAATCGTCTTCCAGTGTATGACATCAAAACTATAGATTGACTTTTCTTCTTTCTTCTGACAGATAATACTTCTTCAGATTCCTGTGACAGTTCATATGTATATTTACTTATTACAATTTGGTTTAAGTTGATTAGGATCCTCTAACTACAAATAGGTTGAGTCATATGCCTTTCAATAAGATATGGCAATTTCAAGCAGGAGAATATTCTCATGTCATCCAGATCGGTAACGATTAATCCAGTAGTTCCGTAAAAAGGGTAAGGAACGATCGAAAGAGAATACGGACAATTGTACCACCCTAAGAGAACAAGTAAAGAATACAGAATGAATAGTGTTTTGGTGGGAGTATATAATAATATGAGACGACACTATATAGAAGCATTCGGAACAGATTTCCGAGTTCGTATTAGTGATCCAGGGGGAAAATAAGTGTATGTAAAAGCTGTCGGATTCTGAAAAACCGCACTTTTATTTTCTCCGAGAGTTCCCTGGACACTGATAGCCTTAAGTATTTAACGAATGAATTTAAGGAATATAAATTGGAAAGTTAGAATGAAAGATGGAGAATGAAAGTATTAATATTAAAAAGGATTCCCGGTAAACCCTAATTAGAAATCCGTGAAATATTCCTACGAACGATCAATGAATTGAGCAATAACCGGACAAAGAGACAAGCAGAGGGCCAAGAGGTATGATGAGCTAGTGGAAGGTGACATAATCACTTTATGCAAGATAAGATCAAAGAGACCAAGCTAGTTACAAAGCTAACTAGCAATCTTAGCAATCAAACCAAGTACTTAGCATGCTTTCTCATCCTACCACACCAAATTAAACACTTGTCCACCAAGATGATGTATGCCATGACCTAGTACCTTTAATAAAGCAACTTTATGTTAGATATTTTCCTAATAATGCAAGAGAGCAAGCAACCAAGGCAAAGAACACAAACTCTCTCAAGAATAAGCCATTCGGCTATTTCCTTAATTCAAAATCCAAAGTCCAAGCTCCCACCATCATTTGATCTTGTAATTTTTAAGGTGAGTTCTATATTTCAAGAAAGTAATCTCCTAGAAATTTCAAGTTCAAACTCCATGTTTTCCATTTTCAAAGAAATCATCAAAGACTAGGGTGAATAGTGATTTTCAAGAACAACTCTTGATTTTCTTGATTTCTAGGATGATCTAAGCTTGGTTATGGGTATACAAGGACTATGCAAAGCTTAGCAAGGTCTTTACACACTCCAAGGAAGGTATAAGGCTCTTGAAACCCTAACCCTTGTTTGAGATTTAAGCATGTTTATGATAGTTATAACTTAGTTATGGTTATGTTAAGATTATAAGCATGATTATATATGGATTTTGGATTAATGATGTAAATAGCTAGATGAACGGAAAGGCATTGCTTGGCCTCAGTTCATGTATATAAGTCATGTATATGTTGTTTGGGTTGGATACTATGTTTATGGGAAGATTCGAAATTGGTAGATATTCGATTTACAGCCGTTATAATGCCCGATTTTACAATACCATGTTTTGTATGCCATTTTCCATGTCGAACCCCTACTGTCCAGAGACCTTATCTGCCATGATAGGATAGGTAATGTTCTAAGCTTCGTTTTGATATAAAGATCACGTGAAACGGACTTACGGTTTAGGATTTATGACCAAATTACTAAAAGTAGTTCGAATCCGTAAATGAAAGTTTGTAACTGTAATTGAACCCTCGTAAACTATGTAACGTCATGGCGAATCTTGGTAAATAAATACTACAGGTAAAAAGGAAGGTGTGAAAGAAAACCGTATGTCAAAAGGATCATTTTTCGATTTATTAAAAATGTTCGAGTCGAGGTTAAACGCGAACGAACCCCTAAAAGACGACTCTTTTATAACTTCGGTAAAACACTTAGAAAACGGGCGATAAAACTCGGAGTATAGTATTGGTTCGTAACAATCGACCTTAGAACTCATATGACTTAAGTATGTCCCAAGTATAAGTACAATGACATGTCGTATTAACGAACGAATGTCGGGTCGGATCAGTGATAAAAGTAATCCACTAAAAGGGGTATAACGAGATAACTCGAGAACGTGTTTCGAATTAAGTATAACTTAACTTTTAATATGTTAAGTGATTAATCCCGAATGCCTTGGCTATTTATAGATCACCAAGCTGAACCGGGACCCGCTACCACTACCCCTTACCGTACTCGACTACCAGGCAAGTTTCAATTCCCTTCTTTTAGGCTGTTGTTGTGATTGAATAAATATATATATATATATGTGATTGCTGATATACATATGCCATTGCATGCATGCCTACTTTCAAGTTGAATTGATATACTTGTTCCCTGAATGTTATTGTTGGCTTATAAGCTAGATAGTTATATATCAGTTATAAGCCGGGTATTGTAAGACCCTCATAGAAGGGCATATACATCTTATTAATCAAGTATAGACCGGGAGTCAATATTCCTTGATATATCGAGATTACCTCGGAGGAAAATATTTAAGTAAATATTTTCTATTATTTGGGCGACGAATATTATTTGAATATTCGTTCGAGACTAATTATTTTAACGATCCTTACTTCAAATAATTATTTGAACGTAACCATTCGACGAATAATATTTTTCAATATTCATTCAAAGTCGAATAGATTATCGATTATTATTCCGAATATTCTTCTAAAGATTGGACTACTAAATGAATATTATTTGAATATCCATTTAGAATATTACTTTGTTAAATGAATATTACTTTTGAATATTCATTTAAGATATTACTTACTTGATGAATATTATTCTAATATTCATCTGAAGCTTGATTTATTTATCGACTCTTATCTCGAATATTCCTTTAAAGCTTGGATTACTAAATGAATATTACTTGATATTCATTTAGAATATTATTCATTAAACGAATATTACTTTTTCAATAAACATTTAAATTCCTAATTAATTATGAATATTATTTTGAATATACATCCAGGGTTCTATTTAATCATCGAATATTATTTTAAATATTTTAAATATTCCTTTCAGGACTTATTAAGTAATGAATATTATTTTGAATATTCATTTGATTATTTAATTATGCAATAAATATACTCTCGATAATTCTTCAAGAATTATTTGGGAAATACTCTGATTAAAGATATTCTTTCATATTCCTAAATAATCTGTAAAATATTTTAATTCAATAAATATTCTCTGAATATTTATTCCATACTTAGAATAACCCCGATAAGGTTTATCTTCTTCGATTATTACCGAAAATATCTCGGAGTCATATTATTATTACTCTTATATCAAGAAAGGTTCTCAGACATCATTCTTCTTTGAGTCTATTTCCTTAATAATAAGGGAACCTTACTTGGAAAATGTTATTTATCTTGTCGACTTCCCGGTCATAAAGTATTCCCTTCACCCGCAACTCGGGTGCTGTTGACTTATTAAGTCGTTGCTTGCCTTCTCATCTTTCGAGGGGTAAGATTACTGGAACAAGTTGATATCCGTTACCAAGCAATAGCTTGGGAGTTATTGGTAAATTTTCCTTTCCAACTAGATACGACTACTTTGTGGAGTCTTATCAACAAGTATTATACTTGGGGAAAGGGGGACGAACGTTACATTCAGAATCATGAATTCTATTTGAACTAGGAGTCGTGTAAGAGGCCGAGTAGCGCCGGTCCATCCCCTTTGGCCCAACCGTTGGCCGGGGAGAGCTAGTAAGGCGGTATATAAGTAAAGTCGTCAGTTCTTCCTTCTACCGGTAGTAAATCTAAATTGAGGTGTACGATCTCGACTGATCATCAAGATTGGAACAGCGGGCGCGGTGAATACTCCATCATTGGTTCATCATCCAAATTTATTTATTTCCTGCAACATGATTACTGTTAGCAGAGTTGGAAAAGGGTCATAACTGGAATTGCAACCTTTTCTTGCAAGTTCCTCTTCTTAATAACAATAAGAATATCTCGCTTACTTTGATGTAGCAGATATTTCTACAAACAAATACTTTAAGTTACCTTGTAACTTCATCGTTCATATTATACTGGCATCATTTCCGTAAATGCATGGCATATGGTTTGAAAGATACTTTTGAACTTTTATACATTATCGTTCAGTTATATATTATTGTTGGTGGGCTATTGCTCACCCTTGCTTTATTATTATATCACAACAACAGCTAGACCAGATGACTCGCACAAGGCGCACTCGACGCGGGCGAGGACGATGAGACTACCTGAGCTGAAGAAGAAGCTATTGGTAGGGTATATTTATTCTTTCAGTACCAAGAATATGGTCTAGTATGACTTATGTAAATGGATGGCAAAGAGTATGTATTTATATTGAAATTCTTTTGGATTGTAAGAACTCATAATGTGATTAATAAAAATTTGATTGTTACTCTGATTTCATCTCTGGGACTATAACGGGTGTGTTTTATATTGTTGTGTTGGGTTATAGAGACGTAATTTATTTTATATTAAGGAAAGTTCAATTGTTGTGGACAGAATTGGAAACCGTAACCACCGGATCCCGGACCCCGGATCTGGGGGTGTTACAAAAGTCTAGCAAAAGTGGAACAAATACAAATACATCATCCGAATAGTCAGGCTACACAAAAGTAGGGCTACATCCATACATACTACCCGAAGTCACATCTACATATCTGTAGGTCAGTCTACTCATCCACTGGTCAGAAAGGATACCACTGCACAAGTAAACTATCCCGCAAAATCGACACACTAATGTCATCTGAACCTAGGGGACTGAGCTATCAGTAACACATCACGGGGCTGCGCCGCGACGGAGCAAGGTCCTCACTCGGGCAAATGCACGACGCACAACACGCCTAGCATCCCTAGCCTGGATCACTCCGCCCCCGCGGATCCCTAAACCAAGAATCCTATCGCGACTCCTCCTCTCAATCCTATGGAGTCGAGCCCTAGTCCTCCTAGCAACAGCGGTCCTCATCTCAGCCTGGATCCTCAAGCGCGCCTCGCGCTGCTCCACTGGTGCCCGCCTCGCCTCGTTAAGTCGGGCCTCTGCAGATAGTAAGTCTCGGGTCAGGAACTGTACCACGTAAGCATGCTCAGTACCCGACACTAGGGGTAGGTCCATCGGTGGAGGTGGTATGACAGGAACAGGAGTAGGTGCAGCAGCAGCAGCAGCAGGAGCAGTAGCAGGGGTAGGGTCAAGCTCCTCCCCGCCAGAAGTGTCATCCTCAGAGTCACCGTCCGATGAAATAGGGCTAGATGTCTGTGGAGAAGGTGGGGGTGACACAACACGACCCTCGTCGGATCTCACACTCTCCTCATCAGTAGCTACAGGAGATGGGGTAACAGGCTCTGGCTCGGGCTCAGGCTCAAAGGGCTCCTCAACGGGATCCTCATCATCAGTACTCTCTATCAGTGTAATCCAGGGGCCAAGCTCGGAGTCAACACCCATATCCTCCTCAGGATCCTCGGTCTCTCGCATCAGGGCCTCATCGTGCTATCTCTCGAAAGCCTCAGGGTCTGGTATCTCCTCCATATACACAAGGGAAATAAGGTGGGTCACTAACCATAAAAGAAGGGTTTAGGAGTAGTTCCCTCACGGGCCTTAAGGTCAGGGCTATATCCGATAACCCGACTGCAAACTCGATGGGAGTTCAAGTATTATTAAAGTTGTTATTAAGGTTATCGTTATTATTATTAGGGTTGCTTTCTTAAATTACTATCGTTTCTGAGAACTGTAACCTCGCTCTGATACCATTTCTGTGACGCCCCCAGATCCGGGGTCGGAGATCTAGGCGCTCACGGTCCATTTTCCATTAATAACATACCTATTCTTGCACATAATATATAAAACAGCCATCGACCCCAAAACTCACACCGCACACACACACACACAGGTTAGAGCCTCAGAAACGTCACAACATTGATTAAGCGGAATTAAAATTATCAGAGTTATTACAGACCGAATTAAATAGTATTTATGCTACCAGCAACACTTCGATATGAAGCGAAGTTGGCGGCTTGAAAGTTTGTTACGATACACTGCCTTGCACAGGTCATACTGATAAATAAAACGAACTAACAAAAGCTACCAACCAATCCAGCTAATGGGGCCTACCGGTGGAATCTCAAGTGGTGGCTCGGGTCTAGTCACCTGCTTTCGAACAGTCTGCCTGGGTCTTGCCATTTCGCTTAGCTGTTGTGTTTGTAAAATTTGAAAACAAGCAAGAGTGAGCAACTATAGCTCAGCAAGAAATATAGGTATAAGGTAAGCAATATAACATTTCATATGATTGGCAGTTGATATACTTGTTTGTATCAATCAGTTATAAAATCACTTGTCATAGTTGATAAATCTCGAAGTGCAACAATATGTGCCCTTGTTTTCAAAATAAACTTGCAGTTCTAGATACTGCATTGAATCAACATCTTTCTCATCAAAATAGAACACTATCAGCAACTTGGCACAAAAGCCTAAGAAGCAGTGTCAAAGCATTTTTCCAAAATGGAGGAATGGGACTTAAAGAAAACACAAAACCTGACAAGGATTGACGATGATCAGTCGCCACATCCAAGTCCAATAATCCGCGGGTCTTCTCTACCGGTAGAAGGATAGAAACTACATCCGTAACTATCCCTCGGGTGAAAACTACATCCGTAATTACCCTCGATGAAAACTACATCCGTAATCATCCTTCGGCAACACCTGGGCCGGAATAATAAGTGATGGACCGCCTGGCTCACGGCCGCTTACACATCCCGGGAATCGTTCGTCAACGGTTCCCACACCTGCCAGAGTCCCTTTTTCTTTTCTTTTAAAACTTGATTTTGATTGAAAACAGAGTAATTGAGGTTCGACATCAGTCGACCGATGATTCTTGAAATCATACAAGAAGCAGAATCTGACCGGGGGTTTTCGAAAATATTTTGAGTTCGAAAGAGTTTGAGTTTGAAAGTATTAAAAAGTATCTTCGATTAACTTTGTCTTTAAAGAATGAACAATAATTAATAAATAATATTTTAAGATTTAATATTAATAATTAATAAATAATTATTCGATAAAATAAACTTTTAATCCAAGATAGGGTTTCGAGTATTTACGTAGATATGAACATAATATTTGAGTATACGATACTCTCCGAATGACCCTTCGGGTTTTCGCAATCTAGATACGATATAATAATATACCTCTCCCCGGTCAATAGTATATACGGACCGCCACGACCTCTATTGCTAGAGTCGTTGTCCGAAGAAAACATTTCTAAGTTCAAGGGGTAAAAGCATACATGTACTTGTTCAATCTCAATTGCATCAATACTTCGATAAACATAGCATTTGATATAATTTGAAAACTACAAACACAACAGTAAAAGTCCTTGTATATGGATAAGTTTCAAAAAGTAAACTTGCCTTGGTTTGGTTGGGGTGGTCGAGCGTGCGGATTCGAACGATCTATACATAAGCAATAATCGTTCGTTAGTACCTTAACAATATCTCTTTAATTACGGGGTTTTAAGGGGGTATGAAATTAACTTAACGACTTCGTCTTATGACTCCCTAGCCCCACTATAGGTCCATGTCATCACTCGATTACGCTCGTCACTTACTCGACTTAATTTAGTTACCACGTTCGAATCATAACCACTAACCCTAGAATCATGTTCCACTAATCGACTTTTTCCATTGCGCGAATTTTACTCTAGCATTTTTATAAAATCCAAAAATTCATATTTTAATCCAATTCCTTTTGGGTGGTCTTCACCACTGCATTCCCTACATTCTCAAATTTTTCCATGATCCCACATATATTTTAAATTGTTTAAACAAGGTTCACAAGGGGGTCACTTAATGCAGTCCATAGTCCAGAAACAAAATTCACTCCTCCGGCCATAACTAAATATCTACACATCATCTAGCCATGAGCCTTACATTTCCAGAAACTACATTCAATTATATTTCCAACAATATATGGTAGGACATCAGGGGACATCATTTGGGGGTTCAAAATCGTGCTACAATACAGATCAAAGTTCCTGGACAAAACTCAGCAAGCTCAAACTACTTAGATCAATCATTTTTCATACTTCCATAACATAATCAACACTTAATACACTTAGATCATGGTTCATAACACTCATGGAGATATATATATTAACCATAGTCATAAAAGTCACAATCTCAACATCAAAACTCAAGATCCATGCTATCCAATACATATACATCCAAGATTAGTTCTAAAACACATGGATCTACTACCATACTTTATAAATAGAACATAACCAAGGGGGTTTGAGATTTTTATACCTTCTTGAGCTCCTAGAGGCCTTGGATAAGCTTTACACAACTCAAAAATACCTTAGATGGTCTCCTACAACACTTACAATGCAAGATCTAAAGGAAAAACAAACTTGGTTACTATTCATCCAAGTTTGAACAATTTATAACTTGAAAATGGGTGGATAAAATGGAGTGAAATTGCTAGCATACCTTGTCTAGATGATGTAGATGACCTAGGAATTATGGCAAGATTTATGAGTGATGGAAGAGGGGAGGAGAAGAATTTTCTTCTCCACTTTTGTGTCTTGGCCGAGAGCAACTTCAAGGGGGGGGGAGAGAAAAGTTTGTGTTTTGTGTTTGTGTTTGTGTTGGGTAAATAATTGGTGTTAGGTTATTTAGGTTGGGTGATACATATCACATGTAAGCATAGGTAGTGTACTAGCAAGCATGGCTCATGTACTATGTGTTCCCCCTTTTTAAAAAGTAACCAACTAGATACTATTCATCTTCCAATGGCTAACTAGTTTACTTGATTCCTAACCACTTGGTTGCATGGGCTTGCATGCAATACTACTCCTTGTATTATTATTCTTCCACCAATGCTTATTATTTAATCTTTAATTCGTATCGTATCTTAATTAATCTCTCGTAATAATATTTTGTCGCGTAGAGATTTCCCCTATAATTCCTTAAGTGCTTCTTGCGTAAATTCCTCGAATGTCCATAATTCCTCGTCATAATTCTTAGTAAATCCTTTAATACTCTAACCATTCTCAAATCCCAAGTTTTATAAATATTACTAACAATAAGACTCCTGCCTTCACAATCTTCCTTTTTATATTACATGATAAATGCAACAACGCAGTTTCTCAGACAATCAATTCTATTAATCAACAGGGATGACTAGAAAGGTTCCATAATGACAATGTCACAAGATATTAAATAAAAGGAAATATTACCAAAATTTAGGGTTCTTACATTTGGGGTCAAACTTTCCTTGGTTCAACCATCTAGATTTCACTTTCTCGTTCCATGAGTCTCTTTATTACTCAATCCATCTATTCCAAATTTCCTCGACTTTTCCAAACTTAACATGAGTTAATCTTTATGTCATTTATGCTTTAAATTTCCGCTTTCCATTATGACCGATATCTCCAATGTCAATCTCATACTTTTCTAACCTCATTTCTAGGGTTTCTCAGGAGTCCGCATATCTACTTCTTTATTGATTCTCAATTCTATATTCATTTCTACCAGTCACTTGGTTTCCATTTATACTATAATCACTCTATAAACTATCATGGCATTATCATTTATTTCAAGCATCATGTCGTTCCCAAAATTAAACCATCCGAAATAAACCTGGACGATTTCTTTAACTTGGATTCAATACAATCTATCTGTCTTTCATTCCGACATTTCCAAAGTTGTTATCATCTAATTTCTTAGAAGAATCACCACTACGTTAATGTAGTCCATGGTTGAATCACCATCGTGTTCATTTACATAGTGCTTTAGTATCTAATCCTACGGGTTTCATAATCGCCAAATCACCATCCCTCAGGAAGGCAAAATAACCACTATTCCTTACCCATAAGGAATACTTCCTAAACTAGATGTAATTTTCACATGAAGTAGATAAAATTGCAGAAGAGCTTCAAGCATCACAGGTATGACAGATTGGTAAGATTATTAATCATATGTCTTCAGTAGAAGACTGGAAGCTTAACTGTTTACATAATCACTTTCCCAGTCTCGTTGATTCTTTTCACAGGGGTTCTTTTCAGCATTACGACTCTCCAACCTATTATTGTCTATCTTGTTTGCACAGAAATACACCAACATAAACTTGCTTGTCATTCATCAATATGCCATTTAGCTTAACAATATCAGTATCGTCTTTGTTTCTGATTATCTACTATCAACCCCTTGTTGGTCCAATTCTTCCTTTTATTCCCTTTATAGAAAGTCGATCTACCTCCTGTATTCAATCATCCCTCATTACCCAATCTCCCCTCTCTCTTCCTAAAAGGAAAGCGAGTCTCTTGGGGTATTTGGTCTGACCTATCGCAGAACCTCCTAATATCGGTAATGTGCTACCGGCAACATCAGGAATCGAATCTTTACTTAAACTATCCTTATAATTGATCATCGAAGAATCATCCGAGGAAATGTAACTTCCTCTACCACATTATGACCTTCAAGGTCCTTTACATTATCATTCTATTCCTTTGGTATGAGCATCTATAGCGCTCCTTTATCCTTAAAGTGTCGGCCACCTTATTGGTCTTTCTTGATAATAATTATTTCTTGCAATCAATGTTTTCTGGGCCTATTCCAACTTAGGGTGAAAGCATTCTCCCTTGAACTCTGCTGAATGAGAGAAAACATATTCCAATCTTTTTCCATAAGTCATTGCTTCCACTTTTATGTGTGAACTTTACTACAGTTACTCCCAATCATACCTAGGATATTTCTTATCTTAGTCCTTTCTTATTTTAGGATAATCTCCACCTTATTGGTTCAATCCATACTTTCTCATGGTTTCACACATGCTTCATCTGGCCTTGTTGTTACTATGTCATACATTCCTTACCAAACTTCCCTTTTGAAGTTCAGAACATTACCTCTTCCTTTATAAGGTTTCTTAGGTCATCCTCATCATTCCTCCTGTATCTTCTGGGTACAGGGTATATCAAACATCATCAATAAATTCTATAACAATTCTGTCTATGCACTTTTCGAGACTCCTTTCACAAATCCTTACAGGTTATTGTTACCTTGGTCAATTCAACTTATATCATCTGAATTCCACACGGTCTTTATTAGGGGTAATGCCATCCTTTGTGCATTCCCAGGGTTCATCTTAATTTACGGATATTCTATCCCCAATTCTATTTTCAAGGAATAACTACATCCTGAAATTGGCAATTAAATCATATATCCTTAATAAGGTTTTCTTTTCAATCATTCTCATCTTAATAAGCTATAGGTAGCTTAATGCTAAACTTTTCTTTCAAACGAATGTCAGTCTATATGATCTTCCAAAAGACAACATATGTCTAAGTGCTCATCCTTAGAGAACTTGGTAATGGTAGCAAGGATGTTCTGGAAGATATTGGTCGTGTTCAACGTGAATCTCTTATTATCTATTGCTCTTCTTGAGGCACTAAGCTTCAAATATCATTTATGCCTCACACTGCACTATCTCTTACAATCTTTATAACATTTATTGGTCACCATTCTTAGTCCTAATACATCCAGGTTATTTATAAAATCCATCATCATGTATCTCAATTTGTTTTACATCAAAATTCCTCACGGTTGGCACTTGGTTAGAAGCACCCCGCTTTGTCCTTACCTTGCTGGTTCAGTCACTTGATAATCTTTAGTGACTTGGCCCCAACTGGCCATGTTAAAATATGTGCATTTAGGGATTGTCGAATAGCATTACTTTTCTAGCAATTTGCGGCATAGTGCCTTCTTCTTTGATACCTTTTGATCTTTTCAAAACCTTACTCCATATAAGTCTCAATCGACTTCTCGGTACCGTCTCCGGTCACCTGTCCTTTATATATCTTTTCAACTACTCTTATAAATTCAATGTGCCACGAAAGCTTAACACTTCTGGCATAACAGCCTTTTCATTTAAGTCATTCCCGAAATTTCTTAGTCGGGCTTGTTCCTTAATTACACTTCCCTTTTTCCGCCAATCTCAACTTCATAATTTTTATCTCTATAATCAATCGTAATAATCGGGGTCTGTCCCTCAATCCATACGGCAGCTACCTTACCCAATCACAAGGTTCTCTCTAGTTCTCACTCTTTTCAGTGGCGTCTTCTGATAATCAGAAAGACAAAGTTTGCCAAAAATGTGTCGAATTCCTTCCCAAAATTAGGGAAATTATAGTCAATCTATCCACCCACTTGTAATACTAAGAAGGTCCATTTCCATACCCGAAGAATATTTCTAGGAACAACCAAGCGGTCTTAACCATACACAGTTATAATAACGAAATGATTGACATAAAGTTGGAAATTTAACCACTGGAAAGAAACCTAATATATATTCCATATGAGGGAATTCAAAGTTTCAACTGAAACATGCCACATCTTCCCGATACATAATCGTCCTAGTAGTTGATGCCACCTAAACCTGTATGGGGTGCATCATAATATATCACACAATCATTAGGCAACATCCATGTCGGGTCGTCACCGGTTTTATCTTTTAGATCCAGGAAGATTTTCTCACATTTCTCCTGTCCATTTAGACTTTTTAATCTTACAAATAAGTCGGGTTACTGGACTGCAATCTTTGTAAAGTTCTGAACAGATCTTGGGTAATACCTTGTGAATTTTGTGAAACTTCCCACTCTTGTTGGTGTGGTTGACCTTTCTCCATTTGAAACTGTCTTTAACTTGGCAAGGTTAACCAACACTGCTTAATATTGATCGTATATCCTTATAACTGAACGTCATTTTTAATATTCCATTAAAACTATGCCAGATCTCATACTCTGAGAACTTGGTAAACACTTGCTCCTTTAGATTTCATCTATAACATGTTTCTGGTTCATCTTTCCATTGAGTTAAAATAACCCTATTCTTGGCCTCTGACGATAGTCTTGTTACAGGTTCTATCATTGACTCACAGGTCTTGTCCTCTTGTAGGTTCTGAGATCATTGTCTTGCTTACTACTTCCATATGTAACTTTATCCACTCAGGCCATCACTTGTCAATGTCTTTACTTTCTAAGTTGATCCATTCATAAAATGGACATCTCACTAAAGAAAACCACCTCATCAATCTCAATTTGGTTTCATAACTTTTAACCTATGAAATTCGCCTTCTTATGGCAAATTATTATTGACAATATTCACACTTAACCCATTTATCAAATGATATGGCACTTATCGCCTTTATCTTAACTGCTCTTGGAGACTCCGCTCCCTATCCTTTATCGATGTCTTTGATAATCATATACCACTCTAACTCTTTCCTCATTAGTTTGAAGGTCTCTAAGGATCTTTATTTACCTTCATATAAGACCTCAGGTGATCCTTCCAATTCGTCATATTTGCTGGCATTCATCCGGCAGTCCGGTTATGAATCCAATATGTCTCTTTAATAATATCTCAGTTCTTTATGCTCACTTCTCTGAGCACTACAATCTTAACTCTTACTGTCTCTCTAGCTGCAGCTCTCATATCCTCGAGGGTAAACTTCCCTGTCTTTAACAGGATTCTCCTCCTCTATGGAACCTCTTTCAGGTCCTTGGTAGGGTACTCTATCGAATCAGCCATTCGATCGTCAGCATATAATTAAGCATCATCGCGCTGCTGCTCGTACGCCTCAAGGTCTGTCGCCTTACTAGTTGGTACGAAAACGAGCTAAGTTACTATCATGATACTTAATAGTTCCCATACGGGTTTTATATGTCTGTACTACATTATGTAGTCCGACTATGAACTTGGCAAGAGTTCTTATTATCTTAATGAATTTATTGTTTTAACGTCACGTCATCTCTGGGATTTATAACGCTCGCTCTGATACCATTTCTGTAACACCCCAGATCCAGGGTCAGGGATCTGGTCGTTACGGTCTCAATATCCATCCATAAAACCAACATAATTTAAATTACAACCTTGTGACCCAAAACAACAATATAAAACACACCCTTTATATTCCCAGAGATGAAATCAGAGTAACCCTCAATATTATTAATCATAAGTTTGAGTTCTTACAACCCAAAGAATTAAATTTTACCATTACATACTCTTTGCCATCCATTGGTATATGCCATATAATAAATACATTCGATGTTCAAATGCTAACAGCTAGCCTACCGGAAGCTACATCTTCGGCAATGGTAGCTATGACCTCAGCGGTTAATCCTCTGACGGCTGACACCTGTCTATGATAAGTACGCCTTGCGCGGCCATTTGATCTAGCTGTTGTTGTGATATAAATAAATAAAGCAAGGGTGAGCAATAGCCCACCAAAAATATACTTGAACAGTGATAATATATAACAGTCCAAAATATCTTAGAAACCATATGCCATGCATTAACGGACGTAGTACCAATATATGGTATGAGATGAAGTTACAAGGTAACTCAAAATATATTTGTTCTGAAGAAATATCTACTATGTCAAAGATAAGCAAGATATTATCAAATTTTCATAATAGAGGAACTTGCGGAAGAATATTGCAATTCCAGTTCAAACACTATTCAAACCTGCCAACAATGATAATGTTGCAGGAAATTTTCCAACATTGAAAGATGAACTAATACTGGAGTTTGACGCGCCAGGAGACATAGCATTTACACGATGATCAGTCGCATGTTATGCTCCCCACCTCTTGTTCTCTACATGTAGAAGGAAGCACCGACGGATTTACTTGTCTACCGCCCTCTGGAACCCCCCTCGGCCAACGGTTGGGCCATTTGCTGGACCGGCGCCACTGGGTCACTTACGCATCTCCTAGTTCATTTCACATCCATAACTTTGAAACGTAAAGTTCCTCCCCCTTTCCCCAAGTATAATACTTCTTGATAGGACTCCACAAAGTAGTCGTATCTAGTTGGAAAGGAAAATTCACCAATATTTCCCAAGCTGATGCTTGTTAATGGATAAAAACTTGTTCCATCAATTATTACCCCTCGAGCGTTGAGGAGGTAACCAAACAGATTCATATCGATGTTTGAAAGAATCAAGATGTGAGTGACAAGATAGTTTAGCAAGTATAGGACCGGACAGTCCAATAAATAACATCTCTCAAGTGAGGTCCCCTTATATATGTATTTTGAAGTTTGAGCGAGTATTTAAATCTTCTTATAAGACAGATTTAAATGAAGATAGAGTTTTGGGGACCTCCCCTTGATAAAATAGTCATAAAAGACTCCGATATATTTTACATAATATTCGAAGGTGAAATATAATCTTTAAATAATATAAGTCATTATAAAAAAAAATTAGAAGAGTTTAAATAAATATTCCAAGAATATTTATTAAAATCAATAATAATTTAGGAGTATTACTAAATCCTACTATTGCTCGTAAGTAATCCTTGAATGAGTATATAGGAATATTTGCTAAATAAGTCTCTTCTTAAATGGATATTCAAAATAATATTCGATAAGTAAATAAGCTTAAACAAATATTTAAAATAATATTTACTAACTAATCAAACCTTAAATGAATAGTTGAAAATAATATTCATTTAACAAATAACATTCCAAATGAATATTCAAATAATATTCCTTTAACAAATAATATTCCAAATGAATATCAAAATAATATTCATTTAACAAATAATATTCAAATAATATTCCTTTAACAAATAATATTCCAAATGAATATCAAAATAATATTCATTTAACAAATAATATTCTAAATGAATATCCAAATGATATTCATTTAGTAATCAAAGTTTTAAAGGAATATTCGAAATAATATTCCTTGAGTAAATAGAACTTCCAATGAGTATTTTAAAAGGATATTCATTAAATAAATAAAACCTTAAATGAATATTTGAAAGTAATATTCACTAAATAAATAAAGATCAAATGAATATTCCAACTAATATTCATTATATAATTAACCCAAATGAATAGTTGAGAATGATATTCGTCAACTAAATAACTCTAATGAATATTCAAAATAATATTCATTAGCTAAATAAATCCAATGAATGTTCAAAATAATAATCATTAAATAAATGACATTCTAAATGAATATTAAAATAATATTCATTAAATATTCCTTCACTGAGGTAATTCTTAAATAACGTTACTCGAAATAATAAATTTGTCGCTGGAATCCCTCCGGTTTCCACGACTATTTATATATCACAAAATATCGACTCCCGGTCTATATTTGAAGTATGAATATCATACGCCCTTCGCTAAGGGTCTTACCCAAACAATCCGGCTTATAACTGATATTTCATATATAGTCTTTAAGCCAATATCAATTCAGGGAACAAGTATTCCAATATACTTTGAAAATAAACATGCATGCTATGGCATATGTATAACAACAATCATATATATTATCACAACAACAGTTCCAAGGTATTGGAAACTTGCCTGGCAATCCTGAAGGGGTAGGGTGTCTCGTGTCAATCTGGTGATCTATAAATAGTCACAATAACCGAGGTCAATCACTTAACACTTTTTAAAAGGCTAAGTATAACTTATTTAAGTCGAAACACGTTTTCGAGTTATCTCGCTAAGCACCCTTTAGTGAAATTCTCTTTATTCTCGCTATGACCCGTCATTCGTTCGGTACTAAGACACGTCGTCATACTTACACTTTGTATATACTTAAGTCGTATAAATTCTAAGGTTGGTCGTTTACGAATCAAGATTATACCTAAAGATTTATCGCCCGTTTTCTAAGTCATTTACCAAAGTCATAACCAAGTATGCTTCTAGGGGTTCGTTTGCGTTTAACCTTGATTCGAACATTTTTATAAAATCGGAAAATGATCCATTCGACATGTGGTTTTCTCTCACACCTTCCTTTTTACCTCTAATATTTAATTATCAAGATTCGCCACTGATTTCGTAGTATTAAAGGAATCCAATTTCAGTTACGAACTCGCACTTACGGTTCCGAACCACTTTTAGTAATTTAATCATATCTCCTAAACCGTAAGTCCATTTCATACGAATTTTATATCAAAACGAAGCTTGTAACATAATCTATCTTATCATGGCAGTTTACGAAGCTAGGCAGTGAGTTTTATCAACTGTGATGCTTGGTTTCTTAAGGTTAACGAAATTCGGGCATTACGACGGCTATGAATCGAACGTTTCCAAATTTTTAAATCACGACCAAACATCAACCAAGCCACATCGGGCATTCATACATAATAACCAGTCCATAATACCACTGATCTCACCACCATATACATCCTATCTCTTAAACCAATTAAATCTACTACAAATCATGCTTATATCATCATTATAATCAAATCGCATCTAAGATCACTAAGAACAATCACAAAACTCAAAGTATAATCTAGGGTTTATGAGGGTTATACCTTCCATGGAGGATGTAAAGACCTTACTAAGCCTTGATTAATCCTTGTATAACCTTAACCAAGCTTAATCTAACAACAAACATCAAGAACATTCTTAGAATTTTCGGATCTGCTATAACTCAGTTGGAAGAACATGAAAAACTAGGCCCTTACCGACCTTTTCTGAACGAGGCTTCTAAAGGATAGTTGTAGAGCATCTTCACAGCTTTCCAACCATATAAAGAACACGAAATTCCATTGAGAAACGAACGAGATATGGCCATTTGAAAATTGCCACAGAAACTGTCATGAATCTGGACAGTTTGTTTCTTCAACTTGGGGAGGTGATTTCACTAGGCTATACTCATTAGATGGCCATGAAATTTTGAGCGAATGTTCTCCATGATATGAGGGAGCTGTGGTTAAAGTTTGGTGATTTTTAAAGCTCTAGATATTGAGATATGAATTTTGCTTTCAAGGTGGTTCTTGCTGGGCAGTTGAGAGAAAATGGAGAGAATGGTGTTTGGCTTGGCTTCTCTTGCACTCATCTAGCATAAAGTGATTTTTCTTGGATAATATCTCATAAAGTGGCTGTGCTCCCTCCTTGGTTCTTGTGCAAGGTGTGTTCAAGAAGCTTGGTTGATATTTGTTATGTCTTTGAATTGATTTAAGTGATTTACCCACTTAAATCCTAAATTGTTTTGATTTAATCTTTGATTAAATCATTCCATCCAACTGATATAATTCTCTTCATGATCGTGTAGGATATTTAATCTTTTTATAAACTCAATCCAAAATCCATAATTCGTTCGCTTAATCGCTTAATCTCGTTGTAAATTTTCAGCGGCTTCAAGAATGTTCGTTTCACTGTCTTAGTGGTTTTCGTTCTAAATCCTCAAATCAAATATAATAAAATTCTAAAATATTAAATCCTCAAATTTAATATCTCCTTTCTTGAATATAATAATATATAATTCACTATCGGGTCAAATATTACACCAAAATAGAATTTGGAATTTCTGAATTCCGATATCGTTTACATACAGTTATCTCGCCCCTGGATCATGATACGAACTCAGAAATCCGTTCTGAATACTTCTATATAGCGTCGTCTAATAATATTCTTATTTCCACCAAAAACACTATTCATGGCTTATTCTCTTTTTTATTCCTTATGTTTACAAAAATGTCCTTGTTCTCTTTCGGGCGTTCCTTAACCCCTTTTTACGGAACCACTAGACTAATAACAGATACTGATCTGGATGACATGAGGATAGCTCTCCTATTTGGAATTCCTATATCTTATCTCCCTAGGAGACAGATTATTCTAATCTAAGTTGTCAACCCATTGCATTCTTCCTGACATGTAATCATTGAATCTATATCCATTCAACATTCATTCATTAGAACTGTTAATACCTCGTAGTCGGAATCACTGTTCCTTCTTTCATCAATATAAAAAGTTTTAATTCTACCGAAAATTTGGGGTTCTTATAGTGTGGATACCGGTAGAGCGTAGATCGTGAGAGCGGGATGCGAGGTGATTCAAGTAGCTAGGATCTCTGATGTTCATCCGTTATTAAAGCTTCTTTAAGGTAAATCATCAATCTCCGAATTAAATATCATGTTTTTGCATGGATCCTGCGGTAGAGTTTCGATTTTTATTGTTTTTCGCGTTTAATTCCGCTGCGTTTGATGCTCGAAACCCTTCAATGGCATCAAAGCTACTTGCAAAAATGTTTTAATTCGGTTATATGTTACAGTTTTGATATGTATAAACTGTATGTTAATGATGATTGACATGATCATATGATGATTATACAATCTGTATATATACTGATATATACATGATTTATGTTTGTTCTTGATATGTGGATTGTATACGATACGATTTCTGTATACGCTGCGCAGATTTGGTGAAATCTGTGTCCAGTGTCCGATTTTCGCAAACAATATGTGTTTTCTGACTGGAATCGGGCCACTGAGCAAGACTGACAAAATCAGGTTCGCATCTGTAAGCCGTTTAACATAGTTTACTACCTGTAAACAGCGATTTATGGTTTTCTGATTTAATTTCGAATTTTATGAAAATTGTTTTTTTTTTTTGAGTTAAAACTTATTAGATCATATTGGATATGATATGTTATGATGTGTTGATGATGAGCACATAATCTGTATATATACTGATATAAACATTATATATGTTTGTACTTGTTATAAGAATCATATTCGATATGATTTCGGAAAAGCTGCGCAGATCTGGTGAAATCTGTCCAGTGTCCGATTTACGCAAAAGATATGTGTTTTCTAACTGTAAACGAGCGTCTGAACAAAACTGATAGCATAGCTATCATCGACTCATTTGTAAGGCGTTTAACGCCGTTTATTGCCTGAAAATGGCGATTTATTATTATCAGAATTTGATTCTGATTTTCTGATTTTTTGCGTTATGTGATTTTTTTTTGATTGGATCATCTGAAATATGATATTGTTACATGTTCTTAATTGTTATATGAGCATGGTGATTGGTTATGGCCTTAATGACCTATAGGTTAGTGGTTTTGTATTATGGTTTGGTTTCTAAATACGACGTCGTTATTCCTTGTAATTTATTATCTCGAATGTAACTCGAGTTCTCTTGTAAGTTCATTAGATTAGTTTTTATTTTCAATTATGTAATGTATTTGAAGACTCAAGAAGGTTATCTAATGGAGGTGATCTAATGAAGCAATACATGAGGCGATTCACAAGGAAGAACGTTTGTAATAGTTTGTAATTATTTTACCACCATAGACTGACCTTGATCTTTATCATGAGCTTGATAAAGATCACATAGGATGGGCCATAACCAAACACGTTTAATTTATGCAGTTTACATATATATGAATGTATGCGATACAATGTATGTGTAGAGATAAAGATGCATGTTTAATTAGATTAATCATGTATGTATTAGATACGACACCCATGCCATGCCTGCTAAACAAGATAAAATCTGTAACGATTCAAGATTTTAAAATTAACAAACGATCATGAGATTTTTGTGTTTATGAAACACGGAATTAAATACGAATTTTCAATTATTTCGATATGGGGAGATTTTGTTAAAAACGGGTCATACCTGTAAGGAAGTTGGGTATTAAGTGAGGCCATTTGTGACTCCTCCAACAACCTGGAAATCAAACCATTGGTGAATATTGATTTGAAGTATTTAATTCAAGGAAAAATTGGGAATCTATTTATGATGGGATCATGGTCGTTTTAACTAACAAACCCCTTAACAAAATATTAAGTTTTAATCAGATGCTTTCCAATGAATGAACACTCATCGAATCCTAGATCGATAAGGGGAAGGGCTGTCAGGGGCAGGGGACTCCTATCTATCGTGGTGAGATGCGACGAATATAAACGGTTATATTCGGCCGTTGTATCATTGGGTCTAACTTAACTGAGTCATCATAATAAGGTGAAAATAAACGGTTATATTCAACTATTATGAACTTAGAAGCATAGAGTTTGGTAAGATTTATTGGATAAATAGGAACAAATGTTGTTGTGTGAACAAATGTTGTTCTACCAAACTATCCAAGAGTTATATAAGATATAACTGAAAAATTTTGTCTACCTAAATAATCATGTTTTAAGGACTACCAGTGGTTGACTTAGGACATGACGAAATATGGATCTTGGCTCACTAGAAAGATTTATGGGATATAATTTCCGAATTAATAGTAAGGGCTATTAATTTGATAAAAATAGTGGGAGATATATATTTTGAATATATATGAATAATCACTTGAACATAATTTAATAATACCGCAGATTAATTATTTTATGCATTTTAACATTGTGGATATTCAAATGGTAAACAATTCAAATAAACTTCTCTGTACGATCAGTCCTTTAGAAGGACAAGTTGACAGGAACTAACTTCCTAGATTAGCAAAGGAATTTGAGGATTGTCCTCAGGCAAGAGCGAAAGCTCTATGTCATATATATTCCACGCCCTGGATCTCTCTCTGAAGGTGCAACGGAGGCTCAACGAAATGCTTATCAGAAGCATTTGAATGATGACACCGATGTCACCTGTTTGATACTTGCGACTATGAGTCCTGAGCTGCAGAAATAGCATGAGAATTTTGATTCTTATATCATGATCGAGCACCTTAAACATATATTTGAAGGACAAGCTCGTTAAGAGAGATTTTGTACAAGCACGGCCTTGTATGCGTGTAAACAGGGTGAAAGGAAGAGAAACTGTCAAAATTATTTGGAGGATCTAAAGAAACTGAATTTTGTTCAGATTTCTGATTCACGTATTTATGTTATAGAATTCAATTTGTCTACTTCTACATCATGGGTATTAGATACTGGATGTGGTTCCTACATTTGTATAAATGTGCAAGAACTTCGAAGGAGTAGAACTTTAGCGAAAGGAGAAGTCGACCTACATGTTGGCAATGGAGCAAAGGTTACTGCCTTAGCTGTAGGGACTTATTATTTATCGTTGCCCATCGGGCTTATTTTAGAACTTGAGTACTATTTTACGTGCCTGCGATTTGCAAAAACATTATTTCTGTTTCTTGTTTGGACAAGATTGGTTTTTCTTTTTTGATTCAGAACAATGGTTGTTCGTTTTCATTGAATAATGTTACCTATGGGGTTGCACGTCTGTTTAATGGTTTATATGTTCTTGATCTTGATACTTCTGTCTATAATATAAGTAATAAACGTCTTAAGACAAATGACTCAAATCAAACATACCTCTGGCATTGTCGTTTAGGCCATATAAATGAGAATCTTCGCATTTCCAAATTACATAGGGATGGATACTTGGATAAGTTTGATTTTGAATCATACGAAGTATGCAAACCGTGTCTCATTGGCAAAATGACTAAAGCTCTTTTTACCGGACAAGGTGAGAGGACCACCAAGCTTTTGGAACTGGTACATAGTGATGTATGTGGTCCAATGCGTACGATGGCAAGAGGTGCCTTTTATTATTTCATAACCTTTACTAATGATTTTAGTAGATACGGATATGTGTATCTTTTGAAGAACAAATCTTAATCATTTGAAAATTCAAAAGCGTATAAGGCTGAAGTAGAAAAGCAGATAGGCGATAGTATAAAGCTCCATGATCTGATCATTTGGGTGAATACCTAAGCATGGAATTTAATAATTTCATAAAAGAGTGTGATATCGTATCACAACTCACTCCTCCTGGAACACCACAATGGAATGGGGTGTCTGAAAGGAGAAATCGTACCTTGTTAGACATGGTACGATCGACGATGAGTCATGCGGATCTTCCAATCAGTTTCTGGGGTTATGCCCTAGAAACGGCTACACAAACACTAAATCAAGTTCCTTCAAAAATGGTTCAAAAGACATCATATGTGATATGGACTGATAAACGTAATAGCGTGTTATTTATGAAAATTTGGGGATGTGAAGCGTTTTTGAAACGTTTGGTCTCTGATAAGCTAGGATCGAAATCAAATAAATGTAATTTTGTAGGATACCCATTAGAAACTAAAGGGTATTATTTCTATAAACCTTCTAAGAACAAAGTGTTTGTTGCTCGAACGGCTGTGTTTCTTGAGAAAGAACTGCTTTCTAAGAAAAATAGTGGGAGGACAATAAATCTCGATGAGGATTGAGAACTACAAGATTATGTTGAACCAGAGTTGGAACATGAGCAGAATGAGACTCAAGATGTTGAGAACCATGTTGCTCAAGAAACAAAGGTCGTTTGTAGATCTAGTAGGATTCGCCATGAGCCAGAGAGATATTATGAATTTCTCCTAACTCAAAGTGGCGATGTGATGCTTATAGATGAAGATGAGCCTCTCACCTGAAAGGATGCTATGAATAGTCCAGATTCTGAGAGATGGTTGAAGTCCATGAAATCTGAGATGGATTCCATGTATGAAAACCAAGTATAGACTTTGGTTGAACTACCTAATGGGGTAAAACCCATAGAGTGCAATTGGATTTTCAAGAAGAAAACTGACATGGATGAAAATTTACAGACCTACAAAGCATGACTAGTGACGAAAGGTTTCAAGCAAATTCATGGTATTGACTATGATGAAACTTTCTCACCAGTAGCTATGGTCAAATCCATCAGGATTTTGCTTGCGATAACAGCTTATTATGACTATGAGATCTGGCAAATGGATGTCAGGACCGCTTTCTTAAATAGGAGCTTAGAAAAGGATGTGTACATGACACAACCTGAGGGTTTTGTCGATTCAAGGTTTGCTAGAATGGTTTGTAAGTTGAAACGATCCATTTATGGATTAAAGCAGGCCTCTAGGAGATGGAACATCCATTTTGATGAAACAGTCAAAGAATTTGACTTCATACAAAATGAGGATGAGCCGTGTGTTTATAAGAAGGTTAGTGGGAGCCATGTGGCATTCCTAGTATTATATGTAGATGACATATTACTAATAGGGAATGACATTCCTTCTCTATAGGATGTGAAGACTTGGTTGGGAAAAAGTTTCTCGGTGATAGACTTAGGCGATGCTACCTATATCGTAGGGGTCAGGATCTATAGGGATAGATCTAAAAGATTAATCGGCTTAAGTCAGAGTACATACATTGACAAGGTGTTGCATTTTTGGGATGCAAGAGGCAAAGAAGGGCTATATCCCAATGTCTCATGGGATAGCGATCTTAAAGGAAAACTGTGCTATATCATCAGATGATAAGGACTATATGAGTAAAGTACCATATGCTTCGGCAATTGGTTCTATAATGTATGCAATGATATGTACTCGTCCTGATGTCTCGTATGCTTTGAGCATGACGAGCAGATACCAGTCTAATCCAAGTGAGGGTCACTGGACAACTGTCAAGAATATTCTTAAGTACCTTAAAGGGACTAAAGATTCGTTCTTGATATATAGAGGAGATAAGAAGCTGGTTGTAAGAGGTTACACGGATGTTAGTTTCCAGACAGATAGGGATGATTATGTGTTCCAGTCTGGATTCGTGTTTTGTTTAAATGGAGGTGCTGTAAGCTAGAAAAGTTCTAAGCAAGAGACAGTAGCTGATTCTACAATGGAAGCTAAGTATATTGCTGCCAGTGAAGCAGCAAAAGAGGCTGTTTGGATTTGGAAGTTTATTACAGGACTTGGTATGGTTCCATCGATCGGAGATCAAGTTGATCTGTATTGCGATAACAATGGAGCCATTGTGCAGGCTAATGAACCAAGGTCCCATTCCAAGGGAAAGCATATACTTAGGAGATATCACCT
Organism: Saposhnikovia divaricata; assembly: GCA_036435485.1. NCBI lineage: Eukaryota > Viridiplantae > Streptophyta > Magnoliopsida > Apiales > Apiaceae > Saposhnikovia > Saposhnikovia divaricata. Next base: position 58,225,949 of record CM071598.1, read on the forward strand.
TCTTTTAAAGATAAAAGAGAGAGGAGATATAGATATATGTAAAGTGCATACTAATGATAATGTTGCGGACCCACTGACTAAGGCTTGTCGCAGCAGAAGCACGAAGGTCACACTAGTTCCATGGGTATTTGATACAAGGGCGATTGGCTCTAGTGCAAGTGGGAGATTGATAGTGTTAGTGCCCTAGAGACAATGTGATTGTGCTTCTAGGAAATACTTTTGTTAATTAATAATAGTGTTCTATTGATTATTATATGTTAATTTATTATGTCTTAATTTACGGCGATATAAATGTTAGAATAATAAATGTCCTTGGAATATATAATACAAATTCTATATCTTTAAGTACGTGACTTAAAAAATGAGATTATATGAATAGTGTTTATATTCCTAAAATATCCCTAATCGAGCATTGTTATTATGGGACAATGATAATGCATAAAGATTAGTATGCTTGTTGACTGATGACCACATTTCATTGGTCATAGGTATAGTGATACTAAAGTCAAGAACATAGGTGCATGTAAAATACTACATGGCACTGGATAGACCCACAGTGAGATTCTTCATGTTTAATTAAGTCATAAGAAAGTCTCACAGTGATAATGGTGTAATGATCCTCTGACTTGAGATCATTATATTTCTATACGGGGATTAATATACTTTGACTACATTAAAAGTTACCTTTGACCGGGTGATGATAAAAGTGGACATCGGGTATATTATGAGTCGTATGAGAAATATGAATGATAGATAAAGGATTTAACCCTCCTATAATTAGAAGAGATATTATTGGCCTCTTGATTGAGTGAGACTATGAAATGCATGGCCATGCTCAAATATTGATTTGTTTTTTGATAGTCTACTCATTGATCAAGGAAACCCGGATTAAATGTTGAAGAGGATGACTAACAACATGCCTCTAGTTTAATCTATAATATTTGGTTAAAGGGATTATATTACATAGGAACATTAGTCACGAAAGGTTTAATCGAATCACCGATTTATTATTATTACTTGAGTAGCAATGATGCATTACTAAATGCCGCTCATTGTTTATAATTTTATATTGAATAATAAAATTATTGTCAACGTAATGATAACCTACAGGGTCACACACTAAGAATGCTTGAAGGAGAATTGATTTAAATTATGAATTTAAATTAAATATTAATTTGAATTTATTTATGATATTAATTAAGTTAGACTTAATTAATTAATTAAATAGATATTCGAATTTACTAATTATTAGAATTCGAATTATATTAGAATATTAATTAAGTGTGACTTAATTAATTATTTAATTAAGAATTCGAATTTGAGTAAAAGGCCAATATGATTGGGCCATGGAATACTGATTTATCTCTCTATATAAACATCTTAAAGTCTCAAACTAGGGTTAGACTTTTTAGAGAAAACCCTAGCCATTTGAGAGAGAAGATGGAGATGGAGAGAAATTAGTTTCCGGATGCTAGTACATCGTTCCTTCGAAGATCAAGCATTCGTGTGGATACCGGTAGAGCGTAGATCGTGAGAGCGGGATGCGTGGTGATTCAAGTAGCTAGGATCTCTGATGTTCATCCGTTATTAAAGCTTCTTTAAGGTAAATCATCAATCTCCGAATTAAATATCATGTTTTTGCATGGATCCTGCGGTAGGGTTTCGATTTTTATTGTTTTCCGCGTTTAATTCCGCTGCGTTTGATGCTCAAAACCCTTCAATATGGTACTACATCATTCCCCTTCTAGGATATTACATTGACCAAGGAATAGATAATCGATATTAGATGCACAGGAAAATAGTATAACTCTGATGCTCGAAAGTAGTTGCAGCTAAACACATAGACCACAAATCTAAATTGCCACCCTTGTATAATATTAAGTTAATCAGATGATAGAGTATCTCATATGACTCGTGGTGAATTTCGTGTAAGGGGATAACGTATATGATTCTCACTGGAAGAAGTCCCAAGTTTTTAGTTTTGGATTAATTAACGTTACACAATAACTTAAAGAAGAATATATTATACCTGTCAAACTGAGGTACCAGCACTGATTGCTTTCTCCACTTTAAAATAGAAGCTAGATCTCCGGCAGAGAATCCAGAAAGAAGTGCCTGAAATATGGTTTGGTCACAAAAATAATAAATTAGAAAACAAAATAAATTGAAACAATCAAACAACTTGGAGCAAAAGAAAAACCTGACTGTTGTAAAAAAACCTGAAGGAAGGAAGAAACCTGTTGAACATTGGTACGAACGTCCCCTCTATTTAAGCATGCATTAAATCCAGTGAAGAAACGAAGGAGAGCATGCAATCATGCAAACATAATCAACCAAATAACTTGAAATTCAGTCTATAATCACAGGAGAGCACACAATCCTGTACGCATAATTATTCAAAGAACTTAACAAGAGTCAATAATAACAAAGACCATATAGAAGACAACGCAAGACTTGCCTTGTTCACTTAGAGCAGGGCAAACAGCTTCAGTAATATGCAATTGAACTTCAAGCCCCAAAGCACTATTTAGATCTGTCCTTTGAATTGTTATCTGATCTTACCAGAAAAGAAATGAACTAAATCAGATCAAACTGTGTTCTCTGCATGGCACTTGTTTCCAGCTAAATGCAAGAACTCACAGGGAATCAACTCAAACCGTTAATTAGCATTACATAAGCCTCTCCTGGTACTCCTTCAATAAATCTCTCACCACCGAGGAAACTCTGCTTAACACCATCGCCGTCTTTCCCGCTAGATCCCTCTGGAGGGCTTACAAAAGAGCATCCGCAAGCGTATCAGGATGGGGGAGAAGGTCGATAGATAAATACTCCCATTCAAGTTTCTGATGACGAAAAAAGACATTATTGTAGTATGGCATGATATTTATGATAAATGCAGAACAAAAAACTAAACAATCTAGGTAATTTACTAACAGTGTGATTCTAAATGAACATGGTAGTTAAAAGAACATCATGAAAGATAAATATGTAAGTATAAAACAACAGAACTTTGGATACCACAAAAGCTGAGATGGTTACTTTAATACAACAAACATTTCAAGAGATTAAGATGATGTAATTTCTCTGAAAACATAAATGAACTTCTTGTCAGCAGAAAAGTCCCTAGCTTCCTTGAGATTTACGACCTATAACAAAAATTTAACAGTTCACCAATTTAGATTAATTTACATAGATTTAGGAAAGATGGTGCGTGATGTAGAAGATAACCTGCCAGCTTTCATTTGTGGTATATAGTGAAAGGTTTCACATTGTGATAGATGCCATGGGAGATGCCCTAGTGAGTGGGAGCAGGGGACGGGGGGATTGAAATGCAAACTGTGAGGAACAATCCTTTGCCATAAAAAACAGGATATAATACTAAAAACAACTAAATCTGCTTTTTAAAATCCAAGGATTTAAGCATTAACAGAAACAAAACCTGTTGTGTGTTGATATGGAAGATAGACAGAAACAAAGACGACTTAATGACACATGAATGATTAGAAAGCAGTGTCCATTAATAGTGAACCCAAGAAAATGTAGACTGATTACAAAGTAATATAAAAAACAAATTGCACTGTTGCTTGAAACCAAAAAAGGTCAATAAACTTTAGGAGAGAATTGAAAGAGCACCTTCACTGAAGTATATTTTGATTCAGCTACCTGGTAAAATTTTGATCCAGATCAGAAATTTAGGTTTAAATGATGCTAAAAGGAAGCAAAAAAAATAAAGTAACTACTCAAATACACTTAATAAAATTAATTTCAGTTGTCAATATATTTTGACATGGGGAACACCGAAGATGCAATAGACACCTGATTAGACCCACTCAACCTGGGCCTAATTTCAACTCAACTTGCTGGAAATAGATACAAAATAGGAAAATCTATAGACAATAGGAATCCACAACGCACACTGAAATTACAGGGACAACATGAGCAATATTGAAACAATTCTTATAAGCAAAAAGTACAAATCAATATTTACAAGATTGGATTAAAATATATACTTGTGATATATATAAGCCCGACGAAGCAATAACTATATACATCGTCCACACACTGCCCACACACATTGAATATTCAGAAGTACGGTAAAATTTGTTAGAAATCATTTCATAATGTTAGGATTAGTGCAATATAAACCTTTTCTGGATGCAATGATCTTTGATAATCAAGCAAATCATTTTTTTCTTTCCCAACAAACAGCTGCATCTGTAGAGCAGCTCCTATAATATGCAAAGAGTAAAGTCTATAAGAATGCATGTTTGCCCAGTGAAGAGGATATGTTACTATAAGAGGCATGAGTAATACTGCATACAGATATAATGTAGAAAGAACTAAGAAGCGTCAACATATAAAATTAACACTGCAAATGTTGTTTCAGGATTCTCAAATAGAAAGACAATAAACTCCATACATTTTCAGTTTTTCTTTAGCGTTAGACGACATAAGATAAATAGTTCACTAGCAAGACAAAAATGCAGGAGATTGCATCTGCCTGAATCAGGAAACATCAATCAGTTATAGTATTATATATTCTCTTAATCTTTATCTTTATTTGCCTGAAAGATTATTTGGTAATTAGTTGCATCAAACAAACAATAACGATTAAGATATAAAAATTGTGAGAAGAACAAACTTAATTTAAAAACACAACAAATTCAATAAGGAATATACACAAACAACTGCAAGAAGACGGATGGAGCTAATTCGAGCCATCCCTCTAACAACTGATCTTGTAAACAAAATAAAAAAACAAAGTTAAAAATTAGGGTTTCGAACAAGCTATATACATACTGATTAAAACTTACCCACCTACTAATGTGAGCTTTGGAGCTTTTAATTCGAACAAATCGGCCTTATACGAACGAATTGGCCTTTTCTGGAGCTTGAGAAAAGGGGGGGAATCCGGCTAGGGTTCTTAGAAAAAGGGAATAGGGGGGGGAGGGGTGTGTTTTAGATTTAGAATGAGACTGAGAGTGAGAAAAGGGGTAGATGTGTTTTAATTTAGATTTAGTTTTGTTTTTGTTTTTTTGATTTTAATTAATTTGATTTTAGATGGTGAAAAGTAAGTTATGAGAAAAGAGGGGAATCAAGTTGTGTTTTTTGATTGTTGGGTGGTGGAAAAAAGTTTGTAAGTATAAAAAATTTGGTGAAATATTGGTGGTTGGGGGAGGGAAAGGGAGGTGGGAAATTAAATTTTTTTAAAGAGGTATTTTTAATATCAGATTTTAAAAGAAACGATGTCAGAGGAACTAATAGACATCGGTTTTAGACAAACCGATGTTAACAACACTTTTTAACATCGGTGGCATTTCAAACCGATGTTAAAGGGGCGATGTCTATTTCAGTTTTTCTAGTAGTGACACAAAAACAAAGATCAAACGCCCACATATACAATTCAAACCCAAAAAATTAAGAACGCGAAGAACAAAATGTGAACCCAGATCCAAAACATAATCAAAACCCCAAGTTTTCAAACACTAAGCCCACAGATACAGACACTTGCACAAAACAAACCATAATTTCACCTCAAAAACATCGAAAAGAACATAACAAGGGTCAAGAAGACAAACAGTGACAAAGGAATTATTCAAGAAAGTTACAAACGGCATGCAAGGTGAAAAAGAAAAAGAAAAAAAGCTAAAGAAAAGGATAAGAGAAACTTACAAATAGAGAGTTTTCCAAGCAATGAGTAGAGATCCCAACCTAGACTTGTGAGATTCCGGCAACGGTGGAAGTCGAGAAGACTCAGAGAGAGAAAAGAAAAGAATTTGTGAAGTTTTCACTTTGGTAAAGTGAAAAAAAGTGCAAGAGAACCTATTTATAGGCATGGGAAGGAAACAGCTCAAAGGCCACATGGCAATAGGAGCTTGGTGGAAAATGAATCTTGGAGGACATGTGGAAGGTGGAGATCATCCCAACACACTACTTAAGTGTATGGCCAAGATCAACTCTTCAAAGCTTAAGGGGAAGGAAACAAATAGATGGCTAGGATTTCACCACCACACACCACAAATGTATGGTGGGGATTTACCTAACACCCCCCTTAACCCTAATTCCTATCCTATAAATACCCCCTCACCCCCCTTGTATTTAGTAACTTAGATTTTAGGGTAGATATAATTTCTTGTATTTTTCTTAGTTTCAAATCTTGTAAACACTCTTTTTTAATTTTAATGCAATTTCATTTCCTTTAATTTCTTGTCTTGCTCTCTCGTTTATTTTACATAGCTTTCGTCATTTTCGTAAATCCATGTAGTGGACAAAGTAGCGAAAAGCTAACCATTATGGGTTGAAAGTAACAAAATTTAATTTCTTGTTCGTAGTTTTAATATTAGTTTTAATTCGTAATTTTGCCCCTTTAAATCTCAATTTTATTGTGGGCCATTTTAATTCCAAATCGAATCCTCGTTTTAGTGTAATTTAAATTTCGTAATAATTTCTTTATTTTCCTTATTTAATATTAAAATAAAAAAAACACAAAAATATTAATTTTGCTAATTTTTAGTACTTGTTTTCATTCCTTTAGATTTATTCGAAGCATTAGTACCCCTGAGAAAAGCCAATCCCATTTCGATTTTTTCTTTTTCCTGTGAATAAAACACTCCCCTGTTTCTTTGTTCTACTCGACTTTTCCTCTGTTTATTTTTTTTCCTCCTCTTCCCAGACCTGTCCTCTCTATTTCTCTTTGATACATCAACCAAACACAATTCTCTCTTCTCCTTTCCCTTACTTCGAATCATTAAACGTCACCCCCTTCCCCCATTTCACTGTAGAATCGCTGAGTATTTGATTGCAAGCTTTTATTGCTTTGTTCTGTTGAACGTTTGTTTGTTGTGTTTTGATTGTGATTCGTTGGTTTTTATTGTAAATTCACTAAGTTCAGTTAATTGGTTTGGAGTCCGAGTTTATCATTGAGCCACTCGTTTCACTGTGAACTCGTTTTCTTTGTCTGAGTTGTTTGTTACGAGTTGCTGGAATTCTGTGAATTACTGTTTTCGTCCGAGATTTTATGTTGAATGGTTGCTGCGTTTCTTTTGGTTTAACTAAGCTTTGTTATCAGTTTTATGCAATGGCTGAGTCAACTGGTTTCTGAGTTGAGTTTTCGGTATTCTGTTTTCTGCGTTTCTTGCTTATTTTGTATTCGAGTCTGCTGTGATTTTAGTCCTGTTAGCTGGGTCGAGTTAATGGGTGAGTTGTTTTGTCTAATTCGATTGTTGGTTGCTGAGTTTGTTTGAGACTTGTGAGTTTGTTTGAGTCATTAGCATGTTTGATCTTTTTGTTTCTTGTAAAAAACTTGCTACTGTTTTGTTCTAAAAATCTAAATGCTGAGTTTATTCGAATTTCCGTTTATAAATTGGATGGATAATAGTTGTCAAATTGCCTTTGGTTGATTTTTGGCTAGTTAAGTTTACGATTACTTCATGTCAATTTTTTTTTTCAAAATTTTCTGTAAATAAATTTTTAAAATAAAATTTAATTTTAATTCGAACTTAGATTTTTTAGATTAATTTAGTTTTGCTCTTTTCATTTCTAATTGGATTTGAAATAGAATAATTTTCTTTTAGGAGTTAATTAGAAAAAATATATATATATATAGAAAAAAATCTAAATCTTCCAAAATTAATTGTTATAATTCGATTAAATTAAGAATTAAGGATCGCGAAAATATTAGTCTCTGCGGAACGAATCTAAATTTACTAAAACGAGATTATGTACTTGCAATCAATTTTAAATAATTATTTTTAGCACATCAAGTTTTTGGCGCCGCTGCCGGGGACTAATTATTTTTTGCACCTTAGTTTTTAATTTTTCGGATTAGCTCTTTTCTCACCCTTTTTCTTGTTTGCATTTTTTTCGAGGAATTTGGAGGAAAATTCGGGAAACTTGGATTAAAGCGGAAGAATTTTCTCGGAATTTTGGAAGCTTTGCTTGGGTAAACCGTATCTCTCTCCTCTTTCGTTTTTTTCCCTTATTTAGAAAATCACAAAAAAAAATGAAAATCAAAAAAAAAATTAAAATTTAAAATCCAAAAAAATTAGTTAGTAATTACATAATTGTTGCATCATGCATTTAATCACTTAGGGCACATCATTTAGATTATTATTTTCTTGTTTTTAATTTTTCGTACCTTATAATTGTGGTGATCGCTGGAGGACCCCAAGGTACGTTAAATTCTTTCTTTTCTTTAGTTAGAGCACGTAGTTAAGCATCCATAAATGTTTATAGTTTTTTTTACCTCTTTGTTTGTTGTATCATTTTGTAAATAAATCTTAAGGGCAAAACCTTTCAAAAGATAAGGGAAGGGATTTCATCACTCTTTCCTTGGCCCAAAAACAGTAAATCGCTCATTTTGCATAACCTAGCCTTTAATAAAATTAATTAGACGTTTGCCCTTAGGAATTTCGCGCTCATTTAGGAAGGTGCTTAAGAAATGAAGTAATCTTTAATTATTCCGACTTTTTGGTGTCTAGGAAAGCGAAAGCTGACCTGGCCAATTAAGGTTTTGGTGTCTAGGCTGGTGTTTAGCCTCTTGGCAATGCTTGCACCTACCTGGCCAAGACGGTTCGAATAATTATTGATTTACCTAGTTTTTGGTAGCCCTTAAAGTTAGGAGCAAGGTCTAGTTCAATTTTATTTTTTTAGGAAACCCTAGATATAGGATTTTTTTTCTTTTGATTTTTCGCCCTTTCCATTTGTGTGTTTATTTTATCGCACTTACTTGCTACGTGTTTCCTTACATGGTTTATGCGAACTATTTGGATTAGGGATAACTCCTCTAGACTAGTGAGATCGTTTGAGATTTCTTCCTCTTCTGATTCCGAGTTTTTAGATAATTCCGATCCATTAGTAAACATGGTCATGTCTCTTAGGGACCGTTGTTATCCCACCTGTTCTGCCCAACCCTCGTGTATCACTCTTCCTCCCGTAAATGGTAATAATTTTGAAATCAAATGTCAACACATTAGCATGTTACCCAAATTTACCGGGAGTGAAGGTGAGGACCCGTATCTTTTCATCCATGAAGCTTTCGTTACTTTCGTAAATCCATTTAGTGGATAAAGTAGTGAAATGCTAACCACTTGGGGTTGAAAGTAACGATTTTTATTTTCTTGCTCGTAGTTTTAATTTTAGTTTTAATTCGTAATTTTGCCCCTTTAAATCTCCATTTTATTGTGGGCCATTTTAATTCCAAATCAAATCCTCGTTTAGTGTAAAATTTTAATTTAAATTCCGTAGTTAATTTCTTTGTTTTCGTATTTAACTTTTAAATAAAAAAACAAAAAACAAATTAGGTTTTCTAATTTTGAGCACGTATTTTACATACTTTTAATCTGTTTATTCGAAGCTAATTAGGTTTTTTCGCACAAAACCCAGCATTTCTCTCAGTCATCTTTCTGTTCTCTTCTTTTTCAAATAAACCCACGACCCCTCTCTGTTTCTTCCTTTCTTCACAACAGTTGCAAATCCCCTTTTCCCTTCCTTCTCCTCCTTCGAATTACATACAAATCCAACTCTCATTTAATCATACCATAAACAGTCCCATTGTTTTTCTTTTAAATCGAACACACAACTCCTTCATCAAATCAAACCCATTTTCCTTTCATTTTTTTTTTATATTGTTTTGTTTTTGATGATTGTGTTTGAATGGAGCTGTATTTCTTTGTTCCGAATTTTTGTTTGTTAAACTTCGCTGCTGGGTTGTGTAATGGTAGAGTCCTTGAGTTTGCCTCTATGTTCTGTGTGTTTTTTTTGCTATCGAAATTTATTGTTGAGTCGCGTTGCTGTTGGGTTTAGCTGTGTTCGAGTTCAGGGTCGTTTTCTTTAATTGCTTGATTATAGTTTGCTTTGGTTTCTTTTCGTAACTGGATTGCTAGTTTCCATCGAGTCGACTCGGTCGAGTTTAGTTGAGTCCTTAGTTCTATTTTCGATTTGCTACGAGTAAGTCTTCGAGTTGCTGAGTAATTGTTTAGCAGTGATTTAAGTTCTTCGCCGAGTTGATGTCTCGTATTTTTACCGAGTTGCTGAGTTTTGGTTTAGAATCGAAATGCTATTTATTGAATTTCTGTTCTGCTGAGTTTTTGTAGTGTTGAGTCTACTAGTTGCATCTAATTAATCGAAGTACCGAGTTCGTAGTTCTGAGTTAGTGCGAGTTCGACTGAGTCGAGTCATTGTATTGGCGATTGTTAGTTTTTGATAATTTTCATTTGTTTTTGTAGTGCTAAATCCTTGTGTTGAGTATAAATGGCTAGTTCGATTTATGAATACATCATGTCCAATTTTTTTAAAATAATTTTTAGTTCAAAAAAAAAGTTTTTTTTTGTAGTTCTTAATCTTGTAAACACTCTTTTTTAATTTTAATGCAATTTCATTTCCTTTTAAAAAAAGTTTTAGAATAAAATCTAGTTTTAATTTAGAACTTTTAGAATAATTTAGTTTTTTTTTAATGTTTTGTTCTTTCCAATTTTTTAATTAGTTCAAAAATAGAATAATGATTTAATTTTCTTTAAAATAGTTTGAATTTACTTTTAGGAATTAATTAGTAAAATCCAAATTTTAAAAAAAAAACCAAACTTGTTCTAGTTCGATTAAATTAAAAATTAAGTTCTTGCGAAAATATAAGTCTCTATGGATCGATACCTAAAATATTTCAACGATTGAATCGTGCGCTTGCGATTAAAATTATCATTTATTTTAGCACAACAATACTTAGCCTTGTATTCACAGCTGTGTACTCGTTTACACAGATTATTTTCTTCAATACAACCCTCAGGTGGAGTCGTCAAAAACCCTCCTGAAATTTTTAAAGAGTGTTGTATGTTTATTTTTCCTTTGATTTATGTTTCTTAAGTTTCTTCCTGTTTATCTGCTTAAATCAAGATCCATCTGTTCTTTCATAAATTCGAAAGAATTTTCAACAAGATTGTATTCAACCCCCCTTCTACAATCATGAGGTGTGCAACTGGGAAATAACAATTGGTATCAGAACAAGCTTCTAACATACAAGAAGTTTAAAGATCAAGCACCATGGGAAAGAAGAACACAGGGGTAAAGATTCCAATTCTTGATAAAGACAACTACTTTCATTGGAAAGTAAAGATTCATCTTCATCTCTCAGCACTAGACGAAGACTATGTTGATTGCATAGAAAAAGGCCCTCATATTCCTATGAAGCCTAATTCTGGTGTTGGTGAAGCTACTGGTTCTGCAGTCGCTGGAAGGCCTATTCCAAAAACTCAGGCTGAGTTCACAGACGAAGATCTGGAAGTGATGCACAAGGATAAGAAGGCTATGAACATATTATTCAATGGCATCGACCAAGATATGTTTGATTGTGTTATAAACTGCACCACTGCCAAGCAAATGTGGGACACTATCCAAACAATCTGTGAAGGAACTGAACAAGTCAGAGAAAATAAGATGCAGCTCCTAATACAACAATATGAGCATTTTCACTTCTCCTCTGGTGAAAATCTCACAGACATATTTAGTAGATTTCAAAAGCTACTGAATGGTCTGAAGTTGTATGGGAGAAATTATGAAACCAAGGACTCCAACCTAAAGTTTCCGAGATCCCTTCCTAAGGAGTGGAAGCCAGTGACAGTCTTGTTGAGGAACTCTCAAGATTACAAAGAATTTACACTTGAGAGACTGTAATGGCATCCTGAAGACATATGAGCTTGAAATGCAACAAGATGAGGAAGTGGAGAAAATCCAGAAAAAAGGTGGATCTGTTGCCTTGGTGGCCAATATTCCAGTAAACTAAGTGAGTGAGAAGATGAAGAGCACACAATCCACACCAAGTTCAAAAACTTGTTAAGGTAAAGCTGAAGCTAGCAGAGGGAAAAGCAAGTCGACTGAAAAACTTGATGCATCGAGTGGAGATGAATCTGATGACTTGGATGATTATCTAGCATTCCTATCAAGGAGATTCACAAAACTCAAATTCAAGAGGAATCCAGCAGGAGGCAAGCAATTTGGAAAAGGTTTTCAACCATCCAGAGACATGGTTGAAAGGTCCAAGTTCAAATGCTTTAATTGTGGAATTGCTGGCCACTTAGCCAATGAATGCAGAAAGCCTAAAGCTGAGAATGAGAAGAAGCAGTTTGGAACTGTTGACTACAAGAAGAAATATTTCGATCTCCTCAAGCAAAAGGAAGAAGCATTTGTGTCGAGAGACATTGATTTGGCTGCTGGTGGAGATTCAGATGCAGAAAAAGAATTTGTCAACCTTGCCCTCATGGCAAATGAGAAAGATGAGGAAGCTAGTTCAGCAAGCAACCAGGTATTCTCTTCAAACCTAACTGATCTTTCTAAAGCTGAATGTGCTAGTACAATTGATGAACTGTCGTTTGAATTGTACAACATGCATATGTCCATGAAATCGCTTAACAAAGAAAACAGGAGGATTAAAGATTTAAATGAAAAGTTAAATGATAGGAATGCTTTAATAGAAACTCAGTTAATTGAATTCGAGGTTATGAGAAGAGATTGTCAGGAAGCTAAAGATGGATTGATTGAAGCTATTAAACGAGAAAAGATTTTGAAAGAACAGTTAAAGAAAGAACAGGATCTAATAAGCAATTGATGGACAAGTTAGAGAAAGTTGAGTCAAGAGCTAAAGGAAGGAGAAAGAACAGGAATGGCAATGTAGGGATTAATAAGCACAACAATTACACTCCTGATAAGTATGCTCCTAGGAAAGAGTGTGTGAATTGTGGTAGTGTTAATCATCTATCTGCTAACTGTAAAAAGTTGAAAAATGCTCCCATGCGTTTACCCTTGTCTACTTCTGCTATGTATGCTATGCCTAATACTTGTGTCCAACCTGCTCATGCATCTAGTCAATATGAAAACATGTCATTCATGCATAATCCATACTATCATGCTTTTAATATGAGCATGCATGCACAGACTATGCTTAATTCAGATTTTTGTAATGCATATGAGCAAGTTTCAAACCTTGGCTTTCAAAAGCCCACACCCAAAGTTAAGATTGATTTAACACAATGTGGACCCAAGGGTAGAAAGGATTTGAAGGGCAAGAAAAGGGCTAACATAAATGGACCCAAGGAAACTTGGCTACCAATATCAACTTGATTTGGTTTTGGTGTGTGCAGGGATACAGAAAGAACCTCTGGTATCAGGATAGTGGCTGTTCCAGACATATGACTGAGATTCTACCCTACTCACTGAGTTCGAGGAGAGAGTTGGCCCTAGCATTACCTTTGGAGACAACAGCAAAGGATATACTAGAGGATATGGCTTGATTTCAAAAGGAAATGTTGTCATTGAGGATGCAGCACTAGTTGATGGACTCAAGCATAACTTGCTTAGTATCAGTCAACTATGTGATAAAGGTCAAAATGTGTGGTTTACTTCAGAAGCTCGTGTTGTTTTCAAGAAAAACGACAACAAGGTAGTGATGACAGGTAACTGGAAAGGGAATGTGTACACAGCTAACTTCAATTCAACAAGTGGAAATACAGCTACATGCCTTTTCAGCAAGGCAAGTGTAAATGAAGGTTGGCTATGGCACAAGAAACTGTCACACTTGAATTTCCAAGCAATGAATGAGTTGGTGAAAAAGGATTTGGTTAGAGGTATTCCAAAATTGGATTTCTCCAAGAATGGATTGTGTGATGCATGCCAAAAAGGGAAGCAAAAGAAGGCCTCTTTCAAATCCAAGTCAATGTCCTCCATTGATCATCCTCTACAGCTACTCCACATGGATCTTTTTGGACCAGTCAACGTATTATGAATCTCTAAAAAGAGATACTGTCTAGTGATTGTGGATGACTTCTCTAAATACATAGGGACATTCTTTCTGCACTCCAAGGATGAGGTAGGAGAAATCATCATCAATTATATCAGAACAGTCAACAACAATACTTCTTTCAAGGTTAGAAGGATGAGAAGTGACAATGGAACTGAATTCAAAAATCGTGTGATGAATGAGTTTTGTGAAGAACTAGGGATTATCCAAGAATTCTCTGCACCTAGGACTCCTCAACAAAATGGTGTAATAGAAAGGAAAAACAGGACTCTCATTGAAGCTGCAAGGACTATGCTTGAAGAATCAAAGTTACCAACATACTTCTGGGCTGAAGCTGTGAACACTGCTTGCGATACTCAGAATATCTCTTTGATCAATCAAGCAAGAGGCATGACACCCTACCAACTATTCAAGGGAAAGAAGCCAACAATTAACTTCTTACATGATGTCTTTGGTTGCAAATGTTTTGTCTTGAGAAATCAAGGTGAGAACATTGGAAAGTTTGACAAAAAGGCAGATGAAGCTATATTTGTTGGATACTCAATCGGGAAATCATATAGGATCTACAACCTAAGACTTAACATTTTTATGGAATCCATACATGTTGTCTTTGATGATAAGAAAATCCAAGGGTTGGTAGATGAAGATTTCCATGAGGATCTCTCATTTGAAAATGAGATGAGTGGTGAAGGCAGTGAAGATGATGAAGATGCAGTGTCAACTGGTGTTAGATTGCAACATGCTCAAGGTGAAGAGCGTGGGACATCATTTATTGATGTTGAGGAAGCTCCATTTATTGATAATTATTCTGAAATACCTGTTGACAGTCACAGGGATATATCCATTGATCACTCTGCTAGAACTCAATCCTCAAGAGCCACACACTCAGGGGGAGTATCTCAGAGTTGTCACTCAACAACTAATCAGAATAATCAACAAAAGGAGAATGAAGCTACATCATCCAGACTAAATCTGCCACCACAGAGAAAATGGACTCGAGATCACCCATTGAACTCATTATTGGAGATTCAAATGCCAGAGACCAAACTAGAAGGGCAACTCAAGAAGAATGCTTATATAGCAGTTTTCTATCTAAAGAAGAACCTAAGAAGATTGAGGATGCCCTCCTAGATCCATACTGGGCAATAGCTATGCACGAAGAGCTAAACCAGTTTGAGAGAAATGAAGTGTGGAAGCTTGTACCCAAACCAAAAGACAAATCAGTGATTGACACTAAATGGGTATTAAAGAACAAGTTGGATGAGAATGGCATAGTAACAAGGAACAAAGCTAGATTGGTTGCAAAAGGCTACTGTCAAGAAGAAGGAATTGATTATGATGAGACCTTTGCACCTGTAGTAAGGTTGGAAGCAATAAGAATCTTCCTGGCCTATGCAGCCCATGCCAATTTCAAAGTCTATCAAATGGATGTCAAGAGTGCTTTCCTAAATGGTATTTTGGAGGAAGAGGTGTGTGTGAGTCAACCTCCTGGTTTTGAAGACCTAGATTTTCCAGAATATGTTTATTTTCTTCTCAAAGCACTTTATGGCCTGAAGCAAGCACCAAGAGCCTGGTATGACACTCTCTCACAGTTCCTTATAGAGAATTGATAAGTGCATATTTTTGCATATTTTTATTACATATTTATTGCTTGAACTCGTATTTTAATAATTTATTTTGTTGCATTTCAGGAAATTCGTGAATAAATAAAAAAATGGCAAAATAAAGAAATAAAGAGCAAGGAAGGAAAAAAGAGGAAGAAAAGTACTTAAATGAAAAAAGGAAAAAGAATTAGGAGCTTGGAGGAAAAGGAATCTTTCAAGACACATGGAAGGTGGAGATCATCCCAACACACTAAATAAGTGTATGGCCAAGATCCACTCAACAAAGCTTAAGGAGGAAGGAAACAATTGGATGGCTAGGATTTCTCCACCCCATTAAAAGGTGTATGGTGGAGATTCACCCAACACACCCCTAAACCTTAATTCTTATCCTATAAAATACCCTCTTACCCCCCTTGTATTTATCAACCTAGATTTTATGGTAGATTTAGGGTAGTGTAATTTTCATTCCTTTTTCTTGTTTTGTAGTTCTAAATTTTGTAAGCACTCTTTTTTAGTTTAATGCAATTACAAGTTTCCTTTATTTTCTCGTCTTGCTCTCTCTTTTATGTTGCCTCGCTTTCGTTATTTTCGTAAATCCGATTAGTGGACAAAGTAGCGAAATGCTAACCACTTGGGGTTGAAAGTAACGATTTTATTTTCTTGTTCTTAGTTATAATTTCTTTTTAATTTTAGTTATGCCCCTTTAAATCTCCATTTTATTGTGGGCCATTTAATTCTAAATCATCATTTTAGTATAATTTCAATTTCGCAGTTAATTTCTTCATTTTCGTATTTAATTTTTTAATAAATAATATAAAAATATTAATTTTATAAATTTTTCAGCATTTATTTTCTGTCTTTGTTTTGGTTTAATTCGAAGTTATTTCCCCTGCTTTAGTCGAGTAACCCATTTCTTTCTGTTCGTCTGTTTCTTCAAGTCCAATTACAAATTCCATCTAACCCAGCTCTATTTTTTTTCTTGTTCTTCGATTTATATAAACAATTCCCATCCTTCTTCCCTGTCTCTCTTCTCCTCTTTTTGTTTCGAACAACCCTTCTGTTTTCTCCCTCTCTCTTTCTCTT
Organism: Saposhnikovia divaricata; assembly: GCA_036435485.1. Classification (NCBI taxonomy): domain Eukaryota; kingdom Viridiplantae; phylum Streptophyta; class Magnoliopsida; order Apiales; family Apiaceae; genus Saposhnikovia; species Saposhnikovia divaricata. The sequence goes on from CM071598.1 coordinate 58,242,419, forward strand.
CTTCTTTCCCCTCTCTGAGTTCCGTTTATTTTGTTGTTCTTCACCGAGTTTTGCTGAGTCGCCTCTGAGTTTGTTTTGTGCTGTGTTAGTGAGTTTTAGCCGAGTCGCTGCTGAGTTTTTATTTTTGACCGAGTTCGAGTCGTTGTTTAATTTGTTCTGATTTGTACGCTGTTCTGTTGAGTTTGCAAATGGCTGAGTCGATTTCTGCGTTTTGTTTGCTGTGCTGAGTTCGATGTATTAATCCCTCGAGTTTTGTTTGTGTTAAAGTTTTAGCTATGCGTTTTATGTTTATTTCCAAGTTCAAGTTTTCGTTGAGTCCATTTCGTAGCTGAGTTGCTGGGTTCGAATTTATTTTCTTGTTTGCAAGTCTCCGTGTAGCTTTTAGATTTCATTTTGTTTTTTTGTTCTTTTTTTTTGTCATTGTTAGTTCTTTGTTTCGTTATTTAATCATTGATTTAATCATTACTTTAATCATTGCATCAGTTATTAGATAATCATTGCTCTAGTCTTTTTAGAAATAATGTTAACCATAATTGCACTAATTTTGATCTCATTTGTCTTGTTAACGTACAATTATCCTGGTACTTGCATTTATATTGGTTAAGTTGATTAAGTGCTCGCACCATGCTTGTGTCAATTTTTTTTATTCGAATGTTTATATTAAAGTTTCATTATTAATTGTTTTGAAGTTTTTAGAGTTTTTCTTATTTTAATTGTTAAATAGATAAATTAAAATTCCTCTCCTAAAATAATTGTTCTAGTTCGATTAAATTAAAAATTAAGATTGCGAAAAGAATATTGTCTTTGTGGATCGATATCTCAAATATTAAAATGATGAAATTGTGCGCTTCCAATTTAAATCTCTATTTTTAGCACATCAAGAATCACTTCACTCGAGGTACTGTTGATAAAACTCTCTTTTATAGAAATGTCAATGGCTCTATGATACTTGTTCAAATTTATGTAGATGATATAATTTTTGGGTCTACTGATGAGAAGCTTTGCAAAAGGTTTGCCAAACTTATGCAAAGTAAATATGAAATGAGCATTGTGACGCCCCCAAATTTGAGGTCAAAGATTCAGGTCGTCACATCATCATCCAACCATATCATACCTGTATTAACTTTACAACTCAACAATACATACGTCCAGACCTCAATCTTACTCACAAACAAGTTAGAGCCTCAGAAACGATAATCAAAAGTAACACTAAATATTACAATTCATCTGTACAATCCAGAGTCTTACGCACTTCCACTTATACAACTATACTTGAAGACAAGTCTTACTATTACAGCTAAAAACCTATCAGACTTACTCTGTAGTATTTATCAAGAACTAAATCATCTCCGGGGTAATTCTTCTACTCCTCTTCTGCTGGTGCGGAGTTAATCGGCCAAATTCTTCTCTTGCTGAAAAGTTTTTATAAAGCAAGAATGAGCTACATAATGCTCAGCAAGTTCACCATTTTGTAAAATAATAATGTGGTTTATTTCGAAAACATTCCCAACTATATGGGTATATATCTCAGATTTCAAAACATAATTGGACAATGTATATGTCCGAGTTTGAATAAAACATCTATACTCACTAAGGAGATTTAAGAATAACATATGAACCCTTTATAAGGTTCCCATTTCAATATATCTCAAGTTTGAAAATATATACATATGAGTATATCATTTTCGGCAAAACACTCTACGGTTAACATACTGTACCAGGAATACATCTTTGCAAACCTCTTTCCATCCATTAGCTTGGAAGGTTTCTCATTCAAAAACATTTCGCTCTTTGAAATAATTGCAAGAGTGCACTAACACGTGCCAATCTTTATAGAAAATCTTGCAGTTCTAGATACTGCACGATGTCGGTATTTTTCTTATCAAAAGCCACACTATCGGCAACTTGGCACTTAGGCCCAAGAAGCAGTGTTTGAGTATTTTTTCCAAAGTGGAGGATGGGACTGGAAGAAAACATAAAAACCTGACAGGGATTGACGATGATCAGTCGCCACATCCAAGTCCGATAATCCGCGGGTCTTCTCTACCGGTAGAAGGATAGAAACTACATCACGGCCGCTTACACATCCCGGGAATCGTTCGTCAACGGTTCCCACACCTGCCAGAGCCCCTTTTTCTTTTTCTTTTAAAAACTTGATTTTGATTGAAAACTGAGTAATTGAGGTCTGACATCAGTCGACCGATGATTCTTGAAATCATACAAGAAGCAAACCTGACCGGGGGTTTTCGAAAATGTTTTGAGTTCGAAAGAGTTCGAGTTTGAAACTGCTAAAGGTATCTTGGATTAGCTTTGTCTTTAAAATAATGAACAATAATTAATAAATGATATTTTAAGATTTAATATTAATAATTAATAAAACAATTATTTATTTAAATAAGCTTTTAATCCAAGATAGGTATTTTGAGTATTTACGAAGATATAAAAATAATTACTTGAGTATACGATACTCCCCGAATGACCCTTCGGGTTTTCGCAATTTAATTACGATATAATAATATACCGCTCCCCGGTCAATAGTATATACGGACCGCTACGACCTCTTTTGCTAGAGTCGTTGTCCGAAGAAAACATTTCATTCTAAGTTCAAGGGGTGCAAACATATATGTACTTATACATCTCAATTTCATCGATACTTCGATAAACATAAACATTTGATATAATTGAAAACTACAAACACAACAGTGAAAGTCCTTGTATATGTAAGTTTTGAAAAGTAAACTTGCCTTGGTGAGGTTGGGGTGGTCGAGCGTGCGGAGTGGAATGATCTATACATAAGCAATAACCGTTCGTTAGTACCTTAATCAATATCTCTTTAATTGCGGGGTTTTAGGGGGTACAAAATTAACTTAATGACTTCGTCTTATGACACTCTAGCCCCACTATAGGTTCATGTCATCACTCGATTACGCTCGTCACTTATACGACTTAATTTGGTTACCATATCCGAATCATATCCATTACCCCTAAAATTACACTCCACTTACGACTTTTTCCCTTGCGCGAATTTTACTCTATCATTTTTATAAAATTGAAAGTTACATATTTTAATCCAATTCTTTTTGGGTAGCCTTCACCACTGCATTTTCTAGCTTCTCTAATTTTTCCATGATCCTACATAAATTTTTAGGGGTTTAAACAAGGTTCACAAGGGGACCATTTAGTGCAGCCCGAAATCCAGAAACACATTTCACTTCTCAGGCCATAACTCAAAATATATACATCACCTAGTCATGAACCTTATATTTCTGGAAACTAAATTCAAATACCTTTCCAACAATATATATTAGGACCTTGGGGGACAAGATTTGGGGGTTCAAAACCCTCTTACAAGACAGTTCAAGTTCCTGGAAAAATCTCAGCATGCTTATATCACTAAACCAACCAAGAATCTTACATCCACATCACAACCAACATCTAAATCACCAAGATCATACTTTATAACATACATGGAGATACATACACTAACCACAAGCTTAAAAATCACAACCACAACACTAAAACTCAAGATCTACATCATCCATAACTTATATGTCCAAGATTCACACTAACATCCATGGATCTAACATTAAACACCATAAATAATTCATGGCCAAGAGGGGTTAGAGTTTTATACCTTCTTGATGTTCTTACAATCTCAAACAAGCTTGGTTAACCTTGGGGAAGCCTTACTCTATGCTCACCATCTTCAATCTCACCAAACAAATCAAGAACATGGAAGTGGGTTTCCTGACTGGAAAAACACGCCCCAAAGATCAGCCAAAACGATGCCCTTGCACTCATTTCCTGGTCGAGGCTCCTGAATGAAAGTTGTAGATCGTCTTAACAGCTTTCTAACCATATAAAGAACAAAAAATTTCATTGAGTAATGAAGGCTCTAGGCCCGTTTTACTGAGAGGTGTTCTGCTGGGCAGAATGGTTTGTTCTTGGTTTTATGTTCTAAAAATGCCATACACTTGATATATATCTATTTTTGGTTGGATGCATCTCATCCTTGCTAGGTGGCAACCTCTCATTGGCTCCTCTAGATTTCTTATCCACTTAAACTGCAACCAAGCCCTTTGCTAATTGCAACCAAGTCCTTGTCTCTTGTTTCTTGCACTTAAGTCCTTTTGTTTTGTTTTCTTTTCCACCGCTTTGATTTCCTTGTCGTTTCTTGAATAAAATAAATACGTTACAACTTATACGTTGCATATTATTGCTCTAATATAGCACAATACCTCGAACAAATATTAATTCCAACATCCCTTGTTTATTTCTCTTTATCTCGGAAAACGTTCTCCCGATTTTCAAGCATTCTCTTTTCTCAATTCTAGGAGTTTATTCTCAATCCCTTTTCCCTCTCATAATATATCCTTCCTTGGACTCTTAATATACCATATCCTTAATCCATGATTTGTTCGCTCAATCGCTTAATCTCATTGTAAAGTTTCAGCGGTTTCTAGAACGTTTGTTTCACTTCCTCAGTGGTTTTCGTTCCAAATTCTCAAATCACTTATAATAAAATTCCAAAATATTAACTCCTCAATTCCTTAAATTAAATATCTCATTTCTTGATATTACTGATATATAATTCACTGATCGGTCAAATATTACACGAAAATAGAATTTGGAATTTCTGAATTCCGATCGCATTTACATACACTTATTTACTCCGTAGATTACTAGTATAACTTCGGAATATCCACACTACGACTCGTACATAGGTGGCATGAAAATTTTTCTTAATCCTCAAAATCACTATTCATCCACCAAATCACTATTCATTGATGCACTTCATCATAATAGGAAAAGTTTTAATTCTGCCGAAATTTTGGGTTCTTACAAGCATGATGGGTGAACTAACTTATTTTCTTGGTTTACAAGTAAAGCAAGTTAGTGATGGTATTTTCATTAGCCAATCTAAGTATGTTTATGATCTTTTGAAAATATTTAACTTACTAGATTGTGCTTCTTCAAAAACACCCATGGCCACTGCCACTAAACTTGAGTTGAATACTATGGAGAAGAAAGTGGACATCTCAAGTTATAGGTTTTGGTGGATTCACTTTTATATTTAACAGCAAGTAGACCTGATATTATGTTCTCTACCTGTTTATGTGCTAGATTCCAAGCTGATCCCAGGGAATCTCATTTAATAGCTATAAAGAGGATTTTTTGATATCTCAAAGAGACACCAAACCTTGGCATTTGGTACCCTAGAGAATCTGGTTTTAATCTAACTGGCTATTCAGATACAGATTATGCAGGTTGTAAAATTGACAGAAAAAGTACCACAAGCACTTGTCAATTCTTAGGGAATAAGATGGTATCATGGTTTAGCAAGAAGCAGAACTCAGTTTCCACTTCTACTGCAGAAGCTGAATATATTGCAGCTGGTAGCTGTTGTGCACAAATTTTAGGGATGAAAAATCAACTTCTTGACTATGGGTTAAGAACTGATAAAATTCCAATTTTCTGTGACAACACTAGTGCCATTGCTATATCTGAAAACCCAGTGCAACATTCCAGGACCAAGCACATAGACATCAGATATCACTTCATCAGAGAGCATGTGATGGAGGATACTGTGGAACTTCATTTTGTTCCAAGTGAGAAGCGACTTGCAGATATCTTTACCAAGCCACTTGATGAATCAACATTCACAAGGTTGGTAAGTGAGCTAGGTATGCTGAACTTTTCCTAATTTATCTAAGATATTTGCATGATTGATTAAGTAGTCAGAGATTAGTTTGAGGTTTCTTTTAGAAGGAAAGGCACAAAATTTTGTCCAAGTCAAAATTTGCCTATCAAGGATGTGTCAGTATCCGTTGATACTCGAATAAATTTCTGGATTTTATTTTATTCAGAGGATAATAAGTTTCTTTTGCGTGTATTAAGTTCAATAATACATGTCAACGGGAAACTCGCTTCTCGAGGATTCGTTCTATTGTACGCTGAGTATTAATTTTTATATTTATTTTTTTTTTCGATCATGACTGTGCTGTCTAATCTTATTTACCATTTCATGAACGAATATTTTTCTTGGCCTTCGTGTTTGCATGCTTATGTGCTAATTGATTTCTTAGAAATTGTCTTATTATTCAGGCATTTTAACTTGTTAATTATGACACTTTCTAGGGAATCTAAGAGTGAGTCTAATGGTTTAGTTTAGTATTGCATGCAATCTTATCGGGTATCAATAGTCGTGTCCATGCGTCTCTTCAGCTTCCCAACACGCTCTCTATTTAATCAATACCATTTACAGTCTCTCTTTCAGTCTCATCACTTTCTCTTCATACCTTTGTCATCTCAAAACTCTTTTTAAATCTTCAATGGCACGTATATACCTTGGGAATACTATCTTCAACTATCAATCTTTCTCGGTGGTAGTCGAGGGAGTTATTTATCCTGTCGACCAAGTTCCTAGGGAAATTGTAAGGGAGTTTTCTTATGATCAAATGTACGAAATATGGCATTTAGAGACGAGGCGTGCTGCTGCTGCAGCAGAGAGAGAGAGAGAGAGAGAGAGAGAGAGAGAGAGAGAGAGAGAGAGAGAGAGAGAGCGTCTCCGTGCTCTTGAAGAACAAGAGGGTATCATTGGACTTGCTATCACTATTCGAGGATTTTCCATCGTCGCAGTGAGGCAGCGAAGAAACAAAAAGTCCAAAATCATTCTAGTTCCTAGGATCTTTTACTTCTTTTCTTAATGTGTATGACTTTGTAATGTTGCCCCAATTATGAATGGAAAATGCTTGCTTATCCTTTGTTTTTGAATTCATTACTTGCACAATTCTTCCATATGTGATGCCATAAGTTTAATTAAATCTACTCTGAAACTGCTAATTGCTTAATTAAAACTGTTCTACATGACATTTAACATGCTCATGAATTAGCCATTTCAGGTTAATAAAATTCAAACTCTCAGACTATCACAGGCTTTTAGTAACAATATTAATTGTTCTTGACTTAATGAAATCAATAAAACGGTAATATCCAATCATCAAGCTGAGCATTATTGAGGTAACTGTTAAAAATCCTCCTTCTACTACTCTATCTCAAGGTTCTTTGCAAATGAGTGTTGCTACGGAGACTGTATCTGGGAACTCACAGTCTCCTACCCAGGCAACCAAACATAATTCCAAATCCAAATCAAAGAAACCAACCTCAAGTGTTTCTCAAAAGACACTTGTTGTAAAAGCTACCTTAACCTCTAAAGGGAGTGATCAAGTGGTAGTGAGTGGTGAGGGACAGGGTGAACATTAAAGAAATCCTAAGGATAAGGTTGGAGAAGTAAGTGAGTCCCAGCCTAGCCACATTGCAGTCTCCCAAAAGACTGTTAATGCTGAAAAGGATTTAAACTCATCCCTAGCAGGATCCTCACAACAGGGTGTTGTCATTGAAAAGAGTTTCCAACCAGGAACATTGAACAAGAGGGAAAGGGACACCACTAGCCAAAAATCACCAATCAAAACCTTTGTCAAAAAGAAGAAACCTAAAGTTACTTTGGGTGCACAAGGGTCACACACATTTCAATCTTACTTGATTGAACCTTCTCAAATTCAGCTTGATGTGGCTCCAGTAAATGTGGAGTCACAGCCCAAGTCTTTCTCTACAAACACTCCACATATTCCAGATTCACCATCTCTATCTTTGGATGTGGACATGATTTCCACATCACAAGCAGATTCTCCCTTCTTATTTTCAAGGGAGGAGCCCCACTCTGAAACTGCTGGTCATCATCTTCTAGATGATTTGTTGGACCAACAGCCAATTCTTTCTGATACTATGACTGAAACTGTGCTACCTTAAAATCATTCTGCACAGATTCTACCATAGTCTCTCTATCAACTACTATCCCTTCTACTTCATCGATGAATATTTCTCATCTATCGATAAGTGTTTGTTCACCGATGGATATGCCTAACAGCAGTCATCCATTGGTAGGTGCAACATCGATGGGCAACTCACACTCATTGTTTGATGTGCTTCCTGCATCTATAGCAGAAGTCACACTTGTAGTTCAAACACTTCTAGGATTGTGGGAAGGGAGTGAAATCTCTGAGAGTGAGAGGCTGCTTTGTGAGCAGGCAAAAGGAGAGAATGAGAGTGAGGGGCTGGCAATTTCTTCCTGCCAGGCAAAAGGAGAGCATGAGAGTTCCACCTTAGTAGGTGAAGGTGAGGGTGTGAGCCAGGGGGAGCCCCTGATGCAAAAAGAGAGAGAACATGAGAGAAAAGCAGGTACAGGAGACATAAGGGTGGATGAAGCCACTGCTAGTGAGTCAATGGAGGTTGAGGATGCCCCCAAAACCAGCTTTTATCAACAGACATCTCAACAAGTCATTGATAGAACTTTCTTGGAGCTGAGACCTTTACTCACCTTGTTTCCAACTTTAGTTCTTGGGCTGAATAGGGCAATGTGGAGCCTGAACAGCAGTTAAGCTTGGTACACTCAACTGAATCTATGTAGAGAGCTAATGATACTCTTACCAAGCCGCCTCCAACTGCTACGGATGTGAATCAGTCTGACTCTGAATTCACAGATGAAGATGACGATGAAGTGTCTCCACAACAACCTGGAGATCTGCCGGAATGGTTAATATCCAAAGACTATATCTCCAAGGATGCTCACAATGAGCTAGTTGTACAGTATGAGAAGACTGTGGCTACTTTACAGGATGCTGAACCCGCTCGGAAGCTTGTGCAAGAGAATTTTCTGGCTACTCTCAAACTGCACAAGTGTCTTCTCAACCAATGGGTGATGGATAAGGATGACTTCAAGCTTGAAATTAAGCATGCATTGGAAGCTCAAAACAAGAACTTGGAGACTCTTCTTCCTCCCCATACAATGCAGCAGCTTAGAAATAAGCTGAATAAGGATGCAGAAATAGATAAGAAGATTGAAGATATGTCTGCAAAAGTTGATAAATTAGAGGTTCAAATGAGCACTATTGTTGCATATCAAAAGCTCAATCTTGAAGCTCATCATCAACAAATTGCTCTCCTTGAAAGAATGTTGAATCTGCCTACTACTCAATCCCTTGATGCTAACAAAAAGTGGGAGAAGTTTGGTGATAAAAAGACAGCAAGTGAGGGGGAACAACTTCACTCTAATCTAGCTCCAACAACTCCAGCAATTTCATCTAGTGAGGATGACCCAGTCATTCAACCTGAAGATCCTATAGCCACAAGGCTGGCTGCAAATCCTCAAGTTTCTCAAGTACCAATTCCTCTCATAACCACATCAATCAGACAAGTATTAATTTTAGATTTTGTGCTTCCTAGATCTCTAGCCATAGGGGAGCCATCTTATGTGTCTGAATTCAAGCCTGTGTTCAAGCCTAAATAATCACCTGTGAAGAAGAATGGTAAAAACACCATGAGAGTGGTCTTTCCAATGCCAAATCCAGATGAATTCAAGCTAATGAGCAAGTATCTTGCTGAACTAAAACAGAAGGCTACAGTTGATGTGGGACTCAAAGAGAATCTAGCATTCATCTATAGAGAGGGAGTGGAAATTTGTGTTCCTGCAGGTTATCCAAATTTTGCTGATGCCAAGACTGAAGAAACTGCAAGGTTACTTCAAGCTGGCCAGATAGTCAGACAACCTACAGAATGCACTGAGAAAGAAGCTAGACTGGCTGATTAGCTAGTAAGAGAGCTAGAAAAAGAGATGGAGCAAGAGGCTGAAGAAGAAGAGGCCAAATTTAAAAAGAAGAAAATGAACACAAAGTCCGCGTGCAAGAAAAGGAAAAGAAGAGTTAAAGTCCCTGCTAAAAGAACTTTGAGCCCAGTATAAGAAGTTCAAGATGAATCAACACTACCTCAACCAACAAAGCCTCCAACACTAGACACTCAGCAACACTCTCAGACATCTAACCCTTTAGACTTCATAAAGGAAGAACCTTTGGAATTTGACTTTGACATCAACAGCTTGGTATTTCCAAAGATTAGGCTCTCACCTAAAAAAAGGAGAATCAGAAATAGGAAACAACCATTAGCTAGACCAATTCAAATTGCTGAGGTTCCTTAAGATGTAAGAGTGGCCACCAAGAAAGAAACTGAACTCCATATTGCTGACACTGAAGAGTACTCAAGTGTCAATCTTTTCTTGGATGACGTGGTAGATGTGAGTGCTGCATATAGGATAACCAGGTTACCAGAAAGGCTAACTTCACTTACAAAGAAAGAAATAGTAGAACCTGGCCCCTACATCAAGTGTTAAATGAAGGCTACAACAAGTTCTGGAAGATTTGGTCCTTAATGAAAAGAACTGGGGGATTCACTCCAGAGGCAAGGGAAATAATTTTCAAGAAGGTCAATGAATTGAGAAGCAGCGGGTCTTCAAAGGAAGGATTGCCTAAGAAGCTGGACATTCCATATGAACCTGGTAGAAAGGTTCAATTTTATCCATTCTGGATAATAAAATTCAGAGATTGACAAAACTGTAGAAGATTTTTTAGATTATAAGATCAACTAGAAAAAGCTAGCAATGAGTACACTTATTGTCTATGTTGGATCCAAATCACCCAGAAGAAAAGATCATCTACAGATCTCTAGAGCAGCAGCTTGAGGCAAACCGACATCAAGTTCATGGTATGAGGACTGCAAGGGGAAAAAAGAAATGAAAGGCTCAGTCTAGAGGAGCATCCCTTGTGGTAGTATGATTCTCTATCTTGACTCAGTTCATTTCTTCATATTTTTGAAGATTAATACACTATATATGTTTTTACTTAATCTCTACATCCATACAAAGGTGTTTTGTTATCATCAAGGTTCTTAATTTATGGCGGTTATTCTATCTGTCATAAATTGGGGGAGATTGTTAGGAATTATGTTGTTCTTGATGATAAGTACTTGAAAACACCTTGAAAAATATATTTGTACAAGAATAAGTTTGTAACTTGTCAACGGATATCCAAGTTATAAGTATCCGTTGATAAGGCAACTTATCGGCTGATAAGTCTGTAGCATATCTCCTTTTAAGTTTTGTTAGTTGTTTGGTTCTGTCATAGTTACTAGAAATCCTAAGTCGTGTTGACTATCAATGGATATACAGAATTGGGTAGCTAATTGCATATAAGCTGTGCTATGTAATTCTGTATAAGTGAAGTGATATCTCAGCTGATGAAGCTTCTATGTCAACGGATATGGCACCTCAACAAACAACAGTAAACCTGCTGATCAGTGTCCTCTTCAACGGATAAAACGCTCCAACCAATAATGTCTTGGAATTAGAGGTTGATGGTGACTTGACATTCCTGACAGATCACATGGGTTGATAAACTTAAAAAGAGTACAGAAGCCAGTATTGGAAATGAAGAAGAAAAAGAAACATTCCTTGTTCTTGCAAACATTTCAACTGGTAAATCTAGTGCATATCTATCCAAGACAATCCAGACAAAATTGTATCACATGGAGACAAGGAGTGGCAGAAACCCTGCAGAATACTTTGACTTGCAAGATTCGTTTATTTTGTAGGGTTTGTAAACTTGGAGTATTTATATACTTCACGTGTAGCATAGCTAAGTAGAGAAGAAAACACAGAGCTGAAAGCACAAAGAATTAGGTTTTCTTGTAAAATACTTAGCCTTGTATTCGCAACTGTGTACTAGTTTACACAGATTATTTTCTTCAATACAACCCTCAGGTGGAGTCGTCAAAAACCCACCTGAAATTTTTAAAGAGTGTTGTATGTTTGTTTTTCCTTTGATTTCTGTTTCTTAAGTTTCTTTATATTTATCTGCTTAATCAAGATCCATCTGTTGTCTCATAAATTCGAAAGAATTTTCAACAAGATTGTATTCAACCCCCCTTCTATAATCTTGAGGTGTGCAACTGGGAAATAACACATCATTTTTTATGTCAATATTTGGTGTGTATGTAGTTATTAGACATCAATTTTTTGTATGTTTACATTTAAAATCGATGTTGTATTTTATACTAAGCAGTTCTATTTTTTTTTTGAAAACTAAATCCCAAAAAAAAAAATAACCATACTTCCTCAATTTATAAAACTACTTCCAGAAAAGCAAAATAACCATAATCCAAAACATTCAACCATTATCATTCAAACAACCATGCATTAATCCAAACTTTCATTACATAATCCAACCAATCCTAACGGCCATAATCCAGATATTTCTCCCGACCATAATCCAAAACATGCATACATATTCATACCAAATCCATAGCATTAGATTACCAAACATTAAATTCCCAAAACCAACCTAAAGATTTACATATAGTCGGGACTGATGATATAGAACTGACTTGTGGCACAGAAATCATTGTTATAGCTTGATTAGAAACAGGTGCTAGTGAATCCTGGACAGATTTTTTATCAGGCTCTTTGTCAATAGTGAAAATATCAGCTCCATTGGTAGTTTTTGTAATGTGGTTACTTCTAATTTGATCAGAATCCAGACATCCCTGACTAGCTGCAAAGTATAAGACGGATGACTGTACACCGGTGACATCAGGCACAGGGGGTGCTATTTCATCCTGAAGGCCATAATATGATCCGTGTTCACCAAGATTGACAACAACAACACATTTGGTAGAGAGCTTCATAATATGATGGAAGGGGAACACTTATTTGGTTAGGATCAGGGGCATAGTAATTGTTTTCCTGGACTCCTACATTTGACCGACCATATTAACAATTCTAGAGCCCAAAGTAATCTCTTCTTCAGAATATACAGCATATATTAAAAACAATACAAATATGAGTTATATATGATTGGGATCTGTGTTGAAAAATAGCTAATAATCCTAATATCTTTACTGAAAACCAACAACACATTAAAAACATATCATTCAAACAAGCCAATTAGTTGTACTTCTTTTTCAACCTAGTTAAAAGAGGATTACATGAAAAACTAATTAGATAATTATTGATTTGATTAACCGATAGGAAAATCTCCCCAATATACTGCACACTTTCTAGAAGATTAAGGATATTTGAAGCCTCTGTACAAATAGGTTGAGACCACATAGTTAATGGAAAACTTACAAGGCCAACAAGACAAGCATTTTCAAAAAAATCTATGTCATCCTTAATTATCTGATTTAGAACTTGAAGCACTGCACATATTGCAAAGCATAATGTAATGTAATATGTAATAGAGTACATATATAACTCAACTAGGATAAAAGATAAATAATATTAACTCTATACAGGGATCGTGAAATTTGAAGAACAGGCATCAACAAGGATCAAGTTGCTGAAAGAAGTTCATTAACATGATCAAGCCTCAGTGACAAAATAAGATGTACAGATGATTCAGTTGAAGGGCCAAAAGATTCCAGAGATAAAGTTTTTATGGTTGCACAATTCTTAGCAGTGTTCTTAAAGACATGATACGAAGACCATGAGTGAATGTTAGTCGTCTGTAAACCAGACCAGTTGCACTAGGCGTCAACACTTCACAAAGGAATCGAAGTATCTAACTCAGAAAAACTGTTAAGAGGTATGATTGAGTTTAGATAGTATTGATATCCTCCATTTTGGAAGCTGCATATTTAAGGATGTCAAATTAAGAGGAAAATGCATAGTATCCAAAATCACTATTCATATGAATAGTAACCGAAATCACTATTCACATGAATAGTACTATTCATATGAATAGTAACCGAAATTACTATTCATGAATAGTATCCAAAAGTATTATTCATCAGGTGGAGCCCACATGAATATAATTGTTGAAAGAAGAAATGAAAGTCTTCGGGTAGAATTGTTTGAAAGAGGCAGGCGGCGGAAAGAAAAAAAACAGATAAAAACGTCAGCAGTTACGTTAATTTAGCTGCATAGTAACTTTCTAAAGTCTATAAATAGGTCTGTTGTATTTCATTTCAAAACACACCTCAACATCCAACTCTCACTTCTCTCTCTTATATCTTCTCTGTGTAAGCTGCTCGACAATCAATCTAGTAGGAAAGCCGGCTTAGCCCGCTTTCAGGAAGTGTCGGGTAGAAGGTCCTCGTGCCTAAACTATCATTAGGAGTGTTCTGGTTTTGAAGCTAATCCATTGGATTAGAAGTTGTAACACCCCTTCGGGTTTATTATCAATAAAGATATATTCCTGAAATTGTGTTTCGTTATTTTTGATTTCAATATCCGAAAAATTGTTATCCGCAAAAATCTTGAAAATCGAAATAATTTGGTAGTATCGTATTCAACCCCCCCTTCTACGATACTTCGGGACCTAACACATATTACCTGCATTTCAGATAAAATAAGTAAAAATAATCTTGAACTACTGTAGTAGTTAAATTTACAAGTTGAAGATTAAAACCACATACAAACTTTTGCTTAGGACATTGGTGGAAGATAACTGTCAACTTCTATCAAGTACATAAAACCACATCTTCCGATTCATCTGGTTAGAAAATACATATCTCACTTGGAATCTATATGCATAGAATCATAATATCAGCTTTATTCACACCCACATTGATATTTTAAATTGCCAGTAGAATGAGACCAACTAAATAGTTTCATAAAAACTATTTTTGTATACTATAGTAGCATACTTATATATCACAATATTAAACAAAAAACATTGACAATGATTTGTTGGTGGCAGTTGCATCAACCTCAACATTGACAATGCTTTTTCTCTTCTGAGTATAACGTTTTCTTTATCTTCTACAACCTAGAATATAGGACTTAGAATATCACGTGGCTTCTTTTGATGACACAGTATGGCCCTTGCTTCTTCCACTACCGAAGAAACATCGTCTACAACATAAAGAATCCTTAATATTGCTTCAACGACCAGACATTAAAGAGATACTTTAGAATTCAAGGTTAAATTATAATTTTGTTTGTGAATATCAATGAGAATTAAGCAAAAAAAATATAGAGGTAAATTCTCAATTTGTGGAGACTGGCACGGGATCTCGATATCCCTAAGATTAGCAAAGTAGAAATCCTTCTCTTTCTTAATACCATCGACTGATAGCTTTAGTTCTGTGATCTGCATATTGCTGTGGAAGTAAGATTCTAGACAACATTTTATATTAAGGTCAAAGTTCAATAATGTGCTAATTATTTTACCTGTTTTTCATACTCAGGCTCTGCGTTTGAAGTACTGATACACAAGGAATGACACAAGCAAAATTGAGCATAATTTCTTTATCGGTGCGTCTAAATTTTGAGAAAAGACATTCCTCTAAAATTAAAAAAGTCTATTTAAACAGATGATTCTTTAAAGAACAAAAATAATGAGAAATTACCAATTTCGTAAGAGGCTAGAAGATTGATATTAACAAAGTGAGCTACAAATTATGATCGACATGGATTGAGAGTCTAGTTTTTGAAAGTAGAGTTTGGATTACTTTCCTTCAACACCTATCGAAAGAACAAAATTTCTGCCAAGTACTTTCTCAAGGTATAGTACATTATTCCAGCAATCTGACTGCCACGGTCTCCATTATTTTGTATGTAATATAACCTTTTAAATAATGTAGATGGTATATATGATCACCTAACTTGGCGTACTATTTACAGTATTTTAAAAGGTTGCAGAAATTACTAGAACAAACTTCCTAAATTAATTACGAATATTGAAAGGTATACAGATCACCCCAACGTGACGTACCAAGTTTCATAGAATTCGTTACGTAAATTGAATACTATTTTGATGTTGACTATGGAGAATTCTGTCTAGGAATCGGGTATTAAGCGAGGCCGTTGTGACTCCTCCGAGACCTGGGAATTATCCATTAATATATCAAACGGAAGTATTCGGTTTAAGTAATTTAAGATTTAAATAATAGTATACACTTAGCTATGAAAAATAATATATAGTCCACCCTAACGTGGCGTATTATTTAGTAATAGGACCGAAGTAATATTTAAACGAATTTAAGTGGTATATATGTCACCCATCGTGACGTACCAGATACTTATGGTGTTTAAATATTAGTACATTAATTTTAATTAATTGTTAGAGAAAACCAATAGGTTTTAAGATTTGTGGAACTCTCTGATTATGTGTTACATGTATGATTCTCAGGATTAGATCATTATGGGCTTTAACCACTATTCACCATACTTAAAAAAAACTTACAGGACCAAACTATATTGAATGGAAACGTAATTTGGACATAGTGTTGACTGCTGAGGAGTACAAATTTTGTACTTATGAACCCAAGCCAGATCAGCCTGCTGAAGATGCTCCTGAAAGTGAGAAGGAGTATTATAAGCGGTGGGTTAAGGCTGATGAGATGTCGTGATGTTACATTTTGGCAGCAATGTCGGGTATTTTGCAGCATCAGCATCAGGCTATGGCCACTACTTCAGATATGCTCTTTAATCTCAAGGAACTTTTTGGAGAACAGAATAGGGCTGCTAGGCAAGTAGCAATGAAGGCTTTAATGAACACTCAGATGGTTGAAGGAACACCTGTAAGGGATCATGTTCTCAGAATGATGTCTCATCTAAATGAGATGGAGATCCTTGGTGCTGATATTGATGGGGAAACCCAGATCGATATCATCCTTATGAGCTTGTCCAAAAGTTTTGAGCAGTTTCGCTTGAATTACACCATGAACAAAAGGATGTATAGTCTCGCGGAACTTCTGACAGAACTTCAGGCAGCTGAAGGACTCTTTAAACAGAATGTTCAAGTGAATGTGGCTGGGAAAGCTTCTTCCTCTAAGCCGAAAGGCAAGAAGAAGAAAAAGGTTCAGACACAGAAAGCTGGAAAGGTTGCTAATGCAGTGGGAGTTCAAGGTGCTGTGAAAAAGCCTAAGGGCAAGTGCTTCAGGTGCAAGCAGTCAGGTCACTGGAAACAGGATTGTCCACTTCATAAGAAGACAAACAATACTTGTATGTCTCTTTCTCTAATTTAGTATGATCACCTAACATAATACCTATGATCACCTAACATTATACCTTTTAAATAATGTAGATGGTATATATGATCACCTAACGTGGCGTACTATTTACGGTATTTTAAAAGGTTGTAGAAATTACTGGAACAAAATTCTTAAATTAAATTACGAATATTGAAAGGCATATAGATCACCCTAACGTGACGTACCAAGTTTCATAGAATTCATAACAAAAATTGAATACTCTTTTGATGTTGACTATGGAAAATTTTGTCTAGGAATCGGGTATTAAGCGAGGCCGTTGTGACTCCTCCGAGACCTGGGAATTATCCATTAATATATCAAACAGATGTATTCGGTTTAAGTAATTTAAGATTTAATAATGGTATACACTTAGCTATGAAAAATAATATATAGTCCACCCTAACGTGGCGTGTTATTCAGTAATAGGACCGAAGTAATATTTAAACGAATTTAAGTGGTATATATGTCACCCATCGTCGCGTACCAGATACTTATGGTGTTTAAATATTAGTGCATTATTTTAATTAATTGTTAGAGGAAACCAATAGGTTTTAAGATTTATGCAACTATCTGATTATGTGCTACATGTATGATTCTCAGGATTAGATCATTATGGGCTTTAATCCACTATTCACCATACTTAAGGATAACAAACTTACTGGACCGAACTATATAGAATGGAAACGTAATTTGGACATAGTGTTGACTGCTGAGGATTACAAATTTTGTACTTATGAACCCAAGCCAGATCAGCCTGCTGAAGATGCTTCTGAAAGTGAGAAGGAGTATTAGAAGCGGTGGGTTAAGGCTGATGAGATGTCGCGATGTTACATTCTGGCAGCAATGTCGGGTGTTTTGCAGCATCAGCATCAGGCTATGGCCACTGCTTCAGATATGTTCTTTAATCTCAATGAACTTTTTGGAGAACAGAATAGGACTGCTAGGCAAGTAGCAATGAAGGCTTTAATGAACACTCTGATGGCTGAAGTAACACCTGTAAGGGATCATGTTCTCGGGATGATGTCTCATCTGAATGAGATGGAGATCCTTGGTACTGATATTGATGGGGAAACCCAGATCGATATCATCCTTATGAGCTTGCCCAAAAGTTTTGAGCAGTTTCGCTTTAATTACACCATGAACAAAAGGATGTATAGTCTCGCGGAACTTCTGACAGAACTTCAGGCAGCTGAAGGACTCTTTAAGCAGAATGTTCAAGTGAATGTGGCTTAGAAAGCTTCTTCCTCTAAGCCGAAAGGCAAGAAGAAGAAAAAGGTTCCGACACAGAAAGCTGGAAAGGTTGCTAATGCAGTGGGAGTTCAAGGTGCTGTGAAAAAGCCTAAGGGCAAGTGCTTCAGGTGCAAGCAGTCAGGTCACTGGAAACAGGATTGTCCTCTTCCTAAGAAGACAAACAATACTGGTATGTCTCTTTCTCTAGTTACAGAACATATATAGCGGCTATATCTACGAGCACTTGGTGTGTAGATACAAGAGCCACTGACCATGTTTGTAACTCTATGCAGGGGTTCCAGCAATCCAGAATGCTTAGAGTTGGCGAGATATATGTGTTCATGGGAGATGCTACGAAAGTAGCAGTAGTTGCAGTTGGAATAATTACATTATCTTTTGGCGATGATAGGATTTTGGTTTTGAAAAATTGTCTTTATGTACCTTCGTTTAGAAGGAATTTAATTTCGGTTTCTAAACTTGCCATGGATGGTTATAATGTTTGTTTGGATCGTAATGTTTCTATTATGATGAATAAACGAGTTATATGTTCTGGTACATTGCAAGACAATTTATATATTATTAATCCTATCCAACCAATGTTGCAACATAAAGAAACTAATAACATTCTTTCTAGCTCAAATAAAAGAAAGAAACCTTCTGAATTGAACCAAACATATCTTTGGCACTTAAGATTAGGTCATATTAACTTGAGGAGGATTCAAATACTGGTAGTAGATTGGCCATTAGGCTCGTTGGTAGTGGAGCCATTTCCAGTTTGTGAATCCTGCTTGGAAGGTAAGATGACTAATAAGGGCCTTCCAGTGTGAACCTAGGGGGAGCCAGATAGCCAGGTGGATTTCCAGTAGGGTCAAGGGGGAGCCAGATCACACAGAAAGATAGCAGATTCGACAGGTGTCGAGCCCGATGTGTGAAGGGGGAGATTGTTAGGAGTTGTCCCACATCGTTTGTGGAAGGGGCAGATAACTAGTTTATAAGCAGCTGGTTTACTCCATTAGTATGAGGCCTTTTGGGAGTTGCCCAAAAACAAATCCGTGCGGGCGAGGCCCAAAGCGGACAATATCATACTAATGTGGAGTTAAGGGGTGTTGCGCGGCCCAATAATTGGCATCAAGAGCTAGGTTCAATGGTTCTGCGATTTTTGATACGATGTCCATGTCGTAATTATATATGCATGTATATAGTGGTAGGCATGTATATTCTGTTTTGCAGGTTGTTATCCACTATTATGGCCATGTATATTTTAATTATGTGTTTGGATCCCACGTGGTTTAATCGTGGTTAATTTTTTGTTTGGTTTCCACGTGGTTTATCGTGGTTGCAAACACGAGGGTTGATCGTGTTAGAATAGATTTTGCAAAATTAGTTTTGTAATAAATCTATTTTTCTTGTAATTGTTTGATGGGTTTTTGTAAAAATCCGGGCATTATGTGATAATTACAAGCGGCTGAAAATTGAAACTGGAACAAATATTTTTTCGCTGCGGCTGGTGATTAAGAAAAGAAGAAACAGGCGTCAGGTAGAAGCAAGCAGTGGCGCGTGAAAATTTCTGGTCAAAAGGCTGTAACGCAGGTGCAGCCTGCGTTACAAGTGAAAACTGGAGTTGCGCAGGCTGTAAATGCGCAACAGGGATGTAAAAGGCAGTAACGCATGTGCGTCATGCATGACAGGGATTCCAGGGCTGTAATGCCTCTTCAAGCTGCGCAACATCGGTTTTTTGGCAGAAAAATGTTTTTTCAGCAGAACACAGGGCTGGAATTTTTTTTTAAGGGGCCGTAATAGTGGAAAATTTTATTTTAAATTTTTTCCACTGATTTTTTATTATTGATTTAATTAATTAATTAGGTGTGTTGTTAATTATGTGAGTAATTATTTTTTAATTGCATGTTTAACATAATTAGGACGACATGGACATAGTATTTATTTATTATGCTTTAATCATGAATAGCATGCTGTCAAGTTATGTGTTTTGTGTATTTTGATACATGTGGACTGCGATTAAATAACATAAGGCGATGCATGCTAGATAAAATTCCTCAATTTTAATTAAAAATTCTAAGTGGGTGAGGGAATTAATTAGGAATTAAATCCCACGGTCTCCATTATTTTGTATTTAATATAACCTTTTAAATAATGTAGATGGTATATATGATCACCTAACGTGGCGTACTATTTACGGTATTTTAAAAGGTTGTAGAAATTACTGGAACAAAATTCTTAAATTAAATTACGAATATGGAAGGTATATAGATCACCCTAACGTGACGTACCAAGTTTCATAGAATTCGTAACGAAAATTGAATACTCTTTTGATGTTGACTATGGAAAATTCATTCTAGGAATCGGGTATTAAGCGAGGCTGTTATGACTCCTCCGAGACCTGGGAATTATCCATTAATATATCAAACAGATGTATTCGGTTTAAGTAATTTAAGATTTAAAAATGGTATACACTTAGCTATGAAAAATAATATATAGTCAACCCTAACGTGGCGTATTATTTAGTAATAGGACCGAAGTAATATTTAAATGAATTTAAGTGGTATATATGTCACCCATCGTAGCGTACCAGATACTTATGGTGTTTAAATATTAGTGCATTAATTTTAATTAATTGTTAGAGGAAACCAATAGGTTTTAAGATTTATGCAACTATCTGATTATGTGCTACATGTATGATTCTCAGGATTAGATCATTATGGGCTTTAATCCACTATTCACCATACTTAAGGATAACAAACTTACTGGACCGAACTATATTGAATGGAAACGTAATTTGGACATAGTGTTGACTGCTGAGGAGTACAAATTTTGTACTTATGAACCCAAGCCAGATCAGCCTGCTGAAGATGCTCCTGAAAGTGAGAAGGAGTATTATAAGCGGTGGGTTAAGGCTGATGAGATGTTGCGATGTTACATTCTGGCAGCAATGTCGGGTGTTTTGCAGCATCAGCATCAGGCTATGGCCACTGCTTCAGATATGCTCTTTAATCTCAAGGAACTTTTTGGAGGACAGAATAGGGCTGCTAGGCAAGTAGCAATGAAGGCTTTAATGAACACTTAGATGGCTGAAGGAACACCTGTAAGGGATCATGTTCTCAGGATGATGTCTCATCTGAATGAGATGGAGATCCTTGGTGCTGATATTGATGGGGAAACCCAGATTGATATCATCCTTATGAGTCTGCCCAAAAGTTTTGAGCAGTTCCGCTTGAATTACACCATGAACAAAAGGATGTATAGTCTCGCGGAACTTCTGACAGAACTTCAGGCAACTGAAGGACTCTTTAAGCAGAATGTTCAAGTGAATATGGCTGAGAAAGCTTCTTCCTCTAACCCAAAAGGCAAGAAGAAGAAAAAGGTTCAGACACAGAAAGCTGGAAAGGTTGCTAATGCAGTGGGAGTTCAAGGTGCTGTGAAAAAGCCTAAGGGCAAGTGCTTCAGGTGCAAGAAGTCAGGTCACTGGAAACAGGATTGTCCTCTTCCTAAGAAGACAAACAATACTGGTATGTCTCTTTCTCTAGTTACAGAAACATATATAGCGGCTATATCTACGAGCACTTGGTGTGTAGATACAAGAGCCACTGACCATGTTTGTAACTCTATGCAGGGGTTCCAGCAATCCAGAATGCTTAGAGATGGCGAGATATATGTGTTCATGGGAGATGCTACGAAAGTAGCAGTAGTTGCAGTTGGAATAATTACATTATCTTTTGGCGATGATAGGATTTTGGTTTTGAACAATTCTCTTTATGTACCTTCGTTTAGAAGGAATTTAATTTCGGTTTCTAAACTTGCCATGGATGGTTATAATATTTGTTTGGATCGTAATGTTTCTATTATGATGAATAAATGAGTTATATGTTCTGGTACATTGCAAGACAATTTATATATTATTAATCCTATCCAACCAATGCTGCAACATAAGGAAACTAATAACATTCTTTCTAGCTCAAATAAAAGAAAGAAACCTTCTGAATTGAACCAAACATATCTTTGGCACTTAAGATTAGGTCATATTAACTTGAGGAGGATTCAAAGACTGGTAGTAGATGGGCCGTTAGGCTCGTTGGCAGTGGAGCCATTTCCAGTTTGTGAATCCTGCTTGGAAGGTAAGATGACTAATAGGCCTTTTAAAGCAAAGGGGAATAGAGCCAAAGAAGTGTTAGAATTGGTTCATACTGATTTATGTGGACCTATGAGTATCCAAGCAAGAGGAGTTTATGAGTATTTTGTCACTTTCGTTGATGATTATTCTAGATATGGGTAAATTTATTTGTTGCCCCGTAAGTCTGAGTGCTTTGAAAAATTCAAAGAGTACAAAGCAAGTGCGGATAAGCGACATCTTGGAAAATGTATCAAGTCACTAAGATCAGATCATGGTGGCGAATACTTGCTTGGAGAATTTATGGAATATTTATCAGAAAATGGGATCACATCCCAGTTGTCTGCACCTGGCACACCTCAGCAGAATGGTGTAGCAGAGAGAAGGAATCAGACTCTTTTAGAGAGTGTTAGATCGATGATGAGTTATTCAGATTTACCCAAGTCGTTTTGGGGATATGCTATAGAAACAGCGGCTTACCTTCTGAACTTGGTACCTTCTAAGTCGGTTCCCAAGACTCCAATAGAATTGTGGACTAGCAGCAAACCAAGTCTAAGACATATTCGGATTTGGGGTTGTCCAGCACATGTGCTGAACAAGAACGCGACCAAGTTAGAATCTCGTACAGAAGTAAGGCTGTTTGTAGGCTATCCCATGGGAACGAAAGGTTATTCATTTTATAGTCCTTGGGATCGAGATATCATTGTTAGCACCAATGCTACATTCTCAAAAGAAGACTATATAATGAACCATAAACCTATGAGTAGTATCGTTTTAGAGGAACTAGTGGGAGGGACAGATAATCCCCAAGTGCTAATAGTACAAGTAGAACAGCCACAAGAAAATGCACAACTTAACACTAATACTGCACCAGTGCCTCGTCGTAGTGGGAGGGTTGTTCAACAACCAGATAGATTCATGTTTTTGGGAGAGTCCTCGGACTTGGTCCCTGGTGAACATGATGAGGATCCCAGGACATACGAAGAGGCAATTCTAGATAAAGATGCAGATCTATGGCAAAAGGCAATGGAATCTGAGATGGAATCTATGTATTCCAATCAAGTTTGGGAGCTCGTGGAACCACCCAAAGGTGTAAAACCCATTGGATGTATGTGGATCTACAAGAAGAACAGAGGATCTGACAAAAAGGTGAAAGCCTGGAAAGCACGACTTCTTGCGAAAGGGTATACTCAGAAAGAAGGGATCGATTATGAGGAAACCTTTTCGCCGGTTGTTATGCTTAAGTCGATCCGGATTCTTTTATCTATAGCAGCTCTTCTCGATTATGAGATTTGGCAAATGGATGTCAAGACAGCTTTCCTTAATGGAAGTCTTTAGGAAACCATCTATATGCAACAACCAAAAGGATTCATTAAGGAAGGCCAAGAGCATCTTGTTTGTAAGCTTAAGAGGTCTATTTATGGACTAAAACAAGCTTCTAGGGACTAGAATATTCGTTTTGATCAGGCATTCCAGTCATATGGATTTGATCAAAGTCCAAGCGAATCATGTGTGTATAAGAGAAATGAGGGTAATGCAGTGGTTTTTCTAGTACTGTATGTGGATGACATTTTACTCATTGGAAACAATGTTAAGATGTTGTCATCAGTAAAGGCATGGTTGTTCAAACAATTTAAAATGAAGGACTTAGGTGAAGCGGCATACATCCTTGGGATCAAAGTAATAAGGGATCGCAAGAAAAGGATGTTGGCTTTATCTCAATAGCCCTACATTGATGAAGTATTAGCTCGTTTTAACATGCAGAACACTAAGAAAGGTTTTCTACCTTTTAAGCATGGAGTGGCTCTATCCAAGGAGCAGTGTCTTTCGACACCTAAGGATATAGAGAGTGTAATATCCGGGAATTTCGTACTTTGTAATTATATTAATTATGGAATAAAATATTAATATTTATTCCAGGTTGATGTGTCATTATGTGGATTAATGATTTTTGATGGTTAATGTGTCCAGTATCGTTAAGTGAGTATGTATTAAATTATTCTTGGATGTTTGATCATTTTTTTTAGATATTAAAAATATCATTTTATACCGCTCTAGCATTTTTATAAAATAATTGGAGCAAGTAAAAATTATGAAATCTTCTATGCTAGCACCTTGGCATATTCAGAGATTTTTAAAATGTTAAGATTTAATTAATTTTGGTTTTAAGTATTTCTAAATGATTTTAAAAGATTTATTATTTTTCTTATGTGCAAATATTGTAAATTATTCTATGTGCATTTTAAGGGTAGATTATTTAAAATTCTATTCCTTGGAATTTGAGAGGCATGAATATCTATTATATTTTTACAAATATTTGGAAGGGTGATTAGCTATTTTAAATTCACTTATAGTGTTTATAATATTTTATGAGAATTATTTTAGTCTAATTTGCATTATTTTATTCTGTTTTGAATTAATTAAATATGTGAATGATGATGGATGATTAAAATGAGTTATGTGTAAATAGAGTGCTAGGGATTATTTATTTGATCATGCTATTTATATTAATAATTTTGTGCCAAAGAGATTTTATAAAATATTTACAAGATTATTTTGCTAAGTATAATAATTAAATAAATAATCAAATTTGATTATTTCTCTCCCCTATAAATACCCCCACCCACTTCCCCTTCCCCATTTCTTTTTCTTCTTCCCCGTGTACTCTCTCTTCACCCCAAACTCCATTTTTATTTCTTAAGCTTTTAAAAAAACTAAACTCCTCATAAGTAAGTCATTTCTTCACCAAAATTTAAGTTCTTGTAACCAAAATGATCCTTGTTTCATCCTCTATCTATTCATACCCATATCTTTGAGTTTAATTTAGTTTCAAAAATCTAAAATTTTTAAAGTTGGGGTTCTTGACCCATTCATTTACATGCAAGCCCGAATTCGTGATTTGGGAGTGTTCTTGATGATACCCACGAATTTTTGGGGTCATCCGAGACAAACCCACTCTTGAGCAATGATCTTATAGTGAGCTCAAGAGTTTGATTTAGTGATATTAGTATGTATATATGTGTTTTTAATGTATATAACTAGTAGATCTTTATTGCATGTGAGTTTTAAGATGGGTTAAGTTAAATTTTGTCTTGGGTGATGTAAGTTGTAAAGATGAGTATGTAATCTATGTTTATATCTATGTGTTTGATGTAATTAGTTGATTAAATTTAATTGCATGTAAGTTTTATTAAGTTTTTGGTGATGGGTTTTGTTTAGATTGTAGATGTTGAGATATAAACTTTGGTGGGTTGTTGCTAATTAATTGTTGGATGATATTATGAGAGAAATTAAGTTGCATGTCAATTTAGAGCTAAGTTGTGTATTTTTCAGATTTAATAAAGTTCAAGTAAGTTGTAGTGGAGTCTAAGGAGATGAATATTTGAGTTGTTAAGTTTCGGTATGCCTTGTAAAAATCATATAAAATTGAGTATTGATCAGTTGGTGTTCATTCTTTAGTCATTAGAAAGGTATTGCAATTGTCTACAAGTTCCGTGTTATGTGTCTTCTGAAATTTCAATCTGAAGTTTGAGTTTTCTGCACTTTAAAAATTCGACCAGATTGTTGGGTCACTTGCAAGCTCTGTTTTCAAAAATTCATGGTAAATCAATCTTGCATCCAAATTTTCTGAGCCATACCATTCTGGAAAGCTCTCTTCAGAGCCTACAATTCTTATTTACATTTCATTTCCAGATTTTGAGATCTTAATGCCTTAAACTTAGAAACATTAGCGTGCAACCGTTCTGATTCTGTTTCAGCAGTCCACCTTTTAATTCATCCAGAGTTAATTACTTATCCATTTGTAACTAACTTTACCATTCTGGAAAGGTCTCGGAATTTCCTTCGAGTTTCATGTTTTGTACTTTTCGATTTAAGATCATCTTGATAGAGCAAATTGAACTTCTTTCAGAACTGGTCAGTGGTGATGCCAATTGTATTGGTCATTGTGGTGTTGTATATGATTCTAAATGCTAATGTGCACTTAAGATAAGCTTATGGATGGTTGTATGTGTATGTTGTTGATGTTGTGGCCAAGTGGTAATAGGAATTGGGTGACGTAATTAGTAGAATGTATACTTGTATCTATGTTAATTAGTTTAAAGCTTGATTAGAATATAAGTTATGTTATATTATATTACGCTATTTGCTCTAAGTGCTATGTGACTTATATGATTACGTGGATTATTTGACGATGGGATTAGTAGTATTAATAGAAGTCGTGTTGGTTTGCGTAAACAACGAGGGGATACTAAGATATATTTATTTTTCATATAGGTCCGAGTAGAAGGCCCGGTAAGGAGCCAGCTCCGGTAGGGAAGGAAGAAGAACTGTAGCCATCTCTCGTCGCCAAGGCGAGTGTTTTCTCGAACCTAACCTTACTTTACCATCTTGTTCATAATACCTTTGTATACTATGTTATACCCTACACTCGTACCTTACATATTTATTCTGATTTGACTTAATCCCATTTGCGAGATATATTATGATTCCCTAAGAATTGATTGTTGAATAATACCTTTGCTTAATCCCCTAAACAACGATCTTTTATTCTTGTCATGAACTTTGAATCGAAATTGAGAATTGAAAATCGAAATTTAAATTTCCCGAAAGATTTGAAATATAATTGAGAACTTGAAATTCTTGTTCACTAATATGAAAATTTTATTCGACCCTGGGATTGGAAATTTGATTTTGACCGTTACGCCGGTCTGTTATGAATTTTGGCTTTAATGCCATGGCCAATGTCAATAAGTGTCAAGGATCCTTTAGAAGTGTGTTGGAGTCACAGTAATATGTGGCCCGGAGCTAATGCGTTGGCTGATCACCTAGCTTAGCTCGTAGCGTGTGGTTCCAATTCCATTCCATTTGATTCGGTAAATAAATATTCTTGACCCTGATTATTTACCGTTGTTATTGAAATGTTGATATACCCTGATTATCTACCATTATCTTGATTTATTGTTATGCACTTGCTGAGCTTTGTAGTTCACTTCTTTGTTATATCTAACCCTTACAGTTAGCAAGAATGGTAAGGACTATTCAGACAGCACGAAAGAGGTCTGGTATGACAGGTGCCGCTTTTAGGAGGATTTTTGTTCAGGTTGGTAGCTAGTGGACCCAAGCCATTAGTAGTCCACCTCTTTTGTAAGCGTAGTATGAATTCATCAAGTATTGTAATGGCTTTAAATCTAAGATGTCTTTGGATTAGTATGTTATTTCACACTTGAACCTGGAAGCGGTCTTTTGGGTAGTTGTATCCAGGTACTTTATTTTTGTTAAACTTTTGTAATATAAATTAATGTGTACTTTCAATCAGGGGTTGTTTAGTTATTTCTGGGTTATTTAGTGGTGCCAGTTTTGGGGCGTCACAGGTTGGTATCAAAGCTACAGGTTCAAGTCACTGAAATAATATAGGATTAAGATATCTAGGATAGTAATCAAGAATAGGGTAGCAAATAGAATAAGTCACTAAGTAACAATTAGAAAGAATAAGATTAAGTTTAACCTTAAGTTAATTACCTTTAATCTAGCACCCTAATACTCTGGTATATATATATATATATATATATATATATATATATATATATATATATATTTGTGTATGTTTTGTTGACAGCAGCGTGCCCCGGCACCTCCGTCTAGCTCTAGCTCAGACAGCAGCTATCCTGACTCTCCGCCCGAATCCCAGGACATTAGGGAAGTTTTATCTGGTACTGAGGTCATCTCTGAGGAGGTTGTCACTGAGCCGCAGGTAGCTATGCACCTAGGATCTTCCTCATCTGTAGCTATTGATGCACCAGACACAGTTCCCTACACAGTGTATGCAGCTTTGCTCCGTGAGAACCATAGCCTAGAGGGACAGATCCAGATGCTGAGGTCCTTTATTGATACCCCGTCCGATAGTGCCTCCACTTCCTCATGTGCACCACACCATGTGTCCAGGCTTCGTAAACTCGCTAGGGAAGGCTAGGAGCAGTTGAATGCCATGCCACCGGTGGGTAGCACGAAGATTTCTCAGATGCGAATGTTTTTCCAGATGATGGTTGATGAGCTGCAGAGGATCGTTGACTCGATGTAGATGGTGGTTGCTTGAGCATCGGCTAGTAGGACATCATGTAGTTATATGTGTTGACTTACTCCTGGGGTTGATGCAGTTATTTCTGTTGTTGCTTTCGAACTTTTGTTTCCCTTAATTCGTATTTGGAACCTTGACGTTTATGTTGTAACTCGTTGACGGATGTGATATCCGATCGTACTTTTTTTCAGCATTTCCTTTTTATAATTATGTCTCGTTAAATATGAACTGTGGTAGTATCCTTGTTTCCTTTAAGTCATAACATCATTATCATGTCCTTACCCATATACAATTGCTTCAGATTGATATAACCTGCCATTTAATATATGCACTATCATAAATCTTTATATAGCCATGATTGTATCTTGAGATTGGTAAAGTATTGACCTGTATAACTCTTGTGTTTTCACTTCAGTACGATGCCACCTAAGAAGAAATCGGGTCGGAAGCCCAAGAATAACCGGGAAAGACCGGAACCAGAAACCGAGAATCATGAGAACCCAAACCCAAACCCAGAAAACCCACCCGAAGTGAATTTGAATATGAACTAATTCCTTGAATTGTTACGTCAGCAAACTATCACTGTTGTCCAACAACAACACTTATTGCAACAACAACAACAACAACAACAACAGCAAGTACCGCCGCAACTCAACCAGAATGCAGTTTCATTTAAGTCTTTCCAGGCAGTTAAGCCGCCAGAATTTAATGGAACTTCAGATCCAGTGAAAGCTCAGAGTTGGTTAAAAGAGATCGAGAAAACCTTTGCCTTAGTAGCAGTTGGTGAAAATCAGAAGACGGTATATGCTAGTTATTTCTTGAAAGGCGAAGCGAACTATTGGTGGGAGTCAGCAAGGGCATTAGAAACCACTGAAGTAATTCCTTGGGAGAGGTTTAAGAAGTTATTTTTGGATCAGTATTTTCCCAAGTATATGCAGACACAAATGGAATTAAGATTCTTTGAGCTGAAGCAGAATGAGCTTAGTGTTTCGGAATATGAGAAGAAGTTCACAGAATTATCAAGGTTTGTACCCGAGTATGTGGATACTGAGGAGAACAAGGGTAAGAGATTTCAACAGGGACTTAAACCATGGATTAGGAGTAAGGTGGCTATGTTTCAGTTGACCACTTATGCTGAAGTGGTCCAGTTGGCGAAGATAGTAGAAGGTGAAAGTGAGCAGAATCTAAAGGAAAGGAATAACAAGAAGAGGAAATTTGATGGTCATGAAGAGGGGCCAAGTTAGGGAAAACTAGAAAATTGGTTCGTGAAGAAACCAGGATATCAGACCACGAAAAAAGGAGGTAATTTTCATATAAATGAAGCAGGAAGCAGAAATCAAGGAAGCAAACCCTTAGGTCAGAATCAACAGAGACACTCACAACCTTCCATTCCAGAATGCAAAGCCTGTTTGAAGAGGCATGTTTGTGCGTGTAATAAAGCAGATATTGTGTGTTACAAATGTCAAACCAAGGGTCACTATTCAAATGAGTGCCGAGGTGTGAAGCGACCTACAACATGTTACAGATGCGGAAAAGTAGGTCATATTTCCAGGGAATGCAAGGCACCAGTGAAGAACAATAACTTGATGAGGTTGACTACAGCACCTCCACCCAGCAATCAGATTCCAATGAACCAGATACCTATTTGTCCAGTTCCAATTCCTCAGATACCTACTCAACAGATGATGCCATATCAGATGCCAGTCTACTCAGTACCATCCAGAACCTTTAGCATGAACGTGAAAGATGCGATTCAAAGCTCCGATGTGGTAGCAGGTACGCTTCTTATCAACGCTGTTAAGGCTAGAGTGTTAATTGACTCAGGCGCTACTAGATCATTTGTTTCTAAGGATTTTATTGCTAGAATGGGGTGGGAGACTAGGAGATTGAAGGAAACTATAAGCATTATACTCGCAAATCAGGATCGAGTCTTAGTAGATCAAGTTTGTCCACAGTGTGAAATAGATATATCCGGATACCGCTTTCCTATTTCCCTATTACCTTTTCAGCTTGGAGAATTCGATGTCATTTTAGGAATGGATTGGTTAGGGGAAAATAATGCTCAGATAGATTGTAAGGGCAAGAAAGTCATTTTAAACTCTCTGGAAGGTAGGAAAGTAGTATTCAGAGGACATAAGCAAATGAAGACATTTCTTACAATAATGCAAGTAAAGAGATTGTTAAGGCAAGGTTGTGAAGCATATTTGGCGTATGTTGAAGATATAAGTAAAGAAGCACCTAGGATAGAATCGATCCTGTAGTCAATGAATTTCCCGATGTGTTTCCCGATGAACTTCCAGGATTACCTCCTAACCGACAAATTGAGTTTACGATTGATCTGGTGCCAGGCACGGAACCTGTTTCCAAAGCCCCGCATCGAATGGCACCGGCAGAAATGAAGGAGTTGGCAACTCAGCTACAAGAATTATTGGACAAGGGAGTTATAAGGCCAAGTACGTCTCCTTGGGGAGCGCCAGTGTTGTTTGTGAAGAAGAAAGATGGGAGCATGAGACTCTGCATTGATTATCGAGAGTTGAATAAGGTAACAATCAAGAACAAGTATCCATTGCCAAGGATAGATGATTTATTTGATCAGCTTAAAGGAGCGACATGTTTTTTGAAGATTGACTTGCGATCAGGATATCATCAACTTAAGATCAAGACGGAAGATATACCAAGACAGCATTCCGAACAAGGTATGGACATTACGAATTTTTAGTGATCGCATTCAGATTGACAAACGCGCCCGCAGCTTTTATGGATTTGATGAACCGAGTATTCAAGCAGTATCTAGATAAGTTTGTGATAGTTTTCATTGATGATATATTGATTTAATCCAAGACTGAAGAGGAGCATGCTAAACATCTAAGAATGGCTTTGGAAACTCTAAAGAATGAAAAGTTGTATGCGAAATTTTCCAAGTGTGAATTTTGGCTACGAGAAGTACAGTTTCTTGGACACGTTGTCAGCAGTGATGGAATTCGGGTTGATCCCGCCAAGATTGAGGCCGTGATGAATTGGAAACAACCGAAGACACCAACGGAGATACGAAGTTTCTTAGGGTTGGCTGGATATTATAGAAGATTTGTTAAAGATTTTTCTAAGATTTCAGGACCCTTGACCAAGTTGACCCGAAAGAATGAGAAGTTTGAATGGACTGATAAGTGCGAGGAAAGTTTTCAGGAATTGAAGAAAAGGCTAACAACAGCTCCAGTTTTAACTTTACCCGATGATAAAGGAGATTTTGTGATTTTCAGTGATGCGTCACACAAAGGATTAGGATGTGTATTGATGCAGCATGACAAAGTAATTGCCTATGCGTCAAGACAACTCAAGCCTCATGAACAAAGATATCCTACACATGATTTGGAGTTGGCAGCTATAGTCTTTGCGTTGAAGATTTGGAGACATTATCTTTATGGAGAGAAATGTGAGATATTTACAGACCACAAGAGTTTGAAATATATCTTTACTCAGAAAGAACTGAATATGAGACAGAGAAGGTGGTTATAATTGATTAAGGATTACGATTGTGTTATCAATTATCATCCTGACAAAGCGAATGTAGTGGCGGATGCATTAAGTCGAAAGGAGAGACTGAACATGTTGGCGATGGCTAAGGAATTGTTTAAAGAATTTGAAAAGTTGGAAATAGAGGCTTGTGCGCCTACTGATGAAAGGATTCATACAATGACCTTTCAACCAGAGTTGTTAGAGAAGATACGAAGATGCCAAGAAGAGGTGATGAGTCATGAGATTAATGATTTGACTGGAGAGGAAATATGCACTCAAAAAGATGACACCGAAATTTTAAGATTTCTTCTAGAATTTGGATACCCAATGTGGAAGAATTAAAAAGTGAAATACTGCATGAAGCTCATAACTCAAGGTATTCGATTCACCCAGGAAGTACCAAGATGTACCATGACCTAAAGAAGAATTTCTGGTGGCCTGATATGAAGAGAGAAATAGCAGAATGGGTTAGCAAGTGTTACACATGTCAGAAGGTAAAAGCAGAACATCAAAGACCAAGTGGATTGTTGCAACCGTTGGAGATTCCCGAGTGGAAGTGGGAACATATCGCAATGGATTTTGTGGTGGGATTACCAAGGACTAAATAAAATCATGATGCCATTTGGGTGATCGTAGATAGGTTAACTAAATCAGCTCATTTCTTACCGATCAACGAAAGGTTTTCGCTGGACAAGTTGGTTCACATGTACTTGAAAGAAATAGTGGTACGTCATGGAGTTCCAGTATCTATTGTGTCAGATAGAGACCCCAGATTTAATTCAAGATTTTGGCGACAGTTTCAGGAACGTTTAGGAACTCAACTTAAAATGAGCACAGCTTACCACCCGTAGACTGACGGTCAGAGCGAAAGAACCATACAGACCATTGAAGATATGCTGAGAGTGTGTGCCTTAGATTTCGAAGGTAGTTGGGACGAGCATTTACCGCTGGTAGAATTCTCATACAACAATAGTTACCATGCAAGCATTGGAATGCCTCCTTATGAAGCCTTGTACGGAAGAAAATGCAGATCACCAGTTTGTTGGGACGAAGTTGGAGAACGCAAGATGTTGGGACTAGAATTGGTACAACAAACAAAAGATACTGTTGAGCTCATCCAGAAGAGATTATTAGCCGCTCAGAATATACAGAAGAAATACGCAGATTTAACTAGGAAGAATGTAGATTTTGAAGTCGGTGAACCAGTGTTACTTAAAATATCTCCATGGAAAGGCGTGATAAGATTTGGAAAGAAAGGAAAGCTTAGTCCAAGATTTGTTGGCCCATTCGAGATCTTAAAGCGAGTAGGGAAGGTTGCATACGAGTTAGCCTTACCTCCCCATATGCAACATATTCACAATGTGTTTCATGTCTCGATGATCAAGAAGTACAATCCTAATGCAAAGCATGTAATTGAGTATGAACCGATAGAAATTCAGCCAGACTTGTCCTATGTAGAGCAGCCGATTGAGTTATTAGATCGCAGTGAGAAAGTACTAAGAAATAAGACAGTTGTTTTAGTTAAGGTGTTGTGGAGAAATCCTAGAGTTGAAGAATCAACTTGGGAATTAGAAAGTGAAATGTTAGAAAAGTACCCTCAGTTGTTTACGCATTAGATTCTGGGGACAGAATCCCTTTTAAGGGGGGGAGGATGTAATATCCGGAAATTTCGTACTTTGTAATTATATTAATTATGGAATAAAATATTAATATTTATTCCAGGTTGATGTGTCATTATGTGGATTAATGATTTTTGATGGTTAATGTGTTAAGTGAGTATGTATTAAATTATTCTTGGATGTTTGATCATTTTTTTTAGATATTAAAAATATCATTTTATACCGCTCTAGCATTTTTATAAAATAATTGGAGCAAGTAAAAATTATGAAATCTTCTATGCTAGCATCTTGGCATATTCAGAGATTTTTAAAATGTTAATATTTAATTAATTTTGGTTTTAAGTATTTCTAAATGATTTTACAAGATTTATTATTTTTCTTATGTGCAAATATTGTAAATTATTCTATGTGCATTTTAAGGGTAGATTATTTAAAATTCTATTCCTTGGAATTTGAGAGGCATGAATATCTATTATATTTTTACAAATATTTGGAAGGGTGATTAGATATTTTAAATTCACTTATAGTGTTTATAATATTTTATGAGAATTATTTTAGTCTAATTTTCATTATTTTATTCTATTTTGAATTAATTAAATATGTGAATGATGATGGATGATTAAAATGAGTTATGTGTAAAAAGAGTGCTAGGGATTATTTATTTGATCTTGCTATTTATATTAATAATTTTGTGCCAATGAGATTTTATAAAATATTTACAAGATTATTTTGCTAAGTAGAATAATTAAATAAATAATCAAATTTGATTATTTCTCTCCCCTATAAATACCCCCACCCACTTCCCCTTCCCCATTTCTTTTTCTTCTTCCCCGTGTACTCTCTCTTCACCCCAAACTCCATTTTTATTTCTTAAGCTTTTAAAAAAACTAAACTCCTCATAAGTAAGTCATTTCTTCACCAAAATTTAAGTTCTTGTAACCAAAATGATCCTTGTTTCATCCTCTATCTATTCATACCCATATCTTTGAGTTTAATTTAGTTTCAAAAATCTTAAATTTTTAAAGTTGGGGTTCTTGACCCATTCATTTACATGCAAGCCCGGATTCGTGATTTGGGAGTGTTCTTGATGATACCCACGAATTTTTGGGGTCATCCGAGACAAACCCACTCTTGAGCAATGATCTTATAGTGAGCTCAAGAGTTTGATTTAGTGATATTAGTATGTATATATGTGTTTTTGATGTATATAACTAGTAGATCTTTATTGCATGTGAGTTTTAAGATGGGTTAAGTTAAATTTTGTCTTGGGTAATGTAAGTTGTAAAGATGAGTATGTAATCTATGTTTATATCTATGTGTTTGATGTAATTAGTTGATTAAATTTAATTGCATGTAAGTTTTATTAAGTTTTTGGTGATGGGTTTTGTTTAGATTGTAGATGTTGAGATATAAACTTTGGTGGGTTGTTGCTAATTAATTGTTGGATGATATTATGAGAGAAATTAAGTTGCATGTCAATTTAGAGCTAAGTTGTGTATTTTTCAGATTTAATAAAGTTCAAGTAAGTTGTAGTGGAGTCTAAGGAAATGAATATTTGAGTTGTTAAGTTTCGGTAGAGGTCTGATGCCTTGTAAAAATCATATAAAATTGAGTATTGATTAGTTGGTGTTCATTCTTTAGTCATTAGAAAGGTATTGCAATTGTCTACAAGTTCCGTGTTATGTGTCTTCTGAAATTTCAATCTGAACTTTGAGTTTTCTGCACTTTAAAAATTCGACCAGATTGTTGGGTCACTTGCAAGCTCTGTTTTCAAAAATTCATGGTAAATCAATCGTGCATCCAAATTTTCTGAGCCATACCATTCTGGAAAGCTCTATTCAGAGCCTACAATTCTTATTTACATTTCATTTCCAGATTTTCAGATCTTATTGCCTTAAACTTAGAAACATTAGCGTGCAACCGTTCTGATTCTGTTTCAGCAGTCCACCTTTTAATTCATCCAGAATTCATTACTTATCCATTTGTAACTAGCTTTACCATTCTGGAAAGGTCTCGGAATTTCCTTCGAGTTTCATGTTCTGTACTTTTCGATTTAAGATCATCTTGATAGAGCAAATTGAACTTCTTTCAGAACTGGTCAGTGGTGATGCCAATTGTATTGGTCATTGTGGTGTTGTATATGATTCTAAATGCTAATGTGCACTTAAGATAAGCTTATGCATGGTTGTATGTGTATGTTGTTGATGTTGTGGCCAAGTGGTAATAGGAATTGGGTGATGTAATTAGTTGAATGTATACTTGTATCTATGTTAATTAGTTTAAAGCTTGATTAGAATATAAGTTATGTTATATTATATTACGCTATTTGCTCTAAGTGCTATGTGACTTATATGATTACGTGGATTATTTGACGATGGGATTAGTAGTATTAATGGAAGTCGTGTTGGTTTGCGTAAACAATGAGGGGATACTAAGATATATTTATTTTTCATATAGGTCCGAGTAGAAGGCCCGGTAAGGAGCCAGCTCCGGTAGGGAAGGAAGAAGAACTATAGCCATCTCTCGTCGCCAAGGCGAGTGTTTTCTCGAACCTAACCTTACTTTACCATCTTGTTCATAATACCTTTGTATACTTTGTTATACCCTACACTCGTACCTTACATATTTATTCTGATTTGACTTAATCCCATTTGCGAGATATATTATGATTCCCTGAGAATTGATTGTTGAATAATACCTTTGCTTAATCCCCTAAACAACGATCTTTTATTCCTATCATGAACTTTGAATCGAAATTGAGAATTGAAAATCGAAATTTAAATTTCCCAAAAGATTTGAAATATAATTGAGAACTTGAAATTCTTGTTCACTAATATGAAAATTTTATTCGACCCTGGGATTGGAAATTTGATTTTGACCGTTACTCTGGTCTGTTATGAATTTTGGCTTTAATGCCATGGCCAATGTCAATAAGTGCCAAGGATCCTTTAGAAGTGTGTTGGAGTCACAGTAATATGTGGCCCGGAGCTAATGCGTTGGTTGATCACCTAGCTTAGCTCGTAGCGTGTGGTTCCAATTCCATTCCATTTGATTCGGTAAATAAATATTCTTGACCCTGATTATTTACCGCTGTTATTGAAATGTTGATATACTCTGATTATCACCATCCAACCATATCATACCTGTATTAACTTTACAGCTCAACAATACATCCATCCAGACCTCAATCTTACGCACAAACAAGTTAGAGCCTCGGAAACGATAATCAAAAGTAACACCAAATATTACAATTCATCTGTACAATCCAGAATCTTACGCACTTCCACTTATACAACTACAATTGAAGACAAGTCTTACTATTACAATTGAAAACCTATCAGACTTACTCTGTAGTATTTATCAGGAACTAAATCATCTCCGGGGTAAATCTTCTACTCCTCTTCTTCTGGTGCGGAGTTAATCGACCAAATTCTTCTCTTTCTGAAAAGTTTTGATAAAGCAAGAATGAGCTACATAATGCTCAGCAAGTTCACCATTTTGAAAAATAATAATGTGGTTTATTTCGAAAACATTCCCAATTAAATGGGTATATACCTCAGATTTCAAAACATAATTGGACAATATATATGTCTGAGTTTGAATAAAACATCTATACTCACTAAGGAGCTTTAAGAATAACATATGAACCCTTTATAAGGTTCCCATTTCAATATATCTCAAGCTTGAAAATATATACATATGAGTATATCATTTTCGGCAAAACACTCTACGATTAACATACTGCACAGGGAATACATCATTGCAAACCTCTTTCCTTCCATTAGCTTAGAAGGTTTCTCATTCAAAAACATTTCATTCTTTGAAATAATTGCAAGAGTGCACTAACACGTGCCAATCTTTATAGAAAATCTTGCAGTTCTAGATACTGCACGATGTCAATATTTTTCTTATCAAGATAGAACACTATCGGCAACTTGGCACTTCGGCCTAAGAAGCAGTGTCAGAGCATTTTTCCAAAGTGGAGGAATGGGACCTAAAGAAAACATAAAATCTGACAGGGAGTGACGATGATCAGTCGTCACATCCAAGTCCAATAATCCGCGGGTCTTCTCTACCGGTAGAAGGATAGAAACTACATCCGCAACTATCCTCGGGTGAAAAGTACATCCGT
Organism: Saposhnikovia divaricata; assembly: GCA_036435485.1. NCBI lineage: Eukaryota > Viridiplantae > Streptophyta > Magnoliopsida > Apiales > Apiaceae > Saposhnikovia > Saposhnikovia divaricata. Next base: position 58,279,975 of record CM071598.1, read on the forward strand.
AATCACCCTCGATGAAAACTACATCCGTAATCATCCTTCGGCAACACCTGGGCCGAAATAATAATTGATGGACCGCCTGGCTCACGGCCGCTTACACATCCCGGGAATCGTTCGTCAACGATTCCCACACCTGCTAGAGTCCCCTTTTTTTCTTTCTTGTCAAAAATCATTTTGATAGAAAATTCGAGTAGTTGAAGTTCGATCTCAGTCGACCGATAATTCTTGAAAAGTGTACAAGAAGCAAAACCTGACCGGGGGTTTCCGAAAATGTTTTGGGTTCGAAAGAGTTCGAGTTTGAAAACGATTAAGGTATCTTGGATTAGTTTTGTCTTTAAAACAATGAACAATAATTAATAAATGATATTTTGAGATTTAATATAAAAAATTAATAAAATAATTATTTAATTAAAATAAGCTTTTAATCCAAGATAAATATTTTTGAGTATTTATAATAATGTAAAAATAATAAATACTTAAGTATACGATACTTCCCGAATGACCCTTCGGTTTTTCACAATTTAATCACGATACAATAATATACCGCTCCCCGGTCAATAATATATTTGGACCGCTACGACCCCTATTGCTAAGAAAACATTTTCATTCTAAGTTCAAGGGTGTACAAACACATATGTGCATATATCTCAAACTTCAACATAACCTCATAAAGCATAAGCATATAATACGTTTGAAAGCCACAAACAATACAGTGAAAATCCTTATATATAAGTTTTGAAAAGTAAACTTGCCTTGGTAGGGTGGGGTGGTCGAGCTCGCGACGTGGAACGAAGATTTATACATAATCAATATTCGTACGTTAGTACCTTAACAACACTACTTAATCGTAAGGTTTTAAAGGATGTAAGACCAACTTAAAGACTCCAATTTGTGACCACTAACCCTCCCATATGACCATGTCATCACTTTATCACATTGGTTACTCATTCGACTCGAATCCATTCCTCAAACTTGAAACACAAGTGAGTACTCTTAAAACTACGTTAAACTAACCTCCTAGGTGATTTTTCACTCGCGCGCAATGCGCTCTAACATTTTTATAAAATTGAAAAATACAAAATTTATTCCAATTCTTTTTGGAAAGCCTTTACAACTGTATAATCTAACTACCCTCAAATTTTCATAACACTAGCATAATTTTAAGGGGTCCTAACTCAGTTCACAAGTGGACAACACAGTGCAGTCTGAATTCCAGAACCACACTGCACTAATCCGGCCATAACTCAAGATCTACACATCTCCTGGGTATGAACCTTATACTTCTAGAAACTACATTCAATTATCTTTCCAACCGTGATCAGTGGGTCTCAAGGGGGCAAAACTCAAGGTCCGAATTTATCTCACAAGACAGAGCAGTTTACAAAAGTTCCAAACAACACCTTTACAACTACATCACTTTCAAATCTCATTGTACACTTAACCATAACCATCAAAGCCATCAAGATCCTTACCATTAACACATATATGACTACATAACTCAAGAACATGGCTTACAACATGGATACAAGCATAATATCTCAAGATCTAACCATCAAAAGTCCAAAACCTCCAAGATTTACACTAATACTTTCAAACCTTAAAAGATCCATCAAATCTTGACACAAACTAAAAGTGAGAGGATGTTATACCTTTCTTGAGCCTAGGGAAGCCTTGAACGAGCTTGGGTAGCCTTAAGAACACCTTAGCTAGCTTAGATGAACCTTAAACTTCAAGATCTAAAACAAAAGTTATGGTTAGTCATTATACATCTCCAACTTCCACCATTTTTCTCACCATGCTACACTTTGAATAAAATTATGAAACTTAGTACATACCTTCACAACACCTAGGGGAAGCTTGGGTTTTAATCTTGCGAACTATAGAGGAGTAGAAGTAGAGAAAATGATTTTTCTTCCTCTCTTATTTTTCTGCTCAGATTAGAGCAGTTTGGTAAGGGGGGAAAAGAGCTTTTCTTTTGTTTTTTTTGGTCAAATAATTGTGTGGTGTATGGATATATTGGTGGTGTATTAGATGATAAGTAATCACATGTCTCCACCCTACTAGCTAGCCTTAAGTTAGGCCATGTCTCCCTTGTACTTAAAGCATGGCTAGATGTACTACTAACCCATGCAACTTAGTTTGCCTTTTGTACTTCTAGTTAGCATTTCTAACTTAATGGTTTGCATGGCATCTTGCATGGAATATTGTCTCGTCTCATTACCCAACCAATTTTCATTACGTAATCCTCAATTCTTGACGTATCTATAATAAAACTCCTCGTAATAATATTTTGTCGCGTAGAAATTTCCTTTGTAATTCATTAAGTGCTAAATTGTATAAATTCCTTAAATATCCATAACTCCTTGTCATAGTCTCTTAAAATCTTTCAACACTCTAGTAGCTCTCAAATCCCAAGTTTTATAAATCTTAATGGTAATAAGACTCTTGCCTTCAGCAATCTTCCCTTTTTCTTACATAGTGAATGTAACAACATAAATTTCTCAGATAATCAATTCCATTAAACAACATGGGTGACTCAAAAGGTTCCAAATTCACAATGTCATATGATATTATATATAAAAAAAATATTACCAAAAATTAGGGTTCTTATAAGTACCTGAGAAGGACTAAGGAGTATATGTTAATTTACAAGGCCTCAGATCTATTTCCTTTGGGATATACTAATTCAGATTTCCAATCAGATAGGGATAAGAGGAAATCAACCTCGGGATATGTTTTTACTTTAGGAGATGGAGCCGTTATATGGAGGAGTGTAAAGCAGAAATGCATTGCAGACTCCACCATGGAAGCCGAGTACGTGGCGGCCTCTGAGGCTGCAAAGGAGGCTGTATGGTTCAGGAACTTTCTTTTGGACTTGGATATGGTACCTAATTTTCCTAGGAGTTTGATAGTGTATTGTGATAACACTGGTGCTGTGGCAAATTCGAAGGAACCGCGAGATCACAAAGCAGCTAAACATATTGAACGTAAGTATCATCTCATACGAGGAATCGTAAAGCGAGGAGATATAGTTGTGGCTCACATATCATCAGAAGACAACCGGGCAGATCCTTTCACAAAGAGCTTGCCAGCCAAGGTTTTTGACAGACATGTGGGAGCGATAGGAGTCAAATGGATAGACACATAGTGGATTAAATAAACACTGATATACTCATAGAATATTTTGAGTATAAGTGGGAGATTGTTGGTGTATACTGAAAATATTTATTTAAAGTATATACATTTATTTCTGGCCCAGTTTTATTGAGAATCATTTAAATATTTACATGCTGTCTAATATTATATATTCTGGACAATCTAGTATCAAATGGGATACAGAATATTAGATTGTTAAATACGATTTATATAATATAAAAAGATTCACAGCACAGGTGGAGTTAGACAATCCACTGGAATGGCTGTAGTATTATTTAGATTAGTTTATATTGACTAATAAATAATACTAGTATACTTTGTGTATATTGAACAAGATCAAATTTAGAATTGTTCCCTTATACTGATTAAGAAGGAGAACTAAGATTCTATGTTATTATTAATGCTTAGGTTCTTAATCCAGATATAGTAATTGACACGTGTATATTATTTACATGCTTTGATTTATATTTGAAATAATTCTTTTGATTTATTTTATTATATTTTGGGTGATGAAATAATATATATGGTGAATATTATTTATAGAAGGAATCCATGTCCTGATAATATTCAGGTTAATGGTGTCCCCTTGAAACCTCAAAAAGATTTAATTATGTGAAACCCTGCAGGTGGATTTATTCCGGCATAATTAAATAAAGGTTGAGTGGATGATCAAGGATAAAAGATATTAATTAAATGAATTATCAGTAATTTATTTAATTAATGGACGTCCGATATTTTAAACATGGGGAATTTAATAAGCAAATAATATTGGAACCGAATTAATTAATTAAATTACGGTATTAGGAAAGGTAGTGCAAATATTAATTCTTTAGTGGATTGAATTAATATTAAATGACATTGGGCTGGGCTCGGAATGTCATTTAATATTAATTCAATCCACTAAAGAATTAATATTTGCACTACCTTTCCTAATACCGTAATTTAATTAATTAATTCGGTTCCAATATTATTTGCTTATTAAATTCCCCATGTTTAAAATATCGCATGTCCATTAATTAAATAAATTACTGATAATTCATTTAATTAATATCTTTTATCCTTGATCATCCACTCAACCTTTATTTAATTATGCCGGAATAAATCCACCTGCAGGGTTTCACATAATTAAATCTTTTTGAGCTTTCAAGGGAACATCATTAACCTGAATATTATCAGGACATGGATTCCTTCTATAAATAATATTCACCATATATATTATTTCATCACCCAAAATATAATGAAATAAATCAAAAGAATTATTTCATATATAAATCAAAGCATGTAAATAATATACACGTGTCAATTACTATATCTGGATTAAGAACCTAAGCATTAATAATAACATAGAATCTTAGTTCTCCTTCTTAATCAGTATAAGGGAACAATTCTAAATTTGATCATGTTCAATATACACAAAGTATACTAGTATTATTTATTAGTCAATATAAACTAATCTAAATAATACTATAGCCATTCCAGTGGATTGTCTAACTCCACCTGTGCTGTGAACCTTATTTTATTATATAAACCGTATTTAACAATCTAATATTCTGTATCCCATTTGATACTAGATTGTCCACAATATATAATATTAGACAGCATGTAAACATTTAAATGATTCTCAATAAAACTGGGCCAGAAATAAATGTATATACTTTAAATAAATATTTTCAGTATACACCAACAATAAGGTAGTGCAAATATTAATTCTTTAGTGGATTGAATTAATATTAAATGACATTGGGCTGGGCTCGGAATGTCATTGGGAGGCCTAACCTAATTATCCATGATCCCTATTGTAGCCCTATATATATTCTTATTCTCTTCTTGCTAGGGTTGGTCGAAAAAATTTTGTAGCCACCCAGGAGCAAGAAGAGAGGTTAACTTGAGAAGACGAATGCCACACTTCGCTCAAGGGAATTTGGGAATACAATAGAAGAGCGTGGAATCAACCGTTAACAATGTGACTTTTCTATTCGCACTCATTAATTTATTGTATCAAAAATCGTAGTGCCAAGATCTGATTGTCCCAACACATCCTTGGGAAATGGAAAGTCCAATTGTAATTTGTTCTTCCCATTTGCTTTAGGTGGTGAGTAAGCTCTGGTTTTTATGAAGGGTTCAAATTCTTTGACAAAGGAAGGTTCAGCATCATAAAATGTGGGAGCCATAATCTCTGGAGTGAGCACCTTCAGAATTGTAGTTGATATTGTTGGAGCAGAGGACTAAGTAGAGAACAGAGTTGATACAATTGATTCATTGATCATCCTTTCTGTTCTCATCATTCTTTCATTTGCCTCCTTGTTGATTTTCTCTAATTCTTTAATTCTGGCTTGCCTCTCATCTTCTGAGATTTTTGATAAGTCAGGAATTACAAGCAAAGCCTTTTGTTTCTTCACAGGGGAAGCCTCTATAGTAAACTCTTTTGGATTGACCACTATAATTGGCTGTTGCTCCCCCTCAATTTGTGCTATCTTGCTACTGGATGCTTGAATTTGACTAGAAGTAGCTGCAACCTCTTCTACCTTTTTCTCCCCCTTTTTGTTAGCATCAAGGGCTGGAGGTGAGGCTGCAAGTAGCCTTTCTAGTAGCTCAGTCTGTTTGGCTTGATTGGCAATGAGTGTCTGCATTTGAGATTCCATACTATCCACTCTGGAGGAGAGATGCTGAACAGATTTGGCCAGGCTATCTTCCTTCAATAGTTTGCTAGTCAGCACCTTCTGAGTGGTAGTAGGGGCCAGTGCCTCAATCCTGGCATCTAGTTCCACTTTCATTTCTCTAATTGCAGTTTGGACCTCCTCCTGTTGTGTTCTTTTAATAACCATGTGCATCTTGTGAAGTTTCAGGGAGTCCATTATTTGCTGAAGGACAGCCTTCCTCTATGGATCTGCATTTTGGTGCTCAGCCCTAGCAGATTGATATTGCATCATAATCTCCACATTGAAGTCACCAGCCACAGTGGCAGTAGAAAATAGCCATTCTGGAGTATCTGCCACATTGACTTCTTCATCATTTGCTGTGCTGTCACTGTCATCACTGCCAAACTCTTCACTGTCAACATCTGAAGGCAGAGTTGTCAAAGCTTCCTTTGCACTTTGTAGAGATTGTGAGGTGTGCACTATGTGCATTGCCTCCTCTTCCTCCACATTGCCCTATTATACCATGACTTGATAGGCAGAAACAGGATGAGTAAAGGTTTCAGGATCCAAAGAGATGGAGTCAAAGATTGACTGATATTCTTGTCGAGATTCCATCTCTTTAGAAGCTTCATTAACCTCCATTAACTCACTTGTAATGGCTGGATCTTCCTGCCTTATTTCTCCTGTAGTCCCTTCTCTCCACTCATCTCTCTTTTCTTGCATCAGGGGCTCCCCCTGGCTCACACCTCTCACACCCTCACCTTCACCTACTAAGGTCGAACTCTCTTGCTCTCCTTTTGCCTGACCTGAAGAAATGGTCAGCCTCTCATTATTTGCCTTTCCTTTTGCCTGCTCATAAGGCAGCCTCTCACTCCCTTCCCTCAATCCTAAAAGTGTTTCAACTACTGAGAACTCCTCCACACTTGACATAGGAATGTCAGATATAGTAGTGGTAGAGTGAGTTATCAACGGATAAGGGATATCCGTTGATGGAGTTGTTATAGATGTCAACGGATGGCTAGACATAGGCGCATCCGTTGATGGAGAAACACTTGTCAACGGATGAAGGATATCCGTTGATGAAGGAATGATAGTATCCGTTGAAGTGAAAACCAACACTGAATCTGTGGAGATTGATTTTAAAGATAAGGCCACATATGTTGTTGTGAATTCAGAAATGGAAGATTGATGGCCCAACAAATCATCTAAAAGATGATGACCACCAATTGCAGAGTGGGGCTTCTCCAAGAATCTTAAAGATGGAGAATCAGGAATTGATGTAGATATCATATCCACATCCAGAGATGGAGTTGGTGATGGTGGATTGTAATTTGTATCAATTTGAAGGTTAAGATCAAGGGGCTGTGACTCCACATTTATTGAAGTCACATCAAACTGAATTTGAGAAGGTACAGTTTGCTGTACTGTGTGTGCACCCTGTATTCACCTATGGTTTTAGATTTTACTCTTCTATCATAGGTTTTTGAGAGAGGGCTAGTGTCCCTTACCCGTTTGTGCAGAGTTGCTGTAGAACTAGTAGTCACACCCTGTTGAGAGGATGTAACTTGGGCTTGGCTATTTGGTGCACTTTCCTCACCTACCTTATTCTTAGGGCTTGCACCCGGTCCCTCACCACTCACTACCTCCTTCACACTCCCCTCAAGAGTTGTGGTAGTTTTTGCGACAGGTGCTGTTAGGTCCGGTAAGATTATAGAAGGGGGGGTTGAATACAATCTATACCATTTTCTCAAAATTTATTCGTTAAACAATTTTCACTTAAACGAATATTTTGTGCGGAATAATATAACACAAATTTCAAGTTGAATATAACAATATATTAACTTGATGGGTGTTACAAAATCAGTCCAAATGATTATCAAGTAATTAATAACTAATTAGAAAATTCAACATGAATTTTGCTAATTTAGTTAATAAAATCAAGATATCAATTTGTGAACTAGGAAACTTAATTCGCTAGTAGTACAAGAATCACAAGTAAACAAGTTCCAATGGATAGGATATTACAACTGAGATGAACTTGAATTTACAGAATTAAATTTGTAGTTGTTCTTGAGCTTGAGAGAGAGAGAATGGCTGCTGTGTATTTTTCTTGTGTTTAGCTCGACTGTTTTTTCATCTTCTGCATTCTGCTTCCTTAAATACACAGCCATAGTCATATTACTTAGTTTAAACTGATATGACAATCATTTTACATTAATATGACAATCGGTATGACTATCAATTGAATGTAATATGACTGTCCAGTTTAAATATGACTTTCGATATAACAATCCAGCTCAATATGACATTCGGTATAACTTTCCATGTCAATATAACATTCGGTATAACTCTCCATTTGAATGAAATATGACTATCTCATTTGAACTGTATATGACTATCTCCTTTGAACTGAATATGACTATCTCCTTTATAAACTGAATATGACTATCGGTATAACTATCAGTTTGATAGTTATATCATCATATTTTTCAGTTTATAATTAATTAAATGACTTATTAAAAATCATTTAACTAATTATTCCTTTTTCATATTAATTCTTATTTAATTAATCTAATAATAACTTTAACAAATATATTAATTCTGATAGAATTAATTTATTTATTAACTTAATTACTTGACTTAATCAATTAAAATATAATTAATATAAATTCTTTAATAGTCGATACTCTGCTGAAAACCACGTAATTATGATAAGGAACATACACTGGAATGAAGTTGGCGCTCGATGTACTGTCTGGTTCATGAACGACTAACTCCAATCTCTGTTCTTCATCGTGACTTTTAACACTGTGGTCTTTTTATACTCTTCACTCTCATCGATCATCGGTACTGAAGTTGTTTCTTGTCACTAATAGAAATCTCTGTCTTCTTAAATGAATCTACTTGTTTCAATGCTACCTTGAGGCCTGATCAGATATCTGAATCTTCTTCCAGTGTAAAACATCAAAACTATAGATTGACTTGTTGATTTTTCTTCTGACGGTTATCATCTTTTGAGATTCCCGTGACAGTTGATATTATTTACTTATTACAATCTAGTTTAATTGGATTAGGATCCTCGAACTACAAATAGGCTGAGTCATATGCCTTTCAATCTCCCCCTATTTGTTTGTTATACAATAACAAGCAAATACCTAGAGGATTCTTCAACTAATCCCAATTAAACAAGTAAAAGAAAACACTTTAAATGCTAAGTAAATAATGTAAAAGTTCTGGTTTATATTAACATTATCCAGATTCAAACAGAAAAGATAAATACAAGATAGATGATCCTCTAGACTGATCATATAAGACAATTATCCTATCTTGTTCTATCAAAGCTCTAATGATATAACTTGTAGAGCTAATCTTCATTTACCACCTTCTTCCTCGTTGATTTCTCCTTCTTCTTGTTCATCCATATCAGGTAGATTCTTGATCAACTCGGAGTCAACAAGTAATTCCCTTCTGGATGACACATCTGTAGGATAAACCAGTGGTATTCCAAGTTTCTTTCTCAACTCACCTTAATACTGCTTGTACTTCTTCATGTTGGTCTGAGCATAGGATCGAATATGATTTGCAGCTTCAATCTTTTCTTGTGATGCAAAACCATGATTTCGAAGAGCATATTCAACATATACCAAATGTCTGGCAAGGTGTGTATACAGTTCGTCTGTCTGAAGATTAACAGTATGAATAACTTCTCCCTTAAGAATTTTAACTTGTGGAGGGTCATTTATAACTTCAGGACCAACTCTTTCAGCAAACTCTTGAAATTTTTCATGAAGCAGTATGCCTAGTTCAGAAGATGTTCTTACTTTTGGTCTCAACACCCAAAGCTCTGACAGAGATCTATCATAGAAGAACTGAAGCGATACTTTGTGAGATCCGAGCTTATGACATTCAACAAAGATTAGTAGCTCACCATTCTTAGGATCAGATGCAGTGGTTATTCTCACAATTTCTGTCTTTAAAGCTTTCAAATACATATCATGTATAGGGTTCTTCTTTTTAAAGCTTTCAAAAATAGCAATCATCCGACGATCATCATAGTTAGAAGTTTGTGGTGAGTCAATTACCTTTTGAGCACGTTCCCACTTATCACCATTTTTGTACTTGATGTACATCTTCCTAGCTTCCAGCTTTTAAGCATGTTGCTTTTGAAGTGCTTCCTGTTCTACCTTTTGAAGTCTTTCATTATGAGCTAACTGTTCGAGTGTCTTCTTGAGTCTTTCTTCTCTCATAGCCAGATTAGCTTCATTCTGTTCGAGTTCTTTATTTGCTTCAAAATTCATTCGTTGTGTTTCAACATAATCAAGAATTATTTGCTCTTCATCATCCCAAAAACTGAGATCTGGTTCATCAAATTCTTCACCAACATCAGGAAACTGTAAGTCAGCAAACAGATCAATATCAGGTTCACCTGTATAGTAAAAACCTTCTACAACATCATCATCTTCCTGTTCTGCTGCTTGATGAGTTGTCTTCTTCTTCCCTTCACTCCTATCTTCAATTTTCTCTTTACTTGCACTTCCTCCCCCGCTAGATTTCTCCCCCTTAGTTGAGGAATCCTCTACAGTCTTGTGACTTGTACCAGCTCCAGGGTCACTTCCATCACTACCTCCAAAGAATTTCTTCTCTTCTGCTGTAAGTGAGTGAGTTCTGCTAATGATATTATATTAGTGTCTCAACCCCTTTGCTTGATGATCACTTTGCTTTTCAATCTGACTGAGACAATGTTCAATGGTTAAGTGATTTTCATTTATGTTATTCTGAAGATCTTCAATCTGATTAGACATAGAAGATATAATAAGATCTTGAGCCACTGTGACATCTCCAGAGTCTTCGATTGCTTGTTGTTGAGAGAGCTTAAGTGCATTGATTTTGTTGTTGAAGATAGTTCTCATGTTATCCATATCAAATCTCAAGTTTTTGTTGTCTTCTTCAGCTTGAGCAAGACTTTCTTTCATTTGATTGAGTTGTGCGATGAGAGATAAAGTGTATGTGTCATTGTGTGCTCTCACCTCAATCGCTCTCTGAGTATCACTCACCTCACGTGCTAGTGTTTCACTCAGATTTGAAGTAATTCTCACATCACTCCTCTCATAATCCTGAGCTGCATCCATTGTACCTGCACTAGAGATCACCCTAGCCTCCTCTTGGAAGGTCAGTGGTGGTGCAATGGGAGTTCGCAAATCCCGATGAACCTGTGAAGATTCTTCTGCCGTAACAATGGCAGGCACTGTAACTTGCTCCTCTTGCATAACAATGTTTTCAGCTTCATGTGAGAAAATATCTTCCCCCATTGTGAGTAACAGGGGTGAGCTTGAAGGAATGAATGGGTTTATGATTGCCTTTGACATGGTTTTACTTTTCTTTTGTGATGGCAAATCTGTTTCACTCAAGATATCACTACTAGGGATATCTCTTTTGAATGACAATTTCTTTCTACGATAGTGTTTGGAGAACTTAGGATCAGTGTTTGGTGCATTGACCTTGGATAAAGGTTGTGGATCTACAATCCCTTGGTCACTTCTCACAATCATTTGACTATCAGAAAGATATTGAGATTGTAAAGTAGTTGAGTCAAATACCTGATCATTGACATGTACATCATCTTCATTCTGAGTGGGTTGATCCACTGGAAGTTGATGTTCAAGAGCATTTAATGGTTCAGAATCAGGTTGAGGTACTGGAACTTGTTCTGCTTCAGGCTGTGGAGCTTGTTGAATTAAAGGTATCTCAGCATCTGGCTGTGGCATGACATTTGGCAAATTTATGTATGTAGACATATATGGTGTTATGACTACCGGAACATGCAACAAGACCTTAGAAGTATCCAGCCTAGTGTAGAACTTCTTGTTTGGTTTACCAGACCATTGAATTCGATCATTTGGAAACGGAACAGGTTGATCCTTAGGCATAAGATGATTAAAAATTAGTGTCAAAAACCGAGGATAATGACACTTAACTAGTTTACCTTTTCCAAAGTTCTTTGTAGCCTTCTTCAATCGATTTAGCAGAATAGGCCATATCAAGCTCCCAAAATTGATTCTCCTATTGTGAGCAATTGAGAAACCAATTGACTGTAACATACCTGTGATGACAGTATTACTATGATCTCGAAGAAGATATTCCATTCTTGAACAAGATTGCTTTTGAGTGGTCGTTTAAGATTCAGTTGACCATGATAGTTGATATTTGTGAAAAATTGAATCAACTCATCATTTGAAGGCACTTCAGCAAATTGTTCAGTAGGAAGCCTCAGAGCAGCATTGAAGACAGATTCATCCACTGTATATGTCTTGTCATTAAAGTCGAATGAAAATGATCTTTCATCTGAGACAGCTGTAGTACACATTAGGTTGAGTGGACCATATTTCATGGGAACATTTGCAGTTATAGAATGGCTACAAATATTTTGTTCGTTTAGAAATTTTATCCAGGACTTGAACCGATCCACTGGGCAATCCTCGGGATTAAAATATCCAATATAATTGTGATTCACAAGCTCAAAATTATTATAAGCACCAGCCATTCCAAATCAGGGATTAAAATTAATAAATCTGCAAAATTCAACAATTTAACCCAATTAAATTACAAAATTCGAATTAATAAATAAATAAAAATTCGAAAAATCAAAATCTTCATAAAAAATTCTGAAAAATTTAGGCAAAGATCTTGATTGCAGTATAAACACACATATATTTTTAGATTTTACAAAATCATCACCATTTGTTCAGAATTTTAGATCAAAAATTCGAACTTTTCAAACTCAAAATCCAAAACCTCGACCAAATCTTACGTTTTAACCTTTGTTTTGATGATAATCGACTGGGTAATCAAGAAATGTCCTTAGAAACGTGTTTTGAGATGAAAATTGGGCAGCAATTCGACTTAAAAATGTGTGTATTTGTATGTATATATTCGATCTCGGTGACTTAACACGCGAGGATGAGAAACAGAGAAATATAACTATAGAATATAACTTAGCTGAGATATGACTATCGATTTATATACTAAAACAGCTAGATATGACTATCGGGTGATAGTCATACCGATAGTTATATTACGTTTAAACGTAATATAACTATCCTACTTAGACAGTTATATTTAAATTAAGCCTTAATATAACTATTAAAAAACACAGAATATGACAATTGATTCAATAGTTATACCGATAGTTATATTACTAGAAAAACACACAATATAACTATTAATTAACAACAGTTATATTTACAGAAAATAAAATTATAAATATTTTATTACTAAGTTATATTACACTACTTATAACTAATATAACTAAAACAAATTCGAATATAACAATCAAGTAGATTGTTATACCGATAGTTATATTCTAACAAAACAATTAATATAGCTAGCCAAAAACAGAATATTAACAGAATTTTAACAAGTAATAAATTAAAGAAAAACAAATTAATTTACACTATTATTATAAAACCTAATAAAAATTATAAAAACGATCATATATAGTCCCTTTTACGAAATCAAACATTAATAACAAAAGGACAAACATTACAAATCAAATAATATACTAAATATTTACATAATTATTTCTGATGAGTTAATAAATCTATAAATTTTCTAATAAAACAATTTCCATATAGAAAATTATTCAAAAAGAAACTATGATTTATTTAAACAACAAAAATAATTAAACTAAATTTAAAACATTTTCAAGAAAAATAGATTTCTCATAAATTACAGCTTGTAAAATTCGAGAAAAATATTTTTAAAGAAAATGAATTAATCTAAAAATACAATAAGTAATTAAAAATATGTACAGAAGATAATAACAATGATTTAAGATGAAATAAGCAAGAGTATAAGTTGATAAAATAATTATACAAGTGATTTAATAAGAAATATTAACACATCAATCACTTGTAAATTATTAAAGATCAAACCTCAGATATTAACCAGTTTAATTACTAGGACTATTTAACATACCCAATTCACCAACAATTCTGGTAAATGTGGATTCGTCAAGAGACTTAGTAAAAATATCTGCTGTTTGTTCTTCCATAGGTATAAAAAATAACTCCACGGTACCATTCATGACATGCTCTCGAATAAAATGATACCTGATGTCAATATGCTTTGTTCTTGTGTGCTGCACAGGATTGTTAGAGATTGTTATGGCACTTGTATTATCACATAAAATTGGAATTTTATCAAGCACAAAGCCATAGTCTCTCAGCTGATTCCTGATCCACAAAATCTGTGTGCAACAGCTTCCAGCAGCTATATATTCAGCTTCAGCCGTTGAGTTGGAAACTGTTTGTTGTTTCTTGCTGTACCAGGAAACTAGTCTACCACCTAGGAATTGACAACTCCCAGATGTGCTTTTTCTATCCACAACACTTCCTGCATAGTCAGAATCTGTATATCCAACAAGATTAAAACCAGAATCTTTAGGGTACCAGATGCCTAGGTTAGGCGTACCCTTAAGATATCTCAGAATTCGTTTAACAGCAATGAGATGAACATCTCTAGGATCCGATTGGAACCTTGCACACAAACACGTAGCATGCATAATATCAGGTCTACTTGCAGTAAGGTAAAGTAATGAGCCTATCATACCTCTGTAGCTTGTGATATCTACCGTGGCAGAATTTTCACATGCTCCAAATTTGACAGCTGTGGATGATGGTGTCTTTGCTGAAGAAGAGTCCTCCATTTGATACTTCTTGAGAAGCTCTTTGACATACTTGGATTGACAGATAAATATTCCATCTGTCCTTTGACTTATTTGCAATCCAAGAAAGAACTTCAGCTCACCCATCATGCTCATTTCAAATCTACCCTGCATTAACTTCGCAAATTTCTTGCACAAAAGATCATTAGTAGACCCGAATATTATATCGTCCACATAGACTTGGACCATAATTGTATCATTCTTATGTTTCTTTGTAAAGAGAGTTTTGTCTATGACACCTCTAACAAAATCATTTTCAAGTAAAAATTTAGAGAGTGTCATACCATTTCCTTGGTGCTTGCTTAAGACCATAGACAGCCTTGAAAAGGAAGTAGACATAGTCAATTAAATCTGGATCTTCAAAGCCAGGGGGCTGTTCTACATAAACCTCTTCATCTAGCTTGCCATTCAAGAAAGCACTCTTGACATCCATTTGATAAACTTTAAAGTTTGAAAATGCTGCGAATGCCAAGAATATTCTTATCGCCTCAAGTCTAGCCACTGGAGCATAGGTCTCATCATAGTCAATGCCTTCAGATTGGGAGTAACCTTTTGCTACCAGTCTTGCTTTATTTCTCGTCACTGTGCCATCTTCATCAAGTTTGTTTCTGAATACCCACCTTGTGCCAACTACTGGTCTGTTTGTAGGTCTGGGTACCAGCTTCCAAACTTCTTGTTGTTTAAATTGATTGAGTTCATCTTGCATAGCAATCACCCAATCAGGATCAGAAAGAGCTTCCTCAGTTTTCTTAGGTTCCATTTCAGATAGAAACCCTGAATAATTGCATTGATTCTGAAAAGCTCTTCTAGTCTTTACACCAACAACTGGATCACCAATGATTAACTCAAAAGGATGAGCTCTATTCCAAACAGTCTGTCTGGGAAGATTAGATCTTGATGATTCGCCTTGATCTTCATTGTGATGTTGTGTGTGACCAGTTGACTCTTCATTTTCTCCCCCTGAGTTGTTGCCAGGTTGACTAGATGATGATTGATTATTAGAGTCAGGGGAATTTTGACTACTATCATTGATTTCATCACCATTACCCTGATCATCATTGTTGTCATTAGCATCAGCAAAAATCTCAGGTGCATTGTCATCATCTGAATCTGTATCTGTCATGTCATCGAAAGATAGCTTCTCAGATGGATTCTCAGTTTGGATACTAGGGAGTTTAGTGTCATCGAATGTTACATTGACACTTTCCATCATCTTCTGTTCATCAATCACATACACCCTGTATGCTCTCATTGAATAACCAATAAAAATTGCTTCAAATGCTTTGGTATCGAATTTACCACCTTGATCATCACCTTCTTTAAGCACAAAGCACTTTGCCCCAAATACATGAAAGTATTTGAGTGAAGGTTTCTTATCAGCCATAATTTCATAGGGTGTCTTCATTTGATCTTTATTGATTAGAGTTCGATTCTGGGTATAGCATGCAGTATTGATGGCTTCAGCCCAAAAGTACAATGGAAGCCTTGATTCACTTAGCATAGTACGTGCAGCTTCAATCAAGGTTCTATTCTTTCTTTCCACTACCCCATTTTGCTGAGGAGTTCTTGGAGCTGAATATTGTCTGGTTATACCCTTCTCAGTGCAAAAGTCATTTAGAACTGTATTCTTGAATTCAGTTCCATTCTCTGATCTTATAGCTCTCACTGGATACGTAGAATCTCGCTCAATTAATTTAATGTGATCAATCACCAGTTGTGGAGTCTCATCTTTAGAATTCAAAAACAGAACCCATGTGTATTTTGAAA
This sequence comes from Saposhnikovia divaricata, assembly GCA_036435485.1. Classification (NCBI taxonomy): domain Eukaryota; kingdom Viridiplantae; phylum Streptophyta; class Magnoliopsida; order Apiales; family Apiaceae; genus Saposhnikovia; species Saposhnikovia divaricata. Next base: position 58,296,256 of record CM071598.1, read on the forward strand.
AATCATCAACAATCACTAGAGCATATATCTTCCTTGACATAGACATCACATTAACTGGACCAAACAAATCCATATGAAGTAATTGTAATGGTTTAGTTATTGAAGATGTATCAGTGCTCCTGTGACTTGCCCTTTTTAGCTTGCCTTTTTGACATGCATCACACAGTCCTTCTTGAGTGAATTCCATTGAAGGCAAACCTCTCACCAATTCTCTTTTGACTAGAGAATTCATTGTCTTAAAATTAAGATGAGAAAGTTTCTTGTGCCATAGCCAACTCTCATCATTAGATGCTTTAGTGTAGAAGCAAGTGACTTCTTCAGTGCTTCCTGAGTTCATATTGGCTACGTACAGATTGCCTTTTCTAACTCCTGTCAGTTGTGGCTTTTCATGTCTCTTGTGTGAAATTAGACAATTCTTCTTGTTGAAATGAACTTCATAACCTTTATCACAGAATTGACTGACACTGAGCAAATTGTGCTCAAGTCCTTTCACAAAAGAAACTTCATCAATGATAACATTTCCAGCTTCAAGTCTGCCATATCCACCAGTTCTACCTTTGCTGTTATCTCCAAAGGTAACTACTGGGCCGGCCTTCTCCACCACATTTGTCAGCAGGGTTCTATCTCCAGTCATATGCCTTGAACATCCGCTGTCCAAGATCCAGGTTACTCGATCAACCTGTTCAATACCCTGCAATGACAAATGAGTTAAACCTTCTTCGGGACCCAAATTTGATTGGGTCCTGATTTAAAGTATTGACCTTTATCAGGCAAAACAACATTTTTAATTTTAACCTCTTTAGTCAATAAACATTTAACCTTATAAACAGATTTGATAATCTTTTGTTTAATCTTGGGTATCCATGTTTCTCTCGCAGCAGTAACACTTGTGTCATTGACTGGACATTTGACCTGGTAGACATTCTTGGTAATCTTTTGTTTAGTCTTAGGTGCAAATGTCTCTCTCCTAACTTGAGGAGGAAAAGCAGTCTTAGATCGAACATTATTGTTCCTGTTCATGTGTTGTCGAGGAGCATTCTGTTTAACACATGCATAATTACCATTAAAATAAGCACGCATACTGTTAAAAGCACAAGACATACAATTGATAATACCACATGCTTTATGATTAGAATCAATAGTAGACATGGTATTTTTCTGTTTTAACTTATTACTACCTAATCCAGTCTTAGAAGAACTAGCTGATTCAACAACTTTGACTGGTACTTTAGGTACATCTTTCTTGGATGAAACATTTGTTGTGTAAACGTCCTCAACTGATTTAGCCTTAACAAATACTGTGACATTTTTCTTGGATGACACATTCTTTGTATTAGAGTTCTTAACAGTTTTATCCTTAACACATTTATCCTTAACAAGAACTGTGCCATTTGCACTATCCTCATTTCTCATTTCTTCTCGTATAACCATAGAAAGAATATCTGGTGGGCCAGCATCAGATTTTGTAAACATTGGTTTTTCAACATTCTTGAGAATATGTGGTATACCTCTTTCTTTAGCTGAGATAGAATTAGGAGAATGATTACTCAAAGAACCAACAGCTTGACTGTAATCAAATCCTATTCCTACAATTCGTTCTACTACTTGTTTGTTGAAGAAATCTTTAGAAACTTTAACAGTATTATAACAAGCTCTAACCTGTGTTTCAAGTTCTCTATTCTTGGTTTCTTGTTCAGCAATCCTATCAACTTGTTTTACCATGTATTCTCCTAGACCCTTTTCTCTGTAGTTAAGTCGAGCTATTTCTTCTATATTATTATCTTGATTAACCTGTACCTTTTTTAAATCTAACATTTTATTTTCAAGGTTAGTGTTAACAAGACTTATTCTCTCGTACCCTCTTTGTGCATTATTCAAGGAACTACGTAAACTATCAATTAACTCAGCATCTGTAACACCCCCAGATCCGGGGTCCGGGATCCGGTGGTTACGGTTACCAATTCTGTCCACAACAATTGAACTTTCCTTAACATAAAATAAATTACGTCTCTATGACCCAACACAACAATATAAAACACACCCGTTATAGTCCCAGAGATGAAATCAGAGTAACAACCAAATTTTTATTAATCACATTATGAGTTCTTACAATCCAAAAGAATTTCAATATAAATACATACTCTTTGCCATCCATTTACATAAGTCATACTAGACCATATTCTTGGTACTGAAAGAATAAATATATCCTACCAATAGCTTCTTCTTCAGCTCTGGTAGTCTCATCGTCCTCGCCCGCATCGAGTGCGCCTTGTGCGAGTCATCTGGTCTAGCTGTTGTTGTGATATAATAATAAAGCAAGGGTGAGCAATAGCCCACCAACAATAATATATAACTGAACGATAATATATAACAGTTCAAAAGTATCTTTCAAACCATATGCCATGCATTTACGGAAATGATGCCAGTATAATATGAACGATGAAGTTAAAAGGTAACTTAAAGTATTTGTTTGTAGAAATATCTGCTACATCAAAAGTAAGCGAGATATTCTCATTGCCATTAAAAGAGGAACTTGCATGAAAAGATTGCAATTCCAGTTATGAACACTTTTCCAGCTCTGCCAACAGTAATCATGTTGCAGGAAATAAATAAGTTTGGATGATGAACCAATGATGGAGTATTCACCGCGCCCGCTGTTCCAATCTTGATGATCAGTCGAGATCGTACAGCTCAATTTAGATTTACTACCGGTAGAAGGAAGAACTGACGGCTTTACTTGTATACCGCCTTACTAGCTCTCCCCGGCCAACGGTTGGGCCAAAGGGGATGGACCGGCGCTACTCGGCCTCTTACACGACTCCTAGTTCAAATAGAATTCATGATTCTGAATGTAACGTTCGTCCCCCTTTCCCCAAGTATAATACTTGTTGATAAGACTCCACAAAGTAGTCGTATCTAGTTGGAAGGGAAAATTTACCAATAACTCCCAAGCTATTACTTGGTAACGGATATCAACTTGTTCCAATGATCTTACCCCTCGAAAGATGAGAAGGTAAACAACGACTTAATAAGTCAACAGCACCCGAGTTGCGAGTGAAGGGAATACTTTATGACCGGGAAGTCGACAAGATAAATAACATTTTTCCAAGTAAGGTTCCCTTATTATTAAGGAGATAGACTCAAAGAAGAATGATGTCTGAGAACCTTTCTTGATATAAAAATATGACTCCGAAATATTTTCTGTAATAATCGAAGAAGATAAACCTTATCGAGGTTATTCTAAGTATGGAATAAATATTCAGAGAATATTTATTGAATTAAAATATTTTACAGATCATTTAGGAATAAGAAAGAATATCTTATATCAGAGTATTTCTCAAAATAATCCCTGAAGAAATATCAGGAGAATATTTATTGAATAAATAAATATTTAAATGAATATTCAAAACAATATTCATTAATTAATAAGACCTGAAAAGAATATTTAAGGTAATATTCATAATTAATTAGGAATTTAAATGAATATTCAGAAATAATATTCATTTAATGAATAATATCCTAAATGAATATCAAGTAATATTCATTTAGTAATCCAAGCCTTAAGGAATATTCGAGATAATATTCGATAATTAAATCAAGCTTCAGATGAATATTAAAATAATATTCATCAAGTATTTAATATCTTAAATGAATATTCAAAAGTAATATTTATTTAATATAATAATATTCTAAAAGAATATCCAAATAATATTCATTTAGTAGTCTCATCTTTAGAAGAATATTCGAAATAATAATCGATAATCAATTCGACTCTGAATGAATATTGACAAATATTATTCGTCGAATGATTACGTTCAAATAATTATTTGAAGTAAGGATCATTAAATAAATAAGCTCGAACGAATATTCAAATAATATTCGTCGCCCAAATAATAGAAAATATTTACTTAAATATTTTCCTCCGAGGTAATCTCGATATATCAAGGAATATTGACTCCCGGTCTATATTTGATTAATAAGATGTATACGCCCTTCTATGAGGGTCTTACAATAACCGGCTTATAACTGATATATAACTATCTAGCTTATAAGCCAACAATAACATTCAGGGAACAAGTATATCAATTCAACTTGAAAGTAGGCATGCATGCAATGGCATATGTATATCAGCAATCATATATATATATTTATTCAATCACAACAACAGCCTAAAAGAAGGGAATTGAAACTTGCCTGGTAGTCGAGTACGGTAAGGGGTAGTGGTAGCGGGTCCCGGTTCAGCTTGGTGATCTATAAATAGCCAAGGCATTCGGGATTAATCACTTAACATATTAAAAGTTAAGTTATTCTTAAATCGAAACACGTTCTCAAGTTATCTCGTTATACCCCTTTTAGTGGATTACTTATTCTCACTGATCCGACCCGACATTCGTTCGTTAATACGACATGTCACTGCACTTATACTTGGGACATACTTAAGTCATATGAGTTCTAAGGTTGATCGTTACGAACCAATATTATACTCCGAGTTTTATCGCCCGTTTTCTAAGTGTTTTACCGAAGTTATAAAAGAGTCGTCTTTTAGGGGTTCATTCGCGTTTAACCTCGACTCGAATATTTTTAATAAATCGAAAAATGATCCTTTTGACATACGGTTTTCTTTCACACCTTCCTTTTTACCCCTAGTATTTATTTACCAAGATTCTCCATGACGTTACATAGTTTACGAGGGTTCAATTACAGTTACGAACTTTCGTTTACGGATTCGAACTACTTTTAGTAAACCGACCGTAACTCCTAAACCGTAAGTCCGTTTCACGTGATCTTTATATCAAAACGAAGCTTATAACATAAGCTATCCTAACATGGCAGAAAAGTTTCTGGACAGTAGGGTCTTGATGTGAAAAATGGCATACAACACATGATATTGTAAAATCGGACATTATAACGGCTATGTTTACGCGTTTTCCAAAGTTTTTACACCTTATCTCGATCTAACAAAGATCAATCCAACCACACAAACACATGATAATCATCATGACTAGTCTATCAACAACTCATCTTAACAATCTCATGGATCACAATCCAAACAACAACCATAATCAACTAATAACATAGATCTAAGCATAACATAGCATACTAACACTTAATTGTCCATAAAACTCATAAAATCTCAAAATGGTACCAAGGGTTTTTGGAGCTTGTTACCTTCCTTAGAGAGTGATGTAGCCTTATCAAGCCTTGATCTATCCTTATGTGACCTTAAGCTAGCTAGATCAATCAAAAGAAACATAAAAATCAAAGGTTAGTTCATAAGAACACTATTCATGCTCCTCTTTCTTGATTTTTTTGAAAATGCAAACAAAGGAATTTGGAGCTAAGATTTTGAGGAGATTAGTTTTATGAAATATAAGACTCACCATAATTATTTCAAGAGCAAACAATGGTGGGAAGGTGGATTTTGGTCTTTGAATTAAGCAAATAGCCGAATGAAGAACAATGAGAGAGTGTTGGTGTTCTTTGCTTGGCTCTTGGAAAATAATTGCATAAAGTGAAGGCCTTGGATAATATCTTGGTTAAAGTGGCTTTAATAAAGTGATGATGCATGCAATGAGGTATTTGTGAGGACAAGTGTTGAAGATTGGATGGTTTAAGGCTTAACTAAGTGATTTGTTTCCTAAGTACTAGTTGCATTCTAATTGGTCTAGTTACTTGCTAGTCAATAGATATTTATCACTAGCTCATGCATGTATCTTGCTTTCTCTGCTTGATTCTTTGTCCGTTTATTGCCCGTTTCGATTGATCGTTCGTAGGAATATTTCACGGATTTCTAATTAGGGTTTACCGGGAATCCTTTTTAATATTAATACTTTCATTCTCCATCTTTCATTCTAACTTTCCAATTTATATTCCTTAAATCCATTCGTTAAATACTTAAGGCTATCAGTGTCCAGGGAACTCTCGGAGAAAATAAAAGTGCGGTTTTTCAGAATCCGACAGCTTTTACATACACTTATTTTCCCCCTGGATCACTAATACGAACTCGGAAATCCGTTCCGAATGCTTCTATATAGTGTCGTCTCATATTATTATATACTCCCACCAAAACACTATTCATTCTGTATTCTTTACTTGTTCTCTTAGGGTGGTACAATTGTCCGTATTCTCTTTCGATCGTTCCTTATCCTTTTTACGGAACTACTGGATTAATCGTTACCGATCTGGATGACATGAGAATATTCTCCTGCTTGAAATTGCCATATCTTATTCCCTTAGAAGATAGATTATTCTTACCTATGTTGTTACCCTTTAGCATCCTTCAAGACATAGAAATAATAAAGTCGAATTCCATTCATTCTTTCCAAATATCAATTATTACATTGTAACCATAACCACTCCTCAGTGGTTTCCTACCTTCATTCTTAAATCAAATATAATAACATCCCAAAATATCAAATCCTCAAAGTTAATATCTCAATTCTTGGATTATAATAATATTTAATCCACTGTCCGGTCAAATATTATACCGAAAAGAATTTGGAATTTCTGAATTCCGATCGTCTCTGCATTCACTTATTTCCTCCGCGTATTACTAATATGACTTCGAAACATCCATATCACGTCCCGTACATAGGGTGGAGTGAAAAGTTTTCCAACTTACAAAATCACTATTCATCCACCAAATTACTATGCACGTACGGGAAACACTATGCACGTACGGGAAACACTATGCACGTACTCATTTCCCTTCAAGGATCCATTAGCTCCTTCCTAGATGGTAGATTATTCTTATCTATGTCCTCAACCATCGAATTACTCTATTCTGACAATATACCAATGCATCAGGATCATTGTCCAAAGCAATATCCATTCATTACAATCATTGTTCTTTGAAACCACCATTCATTAGAGATGGTGACCTTGTTATCGGAATCATTGTTCCTCATTTTATCATTACTTAATAAAAAGTTTTAATTATATCCAAAATTTGGGGTTCTTACAGTCTCCCCTCCTTAAAAGGATTCCGTCCCGGAATCAGGTAGGAAGCAAAGAGTCGTTTGCCTGCCGTTCACTCTTTAGCTTCCCGGTCAATTCTTAGTCGTTCTACCCTTCCTCAGCACATCTTCTAGTGCTACAATTCATACTTTATCCTTTTTCCATCAACGTTGCTACTTTTCGTACAACTCACTATCCGGGTTATACTCTTACTCAGTCTTATCCCTATTGATACCTGCAGTAACATTGGTATCACTGTCACCCTACGAATTCGGAGGTAACCTCACTCGTACTGTGCATTTCCTGATCGCTTTAATCTTCGCAATCTCGATCAATATAGAGAAGTGGAAAGATTTGTTGAGAGATCACTATGATCAATTGAACATTTGTTATATTGCATAGTTAGTACAGAAGGGGGCCAGCCTTTAGTACTTGACAAGCAATTAAACAAGTCATGGCATTCCACTTAGACTTCTATCACATAGACAGATAGTCACGTAGCAGTACCTCCCCTCCTAAAAGGGTTGTTCTTCTCAATTCATAAAGAAGATGAATAAGAGAGAAGAAGAGAAAAGAGTTCTAAAGGATTATAGAAAGCTTTCATGATTGTAGAATATCATACTCAGAATTTACCTCTGAACTATAGAGGTTTATCAAAGAAGAAATTAATCATAATTATATCCAATACTATTTGATCGAAATCTCACGTGTCAACATATCTTGCTGCTTTGTCCATTATTCTATGGACAAATACTCTTGTTCAATCTTAGCGATACTCACATTCGGGAAATCCTTCAACCTTTCAGGTTAAATCTTAGATTTCTCACTTGACATCATTATTACTGACATCCCATATCATGTTACTAGCTTTTTCATACTATAATATTGACACTATCAGGTTGTCATCCTGAGAATTCATTAGAAAACCCATTCATAACCTTCCTTGCTTCTCATTCCATAGTTGCTTTCCCAGCCTTTTCTTTATCAATCACATCCTTCTTATTATCTGATTCTTACTCATTTCTATTATTTACTTTCACCTTTACCTCTTTATTGAGACACCTTTTTGCACTTGGTACCTCTTTATCGGTATTCCGTCACATTATTCTATAATCATCACGTTATTTCAATTTAAACTTTCCGAAATGAATCTGGCCCGATTCCTTTAACTTAGATTCATATAATCTACTTCTGCCAACCGTGTTTCTCATCACTTGTTCTTTTCTAACCGTGGTTTTCCACAGGTTGTCTTTCGTAAGTCAGACCAGGTCGTATATCTACATGCTCGTACTCCTATCATCTGTTGAACATCTGCATTTTACTGACGTAGCCTGGCCACATGAAAACCCGTTATGACCGTGCTATAAGTTTTGGGGGTAAGGCTGGCTCGAATACCGCCGTCCGAACACTTTAAACTCTCAGGTGGCCCAATAAGTCTCGGGCTCAACCGCCCTTCCCTCCAAGTCTCATTAATTCTTTCCATGGGAATATCTTTAACATCATGAATCATCAACCTCATATTCTCTATCTTGTTTGCGCAGAAGTACACTAACATAAACTTGTTTGTCATTCATCAACATGCCATTTAGTTAATCAATGGCAGCACTTTCTTTATCTTTACATTGTCATCTACTTTCTTAGAAGAATCACCATCACTTGTTGTTTACGTAGTGCATTAATAGCTAACCCTACGGGTTTCAAATCCCTTAGGGAGACAAAGTAATCACTATTCCTTATCCATAAGGAACACTTCCTGAACTTGATGTAGATATAACATGAAGTAGATAGAATTGCGGAAGAGTTTCAAGCATCGCAGCTAGGTCCGGTTGATGAAACTATCACTTATGCATCTTCCATAAAAGACTGGAAACTTAACGATTTACTTCATCAATTTTGTACCATGGTCCTGGTTTGCCTCAAAACGGGACCTTCTAAGGTACGTAATATGCTTAAGACTCCATCAGGAATCGTATCTTTACTTAAACTATTATTACCTTCGATTCTTGCACAATCATCAAAAGGAATGTAACTTCCTCCACTCCAATATGACCTTCAAGGTCTTTCCAAATATCATCCTGTTTCTTCGGTATGAACATTTGTAATTATTCCTTTATACTTAGATTGTCGGCCACCTCATTGGCCTTTCTTGATGATAATGATTTCTTGTAACCCATGTTTTCTGGGTACATTCCAGCTCAAGTTTTTCTACCTCATTCCCATCACTGTTGGGTTAAAGCATTCTCCCTTAAGCTCTGCTGAAGGAGAAAATATAACTATCAGTCATTTCCATAAGTCATTGCTTCCACCTACCCGTGGGAACTTTATCACGTTTATTCCCAATCCTACTTAGGATGCTTCTTTTCTTAGTTCTTTCTTTATCTTAGGATAATCTCAACCTTTATAGGTTCAACCCATACTTTCTCAGGGTTTCATACATGCCTCATCTGGCATTATTGTTACGATGTCATACATTCCTTACCAAACTTCCATTTTTGAAGTTCGGAATATTGCCCTTTTTCCTTGTAAGGTTTCGTAGGCCATCCTTATCATTCCTCCGGTATTTTCTGGGTACCGGGTATATCAAAATGTCATTGATCAATACTCTAATAATTCTATCTATGTTCTTTCCAGAACTCTTTTTAATAATCCTTACCGGTCATTGTTGCCTTAGCAAGTCCAGCTCATATCATCTTAAGTCATAATGTCGTTATTAGGGTTAATGCCACCCCTTGTGCATTCCCCAGGGTTTGCCTTAATTTATGGATATCCTATCCTTAATTCAACTGCCAAGGAATTCTTGCATCTTATAATTTGCAATCAGATCATGTATCCTTAATAAAGGTCTCTTTTCAATCATTCTCATTTGATAATCGATCGGTGGTTTAATGCCACCCTCTTCTTTCAGATAGTTGTCAGCCTATTTGGCCTTCCAAAAAGGCAACGTATGCCAATCTCTTCTCTTACCGAACTTGTTAATGGTAGCAAGGGTGTTCTGGAAGATATTGGTCGAGTTCAACGTGAATCTCTTAGTGCTTATCGTTCTTCGCAAAGGTACTTGCCTTAGACAAAATTTCTACAGCATCCTGATCCATCTCTGACCATTTCCATACTCTTTTCATAAACCTTCGTTGTTTACTTTCCTCCGTCATAATATATTCATGGTATTCATGATACCCTAACATCATACATCTCAAGTCACTATACTTCCATTTTACTCGAAATCTTGGACAACCATATACACATGAGTCACCTTAGTACGGGTGACCCCATCCCAAAAAGGTCTAGTGAATTCCCAATCAAAACATGTGTTGTTCGGCAGAAGATTCAAACGATCTCATTAATGTTTCCTTTATATCAGAAGCCCTTGCAGTCGGTGCTTTCTTAGAAGCAACCCTGCTCTGTCTTTTCATTGCTGGTCTAGTCACTTTATAGTCCGTTGTGACTTGGCCTCAACTGGCCACACATAAAAATATATGATTTTAGGGGTTGGCTAATAGCATTACTTTTCTAGCAATTGCCGGCATAGTGCCTTCTTCTTTGATACCTTTCTACCTTTCCAAAACTTTACTCCATATTAGTCTTAATCGACTACTCGGCACCGTCTCCGGTCACCTTTCCTCCACTTTTATCTTTTCACTATTCTTATCAATCCTGCGTGCCACACAAGCTTACCATTCCTGGCATAACAGCCTTTTCATTTAAGTCAATCCTGGAATTTCTCAGTCTGGCTGGTTTCTTACTTACATTTCCTATTTTTGTCCAATCTCACTTCATCATTTTATCACTACCGTCGATTGTAATGCTCAGGGTCCGTTTACTAACCCATTTTACAGCATCCTTACCCAAATCACAGGGTTTGCTCCAATTTTTACTCTCTTCTGTGACATTCTCTGATAATCAGAAAGACAAGGTTTGCCAAAATTCACCGAATTCCTTTCCAGACTCAGGGAAATTTTGATCAATCTACCCACCTACTAGTAACACTAAGGAGACCAGTTTCGAAACCTGAAGAATAGTTCTATGAACCTCCAAGCAGGTGGAATCATAAGCAGTCATAGTTAACGAAATAATCATCATCGGATTGGAAGTTTACCCACTGGAGAGGAATCAAATATATCCATCCCTTAGAAGGGAATCAATAGTCTCAAACTGAAACCTGTCACAACGTCCTGATATTCAATACTACCAAATGTCGGTCTACCTAACCCTTTATGCGAAGCGTCATTGGAAGCACAAAGTCTCCTTTTTCCATTAAGCAATGCCAGCTCTTGGTCATTACCAATTTCACCTTTTAGCTCCAGGAAGATTTTCTCACATTTTTCTCTTTAACTGCTGATCGTATTACTTGATCTATTATAATTCCGTGTCGGAGTAAACTTAAGGTAACTACTATAATCCATTCAAAGAGAAGAAGGAATTTAATATTCCTCTGAATCACATGCATCTAACGTTTCTGGTTCATCATTTAACTGAGTTGAATTAACCCTATACTTAGTCTCTGACAATAGTCTCATTACAAGTTCATCTTGACTCACTGGTCTTATCTCCCGGTAGGTTCTGAGATCATTGTCTTGCTTACTACTTCCTTATATAACTTTATCCAATCATGCTGTCACTTCCCAATGTTTTCACTTTCTAACTGATTCATTCATAAAATGGACATTTTCCTGAATAAAACAACTTCATCAACCTCAATTTGGTTCCATAAATTACAACCTATGACATTTGCCTTCTCATTGCAAATTATTACTGACAATATTCATACTTATTCATTTATCAAATGATATGGCACTTACTGCCTCTTCTCAACTATTCCTAGGGACTCTGCTCCTCGCCTTATATCGATGTCTTTGATAATCATACATCCCTCTAGCACTCTTTTCGTTAATATGAAAGTCTCTAATGATTCTCATCTATTCCCGTATAAGATCTCAAGTAATTCTTCCAATCCGTCTTACTTGCTGGTACTACCTCCAATAGTCCAGCCACGAATCCAACATGAATCTTCAGTTCTCTTGCTAATAGCTTAGTTCTTTATGCCCACTTTTCTGAGCACCATACCTTAATCATCACAGTCTTTCTGGCTGCAACCCTCATTCCTCAAGGGTAAGCTCCTTATCCTAACAGGATTTTCCTTATCTGCTGGAACCTCTTCCGGGTCTCCAGTAGGGTACTCCATCGAATTTACCCGCTGATCTTCAGCATATAAAGCATCATCGCGCTGCTGCTCGTATGCCTCAAGGTCTGTCACCTTACTCGTCGATACGATATCGAGCTAAGTTACTATCATGATACTTAAGAGTTCCCATAAGGGTTTTATACGTCATCACTACCTTAAGTAGTCCGACTATGAACTTGGCAAGAGTTCTTATTATCTTAGTGAATTTATTGTTTTAACGTCGCCTCATCTCTGGGGTTTATAACGTACGCTCTGATACCACTTCTGTAACACCCCCAGATCCGGGGTCCGGGATCCGGTGGTTACGGTTACCAATTCTGTCCACAACAATTGAACTTTCCTTAACATAAAATAAATTACGTCTCTATGACCCAACACAACAATATAAAACACACCCGTTATAGTCCCAGAGATGAAATCAGAGTAACAATCAAATTTTTATTAATCACATTATGAGTTCTTACAATCCAAAAGAATTTCAATATAAATACATACTCTTTGCCATCCATTTACATAAGTCATACTAGACCATATTCTTGGTACTGAAAGAATAAATATATCCTACCAATAGCTTCTTCTTCAGCTCTGGTAGTCTCATCGTCCTCGCCCGCGTCGAGTGCGCCTTGTGCGAGTCATCTAGTCTAGCTGTTGTTGTGATATAATAATAAAGCAAGGGTGAGCAATAGCCCACCAACAATAATATATAACTGAACGATAATATATAACAGTTCAAAAGTATCTTTCAAACCATATGCCATGCATTTACGAAAATGATGCCAGTATAATATGAACGATGAAGTTAAAAGGTAACTTAAAGTATTTGTTTGTAGAAATATCTGCTACATCAAAAGTAAGCGAGATATTCTCATTGCCATTAAAAGAGGAACTTGCATGAAAAGATTGCAATTCCAGTTATGAACACTTTTCCAGCTCTGCCAACAGTAATCATGTTGCAGGAAATAAATAAGTTTGGATGATGAACCAATGATGGAGTATTCACCGCGCCCGCTGTTCCAATCTTGATGATCAGTCGAGATCGTACAGCTCAATTTAGATTTACTACCGGTAGAAGGAAGAACTGACGGCTTTACTTGTATACCGCCTTACTAGCTCTCCCCGGCCAACGGTTGGGCCAAAGGGGATGGACCGGCGCTACTCGGCCTCTTACACGACTCCTAGTTCAAATAGAATTCATGATTCTGAATGTAACGTTCGTCCCCCTTTCCCCAAGTATAATACTTGTTGATAAGACTCCACAAAGTAGTCGTATCTAGTTGGAAGGGAAAATTTACCAATAACTCCCAAGCTATTACTTGGTAACGGATATCAACTTGTTCCAGTGATCTTACCCCTCGAAAGATGAGAAGGTAAGCAACGACTTAATAAGTCAACAGCACCCGAGTTGCGAGTGAAGGGAATACTTTATGACCAGGAAGTCGACAAGATAAATAACATTTTTCCAAGTAAGGTTCCCTTATTATTAAGGAGATAGACTCAAAGAAGAATGATGTCTGAGAACCTTTCTTGATATAAAAATATGACTCCGAAATATTTTCTGTAATAATCGAAGAAGATAAACCTTATCGAGGTTATTCTAAGTATGGAATAAATATTCAGAGAATATTTATTGAATTAAAATATTTTACAGATCATTTAGGAATAAGAAAGAATATCTTATATCAGAGTATTTCTCAAAATAATCCCTGAAGAAATATCAGGAGAATATTTATTGAATAAATACATATTTAAATGAATATTCAAAACAATATTCATTAATTAATAAGACCTGAAAAGAATATTTAAGGTAATATTCATAATTAATTAGGAATTTAAATGAATATTCAGAAATAATATTCATTTAATGAATAATATCCTAAATGAATATCAAGTAATATTCATTTAGTAATCCAAGCCTTAAGGAATATTCGAGATAATATTCGATAATTAAATCAAGCTTCAGATGAATATTAAAATAATATTCATCAAGTATTTAATATCTTAAATGAATATTCAAAAGTAATATTTATTTAATATAATAATATTCTAAAAGAATATCCAAATAATATTCATTTAGTAGTCTCATCTTTAGAAGAATATTCGAAATAATAATCGATAATCAATTCGACTCTGAATGAATATTGACAAATATTATTCGTCGAATGATTACGTTCAAATAATTATTTGAAGTAAGGATCATTAAATAAATAAGCTCGAACGAATATTCAAATAATATTCGTCGCCCAAATAATAGAAAATATTTACTTAAATATTTTCCTCCGAGGTAATCTCGATATATCAAGGAATATTGACTCCCGGTCTATATTTGATTAATAAGATGTATACGCCCTTCTATGAGGGTCTTACAATAACCGGCTTATAACTGATATATAACTATCTAGCTTATAAGCCAACAATAACATTCAGGGAACAAGTATATCAATTCAACTTGAAAGTAGGCATGCATGCAATGGCATATGTATATCAGCAATCATATATATATATTTATTCAATCACAACAACAGCCTAAAAGAAGGGAATTGAAACTTGCCTGGTAGTCGAGTACGGTAAGGGGTAGTGGTAGCGGGTCCCGGTTCAGCTTGGTGATCTATAAATAGCCAAGGCATTCGGGATTAATCACTTAACATATTAAAAGTTAAGTTATTCTTAAATCGAAACACGTTCTCAAGTTATCTCGTTATACCCCTTTTAGTGGATTACTTATTCTCACTGATCCGACCCGACATTCGTTCGTTAATACGACATGTCACTGCACTTATACTTGGGACATACTTAAGTCATATGAGTTCTAAGGTTGATCGTTACGAACCAATATTATACTCCGAGTTTTATCGCCCGTTTTCTAAGTGTTTTACCGAAGTTATAAAAGAGTCGTCTTTTAGGGGTTCATTCGCGTTTAACCTCGACTCGAATATTTTTAATAAATCGAAAAATGATCCTTTTGACATACGGATTTCTTTCACACCTTCCTTTTTACCCCTAGTATTTATTTACCAAGATTCTCCATGACGTTACATAGTTTACGAGGGTTCAATTACAGTTACGAACTTTCGTTTACGGATTCGAACTACTTTTAGTAAACCGACCGTAACTCCTAAACCGTAAGTCCGTTTCACGTGATCTTTATATCAAAACGAAGCTTATAACATAAGCTATCCTAACATGGCAGAAAAGTTTCTGGACAGTAGGGTCTTGATGTGAAAAATGGCATACAACACATGATATTGTAAAATCGGACATTATAACGGCTATGTTTACGCGTTTTCCAAAGTTTTTACACCTTATCTCGATCTAACAAAGATCAATCCAACCACACAAACACATGATAATCATCATGACTAGTCTATCAACAACTCATCTTAACAATCTCATGGATCACAATCCAAACAACAACCATAATCAACTAATAACATAGATCTAAGCATAACATAGCATACTAACACTTAATTGTCCATAAAACTCATAAAATCTCAAAATGGTACCAAGGGTTTTTGGAGCTTGTTACCTTCCTTAGAGAGTGATATAGCCTTATCAAGCCTTGATCTATCCTTATGTGACCTTAAGCTAGCTAGATCAATCAAAAGAAACATAAAAATCAAAGGTTAGTTCATAAGAACACTATTCATGCTCCTCTTTCTTGATTTTTTTGAAAATGCAAACAAAGGAATTTGGAGCTAAGATTTTGAGGAGATTAGTTTTATGAAATATAAGACTCACCATAATTATTTCAAGAGCAAACAATGGTGGGAAGGTGGATTTTGGTCTTTGAATTAAGCAAATAGCCGAATGAAGAACAATGAGAGAGTGTTGGTGTTCTTTGCTTGGCTCTTTGGAAAATAATTGCATAAAGTGAAGGCCTTGGATAATATCTTGGTTAAAGTGGCTTTAATAAAGTGATGATGCATGCAATGAGGTATTTGTGAGGACAAGTGTTGAAGATTGGATGGTTTAAGGCTTAACTAAGTGATTTGTTTCCTAAGTACTAGTTGCATTCTAATTGGTCTAGTTACTTGCTAGTCAATAGATATTTATCACTAGCTCATGCATGTATCTTGCTTTCTCTGCTTGATTCTTTGTCCGTTTATTGCCCGTTTCGATTGATCGTTCGTAGGAATATTTCACGGATTTCTAATTAGGGTTTACCGGGAATCCTTTTTAATATTAATACTTTCATTCTCCATCTTTCATTCTAACTTTCCAATTTATATTCCTTAAATCCATTCGTTAAATACTTAAGGCTATCAGTGTCCAGGGAACTCTCGGAGAAAATAAAAGTGCGGTTTTTCAGAATCCGACAGCTTTTACATACACTTATTTTCCCCCTGGATCACTAATACGAACTCGGAAATCCGTTCCGAATGCTTCTATATAGTGTCGTCTCATATTATTATATACTCCCACCAAAACACTATTCATTCTGTATTCTTTACTTGTTCTCTTAGGGTGGTACAATTGTCCGTATTCTCTTTCGATCGTTCCTTATCCTTTTTACGGAACTACTGGATTAATCGTTACCGATCTGGATGACATGAGAATATTCTCCTGCTTGAAATTGCCATATCTTATTCCCTTAGAAGATAGATTATTCTTACCTATGTTGTTACCCTTTAGCATCCTTCAAGACATAGAAATAATAAAGTCGAATTCCATTCATTCTTTCCAAATATCAATTATTACATTGTAACCATAACCACTCCTCAGTGGTTTCCTACCTTCATTCTTAAATCAAATATAATAACATCCCAAAATATCAAATCCTCAAAGTTAATATCTCAATTCTTGGATTATAATAATATTTAATCCACTGTCCGGTCAAATATTATACCGAAAAGAATTTGGAATTTCTGAATTCCGATCGTCTCTGCATTCACTTATTTCCTCCGCGTATTACTAATATGACTTCGAAACATCCATATCACGTCCCGTACATAGGGTGGAGTGAAAAGTTTTCCAACTTACAAAATCACTATTCATCCACCAAATTACTATGCACGTACGGGAAACACTATGCACGTACGGGAAACACTATGCACGTACTCATTTCCCTTCAAGGATCCATTAGCTCCTTCCTAGATGGTAGATTATTCTTATCTATGTCCTCAACCATCGAATTACTCTATTCTGACAATATACCAATGCATCAGGATCATTGTCCAAAGCAATATCCATTCATTACAATCATTGTTCTTTGAAACCACCATTCATTAGAGCTGGTGACCTTGTTATCGGAATCATTGTTCCTCATTTTATCATTACTTAATAAAAAGTTTTAATTATATCCAAAATTTGGGGTTCTTACAGTCTCCCCTCCTTAAAAGGATTCCGTCCCGGAATCAGGTAGGAAGCAAAGAGTCGTTTGCCTGCCGTTCACTCTTTAGCTTCCCGGTCAATTCTTAGTCGTTCTACCCTTCCTCAGCACATCTTCTAGTGCTACAATTCATACTTTATCCTTTTTCCATCAACGTTGCTACTTTTCGTACAACTCACTATCCGGGTTATACTCTTACTCAGTCTTATCCCTATTGATACCTGCAGTAACATTGGTATCACTGTCACCCTACGAATTCGGAGGTAACCTCACTCGTACTGTGCATTTCCTGATCGCTTTAATCTTCGCAATCTCGATCAATATAGAGAAGTGGAAAGATTTGTTGAGAGATCACTATGATCAATTGAACATTTGTTATATTGCATAGTTAGTACAGAAGGGGGCCAGCCTTTAGTACTTGACAAGCAATTAAACAAGTCATGGCATTCCACTTAGACTTCTATCACATAGACAGATAGTCACGTAGCAGTACCTCCCCTCCTAAAAGGGTTGTTCTTCTCAATTCATAAAGAAGATGAATAAGAGAGAAGAAGAGAAAAGAGTTCTAAAGGATTATAGAAAGCTTTCATGATTGTAGAATATCATACTCAGAATTTACCTCTGAACTATAGAGGTTTATCAAAGAAGAAATTAATCATAATTATATCCAATACTATTTGATCGAAATCTCACGTGTCAACATATCTTGCTGCTTTGTCCATTATTCTATGGACACATACTCTTGTTCAATCTTAGCGATACTCACATTCGGGAAATCCTTCAACCTTTCAGGTTAAATCTTAGATTTCTCACTTGACATCATTATTACTGACATCCCATATCATGTTACTAGCTTTTTCATACTATAATATTGACACTATCAGGTTGTCATCCTGAGAATTCATTAGAAAACCCATTCATAACCTTCCTTGCTTCTCATTCCATAGTTGCTTTCCCAGCCTTTTCTTTATCAATCACATCCTTCTTATTATCTGATTCTTACTCATTTCTATTATTTACTTTCACCTTTACCTCTTTATTGAGACACCTTTTTGCACTTGGTACCTCTTTATCGGTATTCCGTCACATTATTCTATAATCATCACGTTATTTCAATTTAAACTTTCCGAAATGAATCTGGCCCGATTCCTTTAACTTAGATTCATATAATCTACTTCTGCCAACCGTGTTTCTCATCACTTGTTCTTTTCTAACCGTGGTTTTCCACAGGTTGTCTTTCGTAAGTCAGACCAGGTCGTATATCTACATGCTCGTACTCCTATCATCTGTTGAACATCTGCATTTTACTGACGTAGCCTGGCCACATGAAAACCCGTTATGACCGTGCTATAAGTTTTGGGGGTAAGGCTGGCTCGAATACCGCCGTCCGAACACTTTAAACTCTCAGGTGGCCCAATAAGTCTCGGGCTCAACCGCCCTTCCCTCCAAGTCTCATTAATTCTTTCCATGGGAATATCTTTAACATCATGAATCATCAACCTCATATTCTCTATCTTGTTTGCGCAGAAGTACACTAACATAAACTTGTTTGTCATTCATCAACATGCCATTTAGTTAATCAATGGCAGCACTTTCTTTATCTTTACATTGTCATCTACTTTCTTAGAAGAATCACCATCACTTGTTGTTTACGTAGTGCATTAATAGCTAACCCTACGGGTTTCAAATCCCTTAGGGAGACAAAGTAATCACTATTCCTTATCCATAAGGAACACTTCCTGAACTTGATGTAGATATAACATGAAGTAGATAGAATTGCGGAAGAGTTTCAAGCATCGCAGCTAGGTCCGGTTGATGAAACTATCACTTATGCATCTTCCATAAAAGACTGGAAACTTAACGATTTACTTCATCAATTTTGTACCATGGTCCTGGTTTGCCTCAAAACGGGACCTTCTAAGGTACGTAATATGCTTAAGACTCCATCAGGAATCGTATCTTTACTTAAACTATTATTACCTTCGATTCTTGCACAATCATCAAAAGGAATGTAACTTCCTCCACTCCAATATGACCTTCAAGGTCTTTCCAAATATCATCCTGTTTCTTCGGTATGAACATTTGTAATTATTCCTTTATACTTAGATTGTCGGCCACCTCATTGGCCTTTCTTGATGATAATGATTTCTTGTAACCCATGTTTTCTGGGTACATTCCAGCTCAAGTTTTTCTACCTCATTCCCATCACTGTTGGGTTAAAGCATTCTCCCTTAAGCTCTGCTGAAGGAGAAAATATAACTATCAGTCATTTCCATAAGTCATTGCTTCCACCTACCCGTGGGAACTTTATCACGTTTATTCCCAATCCTACTTAGGATGCTTCTTTTCTTAGTTCTTTCTTTATCTTAGGATAATCTCAACCTTTATAGGTTCAACCCATACTTTCTCAGGGTTTCATACATGCCTCATCTGGCATTATTGTTACGATGTCATACATTCCTTACCAAACTTCCATTTTTGAAGTTCGGAATATTGCCCTTTTTCCTTGTAAGGTTTCGTAGGCCATCCTTATCATTCCTCCGGTATTTTCTGGGTACCGGGTATATCAAAATGTCATTGATCAATACTCTAATAATTCTATCTATGTTCTTTCCAGAACTCTTTTTAATAATCCTTACCGGTCATTGTTGCCTTAGCAAGTCCAGCTCATATCATCTTAAGTCATAATGTCGTTATTAGGGTTAATGCCACCCCTTGTGCATTCCCCAGGGTTTGCCTTAATTTATGGATATCCTATCCTTAATTCAACTGCCAAGGAATTCTTGCATCTTATAATTTGCAATCAGATCATGTATCCTTAATAAAGGTCTCTTTTCAATCATTCTCATTTGATAATCGATCGGTGGTTTAATGCCACCCTCTTCTTTCAGATAGTTGTCAGCCTATTTGGCCTTCCAAAAAGGCAACGTATGCCAATCTCTTCTCTTACCGAACTTGTTAATGGTAGCAAGGGTGTTCTGGAAGATATTGGTCGAGTTCAACGTGAATCTCTTAGTGCTTATCGTTCTTCGCAAAGGTACTTGCCTTAGACAAAATTTCTACAGCATCCTGATCCATCTCTGACCATTTCCATACTCTCTTCATAAACCTTCGTTGTTTACTTTCCTCCGTCATAATATATTCATGGTATTCATGATACCCTAACATCATACATCTCAAGTCACTATACTTCCATTTTACTCGAAATCTTGGACAACCATATACACATGAGTCACCTTAGTACGGGTGACCCCATCCCAAAAAGGTCTAGTGAATTCCCAATCAAAACATGTGTTGTTCGGCAGAAGATTCAAACGATCTCATTAATGTTTCCTTTATATCAGAAGCCCTTGCAGTCGGTGCTTTCTTAGAAGCAACCCTGCTCTGTCTTTTCATTGCTGGTCTAGTCAATTTATAGTCCGTTGTGACTTGGCCTCAACTGGCCACACATAAAAATATATGATTTTAGGGGTTGGCTAATAGCATTACTTTTCTAGCAATTGCCGGCATAGTGCCTTCTTCTTTGATACCTTTCTACCTTTCCAAAACTTTACTCCATATTAGTCTTAATCGACTACTCGGCACCGTCTCCGGTCACCTTTCCTCCACTTTTATCTTTTCACTATTCTTATCAATCCTGCGTGCCACACAAGCTTACCATTCCTGGCATAACAGCCTTTTCATTTAAGTCAATCCTGGAATTTCTCAGTCTGGCTGGTTTCTTACTTACATTTCCTATTTTCGTCCAATCTCACTTCATCATTTTATCACTACCGTCGATTGTAATGCTCAGGGTCCGTTTACTAACCCATTTTACAGCATCCTTACCCAAATCACAGGGTTTGCTCCAATTTTTACTCTCTTCTGTGACATTCTCTGATAATCAGAAAGACAAGGTTTGCCAAAATTCACCGAATTCCTTTCCAGACTCAGGGAAATTTTGATCAATCTACCCACCTACTAGTAACACTAAGGAGACCAGTTTCGAAACCTGAAGAATAGTTCTATGAACCTCCAAGCAGGTGGAATCATAAGCAGTCATAGTTAACGAAATAATCATCATCGGATTGGAAGTTTACCCACTGGAGAGGAATCAAATATATCCATCCCTTAGAAGGGAATCAATAGTCTCAAACTGAAACCTGTCACAACGTCCTGATATTCAATACTACCAAATGTCGGTCTACCTAACCCTTTATGCGAAGCGTCATTGGAAGCACAAAGTCTCCTTTTTCCATTAAGCAATGCCAGCTCTTGGTCATTACCAATTTCACCTTTTAGCTCCAGGAAGATTTTCTCACATTTTTCTCTTTAACTGCTGATCGTATTACTTAATCTATTATAATTCCGTGTCGGAGTAAACTTAAGGTAACTACTATAATCCATTCAAAGAGAAGAAGGAATTTAATATTCCTCTGAATCACATGCATCTAACGTTTCTGGTTCATCATTTAACTGAGTTGAATTAACCCTATACTTAGTCTCTGACAATAGTCTCATTACAAGTTCATCTTGACTCACTGGTCTTATCTCCCGGTAGGTTCTGAGATCATTGTCTTGCTTACTACTTCCTTATATAACTTTATCCAATCATGCTGTCACTTCCCAATGTTTTCACTTTCTAACTGATTCATTCATAAAATGGACATTTTCCTGAATAAAACAACTTCATCAACCTCAATTTGGTTCCATAAATTACAACCTATGACATTTGCCTTCTCATGGCAAATTATTACTGACAATATTCATACTTATTCATTTATCAAATGATATGGCACTTACTGCCTCTTCTCAACTATTCCTAGGGATTCTGCTCCTCGCCTTATATCGATGTCTTTGATAATCATACATCCCTCTAGCACTCTTTTCGTTAATATGAAAGTCTCTAATGATTCTCATCTATTCCCGTATAAGATCTCAAGTAATTCTTCCAATCCGTCTTACTTGCTGGTACTACCTCCAATAGTCCAGCCACGAATCCAACATGAATCTTCAGTTCTCTTGCTAATAGCTTAGTTCTTTATGCCCACTTTTCTGAGCACCATACCTTAATCATCACAGTCTTTCTGGCTGCAACCCTCATTCCTCAAGGGTAAGCTCCTTATCCTAACAGGATTTTCCTTATCTGCTGGAACCTCTTCCGGGTCTCCAGTAGGGTACTCCATCGAATTTACCCGCTGATCTTCAGCATATAAAGCATCATCGCGCTGCTGCTCGTATGCCTCAAGGTCTGTCACCTTACTCGTCGATACGATATCGAGCTAAGTTACTATCATGATACTTAAGAGTTCCCATAAGGGTTTTATACGTCATCACTACCTTAAGTAGTCCGACTATGAACTTGGCAAGAGTTCTTATTATCTTAGTGAATTTATTGTTTTAACGTCGCCTCATCTCTGGGGTTTATAACGTACGCTCTGATACCACTTCTGTAACACCCCCAGATCCGGGGTCCGGGATCCGGTGGTTACGGTTACCAATTCTGTCCACAACAATTGAACTTTCCTTAACATAAAATAAATTACGTCTCTATGACCCAACACAACAATATAAAACACACCCGTTATAGTCCCAGAGATGAAATCAGAGTAACAATCAAATTTTTATTAATCACATTATGAGTTCTTACAATCCAAAAGAATTTCAATATAAATACATACTCTTTGCCATCCATTTACATAAGTCATACTAGACCATATTCTTGGTACTGAAAGAATAAATATATCCTACCAATAGCTTCTTCTTCAGCTCTGGTAGTCTCATCGTCCTCGCCCGCGTCGAGTGCGCCTTGTGCGAGTCATCTAGTCTAGCTGTTGTTGTGATATAATAATAAAGCAAGGGTGAGCAATAGCCCACCAACAATAATATATAACTGAACGATAATATATAACAGTTCAAAAGTATCTTTCAAACCATATGCCATGCATTTACGAAAATGATGCCAGTATAATATGAACGATGAAGTTAAAAGGTAACTTAAAGTATTTGTTTGTAGAAATATCTGCTACATCAAAAGTAAGCGAGATATTCTCATTGCCATTAAAAGAGGAACTTGCATGAAAAGATTGCAATTCCAGTTATGAACACTTTTCCAGCTCTGCCAACAGTAATCATGTTGCAGGAAATAAATAAGTTTGGATGATGAACCAATGATGGAGTATTCACCGCGCCCGCTGTTCCAATCTTGATGATCAGTCGAGATCGTACAGCTCAATTTAGATTTACTACCGGTAGAAGGAAGAACTGACGGCTTTACTTGTATACCGCCTTACTAGCTCTCCCCGGCCAACGGTTGGGCCAAAGGGGATGGACCGGCGCTACTCGGCCTCTTACACGACTCCTAGTTCAAATAGAATTCATGATTCTGAATGTAACGTTCGTCCCCCTTTCCCCAAGTATAATACTTGTTGATAAGACTCCACAAAGTAGTCGTATCTAGTTGGAAGGGAAAATTTACCAATAACTCCCAAGCTATTACTTGGTAACGGATATCAACTTGTTCCAGTGATCTTACCCCTCGAAAGATGAGAAGGTAAGCAACGACTTAATAAGTCAACAGCACCCGAGTTGCGAGTGAAGGGAATACTTTATGACCAGGAAGTCGACAAGATAAATAACATTTTTCCAAGTAAGGTTCCCTTATTATTAAGGAGATAGACTCAAAGAAGAATGATGTCTGAGAACCTTTCTTGATATAAAAATATGACTCCGAAATATTTTCTGTAATAATCGAAGAAGATAAACCTTATCGAGGTTATTCTAAGTATGGAATAAATATTCAGAGAATATTTATTGAATTAAAATATTTTACAGATCATTTAGGAATAAGAAAGAATATCTTATATCAGAGTATTTCTCAAAATAATCCCTGAAGAAATATCAGGAGAATATTTATTGAATAAATAAATATTTAAATGAATATTCAAAACAATATTCATTAATTAATAAGACCTGAAAAGAATATTTAAGGTAATATTCATAATTAATTAGGAATTTAAATGAATATTCAGAAATAATATTCATTTAATGAATAATATCCTAAATGAATATCAAGTAATATTCATTTAGTAATCCAAGCCTTAAGGAATATTCGAGATAATATTCGATAATTAAATCAAGCTTCAGATGAATATTAAAATAATATTCATCAAGTATTTAATATCTTAAATGAATATTCAAAAGTAATATTTATTTAATATAATAATATTCTAAAATAATATTCATTTAGTAGTCTCATCTTTAGAAGAATATTCGAAATAATAATCGATAATCAATTCGACTCTGAATGAATATTGACAAATATTATTCGTCGAATGATTACGTTCAAATAATTATTTGAAGTAAGGATCATTAAATAAATAAGCTCGAACGAATATTCAAATAATATTCGTCGCCCAAATAATAGAAAATATTTACTTAAATATTTTCCTCCGAGGTAATCTCGATATATCAAGGAATATTGACTCCCGGTCTATATTTGATTAATAAGATGTATACGCCCTTCTATGAGGGTCTTACAATAACCGGCTTATAACTGATATATAACTATCTAGCTTATAAGCCAACAATAACATTCAGGGAACAAGTATATCAATTCAACTTGAAAGTAGGCATGCATGCAATGGCATATGTATATCAGCAATCATATATATATATTTATTCAATCACAACAACAGCCTAAAAGAAGGGAATTGAAACTTGCCTGGTAGTCGAGTACGGTAAGGGGTAGTGGTAGCGGGTCCCGGTTCAGCTTGGTGATCTATAAATAGCCAAGGCATTCGGGATTAATCACTTAACATATTAAAAGTTAAGTTATTCTTAAATCGAAACACGTTCTCAAGTTATCTCGTTATACCCCTTTTAGTGGATTACTTATTCTCACTGATCCGACCCGACATTCGTTCGTTAATACGACATGTCACTGCACTTATACTTGGGACATACTTAAGTCATATGAGTTCTAAGGTTGATCGTTACGAACCAATATTATACTCCGAGTTTTATCGCCCGTTTTCTAAGTGTTTTACCGAAGTTATAAAAGAGTCGTCTTTTAGGGGTTCATTCGCGTTTAACCTCGACTCGAATATTTTTAATAAATCGAAAAATGATCCTTTTGACATACGGTTTTCTTTCACACTTTCCTTTTTACCCCTAGTATTTATTTACCAAGATTCTCCATGACGTTACATAGTTTACGAGGGTTCAATTACAGTTACGAACTTTCGTTTACGGATTCGAACTACTTTTAGTAAACCGACCGTAACTCCTAAACCGTAAGTCCGTTTCACGTGATCTTTATATCAAAACGAAGCTTATAACATAAGCTATCCTAACATGGCAGAAAAGTTTCTGGACAGTAGGGTCTTGATGTGAAAAATGGCATACAACACATGATATTGTAAAATCGGACATTATAACGGCTATGTTTACGCGTTTTCCAAAGTTTTTACACCTTATCTCGATCTAACAAAGATCAATCCAACCACACAAACACATGATAATCATCATGACTAGTCTATCAACAACTCATCTTAACAATCTCATGGATCACAATCCAAACAACAACCATAATCAACTAATAACATAGATCTAAGCATAACATAGCATACTAACACTTAATTGTCCATAAAACTCATAAAATCTCAAAATGGTACCAAGGGTTTTTGGAGCTTGTTACCTTCCTTAGAGAGTGATATAGCCTTATCAAGCCTTGATCTATCCTTATGTGACCTTAAGCTAGCTAGATCAATCAAAAGAAACATAAAAATCAAAGGTTAGTTCATAAGAACACTATTCATGCTCCTCTTTCTTGATTTTTTTGAAAATGCAAACAAAGGAATTTGGAGCTAAGATTTTGAGGAGATTAGTTTTATGAAATATAAGACTCACCATAATTATTTCAAGAGCAAACAATGGTGGGAAGGTGGATTTTGGTCTTTGAATTAAGCAAATAGCCGAATGAAGAACAATGAGAGAGTGTTGGTGTTCTTTGCTTGGCTCTTTGGAAAATAATTGCATAAAGTGAAGGCCTTGGATAATATCTTGGTTAAAGTGGCTTTAATAAAGTGATGATGCATGCAATGAGGTATTTGTGAGGACAAGTGTTGAAGATTGGATGGTTTAAGGCTTAACTAAGTGATTTGTTTCCTAAGTACTAGTTGCATTCTAATTGGTCTAGTTACTTGCTAGTCAATAGATATTTATCACTAGCTCATGCATGTATCTTGCTTTCTCTGCTTGATTCTTTGTCCGTTTATTGCCCGTTTCGATTGATCGTTCGTAGGAATATTTCACGGATTTCTAATTAGGGTTTACCGGGAATCCTTTTTAATATTAATACTTTCATTCTCCATCTTTCATTCTAACTTTCCAATTTATATTCCTTAAATCCATTCGTTAAATACTTAAGGCTATCAGTGTCCAGGGAACTCTCGGAGAAAATAAAAGTGCGGTTTTTCAGAATCCGACAGCTTTTACATACACTTATTTTCCCCCTGGATCACTAATACGAACTCGAAAATCCGTTCCGAATGCTTCTATATAGTGTCGTCTCATATTATTATATACTCCCACCAAAACACTATTCATTCTGTATTCTTTACTTGTTCTCTTAGGGTGGTACAATTGTCCGTATTCTCTTTCGATCGTTCCTTATCCTTTTTACGGAACTACTGGATTAATCGTTACCGATCTGGATGACATGAGAATATTCTCCTGCTTGAAATTGCCATATCTTATTCCCTTAGAAGATAGATTATTCTTACCTATGTTGTTACCCTTTAGCATCCTTCAAGACATAGAAATAATAAAGTCGAATTCCATTCATTCTTTCCAAATATCAATTATTACATTGTAACCATAACCACTCCTCAGTGGTTTCCTACCTTCATTCTTAAATCAAATATAATAACATCCCAAAATATCAAATCCTCAAAGTTAATATCTCAATTCTTGGATTATAATAATATTTAATCCACTGTCCGGTCAAATATTATACCGAAAAGAATTTGGAATTTCTGAATTCCGATCGTCTCTGCATTCACTTATTTCCTCCGCGTATTACTAATATGACTTCGAAACATCCATATCACGTCCCGTACATAGGGTGGAGTGAAAAGTTTTCCAACTTACAAAATCACTATTCATCCACCAAATTACTATGCACGTACAGGAAACACTATGCACGTACGGGAAACACTATGCACGTACGGGAAACACTATGCACGTACTCATTTCCCTTCAAGGATCCATTAGCTCCTTCCTGGATGGTAGATTATTCTTATCTAGGTCCTCAACCATCGAATTACTCTATTCTAACAATATACCAATGCATCAGGATCATTGTCCAAAGCAATATCCATTCATTACAATCATTGTTCTTTGAAACCACCATTCATTAGAGCTGGTGACCTTGTTATCGGAATCATTGTTCCTCATTTTATCATTACTTAATAAAAAGTTTTAATTATATCCAAAATTTGGGGTTCTTACAGCATCAGTAAGAATTACCGGTGTGGTATAATAAGTTGAAGATTCAGCATTTGCCACCAACGCAAAGTTTCCATATTCTTCATCTTCGCTATCTGTGTCATCCCAGCTTTTACCAGCAACTACATAAGCTCTTCCACTTTTCTTCTTTTCAGAAGCATAATCTTTCTTCTGTGCTTGCTTGGGTTTCTGACACTCAGTAGCAAAATGTCCCAACTCATTACAATTGAAACAACGGATTTTGCTTCTGTCAACAGTTCCAGTTTTATAACCTCCCCTGTTACTAGAGGATGAAGAACCTCCTCTCTGAAATCTGTTATTTGACTTAAACCTGAACTTTGGATTTCTTCTGAATCTGAAGTTACTGAATTGTCTCACCATCATTGCCATAGATTCATCTTCCAATTGATCCAGCTCTTCAAGTGAGTAAAATTCTCCACCATCCTGAGTAGCTGGTGTTTGGCCAAGTTCTACTTCAGTTTGTTCCTTGTTGAAGCTGTTAGATTGAACAACTTTAGTTTCCACTTCCTTAGGAACCTCAACCACTAGAGCTGTAGAAGAATTTGCCATTCTTCCTTTGCCATAGAATTCCTTTTGCTGTACTTGTTCTAATTCATATGTTTTCAGAACACCAAACAGCCTTTCAAGAGCAACTTGAGTTAGATCTCTAGATTCTCTAATGGCAGTGATTCTATGCTCCAAGTGAGTAGGCATAGTTAGTAAAAACTTCATGTTGATCTCCTTCTGAGTATATTGCTTGCCATGAACTTGCAAGTTGTTGATTATCTTGTTATACCTTTCGAACACTTCCTGAATGCCTTCATTAGGGCCAGCTCTAAAGTGTTCATATTCAGAAGTCAGAATTTGAAGTCTATTTTCCTTGACTTCATCAGTCCCTTCATTAATGATCTCAATAGTTTCCCAGATGTGCTTAGCAGTTTTACAATTCCTCACATGGCTATACATTACAGCATCTAGGGAATCCAATAGAATGAGTCTCAAATTTTTATCTAATCCAGCTTCCTCCTTATCTTCAGAGGTATAGTTCTTAGGGTCCTTTGGATAGGATTTGGCAGGTACTGTTACAGTTCCATTTACAACATTTCAGTATCATGTTGCATGGGAGTTACTGGTCCATTTTTCAAAACCCACAAAAATCTTGGGTTTGCTACATCAAGAAATAACTCCATTTTGTTTTTCCACATGTCATAGTTATCTTTATTAAAGATAGGAATTTTAACATTGCCTTTGGCTGACATGATGAATTTTTAAGAGAGTTAAAAATTCGAGCTTGATTTTTGATTGAGTAAAAATAGGATCTTGATTTTTGTATCAATCAATAGGCTCTGATACCAATTGTTAGGTCCGATAAGATTGTAGAAGGGGGGGTTGAATACAATCTATACCATTTTCTAACAATTTATTCGTTAAACAATTTTCACTTAAACGAATATTTTGTGCGGAATAATATAACACAAATTTCAAGTTGAATATAACAATATATTAACTTGATGGGTGTTACAAAATCAGTCCAAATGATTATCAAGTAATTAATAACTAATTAGAAAATTCAACATGAATTTTGCTAATTTAGTTAATAAAATCAAGATATCAATTTGTGAACTAGGAAACTTAATTCGCTAGTAGTACAAGAATCACAAGTAAACAAGTTCCAATGGATAGGATATTACAACTGAGATGAACTTGAATTTACAGAATTAAATTTGTAGGTGTTCTTGAGCTTGAGAGAGAGAGAGAGAATGGCTGCTGTGTATATTTCTTGTGTTTAGCTCGATTGTTTTTTCATCTTCTGCATTCTGCTTCCTTAAATACACAGCCATAGTCATATTACTTAGTTTAAACTGATATGACAATCATTTTACGTTAATATGACAATCGGTATGACTATCAATTGAATGTAATATGACTGTCCAGTTTAAATATGACTTTCGGTATAACAATCCAGCTCAATATGACATTCGGTATAACTTTCCATGTCAATATAACATTCGGTATAACTCTCCATTTGAATGAAATATGACTATCTCATTTGAACTGTATATGACTATCTCCTTTGAACTGAATATGACTATCTCCTTTATAAACTGAATATGACTATCGGTATAACTATCAGTTTGATAGTTATATCATCATATTTTTCAGTTTATAATTAATTAAATGACTTATTAAAAATCATTTAACTAATTATTCCTTTTTCATATTAATTCTTATTTAATTAATCTAATAATCACTTTAACAAATATATTAATTCTGATAGAATTTATTTATTTATTAACTTAATTACTTGACTTAATCAATTAAAATAGAATTAATATAAATTCTTTAATAGTCGATACTCTGCTGAAAACCACGTAATTATGATAAGGAACATACAATGGAATGATGTTGACGCTCGATGTACTGTCTGGTTCATGAACGACTAACTCCAATCTCTGTTCTTCATCGTGACTTTTAACACTGTGGTCTTTTTATACTCTTCACTCTCATCGATCATTCGGTACTGAAATTGTTTCTTGTCACTAATAGAAATCTCTGTCTTCTTAAATGAATCTACTTGTTTCAATGCTACCTTGAGGCCTGATCAGATATCTGAATCTTCTTCCAGTGTAAAACATCAAAACTATAGATTGACTTGTTGATTTTTCTTCTGACGATTATCATCTTTTGAGATTCCTGTGACAGTTGATATTATTTACTTATTACAATCTAGTTTAATTGGATTAGGATCCTCGAACTACAAATAGGCTGAGTCATATGCCTTTCAGGTGCTTTTTGAGAAGCACCTGAGGTTTGTCTCTTAGATTTTGGTTTGGAAACTTTTGTTTTAGTCACTTGGGTAGGAGCCTGTTTGGTCACTACTACAGACTCCATTGTGACTGAGGAAGGCAAAGAAATTTGGGGGTTAGAGATAGGAGTTTCAAGGTTAGAAAGAGTTACCTAAATAATTGGTAGATATACCAATTGTACTTCTGCATTGGAGTTCATTCGAATTAAATCACTTAAGACTCTCTTCTCCTGAACAAAACATGTGAACTTGCTATCCAGGTTAGCAATGGATAGCTCATTCTCAGATACATGCAGTGCTAAGAGCATCAAAAATCTAGCAAAATAGATATTCTTGCTCCTAGTTTCCTTTTTACCTAATTTTGCTGCTATCTCATACATGACTAGTGTGCCAAAGTTATAGAATTTATCAGTCAGAAGCATACACAACATAACTAGCATGGAATGGGTAACAGCATCAAAATTAATAATTTTGCCTGAAAAAGTTTTAATGAAGGCATCACAAAAATAACTCCATTCTTTAACCATCCCATTCCTAACAATTTTCCCTAAATTATCAGTACTAAGGGCATAATTTACGGAATTAAGCATGGCAACTATTTCACCATCACTGGGTACTTTCAGACAGTTATTCTCAGGTAATTTTAAACAAGCAGTTATCACATCAGAGTTAACTACATAGTTTTTACCCTTTAAGGAAAAAGCAATTGTACCGTCTGTGCCATTGAACTCAGCAGATGCCCACACCTCTTCGATTACCTCGCGGATTAGAGGAGTGGTGGCAGTCATAGCATATGAAAGTTTACAGTTCTTCACAAAATTCATCATGGTGTGATAAGCTTCTGGGGCATTCACTGTGTCGACATAGGCCGCGAAGTTGTTCTTCTCATAGGTGAACCCAGTCGAAGACATCATCTTAACAATAGGCGCCATTGAAGTGTTTGAACTTTTGTTGCAGAGAGTTTTTGTGAAGAAGATTCAGTTTACTTAAGAGAATCTTGAAAGTCGATAAAAGTGAGATGTGAGAGCACAAGACAGCCTTTTATACTTTTCAAGAATTGAAAATGAAATAATTAAAAGTAATTAACCATTGGTCAAAAGTAACTGTCAAATAATAAAAGAAAATAAATATAACCCGTCCTCTATAGATACACGTTTACCAACGGTTATATTTCAAAGAAAATATGTATATCAACAGATATGAAATGAACGGTTGAGAGACAGTTTATCCGTTGATGACGTGGATAACCTGTTATCCGTTGATATACGAAAATCTAGGAATGTGTTTATGCTATCAACGGGTAAAAGGATATCCGTTGATAAGATAATTTTGCCTTGGGCAAAATTTCTAAAGAAATTTTTTCTGAGAGTTTTTAATTCTCAAGTAAATCAAAACACATTTCTAGCTGTAATGCAGTAAAATCAAATATCACTAGGAAATATGACATGTTAGATATAATTGATGTAATGTTTCAATGTTTAAGTGTAACAGTGAAATATCAGAGTTTAACTGGAAGGAAGTCAGAGTTTAGTAAAGTGTGACTGACGGAAGCTGGACAGAGTTTAGTAAAGTCTGTCTAGAAGCAGCGCGTACGAAGTCAACAGAAGATATTAGAGATCAATTGAAGATTGATATGGAAGCGAGATCTTTGGAGATTGGATAGCTATCAAAGAGATCGAGTTGACTTAGGAGACGTGTGACAATCTGTAATTGATATCATTGTATAGCTGATTATTAGGAATATCAATTAGAGATTGTATCAAAGCTGTATGTTATATAAATACAGTTAGGTTAACCCTAGAAGGGAATCGTGCATCGAACTATCTTTATTGTAACCTAGCGGCTCTTTGTGATAGTTTACATCACGAAGAGGGTTTTTAATACCAGAAGTTTTAAAGTGCATAATCATCTTAATTGTTATTCTCTCATCTAATATTGATTATTAGTGTGTATTCGGCCTAACAAGTGGTATCAGAGCCAGTCTGTGACTTTATTACAGGTTAAGATCCAAACACAACAATAATCATGTCAGCAATTCCTCCACCAACATCTACTAGTTCTGAAAAGGCTCCTACTACTGTGAGTCGTTATGAACCAATCAGGGTTCCTATTCTCAGGCCATCAGAGTATGCCATGTGGAAGGTCAAGATGACTATGTTTCTGGAGGCTACAGATCCAAAATATCTTGACAGGATTAATGAAGGCCCTCACAATCCTACAAAGCTATCTGTTGCAACTGCTGGTGAAGAAGCTAAAATAGTTCCAAAGGAAAAGAAGGACATGACTCCTGAAGATCTATCATCAATTGCTAAGGATGCGAAGGTTAGGCATTTACTGCATAGTGCTTTAGACAATGTTATGTCTAACAAAGTGATTAACTGCACCACTGCAAAAGAGATCTGGGATGCTCTTGAAGTCAGATGTCAAGGAACTGCTGCTATTAAGAAGAATAGGAGAAACATACTCACACAAGAGTATGAGCATTTTGAGGCTAAACCTGAAGAGACCATGACAGAAACATTTGATAGATTCTGTAAACTGCTCAATGATCTGTCATTGGTCAATAAAGAGTATGATCTAGAAGACTCAAATCTCAAGTTTCTTTTTTCTCTACCTGAAAAGTTGGATGTGAAAACAACCACTATTAGAGACAACTATGAACTTGCTGAAACAGAGATTGATGAAATCTATGGGATGCTCAAAACTCATGAATTGGAAATGGAGCAGAGAAACAGGAGATCAAGCAGGAAGGCAAAGTCTGTTGCTCTTAAGGTTGAAGAGAAGCCTCAGAAGAAAGAGGCATCAAGAAGGAAAATGAAGGGAAAAGCTTTGGTCATACACTCAGAAAGTGAATCATCAAACTCTGATTGTGATTCAAACTCTTCTGAATCATCTGACTCTGAGGATGATGAAGAAGAAATGAGAAAAATGGCTGTGTTGATGGTGAAGACCTTCAAGAAAATGGGCTTCAAAAATTTCAAGAAAGGGAAAAGGTTTTCTACAGATTCAAATGAAGACAAAAAAAGTTTCAGGAAGTCTGAAAGAAAAGAGACCAAGTCTGGGAAGAAGGATAAGTCTGAAATTCAATACTACAAGTGCAAGGAGATGGGTCACTATGCTCCTTAGTGCAAGAAGGGTAAAACTGGAAAAGTACTCATCACAAAAGGCAGAGATTGGGCAGACACTTCAGATTCTGATGAAGAAATTAACTATGCTCTCATGGCTACTACTGAATCAGAAACTTCTAAAAATCAGGTACCTCTAACTACCTATGCTTATAATATTGATGACATTTCCCAATTAAGAATTTATCTTAAGTCATTGCTTATAAGTTATAGGGATCATACTTTAGAGAATGAGATGATTAAATCTGAGAATTCTGAACTCAAAGAGAGAAATAAAATTGTTGAAGGAAAGCTAAAAAATATGCAACAAGTTCAGAAAGAGAGAGATGATGCTGTTTCTATAGAACATGATTTGCTTCAGAAATATAAACAACTAGAATCTGAGTTGGAGGAAGCAAATAAGAAAATTAGGACTTGGACTAATTCTGGAAAGGACACTCAACAGATTTTTCAAACAGACACTGTTGGTCTAGGTTATAATGAGGGAGATGAACTAAGATTTCAAAGTCAAGTTAAAATCAGACCTCATTTTGTACATGGAACCAGTAAATTTTTGTCTGATAATGAAAAAGAAACTGTTAAGGTCAAACCAGTAAAAACTTGTGCTAAACAGGTTAATATTGGTTTGATGACAGATAAACAACTCAAACATAAACTGAAGGAGTTAAAATCTGTTAAGAAACAGGGAGTGTCAAATAAGAACAGAAATGGAAAAGTAGGCATCACTTCAGGAAATAAACCAATGCTTACTAGTTATGCTCCAAGAAAGACATGTCATAATTGTGGTAGTACTAAGCATCTTGCAAATTTCTGCAAGAAAAACAAAAATATAAATTCTTTACCTTCCAAGTCTGAGGTAAAGAAGGATTTTGCTAGAACTAAGCCACAGACTTTATGCACACACTGTGGAAGCACTTGGCATTCCATTTATACTTGCAGAGAGTATCATGCTATCTATCATAATTACTATGAACTGAAACCCAATCTGAAATGGGTTAAAGTTAATACTGCAAGTGTAAACTCTAATACTGTTAGCTCAAACTCTGATAATGTTAATTCCGCTGCTAAAGCTAACAAAGTTAAGAATGTCAGAGGATCTAAGCAAGTCTGGATCCTTAAATCGAACTCTCAGTAATTGCTTGTGATTGCAGGGCAACAGGGAGGCAATCCTAGTCGTGGACAGTGGATGCTCAGGACACATGACTGGAAATAAAGCCCTGCTATCAGACTACGAGGAGAAGGCTGGCCCAAAAGTTTCCTATGGTGATGGCAATGTAGGAAGAACATTGGGATATGGCAATATTAATCTTGGAAATGTCATCATCAACAATGTAGCTCATGTCCCAGGACTCAAGCATGACTTGCTATCTGTGAGTCAAATCTGTGACAAGGGATATCATGTAGATTTTCAACCTGAATATTGTGAAGTTATCAGCAAATCTACAGGAAAGGTTGTTCTAGTTGGTCATAGGCAAAACAACATTTATGAAATCAAGCTCTTAATAGACTCTGTTGGAAAAGTTGTTTGCCTGTCTACAAGAATGTCTAGTGAAGAGAGTTGGAAGTGGCACAAGAAACTCTAACATGTGAACTTGAACAACATCAATGAATTGATCAGAAAGGATCTTGTAAGAGGACTCCCAAAGGCTCTGTTAAATGTTGATGGTCTATGTGATTCATGTCAAAAGGCCAAGCAAAGGAAGTCATCTTTCAAGAGCAAGACAGAATTTTCAATCACTGATCCTTATCATCTTCTACATGTTGATCTCTTTGGTCCAGTAAATGTTATGTCTATAGCAAGGAAGAAATATGCTTTAGTCATTGTTGATGAATACACTAGATTTACTTGGGTGTATTTTCTAGCAAAGAAGGATGAAACTACATTAACTCTGATGGAGCATGTGAAGCTTCTGGACAAAGGATCACGTAACAAAGTCAGAATCATCAGAAGTGATAATGGAACTGAGTTCAGGAATGCAACAATGGAAGAATTCTGCAAGAACAATGGAGTGAAGCAAGAATTTTCAGCACCTGGTACACCACAACAAAATGGTGTAGTTGAAAGGAAAAATAGAACCTTTATAGAAGCTGCCAGAACTATGCTTGATGAAGCAAAATTGCCAACTTATTTCTGGGAAGAAGCTGTTCAAACTGCTTGTTTTACTCAAAATGCTACACTGATCAATAAGCATGGAAAGACACCATATGAGATGGTGAAGAAAAAGAAGCCTAACCTGAAATACTTTCATATTTTCGGGTGCAAATGCTTTGTTTTGAAGACTCATCCTAAACAGTTGATCAAGTTTGAGCTAAAGGCAGATGAAGGAATTTTTGTTGGCTATCCACTGTCAACAAAGGCATTCAGAGTTTACAATTTGAGAACTAAAGTGATCATGGAATCTATACATGTGTCTTTTGATGACAAGAAAATAACTGGACTTGAAGACATAGATGAATATGATCAACTGAACTTTAAAAATGAAGATTTAAACTCTGTTGAAGTAAACTCTGATCAAACTATTCTGACAGACTCTGTTGAAACAGACTCTGAACCTCTACTGGTAAACACTGGAGAAACTTCTCAGCCACAACAAAGGGAAGAACCAGTTGAGGGGGAGCATGATCAAGATGAAGACTCAAACATTGATACTGAGTCAACTGAAAAATCTGGATCAAACTCTGATGATTCAAACTCTGAAAATTCAAATTCTGACTCTGGGCAGTCAAGTTCAGGGGGAGTCCCAGAAAATGAAGAAAGCCCACAACAAAATCAGGAGAGCATGGATCAAGGGGGAGGATCACATGCTGACAGAAGTCATTTGCCTTCTGCTAGGAAATGGACTAAATCACATACACCTGATTTGATAATTGGTGATCCATATGCAAAAGTGAGAACAAGAAGTGCCACTGCAAGTGAATGTTTGTTTCATGCATTCTTGTCTAAGAATGAACCAAAGAAAGTGGAAAAAGCTCTTCAAGATGCTGACTGGATAACAGCAATGCAGGAAGAGTTGAATGAATTTGAAAGGAATGAAGTTTGGACCCTTGTACCAAGGCCAAAGAACAGATCTATTGTTGGTACTAAATGGGTTTTCAGAAACAAGACTGACAGTGAAGGTGTTATCACAAGGAACAAGGCTAGACTGGTAGCAAAAGGCTATTCACAGCAGGAAGGAATAGACTATGATGAAACATTTGCTCCAGTTGCAAGATTAGAGGCAATCAGAATTTTTCTAGCATATGCCTCTCACAAGAAATTCAAAGTGTTCCAGATGGATGTGAAAAGTGCTTTTCTGAATGGGAAGCTTGAAGAAGAAGTGTTTGTTGAACAACCACCAGGATTTGTGGACCCAAAATATCCAGACCATGTCTACAGGCTGGATAAAGCACTCTATGGACTTAAGCAAGCACCAAGGGCATGGTATGAAACTCTGGCTCAATTTCTCTTAGAAAGTGGATTCAACAGAGGTACTATTGACAAAACTCTGTTTTATTTCAAATCTGGGAGTGACTTGCTTTTAGTTCAGATATATGTTGATGACATTATCTTTGGGTCTACTAATGATAAACTCTGTAAGAAGTTTGCCAAGCTCATGCAGTCCAGATATCAAATGAGCATGATGGGAGAGATTAGTTATTTTCTAGGCCTACAGGTGAGACAAACAGATGATGGTATCTTCATTAATCAAGCAAAATATACCAGAAATCTTCTCAAGAAATTTGGTATGCTTGACTGTTCATCTGCATCAACTCCCATGGCAACAGTAACTAAATTGGACAAAGACACAGGAGTTTCAGTGGATATGACAAACTACAGGGGCATGATAGGATCTCTTCTTTACTTGACAGCTAGTAGGCCTGACATCATGTATGCAACCTGTCTTTGTACAAGATTTCAAGCAGATCCTAGAGAGCCACATCTGACAACTGTGAAAAGAATCTTCAAGTATCTCAAGGGCACCATATCATTAGGTCTGTGGTACCCCAGAGAATCAGATTTCAAGCTACTTGGGTATTCTGATGCAGACTTTGCAGGCTGCAAGATAGATAGAAAGAGCACTAGTGGAAGTTGTCAATTTCTAGGTGACAGACTTGTCTCTTTGTACAGCAAGAAACAGAAATCAATTTCTACATCTACAGCTGAAGCAGAGTATATTGCAGCTGGTAGCTGTTGTGCACAGATCTTGTGGATGAAGAATCAATTGTTGGATTATGGATTGAGGTACAGTAAGATTCCTATTTACTGTGATAATCAAAGTGCTATTGCTATGACAGGTAATCCAGTACAGCATTCAATGACCAAGCACATCAGCATAAGGTACCATTTCATCAGAGAACATGTGGAAGAAGGGAATATTGAACTACATTTTGTGTCTACAGAACAACAGCTTGCGGATATCTTCACCAAACCATTGAGTGAAGCTACATTTACAAGACTGGTCAATGAACTAGGAATGGTCTCTGGTTTTGACTAGGAATGTTGGTTAGATTCAAAATTTACTTATGTAATGTGTTGCTCATATTTCCTTGATTTGTTAAGTGCTAAGTGATCTCTGTTGATTAAACTCTGTTATGCATACTCTGTTAACATGTTTTTCTTTAAACACAGTCAAACTCTGTTAAACTCTTTCAGCATGCCTGTATGTCATACACTGTTAATAAGTTTGATAAACTCTGTGAATTCTGAGTTGATTATTGTCTGAATGAAAACACCAATGAAGAAATATGTAAGAAGCATGATTCTCAGTAATTAATCATGTTTCTTTCTGAGTTATTGTGATCTAATCTTAGATTGTGCAGAAAGTTAACACAGCATGATACTGGTTCATATTTATAGCATCTCTTAGTTTATTTTGCCATAAACTCTGAGTCTATAAATACTGTGTGCATTGCCTCTCATGAATAACTACTGATGTTGATGAACTCTAAACTCTGTTAGTTATACTCTGGTAGATTAAAATGCTTACTACAATACCCCCAAAGAAAATGTATATAGGTTGCTATACTCCTTTGAGATTATGTTGGAGACTAGGATGACCCAGGAACCTATTGGTATATAATATGGGCTAAAATTCTCTGTTTTTTTTTGTGACTAGTCAAAGACTAGGATGACCCAGGAACTTATCAAAATGATAAGGGCTAAAATTTTTGAATTTTTGGTGACTAGCTCCAACCTCTAATTACTGGAATGAAAAAATATATATATATATATATATTAGCAATAGAGGGGGTATAAAATAAATTAAATGTTACTGTATATAGATTGATTACTACAGAGTTTAGCTTTCATCATACAGTCAGTGTTTACTATGAGAGTTTGTGCATCCAGTGTTTATTGATTTACTTTATGGATTTTATGAAAAATTAGATGCTCTAAAAATTGATTTGGTAAACTCTGCTACACACACACACACATATTTTCACAACTGTGCAATTTTTGAAAGGGTTTCGGTGATAAAGTTGGAGAATTGACAAATGCCAAGGTTGCCAGCCAAGGTTTGGTGTTCCCTTGAGATACCTGAAAATTCTCTTAATAGCTATCAAATGAGACTCTCTAGGGTCAGCTTGAAATCTAGCACAAAGACAAGTAGAAAACATTATATCAGGTCTACTAGCTGTTAGGTATAGAAGTGAACCTACCATGACTCTATAGCTTGAGATGTCCACAGACTTCTCCTTAGTATTCAACTCAAGCTTAGTTGCAGTGGCCATGGGTGTTTTTGCAGAGGTACAATCCATTAAGTCAAATTTCTTTAAAAGATCATAAATATATTTTGTTTGACTTATGAAAATGCCCTCATTAACTTGCTTTACTTGTAGGCCAAGAAAGTAAGTTAATTCACCCATCATGCTCATTTCATACCTACTTTGCATAAGTTTGGCAAACCTTTTGCAAAGCTTCTCATCTGTAGACCCAAAAATAATGTCATCTACATAGATTTGAACAAGTATTGAAGAGCCATTGATATTCCTATGAAATAAGGTTTTATCTACTGTACCTCTAGTGAAGTGATTCTCCAAAATAAATTGAGATAAAGTGTCATACCAGGCTCTTGGTGCTTGCTTCAAACCATAAAGTGCTTTCATGAGAAGATATACATATTCTAGAAATTCTGGATCTTCAAAGCCAGGAGGTTGATGGACATAGACCTCTTCTTCCAGTTCCCCATTTAGAAAGGTACTTTTGACATCCATCTGATAGACCTTGAAATTGGCATGTGCTGCATAGGCTAGGAAGATTCTTATTGCCTCAAGTCTTGCCATTGGAGCAAAAGTTTCATCAAAATCTATCCCTTCTTCTTGAGAATAGCCCTTTGCCACTAATCTAGCTTTATTCCTCACAATTATGCCATAACACTTCTATCATTAGGTTTGGGCACAAGCTTCATCCATCTGTCTTATTCTTGAGAACCCATTTAGTACCTATGACATTCTATCATCAGGTTTGGGCACAAGCTTCCATACTTTATTTCTTTCAAATTGGTTTATCTCTTCTTGCATTGCTAAGACCCAATCTGGATCTAGAAGGGCATCTTACTTTCTTAGGTTCCTCTTGAGACAGGAAGCTACTGTATAGACATTCTGCTTGAGTGGCCCTTCTAGTTTGGACTCTTGAATTTGATTCACCAATGATTAACTCAAATGGGTGATCTCTAGTCCATTTTCTTGTAGGTGGAAGGTTTGATCTTGATGAGGTTGCTTCATTTTCATGATCATGATCATGATGATTTAGCGTTGAATTTTGACCCTGAGAAACTCCACCTGAGTTTGTTGTCCTTGCTGATTTATGAAGTTGAATGTCAATGGATGCATCATTTTGCCTGTCGACGGATGCTTGAGAATCTCTATCAATGGATGCATCTCTAATATTGTCAACGGATGCTCCAGAATGACTATCAAGGGATGCTTCATTTCCAGTGTGAGCATCACTTCTAGTTGGTACAACAACTCTTGGTGGATCTCTATGGTCATGATCTTCATCTTCCTCATCATCATCATAGTACATTCTTCCTTCACCTTCATTCTCAAATTCCAACTTTTCATGGGAGCCTCCATCATTTAGGCCTAGAATCTTTTGATCATCAAACACAACATGTACAGATTCCATAACAATGTTGGTTCTTAGGTTGTAGACTTTATAGGCTTTCCCTGCTGCATATCCAACAAAAATAGCTTCATCTACCTTTGCTTAAAATTTTCCCAAGTTATCTCCATGATTCCTTAGCATAAAACACTTACATCCAAAGACATGAAGGAAAGCTAAAGTTGGTTTCTTGTTGGTTAACAACTGATAAGGAGTCATTCCTCTAGCTTGGTTGCCCAAGGAAATATTCTGAGTAAAGCATGCAGTGTTGACAGCTTCAGCCCAGAAATATGTTGGTAACCTTGATTCACTTAACATTGTTCTAGCTGCTTCAATGAGAGTTCTGTTTTTCCTTTCAACAACCCCATTTTGTTAAGGTGTTTTGGTAGCAGAAAACTCATGGACAATTCCATTTTCTTCACAGAAAATCTTCATTGTGGAATTCTTGAATTCAGTACCATTGTCACTCCTGATTCTTTGTACTCTGTCTTCAGAACCATTGTTTAGTATTCTGAGGTGATTGATGATGATTTCACTTGCACAATCCTTGGAGTGCAGGAAGAAGGTCCATGTAAACTTAGAAAAATCATCTACAATCACCAGACAGTATTTCTTCTTTGAAATAGACATGACATTTACTGGACCAAATAAGTCCATATGCAGCAATTGAAGAGGCTTAACAATGGATGACTCTGTCTTGCTTTTGAAGGATGATTTCTTTTGTTTCCCTAATTGGCAGGCATCACACAGTCCATCTCTGACAAATTCCAATTGAGGGATTCCTCTAGCAAGATCCTTTCTTACGAAATCATTAATAACTTTAAAATTCAAATGTGACAGCTTCTTATGCCATAGCCAACTCTCATCCTTACTTGCTTTGCTGAAGAGACAAGTAATGGATTCTCAGCATGCTGAATTGAAGTCAGCTATGTAAACATTTCCTTTTCTAAAACCTGTCAATACCACATCGTTGTCTTCCTTGGAAGAAACAACACAGGCTTCTTTTGTGAACTTTACTTCATAGTCTTTGTCACAAATCTGACTGACACTCAGCAAATTGTGCTTCAAACCTTCAACTAAAGCCACTTCTTCACTGATGACATTGTCTTTTGAAATCAGGCCATATCCCTTAGTATATCCTTTGCTGTCATCTCCAAAGGTAATTCTAGGGCCAGCTCCTTCATTGAACTCTGTGAGCAGGGTTGAATCTCCTGTCATGTGCCTAGAGCATCCACTGTCTAGGTACCATAGATTCCTTCTGTTTCCCTGCACACATTCCAAAAACAAATCAAGTTGATTTTGGTACCCAAGCTTCCTTGGGTCATTTCTTGTTAGCCTTTGACTTTGCACTCTTAGCATTCTTCAACTTAGGTGTAGATGCTTGAGTGATGGGGTTTGACAAATGCTCATTTGCATGATTATTTGA
This sequence comes from Saposhnikovia divaricata, assembly GCA_036435485.1. NCBI lineage: Eukaryota > Viridiplantae > Streptophyta > Magnoliopsida > Apiales > Apiaceae > Saposhnikovia > Saposhnikovia divaricata. The sequence continues at coordinate 58,338,647 of CM071598.1, forward strand.
TGCATGCATTTGTGGAAAATTGGCATACATATTATTCATGCTAAGAATGCTCCATGACATTTGTGGCACATTCACAGATTGAAAATAAGGATTAGACAAATATGGCATGTTCACATATGGATTTGAAAAACTAGCATTTTGATACAAACCAGGCATTGCAGGCATACATGGTATTGTTTGAGGTACATGAACAGGAGCCTTGTTGACAATCTTGCAATTAGAAGATAGGTGATTGACACTATTACAATTAATACAAGTTTTCCTAGGGGCAAACTTGTCAGGAGAATAATTGTTTTTCTTGTTGATGCCCATCTTACCATTTATGTTCTTTTTCTTTTTACCCTCAATTTCTACCTTTTCATTATCTGATTTACCAACAGCCTTTTTGTTATGTAAATCACCTACCTTAGCCTTCCCATTAGATTTGGTTTTGCTACTATCACCACTAACAAAGTTCTTGTTGACTGGACCATACTTGATATCCAGTTTCTTGAGTTCCTTCTTACTAACAAACTTTTTGTTAGTCGACGGATACCTCTCATCCATTGATGGTTCATCTGTCAACGGATGATCACTATCCGTTGATTCACAAATAGTCTCTAGATCCTCAAGGCCAGGTTCTAGCTCCTTTTTCTTTTGAGTCCAGGTATCCTTCACAAACGATTCTATTCCCTAGACTTCTATGATGTTTTGAGAAATATTCCTACAACTTTGAAATTTAGCAATTATCCCTTGTTCTTTTTCAAGCTGGTCTTTTAAAATCAGTTCTCTTTTTAACATAGCTTCAAGTTCACTTTTAGCATTATTGCAATCAACTCTCATTTTCTCAAATTCTAGAAATTGAGCTTCTAGAGCAACATTTCTATCACTTAATAGATTAGACTCTTTAATCCTATTGTTCTCTTTAGTAAGTGATTTAAGAGTAACACTCAAGTGATATAGTTCAGTAGACATTTCATCTATAACACTATTGCATTCCTCTTTGGTGAGCTCAGAGAGATTAGTAGAAAATACCTGATTGCTAGCGGAACTTGCTTCCTGCTCTCCAGAATCAGCCATCAATGCAAGGTTGACAAACTCAACATCATCATCAGAATGATTGTCATCAGCAGCCCAGTCATACTCTTGGGTCAAGAATGCCTTTCCTTTCTACCTGAGAAGATCAAAATATTTCTTCTTGTAGTCAACAGTCTCAGTTGAATTTCCCTTGTTCTCAGATCTAGGTTTCCTGCATTCACTTATCATGTGACCAGCAATTCCATAATTGTAGCATTTAATTTTGGATTTATCCACATAGTTGCTTGTGGAAAAATCCTTGTTAAATGGCTTGGCCACCCCAGAGTTTCTCTTGAATTTCAACTTAGAGAATCTCCTAGACAGAAAAGCTAAGTGCTCATCTATCTCATCCAATTCATCCTGCTGAAGGACATTCAAATCCTCAGACACCTTTTCCTTGCTCCTGCTTGATTCTGCTCTACCTTTACAAACCTCCCTGTTTGGTGTAGAACTAGCAGCTTCTGTCCTTTCCTCCTTCTGCTCCAAGGTAGCAACAAGTGCAACTGACCCACTTTTCTTTTTGGACTTCTCAATCTCTTCATCCTGCTCCATTTCCAGCTTATATGTCTTTAAAGTTACACAGAGCCTTTCAAGAGTAAATGTCTTGTACTCTTAAGTGTTTCTTAGAGAAACAGTCATTGGCTTCTATTCCTTGGGCAGTGATCTCAAAAATTTGAGATTAGAATCTTTAACTTGATAGATTCATCCATACAGTTTCAAACCATTTAGTAGCTTTTGAAATCTACTAAATGTATCATTCAATGTTTCTCCACTATTAAAATGGAAATGTTCATACTGTTGGATTAGTAGTTGCATCTTGTTTTCCCTCACCTGTTCTGTTCCTTCACAAAGGGTTTGAACAGTGTCCCATACTTCCTTGGAGGTAGTATAGTTAATAACATTGTCAACCATGTCTGTTTCTAGACCATTGAACAGTATATTCATGGTCTTTTTGTCTTTGTGGACTTCTGCAATATCTTCAAGACTCCATTCAGAAACAGGTTTGGGAATGAGAGTGTCAGGCACATCTTCAGCCAGGCCAACTCTTGTTGCAGTCTTCATTGGAATGTGAGGACCCTTGTCAATGTAATCTACAAAACCCTCATTAATAGACAAGAGATGTAGACGCATTTTTACTTTCCAGTGAAAGTAATTCTCTCTATCAAGAACTGGTATCTTTACTCCATAATCCTTCTTAGACATGTTGGAAGTGTGTTGATCTTTAAACTTCAAATATGTTAGAAGCTTAGTCTGATACCAATTGTTATTCCCAGATTACACACTTGTATAATTGTAGAAGGGGGGGTTGAATACAATTCTTGATATTTATAAATTTCTGATAAGAACTCCAGAAATCTATACTTAGATAATTGCTGTAAAAAGATTAATGCACAAACACATAAAAATCAGGTGGTTAAATGCACCACCTGAATCTTTTATTTGAAGAAAACTCTGTGCTAAAAATGTACACAGCTTCTGTTTTACAACTCTTTGCTTTCTAAGGATATTAAATAAAAACCCTAAGCAAATGTATCTGTTTTTTTAGCTTCTAAAGAGTTGCTACACTTGGTTATAAATCCAAACTTTTCATGTGCTACAGGAATAAGATAATATTAATCTAATTCAAGTTGACTTGTTACTCCACTCCAAATGCACATGTAGCCGAAAGGTTGTCCTTGTGAACAGACATGTCTCCTGCACCTTTCTTGTATTCATAGTGTAAACGGAATGCTTCTTTCTTCCGTGTTTCCAAATTATGGCTGCCATACTGCTTTTTGTATCTACTATCAACCCATGTGATCTGTCAGTCAAACCTGTCCTTATCAACTGCTAATCCCCAGCTTAGCATAGAAGTAAGTGTCAACGATTATCCGTTGACATTGTACACTGACATCCGTTGATGATATATTGAGCTGTATCCGTTGATATTGAGATTTGAGCTGTATCCGTTGATAGAGTGGATTTGAGTTGTATCCGTTGATAGAGTTCTGTCTTCATCCGTTGATACACTTTCACTTAGACAGAATTACATAGCATAGCTTATTTACAATTGGCTACCCTATTCTTCCTATCCATTGATGGTCAACATGACTATGGATAAAAACAATATCAACTGATAATATAGAGATACTGCAGTATGCTACAAAACCTCATCCGTTGATGAGCTACCTGTCAATGGATAGAGTTATAAATCCTCATCTGTTGACAGCTACAAAACCTTATACAATTTGATTGATTGTGAAGTTATCATCAAGTACAACATATTCCTAACATCATATATTACTTGTGACCACGTACGCTTGCATGTATTAGTGCAAACAATTATCTTTTAGCTCTTCTCTGCCTCTCGAATTTGAGTAGGAGTAACCTGCTCAAGATAATACAAAGAGTAAAATGTATTGTACTTACCACAAGGCATTTAAAAAGCAAGCTTAGTCTTTACATTGTCTAGGTATGCTTACAAAATATAAAAATTTGGATAAAGCAAAGATGTATATTTGTTTGTGAGAAATACTATAAGGAAAAGAAAAATTAAAAGCAAAACTTCCTAATGGACAAGTAGTATTCACTTCAATAACAGATGCGGGTACGGTATTTTTCCCATGCCAGGAATCATTCTGAGAACACGAGACATGGATCCCATAAGGGCTGACATGATTAATTAAATCAAACAAAAAGAAACTACTAAATGTCATATCCCTTAGAATACGTAAAGATTCACAATTGAAATATAAAAAACCAACTCACATCTGCTATCTTCCCAATAGTGGATTCTCTGAACAACTTAGTCCATGGAAACTAAGACGCACTCACAGCCGAAAATGCCCTACTAAAATTAGAAGCAAACAACATCAGCTGAATATCCTGCTGGGATTCATAAGATGCCTGCAATCACAATTCACTGCACTGCTAGTACCTATGACTGTGCAAGGACCCGTTAGGTGTGGTGAAACTGATCAATATAACAGAGATAAGAAAGTGCTGTAGGCTGGAATTGAAACTCCTAAGTTTTGATGATAACAAACAGTGATATAAAATAGCATGCCATTTGTACATATTCTACTTGGTTTTTGCAGGGTACTATAGCTTACTGATTGTATAATCAGTCTGTCACAAACAAAAAGCCAAAGTTGGAATACATTGACAATTGGTAAGCCAGGTGTAGTCTAAGTCAGCTTACCATATGTCTTCATTAGACTCAAACAGCAAGCCAAATGCATGGACAATCAGCATACCAGTTTCACAAACAGCATGCCATTTTCACAAACAGCATGCTGACTGTGTCTGGAAAAATTAAAGAACCTTTCGGTTCTTCAAAGAACATTCAGTGGAAATGTTGATAGAATCTTGTAAGGGCCCTCTGAAATAATATTGAACATGCTAGTACTCATATCTCAAATATATTGGGAGACAAGCCAATATAACCTTTACTTAAAATAAGGCTACTTTACCTTATTTTATGCACCACTCATTACACCCACATAGCCTTGTCTCTTCATGATAACCAATATTCCTCTTGTATACACGCTCCATCTTCATTCTCTCAACTGATATTCAAAGCTCCTTCCACCTTCTTTAGCTCCATTATTATTCAATTAATAAACGGCTACATTTTAATCCGTTGGAGCCTTCAAAATTGTTTGTTTGATATTGTTCTTGTTTACCTATTTAAGGGGTGGTCTTGTTCAGTTCCAATCATCCATTATTGAATATCAATCAAGTGCAGAAACAAGAAGTTGTACACAACCAACCAAGCTTACATTGTAAAATCTTTCTAAATCTTTCAAACCCATATATACACGCATATATATATATATATATATATATATATATATATATATATATATATATATAAAATATATAATATATATACAGAGGGTTCATAGGTTGAGTTATATTTATTCAAATTTTTGTATTGCTCAAATTGTATTGAATTGCTGTTGTACAAGGTTGGCTTAAGGTTTTAGGTGGGTCGAACTAGGCTAGAGAAGGAAACTTGGGAAGTATTGCTTAGAGAGTTAGTTCAGCACAGGAAACAGCAAGCCATTTGTAAGCAGCAGGGTGTAAGGGAGATATATTGTTGGATCTTGTAATCGGTTTTATAGTTGATCAATAATATATTCTCTTACCAAATTTGGTAAGGGACCAGGACGTAGACCATAGGGGATTAGGGGTCGAACCTGGCTAAAAGATCTTGTGTCATATTTAATTTTTTGCATATTTCATACTGCACTGCATTTTAGTTACAATCAGCTTGCCATTTGTAAACTGCATTATCACAAATAGCAAGCTGTTTCTGGTAAAATTTCAAACAGATCATAAATAACCATTGTTAGCCATAAACACCTATTCACCCCCCCCTCTAGGTGTTATTTTTCAATTGGTATCAGAGCTTTGGTATACTAACATTTCTGTAATAGGAAAGTATCGATCAAAATGGCTGAACATTATCTCGAAGCTAAATCTGATTATAGAGCTCCTCTCCTCACTGGCTCGAAAAATTACTACTAGTGGAAATGCAGAATGGAAACATTCTTGTCCAAAAGGCCACTGGTATTAAGAGTTGTGCAAAAAAGAAAATTTCGAATTTTTAGATGATAAAAACCAACCAAAAGATGTTGATGATCTCACTCCCGATGAGATTATCAAATGTGGTTATAATGGAGAAGCTAGAAATTCTTTAGTGAATGCATTAGATCAAGCTGAGTATGAAAAAGCTTCCTCTCTAAAGACAGCAAAGGAAATGTGGGATGCCTTGGAACCTATCATGAAGGTTCTACATCTTTGAGAAAGGTGAAGCTTAGCAAATTAATGAATGATTTCGGAAACTTCAAGCTCAAAGATGATGAAACTATCAAAGAATGTCAAGCAAGGTTCCAGGTCACTATAAACTCATTAAAGAGGCTTGGAAAAAATATTCCACAAGATGAAATTAACATGAAAGTGTTAAGTGCTGTACCATTCATTTATGAAGCTAAGGTCACGGCCATGGAATCATCCACAACAATCGACACCATGGATCACCTAGCTGTATTTACTGAGCTAGAACAGTTTGAAAGCAAGATAAATAAAATTCAGGTTGAAGGTGTTCGGGCTCCTCTAGCCAAAATGAAGAATTTGGCTCTTCATTCTACAAACAGCAAGCCAGCCGAGTCTGCAAATAGCAAGCTGACAGAATCTGATGAAGAATCTGATGAAGAACTTGCACACATTTCAAAGAAGATAAAGAAGCTGATTGAAAGGAAAAACAGAATGAAAAGGGATAGAGGAGGTTTCTCCAACAACAAGAAAGCCAAGGAGCAAACTTGTTTCGAATGTGCCAAGACGGGTCACTTTAAAAAGGATTGCTACAAGCCAAAGTCAAAACATCCTGCTGTTTTCAAAGACAAGAGAAAATCGAAGGCTTTACTGACTTGGACTGATGATGATTCAGACTCCAGTGATGACTTGTAACAGCCCCAGATCAGGGTTTGGGATCCGGTCGTCACGGTCTCAATTTCCATCCACAACATCAACATAAATTAACTTACAACCTTGTGACCCAAAACAACAACATAAACCACACCCGTTATAGTCCCAGAGATGAAATCAGAGTAACCAACAAATATTATTAATCACAAGTTTTGTGTTCTTATAACCTAAAAGAAATACATACTCTTTCCCATCCATTTACATATGTCATATAAGTAAATACATCTTATAAATCAAAAGCTGACAGTCTAGCCTACTGGTTGCTTCTACCTCAGCAATACAGTCCATGACATCAGTAGGCAACCCTTATAACTGATGTTCCTGCTTGCACCGAGTGCTCTTTGGGTTGGCCATCAGATCTAGCTGTTGTTGTGATATAATAAATAAAGTAAGGGTGAGGAATAGCCCACCAAAAATAATATGTAACTTAATAATAATATATAACAGTTCTGAAATATCTTCGAAACCATATGCCATGCATTAACGACATAGTGCTAGGCTAAGAAAATATCAAGGCCATAAAGCTACTTTAATAAAGGTATGAGGTCATGGATGATGTTTTTGGAGTGGACAAGTGTTGAGTTTGTGTGGTTGGATGAGAAGATTATGCTAAGTACTTGGCTTGTTCGCTAAGTGTGCTAGTTACTCTTGTAACTACTTGGTTACGAGATATTTTCCACTAGAACATGCATGCACCTTGATCCTCTGCTTGTTTCTTTGTCCGGTTATTGCTTAATGCACTGATCGTTCGGAGGAATATCTCAAGGATTTCTAGTTAGGGTTCCTCAGATATCTCGTATTAGTCTCAACCATGGGGAGAGTTACACCTCTCAGATTCAAATCCAATACCAACTGACTGAATCGTAGATAGACGTCTGTTATGCCTTCTCCTTTTCGTATTCTAAAGGTGTCATACTCCATCTTGAGTATGAGTGTCTTGTTGCTTCTAACCTCTGCAGATCCTTCCATGACAACTTCTATCTTGTCCCAAATCTTCTTTGCTGTAGTCAGACCTTTGACTATGTTGAACATTTCATGATCAAGAGATTCCATCAAGGTTTGTCGTATGGCAGTATCACAAGCTATTTGTCCTTGTCAGCATCCGAAAACTCCGAGGCCTTTTTAGGCTCAGACCGAGGTGCTATAACCACCCCTCCTTCCGTATGCGCAGGAATAACCACCATTGGAACAAATTTACCCTTGTCAAGGACTTCCAGATATTCAGGGTTAACAGTCTCTAGATATAGTCTCATTCTGAAAACCCATTCTTCATAGTGATCTCGGTTGAACATTGGGATCTTGAATGCATTTTTAGGAGCCATTTCAATTCTGGTCATTAAAGTTTCTAAGTCCCCAAGACTAGGCTATGTAGAATATATATGTAGAACTTTTGCCTAAGTCGAAATTTCTCTAAGTCGAAATTTTGCTCAAGTCGAAATTCACCAAGTAGAAATTGTCCAAGTCGAAATTCTATGTAGAAATTCTCAAGTAGAAATTCTATGTAGAACTTTTGTCCTTAGAATAATTTTTCTGCAGATTACTTTAATATTGAATAAACAATATTATCTCTTTAACACCTTTTGACTTTTGATGCTTTACTCACCTAACCCACCTAACACACGTGCTAGGTACTGAGTATGTCTTGTCACTTTCGGCCGTGAATAATGCAAATCACAAAGTCCAAAAACACCTTTTTATTCTTTTACTATTTATATGTTTGAAAAGGAGATCAAAAAGTTGTTGGGTTGTCTTCTTTGATAAGAACAGATGATGAACACTCAAGAACACCAAATATGAAAGTACCCAGATTAATTCACAAAAATTAATTAAAATACATCCAAGCTAAATAATCACACCTAGAGTATTTAAATAATTTTTCGGATGAGTTTTCACTACAAACGAATTAAAGCTCACTTTTCGAGAAAATGAAAAGTAGATCTAGAAAATGAAAACTCACGATTCTTCTACTCAACACAAGGATCTATGTTTTGTATGTTAAACATATAGCTCTGATACCAATTGTTAGGTCCAAATGTGTTGTAGAGGGGGGGTGAATACAACTTTTCGAATATGAGAAGCAATAAATACGATGCAATAAATGAACACACAGATTCAAGGAATATATGTCTTATATATAACTTGAAATGGTTGCTAAAACATTCATTACAAAGTATGACAGAAGTTCAGAGAGAAGTGAAGGATACTAAGCTCTGTGAATGCACTCTCTCTCTTTTTCTTGTGTTTTCTTCAACTATTGCTCTCTTCCTAAAACATTACACAAGTACTTCTATTTATACTACATGTAATCTATGTCCTGTAGTCTTCAAAGACTAAGATGTACGTGGCCCAATGATGTCCACATAAATCTTGCCTTAACTTGAAAGCTTGGAAATCTGCCAATCAGAAGATGCCATGTGTCATGTTGAAGCTGCACTCTAAGTAGAACTTCTACTTGAGAATTTCTACTTAGCCATCTCGAAGTTCTAAGTAGAACTTCTACTTGGTCATCTAGAATATTTAGTACTTAGAAAATATTCTGGTCTTCAACTTGAAACTTCAATGCACATCTTGAACTTGTGATATCTTCATGTCTTCTTTATTCTTCACCAAGCTCTTGAACATGGATCTTTATTACTGACATAAACTTGCTATCAATGTCCTGACACTTGATGCACTGGTCTGGTTCATAAGTGACTAGTCTTGATAGGGTTTTTGCTTCTTGAATAAATTACCATATCCAATTAGTAATATGGCTTTCCAATATTTGCTTTCCTTCTTGTTCACTTGAAATCAATTGGTCTTATTGATACTGATAGTTATGATCTTGATTCTTGGTTTTTCAAATCACTGAGGCATGAACAACTTTGACTTGAACTTCTCTCAATGATTTCTTCTTGGCTTGATCATAGTTAACATGTTGAATTGTATCAATTACCTTGTCTTCATTTAGTGTTGATTTCTTATGACTTCTTGTTCTTGATTGTCTTCTGGTTAAGTATCTTTTCCTTTAGTTGAGTTACATTAGTTATAGTGTTACAAGTTTATACACTCTGCCTTTCAATCTCCCCCTATTTGATTGTCTAACAATGACATTCAAATAAATGAAGGATAACTCAACTAAACAATGAGACGAGAAAAGATAATTAACATTACAGTCTTGAATAATATACAATTGAAAAGTACTTGAAAACAATACAATGAACTTAAACTAGAAACAGAATTCGAACTTCGAATTAAAGATCATTTGAGTGATTCCTATCACCTGGATTATTTCATACCTTTTAGTCAAACTTGTATCACCTTATTGGATTCACTCTAAGGTGAATTTTCCTCAAGTGAGTTAAAGCAACCGAAAGACATGAAGTTTTTCCAACTTCAAGTTCACACCACTCTGACCTTTAACCCTAATTCCGTTTCCTCTTTCTAGCTTCAGCAGCTTGGTCTTTCTCTTCTTTCTGCCTTTTGCGCTTCTCCTTCGGCTGCTGTTCTTTCTTGTACACTGGATCACGAAGCTGCTTCCACCTAGCATTCAACAGACTTACAGCTTCCATTTCTAGAGGATTCTTGGGCTCTGGATAAGGATGTTTGAAAAGCCTTCTGAGTTTGTCCACCTCCTGAGATCTTTGGAATGTCCTCAAAGTTCTTCATTATGAGCTGAGGTTTCCAGTGAGATTTATCAGCTTTAAACTGACAATAGATCATCTTGGGGTAGCCCTTGACACGGTCAGTATTGTGGACACTGGCCGCATCTCGCTCCATCTGCTTCTTTTCCACTACTACTTCAGACAGGAAACTCATGAGTCTCTGCTTTTCTTCCACAAACTTATCTTCCACTTCGCCCCATTTAAATACATATAATACTCTCTCCAGAAATGCAGCATCTTGAGTCCGTAGCAGCCATTTCTACTCATATGCAAGATTGTTTGATTCTGGTCTGCATCTATGAATACTAAGGCATCAGCTATATCTTCAACATAAGCGTGTATCCAGTATACACTATCACTTCCTGGAACACCAATTGCCTCCCTTATCTCTCCTTGTTCCAGTGCTCCAGAAGGAAGAGTCAGAGCTTCATCTACATTCTTCATGGCTTGAAGAATATTCCATTTCTTCTCTATCAGCTCCTGCTCAATCTTCACGTCATCTAGAGGGTTTGGAGCAATGATATCACACTTCCACACCTCATTGCTCTTCTTGAATATGACTCTTTCAATGATCTTCACGGATTTTTCTTTAAGCTCAGAAGCGAGTCCCTTACTCATCATTTGTCTACAGACAGCTTTGAGAGATTCCACTGAAAGCTCCGTTAAGTCATTTTCCTCCATGCTAACCCTCTTCATCTTCCCGTCAACTACCATCCGGACAAAATTTGGATATGCTGAGAATTCTGGACCCTTGTCCTCTGCTAGCTGCATTAACTGATCCCTGTACAGAATGCTTAACTCCTCAGATTGAGAGTATTGAATTTTGGTTGCTAGCAAGAACAACTCTGACGCAGATCTTCTCGTTATGAATTGGTCATCCACATATAGGAAAGATGTTGGGACTCTTTCTACCAAAGACAAAATGACCTGCCACTCCTTAAGTGTTGCATTGTATCCAACCCTGACTTTAGAAATTAATCTCTTCAAAGCATTTATATAGTCCACAGTCATTGGATTCTGCAAATTCAAGTTGTAGAACAGATCATCTGCCTCCTTGTTATGAACTCCTTTCGCACAGGATCCCATCAATATCTTCCTTGCTTCATCCCACTTCTGCCCTATCCTTTGTTTGTCCAGATCAACTTGAGGATCAACTAGCCTTACAAGCTCATGATCGTACTGCTTCCCTTGTAGCTCCACTTTCTTTTCTAGGAAGGCAGCACGTTCTTGCATCATCTTCATTTTATGGAACTGAGCTTGTTCCAAGGCTAACTGTTGAGCTTTAAGGGTTTCCTCATCAACAGGAATTTCTTCAGGCATTCCGGAAGACATCCCAGCACCTCCACCTTGTTCCTTCAGAGATCTCTTTATAGCATGTGCCAAAGGTACGTCTTCCATATCAGAATCTGAGTCAAGTACCTCCTGTACTGTTTCCTGATGACTCAGGTCAACGAATGGTTCATCAACCATCATTGCCTTACCCTTTCTCCTCCTCAGAGCCTCTTCATCAACATACGGCTCAATTTCTGGTTCCTTGACAAGATCAGCGGGTTCTTCAATTTCTTCGATGTGAACTGCCTGCTGTCTCGTCTCCATTCCACTCTCCCCCTTAAGTGAGTTATCCTGAGCTCCACCTTGGTCTTCAGATCCACCAGCTGCATAAGAACCTCCAAAACCAGAACCAGAGGCTCCTGCTCCACTAGCACCACCTGCACCAGCATCGGGGGGAGGTTGTTGGGACTCGAAACACTCCGGGGGCACAAAACTCCTGACTGCGAACATCATTCTACTGATCTCCACAGCCATTGTATGCATTGTAGACTCCATTGCCCCCATCCGTTCATTTAGAGTGCTTCCCAAGACACCACCAGCATGGCCCAAGTCATTGACCTTGTTTGTTAAAGCATCAAAAGCTGTAGCTTGAATTGCCATTCGTGCTGCGTAGTCATCAAGAGCCCTTTGATTGTTTCCAATGTTAATCCCGAACTGCCCCATCGTCTGCCCGAACTGCCTCATCTGATTTTCCATAGAAGTCATACGAGTATCAAAATTTTCAATATTAAGAGACGGTGTTTGGTTTAGGTGACCTCGCTCTAATACTCGTTCTGTTGGTATTTGGCGCTCGGTTTCGGGCCTTAAAAATGAAGGTCCCTCTCTCCCTAACCTCTCACACACACTCCCTGTCTCACGCTCGTGTATGTCTTCAACGATTGATCCAAAGTATGAAGTAGTACCTGCAGAAATTGGATAAGCAAAATAATTGGCAGTTATGGGATCAATTTCTGTTTGTTCCTGAGTTGGAATCTCAGGCTGAGAGGCTGCAAAGTGTCCTTGTACGACATCAGAACCGATCCTCTTTGCAGCATCAGTACGTACCGGTGAAGGTATGACTGAAGTTGTTAAAACTCCATGTCCTTTTGAAGCAACAGGATCTTCAAAAGGTACATAATTGTCATCAAAATCCCTATGTGCAGATTGTTTAAGGGGAGAACCACTCTCGTGAGGTGGAGTGGTTGCGTGTGACACACTAGGGTTTGACTGGGGTTTTGAAGTAGTAGCATGAGAAATTTTGGCTTTCTTTCGAATAAGTTGCTGCTCTTCGGGTTCACTCTCCTCATCATCTCCTACATATACATGTGCTGGCTTTCTGACTTCCATTAACAGGGGTGATAGAGAATAAGAATGTGTATCAGGCTCAGAAATATAGCTCTCACCCTGGGATAGATTCTGCGGGTTAGCAGTCTCTCGGGTCTCGGAATCAGATACATAGGAGGAGGAGTGAATAGTATGCAGGGAGAGATTACCTGATTCATTACCTTGTGCCTCAGCATGAATCCCATCAAATGCCTCAGCATGAGCAGATGGATTCTGAGCATATGAAGAAACTTGCGATGATTCCTCCAAATTGGTAACTCCTGCATCATATCTAAGCCACATTTGTATATTTTCAGGAATTGACATATGTTTACCTTGATGTTTATCCTGATTAGCAATAGTTGAAAGTGACTTAGTGCCCATCCCTAGCGATGCAGATGTTGGGCTTCTGGCAAATCCCTGTCTAACAGCAAGAGCATCCTTCGGTATTAAATCATTTATCAGCATTTGAAGGAACCGAGGAAACCAGCAGACAACATCAGTTGTAGTGATATCTCTGCTTGCAGGAGATCCCATTGAAGCCACTATCTCAGAGAGAACTATGCGTCCATAATTTATATCCAGTTCTCTTGCTAGGGCAACTGCAAAGGTTTGCATTGGAATTGGAATTTGATGAAAATCTTTTTCGCGTGCCCGAAAACATCTTGTGATGGCCTCGAAAAAGTAATTCCATTCCACATGGAAGAATTGTTTTTGGATGTTTCCAGTGATCCGGCCAGTCGGAGGATAACATCCTATTTCTTCAAAGAATGTGAGGCGTTGTTCCGCTGTAGGTTCTGCATCATAAGCATCTTTGATTGGGAATCCCAGAACCCTGTTGATAATTTCTTCAGTCACCTCATATTCCTGACCCGCTAAGGTAAACCTGAAACCGAAGGGGGTTGTTTTGCTCCCAAAAGTAACCGCACTAGTCCATAATTGCTGTAAAGCATCATGTACTAGTGTAGGTTTAGCAGTAAAAGCATGGCTAGCTTTGGAGTACAAATTAAGAAATCGTATCCAAAACTTAAACCGCGGGAGTTGATCACCAATTTCCGTAGAAATATTATAAAAATTGTTTTTAGCAAGTGAAAATTGGTGAGCCATTTTAATTAAATGTTTTTCTTTAAAAAATGTGAAAATATTTTTTTTTTAAAATTTTGAAAAATAAATAATTTACGAATTAACAGTTTTATCCCTTTTAATTTTTCGAGAATATCAAAAGACAATCTGAAAAGTTAAACTACGGGATATGAACAGTTGCCAATTACCAAATCTGAATATTCAAAGAGGATGAATATTCGTGTGTATATCAGTGAAATCGTGTGTGTATATGGATGAAGAATGGAAATTGTGTTTTGAAAAGTTACACAAACAGTTGATGTTTATGTGTATGTATATGCGCGTGTATATGCGGTTACAAAACACACCAACACAAAGATTAATGGTAACACAGTGAATAGCAGTCAAAAAATTGGCAGTAATTCGTGATTAGTATGAGTTTAATCACAAAAACACGGATTAATGGTATGAAGTTGTGAAATCGCTTTGTTTTTGTGAAACGGCTGCTATAAAAATGGAATTAGGTAAAGTGAATGATGCATCGAGTTAGAGATGTATATATAGATGATTGTGAAATGACAAAAGTATCCCTGTTAAAAAGAGTGTTAAAGTCTAAGTACATACAGGGAGGACTTAAGTCGAACTCTATCTCGAACATCTCTATCTCGAACATCAAGTCGAACTTCGAGATGAAGTTCGAGATAGAGGTTAACTCGAACAAATAAGCACAAGTAAGCACTTTAACCAATTTTACAGCAAAAACTATAGGGAAATCCTATCTCGAACATTATTGATTTGTAGTAAACTTGGAAAATTCCCCTCTAGAAAGAAAACAGGGAAATTCGAGATACATTTCGAGTTAGAAGTTTAACTCTATCTCGAACATCAAGTCGAAATTCGAGTTGAGTTTCGAGATAGACTAAGAACTCTATCTCGAACATCAAGTCGAAATTCGAGTTGAGTTTCGAGATAGACTAACTCGAAGTTAATCTCAAATTCTTTCCAAAATACCCCCTTGTAGCAAAAAGTACAGGGTAATTCAAGATATGTTTCGAGTTAGGAGTGTAACTCGAAAAATTCCCTTTAGCTTAACTGAGAACTCTATCTCGAACATCAAGTCGAAATTCGAGTTGAGTTTCGAGATAGACTAACTCAAAGTTAATTCTCAGTTCTTTTCAAAATATTCCCTTAATGGAAATCTCATCTCAACCTTTGAGATAAAATTCGAGATAGACTTTATCTCGAATATTTTGAAGATAGAACTAGGCACACTGGTAACTCGAACTCGAACTCGAAGTCGAATTTCGAGATGAATTTCGAGATAGCCAACTCGAAATTCTTCCCAGACTTAGAATTTTCAAAACTTCACTCTGACAGCTTAAGTCGAAATTCAAGTCGAATTTCTAGATGAGTTTCGAGATAGAAACTAACTCGAAATTTTGAAGTTTTTTAATTCTAAGGCCTCTAATTACATGAAAATCAAAGGTAAATTCATCTAAAAATCATGCAATATTTAGAATATTATGAATTTAACTCCCCCTATGATCATGCAATCTAACAAGCATAAATTCACAGATTTGTGCTATAAAAGACACTTAAAACAAAATGAATTCATGCAAAATCACACTATATGCAAACTATAACAATCATTAATTAGGCATTTTAAAGTCTAAGCACATAATGATTGAGTAGCTTGCACATACAAACATAAACATGGATTTTACAGATAGAAGGCTTTACTAACTTGTGTTAAGCATTCCCAATTCACCAACCAATCTATTGAATGTTACTTCATCAAGAGGTTTGGTGAATATATCTGCAATTTGTTGCATTGTGGGCACAAAATGTAGCTCCACAGTCCCCTCCTCGACATGTTCTCTTATGAAGTGATACCTGATGTCGATGTGCTTTGTTCTTGAGTGATCTACAAGATTGTTGGTTATGGCAATGGCACTTGTGTTGTCACACATAATTGGAATTTTCTTGTGCTCCATGCCATAATCCTTCAATTGGTTCCTCATCCACAGTATTTGAGCTACACAGCTTCCAGCAGCAATGTACTCAGCTTCAGCAGTAGAAGTAGATATTGTATGTTGCTTTTTACTTTGCCAGGACACCAATCTTCTGCCAAGAAATTGACAAGCACCAGATGTGCTTTTCCTATCAATCCTGCAACCTGCATAGTCTGAATCCGAATAGCCAATAAGATTAAAACCTGTATCTCTTGGGTACCAAATCCCTAGATTTGGTGTGCCCTTGAGATACCTAAAAATTCTTTTGACGGCTACGAGATGTGATTCTCTAGGATCCGCTTGGAACCTTGCACATAAACAAGTTGCGAACATTATATCGGGTCTACTTGCAGTTAAATAGAGGAGTGAGCCAATCATACCTCGATAGCTTGTGATGTCAACTGATTTACCTGATTTGTCTTCATCAAGCTTCGTGGCTGTTGCCATGGGAGTCTTAGCTGCTGATGCATCTTCTAGATTATACTTCTTGAGTAAATCTCTGACGTACTTGGATTGACAGATAAAGATACCATCTTTTCTTTGACTGATCTGTAATCCAAGGAAGAAGGACAGCTCTCCCATCATGCCCATCTCATATTTTTCCTGCATTAGCTTGGCAAATTTCTCGCACAAGCGCTCATTAGATGACCCAAAAATGATATCGTCCACATAGACTTGAACAAGTATTAAGTCATTTCTTACATTTTTATAGAACAATAATTTATCAATTACTCCCCTAATAAAATCATTTTCAATTAAGAATAAAGATAGGGTTTCATACCATCGTCTTGGGGATTGCTTGAGGCCATAGACAGATTTGAAGAGAAGATACACAAAATCTACATGTTCTGGATCAATGAAGCCGGGCGGCTGTTCCAGATACACTTCTTCTTCTAACTCTCCGTTCAGGAAGGCACTTTTCACGTCCATCTGGAAAACTTTGAAGTTCTTATGTGCTGCAAATGCCAAGAACATCCTGACTGCCTCAAGTCTTGCAACCGGTGCATAGGTTTCATCATAATCAATTCCTTCTCGCTGAGAATAACCTTTTGCAACCAAACGAGCCTTGTTTCGTGTTACAAGTCCGTTTTCATCCAGTTTATTTCTGAATACCCACCTTGCTCCAATTACGGATATGTTCTTTAGTCGGGGTACCAGTTTCCAAACTTTCTACCTTTCAAACTGATTGAGTTCCTCTTGCATTGCAATCACCCAATCAGCATCACCAAGAGCTTCTTCTATTTCTTTTGGTTCAAGCTTGGATAAGAACCCAGAATATAAAGAGATATTAGCCATGTCAGCTCTTGCAGTTCTTCTAGTAGTCACACCAGCATCTGGATCACCAATAATTAACTCAAACGGATGGTCTCTATTCCATACCCGTTCACCTGGGAATTGTCTTGATGATTCAGCTTGACTTTCTGAGTTGTGGTGCTGACTACTTAGATTATTTTCACTAACTCCCCCTGAGTTAGTGCCAGCTCCTACAGAACTAGAGTCAACTCGACTCGAGCCTTGAACAATAGTCCTTGAGCTGCTATTTACTCCCCCTGAGTTGTTGCCGGTTCGTACTGAAGAAGTCTCTCCTGATCTTGTAGAATTAGCTTGTTCACTAGACTCAGGTTCTTCATGTACGCTTGGAACATTTAATGGAACAACCAACTCAGGTTCATCTTCAAGATCTTCTAAGTCCAGATTCTGAAATTTTAGGGACTCAGGTTCACTAGAATCTCTTGAAATTGATGAGAGTTTGGTATCGTCGAATCTGACGTTGTAGCTTTCAGTCACTTTTCGATCATTCACTAAGAACACCCTATAAGCTGCCACCACATCTGTAGAGTAACCAACAAAGATTCCTTCACGAGCTTTTGCTGCAAACTTGCCTAGATTTTCATCATCTATAAGCACATAGCATTTTGCTCCGAAGACATGAAAGTATTTGATTGTTGGTCTTCTGTTGTTCATTAGCTCACATGGTGTCTTTTCTTTATCTTTTATGATCAAGGTTCTATTTTGAGTGTAACAAGCGGTACTCACTGCTTCGGCCCAGAAGTACAAAGGAAGTTTCGAATCATACAACAAAGTTCTTGCTGCTTCAACCAAAGTTCTATTCTTCCTTTCAACTACTCCATTTTGCTGTGGAGTTGTCGGGGCTGAATACTGACGACGTATTCCCTTAGATACACAGAAGTCATTTAGCACTGCGTTTTTGAATTCAGTGCCATTGTCTGATCTAATCGTCTTCACAGTAAGTGTTGAAACATTCTCAATTTGAGTGATGTGATCAATGATTAAGAAAGGTACTTCATCTTTCGTCCTTGCGAACAATTGTGACGCCCCGGGATCCGGGGTCAAGGATCCGGGCCGTCAAGGTCCAATTTCCGATCAATATCAATATCTCTGTAGTCCCTTTTTTTTTTTATAAATAAATAAATAAATAAATAAATAAGCAGTTGACCCCACACTAGTACACACACACACCAGTCATATGCTCATAGAACAACAACCACAATATTTAAAAGTTTTAAAGTTAACAGTTATTACAAGCCCAGAATTTACTAAGTACATTGTTGAACAAAGCTTCTACAGGAAGCACTTCAACAACTAAAGTTTATTACAACTTACACACTTAATTTACATAAGTATACTAAGCCCCTCCGCTTGTCACTACCTCGGGGATGGTCGCCAGCACTCGCTCAAAAGGTCGCCTTTCCCTTACCCTCTTGCGGGGTGTGGTACGTAGTATCGGCATGGGACCTAGCTGCTATATACATAAGTAGCAAGAGTGAGCTATAATAGCTCAGCAAGATTATACTGTAACTAAAATTTAAAATGTGAACAAGTATACATATATGTATATGCATATGTAATAGCAGGAAACAATTAAAATCCTTAAGGAAGAGTAAAGCTCTTATTTAATAATACATCATCCACTCACTATTATAAGAAAGAAATCTATATTAATATAATATCAGTTTTTCTTCATCTGCCACCATAATACCATCATCTCATATCATTATTCTGGTTTCAGTATTGAAATCTACAATAATATAATATCAGTTTTTCTTCATCTGTAACTATCATTCCATCATCTCATATCATTGTTCTGTTTTCAGTATAGCAATCTGAAAACCATTGTCTACACTTTCTTTTCAAAACTTTGGGGATATCTGCTGTCGCCTGATACGTTAGGACGATGATCAGTCGCCTAATCGTATCTGCTCTCTTTTTACTACCGGTAGAAGGAATGAAAATCATCCCTGGAGGAAGGCCACCTGCTAACATCCTCCCTTGGCATCTTCGTGCCGTAATAAAGATAATAAATGCTGGACTGTGTCGCACACAGCCCTGACACAGCCACTTACGCAAGTCTGTTGCAATCCCCCTCTTTATCACATCATTATTCTCTTTTTAAAATATCATTCTCTCATATCATTTCCATTCTCGCACATTACTTCTATAAAATATATATATATCATAAAGCTTTGATTATGATTCAGACCTCTCTTTCAAGTTCAGAAATCAAATATACTTTTATATTCGTAAAATATTCCATCTATTTTAAGAGTAATGCATGTTAATCAAATAATGTTTATTAAACCACTGATACTCAATAAGAACATTTTTAATATAATATTATAACCATATAACCCTCGATAACAACTGATACCATTCTCTCTTATTCTCTTAATCATAAGGCATGTTCAATTCATGCATAATCATCTCTATACATATCCATCTCATACTCTCATTCATATTCATATGCATCTTATACTCATATCCATATTCATATACATCTTCGTATATCTTTCTTTTCAATATTAATACTCAAGGAAGACAATTTCTTCACAATATAGTAATAATAGCATCACATATATATTTCACAAAATCAAGTTTCTTTGTGAAGATAAGTAGTTTTACAAATAGGGATAGAAGAAATCTTGCCTCGGTTTCGATATCCTGACTGTATGGCTCGTCCCTCTTCCGGAGTTTCTATAAACACAAAAGGACCGTCGTTAGAACCACATCTCTTACTCACTACACTCTTGTATAACATTACCTTTTGAAACTTTAATATATGTTTAAAGTATTCTTATTGCCCCAAAGGTTCAAGAACTTAACCGTTTATAACCTAAGTTGAAGTTTCAGGGTTTTTCACCATTTCCCCTAACGATCACACTCGACTGTAGAATTTCTTATAATTTTTAAATTTCGAATTTTAATGTAAGGTCAACTGGAAATAGTTCTTTGACCACACTACTATCATATCCCAAAATTTCGTGACTTTTAACAATGTTCAAGTATGGTAATTGTAACCTCAAGTTTGATACATTTACGGTTTCTCGGTTTCTGAACCGCTTTCACTAAAACTGACTTTTCTCCTAAACCGTTCATCAGATTTTAACGCACCTTATATCAAAACGATCTATGAACTAAGCTTTATCATTTCATAGTTAAATAGGAACCTGGACAGTAGAGTACCGTACGAATACAGGGGTCACAAAACAGGGCAGATTTCGTCCTAACGAAAATCGGACATTATAACGGCTATATTTTCCTACTTTCCATAAATCCAACTCCTCCAAATCAATTATCAAACACCATAATCATCACCTACACCATGTGGTATTCTTCACCAGCCATGGTTACAAGTCCACAACACACAATTTTCACATCAAAACAAACCACTTATAACACATACTCATTATAAACTTTACATTAACAACACTTAACTACTAATCACTTCAATATCTACCATAAATACAAAAGGGCAAGGGTTGTTATACCTCTTTGAAGCTTGAAGAACACTTAAAAATCCTTAATAATCCTTGGACACACCTTGAACAACCTTGAATTAGCTTGGATTAACTAAAGGAACCATTAAAACAAAGATTAAAACTTGAAAAACACTATTCACCACTATTCATCTTCAACTTCTATGATTTTATTACCTTGCTAAATGATGGTGGATGGCTATGAAACTTTGTGCTAGTCTTGTTCTATCCTCCAAGATGCTCCATGATTTTTCTCTTGGTTTAATCTTGAAGAGAATTAGGGTTTTGGATTTTATTTTTTTTTTCTTTTCTCCTTTTTTCTTCAAAGGGCCGAATGCAATAAAGAGGTTGGGGGAGAGGTTTCTTTTGCTTGTTTTGATATTATCTCATCTTAATCTTGTTAATCTAGCTTGTCTTGGAAGCTTGGTTGATATTTACATAGTTAAATGACTAATCTACCCTTAAAATGGTGTTAGTGGAATGTGACATCATCTTGATGATCTAATAATCCCTTTTTCTTGATTTTCTAAGTATAATGTTAATAATCTTGGATAATAATAATGTGGTATGTGTCCTTGTTATATTACTAATCTTGGTTGCTTAATCTCCATATTCGTCTAATTGTGGTTCGTTTCAAATGTACCTCATTATCTCAGTGGTTTTGAAATCATCTAACAATCCAATTTCCTTTGGTATTCTCTTAACTTAATAATCCCCTGGCTCAAATCTAAATTCACTAATCCCTCAATATATAATTCTTATAATATTTCCATGCTCCTTAATGTCCAATAGAAGCTTATTCGAAATCAAAATCCTCAAAATCCATGCTTCAGGAATTTCTGAAATCTAACGTCATTTCGAGTCACTTATTTCCATTGTACAACACTAATATGGTTTCTGTTTATTCATTTTATGTTTCCATTATAGGGTACTTATATACCATTTCTCTAAATCCTCGAAATTTACTATTCATGTGACCACTGTGGCATTACTGAAGTTAGGGTTATTACATCCTTCCCCCCTTAAAAGGATTCCGTCCCGGAATCATGTTGGAAATGTCCATAAGTATCTTTCTCATTCACATCTTCTAACTTCCACACTACTTCCTTTATCCTTTTTCCTTCTATAATATATCTATCTTGTTTGCGCAGAAATATACTAACACAACTTCCTTGTCATTCATCAACATGCCATTTAGTTTATCAATAGCAGTCCTTTTACTGTCTTTTCCTCACAAATCTCCTCCTGTTTCAAGTCATTCCAGGTTATCTCGTCTCTCCTTCCTCTTTTGACGAAGATATCCGCCACTACATTGACCTTTTCTGAATGGTAGTGTATCTCACTTATGGTTTGACCATCTTCTGATCTCTATCATGACATAAATATTAATTCCTCAATATTCCTATAGCTCCTCTCTGTAAAATTTTCCAGAAAATAAGCTCTAATAATATTCTTTAAAACAATTGTAAGAAAATACTACCTATAATATATATTTCCTGTTCGTCTCAACGAGCTTGTGTTTTCCCAAAACACTCCTACTTTTCTTTTCATAACGTTTCCTAGCCCTTAACAGATACTGATTTTCCTTATCTATTTTATTAACTTATTTATTCCATTAATTGATTAAGTCGATCCTTAACCAAAGACTTACACACAAAATTTAAATCGAAAAAACAAGTACCTGTATCCGCATCTGGTTTCGTCAACGCTTCCCCTAAGGTCATGTTGTACACTCTAGCAGTAGGCCTATTTGAAGCAGCCCCACTCTGTCCTGACGCGTATGACCCACCTGAACGGCAATCTCTAGCAATGTGTCCTAGTTTCCCACACTGGTAACACTTAACATCTCTTTTAGGGTTTGCATCAGTTGATGGGCACTGGTTAAGGTATTGTCCTTTTTGTCCACACTTAAAACAAGTTACTCCCAGCACTCTACAGACTCCTATATGCTTCTTACCACACGTCTCACAATCTGGTAATGGTGGTCGTGATTGATTGGACTAAAATGTTCCTGAAGATTTTCCACCCTGACTCACCGTCTCACTAGTAGTCTTGTTACCCCCCGACTTTCCCACAAATTGAGATTTTTGTCCTTTACCTCCTTTGTTAAAGTAGCTTCCCTCACTTAAACCTCCTTTTGGGCCCTCAAATCTTCTTTTCTTATTCTCTCGACCTATTTGAGCCTGCTCACTCTCGGCCTCTATAATTGATGCCTTTTGAACCACTGCAGCATAATCAGTTAACTCAAATGGGGCCACTCTCGTTCGTAACCAGGGTTTCAACCCTTGTTGAAACCTTTTTGCACGTTGTTCTTCAGTACGCACAAACTCGGGAACAAACCTCGACAGTTCTGTAAATTTATTTTCATACTCTGCCACTGTTAGGTTATCCTGTTTTAACTCCAGAAACTTTAATTCCATTTGGTTTTCTAAATACCTAGGAGAATACTTTTCTAGGAACACCCTAGTGAAACGCTCCCAAGTTATCACTCCCGCTTCCTTTAGGTTCTTCCTAGCTTCCCACCAGTAATTTGCCTCTCCCTTTAGGAGATAGGCTGCAAAAACTGTTTTCTGATCTTCCTCTATCCTTAGTATTTCGAAAGCTTTCTCCATTTCTTTTAGCCAAGCCCTGGCTACTACTGGGTTAGTGGTTCCCTCGAATTCTGGGGGCTTTAATGACTTAAAGGCACGAAAGGAACTAGCTGCCTGATTGGGGAGAACAGGTGGTGGTTGAGGATTCTGTGGATTTGTTAAATTCTGCCTTAATAAGTCCATGAATTGGGCAAAGGGATCACCTCCCGGATTCCTTTGTTGGCCAGTTGATTCCTCTTCTCCTTCTTCATGATTTTCTTCATTATGAGCATTTTCGTTCAGTCTAGTACCTTCGATATTTCGACTTCTTTCGTCTCTCTCATTTTCCCTTGCATTCGCTCTACTGTCACGTCTAGGCGGCATAGTTCTGTACATAACAATAGTCCTTATTAATTACCCGAATTTGGGTTACTATATACATCATTTCTATATACACAATTATATCATTAATTAGCTCATTTGCACATCACAATATCTTTATCACGCGATTTACATCTAGTTATACCATAACTTTAGTAGGTAGTTATATCGCCCTTAACACGATAGCCTTTTCATTAAGTCAATCACCTTTTTATACATCAATATTTCTGAGTCTCAACATTTATTATATTATATAAAAAAAAATATGCAGCAAAAATTTAGATAGAAATGCACAACTTCATTACTGTACATAAATATTTTACAATTTGGGTACAACATCTTTTACTGCTAATAATATACATCATCTAATACAAGGTTCGAAACCCAAAACATAGCCGTACATACTAATCCGATATCACCAAAAGTACTACTAGCTGTCCTCTAATCAGACTGGGATTAAAACAGTGAACAACTAAACTAATCCCCAAAATGACATCAACAAGATGACTAGTCTGATTAGTGACGAACTACTATCCCGGCTCACACCCCTGCCCTGACAACATCCCGTATCTGGACTACCATGGTAGTAACCGTATCAACTATCTGGGCCCTCCATGCCGGGTCTCCCCTATCACCCAACAACCTCCTAATATCTCCTAATGCTCGTAGCTCAATACTGATCATCCCCAGAGACATCCCATCCGGGATAACCCCTCCTCTCCCTCTCTCTAACCTCTGTAGGAGGGTGTCTATAGTCCTGCGGGACTCCTCCAACTGTCCCTGAAGGGCAAAGTACTCGGTCAATAAGGTAGCTGAAAGTGGGTCACCCGCCGGTAGGGGTGCCTCCTGAGGGGGTACAGCTAGGGGAGGTGCATCCACCGGTGGAGGTGGTGGAGGTGCAAAGGGTGGGGATGGAGGAACCGACTCTGTCTCAGCATCCTCTGAAGGATCCTCCTCCTCCTCAAAGAAACCAAAATGCCCTGGAGGGGTAAACTGCTCAAAAGGATCATCTATACGGTCAGGACTAGGTAGAGGGGATGGAACTGGTGACGGCACTGGGATGGGTCGGACAGGAGTGGGAACCATCTGAATATCCCTCCACTCAATCGGCTCCTCAGGTATAACTGACAACCTAGGCCTCTTACGCAGTGGCCTCTCCTCCTCAGGGATCTCCGATCTCACTCTGGAAGGACCTGCCTCGTCAGATCCTGTAGAAGGTCTACCCATATATGGCACTAGGGCCACAGCATCTCTCCGTCTCTGCTCCTCTGCCTCCTCTCTCTCTAATCGCTCTCTAGCCGCCGCCCGGCGTCTCTCCCTGAGGTCCTCAACTGCATACTCGGGGACCTCTACCCCGGCCAGCTGAAGATCTAATAGCTCCTGCTCTGACATCCCTAGCCACTGGGGGTCCTGACTCGGCTCACCCATCTCCGCTCCCTATAATAAAACATAAAATTCTATTAGTAACAGTCTAATAAATTATAATATATGCTTAAAGTAAATACTACCTGCGATATACCACCCCTGAACTTGATGGAAGTTCACAATTTATATTATAACATACATTTATTATTATTACTTTTGTTCTTGAGCATTATGACTCTTAGCTCTGATACCATCTGTGACGCCCCGGGATCCGGGGTCAAGGATCCGGGCCGTCAAGGTCCAATTTCCGATCAATATCAATATCTCTGTAGTCCCTTTTTTTTTTATAAATAAATAAATAAGCAGTTGACCCCACACTAATACACACACACACCAGTCATATGCTCATAGAACAACAACCACAATATTTAAAAGTTTTAAAGTTAACAGTTATTACAAGCCCAGAATTTACTAAGTACATTGTTGAACAAAGCTTCTACAGGAAGCACTTCAACAACTAAAGTTTATTACAACTTACACACTTAATTTACATAAGTATACTAAGCCCCTCCGCTTGTCACTACCTCGGGGATGGTCGCCAGCACTCGCTCAAAAGGTCGCCTTTCCCTTACCCTCTTGCGGGGTGTGGTACGTAGTATCGGCATGGGACCTAGCTGCTATATACATAAGTAGCAAGAGTGAGCTATAATAGCTCAGCAAGATTATACTGTAACTAAAATTTAAAATGTGAACAAGTATACATATATGTATATGCATATGTAATAGCAGGAAACAATTAAAATCCTTAAGGAAGAGTAAAGCTCTTATTTAATAATACATCATCCACTCACTATTATAAGAAAGAAATCTATATTAATATAATATCAGTTTTTCTTCATCTGCCACCATAATACCATCATCTCATATCATTATTCTGGTTTCAGTATTGAAATCTACAATAATATAATATCAGTTTTTCTTCATCTGTAACTATCATTCCATCATCTCATATCATTGTTCTGTTTTCAGTATAG
Source organism: Saposhnikovia divaricata (assembly GCA_036435485.1). Classification (NCBI taxonomy): domain Eukaryota; kingdom Viridiplantae; phylum Streptophyta; class Magnoliopsida; order Apiales; family Apiaceae; genus Saposhnikovia; species Saposhnikovia divaricata. Next base: position 58,364,652 of record CM071598.1, read on the forward strand.
CAATCTGAAAACCATTGTCTACACTTTCTTTTCAAAACTTTGGGGATATCTGCTGTCGCCTGATACGTTAGGACGATGATCAGTCGCCTAATCGTATCTGCTCTCTTTTTACTACCGGTAGAAGGAATGAAAATCATCCCTGGAGGAAGGCCACCTGCTAACATCCTCCCTTGGCATCTTCGTGCCGTAATAAAGATAATAAATGCTGGACTGTGTCGCACACAGCCCTGACACAGCCACTTACGCAAGTCTGTTGCAATCCCCCTCTTTATCACATCATTATTCTCTTTTTAAAATATCATTCTCTCATATCATTTCCATTCTCGCACATTACTTCTATAAAATATATATATATCATAAGGCTTTGATTATGATTCAGACCTCTCTTTCAAGTTCAGAAATCAAATATACTTTTATATTCGTAAAATATTCCATCTATTTTAAGAGTAATGCATGTTAATCAAATAATGTTTATTAAACCACTGATACTCAATAAGAACATTTTTAATATAATATTATAACCATATAACCCTCGATAACAACTGATACCATTCTCTCTTATTCTCTTAATCATAAGGCATGTTCAATTCATGCATAATCATCTCTATACATATCCATCTCATACTCTCATTCATATTCATATGCATCTTATACTCATATCCATATTCATATACATCTTCGTATATCTTTCTTTTCAATATTAATACTCAAGGAAGACAATTTCTTCACAATATAGTAATAATAGAATCACATATATATTTCACAAAATCAAGTTTCTTTGTGAAGATAAGTAGTTTTACAAATAGGGATAGAAGAAATCTTGCCTCGGTTTCGATATCCTGACTGTATGGCTCGTCCCTCTTCCGGAGTTTCTATAAACACAAAAGGACCGTCGTTAGAACCACATCTCTTACTCACTACACTCTTGTATAACATTACCTTTTGAAACTTTAATATATGTTTAAAGTATTCTTATTGCCCCAAAGGTTCAAGAACTTAACCGTTTATAACCTAAGTTGAAGTTTCAGGGTTTTTCACCATTTCCCCTAACGACCACACTCGACTGTAGAATTTCTTATAATTTTTAAATTTCGAATTTTAATGTAAGGTCAACTGGAAATAGTTCTTTGACCACACTACTATCATATCCCAAAATTTCGTGACTTTTAACAATGTTCAAGTATGGTAATTGTAACCTCAAGTTTGATACATTTACGGTTTCTCGGTTTCTGAACCGCTTTCACTAAAACTGACTTTTCTCCTAAACCGTTCATCAGATTTTAACGCACCTTATATCAAAACGATCTATGAACTAAGCTTTATCATTTCATAGTTAAATAGGAACCTGGACAGTAGAGTACCGTACGAATACAGGGGTCACAAAACAGGGCAGATTTCGTCCTAACGAAAATCGGACATTATAACGGCTATATTTTCCTACTTTCCATAAATCCAACTCCTCCAAATCAATTATCAAACACCATAATCATCACCTACACCATGTGGTATTCTTCACCAGCCATGGTTACAAGTCCACAACACACAATTTTCACATCAAAACAAACCACTTATAACACATACTCATTATAAACTTTACATTAACAACACTTAACTACTAATCACTTCAATATCTACCATAAATACAAAAGGGCAAGGGTTGTTATACCTCTTTGAAGCTTGAAGAACACTTAAAAATCCTTAATAATCCTTGGACACACCTTGAACAACCTTGAATTAGCTTGGATTAACTAAAGGAACCATTAAAACAAAGATTAAAACTTGAAAAACACTATTCACCACTATTCATCTTCAACTTCTATGATTTTATTACCTTGCTAAATGATGGTGGATGGCTATGAAACTTTGTGCTAGTCTTGTTCTATCCTCCAAGATGCTCCATGATTTTTCTCTTGGTTTAATCTTGAAGAGAATTAGGGTTTTGGATTTTATTTTTTTTTTCTTTTCTCCTTTTTTCTTCAAAGGGCCGAATGCAATAAAGAGGTTGGGGGAGAGGTTTCTTTTGCTTGTTTTGATATTATCTCATCTTAATCTTGTTAATCTAGCTTGTCTTGGAAGCTTGGTTGATATTTACATAGTTAAATGACTAATCTACCCTTAAAATGGTGTTAGTGGAATGTGACATCATCTTGATGATCTAATAATCCCTTTTTCTTGATTTTCTAAGTATAATGTTAATAATCTTGGATAATAATAATGTGGTATGTGTCCTTGTTATATTACTAATCTTGGTTGCTTAATCTCCATATTCGTCTAATTGTGGTTCGTTTCAAATGTACCTCATTATCTCAGTGGTTTTGAAATCATCTAACAATCCAATTTCCTTTGGTATTCTCTTAACTTAATAATCCCCTGGCTCAAATCTAAATTCACTAATCCCTCAATATATAATTCTTATAATATTTCCATGCTCCTTAATGTCCAATAGAAGCTTATTCGAAATCAAAATCCTCAAAATCCATGCTTCAGGAATTTCTGAAATCTAACGTCATTTCGAGTCACTTATTTCCATTGTACAACACTAATATGGTTTCTGTTTATTCATTTTATGTTTCCATTATAGGGTACCTATATACCATTTCTCTAAATCCTCGAAATTTACTATTCATGTGACCACTGTAGCATTACTGAAGTTAGGGTTATTACAACAATACCCATGTATACTTGGAGAAGTCATCCACGATTACCAATGCATATCTTTTCCTAGACAAAGATAGGACATTCACTGGGCCAAACAAATCCATATGAAGAAGTTGTAGAGGCTCAGTAATACTAGAAATTTCTTTGCTTTTATGCGATGCTCGCTTCGACTTTCCCATTTCACAAGCATCACAGAGTCCTTTCGGAGCGAACTCCATTTTAGGTAGATCTCTCACCAATTCTCGCCTCGCGAGAGCATTCATCGTTTTGAAGTTTAAGTGAGATAGCTTTTTGTGCCATAACCAGCTTTCATCATCCGAGGCTTTGCTGTAGAAACAGGTGACCTCATTCTGATTTGATGAATCCATGTCTTCAACAAAAAGATCTGCCTTTCGAACTCCTCTCAAAGCTAGTGAGCCTTCCTTGATGTGAGTGATTGATAAACCTTTCTTGTTGAATACAATTTCGTAACCTTTGTCACAGAATTGATTGATACTCAACAGATTGTGCTTCAGTCCCTCAACATAGGAAATATCTTCTATGATGACATTGCCAGTTTTCAGTTTGCCATATCCCTTTGTCACACCTATGCTGTCATCTCCAAAGGTAACATAAGGGCTAGCCTTCATAACCAACTCTGTAAGCAGGGACTTGTTTCCAGTCATATGCCTCGATGCTCCACTGTCTAGCACCCATATAACTTTATTTCTATTCTGCTTAATGCCCTGCAATGACAGATTGGTTAGACATTCTTCGGAACCCAACTTTGATTGGGCCCGGCTTTTCGATAAGATCGAGAATCAACAGATTTAACAACAGGAGAGGCACTTTTCTTAACATTACTAGAGCTTTCGACTTTCTCCTTTCCTTTCTCAGACTTGACAGATTTGTCAGTCTTAGGAGAAGGTTTGTCACTCCTAACTTTAGGAGGACTGACAGTCTTGGCTCTTACATGCTTTTTCTTGATGTTTGAACTAGCAGCAGTATTTAAGCATGACTGGCTAGATGCATTCATTAAATGCACAAAAGTTTGCATGACGTTAAAAGTGCATGGCATACAATTAGGTTGACCACACTGTGCATGATTCTGATGCAGATTATTCATTGTATGTGTGATAGGCATGGCATGTGCAGCAGGAACATTTATCTTAGCTTTACATGCATAAGAAAGATGTTCAGTAGATTTACAGTGATAACATGCTTTCTTTATTCGTTCAGCCTTAACCTCTTTTATGCCTTTTTCCTTCTTTCCTTGTTGTTTAACAGCCTTAGCTCCTAATCCTAGTCTAGATTCATCTCTAGGGAAATTGATTTTAACTTGTTTGATAGGAGTTATAGGTTGTTCTTTCTGGCGATCTTCCATCTCAATCTCATATCTAGCTATCAATTTAGTCTCTTCTTATTCTATTCTAGGAACAAGATGTTTGTAGATAGGTTTGACAGCTGATTTAAGAATTCTAGGTGTTTCCTTTTTAAGGTCACTGGAACTAGGGTCAATAGGTCTCTTTCCTTCTTTCTTAGGAAGGTCAGAATAATCAAGTCCTATACCTACTCCAGTTATCTTCTTAAACGTGTCATTATCTACATACACTTTACTAGCAGCTAGTTTGTAAGCTTCGAATTTAGTTTCTAACTCAGCTAGTTTGTTCCTAAGACATGCTTCTACTTCTTCCTTGAGGACGAGCTTGTGTTCCAGAGATTTAATAAAGTCTCTTAGGGAAGTATCTATAGTGCAAGCAGCCTCTAACTCTTCCACTTTTGCCTCAAGCATTCTGCTTTTGGCAACAAGTGTTTTCTGTTCCTTTTGAGAAGAGTCTAGACTTTTGCACAACATATAGATCTCTTCACTAAGAGCCCCGTTCTGTTCCTTATAATCATCAATAGACATTTCTGCTTTAAGGGTTAGAACTGGTACCTCTGGTTCCTCTGATGTCTCAGCCATGAGGGCAAAGTTTGCTACATGAGTAACATCTTCCTCATCTGAATCATCCCAAGCTCTTCCTTCTGTCACCAATAAAGCTCGTTTTCCATGTCTTTCCTTCACCAGCGATTCATACTTGCTTTTGAGGGCTTTATATGTCTCTTTTGGATAAGTCTGTTTAGGCTTTTTGCAGTCCGAGGCAAAATGTCCAGCTTCACCACAGTTATAGCATTTGAACTTCATTTTGAAATCCAAAGGAGATTTATAGCTGGTATTCTTGCCTTTTCCTTTGTAGCCTGACGAACTACCACCACCCCTAGCAGCCCGATAATAAGATGAAGAATTTCTCTGTGGTCGGTTGCTCTTTCTGAATCTCATGTTGCTGAACTTCCTTGCCATGTATGCCACGACACTATCGTCCATGTTGTCCAGCTCTTCTTGGGTGTAGTAGTCATCATCACTGTTAGATGTGCACTCGTCATCATTATCAACTTGATGTGGTGCAAGTGATGATTTGGGCTTAGCTGCAACCATTGCCTTCTTAGACTCTTCCTCATCAGCAACTAATCCTGATGCAGTTTCTTTTCCTTTTGAATCATTGTCCCATGCTTGATCTTGAAGTTTTTCCAGCTCATAGGTCTTTAATATTCCATAATACTCTTCCAGAGAAGTTGTATGCAAATCTCTGGTTTCTCTTATTGCGTAGACCCTATGTTCAATGCTTTTTGGCTGGTTCCTCAGATATCTCGTATTAGTCTCAACCATGGGGAGAGTTACACCTCTCAGATTCAAATCCAATACCAACTGACTGAATCGTAGATAGACGTCTGTTATGCCTTCTCCTTTTCGTATTCTAATGGTGTCATACTCCATCTTGAGTATGAGTGTCTTGTTGCTTCTAACCTCTGCAGATCCTTCCATGACAACTTCTATCTTGTCCCAAATCTTCTTTGCTGTAGTCAGACCTTTGACTATGTTGAACATTTCATGATCAAGAGATTCCATCAAGGTTTGTCGTATGGCAGTATCACAAGCTATTTGTTCCTTGTCAGCATCCGAAAACTCCGAGGCCTTTTTAGGCTCAGACCGAGGTGCTATAACCACCCCTCCTTCCGTATGCGCAGGAATAACCACCATTGGAACAAATTTACCCTTGTCAAGGACTTCCAGATATTCAGGGTTAACAGTCTCTAGATATAGTCTCATTCTGAAAACCCATTCTTCATAGTGATCTCGGTTGAACATTGGGATCTTGAATGCATTTTTAGGAGCCATTTCAATTCTGGTCATTAAAGTTTCTAAGTCCCCAAGACTAGGCTATGTAGAATATATATGTAGAACTTTTGCCTAAGTCGAAATTTCTCTAAGTCGAAATTTTGCTCAAGTCGAAATTCACCAAGTAGAAATTGTCCAAGTCGAAATTCTATGTAGAAATTCTCAAGTAGAAATTCTATGTAGAACTTTTGTCCTTAGAATAATTTTTCTGCAGATTACTTTAATATTGAATAAACAATATTATCTCTTTAACACCTTTTGACTTTTGATGCTTTACTCACCTAACCCACCTAACACACGTGCTAGGTACTGAGTATGTCTTGTTTCACTTTCGGCCGTGAATAATGCAAATCACAAAGTCCAAAAACACCTTTTTATTCTTTTACTATTTATCTGTTTGAAAAGGAGATCAAAAAGTTGTTGGGTTGTCTTCTTTGATAAGAACAGATGATGAACACTCAAGAACACCAAATATGAAAGTACCCAGATTAATTCACAAAAATTAATTAAAATACATCCAAGCTAAATAATCACACCTGGAGTATTTAAATAATTTTTCGGATGAGTTTTCACTACAAACGAATTAAAGCTCACTTTTCGAGAAAATGAAAAGTAGTTCTAGAAAATGAAAACTCACGATTCTTCTACTCAACACAAGGATCTATGTTTTGTATGTTAAACATATAGCTCTGATACCAATTGTTAGGTCCAAATGTGTTGTAGAGGGGGGGTGAATACAACTTTTCGAATATGAGAAGCAATAAATACGATGCAATAAATGAACACACAGATTCAAGGAATATATGTCTTATATATAACTTGAAATGGTTGATAAAACATTCATTACAAAGTATGACAGAAGTTCAGAGAGAAGTGAAGGATACTAAGCTCTGTGAATGCACTCTCTCTCTTTTTCTTGTGTTTTCTTCAACTATTGCTCTCTTCCTAAAACATTACACAAGTACTTCTATTTATACTACATGTAATCTATGTCCTGTAGTCTTCAAAGACTAAGATGTACGTGGCCCAATGATGTCCACATAAATCTTGCCTTAACTTGAAAGCTTGGAAATCTGCCAATCAGAAGATGCCATGTGTCATGTTGAAGCTGCACTCTAAGTAGAACTTCTACTTGAGAATTTCTACTTAGCCATCTCGAAGTTCTAAGTAGAACTTCTACTTGGTCATCTAGAATATTTAGTACTTAGAAAATATTCTGGTCTTCAACTTGAAACTTCAATGCACATCTTGAACTTGTGATATCTTCATGTCTTCTTTATTCTTCACCAAGCTCTTGAACATGGATCTTTATTACTGACATAAACTTGCTATCAATGTCCTGACACTTGATGCACTGGTCTGGTTCATAAGTGACTAGTCTTGATAGGGTTTTTGCTTCTTGAATAAATTACCATATCCAATTAGTAATATGGCTTTCCAATATTTGCTTTCCTTCTTGTTCACTTGAAATCAATTGGTCTTATTGATACTGATAGTTATGATCTTGATTCTTGGTTTTTCAAATCACTGAGGCATGAACAACTTTGACTTGAACTTCTCTCAATGATTTCTTCTTGGCTTGATCATAGTTAACATGTTGAATTGTATCAATTACCTTGTCTTCATTTAGTGTTGATTTCTTGTGACTTCTTGTTCTTGATTGTCTTCTGGTTAAGTATCTTTTCCTTTAGTTGAGATACATTAGTTATAGTGTTACAAGTTTATACACTCTGCCTTTCAGTTCTTCATGACATATAAATATTGGAATCCATATCCATTCCATAATAAAAGTTTTAATTCTTACCAAAAATTGGGGTTCTTACAGTCTCCCCTCCTTAAAAGGATTCCGTCCCGGAATCTGGTAGGAAACAAAGAGTCGTTTGTCTGTCATTTCGCCTTTTAGCTTCCTGGTCAATTCTTAGTCGTTCTACCCTTTCTCAGTACATCTACTGGTGCTACAATACATACTTTATCCTTTTTCCATCAACTTTGCTACTTTTCAAACAACACACTATCCGGGTTATGCTCTTACTCAGTCCTATACTATTATCCTTATTGATATCTGTAGTGATATTGGTATCACTATCGCATTGCGAATTCGGAGTTATCCTCACTAATACTATTCATTTCCCGATTGCTTTAATCTTCGCAATCTCGATCAATATAGAGAGGTGGAGAGATTTATTGAGAGATCACTATGATCAATGAACATTTTTTATATTGCATAGTTAGTACAGAAGGAGGCCAGCCTTTAGTACTTGACAAGCAATTAAACAAGTTATGGTATTCCACTTAGACTTATATCACATAGACATATAGTCACGTAGCAGTATCTCCCCTCCTTAAAGGGTTGTTCTTCTCAATTCAAAAAGAAGATGAATAAGAGAGAAGAAAAGAAAGAATTTTAGAGAATTATAGAAAGTTTTCATGATTGTAAAATATCATACTTAGAATTTACCTCTGAACTATAGAGGTTCATTAGAGAAGAAAATAATCGTATTCGTATCAAATACTACTTTATCGTAATCTCACGTGTGAACATATCCTTACTGCTCCGTCCATCATTCTATGGACCTATACTCTTGTTCAATCTTAGCAACATTCACTTTTGGAAATCGTTCATTTTCTCAGTTCAAATCTTAGTTTCTCGCTTGACATTATTGTTACTGACATTCCATGCCATGCTACTAGCTTTTTCATATATATAATACTAACACTATCAGGTTGTCATCCCGAGAATTCATTAGAAAGCCCATTCAGTAATCCATTCATAACATTCCTTGCTTCACAGTCCATAGTTGCTTTCCCAGTCTTTTCTTTATCAATCACATCCTTCTCATTATCTTATTCTTATTCACTTCTGTTATTTACCTCCACCGTCATCTCTTTATTGAGACATCTTTTGCACTTGGTACCTCCTTATTGGTATCCCGTCATATTTACTCTATAATCATCACATTATTCCAATTTAAACCCTCCGAAATGAATCTGGCCGATTTCTTTAACATAGATCAAATATAATCTACTTCTGCCAAACTTGTTTCTCATCACTTGTTTTTTTCTATCCGTGATTTTCGATAGGTTGTTCTTCGTAAGTCAGACGAGGTCGTATATCTACCTGCTCGTACTTTTATCATCTGTCGAGCATCTGCATTTTACTGGTGTAGCCTTGCCACATGAAACATGTTACGACCATGCTATAAGTTTTGGGGGTAAGGCTGGCTCGAATGCCACCTTCCGAAAATTTTTAAACTCTTAGATGGCCCAATAAATCTCGGGCTCAACTGTCCTTCTCTCCAAGTCTCATTAATTCTTTCTACGAGAATACCTTTAGCATCATGAATCTCCAACCTCGTATTCTCTATCTTGTTTGCGCAGAAATACACTAATATAAACTTGCTTGTCATTCATCAACATGCCATTTAGCTTATCAATAGCAGCACTATCCTTATCTTTGCGTTGTCATCTACTTTCTTAGAAGAATCACCACTACATTAATGTAGTCCATTGTTGAATCACCATCATTTGCTGTTTACGTAGTGCTTTAATAGTTAATCAGACGGGTTTCATAGTTGTCATATCCAAAATTCTATAGGAAGACGAACTAATCACTATTTATTATTCATAAGGAATACTTCCTGAACTTGATGTAGGTATTAATGAAGCAGATAAAATCGCAGAAGAGTTTCAATCACCGCAGCTATGCCAGGTTGATGAAATTATTAATCACATATCTTCATTAGAAGACTGGAAACTTCACTGTTCACTTAATCAATTTCGTATCATGGTCCTGGTTTACCTCAAAATGGGACCTTCTAAGGTAGGGAATATGCTTAGGACGCCATCAGGAATCGAATCTTTACTTAAACTATTATTACCTTCGATTCTTGTACAATCATCAGAAGGAATGTAAATTCCTCCACTCCGATATGACCTCCAAGGTTCTTCCGAATATCATTCTGTTTCTTTGGTATGAGCATTTATAATTACTCCTCTATACTTAAAGTGTCGACCACCTCATTGGCCTTTCCTAATAATAATAATTTCTTGAAATCAAAGTTCTCTGGATCTATTCCAACTCAAATTTTTCTACCTCATTCCCATCACTATTGGGTGAAAGCATTCTCCCTTAAGCTCTGCTGAAGGAGAAAAGTATCTATCAGTCTTTTTCCATAAGTCATTGCTTCCACCTTTCTGTGTGAATTTTATTACGGTTACTCCTAATCATACCTAGGATACTTCTTCTATTAGTTCTTTCTTGTTTTAGGATGATCTCAACCTTTATTTGGTTCAATCCATACTTCCTCATGGTCTCACTCATGCCTCACCTGGAATTATTATTAATATACATGATAAGTGCATAATTTTGCATTTTTTTATTACCTATTTATTGTTTGAATTCGTATTTTAATAAATTATTTTGTTACATTTCAGGAAATTCGAGAAAAAATGAAGAAATGGCAAAATAAATAAATAAAGGTCAAAGAAGAGAAAAAGAAGAAGAAGAAGGACCAAAATAGAAGAAAAGGAAAGAGAAGGGGGTTTGGTGCAAAACTGAATGGATGGCTAGGATTGAACCACACCAAACAAAAATGAATGGTGGGGATTAATCCACACCAACCCAAAAATCCCAATTTATTTCCTATAAATACCTCATTTTTCTCTTGTAAAATCACAACCCATACTTAGAATTAGGATTAAAATCCCTTAGTTTTAGTACACTCCAAAATTTATAGTTGTAATTTTTATTTTTGTAATTCTTGTAAACATTTTAATTTTTATTATATAAATTTTCCTGCATTTATTTGTTTAAATTGAAGCATTAGAGTACACCTGTTTGTTGTTGTTTCCTTCGAATTAAACATAAACAGAACCCAGCTCTTTCTCCATTTTTTTCGTTTTTCTGGTAAATACAAATCCACAATCCCAGCAACTAATTCCTTCAATCCCTCTCCCCTGTTCCTTCGATTAAAACCACGAACCAAGCCCATCTCCCTCTCTCTCTCTCTCTCTCTCTCTCTCCCCAAAAAAAAAACCGTAACCCATCTCCCCCATCTCCCATTTTCATTGTTTTTTTTCCGATTAAAACAGAACAACCCCACCTTCCCCTTCCTTATTCTCCAAACCCGTCTCCCCTTTTCCATCACTCTCCTTCCCCTATTCTTATTGTCCGCTGCAACCCACAACCCCACACCCAGCTTTTGAATTCATCTCCCCTGCATTTATCTTCTGTTTTTGTTATTCCCAGATTACACACTTGTATAATTGTAGAAGGGGGGGTTGAATACAATTCTTGATATTTATAAATTTCTGATAAGAACTCCAGAAATCTATACTTAGATAATTGCTGTAGAAAGATTAATGCACAAACACATAAAAAATCAGGTGGTTAAATGCACCACCTGAAGCTTTTATTCGAAGAAAACTCTGTGATACAAAAGTACACAGCTTCTGTTTTACAACTCTTTGCTTTCTAAGAATATTCAATAAAAACCCTAAGCAAATGTATTTGTTTTCTTAGCCTTCAAAGAGTTGCTACACTTGGTTATAAATCCCAAGTTTTACAAGTACTACTGGAATAAGATAATATTAATCTAATTCTAGTTGACTTGCTACTACACTCCAAATACACATGTAGCCGAAAGGTTGTCCTTGTGAACAGACATGTCTCCTGCACCTTTCTTGTATTCATAGTGTAAACGGAATGCTTCTTTCTTCTGTGTTTCCAAAGTATGGCTGCCATACTGCTTTTTGTATCTACTATCAACCCATGTGATCTGTCAGTCAAACCGGTCCTTATCAACTGCTAATCCCCAGCTTAGCATAGAAGACAGTGTCAATGATTATCCGTTGATATTGTACACTGACATCCGTTGATGATGTATTGAGCTGTATCCGTTGATAGAGTGGATTTGAGTTGTATCCGTTGATAGAGTTTTGTCTTGATCTGTTGATAAACTTTCACTTAGACAGAATTACATAGCATAGCTTATTTACAATTGGCTACCCTATTCTGCCTATCCGTTGATGGTCAACATGACTGTGGATAAAAACACTATCAACTGATAACATAGAGATACTGCAGTATGCTACAAAACCTCATCCGTTGATGAGCTACCTGTCAACGGATAGAGTTATAAATCCTCATCCGTTGACAGCTACAAAACCTTATACAATTTGATTGATTGTGAAGTTATCATCAAGTACAACATATTCCTAAAATGTCCCCCAATTTATACTTGATGGCAATAAAGCATAAATTCAGGACCTTGATGATAACAAAACATTCCTAAAGATATATATATATATATATATATATATATATATATATATATATATATATATATATATATATATATATATATATATATATATATATATATAGGACAATGCAAAAATTGTATTAAGCTACAAAAATTAAAAACTGAAAGTTTGAGAAATTTACAGAGAAGTGCTCCTCTAGACTGAGCAGATTAAGACTGTTTCTTTTCTCTTATTGGCATCACCCTTGATTTTCCTTCTTTGGCAGATTTGGACTCAATCTGCATTTGGAGTTGCATATAGAAGGCATCTTCTTCATCAACCTTTGGATTTAGCTTTTGTTGTAACCATCTCAGGTATTGAGAACTAGCCTTTGATAGTTGGTCTTCTAACCTGAAGAATCTCCTGTTACCATCTTCATCCCTGAACTCCATCATCCAGAAGGGTTGGAGGTGGATTTTCTGTCCATTGTATGGGATCTTCATCTTCCTTGGTAGACTTGATGGTGAGTTCCATTCCCTCCTTATCTGTTCTATTCTGTCCAGTATCTCCCCTTTTGCTATCTTGGAGAACCCTGTGTATCTCTTGATTGTAGAGAACACTTTGCTTAAGGTCAGATAATTTTCTCCAAGAACCCTCTGTAGTGGCCATGTCCTTTCCTTTCCTCCCTTGTATACAAAGACCAATCTTTCAGGCAAATGTTTATATTTGTCAATTCCTCTTACTTCTGACAATTCATCCAGATACAGATTCATGCCAGAGTATTCTTCAATATCTGCCTGATAGATAAAATCATCCTTGTTTTCCAAGATTGGCTGCCTGACAATGGCAGGTACCCTAGCAACTTGAATTGGTTCCTTTGAAGGTTGCTTCATTGGTATCCTTTTCTTCTGTATAGGCTTCTGTTGAGGCTTCAGCAAGAATGAAGGAACCTCAATGGAGTCAAGATTCATTGGTTCCTCTTTAGGTACTATAGGATCACCATGGAAATTCACAGCTGGGTTGAATACTTTTACAGAAATAGGTTGTGATGAACCAACTGTTTCCTTGCTTTCAATTTCTGGAGAGACAGGCCTCCTTGCCTTTGATTTCACTCTCTTAGATTTGGATTTGGGGACTGATTTCACTTTCCTTTTGGATTTGGGGACTTCCTCAGGTTCCCTCATTTCATCCTCTACCTCATCCATTAACTCCTGAGCTAGCCTGGCTTGCTTCTCATTTAAGTTTTCATATTGATTTTCTTCACTTGGATGAGCTTCCCTGAGAAGTCTGGAGGTCTCCTCTCTTTTTGCTTCAACAAATCTAGGATGGCTATTGGATATATTTAAGACTTTTCCATTCCTTACTATTACATCCATCCATTCTCTTACACTCCTATTGGCATTTTCCTTGAACTCCTTAATTTGCTTTCCCATTAGCTTTCCTTCATCATCCTTGGGAAATGGAAAGTCCAATTGTAACTTGTTCTTCCCATTTGCCTTTGGTGGAGAGTAGGCTCTGGTTTTTATGTATGGTTCAAATTCTTTGACATAAGATGGTTCAGCATCATAGAATGTAGGAGCTACAATCTCTGGAGAGAGCACCTTCAGAATTGTAGTTGATATTGTTGGAGCTGAGGACTGAGTAGAGAACAGATTTGATACAATTGATTCATTGATCATCCTTTCTGTTCTCATCATTCTTTCATTTGCCTCCTTGTTGATCTTTTCTAAAGCCTCTATTCTGGCTTGCCTTTCACCATCTGAGATTTCTGATAGGTCAGGAATCACAGGCAAAGCCTTTTGTTTCCTCACAGGGGAAGCCTCTATAGTAAACTCTTTTGGATTGACCACTATCATTGGCTGTTGCTCCCCCTCAATTTATGCTATCTTGCTACTGGAAGCTGGAATATGACTAGAAGTAGCTGCAACCTCTTCTACCTTTTTCTCCCCCTTTTTTTTAGCATCAAGGGCTGGAGATGAGGCTGCAAGCAGCCTTTCCAGTAGCTCAGTCTGTTTGGCTTGATTGGCAATGAGTGTCTGCATTTGAGATTCCATACTATCCACTCTGGAGGAGAGATGCTGAACAGATTTGCCCAAGCTATCTTCCTTCAATAATTTGCTAGTCAGCACCTTCTGAGTGGTAGTAGGGGCTAGTGCCTCAATCCTGGAATCTAGTTCCACTTTCATTTCTCTAATTGCAGTTTGGACCTCCTCCTGTTGTGTTCTTTGAATGACCATGTGCATTTTGTGAAGTTTCAGGGAGTCCATTAATTGCTGAAGGACAACCTTTCTCTGTGGATCTGCATGTTGGTGCTCAGCCCTAGCAGATTGATATTGCTTCACAATCTCCACATTGAAGTCACCAGCCACAGTGGCAGTAGAAAATAACCAGTCTGGAGTATCTGCCACATTGACTGCTTCATCATTTGCTGTGCTTTCACTGTCATCACTGCCAAACTCTTCACTGTCAGCATCTGGAAGCAGAGTTGTCAAAGCTTCCTTTGCTCTTTGTAGAGATTGTGAGGTGTGCACTAGGTGCATTGCCTCCTCTACTTCCACATTGCCCTGTTGTGCCATGACTTGATAGGCAGAAACAGGGTGAGTAAAGGTTTCAGGATCCAAAGAGATGGAGTCAATAATTGACTGATATTCTTGTCGAAATTCCATCTCTTTAGAAGCTTCATTAACCTCCATTAACTCACTTGCAATGGCTGGATCTTCCTGCCTTATTTCTCCTATAATCCCTTCTCTCCTCTCATCTCTCTTTTCTTGCATCAGGGGCTCCCCCTGGCTCATACCTCTCACACCCTCACCTTCACCTACTAAGGTGGAACTCTCTTGCTCTCCTTTTGCCTGACCTGAAGAAATGGTCAGCCTCTCATTATTTGCCTCTCCTTTTGCCTGCTCACAAGGCAGCCTCTCATTCCCTTCCCTCAATCCTAAAAGTGTTTCAACTACTGAGAACTCCTCCACACTTGACACAGGAATGTCAGATATAGCAGTGGTAGAGTGAGTTATCAACGGATAAGGGATATCCGTTGATGGAGTAGTTATAGCTATCAACGGATGGCTAGATAGAGGCGCATCCGTTGATGGAGAAACACTTGTCAACGGATGAAGGATATCCGTTGATGAAGGAATGATAATATCCGTTGAAGTGAAAACTAACACTGAATCTGTGGAGATTGATTTTAAAGATGAGGCCACAGATGTTGTTGTTGTTGGGGACAATCAGATCTTGGCACTGCGATTTTTGATACAATAAATTAACGAGTACGAATAGAAAAATCACCTTGTTAACGGTTGATTCCACGCTCTTCTATTGTATTCCCAAATTCCCTTGAGCGAAGTGTGGCCTTCGTCTTCTCAAGTTAACCTCTCTTCTTGCTCCTGGGTGGGAACAAAATTTTTTCGACCAACCCTCGCAAGAAGAGAATAAGAATATATATAGGCTACAATAGGGATCATGGATAATTAGGTTGGGCCTTCTAATTACATCTTGGGCATGGCCCAATGTAATTAAATCTTAATTCAATCCACTAAAGAATTAATATTTGCACTACCTTTCCTAATACCGTAATTTAATTAATTAATTCGGTTCCAATATTATTTGCTTATTAAATTCCCCATGTTTAAAATATCGCATGTCCATTAATTAAATAAATTACTGATAATTCATTTAATTAATATCTTTTATCCTTGATCATCCACTCAACCTTTATTTAATTATGCCGGAATAAATCCACCTGCAGGGTTTCACATAATTAAATCTTTTTGAGCTTTCAAGGGGACATCATTAACCCGAATATTATCAGGACATGGATTCCTTCAATAAATAATATTCACCATATATATTATTCCATCACCCAAAATATAATGAAATAAATCAAAAGAATTATTTCATATATAAATCAAAGCATGTAAATAATATATACGTGTCAATTATTATTTCCGGATTAAGAACCTAAGCATTAATAATAACATAGAATCTTAGTTCACCTTCTTAATCAGTATAAGGGAACAATTCTAAATTTGATCCTATTCAATATACA
Organism: Saposhnikovia divaricata; assembly: GCA_036435485.1. Classification (NCBI taxonomy): domain Eukaryota; kingdom Viridiplantae; phylum Streptophyta; class Magnoliopsida; order Apiales; family Apiaceae; genus Saposhnikovia; species Saposhnikovia divaricata. Next base: position 58,380,800 of record CM071598.1, read on the forward strand.
CAAAGTATACTAGTATTATTTATTAGTCAATATAAACTAATCTAAATAATACTACAGCCATTCCAGTGGATTGTCCAACTCCACCTGTGCTGTGAACCTTATTATATTATATAAACCGTATTTAACAATCTAATATTCTGTATCCCATTTGATACTAGATTGTCCACAATATATAATATTAGACAACTTGTAAACATTTAAATGATTCTCAATAAAATAGGCCAGAAATAAATGTATATACTTCAAATAAATATTTTCAGTATACACCAACAATCTCCCACTTATACTCAAAATATTCTATGAGTATATCAGTGTTTATTTAATCCACTATTACTCACAAAACTACTTTATAACCAAATATCTGACTCCTATCTTTCTGGAAATCTGAATCGGTATACCCTATAGGAAACAAATCCGAGGCCTTGTAAATTAACATATACTCCTTAGTCCTTCTCAAGTACTTGAGTATCTGTTTTTTTTTTCTGCACTCTAATTTCCTTACCTGGGTTCGAATGATATCTACTAACTATGCCCACTGCAAAGCACACATCATTCATCGTACATAACATAACATACATTAAGCTTCCACATGCCCAAGAATAGGGAACTGCTTTTACACTCTCTATCTCCTTAAGTGTCGACAGACAGTGATCCTTTGATAGAGCAACTCCTTTTTTTGAAAGGTAAGAAACCCCTCTTGGAGTTCTGCATGTTAAAACGAGCCAATACCTCTTCAATGAAGGGTTCCTGAGATAAAGCCAACATCCTTTTCTTGCGATCCCTTATCTCTTTGATCCCAAGGATGTATGCCGCTTCACTCCAATCCTTCATTTCAAATTGTTTGAACAACTATGATAACACCTTAACATTATTCACAATGAGCAAAATGTCATCTACATATAGTACTAGAAAAACCACTGCATTACCCTCACTTCTCTTATACACACACGATTCGCTTGGACTTTGATCAAATCCATATGACTGGACTGCCTGATCAAAATGAATATTCCAGTCCCTCGAAGCTTGTTTAAGTCCATAAATAGACCTCTTAAGCTTACAAACAAGATGCTCTTGGCCTTCCTTAATGAATCCTTTTGGTTGTTGCATATAGATGGTTTCCTCAAGACTTCCATTAAGGAAAGTTGTCTTGACATCCATTTGTCAAATCTCATAATCGAGATGAGATGCTATAGATAAAAGAATCCGGATTGACTTAAGCATAACAACCGGCGAAAAAGTTTCCTCATAATCGATCCCTTCTTTCTGAGTATACCCTTTCGCAACAAGTCGTGTTTTCCAGGCTTTCACCTTTTTGTCAGATCCTCTTTTATTCTTGTAGATCCACCTACATCCAACGGGTCTTACACCTTTGAGTGGTTCCACGAGCTCCCAAGCTTGATCGGAATACATAGATTCCATCTCAGATTCATTGTCTTTTGCCATAGATCTGCATCTTTATCTAGAATTGCCTCTTCGTATGTCCTGGGATCCTCATCATGTTTACCAGAGAGCAAGTCCGAGGACTCTCCCAAAAACATGAATCTATCAGGTTGTCGTACAACCCTCCCACTACGACGAGGCACTGGTGCGGTATTAGTGTCAAGTTGTGCATTTACTTATGGCTAATCTACTTGTACTATTTGCCCCTTAGAATTTTCTAATCGTCCCACTAATTCCTTTAAAACAATACTACTCATGGGTTTGTGGTTCATTATATAGTCTTCCTCTAAGAATCTAGCATCAATGCTAACAACGACAATCCGATCCTTAGGACTATAAAATGAATATCCTTTCGTTCCCCTAGGATAGCCTATAAACAACCTTACTTCTATACGAGAACCCAACTTAGTCACGTTCTTGTTCAGCATATATGCCGGACAACCCCAAATCTGAATATGCCTTAGGCTTGGTTTGCTACCAGTCCACAATTCTATTGGAGTCTTGGGAACCGACTTAGAAGGTACCAAGTTTAGAAGGTAAGCCGCTGTTTCTATAGCATATCCCCAGAACGACTTGGGTAAATCTGAATAACTCATCATCGATCTAACACTTTCTAAAAGAGTCTGATTCCTTCTCTCTGCTACACCATTCTGCTGAGGTGTGCCAGGTGCAGACAACTTGGATGCAATCCCATTTTCTGATAAATATTCCCTAAATTCTCCAAGCAAGTATTCGCCACCACGATCTGATCGTAGTGACTTGATACATTTTCCAAGATGTCGCTTCTCCGCACTTGCTTTGTACTTTTTGAATTTTTCAAAGCACTCAGACTTACGGCGCAACAAATAAATGTACCCATATCTAGAATAATCGTCAATAAAAGTGACAAAATACTCATAACCTCCTCTTGCTTGGATACTCATAGGTCCACATAAATCAGTATGAACCAATTCTAACACTTCTTTGGCTCTATTCCCCTTTGCTTTAAAAGGCCTATTAGTCATCTTACCTTCCAAGCAGGATTCGCAAACTGGAAATGGCTCCACTGCCAACGAGCCTAATGGCCCATCTACTACCAGTCTTTGAATCCTCCTCAAGTTAATATGACCTAATCTTAAGTGCCAAAGATATGTTTGGTTCAATTCAGAAGGATTCTTTCTTTTGTTTGAGCTAGAAAGAATGTTATTAGATTCCTTTTGTTGCAGCATTGGTTGGACAGGATTAATAATATATAAATTGTCTTGCAATGTACCAGAACATATAACTCGTTTATTCATCATAATAGAAACATTACGATCCAAACAAACATTATAACCATCCATAGCAAGTTTAGAAACCGAAATCAAATTTCTTCTAAACGAAGGTACATAAAGACAATTGTTCAAAACCAAACTCCTATCATCTCCAAAAGATAAAGTAATTATTCCAACTGCAACTACTGCTACTTTCGTAGCATCTCCCATGAACACATATATCTCGCCATCTCTAAGCATTCTGGATTGCTGGAACCCCTGCAATGAGTTACAAACATGGTTAGTGGCTCCTGTATCTACACACCAAGTGCTCGTAGATATAGCCGCTATGTATGTTTCCGTAACTAGAGAAAGAGACATACCAGTATTGTTTGTCTTCTTAGGAAGAGGACAATCCTGTTTCCAGTGACCTGACTGCTTGCACCTGAAGCACTTGCCTTTAGGCTTTTTCACACCACCTTGAACTCCCACTGCATTAGCAATCTTTCCAGCTTTCTGTGTCTGAGTCTTTTTCTTCTTCTTACCTTTCGGCTTAGATGAAGAAGCTTTCTCGGCCACATTCACTTGAACATTCTGCTTAAAGAGTCCTTCAGCTGCCTGAAGTTCTGTCAGAAGTTCCGCGAGACTATACATCCTTTTGTTCATGGTGTAATTCAAGCGGAACTGCTCAAAACTTTTGGGCAAGCTCATAAGGATGATATCGATCTGGGTTTCCCCATCAATATCAGCACCAAGGATCTCCATCTCATTCAGATGAGACATCATTCTGAGAACATGATCCCTTACAGGTGTTCCTTCAACCATCTGAGTGTTCATTAAAGCCTTCATTGCTACTTGCCTAGCAGCCCTATTCTGTTCTCCAAAAAGTTCCTTGAGATTAAAGAGCATATCTGAAGCAGTGGGCATAGCCTGATGCTGATGCTGCAAAACACCCGACATTGCTGCTAGAATGTAACATCGCGACATCTCATCAGCCTTAACCCACCGTTTATAATACTCCTTCTCACTTTCAGGAGAATCTTCAGTAGGATGATCTGGCTTGGGTTCATAAGTACAAAATTTGTACTCCTCAGCAGTCAACACTATGTCTAAATTACGTTTCCATTCAATATAGTTCGGTCCAGTAAGTTTGTTATCCTTAAGTATGGTGAATAGTGGATTAAAGCCCATAATGATCTAATCCTGAGAATCATACATGTAACACATAATCAGATAGTTGCATAAATCTTAAATCCTATTGGTTTCCTCTAACAATTAATTAAAATTAATGCACTAATATTTAAATACCATAAGTATCTGGTACGCCACGATGGGTGACATATATACCACTTAATTCGTTTAAATATTACTTCGGTCCTATTACTAAATAATACGCCACGTTAGGGTGGACTATATATTATTTTTCATAGCTAAGTGTATACCATTATCAAATCCTAAATTAATAGCAATAAGACCGGATGCCACCATTAAATATTTCAAATCAATAATCGATAATAGGATAATTCCCAGATCGGGGGGAGCATTGTCAAGAGGCATCACTTAAGACCCCTTTCTAGACAGAATCATCCTTTCTCTCTATATCGAAAATCTATATTCAATCATTGACATCCTTCTAATTAATCGAATTCTATGAAACTTGGTACACCACGATGGGTGGCATGTATACCTTTCAATATTCGTAATTAATTTAGGAAGTTTGTTCTAGTAATATCCATAACACTACCTGACACCATAAATCATAAGCCACGATGGGTGGCATGTATATAATTTATATTCGTTTCGGTGTTAAATTACATACAAACAATAACGGAGACCATGGGATTTAATTCCTAATTAATTCCCTCACCCACTTAGAATTTTTATTTAAAATTGAGGAATTTTATCTAGATGCATCGCCCTATGTTATTTTTTCGAGGTCTACATGTTATAAAAATAACAATACAAAGAACACATAACATAGCAGCATGCATCATAAAATTAATGCAATAAATAAAATTAATGTCCATGTCGTCCTAATTATGTTAAATATGTAATAAAAAATTACACAACATACAGTAACTGCTACAGTACCGGTTTGCTACAGTACCTTCGAGGCTTGATGAACACAACAGCAACCCCATCCAAATTTCGCAGCGGAACAAAAACAACTCCGAATTGATTTTCGATCGCACATAATTGTTACAAATTACCCGGATCTTGATAAAATCCAACAAACAATTACAAAAAAATAGATCTAATACAAAACTAATTTTGTAAATCTATTCTAACACGATCAACCCTCGTGTTTTACAACCACGATAAACCACGTGGAAACCAAACAAAATAACCACGATTAAACCACGTGGGATCCAAACACATAATTAAAATATACATGGCCATAATAGTGGATACTAAACAACCTGCAAAAAGATTATTATCCAAGCACACCACCATACATACATGCATATATAATTACGACATGGACATCGTATCAAAAATCGCAGAACCATTGAACCTAGCTCTTGATACCAATTGTTGGGGACAATCAGATCTTGGCACTGCGATTTTTGATACAATAAATTAACGAGTACGAATAGAAAAATCACCTTGTTAACGGTTGATTCCACGCTCTTCTATTGTATTCCAAAATTCCCTTGAGCAAAGTGTGGCCTTCGTCTTCTCAAGTTAACCTCTCTTCTTGCACCTGGGTGGCTACAAAATTTTTTCGACCAACCCTCGCAAGAAGAGAATAAGAATATATATAGGCTACAATAGGGATCATGGATAATTAGGTTGGGCCTTCTAATTACATCTTGGGCATGGCCCAATGTAATTAAATATTAATTCAATCCACTAAAGAATTAATATTTGCACTACCTTTCCTAATACCGTAATTTAATTAATTAATTCGGTTCCAATATTATTTGCTTATTAAATTCCCCATGTTTAAAATATCGCATGTCCATTAATTAAATAAATTACTGATAATTCATTTAATTAATATCTTTTATCCTTGATCATCCACTCAACCTTTATTTAATTATGCCAGAATAAATCCACCTGCAGGGTTTCACATAATTAAATCTTTTTGAGCTTTCAAGGGGACATCATTAACCCGAATATTATCAGGACATGGATTCCTTCAATAAATAATATTCACCATATATATTATTCCATCACCCAAAATATAATGAAATAAATCAAAAGAATTATTTCATATATAAATCAAAGCATTTAATAATATATACGTGTCAATTATTATTTCCGGATTAAGAACCTAAGCATTAATAATAACATAGAATCTTAGTTCACCTTCTTAATTAGTATAAGGGAAAAATTCTAAATTTGATCCTGTTCAATATACACAAAGTATACTAGTATTATTTATTAGTCAATATAAACTAATCTAAATAATACTACAGCCATTCCAGTGGATTGTCCAACTCCACCTGTGCTGTGAACCTTATTATATTATATAAACCGTATTTAACAATCTAATATTCTGTATCCCATTTGATACTAGATTGTCCACAATATATAATATTAGACAACTTGTAAACATTTAAATGATTCTCAATAAAATAGGCCAGAAATAAATGTATATACTTCAAATAAATATTTTCAGTATACACCAACAGTTGTGAATTCAGGAATGGAAGGTTGATGGCCCAACAAATCATCAAAAAGATGATGACCACCAATTGCACAGTGGGGCTTCTCCAAGAATCTTAAAGATGGAGAATCAGGAATTGATGTAGATATCATATCCACATCTAGAGATGGAGTTGGTGATGGTGGATTGTAATGTGTATCGATTTGAAGGTTAAGATCAAGGGGCTGTGACTCCACATTTATTGAAGTCACATCAAACTGAATTTGAGAAGGTACAGTTTGCTGTACTGTGTGTGCACCCTGTGCTTCCCCTATGGTTTTAGATTTGACTCTTCTTCCATAGGTTTTTGAGTGAGAGCTAGTGTCCCTTACCCTTTTGTGCAGAGTTTCTGTAGAACTAGTAGTCACACCCTGTTGAGAGGATGTAACTTGGGCTTGGCTATTTGGTGCACTTTCCTCAACCACCTTCTTAGGGCTTGCACCCTGTCCCTCACCACTCACTACCTCCTTCACACTCCCCTCAAGAGTTGTGGTAGTTTTTGCAACAGGTGCTTTTTGAGAAACACCTGAGGTTTGTCTCTTAGATTTTTCTTGGAAACTTTTGTTTTAGTCACTTGGGTAGGAGCCTATTTGGTCACCACTACAGACTCCATTATGACTGAAGAAGGCAAAGAAATTTGGGGGTTAGAGATAGGAGTTTCAAGGTTAGAAAGAGTTACCTGAACAATTGGTAGATATACCAATTGTACTTCTGCATTGGAGTTCATTCGAATTAAATCACTTAAGACTCTCTTCTCCTGAACAAAACATGTGAACTTGCTATCCGGGTTAGCAATGGATAGCTTATTCTCAGATACATGCAGTGGTAAGAGCATCAAAAATCTAGCAAAATAGATATTCTTGCCCCTAGTTTCCTTTTTACCTAATTTTGCTGCTATCTCATACATGACTAGTGTGCCAAAGTTATAGAATTTATCAGTCAGAAGCATACACAGCATAACTAGCATGGAATGGGTGACAGCATCAAAGTTACTAATTTTGCCTGAAAAAGTTTTAATGAAGGCATCACAAAAATAACTCCATTCTTTAACCATCCCTTTCCTAGCAATTTTTCCTAAATTATCAGTACTAAGGACATAATTTATGAAATTAAGCATGGCAACTATTTCAGCATCACTGGGTACTTTCAGACAGTTATTCTCAGGCAATTTTAAACAAGTAGTTATCACATCAGAGTTAACTACATAGTTTTTACCCTTTAGAGAAAAAGCAATTGTACCGTTTGTGCCATTGTTGATGAGGAATAGAAGTGGAAGTAAAATAGAGTTATTATATACTTTATTCCTATCTAGTATTCAGAAAATATATTATAGGTATTAGTTAAACGAATTCTATTTATTTAGTTTATTAACAATAAGTCCAACTGTTTATGGACTTTATTGATAAAGTAGATATTTGGCTTGCAAGTTTTTACCTTTCACTTGAAAGGGTTTTTCTTGTTTTAAGCGCTTAGGATTTTATATTTCAAGCTAGACCAGGATTTTAATGGTTTCCTAGTTGGGTTCAGGTATTAGCTAAATTCTAGCTGCTCTTGAATTCCTTTTTGGATTCCAACCTGGATAAGTTTATTTATTTAGCCTATATATACTCTCATCTTGTAATCTTTTGGGGACAGATATTGATAATAAAATTTTGGCTATTCGGTAGCTTTGAGAATCGAATTCAGGAGTGAATTCAGAGTTTGAGTTTTGTTTCTCCATTCGGAGATTTAGAGTTAGAGTTTTGTTTCTCCATCTTTGGAGATTCAGAGTTTAATTTATATTTGTCTTTACTACATATTATTACGAGAACATCACGTTCCGTATCAATTTGGTATCAAGAGCCAAGGTTTCTCCATCAATTTCTTAATTGTTGGGAGATCTAGAGTTTTCGGAAAAAAAAAGTACTGTTCACGGGTACTGTTCACGGTACTGTTCATTGGCACTGTTCACGGTACTGTTCATTGGCACTGTCCACGGTACTTTTCATCGGCACTGTTCACGTCAAGTCTTTGAATTTGGTATATTAGTTCTTGGGTTTGTATGGTTGCACTTTAATGGCAAGGGAAGGATCAGATGGAGATTTCTTGAAGTTGACTCTTAAAAATATTACTGAGCATATTGCTTATATGGCAGAGCAGCAAGCAGAGATCAAGGCAAGTTTACGAGCTACAAACGATAAGATTGAGGATTTACGAGCTACAAACGAGAGGATTGAGAGGGTTTTTACAACGGTGGAAAATACAACTCTTCGCGGTAGCTTTATAAGAAACCCTCGACCAACTACTAATGATTATGATGATACAAGTTTGAAGTGGTATGTAAGAGAATTTAGTGGGGCTGGTAATGCCGATGATTTCTTAGAATGGGTGGATCACATGGAATTTTTTTTGATTACAAAGGCTACGATGATCAAAAGTCTTATAAAATTGCAAACATGAAGCTAACAAGATATGCATCTGCATGGTTTGACAATTTGAAGTTCAAGCTCATGAGGGAAGAGACTCCTAGGATCACAACTTGGACTGAGATGAAAAGGCAATTGAATAATCGTTTTGGTCCAAAAGAATACACACAAGATAAAGTGGTCAAGAGTAATGAAGTTGAAAGGGATATTGTTCAAGTTGAAGATACACATGTAAAAAATCAATCAGATATCGATAATGTGATCATACAACAATCTTTAAGTTGTGCAGAGTGATAAGTGGATTTTATATCCACTTGGAACTTCGTATCGGCTTGAATTGATGACTTGAACTCAAGTATGTGGTGTTTTTGATGTGTTTTTAGTGAATTTGTGCAGGAATAAGAGTCGGATGTGGGATGATGTTTTCCATGCTTAAATGGTGGGTTTTGAGCTTAAAGAATAACAGTACATCAAATTGCAAGAGAGCTGGAAGAAACGGAATGAAAATCGGAGTTAAAACGAAGAAAATAGAGCAAAATCAGTAAAATCAGCGAAATGAACAGTAACGGACGCGCATGAACAGTAGCAGTCAGCGGATGAAAAATCAGCCAGAATTTCTGATTTTGTTTTGGCCATATCTTGAGTTCTACAAGTCCGTTTTGGACGATTCAACTGCCCACGCGAAGATAACGGAATTTCTATCATTCTAAGGTGGTTCGAAGTCCAGAATTATTGAAGAGAATTTTCCTTTAAAACAGAATCAACAGAAATTGCTAGAATTCAATTCTAAACAGGAAATTGCCAGAATTCCTACTTCTAATAAGTATGGTAATTGCTCTGGGCGGCTAGAACATTCCAGAATCAGATCTACACATGGAATTTGCAATTCTATTCTCATTCAAGAACGGAAATTGCCATACTCCTATTCCAACTCTAAAACGGCAATTGCTTGATGGAGAGGCAAATTGGGGCTATAAATACACATCTTGGGGGACAGAAAAAACACACCATTAGATATCAATTACTTAGTTTTATTTGTATCTTTTCATACTTTGTTTTTATCATGGTTTCATCAGATCCCATGATGACGAGAGGTTCAATTATGAACTAATCGTTGTCATGGGATTCTAACGGATTTATTTATGGAACTTAGTATCTTGATTGCTTAAAGATCTGTGTGTGATGTATATTTGATTCCTCGTATGGTTATGCTTAATTGATAGATGCGTCGCGAACATCTAATTTGTTAATCTCTTGTGAAGTGAAAGTGGATCTTGAGATTTAGAACTTGCCATGCTAGCATAGGTTCATGATTGTTTATCAACATGATTCGTAGTATGAGATGAAAATACTTATATTGACCTGTGTGATCTTTATGGATAACTTGTTCTTCAACCGTTATGTTTTCAAATTCTATAGACATGTAGGGTCTAAGCATAATTGGTGTCTATTCATCTTCTATCTCTTTTGTGGATGTATGGGTAGTTTTGTATTCGTATACTGAGAAGTAGCGTATACTTGTTTCGTGTTATCTGATCAGATATCATAACCATTGCATATAGTGATTAAAGGCGTCAGATCTAAGCGAAGTATTTAATGAAATTAGGATCCCATGGTTTATCTTGCATAAGTAATTAGATTTTAATTCTTATTAGTTAAGTAATTCTTAGTTTAATAATTTGCATCTTAGTTTAATTTAGATAATCAAAACCCAAAATTGTTATTTGTCTTAGTAGTGAATACTAATCATACATTGTTGCATAGGTACATCTACTGAATTAAAACCATAACCAGATCTCTGTGGGAACGAACTTGACTTCTATCTATATTACTTGTGACCACGTACGCTTGCGTGTTTTAGTGTAAACAAGTTTTTGGCACCGCTGCCGGGGATCATCGGTGTTTTATTTTTGGTTTATGTGCTTGTCAATAGTGGTCGTTAGAGTTCACTGACTCGGATTAGTTACTTATCTATTCTTGTGTAGTTCGTTGGTGTTTCAGGTACTTGTCAGAGAGCGTTGACTTTGAAGATGGATTTTCTAAATTACTATGGAGTTCAGCAGGTGGTTAGTGTTTGTGAGCTATGTGCGGGTGCACATGAGACGAATCATTGCTGGAGCAACCAAGGTGGTATTCAACAACCTCTGCAGCCTTATCAGCAGTATCAAGGTCAACAATATGGAGCACAGCCTTACTATCCTCAGAATTTTCTGCAGCAGCAGAACCAGGATTTTCAGCAGCAGCTAGGGCAGAATTTTCAGCAGCAGTATGACCCGTGGCAATCTGAACCTCTGAGTTATGAGGAACAACAATATTTTCCATACCATCCTCAACAGTACCAGCAAGATGTTCCAGATAGGTCATATTTCTTTGGAAGTGAAGAGTTTCAACATCAGCAACCTACTCCTACTTTTTAGTCAGATGAGGTTGATGTTATGGAGGAGATTAGGATGCTTGCAAAGAGTTATGAGGAGTCTACCAAATCTATGGGGACACTACTTGCTCAAATTTTGAGTGCCTTGGAATAAGAGAAACAACAATGCATATTAGAGGCAATTCCAGAAAATAACGGTGACTTGGAGCAAGGTACTGCATGCTTAATTGAAGAAGACAAATTCCAAGGTGAGGTGAGCGTTCACAAGTCATGTGAGGAATTTGATCATGCTGATGAGGTGGATGCTTTGGAAAGGGCACTATTTGGGACAGACACTGATGAGCTGCACAAATTTCAAGAATTGGTATGTGCGTACCAAGAGGCTGAAGAACATGGGAAAGATGCAGGTCTTCTACTTGACTCAGAGTTTAAAGATGGAGGTAGCGCATTAGAGCCAATGGAGGAAGTTCTCTTTGAGGAACCAAAGGCTTCAGCAACTTACATTTACCCTCCTCCATTATATTTAAGCGAAGCCCGCCAATGTGTGTTGTTCTACAAATTGACAGATTTTGGGTCAGCAGATGAAGGCATTGGAATAGGACATAGTTGTTATATGAATAGCCCAAGCGAGGAGAAGGGACAGAAAGTGTGCCGTCGTGATGACGATGAAGTCTCACGAAGAGAGGACCAGGCAAACTATTATCATCCTTAGTGGAGGCTTGGAAGTAACGTCAAGCTATTGACGTTAAAGAAGCGCTTCTTGGGAGGCAACCCAAGCATTGTTGTATTCTGGTATGTTTTCTACTTTACCTCGTATTTACTTCCATTCAATGAGGACATTGAATATTTTAAGTTTGGGGGTGGTTTGAGGGATAAGTAGTGTATATATATGTGATTGTGAGTCATTGTGTTCATGTAGGATTTCATGCTTTGCATATTAGTATTAGTAAATTATGCATTTATGTTCGTGATATCTACGTTTGTTTCATATAGGACATTCTGTTTTTATATATCATGTGAGTTCATAATAGTTTGCATTTGCACCCATGCTTGATAGGAATTTTGTGTTGTTGACGCTTTTTGATTGAGAAGTGATATGCTTTGTTCTTGTGCACACACATACACTAATAAGTTGAAGCTAGTAGACTTACTGAATGTTGTGAGTCATTAGAAGGACATGAATATGTGCAAGTTGATTTAGTTTGCATGCTTTGAATACAAGTAGGTGCATTAGAGAGATTTTTGCTTGGGATTGAGTATGTTTTTCCGCCAAGTGAGATTTTGAGCCTTATTGCATATTGTTGCAATTTTATTCGTTTGCTTGAGTGTCCACGGATTGCTTGCATTGCTAGCAGTTGTTTGAGGTCTTTCTTGAAATGCATGACATTATTTGACGATTAAAATGATAAAGGCATTTAGGATTAACCACATATTTTCCCATATTACCACACCGTGTTTACATGATCAATTAGTTAACCCGTTGAGCTTAATCCTATTTTTTCGGTGACATACCACATTACTTGACTAGACCTTTTTCTTGTATTGGCCTTACATTAATTTGAACCCACATTGTCAAAGGCTAGTAGGGTGCTTAAGGGAGTAATAAGGTGTGTAAGGAGGGGTTTATTGTTGGTCATAATTTTGGGGGAAATATTGAAATTTGGGTTTGGTTGTTGCTAAATAGTCGGCATATGTAATAAAATCGTGGGATCATTGTGATTGTATATATTATTGTTGCTTTAGCTCTCGAAAAAAAAAATAGAAAAAAAAGAGAAATAGCAAGAAAAAAAAATGTACATATATTATGCTATGAGAGCATGTTTGTGTTTATTGTGATCCTACTTTAGTCGTCTATTCCAGTGTTTTTGTTGCATAAAATTATGGGGGGAAAATAGGTGATTGTGTATGATTATTAAGTTCCTACTAGCTTTTGACACTTCACCTGCTTTGGCTTATTTGACATACGTTGTCCCTAGCCCTGTTATAACCCAAATAAAGACCTTTTGATTATCGTCATTGATGTATGTTGTGTTAAGAGTTAGATTGATACCAAATGTCAAGCATGCTTATGATTTTGTTGGAATTGAGTGATACACTTACCCTTGTTCTTGAGTGAATATTCTTTTATGAGTGGATTGTGAGTGCTTGCTTGTTTTTGCGTATGAGATCCCGGGTTTTGTCTCAAAGATGTAATCTTGTAGGCTTAACATGGTTACTAACTTATTCTTACACTTGACATGGACTTGTGAGAACTTATGCATGTTCATTGAGTAGACTATGTGAATACTTGCACTTTCGACACCAAGACATTGCGTATTTACTTTGATTCTTAAGTTGATATGGCATAAGAGGAATTGAAGGCATGGTAGAATATTAGTTGCATTTTTCATATTACTTGCATTCATGCATTGCATTGCATTGAATTTTGTGGGTACATTCGCTATAGGCCCTCACGAGACCTTACTCGTCCACTAGGGCTGCCTAGGGATTTAAAGGGCTTGTTGCAGATGCCAAATGCAACCGTGATCACCTACGGAAGTGGTACTAGTTAGTTAGATAGTTATATTTGTTTATGCTTGAGGACAAGCATCGGTTTAAGTTTGGGGGTGTGATAAGTGGATTTTATATCCACTTGGAATGCTTCGTATCGGCTTGAATTGATGACTTGAACTCAAGTATGTGGTGTTTTTGATGTGTTTTTAGTGAATTTGTGCAGGACTAAGAGTCGGATGTGGGATGATGTTTTCCATGCTTAAATGGTGGGTTTTGAGCTTAAAGAATAATAGTACATCAAATTGCGAGAGAGCCGGAAGAAACGAAATGAAAATCGGAGTTAAAACGAAGCAAATAGAGCAAAATCAGCAAAATCAGCGAAATGAACAGTAACGGACGCGCATGAACAGTAACGGACGCGCATGAACAGTAGCAGTCAGCGGATGAAAAATCAGCCAGAATTTCTGATTTTGTTTTGGCCATATTTTAAGTTCTACAAGTCCGTTTTGGACGATTCAACTGCCCACGCGAAGATAACGGAATTTTCTATCATTCTAAGGTGGTTCAAAGTCCAAAATTATTGAAGAGAATTTTCCTTTAAAACAGAATCAACAGAAATTGCTAGAATTCAATTCTAAACAGGAAATTGCCAGAATTCCTACTTCTAATAAGTATGGTAATTGCTCTGGGCGGCTAGAACATTCTAGAATCAGATCTACACATGGAATTTGCAATTCTATTCTCATTCAAGAACGGAAATTGCCATGCTCCTATTCCAACTCTAAAACGGCAATTGCTTGATGGAGAGGCAAATTGGGGCTATAAATACACATCTTGGGGGACAGAAAAAACACACCATTAGATATCAATTACTTAGTTTTATTTGTATCTTTTCATACTTTGTTTTTATCATTGTTTCATCAGATCCCATGATGACGAGAGGTTCAATTATGAACTAATCGTTGTCATGGGATTCTAACGGATTTATTTATGGAACTTAGTATCTTGATTGCTTAAAGATCTGTGTGTGATGTATATTTGATATCCTCGTATGGTTTTGCTTAATTGATAGATGCGTCGCGAACATCTAATTTGTTAATCTCTTGTGAAGTGAAAGTGGATCTTGAGATTTAGAACTTGTCATGCTAGCATAGGTTCATGATTGTTTATCAACATGATTCGTAGTATGAGATGAAAATACTTATATTGCCCTGTGTGATCTTTATGGATAACTTGTTCTTCAACCGTTATGTTTTCAAATTCTATAGACATGTAGGGTCTAAGCATAATTGGTGTCTATTCATCTTCTATCTCTTTTGTGGATGTATGGGTAGTTTTGTATTCGTATACTGAGAAGTAGCGTATACTTGTTTCGTGTTATCCGATCAGATATCATAACCATTGCATATAGTGATTAAAGGCGTCAGATCTAAGCGAAGTATTTAATGAAATTAGGATCCCATGGTTTATCTTGCATAAGTAATTAGATTTTAATTCTCATTAGTTAAGTAATTCTTAGTTTAATAATTTGCATCTTAGTTTAATTTAGATAATCAAAACCCAAAATTGTTATTTGTCTTAGCAGTGAATACTAATCATACATTGTTGCATAGGTACATCTACTGAATTAAAACCATAACCAGATCTCTGTGGGAACGAACTTGACTTCTATCTATATTACTTGTGACCACGTACGCTTACGTGTTTTAGTGTAAACACAGAGCACGAGAGTAGAGGGATTCTTGATGTTGATAAAGTTGAAGAATCTAATGTGGAGAAAGTTTTCCTTGTTCGAGAAAAACAAATTGATGATTTCATCGAGGTCGAACATATTGACTTTATAATTCCAGAATCCTTGATTAAGCCGCCTTCACCTAAATGCATGTTTTCACAGTTCTTTGCACCTCCGTCATTTTTGAAGATGTGCGAATTTTATTTTCTGGATCCATCTAAGTCGTGCATGGTAATCATTGCGTTCTACAAAACTCGTGGGCGAGTTTTTTCCAACAAAGGGAGAATGATGAGGAATAGAAGTGGAAGTAAAATAGAGTTATTATATACTTTATTCCTATGTAGTATTCAGAAAATATATTATAGGTATTAGTTAAACGAATTCTATTTATTTAGTTTATTAACAATAAGTCCAACTGTTTATGGACTTTATTGATAAAGTAGATATTTGGCTTGCAAGTTTTTACCTTTCACTTGAAAGGGGTTTTCTTGTTTTAAGCGCTTAGGATTTTATATTTCAAGCTAGACCAGGATTTTAATGGTTTCCTAGTTGGGTTCAGGTATTAGCTAAATTCTAGCTGCTCTTGAATTCCTTTTTGGATTCCAACCTGGATAAGGTTATTGATACGGAAACGTGATGTTCTCGTAACCTTATCCAGGTTGGAATCCAAAAAGGAATTCAAGAGCAGCTAGAATTTAGCTAATACCTGAACCCAACTAGGAAACCATTAAAATCCTGGTCTAGCTTGGAATATAAAATCCTAAGCGCTTAAAACAAGAAAAACCCTTTCAAGTGAAAGGTAAAAACTTGCAAGCCAAATATCTACTTTATCAATAAAGTCCATAAATAGTTGGACTTATTGTTAATAAACTAAATAAATAGAATTCGTTTAACTAATACCTATAATATATTTTCTGAATACTACATAGGAATAAAGTATATAATAACTCTATTTTACTTCCACTTCTATTCCTCATCAATTGTACTCAGCAGATGCCCACACCTCTTCGATTACTTCGTGGATTAGAGGAGTGGTGGCAGTCATAGCATACGAAAGTTTACAGTTCTTCACAAAATTCATCATGGTGTGATAAGCTTCTAGGGCATTCACTGTATCGACATAGGCCGCAAAATTGTTCTTCTCATAGGTGAACCCAGTGGAAGACATCATCTAAACAATAGGCGCCATTGTAGAGTTTGAACTTTTGTTGCAGAGAGTTTTTGTGAAAAAGATGCAGTTTACTTAAGAGAATCTTGAAAGTCGATAAAAGTGAGATGTGAGAGCACAAGACAGCCTTTTATACTTTTCAAGAATTGAAAATGAAATAATTAAAAGTAATTACCCATTGGTCAAAAGTAACTGTCAAATAATAAAAGAAAATAAATATAACCAGTCCTATATAGATACACGTTTACCAACGGTTATATTTAAAAGAAAATATGTATATCAACGGATATGGAATGAACGGTTGAGAAACAGTTTATCCGTTGATGACGTGTATAAACTGTTATCCGTTGATATACAAAAATCTAGGAATGTGTTTATGCTATCAACGGGTAAAAGGATATCCGTTGATAAGATAATTTTGCCTTGGACAAAATTTCTAAAGAAAATTTTTCTGAGAGTTTTTAATTCTCAAGTAAATCAAAACACATTCCTAGCTGCAAAGCAGTGAAATCAAATATCACTAGGAATTATGACAAGTTAAGCATACCTAGCTCACCTACCAATCTTGTGAATGTGGATTCATCAAGAGGCTTGGTGAAGATATCTGCAAGCTGCATTTCACTTGGCACGAAGTGCATTTCTACTGTACCATTCATCACATGTTCTCTAATGAAGTGGTATTTGATGTCAATGTGCTTGGTTCTCGAATGTTGCACTGGATTCCCTGTGATGGCAATAGCACTTGTGTTGTCACAGAAAATTGGAATCTTCTCAACTTTTAGACCATAGTCAATGAGTTGATTTCTCATCCATAGAATCTGTGCACAACAGCTTCCAGCAGCAATGTACTCAGCTTCAGCTGTAGAAGTGGAGACTGAGTTCTGTTTCTTACTGAACCATGAAACAAGCCTGTTTCCTAGAAATTGACAGGAACCTGTAGTACTTTTCCTATCAACTCTGCAACCTGCATAATCTGCATCTGAATAGCTAGTTAGATCAAAACCAGATTCTCTTGGGTACCAAATGCCAAGGTTTGGTGTTCCCTTGAGATACCTGAAAATTCTTTTAATAGCTATTAAGTGAGACTCTCTAGGGTCAGCTTGAAATCTAGCACAAAGACAAGTAGAAAACATTATATCAGGTCTACTAGCTATTAGGTATAGAAGTGAACCTACCATGCCTCTATAGCTTGAGATGTCCACAGACTTTTCCTTAGTACTAAACTCAAGCTTAGTTGCAGTAGCCATTGGCGTTTTTGCAGAGGTACAATCCATTAAGTCAAATTTCTTTAAGAGATCATAAATATATTTTGTTTGACTTCTGAAAATGCTCTCATTAACTTGCTTTACTTGTAGGCCAAGAAAGTAAGTTAATTCTCCCATCATGCTCATTTCATACCTACTTTGCATAAGTTTGGCAAACCTTTTGCAAAGCTTCTCATCTGTAGACCCAAAAATAATATCATCTACATAGATTTGAACAAGAATTGAAGAGCCACTGATATTCCTATGAAATAAGGTTTTATCTACTGTACCTCTAGTGAAGTGGTTCTCCAAAAGAAATTGAGATAAAGTGTCATACCAGGCTCTTGGTGCTTGCTTCAAACCATAAAGTGCTTTCATGAGAAGATATACATATTCTGGAAATTCTGGATCCTCAAAGCCAGGAGGTTGATGGACATAGACCTCTTCTTCCAGTTCCCCATTTAGAAAGGCACTTTTGACATCCATCTGATAGACTTTGAAATTGGCATGTGCTGCATAGGCTAGAAAGATTCTTATTGCCTCAAGTCTTGCCACTGGAGCAAAAGTTTCATCAAAATCTATTCCTTCTTCTTGAGAGTAGCCTTTTGCCACTAATCTAGCTTTATTCCTCACAATTATGCCATTTTCATCTGTTTTATTCTTGAGAACCCATTTAGTACATATGACACTTCTATCATCAGGTTGGGCACAAGTTTCCATACTTTATTTCTTTTAAATTGGTTTAGCTCTTCTTGCATTGCTAAGACCCAATCTGGATCTAGAAGGGCATCTTCCACTCTCTTAGGTTCCTCTTGAGACAGGAAGCTACTGTATAGACATTCTGCTTGAGTGGCCCTTCTAGTTTGGACTCTTGAATTTGATTCACCAATGATTAACTCAAATGGATGATCTCTAGTCCATTTTCTTGCAGGTGGAAGGTTTGATCTTGATGAGGTCGCTTCATTTCCATGAGCATGATCATGTTGAATTAGCATTGAATTTTGACCTTGAGAAACTCCCCCTGAGTTTGTTGTCCTTGCTGAATTATGAAGTTGACTGTCAATGGATGCATCATTTTGCCTGTCGACGGATGCTTGAGAATCTCTGTCAATGGATGCATCTCTAATAATGTCAACGGATTCTCCAGAATGACTGTCAACGGATGCTTCATTTCCAGTGTAAGCATCACTTCTAGTTGGTACAACAACTCTTGGTGGATCTCTGTGGTCATGATCTTCATCTTCCTCATCATCATCATAGTACATTCTTCCTTCACCTTCATTCTCAAATTCCAACTTTTCATGGGAGCCTTCATCATTTAGGCCTAGAATCTTTTGATCATCAAACACAACATGTACAGATTCCATAACAATGTTGGTTCTTAGATTGTAGACCTTGTAGGCTTTCCCTGCTGCATATCCAACGAAAATAGCTTCATCTGCCTTTGTTTCAAATTTGCCCAAGTTAACTCCATGATTCCTTAGCACAAAACACTTACATCCAAAGACATGAAGGAAAGCTAAAGTTGGTTTCTTGTTGGTTAACAACTGATAAGGAGTCATTCCTCTAGCTTGATTGACCAAGGAAATATTCTGAGTAAAGCATGCAGTGTTGACAGCTTCAGCCCAGAAATATGTTGGTAACCTTGATTCACTTAACATTGTTCTAGCTGCTTCAATGAGAGTTCTGTTTTTCCTTTCAACAACCCCATTTTGTTGAGGTGTTCTGGCAGCAAAAAAATCATGGACAATTCCATTCTCTTCACAGAAAATCTTCATTGTGGAATTCTTGAATTCAGTACCATTGTCACTCCTGATTCTTTGTACTCTGTCTTCAGAACCATTGTTTAGTATTCTGAGGTGATTGATGATGATTTCACTTGCACAATCCTTGGAGTGCAGGAAGAAGGTCCATGTGAACTTAGAAAAACCATCTACAATCACCAGACAGTATTTCTTCTTTGAAATAGACATGACATTTACTGGACCAAATAAGTCCATATGCAGCAATTGAAGAGGCTTGACAATGGATGACTCTGTCTTGCTTTTGAAGGATGATTTCTTTTGTTTCCCTAATTGGCAGGCATGACACAGTCCATCTCTGACAAACTCCAATTTGGAGTTTGTCTTGCTTTAGAATAATTTGATTTTTGTTCTTTTCATTTTTGATTAGTTAGTTTAAATTAAAATAAATTTAATTTTCTTTTAAAAAATAGTTTTAGGAACTAATTGGTAAAATGAAGATCCGAAACACAAAATTGTCCTAATTCGATTAAATTAAAAGTTAAGGATCGCGAAATAAATATTATTCCCTGTGGATCGAATCTTAAATATTAAAACGAGATCGTGCACTTGCGATTTAAAATTTTTATTTTTGGCACATCAAGTTTTTGGCGCCGCTGCTGGGGACTAATTATTTTTCGCACCTTAATTTTTAATTTTTCGGATTAGTTTTCTTTCGTTTGCCTTATTTTTATTTCATTTTTTTTAGGAAAGTTTGGAATTTCGGGACTCTTTTCACGGAGCTTGGAAAAATCAGAATTCTTGGAAGCATGCTTCGGTAACCCGTATATCTCTCTTTTCGCCTTTTTATTTTTAAAAAAAATCACAAAAACTAAAAAAATCGAAAATCACAAAAAAATTGAAAAAAAAATTCCAAAAAAAAAAGTTGTAAATACATATTTGTTGCATCATGCATTCATCACTTAGGGCACATCATCTAGATTTTTATTTTCTTGTTTTTAATTTTTCGTACCTAGTAAATTGTGGTGATCGCTGGAGGACCCAAAGGTACGTTAATTTTTTTTAGATTAGGACACGTAGTGTAAGCATCCATAATTGTTTATCGTTTTTGTATATATCTTGTTGTTTGTTGCATCAAATAAACGTAATTAAGACTTATTCACGACCTTCAGTGTCTAAGGTTCGCCTGGCTGTTAAGATTTGGTGTCTAAGTGACGAGTTTGGCCTCTTGGCAATGCCTGCTCTAATCTGGCCGAATCGGTCTGAATAATTCTTAATTTACGGATTTTTTTAGTGTGTTTTAACGTTATATGAGCAATGTCTAGTTATTTTATTTAGGGAACCTAGGTTAGATTTTTCTTTTGATTTTTCACCATTTATTTTGTGTGTTTCATTTTCGCACTTACTTGCTACGTGGTTTTATCCTTGATCAATCTTTACCATGTAGCATTTAGGGAGCGTTATTACCAAGGTTGGGATTTTGACGAGGAATTAGCGGATAATACGATGTGGTGTGAGTCAACTAGGGAACCTAGTGTATATAACAAGTCATCTAGTACTTTTAGTGATTTGCATTATAGTAAAAACGATATTGCAATCGACTCTGAATTAGATGCTCTTACTAGACGACTCGAAGCCTTAGAAACCCTTAGAGGCCCTTCACACACGTCTTGGCACCCAAATTTCAACTCTCTGAATCTCGATTTTCAACATGTCAACGCCATGTTTCAACCAACCTCTTGAAATGACCATTTTACATCGTCTTCTAATTCCGGTTGGAGAGATTATCCCGATCTCTCATGGAACCAAGGTCATAGCTATCAAACTCCGCCTCCACATTTTCAAGAACCGAACTCTTATCCAATTTCGAGTCAAGTTCCTTATTCGAGTTCAATTCAAACCACCGCCCACCCACCCGGATTTCATGATTCGAGTAGGAAACTTGACACCTTAGAAAAGAGTATCGAGGCTTTATTGATTTCTCAATCAAACTTCATGCGAACCATAACTTCTGATAGGCAAATTTTGAACTCTAATGCTCAAGCCTTATCTAAGTTAGAATTTCAAGTGAATCAATTAGCCACCATGTACGAGCGTGAGACGATAACCACCCCGAATCCACCCGAGGTCAACCCTGAATTTCTTATCACTCAAAGACCTATCGATACTTTCGATGATATCATTTCTCCTAAGTCTAATGTTCAAGTTGACACTCCTTTCGGTGGTGATTCACACGAAGAAGATTCTAATGCTGACATCATTCTTTCTCTAGGTCAAACGAAGAATCTCGATGATTCTGAGTCTGTGGCTTCACCTAGACAACCATCATCTTCTTCTAGTGAACTTTTCCTTTCATCTTCCAAACCTCTTCCCGAAAAACCCAAAGAACTTCATACTCAACCAATAGGAGCTAATCTAGTTAAGGAGATTGTTTCAAGGTCAAATTTGGATGATCATGAGATTGAGTCTCTTCTTAAACAAGATTTTCAATTGCATTACAAGACCAATCGAGAGCTTCACGAATCTTTTAAGGATTTGACCTCGGAAGAGATGTTTGGAGAGATGATGAATATTTGTTCCAAATTGGAAACCCAACATAAGGATAGTTCTTATGATCCTAATTCTGTTGGTAAAACATTTTTCGAAGAGCCACCCCCACCCGTTTCTATTTCTTCATTTTCCACTCGTGCTCCATCTTTCATCGAAACTCATGATATTCATGACCAACATCTTATCGTAATTAATTTGCTTAAACAACAAAAAGAAGCATCTTCGTGGTCTATGGATGAAGTTAGGAATATGAGTTTTATTCTTGCGCCTAATCGGATCGTTCGAGTGGTCTATGCTATTTTTGTGGGTGAGTTTCTGAAATATGTTGGTTGTATAACAAAAATAGTTTTTCCGAGAGCATGTATTGGTTAGTAAATATTTGTTTTGTACCTCC
Organism: Saposhnikovia divaricata; assembly: GCA_036435485.1. Taxonomy (NCBI): domain Eukaryota; kingdom Viridiplantae; phylum Streptophyta; class Magnoliopsida; order Apiales; family Apiaceae; genus Saposhnikovia; species Saposhnikovia divaricata. Next base: position 58,403,226 of record CM071598.1, read on the forward strand.
CATAGTAGAATGTAGGTATGGGGGAGGATTTGTGTGCGTGTGTGAGTTGTTTTCTTTCGTAGTTTTTCAGCAGTTTGTCATTCTCCGTCATCCCTTATCAGGTATTTCCTCCTCTCTATTTTATTCTCGTTCATTTTGCATACATTGAGGACAATGCATGATTTAGGTATGGGGGGGTTTTAGTGTAAATACATAAAATTGAAAAAAAATCTAAAAAAAATTTAAGTAAATACATAAAATTGAAAAATCCAAAAAATTAAAAAAAATTGAAAAATCAAAAAATAGAGATATTTTAGCTTAGTTGTCCTTCCTACTTTTTAAATTCTAGAACTAGTTGGTGTTGACTATTTTTCAAAAATTATTTGTATAATGCCTTTAGATAATTTGAAAGTAGTCAAGTAAGGATTCACTCATGAAACTTGTGTCGAAAAATATTTTTGCTTAAAAGTCCAAGACGACATATTTGCACAAGACCTTTGATGGAAAAATTGTATAGGAATGTTATTCGATACCTGAGAGAGAGCCCACATGTTAGAACAATGTCGAATTAAACCTTTGCGAGATGTTGCTCCTATAGTGTCAAAAAAAAGAAAAAAAAAAGAAAAAGAAAAAAAAAAAGAGTCAATAAATGTTTGGAATTGTATAGTGCTAGTGAGATTTTGTAATAATGAATTCTTAGTAGGGAAATCGGCTAGGTTGAGCTCATTGATAACCCGAGTAAGTAAGTCCGAGGGGACTTTGTGCCTAGCAACCTAAGGTCCTTTGTGGTCTGGGATTGTTGACCTAAAACTTGATAAATGGGTATTGATGCAAAAGTCTTGTGGGACCTCAACCATTGCACGGTCGGTCTAACTACTAAGAACGTGAAGTTTGGCTAGATACTTGTTTTAATAGAGATTGGGTCAGTTCAATATTGGTTGAAAAAAAGAAAATATTCGTATGCACTTTATCCATCATAGGCCTTAAATTCACTACACACCTTGGGATTTTTTGCAAATTTTTAGAGTCTAATCAAGTGGATTGTGGGAACCTATAACGTGGCTATTATTAGAATAATCTTTAAGGCATGTATTTTCCTACAAAATTGTTTTGTTAACACCAATGAAAGCTAGATTGAAAGAGGAAAGTTGGATACTGGCTGATTTATCTGAAAGATTTTATGGGTATATCTTCTGTAAACCCTTAGGAGACAACACTCCTCCTGTAGAGATCGTCTATAGGTTTAACGGGTTGGTAAACCTAAAATTACCCGTGATTCCTACGACAGTGAGTATAGGTTTTTAATTCTGCATTTTTCTTTTTGTTTTACTCGAGGACGAGCCAAAGATAGGTATGGGGGCATTTGATAAGTGCATAATTTTGCATATTTTTATTACCTATTTATTGTTTGAATTCGTATTTTAATAAATTATTTTGTTACATTTCAGAAAATTCGAGAAAAAATGAAAAAATGGCAAAATAAATAAATAAAGGTCAAAGAAGAGAAAAAGAAGAAGAAGAAGAAGGACCAAAATAGAAGAAAAGGAAAGAGAAGGGGGTTTGGTGCAAAACTGAATGGATGGCTAGGATTGAACCACACCAAACAAAAATGAATGGTGGGGATTAATCCACTCCAACCCAAAAATCCCAATTTATTTCCTATAAATACCTCATTTTTCTCTTGTAAAATCATAACCCATACTTAGAATTAGGATTAGAATCCCTTAGTTTTAGTACACTCCAAAATTTATAGTTGTAATTTTTATTTTTGTAATTCTTGTAAACATTTTAATTTTTATTATATAAATTTTCCTACATTTATTTGTTTAAATTGAAGCATTAGAGTACCCCTGTTTGTTGTTGTTTCCTTCGAATTAAACATAAACAGAACCCAGCTCTTTCCCCATTTTTTTTCATTTTTCTGGTAAATACAAATCCACAATCCCAGCAACTAATTCCTTCAATCCCTCTCCCCTGTTCCTTCGATTAAAACCACGAACCAAGCCCATCTCCCTCCTTTATCTCTCTCTCTCTCTCTCTCTCTCTCTCTCTCTCTCTCTCTCTCTTTCTTTCCCCACAAAAAAACCGTAACCCATCTCCCCTTTTCATTGTTTTTTTTCCGATTAAAACAGAACAACCCCACCTTCCCCTTCCTTATTCTCCAAACCCGTCTCCCCTTTTCCATCACTCTCCTTCCCCTATTCTTATTGTCCGCTACAACCCATAACCCCACACCCTGCTTTTGAATTCATCTCCCCTGCGTTTATCTTCTTTTTTTTTCTTAATTGTCTCTTTCCCTCTCGTAAGATTTATCAGCACCAAGTCCTGAGTCTGTTTTGAGTCATTTTCACCGAGCCTTCCACCACAACCCCATTTCATTTTTTTTGTTTCAATTTCTGAGTTAATTATGTTCTTATTTACAGTTCGATTTCTGTAGTACGAGTTTGAGGGTCCAGTTCGGTGCTTATCCGTTTGAATAAATTGTTGTTGAATTCTGTCTCTTTTAATTGAGTTCTTGAGTTTGTGTAATTGAGTTACATTTAGTTTTTGTTATAGTTATTGTCTTGCGAGTTTGTAATTTTTGTTCCGAGTTCTGATCGAGTGAGTCTTGCTATTTTCGTATGTTGTCTTCGAGTTCAATTACTGAAAGTTGTTGAGCCTAAGTCGAGTTCTTAATTGTTTTCCCTGCGAGTTTTGTTGCTCAGTCCGAGTCGCCTTAGTGAATTGAATTTGTTGAAATTGTCATTTTATAATTGTGTGAATGATGTTGTGAATGTCGTAGCTCGCGAATTGCAGTTGCTGCATTGCTGAGTTCTATCCGAGTTATGCTGTCTATTTTTGAGTCTGTTTTTACAGTTCGGTTTCTGCGAGTTCTGCTTCTTTGTTCAAGTATTTGTTGAGACTGGATTCGAGATAGTGTGTTTTGTTCGCTATTTTCTTTTGAATCAATATTGTTTTGAAGAGTTCGTATTTAGTAAGAGTCTTGTTGGTAGATTGTTTAATAAGTTACCGAGTTGTTTATTCCTCGAGTTTTACTGAGTTTTGGCTGAGTTCGAGTTTTTCATTGAAATTGCTATTGAGTTTGTTTCATTTTGCTGAATTGTGTTGAATTTTCGTGTTGAATCTAAGCTTGAGTTTATTGGTTATGGCTAGTCGATTTTACAAATCTCTCATGTCAAATTTTTCATAAAAAAAATTTCCTGTCAATAATATTTCTGAACAATAAAAAAAAGAAAATAAAAAAAATTAGAAAAAAAACTGTTTTTAAATCAAATTTAGAATTTTTATTAGAATAATTTTAGTTTAAAAAATAATTTAGAATTTTTTTAGAATCGTTTAGAAATAGATTTAAATCTTCTTCTAGAAATTAATTTTTGTAAAATCGAAATTTCCCAAAAACTAATTTTTAGAATAATTTGATTTTTGTTCTTTTCATTTTTGATTAGTTAGTTTAAATTTGAATAAATTTAATTTTCTTTTAAAAAATAGTTTTAGGAACTAATTGGTAAAATGAATATCCGAAACACAAAATTGTCCTAATTCGATTAAATTAAAAGTTAAGGATCGCGAAATAAATATTATTCCCTGTGGATCGAATCTTAAATATTAAAACGAGATCGTGCGCTTGCGATGTAAAATTTTTATTTTCGGCACATCAATACATTCCTTACTAAACTTCCGTTTTGAAGTTCAGAATGTTACCTTTTTCCTTATAGGGTTTCTTAGGTCATCCTCATCATTCTTCCTGTATTTTCTGGGTACAGGATATATCAAAATATCAGTAATCAATCCTATAACAATTTTGTTTATGTACTTTTCGAAACTCCTTTTAAATAAATCCTTAAAGGTTGTTGTTGCCTTAGTTAATCCAACTTATGTCATCCAAATTCACAATGTCCTTTATTAGGGGTAATGCCATCCTTTGTGCATCCCCAGGGTTCATCCTAATTTATGGATATTCTATCCTCAATTTGATTTTCAAGAGATACCTACATCCCTTAATTGACAATCAAATCCTATCTCCTTAATAAGGGTCTCTTTCCAATCATTCTCATCTTGATAATCTATAGGTAGCTTGACGCTAACCTCTTCTTTCAAACGGATGTCAGTCCACATGACCTCCTAAAAGACAACATATATCTATCTATCTATCGTACAGAACTTGATAATGGTAGCAAGGATGTTCTGGAAGATATTGGTCGTGTTCAACGTGAATCTATTAGTACCTATTGCTCTTCTTGAGGTCACTAAGTTTCAGATCACAATTACGCATCACACTGCACTATCTCTGACAATCTTCATAATCTTCATTGGTCACTATCCTCAATCCTAATACGTCCATGGTATTTATAAAATTCCATCACCATGTATCTCAGTTCACTTGATATTAAAAGTTCTCGTGGTTGGCGCTTGGTTAGAAGCAACCCCGCTTTGTCCTGACATTGCTGGTTTCGTCACTTGATAATCCTTTGTGGCATGGCCCCAACTAGCCCTAATAAAATATGTGAGTTTAGGGGGTTAGCTACGGGTATTACTTTTCTAGCTATTGTCGGTGCACTTGTCCACGGCTTTCCTTTACACAGTAAATCTTAGGTGCCAGAGTGGCATAGTCACTCCTCGTTCATCCTTCTTCCTTGATACCGTTTCTGATCTTTTCAAAATTTTACTCCATATAAGTTTCAATCGACCTCTCGGTACCGCTTCCGGTCACCTTTCCTTTATTTTTATCTTTTCCATTTCTCTTATCGATCCCACATGCTACACAAGCTTACACTTTTGGCATAATAACCTTTTCATTTAAGTCAATCCCAGAACTCCTCAGTCCGTTTTGGTCCTTAGGTACATTTCCCCTTTACCATCAAATCTCAATTTCATCATTTTATTTCTACAATCAATCGCAATAATCAGGGTCTGTCCACCAACCCATATAACGGCTACCTTACCCAATCCACGGGGTTAGCCCCAGTCTCTACTCTCTTTAGTGATGTTCTTTGATAATCAGAAAGACAACGTTTGCCAAAGTTTTTTGAATTTCTTTCCAGAATCAGGAAAATTTTGGTTAATCTATGCACCCACTGGTAACAACCAAGAAGATCAATTTCGAAACCTAAAGATCAGTTCTTTGAACATCCAAGCAGGTAGAATCGTAAGCAGTTATAATACGGAATGTTTAACATGAAGTTGGAAGTTTAACCACTGGAAAGGAACCAGATATATACATCCCATAGAAGGAAAATCAGAAGTTTCAAACTGAAACATGCCACATCTTCCTGATGCATATACATCCTAATAGATGATACTACCAAATGTTAGTCTACATAACCACCAGTCTCAGAAGGACCACTACCGTCGGAGTTAGTCGTTCCACAAAATTAGCACTACCAGGGCCATCCGAACCTGGTGAACCGTGCTGTCCGGACGCATCCGTAATTACTCTGTCGTGCTACATAAGCACACCTCCTAAACCTATATGAGGTGCATCATAATATATCACAAAGTCTTCCTTCTTCCATTAGGCAACGCCAATGCTGGGTCATCACAAATTTCATATTTAGCTCTAAGAAGATTTTCTCACATTTTCCTGGTGAATCTTATGAAATTTCTCACCTTAGGTGGTGTGGTTGGCCTTTCTCAATTGAAACTGCCTTTAACTCGGCTGGGTCAACCAACACTACTCACTATTGATCGTATGTCCTAATAGCTGAACTTTATTTTATCAAAATTCATACTTCGAGAACTTGGCATGCACTTGCTCTTTCCGGTTTCATCTCAAAACACTCTTCATTACCTCTTAACCACTGATCGTATTACTTGATCCATTTATGATTCAGCGTCGGAGTAAACTTAATGTAGCTACTATAATCCATTCAAGGAAAAGAAAGAATTTAATATTCTTCTGAACCACATGCATATAATGTTTCTGGTTCGTCATTTCACTGAGTTGAAATAACCCTATACTTAATCCCTGACAGTAGTCTTATTACGAGTTTATCATAGACTCACTGGTCTTCTCCTCTTGTAGGTTCTGAGATCATCATTTCGCTTACTACTTCCTTATATAACTTTATCCAATCATGCCATCATTTCATACTGTCTTTACTTTTTAAGCTGATACATTCAACGAAATATGAACATTTCCTGGATAAGATCACCTCCTCTATCTTAATTTGACTTCATAATTTATAACCTATGGAATATGCCTTCTCATGGCGAATTACCTTTGACAATATTCACAATAATTCATTTATCCAATGATATTGCACTTGCTGCCTCTATCTTAACTGCTCCTGGAGACTCTGCTCCCCGTCCTATATCGATGTCTTTGACAATCACGTATTATTCTAACTCTTTTCTCACTGATCTAAAAGTCTCTAAGGATTCTCGTCTATCCCCATATGAGTTCTCAAGTAATCGTTTCAATCCATCTTACTTGGTGGTACTACATCCGGTAGTCCGGCTATGAATCCAATATGCACCTTTAGTTCTTTTAATAATATCTCAGTTCTTTACGCTCACTTCTCTGAGCACAATACCTTTAACTCTCACAGTCTCTTTGGCTGCAGCCCTCATTTCCTCAAGGGTAAACTCTTTATCCTTAACAGGATTCTCCTCCTTAGCTGGAACCTCCTTCGGGTCCTCAGTAGGGTACTCTATTGAGTCTTCAACCCGATCATCAACATATAATAAAGCATCCTCGTGCTGCTGCTCGTAAATCTCAAGGTCTGTCGCCTTGCTCGTCAATACGATATCGAGCTAAGTTACTATTATGATACTTAAGAGTTCCCATAAGGGTTTTATATGTCAGTACTACATTAAGTGTTAGGCCGAATACACAAATATAATCAAGTTTGTATGAGAGAATAACAATTAACACACGCTTAAATAATCAAAAACTGTATGGAATTAATAACTCCTCTCTCAGTGATGTAAAATATCACATAGAGCTGCTTAGGTTACAATGAAATGATAATACATTTTTCGATTCCCTTCTAGGGTTAACCTAACTGTATTTATAAAGATATACAGCTACAGTACAATTGATAATTGATACTCCTATAAATCAGCTATACAAATGTTATCAATTATGATTGTTACGCGTCTTCTAGGTCAACACGATGTCTTCGACAACTATCTAATCTTCAAAGATATCGCTTCCATAATTATCTTCAACTATTCTTCAAAGTCTGATGATGACCAGTAGACGCTCCCTCCTGACAGAGTTTAGCAAACTCTATCGAGCTTCCATCTGTCAGAGTTTAATTAAACTCTGACCGCTTCCAGCTTCCAGTTAAACTCTGATGAACCTTTGTAACACTTAAACACTGACATTACTCACATTAATTATATTTAAGAATCTCCCCCAACTTGTTCATTAGCAAAAATGCACAAGTTAATAATAATTGATGATGTCAAAACAATTAGACAAATATAATGTTTAATAAATAATCAGAGTTTAAACTTGTACTTAAAAAAAATTTACAGAAAACAAGAAATACTTACAGAGCTTTATTTACTTAATTTCCTTAACATCTGGTGTTGATTTGAGATAGTCTATAAGCAATCTTCTTTCTACACTCTCGAGTTCTATCTGCATGATGTTCTTAATCTCTTTAAGTTCAGGATCATCTTCACCATTCTGATAGATTGCAGATCTCAGAGAATATATTTTGTTCTTCCTCATGTCATTACCTAGTCTGATAAAATGTGCTTTCTCTGACTCCGGATTAAAATCTAAAACAGTTATACCCAGATCTGTCTTCAGTCGAGCACTATTTTTCTTCATCTCAACGATCTTCCCATGATAATCTCTGTATTTTGGAACATACTCACTTGTGTATTTTGTACCACTAAATGCCTTAGCTTTCAACATCTTATTCCTTAGCACATTAGCAGCTTGCTGAGTCCTTTGATTTTTCACTTTGAAGAGATATAGAACATATTCCAATTCTTCCCATAGCTTCAAATCAATGTCATTCTCACCAACTTTATACACAGTCCCATCAGCCATGAAATACAGCAGAAAATCTTTCTTCAAACTCTTTTGATGAATCAACTGTACTGATTCTAGTCTGTCCAAACTCTCCTGTGGAACACCATGTCCTGGAACAACCAGTGATGAAGGATCTAGAGGACTAGTATTCACTCTAATTTCTCTATCTGATCCCAAGCCAGATGTATCTCGACTTTGCTTGGACATACAAGCTCTGCCTTGTAGAAAATTAGTACCTCCAGTCTTCAGAGTTTGATCAGGAATAGTTGGTTTTACAAAAAACATTTGCATCTGAGTAGACAATGGTTTCTGTATAACTTGTGTAGCAACAGAGGTTGTATGCACTTTCTTCGAAACCTTTTCTTCTTCAACAATCATACCCTTCAGCTTATGTTTAGCATCTTCTGTTAGTTTCCTAGACAATAGTAAATTCTGATCAGCACCAACATTTTCTTTAATAACAATGACTTTTTGAACAGGCCTAGGAGCTTTCTCATTCTTCTTTAACTTTCCAGACTTCAAAGCTTTTTGATGTTCTTCTTCTAAATTCTTCTCTTCAGCTTGAATGTCTTCAATTTTATCTCCTTCTTCGTTCTCTTCAAGAAATAGTCTTGCAGCCAATTCTAAATCTGTCTGTGGATTGCCAGTGAATAACAAGCTCTTGGTCTTTGAAGTACCCTGAACATTAGTATTTATTCCATCGGACTTTGTAGAAGACTTGCCAGATCTCAGACTCATATCTTTACCAGCTTTTGATTTTAATCTCTTTTCTCGGTCTTTTGCTCCTCCATCTTCAACATCATCCTTCTTAGTCAGAGTTTGAGATTGCTTGCATTTGAACTTAGCAACTCTCTCCCCCTTTTTGACATCATCAGGAATCAATAAAGATGTGATCAATTCCAATGAGATAGCAATAGAGTCAATCTTATCAGACAATTCAGTTTGATTCTCTTCCATTTTACTTAGCCTTTTAAATAGAGTTTCCTGATCTTTAGAAAAAGTCTGAAACTTCAGTTTATTATCTCTCTGCAGAGTCATGTCTCTTTGAACAACTTCAGCTCGCAGATTAGTTATTGCTTTTTGAGAATCATCAAACCTGTTATTAAGAGTCTTGACTTGAATAACAGTGGCTTTCAGACATGAAAGAATCTCTGGATTTGAAATCTTTGTAGCAGTTCTATGCACAAAAGTAGCTGCTCTTCTAGTAGGAAAAATGCAATCTTCTTTATACCAATTCTCCGAAAATTTGGCAAAATATTCTTCTTCAATGTCACGTTGATGTGAAGGTCCAGAAAAATCAGTTCTCTTTGCATCTGTTTGTACTGGTTGTCTCTGAGAAGAGTTAGACTCAGTACTTCCTTCAGCTTCAACATCGATTTCAGCATTTTCAATTTCAACTGGATCAGTCTCAGCAATATTCACTGCAGCTTCAACTTTTTCAGCAGGAGGCTCTGCAACTGATAAGTGGATTTTATATCCACTAGGATCGCTTCAATTCGGCTTAAATTGATTGACTTGGCCTCAAATTTATTGTAGTTTTGATGTGTTTTGCTTAGTTGTGTAGACTTACAAGAATGTCAATTATGGGTGATGCTTCTATCGTGTTTGGAGGATTAATTGATTAAAATTCGGATTTTCCGGGAAGGTTGCGCAGTTTTCACTGTTTGGGCCATATCTGGAGTTCTAGAAGTCCGATCTTACAGCTCACGCGAAGCTTGAGAGATTTTCTACAACCTGGGAGAGATAGCAGGTGCAGGGAGCGTGTATTTAAAATTTGAGCACGTGTTCTTTGTGAAACAAGGCTGAAAGATTACTGTTTTGCCCTTTTTCTAATTCTAATTGTATTTTGGGCAGTCTTTGGTACCTTAATCGAATTCTAATTGTAATAGAAGGTAATTGTTTACTGGGCAAGACTTCTAGAGTCTATTTAAACATATCCTACCATGTAATTTCTATCAGATTTTTATTATTTTAACGTAGAACTGCAAGAGAGAAAAGTGGAGAAGGATTCAAGCTCGGTGACAAGCAAAGATCTAGATCCACTTCATCTTTTGTATACTTGGATTATAGATTTGTTCTCTCAACTCTTGTTTTTTATTAATATTATTGCTTCTTTCTTTCATATCTTGTTTAATATCATGTTTTCATCTAATCCCATGGTGACGAACGGTTCAACTATGAACTAATCGTTGTCATGGGATCCTAATGGATTTATCTATGTAGCTTAGTAGTTTGCTTGCTTTAAAGATTTATGTGTGGTGAATTCTTGATATCCTTGTATGGTTGTGCTTCATGAATTTAGATGCGTAGCTAACATCTAATATGTTAATCTCTTGCTAAACGAGAGTGGATCTTGAGATTTAGAACTTGCCATGCTAGCATAGGATAGGTTGATGTTTTAACATCATGATTTGTGGCGTAAATAGAGATATTATGCTACCCTATGTGATCTAAGTGGATAACTTGTGCTTAAACCTTTATGTTTTCAAATTCTATAGAGATATAGGGTCTAAACATAATTGGTGTCTACCCATCTTCTATCTCTTTTGTGGATGCATGCGTAGTTTGGTATTAGTATACCGAGAGGTAACTTTTACTTTTTCCGTGTTATTCGATTAGGTATCAAAACCATCACATGTATTAATTAAAGGCATCGACTCTAAGTGAAGTAGATAATGAAGTTAGGATTCCATGTTTATTCTCATATAAGTAATTTGATTTTAGATCTTTTTAGTTAATTAATTTTTAAATTCTTAATTTGTATCTTAGTTTAATTTAGCTAATTAAAACCTCAATTTATTAATTGTCTTAGCAGTGAATTAAGATCATACATTGTTGAATAGGCACATTAGCTGAAAAGAATTTAACCAGATCTCAGTGGAACGAACTTAATTCTATTACTTGTGACCACGTATACTAGCGTGATATTATGTTAACAAGTTTTTGGCGCCGCTACCGGGGATCATCAGTGTTTAATTTAGTTTATGTGCTTGTCATCAGTGGTCGTTAGCGTTCACTGACTCGGATTTCTTATTTAGTTTATTTGTTTCGTGGTATTTTCAGGTACTTGAACGTGTATGCGAACACGTTTGCAAACTCGTAAACTGGTAGAAGAAGAACTTGCAGCAGTAAAAGAGATGGCAAACTTACCAGCAGCAGTCAAGGCTTTGAAGGACTATTCGCAGCCAAAGATCAATGACATACAATCTAGTATTGTTTGGCCAGCTATTGCAGCGAACAACTTTGAGATCAAGCCGAGCATAATTCAGATGGTGCAAAATTCGGTTCAGTATGGGGGTGCTTCGACAGAGGATCGTAACATGCACATCCGGGACTTTATCGAGATCTGTGACACTTTCAAATGTAATGGTATGTCGGAGGTTGCTATCAAGTTGAGGCTTTGCCCATTCTCTTTAATGGATAAGGCTAAGGGCTGGTTACACTCTCTACCAGCTGGTTCCATTACTACATGGGAGGATCTTGCTCAGAATTTTCTTACTAAATTCTTCCCTATGGCGAAAACTGCAGCAATACGGAACCAGTTAACTCAATTTCAACAGCAATCTGGCGAGTCTTTGTGTGAGGCTAGGAACGTTACAAGGAGATGCTTCGTAGGTGTCCACATTATGGCATGCCTGATTGGATGGTCATTAACGATTTCTACAATGGGTTGGGAGCACAGTCTAGACCCTTGCTAGATGCAGCATCAGGTGGAGCTCTGTGGGCTAAGAGCTATGCGGAGGCTTATGATCTAATTGAGACGATGGCTGCTAATGAATATTAAAATGCAACACAGAGGCTTTCTCAAGGCAAGGTAGCAGGTGTTCTTGAAGTTGACGCAACTTCAGCTATTGCAGCTCAGTTGAAGGCTCTTACGATGAAGGTGGATTCTCTTGCTAATTATGGAGTTCAGCAGGTTGCTAGTATTTGTGAGCTATGTGCGGGCGCACATGAGACGAATCAGTGTGCTATCTCTTCTGAATCAACACAGTTTGTAAGTAATTTTCAGAGACCTGCTACACCAGTTCCAGCCACCTATCATCCAAACAACAGGAATCATCTTAACTTTAGCTAGAGCAACAACCAAGGTTCTCAACAACCTCAACAGCCCTATTAGCAGTTTCAGGGTCAGCAAGCAAGGCCATTCAATCAAGGTTATCAGCAGCAGTATGCTCCAAGGCAACCAGAAATGGATGAGTTGAGGATGATGATTAAAAGCCTGACAGTTTCTCAAAAGACCTTGGAAAATCAGATGGGACAGCTTGCAAGTGCCTTACTTAGTAGGCCACAAGGAACTCTTCCTAGCGATTTGGAAGCAAATCTAGGTAGGAGAGACAACAAGGAACAGGTGAAGGCTTTGACTTTGGGATCGGGAAAGGTTACAACAGATCATAAATCAGCCGTTAAGGAAGATGAAGAAGTGCAGAATCAGCGAGTTGAAAAATCTGCAATGCCCGAGATTGAGAAATCTGACTTAGTAGCGGATGAGATAGATGGTGAAGTGGAAAAGAGCAAGGAACCTGTTGAAAAAGCTTCTCCGGAGCAGTCTTTGAAGAATACTCAGATCTATCCTCCTCCTCCTTATCCTAGAAGACTTCAGAAGCAACAGCTGGATAAGAAATTTGCTAATTTCTTAGAGGTGTTCAAGAAGTTGCAGATTAAGATTCCTTGCCAAGTTATGCCAAGTTCATGAAGGGTATTCTCTCTCGTAAGTTGAAGCTCGAGGAGTTGGAGACCGTTGCTTTGACGGAAGAGTTTAGTGCAGTTCTACAGCAGAAATTGCCACCTAAACTTAAGGATCCCGGAAGTTTCACCATTCCGTGCACTATTGGCAATCTTTCTTTCAGCAAGTGCTTATGTGATTTGGGGGCTAGCATCAATCTCATGCCCTTGTCGGTTTACATGCAACTTGGTCTACCGGAGCAAAAGCCAACTAACATCTCTTTGCAGTTGGCTGATCGATCTATCACATATCCAAGGGGCATAGTGGAGGCCGTTTTGGTTAAAGTTGATAAGCTTATCTTTCCAGCTGATTTTGTTATCTTGGATTTGGAGGAGGATAAAAAAATTCCCATAATCTTGGGAAGACCGTTCTTAGCTACTGGTAGAACCTTGATCGATGTGCAGAAAGTGTTAATAGTATTTTTGTTGTTCGTTCGCAGGGAAGGACTGAATGTAATATCAAGTTCAAGTATCCTATCTCTTACAATTTAGAAGTGTAAAAGAATGTTTGGTTTGTTTATAAACTAAATTAAACTAATTATCAATCAAGAATAAAATATATATGAGGAAAATAATCCAAGAATTGGGGTTCTTCACTTGGTTTCAATACACATTCAATATCTATGTGACATCTACGTTCTTACTCTGCTGAAAACAATTCTTCAAAGGTTATAATGTTCTCTTCCAAAATACAATATAGTGTCTACAACTACACCTTAATTGTCACTTCCGTGATACAATCAAAGTACAATCATAAACTATTACGCACCAAGAATTATAAGTCTCACAACTCTCCTATTAATCTTCCAATCAAATATTCGAGTTATGTCTGTTAAATCCTGTACTAAAATTGCAACTCCTTTTCCAAGTTATTACAATTCCTAAAATCCAATCAAAGGTTCATGACTCCCCTAGTTGTGTTAAGCCCTCAATAGCAGATCAGCAAGGCAAGAAAATCACAGATAATTAAATAGGCATGAATACCAAGGAATACTACCCAATTCTCAGATTAGAGAATTAGTTACACATGATTAAATTAACAAAACAATAATTAATAGAAGAAATCATAATTAGAAGAATATAGAAAAGAAACCTTTTAACTTCAATCTTCAAAGAAAATAATGGTTCTCCAGAAAAATCCTAAAAGCTGCGTACAAATTGTATCTCTCTAACAATGAACTCTCTTTTTCCCATCCCTAGATGTGTTTATATAGATACTCCTAATCTTGCCCAACAAGCAATTACCTTCTATTATAATTAGAATTTAAAGAAGGTACCAAAACTGCCCAGAATACAATTAGAATTTAAAAAAGGGCAAAACAGTAAATTCATGGCCTTCTTTTATAAGAAAACGTGTGCGACTTTAATCATCACATTGCTTGCACATGCTTTCTATCCCAGGTTGTAGAAAATCTCTCAAGCTTCGCGTGGGCAGCAAGATCGCTGAAAACGGACTTCTAGAACTCCAGATATGGCCAAAACAGTATAAGCTGCGCAGCCTTCCCGGAAAATCCGAATTTTAATCAAATAAATCTCCAAAAACAATAGAAGCATCAACTTTAATCAACATTCTCGTAAATCTGCACAACTAAGCAAAACACATCAAAACTACAACATCTTGAGTCCAAAACAATCAATATAAGCCGAACTGAGGCATTCCAAGTGGATATAAAATCCACTTATCAAACCCCCAAACTTAAACTGATGCTTGTCCTCAAGCATAAACAATTACAACTAACTAACTAGTACCACTTCCGTAGGTGAACACGGTTGCATTTGGCATATGCAACAAGCCCTTTAAACCCCTAGGCAGCCCCAGTGGACGCGTAAGGTCTCGTGAGGGCCTATAGCGAATGTACCCATAAAATCCATTTAACCTAATGCAATGCAATGCATGAATGCAACTAATATGAAAATGCAACGATCCCCTTCAAACTAACCAAAACCAACTAACAAGCAAATATCTCAAAGAATGTAACTAAATCCAAGCAGAGCTCGACTAGTCCCCGTATACTAACAATACATGAACAGAAACGTGCGTGTGTGCAATGCTCATCAGAAATACTCCCAAAACTAGGTCAAAAATCATACATATCCTTCGCCAAGACAATCACAGGTTTATAAATAGAATAGACTGTAGACACTTCATAACCTCGGAACACCTCCATCCTCATTCAAGTTAGCCAGGTATTCATGCTTTATTACTACGACACTATATATAATACGCATGCTTATTTAACCGTGCAATGAATGAGACCCCAAAAGGCTTATACAATAATACCCATGTAGCGAGTGTTAGGTCAGTGGATCCCAGACTATAAAAGCCTTAGGTCACTAGGACTAAGTCCCCTCAGACTTAATTACTCGAGTATTAAAGAGCTCACTCTGGTTAATTTTGCATATAAACAATTTATTGACTCTTTTTTTTTCTTTCTTTTTTCTTTTTTTTTTTCTGCGATCTGGAATGAGCCTTTCTCATTTCCAATCATAGACTACTCATATAAATATGAGCCGGCTACTAGCCATTTGTTTCTAGCAATTATTGACAATTATTTACAATTTAGCATGAAATCCCTGTTTTCCCCCAAACTTAGACTTAAGTGTTACTACGTTATCAAGGGAATAACGAAAATTTTAAATATAATCAAGTGATTAAATCTCAAAACATCCAAACAAGCATGACCCTAACCTAGCCCAAAAGCACCCAATGAGTTTGTGTAAAAATTTTGTTCCCGTAACATGCAAGTCAATTTCCTAGAAACTATAAATCAGCCCTCTACTCATCATCACCACACTCAATTAAACATCTACCTATCAATCAGAATCAGCTCGTCCTAAGGGATCATTAAAAATGCATGCCATGAAAATGCAACTAAAATGGACTCACATGGTATACGAAACAAAAAATAGAATGTCCTATATGAAACAAACGTAGATAACACGAACATATATGCATGAATTACTACTATTAATATGCAAAACATGAAATCCTACATGAACACATAATACAACAACAACTACTAATCCCTAAAACTACCCCCAAACTTAAAATATTCAATGTCCGCATTGAATGGAAGTAAATAGAAGGGATAGCAGAAACATACCTACTCGTCCTCATCCTCGGATGAATCAGTATCTGGCGGTGGATAAGGTGTACGAGCTCCATAGACGGGCCACCGAGCCTGAATACCCGCATCTCTCAAAGTTGTAGCTATATCCTCAGCATACTCCCGGTTACTAGCATGAATAGCATCCATACGCCTATACAACCGCCTAAAGTGGGCATCTAAAACTCTTGGAACTCTCCTAACACGTGGCGGAGTGCCCGCTCCCTGACCACTAGCACCAGCACCAACATCATAACCAAGCCCCCTCGGATGTGGGACCCCTCCTTTCCAATCCGGCATCCGATCAATAGACACGTCAACAATGGACGGAAAAGGTGACTGCAACTCCTCATCCGCACCCCAGGTAACACCACTAACCATACACAACCCAACTATGATAGAAGCATGGGGCATCGATGACAGTGCACTAGACCTTAAACACTTGCGAATATTCTGCTGAACAATATGGGCAACATCAATGTATTTTCCCTTTAGAATGCCCCAAAGAATAATCGCTCTATCAGCTGTGACCTCACCCGTATGAGAAGTAGGCATAATATTGGCACAAAGAAATAGATACCATGCTCGTGCAAACTTATTCATAGCAGAAGACAGAAAAGAAAGAGGCTCATTAGTTCCCAATTTGTACTTCCAACTTGTACCGGGAACACAAAGTTCACGAACAATCGCCTTCATATCCACATCATCACTAGTCTTCAGTGCCCAATTTTCATCTCCCACAAGCTTAGGTGGTTGTCCCAAAATTGGACGAATAGCATCTAATCTGTAATCCACCCGTTTACCACGAACCATACACACACCATTCTGCTCATCTTTAGCATTTGCATAAAATTCCCTAACCAAATTCACTGGAACAGGAGTAGGTGCTTTACAAATATCTCCCCAACGTAACTCACTAATCACCTCAACCAACCCATAATGACGAGTTGGCAAAAATCCCCTTTCTTTCGCCACTGATCTTGACAATAATTTATTATACTCAACCTCTGCATCCGGAGAAGAAAATCTCTCCACCATAATAGAACCACCCCTCATTCGCTTAGGCGCCATAATAACCAAAATCCCACTCAACAATAACACCACCAACAACCACTAAGAAATATCCCACCAAAAACCACCAAGCAATATCACACAAAAAATACCCAATTAACAAGACTAATAAAAACCCCCAAACTTGAATTTTTAGAGATGTAGAGATGAAGAGAATGAATTGGGTGTATATGTATGGGTATATATAGATAATGGAGGGATAGGATGAATATAAATTTTAATGTGTATGGGATAAATTTTGGTGGGTAAGAATTTGATGTGAGATAGAAATAGGATTTAAAAATTTAGGGAAAAAGAATTTGAATTGAGATAGGTTTTGAGATTTAAATAGGAGATGGAGGGATTTTTTTTTTTTGGAATTGAAATAGGAAAAGAATTGGGTTTAGGGAAGTGTATAAAAAGAATTGGGGTGAAAGAATTTTTTTTTATATATATATGGACGCGTACAGCTCTAATCGCCATAAGAAAAGCAACTGAAAAAAAAAATTTGGAGCAGAATCCTTCACGCAAGCCGCGCGCGTGGAATGTAGACTGCCCAAAGGACAGACGCGCATGCGCAGAATGCGCATCAGGCGCGCAGACAGCGGGAAGTACAATCACGCAGGTGCAGCCTGCGTTTTAAGGAGGCAGCCAGCGCCAATTGCAGAAACGCAGGCGCAGCCTGCGTTTTAGAGGGGCAGACTGCTTTTATTTTTTTATTTATTTATTTTTTTTCACAATACTCACAACACTCATTTTTTTTAACACTAATGCGTGGGTTGCCTCCCACGAAGCGCTCGTTTACCGTCATTGCTTGACGCCGATTCTCAACCGATGATAGGGGCTTGGAGGCGAAGAATGCTCATCCCTCGCTCCACTGTTTCTCCTAGCAGGTATGGCTTAAGTCTTTGCCCGTTCACCTTGAATACATCTGACCCTTCTCTAGTAATCTCACAAACCCCATTAGGATAGACCTTCACAATCTCAAAAGGTCCGGACCATCGCGATCTAAGCTTTCCGGGGAATAAACGGAGTCTTGAATTAAACAATAGAACATGTTGCCCAACCTCAAATTCCTTCTTCTGAATGTGGTTATCATGCCACAATTTGGTCTTCTCCTTGTAGATACTAGCATTTTCATAAGACTGGAGCCGAATCTCCTCAAGCTCTCCAAGTTGAAGCAAACGCTTCTCTCCCGCGGATTTTAGATCAAAATTCAAATTTCTTGTCGCCCAAAACGCCTTATGCTGAAGTTCCACCGGCAAATGACATGGCTTCCCAAAAACCAACCTATATGGAGACCTCCCAATAGGTGTTTTAAATGCCGTCCTATATGCCCAAAGAGCATCATCAAGCTTCGTTGACCAATCTTTTCTCGAACTTGCCACTGTCTTCTCCAAAATTGACTTCAGCTCACGATTCGAAATCTCAACTTGTCCACTTGTTTGCGGATGATAAGGAGTTGCCACCTTTTGTGTCACACCATACTTTTTCAAGAGATCAGCCACCTGTTTATTGCAAAAGTACGAACCTCCATCATTGATAATAGCCCTTGGCACTCCAAATCTAGTGAACACATTTTTCTTTAGGAACTTCTTCACCACTCTAGCATCATTAGTAGGAGATGCAATCGCTTCAACCCATTTAGAGACATAATCAACTCCCACCAAAATATACTGATTTCCATAAGAAGATGGAAATGGACCCATGAAGTCCATCCCCTACACATCGAAAATCTCCACCTCAAGAATAGATTGTAAAGGCATCTCGTTCCTCCTTGAAATATTCCCAACTCATTGACATCTATCACATTTAGCCACAAAGTCTCTAGCATCCTGATGCATGGTTGGCCAATAGAATCCCGACTGCAAAATCTTAGCAACTGTCTTCATGCTACTGTTATGACCTCCACACTCTAGAGAATGACAATGCCTGAAAATATGAAGGACTTCATCATGAGGTACACATCTACGAAACATTCCATTAGCACATTCTTTGTAAAGTAGCGGTTCCTCCCAATAGTAATGCTTCACATCATAAAAGAACTTCTTCTTCTGGTTATAAGAAAGATTATCAGGCACAACTCCTCCCACAATGTAGTTCACAAAATCTGCATACCATGGGGTTGACATAGATACAACTAGAAGTTGCTCCTCCGGAAATTTATCATTAATAGGTATTTCACCTCCTACCTCTCCAGCTCCTTGGTCCAACCTAGATAAATGATCAGCTACCAAGTTCTCGCACCCCTTCTTATCTCGAATCTCAAGATCAAATTCCTGAAGTAAAAGAATCCAACGAACTAGACGAGGTTTGGCATCCTTCTTCGTCATCAAGAAACGAATCGCAGCATGATCCGAATAGACAATCACCTTAGACCCAACAAGATAGGATCTGAATTTATCAAGTGCAAATACCACTGCAAGTAGCTCTTTCTCCGTAGTGGAATAGTTGATTTGTGCATCATCAAGAGTCTTGCTTGCATAAGCTATCACGTGCATCCGCTTATCCTTCTTCTGCCCAAGAACAACACCTACAGCATAGTCACTAGCATCACACATGAGCTCAAATGGCAAGCTCCAATTGGGAGATGTAACTATGGGTGCAGAAGTAAGTTCCTTCTTCAACTTGTTAAAAGCATCAAGACAACTTTCATCAAAGTCAAAAACACGATCCTTTTCGAGAAGATTGCAGAGCGGCCGAGCTAACTTGGAGAAATCCTTGATGAACCGTCGATAAAAACCAGCATGCCCAAGAAAGCTTCGAATACCTTTCACAGATGAAGGTGGTGGCAATTTTTCAATAACTTCAATTTTTGCTCTATCGACCTCAATGCCTTTACTAGAGATTTTATGCCCAAGCACAATGCCTTCCTTCACCATGAAGTGACATTTTTCCCAATTAAGAACAAGATTCGTTTCAGTACATCTCTGCAACACCTTTGATAAACTGGCTAGACATAATTCAAAAGAAGAACCATAAACCGTGAAGTCATCCATAAAGACCTCCATGTCTCGCCCTATAAAATCTGAGAAAATGTGGTTCATGAGCCGTTGAAAAGTCGAAGGACCATTACACAAACCAAAAGGAAGCCTTCGATAAGCAAAAGTGCCATAAGGACAAGTAAAGGTGGTCTTCTCTTAATCTTCGGGTGCAATAGGAATCTGAAAGTAACCCGAGAATCCATCCAGAAAGTTGTAATACTCATTACCCGCCAACCTTTCGAGCATTTGATCAATGAATGGGAGGGGAAAGTGATCTTTGCGAGTAGCGTTATTCAACTTCCTATAATCAATGCAAACTCTCCAACCTGTTACTGTTCTCGTAGGAATCAACTCATTCTTCTCATTGTGAACAATGGTCATCCCACCTTTCTTAGGCACAACATGAATAGGGCTAACCCATTTACTGTGTGGAACCGAATATATGATACCGGCATCAAGCAACTTAGTGATTTCTTTCTTCACCACCTCCTGCAAATTCGGATTCAATCTTCTTTGTCCCTCAATCACAGGCTTATGATTATCTTCTAAGGCAATTCTATGCATACAAAGAGCAGGGCTAATTCCCTTGATATCTTGAATTGTCCAACCAATAGCTGATTTATATTGCCGAAGAACATGTAATAACTTTTCTAACTAATCATCACTAAGCAAAGCAAAAACTACCACAGGATATGTATCATTAGGACCCAAAAAGGCATACCTCAAATTAGCAGGTAGAGGTTTAAGTTCAACCTGTGGTGCCTCTGAAAGTGTAAAAGCCATCTCAACTTCTATGTCTCGTACAACAAGTGCTTCTTCTTCTACTACATCATCTAACACCCGTTCTACTCCCACGAAGTGTTCATTTTTGAGCTGCACAATGTCATCCACTATGTCAATGGTAAAACAAGTTGCTCCAAAAGGAGGTATCTTCATTGCTTTATTCAGATCAAATTCCACTTTGTCCTCGCCAACATTCAATGTCAATTTTCCAGCTTTAACATCGATTGTAGTGCCAGCAGTAGCCAAGAATGGCCGTCCCAAGATAATGGGTATCTCGACATCTTCATCCATCTCTAACACCATAAAATCACAAGGTATGACAAATTTATCCACTTTAACAACCACATCTTCAATAACCCCCAATGGATACTCAACAGAACGATCCGCCAACTGAAGTGAAATCCGTGTCTTTTTAAGTTCTCCAAGACCAAACCTTTTGCAGATTGAATATGGCATCAAACTCACACTTGCCCCTAAGTCACACAAGGCTTTCATGTTTTCCATCTTCCCAATAGTGCAAGGCAAAGAGAAGCTTCCCGGATCTTTCAATTTCTGAGGAATAGCCTTCTGGATGACTACACTGCATTCTGCATGAAGAGTAATAGTTTCTGCATCTTCAAGTTTCCTCTTCTTTGTCAACATCTCCTTAAGAAATTTAGCATAAAGTGGCATTTGATTCAAAGCTTCAGCCAACGGAATATTAACATGCAACTGCCAGAACATAGTCAAGAACTTCTCGTACTGCTTCTCTAACTGCCTGTTGTGAAGTCTCTGTGGAAATGGAATAGGAGGAACATAAGGTGGTGGAGGAACATATGGCTTTTCTGGCTCTTCTTCCTTTTTCTCTTCATCTTCTTTTTCTGACGTGTCTGCAACAATCTCTACTGGCTTATCCTCTTTCTCAGCATCACTCTCTTTAGGCTTAAGAACCTAAACCTCGGGCAACTCTTTTCCGCTCCTCAGAGTAATTGCTTTGCATTGCTCTTTACCAGTCTGGTCGGGTTGACTAGGAAGAGACCCTTGCTCACGAACACCCATCTTTGAGGCAATCTGTCCAATCTGTGTTTCTAGCATCTTTTGAGATGATGCCATCTGATCTATTCTTGATTCCATATTAGCCAATGCCCCAGAAGTCCCTTGCATAATCTTATTTAGTGCAACCTCCCACTCAGCTGGTTCTTTCTTTGGTGGAGGTTGATACTGCTGCTGTGCTTGATATGGAGGTCGTGACTGAAAACCAGGAGGTTGATTCTGCCTTGGAAATGCATAGGAAGGATTAGCTGCATGATTATTACTGTAAGAAAGATTGTTGTTTGGCCTTTGATTCGGATTGTAGTAAGAATTATTCTGCACAGGCCAAGGTTGTCTTCCTTGAATAAAAGATGCTTCTTCTGGAAATTGTTGCACATAACAGTTTTGACTAGCACCATAATCATTATACCCTTCCATAGGTGAAGAAATAGCATTCACATTTACCTTCTGTCCTCGCACCTCCTGAGTTAGAGTATCCAACTTTTGAGCCAGCATGTTGATCATCTCAGATTCTTGTGCTGCTTTTACTGAGCTCGTCCCACTAGGTGCCCATGAATAATTATTAGATGCTAATTCCTCAAGGAGTGCTTTAGCCTGTGTAGTTGGTGCCTTCTTGAAATTTCCACCAGCAGCCACATCCAAACTCAAACGAATATCTGCATTCATGGCCCCATAAAAAGTACTAATAATCTGCCAATCTTGCAAACCGTGATGTGGACACTTCCTCAATAATGCCTTAAATCTCTCACATGCCTGATATAGACCTTCACCCAGTTGTTCTTTAAAACTCATAATCATAGTCCTCAATTGTTGCGTCTTGTCAGAAGGATAGTATTTGGACAAGAATGCAGTAGAAAGACTCTCCTATGTAGCAACCGCAGTGTTTGGAAGTTGCTGAAACCATTCCAAAGCTCTTCCCATAATAGAGTAGGGAAACATATGGAGACGAATCTGATCACTTGTAACACCAGTGATTCTGAATGAGCCACACATCTGCACAAAACGCTCTAGATGTCTGTGTGGGTCTTCTAATTCAATGTCTCCTTCAAAAGCTTGATTGCTGATCATCTGAATTAAGCTCGGATTAATATTAAATTGGGCTGCACCAATCTCTGGAGTTTTGTACATGCAATTAGCAGGATTTGGTGTCTCACGGTCCCAAATAGAAGTCGCATCAACATTAACAACTGGTCGAGGTTCTGGATCTCCCATCTTAGCTTTATCTTTTCTTAGCTTTCTCAAAGTACGCTCGATTTCAGGGTCAAATTCCAATTTTCTAGCGCAAGATGAACGTAGCATACACCTGAAAATCACCAACAAAACAACTTGTGGAACCAATTAAAATCTAAACAATAAGAAACAATTAACCTAAACTCAACTATACTGCCTTCCCCGGCAGCGGCACCAATTTGTTAATAGTATTTTTGTTGTTCGTTCGCAGGGAAGGGCTGAATGTAATATCAAGTTCAAGTATCCTATCTCTCACAATTTAGAAGTGTAAAAGAATGTTTGGTTTGTTTATAAACTAAATTAAACTAATTATCAATCGAGAATAAAATATATATGAGGAAAACAATCGAAGAACTGGGGTTCTTCACTTGGTTTCAATACACATTCAATATCTATGTGACATCTACGTTCTTACTCTGCTGAAAATAATTCTTCTAAGGTTATAATGTTCTCTTCCAAAATACAATATAGTGTCTACAACTACACCTTAATTGTCACTTCCGTGATACAATCAAAGTACAATCATAAACTATTACGCACCAAGAACTATAAGTCTCACAACTCTCCTATTAATCTTCCAAACAAATATTCGAGTTATGTCTGTTAAATCCTATATTAAAATTGCAACTCCTTTTCCAAGTTATTACAATCCCTAAAATCCAATCAAAGGTTCATGACTCCCCTAATTGTGTTAAGCCCTCAATAGCAGATCAGCAAGGCAAGAAAATCACAGATAATTAAACAGGCATGAATACCAAGGAATACTACCCAATTCTCAGATTAGAGAATTAGTTACACATGATTAAATTAACAAAACAAGAATTAATAGAAGAAATCATAATTAGAAGAATATAGAAAAGAAACCTTTTAACTTCAATCTTCAAAGAAAATAATGGTTCTCCAGAAAAATCCTAAGAGCTGCGTACAAATTGTATCTCTCTAACAATGAACTCTCTTTTTCCCATCCCTAGATGTGTTTATATAGATACTCCTAATCTTGCCCAACAAGCAATTACCTTCTACTACAATTAGAATTTAAAGAAGGTACCAAAACTGCCCAGAATACAATTAGAATTAAAAAAAGGGCAAAACAGTAAATTCATGGCCTTCTTTTATAAGAAAACGTGCGCGACTTTAATCATCACATTCCTTGCACATGCTTTCTATTCCAGGTTGTAGAAAATCTCTCAGGCTTCGCGTGGGCAGTAAGATCGCTGAAAACGGACTTCTAGAACTCCAGATATGGCCAAAACAGTATAAGCTGCACAGCCTTCCCGGAAAATCCGAATTTTAATCAAATAAATCTCCAAAACAATAGAAGCATCAACTTTAATCAACCTTCTCGTAAATCTGCACAACTAAGCAAAACACATCAAAACTACAACATCTTGAGTCCAAAACAATCAATTTAAGCCGAACTGAGGCATTCCAAGTGGATATAAAATCCACTTATCAGAAAGGGGAGCTCACCATGAGGGTGCAAGACCAGAATGTCACTTTTAACGTGTTCAATACAATGAAATTTCCTACATATGAAGAAGAATGCTTGAAGGTGGATTTGGTTGATTCTGCAGTCAATACGGAGATTGAGCAGTTGTTAAAGTCTGATTCTTTGGAGAGGGTTCTAGTTGGTGACTCTGATTTTGAAGAGGAAGACATAGCCGAACAGCTACAGCAATTAAATTCAGCTCCTTGGAGAAGGAGAGTTGACATGCCTTTTGAATCTCTTGGGTTAGAAGAGTTGAAAAATTCTACGGAGCGTCACAAGCCTTCTATTGAGGAAGCTCCTACACTTGAGCTCAAACCATTGCCCGAACACTTGAGGTATGCGTTTCTTGGTGATGCATATACGTTACCTGTTATTATTGCTTCTAACTTGTCAGGTAGTGAAGAAGAAAAGCTCTTGCAAATTCTGAGGGAGTTCAAGTCGGCAATTGGTTGGACCATAGCAGATATAAAGGGAATCAGCCCTTCTTATTGCATGTACAAAATTCTGCTAGAGGAAGGAGCTAAGCCTACTGTTGAACATCAACGAAAACTTAATCCTATCATGAAAGAGGTGGTGAAGAAGGAAATTCTAAAGTGGTTAGATGCGGGTATTATCTATCCTATCTCAGACAGTTCTTGGGTGAGTCCAGTGCAATGTGTGCCAAAGAAAGGTGGCATGACAGTTGTTGCTAATGAGAAGAACGAGCTCATCCCTACTCGGACAGTCACGGGATGGGGAGTGTGCATGGATTATCGGAAGCTCAACAAAGCCACGAGAAAAGACCACTTTCCTCTTCCATTCGTTGATCAGATGTTAGACAGATTGGCTGGTCATGAGTACTATTGTTTGCTTGATGGTTATTCCGGATATAATCAGATTTGCATAGCCCCGGAAGATCAAGAGAAGACTACTTTCACATGTCCTTTTGGCACTTTTGCTTTTCGTCGAGTTTCTTTTGGGTTATGTGGTGCTCCTGCCACTTTTCAAAGGTGCATGATGGCTATTTTCTCAGACATGATTGGCATGAATGTGGAGGTTTTTATGGTTGACTTCTCAGTTTTTGGTACTTCATATGACGAGTGCTTGCATAATCTTGGCTTGGTATTGAAACGTTGTGTGGAGACTAACTTGGTGCTTAATTGGGAGAAGTGTCATTTCATGGTGCGAGAAGGAATTATTCTTGGGCACAAGGTCTCTGGTAGAGGACTTGAGGTGGATAGGGCTAAGGTGGAAACAATTGAAAATCTTCATCCACCTATTTCAGTTAAAGGAATTCGAAGTTTTCTTGGTCATGAGGGTTTCTATCGGCGATTCATCAAAGACTTCTCAAAAATTTCTAAACCCTTGTGCAATCTCTTGGAGAAGGATGTTCCTTTCAAGTTTGATGATGAGTGCCTTGCAGCTTTTGAGCTCTTGAAAAGGAAGTTGACTACTACACCTGTCATTGCTGCTCCTGATTGGGAGGAACCTTTCGAGCTTATGTGTGATGCTAGTGACTATGATGTTGGAGCTGTGCTTGGTCAAAGGAAGGATAAAATTTTTCATGTGGTTTACTATGCTAGTAAAACCCTCAATGATGCACAGCTGAACTACACTACTACGGAGAAGGAGTTGCTAGCAGTTGTCTATGGTTTCGAGAAATTCAGGTCTTATTTGCTTGGTACGAAGGTGATTGTTTACACGGATCATGCTGCTATTCGATATCTCATGTCGAAGAAGGATTCAAAGCCTAGATTGATTCGTTGGGTGCTTCTTTTGCAAGAATTTGATGTGGAAATCAAGGATAGGAAAGGCACGGAAAATCAAGTAGCGGATCATCTCTCACGCTTAGAGGACCACGGTAAGGATTCACATAACAAATCTCTTATTAATGAATCTTTTCCAGATGAGCAGCTTTTTGGAGTGAAAGGTGAAGAGCCATGGTTTGCAGATTATGTGAACTATTTGGTTAGCAATGTTATTCCTCCGGAATTTTCTTATGCTCAAAAGAAGAAGTTTCTGCATGATGTGAAGTGGTACCGTTGGGACGAGCCATTCTTGTTCAAGCTTGGTGTGGATCAGATTTTGAGGAGGTGCATTCCGTATAGTGAAACGGAAGGTATTTTGCATGATTGTCATTCTACTGCATATGGAGGCCACTATGGTGGTGATAAAACAGCTCAGAAAGTACTTTAAGAAGGATTCTATTGGCCAACTCTGTTTAAAGATTCTCATAGGTTCGTGATGAGTTGTGATCGATGTCAAAGGGTTGGTAATATTTCTTGGAGGAACGAGATGCCTCTTAGTACGATTCTTGAAGTTGATATTTTTGATGTGTGGGGAACTGATTTAATGGGTCCGTTTGTTTCGTCTTGCAACAATTAGTACATTCTCTTAGCAGTGGATCACGTGTCTAAATGGGTCTAGGTGAAGGCTTTACCGACCAATGATGCTAAGGTTGTGCTGAATTTTCTTCACAAGCAGATTTTCACGCGTTTTAGAACTCCACGAGCTATAATCAGTGATGAGGGGACACACTTCTGTAATCGTCAATTTACTGCTATGATGGCAAGGTATAATGTGACTCATCGTGTTGCCACAGCTTATCATCCTCAAACTAATGGTCAAGCGGAGGTTTCCAATCATGAAATCAAGAGAATTCTTGAGAAAGTGGTAAATCCATCAAGGAAGGATTGGTCTTTGAAGTTAGACGAAGCGGTTTGGGCATATAGAACTGCTTACAAGACACCCCTAGGCATGTCTTCTTATCAGTTGGTATTTGGTAAGGCTTGTCATTTGCCGGCAGAGTTAGAACACAAGGCCTATTGGGTGTTGAAGAAGTTGAATTTGGATATTTCGTCTGCGGGTAAGAAACGTCTACTTCAGTTAAATGAGCTTGAGGAATTTCGTGAGCAAGCTTACGAGAATACGAAAATGTACAAGGAGAAGGTCAAGAGGTGGCATGATAGGAAGTTGGTGCATAAGTCGTTTGTGCCGGGCCAACAGGTTTTGCTTTATAATTCTCGCCTTAAACTTTTTCCTGGTAAGCTCAAGTCAAAGTGGTCAGGTCCGTTTACAGTAAAAACCGTGTTTCCACATGGAGCGGTGGAGATATATAGGGGTTCTTTCGATGATGCTTTCAAAGTGAATGGTCAGAGACTCAAGCCGTATTGTGGAGGAATAGTGAACCGCGAGAAGGTTGCGTTTTATCTTGTTCGTGATTTTTCGGAAGAATGTCAAGCTAATGACATTAAACGAGCGCTTCTTGGGAGGCAACCCAAGTGATGTAGTACTTGTTGTATATCTTTCTTTCAAAAAAAAATGAGTGTTGAAAAAAAAAAAAGTTCTTCGCGCAGGTTGCGCCTGCGTTTTTGCTGGTCGCGCAACTTGCGCCTGCGTAACGCAACTTGCGCCTGCGTTACTGTGTTAAGCGCAGTTTGCGCCTGGCGCGCGCAAGTTTCGCTGTATGCAGTGTGTTACTCATTTTTTCAGCTGCTATACATATAAAAAAAATTCCTTTCACCCCAATTTCTTTTCTCTTCTTATACTACATCCCTAAACCCAATCCTAAACCTATATCAATTCCAAATCCTCCATCTCCTCTTCAAATCCTAAACCCATATCAATTCTAATTCAAATTTTATTCTTTTCTTTTATATCTCCATTCAAATTTCCTACCTTATACACCTATACTTACACAAATATATGCACCCAATCCCAAAATTAAAATCTCTAAACCTCCATTCAAATTTCAAGAGGCAAGAAGGATTCAAGTTTGGGGGATTTTCATTGCAAGTTACATCTCTTCAATTCGTATTGGGTAAATTTCTTCTTTAATTCTTATTACGAATTTGTGTTCTGGTAAATTTGGGGATTTTGTGATTTTTGTGTGCAATTGCTTGGTTCATTGCTATTGGTGGATTTTGGTGCATTTTGTTGAGTTGAGAATTGATTGTGATGGCTCCTAAGAGAATGAGAGGTGGTTCTAGTAGGGTGGAGAGATTTTCTTCTCCGGAGGCGGAGGTTGAGTATAATCGATTGTTGTCAAGGTCGGTGGCGAAGGAAAGGGGGTTTTTGCCAATTCGTCATTATGGGTTGGTTGAGGTGATTAGTGAGTTACGATGGGGAGAGATTTGTAAGGCACCTGTTCCGGTTCCGGTGAATGTGGTTAGGGAGTTTTATGCGAATGCTAAAGATGAGCAGAATGGTGTGTGTATGGTTCATGGTAAACGGGTGGATTACAGGTCAGATGCTATTCGTCCAATTTTGGGACAACCACCTAAGCTTGTGGGGGATGAAAATTGGGCACTGAAGACTAGTGATGATATGGATATGGAGGCGATTGTTCGTGAACTTTGTGTTCCCGGTACAAGTTGGAAGTATAAATTGGGAACTAATGAGCCACTTTCTTTTCTATCTTTTGCGATGAATAAGTTTGCATGAGCATGGTATCATTTTCTTTGTGCCAATATATGCCTACTTCTCATACGGGTGAGGTCACAGCTGACAGAGCGATTATTCTTTGGGGCATTCTAAAAGGGAAGTACATTGATGTCGCATATATTGTTCATCAGAATATTCGCAGGTGTTTAAAGTCTAGTGCACTGCCATCGATGCCCCATGCTTCTATCATAGTTGGGTTTTGTATGGTTAGTGGTGTTACATAGGGTGCAGATGAGGAGTTGCAGTAACCTTTGGCTTCCACTGTTGACGTGTCTATTGATCGGATGCCGGAATGGCAAGGCGGAATCCCACATCCTAGGGGGCTCGGGTATGATGTTAGTGGTGCTGGTACTAGTGGTCAGGGAGCGGGCGCTCCGCCACGGGTTGCGAGAGTACCAAGGGTTTTGGATGCTCACTTTAGACGTTTGTATAGGCGTATGGATGCTATACATGCTAGTAACCGGGAGTATGCTGAGGATATGGCTACAGCTTTGAGAGATGCGGGTATTCATGCCCGGTGGCCCGTCTATGGAGCTCGTACACCGTATCCACCGCCAGATACTGATTCATCCGAGGATGAGGACGAGTAGGTATGTTTTCTGCTATCCCTTGTATTTACTTTCATTCAATGCGGACATTGAATATTTTAAGTTTGGGGGTGGTTTGAGGGATTAGTAGTTGTTGTTGTATTATGTGTTCATGCAGGATTTCATGCTTTGCATATTAGTAGTAGTAAATTATGCATTTATGTTTGTGTTATCTACGTTTGTTTCATATAGGACATTCTGTTTTTGTTTTGTATACCATGTGAGTTCATATTAGTTGCATTTCATGGCATGCATATTTCATGATTCCTTAGGACGAGCTAATTCTGATTGGTAGGTAGGTGTCTAATTGAGTGTGGTAATGATGAATAGAGGGTTGGCTTATAGTTTCCATGAAATTGACTTATGTGTTTCGGAAACAAAACTAATTACACAGTCTCACTGGGTGCTTTTGGGCTAGGTTGAGGTCATGCTTGTTTGGATGTTTCGAGATTTAATCACTTGATTATAGTTAGAATTTTCTTTATTCCCTTGATGGCCTAGAACACTTAAGTCTAAGTTTGGGGGAAAACAGGGATTTCATGCTTAAATTGTAAATAATTGTCAATAATTGTTAGATGTCAAATGGCTAGTAGCCGGCTCATATTTATATGACTAGTTTAGGGTTGGAATTGAGAATTCTTATTCCAGATTGCATAGAAAAAAAACAGAAAAAATAGAAAAAAAAGGGAAAAAAAAGTCAAAAGTTTCAATTGTTTATATGCAAAATTAACCAGGGTGAGCTCTTTACTACTCGAGCAATTAAGTTCTAGGGGACTTTGTACCTAGTGACCTAAGGCTTTTATAGCCTGGGATCCACTAACCCAACGCTCGCTACATGGGTATTATTGTATAAGCCTTTCGGGGTCTCATCCATTGCACGGTTAATTAAGCATGCTTGTATATATGTGTCGTAGTAGTTAGTAATAAAGCATGAATTTCTGTCTACCTTGGATAAGGATGGAGGTGTTCTTAGGTTATGAAGTGTCTACAGTCTATTCTATTTATAAACCTGTGATTGTCTTGACGAAGAGCATGTATGATTTTTCACCTAGTTTTGGGAGTATTTCTGATGAGCATTGCACACACGCACGTTTCTGTTCATGTATTGTTAGTATACGGGAACTTGGTCGAGCTCTATTTGGATTCAGTTGCATTCTCTAAGATATTTGCTTGCTAGTTGGTTTTGGTTAGTTTGAAGGGGATCATTGCATTTTTCATATTAGTTACATTCATGCATTGCATTGCATTAGGTTAAATGGATTTTGTGGGTACATTCGCTATAGGCCCTCACGAGACCTTACTCGTCCACTAGGGCTGCCTAGGGGTTTAAAGGGCTTGTTGTATATGCCAAATGGAACCGTGATCACCTACGGAAGTGGTACTAGTTAGTTAGTTAGTTGTAATTGTTTATGCTTGAGGACAAGCATCGGTTTAAGTTTGGGGGTGTGATAAGTGGATTTTATATCCACTTGGATCGCTTCAATTCGGCTTAAATTGATTGACTTGGCCTCAAGTTTATTGTAGTTCTGATGTGTTTCGCTTAGTTGTGCAGACTTACAAGAATGTCGATTATGGGTGATGCTTCTATCGTGTTTGGAGGATTAATTGATTAAAATTTGGATTTTTCGGGAAGGTTGCGCAGTCTTCACTATTTTGGCCATATCTGGAGTTCTAGAAGTCCATTTTCAGCGATCTTACAGCTCACACGAAGCTTGAGAGATTTTCTACAACCTGGGATAGATAGCAGGTGCAGGGAGCGTGTAGTTAAAATTCGCGCACGTGTTCTTTGTGAAGCAAGGCTGAAAGATTACTGTTTTGCCCTTTTTCTAATTCTAATTGTATTTTGGGCAGTCTTTGGTACCTTAATCGAATTCTAATTGTAATAGAAGGTAATTGTTTACTAGGCAAGACTTCTAGAGTCTATTTAAACACATCATACCTTGTAATTTGTATCAGATTTTTATTGTTGTAACGTAGAACTGCAAGAGAGAAAAGTGGAGAAGGATTCAAGCTCGGTGACAAGCAAAGATCTAGATCTACTTCATCTTTTGTATACTTGGATTATAGATTTGTTCTCTCAACTCTTGTTTTTTATTAATATTATTGCTTCTTTCTTTCATATCTTGTTTAATATCATGTTTTCATCTAATCCCATTGTGATGAACGGTTCAACTATGAACTAATCGTTGTCATGGGATCCTAATGGATTTATCTATGTAGCTTAGTAGTTTGATTGCTTTAAAGATTTATGGGTGGTGAATTCTTGATATCCTTGTATGGTTGTGCTTCATGAATTTAGATGCGTAGCTAACATCTAATATGTTAATCTCTTGCTAAACGAGAGTGAATCTTGAGATTTAGAACTTACCATGCTAGCATAGGATAGGTTGATGTTTTAACATCATGATTTGTGGCGTAAATAGAGATATTATGCTACCCTATGTGATCTAAGTGGATAACTTGTGCTTAAACCTTTATGTTTTCAAATTCTATAGAGATATAGGGTCTAAACATAATTGGTGTCTACCCATCTTCTATCTCTTTTGTGGATGCGTGCGTAGTTTGGTATTAGTATACCGAGAGGTAACTTTTACTTTTTCCGTGTTGTTCGATCAGGTATCAAAACCATCACATGTATTGATTAAAGTCATCGACTCTAAGTGAAGTAGATAATGAAGTTAGGATTCCATGTTTATTCTCATATAAGTAATTTGATTTTAGATCTTTTTAGTTAATTAATTTTTAAATTCTTAATTTGCATCTTAGTTTAATTTAGTTAATTAAAACCTCAATTTATTAATTGCCTTAGCAGTGAATTAAGATCATACATTGTTGAATAGGCACATTAGCTTAAAAGAATTTAACCAGATCTCAGTGGAACGAACTTAATTGTATTACCTGTGACCATGTATACTTGCGTGATATTGTGTTAACAGCAACTTCAATACCTTCAGCAAAAGTCTCCTCAGTATTCTCTGCAGTTTGCTCTCCATCTTCAACAGACTTTGCAATCGCAAGAACTTCATCCATAGGCTCCGAAATTACAACCTTGGTTGGTTGATCAATTTCTTCACCTTGTTCAGTAACTTGGTGAGCATCAGAGAATAATTCAGTATGTGTTGCTACTGTTTCATCAAGTACCACACTAGGGTGATCAGCTACACCAGTTTCTTCAGAGTTAGCAACAACAGGCGATGAGATAGGAACTTCCATGTCATCAGAGTATGGAATGAATTGTAACGATCGGGAATTTTATTCGATTTATGTGAATTTCTAGATAGACATTATTTAAAATATCTTGTTCCAGTTTGATGTGTTATCTGATCTACAAATGGTGAATTATGGGATTATGTGGATAATCTGAGTTATTATGTGGTTATTTGAATTACATGTTTAAACTATGTTAGTAAGAATTATATGCTAAATTATTTTACAGGGTCATAATATTTTTAGAAAATTATTTTGAGTCAACAATTATTTTACTAAATTATTTAATGATTTACAAATATTTGAGTTATTATTTAATCAGTATTAATATGTGAGGTATTGTCTATTATACATTGAGTGTTTTGATATGTTAGACTTGATCGTTTTATCTATAGTGTTTCAGTTGAATTATTATGAAATTTTTAGAGTCCTAATTTGTATTTCTTAATTGTGTCAAAATTTTATTTTATTAGATTTACTAAAATTTTATACTTTTACATTTTTACTAGTTTTAGATTATTCAAAGATTTTATAAGTTATTATTATTAGTATTGTGAAAATTTTAAATATTAGTTTTACCCGTTTATAAATGTTGGGATCGAAATTCAGGATTTATAATAAATTTTATCAGACGGTGTGTATTAGAATTATTGATCTTTATCTTAACCCCACAATAATTTCAGCTGACTTTGATTGTGTATTGAAACTAGTGTGCTCTATTTTCTAACCTGGTGCCTTGCTTCCCCTTTTATCTCCCCTGTTTGTTTATATACCTCTCTCCCTTATCTCTCATTTCTCTCCTTGAACACCACCGCCCCTCTCTTCTTTTATTTTCTTCCTTTCTTCATCTTGAACGCTACTATATGCACACACACATACGCCACCTGCTTCTTCTTTATACCCATACACACTGCAATTTATAAAGGTTTTGGGATTGGATTACACAGCCAAGTCAGCATACTTGAAGGCGTCCTGTAAATTCCACCTAAATTTGAAACCTGGTATATTCTGATTCTTGATACAAATGTTAATCCAAATTTTTATTTGTAGTGTGTGTCGGATGGTGTTCTGAAGGATTTTACGTAGTAGATGAATGTACTTACTTGAATTTCTATGTTCAAAATGTGTTAGTCGGAATTTTTGGTTCAGTTTTTGGGGTAGTGTATATATGAATTGTGTTGTTTGTTGCTCGAACTGAGGTATAGGAATTCCTTGCTGCAAATGAGTCCATTACGTGTCTCCAGCTAATTTTGAGCTAGTTTCTGGCTTGGTTGAATGTGGAGTTTGGTTGTCGAAACTTCTATTATAAACTACTGTTAATCGTATGGTTATTGTAAGGGTTGTATGAATTTCTGGAAAGCTAGTGAAGGTTATTAAGTCTTGTTGCCAAGAATTTCCCTTATTTATAATGCTTTTCTGCCCCCAAAGTGTGTTTCCAAATTTCTGGTCAGAGTGCATTCACAGCAGCACTGTAGCCTCTTTAACTCCCTATAACTGTTTCGATGTTAAACCTGTGATGATGAAATCTGTGTTGTTTGAAAGAGGGATCGGTTATCTTGGGTTTTTATGTTATATGTTGTCCTGGATCAGTTGGGAACCATTAGTAAAGTTTTTCACAAGCATATGCAAATCAGGTTTTTAAATTTCAGGATATGTTGCTAGCTTTAAAAATTCATGACTTGAGTTTCGCATATCCGTTTTCAGAAGTTCAAGATGTTCTAGAAACCTTGTGAAACATTCTAAAACTACCTGGTGTAATCTTATTAAAAATTCCATATTTTCAATGTCAAAAATCTGTTTTAAAAATTCTGGGCAGAATGCAATTCCAGTCCTGTACAATGTTTTCCTCCTGGCAACACTGTCAATAGCGATTCAAAGTCCTTAGAACTTACGTACTTTAGCTGATCTTGCTCTCATATTTTTTGTAAATAGACCCATTTTGTAAATGCTTAGTACCTAGCAGGGGCTTCATTCTCTAATGTTGTGTTTATTTGTGTGAGTTAGTCTTATATGTGTAAGTTAAAAAGGTTATAAGGGTATGTCATATTTGATGTTAAAAGCTATAAGCTTAAGTTGGTTTGGTTACTTGAATTGTTATGATACCAGGGCTATGAGGGATGAAGTGCTCCTGTGTTAGTTTTTATGATTATATGGTAGTCTACTTTTTTTTAAATCATTCAAGGTCTCTATGCTAGTTCTAAGGAGACATAAGACATTTATATATGTTGCTGTATACTGTTGTCTTATTCTTAAACTAGCTGTCAACTTCTGTTTCGAGGGTTTGAATTCTAACAAAATCTTGGCAAAAGAATTTGATTTGTTCAATCATATTTAACCCTCTGTTCTTTCTTGTCTGATAAATGCAATTTGTGCTCGACGTAGTCTCTTATTGGTATAAGTTATACTTAATGAAAATGTTGTGGAATTAAAACTTATTCAGTCCTGGGTGGAGTGATCTTGAATTGCTCATGGAGTTAAACCTTATTTGAACATTTCATCTGTAGCTATTTCTATTGTGCTGCATGTCTGCTATTACATTATCTTTTCTTTCTTTTATGGTGGTGACATTATATAGTTTTAAAATAAACAATGTTGGTGTAACGGGAGTGGAGTTGCTGTGTGTCTGGGTGTTTTAAGAGTTTGGTTAGTTGGATTGAAACAGGTGATAGTCCTATCTATAATACTTCATGCCCAAAATTTTCTAAAAATCTCCTGTATCTAAATTTATTTCATTTATTTAATTAAAACCATGAGCAAGCATGCTATAATTATTAATAGGTTATGTGTGTATGTGTCAAAATATTTTGCAAAAGATATTTGAGTTCAATTATCTCTTAATTGTTAAATTGTGTAGTTAGATATGATTTATTTTGATTGATTATTCTAAGTGAGTGATTAATTTTATTAAATAATCATTAATCAAGTTTAATTACATTTAATTAAGATAAATTATGTTAGTATGTGTTGCTTGTGTATTTTAGTTTAAAAGTTAAAGATTATCAAGTGTGTACAGTGGAAATACTAAAATAAGCATTTTATTTAGTAGCTTTATTATTTTATTTTATTTTCCCTTATGAAAGTGCAAAGCGTAAATGAAATTTTAGTATGTGTTAGTTCTTAGCATGCTATGATTGGTAATAAACAATCAGTTTATGTGTACATGACTAAATTACTTGTTTAACTATTAAGTGCTATTTGTGTTGGTTGTTAATTGGTGTGTATATTTGAATAGTTAATTAATCATTTTGATTAATTAATTATTTATTTGATTATTTACTTAATGTAATTAATTAAATATTTGGTCATTTACTTTATATAATTAATTAGTCATTTTGATTAATTAATAATTAATGTGATTATTTATTTTATTTATTTAAATATTTATTTTATTTATTTGTTTACTTTATTTACCTAATTAATTACTTTATTTATTTTAAAAATTCGAATTTTAAGTCTTATTTAATATAATTGATTTTAATTTACAATTGATTGATATAATTGCTCAATTAACTTAATTGTTAATTGAATAATTATATTAATTGGTTTTAAATAAATTCCAATCATTTAAAAAGGATTTAGAGTGGGTTATCTTTGAGATAAAAATATCTAATTAAATCTAATTTAGATATGATTAGTGAATTACTTATTTCGATTGATTAATTACTTTATTTATTTTAATTATTTATGTGCCAAAATATTTTGCAAAAGATATTTGAATTCACGTGCTTATTTATTAAATTGTGTGACTAGTGCAATAAAAATATATTCTATATTTAGTTGCTTATGTGACTACATGTTTAGAATAATTATTAATTAACTGCTTATGAATGCATGATTGTTACATTATTAGTGAATTACGAAAGGGTAGTTTCTGGGAAATCAAGTCGTCGCTTATATTAATATTAGTTAATACTTCTTTTGTACACTAGGATCGAGCGTTAGACCGCTACTTCTACCAGGCAAGTGTTCAATCCCTCACTTCTTGATCAAGTGATATGAATCTACTTCTGTTATCTATAAAATGCTGCTTTCAAACTATTATGCAAGTGCTATATTCAAGTGACTTGTTTTAAATTATGATACCGACATGGTTTTTTTTAATCATATTGTTGTTGTTTACTGCAACACCTATACTTTTAAATATAGAGAATTTCCATTTTCAGTCCTAAGATTTTTATAAATGATCTAGAGATGATGACATGATAATATTGATATTATGAGTGTGTAATCTTAAATTGGAGATACACACCAGAGATGATGATTGAGTATATATGTGTGTTCTTAACATTAGATACACACAATTGATTAGTGATAAAAATATTTTATGAGATAATTCTCTATTTTCAAATAGAAGTTGGAATGACTGCGTAAGAGGACCGTGATGCCGGCCCAGCATTATGGAGAAACAGGCCTAAGATGTCGCCGCGCCGGCCCAGCAATTTTTATAAAGCCATGGTCAAGAAGTGCTATATATATCCGGATTGATTATTTATTAGGAGCCAATACATAGCGCAGAGGTTCCGGGTCTGAGTGGCTGATCACCAACTTAGACTTAAAGAAAAGCGTATAATAATTCCAACTATCTAGAATTTTAGACATTAGTCTAAATTTCGCTTGAATAAAAGTTTGAAATAAAATGCCCTTCTGCGATAAAAGATTTTAGATTTAAATACCTATTTGGTGATTTAAACTGTTGATAAAATATCTACTTTAGTATTCATGTTTCATGGATACTATCTGTTTTATAACTTGCTGTTCAAAATTATTACTTGCTGAGCTTTCTTTGCTCACCTTGCTTTACTTTTTTAACCCTACAGACATACAGTGATGGATCGTGGTCGCTCTACTTCTAGGAGATATCTTGGTATGCGCGGGAGAGCCTATCTGCGCAGGGCTGAGGCACTGTAGCTTCAGGTAGTCCTCCGGGACTAACGAAAATTTTGAGTTGTAATAATATTTCTAAAACTTATAACTGGTAATGTATTCAGCTAGACTCTTGGACTAGATGTATTAAGGGTTGTAATAACTGAATTTAGATTCTTGTTTTATAAAGCCAAAACTTGGAAAAGATCCTGCCTTGTGAGAGTGTCAATTTATTTTATATTATCTATCAATGCATGTTACTGGTTCGTGACACCGGATTTCCCGGGCTGTCACATGAATGACTCAAAAAAAGCATCCATATCAGCAAAACCATCTCTGTTTCCACATCCATCTGTGCATCTTCAGTTGTCTTTACAGCTTCTTCTTCAGTATTTATCTCAAAAGTAGGTATCTCCTTAGAAATCACCTTTGGAGCTTCAAGATTTATCTCTTCATCCGACTCATCAACTAACAACCTTCTCTTCTTTGATTTAGGCACCTCAGCTGCCACTTCTTCTTCAGCAGAGTTTGAGAAGTCAGACCTTTTTACTCTTACCTTTTTAGCCCTGACAACTTTGTGCTTTGTTCTACCTCCACTCTTTGTTTTAGCCTGTGTAGGTGGTGGATTTTGGCTCATCATTTTTAGGTTGAGAGGGTTGAGGATGCGTTTCAGTGTTTGTAGGCTGTAAAGGTTCAGTGTTTGCAGGTGGTGAAAGTGCAGGCTCAGGCTGCTGTGGTTCTTGAGGTTGATTTAAGAATTTTTGAAGAGCAAGAAGCAAAAACAAGTCAGGTACGTGCTCCTTGGTTACATCCTTGTTGGTCAAATCAGAGAATACTCTCTTATGAACTTTAAAGGCCGGAATAATGTCTTCCTCAAAAATTTCAACATCAGGCAGACAAGCAGAGAATAGTAATTGACAAAATCTAGAAAAATAAATAGTGGTACTAGACTCTGACAATCTTTCACCGATATTCATCAAGACGAATCTACCAAAATCAAAATTACTTCCATAAAGAAGAGAATACCCG
Source organism: Saposhnikovia divaricata (assembly GCA_036435485.1). NCBI lineage: Eukaryota > Viridiplantae > Streptophyta > Magnoliopsida > Apiales > Apiaceae > Saposhnikovia > Saposhnikovia divaricata. The sequence continues at coordinate 58,441,700 of CM071598.1, forward strand.
ATTTGAAGACTGTCAGTATGAATAGCATCCCAATTGGTGATTTTCTTTCCAAACGCCCTTGTGATGCAATCAAAAAAGAAACTCCACTCCTTCCTCAGAAATGGCCTTTTCACTTGACCAAGTCTCTCTAAAGGTCCTGAGTACCAAATTTGCTGCAACATCTCTTTTAGAAATCTTTCACCAACAACACTGTATGCAGAGTGTGTATCAAAACCCAAAGTTTCTCTAACCGTTGTTGGAGTAATGACATGCTCTGTTTCTTCATATGTGAAAATAATTGAAGGAGTCCCATTCTCTCCTCCATCGTCATAAGTATCTGATTGCCAAAAAGTAGCAATCTGTGCAGCAGAGAGCTTTGTTGGTTCGACTAGGGCTCTACCAATCTCTGAATTCAGCAAAAAGTTTTGAATTAGATGAAACGCCGCAGGAACGTTCTCATTATTCAACGGAGCTGCATAGTTGTTAGGTACAAACACTAACCCTCGAGCGTTAAAAGCTTTGGTGGCCCTAAGTTTAGACTCGAGAAGAAAATATCAGAGAAAAAGATGTGTATTAAAGGTGTTTACGAAAATGTGCAAGTGAGAGAACAAAGTAACTGTGAGTGGTTGTGTGCAAAGAGAATACCGGTGTGCAATAGAAATATGAACCATATATGTAAAATGATTAGATTTGTAATTAAAAATTAAAACCCAATCATTTTAAACTTTAACACACGCAACCAGTTTCTTGTTAAATGTGTGAGTGGGACACGTGGCACACATACAATGGAATAACTTTTTAAGTTCAGTAATTATGGAAATTATTACTGCTACTCTCTCTCCTATTTCCAATACACTTTAACACTCTAATACTCATTAACAGTTGCAATTATTTATCTCATTTTTCAAAAACGCTTTTTACCCCAAGTATGTAAATTGTCTGAAATAAAATTTACCTTAGAGTACTAGACAAAATTCATCAGTGTTTGTCAATTTTCCAACTTTATTACCATAACCCTTTCAAAAACTACACAGTTGTGAATTTATGTGTGTTTATAGCAGAGTTTACTAATTCAATATTTAGGGCATCTAATTTTTCATAAAATCCATAAAATAAATCAGTAAACACTGTTTCCACAAACTCTCATAGTAAACACTTAATGTCTGATGAATGCTGAACTCTGTAGTAAATAATTGATATACAGTAACTCTAAACTAACTTATACCACCTTCTAACTAATCTAAATTTTTTTTTCTTTTCTCCAGTAATCAGAGGTTGAAACTAGTCACCAAAAATCCTATAATTTTAGCCCTTATCTTTTTGATAAGTTCCTGGGTCTTCCTAATCTTTGACTAGTCACCAAAAATTAGAGAATTTTAGCCCTTACTTTTTACTAGCAAGTTCCTGGGTCGTCCTAGACACAACATAATCTCAAAGGAGTTCTAACAGCCTATATACATTTTCTTTGGGGGTAGACTAATAACAGCATCTAACTTAACAGAGTTTAACAAACAGAGTTTAGAAGCCATCAACATCAGAAGTTAGTCATGAGAGGCAATGCACACAGCATTTACAGACTCAGAGTTTAGGATAGATAAACTAAGAGATGATATAAATATGGAAACAGTATCATGCTGTGTTAATTTTCTGCACAGTCTAAGATTAGATCACAAATAACTTAGAAGGATTCATGATCAATTACTGAGAATTATGCTTCATACAGATATCTTCATCGGTGTTTATGTTCAGACAATAACATTATCAGAGTTTATCGATCAGAGATTAACAGTGTTTATCCAACATTTCAACAGTGTATGACCTACAGAGTATTCTAACAGTTGTATTACCACATCAAGGTATACTAACCACAGAAACATGAGCAACATATTATATAAGTAAAGTTTGAGTCTAACCAGTATCTCTAGTCGAAACCAAAGATCATTCCTAGTTCATTTACCAGCCTTGTAAATGTAGCTTCACTCAATGGCTGCAAGCTGTTGTTCTGTAGACACAAAATGAAGCTCAATATTTCCTTCCTCTACATGTTCTCTGATAAAATGGTACCTTATGCTGATGTGCTTGGTCATTGAATGCTGTACTGGATTACCTATCATAGAAATAGAACTTTGATTATCACAGAAAATAGGTATTTTACTGTACCTTAATCCATAATCCAGCAATTGATTCTTCATCCACAGAATATGTGCACAACAGCTACCAGCCGCAATATACTCTACTTCAGCTATAGATGTAGAAATTGATTTCTGTTTCTGTTGGGTTCCGAGGCATAAAACGCAGTGGAATAATGTAAATAAAACAAAAATTTCGAAACCCAAACCAGGATCCATGTATAATTACGAACAGATTATGGAGAAACGAATCATACCTTTAAAACGTTACTTTCACGAACTCAACGGAGATCATAGCTTGTAATCACCACACACAATCTTCACGTCAAGATCTGTATCTCTAAGGTAATCCACACGAATGTCCGACCGTCCAACGATCCGAGGAGCCAGGTACTAGCCCGCGAAGAACAGCCTCTCTCTATCTATCTAGCCTCTCAAAGAGCTGCTAGGGTTTTTAATAAAACGATTTTATGAAATCCCTAACCCTAAAGTAATACATCATCATGTATTTATATGAGAGATAGTGGTCTAAAATCAAAAAACCGAATTGGGCTTCCTTAAACCCAATTATAATTTTATTTTGATTTTATTATTGGATTTCCTTAAACCCAATTCTGTTCTTACTTTATTAAATTCGAATTTACTTAGATAATTAATTAGGACCAGTCCAATTAATTAAATAGCCCATTCTTTATTTAATAATGATTTAATTTAAATTCTCAATTTAAATTAAAACTCCTTTTAAGACATTCTAAGTGTGTGACCCTATAGGTTATTATTACGTTGGCAACAATTTTAAAGTCTCAATTAAAATCGTAAACAAAGAGCGGCATCTAGTAATACATCATTGCTACCCAAGTAATAATAATTTAAATGGTGATCCATATTAAACCTTTCGTGATTAATGTTTCCGTGTAATATAATCCCTTTAACCAAATATTATAGATTAAACTCGAGGCATGTGTTTAGTCATCCTCTTCAACATTTAATCCGGGTTTACTTGATATATGAGTAGACTATTAAAAAACAAATCATTATTTGAGCACGGCCATGCATTTTATAGTCTCACTCAATCAAGAGGCCAATAATATCTCTCCTAATTATAGGAGGATTAAATCCTTTATCTATCATTCATATTTCTCATGCGACTCATGATATACCCGATGTCCACTTTTATCATCACCCGGTCAAAGGTAACTTTTAATGTAGTCAAAGTATATTAATCCTCGTATAGAAATATAACGATCTCAAGTCAAAGGATCATTACACCATTATCACTGTGAGTCTTTCTTATGACTTTATTAAACATGAAGAATCTCACTGTGGGTCTGTCCAGTACCATGTACCCCTACATGTACCTATGTATTGACTTTAGTATCTCCATACTTATAACCAATGAGATGTGGTTATCTGTCAAACAACATACTAGTCTATTTATGTATTATTATTGTCCTATAATAATAATACTCGACCAGGGACCTTTTAAGAATATGATATATTATATAATCTCAAGTTCAAGTCATTTACTTAAACTATATAATGTGTATCATGATTCTAAGGACATTTATTATGCTAACAAATATATCACAGTAATTAAAGTCATAATAAATACGTTTATTGAATGATCAAATGACATAAAGGTTTATTCAAAGAAACAATGTATTGCCTCTAGGGCACCTACACTAACAATCTCCCACTTGCACTAGAGCCAATCACCCATGTATCTAATACCCATGGAACTAGTATGACCACCGTGCTTCTGCTGCGACAAGCCTTTGGTCAGTGGGTCTGCAATGTTATCATTTGTGTGCACTTTACATATGTGTATGTCACCCCTTTCATTAATCTCTTGAATAAGGTGAAATCTCCTGAGTATATGTTTGGATCGGGAGTGTGATCTAGGTTCTTTAGCCTGTGCAATGGCTCCATTATTATCGCAGTATAGATCAATGGGATCTGCGATCGATGGAACCACTCCCAAATCAGTAATGAATTTTCGAATCCAAACAGCCTCCTTAGCTGCTTCACAAGCTGCAATGTACTCAGCCTCCACTGTAGAATCAGCTACTGTTTCTTGCTTTAAACTCTTCCAGCTTACAGCACCTCCGTTTAGACAAAACACAAAACCAGACTGTGATACAGTATCATCCCTGTCTGTTTGGAAACTTGCATCGGTGTAACCTTTTACAACCAGTTTATCCTCTCCTCCATACACCAAGAATGAATCTTTAGTCCTTTTCAGGTACTTTAGAATATTCTTGACTGCCGTCCAGTGACCTTCACCTGGATTAGACTGGTATCTGCTCGTCATGCTCAAAGCATACGAAACATCTGGGCGAGTACATACCATTGCATACATGATAGATCTAATTGCTGAGGCCTATGGAACCTTACTCATGTGATCCTTCTCATCCAATGATTTTGGACACTGGTCTTTAGAGATCATTATCCCTTGAGACACGGGGACATATCCCCTTTTTGCATTTTGCATACCAAAACGATGCAAAACCTTATCAATGTATGTGCTCTGACTTAGACCGATTATCCTTCTAGATCTATCTCTATAGATCCTCATTCCTAGAATGTAGGTTGCCTCTCCTAAGTCTTTCATAGAGATGTTGCTCCCTAACCAAGTCTTAACAGCCTTTAGAGAAGGTATGTCATTCCCCATTAGTAGTATATCAACAGCATATAGTACTATGAATGCCACACGGCTCCCACTAACCTTCCTGTAAACACAAGGTTCATCTTTGTTTTGAACAAAGCCATATTCTTTCACTGTTTCATCAAAACGAATATTCCATCTCCTAGATGCTTGCTTCAATCCATAAATGTATCGACGTAATTTACATACCTTGCCAACATTCCTTGGATCGACAAAACCTTCAGGTTGTGTCATGTACTCATCCTCTTCAAGGCTTCCATTAAGGAAGGCTGTTTTGACATCCATTTGCCAGATTTCATAATCATGGAATGCTGCAATGGCAAGCAAAATCCTTATGGACTTGACCATTGCCACTGGTGAGAAAGTTTCATCATAGTCAATACCATGAATTTGTTTGAAACCTTTTGCTACCAGCCTTGCTTTATAGGTCTGAACATTTCCATCCATGTCAGTTTTCTTCTTGAAAACCCATTTGCACCCTACGGGTTTTACCCCTTCTGGTGGATCAACCAAAGTCCATACTTGGTTTTCGTATATGGAATCCATCTCAGATTTCATGGCTTCAAGCCATCTCTTAGAGTCTAGACTGTTCATAGCATCTTGGTATGTTAGAGGATCATCTTCATCTATGAGCATCAAATCACCACATTGAGTCAGGAGAAATCAATATCTCTCTGGCTCATGGCGAATTCTACCAGATCTACGAACAACCTGTGTTTGTTAAGCATTATCATCATCCTGCTCTTGTCCCACTTCAGGTTCAATGTTGTTTTGTGATTCTCGATCTTCATCGAGATCTATAGTTCTCCCACTGTTTCTTTTGGAAACAAAATCTCTTTCCATGAAGACAGCATCTCGAGCAATAAACACTTTCTGCTCAGAAGGACTATAAAAATAATACGCCTTTGTTCTTTAGGGTATCCCACAAATTTGCACTCTTCGGATTTAGGTCCAAGCTTGTCAGATACTTGACGTTTCACAAACGCCTTGCATCCCCAAACTTTCATAAAGCTCATGCCTGACCGTTTCTCCTCCCATATCTCATATGGAGTCTTTTGAACCTTCTTAGTATGAACACGGTTAAGTGTGAAAGCCGCTGTTTCTAGAGCATCACCCCAGAAACTTATTGGAAGATCTGCATGACTCATCATCGATCGCACCATGTCCAATAAGGTGCGATTTCTCCTCTATAAAACTCCATTCCATTGAGGTGTACCTGGCGGAGTGAGTTGTGATACAATACCACACTCCTTTAAATACTCTTTAAATTCAATGCTTAAGTATTCACCCCCACGATCGGATCGTAAGATCTTAATACTTGCACCACCGCCAATTTGCTTCTCTACTTCAGCCTTGTATTCTTTGAACTTTTCAAAAGAATCGGATTTGTTCTTCATAAGATATACATATCCATATCTACTGAAATCATCAGTAAATGTTATGAAGTAGTAGTATCCTCCTCTAGCCATCACACGCATTAGGCCACATACATCACTATGTATTAGCTCCAGACGTTGAGTGGCCCTTTGAACTTTACCAGTGAAAGGAGCTTTAGTCATCTTACCAAGCAAACAAGATTCGCATTCTTGGTATGATTCAAAATCAAACTTATCCAAATATCCATCCTTATGTAATTTGGATATGCGTTTCTCATTTATATGGCCTAGACGACAATGCCAGAGGTATGTTTGATTTGAGTCATTAACTTTAAGTCGTTTGTTTTCTTTATTACAGACAGGATTATCTAAATCAAGAACATATAAACCATTAAACAAACGCGCAACACCGTAGGTTAAAGCATTCAAAGCAAAAGAGCAACTGTTGTTCTTTATTGTAAACGAAAAACCTTTCTTGTCCAAACAAGAAACAAAAATAATGTTTCTGCGAATCGCAGGCACGTAAAAACAGTCTCCAAGTTCTAAAACAAGCCCAGAGGGCAAAGATAAATAATAAGTTCCTACAGCTAAAGCAGCAACTCTTGCTCCATTGCCTACTCGTAGGTCCACTTCTCCCTTAGCCAAAGTCCTACTTCTCTGCAGTTCCTGCACATTTATACAAATGTGAGAAGCACATCTAGTATCCAATACCCAAGATATAGAAGTAGACAGATTGACTTCTATAACATAAATACCTGATCCAGAAATCTGAATAGCCTTCATTTTCTTCAGATCCTCCAAGTAAACAGGACAGTTTCTCTTCCAGTGACCAGTTTTCTTACAGTAGTGACATTCACCCTTAGCAACCCCACCTTTAGGCTTTAAAGCCTGTTTGGGACCTGACTTTGGCTTGGGTGTAGAATCAGATCCAGTCTTCTTCTTACCCTTCCACTTGCCTTTCCCCTTGGCCTTACCTTTATTGCCCACCATCAGTATGGGAGCGGGTTCAGTTGTCTTCATGTTGGTCTCATATGTTCTCAACATATACAACAATTCAGTACGTGTTTTGTCAAATTCATTCATATTGTAGTTCACAACAAACTGAGTGAATTTGTTATTCAAAGAATTCATGATTAGGTCAATACCAATTTCCGTAGCAATCGGGAAACCCAAAGTAGCAAGGTACTCAATGTAACCAATCATCTTCAGAACATGTGGGCCAACTGGTTCACTTGCCCCTTGTTTGCAATTAAAGAGTGACTTACTCGTGTTGAACCTTTCTTGATGAGTTTAGCTTGCAAACATGCTTTGCAAGTGCTCATTGATAGTATATGCATCCATATGCACATGCTGTCTTTGAAGCTCAGCACTCATAGTTGCCAACATAAGACATGCAACATCATTTGCATCACTCTCATCCCTTGTGTGGGCCGCTATTTCCTCAGCAGTAGTGCCCTCGGGAAGGGGACCTGACGGAGGGATATCAATGCAATGAAGCTTACGCTCCTACCTGAGGACAATCCTCAAATTCCTCTGCCAGTCTAGGAAGTTGTTTCCTCCTGTCAGCTTGTCCTTCTCAAGGACTGATCGTACGGATAGTGTGTTTGTGTTGTTTGCCATTACTTAGTATCTACAATGATAAAAGCACAAAATAAACATTAGATTTTCTGAGTTATAAATTATTATATTCAAATGATTATGATATATTCATAATATATCTCCCACTATTTTTATCAAATTAATAGCCCTTACTATTAATTCGGAAAGAATATCCCATAAATCTTTCTAGTGAGCCAAGATCCATATTTCGTCATGTCCTAAGTCAACCACTGGTAGTCCTTAAAACAAGATTATTTAGGTAGACAATAGTTGTCAATTATATCATATATAATTCTTGGATAGTTTGGTGAACAACGATTGATCTTATCTATCTAATAGATTTTTAACCAAATTCTATGCTTCTAAACTCATAATAGTTGAATATAACCGTTTATTTTCACCTTATTATGACGACTCAGTTAAGTTAGACCCAATGATACAATGGCCGAATATAACCGTTTATATTCGTCGCATCTCACCACGATAAACAGGAGTCCCCTGCCACTGACAGCCCTTCCCCTTATCGATCTAGGATTCGATGAGTGTTCATTCATTGGAAAGCATCTGATTAAAACTTAATATTTTGTTAAGGGGTTCAGAAAATTTATAACGATCATGATCACATCATAAAGAGATCCTCAATTTTCCTTGAACCAAATATTTCAAATTGACATCTTAAATTGTTCATTTCCCAGGTAGATGGAGGATCCCAATGGTCACACTTAATACCCATTAACATATCCGCTTTTGTCAGAAAATCCCAGTTTTCGATATCAAAAATCCATATTTAATTCCGTGTTTTAAAAATCCATATTTCATAAACACGAGAATCTCATGATCGTTTGTTAATTGTAAAATCTTGAATCGTTACAGATTTTATCTTGTTTAGCATGGCAAGCATGGCATGGATGACGTATCTAATACATGCATACATCATTAATCTAATTAAAGCATGCATCTTCTACTCTACTCATACATTCCATACATCATATGTAAAGTGCTTAAAGTAAACGTGCAATGGTTATGGCCCAATCTTATGTGATCTTTTCAAGCTAATGAAAAGATCAAGGTCAATCTATGGGGTAAAAATAACTATTACACATGTCTTCTCTATTAGCCTCCATGGAATGCCTCCTTGTTCCCCTTGTCCTTCTTGGATGTTACAATAACATCTATACTAATGAACTTACAAAAGAACTCGAGTTACATTCGAGATAAACCATTATAATAGAAAACGACATGCAAGTCGTATTTATTACAAACCAAAAGAATAAACCATTACAACTAGGGTCTAAAGGCCATAACCATGCACCATGCTCAAGTAACCATTAAAGAACATGTAAGATCATATATAAGAGTATGCCATATCATATATCTCATGATCCAATCATCAAACATCGTATATGGCAAAATCAGAAAAATCAAAAAAGTTTAGGAAAACAGTAAATCGCATTTTTGAAGGCTTAAACGATGTCAGAATGCGAAAATAAATTTTACGACAAAGTCTAATGATGATGGATGGTATCATCATTAAAAACCCTCTCCGAAAACATATTATGGGTCGAAAACGGACACCAGAAACACTTTCTGCTGCAATTTCTTTTCTAGCTTTCACACAACGATTCCGATCAAACTATTGTTACTGCCTATCATATCATATACAATCAGACATCACATATACATATAAACTGATCATATAATAGTTATATACTCAATCCAAATCCAATTCGGATTCTGTTTATACTACATCATTAACCCACTGTTCTTCCAATTCCGATTTAATCTAAGCAGATTATAAACATGGCATGCATGGTATCATCATATCATAATATTAACAGATTCCTCATATCAATCATATAATATAACTATATCATGCCAGATTCATCAAACATGCATACTCGTAAAAATACAGTAAACACGTAACCAAATCAGCCCCTTATACACGTAGCTCTGATGCCATTGTTGGGTTCCAAGGCATAAAACGCAGCGGAATAATGTAAATAAAACAAAATTTCGAAACCCAAACCAGGATCCATGTATAATTACGGACAAATTATGGAGAAATGAATCATACCTTTAAAACGTTACTTTCACGAACTCAACGGAGATCCTAGCTTGTAATCACAACACACAATCTTCACGTCAAGATCTGTGTCTCTATGGTAATCCACACGAATGTCCGACCGTCCAACGATCCGAGGAGCCAGGTACTAGCCCGCGAAGAACAGCCTCTCTCTATCTCTCTAGCCTCTCAAAGAGCTGCTAGGGTTTTTATTGAAACGATTTTATGAAATCCCTAACCCTAAAGTAATACATCATCATGTATTTATATGAGAGATAGTGGCCTAAAATCAAAAAACCGAATTGGGCTTCCTTAAACCCAATTATAATTTTATTTTGATTTTATTATTGGATTTCCTTAAACCCAATTCTGTTCTTACTTTATTAAATTCGAATTTACTTAGATAATTAATTAGGACCAGTCCATTTAATTAAATAGCCAATTCTTTATTTAATAATGATTTAATTTAAATTCTCAATTTAAATTAAAACTCCTTTTAAGACATTCTAAGTGTGTGACCCTATAGGTTATTATTACGTTGGCAACGATTTTAAAGTCTCAATTAAAATCGTAAACAAAGAGTGGCATCTAGTAATACATCATTGCTACCCAAGTAATAATAATTTAAATGGTGATCCATATTAAACCTTTCGTGATTAATGTTTTCGTGTAATATAATCCCTTTAACCAAATATTATAGATTAAACTCGAGGCATGTGTTTAGTCATCCTCTTCAACATTTAATCCGGGTTTACTTGATCCATGAGTAGACTATTAAAAACAAATCATTATTTGAGCACGGCCATGCATTTATAGTCTCACTCAATCAAGAGGCCAATAATATCTCTCCTAATTATAGGAGGGTTAAATCCTTTATCTATCATTCATATTTCTCATGCGACTCATGATATACCCGATGTCCACTTTTATCATCACCCGGTCAAAGGTAACCTTTAATGTAGTCAAAGTATATTAATCCTCGTATAGAAATATTACGATCTCAAGTCAAAGGATCATTACACCATTATCACTGTGAGTCTTTCTTATGACTTTATTAAACATGAGGAATCTCACTGTGGGTCTGTCCAGTACCATGTACTCCTACATGTACCTATGTATTGACTTTAGTATCTCCATACTTATAACCAATGAGATGTGGTTATCTGTCAAACAACATACTAGTCTATTTATGTATTATTATTGTCCTATAATAATAATACTCGACCAGGGACCTTTTAAGAATATGATATATTATATAATCTCAAGTTCAAGTCATTTACTTAAACTATATAATGTGTATCATGATTCTAAGGACATTTATTATGCTAACAAATATATCGCAGTAATTAAAGTCATAATAAATACGTTTATTGAATGATCAAATGACATAAAGGTTTATTCAAAGAAACAATGTATTGCCTCTAGGGCACCTACACTAACAGTTTCTTGCTATACCAAGAAACAAGTCTGTCACCCAGAAATTGACAACTTCCACTGGTGCTTTTTCTGTCTATCTTACAGCCTGCAAAGTCTGCATCAAAGTAACCAAGTAGCTTGAAATCTGATTCTCTGGGATACCACAGACCTAAGGTTATGGTGCCCTTGAGATACTTAAAAATTCTCTTCACAACTGTTAGATGTAGTTCTCTGGGGTCTGCCTGAAACCTTGCACAGAGACAAGTTGCATACATGATGTCAGGTCTGCTTGCTGTTAGATAAAGAAGAGACCCTATCATGCCTCTGTAGCTTGTCATATCTACTGGAGCTCCTGTGTATTTGTCCAACTTTGTTGCTGTTGCCATAGGAGTTGTTGCAGATGAACAGTCAAGCATACCAAATTTCTTGAGAAGATTTCTGGTATATTTTGCTTGATTTATAAAAATCCCATCATCTGTTTGCTTCACTTGTAGGCCTAGAAAATAACTAAGCTCTCCCATCATGCTCATTTGATACCTGGACTACATGAGCTTCGCAAACTTCTTACAAAGTTTATCATTAGTAGACCCAAAAATTATGTCATCAACATATATCTGAACTAAAAGCAAGTCACTGCCAGATTTAAAATAGAACAGGGTTTTATCAATTGTACCTCTGTTGAACCCATTTTCTAAAAGAAATTGAGCTAGAGTTCTATACCATGCTCTTGGTGCCTGCTTAAGTCCGTAGAGTGCCTTATCCAGCCTGTAGACATAGTCTGGATATTTGGGGTCCACAAATCCTGTTGGTTGTTCAACAAACACTTCTTCTTCAAGCTTCCCATTCAGAAAAGAACTTTTTACATCCATCTGAAATACTTTGAATTTCTTTTGAGAGGCATATGCTAGAAAAATCCTTATTGCCTCCAATCTTGCAACTGGAGCAAAAGTTTCATCATAGTCTATTCCTTCCTGCTGTGAATAGCCTTTTGCCACAAGTCTAGCCTTGTTCCTTGTAATAACTCCCTCACTATTAGTTTTATTTCTAAAAACCCATTTTGTACCAACAGATCTATTCTTTGGTCTTGGTACAAGGTTCCATACTTCATTTCTTTCGAATTCATTAACTCCTCCTGCATTGCTATTATCCAGTCAGCATCTTGAAGAGCTTCTTGTACCTTCTTTGGTTCGGATTTAGACAAAAATGCATGAAACAGACATTCGTTTGTTGTAGCACTCCTTGTCCTTACTTTCGCATCTGGATCTCCAATAATTAGATCAGGTGTACGAGATTTTGTCCATTTCCTAGCTGAAGGTAAATGACTTCTATCAGTATTTGATCCTCCCCCTTGATCCATGTTCTCCTGATTTTCTTGTTGCCTTTCTTCAGTCTCTGAGGCTCCCCCTGAATTTGACTGCTCAGAGTTTGAACTGTCAGATTTTGCACTTTCAGAGTTTGAGTCATCAGAGATTGATCCAGATTTTTTAGCTGACTCGCTTTTAGTATTTGAGTCATCATTTTGAAGTGATCCTTCATGCTCCCCCTCAACTGGTTCTCCCCTTTGTTCTGGCTGAGAAGTTTCTTCAGTGTTTACCAGTAGAGGTTCAGAGTATGCTTCAACAGAGTTTGTCAACTCAGCTTCATCAGAGTTTACTTCATCAGAGATTAATTCTTCATTTTCAAAGCGCAGTTGATCATGTTCATCTACATCTTCAAGTCCAGTTATTTTCTTGTCATCAAATGACACATGAATTGACTCCATGATTACCTTGGTTCTCAGACTATAAACTCTGAATGCCTTAGTTAACAGCGGATAGCCAACAAAAAATCCTTCATCAGCTTTTAACTCAAATTTGGTCAACTGTTCAGAATGAGTTTTTAACACAAAGCATTTGCACCCAAAAATATGAAAATATTTCAGGTTAGGCTTCTTTTCCTTCACCATCTCATATGGTGTTTTCCCATGCTTGTTGATCAGAGTAGCATTTTGAGTAAAATAAGCAGTTTGAACTGCTTCTGCCCAGGTTGGCAATTTTGCTTCATCAAGCATAGTTCTGGCAGCTTCTATCAAGGTTCTGTTTTTCCTCTCAACTACACCATTTTGTTGTGGTGTACCAGGTGTAGAAACTCTTGCTTCACTCCTCTGTTCTTGCAGAATTCTTCCATTGTTGCATTCCTAAATTCAGTTTCATTATCACTCCTGATTATTTTGACTTTGTGTTTTGATCCTTTGTCCAGCAACTTTACATGCTCCATCAGAGTTAATGCAGTTTCATTCTTCTTTGCTAGAAAATACACCCAAGTGTATCTGGTGTGTTCATCAACAATGACTAAAGCATATTTCTTTCTTCCAATAGACAAGACATTCACTGGTCCAAACAGATCAACATGTAAAAGATAATAAGTTTCAACAATTGAACATTCAGACTTGCTTTTGAAAGATGACTTCCTTTGTTTGGCCTTTTGACAGGAATCACACAGGCCATCAACATTTAATAAAGACTTTGGGAGTCCCCTTACAAGATCCTTTCTTATCAACTCATTGATGTTGTTCAGATTCAAATGAGAGAGTTTCTTATGTCATTTCTAACTCTCTTCACTAGACACTCTTGTTGACAGGCACACAGCTTTTCCATCAGAGTTTGTCAACACACTTGCTTCATAGATATTATTGCGCCTGTGTCCAACTAGAACAACTTTCCCTGTATATTTACTGATAACTTTACAGTATTCAGGTTAAAAATCTACATGATAACCTCTGTCACAGATTTGACTCATAGATAGCAGATCATGCTTGAGTCCTGGAACCAGAGCTACATTTGTGATGGTGACATTTCCAAGATTGATATTACCATATCCCAGAGTACGTCCTACGTTGCCATCTCCATAGGAAACTTTTGGGCCAGCCTTCTCCTCATACTCTGATAGCAGGGCTTTATTTCCAGTCATGTGTCCTGAACATCCACTGTCCACGACTAGGGTACTCTCCCTGATGCCCTGCAATCACAAACATTCACTGAAGGTCAGATTTAAGGATCCAGACTTGCTTAGATCCTTTGGCTTTCTTAACTTTATCAGCTTTAGCAGCGGAATCCTTATTATCAGAGTTTAAGCTAACATTTTCAGAGGTTACACTTACAGAATTAACCTTAACCCATTTCAAATTGGGCTTCAGTTCATAATAATTATGATAAGTAGTTTGATAATCCTTGCAAGTATAAATAGAATGCCAAGTACTTCCACAATGTTTGTATAATGTCTGTGGTATAGTTTTAACATAATCATTCCTTACTCCAGACTTGGAGGGTAAAGAATTAATGTCTTTATTTTTCCTGCAGAAACTAGCAAGATGATTAGTACTACCACAGTTATGACATGTCTTCCTTGGAGCATAAGTAGCAAGCATTTGATTATAACCTTCAGTAATGCCTACTTTACCATTTCTATTCTTCCTGGACACTTTCTATTTCTTAACAGATTTTAACTCCTTAAGCTTATGTTTGAGTTTTTTATCTGTCATTGAACCAATATTTATCTGTTTAACATAAGTTTTTACTGATTCTTCCTTAACAGCTTCTTTTTCAACTTCAGACTTAGGTTCACTTGTGCTAGTAATAAATTTTCTAGATGGAAAGAACTTCTTCTGTGCATCAATCACACCCGGCAAAATCTTTACTGAACTATGACCGGCCATGAGATTCGAAACGACTTTCCTGTCGAAGCCCTTTTGAAATCATACGCTGTCTCCATATCCGTTGTTCAAATAGCAGCTGCTTGGCTCTTTCCCGGTGGAAGCTTTGAAGGAATTGACTCCTTAGACTGTTGAATAAAAATAACCACTTAACTCCGCTATCAAACTAGGGATATTTGAATTAAGCCGAATCTAAAATGTGTTCTAATTTTGACTTCTTTTTGAATCCTAAGTTCATCTTCCTCACAGTAACCTAAACCAACTGTGTCTGACTGAAAAACCTCATGAGTGTCTTTTCCAGAATCAGTCCAAGTCTTAATTATGTATTTGCTTTCTCCAATTCAGATTCTAGTTGCCTATATCTTCCAAGCAACTCTTGTTCTAGATAAACAGCATCATCTCTTTCTTTCTGAACTTGTTGCATGTTGACAAGTTTCTCTTCAACAAATTTATTCTTTCTTTAAGTTCAGAATTCTCAGATTTGATTCTCATTCTCTAAAGTCTGATCCCTATAACTGATATGTAAGGCCTTAAGATAAATTCTCAATTCAGATATATTATCAGTATTATAAGCATAGGTAGTTAGGGGTACCTTGTTTTCAAAATCTTCAGATTCATTCTCATTAGATGCCATGAGAGCATAGTTAACATCATCATCTGAGTTTGAAGTGTCTGCCCAGTCTCTGCCTTTTGTGAAGAGTGCTTTTTCAGTTTTACCCATCTTGCACTCAGGAGCATAGTGACCCATCTCCTTACACTTGTAGCATTGAATCTCTGACTTGTCTTTCTTCCCAGATTTGGTATCCTTTCTCTCAGACTTTCTGAAACTCTTTTTTTTCGAATTTGAATCTTTCTTAGAGAACCTTTTTCCCTTCTTGAAGTTCTTGAAACCCATCTTCTTGAAGGTCTTCACCATCAAAGCAGCCATTTGCATCATTTCTTCTTCATCATCCTCAGAGTTAGATGATTCATCAGTGTTTGAGTCAACATCAGAATTTGATGACTCACTTTCAGAATGTATAACCAAAGCTTTTCCCTTAACTTTCTTCCTTGATGCTTCCTTCTTCAAGGGTTTTTCTTCAACCTTAAGAGCAAAAGACTTTGTCTTCTTGCTTGATCTCCTGTTTCTCTATTCCAATTCCAGTTCATGAGTTTTAAGCAATCCATAGATTTCATCAATCTTAGTGTCAGCAAGATCATAATTATCTCTTATAGTGGTTGTCTTTACATCCCACTTTTCAGGTAGAGCAAGAAGAAATTTGAGATTTGAATCTTCTAGATCATACTCTTTATTAACCAGTGATAAATCATTGAGTAGCTTACGGAATCTGTCAAATGTTTCTGTCATGGTTTCTTCAGATTTAGCCTCAAAATGTTCATACTCATGTGTGAGTATGTTCCTTCTGTTCTTCTTGATAGCAGTAGTTCCTTGACATCTAACTTCAAGGGCATCCCAGATTTCTTTGGTAGTTGTGCAATTAATCACTTTGTTAGACATAACATTGTCTAAGGCAGTATGAAGTAGATGTCTAACCTTTGCATCCTTAGCAATAGATGAAATATCCTCAGGAGTCAAATCTTTCTTCTCCTTTGGAACTGATTTAGCTTCTTGACCAGCAGTAACAACAGATAACTTTGTAGGCTTATGAGGTCCTTCATAAATTCTGTCAAGATATTCCGGACCTGTAACCTCTAGAAATATGGTCATCTTCCCCTTCCAGATTGAATAATCTGCCGGCCTGAGAATAGGAATCCTAATTGTCTCATAACGACTCACAGTAGTAGGTTGAGCCTTCTTAGTAATAGAACTAGAACCTGATGGAGAAGGTATCTCTGCCATTGATTATAGTTGTGTGTGGATCTTAAACTGTATTAAAGTAACAGATCTGCTCTGATACCAATTGTTAGGCTGAATACACAAATATAATCAAGTTTGTATGAGAGAATAATAATTAACACACGTTTAAATAATCAAAAACTCTATGGAATTAATAACTCCTCTCTCAGTGATGTAAAATATCACAGAGAGCTGCTTAGGTTACAATGAAATGATAATACATTTTTCGATTCCCTTCTAGGGTTAACCTAACTGTATTTATAAAGATATACAGCTACAGTACAATCGATAATTGATACTCCTATAAATCAGCTATACAAATGTTATCAATTATGATTGTTACGCGTCTTCTTAGTCAACACGATGTCTTTGACAGCTATCTAATCTTCAAAAATATCATTTCCATAATTATCTTCAACTATTCTTCAAAGTCTGATGATGACCATTAGACGCTCCCTCCTGACAGAGTTTAGCAAACTCTGTCGAGCTTCCATCTGTCAGAGTTTAATTAAACTCTGACCGCTTCCAGCTTCCAGTTAAACTCTGATGAACCTCTGTAACACTTAAACACTGACATTACTTACATCAATTATATTTAACATTAAGTATTCCGACTATGAACTTGGCAAGTGTTCTTATTATCTTAGTGAATTTATCATTTTAACGTCGCGTCATCTCTGGGGTTTATAACGTAACGCTCTAATACCATTTCTGTAACAGCCCCAGATCCAGGGTCGGGGATCCGGTCGTCACGGTCTCAATTTCCATCCACAACATCAACATAAATTAACTTACAACCTTGTGACCCAAAACAACAACGTAAACCACACCCGTTATAGTCCCAGAGATGAAATCAGAGTAACCAACAAATATTATTAATCACAAGTTTTGTGTTCTTATAACCCAAAAGAATTACATACTCTTTGCCATCCATTTACATATGTCATATAAGTAAATACATCTGATAAATCAAAAGTTGACAGTCTAGCCTACTGGTTGCTTCTACCTCGGCAATGTAGTCCATGACATCAGTAGGCAACCCTTATAACTGCTGTCCCTACTTGCACCGAGTGCTCTTTGGGTTGACCATCAGATCTAGCTGTTGTTGTGATATAATAAATAAAGCAAGGGTACCAAAAATAATATGTAACTGAACAATAATATATAACAGTTCTGAAATATCTACGAAACCATATGCCATGCATTGACGACATAGTGCCAGTATAATATAAATGATGAAGTTACAAGGTAAGCAAAAGTACTTTAAGTTTTGAACAATTCTCGACCCTGTCAACAAGAGTGATACTTCATGTAGTAGACAATAAATAAATTTGGATAATGAACTAATGCTGGAGTATTCACCGCGCCCGCTGTTCCAATCCTTACGATGATCAGTCACAGATTGTACAGCTCAAATTAGTTTTACTACCGGTAGAAGGAAGAACGGATTTACTTGTCTACCGCCCTGTTAGATCTCCCCGGCCAACGGTTGGGCCAATGGGATGGACCGGTGCTACTCGGCCTCTTACACAACTCCTAGTCTGAATAGAAAACATGATTCTGAAACGTAAAGTTCGTTCTCCTTTCCCCAAGTATAATACCTGTTGATAAGACTCCACAAAGTAGTCATATCGAGTTGGAAAGGAAAATTCACCAATATTTCCCAAGCTATTGCTTGTTAATGGATATAAACTTGTTCCATCAATCTTACCCCTCGAGTGTTGAGGAGGTAACCAAAAAGACTCATATCGATGTTTGAAAAGAATCGAGATGTGAGTGAAAAGGGTAGTTTAACAGGAATATGACCGGGCAGTCAAAGAAATAACATCTCTCAAGCAAGGTTCCCTTATATTTTAGAAGATAGATTCGAATGAAGAATGGAGTTTTAAGAACCTTCCTTGATAAAATAATAATAATACGACTCAGAGATAATTTACATAGTATTCGAATATCAAGGAAATTTTTGAATAAAATATCTCATTTTAGAACTAGTTGAAAGAAATAAATAAATATTCAAAGTATATTTAATAAACCAGAAATAGTTCAAGAATATTCTTAATATAAATACTGCTCATGATTAACCCTCGAATAAGTGTATATAAAATATTCATTAAATAAATAATTCCTCGGATAAATATTTGAAATAATATCCAAGATAATAATGGTTAAGTAAATAAGCTCAAATGAATCTTCAAAAATAAACAATTAAACTCAAATGAATATTTGAAATAATATTCATTTAAATAAATAAAGCTCGTATGAATATTAAAAATAATATTTACTAAATAATATTTCAAAAAAAAATATTCACTAAATAAATAACTTCGAATGAATATTCCAAAATAATATTCATCTAAATCAATAGCCTCAAATGAATATTCAAAATAATATTCCTCAAATAATTTTCAAGTACTTAATACTTTTGGAAATATAAATAATGTTCATAAATAACATCCCCCAAATAATCTGTCACTGGAATTCCTCCGGGTTTCCGTGACTATCTCTATATTACAAAGTACAGACTCCCGGTCTTTATTAAAAGAATGAGATCATATGCCCTTCACTAAGGGTCTTAGCAATATTCGGCTTATAATTAGTATATTTTGTACCTAACTTATAAGCCAATATCAATTCAGGGAACAAGTATCATAATATCAATTTTGAAAATAGGCATGCATGCTATGGCATATGTATAACATCAAATCATATATATATTATCACAACAACAGCTTCAAATTGATTGAAGACTTGCCTGGTACTCCCGCTATGCTAGTGGTATGACTCGAGGTGGTCCGGCAATCTATAAACAATCAAAATTATCCCGGGTTAATCACCTATCACTTTGAAACACCAAGTAAATACTTTACTTAAGCTAAAGCACGTTTTCAAGTTATCGCTCATTAACACCGTTCTGACCCGACACTTGCTTGCTATCAAGGTATGTCATTACACTTACACTTGGTACGTACTTAAGCCATATAAGTTCTAAGGTCGAAAGATTATACCACGAGATTTATCAATCGTTATCTAAGTGATTTTCCAAAGTTATAACCACTCGTTCTTTTTAGGGGTTCATTCGTACTTAACCCTGATTCGAATATTCTTATACAATCGAAAAACAATCTTTTTAACATGAGGTCTTCTCTCACACCTTCCTTATGATCTATAATATTTAATTACCAAGATTCGTCACTGAATTACTCGAGTTAAGGGGGTTCAATTTCAATTACAAATTTACATTTACGGTTTCAAACCACTTTTAGTAAATCGGTCATAATTCCTAAACCGTAAGTCCGTTTGCTTCGATTCTTTCGCCAAAACGATCTATGACTCGAGATCTATAAGGTCAGTTTATAAAATCATCAAGAACAGAAATTTAAGGCTACTGTCCTACACGGTTTTTAATGGTTAAGGAAATTTCGGCATTACGACGGCTATAACTCGGATATTTCCAAAATTAAAACACTCCAACAATCATGGTTTCCACTCTAAACCACATATGCATGATAATTACCATAGAAATGAGGCCAAGCACTGCCTTTCCGTTCTTACTAACTAGTTTAACATATGACAAAGCTTAATCACATCTCTAAGAGTTATACATGCATATATCATCCAAAACTCCATAAAAACTCAAGATTCAAGTTAGGGTTTCAAGTGCTATACCTTCCTTGGAGTGTGTAGTAGCCCTAATAATCCTTATATAGTCCTTGTATAACCTTAAGATAGCTTGAATCATCCAATCAAGCAAGAAAACAAAGTTAGTTTCTAAGGGTTACTATTCATCATCACTTTTGTAAAAATCATAGAAAATCGAAAAATAAGATTTTAGCTCTCAAATTTTTAGCACATCTTGGGCTCTTCATAAGTTTTGTTTTGAGATATACATCATGAGATTTGAAGCTTGGTAGCTATGGTTTTGAACCAGTTTTTCCCGCTGGACAGAAACTGTCAAGAACAGGCAGTTTGGCTTCTTCAACTTGGGGAGGAGATTTGACTAGGCTATACTCATTAGATTTCCATGAAATTTTGAACGAACCTTACCCATGGAGTGGAGAAGCTATGGTTAAAATTTGGTGATTTTCGAATGGGTATAAGTGGAGATATGAATTTTTTTTTCCTTGATGCTCCTGCTGGGCAGTTTGAAGAAAATGGAGAAAGATGGAGTTGCTTGGATTTTGTTTTGGTTTAATCTCATCTAATCTTGTATTATTGCTAGGCTAAGAAAATATCAAAGCCTTAAAGCTACTTTAATAAAGGTATGAGGTCATGGATGATGTTTTTGGAGTGGACAAGTGTTGAGTTTGTGTTGTTGGATGAGAAGATTATGCTAAGTACTTGGCTTGTTCTCTAAGTGTGCTAGTTACTCTTGTAACTACTTGGTTACTAGATATTTTCCACTAGCACATGCATGCACCTTGATCCTCTACTTGTTTCTTTTTCCGGTTATTGCTTAATTCATTGATCGTTAGGAGGAATATCTCAAGGATTTCTAGTTAGGGTTTTACGGAAACCGTCTTAATATTATACTATCATTCTCAATTCTCTTTAATAATTCTTGAATCCATATCCCTTAAGTCCTTTCAATAATCCTTAAGTCTTTCAGTGTCCAGGGAAATCTCGGGGAAAATAAAATTGTTATTTTTCAGAATCCGATAACTTTTACATATACTTTTTCCCCTTGGATCATTAATACGAACTCAGAAATCCGTTCCGGGCACTTCTATATAGTGTCGTCTAACAATATTCCTATTTCTACCAAAAACACTATTCATCACTTATTCTCTCTTTATTCCTTATAATTAGAAAAATGTCCTTACGCTTTCCCGAGCATTCCTTAACCCTTTTTACGGAACCACTGGACTTATACTAGATATCGATTTGGATGACATGAGACTACTTCCTCTGTTTGTATGCCATATCCTACTTTCTTGCGATAGATTATTCTTACCTAAGTTGTCAACCCATTGCATTCTTCATGACATATAAATATTGGAATCCATATCTATTCCATAATAAAAGTTTTAATTCCTACCAAAAATCGGGGTTCTTACATGACTCATGTGAAGACATGGTGAATTTAGCTCTTGTAGGTCTAAATGATGAAGAAAGCTCACAAGGATCCATAAAAGAAGAATTTGTGGATAGTGATTATTCGGATTCTGAAGATGATGCAAGTGAGGTAAACTCAATTAATTCTGAATTACCTTCTTCTCCTACTATGCTAGAAGAACTAACCATGCAGGTACCAAGTAATGTATCTATCATTGAGTTCATGGAATTGAAAAATAAGAATAACGTGCTTGAAAAGAAGAATACTCATTTGAAGAAAATTATTTCTGATTTAATGGCTGAGAAGACTCCTGAAATCAATCATGATGATCTTGTTGCTGATTTAAAAGAAAAACTAGCTCAATTCGAAGGAGTCAACAAAGTAATTTTACGGAGGAATGAAGTGCTCATGAAGGAATTCAAGGATTTGAGGTTACAAATTGAAGCTAGAGATAAATGTATTAAATCATATAAGCTCAAAAAATCTAGTCAAGCCGAATCCTCAAAAACTGCTGAAAAAAAGAATCCAGCAAGCTGAACTTATCAAATAGCAAGCTGAACTGATTTCTCTTCTAGAAAAAGAGGTCAAGGATCTCCAGAAAAGGATGGAAACATTTGTTCAAGGAGAAGACAGCTTAAAGACAATAATGAAAAAGGTAAATGTCCCTTTAGGTAGAGAAGGAGTTGGCATGAACTTAAACAAGAAGCATGGTGCGCTCAAATATGATGGAAGAAATGGCATACCTTACAACTATGATATGCCTTGGAAGACATGCAACAAGTGTGGTGGAAAAGGCCATCTGGAAAGACATTGTGTGGCTTAAGCAAATCATAAAGGGAAAACAGCATACCAGGATGCTTCTGACAGAAGACATACAACTTACCAAAAGAGTGGCAGAATGCAAAATCAGTCACCAAAAGTGATCCAGATGTGGATCAAGAAAGCTGATTTAAATGTTTTATATACTATTGCTGCTAACCAATCTGGACCCAAACCTATATGGGTACCAAAACATTGAGTTGGTGTTTGTTTTTTTTGTAGATATGTCTTGCGGCTAAAGGAAGGTCAAAGCAATGGATATTGGACAGCGAATGCACTAGGCATATGTGTGGAGACAAGTCTCAGTTTATAAGTCTCAAAATGAAGAAGGGAGGAAGAGTTACAATTGGAAATAGCAAGACTCTTCGAATCCTTTGTATCGGTTCTATTGGTAATAGTAATATTTCGATTGATAAAGTTCAATATGTCAAAGGTCTTTCTTATAATTTGCTTAGTGTCACTCAACTATTTGATGATGGTCATATTGTTCAGTTTGGCATTGATAAGACTATTATTACTATTGGTACTAACAAAGTCCCCCTAGTTGCTAGAAGGGAAGGAAATATATATGTATTAGACTTTGAAATGCAGGAAACAGCGTGCTGTTTGGTTGCAATGGACAATGATCCTTATATTTGGCATAGAAGGTTGGGTCATGCACACATGGACTTTCTTAGTAAATTATCAAGCAAGAAACTGGTCAGAGGGCTACCCAAACTGAAATATGATAAAATTGAGGTCTGTTCAGCGTGCCAATTGGGCAAACAAATTAGAAGTACACACAAAGCAAAGAAAATGGTATCTACTTCTAAACCTTTAGAGCTTCTGTACTTGGACCTCTTTGGTCCAGAATCTTATAAGAGTATTGGAGGTAAACAATATGGTTTTGTAATCGTAGATGATTATTCTAGATTTACATGGGTATTATTTCTTCGTACTAAAGATTGTGCTTTTAATGAGTTTGAGAAGCTAATCAAATTACTTGAGAACAAGTTGAATACAAGACTTGTAGGTATAAGAAGTGATAGAGGAGGTGAATTTATCAATAAGGACTTTATTGCATATTGTGAGGAAAGAGGAATCTCCCACGAATTTTTTGCTCCAAGAACACCACAACAAAATGGAGTGGTAGAAAGGAAGAACAGGTCACTTCAAGAAACAGCAAGGACTCTATTGCAAGAAAGTAAGCTGCCTAGAAGTTTTTGGGCCGAAGCTGTTAATGCAGCATGCTATGTGCTGAATCGAATTATAATCAGGCCTATTTTAGACAAAACTCCATATCAATTGTTAAGGAACAAGAAGCCAAATATCAGTTACTTCAAGATCTTTGGCTCTAAGTGTTTTGTGCTCAAGACAATTGGTAATGATGGTAAATTCGATGCTAAATCCTATGAAGCTATATTTCTTGGTTATTCCTTAACAAGTAGGGCTTATAGAGTTTATAATGTTAATAAACATATTGTTGAAGAATCTATTGATGTTACTTTTCAAGAACCTAACAATGATCTACCAAGAGATGAGGAAAAATTTGCAGGTGAAGGTGAAAGCATGCAACCTCAAGATACTGACAATAAGCAAGATGGAAGTTCAAATCAGCAAGCTGAAGTTAAAGCTGAAACAGAAAGTCAGCAAACCAAGAAGGATGCAGATTCCGACAATCAGCAAGCTGAAGTGGAAGATGCAATTTATAAAATGGCAAGAATGACTTTGGAAGGTCCTAGAGGTTCAAGGGCATCTGAGAAATCACCTCTCTATGATGGAGAAGATCAGTTACCACCAGCAAAGATAAGAAAGACAGGATGCCATGTTCTTATATGTTGAATTTGATATTTGGTAATGATTACGTGATCTGTAACGCTTTCCTTGGCATATGGTTTAATGTATGATTAATGCATTGGTTTTATCCTGACAAAAAAAATGCATGGTTTTTATTATATGTGTTAAATGGATTCTTTTATGCTATGGTTTAATTTTCTTAATGATTACAAGGTAACTGCTCACTATTTTTTAGTCATTGGTCATATATATTAGAACATGTGGCCTGCCATGATCATGTGCATAATCTGTAACAGCAGCTCTTAAATGTTATTTGATTCATTTATATATATATGGATTTATTTGACTATTTTAGGAACTAATGCGTGTGTTTCACTTATATGCTTATATGCTTGATGGATTGGTTAATGATGTGTAACTGTTAGCATGTGTTGTGGACCAGTAATTACTAATTGTTATTTAGTTACTGTTTGTGCTAGCAATTTTACGAGTCTGATTTTAAAATTTTATTTGTGAATTTGTTAAATGCAGTACTTTATTTTATCCTAACAAGATTACATAACGCATGCGACTTAAACTTTATAGTATACAATTTTGTAACTTATTTGTCGTCGCTAAATTCGTGCATATTTTACTAATTCATTAGTAAATAACTGAATTTGTTGTTTAATGCAATTATATTAATTGATAATAATTAATCTTGATTTCAGAAATGTCGGGAGTTGATGGAGCTAGCTTGTCTGGTGGTGGAGATAGGTGTGTAACTGCTAAGGCAGTGCCTAATACGGCGACCCTTGTGGTGCCAAATACGGTTGTACCGGTAACCGCTGAAGCGGAAAAACCGGAGAAATTCAGTGGGCTGAATTTCAAGAGGTGGCAACAAAAGATTTGTTCTACCTGACCACCTTGAAGCTTGTGAGGTTCTTGACCAAGGATGCACCTAAGCTGAAAGAAGGTGAAACCGATGTTCAGCTTATTAGTGCGGTCCAAACATGGAACCACTCGAATTTCTTGTGCAGAAATTATATAATGAACTGTTTGAGTGATTCACTGTACAATGTGTATAGTGTGCTAAAAACATCCAAAGCTTTGTGGGACTCACTCGACAGAAAGTATAGAACCGAGGATGCGGGTACTAAGAAGTTTATAGTGTCCCGACTTCTTGAGTTTATGATGGTGGATTCCAAGAAGGTGGTTAGTCAAGTTCAAGACCTTCAGATGATCATGCATGACATGGAAGCTGAGGGTATGCCCATGAATGATGCCTTCCAAGTAGCCTTTATTATTGAAAAATTACCCTCTGGTTGGAAGGACTTCAAGAATTATTTGAAGCATAAGCGAAAGGAGATGACGGTGCAAGACCTTGTCTTGAGACTCCAAATTGAGGAGGATAATAAGAATCGGTCTGTTTCATCCTCTAGTGCTAATGTTGTGAAGGTCAAAAAGAACTCCAAGTTCAAGAAGGGGAAACCAGACAAGAGGTCCAACTTGGGACCTGAGGGTGGAGTTTCTAAGAAGAAATTTCAAGGAAAGTGTTTCAACTGTGAAAAGATGGGTCACAAGTCAACTGAGTGCAGACTACCGAAGAGGAAGAAGCACGAGGCCCACATGGTGGATGATGTGGCTGAAGATATGTCTGAAATCAGTCTCTTTGCTATGGTATCCGAAATGAACCTGATCGGCTCTAACCCGAAAGAATGGTGGATTGACATTGGTGCTACTAGGCACATATGCTCTAGCAAGGAGTTGTTCCACACCTTCTCACCAACTGAGATGGGAGAGAAGCTATTTATGGGAAACTCTGCAACATCTGAAGTCCTTGGGAAGGGTAAGGTTGTGTTGAAAATGACATCTGGCAAGGAACCGACCCTCAATGATGTCCTCTACGTGCCGGAGATCCGAAGGAACTTGGTTTCTAGCTCGTTGCTGAACAAGCATGGATTCCACATGGTAATTGAATCTGATAAGGTTATTTTGTCCAAGAAAGGAATGTTTGTAGGAAAAGGCTATGTAACCGAGGGGTTGTTTAAGCTTAATGTAATGACTTTGAAGAATATTAATAATAATAATAATAATTCTTCTGCTTACTTTCTTGAGTCTTCCAATTTATGACATGGTAGACTAGGTCATGTTAATTATGAAACAATGTGTAGATTAATTAACTTGAACCATATCCCAACATTCCAAATTAGTTCGAAGCACAAATGTAAAATTTGTGTAGAGGCAAAATTAACAAGATTATCGTTTCAAACTATAGAAAGACATACAAAACCCTTGGATTTGATTCACAGTGATGTGTGTGATTCAAAATCTAATCAAACAAGGGATGGTTATAAGTTGTTAGAAATGATTGATGAAAACAGTGTTTAGGAGCTATAGCGACAAATCAGAGTTTAGTTAAACACTGACTACATAAGCTGGACAGAGTTTAGTAAAGTCTGTCTGGAAGCAGCGCGTACGAAGTCAACAGAAGATATTAGAGATCAATTGAAGATTGATATGGAAGCGAGATCTTTGGAGATTGGATAGCTATCAAAGAGATCGAGTTGACTTAGGAGACGTGTGACAATCTGTAATTGATATCATTGTATAGCTAATTATTAGGAATATCAATTAGAGACTGTATCGAAGCTGTATTCTTATAAATACAGTTAGGTTAACCCTAGAAGGGTATCGTGCATCGAACTATCTTTATTGTAACCTAGCAGCTCTTTGTGATAGTTTACATCACGAAGAGGGTTTTTAATACCAGAAGATTTAAAGTGCATAATCATCTTAATTGTTATTCTCTCATCTAATATTGATTATTAGTGTGTATTCGGCCTAACAAGTGGTATCAGAGCCATATCTGTTAATCATTACAGTTTAAGATCCACACACGCACAGAAATCATCATGTCTGAAGTTCCACCTCCATCAGAGTATGAAAATGCTAAACCCACTGTTAGTCGATATGAGGCTATTAGGGTTCCTATTCTCAGGCCATCAGAATATCCCATCTGGAGGGTAAAGATGACCATGTTTCTGGAAGCTATAGATGTAGAATATCTTGACAGGATTAATGAAGGGTAAAACTGGAAAAGTACTCATCACAAAAGGCAGAGATTGGGCAAACACTTCAGATTCTGATGAAGAAATGAACTATGCTCTCATGGCTACTACTGAATCAAAGACTTCTGAAAATCAGGTACCTCTAACTACCTATGCTTATAATATTGATGATATTTCCCAATTAAGAATTTATCTTAAGTCATTGTATATAAGTTATAGGGATCAGACTTTAGAGAATGAGAGGATTAAATCTGAGAATTCTGAACTCAAAGAGAGAAATAAAATTGTTGAAGAAAAGCTAAAAAATATGCAACAAGTTCAGAAAGAGAGAGATGATGATGTTTCTATAGAACAGGATTTGCTTCAGAAATATAAACAACTAGAATCTGAGTTGGAGGAAGCAAATAAGAAAATTAGGACTTGGACTAATTCTGGAAAGGACACTCAACAGATTTTTCAAACAGACACTGTTGGTCTAGGTTATAATGAGCGGGATGAACTAAGATTTCAAAGTCAAGTTAAAATCAGACCTCATTTTGTACATGGAGCCAGTAAATTTTTGTCTGATAATGAAAAAGAAACTGTTAAGGTCAAATCAGTAAAAACTTGTGCTAAACAGGTTAATATTGGTTTGATGACAGATAAACAACTCAAACATAAACTGAAGGAGTTAAAATCTGTTAAGAAACAGGGAGTGTCAAATAAGAACAAAAATGGAAAAGTAGGCATCACTTCAGGAAATAAACCAATGCTTGCTAGTTATGCTCCAAGAAAGACATGTCATAACTGTGGTAGTACTAAGCATCTTGCAAATTTCTGCAAGAAAAACAAAAATATAAATTCTTTACCTTCCAAGTCTGAGGTAAAGAAGGATTTTGCTAGAACTAAGCCACATACTTTATGCACACACTGTGGAAGCACTTGGAATTCCATTTATACTTGCAGAGAGTATCATGCTATCTATCATAATTACTATGAACTGAAACCCAATCTGAAATGGGTTAAAGTTAATACTGCAAGTGTAAATTCTGATACTGTTAGCTCAAACTCTGATAATGTTAATTCCGCTGCTAAAGCTAACAAAGTTAAGAATGTCAAAGGATCCAAGCAAGTCTGGATCCTTAAATCTAACTCTCAGTAATTGCTTGTGATTGCAGGGCAACAGGGAGGCAATCCTAGTCGTGGACAGTGGATGCTCAGGACACATGACTGGAAATAAAGCCCTGCTATCAGACTATGAGGAGAAGGCTGGCCCAAAAGTTTCCTATGGTGATGGCAATGTAGGAAGAACATTGGGATATGGCAATATTAATCTTGGAAATGTCATCATCAACAATGTAGCTCATGTCCCAGGACTCAAGCATGACTTGCTATCTGTGAGTCAAATCTGTGACAAGGGATATCATGTAGATTTTCAACCTGAATATTGTGAAGTTATCAGCAAATCTACAGGAAAGGTTGTTCTAGTTGGTCATAGGCAAAACAACATTTATGAAATCAAGCTCTTAATAGACTCTGTTGGAAAAGCTATTTGCCTGTCTACAAGAATGTCTAGTGAAGAGAGTTGGAAGTGGCACAAGAAACTCTCACATTTGAACTTGAACAACATCAATAAGCATGGAAAGACACCATATGAGATGGTGAAGAAAAAGAAGCCTAACCTGAAATACTTTCATATTTTCGGGTGCAAATGCTTTGTTTTGAAGACTCGTCCTGAACAGTTGACCAAGTTTGAGCTAAAGGTAGATGAAGGAATTTTTGTTGGCTATCCACTGTCAACAAAGGCATTTAGAGTTTACAATCTGAGAACAAAAGTGATCATGGAATCTATACATGTGTCTTTTGATGACAAGAAAATAACTGGACTTGAAGACATAGATGAATATGATCAACTGAACTTTGAAAATGAAGATTTAAACTCTGTTGAAGTAAACTCTGATCAAACTATTCTGACAGACTCTGTTGAAACAGACTCTGAACCTCTACTGGTAAACACTGGAGAAACTTCTCAGCCACAACAAAGGGAAGAACCAGTTAAGGGGGAGCATGATCAAGATGAAGACTCAAACATTGATACTGAGTCAACTGAAAAATCTGGATCAAACTCTGATTATTCAAACTCTGAAAATTCAAATTCTGACTCTGGGCAGGCAAGTTCAGGGGGAGTCTCAGAAAATGAAGAAAGCCCACAACAAAATCAGGAGAGCATGGATCAAGGGGGAGGATCACATGCTGACAGAAGTCATTTGCCTTCTGCTAGGAAATGGACTAAATCACATACACCTGATTTGATAGTTGGTGATCCAGATGCAAAAGTGAGAACAAGAAGTGCTACTGCAAGTGAATGTTTGTTTCATGCATTCTTGTCTAAGAATGAACCAAAGAAAGTGGAAGAAGCTCTTCAAGATGCTGACTGGATAACAGCAATGCAGGAAGAGTTGAATGAATTTGAAAGGAATGAAGTTTGGACCCTTGTACCAAGGCCAAAGAACAGATCTATTGTTGGTACTAAATGGGTTTTTAGAAACAAGACTGACAGTGAAGGTGTTATCACAAGGAACAAGGCTAGACTGGTAGCAAAAGGCTATTCACAGCAGGAGGGAATAGACTATGATGAAACATTTGCTCCAGTTGCAAGATTGGAGGCTATCAGAATTTTTCTAGCATATGCCTCTCACAAGAAATTCAAAGTGTTCCAGATGGATGTGAAAAGTGCTTTTCTGAATGGGAAGCTTGAAGAAGAAGTATTTGTTGAACAACCACCAGGTTTTGTGGACCCAAAATATCCAGACCATGTCTACAGGCTGGATAAAGCACTCTATGGACTTAAGCAAGCACCAAGGGCATGGTATGAAACTCTGGCTCAATTTCTCTTAGAAAGTGGATTCAACAGAGGTACTATTGACAAAACTCTGTTTTATTTCAAATCTGGGAGTGACTTGCTTTTAGTTCAGATATATGTTGATGACATTATCTTTGGGTCTACTAATGATAAACTCTGTAAGAAGTTTGCCAAGCTCATGCAGTCCAGATATCAAATGAGCATGATGGGAGAGCTTAGTTATTTTCTAGGCCTACAGGTGACACAAACAGATGATGGTATCTTCATTAATCAAGCAAAATATACCAGAAATCTTCTCAAGAAATTTGGTATGCTTGACTGTTCATCTGCATCAACTCCCATGGCAACAGCAACTAAATTGGACAAAGACACAGGAGTTTCAGTGGATATGACAAACTACAGGGGCATGATAGGATCTCTTCTTTACTTGACAGCTAGTAGGCCTGACATCATGTATGCAACCTGTCTTTGTGCAAGATTTCAGGCAGATCCTAGAGAGCCACATCTGACAGCTGTGAAAAGAATCTTCAAGTATCTCAAGGGCACCATATCATTAGGTCTGTGGTACCCCAGAGAATCAGATTTCAAGCTACTTGGGTATTCTGATGCAGACTTTGCAGGCTGCAAGATAGACAGAAAGAGCACTAGTGGAAGTTGTCAATTTCTTGGTGACAGACTTGTCTCTTGGTACAGCAAGAAACAGAAATCAATTTCTACATCTACAGCTGAAGCAGAGTATATTGCAGCTGGTAGCTGTTGTGCACAGATCTTGTGGATGAAGAATCAATTGCTGGATTATGGATTGAGGTACAGTAAGATTCCTATTTACTGTGATAATCAAAGTGCTATTGCTATGACAGGTAATCCAGTACAGCATTCAATGACCAAGCACATCAGCATAAGGTACCATTTCATCAGAGAACATGTGGAAGAAGGGAATATTGAACTACATTTTGTGTCTACAGAACAACAGCTTGCAGATATCTTCACCAAACCATTGAGTGAAGCTACATTTACAAGATCAATGAACTAGGAATGGTCTCTGGTTTTGACTAAGGAATGTTGGTTAGATTCAAATTTTACCTATGTAATGTGTTGCTCATATTTCCTTGATTTGTTAAGTGCTAAGTGTACTCTGTTGATTAAACTCTGTTATGCATACTCTGTTAACATGTTTTTCTTTAAACACTGTCAAACTCTGTTAAATTCTGTCAGCATGCCTGTATGTCATACACTGTTAATAAGTTTGATAAACTCTGTGAATTCTGAATTGATTATTGTCTGAATAAAAACACCAATGAAGAAATATGTATGAAGCATGATTCTCAATAATTAATCATGAATCTTTCTGAGTTATTGTGATCTAATCTTAGATTGTGCAGAAAGTTAACACAGCATGATACTGGTTCATATTTATAGCATCTCTTAGTTTATTTTGTCCTAAACTCTGAGTCTATAACTACTGTGTGCATTGCCTCTCATGAATAACTACTGATGTTGATGAACTCTAAACTCTGTTAGTTATACTCTGGTAGATTAAAATGCTTACGGCAATACCCCCAAAGAAAATGAATATAGGTTGCTATACTCCTTTGAGATTATGTTGGTGACTAGGATGACCCAGGAATCTATTGGTATATAATATGGGCTAAAATTCTCTGATTTTTGGTGACTAGTCAAAGACTAGGATGACCCAGGAACTTATCAAAATGATAAGGGCTAAAATTTTTGAATTTTTGGTGACTGGCTCCAACCTCTAATTACTGGAATGAATAGAATATATATATATATATATATATATATATATATATATATATATATATATATATATATATATATATATATATATATATATATATATATATATAAGCAATAGAGGGGGTATAAAATAAATTAAATGTTACTGTATATAGATTGATTACTACAGAGTTTAGCCTTCATTATACAGTCAGTGTTTACTATGAGAGTTTGTGCATCCAGTGTTTATTGATTTACTTTATGGATTTTATGAAAAATTAGATGCTCTAAAAATTGATTTGGTAAACTCTGCTACACACACATATTTTCACAACTGTGCAATTTTTGAAAGGGTTTCGGTGATAAAGTTGGAGAATTGACAAACGCTGTTGATTTGTGGTTAGTACTCTGAGGTAAATTTTCATTTGGATAATTTGAAAATTTTGGAGTAAATAGTGCTTTTGACAACTGTTAATAAGTGTATTGTGTTAAAGTGTCTTGGAAATAGGAAAGAGAATACAGCGGTGATAATTACTATTTTTACTGCGCATGATTAATTGATCCACTGCATGTATGACACGTGTCCCACTCACTCATTATTGTGTCCCACTCACACATTAATCTAGGAACTGTTGAGTGTTTGAATACACAAACGATTGAGTTTTAATTTTTAATTACAACTCTAATTACTTTTGTGTACAACGTTTCATTTTTACTTTCACCCACTCACTTTTACATCTCACAGTTCTCTCAGTTTTCACTTGCGCATTTTCGCAAACACTTTTCCTACATACACTTTTCATTGTGATTTCTTGCCCGTTTCTTAATTTAATGGCTTCTAAATCATTCACTGTTTTTGGTCTACGTTTTGTCCCTAACAATTATGCAGCCCCACTCAATAATGAACGTGTTCCAGAAGCGTTTCATCTTATGCAGAATTTCTTAAGAGACTCAGAGATTGGACAAGCTCTGGTTGAACCTAGTACTCTCTCTGCATCTCAAATTGCCACTTTTTGGCAAAACTCAGTCTATGTGGATGGAGGAGAGAATGGGACTCCAAACATCATCTTCACTCATGATGAACAAAAGTTTGTGATTACTCCACAAACTGTCAGAGAAACGATGGGTTTTGATACACACGCCTCTTATGCTTATGTTGGTGAACCTCAATTGAGACAAATGCTACAGGAGATAGGCTACATGGATTCTCTTGAAAGGCTTGGCAGTGTAAAGAGGCCTAATCTCAGGATGGAATGGAATTTTTTCTTCGACTGCATCACAAGAACATTCCAGAAGAAGGTCACTAACTGGGATGCTATTCCAATGGACAGTCTACAAATCGGGTATTCTCTACTTTATGGTAGTAATTTTGATTTTGGTAGATATGTTCTAATGAATCTAGGTGATAAACTATCAGAGTCTACTACAGTTTATTTTGCTCGATTTTGTCAAATGTTATTCACTGCTTGTGTATCTGGTTTAGAGATTGTTGAAGCTGATGTGATTCAGCCTTTTAGAGTCAACAAGAGAATATTCTCTGATATGACTAATAAGGATGCTGGTAAAGAAAACCTACCTGTCTTTGTTCTGCCACTTGCTTTGCAGAATTTTCTCAACCAACCTCAACCAGAACCACCACAACCAGAACCACAACCTGCATCCACTCACAACACTCCATCACCAATCACAAACACTACTCCAACCCAAAATCCTCAATCTCCAATCATAAAACAATCTTCCCACACTCAACAACTAAACACTGAACCATCACAATCTCAACCACAACCACAGCCTAAAGCAAAAAGAGGCAGAGTAAAGCAATCAGCAGCAACTACTGAAAGACATGCAAGAGCTAAGAAGACAATAGAGAAACACACCAAAGCAAAACAGAAATCTCCTGGACCTGTTTATGCTAGAAGAAAGATTCAAAGAGCAAAAATACCTAAATCACCCTCTGTGGTGGAAGAATCTAGTAAAGAGGATTCAGATGAAGTGCCTCTAGCTAAGAGGAGAAAACAAGTAATCTCTTATTCTGATGGTGAAAATGTTGAAACTCCAGAGGCGGTTTCACAGCAAACACCTACTGTTGAGGCTGAAAAAGATATACTTGCAGAGGTTGATATACTTGCAGAGGTTGAAATGCCTGCAGAGGTTGAAATGCCTGCAGAGGATAAAATGCCTGCAGAAGAGGATAATAGAGATGGCTTTTCTCCAGTGGATGATACTCTTGATTTATTCATGCCATTCTCTGATCCTATCTCACCTATTTTTGCTCAATCTGAAGCAAATGGTGCAGCTGATCAACCTACAGTTGTCATTTCTGAAATTGTAGCATCACATACAGAGTTACTCTCAGATGCTCACCAGACTGTTGAAGGAGGTGATGAGGTT
The DNA here is from genome assembly GCA_036435485.1 of Saposhnikovia divaricata. Lineage (NCBI taxonomy): Eukaryota > Viridiplantae > Streptophyta > Magnoliopsida > Apiales > Apiaceae > Saposhnikovia > Saposhnikovia divaricata. The sequence continues at coordinate 58,476,122 of CM071598.1, forward strand.
GATCAAGCAACCAAGGCTACTTCTCAGCCTATGTCTGTTGATGACACAAATGCAAACTCTGTTGCTGAGCCTGAGCCACATGAAGAAAATCTTGACAAGGCTGCAGAAGAAATTGCAGAAACTGTGGCTGACAATGCTCAGCACAGTGTTTCACTTGAAGATGAACATGCTAAAGCTGCAAGTGTTGAACTTGAAGGTGAAAGCAGTTCAAACTCTGATTCTTTTCTGAGTGCACCAGTGCAAACAGACAATAAACATACCTCTTTCGATCAACCTTGTAATTTTCATGAAATTGAAAAAGCACAACTTGCAAAATTTGCTGCTGACTGGTACAAAGAGGATTGCATTTTTCCAAGAGGGAGAGCAGCTAATTTTGTTAAGCAAACTGCCAACACTATCTCCAATCCAGAGATTCTTTCTAGCTTAAAAGCAACTGTAGTTCAAGTCAAGACTCTGGATGGTAGATTTGATGAAACTAAGAAGGCAATCACTGACTTGAGGACTGAGATCCAAACTAGAGAAATGAACATGGAAAGAGAGTCTAAACTCATGACTACAAAATTTTCTAAAGCTCAAGACAATCTCTTTGCCAGGCTGGGTAAAGTTGAAGAGAATCAGTCTGCCTTGTCTGTTAAAATTGATTCTATTTCTACCTCTTTGGAGTTGATTACATCTATACTCATGCCTGATGATGTCAAAAAGGGGGAGAGAGTTGCAAAGTCAAAATGCAAGCAATTTCAAACTCTGACTCAGAAGGATGATGCTGGAGATGGTGGAGCAAATAATAAAGGCAAGTGCAAGGCTGTAGAAACTCAAACTCTGAAAACTAGCAGCAAGTCTCTTAAATCATAGTATGCTGGGTTAAACACTGATACTCGAGGTTCTTCAAAGACTAAGAGTTTGGTACTATCCTCTGATCCTCAGACTGATGAGGAATTGGCTGGTAAGTTATTCTTAGAAGAAAATGAAGAGGGAGTTACAATTGCAGATGTTCAAGCTCAAGAGAAGATATTTCTAGCAGAACTTAAGAAAGCTGAGAAATCTGGCAATTCTAAGAAGAATGTGAAAGCTGCAAAGCCTGTTCTTAAAGGCATTCAAATCAAAGAAAAAGTTGGTACTGAACAAAGGATGCAAGTATCCAGAAAACCAACAGATGCAGACTTTAAGCAAAAGCTGAAAGGCATTGCTGGAGAAAATACAACCTCTGTTTCTACACAAGTTGTAAAGAAGAATGAAAACACAACCTCTGTTGCTACACAATTTGTGACCACACCTTTACAATCTTCTCAGTTGAAATCAACTTTTAGAAAGGGAACTCTTCATGATCCAAATCAAGCACTTAAAGGTTCTATGGATTTCACTGATGGAAAAGCATTTTCTGGGAAAATTGGAAACAACAAGGGTGGTATAGGATCACACAGGGATAAAAGGCAGAATGTTAGTCCTAGAGATCCATCTTCACTGGCTGTTCTAGGTCAATGTGTTGTCATTCAAGAGAGTTTAGACAGACTGGAATCAGTACAGTTGGTCTATCAGAAGAGCCTAAAGAAAGATTTTCTATTATACTTCATGGCAGATGGAACAGTTTTTAAAATTGGGGAGAATGATATTAGTTTGAAATATTGGGAAGAACTAGAACATGTTCTGTATCTTTTCAAGGTAACAAATCAAAGGACTCAATCTGCTGCCAATGTGCTTAGACAGAATATGCTTCAGAATCTGGCAAGAAGAGGCATGAAGTATAACAGTAAATATGTTCCTAAGTACAGAGACTGGAATGGAAAGCTGATAGAGATGGAAAAGGGAACTACAAAGCTAAAGACTGATCTTGGAATCACTGTTCTTGATTTTAATGTGAAGTCTGAAGAGGTGAAGTATATCAGATTGGGAAATGAAATGAGAAGAAACAAAATCTACGATCTCAGAGCTGCTATCTATCAGACTGATGAGAATGATCCTCAGTTGAGAGAGATCAAGGAAGCTATGGAGAATGAACTTGAAAATGCTGAAAGAAGATTGCTTATAGACTATCTCAGAGCTACACCAGATCTTGAAGAGATTAGAGGTTAAAGTCTGTAAGAGTTTTCTTATTTCTGTAGATTTTTGTTAAGTAGAAGCTTAAACTCTGTTTGTATATTAATCACTATAATTTTGTATTTGTTTTGACATCATCATTTACTGTAAACTTGTACATTCTTGCTAATGAACAAGTTGGGGGAGATTGTTAGAAATGATTGATGAAAACAGTGTTTAGGAGCTACAGCGACAAATCAGAGTTTAGCTGGAAGCAGTCAGAGTTTAGTTAAACACTGACTACAGAAGCTGGACAGAGTTTAGTAAAGTCTGTCTAGAAGCAGCGCGTACGAAGTCAACAGAAGATATTAGAGATCAATTGAAGATTGATATGGAAGCGAGATCTTTGGAGATTGGATAGCTATCAAAGAGATCGAGTTGACTTAGGAGACGTGTGACAATCTGTAATTGATATCATTGTATAGCTGATTATTAGGAATATCAATTAGAGATTGTATCGAAGCTGTATTCTTATAAATACAGTTAGGTTAACCCTATAAGGGTATCGTGCATCGAACTATCTTTATTGTAACCTAGCAGCTCTTTGTGATAGTTTACATCACGAAGAGGGTTTTTAATACCAGAAGATTTAAAGTGCATAATCATCTTAATTGTTATTCTCTCATCTAATATTGATTATTGTCACATTTGTGGATGATAGTACAAGATTTTGTTATGTTTATTTGCTTAAGAGCAAAGATGAAGCTATAGAGAAGTTTATGCTCTATAAAAATGAAGTTGAAACTCAACTTAAGGGAAAAATAAAAGTAATAAGAAGTGACCGAGATGGTGAATATGTGTCACCTTTTGGTGAATTCTGTGTGAAACATGGAATTATTCACGAAGTCACTGCACCGTATTCGCCTCAATCAAATGGGATTGTTGAGCGTAAAAATATGACCTTGAAAGAAATGTGCAATGCAATGTTGCTCAGTTCAGGGTTGCCTACCAATATGTGGGGAGATGCTGTCACGTCAGAAAATTATCTTTTGAATAGGATACCCCGGAAAAATCAAGAGCTAACCCATTATGAATTATGGAAAGGAAAGAAGCCTTCTTATAAATTCTTACGAGTGTGGGGGTGCCTTGCAAAGGTTCTTGTCCCAGAACCAAAGAGGGTGAAAACCGGTCCAAAAACTGTGGATTGTATTTTTATTGGGTATGTGCCTAACACTACGGCATATAGATTTCTTGTGCACGAGTCGAAAATCCCTGACATACACAAGAACACTATAATGGAATCGAGAAATGCTTCATTTTTTGAACATATATTTCCTCGAAAATCCAAAGAAAGTTCAAGTTCATCGAAACGAACACGTGAAACTAATTCTGAAAATGAATATAGTGGTGACGAGGAACAAGAAAGTATGGATGAACTTGAAATAGAGGATGCACCTCGTCGAAGCAAACGAGCTAGAGTAGAAAAATCCTTCGGGCCGGATTTTCTAACTTACTTGCTTGAAATGAACCACAGTCTTATTCAGAAGCTGTGCATTATCTGGATGGTCCTTTTTAGAAAGAGGCTATCAAGAGTGAGGTTGATTCTATTATGCAGAATCATACTTGGGAATTGGTGGATCTTCCTCCGGGATGTAAACCACTAGGATCTAGATGGATTTTCACTAAGAAAATGAAACCAGATGGATCCATAGATAAGTACAAAGCCCGACTTGTGATTCAAGGTTTTCGCCAAAAGAAAGGCAATGATTATTTTGACACGTATTCTCCGGTAACGAGAATGGCGTCTATAAGGATGATAATTGCAATTGCAGCATTGCAAAATCTTGAAGTGCATCAAATGGATGTAAAAACTGCCTTTCTAAATGGAGATTTACATGAAGAAATCTACATTAAGCAACCTGAGGGTTTTGTTATTCCTGGATTGGAACACAAAGTGTGTAAGTTAGTGAAGTCAATATATGGCTTAAAGCAAGTGCCACGAGATTGGCATCAAAAATTTGACAGTGTAATATTGTCAAATGGATTTAAAATCAATGAATGTGACAAGTGTGTATATGTCAAAGATACAATAGAGGGATATGTGATCCTGTGTCTTTATTTTGATGATATGCTCATTGTTGGTAGTAATGACAAAATGGTGAAATCTACCAAAGACATATTACATTCAAGATTCCCCATGAAAGATATGGGCTTAGCTGATGTGATTCTAGGGATCAAGATCCTGAGAACGCCAAGTGGACTTATGCTAAATCAGTCACATTACGTTGATAAGATCCTTAAGAAATATAATAAAGATGATTCTAGTGTGTCAAGAACCCCTTTTGATACGACTTTACATCTATCGAAAAATAAAGGTGAGGTTGTTTCTCAAGGAGAGTATGCTAAAGTGATAGGAAGTCTGATGTACTTGATGAACTATACACGACCAGACATTGCCTTTACTGTTAGTAAGCTAAGCCAATACACGAGTAATCCAGGTGTGGATCACTGGAAAGTGATAACTAAAGTGCTTAGGTACTTAAGGTATACGCGTGATTATGGATTGCATTACTCAAGATATCCTACTGTCCTAGAAGGTTATAGTGATTCAAACTGGATTAATGGTGTAAAAGGATCAAAGTCCACTAGCGGATATGTATTTACGTTAGCAGGTAGGGCGATCGCATGGAAATCTTCGAAACAAACGGTGGTAACCAAGTCTACCATGGAGGCTGAGTTTGTTGCTTTGGATAAGGCAGGAGAACAAGCTGCATGGTTACGCCAATGTTTAGAGGATATTCCAAGATGGGAAATGCCAGTGCCACCACTTTGTATACATTGTGATAGCACGGTAGCAATTGGTACAGCCGAGCATGTACTATATAATGGAATGTCGAGACATATTCGTCGGTGACACAATTCCGTTAGACAACTACTCTCAACTGGAGTTATCACTATTGATCATATAAGGTCAAAAGATAACACTGCGGATCCGCTAACCAAAGGGTTAACAAGAGAGTTAGTTGAGAAATTATCGAAAGGAATGGGACTAAAGCCCATAACAAAAGTCGATACAAAGGAAACCCAACCTTGTTGACTGGAGATCCCAAGATCTCGATTCAATGGGACAAACTAACTGTAAAGACTTAGTGAGATCACTGTGGGGGTTTTACTCCCAGGTCCATTCCTATGATAAAAAATAGTGATAAAAATTGGGTAAGGCTAAGCTATGCTTTTAATGATCCTCATGTGTCGATATATCGAATAAATAATACTTTTTTATTATTCAAGAGATCACCTATGTAAGTGAAGTGGGGTCGCTTCAAGAAGGAATTGTGGGGGCTAATTCTGGGAAAAACTCACAGAACCAGGCTAAAGCTCAGGACCAAAATGGGCTTAACAGTGAGAACTGAACAAATATAGGGAAAGACTCCAGTGGGGGATGTATCATCATTTCACAAAACAGAAGGACAGTTCAAGGTCAACGCGACTACTGAAATTCTAGAAATGTAAATATGTTCTTACAAGGGAAGGTTCAAGGGTGTACGCCTACCTATCGTATGCTGGTTTCTACCGTGCGCTCTATCTCCGTGTCAAAGAGTCGTTTTGCAATGTCAAGTTTATTCATGTGGGGGATTGTTGGACTATTTTGAATAAAATATTATTGTATTTTATTTCCTTTGACTTGTAACTTATGTATTTCATTTGTAACTCCTTTTTTTAATTATGTAACTCCTATAATAATGAGTTTATAGTGGGGGTTACACAGTTATTGTTTAGGGGGTTACATATTTCTACTCCTATATAAGGAGTCCTTGGGGTTCATTGTTTTACACACAAAAACATACAAGTTTTCATTGCATAATTCTTAGAGCTCTAGGGTCTGTCTTTGGTGAGATAGAAAGCGTATTTGTTCGGTTTGTAGGAGGCGGGTCTAAGGTGCTTACGACTACCTCTATTCGTTGTATCCTGGAAGACGGAAGCCACAACACACCTTCAAGCACATACAGAAGGGGCTTATCTGTTTTAAGGACAGCGTGGTTTTCACGTGGCTCGAATAATCTTTCGGTATTTTCTTATTGTTATCTTGATTTCAGGTACAATCTCACTTTATACTTCCTACATGCTTTACAAAGATTAAAAATAGGTTCCAACACTCTACGCAAACAGTACATAAATATTTTCATGAGGTTTTGAATGGATTGATGGAGTTTATGTAAGAAATTATAGTGCCTACATCATTTAATCAAAACTCAAATATTTCAAGGCGACAAAAAGAGCTGCTAAAAATATTTCCAGTTAGTGTTGATTTAAAGTTTTTTAGTTCACCTTTTAAATAATTCAATTTTTGCTTCTTTATTTATTTTTTTGTGATACATTTAACATGTCTACATTTTTTTGTTATAAGGGTGCAATTGGTGCAATTGACGGTACACTTGTTCATGCAATTATTCCAACTGATCAACAAGCTCGATATAGAGGTCGAAGAAGAGGTGACTACTATCATAATGTTTTAGGTGTATGTGATTTTAATATGATATTCACATTCGTTTGGGCTGGATGGGAGGGAGTAGTACATGATTCAAGAATACTAACAGGGGTTGCACTTGTTCCTTATTATGGGTTTCCGGTTCCTCTGCCAAGTATGTAATTTTTAATATTTATATTAGGATAAATAAAATAATGTGTGCCCTTCAACTTTTTTAGTATGTTGTACAATAAATAACTTATATATCTATACTATACTATGATAAGCGAAATAGGGTATATTTGGTTGTCGGTTTGGTACACTTTTTTTGGTACACTCAATAGCAACCGTTGGATTTTGAGACAGATTAGTGAGAATCGTTGTATCTAATACTAAAAGAATATTCCTTTTTAAATATTTAAAATATTCTCATTGGTTAAGTTCGAATCCCACCAACAATATATCTTTATAAAACATATACATTATGTTATAAACTATTCTTAAGAGTTTAAGGTTCTATTCCCGTCAATATCATATTATAATCAAAAAAAATATTATCTATTTTTAATAAAGTATTATTATGCATTTATATTATCTTATAAACTACATCCAAAATATTTCCGTCAATAAAATATTGTAGTTAAAAATTAAAACACTATCGTTTAAAATATTATAAAAATGTATGATGATATTTTATTATCATATATAATTTTTTTTTCCCTACTAATTAAAAATATATATGAAAATATGGGTAATAAGATAAAAAAAAAAAAAACATTCGTGCATCACACAAGTTATAAGTTATATATTTAAAAATTACATAAACTCTGGAAAACACTTACAATATAGAAAATTTTGTAAAAAAATCGAAACAAGGTCTACATGATTAGATAAATTTCACTCTTTCTACTAAATAAAAATTAAAAAAAACTACTTTTATGTAATATTTTTATATATACATATGTACTTTAAAGTAATAATTAAAATAAATAATTAGAATAATATTTATATTCATGAGATTTATAAAGTTAAAAAATTATTTTAATAATATAAACATATATACAACTTAAAATTTTAACAATGAAATATAATTAAACAGTTTACAAGCAACAAGCAACCGTATATCGCATGGGTTATAGGCTAGTACACTTTATATTGCAGATAAATATTATCTTTGTGATGTAGCATACACAAATAATCGTGATTATTTAACCCCATATCGTAACACAGGATATTGGTTAGCGGATTTTTGTCGTCACCATTCTTTAAGTACAGAGGAAAAATTTAACCATGCCCATGCAAAATTAAGAAATGTTATTGAGGGTGCTTATAGCGTGTTGAAAGCAAGATTTCCTATCCTGAAACAGATGGCTCCATACTTATTCTCTACGCAACGATATATTGTGATTGCTTGTATTATAGTTCACAATTTCATAAGAAAGAAAAAATTAGAGGATGAACTATTTGATCGATGTGATCAAACTACATTGTGTGATTGTGATAGTGATGGAGAAGAAGTTAAGGAAGATTTTGAAGGATCAATGAATGATACATAATGGGGATCTCAAGCCACGCAATATATGAACGATCTTCGTGATCAACTTGCTATGAAACTTTAGAAAAGTTCTTGGAAGTCATATAATTGTGTTTAAGACCGAATACTTTAATAATTATATCAACACTCTTAATTTTGTTTATTGTCTTTTATAAATATTTAAATGATTGAAAAAACATTCATTTGGCATAATTCAGATGATAAATAGATAGTTTTTGTCAAATATTATTAATCATTCAGCATGGTATAATAGTATATTACTATCATCCCGATAATTTATCAAAAATTGTTAACAAATAGCATTAATCATTCAGATGTTCAAAATAATTGTTCAGTCTAGATTGTCCAGAAATTTTACTGATTTAGAAAGTATGATTCAGATTTAATAAATGGCCCTTACGTCCACAATCACTTTCGACAAAAAGGTTTCACAACCATCATCCTCAATGTTCCATTGAAGACGTTTCATCCTCATAAAATATTTGACATTGTATCCCTAATAGTAATTAATATGTTCGTTAAATCGATATTTACTATATAATCAATGAAATATTAAATACATCTCAATGTTGAAATCCTTAAATAAAATATTGAAGACGTCCATTTTTTTTAATAATACCTCTTTATAATTTTATTTATGTAACTTTGCACCATAAATAAATATAATACTCATTGTACAAAAAAAAAATTAACTTTTAAAAGTTTAAAAATATAAATTAATACGACAATGATAAAATTAAGTGTATAAATTTTCTTCTTGATTAAAAATTTCAAAAGCGAAATAATATTACATAGTATTGATTCTAAAATGTATAACATTTAGGAATGAAAGAACAAAAATTAAACATTTTTTATTAGCAAAAAAAAAAATTAAACATTTTAGTTAGTCGACAATCTTCGGACGAAATTCGACTATAAAAACTATTTAAAAAGAGTTTTGTAAATTAAAAAATATGATATAAATATATCAACTGCGCTTTAATTAACAGCACTAACTAACAAAAATCAATTATGATTTCTTAAATTTTTTCTTTTGTACCTGCTTCGCTCTTTATAATCTTAAAAAAATGTTGAGCTTTTGTTTTCCATAATTATACAGTTTATGTGTGACTATGGATGAGGCCATGAACTAATATGAAATAAAGTAAAAATATTGATATGAAATTCGTAATAAAATAATTTATAAAAAAGTACATTTTCTCGTTTTAGTATATTATTTATAAAAAATTAAGGCTTTTTCAGTTAAAGTTAAGGAGAAGACTGTGACAAAAAGTAAAGAATAGAGATTAAAAAGTAGTAGTGCCTCCGCCTCAAATCATACTAAAGTAAAAACAAATTTAGAATTCTCATATATACTCGCCACAAAATAGGAGCTAGACAAAGCTAGGTTTAAGAAAATTACTTGAAATATTTTTTGAGCTGCCATATATACAAATCGTTTTCCTACTTTTAAATTATATATGTATATATATATAGTATTTTGGTAAAAATTATTTTTTGATATCTTACATATTTTATTACAACCTCCCCAATATTTCATTAAATTCTTGTCGATGCATGTTTCATTGGGTATAAAATAATTGAACGTTTTTCCGAATGATTTCTTTACAAACTAAGGTTAATTTTCTTTTACAATAATGACTTCTTATTTATATAACGATTCTTATTTATCTGGTTAATATAATAATTATGATACACCCGGTAAAACTTCTGATGAGACGTAAATTACAGAAAATAACAATAGACATAAAATAATAAATCTTGATCAGTAGATATGTGATCATGAGAACATGTGATTAATATAAAAATTATAATATCCGACTACGTGTCGTTTATAAAATCAAATCGGACAAATAAAAAATAACTCATATTATGGTTACACTAGATAAGACGCAATTCATGCAAAGATCATGTAACATATGTATGGTTATATGATCTACATATGTTACATGATCTTTGACTGAGTTGTTTTCCAAATCATGTATCAAAATTTCTGAAAGTGATAAAAGCATCAACTAAAGTTATCAATGTCCTTATGATGAAGTAGATAATAAATCAAGTTAGTTAGGATAATGCTGAGGTGAAAATCATGATTGGAGGGATGAGCTGTTAATTAGCTGAAGATTGTTAGGGCAATTGAAATTCTGGACTAAAAATCTAAATTTGGGACAATTTTCCCCCTAATCATTCCAATTATGGACTAAGAACTGATCCAAATTTGGATAATTGAACAATACTGCTCCAAATTTAGATTATCACTATTCACCGATCCAAATCTTTTTATTATTATAACATTGTCAACTTTTATATTTTTTGATTTTGTTAATTATTAAATATAAACTAATTAAGTTTGGAATATAATTAAAATTCATGATAAATTAAAAAATAAAATTTCAAAATACATAAAAATTACAAACATAAAATAAAATAATACGCAAAGATAATTTTTATGATAATACAATTTCAAATAAATGAAATAAAAAATAAAATTATCGATTTAATCGTCGAAAAACTCAGTTCTTCTTCCTTCAAAATAATCAAAGCATAGTTACTAACTCGTCATATCGTTCCATTTTGATCGTGGACCGAGATATAGATATATCGATATATCGCCCGATATATCGTCCGTATCTCGCCTAGTATATAATTATATGTTTTTATATTTTATACCTATATATATATATATATATATATATATATATTAATAATTGCAATAGAGGAATTGTTCTTCTTTGATAATCCGCATAATATGCATACTTCCATCCAGCATCACTAGAAGCGGATTTTCTTTTCGGCTCTGTCAAAGGATCATAGCTTCCTGACCCGGATTCCATATTTTAAATCAACTGCAAAAGTTAGCAATCAATTAATAAAAGAGTATATACATACATACATATACACACACAGTAGTCAGTATAGTACCTTTTGATTGCAGAGAGATGAAACTGCGCTTGTCTCTTCAGTTGTGTGTATATGTATGTATAGGTCGATGATTGCTATCTTCTTGGGTTCGTCTCTGTTCGTCGTCGTCGCGCAACAGCAGCTTAGGTTGGGTGAGTTTTTTGCGTTTTTTTGATATATGTATGTATATGTATATAATTAACCTAATTTTAATCTAATGGGTCATGGATTGATCCGACCCAAAATCAATTTTAACCTAGTTTCGGCCCGAAACGGACGATACGCAGCTATCTCGGACGATATCTCGGCGAAACGGACGAGATATCGGTTCTCCTTCATCTCGTCCAGACGAGATAGGTTGCCAGAGCGAGATGACGATATTTCGTCGATATATTGACGAGATATCGACGATTTAATAACTATGAATCAAAGTACATCCCGTGATTGTTATTAATTTTGAGATCCTTGAGTTTCATCTTCGGATGTTGAGATGGTTCTGATTGATGAAAATGGTCGATTTTAACAATTTATTAGTCGATATAAAAAAATCAAAGATAAATATGCGTATCTAGCACTTCAAAATGCATTAATTGAGCATTTGTGGAAGAATATACTAATTCTGATAATTTTATGTAATGTTTTAATGCTTTTAATTTATTTTATGTAATTTTTTATTTTTTTTTAATGTAATTTATAACGTATATTTTTATTCGAATTTATTTTAGTTATAATCTATTTGTTGATGTTTTTTTTGTAAAGGTGAATTTCTCATTCATGAATTGTACCGAGATACAATAATCGTATAAGGGGATTTTTTCATTCAAGAAAATTCATCATCAAACCGAAAAGCACGCATGTTACCGCAGGACGTTTAGACAATAAAATCTTCAAGTCTGAAAGGAAGAATCCCACAATAGAAAGGCCTCGTTAAAAAACCCTCAAGAGCAAAATCCTGTGGGAAAAAGCTCAATGGGGAAAAAGAGTGCCCTCAAAATATAAAAATACATCGTTTTACAAATTTTCCAAAAAATAATCAGAACTAATTATTGCTTCTATGAGTCCCCATTGCCATCAGTTATTGCCACATACTTGCTTTATTTTCCTCTTCATCTTGGTTGCTCAATTACTGCAGGTCGCCACCTCTGCCGTTGTAACAGACTATATCTAACCAAAATGTCCAATCGCCCCTTCTCTTTTGCCAAAGATTTACTCTGCACCTTCCATAACTTCATTTTGAAAGATAAAATTGAATCTGCTCCATAACTTCATTTTGAAAGACAAAATTGAATCTTTTTAAGACTTCTTTGTTACTATTAAAACTGCAATTACCAAAACAAACCCGTCAAGAAAAGAATAAAATCAACGAATCACTTAAAGGATATAAGAATAATTATATTAAAACTATTTTGAACTTTGACAAAATAGATGATTACTTCTAACCAAAGGGGACCCCTTTGGTTAGACATCTAACACAATAATGGATAATTTTTAAAACTCATATATTAAATAAAAACCAAAAAAATATGCTATTAAATATATTAAAATTTATACGAAATTTGAAAAAGGTGATTCACTCATAACCAGAGGGATTCCCTTTGGTTAGACATGTAAATCAAGATCCATATAAAATAAAATTATAAATCCATATAAAATAAAATTATATTTTATGACTCGATATTTATAAAATAATATTTTTCGATTACAAAAATAACAAAAGGATCATCAATAATGACCCAAATCGTCAAATAGACAACACCAAAAATATCCCAAAATTGGTCCAAAAAGCCACAATATATGACACACCCTCAAAGTTACAAAAACCATATAAAATGGTACTATTTAAGACTTTTCAAGATGAGAATCAAATCAAAATTAAACGCACAATCAATTAGCCCATTGCATATTCAAAACATCAATAAAAAAACAAGAATCAATTAGCATTTAATAAAAATAACTGATTTCAATTTCCTCATTAATGCTCTTAATAAGATTTGGTTAAACTATTATCTAAATCCAAAAAATTAAGTCGCATACAAACAATAACAATATGCAGAAGTTAAGGAGCAAATTAAGGGAAAAACTAAAATGCTACAAGTTAAAATTAAGAGCTAATCCTAAGGACACTAAGAGTCCTAGCTAAATAATAGGTGTCAATTAGATAAAAAAAAAAAAAAAAAAACTAGTCAATTATGTCGCGCTATCGTGCGGTTTCAGAAAATTATTTTTAATAATTAATAAATATTAGTAGAAAATCGTGGAATTGTACATATAATTTATGCATGATATTATTCAAAAGCTTTTCAAAAATATAAGAAATAAAACTTTTGTGGTTTTAAAACAAATTCTAAATTAAATTTTGAAATTAAACAAATAGCTAAAAACTTTTCAAGCATTATTTTTTGAATGGTAATATTAAATTTTAATAATTTGAAGGGAAAAAAAAAAAGAAAATCAAGACACAATTTTTATTCTAAAGAAAAAGAAAACACTAATAGTCATTTTTAGATTTTCTTTTAAAATTTTATTCAAACAGTTTACTTGAATTATTAGTTGGAAGAATGCTTTCATAATATATCTAAAATTTAACAATTTTGAAGAAAATCATAAATATAAAAATTATTGATTACAATATGATCATTATTTTTATGATAAAAAATTATAGATATTAAATATAACTAAATAACATTCTTAAAAGACGACACCCCTCTCATGACAAACTTGCTTAGAAATAGTGTAATAATTTACTTAATTAGGATATTAATTTAATCCGCCACAATTTATTAGAACATCGGATGTACAATTTTTTTATCAATTTAATCGCCCGAGAAAAGGATCGGGTTGATTTAACTTAATCGAGTTGGTCACATCTCATGTGTAATTTACTCATGTGCAAAACTAAAAATATCAAGATGTTTCTTATGTTGGAAATTTTAAATGTTAACCGTAAAAATTTATTTACTTCCATAACTTATTACTATTTACACGATTTATATGAAAACTGATAAGGAAATTTTTAAAAAGTTAACATCGTCTATCTTTCAATCGTATGAAAAAATTGCAATAATCTTAAATGGGAAATAGAAAATGACATGATATATATAATTTTACGTTGTCAACTTGCCTGAAAATATTTTTATTTTTTTATAGATAATTAATATTTTATATTAAAATGATAATTATAATGTCCAAATAAATTTTGCTAAATTTTTGTATAAATGAAATATATTAAACTACATATATATTTAAAAGGCGTGAATAAATAATAATTATAAGACTATTAAACGCAAGCAAAAAATTCAGAAAAGAGATAACTCAAGAAAAATACTTTGAAATCGTTCCAAGCCTTTTCGAGCTTTTGGTCTTCTGTTATTTACGATATTTTAATTCTAATTTTAGTTGCATATCTAAATTTTTGATAATTTTAAAAAAAATCATAAACATATAATATTATTTCTTCACAATCTAATAGAACAACAGGATATAATTTCTTTACCGATCTAATCGGTCGAGAAAGGGGTCGAGTTGATTTAATTTAATCAAGTTGGTCAGAGTTTATGCAAAAGTGAAAACATGTCGATATTAGTTTTGTATCAATTTTAGATGTTAACTGAAAATTCTATATAGTTCTTTAACTTATGATGATTTACAAATTTTTCCCAAAAAATTAACATCGCATGTCCTTCAATTGCCCGAAATATTGCAGAAATTGTAAATGGGAAATAGAAAACGACACGATATAAGTAATTTAAAGTCGTCATCTTGGATGAATATGTTCTTACTTTTCTATACATAATTAATATTTTATATTGAAATAATAATTATAATGCCAAAAATAAATTTTGCTATACTTATACATAAATAATAAAAGTAAATTACACATATATTTAATAGGCGTAATTAATGATTGATTAAGATGATATCAAAAACAATAAAAAGGTTTATTAAAAAAATTCTAAAAAGAGAGATTGGATTTTTCGCATTGATCTTGAATATAAAATAAAAAAATGAAACGATATTAATAATTTTAAGTCGCATTTTATCTAAAAATAATCTTACTTAGGGTTTGAAAGCTTTAGTGTTAAATTTTAAATCATCATTTTAAATGGAGAAATTTGTTATATTGCTAAAATAAAGTTTGCTAAAGTTTTGTATAAATAAAATAAAATAAATTTAATATTTATTTAATAGGTGTAATTAATGACTAATTAAGGTACCATTTAATGTAAGAAAAAAAATCAAACAAGGAAAATTTAAGAAAACTATCTTAAACACTTCTAGTAACCTTTCGATCTTTTCTTTATATATCTAACATTTTCATAATCTCAAAACTATCATAAACATAAAAAGTACCGATTATAATACAAACGTAATCTTCACGATCAAAAGTGTTAGTCACAGAGGCATGCCTGAATACATCTAATAACAAGCCTAAGTATGTGTAATGCTATGCATTACCTACATGACCTCTTAACTGAGGGAACCTCTAGTTGTAGAGTTTCTACTTGTTTGCACTATGTAATAGGCATCAAATTCTATCTGTGTAACTGTACCTACTAAGTCAAGAATAAAGCTTGAAAGAAGTTCTAAGGTTCATGCCTCAAGCAAGGAAATGAAGACTGTCAAATAATCACAGTTGGGATTTGAAGAATTGAAGAAATGAAGAAATTGCCTAAGTACTAATTCGAGAAGTACATTTGTCTATTCGAGAAGTCTAGCATTCGAGAAGTCTGGAGTTCGATATCTCAGAAGACACTATTCGATATCTCTCAATATGCTATTCGATATCTCAGGGATTCGATATGTCAAAATGCTCTATTCGATATCTCAGGGATTCGATATGTCAAAATGCTCTATTCGATATCTCAGGGATTCGATATGTCAAAATGCTCTATTCGATATCTCAAGGAGTCCCAGAGAAAAGAGCTATTCGAGAAGTGATTCGATATGTCAAGATAACACTATTCGAGAACTCAGAGTTATCGATCAAGTCAACTCCAGTTCTCGAATCACTCACTTAGTCACTTCTCGAATACATTCTTGAGGACAAAATACTGAAGAATTGTACAAGTCAGAAACCTGCAACAAGCCAGGATACTTTATTTGACTCTGTCCTATAAAGCATGCTGGAAAGCCTACAAAGAAGCTTGGAGAGATAAGACAAGGGACAAGGAGCTGAAGAAGTGGATCTAAACAGGCTTTTCAAAGTCAAATCTGTAGCCGTTTGGACTCTTACTAAAATGAGATAGACAGACTGCAAAGTGTTTTTGTTTTACCTACCTCATTTGTAGTAAGTGGGTGTATCCATGTCTATAAGGATACAGCCTCACTTCCTTAGCTGTTAAGGTTTTGAAGTTTCTCAAAAATATCCAGAAAATATCTCTCTGAGAAAAACGAAGCTGAGAATACTATCATTTGTATTCACAGATTGTAGCAAAATCTTTATCTAATAAAATATTAGATTAAAGTGATATTGTGTTGTGTTTGTCTTTAATTATCCGCATCTTCATATCTCACACACTCATCACTTATCTTGTTACAAAGATTCAAGAACGAAGAAAAATTCAAGAATCCATTCACCCCCCCCTCTGTATTCTTTTACTGTATTCAATACTCAACAAGTGGTATCAGAGCAGGCTGTTTAATCTAAACAGAAAACGATCATGAGTTCGAATACACCAAAGACTACAGGTACGGTAAAGGTCCCTAAGTTCGACAAAGAGAATTACAACCTCTGGAAAATAAAAATGCTGTTGTTCATCAAAGCTGCCAATCCTCTCTACCCTGACATTCTCAAGAATGGTCCATTCATACCACAACAAGAAGTTGCTGAATCCACAGTGGGCGCAGTAGTCATTCCTAGATCATACGTTCCAAAAGAGCCATCCAAATGGACAGACTCAGAGAAGGAAAAGATTGCCCTAGACAGCCACCTCATGTTGTTAATCATAGACTCCATGGATATGTCGATGTTTGCCAACATAGCATCATGCAGATCAGCCAAGGACATGTGGAATCACATCGAGGTGTTATGTGAAGGGACAGAGGAGGTAAGAGAAAATAAGAAACAGATACTGGTCACACAGTATGAGGCGTTCATGGCACAGCCCAAGGAAAGTATCACTGATATGTTTGAAAGATTTCACAAGCTGGTGACTGAGCTCCAAATGAATGGGAAGGTTTACAGCACTAAGGAATTAAATATGAAGTTTCTACTATCGTCACCAAACCATCTAGAGCAAAGGGTCATATCCCTAAGAGAAAGAGATTTGAACAAAGTCACGTATGATATGCTCTATGGGGTTTTAAAGACACACGAGCTTGAGTTGCTTCAAAAGAGGGCTATCCAAGCTAACCAAGGCAGAATGATAAACACATCCTGTGCCTTGATTGTCAACAAATCTATTCAAGACCTGGAAGCATCTGCAAGTCAGCTGAGAATAGAAGAGATAGTAGATGATGAAGAAACTGAGGAAGTAGTGACTGAACCTGCTGATGACAAGGAAGAAGATGAGTTCTACACTCTTGAAGAGCTGGATGGCATGGAAAATACATCATATGCTTTTATGGCTAGAAAATTCCCAAACATCAGATTCAAGAGGAATCAGCCCTTCAAGCCTAGACCTCAAAATCATTCATTCAACAAGAGCAAGGCACCTATGAAAACAAACAAGAACAGATTCAAAACCAGCTATGTGGATAGGTCATCTGTAAGATGTTATAGATGCAATGACCTAGGGCATTTTGCCAGTGAATGCAAGAAGCCTAAAAAGAAGGATAAGGAGTTTCTTGAGCTTGAAGCTAAGTATGAGGCCCTTCTAAAGAAGCAGACACCAGGTAAGGCTTACATAGCTGAAGGGAAGTGTTGGGATGATTCTGACAGTGATGGGGAAGAACAAGAATTCTGCAACTATGCCTTGATGGCCAATTCCAAGGAAGAACCATCTGCATCAGACTCACAGGTACCATCTCTCACTACCATAGACATGTCTGTTTCTGAATATAAATCTTTGGTTGAACAACTATCCGTTGAGATGTTTAACATTCATACTAGTATGACTGCTGCTAATGAAGAAATTGCTAAACTGTCTACTAGGAATGAATTGTTAAATAAGAGAAATGAGGAACTAGAGCTAACTACTGTGCAAATAGAAAATCTTAAACAAGAGATTGAGTATCTAAAGAATAAAGTTCTATGTGCTAGTCAAGTTGAGAAAGCTCTTAGGGATGAATTAGCTGAAAATGAATTTAAGTTGAAGACATTTAAGAATTCCTCTAGTCTATTGCAGTCGTATCATGAGAAAAATCTAGCTAGACCTAAGGCTGCCATTGGATTTGATTATGACACTCTTAAACAGAGGAAAGGCTATGCAGTCATTGAAGATGACATTGTTGTTCAAGAGGAGGTGCCTCAGGTTTTGAAAAAGACTGAGAATCCAATATTTAAAACACCAACACTTGAGATTGATGAGGATGCCTTACTCATCAAGCAAATGTTGGAGGATGAAGATGAGGCACAATCAAATGAACAACAAGCATCCTCTGAGAGTAAGAATGTCAAAACCAAAGCCAAGGAGCCAGTAGGAGGTAGACCTAGACTTGAGAAATCTGTAAATTTTGTTTCAGCTGGAAATTATGAGACTAAGAAGAAAGTGACTAATAAGAGACCAAACAGGAATGGCAAATTAGGGATTAACAAAGATAACAACTATGCTTATGTGCCAAATGCCCCTAGGAAAGTTTGTCAAAACTGTTTTAGCTCTAATCATTTGACTCATGCTTGCAAGAAACCATCTGGTAGTGTTGCTAAACCATTCTATGATTGCTCTGTGCCTTTAAGACATAGAGACTCTCCTTTCTGTGATAAACTTGATTGTATGCCATGTAACATGAATGTGATGACTAGTTGTTTTAATTTGAGAAGACAATTCATGGAGGGCTGTATCAATCATAATGTTCACACACACTACACAAGGACAAAGTCTTCAAGTCCTCCTAAAGTTAGGAAGGTACCTCTGTCACCTAAGTCTAAGAACCCTGATTCTAAGACTCCCAACAGTGACAAGAAGACCAACATCAAGAAAACTGATAAGCATGCTGATTTTGATAAAACTGTCACTAAGTCACATGGACCCAAACTCGTTTGGGTACCAAAGGAGAAGTAATACTTTTGTGTTTGCAGGGCAAAGAAAGTAAAAAGAAGGTCATGTGGATTTTGGACAGTGGATGCTCAAATCATATGACTGGTGATATGGCCCTGCTATCACAGTATGAGGAAAAGGCTGGCCCAATGGTTGCTTTTGGAGATGACAGCATTGGCAACACACTGGGATATGGCAAGTTGGAAATTGGAAATGTCATCATTGAGAATGTAGCACTGGTCAAGGGGCTCAAGCATAATCTACTGAGTGTTGGTCAATTCACTGACAGAGGCTTCAAAGTGAACTTTGACAAAGATGAATGTTTGATCACCCACAAGAAGACTGGTGATTTTGCTCTGTCTGGAGTAAGGAAGGGAAGCCTGTTTGTAGCCAATATGGACTCTGCAAGCAAGGACACAATTTGTTGCTTCTACTCAAAAGCATCAAATGAAGACAGTTGGTTGTGGCACAAGAAGCTATCACACCTGAACTTCAAAGCCATTAATTCCCTAGTCAAAAGGGAGTTAGTGAGAGGCATGCCCACACTTGAATTCTGTCAAGAAGGAGTGTGTGAGGCGTGTCAAAAGGGAAAAATGAAAAGATCAAGCCACAAGTCAAAAACAGTGACATCTATAACCAAGCCCCTGCAACTGATTCATATGGATTTGTTTGGGCCTGTCAATATTATGTCACTAGGAAGGAAGAAGTATGCTCTAGTGATGGTTGATGATTTTACAAGGTATACATGGGTAGAATTTCTGGCATCAAAGGATGAGGCTCCACAAGTAATCGTTGAGCACATAAAGAAAGTTGACAAAGAAGCAAAGGCCATAAATGCAAGTGTGATTGCATTAAGAAGTGATAATGGGACAGAATTCAGAAATGCCATGCTTGGAGCATTCTGCAAAGAAAATGGTATTTCTCAACAATTCTCAGCTCCAAGGACTCCACAACAAAATGGAGTTGTTGAGAGAAAGAATAGGACTCTGATAGAGGCTGCTAGAACAATGCTACTTGATGCAAGAATGCCTACATGTTTTTGGGCTGAGGCTGTGAGCACTGCATGCTACATCCAAAACAGAACCCTCATCAACAAAAACACTGGAAAGACACCTTACAACTTGATGACTGGAAAGAAGCCTACTCTAAAGTATGTTCATACTTTTGGAAGCAAGTGCTTTGTGCTAAAAGATAATTCAGAATATGTTGGAAAGTTTGATGCAAAGGCATTTGAAGGAATCTTTCTTGGCTATTCTATGGAAAGAATTGCATACAAAGTTTATGTCATTTGTCAAAAGAAAGTAATGGAGAGCACAGATGTAACATTTGATGACAGCAAACTACCTGGATTAGAAGAAGCCAATGATGAAGATAAAGATCCCTTGAAGTTTGACAATCTAGATGATTCTGATGAGGAGATTGAAAGTGAATCTGAACTCATAATCCAACAAACTCAAGTGAATGAAGAACCTGTGTCAACCAACAATGAAGAAACAAGCATCCAAGATACACCTGTGAGGAGTGACAACTTCACAGGGGGAGGAAATGTAGATGATCATGATCTAAATGATGAAGCAACATCAAGGATGAGAAATCAATCTGAACATACAAGGAAGTGGGATAGATCACACACTGCAGATCAGATAATTGGAAATCCAAATGCAGGAGTAAGGACAAGGAGAGCAACTATAAATGAATGTCTCTATGGCTGCTTTCTATCCCAAGTTGAGCCTAAGAAACTTGATGATGCATTGTTGGATCCTGACTGGATAATTGCTATGCAAGAGGAGCTAAATCAATTTGAAAGGAGCAAAGTATGGGAACTAGTGCCTGCACCAAAGGATAGAACCGTTGTTGGAACTAAATGGGTTCTAAGGAATAAGATGGATGAAAATGGTGTAGTCATAAGGAACAAAGCAAGGTTGGTTGCAAAAGGATACTCTCAACAGGAAGGTATTGACTATGATGAGACCTTTGCCCCTGTTGCTAGACTAGAAGCCATCAGAATTTTCTTGGCATTTGCTGCACATTCTAATTTCAAGGTCTATCAAATGGATGTCAAGAGTGCATTCCTGAATGGGGAGTTGGAAGAAGAAGTATATGTGCAACAACCACCTGGCTTTGAGGATCCACAGTTTCCCCACTTTGTCTACAGATTACTTAAAGCATTGTATGGACTCAAGCAAGCTCCTAGGGCATGGTATGACACACTATCACAATTTCTACTGGAGAATCAATTCACTAGAGGCACACTGGACAAGACACTGTTCTACAAGAAACATGATGATGATATTATCCTAGTTCAAATCTATGTGGATGATATCATATTTGGCTCTACAAATGAGAAGCTGTGTGAAAAATTCTCTAAGCTCATGCAAAGCAGATATGAGATGAGTATGATGGGAGAATTAACATTCTTTCTTGGACTGCAAGTTAGTCAAAGGAAGGATGGCATTTTTATAAGTCAAACCAAATACATTAAAGATTTACTGAAGAAATTTGATTTGGAAGAATGTTCACCTGCAAAGACACCCATGGCCACTGCCACCAAGTTAGATGATGATGCTAAGGGCAAAAAGGTAGATATCTCAATCTACAGAGGCATGGTTGGTTCTCTACTCTACCTCACTGCTAGTAGGCCAGATATCATGTTTGCTACATGCTTATGTGCAAGGTTTCAATCAAACCCAAAGGAATCACACATGATAGCAATAAAAAGGATCTTCAAATATCTGAAAGGCACACCAAACTTGGGGTTATGGTATCCTAAGGACACAGGGTTCAATCTGGTTGGTTATTCTGATGCTGATTATGCTGGATGCAGAGTGGATAGGAAAAGCACATCAGGTAGCTGCCAGTTTCTTGGACAAAGGTTAGTCTCTTGGTACAGCAAGAAACAACAATCTGTGTCAACTTCCACAGCTGAAGCTGAATACATAGCTGCTGGAAGTTGCTGTGCTCAAGTGCTTTGGATTAGAAACCAACTTAGAGATTATGGACTTGTGTTGGAAAGAATTCCTATCATGTGTGACAACACAAGTGCAATCTCTGTAGTTGCCAATCCTGTCAATCATTCTAGGACAAAGCACATTGACATCAGATATCATTTCATTAGAGAACATGCAACTAATGGAACCATTGAGTTGCATTATGTTCCCACAGAGAAACAACTAGCTGACATATTCACTAAGCCATTAGATGAAGCCACCTTCACAAGGTTGGTTAGTGAGATTGGAATGCTGAATTCTTCAAATTCTGGCTGAGTGAATATATCAACTAGATTGTTGTAGCAGTAAATACTTACCTTATCAAATGCTCAATATTTTTAAAGTAAGTATTGGCTGGATTATGATTTATAAATATTCCACAATGCTGCATATGTTGAAAATCATACATGTTTAGCTTGAAATTTCTGTGAAATTTTGAGAAAATCACTATTTAATTTAGTAGAATATTCTTCAGTGAATATTTCTGGTAAATTTTAAAAGATAGTGAAAATTGAATTTTATGAGTGAAAAGTATAGTTCGATAAGTCAGACTTCTCGAATGGTTCATTGTTTTGTCATGGCTCGAGTTCTCGAATAGGCCTATCAAGAACCCTCCTGAGTTCTCGAATAGTGTCTTTTGAGAAATCGAATATCACACTTTGAGTTCTCGAATAGAGTATTTTAGTTCTCTAATGATGGAGTTCTCGAATACTGTATTTGAGTTATCGAATCATTTGAAAAGGCTGATTTTTCGCTGACACTTAATCGCTTTTTGGATTTATATTCAAACCTTCATTTCACTCATAAAAATATATTTTACTTAACTTTGAATTATTTTCTGAGTTAAATCACTGCCAGCTGTGAGTTAAAAACTGCCTGAGATATCGAATAAGCCTTTCTTGACTTCTCGAATAGTTGTTTCATACTTCTCGAATGACTTGTCGCTACAGAACACTTATCTATCGACAACTCAAGACATTTATATATACAACTTCACAACTATTAAATTCTTTTCGTTCGATTTCTCAAGCATCTCAACTCCTGAAACCTCTGAAAAACCCTAACTGCGAATTTCTTCTTCAATCCTAATTCTCTTTTCTTCTCTACCCAAATGGCAAACACTCAACTCACCATACCATCCCAAACTAATTTCATCGCAATCACCAGTGATGTGGAAGCACCGAATGCCAATTTCAAGTGCTTTGTTCGGTGGTTGTCTGAATCATACATCAAGAGTGCGCTCTCAGCCAACCCAACTCTGTACATAGATCTATTGGAACAATTCTGGAGGACTGCTACTGTGGAGGTCATCGCTCTTGAGAATGCTATCACTTCTTATATTGTTCACTGCAAGATTCAAGGAGAGGATATCACTATCACCACTGCAGACATGAATCAAGCCTTGGATATGCAGCAAGGGACGTATGATGCTCTGGCCTCCAATGATGAGTTGGAAGAATTCTTTGACTTCATCAACTACTCTGATACTATCAAGCTGGGAAAGTTGAATAGGAAGTTCTTGAGGAAAGAATGGAGCTTTGTATTTGCTACACTCCTTCATGTATTCACTGCACGGAAATCAAGCTTTGATCAGATTAGTACACCCGTGCAGCAGCTTGCCTATGCCTTGGCTCATGGGAGAAAGATAGATGTTGGACTTCTCATCCTACAGGAACTCTATGGGAGACTTGGTCAGACCACAGCCAAGAGAGGTAATGAAATTTTCTTTCCTCGCTTTATTCAATCAGTACTTAACTTTAAAAATGCTTCATTGATTGAATTGCCTGGAGTAGATAAGAGTAAAATAGGCTATCCTAGGTCCATGACCAAACTCATTTTTGGTAATTTGGAGACTAGGAATGATGTGGATGTAAGACTTAGCATAACTCCCCACATGGAGGGTTTGTTTAGGTCTTACCCCCACAACATGCCAATATTTGATTCAAAATCACAGTTAGCACAGCCTAAGCAAGGAGAACAAAGTGCTAACCCAAGGCCTGCTAACCAACCCCCTCAGCCAAACACTCTATCCAGCAAAGAGCCAACTGCATCATCCTCTCAAAAGGGTGATGTTAGTAAAAAGAAGAGAAAACAGGCTGCTTCTGAACCTTTAGAAATCTTAACTGAAGCAGCCTTGGCTGTAGAACTAGGGTTAGAAAGTGAGAAACCTGAGTCACCTATCATAAGCCTAAAGAAGAAGAAGAAGTCTAAAACCACCTCTTCAGTCACTCAAACGGCTGAAGTTGTAAAATCAGGGGCACACAGCTCACTAGATGTATCCTCTCAACAGGATGCATCTATAGAATCAAGCATCCTCCCCAATGCACCTATCTGTAAAGAGTCAGCACAAGGGAGTGATAAGGCTGGCACAACACTGAGTGGAGAGCACATCATAACTGAAACTCCCTCTATTTCTCAGGGGGAGTTGCCAAAATCTTGTCTACAACACACTTCTCTTTCAGAATCTACCACTCATATTTCTTTGAAGCCTGCAACTCAAGCAATTGAGGAGCAAGGCATTGATCATCAAGAATTCTTTTCCTTTGATGAGCCAATGAATTCAAGTGACTTGGTGCATGACACCTTGCTCACCACCCAGGTACCACATTTGGATGGTCAGGGAATGCATGCTGGGGCATATCCTAATGACACCATCACAAACACAGAGGATTCACTAGTTCTTACTAGAGACTCTGTGCCTGTGTCAACTACTGTTGTAACTCATCCCACTTCTGTGGAGACAACAGTAGTAGAGTCTGTTCATCCGGTTGCAGAAGTTGCATCTGTAACTGAGGAGCCTAGCAAGCCTAGCTCTAGCTCTAACTTTATGTCTCAATGGCTGAAGCCTGTGCAACATGACAGTGCTTCAGGATCAGGGTCTGTTCCACCACAATTGACGGTTGAAGCACTTCAAAGCTTAGTTGTGGATCAGATCCCTGAGTTCACAAAAATTGCTCAGCACCTTCTCACTGCAAACATGCCCAATCCAGACTATGAAGCTATTCTCCTATGTCACAAAGAGGATGTAGAGCTACAGAAGGAGAAGATCATAGATGAAACTGAGAGAGATGGGAATATCGATGCTTGGCTGCAAGGAACCAATTCAATCCCTCTCTCAGAAGGTCTCCAGTACCTCAGAGAAGAGTACATCACTTCACTAGGGTCCAATGCCAAATCTCTCAACCCTACTGATGTGTTTGAAGCAGTGAATGATAGCTATAAAGGCATTCTCAAGGCTGCACACTATCTTGGTAAAGGCTTAAAGACAGAAATTGATGTAGTGTGTTCAGCTACAACCAAGGAGGTGCATGAGATCAAGAGGACTTTTGATGCTAAATTCCCTCAATTGGAGACTGTTCTCAAGGACATTCGAACCTGCAATGCTACTTGCACCAGGATGGACAATGGTTTGGCTATTCTCAAGGATGCTGTCACAGGTCTGGGGCACAAATTTCAATCCTTATCAGATCAGACAACTGATGCCAATGCCATGCTCAGGACCCTCTTTGCAAATCAATATGGAGACAAGCTGGTCACTGAGGTTCCTATGCATGAGATGTCAAGGTTCGAAGTGCAGAGACTGAAGGATCAATCCCTATCTGGTTTTAAGGCCAATGAACTCTTCATTAAAGTGGATACTCTTGAAAAGGAGGTAGTCTCTCTCCACAAGTCAAATGCTCATCTTACAGACACTGTGACAACTCTGACTGAGCAGTTGAACACTCAAGCCACCACCACAGCTGATGTTCTTCTGCATCAACAATCAATGTTGTCTGCAATGATGAAGCACATGGGTCTCCCTCTACCTGATGAATCTTCAACTCCAAAGGTGCCTCCTACAGTCCCTGTGTCTGTCAACAAGCCTAAGGGGGAGAAGAGGATATCAAAGAACTCAAATCCAAAGGGGGAGAGACCACTAGAAAAGGGCATCAAGATCACTGAGGGTGGCCATCAGAGAACTTTGAAATCTACTACTCATGTGCCTGGAAAAGGAAAGGACAAAGTTGATGAGCCTCCCACTTCTCTGCCAGTTGTCACTCTACCAACTGTGCACATCACTACTCCTGATGGTCAAAGGCAGTCTATCACAACCACAGTGGTTGCTGGGAGTATGCCATCTGACAAGCCTCGAATCTCAATATCTAAGAGTGCCAAGCCAGTAGAAGTGAAGGTGGTCACTGAGGCCAAACTACAAGATATTGCAAACTCAAATGTCTATCATGATGATGCATTCTTGGAGTTTCTGAAAGTCTCTAGAGAACAGGCTGGTGATGCTCTGCTATATCATGAGAGGTTGAAGAGTCAGATTGACTGTCTCACTGTAGTACCAAGGAGGCTTAATGATCTATGGCTCAAGGAGATATTGATGGTAGGAAAGAACAAGATATGGCACTTAACCATCAATACTCTACAGAGTCTAAAGCACTCAGAAGTGAATGTGCTCCTTGGACTAATTGAGAAGGGGAATGAGAACAACAAGAGTCTTCATGATGAATTGAGGAATGGTCAACCTTCAAGGCTACCTGAAGTTTTCACAGATCCTAGAGCTATTATCTACCAGGCTGGAACAAGAATTGAAGATATCAAGCAGCTGGTCATTCCTAAGCATCTAACTCCTCAAAATAAAAATCTCATCATAGCCATCATTGAGAAACTGATCAAGAAGAAGGGATCAAGAACAGCAGAAGAATTAGAAGCTATATCTTATCTCAGGTCATATATTGCAACTGGCATTGTATCTGAGACTGCTAAGTTCAACCCAAGCAAAGATCAAGACAAGGATGAAGATAAAAGTGATGGAAGGAGAAGACATCACAGGAGTAATAAGGGTGATGAAGACAAGAAGAAGAAGAAGGATGATGAGAAGAGGAAGAATGATGATGATCAAGGTAAAGGCTCTGAGAGGAAAAGTGGAAGACAGCAAGCCTCAGGCATTGCTGACAGTAACCTCACCACAACACAAGACTCTAAGTCTAGGGTGAATGCTGCCAGTAGTGACCTTTCAAAATTTGCATCTATGGCTTCTGCAACTGTCTTGCCACCTCAAGAAGAGAAGAAGATTCAAGTCAAGAAACCATCTGTATGTTTCAAAAAGCAAACTGCTAATGGAATACTACAATGGTCTACAAACAAAGGTCACATACTGCTGCCAAGTAATCATGTAAAAAGAATCAAGTTCAAGCAAGCTGCAAGGAAATCAAAGCCAACCACATCAAAAACCCTGACAATCTATCCAGGCCTAAAACTCCAACCACTAGATGAAGATTATGATGTAGACCAACTGCAATTTTTGCAAGCTCAAAGAATCTATCATGTTGCCATTGTTGATAATTGCCTTGAGATTAAATATTCTGATGGAAGGGAGGAGAAATTCAAACAAGGAGGATGTCAACACTGGGGCAAGCTATATGACATAGAGAGAATCATTGCACTGTTGAGCTCAGAAGATAAAGTGGAGAGAGTATGGAAACTGGAGCTAATTGATTTTGTGAAAATGAAGAGAGATCATGAAGAAAAAGTCAGAAAAGAGTGTTTTGAGAAATGGCTGGCAAGGGAGAAATTGAGAGACTGGAAAGTGAAGCAGAAAAGCTGAGGAAAAAGGGTTTGTGTAGAGTTCAGTTCAACCCCTACATGGTAAAGTATAGGAGGAGGAATGGAAATCAAGTCAACATCAGAATGAATCTACTCAACCACTATCCTGCAAATATTCTGGAACCAGTACTTGAAGATTTCAAAGACTCAATTTTGCTTGAAGAATTGGATGCTATGGCAGAAATAATAAAAGCTATGGATGAGAATACAAGGAAGGAGAAAGAAAGAAGAGAGAAAGAATATGATGAATTTCAAGCCAAAGCTATGGAAAGGGAATCAAAAGACAATGGCTAGTTCTTCATCATAGGCTGTAAGATTACTCACTCTGTAGTTCTATCCAAATTGCTAATGGAAATTCATACCTGTACTGTCAAGTTTTATCTTTATGTATGATAGGCTTGTTATCAGACATGAAATTGTGACTAAGGGTCTTACTCACAATTTGGGGGAGATTGTTAGTCACAGAGGCATGCCTGAATACATCTAATAACAAGCCTAATTATGTGTAATGCTATGCATTACCTACATGACCTCTTAACTGAGGGAACCTCTAGTTGTAGAGTTTCTACTTGTTTGCACTATGTAATAGGCATCAAATTCTATCTGTGTAACTGTACCTACTAAGTCAAGAATAAAGCTTGAAAGAAGTTCTAAGGTTCATGCCTCAAGCAAGGAAATGAAGACTGTCAAATAATCACAGTTGGGATTTGAAGAATTGAAGAAATGAAGAAATTGCCTAAGTACTAATTCGAGAAGTACATTTGTCTATTCGAGAAGTCTAGCATTCGAGAAGTCTGGAGTTCGATATCTCAGAAGACACTATTCGATATCTCTCAATATGCTATTCGATATCTCAGGGATTCGATATGTCAAAATGCTCTATTCGATATCTCAGGGATTCGATATGTCAAAATGCTCTATTCGATATCTCAGGGATTCGATATGTCAAAATGCTCTATTCGATATCTCAAGGAGTCCCAGAGAAAAGAGCTATTCGAGAAGTGATTCGATATGTCAAGATAACACTATTCGAGAACTCAGAGTTATCGATCAAGTCAACTCCAGTTCTCGAATCACTCACTTAGTCACTTCTCGAATACATTCTTGAGGACAAAATACTGAAGAATTGTACAAGTCAGAAACCTGCAACAAGCCAGGATACTTTATTTGACTCTGTCCTATAAAGCATGCTGGAAAGCCTACAAAGAAGCTTGGAGAGATAAGACAAGGGACAAGGAGCTGAAGAAGTGGATCTAAACAGGCTTTTCAAAGTCAAATCTGTAGCCGTTTGGACTCTTACTAAAATGAGATAGACAGACTGGAAAGTGTTTTTGTTTTACCTACCTCATTTGTAGTAAGTGGGTGTATCCATGTCTATAAGGATACAGCCTCACTTCCTTAGCTGTTAAGGTTTTGAAGTTTCTCAAAAATATCCAGAAAATATCTCTCTGAGAAAAACGAAGCTGAGAATACTATCATTTGTATTCACAGATTGTAGCAAAATCTTTATCTAATAAAATATTAGATTAAAGTGATATTGTGTTGTGTTTGTCTTTAATTATCCGCATCTTCATATCTCACACACTCATCACTTATCTTGTTACAAAGATTCAAGAACGAAGAAAAATTCAAGAATCCATTCACCCCCCCTCTGTATTCTTTTACTGTATTCAATACTCAACAAGAAGTTATAAATGCTATATATAATAACACCTTTTAAAGCCGACGCCCCTCTCATAACATACATATTCAATACTAGTACATGAATTTATTAAATTAGAATATTAATTTATTTCAACAAAATATAATGAACAACGGGTGTCTAACTTTTTTATCGATTTAATCTACCGATAAAATTGAATTGTTTCAATTTAATCAGTTTGGTCATAACCCATGTTTAATCTATTCAAGTGTAAAAATAAAAAAAATATTTGTATTATTTTTATTACAGGTGTTAAGCAAAGATTTATATACTTTTAATTTATTACGATTTCCATAATCACTAATAACAAAGATTGCTTGAGAAATTTAAGGGTCATCTGGACTATAATTGTCCGAAAAGAAATTGAAATGGTATTCGATAGGGATTAAAGAACGTAATGTAAACAATTTTTAGTCGTCATTTTACCTAAAAATAAACTTATTTTATATGTAATTAATATTTATCATTGAAATAATTATTGTAATGCTCAAATATAGTTTTATAATTTTTTAAATAAATTAAATAAAATAACTTTAGTACATATTTACTAGGTATAATTAATGACTAATTAATATGTCATTAAGTGCTATTTAATGCAATATAAAAAATCAAAAAAACCAAAATTCAAGAAAAATATCATGATCGTTTCTGGTAACTTTCTGATCTCCAGGCATTATAATATACTAGCTTAAAACCCGTGCGATTCACGGATTATTTTTAATACTATATGTTTTTTTCATTAATTTAAATTATTTTTTTTAAAACATGAATTTTGAAGTCTTAAATTTTTATATGGGATGATTTGATAATAATTATATAAATGTTATCCATGATATTTCTAGAAAAGGAGGGATTTTAGTTAGAAAATATTATAGGTTTTAGTTGAAAAACGTAATCGGTTAATTATTAGTAATTACAAAATTATTATTTTATTTTATTAAATAGATTTCCATTTATATGATTAGAAAAAGAGATAATTTAGTTAGAGAAAATTAAAATTGTAACATGTTCTAGGTACAAAAGGTAATTGATTAGTTTATAGTAATCATAACTTAATTAATTACGTTATTTTACTAAATACAATTGCTAGTAATGTTTTAGAATAGCAGAAATTAATATTGTCTGTGATATTTCTATTAAAAGAGGAATTTAGTTAGAAAATATAGAAAAGATGATACGTTTTAGCTGAAAAAGGTAATCGGTTAATTATTAATATTATAATATTATTAATTTATTCTATTAAATAGAACCGCCCGTGATATAATTGAAAAAAAAGATATTTTAGTTAGAAAGAATAGAAAGGTAGCGTGAAAATTAAAAAGAAGAAATAAATTATGTGAAAAAGGTAATTGATTAGTTTATAGTATTTATAATTTAATTATGTTATTTTACTAAATAAAATTGGTCATAGTTTTTAAAAAATGAGAAATTATGTTGCGCGTGATATTTATAGGAAAAAAAGGAATTTAATTAGAAAAAACAGAAAAGATGATACATTTTATCTAAAATAAAAAGGTAATCGGTTAATTATTAGTATTATAATATTTTTATTAAATAGAAACGCATGTGATATTATTGAAAAAAGAAAGGTTTTAGTAAGAGAAAAGAAAAAAAAGTTACGTGTTTCGGCTGAAAAAGGTAACCATCATTGATATAATTGGAAAAAAAAGATATTTTAGTTAGAGAAAATAGAAAAGGTAATGTGTTTTGGGTGAAAATGATAATTGATTAGTTAATAGTAATTATAATATAATTATGTTATTTTATTAAACAAAATTGCTTGTAGTGTTTTTAAAAAAGGAGAAATTTTAGTTAGATAAAATATAAAAGATATTGTATTTTAACTGACAAAGGAAATTATTTAGTTATTGAAAAATTGAAAAGGTAATATGTTTAACCTAAAAAAAGAAAATTGATTAATAAATGAGAAATTTTAGTTAGATAAAATATAAAAGATATGTATTTTACATGAAAAAGGGAATTATTTAGTTATTGAAAAATAGAAAAGATAATATGTTTAACCTGAAAAAGGAAATTGATTAGTTAGTAGGATGGATTTTATCTATAATTGAGTAAGGGTAAATAAGTTGATTATGTTATTTTACTAAATAAAATAGGTCATAGTTTTTAAAAAATGAGAAATTAATGTTACCAGTGATATTTCTAGGAAAAGGGGAATTTAATTAGAAAAAATAAAAAAGAAGATACATTTTAGCTAAAAAGGTAATCGGTTAATTATTAGTATTATAATATTATTATTTTATTTTATTAAACAAAATTGTTAGTAGTGTTTTTATAAAAGAAGGAATTTTAGTTAGATAAATTGTAAAAGATATTGTATTTTACCTGAAAATGGAAATTATTTAGTTATTGGAAAATAGAAAAGGTAATATGTTTAACCTGAAAAAGGAAATTTATTAATAAAGGAGAAATTTTAGTTAGATAAAATATAAAAATATTATATTTTATCTGGAAAAGAAAATTATTTAGTTATTCCGTACCGACCGACCGACCGACCAACCAACCAAACTTTTAATGTTTCGACTTTTATATAATAGTATAGATCGGTTATAAAATTTATTTGACATTATAATTATGTTTTTATATAATCCTTATTTTTAATAATTTTTTAATTTTAATTTAATATAAATTTATATAATGATATGCATGGTTTGAAACTTATTTTGTAAAATTCTAAATTAAAAATGTCGTTGACGGGTTCTAACTTTGAATTTTTAGTAAATTAATCATATAATATATTTTATTATTAGATCTAACGATTCTTATTTATTACTAAAAATAATGATTTGAATATATGGTGAGATATTTTTGGGTGTATATTAGTTATCGCAAGATT
Organism: Saposhnikovia divaricata; assembly: GCA_036435485.1. NCBI lineage: Eukaryota > Viridiplantae > Streptophyta > Magnoliopsida > Apiales > Apiaceae > Saposhnikovia > Saposhnikovia divaricata. The sequence goes on from CM071598.1 coordinate 58,508,335, forward strand.
AATTTTAAATTAAAAAGTAACTTGTTTTAATTACAAAAATTACTACTAAAATAATTACGGAAAGATATGGTGTGATATTTTGGATATATATTAATTATTATAATATTAGTTTTAAATTAAATGGTAAAGTGTTTCAATTAGAAGTAAAATCTTTAGAAAAAATGGGTAATTGAGTTGTTGGAGCTGAAAAAGAGTCCAAGTAGAAGCTCAATATGGATAAAGGAATTTTAATCTGAATATAATTACGTTAACCTTAGTAATTAGCTTTTTAAGTTATTTTTATAATTTAATTATCTGTGAAAACCAAAATAAATGGGATAACCAAACCGAAAACCAAAACTTTCAATGTTTCGGCTTTAATATAATAGTATAGATAGATCGGTTAATTATTAGTATTATAATATTTTTATTAAATAGAAACGCATGTGATATTATTGAAAAAAGAAAGGTTTTAGTAAGAGAAAAGAAAAAGTAACGTGTTTCGGCTGAAAAAAGTAACCATCAATGATATAATTGGAAAACAAAGATATTTTAGTTAGAGAAAATAGAAAAGGTAATGTGTTTTGGGTGAAAAGGTTAATTGATTAGTTAATAGTAATTATAATATAATTATGTTATTTTATTAAACAAAATTGCTTGTAGTGTTTTTAAAAAAGGAGAAATTTTAGTTAGATAAAATATAAAAGATATTGTATTTTAACTGACAAAGGAAATTATTTATTTATTGAAAAATTTAAAAGGTAATATGTTTAACCTAAAAAAGAAAATTGATTAATAAATGAGAAATTTTAGTTAGATAAAATATAAAAGATATGTATTTTACATGAAAAAGGGAATTATTTAGTTATTGAAAAATAGAAAAGATAATATGTTTAACCTGAAAAAGGAAATTGATTAGTTAGTAGGATGGATTTTATCTATAATTGAGTAAGGGTAAATAAGTTGATTATGTTATTTTACTAAATAAAATAGGTCATAGTTTTTAAAAAATGAGAAATTAATGTTAACAGTGATATTTCTAGGAAAAAGGGAATTTAATTAGAAAAAATAAAAAAGACGATACATTTTAGCTAAAAAGGTAATCGGTTAATTATTAGTATTATAATATTATTATTTTATTTTATTAAACAAAATTGTTAGTAGTGTTTTTAAAAAAGAAGGAATTTTAGTTAGATAAATTGTACAAGATATTGTATTTTACCTGAAAAAGGAAATTATTTAGTTATTGGAAAATAGAAAAGGTAATATGTTTAACCTGAAAAAATAATTTTTTAATAAAGGAGAAATTTTAGTTAGAGAAAAGGAAATTATTTAGTTATTTTGTACCGACCGACCGATCAACCAACCAAACTTTTAATGTTTCGGCTTTTATATAATAGTATAGATATAGATATTAAAAAAATCCTTCATTATAACCTTAAAAACCAATAAATGGCAATTTTACAAAATAAAATCGTCAAAAACGTTCCATAATCCATAATCCTTTTACTAAATTAAACTTGTGCCCAAAAATATCTAAAGCGCATTAAACACGATTCAAAAGTAAAGACGTTAGAGCATCTCCATTGGGGAAAAATCCTTAGCTAAAAGTCTAGGTGGAATACCTTAAACAAAAATTATAGAGATTGTGTAAAAAAAATTGTACTCCAACGGTACAAACCCCTTGTGTATAATTTTAGCCAACCCCGTGATATTGGTTATATTTGTCGAACCATAAAGACCTGTAGCAAAATTACACGTTATCTATTACCATATTAAAAGAATACATTCTATATATAACAACTTGAAATAATAATAAAATACTATTTTTAAATTATAGCCAACTAAGAGCATCTCCAACGGCGTTAGCTAAAAATGATTGGCTAAATTACATAAAATATTGATTATGTAAAATTTATCGAACCTATAAGACATTATGTTCCGACTTCCGATGGTATTGGCTATAATGATTGGCTATATTTTAAAAATGGTATGTTATTAATATTTCAAGTTGTTATTAATAGAATATATAATTTTAATATAGAAATAAGTGATGTGGCAATTCATTACAGATCTCTAAAGGTTCGACAAATATAGCCAACATCAAGAGATTATCTATAATTATAGACAACTGTTTTGTCCCATTGAAATGCAAAATTTTTTACACATTCTTTATAATTCTTATTTATGGTAATTAATTTCAAATTTTACCTCAGAGGTCTCTCCCATTGGAGATGCTCTTATAGCCAACACCGTTGAAGTACAAAACCTTAAAGGTTCAGCAAATACCTTACAGGTTCAGCAAATATTATTTTGGCCAACCATTTTTAACCAGCCCCGTTGGAGACGCTCTTACAAAAAGAGAAAAACTAATAATTCAACTAAACTCAAAATTAGTAAGACAATTAAACCAATAACTACACCTTTAAAACCTCCCAAAAGATATTCACCAAGCACACACATTCTACACACACTAAAACACACACCCAGAACTCACACAAAGTGTCAACCGTGAATCTTCAAGCTCAGCACAACTACTAACTATTTTTACATCTAAAATTTTAAACAAACTTAAAAGTTAAAATACTACAAACCTGTACGTAACAAAATTATAAACATGTATTCACGTGAAAGGTACGTATCCGTCAATCTCAAGCAAACCTCGATCTAATATTCCCTATGCTAAGACCATCTCCAACCCAAGACACTAAAATAGTGTTCTAGGGACACTATTTTGGTGACAAAATTACACCATTCACAAGATGCACTCCAACCCATGATCACTATACTTGACACTAAAAAGAATCTTTCAACAATAAAATAGAATATTCTTAGTTTGTTCATTTTTTACATTATTAGTATCCATTATATTTTAAATTGTAATGTTAATCTCAAGCGGTGTAAAATATATTGGCAAAATCTTCGTCGATAGAAATTAAAAAAAGATGTAGTTTTATCAAACAACATAGTTACCACTGGATTATTTATATAATTGGCAGGTTCCTACTGGAGTTGTCAAACATCAAACAGAACAAAATATAGCAGTGCAAAAGTTTAGCTTTGGTTAAAACTTAATTTATTTATTTATATGTATGATTATTTGTAAAAGTTTGGAAGCTTCATGGATGATTTTTCAGAAGATTAGCTATGGTTAAAACTTAGTTTATTTATTTATATATATTATAAGTTAGGTAAAATTATTATCTTGTAACTTCTTATTTATCATTACGATGTTATTTTTATAATTAAATTTGGTGTGTTGTTTATAATTCATGATTAAGAATTTTTTTTCAAGGTTTTGTGTGAAAGTTTAAAATTAAAAAAAAAAATATTCTAGAATTAACAAGAGCTAAGAAGTAAAGAAATTTCAATTGATAAAAATTTAAAGTTAAAAAATTACAAGAACAAATAAGTTGGAAAAAAAATTGGGAAAAAATTACAAGAACAAATAATAGGACATAGATGGAAAAAAAATTGTTTTGTTAACAAATATAGGGGTATTGTTTGAATTTTGAAAGTCACCAAATTTGGTGACCAAGGATCACCAAATGTACTTTTGTCACCAAATTTGGTGACCCAAAACACATTTGGTGATCTTGGGTCACTAAAATAGTGTTGCATTGGAGTGAGTTTAACACTATATCCATCACTATTATAGTGATTTAGTGATGGGTTAGAGTTGCTCAAAAGATTGAGACGAAATCGAATTATGTCCATTAACCGGAAATCAAAGCTACAAATATCAAAAAATGTTAAAGATTAATCGGAAAAATGTAAAAAATGAACATGGAAAATATCCATCTCTTGCACTCCAGCCTATTCTAAGAGAATCGAGAGTAGGGATTTGAAGAACACACCTAAGCCATGTGCCAGTGCTGTGCTTACCATTTGTTAAGTACTCACCCGGAATTTTGAAACGGTCGGAGACGGCTTGTAAACGAACTTGATGCAGACATATCTAACATGATCTGTTGAGATCCGTCACCGGAATGGCAGTTGCAGTCCGTGGCGGTCGTGCTGTCGGATCCGCACTCTCCAACGGAATTAGAAACTCAATCGTAGTTAATGAAATTAGAAAATTTGATTATATATCTAATTGTTGATGTTATTATTATGATTTATAATAAATTTAATTACTTGAAATTAAAATACATAAAAATAATAATAATAATAATAATAATAATAATAATAATAATAATAATAATAATAATAATAATTGAATTTATATTATATTTGGATCACATTATTGGAATAAAAATTGGATCCAATCTAAAATTTGGATCACTAATTGGAGTTCGTGATTAGAAACTCGTATCTATATAGTCGGTAGTAGAAGAGATAAAGATCCTGTTTGGCTACGTTGCTTTAAGGCATTCATGTGCTTTAAGTAGTTTTTGACCCGTTTGTCAACCACTGCTTTAAGTCGGTTTTAAGTTAAAAAACTCCATTAAGTCATAAGTTTCATTTAGATACTTTTGACTTATGACTTATGATTTATGGAGTTTTTTTTTTTTCACGATTCTTGTAAAGTTTAAATATTATGAATTTAAAATATTTTTAAGTCAAATTTCACTTTAAATCAAAATTATTAAACCCGCATTTAACTTTAAGTAAAATTACCCAAACACATTCATTCAACTTAAAGTAAACAACTTTACTTTCTACATTAAGTTAAAAACACCTCCATTAAGTCAAAAGTAACTTATTTTAAGCAATCCCAAACGACCTCAAAGTAAGAACCTAATTTTTCATTTCACGATTTATCAACGAAGAAGATCAAGTTTCTTCGATTTCGTTTTCTTTAGTAACTATTTATCTACACAAGATTATAGCCCGTGCAAAGCATGGCTAACTTTTAACTTTTTTTTAATTTACTTATAGTTGTAGTTACATAAAATCACAGAATATTATGATTTCTGTGTGTTTTATTATTATGCACAAGCAAAGTATATATATTTACAAGGGTGACAAGAATCCATAATATGATTGACATTCACTATGTAAAGTTAATATTTACAGAATTAATCAGTATTACAAGTAACCAGCTCATCTAAACTTTAAGTTATTAGAGGAAGGCCCAATTGGATCTTTATATTATATTCTAACACTCTCCTTTACTCGAAAGCCCATTTTTGGATAGAGAGAGTGGATCACGGGTGCCCATAATGGGGGTGGCAGGGAGTCGAACCTGAGTCCCCTGTCAACCTGAGCTCTGATACCATATAATCACAAAGTCTTATGGTTTCTGTGTTTTTATTATTATGCACAAGCAAAGTATATATAGTTACAAGGGTGACAAGAATCCCTAAACATAAGGTCAATTAATCGTTAATATGTCCTATAGATATGATTGACATTCACTATGTAAAGTTAATATTTACAGCATATATCACAATATGTACGGGACACGTACTGGGCAATATTACATAATATTATAAATATTTGACATTTACATATAGCAACTTTTAGTATTAAATTTAAATAATAATGTAACATCTTTTAGTATTAACTAGCTTATAACCCGTGCGATGCACGGATTTCTTTTGATATGTAATAAATTTTATTTCATGTTACAATTACATTTTTATATAATTATTATTTACAATATTTTATTTTAATTTTAACTTAAATAATTTATAAAAATTTAATTAATGATATGCATGGTTTAAAACTTATATTATAAAATTTTAAAATAAATATGTCATTGATGGAATTCGAATCATGAAATTTTAATAATTAATTTAATTATATAATATATCTAATCATTAGATCTAACAGTTCTGATTTTTTACTAAAAATCTAACGGTCATTATTCGTAGTATGCGGATTTCTATTATATTTTGTTAGTGATTAGAGGATGTGGTGTGATATTTTTGGGTATATATTAATTATTGTAAGATTATATTTTAAATTAAAAGTTAAAGAGTTTAAATTAGGAAAAAATAATTATTGATTGGAAGATATAAATTTATAAAAATATAATAAAATTTTATTATGTTATAAATAAAATTTATTGATGTGGTGCTTCTTTTATTATGTTATAAATTTTATTTAATATTGAATTATGTTTTTATATAATCACTATTTTTAATAATTTTTTAATTTTAATTCAATATAATTCAATATACTCATGTTTACGAATTATACTAATGTTTCTTTTTTATAAATAACGCATATGAATTTTTAATATATTTTATTAAATAATTGAAAAATATGGTGTGTAAGATTAGTTTTAAATTAAAAAGGTAACGTATTTTAATTCGAAAGGAAATATTATGATTGGAAGATATGATACGATTGATGTTTTTAGGTGTTTATAAAAGGTAATATCTTTAACTAAAAGTAAATGTGAAAAAGGCAATCGACTAATTACCATTAATTATTTTTTGTTATTATTTATTTTAGGTGTTTTAATAGTTTAGATATCGAATATATTTTTCTTTTTAATGAAGAGTTATACTAATGTTTCCTTATAAATCAAAAAGGTAACGTGTTTTAATTCGAAAGAAAATATTAATGATTGGAAGATATGATACGATTGATGTTTTTAGGTGTTTATAAATGGTAATATCTTCAACTAAAAGTAAATGTGAAAAAGGCAATCGACTAATTACCATTAATTATTTTATGTTATTATTTATTTTAGGCGTTTTAATAGTATAGATATAGAATATATTTTTCTTTTTAATGAAGGGTAAATAAGTAAATTTACGAAGTACCAAAAAATAGGTACCAAAACTTTTATTGTTTCGACTTTTATATTATAGTATAGATTCCTTATTATAAGTAACGTATATGAATTTTTAATATATTTTATTAAATAATTGAAAAATATGATGTGATGAGATTAGTTTTAAATCAAAAAGGTAACGTATTTTAATTCGAAAGAAAATATTATGATTGGAAAATATGATACGATTGATGTTTTTAGGTATTTATAAAAGGTAATATCTTTAACTAAAAGTAAATGTGAAAAAGGCAATCGACTAATTACCATTAATTATTTTATTTTATTATTTATTTTAGGTGTTTTAATAGTATAGATATCGAATATATTTTTCTTTTTAATGAAGAATTATACTAATGTTTCCTTATAAATCAAAAAGGTAACGTGTTTTAATTTGAAAGGAAATATTAATGATTGGAAGATATGATACGAATTATGTTTTTAGGTGTTTATAAAAGGTAATATCTTCAACTAAAAGTAAATGTGAAAACGGCAATCGACTAATTACCATTAATTATTTTATGTTATTATTTATTTTAGGCATTTTAATAGTATAAATATAGAATATATTTTTCTTTTTAATAAAGGGTAAATAAGTATATATTTTTCTTTTTAATGAAGGGTAAATAAGTAAATTTACGAAGTATAAAAAAACAGGTACCAAAACTTTTAATGTTTTGGCTTTTATATAATAGTATAGATAGATTAAAATCCATACGATGCACGGATTATTTTTAATATTATATGAATTTTTCATTAATTTGAATTAATTTTTTTAAAACATAAATTTTAAAGGTTTAAATTTTCAAATAAGATGATTTGATAATAATTATATAAATGTTATCCGTGATATTTCTAAAAAATGAGGGATTTTAGTTAGAAAAGATGATAGTTTTAGTTAAAAAAAATTAATCAGTTAATTATTAGTAATTATAAAATATGATTTTATTTTATTAAAAAGAATGTCGTGATATAATTGGAAAATGAGAGGTCTTAGTTAGAGAAATTAAAAAAGTAACATGTTTTAGATGAAAAGGGTAATTGATTTTTTTATTGTAATTATGATTTAATTATGTTAGTTTACTAAATAAAATTGCTCGTAATGTTTTTAAAAAGGAGAAATTAGTGTTGCCCGTGATATTTCTAGAAAAATTGGGATTTTACTTAAAAAATTTAGAAAAAATGATATGTTTTAGCTGAAAAAGGTAATCGTTTAATCATTAATATTATAATTTTATTATTTTATTTTTAAATAAAACCTCCCGTGATATAATTGGAAAAAGAGAGATTTTAGTTTGAGAAAATATAAAATGTAACGTGAAAATTAAAAAGGTGACATGTTTTAGGTAAAAAAAGGTAATTGAGTAGTTTATAGTAATTGTAATTTAATTATCTTATTTTAATAAATAAAATTGCACGTAGTGTTTTTATAAAATGAGAAATTAATGTTATCCGTGATATTCCTAGAAAAAAAGAGAATTTAATTAGAAAAAATAGAAAAGTTGATACATTTTAGCTGAAAAGGTAATTAGTTAATTATTAATATTATATTATTAATATTTTATTTTTATTAAATAGAAATGCACGTTATATAAATGGAAAAAAGAGATTTTAGTTAGAAAAAAAAAGGTTGAAAAAGGTAATCGTCCATGATATAATTAGAAAAAGAGAGATTTTAGTTAGGGAAAATAGAAAAGGTAATGTTTTGGCTGAAAAAGGTAATTTATTAGTTAATAGTAATTATAATATAATTATGTTATTTTATTAAACAAAATTGCTCGTAGTGTTTTTAAAAAAGGAGAAATTTAGTTTGATAAAATATAAAAGATATTGTATTTACCTAGAAAAGGAAATTATTTAGTTGTTAAAAATAGAAAATGTAATATTTTTAACCTGAAAAAAGAAATTGATTACTAAGGAGAAATTTTAGTTAGATAAAATATAAAAGATATGTATTTTACTTTAAAAAGGAAATTATTTAGTTATTGAAAAATAGAATAGATAATATGTTTAACTTGAAAAAGGAAATTGATTAGATTATACGATGGATTTTATCTCTAATTAAATAGGATAAATGAATAAAATCAACAGGTACCGTACCGACCAACCAAACTTTTAATGTTTCGGCTTTTATATAATAGTATAGATATTATAAATTTTATTTAATATTATAATTATGTTTTTGTATAATCATTATTTTTAATAATTTTTTTAAATTTTTATTTAATATACTCATGTTTACAGATTATATTAATGTTTCCTTATTATAAACAATGTATACGATTTTTAGGTATATTTATGTTTCTTTATAATGAAGGGTAAATAAGTAAATTCACTAAATACCAAAAAACATGTACCAAAACTTTCAATGTTTCGGAATTTATATAATTGGGATTTTACTTAGAAAATTTAGAAAAAATGATATGTTTTAGCTGAAAAAGGTAATAGTTTAATTATTAGTATTATAATATTATAATTTAATTTTTTAAATAAAACCTCCAGTGATATAATTGGAAAAAGAGAGATTTTATTTTGAGAAAATATAAAATGTAACGTGAAAATTAAAAAAGGTGACATGTTTTAGGTAAAAAAGGTAATTGAGTAGTTTATAGTAATTGTAATTTAATTATCTTATTTTAATAAATAAAATTGCACGTAGTGTTTTTATAAAATGAGAAACTAATGTTACCCGTGATATTCCTTGAAAAAAAGATAATTTAATTAGAAAAAATAGAAAAGTTGATATATTTTAGCTGAAAATGTAATCGATTAATTATTAATATTACTAGCTTAAAACCCGTGCGATGCACGGATTTTTTAAAATATTATATAAAATTTTTTGTATTAATTTAAATTATTTTTTGAAATATTAATTTTGGAGACTTAAATTTTTATATGAGATGATTTGATAATAGTTGTATAAATGTTATCCATGATATTTCTAAAAATGGAGAGATTTTAGTGAGAAACTGTAGAAAGATGATAGGTTTTAGTTCAAAAAAATAATTGTTTAATTATTATTAATTATAAAATAATTTTTTTATTTTATTAAATATAATGTCCGTGTAATGATTAGAATAAGACAGGATTTAGTTAAAGAAAATTAAAAAGGTAACATGTTTTAGGTGAAAAAGTAATTGATTAGTTTATAGTATTTCTAATTTAATTACGTTATTTTACTAAATACAATTGCTCGTAATGGTTTTTGAAAAGAAAAAAATTAATATTGTACGTGATATTTCTATTAAAAGAGGAATTTTAGTTAGAAAATATATAAAAGATGATACGTTTTAGCTGAAAAAGAAAATCAGTTAATTATTAATATTAGATATTATTAGTTTCTTTTATTAAATAGAACCTCCCGTGATATAATTGGAAAAAAATATATTTTAACTATAGAAATAGAAAGGTAACGTGAAAATTAAAAAGATTATACGATTTATGTGAAAAGGGTAATTGATTGGTTTATAGTAATTATAATTTAATTTAGGCAATCGACTACTTACCATTATTTTAATTAATGAATTTTAATTTAATATAATTTAATATACTCATGTTTACCGATTATACTAATGTTTCCTTATTATAAACAACGTATACAGATTTCTAATATATTTTTATTAATAATTGAAAAATATGATGTAATATTTTCGGGTATATATTAATGATTGTAAGATTAGTTTTAAATTAAAAAGGTAACATGTTGTAATTTGAAAGGAAATATTAATGATTGTAAGATATGATACGATTGATGTTTTTATAAACAACGTATACAGATTTTTAATATATTTTATTAGTAATTGAAAAATATGATGTGTTATTTTCGGGTATATATTAATGATTGTAAGATTAGCAGGTGTTTATAAAAGGTAATATCTTCAATTAAAAGTAAATGTGAAAAAAGGCAATCGACTACTTACCATTAATTATATTATGTTATTATTTATTTTAGGAGTTTTAATAGTATAAATATCATATATTTTTTTCTTTATAATGAAGGGTAAATAAATAAATTCACTTAGTAACCAAAAACAGATACCAAAACTCTTTTATTGTTTCCGCTTTTATATAATAGTATAGATATTTGTGATTGTAAGATTAGTAGGTGTTTATAAAAGGTAATATCTTCAATTAAAAGTAATTGTGAAAAAAAGCAATCGACTACATACCATTAATCATATTATGTTATTATTTATTTTAAGAATTTTAATAGTATAGATATCATATATATTTTTCTTTATAATGAAGGGTAAATAAGTAAATTCACTTAATACCAAAAAACAGGTACCAAAACTTTTAATGTTTCGGAATTTATATAATAGTATAGATATTATTAATATTTTATTTTTATTAAATAGAACTGCACGTTATATAATTGGAAAAAAAGAGATTTTAGTTAGAAAAAAAAAAGGTTGAAAAAGGTAACTGTCCATGATATAATTGGAAAAAGAGAGATTTTAGTTAGAGAAAATAGAAAAAGTAACATGTTTTGGCTGAAAAATGTAATTTATTGTTTAATAGTAATTATAATATAATTATGTTATTTTATTAAACAAAATTGCTCGTAGTGTTTTTCAAAAAGGAGAAATTTAGTTTGATAAAATATAAAAGATATTGTATTTACCTGGAAAAGGAAATTATTTAGTTGTTAAAAATAGAAAATGTAATATGTTTAACCTGAAAAAAGAAATTGATTACTAAGGAGAAATTTTAGTTAGATAAAATATAAAAGATATGTATTTTACTTTAAAAAGGAAATTATTTAGTTATTGAAAAATAGAATAGATAATATGTTTAACTTGAAAAAGGAAATTGATTAGATGATATGATGGATTTTATCTGTAATTAAAAAGGGTAAATGAGTAAAATCAACAGGTACCGTACCAACCAACCAAACTTTTAATGTTTCGGCTTTTATATAATAGTATAGATATTATAAATTTTATTTAATATTATAATTATGTTTTTGTATAATCATTATTTTTAATATTTTTTTTAAATTTTTATTTAATATACTCATGTTTACAGATTATATTAATGTTTCCTTATTATAAACAATGTATACGATTTTTAATATATTTTATTAATAATTGAGAAATATGATGTGATATTTTCGGGTATATATTAATGATTGTAAGATTTGTTGTAAATTAAAAAGGTAACATGTTTTAATTATAAAGGAAATATTAATGATCGAAATATATGATACGCTTGATGTTTTTAGGTGTTTATAAAAGGTAATATGTTCAACTAAAAGTAAATGTGAAAAGATATTAATTACCGTTAATTTAGATTTGTTTTAAATTAAAAAAGTAATGTGTTTTAATTCGAAAGAAAATATTAATGATCGAAAGATATGATACGATTTATGTTTTTAGGTGTTTATAAATGGTAGTATCTTCAACTAAAAGTAAATGTGAAAAAGGTAATCGATTAATTACCATTAATTTTATTATATTAATATGAAAAAGGTAATCGACTAATTATCATTAATTTTATTATCTTAATCGACTAATTATCATTAATTATAACGTGTTTAAATTGGAAAGAAAATATTAATGACGGAAAGATATGATACGATTGATGTTTTTAGGTGTTTATAAATGGTATTATCTCGACTAATTACCATTAATTATATTATGTTACTATTTATTTTAGGTATATTTATGTTTCTTTATAATGAAGGGTAAATAAGTAAATTCACTAAGTACCAAAAAACAGGTACCAAAACTTTCAATGTTTCGGAATTTATATAATAGTATAGATTTTAAATGAAAATATTTTTGACGGGATTCGAACCTTAGACCTCTGTATATAACAACTTTTATAACAATTTTAGTATTGTGTCCAACGATCATCATCTATTTGAGCTAACAATCTAACGGTTGTGAATTAAAGGGATAACCAAGACCAAACTACAAATTAAACTCCATTTTGCTTATTTGCTTATTATAATATTGTATGAATAGTATAGATATAGATGTTGATTGCATATTTTCAACAATGTAAAATCCATAATTATTAGATTAAAGGAGTTGAGTTCATCCGGTAGTTAGGTGCCCAACAATGGTTTCAACTTTTTCTGGAAACACATCATTGCTCAGTCCTTCCCCTTTACAATTCTAATCCTTATATCAGCATCAACAGAAAAATATAGAACCATTATGGAAATATTTTTATGATATTTATTTTCTGTTTCTATCAGTAGATAATGAATCAAGTTAGTTATGATAATGCTGAGGTGTAAATCATGATTAGAGGGATGAGCTGTTAATTAGCCAGAGATTACTAGTGAATAGAAACTTGTATATATGTAATCAGTAGTAGAAAAGATAGAGTAAGAACCTCATTTTTCATTTTACAATTTATCAATGAAGAAGATCAAGTTTCTTCAGTTTCTTTCTCTTTACTCTTTAGTAACTATTTATCCAAGTTGATTGCATCTTTTCTTCAACCATTGAGGGCAAATATTTAGTCAAACACAACAGCTTACAATAATTAAGAGAAATGTTTCAAAGATCTTAAACCACATGCAACAGACACAATCATACAAGTGCCTCTGATAATATCATTATATATATGTTCCTACCTAGCTAGAATTTGATCATCAGAGTCACTCTTTGGATTAGCTAGAGGCAGCTGTACTGTAGTCTCCCACATGAGAATGAGTCGAAGGGGCCAACTGAGAATCAGTATTCAAAGCAGCTGAAGCCCTAGGGGCTTTTCTCCTGCCTTGGATCGGGTTGATTCAAGGCTAACCTTTCCTACAAAATGTTGTTTACGTATGTAATTACGTCATCAGACGATGCCTAGACATACATAAGCTCCTTGTAATAATATATAGCAGTGAGAATCCTCACCAATGGTTCATCTGCATTCTCCAAGCATGGGGGGTACCCCAGATAGATATACCGTTTCACATCTTTAAAAGTTCGATACTTCTTATCTCCATGGTAATAGAACTGTTGTATGTAGCACCGAATAAAATTAAGATGATGATAATAATAATAAATCACATAATAAAAACTTCACATTAGGGATGTAGAAAAAATTACAGTATCATGAATCCCACTGGTACGAACACGGACTTCTTTCGTCCAGCCAGTAAGCCTTTCAGCTAAAGGAAGCCAATTCTCATGGCCAAGCGATACAAGCTTTGTGGTCTGTACATGGATGTTGCGACAACACAGTATTCTCATAGTATCAATATGTTAACAAACATTCATTCAAAACGTAACTATATCATGTAGTCATGTGTGTATCCAATCATAATAATTTTCAAATAATACATTAGATACATGCATGCTCTAAAATTAATGTACTTGCACTGCTTCCGTTTCTATTTTCTGGCTAATGTAAGTACCATTTTTTCTATCATAAAAATATATTTTCTGATAAAGTAAGAACATAGCTTAGGCAAGTACTCTCTTATTTTGTTCACTTGTGCCATTTATTGTTATGATCCAAGTATAGGTGTAAATATTAGTGTCAACTTTATTCTTTTGTTCTCATATATATGCACTAGATTTTATTATCAAGAACTAGCTAAATATCAAATTTAATTATTTTCACCTATTCATATCCCTGCAGACACTAAGACCTATTGTATTTACCTCATCATCCATCACCGGAACATAATCTTTTGGTAACACAAAGTTGAACCGGAAAAGTTCAGCTAATATGGTTCTTAGTTTAGGTCGTTTTTGATGTTCCGTCTCCAACTCTATAGCCATCTGTTGCTGCAACATATCTTGAGATGTAAGTTGGAAACCCATTCAACAACTTTGCAAAAAGAGAACTGAATAAAAAACATAATGTAAAAAAAAAAAAAAAAAAAAAAGCATAAGAATCTCAATACATTGTGATTTTCACTTTGCAAAGGGCCTCTACAAATTTAGGTTAGTCATATACGTACATATATAGTACTTTTAGCTGTATAAACGGACAAATAAATGATTACATATGTCTACATCTATTACATATAAGTGCAAGTGAAATCCTCACTCAACACATTTTTCTCCTGCTACACATAAAACACATATATACATTTCCATCCCCGAAGACAAATTTCTTATGTTGCCTGTTTGCTCAGAACTACTAGTAACACCTTCATGTTCACGGCTACACTAACAACATTAAGGATTTAATTTCATCTTCGAATTAAATATCAATTGGCATTTACCTCTATAAAAATTCATCAAACTAGATAGCTTGGTAGGGTCCTTAATAGTGCGGTTTGGGAGTGGAGGGAATAATTTTCAAAGATGACTCAGCTATCTGACATGACTGATTTGCATCCAACATGGAATGTACAAGCTCATTTGAAGTTTGTATCTGACCCAACTCTTCTACAACCCATATATTTCACCCCATGCATCCACCTCTGTTTCCAGAATCGATTATGTTACAATACTAGACTTTTAAAGAAACATCCAGCAGAAGGGAAACAACTAGACCAAATCACTCAGCGATGTATCACAATCATCAACATATTACACACAATCTCCGTGATTACAATCCTACCGGACTCCTTGTTAATAGCATCAAAAAGCAAAAAGCAAAAACGGTACTTTCTCACCCTCCCCCTATAATGTAGCCTTCTTTGAATCAAAACTCGCCTCTTCTTCAACAAATGTGCAATACTCTCATCCAAACTAACCACTCCCCACCTTCTTTATCGCCATTTAACATCCAAACTCAAAATTTACCTTTCCTTCCTTACACCCATTTGCTATTTAAAGCAGAATCCCTCTCTTTATGTCACAATCCTTCACTACAATGTTTTGCTAAACATAATAGAATCACATACACATATGTAATAGATATATAGAGACCAAAGGGTAAACATAGGGAAAGTATGTCAATTGTCACAGGGAATCACTTGAGCACCAGAAAGATTGAATCTTTGCGGTGTCCATCTACAAAGCTGAAAGATATACATATGGGTTTCATGAATTAATACAAGGTGAGCATTGATAAATTAGCACCATCGATAATCTGGTAATTAAACATATGCAGACACCACAGAATCCACTTTGAACTAGTGATTTGGGCGAGTTCAGGTGGTGGGTGTTATACTGTGATTGGATTGCAAAGATGATGTGGTGGTTGCAAAGATGATGTGTATGGCCTATAGAGAGGGTTAAAATATAACAGAAGTGATGAAGATGATGGATCGGGTCTTTTACCGGAAGAATCGGATTTAAGTTAATGAATACTTTTATCACGAGTAGTGTAGCTCGTGTACAAATTTACCAAACTTCCGTTAAAGGCGACTTAATAGACTTCTGTCAAAGGTGATTTAATAGTCCAGAAATGTTTTTAATGTTCGGTGAGTCAACTGCAAGCTATTTTCAGTTTAGTAATCCATTAGAAAGGTTTTTGGGTTCGATGACCCACTTGCAAGTTGATTGACCAATATGTAGAAATTTTCCTTCTATATTCACAATTATCTCCTTGGTAAAGTGATCTCCATTATCTTTTAACACAACTCTAATGTAGCTTATGCGTTTGAAGAGTGCCTTTCTGTATGAATAAACATTGTTGCTTGCACTAGACTTGAGGTTTGTTAGAATCCCCATGAACTCCTTGTCATCAGCCTCAAAGAGAGCCCAGTAGCAGTTTTATGTAATTTAACCAAGATGGCTTTTTCCCTTCCTCCTCAACATCCAACCTCCTTTGTTCTCCAAACAGGCCTTGTATGCCACTCCTCTCACCCTCTACTCCACTACTCTTCCCCGCCATTTAACCCAAATAATACATGTCACAAACATATTTGTATTATGTTGATATAAATTTGTTTTATATTAAGTTTGAAACGGTTATTCCGAGAAATTACATAAATAACATGTATGCCCCACATTTACAGTACAAAATTTAACTTTACCATGATGCCTCTTTTTCCATTCTAACAGGATTAAACAGGTCCTTGTTGGGTAGGGGTGCACAAAGGTCCAAAATTGGACCGGATCGAAGACCGGATTTTTCCAATTTCTTGGACCGAGGGCCGGACCTGCTATATTCGGTCTTGGGACCGGACCGGATGGAAAAAAATCCAGACCGGATCGGGATCGGGATCGGGACCGGTATGGACTGATTAGTTAATTTTTATATAAAAGATATACTTTTTATAACTTAATATTTGTTTTTCTAAAATTTTAAATGCATAAAATAAAAAAATTATTTTGCCATGTAATATAAGTTTAAAAATGAAGTCCATATCTTATTTTTGTGAAGTAATCGTAATTTTTATACATGTGAGTGTCAATTATTTATCGTATGAAGTATGACATTTAATTATTTTGATTGTAATGTTGATCCCTAATATTTAATCAATTTATTATCTACTAATTTGGATTGTCAAACTATGATGTATTTAAATATTTAATTTTTATATTAGATAATTTAAGAAGTAAAGTCATATAAAATTAAACATATACATAAATCCCGGTCCGGACCGGGTTTTTTCAGGGTTTGGACCGGACCGAAGATCGGATTTTTTTGATTTTGCGGACCCGAGACCGGACCAACTATACACGGTCCAGTCCAGGTCTTGGACCGGTAGACCCGGTCCGGTCTACTTTATCAGTCCAAACCGGAATGATGTACAACCCTATTGCTGGGTAACACCAAAAAGTTAATAACTAAGTTAGGGTTTTTGAAGTAGTTTTGTGAATAATATTTAAATAAATGAGCAAAATCAACCAAACTTTTATTGATCTATACTATGATTGGTGAGAAGGGTCGTCCTCGATCTGAATTAATAAGTAATTTCTTGTACAATAAAATAAATTAAATATTCTACCACACATTATTTACTCTATATTAATAATTAATTTCAAAGATATCCTAATACTAGCGCCCAAAATATAGGATCCCTTAGATATATGGGTGAAGATCCTTATATCTATTACATCTAATATTAGCATAGCACTACTAAAAGTCTGTGTAAGACAGGATTTGAAACAGCAATATAAGATTAAAAACAACCCTATATGATAATAAAAATGATAATAGCTGAACTTGGGTGAATTAACTACAAAGGTATTCGGACTAAAGAGATAAAAATTATGGTGTATATCAACCTAACCTAACAAAGAGACTCCATTCAATATTCTTGTAGTATTTCAATTTTCAATCATCAATTATAAGTTTACATGTGAGACACATGTCCCATATACAATTGGGCTTATTATAAATAAACAACTTATCTAATAATAAAATCCTAACACCACCTATAAACATATAAATAAATACAAAACTTGTTCTTTTTCAAGTTGTTCAACATTAGTTGTATTTATATTTCATGGGTTATTCAACAAAATTAATTTTTTAAGTACTACACAACTTGTATTTTGTAATGTTTAGCTAAAAAAAAAATTGAAATGTAAAACTGTTTTTCAGTTAAGTTGCAGTTAAGTTTTAATTTTAATCAACTTCTTCATTTGAACGCTACATCAAAGTGATGTTTATTTTGAATACATATTTGATATTAATAATTTTAAAATTTTATGAAATGAATGTGCTGAAAATTGATTCTTTAAAAGGTAAATATAGTGTAATGATTATTTTATAAATAGAACGTGCTTGGATAAATTTGATTATGGTATAGAATCACTTTAAACTATTTCAATGATTTTTCAAAAAAAAAAAGGTAACATAATCTCCTTTTTGATTTATTGATTGAAATTTGTAATTATATTTGATAAATAATGAAATTTTGTATCATGTACTTAGATTTAACATATATTAATATATTTTGTAATGTAAAATTTAGCTATAAAACAAAATTGTTGTTGTGGAATAAAAATGAGGGTTTGTAAATTGCGGCTTGAGTTTGTATGTATTAAATACAAGGGTTGGTGAGCTTCGAGCTTTAATGGCTGCTCTTGCGTTTCGAGACTAAACGGTCCTTGCAAGATGCCTACGTATCTCCGTATTGCTAGAGAATTAAGTCAACGTAGTTCTGAGAATGAGGGGTCAGGCCCTTTATATAGGCGTTGGAAGCCTGAGGATTGGAATAGGGTTAGGTGACTTGGTGGGCAAGTCACCTACTTCGAGAAGATTCTAGATCCTATCTTGTAGGAGTATGTTTCCTTGTACAATTAGGTGCCTTGGAGGCTACTTCTTGTATAAGTTATATCCTTATTTGACTCTTATTTCTAAGCTGTTAATTACCTTATATATTAATTACGGAATTAATATTTAATTAGGGTTTTGGGCGTCATTTATAGGCCTTGTGTTTAGACCAGGCTAGGTCTAATTAATGTATCATTAATTGTGTCTTTAGGGCTTATTTTTGACCCATATCATTTGCCCCCCAACTTCTAGGAAAACTGATCAGGTTTTCGTAGAAGTTACAATTGTCTTTTTCGAGACTCGGGGTCGTTTTGTACACTAGTGTTTCACGAATATCGTCTTGATTGTAAAGTGTGGAGTGACCTACACATTTACGACGATGTTCATTCATTTTTCGGGCGAATTAGCCTTAAACGGCACTAAACGGTGCTAAACGACACTAAACAGCACTAAACAACATTTAAACGGTGTTAAAGGACACTAAACGGCGCTAAATAGTGCTAACGGCACTAAACAGCACTAAACGACGCTTAAACGGGCACTAAACGGTGCTAAACGACACTAAACAGCACTAAACAACATTTAAACGGTGTTAAAGGACACTAAACGGCGCTAAATAGTGCTAACGGCACTAAACAGCACTAAACGACGCTTAAACGGTGTTAAGAGACGCTAAACGGCGCTAAACGATGCTAACGGCACTAAACGACGTTTAAACGGTGTTAAACGGCGCTAAACAGCACTAAACGGTGCTAATGGCACTAAAAGACGCTTAAACGGTGTTAAGCGACGCTAAACGGCGCTAAACGGTGCTAACGGCACTAAACGATGTTTAAACGATGTTAAACGGCGTTAAACGACGCTAAACGGTGCTAACGGTGCTAACTGCACTAAACGACGTTTAAACGGTGTTAATCGACGTTAAACTGCGGTAAACGATGTTAATTAACGGCACTAAACGATGCTTAAACGGCTCTCGACTTAGGCTGCCGTTTTTCTAAAATGGCAACATTTTCCTGTGGAGGCTCTTGGCTGAGTTCAATATTTAAACGTCGAACATCGGCTTTTGAACGTCGAATGTCAACGTTTGAACGTCAACAAACAACCATTCTTGACTTCAAATTGGCTTTCATAGCTTTCGTGACCTTCTAGGCCTTAACTCGCTTGTTGAATCCTTGGTTTTAAACCTTGAATCCATTCATGGTTGTCGGTTATAACCAACCCTTCATTCTCATTCTAAGATGTGGAACTTGTGATGAAGTTTTTTAGTTCTTGCCCCTCCTTGTTTCACACGGAGGAGGTCTTGCTCTTGGGTTGATCATTCAAGAAGTTTACTTACCTCTTAATACTTGACTTCAAGTCTAGGATACTTTGGTTGGTTTTTAATCCTTGATTTTGATTCTAGGATCCCAACCTTATTCTTATGTTCATAGGACCTTGCTTTGGTTTGAATTTGACTAACGGTTCTTGATTCAAGGCCTTGAATTCAAACAACAAGCTCGATCGGAGGAAGACAGCCTTGTTGGCCATCAAGGCTTAAATTTTGTGTTGAGATTTGAAGTTCAAGGCTTCAATCCTTAATCTTGGAATATATTCTCCAGACTTTTCTTTGTTTCTAAAGTATTAGCCTTTTAGCTAATCTTCTTGATTTTGTTTTGACGTTCCGTCAAAATAAAACACCCAATATTTTTTCTGATCGGGTATAGTTTTATGGCAAAAGGTCACTTTGCCTACTGTACTATTGTAAAATTTCCACTTAGCCTACTGTACTATTCAAGTCATCATTGTACTTTCCTTTTTTTCTCTTTTCCCCATCGCCGTCTGTTGAAAAAAAAATCCGTTTGTTTGACTAACGGACTGCTGAGCTGGCCTTCTAGTCACCAGTCCACGTTGGCCACATCAGCAAAAAATTAAACCCCTAAATTAACCCCTAAATAAACCCTAACCCAATCCATATATATATGCAACTACTCCCCATCTTTGCCCGCCAATCTTCCCGCCAAACCAAGCACCACGGCAGCCAGCTCTGATGCACAATCCCGAATGTCTATGGAGACCAAAATGTCTGTGGAGACCTACTTGTGTGACTGCGAGAAGAAAGCAAAGCTCTTCACCTCGCGAATCGCGAGGAATCCTGGGAGGAGATTTCTGGGTTGTGGTCAACCACAAGGTACCCGATGTAATTTCTTCCATTGGTTTGATGTAGAAGCTGCTGGCAGGCATGGAGAGGTTGTAACTCAGTTGAATGATAGGAGGTTCCTTTTGGAAGAGAAGTTAGTCGTAATTGAAAGGAAGTTGGTAGATGCTGAGGAGAAGCTAGCTGGAAAGAAGCAACAAACAAGAGCCTTGAAGAGGAAGAATTTGATGTTGGGTCGAATGTGCTTTGTGCTCATGATGGTTGTTACTGCTATGGCTGTTTTGATGTTTGAGAAAAAAATGACTTGATTTGGTAGGTTGGACTTTGTAATGTTAAAGTCTTTATTTTGTAATGTTAAAGCCTAAGCTTATGTAACCTTGCAAGTTGTATTTGTAATGCTCTTGATGTTGAATGCAATTCTCTAATTTTGTTATGCAAATGATTTGTAATGCAACTGAATTTTAACAATAACATAGAAAATCAACTAACAATACATCACCATAAGTTCATTACAAGCATTTAACATGAGTTCATTACAACCAAAAGTTCAGTACCAAAAGTCTTGAAACCAAAAGTGCATTACAACCAAAAGTCTTGAAACCAAAAGTGCATTACAACCAAAAGTCTTAAAACCAAAAGTGCATTACAACCAAAAGTCTTAAAACCAAAAATGCATTACAATCAAGGCTGTGTCATCTCCAGCATCAGTGCCTCTCCCATGAGTTCATCTTCACCTGTATTGTTTTGTGCTTGGGCAGTCTCCCTCTCCTGGGCAACCTCTTCATCTACAGGGGTACTTCTTTTCCTCTTTCTCCCTGTGGTAACTGTGATTGGATCTGGACATTTCCTTATGTTATGGCCTGGTTGCTTGCAGTTTGTACAATGCATCACCCTCCCAATTCTAGACACTTGTTCCTTGCCTTTGGTAGTAGTTGTGGCCTTTTTTGGTTCCCATCTTCCTCTTCTTCTTTGTTTCTTGGGTCTTCCCCTCAAAGTCCTCACCATTGGTGGTGGCAAAATGGTGTCCCCCTCTACTTCCTCCCAAAAAGGTGGCCCTTGCAGAACCTCCAAGCAGTGTGAGTAGCATTGCATATATGTGGCCTTGGTGTAGTAATGTGACACATAGTCCATTACATTTAGCCTGCAACTCTGGATGGCACTCACAGCATGGATGCAGGGGATTCCAGTTAAATCCCACACCCTGCAAGAACATGTTTGGTTTTGGAGGCTGACACAGAACCCTATCCCTCTCCACTTAACTTGGTAGTTTTGCCTACCATCCCATAGAACTGTGCACTCATTACCGTCCTTAATCACTCCATCTAATCTCTTTCTCACCTTTGGTAAAAGGACAATATCTTGATTGGCCATTGCATCCCTCCTCATGTGAATCCTTGCCATTATGATATCATGGATCTCAGTAAGCATGTCAGTAATTGGCATATACCTTGTTCTCATAATGTATGAATTGAAGCACTCAGACATATTGTTCTCAGTTGAGTCTGTTTTTGAGTGAGTTTCAAAATAAGCCTTTGACCATACCTTGGGGTTCAAAGAACTCATCTTTTCATAAGTTGGCTTGGAGACCTTCTCCATCTCCCTCATTGCAGTCTTGAATCCCTGTGGATGTGTGGCATTGCAAGCAGCATAGAAGGCCTCTTTCAGTGGCTCTGTAGCACATATTCCTTGCAAGTTGGAGTACAAATGTCTTGTACAATTTCTGTGTTCAACATGAGGTAAAAGCTCCTTGACTGCCTTCTCCAATCCCTACACAGTCACAACCAAAAAATACCAAAAAATTCTGATATGAGACAATGACAGCTATTATTAAGATAAACTGTGATAAGTTACAGAAATTCACCTTTTGTTGGTCAGATATCAATGTGTAGCCATATCCATTCCCAAGTTGAAGGTCATCAATCAACAAGTCCAAAAACCAGCCTTCACTGATACAGAACCTGGGCTAAGACACCCTTTCCACCAATCCTCTCTATCACCCTCATTCACACCCTCATTCACACCCTCATTCGCACCCTCATTCACATTTCCATCATACCATAGATTATCATCATTATCCACATCTCCCCAGGGATTCCAATTCCATGAGTCCTCATGCCAAGCCTCATCATCAACAGTGGGAGGGAATGGAGCAACAGAGCCTTCATGGCACACATGAATTTTGCATACCCCAGTGCGCCTAGTGCGCCTAGATGCATGCACCAACTCTCAAACATACTTGTCATCAGTCAATTCTCTAAACCCATGATCTGGAGTTACCCCATCCCTCATAAAAAACAGTCTATCTCCATCCTTTACCACATCTTTCACCTTCTCCCTAATCCAATTCACAGACAACTTCGAAGTCTCTACCCGCTTAAATCTCTTACATTTAGGGCATGCATACTGGTACGCAGTTATGGTCATGAAATGGCCACCATAGTATACAACTACGTCACACACCCTACAAGAATAACATTATACTTAACATTTACCCCATTTCTAACACATAACAAACTAGTAAATTAAGAAAATCAAGTAAAGAAAGTGGAGAATGACACATAACACATAACACAGAGTGGCACTTACTTTCGAACCATGGTATGTAGTCGGAGAATGAAAGTGGAGAACAGCAATCGTATGTAGTCGAAGAATGAAAGTGGAGAAGAGCAATCGTCGTCTGAAACTTCTCGAATGGTGTATGCAAGTAAAAGTGTAAGTACTTCTCGAATGGGCGTGGTTTTAATTAGGTTAGGTTTTATTTTGGGTTTAATTGGGATTTATTTTGGGGTTTATTTTGGGGTTTTATTTGGGGTTTATTTGTTGCTGATGTGGCCAACGTGGACTGGTGACTAGAAGGCCAACTCAGCAGTCCGTTAGTCAAACAAAACGGATTTTTTTTTCAACAGACGGCGATGGGGAAAAGAGGAAAAAAGGAAAGTACAATGATGACTTGAATAGTACCATAGGCTAAGTGGAAATTTTACAATAGTACAGTAGGCAAAGTGACCTTTTGCCCTATAGTTTTATCACTTCCTTCATGGGGTACTATCTCTTGCCCCCGACTTCTTGGTTGCCTATGGTACATTCAACCATGAAGTCAACAACCTTATCGGGGCCTACTAGTTCTAGAGGAAAAGGAACCAGATCCTCTGTTGGCTTTCCTAGGTGTTCCTCATCATTGTGGACATCCATGTCTTCTATCGGAAGGACCTGCCCCCGACTCCATCAGGTCTTAAAGCGGCTATATTACAGCTTCTAGCCATTTTCTGGTCACTTGTTTGTTCTCCGTGGGTTAACCATGGTTGATGTTGTCTTCCCACATACAGCGCCAAATGTTGTGGAATAAAAACGAGGGTTTGTAAATTGCGACTAGGGTTTGTATGTATTAAATACAAGGGTTGGTGAGCTTCGAGTTTTAATGACTGCTCTTACGTTTCGAGACTAAACGGTCCTTGCAAGATGCCTAAGTATCTCTGTATTGCTAGATAATCAAGCCAACGTAGTTCTGAGAATGAGGGGCCTTTATATAGGCGTTGGAAGCTTGAGGATTGGAATAGGGTTAGGTGACTTGGTAGGCAAGTCACCTCCTTAGAGAAGACTCTAGATCCTATCTTGTAGGAGTCTGTGTCCTTGTACAATTAGGTGCCTTTAAGGCTACTTCTTGTATAAGTTATATCCTTATTTGACTTTTATTTATACGCTGTTAATTACCCTTAAATATTAATTACGGAATTAATATTTAATTAGGATTTTGGGCCTCATTTATAGGCCTTGTGTTTAGACTAGATCTAATTAATGTTTCATTACTTATGTCTTTAGGACTTATTTTTGGCCCATATCAATTGTTTTTCAGGATTTTCTGTATTAAGCTCCAGTTATGTTTTAATTTTAATCAACTTCTTCATTTGAACGCTGTTTATTTTAAATATTCGATATTAATAATTTTAAAATTTTATGAAATGAATGTGTTGAAAATTGATTCTTTAAAAGGTAAATATAGTTTAATGCTTATTTTTTAAATAGAATGTGCTTGGACAAATTTGATTATGATATAGAATTACTTTGGACTATTTCAATGATTCTTCAAAAAAAAAAGTAACATAAACTCCTTTTTGATTTTTTTTTTTTGAATATTTTGGCTTATAGCCTTTTACAATGAGTATCTGTTCATTTGACAAATCTCGTGATAAGCGATTATCGAACCCAGAACCTCTGGGTCGACTAGAGGTAAGCTCAACCAACTGAGCTACCTCAACTTGCTTAATATTGATTGAAATTTGTGATTAAATATGATAAATAATGAAATGAATATTTGTATCATGTACTTAGATATAATGAAATCTTTCTTGCCCTCAAAAGAAAGTAATGTAAGGTTCTCCCTAGAATGCAACTCATACATTATTATAGTCTTAATTATTCAGGTTTATTTACTAATATTTCAAATTAAAAAAAAAACTTTTTTGAAAAAAAAAAGTTTCTAATAAGAAACCGTTAAAAAGAGGAGTTGTAAACACCTAATAACTAAAAGGCCTGGCCTATAAAAAAAAAAGGTAAAAGGCCTGACTGGGTTTGTTTGTAGTAAAGGCAAAACTTGGTTGTTTAGTGTCAATTTAAGTTCTTTTCAAAACTCTGAAGTACATCCTTTCAAAAAAAAAAAAAAAAAAAAAAACTCTGAAGTACATTTGGTATCACTATTTACTAGTAAAAAAAGGTTTAATACTCATCATATTACAATGAATATATGAATATATTTTACTTAAACATATTAGTCAAAGAAAATTATGAATTACAAAAATGAATTTATTACTAGTGCAATAAAACAAAACTTTGGCTCTCGAGAACTTTAATCAAACTATCGCGGAGGAAAATACACATAGTCTTATGGGCCTTGTGGGTCGGTTATGTTGTACAAGTGGTGGTTATCTAAATAAAATTGTACAGATCTAACAAATAAATTTGCAACTCGAAAGGGGAAAGTAACAGGATAGATAGATACCTAAAGATTGTATGTATTGCCCAGGCTTTTCCGACAGTGAGTTAAAGACATACCTGCATCAGTTCCGAAATTTCTCTTCTCTTCCTCCTTTTATTACTCGAACTCGAAGCTGAGTTAGCTGCCGCCTGGAAAATCGGTGCTACACCGTTAATTGTCATAAACACAAAATAATTAAACTCAAATAAACTATGTAACTAATATAGACCAAGATGAAGAATTTTAAATTAATTTTAAATTAACTCACGTGCTCCGGCATAACGAAAGATACAGGCGTTGCCGAAATCGGAGCTTCGGAGTCTGAAAAGATCGGCTGCCGCGGAGAAATTTATCATGTATTAATAATTCGACAAGTACAGAAATGGGGAATTAATGGGGAAAAAATTAAATATATGGATCGAATTTATAAGTGTTGATTAATTGTAACAATTACCTCGAATGGAACTAAGGCGTTGTGATTAGCATTAACAGCAGCAGCAGAATCGTCATGTTGAATTTCAGTGTTAGAAGCCATGGAGAACTGAAATGATGTTGAAATTTATTGAAAGTTTCGGAAGAAGAGGAGTTAATGAGGATATACTAGGTAGCTGAAATTTTTTATACGATTTTGGGAAGATTTGTGTTGGACTGTTCATATATATATATATGCAAATAAAAGTTGTGGGCGCGCAATGCAAGAAAAAAAAAATTTAATATAAGATCAACTGGGTTTCAAAATTCCAATTGTCATAAAAAAAAGTATATATACATTTTTTTTGACAATAAAGTACTTATAAACTTACAAATAAGTATCCATTCTAACAAACAATTAATAAGGATCGAACCCATGATCTAGGTCGATAAAGGATATATCCTTAACCACCTAGACTATCCAACCTTGGTCATATACATATATAGAGTCTCCTTCTAGAGAGAATTTGTTATATAGAGAATTGGAGAGAACAATATATTTTTTCTGATTCTACAACAGAACCAATTTTTTTTTAATTTTTTTCCAAAAATATTTTTTCAAAAAAAAATAAATAAATTCTGGCATCGTCACGTCACTGCTGACGTGGCACTGCCACGTCATCACTGCTGATGTGGCAGTGCCACGTCATCACTGCTGATGTGGCACTGCCACGTCATCACTGCTAACGTGGCAATGTCACGTCATCAGTGACATCATCATTGATGATGTGGCATTGCCACGTCAGCAGTGATGACGTGGCGGCTGACGTTAGTGGTGCCATTGGTTCTGTTACAGAATCAAATTTTTTTTTAATAGAACCAAAAAAATTTGGTCTTTTTTTTATAGAACCAAAAATTAAAACTTGATTCTACTATAGAATCATATAAAATTAGTAGTTCTCTCATATTCTCTATATAAGGAGGTCCTCTCTAGAATAATGGCCTACATATATATATATATATACAATTTTTTAGTATAAGCAAATTAACTAAAGGGAAATTCTCAATGGTACCACTGTACTTTTGGCTTTTGCCAATGGTACCATTACATTTTTGACTCCTCTGGGCGGTACCCTTAACAAACTGACTTCTTTAATAAAGTGCCACTCCGTTACTAATACGTTTTAGAATCGTTAATAATTGATTTTTTAATAACATAATTTACTATTAAAAGTGAATTAAAACGAGTATCCAAACGACACAACTCCATTATCTTATCTCATAAACCCAAAATCAGTCGCGTCATTAGGGCTTAGTCGAATTGGGGATTAGGGTTATGGCGATCAACATCCTCCATCGTCGATCATAACTTATTCTACTCTATCTTCAAGCGTTTGACAGGTATATTCGATTTCAGTATCCTCCTTGTCTTGTAATCGTGATATGTGTTTTATTCGTTATGTCCAGTCTTGTGTTTGTATGTATTCATGATATATATGAAGGTAGTTGATGTATATGTATGTATTCATGATATATATATATATATATATATATATATATATATATATATATATATATATATATGAAGGTAGTTAATGTATATTCGATTTTAGTATCCTCCCGTATGTTTTGTGAGCTTCTATGAGTTTGTTTTGATATATTTGTGTTGCCTTTTGTATTTGCAGAATGGATGTTAGTAATAAAATCTTGAAATTTAATTGGAGGGATAAGATTGTTGAGGTCAAGGTAGATACTAATAAGTGTACGTTGTTAGACATTGTAGTTGATTACGAAGATTTTGCTAAGAAGAATGGTATAAGGTTGGATTATGCTTATCCTACATTTTATTATGCGTTTGAGATGAAACATCACCCTTTAATTGTCGACAAGGATCTAATGTTAATGTTCGAAAGGTTTTCTGCAAAGGTTGTTATTAATATATGGGTTGGGACAAGTTTAAAACCAAATGCATTGAACAAATTAGTGCTGAATTTAAGGAGAAATGCTGAAAGAGAAAAGAAATTGAAACATCAGAAAACATCAACTAATAGCCTCCATTCTGTTCATGACCTCCCTTCTCTTGATGATCTAGACGATACTTCAGCTAAATCAATAAAATCCATACCTCAAGCATCAGAAACTGAAACATCTGCTAAGGGTAGTTAGCTCTTGGTACTCTGTCAGGACCTATAAGCAGGCCTATGGGTTTAATATCAATCCTATTCCTGATCAAGAAAACTGGCCAGCGTATGATGGAATTCCTACTATAATGCCACCAACAATGAAAAGGGGTGTTTGGAGGCCAAGTAGAAATAAGAGAAGCGAAGAGGGAGAAGATGAGAAGGGAAAGAGAGCAAAGATTGTGCAGTGCAAGAAATGTAAATTTTTCGGCCATAATTCGAGGACATGGACATGTAAGGGTGCTCCCACTGACAAAGAATTGAAAGCAACTGAAACAAAGTTGGTTAGAAATCCAAGGATTAGGGATCAATCTAACGCAGCTAAAGCAGCCCGAGCAGAAGCTAAAGCAGCCAGAGATGCAACAAATGCAGCCAAGGATGCAACAAAGACAACTGAAAAAGCAACTACATCCAGGAAAAGAAAGACTGCAACTCGGGGAAGTGCATCTCAGCCATCTGTTCTTACTGCATCCCAATCTCAGCAACAAAACTGATTACCTTCGAATGTAGTAGTATTTTGGGTTATTTTAGCTAGTATTATGGATGGTTTAGTAGTATTTTGGACGGCATTTTGGATGGTTTGGTAGTACTTCTAGTTTCAATTATTATAGATGTTATTTCAGTTATGTTGGATGTTTTGGATATTTTGGATGCTATGTTAGTTCAGTTATGGCATTTTACATGTTTTTCTAGTTTTTACTGGTCTTTTTTAGCCACTTAACATTTCTTTAACGTTTCATTAACAAAATGGTGTTTTTGGTAGGAAGTCAGTTTGTTAAGGGTACCGCCCAGAGAAGTCAAAAATGTAATGGTACCACTGGCAAAAGCCAAAAGTACAATGGTACCATTGAAAATTTCCCTTAACTAAATATTGGAAAAGCAATAGGTTGGATTCTACTTTTTCTTTAATTAGTATTACCAAATCCAACAAATGAATTTAAGATTTAAATATTATATCCAAATTTTGAGCCTTTGTAAATGTCAAAAAAAAAAAAAAACAATTGAAAAAAATTGGGCCTTTCTGCCAAATCATTAATTTTATCAATAACTTTGAAACCTAGAATCTCAGTTCTGGATTAGTTCATAGGAAACTAAAAAGTAAGTTGATGTTGGGGCTCCTCAGGTAGTATTAGTTTCAATTCAGCACACGCACTCCAGCAATTCCCACTATTTTACAAGTTTCCAAATCTAAATGCATATTCATTTCAACCCGCTGGAAGAATGGAACAGAATCACAGCTCCAACTTTATTATTATGTTGTGTTCAGTGTCTGCAAATGTAAACATCCAAGATGAACAGCTACGTATCAAAGAGTAAGATTTATCAAACCCCTTCACTCAACTGGGTTCTGTATGTACAGCAGCATTATAATCAGAATGATAAATTTCAAAAGAACTACTATTATTACTCTAAAATCTAACAATGGACAAAAATTAGGACCCTCTGTATTTCTAAATTATAATGTTTCGGGTCTGACGCCATTCAACTACTGCTTTGGGTTACATCGGCAGCCTCCATTAAATCACAGATCTTCAGCGATAGCATCTGACTTGATTTACCAGAAGGAGAAATAACTGCCATAAAGAGTGCTCCCACCATCATCCTAATTCAACAATTACCAAGTAGTTTAATGGCCATTGCAACCATAACCAATATGTTCATAGCAAAAGCAATAGTATTAACAAGCCAACAAATTAGCAAATCAACTAAAAAGAACAATAGTAATAATTAAAAGAAAAATTTATAAATACGAAAATAACATTTAAGTAAACACCAGAGGTCTTTTTAAAATATTCAGAAATTTGAAATAAACTTTGTTCTTTTCGATAACAGCATTTTAAATAATTGGGTATAGACGTATAGTGGACCGACTCCAGAAACACTCAAACCATAGTAACATCTGCAGAAGTCATTCATGGGAGATGCATGCACATTAACTGTCTAGTATGAATGAAAAATCTATGTCAGGTGAAGGAAATTATCTTAAGTTGTAGGTCAAAGAGGCACTTACAGATAGCTTCTAGGTGACACCCATATTAGATGCATGACAACAATCTTCATTTACAGCAGGCTTTTCCCTAGATTTAGCATCACTGTCTTGCTGCTCCTTGCTAAGTGTGAATTCAAGCTGCTTTTCCACACTCTTGAAAATAGAAGTACGCTTGGATCTTAACCGGTATGGTGGAGAGGCATTAAAAGCCTTAGCATTGCTTACAGGAACAGAAGAAGCTGGGCTTTCACACAACATCCTGTCATGCAACCCAGAATCTTTCAGAGAGCTGTTACCTTGACCCAATTTATCAGAAGTCAAAGAACTGTCCTCAACTGCTTCTTTGTCTGCCATCCTGCTTTCATTTACGGGTGAATTTTTCGGGGTTTCTGCTTTTCTTTTTCGTAAAATAGAAGGTGTATTTGGAAAGCTCTTAGCAGCCATTTTCAGAATGGATTCCGGTGTCAACCCATACAAACTGCTGCTTTTCAGGGAAGGTGGAGTGAAATTATTCATAGGCAACGCCACTGGTTCAGGTTCAAGCTGCATCTCCAACATATTATCTGAGTCAGATGTGAGGTAATGCTCTAACAGTGGAGACTGATAGTACAAGGAACCATATATTGGACTTCTATATGGCGATGATGTTGCAATTGCTTTATCTATACCATTGGTTCTGAAACTCTCGATTTCAGATGCTGCATAGACATGGTTATCATCTAAATTCGATGACTGTGGCTTCGATTTGGCCAGATCAGACACATTAGGCTCATTATGGAGGAAACCTGAAGAAACCCCCATATCATGAGATGGCGTTAACAATCCTAACTGGTTGCCATCTTCTTCTATTTTGCATACTTCTGTGGTTCCTGATGAAGTTTGCACAGTTGACTCTGACCCTATATTATTAGAACCAAGTACTTTACCGGTCGAAGTTGTGAAATACGAGTCCTTGGCACTAGTTTGAAGACCATTTCTTGCAGCCGGTGGAAGATTCCCAGTAGCTAAATAAAACTCTAACTTCTTTTTCAAAGAACTATTCCAGTGATTCTTGATTGCATTATCAGTCCTGCACAGGAAAAATATTCAGTAGTGAGCAAACTTAAATTCATTGCATACGAGATGCACTCTAAATTAACCAATACAGCCTGGGGGCCTTCAGATATCAACATGGCTAATAATTTGCAAAATGAATCAACCACCAATGATAAGTATGATGGGTTTCCTAGCAAGCTGAAGCTGGAAATATATGAGGCAGGAAAGAATAAATTCATCAACAGTAAACACAAACCTATACATCGAAGAAAAGTTTGACCTAATCTTGAACTTTATAAAAAAGAAAGCATTCAGTATTTTTAAAAACCTCGATCCATTACACTTGAAGAAAGAACTTTGGGAGAATAGACCTTTAAGGATTCACACCCACTTGAGAGTCTTAAATTTACTACTAAAAACAAAAACGATCTGAAACCCAAATTGCACAAGAAATAAAAAAAGAAAACAGAAGATATAGGAGAAAACAAAACAAGCAAAAAAAAAAGGGGAAAGACCACATAAATAATACAGAAAACCTGATTTCCAACCTCCACCAAAAACAAATTTTTGAACTGAAAGTGGATAAAGTATTTATGATCTGTTAATATCTGATACTCCACAGTTAAACAGCTAGTAGAGTACTATTGTACCAGTATACTAGTATCTGGGTGCATGAAATTCTTAAAATGTGACTGTGAAACTGATCAATGAACCATGATAAAGTCTGCTACTTGAAGGATACAAATATTAGACAAACTGACATCTGACAGTTAATAAATTACATTCTTTTCTTAATTTGCCCCTTTAAACTATTTTTCGTTTAGAGGTAACCGGATAAGTTTTACATGCGTCCTGCCCTCCCCAGACCTTACTCTCTACGAGTGCGATATGCAGGGTATGGTTTAATAGCATTGTTCTTGTATCTTTTAATTGGCACAAAGTTTATTCGGAATCAAAACTAGGATATGCTCCCATTACAGTGCCCAGACACCGTAGACAATAAACTAACATGAGAATTTCCTACTAGCTATTACTTGCCTTCCAGGTAGAACCTTAGCTATTTCAGCCCATTTGTTTCCATATAATCGATGGGCATTCATGAGGGCTAATTCTTCATCCAATGTCCAAGCATCCTTTTTTATATATGGATTCAAATGATTGTGCCACCTGTAAAAAGAAACTCTTTTACCCTCCAATATCGAGTGAGTAACTACAAATATATGAATACAAATAACATGCAGGGATTGTTAACATTACATGAATGAGTAGAAAAAGGATCCACCAGGGATAATCTGAACAAAGTACGTTGTATGTATACAAATATATGACTGAACAGTAAAAGTTAATATTGACAACAAATAATAGCTGAACATGATTCATACACACAGAATTACAGTATATTGCAGAGATGTGGACGTATGTTTGATTTTGACTGTGTAGCAAGTGGCTACAATGTCACATTAATTCAGATATAAAAACAAATGATAAATGACTTGAACAACCATAACTAAAGAAACAAAGAATGGCTGAACTTGATTATTTTACAAAATATTCGACTCCCAACAAATTCTTTATACTCAAGCAATAAAAGTTTAAATCATATATTGTCTAAACCTAGTTGTAAAAACAAACAATAAATTGACGTGTACAACCGTAAATTTAAAAAAAATAATAATAAAGGGCTGCTAAACTTGATTATTTCACACAATATTAGACTCTCAACAAATTCTATATACTTGATGCACTAAGTTTAAAATGTTAAATACCTCTCACGACATTGTTTCCCTATACGACCAGGCAGAGATTTTGCAATAAGTGACCACTTTGTAGGTCCGTATTTTGCTACCAATTCAGTAATTTTCACATCCTCCTAGAAAAAACAATAAATAGAGAGATTTCATAACCATGAAAGGTTGTCAATTCTTCATGAAAATTCTAACATTTGTAGTAATATATGTAAATGTGCAGAAGGAAAACTAGATGCCACCTCTTGAGTCCAAGGTCCTTTAATTAGTTCAGGATTAAGAACCTTTTGCCACCGATGTAGACACTGCACTTCAGATCGATCTGGAAAGAATTCCGCTGCCAAGAATATATATATGTGTGTACATTAAAAATAAGAACTTGAACAGTAACATAAATGTTAGAGAACAGTAATAGTGTTTCACGCAATTATATAGTAATTTTCAAATCAAGTACGAAACTTAGTGGAAAAGGGGCATGTATGTTTTACAGATTCATCGAATAATATAATAAATTGAAATGCAACACAGAAAACTAAAATTTTGAAACTGTCGCGTTACAGAAATGTACAAATATCAAACAATAATACGATTGGAGATAATAGAAGAATCTTCCGAACGGTTAATTGAAAATTTTGTACTAAATAATGAAATAGATGTAATTCCTCCTCATCACTGTTCATCTTGCCTTAAGAGAACCTGCAACTTTTTATGTACTATTATCCTATCATAGATATGATAGTGGGAAGTTTTGGAGAAGAAAACGAGGATTTGGAAGGGAGGAAAGGTACAAGAACTCCATGCAGATTTTGGGAGGAAAAGAATCCATAAAATGATTAAAAGAAACTTCAAAATAATTTCCCAAAACGAAGTATCTACTTCTCCATCCATATTCCATTGCTGTTACCTATAGGTTTTATTATTTTAAAAAATAACAGAAAAGATCTATTGGAAATTTCAACCTGTTTTTACTGTTCTGTTTCACTCAAGAGACAGGGACAGAGAATTAAAAAGAGACAGCTAATAAGTTATTGCTAATCTGATTCCCAGACCACTAAAACAAATCACATCACTCAGAAATTTTGTTAATTATAAGAATTTCGGCTTCGACTTGTATATTCAGATCTTCACTATTTGAAAAAAGTAAATGTATATTAACAGGTGCCAGGAACAGATTTAGATAGATATAGAGATTTATAATTCGAGTAAGTAAATGACAGATCAGAGGCGAGAATTGCAGAGAACTAAAAAGAAGCAAAACAGAGGAAGAGAGAGGAGATACATATTGACGGCAGAGGAAGAAACCTAGAAAGATGAGAGCTTAAAGTTCAGATTCTAGAAAGAATGTAGAGATAGATATTCATACATATCTTCCTCAAAGAAGAAGATATGATTTGTACATATTCAATTATGTACTGTACATTGCAACTTAGGGTTTTAGTACCTGTAGACAAAGAATAAACTGACTTGACTCACTTGAATTCCTGGCTGGCTAATACTAGTATTAGAGACTCAATACTCTAGCTATTATGACAAATGTCTTCCAGGAGTAACATACAACTATTTCTCCTCCTCTATTCTAAGTTTTTGGATATCTAAACTAACCAGTTGGACAGGTAAACTGGTGAAGAGGCGCCCAGTGCCGTGGCCAACGAGATTTATGTTGGTGCTTGTTTGGAGGGTCAACATAATCAAAAGAAAAGATGCAGATAAATTAGATTAAGGTGTAGGGGTTTCTCTCATCCTACTACATCTGTGTAAACTGAAACTGATGTTCAAAGTTGAAATTAACATATTATTATGAATAACCAGAAGAAAGCTTTTATGCATATGGCGAAAGTATAATAAGACTGTTGAATAGCAAATGGAGGTAAAAGGTTCTGGGCATACTAAATTAATTTAGTTTGAAACATATAGTTACAACGCGTAATTTAACCTTCAAACTGAATGTACAAGAAAATCACTATAGGTACGAAAGGGGAACTGACTAACCTATTTTCTTCCAACACTTTCCTTTGTAAATTGTAACAGCTCTCTTCAATGTATCATCCTGTAAAGAATTCAATAAGTTATATGACCATTAATGGTGCTATAAAATTTAAGTAAACTCCCATTTCTTAGTATTATAGTCTAACAAACAGAAATTGTTACCTCCTCTGGGGTCCATCCGCCCTTTGCTCGCCGAATTGGTCCACTAATCCGTCTATAAGAAAAATTAGCAAATTATTATAAATGGTGTCCCGTGACTTCTGGACTGCTCAAGATAATAGTAAACTAAAAAAACTACGGAAATGAGAAGTGGTATTATATGAAACAAGCATGACATCAGAACTGAAAAGAGAAAGACATGATTGCTAATACGGAGTTTTGTTTTCTAAAATCACCGACATGGGCTATGTGCTAGATACTAATTTTCAACCTTAAAAGTAGCAGATACAGAGATTTATTTATACCTCAGCATATTGGTAATTTTGCGGCTTTGTAGGTAACATATTATTATGATAACAGCACCAATTTACAAAATCTCTTTAAGTTGGAGTACAACACCTCAGAGGTCACTCATAAAGAGTTTTGTTTTTAAAAATAACCGACATGGGATATTTGCTAAATTCTGATGTTTCAACCTTAAAATTAGAAACCAAAAAAAGGGTTTATTTAGACCCTAAACATATCAGCAGTTTGGCGGATTTAAAGGTTACATAGTTGTATAATAAAAGTATAATGATTTACAAAAAAAAAAAAAAAAATCTGGTAAGAAACGCCTCAAAAAGGTCACTTGTACAGAAGACGACATTTTAAAAAGAGCGGTCTAATCAGCTTCTAAATGTGAACCGAAATGTCAATATTCGTTTCCTTCCATAGATCTACTTTCATCTTTCTCTTCCTCTTGAGAAAATATCAATTAGGTATTAGGTAAGCTGGCACCATATCAGATTTAAAACTTATTGACTAGTATAAAGACAGTGACATATGACTCAACCATGTTGGTTGTAAGAATAAAGAACTGAACTGAGAATGAGACAAGCAGCTAGAAATTTCCTTTGCCTCACATAAAATGGTTTAAGCAGTACCATGCTTATTGCTGAGATCTGAATCAACGTGAAGTGGCATTCATTTGTAAATCTTTTATTCAGGTAAAGAACTATGCTAGTCACTAGGGCATGCAGAACCACAAATCAAAGCAAATCATGTAAACCGTCTACTTTTACAGGAACAGGGAAAATTCATCTTCTATGCATTTAGAGTTTACAAAAAAGCACACTATTTCCAACTTGTCTTAATATTTCTTTAGTCAATAGAAATAATACACACAAATCAAATAGTTCCACAATAACAAGATTAAGATTACATACTAAATTTGGGGTAGCATAATTGAATGGAGTAAAGCAGCATTCAATTAAGAAAGTTTTAAATGCACTGTGCAATTCCCTTACAATAGATAATCCCCCATACAAGACTCTATATCAATTTTTATAATAAAAAAGCAGAGAGTGTAAGTTCACTACCTTTGAGCTACGGATGAGTCAGGTGTTGGACTACAAACCCCAGGCGACTTAAGATTAATACTCTCACTAGTCTCTGAGACCGAAGAGCTAGACACCGCCACAGATTGCTTATTCTCCAGACAACACTCTTCTAATTTAACCTCATCCATTTCAGACCAACCGTCATCCAAAATCAACAACCTAACACAAATCAACACCGCGAAAACCAATATTAAACTTCTCAACACACACAATTCCAACGAAACCGAAATCAAATCGTTACGCTTCAGCTACACCGAACCACAAACACAGAATTAAAGCCACAAATTACAACTCACAACTTCAATTCCATCAAAGTAATAATAAAAAACTCAGATCTTCAATAACGTCACAATCAGATCATAATCACATGAAAAAAAAAATAATCAAAGACATAAAAACAATAAAACAGATCAAAAAAAGCATATTAAATCGTAAATAAACACGAATTAATGATCCAAAACTGTTGAATTAATTAAAACTAACTACACACATATATAATTACTTAAAAAACACAAATATAGAAAAAGAAATCCGACCTTTTAAATGAGACGAAGCGTTCATGTAAACCTAATTTGTAAAGAGATTGAACGAGAGGGGGTTTATAGATAGAAAATAAAACTCGCCCGTTGAAACGAGAAAAATAGTAGATACAATTTTTTGTATCTAACGAATATAAACACCACCGACGGCTCCGTTACCTATCGTTAAGATGGAGGGGATATGTTGGGAAGGACTTAACGGTGAATAACGGGAGAGCGTTAAGTTTTAGTTGATTAAAATAAAAATAGGTTTGAACCTCAAACGGCTTACTATTGTGATGGCTATCCTTTTGTGTATGGGGCAAGTTTTGCTTTTCCTTCCCGGGCTAATCTGGACCGTCCGATTTTATGGAAGCTATACGTTACAAGTTCTAGTAAACTACTCATGGTGGATGGATGACGCTGTATAACATGTTACACGGCCCTAATGATGTTTTTTCATTTTATTTTATTGCTTTATTTTTAATGCACATAATTTTATCTTTTGGAACAAACAAACTTTAACGTGATTATGTTGGCAACAAAATAAAGTTTTATATATCCCCTCAAAAAAAAAAAAAGTTTTCTATATTGAGGTTTTTTTCCAGAAATGTCCAATTTCCAAAAAAATTTATAAAAATATTTTTTTTAAAAAAAATATATTTTACAAAAATACCAATTTTTATAAAATATTGGAAAAATATGTTTTGCAACCAAATCAAATAAATGCAAATATTTGTGTAGCAAAATCTTTATCTAATACAACGTTAGATTAAAGTGAGTGATTGTGTTCTTGTGTCTTTAATTCAGCATTTACATTCTGCTCAACACGAACACACACTTAGCTACACATACATCAAACAGATTCAAACCTACATACAAACTGTTCTTAAAATTTAAATCAAAAGAAAAAGTTTGAAAATACATTCACCCCCCTCTGTATTTTCTTGTGTGTACTCAATACTCAACAATGATCAATGTATTTTAAAATTTGATTGATTTTAATGGAATTTTCCTTGTTAATGGCATATGCGACTACTGTGTACTTATTTAAGTATGTTCAAGTTTCTAATCTGAAAAATAATATGAGTAATATTGACAGTAGTCGTGTCAGTTTTTTTATGAGTCATAGAATTGAATTCGAGTGTTTTATGGGTATCGTCTAATTAAGATGATTTTTCAGAACACTTACTATACTATACTGTTCTTCCACTTATTCGAAAATGATACATCCATTTAGTTCGATTTCCAATAATATTCAAGATACAAACCAAGATATTGCATTCTGAGAGTGTAGGTTTTACTCTTGATTTTAATCAAAAACTTCGCAAATCTTCTAATACTCTACTGAGGCCTTGCGTTTTCACTTCTTAAAACTATCTTTCTAACTCTTTCATCTCTTTTCTTCTAATTTCTTCATTTTAAGCATCCTTTACCCTTTACTCTTCCTCTGTCCGTTAGACTTTTAAAATACCAGATAATTCTAATTGACTGAGTGAATATATCTTGTGTAACTACAGGCTTATCACACTTTAGAATATTTTTTCATACTTCTATCATCATAAGTTGAAGTTGCTCATATGCTTTATGTTCGTGCTTTGACAATGAATTCATCCTTTCTTTTTTCAAATACAGCTTCATCCAAAGATCCTAATTTGAGTGAACAGATAGACCAAAGACTTGAATAAGTTTGTTGTTTCTCTTGGCGAATTATGAGCCTCTAACTTTACTTATTTTCTAAAATTTATTATATTTAATTGACATTTTAATTATTTAAAAAATTTCTAAAAATTTACCTTTTAATCAACTGTGTCTTGATAAATAAATATTTGATAAATCAATAAATTCGTCAAATAAAAAATTTGTATAGTTCTAAATATTGACATCGATAGAGAATAATATTAATAAATGATATAACATAATATACTATAATCCGAATCCATAAATGTAAAAATAAAATATAGCCAAAAATTGTTAATATGTTACAATAATTAAAAATATCAAAATTTGTTTCACCCAAGTAACATGCACACATATCTATAATGTGTATGATTTAAAACACATGTGACTGAGTGGTCTAGTGATAGAAATATGTGTGAATTAAATCAGTGACCCTACAAATATTATTATTATTATTATTATTATTATTATTATTATAATTGTTATTATTATTATTATTATTATTTTAAAATGTATAAACAGACTATATATTATGTATCACTAATTGATATTTTGATATAATATAATTTATTATGATCCAAATCAATAAATATAAAAATAAAATTATGACCAAAGATTGCTAATATGTCGCAATAATTATCATATTATATTTTGTTTCACTCAAACAACACACACACACACACACATTTATAATATGTAGATTTAAAATACATGTGATTGATTGGTCTAATATAACCAACCAAAATTTATATATCATTAATTTATTTTCTAATATAATATAATATATCATAATTTGAATCAATGAATGTAAGAATAAATTGATGACTAAAATTTGTTAATACTTCGCAATAGCTAAAGTACCTAAAATTTGTTAATATGTCGCACTAACTAAAGTACCATATTTTTTTCAATCACATACAAAGATGCTTAAGAGTGAGTGGTGTGGTGGTAAGAAGCTTTCTACACATTGTAGAGATCTAGGTTAATTCTCACCAATATCATTACTGTATTTTTAAAAAATAATGAATAGAAGGGCAAATCAGTCATTTCAGATGGAATAAAATGTGTAAGGATTTAAGATGGAATAAAATGTCTCATCAATTATAGTCCCTTGTTGGGCTATTATATATGTATGTATATATGGGTAAAGAGAATCTACCTGACACGGTAGATAAATTCCCTACCTATGCGATTTCAAATTCATATTTTCAATAATTTTTACGAAAATCCAATACAGATTAAAAAATTATGCAAAAATTAGTGGTTACACAAAATTACATAGAAAATGATTTTGTATATAATACAATTTTTAAGCAAAAAATGATATAAAATCTGAACCGTTACATTCATATTGTAAATCATATATAAAATACCATGTTAAATTAAATGTTCCTAAAGGATAAAATTTATAAGATTTTGCACACCTACTTATTTTTGCATAAAAGTTCCATCGGTACGGTTAGATTTACAAAAAATTGATAAATACATGATTTTAAGCTGCAAAGGTAGAAAATTATTCTACCGTGTCAGTTGGATTCTCTTTACCCTATATATATATATATAGGCCATTGTTCCATGGAGAACCATCTTACGTGGAGAATCGTGGAGAACCACTTAAAATGCATTAAAATTGCTTTATATATAAGGGCCCCGCAGGGGCACCTTCACAAAAAAGTCTTATAATTCTATCCTCTATGTATTTATAAAAAAAAAATTACAAAAAAAAAAAAGTTTTTTAAAAACTTTCAAAAAATGATGACGTGGCAACAGTTTTTTAAATTTTTTAAAATTTTTTTTTAAAATTTTTTTTTTGATGAATGGATAGAAGGTGGAATTATAAGACTTTTTTGTAAAGGGGCCCCGCCAGGGGCCTTATATAAAGGACGATTTTAATGCATTTTAAGTGGTTCTCCACGGTTCTCCACGTAAGATGGTTCTCCATAGAGTGGGACTCTATATATATATATATAAAATAGTTTTTGCTATAAAAAAATGTATGTATATATGATTATCAAGACTATTCCAATGGCACTTCAAATATTTATAAATTTTTAAAGAATTAATTATGAATTGTGAACGTGTTTAAACCTTATTATACTGTGCTAGTTCATGTTATATCTCAACTTTCAAAAATTGTGCAAAGGATTTATATTCGTGGGTTAATTTAATGTGTAAAAATAATTCGAGAACAGAAATATATAAAATATTTTTACGTTATAATATTACATGGGATATATTAAACATCAACCTAATTTTTATATGTAATCAAAAGTGAAATAATGGGAAATTCGACCAACTCTTTTTTTTTTTTTTTTATAAACTGAATATA
Organism: Saposhnikovia divaricata; assembly: GCA_036435485.1. Lineage (NCBI taxonomy): Eukaryota > Viridiplantae > Streptophyta > Magnoliopsida > Apiales > Apiaceae > Saposhnikovia > Saposhnikovia divaricata. The sequence goes on from CM071598.1 coordinate 58,549,640, forward strand.
TTAAATAAAAGCAGAAGGCTGCTACTGGTACATGAATATGTTCGAGCAGACAGAATTTAGCAAGATAACCAAAAGAGCTACGTGAATAAATCTAACAGGATGCTAGCATAACACTGAAATAAACTAAGACCTCCAACTCTTAGTTGGGATTGGGATTGGGATTGGGATTGGGATTGGGGTTGGGTTGGAAAGGGTTAAAATTTCATAACCCTTGTTCGGATAGAAATTTAAAATGGAGGGTTGGGGTTAGAGAGGTTGGCTCGGGATTAGGGGAGGGTTTTAATATAATAGAAATGGGGGAGTTTTTCAACACCCCGATTTGGGGTGTTGGTACTTATTGGCTTTATTTATTATTTTGATTATTATTTTGTTTATTATTTTGTATATTATATATATTACGTAATTAACTGATAAATGAATTTTATATTACGTAATTAATATTTCTGAAAAAATATTTTCGAGAAAAATATTTTTCAAAAAGAAAATATTTCCGATAAAAATATTTCTGAAAAATTGTTTTTGGGGGAAAAAAATTCAGAATCAATATTTGGAAAAAAAATATTTCCAGATCAGTATTTCTGAAAAAAATATTCCCGAACCAATATTTCGGGAAAAAATATTCCGGAACCAATATTTCGGAAAAAAATATTTTCAAACAAATATTTCGAAAAAAATATTTCCGAACCAATATTTCGGGAAAAAATATTTCTGAACCAATATTTTGGGAAAAAATATTTCCGAACCAATATTTCGGGAAAAAATATTACCGAACCAATATTTCGGGAAAAAATATTTCCGAACCAATATTTCGGAAAAAATATTTCCGAACCAATATTTCGGAAAAAAATATTTCCGAACCAATATTTCGGAAAAAAATATTTCTGAACCAATATTTCGGAAAAAATATTTCCGAACCAATATTTCCGAAAAAAATATTTCCTAACCAATATTTCGGGAAAAAATATTTCCGGATCAATATTTCGGAAAAAAATATTTCCGAACCAATATTTTGGAAAAAGATATTTTCGAATAAATATTTTGGGAATATTTTTTCCCGAAATATTGGTTCTGAAATATTTTTTGCGAAATATTGGTTCGGAAATATTTTTTTCCGAAATATTGGTGCTGAAATATTTTTTTGGAAAATATTGATTCGAAAAAATAGGCCCTTAGGCTCCCTGATATTTTGATTTAATGGGAAATTCGACCAACTCTTAGGCTCCCTAATATTTTGATTTACATTTAATGAAGTAAAGCATACTTATATTAATTTTATTGAAAAAATTCTTTTTAGAATTTTGAAAGGATATCTTCGATATAATATTTATTTTGATATTTATACGATTTAACATAAAATTTAAATACACGTAGAATCCTCTCCACTAGGTCATTTATTTAATTGATTCGGTCAAAAGTCAAACAGTCAATGCTAGCAAAATTTATCATCCTATTTTACTTAGAAGAGATATTCCATTATTTCGAAACATCAAAATTATATATTTTATGGAATATATCTCTACCAAGGCAATATGATCGAAAAAGAAATATCGAGGTGTGATATTTTTTAGATCCCCGTTGCAATATTAATAAGGCGACAAGCTCTAACAAATAATATTCAAAAATTGATATTCTTTAGAGAATCGTGCTAAATTAAAAAACTATCAGTTTTTATTCGAAAAATATTCTGTCTTCGCACTCAAAATATTTTTTCATCATAGAAAAGACTTTTTATACTCAAGCATACTAATATTCATTGATAGAACATTAATACTTATTTTTATCTCGGTTCAGAAATATTTAAAGTAATTCTTCTCCCGGTTCTTAAATATATTCTATTTCGGAGAAAATTATTTTCATTCAAAAATATTTCCTACTCTCTCAAAATATTTTATATTTTAGGAAGTATATTTTAAGTACTTATTCTAGTCAAAACATTGGTCTAAAGATTTATCTATTTCAAGGAAAGACCAATTGTATTTTATTTGGAACCGAAAGCTGATTTAATCGTTTTAAATCCAAATAAAATACTTCCACTTGCTATAATGACTTGAAACTTGAGATTGGTCAAGAATCTCGAGTCCCAAGTCCTAGACATACTAGCGGGGGGTTAATAGTCTTTGCACCGTGAAGAAGAGGAAATACCCAAGACCATTCATCTAAGACCCAAGACCGACAAAACCCAAGAATCAATAGTCTACACCAAGGGGTTCTACATCAACTTTGAAAAAATATCGGGGAGTTATTGTCCAAGATAAGTTGTGTAGGTGTTTACATTTATTTTGAGGTGGTAACGGGTAGTTACGCACCAACACAAAAATTTGTACGGTTGTAAAGGCTTTTCCACCTATTAAAGAAGCGAGTTTATTTTATAAGGATATCTCGAGTCCGGAGAAGAGCTCGGGGACTGGACTAAGGGTGAGCGAATCTATTAGAGTTTGCGCCATCGCGAACCAGGATAAAAACTCCCATGTGGTATTTTTCTTCCCTTGTCTTTTATTCTCGTTCTAAGACCCAAGTCCTAGACATACTAGCGAGGGGTTAATAGTCTTTGCACCGTGAAGAAGAGGAAATACCCAAGACCTTTCATCTAAGACCCAAGACCGACAAAAGTCAAGAATCAATAGTCTACACCAAGGGGTTCTACATCAACTTTGAAAAAATATCGGGGAGTTATTGTCCAAGATAAGTTGTGTAGGTGTTTACATTTATTTTGAGGTGGTAACGGGTAGTTACGCACCAAGACAAAAATTTGTAAGGTTGTAATGGCTTCTCCGCCTATTAAAGAAGCGAGTTTATTTTATAAGGATATCTCGAGCCTGGAGAAGAGCTCGGGGACTGGACTAGGGGTGAGCGAATCTATTAGAGGTTGCGCCATCGCGAACCAGGATAAAAACTCCCATATGGTATTTTTCTTCCCTTGTCTTTTATTTCCGCACTTATAAACTGCTAACGACTCGGTAAAATATTTAAAAAGGAATAAATAATTTTAAAACACCATAATAATTTTTTAATTGGTAATTAAGCTATTCAACGCCCTTCTACCTTAATATAGCCTTCTTACGGACCTAACAAATTTGATAATGGGATGTTCGTAATTGATCAAGTGATAAATAAAGTAAAATTAAATATTGTACAAATATATCATGTATGTAAAAAAACAAATATATTTTCATGTCTTTTACTATTAATACATCATATTTTTTATCTCGAGTCTTGAAATTTACTGTCAAAATGTCATAATCGTTATTTTAGATGTCCAGAAAGAAAATTATAATTTATGAGATTTTTTTAAAATAACACAATTTTTTATTTTTTATGTACGTTAGGTTCTAAAAAAAATTGCAAAAGTAAGATTTTTTGAAATATTTTATGAAAATATGATTTTGTAATCGAATACGACACAGCCAAATGATGCTAAAACAATTTTAATTACGTTTTTAGAATAAAATAAAAGGAAATTGTATTTACTTTCTTTTGATTGTGAATATCAAAAAAAAGTTTATTTTGGATGCAAACCATATTTTTACAAATTTTTCAGAAGATAATAAAACCGTAAAAAAAATTAAAAATATAATATGTGAATTTTTTTTTATTTTTAAGCCATATGCTTATATTTTCATAGTAAAATCTGTTATCAAAATAATATTATATTATTCTATAAATTGTATGAATAGAAGAATAATTTAATATGATAAAATAGATAAATACCTTCATTCCTAAAATTTAAATTTTACAATCATTCAAAAATTATTAATCAAATTTAATAAATGGTTCCTGAACTTATTATTCTTCATGTCGCATAACTCCCATTTGTGATAAAACTTTTTAAAAATAATTAATTACTAGCCTCTAGACTCCTCTTATTACTTAATTATCAAAATGTCGATTACTATTTACTATTTCCTAATTTCCATGTTCCTTTCCATGTTTCTTTTGAAAAATGAATCATGTCCGCTTTTTTCTTTCAACTAGCATTTTACCCGTACTTCGTATACGACATCTTATTTAATTTAAAATGACAATACCAAAAATTTAACAAATTTGATTGATTTCTTAAAAAGATATTGTATGCAATTATATAAATAATCAATTCTTAAAAAGATATTCTATATGGTTATATAAGTATTTAATAAAATAATGATATGCTAAAATTTATATAAAAAAGTAGCATACAATTTTATTTTAACAATGTTGAAAATTTATTTAATCCATCAAAATCTGCAATAAAAGTAATAAATATTTTTACAAATATTGTTCTCTAATGGAAAACAATAATAATTTGTCTTCATTATTCAAATGCGGAAATGATAATCCCTTCACCCCCAATGACTCTAAAACATTAAACCTCATATAATATCAAGAACATATTATATTAATTATGAGACCTCATAGTTAATATAATATGTAAATGTTGGAGAACAATGAGACCACATTTCAAGCAATTTTTTAATTTTTTTGTTAATTTTTTTTATGAATGGATAGAGGGTAGAATTATAAGACTTTTTTGTGAAAATGTCCCTAGCGGGTCCCTTTAAAATAGCTTGAAATGTAGTGAATACGTGTGTTCTCACTGTTCTCATTTTAATTTTTTTTGTTAATTTTTTTTATGAATGGATAGAGGGTAGAATTATAAGAATTTTTTTGTGAAGATAACCCTAGTGCGGCCCTTTAAAATAGCTTGAAATGTAGTGAATATGTGTGTTCTCACTGTTCTCATTCTCACCAGAGTGTGACCATTAAACTGTATTAGTAAATTCATGTATGAAAATACAGTGTATATATATTATTAATATAGATTCTTTTATTAAAAATAAGTAAATTATAAAATTAAATAAGCAAATCAAAATATCAGATAAATATTCTAGTAGATTTATAGTTTATATTCAAATCAAGGACTTTCACCATGGCTCTCGCTTTCTGAAATTGTTGAATTTTTATTTTATTGACTTTATTATATTAAAAGTATGTTCTTATTGAAACGAATATAATAATTTGAATTTGAATATATTTTTAAACTACTTATTTTGATGGGTTGTTAATTTTTTTGTGATCAACTTATAGGGGTGACCAAAAATAAAATTAATGGGAATACATAAACCCATTACTCATGTTATGATAAACAGTACCTATAAAATGGAAGTTGCTTATGTGGTTCAGGCTTGTTAATTACTTCAATACTTTATTAGCTTGATCATCATGTAAACCATCTTTCTTTTTATCACTTATGTTGCTGCTATGTAGTCTATCTGTAACTAACATCTTTCTTTTTATCACTTATGTTGTAGCTATGTAGTCTATCTGTAACTAAACATCTCTCTCTGCTTGTAATCTATATTTATAAATGCAAATTTCTTCTTGTATTGTATTTTGTTTTCAATATTTAAAATTATGTAGTTGGAGGAGAAGAGAAAGGCTGGAGGTGCAATCGTAATACTACAGCATTACTGAAAATAAGTACAATATCATAATAGAATTTTTTATTTCAATCTAAATTGGATCGCTCCAAATGCCGTGTAATGACAAAAAAGGGAATTAAAGAAATAAAGAAGATTAAAAAAATGAAGGATAATACTGTTTACCAAAAACACAGGTCTCCGCAAGAAGCTCACTTATTCACTTTTATCTTCAAATAATGTATGATTACAAATTATAACAATCACATTTTCCACTACCTATTCTCTCTCAAAAAGCTAACTAAACTGAAAAAGGGAAAAAGTTAGTGCTTTTATATTTTAATGTGGAGCTCAAGTGAAAGTGCTAAATATGAGATCATATATGAAGTGACATTGAACGCGAGTAAAGAAGATATTTAGAGCATAAATAAGAGCAATGTTGCCTGACCTAGAGGGCGAGGCTTATGCCGTGGGTCTGAGCTTTTAAGTATGTTATTTCATAGTCCCTTCGGAGACATCCGATAAAAAGTATGTTATTCCATAAGACCTTCTGGTACGTAGCATGTCTACCCCATGAACCTTAAGTTGAACAAATACATAAAGAACATAAACTTGCTTGAAAACAAAATAATGTCTATAATGCTAGATGTATCAAATTGAGTCCCAAGATTATTTACAAATAACATCGTGCAAGTAACGTGACATCATAATTGGTTGTAACTGATTGTCTACATATTTCTATTTAAATTTAAATATAAAGTGGTTCATTAAATTTAATTAAAATACATAACCAATTAAAATGTCACATGACATGTGGGATTCCGCCATTTAAATAAATTATTTAATCGATTTCTAGTATGCCCTTCATCCTTGCTACCTCTTGTATCGTACTGTGCCAATGTTATTAACTGGTAATCTTTCCAACTACCTTTGTTATTATGACATGTAAATTCGAAAATTGAAAGGCCAAGTAAATATTTTAAAGGTACCTTTCTGGTATCCTGAATATTATTATAACATCGGGTAATTCATTAAAACTTTAATTCTTAAATGCCAAATCAAAATCAAAATCAAAACCAAACAAATATTATCCTGTCTAATTTTTAATATTGTGAAATCAATAAAAACTTAACTTTTAAGGCCAAATTAAAAACCGGAACCAAACATATATGACTCGTCCCTACTTCAGGAGGTTGAGATGTTAATTTGGTCAAAAACCCAGCTTTCAAATCTGAAAAGTGCAAACATGCCTCAAAATCCAGCAGTGTGAAGATTTGAGTGGCTTGGACTTGAAGGTGAAAAATGACAGAGATAGATTTGGGTAATGACAAAAAGGAGCATCAAAGAAATAAAGAAAGATAAAAAAAAATGATAATAGTAGAGATTTAGATTTGGGTCGATCCAATTGGGTTACTCCAAATGTTGTGTAATGACAAAAAATAGTATATGTTTAGATTTGGGTTGATCCAATCTAAATTGGGTCGCTCCAAATGTTGTGTAATGGTAAAAAGGGGCATCAAAGAAATAAAGAAGATTAAGAAAATGAAGGATAATAGTATCGCTGACGGAATTCGAACCTTGAAATTTTAGTAAATAAATTTAATCATGTAATATATTTAATCATATCATCTAACATTTCTAATTTTTAACTAAAAATCTAACGGATATTATTCGTTGTATACGAATTTTATTATATTTTATTAGTGGTTAGAAGATATGATGTCATGTTTTTGGGTATGTATTTAGTAAATAAATTTAATCATGTAATATATTTAATCATTAGATCTAACGGTTCTAATTTTTAACTAAAAATTTAACGGATATTATCCGTTGTATACGACTTTTTATTATATTTTGTTAGTGGTTAGAAGATATGATGTCATATTTTTGTGTATTTATTAATTATTGCAATATTATGTTTTAAATTAAAAGTCAAAGTGTTTTAATTAGAGAGAAAAAATTTACTGATTGAAATATATGATATTTTAGGTATTTATAAAAATTCGAACCTTGAAATTTTAGTAAGTAAATTTAATCATGTAATATATTAATCATTAGATCTAACTGTTCTAATTTTTAACTAAAAATCTAACGGATGTTATTCGTTGTATACAAATTTTTAATATATTTTGTTAGTGGTTAGAATATATGATGTCATATTTTTGGGTATGTATTTTGTAAATAAATTTTATCATGTAATATATTTAATCATTAGATATAACAGTTCTAATTTTTAACTAAAAATCTAACGGATATTATTCGTTGTATACGAATTTTTATTATATTTTGTTAGTGGTTAGAAGATATAATGTCATATTTTTGTGTATGTATTAATTATTGCAATATTATGTTTTAAATTAAAAGTCAACGTGTTTTAATTAGAGAGAAAAAAATTATTGATTGGAAGATATGATATTTTAGGTATTTATAAAAATTCGAACCTTGAAATTTTAGTAAATAAATTTAATCATGTAATATATTTAATCATTAGATCTAACAGTTCTAATTTTTTACTAAAAATCTAACGGATATTATTCGTTGTATACGAATTTTTATTATATTTTGTTAGTGAATAGAAGATATGAAGTCATATTTTTGGGTATGTATTTAGTAAATAAATTTAATCATGTAATATATTTAATCATTAGATCTAACAGAACGGATATTATTCGTTGTATACGAATTTTTATTATATTTTGTTAGTGGTTAGAAGATATGATGTCATATTTTTGGGTATGTATTAATTATTGCAATATTATGTTTTAAATTAAAAGTCAACGTGTTTTAATTAGAGAGAAAAAAATTATTGATTGGAAGATATGATATTTTATGTATTTATAAAAGGTAATATCATCAATTATAACTAAACATCTTTTAATTGAAAAAGGCAATCGGCTAATTATTATTAATTATATTATTAATAGAAAAATGAAGGATAATAGTAGAGGTTTAGATTTGCGTCGCTCCAAATGCTGATTAGAGAGAAAAAAAATTATTGATTGGAAGATATAATATTTTATGTATTTATAATAGGTAATATCATATCAATTATAAGTAAACATCTTTTAATTGAAAAAGGCACTCGGCTGATTATCATTAATTTTACTATTAATAAAAAAAAATGAAGGATAATAGTAGAGCTTTAGATTTGGGTCGATCCAATTGGGTCGCTTCAAATGCTGTGTAATGATTAAAAATAGTATAGATTTAGATTTGGGTCGATCCAATCTAAATTGGATCGCTCCAAATGCTGTGTAATGACAAAAAGGGACATCAAAGAAATAAAGAAGATTAAAGAATGAAGGATAAAAACAGTAATTTTCCTGTGTAATGACAAAAAAGGGCATCAAAGAAATAAAGAAGATTAAAAAAATGAAGGATAAAAGCAGTAATTTTCGAAATGCAATACTAGCAGACATTAAGAATATATTGATGCAACTTTAAAGATAATTTTCAAAATTATTTCAACATTAATTATCTCTAATATTTGACTTTTTTTTCAAATTTAACAATATTCTCATTTTTCAAAATATTAATTAAGGGTATTAATTTGAGAACTTTATCTAACTAACCACTTTATTAATAAGTGTGCAAAAGGGACATGTAAAATGAGAGGGAATGAGTATTTTTAAAGCCCACATCACCTGAACTCATTGGTCTTCAATGTTAGGTTAGGGGACTTACAAAATCCGAGATTCACAAACCATTAATACAGAGCACGCACACAACCAATCGATTAGTTGACAAAATCCACCAAATCGCGGTCACACGCTATTCAAATATCACTTCTACTTCTCTTAACAATAAGTAAAATCAAAATGAGAACACACACAATATTTGGCGTGGAAGCACCCACGTCCCAACTCGTATTATTAATCCAATCAATAATCAATAATACATCAAACTAATAACACCCAAACGGTGTCCCAAACCCGATACTTGAGCCAACAATGCTCAAGCATCTCCCAAACAATACCTAAGACTACATCTCTTAAGTATTCACACCTCAAACAAATACAATATGACTATGTATATATAGCCCTCCAAAACTTAGCTACCAAGACTTACCATACTTTTTCTACAAGTCTTACCATACTTGTTATACAAGCCTTCCAATTCTTGCCAACTAATTTACCAACTTAGTGATCAAGACATACCATATACAATAATTGTCTACGCATAAAATTATTATCTTACCCATATATATCTTGGATCACCCAAACCCATAACATCATATTGGGTTGAAACCAAACAATCATTCCCTTCAAACCAATACCTATATCGGATTGAAAGGTAACCCTCAAGCCATCGACATCCTTTCGCTAACGCCTCCCTTCAAACAAAAACCTCCTCTTGTTCTTCAAAACATTGAGTGTCGCTAAAACCCGTATAGTGACCCTCCAAACCACCGTTCTTCACCATAACGGTATATCCATCTACAAAATCACGTGCATCAAACGCCATGAGTGCCCTTCCATCTGTTGAGTCACCCGATCCTTGCTTTCTTAATCCTTCGGCCTCCTGAAGAAAATCACTAGTATCATCCAAATAGTTCACCTGGTTGATCAAGCCATTGAAACAATTGCGATGACCTCTTCCATCTTCTTCCATCTCGGTCCGAACACAAGATTGATCCACGGTGCAAGTCAACCGCCAAATCGTACGTAACTTTGTCTTTTCCCGCTTTAGTAGTCTTCTTGTCAACAAATCCTTCATTGTACTCTGCCATACCGATTGAACCTCGAACTTTCCCTCAATCTCATCTATCACGAACCTCAAACCTTGGCCCTTGATACCACTTGTTAGGTTAGGGCATTATACACAATCCGAGATTCACAAACCACCAATACAGAGCACGCACACAACCAATCGATTAGTTGACAAAATCCATGAAAGTGCGGTCACATGCTATTCAAGTATCACTTCTACTTCTATTAACAATAAGTAAAAGCAAAACAAGAACACACACAATATTTGACATGGAAGCACCCACGTCCCAACTCGTATTATTAATCTAATTAATAATCAATAATACGTCAAACTAATAACACCCAAACGGTGTCCCAAACCCGATACTTGAGCCAATAATGCTCAAGCATCTCTCAAACAATACCTAAGACTAAATCCTTAAGTATTCACAACTCAAATAAATACAATATGACTATATATATATAGCCCTCCAAAACTTAGCTACCAAGACTTACCATACTTATTCTACAAGTCTTACCATACTTGTTATACAAGCCTTCCAATTCTTGGCAACTAATTTACCAACTTAGTGATCAAGACATACCATATACAATAATTGTCTACACATACAATTATTATCTTACCCATATATATCTTGGATCACCCAAACCCATAACATCATATTGGGTTGAAACCCAACATTCAATGGGGTTGTAAAAAAAATGTCAAAGTGCCATGTGACATGATGTGTCATGACATTTTTGTTGACTGTCCATTCGAGTAAAATGGTACGAAGGGAGTATCTTTCAAGCCCACATCACCTGAACTTATTGGTCTTCAATGGGGTTGTAAAAAAAATTTCAAAGTACCATGTGGCATGATGTGTCATGACATTTTTGTTGACTCTCCATTCGGATAAACGAATGCCAAGCAAAGTGACCAGATTTTGACACCCTTATTATTATTTTTGGCTCCCTCCTAAAATAGACAAAATGTATATCTCATCATTAAATACTTATATTTTATATTCAATTTTGATTATATTTACTTATTTATAATGTATGAGTGCGTATATGGGCAACTTTGAGTGGCATCCATTAGAATAAATTTTCTTAACAAAGGTGCCAAAAATCTATCTATCTATCTGTTAATTATTATTATTATTATCATTATGATTATTATTATTATTATTGTTATTATTATTATTATTATTATTATTATTATTATTATTTAATACATAAACAAGGGGCAAAGAACATTAGGTCTTTATTAGAGTAAAAATTGGTCAGTGCAATCGATGGCGACGACAAGGGCGACAAAGGCGACGACAAAGGCGGCAAGAGGATCTAGGGTTTCCTTACAAGGATTTCTGCGGGGAAGTTACACCTCAGATAGATCAACTTCAGAATCTAGCAAAGTACCTTTCAATAAAGGTGTTAATGGTAACAAATTGGGGGCATCCATGGCAGAAGATTGATGTTTAAAATTATGTCTAACCGCAAGCGCACGGTGTCTATTGCTAGTACAGATGGCAAGCGGGTCGAATCCACAAGGAGACAGGTTCTACTAATTCCTTTTCAGTTATCGTTAATTGTTTCAAGGGTCAGACGAATATTGGAGAATATAAATTAGCTAATTAAACAAGATTAACACTAATTAAACAGATGATAAACAAATTATTTAAAACCTAGGGCAATCAGGTCCACCATGCTTACACAATTGGCTCTTAAGCTAAAGCAATCAATGTGATCCTATAACTAGAGTATGTTAATCTCTTTCAAGCATTAACACTCTCGAAACATTCAACACAATTAACCACTTTTAGTAATTCAATCAATCAGGTAATTAGAGTCAAGTTAATCTCTTCCAAGCATTAACGCTCTCAGAAATCCAATGATGCTTCCGCACTCAAATTCAATTCTGCTAATCGTATGTGTGCCTCTAGTAAGTAAATCTCTCGATCCATACCCCTATTTGCATATAATTAATCCATGATATCGGCCGATTACACAAATTAATGATTAAAACATATCAATCAGAATTAACCATAACCAATCAAACCACTATGAAAATCATGCCAATATTAGTGCAAACATGGCTTCCCTTTAAGCCCTAGAAATAACTACTCGCTAATAATTAAATAAGTAAAACAACTAGTAAAACAAGAAAACATAATTAAACTAATAAGAACAAAGAAAAGATTAAGAGAACAAAACCTTCAAACTTCAATGTTGTCACCCAAAAGAAGAGTCATGGTGTATCTCTACATCTCCAACTAATAATAATAATCTACTCTAAACTATATTATCTGATCTAATATTACATCCTTAATAATGTGTCCCAAGATGTGTTTATATAGGCTCTAGATCTCTTGCCCAGCAATAAATTACCTTCTAATACAATTAGAATTTAATTTAGGTACCAAAAACTGCCCAAAATACAATTAGAACTTGAAAAGGGCAAAACAGTAAATTCTCCGCTCCCATTAGTCTGCTTGTCGCGCATTCTGCGCCTACCACACGCAGCCTGCGCGCGCGATCACTGTCCTAAGTTGTAGAAAATCTTCCAGGCTTCGTGTAACGCCCCCAAATCCACCCTGACAGGGGACCCGGGTCGTCACATTGTCTCAATATCCTGTAGCACAAGTTACGCAATAACAAAGCAAAATATATAATACAACGGAGCATAAAATGTCCCACTCCGCAGGTCCAAGATCGTCTTCACAGTATAATACAAAACAACTTGATACATCTCGAATTAATATATTACAAAAGTTCACATCAATAGAAATATAAAGATTCCAGTTGGATCTTCTAATTGTTGTCGCCATAGCCTTGCGCTTTCCCTTTCCCTTTATAGCCCTGGCTGGACGTCTCGCCTTTCTCCGTCTTGACAGCTGAACAAAATGTTATAAAGCAAGAATGAGCAACTATAGTGCTCAGAAAGTTCTCTTCTCGCTCGGTATATAAATATAATAAGGTTTACCGAAATTAATACTCAAAATTTTAATATCGAATGTAACAATGTGATTTGACTCAAATTTATCTTGAAAATATCATACTCGAAAGGCTCAAAACTCATCTCAAAACAGAATACTCAAAAGACTCATTTGATATAACTCTGATAACTCATGATGTAAGAATGAACTGGTCTTCCACCTCTCCGTATCTCGGTGGGGCGATCAACTAACCAACCAAGAATACCGGCCTCCGATGACACCGCACTTCGCCCGATCACGGCTACAATACGATATCAACTATAATATATATGTATGAATGCTAGCATCATAATGGTTATCAATTCAACCAAGGCAACGAATGCCTAAATATTCTCGGGTCCGTAAAACGGTACACGAGTCTCTCTTTCTCTATAAAGGGCCTCTTGCCCAAAATTGACCAGTAGAATACAGAATTCCCGAATAGTTGGGTACAGATAACTTGAGATAACTCTTTCAGAAAATATTTACAAATCTGGCGGACTGCCAGTATGACTCAATTTCACCACCAATCCGAACAATAGACTGATGTAAATTCTAAATAATAATTTATCGGTTGACATGAACAAAATGCCAAACCTTGACAATAAAATCGACTATCTCGAATCTATGAGAATAGTCCTAAGATTAAAGTAATTGGGAGTCGTACTGAACAAATAGTACTTCTCGATATTTATAATACTCAACATTTATGAACGTGTAAATAGAATATTTTTCTCTTGATCGACGAATAAAAATCTCTAATAATTATAATTTTAAACTCCTATCGGTTAGTTCAAACGAGGAACTAACTGAAAGATAATCAATAAATAAGGATTGAATTTGTACAATAAATTCAATCGAAAAGAATAAATTTAACTATCTCGGACGAATGAGATTAGTTTCACTGAATAAAATAATAGTCGTCTCGAATTAATGAGATCGACCCGATATCAATTAAATTGTTTCTACACTTATAGGGATTATAATTCTCAAATAAACTAACTTGACAATATAATAATATTTAACAAGAAATAATTCTCAAAAGAAATTATTGCATCATATAGAGCAACAGATAATCTCAATATATAATATCACAAAAATATTTAAGGAATTAAATAACACGAACAGAAATTCACAGTTTCCAAAAGTTAGGGTAAGAACGAACTTGCCTCGATCTCGAAGTACGAATGAATGCAGATAAAAATTATACTCTACCCGTGAACTCGGCTTCGATCTACGTCTCGAGAATTATTTTCTAAAAATAGCAACCAGAAATACGTAAGCGATTCTTCAGAATAAAATACTCCCGATCCGATAATCTAATTAATAATAATATAATATCTCATAAAATCTTCGGAACAAATAACAGAAATTAATTCCGGAATAAATAAATATTTCTTCGAACAAAGGAATCAAATCTCGAAAATAAATCCTATTTTTAATATCCGGAATCTAAATTCTTACTCAAAATGAAAAATTCAAACATCCGTTTTTATTCAATTTAAAACCATATTTATTATTCTCATCTTTAAACTAATTTATCAAAGAATTCAAATTTTTAAGAGTTCTCACAAATTCTAATTTATTTAAATCAAATATTAATCTCTAAAATAAATCTAACTCGATCCGGTTAATAAAATAATCTGAAAATATTAAAAACAGCTTTCCAGAATAAAATCATATTTTATTCTAATTATTCATAAATATACCCCTTTTTATTGTAAATTAATAAACCTCTAATTTGTTTTCACAATCACAAAATATTACTACTTAATTACTCAATTAATAAATTCCTAAATTATGTTTAAAACTCTAAATAATTCTATTTAATTAATAAAATCAATAATTCTAAATTATATCTAAAGTCTTATTTAATTAATTAATTAAACCATTTTAAATAAATTATTAATTACTAACCAAATTAATTAATATCCATTTTTTAACGAAACAATTAAATC
Source organism: Saposhnikovia divaricata (assembly GCA_036435485.1). Classification (NCBI taxonomy): domain Eukaryota; kingdom Viridiplantae; phylum Streptophyta; class Magnoliopsida; order Apiales; family Apiaceae; genus Saposhnikovia; species Saposhnikovia divaricata. The sequence continues at coordinate 58,564,657 of CM071598.1, forward strand.
CCGATTATTATAATATAACGAACCATAAATACAATAATATTACATTTTAACAGCAATTAAACATCGATGTGGGTCCCACCGTGTGGGCCCCACCTGTTTCATTTCCCCTCCCCTGCATCTCTCCCTCTCTCTCTCTCTCTCTCTCTCTCTCTCTCTCTCTCTCTCTCTCTCTCTCTCTTTCCCTCTCTCTCTCCCCTGCATCCAATCTCTCTCACAATCTCTCCCCTCCTCTCTCCTTATCTCTCCACTCTCTCTCCGTTTCGTCCTCTCTCTCCCCGTCGCCCTTAACCCCCTTCGACTAATCTCCCCTGCCCAGTACACCGCCACTAATAACAACAATTCCACAAACACCCACACTCCTCTCTCCCCTCATCTCTTCTCTTGTCTCTCACGACAACAAAGTCGAACCAAACAACAACCACAATCTTCATTCCTCCCCCTTATAACTCCGTTGCAAACCAACACTCCCATCTCCTCCACTCGACCTCCCTCATCTCCCTCTCCGATTAACCACAGCCGCCACCACCGTACTACCCCCCACTGATTTCGACTCACTACCTTTCTCCCACGGCGACACCCGATCAACCACAACACCACAGTCACGACAATCACCACAAAAATCAAGGCAAATCGGAAACAAACCAACACAACGAAACAATTACAAGTATAATTCGATCCTACCAAATCAACAATTCGCCAAAACAAATAACGAAAGAAGAAGAAAAAAAAACTACCTGGGTTTTTGATTTTGTTTTGTTCGGTGTATGTATATGGGTTCGAGATTTTGGTGAAAGGGAAGGAGACAGGAGCTGTGCTATTTGCTCTGTTTTTGTTTATGGATTTATGGCCCGAGTGGTGTTTTACTAAAAGAGGAGTAGTACTAGTTTTGGTCGAAAAAAAACAACTACCTGTGTCTATGTTTTGGTTTTGGTAGAGAAAAGGATGGGGAGAAAATATCTGTGGTTTTGTATGACTCAAGTTTGTTTGGAAAAGGGTATGAACGAGACTGTTATGATTTTTAGCCAAGCTGAACCTGTACTATTTATAGAATACAATTGTAACCCACAATAATGCTGAATAATGATGATAGTTTTAGTGTGGTGTTTTATTAATTAAAAAGAAATAAATAATGGGGAACAATTTTAAATGGCATAATAATTACAAGGTTAGTGCTATTTATAAAATAAAAAAATGATGACCCCTTAATCAGCTTATTTTCTCCCGGTTGGCTAATTAAAACGAAACTCTAAAAATTCGGCTCAAAATATATTTTGAAAATTTACGGTTATTACAGTCTTCCCCCTTATAGGATTCCGTCCTCGGAATCAAAACAATGCACTAAACAATTCCGGATATTTATCCCGCATTTCACTTTCTAATTCCCACGTGGCTTCCTCAACTTGGTGGTTTCTCCAAAGTACTTTCACTAAATTCACTTTCTTAGTTCTTAACTCTTGCACTTTGTAATTTAGGATCTCCACTGGCTTTTCTTCGTATGTCAAATCTGGACGAATTTCCACTGGTTCGTAGGTTATAACGTGCCTGAAATCAGAATGGTACTCTCTTAACGCAGAAACATGGAACACATCGTGGATATGCTGAAGGTCTGGAGGTAGGGCCAACTGATAAGCTAGTGGTCCTATCTTCTTAAGAATCTCGAAAGGTCCTATATATCTGGGGCTTAACTTGCCTTTCCTTCCGAATCTCATTACTCCTTTCCAAGGTGAAACTTTTAACATCACTTTATCTCCCACTTCAAACGCTTTGTCTTTCCTCTTTTGATTTGCATACTTCCTCTGTCGATCTTGAGCTGCAAATAACCTTTTTCGAATAACCTCGGTTGCTTGCTTAGTTTGTTGAAGTAATTCTGGTCCTAGTATCTTTCTTTCTCCTACTTCATCCCAATATAACGGTGATCTACACTTCCTTCCGTACAAAGCTTCATAAGGTGCCATACATATGCTCGAATGGTAACTATTGTTGTAAGCAAACTCGACTAGGGGCAAATGCTCATCCCAACTTCCTTTAAAATCAAGTGCACAGGCTCTTAACATATCTTCAACTGTTTGAATCGTCCTTTCACTTTGTCCGTCGGTCTGTGGATGATATGCAGTGCTCAGATTTAACTTCGTGCCAAGACATTCTTGAAAACTTTTCCAAAATCGAGAAGTAAAACGGGCATCTCTATCAGATACAATTGAAACAGGTACTCCGTGACGAACTACAATCTCCTTTAGGTACATGTTCACCAATCTCTCAACAGAATACTTATCACTAATTGGTAGAAAATGTGCAGATTTAGTGAGTCGGTCGACAATAACCCAAATAGCATCGTGGCTGGCTCTAGTTCGGGGCAATCCTACGACAAAATCCATGGTAATATGCTCCCATTTCCACTCGGGTATCTCTAAAGGTTGTAGAAGTCCACTTGGTCGTTGATGTTCCGCCTTCACTTTCTGACATGTCAAACACTTACTTACCCATTCTGCAATCTCCCTCTTCATGTTGGGCCACCAATAATTCAGCTTGATGTCTTGATACATTTTTGTGCTCCCTGGGTGAATGGAATATCTCGAGTTATGCGCTTCGCTCATAATTTCTTCCTTCAACTCTGTAACATTAGGAATCCATATTCTCGATGCAAATCGCTTAATTCCCTTTTCATCTTTCGAACTTAGAAATTCTTCTCCGGTCAACTCTGATCTTCTTTCTTCCATTACTTGTTCTTGACAACGTCGAATCTTCTCAAGTAACTCTGGTTGAAACTGAATGCTGTAAACTCTTTCATTGTTTTGGACTGGGACCTTGACTTCTAATTCCATCTTCTCAAATTCTCTAACCAATTCTTCTGAGGTTGTCAACAGGTTTAGTCTTTCCTTTCTACTTAATGCATCAGCTACAACATTAGCCTTCCCTGGGTGATAGTTTATCGAGCAATCATAGTCCTTGATCAATTCTAACCATCTTCTTTGTCTCATGTTTAATTCCTTTTGCGTGAATATATACTTTAAGCTCTTGTGATCCGTGTAAATCTCGCATTTCTCTCCGTAAAGGTAATGTCTCCAAATCTTGAGTGCGAAAACAATAGCAGCAAGTTCCAAATCGTGAGTAGGGTAACGGGACTCATACTCCTTCAGTTGCCGAGAGGCATAAGCTATTACTTTTCCGTGTTGCATCAAAACACATCCTAAACCCTTGTGAGAGGCGTCGCTGAAAATTACGAAATCGCCTTTCTCATCGGGTAAGGTCAACACCGGGGCAGTAGTCAATCTCTTCTTCAATTCTTGAAAGCTATCTTCGCATTTGGGGGTCCATTCGAACTTTTCACTCTTTCTGGTAAGCCGAGTCAGTGGCGTCGCTATCTTTGAGAAATCCTTCACGAATCTACGATAGTATCCGGCCAATCCAAGGAAACTTCTAACTTCGGTGGGAGTCTTGGGTCTCTCCCAATCTGCTACAGCTTCTATCTTTGCGGGGTCTACAGAAATCCCTTCGCCGCTTACAATGTGTCCCAAAAATTGAACTTCTTTTAGCCAGAATTCACACTTCGAGAATTTCGCATATAACTTTTCCTTCCGCAGCGTTTCCAGAACTAGACGGAGGTGTTCAGCATGTTCCTCAGGAGACTTCGAGTATATCAGGATGTCATCAATAAATACAATCACGAACTTGTCCAAGTATCTCTTGAACACACGATTCATCAAATCCATAAAAGCAGCTGGCGCATTCGTCAATCCAAAAGACATGACTAAGAATTCGTAATGTCCATATCGAGTCCTAAAGGCAGTCTTAGGAATATCTTCAGGCTTGATTTTTAGTTGATGATAGCCGGATCTCAAATCAATCTTTGAAAAACATCTAGCTCCCTTAAGTTGGTCAAACAGATCGTCGATTCGAGGTAAGGGGTACTTATTCTTAATGGTCATCTTGTTCAACTCACGATAATCAATACATAGTCGCATAGATCCGTCCTTCTTCTTCACGAACAGCACTGGAGCTCCCCACGGGGATACACTTGGTCTGATTACGCCTTTGTCAAGTAATTCTTGCAGTTGGGTAGCCAACTCCTTCATCTCAACGGGAGCCATACGGTATGGTGCTTTGGAAATTGGTGCAGTTCCCGGGGCAAGATCGATATTGAATTCTATTTCTCTGTCGGGCGGCAATCCAGGTAACTCTTCAGGAAAAACATCTTCGAATTGATTTACTACAGGGATTTCATCAATGGCAGGGGCTTGCTTCTCGTTGTCAACCACATAAGCTAAGTAGGCTTGACACCCACTTCTTAGTAGTTTCTTCGCTTGAATCAAAGTCAGAAAATTACTAGTAGGTTTCCTTCCGCGGAATTGTATTCTTTTGCCGTTGGGTCCCTTTACACTAACCCACTTACGCCGACAATTGATTTGAGCATCATAACGTGTCAACCAATCCATTCCCAGAATTATATCAAACTCCCCTAAATTAAAAGAAAGAAGGTCTGCTTCGAAACGTTGTCCTTGGATTTCGATTCCACAATCTGGACATATCTTATCTACAGGGACTTTTTCCTGATTTGCTACTTCTATAATCAATGTCTCCCCTAATGGTACGGACTGAATATCCAATTTATTCCTAAAATTCTCCGATATGAAAGATTTTGTTGCTCCCGAATCAAACAAAACACATGCATCTACAGAATTGACTAAAAGTGTACCTGCAATCACATCACTATCAGCAATAGCATCCTTCACCGTCATGTTGAAAGTACGAGCAGTTGGCTTGTTGCTGGGAGGTGCCATGAGTCTAGGTGCATTTGTCTCCTTTGGTGGTGACTTGCAATCTCGTGCAATATGTCCTTTCTTTCCGCAATTGAAACAAGTAACGGCCTTATCCTTACAGTGAGAAGAATAATGCCCTTTTTGTCCACAGTTGTAACAAACAATGTTGGCCAGATTACATGGTCCTGGGTGCTTCCTTCCACACGTTTTGCATTCGGGTAGCGGTGGCCTTCCTTGAATTAGATTGGCTGCCTGAGGGGGTCTGGACTTTTGATTGTTTCCCCTAGTGTCTTGATTCTCAGTTCTCTTTGTATCATTGCTTCTGTCTTCCCGCTTCACAAAATGTCTCTTTCCATTCCGATCGTCCGGCTTCTTCTCAAAATTATTTCCACGATTATGAAACTTCCTTTTCTTTATATCCTTGTCCTTTGAGTACAACTCAGATCCACTTTCCACAATAGATGCTTTTTGAACCACAGTAGCATAGTTGGTGATTTCTAGGACCGCAACTCGATTCTGGATCCACGGCTTCAGCCCTAGTTGAAAACGTTTAGCTCTCTTTTCGTCCGTATCCACATGGTAAGGCACAAACCTAGAGAGTTCTGAAAACTTGGCTTCATATTCAGCTACAGTCATGTTGCCTTGCTTGAGTTCCAGAAACTTGACCTCCATTTGGCTCTCCAAGTATTTAGGAAAATATTTCTCTAAAAATAGCTGCGTGAACCTGGTCCAGGGTATGACTACGTTCCCTTCCATTGCTCTCTTTGATTCCCACCAATAATTCGCCTCACCTTTTAACATGTAGGCTGCAAAGATGGTTTTCTTCTCTTCTTCTACCCCTACGATCTCAAAGGTCTTCTCTATTTCACGTAACCAGATTCTAGCTTCCACTGGGTTAGTGGTACCTTTAAACTCAGGTGGACTCAAGGATTTGAATGATTTGAAACTCACAGTAGTTTGGGTCAGTTGAGCTGGAGGTGGATTCCCTCCTACATTTTGGTATAGCTGAGGCTGAGGGTTCTGGGTATGCTGAATAAGAAAGTTCATAAGTAGACTCATCGGGTTATTTTCTTGGTTGGGACCTCGAGCGAGTTGTGGTTCCGGGTTTGGAACTTGGTTCTGAGGTGGAACCTCATTCCCTGGATTCACCTCGGGTTGAGGACGAGGATTCTTTGCGGGTCTTCCTCTTTTTGGTGCCATCTTTTTCTATAAAGATGAAAACAATATGGTATTATATCTCAGGTTTGCAATTATACGACACCATTGCTGGCAAAGTAATGATAGGCATTCATAAATAAATACTCGGTCAAAATTTATGGTTCCTCACAATACTCACAATCACGACTCTCTCTTGTCTCTTTATAAGCAGTTACTCAATAATTCAATCATCATAAATCTCTGGTTCTCGAAAATTCTTTTTAAGCCGTAGTACCGGAAAAGAAATTGTTAACTAATTCAGGGATAACATGGAAATTATTCTAACATGCTATTCTAATATAACACAGGTCTATAATCAACAAAATGAGATAACTGTACTATAGCAGATCACAATATAATACTGATAAGATTCCATACTGGTGAAATCCAAGTCATGGTACTGAATACAAACTGGTCGCTGATAATAAATACATCGTAAAAGTAACTAGCCAACATACTAGTCTAGTAGAGATAACAAAGGTTACTACCCAACAGGCTGGGCATCGGATCTAAAATACAAGGATCAACATAATATATGCACCCTACTACAGAAGGGTCTATCTCGACGTCATCACTGAAGAAACATCTCATCCACTCTCCGATGGAACTCTCTGATAATGTCTGAAACCAGGGTGGCAACTCTGGCCTGATCAATCTGTCCTGTGCTGGATGATGGTAATGCGGCTAAGTCAGTCTGAAGCCCGGTCAGAACAGTCAGGGCAATCTGGTGCATAATCTCCATGGGTACGTCTCTTACCAACAGACTCCCTCCATGATGCACGGCAAGAGGTTCTGAAACTGACAACAGTCGAAGAATACTATCCCTAGTAGTAAAAATCTCCTCATAACGTGCCCACAACCAACGGTAATGCTGGAACAGTGTATGGTGGACATGCCAAGGGACCATCCCTCCGGCCACATCAGGATGCTCAGAAGGAACAGGTGGCATAGCAACAGTAGTAGCAACCACAGTGGGCTGAGCAGGAGCAGGTATGGTAGGTGCAGATGGAGTAGTATCACAAGCAGGCATAGCACTGACAGGTGGAAACATGTAGTCAGGCACGGTAGGGACTGCCGGCGTCGAAGCATAGACGGGAACAGGTAAAGTAAACAACTCAGCAAGAGCTGCTACTCCTGTAGGTACATCAACTCCGGATATTGGAGCTGACAAGGTAGGTACAACCTCAATACGGACGGGTGAAAGCTGGCTCTCATCAACTGGATCAGTAATCTCGGGCACTGGGGTCTCAACTCTGAACGTCTCAGGGGTAGGAGCCTCTAAATCAATCACTGGTGGAGGAGAATCGACTATCTCAATGATCTGGTCAGGAGAATCTACTAAATCTATCACATGTGGAGGAGAAGGTGTAAGGATCTGAACTGAAGAATCCTCCGTGTCACTAACCATCAGCATAAACTCTTCAGACGGGTCACTGTCTGAACCTGAGCTAAGTGGTCCATGCGGGTAAGGTGTAGGAGATCTATCTCGGGTAGAACGAAAATCAGCTGGTCTGGAAGTAGACATCTACAAAAGTACGAAAAATCTCGGTCAGGTTTCAATCAACTAGTTATGCCTATAAATATATATAAAGGCGTAAGGCGCTTAGTGCCAAAATCTCAACTTCGTATCATATCTCTAAATTCTCACGTCGCGTTATAGTTCTAGGTTCGTACTATATCTCTAAATGCTCGCATCGGGTTATACTCCAAGGCTCGTACGATTCCTAAAAATATAACTAAAGCTCTGATACCAAAACTGTAACGCCCCCAAATCCACCCTGACAGGGGACCCGGGTCGTCACATTGTCTCAATATCCTGTAGCACAAGTTACGCAATAACAAAGCAAAATATATAATACAACGGAGCATAAAATGTCCCACTCCGCAGGTCCAAGATCGTCTTCACAGTATAATACAAAACAACTTGATACATCTCGAATTAATATATTACAAAAGTTCACATCAATAGAAATATAAAGATTCCAGTTGGATCTTCTAATTGTTGTCGCCATAGCCTTGCGCTTTCCCTTTCCCTTTATAGCCCTGGCTGGACGTCTCGCCTTTCTCCGTCTTGACAGCTGAACAAAATGTTATAAAGCAAGAATGAGCAACTATAGTGCTCAGCAAGTTCTCTTCTCGCTCGGTATATAAATATAATAAGGTTTACCGAAATTAATACTCAAAATTTTAATATCGAATGTAACAATGTGATTTGACTCAAATTTATCTTGAAAATATCATACTCGAAAGGCTCAAAACTCATCTCAAAACAGAATACTCAAAAGACTCATTTGATATAACTCTGATAACTCATGATGTAAGAATGAACTGGTCTTCCACCTCTCCGTATCTCGGTGGGGCGATCAACTAACCAACCAAGAATACCGGCCTCCGATGACACCGCACTTCGCCCGATCACGGCTACAATACGATATCAACTATAATATATATGTATGAATGCTAGCATCATAATGGTTATCAATTCAACCAAGGCAACGAATGCCTAAATATTCTCGGGTCCGTAAAACGGTACACGAGTCTCTCTTTCTCTATAAAGGGCCTCTTGCCCAAAATTGACCAGTAGAATACAGAATTCCCGAATAGTTGGGTACAGATAACTTGAGATAACTCTTTCAGAAAATATTTACAAATCTGGCGGACTGCCAGTATGACTCAATTTCACCACCAATCCGAACAATAGACTGATGTAAATTCTAAATAATAATTTATCGGTTGACATGAACAAAATGCCAAACCTTGACAATAAAATCGACTATCTCGAATCTATGAGAATAGTCCTAAGATTAAAGTAATTGGGAGTCGTACTGAACAAATAGTACTTCTCGATATTTATAATACTCAACATTTATGAACGTGTAAATAGAATATTTTTCTCTTGATCGACGAATAAAAATCTCTAATAATTATAATTTTAAACTCCTATCGGTTAGTTCAAACGAGGAACTAACTGAAAGATAATCAATAAATAAGGATTGAATTTGTACAATAAATTCAATCGAAAAGAATAAATTTAACTATCTCGGACGAATGAGATTAGTTTCACTGAATAAAATAATAGTCGTCTCGAATTAATGAGATCGACCCGATATCAATTAAATTGTTTCTACACTTATAGGGATTATAATTCTCAAATAAACTAACTTGACAATATAATAATATTTAACAAGAAATAATTCTCAAAAGAAATTATTGCATCATATAGAGCAACAGATAATCTCAATATATAATATCACAAAAATATTTAAGGAATTAAATAACACGAACAGAAATTCACAGTTTCCAAAAGTTAGGGTAAGAACGAACTTGCCTCGATCTCGAAGTACGAATGAATGCAGATAAAAATTATACTCTACCCGTGAACTCGGCTTCGATCTACGTCTCGAGAATTATTTTCTAAAAATAGCAACCAGAAATACGTAAGCGATTCTTCAGAATAAAATACTCCCGATCCGATAATCTAATTAATAATAATATAATATCTCATAAAATCTTCGGAACAAATAACAGAAATTAATTCCGGAATAAATAAATATTTCTTCGAACAAAGGAATCAAATCTCGAAAATAAATCCTATTTTTAATATCCGGAATCTAAATTCTTACTCAAAATGAAAAATTCAAACATCCGTTTTTATTCAATTTAAAACCATATTTATTATTCTCATCTTTAAACTAATTTATCAAAGAATTCAAATTTTTAAGAGTTCTCACAAATTCTAATTTATTTAAATCAAATATTAATCTCTAAAATAAATCTAACTCGATCCGGTTAATAAAATAATCTGAAAATATTAAAAACAGCTTTCCAGAATAAAATCATATTTTATTCTAATTATTCATAAATATACCCCTTTTTATTGTAAATTAATAAACCTCTAATTTGTTTTCACAATCACAAAATATTACTACTTAATTACTCAATTAATAAATTCCTAAATTATGTTTAAAACTCTAAATAATTCTATTTAATTAATAAAATCAATAATTCTAAATTATATCTAAAGTCTTATTTAATTAATTAATTAAACCATTTTAAATAAATTATTAATTACTAACCAAATTAATTAATATCCATTTTTTAACGAAACAATTAAATCCCGATTATTATAATATAACGAACCATAAATACAATAATATTACATTTTAACAGCAATTAAACATCGATGTGGGTCCCACCGTGTGGGCCCCACCTGTTTCATTTCCCCTCCCCTGCATCTCTCCCTCTCTCTCTCTCTCTCTCTCTCTCTCTCTCTCTCTCTCTCTCTCTCTTTCCCTCTCTCTCTCCCCTGCATCCAATCTCTCTCACAATCTCTCCCCTCCTCTCTCCTTATCTCTCCACTCTCTCTCCGTTTCGTCCTCTCTCTCCCCGTCGCCCTTAACCCCCTTCGACTAATCTCCCCTGCCCAGTACACCGCCACTAATAACAACAATTCCACAAACACCCACACTCCTCTCTCCCCTCATCTCTTCTCTTGTCTCTCACGACAACAAAGTCGAACCAAACAACAACCACAATCTTCATTCCTCCCCCTTATAACTCCGTTGCAAACCAACACTCCCATCTCCTCCACTCGACCTCCCTCATCTCCCTCTCCGATTAACCACAGCCGCCACCACCGTACTACCCCCCACTGATTTCGACTCACTACCTTTCTCCCACGGCGACACCCGATCAACCACAACACCACAGTCACGACAATCACCACAAAAATCAAGGCAAATCGGAAACAAACCAACACAACGAAACAATTACAAGTATAATTCGATCCTACCAAATCAACAATTCGCCAAAACAAATAACGAAAGAAGAAGAAAAAAAAACTACCTGGGTTTTTGATTTTGTTTTGTTCGGTGTATGTATATGGGTTCGAGATTTTGGTGAAAGGGAAGGAGACAGGAGCTGTGCTATTTGCTCTGTTTTTGTTTATGGATTTATGGCCCGAGTGGTGTTTTACTAAAAGAGGAGTAGTACTAGTTTTGGTCGAAAAGAAACAACTACCTGTGTCTATGTTTTGGTTTTGGTAGAGAAAAGGATGGGGAGAAAATATCTGTGGTTTTGTATGACTCAAGTTTGTTTGGAAAAGGGTATGAACGAGACTGTTATGATTTTTAGCCAAGCTGAACCTGTACTATTTATAGAATACAATTGTAACCCACAATAATGCTGAATAATGATGATAGTTTTAGTGTGGTGTTTTATTAATTAAAAAGAAATAAATAATGGGGAACAATTTTAAATGGCATAATAATTACAAGGTTAGTGCTATTTATAAAATAAAAAAATGATGACCCCTTAATCAGCTTATTTTCTCCCGGTTGGCTATTTAAAACGAAACTCTAAAAATTCGGCTCAAAATATATTTTGAAAATTTACGGTTATTACACTTCGTGTGGACAGCTTACGGGCCTCAAACGGACTTATAGAACTCCAGATATGGCCAAAACAGTGTAGACTGCGCAACCAGTCCAATAATTCCGAAATTTCATCTATTTTATCTCCAAATTTGCTCTTTTTGCTCCAAATCCTTCCATGTTATGAATTCTTTATTTCCTACAATAAAACAATCAAATCTATTAAATAAAAATCCAAATCAATGCAAAACACAATAAATATGAGAATAAAATCATCTAAAATATATATAAAAATATATTCTATCAAAGATGCAAAGATAGAAGCTCGAAACGAGGTAATGAAGTACTGGTTTCTTCTTGAAAAAGAACTTTTACAAGCTATAGTTAAAGGTAATCTGAAGTATTTAGAGGTAGTAGTAGCAAGAATCAATTTTTAAAAAGAGTAATTCGTCCGGATCTGTTGCAAGAAGGTGTAAAAGGAGAAGAGGAAGCCTTATGTGATATTCAAACCTATCTGTTTAATAGTGGATGGTGGGAGAAATCTAGGAAACTAGATGTAAATTCAATGGGTATTTCATTAGGAAAGTCAAATAAAAAGCAAGAGGAAGAGGATGAAAGTCTGGTTGATTTCATTTTCTCTAACAGAGCATTTGTCCATCCTAATGTGCTGAAAGAAGTCCAAAAAAAAGACAATGAAAGTTTAAGAATGGCTCTTAATCAGATCCACTATGGTTCTTTAAAGCTAAGAAGGGATGTTAAGGATATGAAAAATTTAAAAGCAAAAGATGAGGAGGTAAGGGTTGACAAGCGGTTTGGAAAACAAAGAACATCAAAGGGGAAGGAAACTGGTGATACAATGGAAATCCTATTAGAGTTTATTGCACAACATAAGAGCCTTGTTGAGCTAAGTGTCTTTAAAAATGCTAACATGCTAAATGATAAGGCTTTATCTTTAGCCCTAGGTATGTCCACCACAAATGGAACCTAGAAAGGAGAATACAATGGAGCCAAGTAAGAATATCCACAAGGAAAACAAATCAGTTTTCTTTACCGGGATACAAGATTCTGTTTTGGCAAAAGATCTTTGGAAGCTTTTTAAGAGTGCAGGTGCAGTAAAGGATATTGTTCTACCAAGGAAAAGAGATAAGAATGGTAATAGATATGGTTTTGTTAATACTCATACTGAGGAGGATGCATACAAGATAATCAAAACTCTGGGAGGGCAAAAATTCGGGGAGAAAAAACTTTATTTGTTTTTGACTAAAGGTGGACCTGGTCACAAGTGGGGTTAAAAATTCTGGAAAAACATCATCTAATGGCTCCAAAAATAAAGATAAGAAGGAGAAGGGGGAAAACAAAGTGATCGCAGAGGCTACTAGGACTACGAAAATGAAAAAGTCAACTATAGATGACAAAAATGCTGGGGAGAAAACATCCACTTCAGAAGGTAAAGGCTTCTCAAACAAAATAGAACTTTCCCTAAATGATTCTCTAGCAAAAGAAATCAATTGTTGTCTACTGGTTGAGACTGTTAACATGGAAGAAGTAGAAACATTGGAGATGATAGTGGAGGGATTAGGTTTTCACAATGTTCAGGTCAAGGGTTTGTCTAGTAAAAACCTCATCCTTTATTTCCATTACGAAGAAAATGTGGAGAAGATAGATTTGGAATTTCTCAAATTAGGTTTTGTGGAGGTAAAGAAAGCCAAATGGGAGGACCTTATTCCTGCAAGGAAAATTTGGGTCGAATGCAGGGGACTACCATTAATAACGTGGTCGGAGAATAATTTTCATCTACTTCTGCAAAAATGGGGCAACATTTTAAGTTTCTCTAATATTTTTGATGAAGATGCATTTTACCAAAATCCAAAATTCCTCATTGAAACGAGAGAACAGTCTAAAATAGAAGCTGAGGAAACTGTTCTAATAGATGGTTCTAAATGGGAATGCAAGATCGTTAAATTAGAAAATTTTAAACTAGTCCAAAGGGATTGTAAAGACGAATTGCAAAACTTGGGTTTATTCAGAGTCTCTTTGCCAAAAAAAAAAATCAAAAAACTAAAGACCCTATTCTAGACAAGGAAAGGGGTAACATAAAAGATCAACCTTCAGAATCAGAGGTGTCAGAAGTTGAAGATAGAGAGGAATTGAATAAAACGTTGGCTGAAGTAAAGGTGGGTTACATAGAAGGAGGCCTGGAATTGAGATTTCTGACAAGGAGGAACCAATACAGTTGGATTAGTTGTTAAGTAATGAGGCTTCCAGCAAGGTGGATTCTTGTGTTAACCCAGTCACTCTACCATCTACTAGGTTACACCTTGATAGTTTGACACCTTCAAATGGAAAAGAAGATTGGAACTGTACAATTCGTGATTCTTCGGATGATGAAGTGTCAGAATATCAATCAAATATCTCAAAGATAGTATCCATTCTGGAAGACAATAAAGGAGAAGACTTGGCAAACAGGTGTATTATTCAACCTTCATTGCTTGCGGAACTCAAATTGCTAAAGATCAAAAGTAATGATAAGTGGATTTTATATCTACTTGAAGCATTCTAAATCGGCTTAAATTGATTGTCTTGGACTCAAGTTTATTGTAGTTTTGATGTATTTTGCTTAGTTGTGCAGACTTACGAGAATGTTGATTAAGGTTTATGCTTCTATCGTGTTTGGAGGATTAATTGATTTAAATTCGGATTTTCCGGGAAGGTTGCGCAGTCTACACTGTTTTGGCCATATCTGGAGTTCTAGAAGTCCGTTTTCAGTGATCTTACAGCTCACGCGAAGCTTGGGAGATTTTCTACAACCTTAGGAAGAAATCAGGTGCTGGAGATGTGCTGAATAAAATCGCGCACGTATTCTATGATAAGCCATGCAGAGAAATTCCAGTTTTGCCCTTTTTCTAATTCTAATTGTATTTTGGGCAGCTTTTGGCACCTAAATTGAATTCTAATTGTATTTTAGGATGTTTCCTTGCTGGGCAAGATTTCTAGAGTCTATATAAACACTTCTAGGGATACATTGTAAGGGATCCTGGACACACAATTTTTACATACTTCTTAATATTAAAAGCTAGGACTTTATTTTCTTCTCTCCATCTTTGCGAGCTCAATTTAATTCTTGGATTTAATTGTTCTTCATTATTCAAAGATTTAAGGTATTTCTTGTCTTCTCCTTATTAATTACATGTTTATTATGGCTTTCTTGATTATCATTGTTAGTTTTAATCCTAGAATGGGTGAGTAATTTAATTCTAGGGTATCAAGGGGAGCCATGTTTGCACCATGATTTGGGTTTAATTTGATTAGTAGATTGATGGGTAAAGAGTAATTCTAATTGATATGTTCTAATTCTTAATTTGTGTAATTGCGCAATATCACGGATTAATTGATTGCAATAGGAGTAATAGATCGAAAGATTTTACTACTAGAGGCTTACATACAATTAGCGGAATTGAAGGTGAGTGTGAAAGCATCATTAGATATTCTGAGAGTGTTAATGCTTGAAAAAGATTAACCATTGCTTTAATTACTTAACCCCATTAAAAAGCTATACCTTTGTGATTTGTTTGGTGTAAGCATGGTGAACCTGAATTGCCCTAGATCCCTTAATTAATTGATTTAAAACCTTTGTTAAATTTGTTTTAGTAGTTATTAAAATCCTCTAATAATCGTTTGTGACTAGAAACAATTAATAATAATTGAATTGAAACTGAAACTGTCTCCTTGAGGAATCGACCCGTATTTGCTAGTATCTACTACAATTGATACCGTGCGCTTGCGGTTATACATAATTTTACACATCAAGTTTTTGGCGCCGCTGCCGGGGAGACGCCTAGTTTCTATAATTTTAGTTCGATTGTTTTAGATTGTTTCTCTTGTCTCTTTGGAACTCTTGTTCCAACTGAGACCGATCTTACTGCTTTTCCTTGTTTAGTTGTTGATGCCCAGGACCAGGTCTCAAACGAAAGAAGATTAAGCGGAAGAGGATACAACTCCTCTTAGTCCAGATTCTAAACTTTCTTGTCAACAATACATAGATCTACAAAGGAAAGAGAAGCAGCAAGAGATACCTGAACCAAAGATTGAGATTGTGACGCCCCTAGATCCGGGGTCAAGGATCCAGGTCATCACGGTCCAATTTCCATTCAATATCAATATCTCTTGAGTTTTTTTTATATATATTTAATAATTAAGCAATTGACCCCACACTAATACACACACACCAGTCATATGCTCATAGAACAACATTCACAATATTAAAAGTTAAAGTTAACAGTTATTACAAACCCAGAATTCTACTAAGTACATTGTTGAATAATACTTCTACAGCATAATCCCTCAATCTTGTGTATTCAAGAGACAAAGTGTCATCAATGGTCGACTAGGTCAATCAAATCCATTGGGGTAGGACACAATGTGGATTGGAAGGATTCTCCATCACAAGGGCTCTCGGGTGAAATCTTAACTGTATGGAAAAAGGACTCCTTTAAACTTCTGAATTCTCAAACCTTCAAACATTGGATCTGGATTCAAGGGTTGTGTTTATACTCTCAGAAACCTCTTGCATGTGTTAATGTATATACACCACAAGGTATTCCAGAAAAGAGAGAATTATGGGCAGAGTTATCAAAAATTCTGGAACAAAATAGTTATATCCCAACAGTTCTGATCGGGGATTTTAACTCAGTACTCCAAGCATCAGAAAAGGAAAATTGTGTGGTTAATCTGAAAGATTCCAAAATCTTTTCAAAATTCATCTCCTCAAATGATCTATTTGTGGTACCATCACTAAACTCCCCTTTCACTTGGTTTGGTCCTGCAAATAAGAAAAGTAGACTTGATCGGGCTATAGTAAATCCAGAATGGTCTGCATCTTCAGATTGGACTTCCTCAGCACTCAATCGAATGCACTCGGATCATAAACCAATAGTTCTAAAAAGTTCTTCTTAAAATTGGGGTCCAAAGCCGTTCAAATTCTTCAATTGTTGGTTGAAGGATAAAGTGCTACAGAAAAAACTTGATTTCACCTGGTCAAACTCCAAGCTTACTAATCTAAATTCCAAGTTTAGATAAATTAGGCAGTGCACAAAAGAGTGGAATAAAACACAATTTGGGACTATCAATGACAGAACTGATAGTGCAGAAAAACTACCGAAAAGAGCTGATTTATCGAATGAGTCTGAAAAATTCAAATTGGACATCAAGTTGCAGCTGGATGATTTATATAGAGCTAAATCAAGTATGTTGTGCCAGGTAGCTAGATTTAATTGGCAGTTAAGGGGTGAAAAGAATACAAAATTCATTCATAGGGTAATTTCCAGAAGAAGAAAGTCAAACACAGTGTTTGGAATTCAAGTTGGTAATCTATGGTTTGCAGACCCTGGGAGAATCAAGTATGAACTATATTGTCACTTCAGAAAGTTCCTAGGTGTTTCTCAGATTAACAAGGTCTTCTCTCTGAACCATGGTTTGCTCCAAACTTTGCCAAGTTTGGATCAGAAAAGCTTAATAGACCCCTTTAACATGGTGGAAATAGAAAGTGCACTAAAAATTCCTGCTCTACGAAGGCCCCAGGACCAGATGGAATAAATGCTGGAGTTCTAAAGACATTGTGGGAAGTTATTAAGAAAGATATCCTAGCTTTCTTTAATAAATTTCACTCGGAAGCAATTATCCCAAATGGATATAACTCATCCTTCATTTCACTCATCCCGAAAGTGCAAGATCCAAAATCTCCCACAGATTTTAGACCTATTAGCTTGATGAACTCCATCATGAAGCTACTTTCTAAGGTTCTGGCCAGAAGATTAAAGGTGGTAATGAATTTGCTGGTTTCAGAATCACAATCAGCTTTCATTCAAGGTAGACAGATTTCAGATTGTATATTAGTGGCAAGCGAAGCTTTTACTAGCCTAAAAGTTAAGAAATGTCGAGGTGCAATCTTAAAAATAGACTTTGAAAAGGCTTTCGACATGGTGAACTGGGATTTCATATACCAGGTTCTAAGGTGCATGAATTTTGATGAAAAGTGGGTCAAATGGATAGAAGAAATCTTCGAATCATCTAGAATTTCTGTGCTGGTAAACGGATCCCCTTCTTCAGAGTTCACTCCTAAAAGGGGCCTTCGTCAGGGTGACCCTCTTTCCCCCTTAATATTCAATCTAGTGGGTGAAGTCCTTTCTTGTTTGCTAAAATTGGCTAGTAACAAGGGCATTTTTAAGGGCATAAATCTCCCTAACTGTCAAATGGAGCTAACACACCTACAATTTGCAGATGATATTATTCTCTTCATCATAAACGACTTAGAATCAATGAAAGGTGTAAAAAGATTTCTTCTCTGTTTCCAACTCTTATCCGGCCTTAAAATCAATTTTCAGAAAAGCTTCATTTATGGCTTTAATGAAGAAGAAAAGACTATGGATCTTTGGGCAGATTGCTTGGACTGTCAAGTGGGAAAAGGTCACATAGATTATCTGGGAGTAACCATTGGAGTATCTCCCTCTTCTTTAACTTATTGGGCCCCACTGGTTGATGGATTTAAAAGAAAATTGCAAGGTTAGAATACTGAGAACATCTCAATGGCGGGAAGGTTAGTCTTACTAAAATATGTCCTAGATAGTATGCCAATTTATTGGTTTATGTTTTTCTTAATTCTGTCATCTGTTATTAATTCCTTGGAAAAAATAAGAAGGAATTTCTTGTGGGGGCAGAAATTAGAGTCGAAAAAGAAATTGCATCTTTTAAACTGGAAAAAAATTTGCATGCCAAAGAAACAAGGTGATATGGGAATAGTACCTTTAAGAGTAAGACACCTAGCTATGTTGGGTAAATGGTGGTGGAGATGCTATAATGAAAGATGATTTTTATAGAATAATGTGATGGTTCAACGATATGGTAGGGTGTTAAATCATAATTTGAGTGCAATATCATCTAGAAGTGACCTTTCTCCAATAGTTCAAAGTTTTTTAAAATTCTCCAACCATCCGCTGCTTTTCCCTCTGCTGAAGGAAGGGAGTTTCATATGGAAAGTATGAAATGGAGAAAAAATCTTCTTTTGAGAGGATAAATAGACATCTTTAGGTCCTCTCTCGAAGCAATTCCCCAGATTATATAGAATCTCTAAGTTAAAGTATTGGTCCATTAAATCCGTAATGCAATTATGGTCATCAAGGCTGGATGATCTCTCTATTTGGACTAGACCGTTAATCAACAGAGATTCTAATAGCGTTCATAGTCTGGAACTCATCATCAACTCTTGTAGTCTGTCAAGGGGAAAAGACTATCTAGTATGGTCTCCAGGGAAAAAAGAATTCTCCACAAAAGAGTGCTGCAATCTATTGTCAAGTCAGCCTAATAATAGTGTAAGTATTGAAAAAATATGGCAATTGATTTGGTCACTGAAAGTACCTCCAAAAATCATTCTGTTTTTATGGAAGCTACAATGGTGCATTCTTCCTACATGAAGCTTTTTAAGCAATCGGTTACAGAATATTCAGCAATGTTGTGCATGATGTGGTTCAGGTGAGGAAACAATCAACCACTCGTTCTAGTTATGTGAGATTGCTAAATGGGCATGGGATTTTGTAGGATCATGGTGGACTTCAAGTGGTTCGTTATCCAAGACTCATAGATTTTCCATATTCAAACTACTTGCTATTCACAATGGTGCAAGGTTCAAGAAAATCTGGAATTTGGTGGTGGCAACAACTTATGGTCTATTTGGTTGGCAAGAAATGAAGCTACGTTTGATAAAGGTAGAGTCAAAAGGCCAACAATAGAACTGTTGATACTAGCTAGAGTCAACAAGTGGGGTAAAGCAACAATGATAATGGATTTTGGTGAGGACCCTCTTTGGAAAGTTAATCCAATAGGGGCAATTGCACTTCATCATTTTCAAGTTAATAAGAAGTACTGGAGCTTTAAGTTTGTTTCTTTTGACCTGATATGTGTTGTAGATGGTTCATGGGACTTAAATTCGTATGGGTCATTTAGGGGAGGAATTGGAGGCACAGTGAAAGATAAGCGAGAAATAGCTATTTATACATTTTATGGACCAGTTAATGTATTAAATATTGTTCAAGCCGAAATAGAAGCGATCATGCATGTGTTAAGCATTGTATCTAAAATGAAAATTTCTAAAAGTAAGGTGGTGATCTGTTCTGACTCGGTTGAAGCTATTAGCATCGTATCCAAGGGATTGGAAGGTTATTTCTCCACACAAATATCTTTAGTAGAAGTAAAACGTCTTCTGGATTCTTCTGTTTACCTTCACTTTGTGCGAAGAGAACTTAATGAGAATGCAGACTCTCTTGCAAAAGCTGGGCTTAAAAGAGGTTCCATGTCCTCTTTTTGGAATAATTCCGCGTTATAAGTTTACAACTCTCAGAATCCAGTAATTAGGTTTAAATCTTGGGTTTATTCTGAGGTTTAAGTTTGGGCTTAATTTTTGGGTTTCTTTGAGGCCCATTAATTAATTTAGTTTTTCCCAGTGAAGTTCAAACTCTATCAGAAATCCAAGTTTCCCCGTTTCTGTTTTCTTTTTCTGTAATTATTATCTTTTTAACTGTTTCTTTCTCTCTCCTCTTCCGACATTGCCTCTCTTTGGATTGGCTTGTTTCTTCAGGCATATTTGCTGTCCATGAAAACATCTCCCAGTTCTATTTTATGCCTATTCTCCTCGTAACTTCAAATTCTTCCACATTTCCCTTTTTCCAATTTTTGTGTCCTTTCCCCCGAGCTAAGCATGCAGATCTTTTCAGGGTTTGGCTTGAGAGAATTAATGAGAATAATTTCAAATTCTATGAAGCCATTGGTTAGAACATCTCACAGCAAACTTCACTATATATCTAAGAGTTTCACTTGGATACCATCACATCTATTCTCTCAAGTGTCATTGGTTTTCTTAAAATCTCTAAACACTATTCAAACTATCTCTCTGTTATTCAAAAATGGAATATGCATGGACAGTTCCGGACTTCGGTTATGTAAAGATCAATGTACACTATGTTAATAGAGAAGATCCACTCCCAAATGGTAACTCTAATGGAGTAGGAGTGATCATAAGAGATTCCTCGGGTTCTAATCTATGGGGTGTTATGGGTCCAATGCTTGGGTTTACATAGACGCAAGCCATTTTATGGGGTATTCAAGCAGGGACGATCAAAGCACAGAAAATGGGATGGGAGAAAACACATGTAGAAACGTATAGCAGGGAGGTTTTTGACATTATTCGATTTCAAGAAGAGATAGTAATTAGAGAGGATCTGAGGGAAGTCCTCGTGCAATTCAACACCCACCATGCTAATCATTTCAAGGAAGATGTTACTGATCATAAGGTCTCTGTTATTCCCCTTACCATGAATCGTACTGCTGAATACATGGCCCACTATGGTCTGAATAATATGGCAGAGTTTTGTGAAGCCCCTACTATTTTTGGAAACATGCAGTACTTTCTAAATAGAGATATGGGTATGGCTCTCCCCTTCAATATAGGCCTATATCTTGGTCAAGGTGAAATCATGGATGCTTCACCTCCGCCTTCAGAAGACATTGGGGGTGTTTGGGAGAACTTTTTTCCAGAATAAGTCAACTTATTTTAAGATAAAGTTAGAGATTCCTAACTTTCTAACTTATTTTCCAACTTATTTTTGCAACTTATTGAATCTCAAACATATATTAAATACTTTTATAAATAAAAATTATCAAAACATAAAATTTTTACCCGAAAATAAGTCCATAAGTCCATAATAAAAGTTGAGCCAAACAAGCACATTGTCTCTGTTGATAATGAAGATGGCTTATTTCTTGAGGATCTCGAAGTCATGCTGGATAACAATATGCAGAATTCAGTCTGCCCTGCTCTCTCAAGTCAAGGTACTAATCCAGATATTCGTGTTTATCCAAATATTAATGTCCAAGCCCCTAGTTTCCTAGGAGAGGAAGTGAAAGAAACAGGAAATTCTATGCCTATTACCTCTAATGGTAAAGGAAAAGTCCTTGCTGGCTTTGCTTTCAACAGTGGAGGTCTCCTTTCCACAGGGGCGATCAAAATAATAGATGAAGGTAGCCTTATCCCCATCTCTAAAGTTTTTGGCAAGGAGATAATAGATCTAAATGAAAAATCTTTGAAGGTGTCTATGCTTAGGATGTATTAGACAGTGCAGTGCGAGGAAACCTAACATCAGTCTATCATATAGGTCTTTCAGCTACGAGAAGGACAGAGAGCCATCTAGCAACTTTATCTGAAAACTTTAATACGGTTAAGGGTAACCTCTCTGATGTCAATATGGACATGGAGCATGCAAAACTGGAGACAGGACAGAAGTAAGCTTAATCAGAAGATTACTCCGGGGTGTTCTTTAATTTTCCTAAATGCTTAGGCCATGTTTAGGCCTAGGTCTCTTTTACTATTGTTGTTGTTTTAGTTTCAAGTTTGTGCTAGGTTCTATTCAATTTTCCTAGTTGTATTAGACCCTCGTTTATCTATTAATAAATATGTCTGATTATCAAAAAAAACAAGGGGCAAACATTAGTGAAACATTTTATTCAATCTAAATAGTGACATATTTTATTCAACTTTAAATTCCTAAATTATTCTTATTTTTATCATTTTTTTAAAAAGTTATTGATAGTGAGAATCAAACCTAAGTCTTTTCATTCATTTACACACCATCATACCACTAGGTCAATCAATCATATGTGTTGTAAGTCATAAACATACTATGTGTATGTGATGGTGAATAAATAATATTTGATATTATGATTACTAAGATATTTTAATCATTTTTCTTCGATTTACATTTACAAAATTTATATAATATTATGTTATAGTATAATATAAATTAGTGATATATGATATGTAATCAATTTATATATTTCGAAATCATTCGATTTAATAAAATAATAGTAATAATTAGTATTTGCAATATACAAACAACTATAAAATTTTTATTAAATTTTTATATTTTTTTTATTAAATTTAAATGCATGTCTTTTTAAAAATTGGTTAATGAACACGTAATAATCTAAACACTTAAATGCATGTCGTTGCCTTTGGACCAATGGACTTCGACATATTTCAAATTCAAAATCGAACATAACTTGATGTTTGAAAAGCACTCGAAATTTCATTATTTTTCACATATCATATCAGCCCTATTCGACCGAAAGTTCATCGTCATTTGCAAAATTTTATAAGTTTATTTGTAGGATATGCAAGATCGTCGTCCTAATAAAATTAGAGGTTGTAACATCCAGATCGACAAGGATTAGTGCATTTGACGCTTTAATAATGCATTTCAAAATTGCTAGCTTAGAATGTGATGAATTTTTAGGTCAAGAACTTGACCAGATTTTAAAAGAGAGCACATCGAATTTGATCCAAGTTTTTTAAATTTTGCTTAACCGACTGACTTAATTATCAAATTTTAGTTTTTACAAAAAATAAACTATTTGTCATTAATTAAAGTTATTCACCGATCAATGCTACTTGAAAAACAAAAAGGAATTCAATAATTTCAAAAATAACCTTTATTAAAAATATATAGGTTTTATATCGATTCAATATATGAAACTACATCATGATCAAAAGAATGCTCATACGATATTAGTACAAATACTTATGTCTGATACTATATAATAGTCTGTATCTTGCATCAGTTATAAAATATGTAAAATTTAAAATAAAAATTAATAATCCCCGATTTTTCGTGAAATCCCCGTTTCCCATCTGGGACTAGGAACAAAATAATCCATGTTTAAGGATCGAGACAGGTTTGGTAATTGGATTCAAATTCGGGGATCGGGGGTGAGGATATTACTAGCTTCCCGGCTCCGAATTGACCTAATATTCATTTCTAACTACACTATTTGTACTCATTTACTCCCTCCGTCCCGGCCGATTATTAATATTTCAAAATAGAGTATATGGCACGCATTTTAAGGTAGATTTTAAGAATAGTTCCATAACTTATTTTTGAAATTTTCTTTTTTTTTTTGTATAAAAATAGAACAATCCTATTTTTATACAAAAAAAAAAATTTAAAAATAAGTTATGGAACTATCTTTAAAATCCATCTTAAAATGCGTTCCAGAAAATGAGAAAAAAAATGTTAAGAATTGGATGGGACGGAGGGAGCTAGTATTAAATAGAAATTACACGTCAAGTTGAATAATCTTTGTTCAAACATTGGTGATTCAAGATGAATTTTCATTGATCCTACTTAGATTTTGGTGGTGTAAGCGGTGGTGCACATTCAAATGTAATCTACATCTCCATTTTACCCTTCTTCCTCTACAATTTTCGATAATTTTTTTACACCATCTTCGACAGTACACCAACGTTATCACCACATCTTCCCCACTTCTACATTGTGTGTAGACATTTATAAACCATTGTCACTCAACAATTCTTTCGTGTCACCTAATCTACCAACACTCTAGAAATAACTTGCAACTACGTTTGTCACTAATTCCAACCACCCTACACCTCCGCTCACTCATTCATCTCACTTTTCGTCCTTTCACATAAGATCCAAGTTTATAAAGCCCATTAATGTCATTTTCACTCACTCTACTACCGTTAGCACCAGCACTTTCGAACACTATCAAAATTTCAGATTTTAAAAAATTTGGTAATTTGCGTTCATAATTTTAGTGATTTGGGCTCAAATTTTAGTGATTTACGTTGAATGTTCGGTCATTCTACTATCATTTTGAGTTTTTATGGTGTAGAGGTTTATGTTAATTTAATTATAGTAAAAATTTTACTGATTTCACTCGTGATTCTAGCGATTGTGTGTGGTGGTGGTATGGCCCTAATGGTGATAGTGGTATTAGCGATGTCTTGTTAGTGTTGATGCTAATAATTATAATTATGTATTTATAGAAAACAAATGACTTATATATATTTTTTTCTTACAAATCTATTACTATATATTATACATCAACACAAGGGCAAAAAGTGCCATTTTATTGGCTGTGAAATTACTATTTTGCCCCTATTTGTTGAAAATTAACAAAAATGCCATTCTTTTAATATTTGTGTAAAAAATAATTGAAATTGTGTTAATGTTGAGAATCGAACCCCTGACCTTCCCCACTTAAACTCATGCCATAACCATTAGGCTACAATTAATTTTGAGAATGTTTAAAAAAACTTATTAGATAAACCACATCATCTCCCTTTGTCCCATTTTTTTTTATTTCAACTATATATTAAACCTCAATACAAGTGCAAAAAGTGCAAATAAATTGTTTGTAAAATTACTATTTCATCCACATTTTTTGGAAGTAACAATTGTGCCATTCCCTTTATAATCTATGTAAAAAAAATGGAAGAATTGGTGTTAGCTTTCGGAACCGAACCACAAATTTCATTTTAAGAGGTTCATGATGCAGCCACTATACTACATTAATTTCCGAGTTTTCTTAAAAATCTTATAAGATAAATCACGCCTTTCACTTAACTTATTTTCTTTTTTATTTTCAGTTTTGAGTAAATAAAATGTTAGTTTATATTATTTATATAATTCAGTTTTTTCAGTTTTCGTAGTTTTATTTATCTATATATTCAATCATCTTATAAATTTTATTACACATGTATATGTTTGATTCAATTTACGTTAATTATGTTATTTATAATTCATATATTTATATTACATTATATCTTTGATCATACTTTATTTGACTTAATTGATAATAGATACCTAAAAAATAATAGTGAAATTTGATGCGATATAAGGAATATAGTATATGCAATGTATTTCATTATTCATTACTTCTATCATTCTAAATTAAGAAAATTAGTTTTGAAAATATTTTTAAATTATACAATAATCATGTTTATACATTCATCGCATCCGTTTCTTAATAATTTTCTTTTTAGAATGTACGCTTCATTTGTTTATATTTTCTAAAATAAACACATTCTACACTTTCTTTATTATTATAAATGATTAACATGAAAAATAAAATGGTAAGATAAAATTCTTGGTTATACATGAATGTTTCTAAGTCTGGATTAAAAAAACTCACAAACATTTATCTTTATGTATATATTAAATCATTGAAATAAAATACAATTTAGTTTAAAAAAATTTGGTTAACCATATATATATTCAAATTTATATTTATCTTGAAAGAATGTGATTGTTTAGCGGAATATTACGTAATTTCTAATCTACTTTTGGATATAAGATAAATATAACTAACATAATATGCTTCTTCCAAGTTGATCTGATGTAAAATGATATGAACTTTAATTTTATTATTTCTTTTTTTGTCATTTTTTTAAAAATTTTCTTTTCAACCTCATTCTATTTTCTATAGGGATTTTAATTTTATAGGTTCAAGACTGGTGTGAGAACATTGCATTATAGAATTGCAATAGAGATCACATTGACATATTTTAAGGGAAGCAAAATCTTATAGTTAAATCACGTCATTTTCACTTAACATATTTTAACGAGTATGTTACCCCTTGTGGTTAATTATGGACGGTTGTAATCATGTTGATATGGAAAACAGTGTCTATCACTATGGAAAGACAAAAATTATCATCTTAACCTCTCAAATTTATAATTACACAGTCCATGTTCATAAATCAAACTTGTACATCATACCCACAATATTATTATTGGCGTCTATATACAGTCCGTATTGGCATTCACTATTAACACATATCACTACTCATATTACAATTTCATAATTACGAGTTTCCAGATCAGAAATTATTAAACCAACCGCTACCTTCTTCTTAGAACAAAATTAGAGATATTTATATCGAGGTTCGTGCCTTGCACGGGCTGTTACGCTAGTTGAATGATAATATGAAATATATTATCTATGATTTAGTTATATATTATTTATAATTTTATAGTTAATTCTTCCTTGAAACTCCATAAGTAACCAATAATAATTATATAAATGTGTATACATGTCTTATTTTAAAAATTCACCTTTTTAACCTAAATTTTAAATTTCTTTAAAATATTATGTAATTGGTTACTTTTGAATTTAATTTTAAAATTCAACTAATCTATTTTTATACTTTGTGCATTATATATACAATTTATTATTATTTTTTAAATATCTATCTTTCATAACATAACTATACATCTTAATCTCATAATTAATTGCATTGCATCTATAATCTAATTTATAATGTCGTGTCTTAACCCAACTACGCTTTTTTATTTTATTAAAAATCAATACAGTGTTTGTTTTTCATATGTAAATTATTTAATTGACCACAAAATCATGTTTTAAATTAGTATAACGGGTATATTGAATTTTTTATAACTCGTCAAAAATCATTTTGACCTATACTAAATATAATACATAAGCAACATCATTTGATGCTTAAACTAAACATAATAGATAGATAACATAATTCATTTGATTAAACTTTTTAATTCTCAACAAGGTAGTAATATTAAATAAAATAGAACATGTGAGTTATTTGTGAATTTAAAATTTTAACATAAATTTCTTCTTTGGTGTAGTGGTTGTAGATGGGAACATAGTTCGTTTCTTACCCAAGGAATATAGGTTCAATCCCCCTTAACAACATCTTTTTAATATATTAATATAGCTAAGGGGTAAATACGTAATTTACTAAATAGCCTTGAAAGATTGTGAATGTAGTAAATGGTTTTTAAAAAGGTAACATAAATTTCTTCTTTGGTGTAGTGGTTGGAGATGGGAACATATTTCATCTCTTACCCAAAGAACATGGGTTCAATCCTCATTACGAACATATTTATGGGTTCGGAGGCATAAAACGCAACGGATGAACGTAAATATAACAAAAATTCGGAACCCAAACTCAGGATCCATGTATAATATTGGACAGATTATGGTGAAACGAATCATACCTTTAAAAGCTTTACTTTTACGAACTCAACGGAGATCCTAGCTTTAATGAACACCACGTATCCCGTATGTAACGATCTACGCTCTATCAGTATCCACGCAGAAGCTCGAATGGAGGAAACTATGTACTAGCACAATAATTCGTTCTCTCTCTCTCTCTCTCTCTCTCTCTCTCTCTTTTCTCTCTCTCTCTCTTTTGCAGCTAGGGTTTTTTAATAAAACGTCTAACCCTATCTCAGCCACAAAAAGATATTATATAGGAGAGACAAAAAATAAAATCAGCCCTAATCCTTATTAGAGTCCATTTTAATTCAGTTTTTCCTAATCATTATCTAACTAAGACTTTCTTAGTTAAATAACAACTGTATATCTGAATTAATAATTCGAAATTATATTTATTACATTAATTAAGTCAAACTAAAATTAATAATAAATAATTCGAATTCCTTTTATTTAATTTAAATCCGAATTCAAATTAAATAATCCTTCGAGCATTCTTTGTGTGTGACCCGATAGGTTATTATTACGTTGGCAACGATTTTAAAATCTCAATTAAAATCGTAAGCAAAGAGCGGCATCTAGTAATACATTATTGCTACCCAAATAATAATAATTTAAATGGTGATCCATATTAAACCTTTCGTGATTAATGTTTCCGTGTAATATAATCCCTTTAACCATGATATTATAGATTAAACTGGAGGCATGGAATATGTCATCCTCGTCATAATTTAATCTTTATTTTCTTGATCGATGAGTAGACTATTCAAACAAATCACTATTTGAGCACGACCATGCATTTCATAGTCTCACTCAAACAAGAGGCCAATAATATCACTCATATATATATATATTAGGGAGGGTTAAATTCCATCTAGATCATTCACATTTCTCATACGATTCATAATATACCCAAGACTACCTTTATCATTACCCGATTAAAGATAACTTTTGATAGAATCAAAATATATTAATTCTCGTATAGAAATGTAATGACTTCAGGTCTAAGGATCATTATCACATTTGAGATTCATAATGACACATTTATTCATTCCATGTCGAATCTCATAGTGGGTCTATCTAGTACATCGTACTCATACATGTACCTATGCATTGACTTTAGTATCATCATACTTATGATCAATGAGAAGTGATCATCAGTCAATCAACATACTAGTCTCGATGTATTATTATTGTCCCACTAATAATAATACTTGACTAGGGATATTTAAGATTATTATACTGTATATTATCTCATAGTTATATAGTTCGTATCAATAATCTAGGGACATTTATTATACTAACAATTATATCGCAGTAAATACTAAGCATAATAAAACATCAATATAATCAAAATAGAACATAAATGTCAATGACGAAGTTTAAATAAACTGAAATGTATTGCCTCTAGGGCACCTACACTAACAATCTCCCACTTGCACTAGAGCCAATCATTCATATTCCTAATACCTATGGAACTGGTGTGCCTTTCGTGCTTCTGCTGCGATAGAGGCTTAGTCAGTGGATCAGCAACGTTATCATTGGTATGCACTTTACATATGTGTATATCTCCTCGCTCATTAATCTCTCGAATAAGATGATATCTTCTAAGTATATGTTTCGCCATGGAGTGCGATCTTGGTTCCGTTGCTTGTGCTATGGCTCCATTATTATCGCAATAGAGATCAATGGGATCTGCTATCGATGGAACCACACCAAGCTCAGTGATGAAGTTTCGGATCCAAACTGCCTCCTTAGCTGCTTCACAAGCAGCAATATACCCAGCCTCCATTGTAGAATCTACTACTGTTTCTTGTTTCGAACTTTTCCAGCTAACAGCACCTCCGTTGAGACAAAACACAAAACCAGACTGGGATATAGAGTCATCCTTGTCTGTTGGAAACTAGAGTCAGTGTAACCTTTTACAACTAGTCCCTCTTCTCCTCCATACACCAAGAACGAATCTTTAGTCCTTTTTAAGTACTTTAGAATGTTCTTGACAGTCGTCTAGTGAGCTTCACCTGGATTAGACTGAAACATACTCGTCATGCTTAAAGCATACGATACATCAAGACGAGTACATATCATTGCATACATGATAGATCCAATTGCAGAAGCATATGGAATCTTACTTATGCGGTCCTTTTCATCTTTCGATTTAGGACTATCTTTATCTGAGATCGTTATCCCATGAGACATTGGGACAAATCCCCTTTTTACATCTTGAATCCCGAAGCGAAGCAATACTTTGTCAATGTATGTACTCTGACTTAGACCAATCAATCTTCTTGATCTATCTTTATAGATCTTGATCCCTAATATATAGGAAGCCTCACCTAAGTCTTTCATGGAGAAATTCTTTCCTAACCATGCCTTAACAGCCTGTAGAGAAGGTATGTCATTCCCAATCAGTAATATATCATCAACATATAGAACTAGAAATGCCACAGTGCTCCCACTAACCTTCTTGCAAACACAAGGTTCATTTTCATTTTGAACGAAGCCAAATTCTTTGACTGTTTGGTCAAAACGAATATTCCATCTCCTTGAAGCTTGCTTTAGTCCATAAATGGACCTTATTAGCTTACATATCTTTCTAGCATCCTTTGGATTTACAAAACCTTCAGGTTGTATCATATATACATTCTCTTCAAGGCTTCCGTTAAGGAAGGCTGTCTTGACATCCATCTACCAGATTTCATAATCGTTGTAAGCTACTATCGCAAGCAAAATCCTAATGGATTTGACCATTACTACTAGTGAAAAAGTTTCATCATAGTCAATACCATGAATTTGTTTGAAACCTTTTGCAAACAACCTAGCTTTATAAGTCTGGACCTTTCCATCCATGTCAGTCTTCATCTTGAAGACCCATTTACACCCAATGGGTTTTACCCCTTTAGGTGGATCAACCAAAGTCCATACTTTGTTTTTATACATGGAATCCATTTCAGATTTCATGGCTTCTATCCATTTCTCAGAGTCTGGACTGTTCATAGCATCTTGATAGGTAAGAGGCTCATCTTGATCCATGAGCATTATATCACCATTATCGACTAGGAGAAAACCATAATATCTCACAGGCTCATGGCGAATCCTACCAGATCTACGAACAACTCGTGTTTCTTGAGCAATATTCTCTTCAAGATTATCTTGAATATCTTGCTCACGTTCCATTTCCGGTTCAATGTTATCTTGTGGTTCTCGAACTTCATCGAGGTCTACTTTCCTCCCACTATTTCTTCTGGAGACAAATTCTCTTTCTAGAAATACAGCATTTCGAGAAACAACTATTTTGTTCTCAATTGCATTATAGAAATAGTAACCCTTAGTTTCCTTTGGGTACCCCACAAAATAACATTTGTCAGATTTGGGTCCAAGCTTGTCAAAGATCAAGCGTTTTACAAACATTTCACATCCCCATATTTTCATAAATGACATGCTTTGACGCTTTCTAGTCCATATCTCATATGGAGTCTTTTGAATCGATTTTGATGGAACACGGTTTAGTGTATATGCAGCGGTTTCTAGGGCATCACCCCAGAAAATTATCGGAAGATCAGCATGACTCATCATCGATCGTACCATGTCCAACAAAGTACGATTCATCTATAATATATGTTTGAGTCAGTCATATCTTCTTGTCAATCTATTCCATGTGCTTCGATTTATTTAAGGCCAACAATTGGTAATCGTTCAAATTTTGAAATATTAAAGAATTCTAAATTTTGTATCATACTGAGACAATCCTGATATTAAGCCGCTCATGCTAATAAATGGGGTACCGATAGGGCTGTCAAAAGGATATTTCGGATACGGATATGCCTATATCCGAATCCGAATCCGAAATTCGTAATCCGTATCCGAATCCGACGGATATTAGAAAGTTATATCCGAATTCGAATCCGACGGATATTATCCGGATACGGATAATATCCGAATCAGAATATCCGATTTTTGAGATTTTTTTAAAAATTCGAATATATCCGAATATCCGAAAATCCGAATATCCGAATCATATAAAAAAAATTAAAAAAAAACAATTGTTTTCCATTCAAGCATAGTAATAGAGTTACAAACTCAAAACAAATGTCAACAAAATAACCAACAATTTAGCCTGATTACAATACGTTAAGTTCAGAAATTTGAAAACGTAACGAAAAACACAAAAATTTCGCGTTCCACATAAAACTACATGCTACTTGTTGTCAGCAACTACTTTGTCAATTTCATCCACATGTTCCGCAATATGTTCCACTGCAATATGTTCCAGTGTCAACGTAATGCGTGCAAGCACAAATAAAAGATGGAATTTAGTACTTCATCCCTTTCACTTCTTAGTTTTTACTAATACACAAGTAAACATACTTGCAGAACAGGAAGGGAAAAAAAACACACACAGTAATCTCAACCAGATTGTGTAATTCATTTCCAAGGGAATTTAATACTCAGTAA
This sequence comes from Saposhnikovia divaricata, assembly GCA_036435485.1. Classification (NCBI taxonomy): domain Eukaryota; kingdom Viridiplantae; phylum Streptophyta; class Magnoliopsida; order Apiales; family Apiaceae; genus Saposhnikovia; species Saposhnikovia divaricata. The sequence continues at coordinate 58,596,314 of CM071598.1, forward strand.
GAGAGTGAGACTGGATTCTGCAAAATGAAATAGAAAGATCAACACTTGTTCATGGGATTATAATAGGAGATTTAGTAGTGACTAATTGAGTACAAATCATTATAGAAAAGAGAGTTTAGTCCTTAATTACATACAATATCTAACAGTGAAGATTCAAATAATTGAATAAGGAAATTAGTATTCCTACAATCTTCAACAAAGATAAGATTTTTACTCCATCAGATCAATCCAATTAAGGTATTCCTACAAAGTCCTATATGGAACTATACAATTACAGTAAAAGTGGCACAACTGAATACTAAAATAAATGAATTAGGGTTGAGATCGAACCTTCTTAGTATTGAAGAAGGCAAGAAGCGTGGTAGAGGCAGCGACTAGCGAGGTAGAGGCGGCGTGGCGTCACTGGCGTGGGAGTACAGAGAGTGTCAAATGTCAATTAGGGTTTTTTACAAGCTAGTCGCGTGATATTAGATAGACTGGATATTATAAACTCTAAATCTCTAATAGATTTTAAATGATTAATAGTCTTTTTTTTTTCTAAATTAATAGTCAAATAGAATAGTCATTTGAATTTTGACATGTATTTTAGAAAAGTAAATTTTAATAATTTCAACCAAGTATAAGTAGATTTTATAAACTGAATAGAATTAAAATATTTTAAATATAGATTTTTAATTTTTTCTAAATCTTTCAAATTTAAGAGTTCTTTATTTTTTAATTAGTACATTTTCTCTTCAATTTTTGAGTAGTTGAGTCGGATAAAAATTGTTAACAATTTATAATAAATGATAACTTTATGTATTTATGCTCAAATTTAGTTATTTATTCTGTAAATTTTTCAAATTTAAGAGTTTTTTATTTTTCTTCAAAAAAAATTAAAATTTATCGGATAAAAATCAAAATCAAAATAAATAAATTTATTCGGATTCGGATATTTTCGGATACGAATATGGATAATATCTGTCGGATATTGAAAGATTCGGATCCGGATACGGATAATATCCGTTTTTTTCCGGATACGGATAATATCCGCTTTTTTCCAGATACGAATACAGATATTTCGAACGGATATCGAATTTTTTCGAATTTTTTTGATAGCCCTAGGTACCGAGAAGATGTAATTTAGGGCACATCTTTTCTAATAAGTAAAAAAAATTAAAAGTACGTAGAGGCATAAAAAATGATATTTATGGCATATTTAATTTAAGTTAGCACCAAAAATAGTTTAAGCTATAAGAAGTGTCTAAAATAAATCACATGTATGTGAACGGACCCAGGTTTCTTTAGTCACCTGGGCTAAAAAAAATTTATACCATTAATGCATTCAAGTAATAGGGTAGAAACAGAAAAAAAAATTATGCAATTTCCTATTAATTGACAATGTAAAAAATCTTGACTTAGAATTATTAAATAATTAATTAAATTGAAATTAAATTTTTAATGATTACCTTGTCCAACTTTTATTTAAACTACTAATTTATTTAATTGTAAGTAAAATATAAAACAAGATAAAAACCAAATTAATTAATTATAAGAAAAAATTAAAAATCATTTATCAATTATTTCCATACTATTTACAGTTTTACACAACCGTGCACACGATCTAACAAAATGAGTCTTTAGTTTAATTTGTTTTACTAAACTATTAGTAACAAAAATTAGATAATCCACAATTTTAAATAATAAAAATTACTTAACTAAAAACGTGAATTATTATATCAAAACCTAACAAACAGTAATAACATGACAATTAAATAATCACCACCTACATATTATTAATGTACACAATAGTATTAAAAAGAATACAAAAATAATAAAATTGAGTTTACTATTAGAATGAGAAATTTTGAGTGCTGCAACTAAAATTTTCCATCATTTATACAACTTTTTTTCCTTCAATTTTGCAAAAAATAAACTCCACGCTATTTTTCATTCTTTCCCTCTTAACTTTCTAATTACAAGTTACAAGAACGAATTGTAACATGTTTTTAAATTCCTGCACTAATCCACCCACGATTTAACATATATTGAATTAAATAATTTTAGATAATTAATGCACCATTACTTTAAGTAAGTTCCCTGATTAGTAGGTAGGTTATTACCATAATCCTTTTTTCAAGGAAATTATTCCCCTAATTTTAAGTCATTAAGGAAACAAAAACTTAGATATATAAATAGGCGTATTTATGTGATTACAATAAGGTGTCATTTTTTTTTTGAATTTTTTTTGTTATAATTAAGAAAATCCCTAGAAAACAATGCAACGTGCACTAGTAAAAAAAATTCACCTGGGCTAAGAATAATTTTTTGTGATATATTAATAAAAAAATTTGAAAAAAATATTTGTTTGGCCCAGACTTTATCCCACCTCAGCCCTAATGGAGGTCTGCCCCTGTATGTGATTTTTATTTATAGTTAAGTACAAAATTCAAATTCATTTGTAACTTTTAATTTCTGAGAGGATATAGGTGAATCATTTCAAATAGTTTGTTTCCATTAGTAATAGTAAACCAACAAAAGAAGATACTGTAGGTGGATCATTACATATGTGGTAGGAGATGTATTATGGCAACAACAACACAAACTATTTTAATATTACGAGAAATCAACTAAAATGTGTGTGATGTATCCATATTTTTTATATAGTCTTATAATATCCCTAATTGATCATTATGTTATATGTTATAAGTAGTTATATATAATTTAACATCTTTGTTTAGTTTGTATAATCTTGTTTAAAATATTACATTATAATTCAATTATGCGGTTTATTCATTTATTTAATCGATAGCTCATATAGAGTCCAAATCTAACATATCAGCATATCAGCTAATTCTGATTTTATTTTTATATAGTGATAGTGTATATTTTATATATATATTATAGGATTTTATTCCCACATTTACGGTGCTTTTGCGAATAATCGTGTCGATTTAATTAGTTTTATTTGAGTTTGTTGCAGGAAATAAATAATTGCCAAGTCGGAAAGAATCGAGCATTATTTAAAGATTTTATGTGGTTTTTAGCACAAGAGAAAATATTTTGTGAAATTACAAGAAGAAAAGGTGAAAAGAGTAAAGCAGAAAATTCCAGGCACTCGAAGGCGCAACAACGCGGATTTGTAGAGCAGCTACGCTACTTGACTTGGCGCAGCAGGAGATTTTCAGGGGCTGAGACGTGCAGCGCTTGTGGAGAAGGCGCAACAGCGCCTGTTATGGAGCAGCTGCGCATACCTGTACTGCGCAACAGCGCGAGAAACTAAAATTGCAGGATGGAACTGGCGCAACAGCGCCATAGGAAGGGCAGCTGCGCGTTCTGGATCGGCGCAACAGCGCATGGAATTGAGCAGCAACGCCTTGGACCTCCTGTACTTGTGCGGGAAATTTCAGAAAAAACCATATAATTAATTCTATTCCCTATTTAGAATTTAATTCCAATTAATTATCAGCTGGGTTTTTAATTTTGGGCAATAACCTTAGTTATTTAGGAACTTGCAAACACCTCTATATAAAGACTTTTAGGGGTACATTGAAAAGACATCTTTTATCTATTTTTTTACATACGTTCTTCATATTTGATAAAGCTAGGGTTTTATTTTCTTCTCCATCTTTGCAAGCTCAATTCAATTCTAGTTTTAATTGTTCTTCATTATTCAAAGATTTAAGGTATTTTCTTATCTTCTCCTTATTAATTACATGTTCATTATGGCTTTCTTCTTTATTATTGTTAGTTTTAATCCTAGAATGAGTGAGTAGTTTAATTCTAGGGTATTAGGGGGAGCCATGTTTGCACCATGATTTGGGCTTAATTTGATTAGTAAATTGATGGGTAAAGAGTAATTCTGATTGATATGTTATAATTCTTAATTTGTGTAATTGCGCAATATCACGTATTAATCGATTGCAATAGGAGTAATAGATCGAAAGATTTTGCTACTAGAGGCTCACATACAATTAGCGGAATTTAAGGTGATTGTGGAAGCATCATTAGATATTCTGAGAGTGTTAATGCTTGAAAAAGATTAACCATTGCTTTAATTACTTTATCCCATTAAAAAGTTATACCTTTGTGATTTATTTGGTGTAAACATGGTGAACCTGAATGGCCCTAGATCCCTTAATTAATTGATTTGAAACCTTTGTTAAATTTGTTTTAGTAGTTAATAAAATTCTCAAATAATCGTTTGTGACTAGAAACAGTTGAAAATAATTGAATTGTAATTGAAAACTGTCTCCTTGAGGAATCGACCCGTATTTGCTAGTATCTACTACAATTGATACCGTGCGCTTGCGATTAGACATAATTTTGCACATCATATAGATACATATTGTACCTAGTATCAATCATATTAAGGGTCTGTTTCGTGTTAATGTTGCAAACCGCAACAACAGTTTTTTTTTATAAAACTTGGTTCAAAACAAATCTAAACGCAATTTTTCAACAACATTTTTTAAAAATAACTACTTTAGGAAAAACATTAATTTTTCACAATAGAAACTTTTATAGACAACAATTTTAGGTAAAGGCATCAAACCCAACAATCACGTATTAAATAAATTTAATAAAAGTTAATATAAAATAGGATATAAACGAAAACTAATTAAAAAGACATAATTTATTCAATAATTGTGAATTTAACTCCATTTGTATTTAGAGGTCATAAATTCAATTCCCTTGATAAGACCAAAAAGTCATGTCTTGTTTCCGTTATTCTATATCATATGTCCCAATTCGATGGTCGATAAACTTACATTGTCTTGTGTACCACGAGAATGCATATCTTATTTTCATGGCATATTCATAACATAGATAAAAATATTATTGTACTATAATTTCATAAAACTATCATTCTAATTTCAGAACATTTTTTTTTCGATAATAATTTTCTTTTTTAGTTATTTAAACACTTATATCTTAAAATTTTAAAAGTGAAATTATTGTGATAGCATGATAGTCGTATAATGCACGACCTGTATTTTAACTATGATAATTTTATACACACATATTCTTATGAAATTATCACTATTATGATTATGAGTTAATTCGGTATAAAAATCTTTAATTGCCATATCTCTCGTATAATAATCTTATACATATATTTTGAATGTCGTTGTGTCAATACTATATTTTTTAAAAATTTTAATTATAACTTATCCAACATTTGTCAACAGATTGGATTAAAATAGTATTGTCAAACTAATGTATCAAGATTTGTATGTATTTGATTGAAAATTGATTTACCTATTTTTAATAGATTTTATTAATAGTTGGAATGTATGGTGTGATTCTAAGATTAGTTTTAAATTAAAAGGTAATGTGTTTTAATTAAAAAAGAAATATGAATGATTGGAAGATATGAATTGATGTTTTTAGGTATTTACAAAGGATAATATATTCAACTAAAAGTAAATGTAAAAAAGACAATCAATTAATTACCATTAATTATATTATATTATTATATGTTTTAGTAATTAGGATAAACGTACAGAAATCCAAACCACTAAAGGTTTTATTATTTCGATTTTAATATAATAGTATAGATGTGTAGTGGTCATCTTGTGTTAAATAACATAAATGACATTACATATTATTAAATAATTTAGATATCATTAAAATGATATGTATGAAGTGAGTAGTTTAGAGATTTACTAAATAGCTTGAAAATCCATAACAAATTTATAATTTTTAGAAAAAGTTAAAATTTTGATAATTTTAACTTAAGTAAATCTCAAAAAAATATTAAAAAATTAAGGTTTTTTTGTACATGTGATCGATGATTTTCGAAAAGGTACTAAAAAATTGATTTGGAGTAGTGGTTGTGTATGTGAACATAAATCACTTGTAACTTGAAGGTCATGAATTCAATTTAATTTAAGTAAATCTCAAAATAATGTTTAAAAATTATAGGAAGCATGTTTTTATGTACATATGATCGATGATTATAAAAAAGGTACCAAAAAATTGATGTTGTATCTTGAAGGTCATGAGTTCAATTTAATTTAAGTAAATCTCAAAGTAATATTAAAAAAATTATAGGAAGCAGGTTTTTATGAACACTAGCTTATAACACGTGCGATCCACGGATTTCTTTTGATATGTAATAAATTTTACTTTATATTATAATAATATTTTTATACAATCATTATTTACTATATTTTATTTTTATTTTAATTTAAATGATTTAATATAAATTTAATTAATGATATACATGATTTAAAACTTATATTATAAAATTTTAAAATAAATATGTCGTTGATGGGGCTCAACCTTGAATTTTAATAAATTAATTTAATTATATAATATATTTAAGTATTAGAACTAACGATTCTGATTTTTTACTAAAAATCTAACGATTATTATTCGTAATATACGGATTTCTATTATATTTTGTTAGTGATTAAAAGATATGGTGTGATATCTTTGGGTATATATCAATTATTGCAAGATTAATCTTTAAATTAAGAGTTAACGTATTTTAATTAGAAAAAAATATTATTGATTGGAAGGTATGATAGGTGTATAAAAAGTAATATCATCAATAAAAAATAAACATTTTATAATTAAAAAAGGTAATTAGTTAATTATCATTAATTATATTATTTTATTATTTATTTTAATAAATAAGATGACCGTGCCGAAAATCGAATCTAAAAACTTTCAATACCCGTGCGATGAACGGGTTTTTTATTATGCTTTAAATTTTATTTATATTACAATTATGTTTTTATACAATCGTTATTTTTAATAACTTTTTTAACTTTAATTTAATATAATTTAATATACTCATTTTTATGGATTATACTAATGTTTTCTTATTATAAACAACATATACAAATTTTTAATATATTTTATTAATATTTGAAAAATGTGGTATAATATTTTCAGGTATATATTAATGATTGTAAGATTTGTTTTAAATAAAAAGGTAACTTATTTTAATTCGAAATGAAATATTAGTAATTAGAAGATATGACACGATTGATGTTTTTAGGTTTTTATAAAAGGTAATATCTTCACCTAAATGTAAATATGAAAAAGACAATCGATAATTACCATTAATTTTTATTTAATATTACAATTATGTTTTTACATAATCATTATTATTACTTTTTATTTAATATAATTTAATAAACTCATGTTTACAGATTGTACTAATATTTTTTTATTATAAACAACGTATACGGATTTTGAATATATTTTATTAATAATTGAATAATGTGGTGTGATATTTTCGGGTATACATTTTAGTAAATTAATTTAACCATATATTATATCTAATCATTAGATCTAACGGTTCTGATTTTTAACTAAAAATCTAACGGTCATTATTCGTAGTATACGGATTTCTATTTTATTTTGTTAGTGATTAGAAGATATGGTGTGAGTATATATTAGTTATTGCAAGATTATGTTTTAAATTAAAAGTTAACGCATTATAATCAGAAAAGAAATATTATTGATTGGAAGATATGATATTTTAGGTATTTATAAAAAGTAATATCATCAATTAAAAGTAAATATTTTTTAATTAAAAAAGGCAATCAGCTAATTATCATTCATTATATTATTTTATTATTTATTTTAATAGTTTGGACGATCGTGCCGAAATATGGTGTGATATTTTCGGATATATATATTAATAATTGTAAAATTAGTTTTAAATAAAGAAAGTAACGTGTTTTAATTTGAAAGGAAATATTAATGATTGAAAGATATAATACGATTATAAAAGGTAATATTCAACTAAAAGTAAATGTGAAAAAGGCAATTGACTAATTATCATTAATTATTTTATGTTATTATTTATTTAGGTGTTTTTTTTGCCACGAATTTATTTTAGGTGTTTTAATAGCATAGATATCGTATATATTTTTATTTATAATGAATGGTAAATAAGTAAATTCACGACGTACCAAAAAATAGGTACCATAAATTAGGTACCAAAACTTTTAATGTTTCGGGTTTTATAATATAGTATAGATTTTTCTTTATAATGAAGGATAAATAAGTAAATTCACGATGTACCAAAAAATGGGTACCAAAATTTAGGTACCAAAATTTTTAATGTTTCGGCTCTTATATAATAGCATAGATGTGATCGATGATTATCAAAAAGGTACCAAAAAATTGATGCGATGTAGTGGTTATGTGAATATAAGCCACTTATATTTTGAAGGTCATGAGTTCAATTCCCAAGAAAAACCTTTTTCATATTTTAATAAAGTAAAGGATATATTTGAAATTTACTGAATAGGCTTGAAACACCTTGTTGTACTTAGTTGCCACTACCACAGTCTACCACGGTCTTAAACATTGGAGATGCTAATGAAACTTGTTGGTACTGTCATGCTAAGGTGTGGCCACAAGAATTCACTAGTAGGTACACGGGTGACGGAACAAAGGGGTACTCAATCTATTGTGGGAAGGGCAAGGACTCCAGAAGCAGCCTTCTTCAGGCTGGCACGAAGCAGGATGTTTGAGAACAAGAAGCTTATCTAGAACAACATATTCTCATTCACATCATTCGGGGGAAATATTGACCACTCTCTAAACAATGGTTCGGGTCTATTTGTATTTCGTGTTCGAGGACATACCTGTCACAACATAGGATCACTTAAACCTCCGGATGAATGCAAACCTTCTATTTGTGTTAACTATTACTTTGACAGCTGTGAGCGTGTGCGATAAACATTTACCGTCTAACGTATGCAATAATTTTTATATAGAATTTATTGTAGGGACAAGTACCGCCCGTTACAACCATCCCATGTTCCTACCCCCTACATCACCCTTTAACCTACACCCCATTTGCCTACAAATAAAGTCCCCCTTAAACACATAACATACACTCACTTATACAAAACACAATTCTAATATTATTTCAAAGAATGTCGCAGCAACAAGTTGAGATTCAGGCAAGCGTCCAAAGCGAAGTGCAGCTTGCTGGTGGTGATGGATAGAATCCTGAGCCTCCTGTAGTAGCTCCACCTCCGGTTAAATTCATTTTAGTTAAAACAGTTGGTGGGGGTCCAGAACCTCTAACTCCAGTCTACGGTTGGATTGCGAGGACAGTGGAGCCATATGTAAGATTTCAAGTTTAAATACACACATTTATATGTACACAGTTGTATATATTCAATGATGTGTAAAATAACTGCAAGCCCATATTGTTTAGTTGTAGAACTCACAGATCGATCCTCAGTGATTATGAATTTTCAAAACCCTAACAATTAACTCAGACGAATTAGACAAAATGGTTTGAGATGAGATATGTTTAACCTAATTAACAATGATCATCAAATAATATTGAAAACCTAGGAATCTGAATCCGTTAATTAAGGGGATGTATCATTGTACAACATTAGGACTTTACGGCGTAGCCTGATATTAAGAGGGACAAGTATCGTGGTTGTTCTGATCTGATCCCATACAAAAATTCACATACATGATACAAAAACTTTTGGGTTTAAACCTAATATGATGTTGGGTTTCACATATAGACATTTATTTTCTCATAGGCCTATTGCACACTTCATTGAAGGTATATTTTTTAACAAATTTTTTAAACTAACTAACCACAATTACATATACTCCAAATTATGAAACAGTAAAAAATTATTAGATAATTTTTAAAATAAAAAGTTATTACAGACATTCAATTTTAAATTCTGAAATAGGACTAATAAGTCACACACGTCGATTTATGTTCAATTTGAGATTTTATTTAAGAACTATCGGGAAGAATTCAAATAAAAGAAAAGATCCTTTATGGACCGATGCAACATTGTACCTATGAAAATTTAACAAAAAAACATTGCACCTATGGAACATAGGAAGAAGAAAAATTGATTACGGCATCGCACATTTACCCTTTATCTTTTTGATTTTGTGTACCTAACAATTTATCTACCTCTTTTACCTGTACCACTATTATTTTAAATTAAAAACAGATATCGAAAAATATATATCATCCTTTATACTAAAAGTACTTTAAAACAAATGGCCAATGGATTACAAATCCAGCTATGGTACCTAATTAAAATTTGCTATTTTTCTCTACTTTTACAATTATTGGGACCCTGAATTTCCGATGTGGTAAGATGACTATATATATGACTAACCTAGATTAAAAATAATTGTATTCATATTTTTACATTAGTTAGAGTGAAGGATATTATTTTTAATCTTTGAATGATTAGAATTTGGCTTTTTTTATTTACCATTTGTCTAAGATCAATTTAAATTGTAATTTAGGCTAAACACCTCAAATAAACTCCCATTCATGCACTAGAATTGACAGGGATCACTCATTTATTGGGATCAAATAGTTGAGTCCTATGTATGCTGTCCACTGACCCATGATTAGATTTTTATTTAAAATTTGATAATTTTAACTTAAGTAAATCTCAAAAAAATATTAAAAACTTATAGGAAGCGATTTTTTTTGTACATGTGATCGATGATTTTCAAAAAGGTACCAAATAATTGATTTGGTGTAGTGGCTGTGTATGTGAACATAAACCACTTGTACCTTGAAGGTCATGAGTTCAATTAAATTTAAGTAATTCTCAAAATAATATTAAAAATTTATAGGAAGCAAGTTTTTATGTACATGTGATCGATAATTTTCGAAAAGATACCAAAAAAATTTCTGCGGTGTAGTGGTTGCGTATGTGAACATAAGCCACTTGTATTTTGAAGATCACAAGTTCAATTCCCAAGAAAAACCTTTTTATATTTTAAAAAAGTAAAGGATATATTTGAAATTTACTGAATAGGCTTGAAACACCTTGTTGTACTTAGTTGACACACAAGTGCTTGCAATAACTTTTTTTCAAATATAAATGTTCAAATTTGAACGCATTCATCGAAATTGTCTCGATCCCCAACGTGGATCATTTTTCTTTTTGATCGCTACCTTGAACAGGGAATGGGTATCGTCACGGTAAATTGGGGATCCTTATTTTTTAATTAAAATTTATACACATTCTGTAATAAAATTAATTTAATAAATCATGATAAATTTAATACTATATTGTAAATGGTGATTCAAATTATTTATTTACAATAAAAGATGAATGGTGTAATTAAAATCATCAAAATCAAATTTTACTTTTAATATTTAAATTTTGAATTTGTAAATGAATTATAAATCTAAAACAATAAAAATACCTAAATATTATATTTATCTTTAATAATTTTGTTCATATATATTTTAAAAAATATATGATTTTTCATAAATATGATAATCGGGGAATGGGGATCCGGTCGGGATACCCTAATCTTTGACCCCATTCTAATCCCTAGCTTTTTTTATAATATTCCGTATTTCCCGTCCCGAATGTAAAAAATCCCCAAATTTCCATCTCTACACATACCATGTGAATTTCTATCATGTTTTTCAACATAAATAAATATTATATAATTAAGATTTCATAAAAATATTATTTTACATGTACCAGAAATCTATATTTGACATTAAATGAATTCATGTCATCTCGTGTACCATGTGAATTCGTGTCGTGTTTTAATATCATATACATAATACAAAAAAAAATATTTTACAATTTCATAGAATTATTTTTTTTTATTAAATATATTTTTCATTATTAAATATGGACAAATATTTTGATAGTTTTATTGTGAATAAATTTGTGAAAAAATGATGCGGGTTATTTGAGTATGTAATTAATGACTTTTAAGTGTGGATCATAATGGTTATGGTGTAGTTAGGGCTGAAAACGAATCCGAGTAATCCGGATTTGACTCGTTAACAAAGAATATAATTCGTATTCGTATAAGAAATGAGCGAATTCGAATCCTATTTCATAATTCGAACGAATATCGGGTCGAATCTCACCACTCTAATATTCGATCATATTTTTATAGAAATAGTTCGATTAATTTTAGAATACTCGAACTTATAGGTTTTCGATTAGAATCCACAAATTATGTATACAATATTAATATTCTACACATGAGCACATTTTAGTTTTTTAAAATAATCATTCAATATTCTTAATTTTTTAAAATTATTCTAGACGAATTCGAATATACAAAAACGAGTAATTCGGTATTCAGTCGAGTTGAATCGAATCAAATACGAACATTTATATTCGGATTCGAGTTGAATTTGAACAAAGGATTAAAATTTTAAATCGAATCCGGACCGGATCCGAACGAGTAACTACAAATTCGAGCCGAATCTGATCATACTACTATCCGCACATATTCGACTCGTTTACACCCCTAGGTGTAGTGGTTAACTGGTTATGGGTGTGAATTTAAGTTGTTTGTGTCATGGAAGAGGTCATGAGTTCATTTCTCATTGACACGAAGGATTTTATCTCTGAGATCAGATAAGTCTCGACATCAAAGGATCCTTTTGAAAACGGTACAAAAAACTAAAGCGACTAGATAACTTCTGGCATTTTCAATCTGCCCACAATTTTTTAACGAGGTTTTGGTGTAGAAGAACATGATATTCTGGGAAAATGTTTAGCTCGAAGACGAGAATAGAAGCAAGTCACTTCCAACTTGGCTTTTTAGAAAATTTCACAAGCTTTTCAAACATCCCGAATCATAGAAAACAGATATACGTAGTGTAGAAAATATGAGTGTATTGATAAACAAGAATCTAAAACTAAATTGGATTGATATTGAAGACTACATTGTGTTAAGTAGCTTGAATGATATTACATGAGTAAGAACTAATATATAGAGATTACAAAGCACAAAAAGTCTATGTTTGGTTTGTGTGAATGCTTGACAATATAACTTAGACTAGCAACCTTAGACTAGCAATCTCTCTAAATCTCTCCCCTCCATTTCTCACAGATAGCCTTGGTTGGGTTATTTTTGGATTTGGATCAATACAGTAATAACAGTCCACAAATCCCATACAAAAAAAAAACCATCCTTTCTAATTCAACAGATCATCCCCCAATTGCCCAGTTAGTATGTATAAAGTAGCAAGATGACTGTGACTGATGAAACTGTTATGGACGCGCTTGATGGTTCAAATGAACGTGGGTTAGGAGTTACACGATATGAATGGATGAAGATTGGTGAATCGAAGAAGAATCATTGAGTCGACTTGGCGAGTGAGTTTACTCGAAGTATGATGACTCGATCAGGTTTGGGAGATGGGAACGTCAAGAAGGCGAGAGAGAGGAAGATGGGATGATGCAACGGTGTAGGAGATGGTGAGTTGGAAGAGTCTGATTTGTGACCACCAACTGTTTGAGCAATTGTCTCAAAGACAAGTGCTTGGGTGACTTAAAATGATGGATTCGGCAAGCTAAAATGGGTGAGTTACTGAATTAACTCGTTGCTCTCTGTGTAGACTCACAAAGTTTTTGTGTAAACGTCTTAGAGAGTATGTGACACAAGAGGATATGGTGACACTAGCAAAGTGTTTGTATAAGTGCTACGGAGTGAATGAAGTAAGATAGACAAAAGTGTCTGCCGGAGTTCTGACAGAGGCCTGCAAAAAACCTGCCGGAACTTAACTTGAGGTATGTGGTATGTATTGTACAACTGATTTTGGTGGCAGCGGAAATAGCGAATATCAGGAGTTTAAAGCTCTGATACCATGTAGAAAATATGAGTGTATTGATAAACAAGAATCTAAAACTAAATTGGATTGATATTGAAGATTACATTGTGTTGAGTAGCTTGAATGATATTACATGAGTAAGAACTAATATATAGAGATTACAAAGCACAAAAAGTCTATGTTTGGTTTGTGTGAATGCTTGACAATATAATTTAGACTAGCAACCTTAGACTAGCAGCTAATTTAGAATAGCAGCCTTAGACATATTTTAACACGTAGCTTGAGTTATGTATTTTTAAGTTGACATTGGTGCATTCCACAAATCTGGTGAAGTTTGAGATTAAAACAAGAGCTGTGTATGCTTTTAAAAATTGGACTTTGTTATAGTTTCTGGACTGATTTAGGACCAACTAAAGCATTAAGAACTGAATACAACTAACAAAATTTTGAATTCAAAAAGTTTTTTTACCACAAGATAATGTAAAAGTTGTGAGAGAGAAAAAAAAATGCAGATATGCTGACTTTTCAAATCTGACCAGAATTTTTGAAACAGGTCTCTAGCACAGGAAACAGAGGAGTATGAAACCGAGTGAACCAATAAGTTTCAGGATATTTCACAAGCATGTTGAATTGTGAAAAACAGACCTGTATGACTTGAGATACATTTTTGTAGAGTTTAGGTAAAACCTGAAACGCAATTGCATCATAGATTTACTTGTTAAATTATCTATCAGGTGGTTGTTACTCAAGAAATACTAAGTCGCTAATTATGTACAAAACATCGTTGCTCCATTTCATTTATACTCTTATAATCTTCGTATTACAAATTTACACTAGCTTCATCACTCCTTGAATTCCAGAAAGTTGGAACATTATAGTAGGTTTTTGCTTAGTGCACGCTGTGAGTTGGTTTCTTCCAACTCTTTCTTGGTCAAAAAAAAAAAAATCGAAAGTATCAATTCTCAGAATAGTCGCGAAAAGAGCTGTGAGAATATAAACATACTTATTATATATGATATATACACATAATTCTCCAATTCTAGAAGATGATATTTACACATGTTATTGCTTCTTTAATACAGAAACACCAAGAATAAAATCAAAGCAGCTGTTATTAATCTAACTGTGACATAAAGTCACTCCATCACAGTTACTAAAAGCATTATCAAGAAGAGAAAGTACTATTCCATACCCATAGTATATTAATTAGTTCAAAGTTTATTATATAACGAGAGAGGGACTATATATATTGAATGACGACTGGCGTCCATGTTTCATTTGCAGGTGCATGGGTTGCAGGTGCACTTCTCCCCACACTTGCATTTGCAGCCATCATTCTCAGCTCCCATATCATTTTCCCATCCCTCCATGTAGCTGCGCAAACAACTATACATATTTAATCTGAACATTTTCAACATAAAATCATAAAAGAAATGCAATAGGCAGAAGCAAGATCAGGAGAGGATGATCTAGGCTACGGTTCCGGCTGAGCTTCAAAATTTAACAAAGATAATTTTCTCAAATCACGACATTTGGTTATAAATTAGTGAAAGTTTATAATTTTGAACATAAGCTAACCTCCAAAAAATTAGTGACAAATATTTTTAGTCATGTTTCGAACATATCATGGCTTAACGAATATTATTCTTATTGAAATGTTAGAATTGCTGGTAAAGGTTTAAATTTCTGTAACGAATCATTTAAAGAAATATTTCAGAATGTGTAAATATGACATACTTCATCTGGGGTGGAAGACCATCAATGAGAATTTCACTAGCGTTGCCATTGATCATGTCCGGGTACATTTTGCATCTGCAGTTATTAATCTATTAATCGTTAATGCAAGATTATCAAAAATTTAACAGAAGTCATTATATACAAAATTAAATCATTATTAGTTCGATCGAGGAAGACGACAAGTACAAGAGACAGACCCTGTGCAGCTAGTGCCGCACTTGCAACCATTGCCACACCCACATTTACCTCCACAGCAGGACGACATTTTTTGCCAGACTTTAAGATTGATTTAGAAAGAAAATAAGTTGGAGAAAATGAAGAAGGAGATGTGATTGATGTGAAGAAAGATAGTTACATATTTTATGCCCATACATTTATATATAAAAAATACATTAGAGTTTACCAAATATAATTCAAGGTTGGCCGGGATTTAAGTGTTGACCAAGTTTAGAGGGAAGGATATGGAGGGAATGGTAAACATCTAAAGCGAAAATCCTTGAGAATGTACATAAATTTAGCACTAACCAACTTCTTCCATGACTCCTATTGTAGTATCTATTTTTTTTTATCAGATCTTAATTAATTTTCTACTAACGCATAACTAGAAAAGGGCGGAAAATAACTAACTAGCACGCACTTGTTTCTACTGGTGTCAGTGTCAGTGTAGCTACCAGCACTCTCTCTCTCTCTCTCTCTCTCTCTCTCCCTCTCTCTCTCGATCTCGATCTCTCTCATATGTCATATAGTGAAATCTGGACTGAAAACTGCATTTTTAGTTCTCGGTTTCAGTGAGGTCCAGTCTTAGTGAAATGAAAACGGCCTGATTCGATGACAGTTTGGAGTGACGGAAGATTACATGTCGTAATTCATGTTCTTTTATCTGCATGGCTTGTGATCCTACGAGTTGAATCGGATCCCAGTCAAGAAAAGCAAGCCCTCCTTGCTTTCATATCACAAATCCCCCATGCAGATCGTCTTCAGTGGAATGAGTCAGACTCACCATGCAACTGGGTCGGCGTTAAGTGTGACCCCACCCAATCCTACGTGTCTGAACTCCATCTCCCTGGTATTGGCCTTATGGGTCACATCCCAGCCAACACACTCGGTAACCTCACTCACCTTCGAGTCATTAGTATCCGATCCAACGGTCTGGCTGGGACACTTCCCTCCGACTTCTCTAATCTAAAAAATCTTCATAGTCTTTACCTCCAGAAAAACCAATTCTCTGGTGAGTTTCCATCGAGTGTGCCTCACTTAACCGGACTAACTCGTCTAGACATTTCCACTAATAATTTCACCGGTGAAATCCCTCCCTCTATTAATAACCTCACAAAATTAACAGGATTGTTTATGGCAAACAATAATTTTTCGGGGGCTATACCTAGCTTAAAATTACAACATTTAGTCGACTTAAATGTATCTAATAATAAATTCAATGGCTCGATTCCAACCACATTACTAAAATATCCTCAATCTGCATTCTCCGGTAACATTGATCTTTGTGGCGGTCCGTTAACCAAGTGTAAACCTAACATTTCATCGCCCTCAGATTTCAGCTCATCAACACATGACGATCCACAATCTAAATATGATAAATCAAAAAAGATGTCTATAGGCTTAATTATTGCTATTGCAGGCGCTTCAGCTGTAATTGTCATACTTCTCTTTATACTTGTTTCTATTGTTTGTATGATGAAGAGAAAGCGTGACAAAGATGAAGCTGTTGAACGTCGAGAAGCAGCGTCCGCTAGGGTATCAGTGGAGGCTGCTGGAGCTTCTTTTGATGCAGGGCCGAAGAGGAATAAATTAACCTTTTTTGGCGAAAATGATGGAGGAGGAGTGCGTAAATTTGAGATGGATGATTTATTGAGGGCTTCGGCAGAGATGTTGGGGAAAGGAAGTTATGGAGCATCGTACAAGGCGGAGATAGATGAGGAGACAGTGGTGGCGGTGAAGAGATTGAAAGATGCAACGGTGAGTGAGAAGGATTTTGAAGCGCAAGTGGAGGTTTTGGGGACAATAAGGCATGGAAACATAGTTCCACTCTGGGGTTTCTACTATACTCAAAATGAAAGGCTGCTTGTCTATGAATACATGCCCGCTGGAAGTCTGTCAATGCTTCTTCATGGTATGTAAACTTTCCTCTGTTTTACTCTGTTAATTGGTCATTAATTTCTGTTTTAATGGTATATTTAATGGTATATTAAATTGATGTGTTGGAGTCAAATCATGACTGGATTTCATTTCCAAGCATAACACAGGTCGTGGCCTTTCTCTGTTACAGGTAGCAAAGTATCAGGCTATTCACCACCAAACTGGGAAACCCGTGTAAGAATCGCAACAAGCGCTGCAAAGGGCCTGGCTCATCTACACTCCTTCGGAAAAATAGTACACGGCAACATAAAATCCTCTAACATTCTTCTCAGTAACGACGAAACCCCCGAAGCAACAATCATCGACTACGGACTCAACACATTCTTCTCCAACGACGCAGACCAACCTGACCACCACCGTGCAGGAGGGTACCGTGCTCCAGAAGTTCTGGAAACCCGAAAAGCGACATTGAAGTCGGACGTGTACAGCTTCGGGGTACTGCTGTTGGAATTGATAACGGGGAAATCACCGTGTCAGCAGACATCAACAGGGGAAGAAGGAATAGATTTGCCTAGGTGGGTACAGTCGGTAGAAAAAGAAGACTGGGCTGCAGAAGTGTTTGATATGGAGTTAATGAAGTACGACGATGTCGAGGAAGAGATGGGGCAGCTGCTGCAGATAGCCATGACTTGTGTCGCCACCGTTCCGACTCAACGGCCGGCGATGTTGGATGTTGTCAGGTTGATTGAGGATACTGTTGGAACTGGGGACCCACCTATCACTATCGTACCATGATTACTTCATCATTTGGAACATTTCTCCTTTTGAGATCGATGGATTAAATATTTTTTTAGTTCATTTGTAGATGGTTGATGGAGGAAATTGATTCAATTAGTGCTCGTGTTTTAGAATTATAGTATCTCTCAGTGAGCATTCAATTAGTTTTGATCTCCTATATAGCACATATCTATTGTAGGCATATGCATTTCACTTAAATTCGACTTTGAAATTATAATATTAATAGCGATTATCCCTGTAACGTTGCAGATGTCGAGAAAATAAATAGATAAAATATCCAATAACCAAGCTGTGATATTGAACGACTAATCTGCATCTTCTACTACCGATCAGCTGTACATCCCCATATAGAAATCTAGAATTTCTTTACTCAAGGAATTTATATGTAACATCCAGTATAATGCCATTTAATTGATTCTTTGAAATTGATATGAACCTTACAGCTAGCCCCTAAATGCACCTATAATGTAATTTACTTACTTTTTCTAAAACCTGCAAGAATATATATGCAGGAGTAACACGAAATATAGACCATCCCTTTTAACAGCTTTTAGCCCATAAATATATATGGTAGTCTTGGACAAAGGAGAATAGAATTCTACTACATAACTTTGTTCTAAACTTTATCATTTATTCTACCAAGTATCTTTTCTTTTCCTAAAGCACAACTCCATCGTAATTAACAGCTTTTTTTAGTTGCATTTCTGTTCCTTTCATTTTGTGATCTTTTCGAGTTGCATTTCCGTTTTCCCTTAATTTCATGATCCCGGGTGCTAAAAAGGTATCAACTTTGATATAACCAAGTACTTCGATAGATCATCTACATCGTAATGTTATTACACGGTTATTAGCTCTCAGTTTCCATCTTTGTTTTCGAAATCTATAAAAATTCGTAGGAAGTATGCTGATTGATAGAGCCGGCAATTTCGTACACGACACGAAAACACGACACGAAAACGACACGAAAATTACGGGTTTGGGTTGACCTTTACGATACACGAACACGAAAGTATACGAACACGAAATTACACGGATGAATTTAGTGTCGGTTTTGGGTTTACCCTAGGGTACACGACACGAAACGAAAATACACGAAATAAATAAATATTTAAATATTTTTATTAAAATTATATGAATACATATTTTAAAATGATATTTTATATATAATTTTCACATAAGATAAATACAAAATAGTTTCAAATCTTAGTTTCACAAGACTTAAGCACACTTCATTCCTTATGACATATTGACTTAAGACTGAACTAGTAAAAAATTAATATTTAAATATTTTTATTTTTATTCAAAAATTACACGAAATACGACACGAAACGTATACGAAATGAAGGTACACGAACACGAAACGAAACGAATCCTTAACGGATCGGTTTTGGATTTAGCATTACGTACACGAAACACGAAAGTACACGACACGAAAGTACACGAAACGAACGAATTGCCAGGTCTACTGATTGATCTTCAAAAATGAATGTTTTTCGCACAAAGAATGTTGAGCTCAGCCCAATATTACTAGGGATATCCCAAATTTATGACTGTTGAAATTATATAATGCATAAAATTCAAACGAAAAAAGGTCAGCTGGCACAAAAACTATGTACTTTTAATTAGGACATGTTTGGCTACGACTTAAAAGAAGTTCTTATGAACTTATTTTCGGATAAAAATTTCATATTTTGGTAATTATATTTATACAAGTATTTAATGTATGTTTGAGATTTCATAAGTTTCAAAAAAAAAGTTAACTTTTTTAGAAAAAAGTTAGAAATCTTTAACTTTGTCTTAAAATAAGTTGACTTATTCTGTAAAATAAGTTCTCAAACACCCCTTAGGGCCTCTTTGGATAGGAGGTTGGGGATAGAAGGGTTGGGTTGGGTTGGGTTGGGCTGGATTAGGTCGGGTTAGGTTGAGTTGTGTTAGGTTGTAGGGGGTGTACACGGTTTGGGTTGGGCGGGTTGAAAGAATTTTTTGACCCAATCCAATTTAATAGGTTTAAAAAATTTTCAACTCAATCCATTAAAATTAAATTCATAATCCAATCCAATCGGTTTGGATCGGTTTGGACGGGTTATGAATAAATATTAAAAAAATTTGCATAAAAAATTCTTATCATTTTTTAGGTTGCTGAAACAATGAAAGGTTTCAACATATGTTTAATGCATTTCAGCATAACATGATTGCGATAAAAATTTAACATACGACTTGCATCTCATAGTTTCTATAACAGATAAAATGTTGCTACTTTCTCTTAGTAAGCTTCATGTATTTTAATGGTTTGCATGACAAAATACATGAATATACATAACAAAATACATGAATATACATACATGGCTCGTACAAAGACCTGTTAGCACCACTGCTACGTGGTACTGTAGTAGGCATTCTGCTTTCAATCTTAATACAAATGTAAATAGGCCAATGTAATAATGGATTTTAATCGGGTTGGGTTGGTTCGGGTAAAAAAAAATTAAAACCCGTACCCAACCCATTTAAATCGGGTTAACATTTTTTCAATCTAATTATATATCGGTTAACAAAAACGGTTTGGATCGGGTGAAATAGTGTCGGTTTGGATCGGGTTGGTCGGTTTTATCAACCCCTGTACACCCCTATTAGAGCATCTCCAAGAACCTCTTCATTTTGGCTCTTAAGTGAGATTTGAGGAGAGAGAAGAAAAAAATGTGCTCCAAGAGACTCTTAGTCACTCCTAAATTCACTAAAAATGTAATCTCTCTCCTCAATTGTAAGAGTTCCTATCCACTCCTAACTAATATTTTATACTAAATTCATAAGATACATTCTCTCTCTTCCCCACTTTTCTTTTGTCTTTTTATGAATTCCACTTACTTTTAATAATATAAAATTAAATAAGGAGTGAGTATAAAGAGTATTGTTGGAGATGAATGTACATTAAGTTACTAAGAGCCAATATTTTATATTATATTTAAGAGTAAGTTAAGAGACTCTTGGAGATGCTTTTAGGTTGGGTTAAACCTTTACCTTGTTTAGATGTAAGGGTTGATTAAATAAAGGGTTCAACACTTATCTTATTTGGATGGAGAGTTTGGTTGGGAAGGGGTTGTAATATAAATAATTATATTTTTTTTAAATGAATAAAAGTTAATTAAAAAACATATTTTTTAAAAAATAAGAAACATGAATATTTTTTCGGGAAATATTTTTACACAAAAATATTTTTTTCAAAAATATTTTTTCCGGAAAATATTTTATCGGAAAACATTTTTTCTGAAATTTTTTTCCCAAAATAAATATTTTTTCGAAAATTTCTAGGAAAATATTTTTTTGAGAAATTTTTTCTCGGAAAATATTTTTTCGAGAAATATTTTCTCGGAAAATATTTTTTCCAGAAATATTTTCTCGGAAAATATTTTTTCGGCAAATATTTTTTCTGAAAATATTTTCTCGGAAAATATTTTTTCGGAAAATTCTCGGGAAATATTTTTTGGAAATATTTTTTCAGAAAATATTTTTTCCCAATTTATTTTTTCCAAAATTATTTTTCAGAATTTTTTTTCCCAAAAATATTTTTCCAAAAAATTTTTGGAAAATATTTTTTCTTGAAATTTTTCAGAAAATATTTTTCGGGAATTTTTCAAAATATTTTTTCCGGAAAATATTTTTTCCTAAAATAATTTTTCATAAATTTTTTTTACCGGAAATATTTGTTCGGAAATAAATTTTTCGGAAATTTCTCGAGAAATATATTTTCGGAAATAAAATTTTCGAAAATATATTTTTGAAAATTTTTTGGATTTTTCAAAAAAAAATCGAAAATATTTGTCCGAAGATTTTGTCAAAAAATATTTTTTCTAAAAATAAATATTTCTTCGAAAATTTCTTGGAAAATATTTTTTCTAAAAAATTATTGATTTTATAATAAAAATATATTATAATTTCTCCCAACATCCCGATTTGGGGTGTTGGAAATTGATCAAATGTAATTTAAATTATAATCTCTATCAACCTTCCCTCAACACTCTTAGAGCAAGTCCAATAACTCCCTAGTTGATTCCTAAAAATATAATAAGATAATGGTTGCTAGTGATTTAGGAGCCTTGTTTTGTACATCAACTCCAACAACATTCCCTATATTCATTCTTTGTCATTATTATAACTAGTCAATTTATCCGCACTTCGCACAGTTTATAAATTTTTATTTTAAAGTAATGAAAATAGATAAAAAAAAATTATCACTTTTAAAAATTGATTGATCTCTTATGAATTTCCTAAAAAAATTGATTTGAAAACAATTTACATGAATTATTAGTTGGACAAATATTCTTATTATATATCTAAAGTATTAATAATCTTAAAATATCACAAACATATAAAAATAAAAATTACAATATGAACGTAGTCTTTACGATCAAAAATTACAAATAATGAATATAACTTAATAACGTTTTTTCGAGTCGACACCCCTCACATAATATGCATTTTCAGTAATGGTGTAAAAATTTATTTAATTAGAATATTAATTTATTTTGACACAATATAATGAAATAACGGGCGTAAAATTTTTTTATCAATTTAATCTTCCAATAAAATGGTTAGGTTTGTTCAATTTAATTAGTTTGGTCATAATTCATGTGTAATTTATTCATATGCAAAAGTATAAATTTGTCTGTATTATTTGTATACAAATTTCAGATATTAAGATAAGATCTGTGAACTTTCATAATTTATTACGAATTCCACAACCATTGATAATAAAGATTGCATGAGAAGTTAAGCTTAATAACGTTTTTTAAAGTTGGCACCCCTATCATAATATACATATTCAATAATAATGTAAAATTTTATTTAATTAGGAGAGAAAACTGCTCCTGAGGATGGCCTCAGAGCTTTCCTAGAGGTTATATGTGTTTGCAGTACAAATTCTGAGTGACAATGCTGTAAATATTAATTCTTCACTTTAATTTACGTAAATGCCCTTATATTTATGTTTATAAAGCTTTGAATCTCACAGTGCTACCTGAGGTCATCCTCAGGCACATCTATCTCTAATTAGAATATTAATTTATTTCGACACAATATAATGAAACAAAGGATGTATAGCTTTTTTGTCGATTTTATCTTCCGATAAATGGTTGGATTTGTTAAATTTAATCGATTTGATCATAACATATGTATAATTTATTCAAGTACAAAATTAAAAATCTGTATGTATTGTTTGTATACAATTCCAGAAATAAAGTAAATATCCCGTCCTTCCATAATTTATTACGACTTTCATAATTATTGATAATAAAAATTGTTTTAGAAGTTAAGGTCGTCTACCCTATAATCATCCGAAAAGAAATTATAATGATATTCAATAGGGAATAAAAAATAATGCAATTTAAACAATTGTAAGTTGTCATTTTACCTAAAAATAAACATCACTATATATAATTAATATTTAATATTGAAATAATAACTATAATGTTCAAATAAAGTTTGCTAATTTTTAAACAAATTAAATAAAGTTAATTTAATATATGTTTAATAAGTGTAATTAATGACTAATTAAATTGTCATTAATAGCTATTTAATGCAAGAAATTTTTTTTAATAAAAAATCAAAAAAAAAGAAAATTCAAGAAAAATACCTTGAAGTGTTCTGGTGCATTTCCGATTTCCAGGCATTAGAATATACTAGCTTAAAGCCCGTGCGATGCACGAATTTTTTTAATTTTAATATTATGCAAATTTTTTCATTTATTTAAATTAATTTTTTAAAAGATGAATTTTGGAGGCTTACATTATTATATCAGATGATTTGATAATAATTATACAAATGTTATCCGTGATATTTCTAGAAATGGAAGGATTTTAGTTAGAAAATATAGAAAAGATGATAGGTTTTAGTTGAAAAAGGTAATGGATTAATTATTGGTAATTATAAAATTATTATTTTTATTAAATAGAATGCATGTGATATGATTAGAAAAAGATAGATTTAGTTAGAGAAAATTAAAAAGGAAACATGTTATAGGTGAAAAATATAATTGATAAGTTTATAGCAATTATAAATTAATTACCTTATTTACTAAATACAATTGCACGAAATATTTTTAGAAAATGTGAAATTAATATTGTCCGTGATATATCTATTAAAAGAAGGATTTTATTTAAAAAAATATAGGAAAGATGATACTTTTAGTTGAAAAAGGTAATCGGTTAATTATTAATATTAAAATATTATTAGTTTATTTTATTAAATAAAACCTCCCTTGATATAATTGGAAAAAGAGAGATTTTAGTTAGAGAAAATAGAATGGTAACGTGAAAATTAAAAAAATGACATGATTTATGTGAAAAAGGTAATTGATTAGCTTATATAATTATAATTTAATTATGTCATTTTACTAAATAAAATTGCTCATAGTTTTTAGAAAATGAGAAATTAATGTTGCCCGTGATATTTCAAGAAAAAAAGGGAGTTTAATTAGAAAACATAGAAAAGATGATACGTTTTAGCTGAAAAGGTAATCAGTTAATTATTAGTATTATAATATTATTATTTTATTTTATTAAATAGAAACATCTGTGATATAATTGGAAAAAGAGTGATTTTAATAAGAGGAAAGAAAAAAGGTACCGTGTTTTGGTTGAAAAAGGTAACCGTTCATGATATAATTGGAATAAGATAGATCTTAATTAGAGAAAAAAGAAAAGGTAACGTATTTTGGGTGAAAAAAGGTAATTGATTAGTTAATAGTAATTATAATATAATTACGTTATTTTATTAAACAAAACTGCTCGTACTATTTTTAAAAAAAGAGATATTTTAGTTAAATAAAATGTGAAAGATATTCTATTTTACTTAAAAAGAAAATTGTTTAGTTATTGGAAAATAGAAAAGGTAACATGTCTAACTTGAAAAAGGAAATTGATTAATAAAGGAGAAATTTTAGTTAGATAAAATATAAAGGAATATTATATTTTATCATAAAAAGGAAATTATTTAGTTTTTGAAAAAGAGAAAAGATAATATGTTTAACCTGAAGGGAATTTATTAGTTAGTAGAAAAGGTAATATATATGACCTGAAAAAGGAAATTGATTAATAAAGGAGAAATTTTAGTTAGATAAAATATAAAAGGATATTGTATTTTAGGAAATTAGTTAGTTATATAAAATATAAAGGGATATTATATTTTATCATAAAAAGGAAATTATTTAGTTTTTGAAAAAGATAAAAGATAATATGTTTAACCTCAATAAGGAAATTAATTAGTTAGTAGAAAAGGTAATATGTCTAACCTGAAAAAGGAAATTGATTAATAAAGTAGAAATTTTAGTTAGATAAAATATAAAAGGATATTATATCTTAGGAAATTAGTTAGTTCTTGAAAAATAGAAAAAATAATATGTTTAAACTCAAGAAGGAAATTGATTAGTTAGTTTATCTGTAATTAAGTGTGAGAATTTATTAGTTAGTAGAATAGGTAATATGTCTAACCTGAAAAAGGAAATTGGTTAATAAAGGAGAAATTTTAGTTAGATAAAATATAAAAGGATATTGTATTTTAGGAAATTAGTTAGTTAGATAAAATATAAAGGGATATTATATTTTATCATAAAAAGGAAATTATTTAGTTTTTGAAAAAGAGAAAAGATAATATGTTTAACCTCAATAAGGAAATTGATTAGTTAGTAGAAAAGGTAATATGTCTAACCTGAAAAAGGAAATTGATTAATAAAGTAGAAATTTTAGTTAGATAAAATATAAAAGGATATTATATTTTAGGAAATTAGTTAGTTCTTGAAAAATATAAAAGATAATATGTTTAAACTCAAAAGGAAATTGATTAGTTAGTTTATCTGTAATTAAGTAAGGATAAATAAGTAAAATTAACAGTACCGACCGACCGACCAACCGACCGACCGACCAACCGACCGACCAAACTTTTAATGTTTCGGCTTTTATATAATAGTATAGATATAGATATAAAATTTGAAACTAACTAGAAATGAGGGAGTGACAAGTAAGAAGAAATGGAGAGAAATGATTTTATTAGTAATAAAAAAAGTTAGGGATGACTAGTGGTTTCCCAATAATAGGGAATGGTTAAGGATTCCTAGTGTTTTATGGAACCACTAGCACACTGTTGGAATGCTATTTTGAACTAAGTTCCCTAAATTTTAACTTAAGAACCATGATAGGTAAGCTGTTGGACTTGCTCTTAGACCCAACCCTCACTCTTTTAAATTTTCCCGCACAAAATTTTACTCAACCCAACCCAACCCCTCCCCTCCTCTCCTTAACCCCTTATCCAAACAAACCCTTAATTTCTAGACAAAAGGGAATATTGTCGCCAAGAGCATATCTGCCATAAAAAGCATATGTGTGTTTATATGTATAAACAGTGCATACATACGATATCATTTGAACCAGAGGTGGAAGACATAAATGGAGAAAGGAATCTAAGAAAGAAAAGGCAAAGGCCGGAGTCTAGCTAGCTAGCTTGTACTACAAGTCTGATCCTTAGATTCCTAATAAATTACAGAAAGCCAATATTCCACTTCATCTTCTAGATTGTTTAGCTAAATTTAAAATTATTACTTATGATTTGAAGTTGCTTAAAGTGATAAGTGAAAAGTAAAAATTATAAGTCAATATCTATTTGGCTAATTTTATATTATGAGTGACTTATGAATAATTAAAAATGTAAACATAAAAATAAATTTGATAAATTATCTATTTGAATAATGATATAAACTCTAATCAAATAAAATTTTCAAAACAAAATAAGTCATTCAAAAAAAGTACATTTTACCAACTTTTGACTTTAAGCTATTTTTTTAACTTTAAATCAATTTCTTACTTATTAAAAAACAAACATTTTTTGACAAAAAATAAAAAATGGCTTTTAAGTTGCCAAACGGGCTCTTCATCACGTTAGAAAAAAAAAAATTTCTCCCAAACGATTGTTGGCACAGTGGAAATTGCCTTCATAATGTGTGAATACATGGGAGGATGAGACCAATAACTAATTATCATCGTATCACAGTAATTTATCATGGCATAATATGTTGTAATGAAAATTGTTGACAGTGAACCTCACGCTTAGGAAAAACCAATCCATTAAATAATTGGCACATTTGCAAAAAAAAACATATATATATATATATAGGGGCTATTCCAATACAAACCTCCTTAAAATACAAACCTACAAACCAAGCATAATCTAATATTTCAAGCTAATCTAATGACTAAACTAGGGGTACCCCAATACAAAAAATGCTTAAAATAATTGGCTCTATCCAACAAAAAAATAAAAAAAATAAAAAAAAATTCACTGTTCACGTGATGACGTGGCAGTGGATTTCACTGGTTAACGGTGCTTCGCACCTTCTTGTACGGCGCTTCGCGCCTTTATCATTCTAAAGTTGTAAGGAATGGCAATCAATGGTAAAGGCAATAGACGATTGACGGGTGTGTCGAGGGCCTGCGGCCCTCATGACTACCTAACTCATCCGTTTACTGTCTTAAATGCTTCGCATTTCCACGGCAAGTTTTTTTTTTTTTTTTATGGATAGAGCCAATTATTTTAAGCATTTTTTGTGAAGGTACCCTTGGCGGGAACCTTAGAATAAATGAAATATAATTAATTTAGTGTTGGTTTGTAGGTTTGTATTTTAAAAGTGGTTTGTATTTGAGCACTTTCCTATATATATATATATATATATATATATATGAGTTGCACTCCATAGCAAACACCTTATATAACAAACAATAAAGAACACCTCATATCTAATATAATTTAAGAGTTCCGTCATAGCACCCAATACGAAAAGTTGTTATTTTTTTACCCTCTAGCAAACCAGCAAAAATTTTTTTTTTGAAAATTTACTGTTCATTGATGACGTCATCAGTGACATCATCAGTGAACAGTAATTTTCAATTTTTTTTTTCAGACTTGATAGAGGGTAAAAAAATAACAACTGTTTGTATTGGGTGCCCCTGGCGGGGCCAAAGGATCTAATAGATCTAAGGTGTTCTTTGTTGTTTGTTATATAAGAGTGTTCTGTATGGAGTAAAGGCCTATATATATATATAACTAATTAACCAACAATGATTTTCTTAGAGCATCTTCAATCCATTACATTAATTTGGTGTAATTTTTGCATCAAATTGGTGTAAAAAATTACACCAAATTGGTGTACAAATCTTACCAAATTTTAAATCATCTCCAATCCATTTATACCAAATTTTATACCGAAGGAATTCATTTTCATTTAAAAAACATATTCTTTCTCTTTTCCAATATTTATATTAATATACTTTTATTAAATTACAAGTAATATATCAAATTGTAATATTCAAAAAGCCTTAAAAAATTGAGAAAATGACCAAAATATTCATTTTTGAGGGGTAAGTTGCCCAAAATACTGAAAAGCGGATTTAGGGCCCTTTTTACTGACTTATTACGGAATATCGTGATCCGTATCTTTATTCAACACGAAGCACCGTCTAGCGTATCGTGCTCTACTAACCTTACCCACATAAACATAACGGAACCCTAATTACAAAACAATTGATTCTAAATTGAACTGACTGACGACGGAGACACTGCTGACTGACGGACGGAGACACAGAAGCCGGCGACGGAGCCTCTAATTTACCTTTCTACATAATACATTGTGAGTATTCTTGTTCACACTCGAATTGAAAAAGTTAATACATTGCGAGTATTATTCTTCTTGATTGGTTTTTGCTGCGAGTACAGTTGCCATTGATCCATGATCTTATACTTTATCTCCTATTCTCTCTGAACTGATATATGAAAGTAATAATCACAAATTGAAACGAACCTCGCACCTAGGTTTCTTTGTTTCGATTCCAAGTCAGAAACACATATATGTCAGTTGTCAAGTACATGAGGAGATGGACAAAGAAATGAGTACTTGTCACAGTAATCTAAATCTTCCATGATATTGTATAATTGTGGAATTGGTATAAAGCTATTTATATAACCTTAATCAGAAGCACAATAAGATGTATATAGTCCTACAAGAAGAGGTTCACAGGTTTCCCCTCCCAATCAGTCACAGTATTTAGGTAACTCTTGGCTATTAGATAAGTTAATGCCTCCTATCCATGGCTACATCAGGAATGAGAATAGCTAAAACGCCAATAAAAGGTTTATACCTCATAGATGGTCTACAAAATGGGCGTAAAAGGGGTCTAGAGTAATCAATTTCACAACACGATCAATGGTGTATCTTCTGCTCCCACATATATAAACTTTTGGTAAGAGTACAATTCTGTAATAAGAGTACTGATTTTAGAAAAGAAACTAAAATAGAATTTACCTTCTCTGAATCAATGGGAATGTAGGAGCAAGACGATAACTAGTTTCCCTGATGACGAAGATGTAAATAGTCATGGATTATTTACATGACTATTTACTTCTCAGAACATGGGCCTTTATAAGACCCTTAGTCTCAGTAAAAGGATCCCATTGAGTAGCACAGCGCGTATCATCCAATTGTAGATGATCAAATATGGAACATAACTGACATGTGGATTACCCTGCTTGCTAAAGTTCCTACTTCTAGTCTGTCCCTATCATACGTCCATTCATTTAGACATTCGATAGGCAGAGTTGCTTAAGCTTTTTGATGCACAATGATTTCAAGTGACTAAAAGCTCATGGACCGAATGTATCATAAAACTTTACTGTATAATAGTAAGGGAAGAATCCAGATGAGTATGGTTTCGTACAGCAAAGATGTTTGTATAAATGCATGTTAAAATTGTGATTGATTGGACGCGTCTTTTCCATTTTTGTTGCACACTAGTGCCGCTGGAGAAGCATCACTACTTAATAAGTCACTATACATGATGAAGTATTAGTATATTAGACTATTATGTTCTACATTACCGCCTAAATAAGTACGACTATATCAGTATTAGATTGCTACGTAATTCTGCTCTATTATAATTACTATGAATCTTCTCTAAGAACTGATCTAAACTACTAGATACAGACCTGTGAACTGGAAACTCAGGATAGAGCTTGGAAACTTTGTCAGCAAAATCTCGAAACTTAATGAGATGTGGATTATTTGCGCAGTTGATAACACTTGTATCATACACTATTTTTTTGAGATTTTAAGAGATCAGATCCATCTATCATTTGAGAATGTACTTGATATCCTTATATGTCAATTTATTTCATACTTACTGTTTCCTGTGAAGACTTATAATAATGTGTGTGTTTTTGTTTATTTTCAAATTATGGATCAAAATAATGATCAATTGTCTATGGACCCTCGCCCTCAGAATCCTTCTGTATTGCATTTACAGGGTACTCATAGGTCAGAGGTTGTGTGGGAGGCTGGTGGTGGTGACAATATGAGATCCTTGGTTCGCAATCCTAACAATTTCAGCCTCCCTTCTTTACATCCGAGGATGGTTCCCCTTCTTGAGGCTTTGAAATTTGATGGAGTTTCTAGGTTGACAAGCATACAAATAGATTGGGGTTTAATAACTGCTCTTGTAGAGAGATGGAGATCTGAGACCCATACTTTATACTTTTCGGTCGGGGAGTGCATGATATCATTACAGGATGTGTCTGTTCTTCTTGGGTTATGTATTGATGGGCCTGCAGTTACTAGTTTTACTGCGATTACAGGTGGATGGGACAGTTATGTTGGAGATGTCTTTGGAGTACGACCGGGGGAGAGGGGTGAGAAGGGTAGGAAGGGTGAGAGTTCTGAATTGGATGATGATAACAGATACGGATTGATTGGTGGTAGATTGAAGTTTACTTGGTTGAATTCTGTTTTTGGTTCCCTTCGAGATGATGCTTCTGATGTTGAGCTTATGCGGTATACGCAGTCCTATGTGTTGCAGCTGATTGGCAAGATCTTATTTATCGATCATTCTGGGGGTCAGGTTCATTGTATGTACCTTCCTCTTCTCTTGGATTTTGATAAATGTGGGAAACTATCTTGGGGTTCTGCTATTCTTGCATACCTTTACATGGAATTATGCAAGGCGTGTCGTAAAGATAAAGAGGAGGCAGCCGGATGTCTTTTATTATTGCAGTTGTGGGCTTGGAGTAGATTACCTTCTTTGGCTCCTGTTCCTCGTGATCCAGTTTTAGATAACTCACATATTTGGGGTGATTGTCCAGGGCCACGTGGTTTGAGGTAAAAATGTTCAGTTTTACCACATTTGTTGATATATTGAATGATATGTTCGGCATTCTACTATGAATCAATTATCATACCTTTTTTATGTTTTCATGTATTATATAGGTGGTGTGCTCATCTTTCCTTCATTGACAGCGGTTCACATTCCGTTTCCACCTACCGAGTTCAATTAGATGTTCTTGCCGATTCTCAGTTTTTATGGCAGCCATACACTGATGAGCTTCTTGCCGAACTATCGGAGCAGTGTAGAAAAGGCAAAGAGATTTGGTGTTACAAGGGGCCTCTTATATGTTTTTGTTTCGTGGAGCCACATCAACCCGACAGATGCCTACGCCAGTTTGGGATTATACAAGATATACCATCTTCTGCTAGTTATTGTCCTGACCTTCATAAGATTAACTTGAAGGGTAAGGCGGACTTGGACTGGACTTGGATGCATCGTGAGCATATAGGTCTTTGGGATGATAGGAAGAAGCATGTTTTTGTTGGAGATGTCGGTGTGGGTGTGTCTGAGAGTTACCCCATATGGTATGCATCTATTACTCATCGGTATCTGACTCGCATTGGTGGTGGCCATTCTTATACGGTAATCACAAATAATCTCATCCTTGCGTGTTTTGCTATATATTTGTACTTGTCATTCTTGTATGTTAATTAGAATTGAATGCCATGTATTACTCTATTTGTGCAATGTATTGATACAAATTTTTTTGTTTATGCAGTTGGATTTGTTGGATCGCCTAGATTTATTATACAAGGAAGCGAGATTTGGAGACTCACCGGATATAACGGCTCATGCTAGAAAGGTGTTGCAAGATACGTTTGCATCCGGATACTATCAGGATTTTCCGGTTGAAGACCGGCGTGCCAAGGAAGTTGAGATAAAACAAAAGAGGAAACGAGGTGTCCGCGGGGTCAAAGCTCCACGCTTGCTAGGAGCGCGGTTTGGTGTTGATTTAGATGCTGATGTCGAAGGTGATGAGGGGCATGGTGAAGACATCAGTCAAAATGAACCACTACTGTCATATCCAACATTCCACCTATTTACACAATCTCCAAGCGTGTTTCCTGGTTATGTAGCAAGACAATAACAGCTGCCACAACTGGATCAGCAGCAGCCACTAGAGTAGGAAGAGCAGCAGCCACCAGAGCAGGAAGAGCAGCATCCACCAGAGCAGGAAGAGCAGGTGCCTCATCTTATTTTCTCCTATTTTTATTTGTAGTCTGATTCCTTAATTTGGCATGGTATTATTCCTAGTGAAATCTGTATTCTTGGAGCTTTGCTAATAGTATCTCTGTGATGAATGATATGATATTGCAGTAGCAGTTTCACCAGATTGACTTCTGTCCTTCAGAACTTTGAACTTAACTCAGAGCATTGTAGTATAATCTATGTCTAAGTAGATCCTCATTTAGCACATGAACAAAGTTTGTTTTTCTGCTTCTAAAATCTAAAATCTTGCCTAGTCCCCTGCATTCACATATAGAATCTCACCACTGTATTCATAAATTGAGTTGATCCATTTAAGTACTGATAAATAAATAGTGTCGCTTCATGAAACCAACTTTCAGTTAGAAATGATTATTTGTATAGCTGATTTGTATTTGAAATTTTGAATCATGATTACTTAATTGCTTCCATTTCACTTGTTGAAGCAGTTGTCAGTTTTAAGATTTGAGCACCACCATATATTTATTTATATTTGAATGACAACATAGTCAGTCCATTTAATATAGCCGTTTGTTTTGGTTTTCGAAATTTGTCTGATGACTTCTACAATTGCATTCCTATTTGTCGCGATTTCAAGTTATTGGATGGAGTCCACATCCTCGAATTCTGGAGGATTTACATGTTTATCAGTTGATTACAATTTGTACCTAGGATAATTTTGATGAGGTGCAAGGAAAATAATGATTACAAGTATTATAAAATTTAGATGAGGTTGCTTATATCTTGCTCTCATTTATTCAAGTAATTTCCATATGTGAATGCAGGGGACTAGGCAAGATTTTAGATAACAGTATGAAATATGTTAACTAAAATTGAGTGCCATAACTAACTGCTTCTGAAAAATTTGCATAAACAGGTGCCACCTATTGAGCATGAGCATCCTATGAAGTTACGAGCTCGTAAGAATGATACCAGTCAGTATAAGAGGCACACTTGGTGAGTTTTTTTAATCTTTTATTTGCATTATTTCGAGCATCGATTCCTTTATTTGTTTGTTTGTGGTTTTGAATTTTATTTTGTTTAGGCAGAAGAAATAAATTGATGGCAATCTTATGGATTTTGAATGACAATTAAATAGGTGAGTTATCTTGCGTTAATAATTTATATGGTTGTAATAGGTGAGTTACTTTCGTAAAATATGGCCCCGCCAGGGGCACTAATATCATCAATGTATTTCTCGTATATATGCAGGCATAGGAAGATGTCATTTCTGGAATGAGCAGCGTCCTTCATTCATTTTGATATTCGTATTATGGGATTTGAATTATGTAGAAGAATTTGTAATATTAGTATCAAGTCTTTTGTTGTGAATTTTAATTATGTATAAGAATTTGTAATATTAGTATAAAGTCTTTTGTTGTGAATTTCAATTATGTAGAAGAATTTCAATTATGTGGATTTTTGGAGTCTGATATAATATAATATCAGCTTTTCTAGTTTTTGTTGTGCATATATAGCTTCACAGTTGGTGTTATTTGGGTGTGAGTACAGGGTTTGATTACAGTGTATAATTTGGCACCTGAGTTTGTGTCTGAGATACGGTGACATGTCCACCGTGTTCACCCATGTCACGCTGGTCCGTGATCCGTATTACTCCATGTCACGGTAACAGGTTATGCGTATACATTCTGTCACGGTCATCCAATTAGCGTATTGTATCTAACACGGCATCCCTGATACCGTGTTGTGGCTAATACGTCAGCCCATGTCCCGTATTCACAGAAACAGGGCTTTCCCAGCAATGTGCATAATGTACATCTTTAGTGAGCAATAACAATTTAACCAATACTCATCTACTGTAGGTGGATAAAAGACTAATATTTAATATTCACAAATGAGATGAAATTACATTACAAATTAAGGGGACGACCAAATCAAATTACATTAGTATTTTTCTTACTAAATTTAAGATCCATAAATTTAATAACAATATGTTTCCAACCATCATACTCATTACAAATCTAATGCGTTTATAATGGATTAGGAAATTCAAATAACACTTGAAATCAATCTACGAAGCACTGGAAGACGGTCCTTTACCTTTTGATCCTTGATAATCCATCGCGTTCTTGTATCTTGTGGACTTTTTTCGACCCACTTTTTTTGGAATATCATCAACATCATAGATCACTGTTGGAAACCCAAGTAATAGAGGCCATTCTTTCTTGCTTGGTATTGGCTCAAAGTGACCCTCATAGACTCTTCTTGCTTTCTCTAGCTTATACCATTCACTTATGAAGCTTGTGTGGTTCAATCCTACACTAGCACAACAAGCAAGAACATGTGAACATGGAATGTGATATGTTTGCCACTTGTTACATGTGCAAATATGTTCTCGTACATGAACAATATGTTTATTCCCTCCCTTCTGACCATGTTTCTTTGTTATCATCTCAAACACCCAATTGTTGCGGTCAACACTTGTCACCTGATGTCCACTTGCGCGTTCTTTCCATTTGTTCAAAATTTTATTGGCATGCTTGGCAAACTCGTTACCATCAACAGATTGTATTTTTATCTCTGCACGACGCTGCTCAAAGTAGCTAACCACCTTATAATATAAGGCTTTCACCATTGCTGTGACCGGGAGTTTTCTTGAGCTTTTGATGGCATTGTTCCAACTCTCGGCCATATTTGTTGTCATGATACCAAATCTCTTGCCTCCATCACAAGCTAAAGCTGACTGTTGGGGGTTTATCTCATTAAACCACTCATCTGCTCCAGGAATAGCTCCCAGCAAAGCATTCCAATGCAAATTGAACTTGGACTCTGTCAATTGGCTACACATTGCAACCACTCTTTCCTTCGAATTAGCCTTCTTGAACTGACAAGCAAAATTCGCAGCTAGGTGTCTAACACAAAACCGGTGATAGCCGTATGGTTCACACCACCCGATGTCAGGATTTTTCATAGCAGACATGATTCCTGCATGTCTATCAGAAATCACACAAACTCCCATTCGCTGCAAGACAACCATCTTTCTCACTCTCTCCATGAACCATGTCCAGCTTGCTACATTTTCTGCTTCAACAATTGCAAATGCTACTGGAAGAAGGTGGTTGAAGCCATCAATTGCTGTGGCAGTAAGTAATACTCCTCCGTACTTGCCATACAAATGTGTTCCATCAATCTGAAGTACTGGAATGCAATGTACAAAGGCTTCTACCCAAGGCTTGAATGTCCAAAAGACTCGCTTGAATCTTACCACCTATTTTCAAATTACAAAGTATTAAACAACATAAGTCACATAATTGAAATATTTTTTTAGGCCCCGCCAAGGGCACTAATTTCAATGCATTTCAAAATATATTACAGTTTCAACAAATTGCATACCTGAGGTAAAGGCCCTCCTAGATCATGCTCTTTGAAATACCAACTGATTGCACCAATGCCCATACTTTGTAGCACATTCATCAATAGTGACAGCTCGTGGTATGACTGCTCCCAAGAACCATAAATCTTCATAGTTGCAATTTTTTTCCCGTCCCTGACCTTTTTCCTTGTTGGTACATACCCAACTTCCTTGGTAATTGCAGCCACTAACACCTTCTCTGAGACACTAGGATCTGCAGCTAATAGGTCAATGATGATATCTGCAATGTGTGAAGCGTCCAAATTAGGATGATCTTGTGAGATGGAATGATTGATACATGTATGCGGACCCTTAATCTCCATGATTTCAAAAAAGTTATGTGACTTTCTCTTTCTGGCCCTCAATTTCCACTCACAACCTTCACTATTTTGTTAGTTAACCACATCCCAAGTCAATGGATCAGATTTCAACACCTTTATCATTTGATGATTGGAAATATGAAACTTCTTTACTAAATTTACCAACTGCTCTTTCGACTCAAACAACATTCCTTTAGCTAGCTCTGCCGGATTATGAAGTTCAGTAGCTTTTTGTATACCATACTCTAAATCTGAAGCAATCATTGAAGAGCCGTCGAAAGACGTATAGTAAGGTATATCATCATCCGTTATGTAACATCCCGATCCCGAAAATATTAGTTTTGATTATTTTATTGGGAATAAGATTTATTGCGATTAAATTTTGAACCATTTGGCTGATAATGAAGAAATTAGAGATTGAGACAATAAATGGTGGATTTTGAAGAATAATTTCTTTTATTGGTTAAGGATGGAATTATTATGTCAAATATTAATTATTTGACGGTGGATGATTTTTAGGATTTATTTTCGAGAAATTTGCAAGTGGACTCGTAATTATTTAAAATACGAGATTTTGGAGATTTGATGACTTTATTTTATAAATTTAAAGAGTTAGAATTTATTTTGATAAGTAAGTGGATAATTGTTTTGATAAAACAATTATAAGTGGAATAAAGAGATGAAATTATGAAAATATGGATAAGTAGTAGGAAGAAGGGCATTTTGGTCTTTTTGCTAGCTAGATATTTAGAAAGAGGATAATCATCATCTCCCCCATTTCATCAAATAAAATCAGCCAAGAGAAAAAAGAAGAGAAAAGAAAAGGAGAAGAGAGAAAGAGGGAGAGGAGAGAAAGAGGAGTAAGAAAGCTCCATCAAACTCCTCATTTTCTTACTCATAAATCATGGTTAATAGCTCAAACTCTTGGGTCATTGAAGGCAAGCTAAGGTATGGTTCAATCCCTTGAAAATTATTGCAAATAAATTGATTATTGCTTAGTAGTATTGATGTAATTAGCTTGTCCTGAAAAGTTTCAGCTTTTGCCCCTGTTTTGTTCTGTTAATTCAAGACAGTTATGATCCGTTCTGGGTAGTAGTCTTTTGATGAAAGTTGTTCATCTTGGAGTCTATTTTGTGTAGAAGAAAACGGTGCGTCGTTTAAGTTAACGAGCTAGGAGAAAATGATGTTTTAGTAAAATCTGCGCAGAACAGAGCAAGGTCACGGGATTCTAATTTTAGAATTATGTTTCACCTAGTTAAACTTTAAATTCTGTGTTGAAATTTTTATTGAAGAAAGAGGAAGGAACTATAAAGATTTTAGAGGAAGATTTGCACAGAAATATTGATTTTTGAAATTATTAAAAATGGTTGAGTAAACCGTGCGCAGTAACTTTTAAAAGGTCCAGGATTAATGTCCTGCTTTGGGAAGGGATTTTGAAGAGGTTAAAGGCCTTACTTGATAATGGTCAAAGAATGAAAGTTGTAGGTTTATGTCTTGTCTTTGTGGTTGCCAAAGATGGTATGTACCATACTTGTAAAAATTGAGATATAGCTGTTGGAACAAGGCTGATTATAGTAGTTATGAAACTGCCCTGTTATGTATTGCTACTGTTCAGCTATTCTGGGTTTGTTAGAAGCTGTCCTGGGCAGTAACTCGGTGATGCAGTTGTTCTATATGGTTTCTAGTTTATTTATGCGCAAATTTCAAGTCATTTGAGTATACGAGTAAGGAGTTATGAATGTTTTGGTAAAAGTAGCACAGCGCAGAAATTTCTGTGTTCTGTTGCAAGTTTGAGCAAATGGTTTGCTTGGTTATACGATTAATTCTGAGATGAAATTTTTATGGGAGATTGAAATGATATCAAATATGAAATCTGGAAAATTTGGTATTAAAATGATTATTTTTCGATTTATGAAAAATGTTAGAGTAAAGAGTGCGCAGTTGCATTTTTGTTTTCCAGTTTGTCTTCCCTGTTTTGGGAAGTTGTTTTGAAAGGGTTAATGACTTTATTTGATGTTGGTCAAAGAATGGAATTTGTTAGTTTTGGTCTTATCTAATTGTTTGTCAAGTACGGTATATATTTAAATGGTGGTTAATGTTTGATTTAGAATTTCTAAGGAGTAATAGTTGAAAATGATTGATGAATTGTGTTTGGAGATGGAGTTGGGTATTGATTAGTGTTGTGGATGTCTTTGGATTGATTTGAGGTGTTTTTACACCGGGGAATGTCCATTTTACGAGAAGGTCATGTCCAATTTTCTGTAGGAAAGACATTCACTTAGACCTAAGAATGCGTGATTGATTTTAGTAAATAATTTTGGAAATGAACTAAGTTGTAGAATTTGATCATTCTAAGGTCGGGTTGCTTTGTGAAGATACGAGTATATTTATTATTGAGAATATACGATTGAAGAGTTTATTGATGCTTGTCCAGGTTATTGGAAAAGTGGATTGAGAAACGGTTGGATTGCTTGGTAGCGGTGGTTGTAAGTATATCTTGCTGTGATAAATTGAAAATAATGCGTTATATTTCTGTTAACGTAATTATTGTGTTTTGAACCCTAAGCGTATTTGTTTCATGCGTGTATAAATGTGAATTTATGGATCTTAGAAGAAATATATTTTTCAAGTAGAAATGTGTAATTGAGGGTTTTAGAAGAAAGATAATTTTTAAGTAGAACTGTGTATTCGTGGAGTTTAGAAGAAATTTTGATTTTGAACTGGAAAAGTAGAAATGTGTATTTGTGGATTCTGGGAAGAAATATATTTCTCAAGTAGAAATGTGGATTTATGGATTTTAAAAGAAATATATCTTTTAAATCGAGGTGTTTAAAGTGTGATTTTTATATTATTATATATGAATACTTGTTAAACAGTTTTTAAGAGGTATATGTTGAAATGTGATTTTGAGGAAAACTGAGCAGACTGGCATTGACAGTGAATCACTCCAGAAATGGAGACCAGTAGAACTTCCAGAAATGGAAGCAATTCCAGAAATGGAATTTTGTGAAACTCCAGAAATGGAGACAGTGTGAACCTCCAGAAATGGAGACAGAATGAACCTCCAGAAATGGATATCAGTAGAACTTCCAGAAATGGAAGTAATTCCAGAAATGGAATTTTGTGAACCTCCAGAAATGGAGACCAGTAGAACTTCCAGAAATGGAATTTTGTGAACTTCCCGAAATAGGAAGTAAAGGCCGATGAACTTGTTATGTGTAGAATGCTTAGTTTTTCCAACGTAATTGTGAAGTTATATTTTTATTATAAATTATGAATTGTAAAATGATGTTGATTGCTTATATGCATATTGTGAGAATGTTTTAAGATTCAATTTATTATGAAATTATGCTGAGTTTCGGATTATTGTGAAATCAAACTATTAATGAAATAAATTCTTAGTTTTAAAAAGATGAATACTTTGGCAGAACTCTGATCTCGGTTTGAGTTTATATTTTATTATAAACTGTGTTGTGCTGACATATTGGCAGGACTCTGGTTTTGGTGTGAGTTATGTTTTATTATAAACTGTGTAGTGATAATGATTTCCAAACTAAATTATTTTATAAAACTTCAGTTGATCACTACAAAATATACTTGCTGAGCTTTATAGCTCATTCTTCTATTTTTATAAATTATCACACGAGATATCGAAGATTTCAGAAGGATTCGTGGGAAAGTAGAAAGAAGTGATGGACCAGCAGAGCTGGTATTGGATTTAGTAGTCGTACTTCACGTACTGAAGTCGTAGGTTGACTTAAGATTGAAG
Source organism: Saposhnikovia divaricata (assembly GCA_036435485.1). Lineage (NCBI taxonomy): Eukaryota > Viridiplantae > Streptophyta > Magnoliopsida > Apiales > Apiaceae > Saposhnikovia > Saposhnikovia divaricata. The sequence continues at coordinate 58,636,359 of CM071598.1, forward strand.
CGTTGGTTGTGGGCTTTGGTCGTCTGTTGATGCGAGGTAAGTCAGGATAGAGTTGGCTTGTAGTTGTACAGATTACAGTACATGGTAGATAATAGTTGAGATGCATTGTGTGTGGCACAATTTTTGGTGAAAGTAGACTTTTGTTGTTGAGTTGAATTGTTGAATTGAAAAATAGGTGGATAGTCCTATTTACGAATACTTCATGCCGAAATTTACAAAAAAAATAAAATATTAGCAGATTAAACAGGTTGTGATGTAGTTTTGGCGGACCCTCCGGCCGGTTTCTCTCCAGAGGAAATCAAATCGGGGTCGGGGGCGCCACACGTTAACTCAGTGTTTCCTCTTGACCCCCTTGAACTAGTGCTAGAAACACAATCAACACCCCATTGAATACTTTTTGTTCCTCTCGACCCTTCACTACTAGCACCACCAATGAAGCAAGTCCTACTTGAACTACCGCTCGAAAAACAATCAATACCGCCTTAGGAACTTTTTGAACCATGATTGCTTGAGGTATTTTCACCAACATTCGAGTATCTAAACATATCATCTGAACTTATGCTCATACCAATTGGGACTTTTTCAATGTAAAGTTCCACACGAGGTTTACTTTCGGAATCATCCACCGATTCAAACATATACTCTACATCATCATCATCATCAACAATCGAAACAACACCATACTTATTTGTACTAGGATTCTTAAACCTACGAAAAATCTTTAACTTAAACGATTCCGGATTTATAGCTAGCTTTCGATACAAAACATTCAGAATTTCTACATATTTCAAATTAAAGTGCAATTTGACAAAAGCAATCACATCTCTATCATATGTACTTCCAATTGCAGCATCATATATAATGTTCCCATCAATATATAACCATCCCCAAACATAATCCGAAGCCATTAAACAAAAATACTAGGGTTTCAAAAAGGGAACATTACCTTGATGTTTGGGAGAGACTTGACAGAAGCTGTTCAGGCCTGCTGCTATTCTCGTATACATACACTATATACGCTAGACGAAATCCCGTATTCAGAGTAACACGGCGGACGGTATTCCGTATTGCAACAATACGGTGGACGGTATTCCGTATTGCAACAATACGGTGGACGGTACTCCGTATTGCAACAATACGCTACACCAAGATCCTTCTCAAAGTCGATTACGTAATACTTAACAGCGTATCAAACAACAATACGCTAATAAATTCTTAACTTTTGAAATTGCATTACAAATTGCACTAGTTTAATATAATTTCAACAGCAGAACACATAAATTCAATAAAGGTCAAATTGTATTGATTCTCTTTGATCAATTTGTACAATATGATTTTCATACTTATTACAAAAATATTGAACCGCCCTAATTACATTGTTAATTTAAATTACACCCAACTGATCTAGATAATTCATTACATTAAATTTAAATCTGCACATAAAACCCTTTGTCGATGGTGTCAAAGTCGTCCAGATTGTGAATGTTAACCAACATTTATGTATTGAAAGTTGTCTTCTAAGATTGTTGTTGAAACGTATTTGGATTTTAATAATATCCAGATTCTGAAAATATGGCCGTTGTAGATGCTCCAACACGACAAAATATAGGGGATTTGGAACCGTCTCTACATAAGTTCCAGTGATGCACTGTATATAGGTCAATTCCTCCCCTGTTCTTTCATCCATTTCGAGCACCTGAAAACAACAATAATTTGTAACTAAAACTATACAAATCTAAAATTAGTACTCATTTTGGGGAACAAACTAAAATTGTGCATTTGGCGAAATTACAAGAAAACTTTATTGGAATAATAAATAATTGTTTTGTTACCTTGAAATGATTGAAATGAGAAAACCAACTGCTTTGAATGATTGGACTAAAGATGGGGTTTTTTAACACAAACAACGCAGTTGAACTGGAGGAAAATATAGGCTGTGCTTAACACGTTGTGTGGTGTTCCGTATCTGTGAACGTCACGCTTCATCGTGTACCGTATCCTTCTAATACGGATCACGGTCTAGCGTTTCCAAGCAATACGGAAGACGGCGTAGCGTGTCCAAGCAACACGGAAGACGGCGTAGCGTGAGCTCACAATACGGAGCACGAAACAACGTGTCCCGTCAGTATTTAGGGCCAAATATTTGGAAATCAGTATTTTGGGCAAGTAGTATTTATTTTTGATTATTTAGGGCCTTCACCCTAAAAAAAATCCCTCATAAAAAAAATTTCACATCAACAACTAAAATGAAGAAAATACATGTATAAAGTTACATAATACTCCCTCCGTCCCTTTTTAGTTGACACATTTGCAAAAATAATTTGTCCCTAAATAGTTGTCACATTCCTTGTTCCAATACATTTTTTACCAATTTTTCCATATATACCCCTTTATTTTTAATACCAATGTTTGACTTTATATTTAATATACACACCCATAACTTATCATTTAATGTTAAGATTAAGGGCAAACACGGAAACAAATTACATAATTAAAACTTTCTTAATATATGTGTTTTTTGCAAATGTGCCAACTAAATAGGGACAGAGGGAGTAATTTAAATTTCAACTAATTATTAATTACTTGAATTTTCATACTCCTCCCATATAAAAATATACAAGTACTCTCCCATGCATGCGGGGACTTTTAACTCAAATGATATTAATTTTAAAATTTTTAATTTTGTTACATATTATCTCATTTTTATTTATAAAGTGCATTCAAGACCATGCAGGTATATATCTTAATTATATGATTTATTATTGTCACGTGAATGAACTAAATTAAAACAAAAATAAGAGTTCGAATTGTATAAATTAGTAAATAAATCATTTTAATATTAATAAATATTAAATATTAATATTAATAAATATTAATTGTCACATTTTTTTAATATTAATAAATAAATAAATTCAATTCAATTGTATCCTTTATTAATTAAATCATTTTCATGCTATAATTATCTTTTTAAATTTCAATTATAATACAATATTTTTTTAATTATATCCTTTTTAGATTATAATTTTTTTTAATATGATATAATTCTGATCGTCTATTTTTAAAAATATTAAATTCAACGATTAGGATTATTTTAGTAGTACAGTGACCAAACCAAAGTTATGAATAAGATTATATAAGGATATAAAGGATATAACTTCATACTTAACACATTTGTAAATGAAATATCCCCGCACCTACTCATTACACAAATTTTTATTTTTTAAACTAATTTACATTAATTAAAATTAGAGAAAATTGGGTTTGAGGTTGTCCTCAGATATCTCTCCTGAGATCATAATACAAAGAACCTATAAAATAAGTGGTCCCAAAGGAGCATTTTTGTAAAGATCAATTTTTTCTCAATAATTAACTAAATACCTTGAAATGTTTTGAAAATCTTTTAATATATTGTAGAAATCTGAGATCACCCTCAAGCACATCAATCACATTGAAATATATATGTTAATATAAGAGCATCTCCAATGGCGTTAGCTAAAAATGATTGGTTAAATTACATAAAATATTGATTATGTAAAATTTGTCGAACCTGTAAGACATTGTGTTCCGAGGGTATTGGCTATAATGATTGGCTATATTTTAAAAATGGTATGTTATTAATATTTTCAAGTTATTATTAATGGAATATATAATTTTAATATATAAATAAGTGATGTGGCAATTCACTACAGGTCTCTAGAGGTTCGCCAAATATAGCCAACATTAAGAGATTATCTATAGTTATAGACAAGGGTTTTGTCCCGTTGGAGTGCAATTTTTTTTACATATTTTTTATAATTCTTATTTATGGTAATTGATTTCAAATTTTACCTAAGAGGTCTCTCCCATTGGAGATGCTCTAAGTTTAGAAAAAGTATATTGGAACTCATTTGTCTATGTCGATCTGCACCGTATTTTTTACATTCGAAGTCTTAGAGCATCTCCAAGGGTGATAGTCATAATTGTTAGCTAAAATTATAAAAATAGATGATTATGTAAAATTTGCTGAACCTGTAAGCCTGTGTGCTCCAGTGGTATTAGCTATAACGGTTAGTTATATTTAAAAATATATTATTTTATTATTTTTCAAATTCTAACGATTATATTTTTAGATATTATTTATTTATTGTAGATAAAACTCATAACTAAACTTTTTCTAAATTCAATAAAATAAAATTTTTATATAAATATGTATATTAAATAATTAATTTAAATAACTTTATTATTTAAAAATATGTTATTTTATTACTTTTAAATTCAATAAAATAAAATTTTAATACAAGGATATATGTTATTTGATTAAATAAAATAGTTTTAATAATTAAAATAATTTAGGATGAAGTTAATTGAATAAATGTATATATGTACTAGCAGGAAAGAAAGACAATGACGTGGAAAATTATAGATAACCATGAATGGATCAACAAATATAGAAAACATGTAACCTGTTATCTAAAATTATTCCTAACAGCTGAGTGCATTGGAGAAGCCCATTTTTTACATATTAAGGGCCTGTTTGGCTTACCTTAAAATAAGTAACTTATAACTTAAAGTGATAAGTATCATATAAGTGATAAGTAGATGAGAACTTATAAGTTAATAGAGTGTTTGGTAAATCAGAAATTATAAGTCAGTAGAGTGTTTGGTAAATTAGAACTTATAAGTTAACTTTTTTAAATATTTTCAAAATAATTGTTTTTTAATATATATAAGTGGATATCAACGGATAGATCTCGATGAGTAGAGAAATTTGACATATACATATTAATTTTTTAATGAACGGATCAAAAGATATATGATTTTGAATATTTGAAGGATATTACATATTGCGTATATCGAGAAATAAGAATAAGTTGAAAGTTGAATGTTAGGATTTCTTAACATTCAACTTATCCCATATAAGTTGTTAATAAGTCCATTCGACTTATTTGCCAAACACACCAAAAAAAATGAGAACGGGCGTTCGGCTTTTAAGTTGACTTATATGGAATGTCAAACAGCCCCTAAGTATAAATGTAAGCCACGTAGGATTTTTTGCTAACAGGTGATCAGGGTTGGAGATGCTCTTATTACCCAAAAACAAAAGTATATCCGTAAGCCTAGACCCTGCATAGTAATTTCTTTTACTTTATTTCAATATAAAAACTGGGAAAATGCAGCGTTAAAACAAGAAAGAAGGAGATTGTTTTTTTTTTTTTTTGCTTTTTAAATTTTAGCTTTTGTGACTTTGTATGTTCGCCCTCAATTTCGAGTCTGTGAATTGAGGCTTTATATATTCCTTTCTTAAAAGGCAAATATCATATTCTTTGAACTAACTGTCTCATCGTTTTTAGATTAGATATTCTCTTCTCTCTCAGTCTCAGGTCCATCCATTTCATTCAACTCTAGAAAGTACAACCAATTAAATATGCAACTTTTGAAACCAAAAAGAAAGGTTTGATTCAGATTATATTTGCAACTCGAAACCAGTTAATGTGATTGCGGAATTGATGGGACATATGCTATGTTTCTTATATATATATATATATATATATATATATATATATATATATATATATATATATATTAATATATATTATTGTAAAAAAATATGAAAAATTACTTTATTATTATTATTAGTGAAAGAGAGAACATTCAATTATTGTATTAATTTTCGTTATTATTGATTAGAAATTTGCTATATAAATAATTGTAATATTATAATAAATTTGAGGAGGCTTACCTTCATTGTTGAATGAGAAGAGAAACTGGGAATATAATATCAAGAGTTTAGGTTGATTACCTAGAGAACAAAAAAAAGCATACGAGAGTTTGTGAAAAAAACCCAAAAGAGATTGTGGGTGTAAAAAAAATTTATGAAAATTCGTGGATCTGATAAAAGAAAACCCTTACCAGAATTCGTGGATGTAAGAAGATTTTGTGAGAGTTCATGGGTGAGGAAATAAAGATCCCGTGAGAGTTTATTTGTGGGTGAGAGGAAAAAGAAATGCTACGAGAATTCGTGGGTGCAAAAAAAAAATCCTTCAAGAGTTTTTGGGTGAAAAAAAAAGAAAAAAATATGTAAGAGTTCGCGGGCGAGAAAGAAAAATTATGAGAACGAAGATGATGAGAAAGCGAAAGCACAACGATGATAATGATGGGTGTGATGGATTTGTGGAAAAGATTGTTTCATACCAAAAATGACAAAAGCGGAATTTTAAAGAAAATCATGACAAAAACGATGACAGTAACATCGATAAGGAAAGACCAGGATATGATCATAACGAATAATCTGGATGAAGCCGGTGATTTTGTTAATTGAAGCGAACGATTCTATTTTTTATTTTGGTGAAATTTCGATTTTGAGTATTGTGAATTTAAGGGGATATTGATATATATGATAATATATATTATCATGGAAAAATATGAAAAGTTCCTTTTTTTTTTTTTTTGACAGAATGAAAGTTGTATTTACTATTATGATTAGTGAAAGAAAGAGAGTTCACTTATTTTGTTAATTTTCGTTATTACTGATTAAGAATTTGCTATATAAACAAATAATTATAATATTGTTGATGCCTTCGAATGAGATAAGAAATAGGGAATATGGTATCAAGAGTCGGTTATGAGAAGAGAATTGTGCGATTATTTTATCCCTAGTTGCATTTTTTTTTTCAAGTTGTTGGTTGCATTTTATTTTCTTTCATATTTTTATAAATTATTATCTAAGTTTGGTGCGTCAGTCGTTCCATGTTAAGAGCAACTCCAACAAGCTCTTAAACTTTCCTCTAAAAATAATATAAATAAATAGGCTCCTAATTATTTAAGAGACAAAAATCTTCATTCACTCCAACAATCTTCTTCAAACCCACTCTTTATCTCCTCTTTTATTACATAAATATTATATGAGCGGGAATATGCAGAAGCGGCAGACTTGCAGTAGGTAGATGTTTTCATTTTTAGTATTATAAAATGAAAAGAGGAGGAAAGATATATACTCCTCACTCATGTTTGAGGAAAGATTTGACGATCCTAAATTTGTAGGGAGGGGTTAGGAGTCTCTTGGAAAGCATTTCAGCTATAATTTCCTCAAAAAATGATAAAGAAGTGTGTATGAAGAGATTGTTGGAGTTGCTCTAAATCTTCTATCATAAAATGTCTGTATTTATTGTAATGTATTAAACTATTATTGTATTTGCACCTTTGAGTACAAATCTGAAATACACTACAAATCTACAATTACTTTCCCTCATTAGCTTAATGTTCTTGTTTTCTTTGCTTAGTTAATTTGAAGATTGTAGCATGAATCATGATCACATCATGCATGGCAATAGAGCATACACAGGATGTCCTTAAAGCCAAATGGAGGCTTTTCATTGCAAATATAATATTGTGAGAATATTATTGACACTAATCTTGTTGCAAAAAAGTAGAAATAATAACATATCTACCATAGATTTCTTTACTTTTTATTAAACTATCGTCGCGCCCAACAGGTGGCCAATAATTCCAACCTGTTACGCATATGGCAGAGGTATAATAAAAAAATAATAATAACACATATTACACATTCCTTGAATGCATAACAAAAAAAGAAAAATTAACATTATACCAAATGCGTAACACCTTAATACTACCGAGACATGAAATGCGTAATAACTTAATATTTGGGGTTAAATAGTTTCCATTCGGGGTTCAACGAGTTCCAATATTTGGGGTTTAGAAATATTAAATTTTTTTATTAAAATTTTTAAATTTATCTTACGGGTTCAACAATTAACTTTTGGGGTTCAACTTTTCTATTTTGAGTTTTAAAAATATTCGGAATGATGAATAAACCGTATACAAAATTTATCCTTATTTAGACCCAAAATCCTAATTTATCCTGATTTTTAAAAAATCGGGACTCATTACAAAATTCAATTTTTAAATTATAATTTTAAAATTTATTCCATTAGGGGTTCAATGGTTAACTTTTGGGGTTCTACTTTTCCATTTTGGGATTTAAAAATATTATTTATAAAAATATTGGGTTAAATCTCAAAGTGCTCACTGAAGTGGAGGGTTAGTATCAAATTGTTCACTCTAGTTATCGGCATCTCATGTATACCATTATAGTTGCAAATAATGAGAGAAACTTTGTGTTAGAAAACTAAAAATAATCTTTTGTTAATTCTGCATATTTTTCTTAAATGCTACAGCAACCAAATGAAAAATTGTTAAATTCTATTATTTCAGATAATATATTTAGATTTTTTGAAAATCATTTAATATTTATTTTTAATTTTATAACAATTTTCCTTGTTTTAATTAAAAATAAATAATAAATAAACTTTTTAAATTCTAAATATATTATTTAAAATACTAGAATTTAATAACTTTTCATTTGGTTGCGGTAACATTCAAAAAAAAGTACAGAATCAACAAAAAATTATTTTTATTTTTCGAACACGACGTTTATGTATATATAGGGAGCTACTCCAATACAAATCTATTTAGAATACAAACCTAAAAACCAAATTTCAATCCAACATTTAAGCTTATCTAATGACCAAAATAGGGGTACTCCAATACGAAAAAGTCTTATAATTCTACCCTCTATCCATTCATCGGAAAAAAAATTAAAAAATATATAATTTTTTTTTAAAAAATGATGACGTGGCAGCAGTTTTTTTTTAGTTTTTTTTGTTTTTTTTTATGAATGGATAGAGGGTTGAATTATAAGATTTTTTTGTGAAGGTGCCCTTGGCGGAGCCCTTAGAATATATGAAATATAATATATTTTGTGTTGGTTTGTAGTTCTCATTTTAAGAGTGCTTTGTATTTGAGCAAAAACCTATATATATATAGGGGGCTACTCCAATACAAACCTCCTTAGAATACAAACCTAAAAACCATATTTCAATCCAACATAAAAATACTGTTCACGTGATGACGTGGCAGTGACGTCATCACGTGAACAGTTATTTTATTTTTTATTTTTTTTGTTGAATGGAGCCAAGAATTTTATACGTTTTTTGTGAAGGTGCCCCTAGCGGGGCCCTTAAAATAAATGAAATATAATTTATTTAGTGTTGGTTTGTAGTTCTCGTTTTAAGAGTGGTTTGTATTTGATTATATATATATATATATATATATATATATATATATATATATATATATATATATATATATATATATATATATATATATTACGCATGCGTAATAGCTTTCACATATATATTACGCATTCCATGAATGCGTAATAGCTTTCACACATTCCCTGCATGCGTAATAAATTGATATTACCCTCCTACCAAATGCGTAATAAGTTATTATTTAAAAAAAATTGGATATTACGCATTCCCCAAATACGTAATAGGATTTACCCATTCCTTAGATGCGTAACACGGTGGTATATTTGGCCATTTTTCAGCGCAGTGATATTCTTGTAACAGCGCCATTTTATTTTCGTTATTTATGTCATTTGTCCAAAAAAAGTACTTGAAAAGAGTACAAAAGTGAAAGTACAGAGGAAAAGCAAAATAGGAAGAATCGCCTTCTATACTTGTGATCTTGAATTCATGAAGAGCCCCAAACATTGAAACAGAACTCTCTGTGTTTAAATTCAAAAAAAAAAAAAAAAAAAACTAATTTTGCAAAATAGTAAAACTAATTTTACTTTTGCCTTGGGCTCAATGCAAGAAGCTACAGTACTTCCTTTATTCATTTAAAGTTACTCCAAACAGGCCTCTCTCTCTGCCTATCTAAAACATAACTTTAATTTTCCCTCAGAAGTCGCCCCTAGAAAGAAGATCCCTCGGTATCCTCCTTGTGCTCACAAACATCAACTCTTGAATTTCATACCTAAGAAAGACAGCAACTAAACAAAAGATAAGACGAGGCCACCACCCTTTTTCTTTGCGCCTGACTCAACCCACACACACATATATAACTACCATAGCACTTGTAGATCTTATAAGAATCATTTGAACATCATTTGTTATTAAATACTTTCGCCATCACTCTATTCTTCTAAAATCAATATAAAGCTAGTTATGATAAATTTGCACTCAGAGTTAACCTTTCACAGCATACCAAACAACAGTTACTCTATGCTGCTCAAATCATTTGGAGGTGAGCAGACCAGTGCAACAACTGACCAGACTCAAGCTCAAAAGCTTGAAGACTTACTTTCCAGCCTTCAAGAAGAATATCACAAGATCGATGCCTTCAAGCGTGAACTTCCCCTTTGCATGCAGCTTCTCGATAATGGTATCCCAGATATTCTTCTGTAGTTTCCTTATTTTCCTGTGCATCTTATATGTAGCAATTAAATCGTAACTAGACTTATCAACCACCTTCTATTAATTAAACTAAGTTCCATGCAAATCATAACATGTAGGTAGACTGCCTTTCTATACAATGTCAGATATGCAAGTAGTACCAGATTTTTATGTTCTTTTAACAGTGGTATTATTTTTAAGTACAAACTTTAATAGGCCGACCATTGTTGATTAAACAGCCATGGAGACTTTCAGGAAGCAGTTGCAAACATACAGCGCAAGCCAAAGGGTACAGTGTCCAGTTCTAGAAGAATTCATACCAATAAAAGTACAATCAAGCTCAGACTGCTCAGAGAAGACATCAAACATGTCCGACAACAAGGCTAACTGGATGACTTCTGCTCAACTATGGAGCCAAACAAATGAAAAAACTAAACTACCAACTAAACCCGCTCCATCTCCTAAAGAAACTCATGATATTGATTTTGTTGTTAGTCCGAAGCTTGGGTTAGATGCAAAACGGAGGAAGGGTGGAGGTTTTCTTCCCTTCTCAAAAGAAAGAAACTCGCGTCCTTTCACAACAAGAGCTCTTCCTGAATTAGCTCTAGTATCAGTTGATAAGGAGATAGAAGAAAAGAAATGGGCAGAACGTATTGATAACGGAATGTCTAATTGTTCATGGGGCGAAAATCCTACTCTAGCAGCAGGGATGATTAAAGAGCAAGGGAAAAGAGTGATATCTGAAGATCCACACACCATAACCACCAAGAATGGTGTCACCTCAACCACAAGCCCTCAGACTCAAAGGAAGGCAAGACGGTGTTGGTCACCTGACTTGCACAGTCGCTTTGTCAATGCTCTTCATATGTTAGGTGGCTCTCAAGGTAAAGAAATCGGAACATCAGTATTAAACTATTAATTGTGTTTGTATTACTTTGTAGTTTGTACAGAGGATATCAATCAAATTAATGTTTTACCACCATGATTGTTATATTTATTTAATGTACAAGATATTGCTCAACTTATATTACTTTATCTTAGCCTAGATGTTTACCTGAGGTGATGTTTTTGGCTAATGATTGCAGTGGCTACCCCAAAACAAATTAGAGAACTGATGAAGGTTGATGGTTTAACTAATGATGAAGTTAAAAGCCATTTGCAGGTACAATTCCCCACCATCATCATTCCTCTCCGCATACATGTACATAAAACCTGTACCACCCAGACAAAAGTTGTACCAAAATGTACAGGACTGAACTCTGCATGTTCAGATAAGTTGCACTAGTACAACATGTAAAACAAAAACTGATGGCTTTTGCATAACTTTTGTTCTCCATGTATTATGCATGCAGAAGTACAGACTCCATACAAGACGACCTAGTCCAAGCCTACAATCTGCAGGGACCGCAGCACCTCAGCTACTGGTTTTAGGAGGCATATGGGTCCCATCAGAGTATGCTGCTGCCCACCCAGGTCACATTAAATCTCAATACTACCCACTTCCCCAAGAACACTATTCTGCAATTGCACCACAAGCACAAGTCTGCCACCAGTTACACAACCATACCTTGCACCACCAGCTCCACATGTACAAGCAGCCCTCTTCACAGACTTATAGCTCTCCCGAGTCCGATGTGAGGGGTAACACAACTGACCAGCCAGAAAGCGTTGAAGATGGAAAATCGGAGAGCAGTAGCTTGAAGGCTGGCAGTGAAGGTACCATGGAGAATGGAAGAGACAAAAAAGCATTGGTGCCTAAGGAAGTTAGCGGAGAGAGTAATGGAAGTTACATCACTCTAAAGTTTTAGGTTTAAGATTAGTTAATTTTTTAGTCTATTTTAATTAGTTATTACTAGTACTAAATAATTAACTCTGAGACTGTATCTTCTGCATTTAGCTATGAAGACTCTGAAAGGCCGGGGGAGAGGGTATAAATATATTTTTGCTACTGATAATCAAAGTGAACCTTTTTAAATATTCAGAACCAATACAGGGTAAATTGGTTTTAGGCTTTTAGCTTCAAAGAAATTGAAAAATAACAATCTTTAGAAGATACTGCTAATATCTGACCAAAGTACTATCATTCACACCAAAAGCACTGCTTTTATAGTTTTATTGCTATACACCCTATAATATAACCTTAGCGGAGCCTTTTCAATAGCTATGTTTCAAACCTGCAACTAGATTTTGCACCATGTCCTGTATGTGTATTCATTCATTAGGATCCGTCTGTTAACATATTCAAGCATAAAATATCCTAATTAACTAGTCCAATAGTAATATTCAATATTGAAACTTGAAAAGCAATGTCATTAAATACTACTAGAATAAACTATTAACTGCAGAAACTTTTAATTATAAAATCACATATAGAGAGTTAAAATTAGGAATTTGTCAGAGATTTTATATGTTAGGAGTTACAGAGATTTACATGTTCCTTTTCGTTTGTTCTTTGCACCCTAATTCTGTTTGTTCTTTGCACCCTAATTCTGGAGGGGACAATTGCTCTTGTTCTGGTAAAGTCTAATAGTGAAACACTTTAGAATGATAAACAGTTAAAGGCAAACACATTACTTAGTTTAACCTAAAAGGCTAAATTCCAAAACAGCAACATAGCAGTAAAAATTTCCTGAAAGATGATACTTATATATATATATATATTTATATTTATATTTATATATAGATTAAACGACTCTAAACGAAACGATGGATTGACGGTACGCAGAAAACACAACATCATAGTAAAGCATCCCCATTACTCCAAAAGGAAAAAAAGTAAAATAGGGAACCTAAGCGGAGAGATCGGCTGGAGTTTAATTAACTTCACAAGAAAAACGAAGTACTTAAGCTACTTCCTTATCTTTATTTTTTCCTACTTCCTCATCTTTAGTTTTTCCTTCATCTGAGATTTTAAAGCCCTCAATCTTGCGCCGAATCACTTCTCCGGTAGCCCTCACCTTCCCGGTAGAGCCATTTGTTTTCACTATATCGTTTTCATCACGGGTTAAAGAGCCTGTTTGCCATATCCTGATTGTTCCATCCTCAGATCCAGAGGCATATGAATCTCCTTCTGGTGAGAATCTAACACAGTGAACTGGCCCATGGTGACCCTTGTTACATGCTACAATCAAATATAGCGATTAATACTACAGTAAACCGAAAATGATAAAAAAATAAATAAATAAATGATAATAAGTAATTTAACTATCCTGTCAATGAAACATTCGAAAGCATAATGAATTTTGTATCAGAGGTCACAGCCTACAGAAGCTTTCCAACCAAGCTTAGAGGTAAGTGGCCTATTTAAGGCATGTACACAAGGATGAATATAAATGTGAATTTCTTACTAATTCCCATGATAAAAATGAACTAATTCAATTCTAGCTAAATGTCAACTCATAATTTCCCCAGCCAAATGAGAGCATGTATTAGATGCAAGTTCTATATTTATATCTTTCATGTTTATTTTCAAATTTTGACTTAAGCATACTAGTTGTAACTCTGTTAACCAATAAATTTATATCCGAAATAAAAGAACAGTTCTAAAGAATACACGCATTTTAAAAAACACAACACTTACAGCACTTGGCAGTACTTACCAATTTCTTCACCGGTGTAAAAATCAAACATATGAATCCACATGTCCTCTCCACCAGCAACAAACTTGGCTCCATACTTTGGTTCCAATGAAGCAGATTCAATGGTACATGGCATGTTATAATTCCTGACCAATCCAAAACTGGAAGCAACAAAGTAAATAATTAGTTAAGTGACAATCACAAAGATTTCAGCGGACAAGCATGCAACTGAACTTACTAATTTGAATCCCAAAACTTGACGCTGAACCCGTCAGCAGTAGTTATATACCGACCATCTTGGCTTACTTCAGTACTAGTCACAGGTGATTTAGTCTCCAGGGTACGGACTATGTTACCAGTTCGTATGTCCCATAACCTGTAGAAAGGCAACTACGTTTAGTTAGAGAACAGAAAAAGACCTGATTCTATAAAAAGACAGGGTAAGGGGTGGCTATGTTATAAAGCAAAATAATATTTGTCTGTGGTACTAATTGCCTCCTGATTTTATCTGATTTAAAGATAAAATAGAAACCATGTGTAGAATTCATAGCAAATCCACTTAGTGAGCAGGTCAACTGTGTTTTAAACTTAACACCGCAAAACAGTGTACTGACGTACTGTTAATTTATAATCAATGTTCCTTGGTTCTCTGTCACAAATCGCTCACTATTTATTTTGGATGCTGGAAAATCATATTACTCTAGTACTAGATTATACTCCCTCCATCCCAATAGATTGTTAACACTTTCTATTTTGGGATGTTCCATTCATTTGTTAACATTTCCTAAAATAGTATATTTTTACATAGTAATATTAACAAGTCCCACCAACTTACACCCACTTACTCAACTTTTCTTCCCATTTATTCATGTTCGTTAAACTCCGTGACCAACAATAATATTTACAACCTACTGGGACGGAGGGAGTATGCATCAAATTACTTGTAGTTGTAGATATACCAAAGTGGCTTATCCTGCACTTACTTCTATGCATTTTACTTATAAAATAAAGATATAACGACGATAACACTTTTTGGGTTTCTGGAATATGTGTTGTGTAGCACCATTGCATTTCTTTCCAATTTTTCAGCTAATGTCACTACTTATGTAAGCATATTCAGGAGGGAAAAAATCTTCAAATCAGATCTACAAATACTAATTCAATGGAGATCATTATTAAAATAAAAAAAGATATAGGTCTTAAATAAACTCATATCCTCACATTTATGTTAAGATTTTAAAATCAAATTATAAGAGCAGTGTCTTGTCCTTGCGCAATCCTACTATTCAATATTTCCCGTCCTTTTAACAGCTCCTCAAATTGGAATCTATCCACTTTCGTTCCATATACAGATAGTAAACTCGTAACTTTATAAAATAAATAGATATATAAATTTGCTTCGTCAAAGAGAAGCCTCCTTTAATATATAATCAACTATGGTCTATGAGTATATAAATTACTTAAATTGGATTAAACAATAGACTTTATATGATACTAAAACCTTCTGACTAATAAAAACATAATATTAAGGGACAGAAAATCAGCTTGGGTGCTTGACCAAAAACGAAAAAAGAACAGGAAAAAAAAATATTTAAGTGAAAGGAACAACCTAATTCTCCAACATATATGATCAGATTAAGACACAAGTTTACTAGTACCATTTAGACCACAATATTATGGCTGCACAAGCGTACCTGACTCCTCCCATATCAGTACAAGAGCTTAGTATTGTTTGATCACTGTGAAGCCAGGTAGCAGTTCTGACCGATCCAGGGGACTTCTCTAATTCTCTAGGAGGTGCATCAGGGCGATTCATGTCATAGATACGAAGAAGCTTCTCAACTCCTCCAGTAAGCAGAAATTGAGTATCCTGTAGCAGATAAAAATCTAACTGAGTGCTACATATACAGAATACTAGAATAGAATACAAACAATGCACATTGTATTAATTTAATTGTATTATTTCAATTAAAATAGGACTCTTTGAAAGATAAAATATGAAAATGCAGATAATAATTCTGATTTTGCTTAAATAGAATAAAATCTAGTATTCTAGTGGGACTGAAATGAGAATTTTAAGCAATGGCTGATATACATTAAGAGCCGGGGGGACACCCACTAACTGTGAGGGAAAAATATAGAGTTTGCGGGGAGGATGATGGAGAGCATGGAAGGTGATAAGAACAAGGATATCATAAAATTCACGAAGATTACTGATTTACTGGTTACGAGAATGGAATGAGGTTATCCATATGAAATGGAAGGAATGAATAATATATTGTCATATCAGAATGGATGATTATATGGATAAGGTTATGATTAGATATCTTCATATCAGTGAAATAGCTTGATAAAGTCAATTTATTCCCACGTCATACCAATCCTACCAGTCAAACACGACATATATTAAATATCATATGTAATACAATTCCAAATGTGCAACATTAAAGCACGAGATAACTATTCGACACTATATTTATTCTTAATTTAGTACCATCCTTTATTTGCATTATTAAGTGAATTCTGCAATCTGTATCTTAGTTTCTGTATCTTAGTTCAGCAAACGGAATCTTCCATCAATGTGTGGTCAAGTATTCCATAAGCATCCATTTGGAATGTGAAAATAACATGTACTAACACTTTTATAAGACAGAAGATGTAGGCAACTACACTATAATTTTGCCAACAAGTATATGTGAACGAAAGTAGCCTCTACATGAGTGCAAACAAAGTCTTGAAAAAATATAAAGTTCTGATTAATAAAGAACATATTTCTTGGTTAAAATCTATGGTAGTGCATGTGAGCTGAGACACTTACCTCTGAAAAAGCACAGGCTCGAACAATGTGTTTGTGCTCAAAAGAGTGAAGTACCTCTCCTGTTAATGCATCCCATATTTTCCTACATTTGCATTTGTTGTACAAAAACAAGTCAGTCCACCGCTTAGAGCAACGACTACCAAGCAATATTAATAACAATAACAACATAAACATTTATTCGTGGTAGCTTACAAACCTAAAGAACGCTCTACATCAGAAATAGCTCATGAGATGATAAGCACTTGTGTGTATTTGTGATAAACTTTGAACATAACTACGAAACAGTTTTAGATGAATTTAAATGACCCTACTACATAAAATACATTTAAAAAGGTAAATACAAATATTCAAATATGTATATGTCCTATATTCCAGAAATAATGAGGCCGGACTTGTATTTTGGCATAAACATTTATATCACTTATTATGGCTTGTTTCTTTTACCTTTAAAGTAACTTATTAGTTACTTAAATAAGTTAAAAAATGATTTTTAATTCGTTTTTTAAAGCAACTTATAACTGACCAATAAGTTGAATTCCGAAAAGTAGGAAATAAGTACTATTTCAATTACTTACTTAAAATTTGTAATTTGACTTGACCAAAAAAAAAAATCAATATCAGTTATAATGTGAACTGTAACTTCTAATTTATTTATTTTTGTTATATAATACATCTTATGAGTCTATCTTGTTCATAAAACTATCCAAACTGATGGTAACTTATTGTTCTGCTTATAGTTACGAAATTAACTTAAAGTAACAAGCAATTTTTTTTAAGAGTAAGCGAAACGGGTCCCTAAGGTTAGGTAGAATATAAAATGAAGCTATTGCCACATCAACTGCTGATATCATAAAAACCTAGCCTGTGATGGCTTATTCAATTAAATTCTACATCTTCAAAGCCTATTATAACAACTCGTAATAACAGTTGTAGACACAACATAATGGGAGTTACCATATAATATAAGTATGTATCTCACAACGTTAATGAAAGTATTTGAAATTACTAGAAATCAAATATTCCTAAGACAGAATTTTGCTTATAAAAATGCGGTTCACAGTAATCTAGAAAACCTAGTGGGTATTAGCTAGGAAGCAACTCGTTTCCGGTAGTTACTATACACGTAATTGATTCATAAATCATTATGGAAGTCAAATAACCTCAGTTTGTACGAACAGATCATGGAAATTCAAAACTGAAACCTTCATGTATAAGGAAATATACAATCATTTAAGAGAGACTGATTATACGTTATGTTCACCAATAAAATTTAATTTCTCGAGTGGATAAATGGTTTTGTTCATTTGGTAATTAAGGAACATACGCAGTAAAGTCGGCCGAACCAGATGCAGCACGTAAAGCATTTGTGTCCAAGCAGCAACTCCAAACTGCACCTTTATGCCCTTCAAAGGTTCCAATCCAGTCCCCAGCTTCGCCATTCCTTAGCATTGGCTTGGAATCTGAATAAGTGAAAAAACCCATAATTTTTTATTATCTAATCATAATCATCATCAACAGGTTAGATTAAATTAAATTAAATTAGTATTAAATCCCCAAAACAAACTTTTTTAGGAACAATAACCCTAGTAAACATGATTAAACTCCATCATCAATTCACCCCTCAAAAAATGTGTATGTAAAATTTATATATTTCCGAAACATCATCATCATCATCCAAAATCAAAATTGACACCTTACGCATATCCACCACATACAAAACATCCACAAAACCTAATTGCAAAATTATTTTATGTCTAATGTGGAAAAATCGAACCCTCTCTCATACATAAAAATGTAGTACACACATTTCTATTATAACTTTTTATTACACATAAACATAACCATCTAAAAACAACAAATTCAGCTAAAATAATCTCCAACCTGTCATGATTTAAAATTAAATGGTAAAATGAACAAATTTCGAAATGTATACATACAAACATATATAGAAAGAAAAAGAAGGGGGGGGGGGGGAGAGAACATACCCTTGCTAGCACTGATAAGAAAGTAGCCATCTTGAGTGACTGGACTGTAAAACAAATCAACAACTGGTCTAGAATGACCATGGCATACCAATGGCACTGCTACTTTCTTTTTCTCTATTCTCTCCATTCTCTTTCAACACCACCAAAAGATAAATTTAAAAAAAAAACCCCAATTTGTGAGCTAAAAAAAGAGCTTGTAACTTTAATTATCACAACCCCACACAAATTGAGCTGTGAAAAATAAGAAAGGATCAAACCCTAGTTGTTAAAAATTACGAAAAAAAAAAAGAAAAGAAAAAAGATTTGTGATGAAGTTAAGACAGGTAAACTCTGATGGTTTTAAGTCTTGCTGTGTGTATGTGCTTGTATGTATATTTGTATGTAAGCGATTGACTATATAGGGTTGGGTTGGGTTGGGAAAGGGGGCAGATAATATTATGATGACAACTAATGGAGTAGTATCTCTGTGATTGGAGTTAGAAACGAGGGTTCTGGAAACTGGGGAGTTTGGGCTGTTACCATTTGGAAATCAGAGTGTTGTGTCTTCACACTTTCAGTCCAGTTCTGTAACTACAACTGTACGGGCTATTTTTCTAATTAAATTTTTTTTTTTTTAAATTTAGAGTTGGGTGAAGGCCCTAAATAATCAAAAATAAATAATGCTTGCCCAAAATACTGATTTCCAAATATCTGGTCCTAAATACTGACGGGACACGTTGTTTCGTGCTCCGTATTGTGAGGTCACGCTACACCGTCTTCCGTATTGCTTGGACACGCTAGACCGTGCTCCGTATTGCTTGGATACGCTAATCCGTCTACCGTATCATGAAGACATGCGCTAGTCCGTCTATCGTATCCCTGAAGACACGCCCTAGTTCGTCTATTCATGTTTGTCTCTTTTTCTTATATTCAATCCGTGGTTTGGTTTCAGAGGCACCAGTTTTAGGAGAGAGATCGAGGGGAGTGTTGAAGTGAGGAGAGAGAGATCGAGGGGAGATGGTCGGAACAAATAGATGAGCCCCTGCGGGGCCAAAGATGGAGGAAGACAAGAATTGTTGTTGTTTGAGTGAGAGACGTGTGAATTTGTATAGTGAATTTGTTGTTATTTGTGTAATGGTTGAACAGAGGTGGTGGAGAAGATGGCGGACGGCGTGGAGGGTGAACGGGGGTGAGGTGGTTTGTTGGTGAATGGAGAAGGAGAAGGCGAAGGGCAAGGTTGGGCGAACGGAGGTTGAAGAGTGGCGGAGATGGCGGCTGTTAAGTTGTGGGTCGAGGGAAAATGGAGGAACAGTGGTGAGAAACTGGCTGGGAATGGAGAAGGTGAGGCGGAGGAGGAGAAGAAAGGTTGAATTGGTGGCTGGAAGAAAGAAATGGGTGAGGCTGGAAGTGACTGTCGAAGGGGAGATGGGTGAGCTGTGTTGCAGGCGTCGAAGAAGGAAATGGGTGTTGAGGGGAGTGAGGAGGTGAATGGAGGAGATGTTGAAACGGAGTTGAGTTGATGTTGGTCGTGAAATGTGTGGAAGCTGTTGGGTGAGAAGAAAAATGGGCGACGGGGCAGTGACATCGAGAGATGGCGACGGAGCAATGGCATCGAGAGAGACGTAGAGAGAAGAGAGAACAGAGATGCTACAGTGCTGCTACAGTAATTGGAACACGCTACACGCACTAGCGTGTTACGTGGGTAAATAGGGCCAACAGTTCCGAAAATGGATATTTTGGACCCTAGGGTAGTGAAAATGAGGTATTTTGGTCATTTTCTCTTTAGAGTTTTAGTTGTGTTTAATTTAAATTTTTATTAATTTATTAAAATTTGAGTTAGAATTTATATATATCCAAATTTTACCTAAAAATATTAATTATATTTTTAACCATTTTAAAAAAATATTTTATTCTAAATTTATATCTAATCTATTTAGAATGTGATTTACAATTTTTAAAATTTTAATAAAATATTTTTAATTTTCAATTAAAATTTGATCAATTTTCTATTATAAAACAACAACTGGACGGTCGTTAAATAATTTGAAACCTATATAAATTATAATAGCAGGAGATCGGCGAGGTTCTCACTCGGAAGCTTCAATATAATTTTTTTTGATTTTTCGCATTTTTGATTATTTTATTAAATTAATTTCATTACATTTAATAGTATTTTAATTAGTCATTAATTGTACCTATTAAATATATATTAAATACATTTTATTTAATATTTAATATCAAATTTTTGCAATTTTATTAGTACATTATAATTATTATATTACTATAAAATATATTACTATAACATTATAATTATTATATTACTATAAAATATTAATTATCTATATAAAGTACAATATTTATTTCAAGATAAAACAATAAAATCAAATCATTTCCGTCATCCATTTCAAATTCTTATTCAAAAGAGATAATGACCAAAAGGCATTTTGGTAGTCAGCTGCCCAAAATACCCGTTTCCAAAGTCATGGCCCTCAGTACCCACGGGACACGCCACTGGCAACGGCGTGTCCCAAGCTCAGTTTTTTCTCAAAATTTTCTAAGTCTAGCTGCTCTCTCCCCGACTCTCCCCACCGGAAAAACCTCTCCCCGTCCCCCGGCCACGTTCCGTCAAATCCGAACAATATGACCACACAAAACTGATGCCCACAGCTTGCTCATCAGTTTAGGGACTTCGTTTTGTTTAAATCTGACCCGTAGGGGCATGTTTTGACGAGATCGGAAAACACATCGGAAAATAGCTTCAATTTGGTTGTTTAAAATTCGAGATTGGAATCGACTAATTAATGGCATAGGGTTGTAGAGGACGATGAGACGATTCTGGTGGTATATAGAACTCAACGGGAAAGTGAATGAGGTTGAAGAACGATTAGATCAAAAAATTGGCGATTTTTCGCCCAGCGAGTCGCCCGACCAGTGCTCTGGAGAAGACGATGATGACGTCAGATACGCATCTGGAGAATGCGTATCTTATGATACGCTACTCCAGAATGCGTATCTACTGCTACAGTAGTCGCTGAATACTCCTCTCACAGTGGCGTATCTCAACACACGGATCTCCCAGTGGCGTATCTCAACATACGGCTTTGTCAGTGGCGTATCACGTGGATATTTAGGGCCTTCTTTTTGGATCTGGGTATTTTGGTAACCCCTCCCCCCATTTTGGGGTAGAAAAGACCATCACCCTATTCACACTTTCAGTCTAGTTCTGTAACTACAACTGTACGGGCTATTTTTCTAATTTAAATCATTTTTTTATTTTTATTTTTAAATTTAGAGTTTTAGTTGTGTTTAATTTAAATTTTTATTAATTTATTAAAATTTGAGTTAGAATTTATAGATATCCAAAATTTACCTAAAAACATATTAATAATATATTTAACCATTTTTAAAAAATATTTTATTCTAAAATATATCTAATCTATTTAGAATGTGATTTACAGTTTTTAAAATTTTAATAAAATATTTTTAATTTTCAGTTAAAATAATTTTCTTGATTTTTCAGTTAATTATAATGGTTGGAGATCAGGGAGGTTTTCAACTCCGAAACTTTAAAATAATTTTCTTGATTTTTCACATTTTTGATTATTTTATTAAATTAATTTCCTTACATTTAATAGCATTTTAGTTATTCATTAATTATACCTATTAAATATATATTAAATACATTTTATTTAATATTTAATTCAAAATTTTAGCAATTTTATTAGAACATTATAATTATTATATTACTATAAAATATATTAATAGAACATTATAATTATTATTTACTATAAAATATTAATTATTTATATAAAGTACAATATTTATTTCAAGATAAAACAATAAAATCAAATCATTTTTATCATCCATTTCTAATCCTTATTCAAAATCACTGCAATTTTTTTCGATAACAATAAATAAACGATCTTAACTTTTCACTAAATTCGTAATCACTAATCATGAGAATTAGGATTAGATATTAAAGTATATAAATTTTGAAGTTAGCATTCACAATTTAAATACAAGTAATATTGTAGACTTTTTTTTGGTGCTAAATCTATAGAATTTACTTTTACACATGAATAAATTACATCACACGAGTGTGACCAACTCGATTAAATTGAATCAATCCAGTCTTTTTCTTCACAACAGATTAAATCAATAAAAATGTTTTACATTCGTTGTTCTGTTATGTTGTGTTGGAATAAATTAATGTTATAACTAAATAAATTTTTAATTATTACTAATCAATTAATTATGCATGTATGTTATGTGACAGGCGTCGGCGTTTAAGCACATTAATTAGTTATATTTAATATTTATAAATTTTATTATAAAAATTATGTTGACATTGTAATTTGGTATGCAAGAAAATAAGTGGCCTTTATGGAGTTCATAGAGTGGATAATATGTTAAAAGATCTCCATTTTGTTTATATAATTAATTTTAAACGACTTAGTATTTATTCAAATTCTAATGATTTTTATATACATTTTTATTTATTATTAAATTGGAGATATAAAATAATTACATGTACGTATTTATTATAAACTTAATAAAAGAGTATTAAAATATGTGAGTACCATTTTGAAAATGTGTCCATGAATTTAAATTTAATTTTACATACAAAAAATTCTTATAAATGCTCAAAAAATTATTCAAATTAAGGGAAAAAAAATATGAAGCATGACTTACAAAATGCATATGAATTCTGTTTTGTTTATCATAACCAAAATTATCGATAAGTTACGTAAATCACACCTCTTACCATATTTACATCGTGCTTCTTTTCATCATAGAAACAAAAAATACAAACTAAGCAATCATGTCTCTCATAATGCCATTAATAATAAAAAAGATTCAAAAAAATTTATTTACTTATCCAATGCAAAATTGTGCAAATGTTTATTAATATTAAATTTCAAAATTATTTTTTATACGACAAAATAAATAATAATATTATTATTATTATTATTATTATTATTATTAATACTTAAGAGTTTAACCGAAACATGTTTTCTTCTAGCTAATTATTTTCTTTATACTCCCTCAGTCCCAATAGGTTTTTTATCTTTCAAAATGAGGTTTTTGACACGCATTTTAAGGCACATTTTATGGGGCAGTTTTATAACTTATTTTTAAAATTTTCTTTTTTTATATAAAAATATAATGTATATATTTTTATATAGAAAAAAAAAATTAAAAATAAGCTATGGAACTAACCTTAAATATACTTTAAAATGCGTGCCAAAAAGTGTAAAAAAAAAAGGTAAAGAATTGGTTGGGACGGAGGAAGTATTTCTTAAACATTCAAATTTAGTTACATTTCACACAAGTTTCAATTCGTTATATCAACTTTCAAATGATAAAACTCAACGGACAATAATATTATGTATAAGATTTTTAAAAATATTTTAGTGACAGGTATTAATCCTGTTAATTGAGTTACTTAGTTTGGACTTTGGAGTAAGTGTAGGGCCTTTAGGCTAGCAGCCCAACTATACTGCAGGCGATTAGTTCTGCTTTGTCTATCCCAACTTTGGGCTTTTAGCAGGATCCGAGTCCCATATTACCAAAGGCCCAAATCAACTAATTAAAAAGAACAGTTTGGCTTAGTGAAGAGAGAAAAAAATAGCTCCTCTAACTTTTTGGCCAAGCAAGCAAACTTCCATAGCGACAAGCATCTCTAATTTGAATCAAACTCTAAATAATGGCGAGTGTTGAGGTTGGAAATCAGACAAGTGAATTTGCTAGCCAAGAAAGATGTTGGGCGAAGAAGATGAAACAAGGGCAAGGATTGAAGCAATATTACCAACAACACGTACACGATCTTGAGCTTCATGTTCGTAACACCTCTCAAAATCTTAATCGTCTCAAAGCCCAGCGTAATAATTCTAATTCCCAAGGTACCTTTACTCCCTCGTGTTTCGTAAGTTTATTTACGTATTTGTCTCCATTAAGATTCGAACCACTTAATGAGTATGCATATATCGCACTAGACTATAATAATTAGGCGTAGATACAATTTTTTGTATGAAGATATTTCTCTATCTTGGAGACTATATTCCATTTATTTATGCATTTGTTTGTTTGCTCCGAGACTCGAACATTTGAGGGTATCCACTAGACTACAGACCAATTAGAACTTAAAATGTTGTAATTGTTATGATGAGGGTATCCACTAGACTACAGACCAATTAGTACTTAAAATGTTGTAATTGTTATGATGAGTTCATCACGGTTTTATTAGTGAAATGAATTGATAAATTTTGGGTAGAGATTAAGCCTTTTTATTTGTAATTATAATGCATGTGCACGGGTTTTTAGATAGGGTTTGTAGTACCTTTCATGAGGGAAGAGGGTGATGTCACTAGGGGATTGGCCACTGTTTACAGTTCAAGCCTTTTTATGAGGTGAACGCAAGAGTTATAAGGGAACGGTCTAAGATTTTCTTTGTACTTGGATTACAATATTGACATCCGATGTGGACTGCCTTTTAAGTTTTAAACAAGGAAATCAGCTAAACAGGACCTTCTTTGTAACTAATTGCATCTGCTTCCTATTATGATGAGAAGAAGAAAGAAATTGAACTAAGAGTTCCATAACATCACTTGACAATTATATTCTTGTATAGGATGCAAGTACTGGTAGGCACACACACACAAATGAGTTCAGATTTACTATTTATATAGAGACACATTAATTCCCTTTTTAACCACTTTCAGGAGAGTTGCAATGTAATTTGTATACAATAGACTCTAATATTGATATTTTTCTTTGATTACTTTTCACAGTTTGTATGCTCAAGGAGGAGTTGCAGCTTCTACAAGAACCAGGATCGTATGTTGGTGAAGTTGTTAAAGTGATGGGTAAATCAAAAGTCCTGGTTAAAGTAAGTGGCATTCTGACATTATTTACAGTCATGGTTAAAGTTCACTTCTTATTACAAATATTATTATACCTTTTTCTCTTCGTATAAAATCCATATCAAAAGAGTGTGAAAGTCGATTTAAATAAATTCTGTATTTCTTATGTCTGGAACAGAACAACCACATGACTAATATATTGGTAACTTACCATATCTTCATCTGTCTTGCTCTTATGGTCTTCTCACCTCCAGGTCCATTCAGAGGGCGATTACGTTGTTGATGTTGACAAAAGCATTGACATTACAAAGATAACTCCATCGACCAGAGTTGCTCTCCGCAGTGACAGCTATGTTCTCCATTTGGTTTTGCCTAGTAAAGTCGATCCCCTGGTGAATCTTATGAAAGTTGAAAAAGTTCCTGATTCTACATATGACATGATTGGTGGCCTTGACCAGCAAATCAAAGAGATAAAAGAGGTATGTTCCTGCAACGTATTGCTGTTGGAATTGACCTTTAGTTGCATGACTTGCATTTGAGGATCTTCATAATAAATTACTGGACCTAAATGTGAAGTCTATAAAAACGTTGATTCTCTTTGTTAGGTTTATATATTATTTGAAATTAAGTGCTTATTGGGAGAAAAAAAAACAATAATTCGTTTTATTTAATTGTCAGGTCATTGAACTTCCAATTAAGCATCCTGAATTATTCGAGAGTCTTGGGATTTCTCAGCCTAAGGTAGTATATTTTTCCAAGAACTCCCAAGTCTATTTCAAATCCTTCTTTTTTTTCCTTTATAAACTTGCATCTTTCTGTAAAATCATGTAGGGAGTCTTACTCTATGGACCACCTGGTACTGGAAAGACATTGTTGGCTAGGGCAGTGGCACACCATACTGATTGTACTTTTATCAGGGTCTCTGGTTCTGAATTAGTCCAGAAATATATTGGTGAAGGCTCTCGAATGGTTAGAGAACTTTTCGTTATGGCCAGGTCTGTTTGACGCACTTCATTTATACATTGCATCTCTCTTTTTTTTCTTATTAGCCCATTGCTGGAGATTTTCACATACTAAAGCTCCCAATTCCAAAACCAAAAGCTCTTCAATACCAAAATGAAGATTAAAAATGGTATCACAGAGTATACTTTCTATGGTGCCAGGTAGAAATGAGTCAGTCAAGTTTGTAGTATAAAAATATTAATACTATGTGCTAGAAAGGGAAGTATGCCTATCACCCTGTAGTGTGATTTCTATTACAAGTATCATATCTTGCAGAAAAAGCTAGAACATGATTTGAACAAAATTCAGCCTGTTTTTGAATTAATAATTCAACCCAAAGATAGGGCCCTTTCTAAGAATTATATTCATTTGTAATACATTTCCTACAGTTTGCTGTATTTATTGCCCCCGTGGAAAATGCTATCTCATTTCTCATCAGCCGTGTTCAAAACCCACCAATTTGAATTTCTACTGTGTTTCCTCATTCAAAAATATGTAATTTGAACGCTTATACAGCTATACTGCTTTACAACTTCTACAACACTTTTCTGGGTTCCGTCTTATTATAAGATGGTTGTTCAGTTCCTATATAAGTACCTTTTTTTGCCCCCGCTGGGTTGAATTCCTAAATATGTCTCTGTTTGTAGTGGATATTCATTGAAGGATTTTGTTTGTAGTGGAAATTCATTGAAGGATTTTTTTTAAGTTCGCATTTCATATAGCATCTCATTTTTTGGGTCTGCTTGAAATTTCATTTAACAGGGAGCATGCTCCGTCTATAATATTTATGGATGAGATCGACAGTATCGGATCTGCTCAAATGGAATCTGACAGTGGCAACGGTGATAGTGAGGTGCAGCGGACGATGCTGGAGCTTCTCAACCAATTGGATGGGTTTGAAGCATCAAACAAGATCAAGGTAATTTCTTTACCCTTGACTAATGGAGGAACAGTGAGTTTTGGGATGTTTGTGTTTTCATTGCAACTACTAAGTGGTACTTTTACAGGTCTTGATGGCCACAAACCGTATTGATATCCTGGATCAAGCCCTTCTCAGACCTGGACGAATTGACAGAAAGATTGAATTTCCAAATCCTAATGAAGATGTAAGTAGTTTACCACATAGTCTGTTGTCTGCCATGCAATCACAACCTAAAAGATCTCTTGAAAGATCCCAAAAAGAGAAATATAGTTATTATAATATTTAACCTTCCTTCATGGTCGAGAAGTATAAAAAAGTATGGCTATTTTGAATGTTATTTCTAGACTCTAGTACAAGTAGATGCTACTTACTCTCTAGTCTTTAAGGAAGACTATTATTTGAAATCTCCTTTGGCTGTAAGTGTAAGAAAAAGAAAAGCGATTACAGTTTACATGATGTTAACTATGAATGGAGGTCTTGGATTTTGATGATAATATTTGATCACTATTCTCCCCATTGGTGCACCTGCAGCAGAAAATAAATTGCTATGAATATACTCTGGTTTGATAGATTTAAAGTTGGCAAACACTTGTATACCTGCTGAAATTTGGTTTTGAAAGATTATATCTCACTGTTGCCAATGCAATTATACCATATTGGTAGTATTAAGTTGTGTTAATGTCATATACAGTCTCGGTCAGATATTTTGGAAATTCATTCAAGAAAAATGAACTTGATGCGGGGCATTGACTTGAAGAAGATAGCGGAAAAGATGGGTGGTGCTTCAGGTGCAGAGCTGAAGGTACCTTTCTTGCTTGTTTTCCTCACCATCGCATATGTACTATCGGATCACTCCATAAAATCTTAAGGACGTTCTTTACCTGTCTTGCATTGTACGCCATTGTGTAAGCCAGCTTTATTTCCTTTGCATTTGTTTTCAGGCAGTGTGCACTGAAGCAGGTATGTTTGCTTTGAGAGAGAGAAGGGTTCATGTGACTCGGGAAGATTTTGAGATGGCTGTGGCCAAGGTAATGAAAAAGGACACGGAGAAGAACATGTCTCTCCGGAAGCTGTGGAAGTAGAGCCTACTGAAATCACAAGATCTAATGTGTTATGTTATTGGTTTGTGTAAGCTATAAATATAGTCTTCTGAAGTATTTGGGCATAAAGATGAAGTTCATTTTCTTTTTGCTAAATGCATCATGGAAGCCCTTCGTCCCTGTTCACCTAGGCTGAGCATAGTCTTATTTCAGTGACGTTCTTTGTATCAACAATTGCAGTGTTTGCAATGGTCATGTATTTAGTTACTTACGTCATAGACTCTTAATTATGTGTTATCCTGTCAAATAAAAAGGATATTTAAAATGAGAAAAATGAAAAGTGTACCTGAGGATGATCCAGGTAATTGCCACATATAAATAGTTGCAAGCAAATTATGAATTTTAACAAATTAATTCGAAAAGCATTTTTAAGTCCGAACTGAATCTCGATTCAGATTCAATAATTTCTTGCACATATCAAAGTTACGAATTTCGACGGGTTCGAATGTATTTTCTGTTTTCATATTAGGCTTTGCTAATTGAGTAAAATTCGATCCGCAACATTATGTTCTCAATTTATTTAGCAAAAAAAAAACATTATGTTCTCAGTTATAGACTTATTTTATTTGTATATATTCATTATTATTTAACAACATCAAAATTAGAAATTTGGACAAAATTATCAATTTATTAACGGGTAAATGGCCATTTTCGTCACTGTACTATATCAAAACTTTCACTTGGGTCGCCAGCCCAAAAAAGCTTACAGTCAAACACTTAAACTATCAAAATATTTCAAATAGATCTCTAGCTTTACTAGCCGTTATCGGCACCTGGTGTCTACTGACCGGCGTTCCGCCGGAATTCTTGGCAAAGCACAGCATTCTACATTTAATTTTCCGTCCTGTAATTATCATTTATTGGTCTTGATTTCTTTTGTTTTCTTTCCGTCGTTTTTTCTGTGTGCGTTGTGTCTCACTCCTACCATCTTCTCTTCCACTCTCCCTCTTCTTAATCATCATCCACCGACTCATCCTTACCCTTTCGACTCCACCGTCTCACCCTCGATCGGATTCTGTTATTTGCGTACCCCTTTATCAACATATTGTTCCCTCCTAATCTCTCTTGCGTCGACCCTCGCACAAAATCTCTCAAACCCAATCGCCGTAGTCTTGTCTCAGCCGCGGCTTTTCGGCATATCCGTTTTTCTCACCCTGTGAATCCATTACAATCACCTCGACCTCAACCTCCATTTTCGCCTCGCACTTTACCGTTTCCTGACCTCGTCGCCCTTTTTCCCTCCTCTCCGCACCTCCGTGGCACCCCCGTCTCCCCTGTTACCCCTCAGCTCTTCCCTCTCCCTCGTCTCTCTCTCTCTCTCTCTCTCTCTCTCGCTCTCTCTCTCTCTCTCTCTCTATCCCTCCCATCCTCCCCCCGTCTCTCCTCCCTCATCTAAATTCCTTCAATCCCTTCGACCTCGCATTCTCCACCAACCCCCCCTTCCCCAACTGGTTTTACAAATTGTGTTTCTACCCCCCTCTCTGTTTCTATTTTTTGTCTTTTTGTTTTTACCCCCGGCGTCTCTCTCCACCCTTTCTTATCCTTTCCCCTGTAATTCGTTTTTCTTTTTGTTTTGTTTGTTTTGTTTGGTATGCACCTTTTTTTAAAACTGTTTTCCTTATTTGATTAGTTCGTCTCTCTTCTTTGTTTTCGTTTAAACTGTAATTCGTTTGTATTTGTTTTTTTTTTAAAACTGTATTCTTTTTATTTGTGTTTATTTGTTTTAAAAAAAAAAAATTGTTAGCGCTGGTTAATTGGGTATGTCGTTGTTGCGTAATTTGCGTGTTGGGAGTTTAAATTTAGGTACCTTGACGGGCAAATTTCTGGAGCTAGTGGACGTGTTGAAGAAGCGAAGAGTGGATGTGGCGTGTATCCAAGAGACGAGGTGGAAGGGGGCGCGGTCAAGAGAAGCGAACGGGTATAAATTGTGGTATTCGGGTCTTGCCAGCGCGAGGAACGGAGTGGGTATTCTTCTGGCGGAAGACCTAAAAGACAACGTCGTGGTAGTGAATAGATGCAATGACAGGATCATGGCCGTCAAGGTGGTGGTGGGGGAGATTGTGGTGAATGTGGTGTGTGCGTACGCCCCGCAAGGCGGTTTGGGAGATTCTGAGAAGGAGGCTTTTTGGGTTTGTTTAGACGGGCTGGTAAGTAGTTTTCCGGCAGACCAATTTTTAGTGTTGGGTGGCGATTTCAACGGTCACATCGGCGAGAGGTCAGATGGTTTTCCCATGGCGCATGGGGGTTTTGGCTTCGGGTCCAGGAATGTCGGTGGGTCTGCCCTGTTGGAGTTTGCCACGGCCCAGGAATTGGTAATTGTGAATTCTGTTTTTCAGAAGAGGGCTGAACACCTCATCACCTTTAGTAGTGGGGGACGCAGCACTCAAATCGATTACTTACTTGTGCGCAGCCGGGACGTAAGAGCTTGCGTGGACTGCAAGGTGTTCAGGAGTGAGGCGTGCGCTTCCCAGCACCGGCTTTTGGCTTTGGACCTTTCCATGGGGGGTCGAGTTGTGCGCAGAAAGAGAGAGTTTAGACCTAGAATCCTTTGGAAAGACTTGAAGGGCGAGAAGGCGGCGGAAGTCAGGGAGGTTATGCTCAACGAAGGTTGTTTTGCGAGTGGTGGAGATGTTAACTTCAGGTGGTCCAACATGGCAAAGGCCATTCGGAGTGTGGGCGAGAAGGTGGTGGGGGTTTCCTCAGGTAGGTTCAGTGGTCATAAGGAATCGTGGTGGTGGAACGAGGAGGTTCAAAAGAAGGTTAAGGCTAAACTTGCGCTCTTTAAAGAGCTTTTATCGATCTGCGCAGGGCCTGAGAGGGTTCGGAAATTGGAAGCATATAAGGTGGCGAGACGAGAGGCAAAGAAGGCAGTGGCGAAAGCTAAAGAGGAGGCTTATGAAGGGTTGTACAAGTGCCTAGAAACCAAGGAAGGAGCGAATGCCATCTTTAAGCTAGCTAAAGCTAGGGAGAGAGGGAGGCGCGACCTGGGTTCTGTTAAGTTTGTTAAAGATGATTCAGGCCAAGTGTTGTTGAATGAAGATGCTATTAAGGACAGGTGGAGTTCGTATTTCCATAATCTTTTCAACGAGGCTAGGAGGAGTGGTTCCCGTGTGGATCACGAGGTCTCTCTGTCACCTGTGATTTCCTTCGATCCTTGTGAGCGCATCAGCAAGGATGAAGTCAAGGGTGCCTTGCAAAAGATGGCAAGAGGGAAGGCGGTTGGTCCGGATCTTATCCCAATCGAGGTGTGGCTTTGTCTTGGTGAGGTTGGCGTCCAATGGCTAGCAGAGCTGTTCAATGTTCTGCTCTTGGGTGATAAGATGTCAGCTGAATGGAGGCGTAGTGTTGTGGTCCCTTTTTTCAAGAATAAAGGCGATGCTCAAAGTTGTAGTAACTACCGGGGTATTAAATTACTCAGTCATACTATGAAACTTTGGGAGAGAGTGGTTGATAGTCGGCTTAGAAGAGAAGTTGAAATCTCAGAGAATCAATTCGGATTTATGCCTGGGAGATCAACGATCGAGGCCATTCATCTCGTTAGACGCCTTATGGAGAAGTTCAGGGATCGTCGCAAAGACCTCCATATGGTGTTCATTGATCTTGAGAAGGCCTATGATAGCATCCCCCGTGAAGCTATTTGGAAGAGCCTTGAGGAGAGAGGAGTGTCGTCGGCTTTCGTTAGGGTGATTCAAGACATGTACTCCCAAGCTAGTTCGTGCGTTCGGACCCCAGTGGGGGACTCCCGTTTCTTCCCGGTTGAGATGGGGCTTCATCAGGGGTCGGCCCTGAGTCCTTTCCTTTTTGCCCTTATCCTTGATGTCATGTCGCGGGGAATTCAAGATGTTGTCCCTTGGTGCATGCTCTTCGCGGATGATATCGTGCTAGTGGCGGAATCGAGGAGGGAGGTGAACGACAAATTGGAACTTTGGAGATCTACTTTGGAGTCACAAGGGTTACGTATGAGCCGTTCCAAAACCGAGTATCTCTGGTGTAACTTCAGTGGTGAGACCAACGAAGAAGGGGTGGAGGTTAGGATTGAAGACCAGATCGTCCCGCAGACGGATAAATTCAAGTATTTGGGTTCGATCATCCAGAAGGAAGGTGAGATTGAAGCAGATGTCACGCATCGTATCAAGGCTGGGTGGTTAAGGTGGCGGGCAGCGTCAGGGGTAATGTGCGATAAGAAAGTCCCTTTAAAGTTGAAAGGGAAATTCTATAGAGCGGCTATCCGTCCTGCGATGTTGTATGGTTCTGAGTGTTGGGCGGAGAAGAAGGCTCTCGTTAGCAAGTTGGAAGGGGCGGAAATGAGGATGTTGCGGTGGTCTTGTGGGTGCACGATGGTGGACAGAATCCCGAACTCGGTGTTTAGGAGCGAGCTTGAAGTGGCGCCTTTCTCTGCGAAAGTTAGGGAAGGTAGGTTGAGATGGTTCGGCCACGTTCGGAGGAGGCTGGCTGAAGCCCCAGTAAGGAGGGTCGAGAGTCTGGCGGTTGTTGGGGCGAGGAGGAGAGGCAGACCGAGGAGGTCGTGGGAAGAACAGCTCCGGATGGACTTGAAGGCCTTAGACCTAAATGAGACCATGCTCGCGGATAGGTGTTCTTGGAGGCGGCGTATCAGAGTGGTGGATTCCCTTTTAGGATGTGGCTCTGTTGTCGAGAGCCTCAGAGTTGCCTTGTCTCGGTTAGCGATTTTTTAGTAGTGCGGCTTTAGCGTTCTTACTTTTCGTTTTGAGTGTCTGCTGTTCTCTGGTTTTGCAGTTGCAGGGAGCTTGCCTCGGTGTTATCTCTGTGCGGGACTTTCCGTATCGTTGGAGCGTATCAAGCTAGGAGTATCATAATAGGTAAGCCCCATGTGGAGAACGCCATGGGCCTCAGGTATGTCTTTGTCCATTTCCGTATCATTTCCGTTGTATTTGCCACACTCTATGTATGTTGTGCACTCAGCCGAGGGTCTTCACGGAAATAGCCTCCCCGCTATAAAAGCGGGGGTATGGTCTGCGTACAACCTACCCTCCCCAGACCCTGCTCTGAGCGGGATATACTGGGTATGTTTGGTTTGGTTTGGTTTTAGTCTCCGTTAAATTGACTAACGGAATGATTACGTGGAATCCTACATGGCAGACACATTCATCCTCTTCTCTCTATCTCCCTCCCTCCCCCTCTCTCTCTCTCTGTCTCTCTCTCTCTCTCTCACCACCACACCTGCAAACCACCTCCAACCGCAATTACCACCTTCCCATCTCCTCTTCAAACCCAACCAACAACCCCTCTTTTTCTTCACTATCATAATCAACACCCATTTCCCATCTCCATGCCAAATCGCTCAGGCCATCTCCTTCTTCTGTTTCGCCTCACTTCCCTCAACCCCATCACAACACCCATTTCCTTCTCCCCTTCACTTCAACAACTTCACCCCATTCACCCCCTCAGTCCTCTACCGCAGCTCCTCTCCTTCCATTCCGGCGCCATTCATTCATTCCAACCTATCAACAACTACTACTCAATTCAACTCCTCCGTTCAACAACCACCTCCTTCATTCACCCACCATTCTCCTTCGCGTTGCAAACCACTGCCTCTTGCTTCTCCCTCGATCCACAACCGCCCAGCATCACATCTGCTTTAACTTTTTCATCCTTGCCCAACCCTCAGTTTTAATTCAAATCAACCGAACTCCTCCACCCATCTTAATCCATTATTGTAGCAGATGATACATAAAACATATGTAATGATCGATCGAAACAAAACCACAACTGCAACCACCTCCATTCACCCCCGCACATCCACCTCTTCTTCCCTTCACCTCCAATTTCGTCGCCCACTGCCACCACATCACCCACACTTCTGTTTCAACGGCTTCTTTCTCATCTCCTTCAATTCAAACCCATCGCCCACCACAGTCCAACTGACCCACATCGATTGTTCACCTTCCGCCCCATCTCTCTTTCTCTCTCCCTCTCTCCCTCTCATCCCTCTATCGTGTAATTTATAATTTGAATTGATGGGGGTGTTAATTGGGGGTCTGATGTGTATTATATTCGATTGATGTTGGGTGGGTGAGAAGGAGGAAGAGCAGTGGTGGACGGAGTTGAACGGTGGTGGTGCCATGGGTCTGTGTTGGTCGTGAGAATGAAAGATATTGGAGAAAGAAGGAGATAATTTTAGATTTCTAATTTATTAAATAAAATTATATAGTTTTGTTAAATAAATGATATATTAAATTTTAGATAAATGACATGGATGATGATATGGCACTGAGCTGGCAGTTGAAGTGTAAGAAATTAACGGACTTCCGTTAAGTCAACAAAAATTTAACGGTAGTGAAATATTTTTAATGTACAATGATCTAATTGAAAGTTATTTTAAGTTAAGTAATTCGTTTGAAAGCTTTTTTGGGCTGGTGACCCAAGTGAAAGTTTTGGTATAGTACAGTGACGAAAATGGTCATTTACCCATTTATTAACATGTTTAGTTCTGTTAATTTTGGATAAATGTACAATAACCGCAGAATTTGTTGCTTACTATTAATTAGACAAAACTTATATTTATTTCTGTTCGTCTTCTTCCTCTCCATTGCTGTCATCTTTAGCAGTACGAAAGAACAAAAAAACCTGGTAACATATATATGCATGCATTTATGTTTATGTGGAAATGTACATGTATATGAGTTCATGCTGTTTTTTGTTTATTATTGGATTATGGATTATTAAACAACAAGCCTTTGTATATTTTCTCAGAAGGACCGCAATATGAATGGTGAATTATAGCTGGAACCATTAGTTAATCAGAACCCTAGCGACTCTGATCCTCTGCTTGTCAATTACCATGCCAATGCACACTCTAGTTTGAGTGAAATACTGAAAACTGGTGTTACGCCATATTTTCGGTTGCCTCTAATAATCTCCCAAATTTCCAATATTATTAATTATTAATTCAGATTAATAATTATAACTTAATCGCTAAGTTTTATCCTCTCCTTGAAACGAGGAAATAATCAATCTCAATCAATTAATAACGGAAAATATCTTCAAACGATATTCTTCAAATCAGGAAGATATCACAACGATAAGATTAAATCAGATAAAATCAGTAATTACCCAGATTAACGAAGTTTATCCCTAAAGTCTCTAAGGGATAGACACAAATCAATTTCACAGAACTGCGTTGGCTTGATCCTTATAAATATAAGGTACGCAGGCATCTTGAAAAAGGATCCGACACATCTAACAAGTCGAGACACCTCTCAAGTCCAGCCCCAAACATCCAAAATCCCAAATCCCCCTATTTTCATAATTCGTTATTCCAGCAACCTCCGAAATTTGTTATCACCAAATTCCTCCGTTAACAATTGGCGCTAGAAGGAGGGGATTATTTTTTGATTGTGGAGGACAATCAATTCATGGGGGGTTTTATGGATCTGGAGCTGTTTTAATGGAGGAGCAGAATGGTGAAGGCGGTGGCTTTTTATTCTAAATTTTATAATATAATAATCGGTTAATCTCGGCAAACAGCAACAGACTCATCGGAACGGAAAAAGAATGAAGGTGGTGGCATGGCCATTAAATCACAAAAAGAAGACAAGTATGTACACTACATGCTATACAGGAGGTAATACACGCGCGCATGGAAAAGAAAAAAAGCACAAGAGTTCGGAAAATTTTGAATTCGCCGGAAACAAAATACAGATAAGTTTAAATTTCTCTAAATATTTTTGCCATTCAAATTTTATTTTCATCGTAAAAATATATTATTGTATCATATATGTATGTCAGAAAGTTAATTTCAGATTTGCGGATTGAATTTGTCAAAAAAGAAGATCCTCCGATATATTATTTTTGAAGACCCTCTTTTCTAGGGATAAATTTTGAAGGGCTCTTATTCGAATAGTTTATTATTTTGGAAGACCCTCCTTTGCAGAGGTAATTATTTTGGATGGCTCTTAATTAAAGAGTTTATTATTTTGGAAGGCTCTCTTTTAATGAGGGTAATATTTTGGAAGACACTTTCTTGTGAGAATTTTGGGTATTGCTTATATTTTTTGAAAGACCCTTCATGTGTTGCTGAAATCTTTTTTGGAAGAATCTTGGGATATTGATATGACTTTGGGAAGATGACCTCCTCTAAGGAGGGTCTCCTTTATTTTTTTTGTGTTAGATGACCTCCTCTAAGGAGGGTCTTTGTGATTTATTTAAAAGACGATCTCCTCTAAGGAGAGTCTTAGTGAAAATGAAGCAAACTTCGGAAAGTCCACCTCCTGTGAGGAGGGATATTTCTGGAATGGGGAACGACCTCCTTTGAGGAGGGTATCCCAAATTACCAAAGTCCTTGCAAAAACCGTACTTCCGGGGGGGATGTCCGTACTTCCGGCTCCTCATCAAGGCACGAACTTCGGGAAATCCACCTCCTGTGAGGAGGGATATTTCTGGAATGGGGAACGACCTCCTTTGAGGAGGGTATCCCAAATTACCAAATCCTTGCAAAAACCGTACTTCCGGGGGGATGTCCGTACTTCCGGCGCCTCATCAGGGTTCGAGCTTCGGAAAATCCACCTCCTGTGAGGAGGGTATTTCTGGACAAAAATGGTCTCCTTTGAGGAGAGTATTAATGATCTTCTTTGAGGAGAGTATTATAAAATTCTGAGGAAAATGACCCCCTTTGAGGGGGATACCCTCTAGAAGACATGGTAGATATGACATTTTCGACTGGATGTTGCTCAAAATGCTTTCCACGACTCTGCGAATAATGCTTTGATGGCTCTCTAAAATACATTTTCTTACACATACAAAACTTATTATTTACATATCGTATATTGTCTTATTTACATCTACATGTATATTACGGGCACCTTGGTGCTCCATATTATTTATTAATCTTCCTCTCCTAGCTGTTTCAGTGACTCAAGAAATTTGGAAGATCGAAGCATGCTTAGTTCTCCACTGCAGCAAGCTACACTGAAGAACTGGGGGGTAGTTGTTACGCCATATTTTCGGTTGCCTCTAATAATCTCCCAAATTTCCAATATTATTAATTATTAATTCAGATTAATAATTATAACTTAATCGCTAAGTTTTATCCTCTCCTTGAAACGAGGAAATAATCAATCTCAATCAATTAATAACGGAAAATATCTTCAAACGATATTCTTCAAATCAGGAAGATATCACAACGATAAGATTAAATCAGATAAAATCAGTAATTACCCAGATTAACGAAGTTTATCCCTAAAGTCTCTAAGGGATAGACACAAATCAATTTCACAGAACTGCGTTGGCTTGATCCTTATAAATATAAGGTACGCAGACATCTTGAAAAAGGATCCGACACATCTAACAAGTCGAGACACCTCTCAAGTCCAGCCCCAAACATCCAAAATCCCAAATCCCCCTATTTTCATAATTCGTTATTCCAGCAACCTCCGAAATTTGTTATCACCAAATTCCTCCGTTAACAACTGGTATTGATGATGATGATGTTAAAGATTGTTCTGTCTCGTGTTGTCGAATTTGCCTTGAGTGCGACGGAGATAAAGGTGAATTACTTGCCTCATATTTTTATTGATAATTTTTGCTCCTCAAGATTAATCATTTGCATTACATTTATATCTGAATTTGAGTTCTGTCTTGGGTTTTAGGGTTTTAGGCTTTTAATGGATGCCATTATTTGAGATTGTAATTTTTAGTTACGGTTTTTAGTTCTAGATTATGGCATTCACAATTGTCTCCACCATTGTTTTTGTCTAATGATAAGTCAAGGCTCTGCTGCATTGCCATTGTGGATCTCCATTTTGCTCCGTGAAAAATCATCCATATATTGATTTGCACATTGAGCTAAAACTTAGAACAGTTTTTTTTTTTTTTTTTTTGCTAAGTACTAAGAACAGTTTTTGTTGTTCAAAGACAAAAGAAGTTGTTTCAGCCAACACTATAGATTTTGCCTCTTGTCAGGACCTCTTGGTTTTGGCCACTACTTTTTGCCATCTTTTGCTAGCAGTAAAATCCTCAGGATTTCTCACTCTTTAGAGGTTAGTTAGCTTCATTTGGGCACATGAAGAAGATGGGATTCACAGGGAAGGATTATTGATATGATTTAAAGAAAGCACTGAGGAAGTTTGGGCCAAATAGAAGAGATAAACTACAATATATCCTAGAATTTATATTAAATGTCAAATTTCTTGCTATACAACGCCGTCTCTGATCTGGTGAAATTTGGAAGGGAAGTATTAAAAAAACGTGCTTTTCAAGTGCAGGAATGTAATTCTGGGTAGTTGTAATGCAAATCTTAGTTTAAGCTGCAAGTAATTCCAGGCAATATGTTGTGGTGCAAATTTAAGATCGGTCTAATACTAATATTAATTTGCGTGATAAGTGATCATCTTGAAATATGCTAGGATAATGTTCAATTCATGATAAACTTCTAATATTGTTATTTATCTCACTCTAGTTTTAATTTGGTTTTATACCATGTGAAACTTGTCTGTATGACTACATTGCATACTTGATGAATTATAAACTCAGGCAAATGATAGCTATTAGCTACATCATGTGTTATGCCGTTTAAATTAGTTTATTATGAGGATTCGGGTAGCAAGTGAGGCTAAATTAATCGGCTTTACCATGGGAGTTCGCTAGTTTGTGCTTAGTTTTGTCTGCCCTGTTCCAAGTCAGAAGAAAAGTAAGATGGGTACTTATTGGCTATTGTCTCATAGTAACATATAGAAGAATGAGATAATGTTTTTTCCCTTAATTTATTATTTTGCCGTTGCTCCTGCGTCATATCTAATTAAACTAATTTACAGTGCATCCATCGTTTACTTCTTAGATGATGAATTGATATCTCCCTGCATGTGCAAAAGCACCCAGCAGTTTGTGCACCGGATGTGCCTGGATCACAGGCGCTCAGTTAAGGCGAGTAGTCATAGCTTGCTCTCATTTTCATAAATATGAAACTTACTCCAAAAGTTTCTTTTGGAAAATATATAATTGCTGACTTATTTTTCAATTCATCACAGGAAGGTACATTCTCGCATTGTACAACTTGTAAAGCTCAGTTTCATCTCCAAGTAGTAAAGTTAGAGGATAGCTCATGGCGTAAAACAAAGTTTCGACTCTTTGTGGCCAGAGATTTGTGCCTTGTGATCTTGGCTGTACAAAATGTAAGCATGCGTATTCTGTTTCTTTTAATAGTTCATAGCCTGAAAATTGCTCTAACAACATTTTGGCTCGATAAAGTTATATGGGCAAAAGAAGCTTACCGTTTGTCATGACCATGTTTGACTTCATTATCAGTTTTTAAGGAGAGAAACCGTAACATATTTGCTTTTTGCTGCTGATCATTTCCTCTCTTTTTTAGTACTTTCAGTTGAAAAGTGTTCTAGCTTTATTTGTCTCCTAAACGTATCCAGTTTAATCTGCATAGATGAAACTCATGATTGTCTCGTTTACCTTTGTTTCTAAAGGCAAGGGACTTTATTATGCTCGCCACCATTTAATAGCAACTTTTATGATATAATGTTGACTATCCTTTCATGTTTCAAACATGTAGTCAAGCTCCCTTTGCCATTTCTGTATATCTTAACAAGGTGTTATATATGAATTCTAATCTTTTCTATCTTTCTCCGACGTACAATCTGAGGCGTTTTAATATTTTGGCAGCTGATTGCAGTGAATGCTGGTCTTGCCTACTTATTGGATATGGATGGAGCTTTTAGGAACTCATTTGATGATTGTTGGGATCATACGCTTTCAAAACATCCTATACCATTCTACTACTGCATAGGTAAATTTCATCCTCTTTCTATATGATAACACCGGACTGCAGAGCGAGAGAAATTAGAAAATTTAGTTTAAATGCATATTATCCACTGAGTGGGAAAAAAAGACTTAAAAATCGAACTGATAGGACAATAAGCATCAGATTGAGAACAATCACCAAAATAGCCCGGAGGGTGATAAGGCTAGAAAGAGTTTATCATGAGGTAGGAATAAATTGAAACTCATTGCCCGTAGATAGATGGATAAATTTAGAGAGAGAGAGAGGGGGGGGGGAGAGAGATGCATTATACTTTCTAATATCATTGAACAAATGTGAATTAGCTTCAGAAAAGCTGAAATATAAACTAGTCGGTCTTTCAGTGTGTTAAGAAAGCTTTCGCAATTTTTGCTAGAATTTTGTCACTGCTCTCTATTTATTTAGCTTCCAACCCGTTCCAAAGTGTATCAATTAATTCCGTTCAGTTCTTTAGTCTATCTTGGGCTTGAAAGTGGATAACAGAAAAACTCATAATATTTTTTAGTCGCTTATTGTACTTTATCCCATACAAAATTTACATCTACAAGTCTTGGCTCTTCTGCTCTGTAGACCATTTTATGAAATGCCCTCCCAGATGCTAGGTATGTTCAATATATTTGATTGTTAGAGTGAATAGCCTGGGTGCCAAGATCAAGTGTAGTTTTTGTAAGAAAGCTCTTGTAATACAGGGAAAAGGAAAGAAAAAAAGGAGAAAGCTACTTTGAGAGCCTCATCTGCCATTAATTTTGGTACGAGATTGATTAAATTTCTCATTTTTGGTAGGACACCATCAATAGCTTAGCAGGGAAAATACACTTATCCTTACTGCATAAATTAAAAACACATGTTTCTTGATGCAGTATGTTTTGTTAGAATCGTTTAGAAAGGCTACGGTGATATATGTTACGAAACTAAAGACCTGCTCTGCCAGTACTATATCCTACTGTGAGTTGTTTAGCGATTATTAAGCATTAGGTCCCCCTTCCATGTACTATAACTACTACTACAAGCTAACCGATGTTAGAGTTGGTATTCAATAGTCTGACCATGATTATATATTTCTCAGGAGTGCTGGGCTTCCTAGTGCGACTTGGATTTTTTGGGCTTATACTGCATTGCTCTTCTTTAAATGGCAGTGACCCTCGTATGACTGGCTGCCACAACTGTTGTTATGGATGGGGAATCCTAGATTGTTTTCCTGCATCCATGGAGGCATGTGTTGCACTGGTTCTTGTTTTTGTCATCATCTTTGCCATTCTTGGCATTGCATATGGCTTCCTTGCTGCCACAATGGCGATTTAAAGAATCTGGCAGAGACACTACCACATCCTCGCCAAGAAGGAGCTTACTCAGGTGATAATCTCCATCACTCGCACA
Organism: Saposhnikovia divaricata; assembly: GCA_036435485.1. Taxonomy (NCBI): domain Eukaryota; kingdom Viridiplantae; phylum Streptophyta; class Magnoliopsida; order Apiales; family Apiaceae; genus Saposhnikovia; species Saposhnikovia divaricata. The sequence goes on from CM071598.1 coordinate 58,678,006, forward strand.
TTCTACGGAGAAATAAATAACAGTTACATATCTGAGAATCTCATGTCATCCTATATTAGTAAGACTTGAATCTACCATCCTTAAAACCGGATTAGAAGTTGATGACTTCATTTTTTTCTCTGTTTCACTTGTCTTTTGGTACCCTGGTATTAGCAACTGTGCAATTGGTGGTTGTAGTTGTGGGTTAATTTTTTTTGTATCTGGTTCCATTTTTCCTTTTTGTCTGTACTATGCTATAAATTTTTAGCATAAAGTACTTCTACAATCTCAGGAATTCATAGTGGAGGATCTTCATGGCAGTTGCACTCCATCGAAACTGGATTCGGAACATGAAAAACGATTAAAAGTGCTGAAGCTTCTATAAGCACCAGGGAATTGTAATTGCTGTATAGTACTCTAAGGATTTGGTTCGAGACCGTGTGCAATATGTGGAAGCTGTAACTGAATTTACATATGAAAAGCTTCTTCTGAATTGGTATCCCCAAATTTGGTAGCAACTTGTAGTTTAATGGTTGAACTGAAATATATTCTCATGTACAATTGTTTAAATAGTTTAAACTGATCAACTGTTTGTTGTACAACAGTCAAGGCTAAGTACTGACACTATGAAGTCAACAGTTTTAATATGCCTATCGACCGTTAAGCTCGTGATAACCCCCCCCCCCCCCTTTCTTCCCCGGTATCAGTCGCTGCATATAATTACATGAACTCCAGTTCCATCACTGTATACGACTATTAATTACTACCGAAACAGGGAGCATGGATCTTAGAATGGTAAAACAATATAAGATAAAGATTCATTTACGTTGTGTAATCAGTAATCACCTTTCATTGCACAACAAAAAAAAAGTACAGAATTTGAGAGTGATGCAGCAATTGGTGCACGTGTCATCTCATGTATCCACTATTTTGTGGTTCTTGTTCATTATCCGTAAGGTCACCAACAAAAACTAGATGATCACCATCCCTAATTAGCTCTATTTCTTCAATCTCAGCTCCATCTTTGATTAGAACCTCAGTAGGCAAGAACCCGTATTTCTTCATACAGATCTCACGCAACTGCCCAAAGCTCTGTGGAAGTACCACAAGCTTTCCAGTAACATCTCCCTTCTGGGGGCAACTAACTGTCACTCTAGCAACATATCTAACATTCAATGCACTTCTATTTTGATTTACGGATAAAAGCAAATCATTCTCCTCGCCATTAGCAGATGACATGATCCCAAATAATGAATTATGGAAATTGTTACCGCGCCGACGCCTAGCACTTGAACGTCCCACTGACCCGCCTTCTACATCCCCCTCATGAGTGATGGGTCGTATTGTTGGCTCACTTTTAAATCTCCCTAGAAAACGAACTCCCTGCTTTTCCTCAGGCAGACGACTGTCAGCAGATTTAATTGTTGCCGGTTTTTGAGATTGAAAAAGAAGTTTTATATCTTCGTGTCCCTGTTGCTCAGCTAGGTCCCTTGGAGTCCAACCATGATCATCAATTTTGTCAACAGAACATCCTTGGTCCAACAGGAATTTGACAACATCGATGTTACCCTCACAAACTGCAACATGGAGGGCTGTCGATCCATTGCTCTTGGGACACGTGATATCGCCTCCATAATGGTGAATTTCCCTTAGCAGTTCCAACTTATTTTGTTCGACAGCAGTGCAAGCAAACTGTCCCACATCACCATAAGATATAAGAGCACCATTGTCTGCCAATAGTTTGACCACTTGTTCATGATTAGACACCATGGCCTCCCAAAGTGGCACATTACCTTCTGAATCTGCATAAAGGTCGGGGGAAAAGAAATCAAGCTAATTATTTTAAGGCACGGTTGTAACCTACGATATCATTCATAAGTTTGATTAGCAAAACAAACCTACGAAATTACTAAACGGGTGACATGTGTAAGAACAGGGGAAGTGGAGTCCCAGTGAGTAAACTGCCAGGACTATAGGTTGACTGATCCAAATGCTAAGATGCATAAATTAATAGGGCAGGCCTCCCTATCTTAATGAATGTGATGCATTAATTGACCCTTGTTACTATACTGGATATTCAAAAATACAATAATAATAACTAATAATTTCCTATATAGAAAGTCAAACCAATCAATTCTACTGTTCCTGCATAATAGCATATATATACTCTGCATTAAACAATATTTTAAAGATGATAACTTGTTATATGCAGATCTTATCCATCATAAAGAGATATTTATAAGTATATTACTACTCTTTGTAATGACTGAGTCACTGATGCACAGATCAAAAGAGCATGTGATATCCATCCATCATGTTTATAAAATAGACCAAATAATTTCCGTAAGCATGTGACAGGGTCAGCTGAAGAATTCCCAAGATAATGTGACAAAAGACATCAAAATTTGCATGTCAATACATACAACTAATTGCTATTATTTAGAGAGAAATATAATGAAAACACATATCACATCTCACTCTTTATAATCATGTATAGGGACAGTGACTGCAGTTTTCTGGTGTGAATTGATTTATGAGAACAAATTTTCTCAAAATACTTGCAATAATTAAGGAATTTCCTATCAAATTGACGTATCACTAAATAATACTTAATCTGGAAGTTTGTTTGTGGTGTACATGATAATGAAGCAAAAAGCTGAAGCTATACTATCATAGATTCTCTTTAAAGTAATTTACGATGGTTATAAATTGGTGCTGGAGGATAAAGAAATACCTCTCCTATTGGGATCTGCTCCATAATCCAGTAAGAGTAACACACAGTTCTCATTTCCTTTGGATGCAGCTATGTGCTGAAATATGTTTAATTAAATTTAACTAATAATCAAGAAATAGGAAATTGGTGAATTTTTCTAAAAAAGATAAAACAGAACTCACCAACGCTGTCCTTCCATTGTTGTCTGACTCGTTTGGATCTAGGCCACGTTTGAGCAGTTGATTTAATAGTTGGTCATCTCCTCTAAGTGTAGCAAAGCATAAACTGAGAGGCAAGTCCATTCTACCTCGAGCTAGCATATGCTCCGTTTCTAGTAAAATTCCCTCCATTATAGGATTCTTTTCCTCTTTTAGATGCTGCAAGCATCAAAATGAAGTGTTTAATGAGTGAGAAGGTGCTACTTCTGCGAATAAAATAATTAATTTTTTGCATGTGCCACATAGATTACATACGGACCTGAAGAAGATTATTCATGATGATTGTCCCATCACCAACATTGGCCTGAATGATATTAAAAAATGTGGTGCGATTCAAACGTAATAGCTGGGTCAATCTTTTAGTTCGTGCTGTGAAGATCTGAGGCCTATAACAAAGTACCCCAATTTCACCGCAAAGATCACCATTCTTGGCCTCACCAACAACCTACAATGACACACCACACCTGTCAGCTAAGTCCATAATGTCAGAAGTGAGAACTGGAAATCATGCCATGATATTAAAGTATGCTTGCCTGTTCAACACCATTTTTGAGAACTAGCAGATCCTGTAGAATAATAAAAAGTCAGATTCCATTGTTCGCCAAACATTAAAATAAGAAATTTTAACTTCTAGGAATTAAAATCTTGAGCATAGGAAATTCAGAACTAACTATTGCTCCAGTCACAAGTATGTAGAAATCTGTGGGTGCTTCATTTTGCAAAATGACGTCCTCCTTGGGTGGAAAGTATTCTGCTTTCATCTCTGAAACCTTCAGCATAAACATGGCATTAATAAGAGAAGAAACTTCTTTTGTATAAAAGAGGAAGGGAATGTAGAAACTTGCACATGCACACACACACACACAATATAATGCTCTTATCTTTTAATAAAATTACCAGCTGGAAAAGCAAATCGTTAGACACCCCTTGAAATAAGTAAACATTATCCACAAGGGAGTAGAACAGAAAATGTGAAATGCTCGAGCGGATGGCTTTTGGGAGAGTATCAAGAGTCTCTTGCTGCTGCAGCCCCTCAGAATCTGTTCTAAACTTTAAGCATAAATGTGCAAGCATCTGATCTTGAAGTCTTACAGGTAGTTGGTTTCTATTAGCGAAACTAGATGCAGCTTGTATGGTATCCCTCTGGTAAAAATTACATAAAAATAAGAGTGGACATTAAATTATGGAGCTAGAAATGTCAATACCAGCACAACAGACTTGAGTTTGTAATCTTGTGTAGAAAATATATTTTAAATAAAAATTACTTACAAATTCTCTAGTTTTACTGGTACGATGGACAACCAAGTTGGTCATATTTCCTATCAAATATGCAGTCAGCCCAAGATTGAAGAGCATGTAGAATATGTCATAGACCATTTCTCCAGTATTTTCAGCATGCAAGTCACCATAACCAGTGGTCGTGAGAGTCGTAATGGACCAGTACATTGAAGTCACATAGCGAATCCATAAACTCTGAGTCTTGAAGTCATGGTTTGAATCCCCAATCCAAGTTTTTGCAGGATTATGGTAGCGAGCTGCTATAAGATAATAGAAGCAGGCAGAACAATGAACTGCAAAAAGGGTAACCTGTAAAAAGAAGTAAAGATACTCAATTGATCTTCAAAACTTGATTATTCTGGAGCAGCAATTTAGCATTTCAATAGTTAACGTATATGCACTATGCACTTACGCATATAAGCTTTGCACATCGAACCCAGAAATAGTTGAAGTTTCTATCTTTCTCTAGTCTGTATAAGTTCAAGAGCAGAAAGGATCACACACGTGAGGGGAGGCCAAGGGGAGGGGGAGACAATTTTACATCATTCGGAAGAACTATACTTTACCTGGCAAATAGAGCACTAACTCTACGGAGACGCCAGAGTCTGAGCATGTTAAATAAACCATATGTTCTGAGCGGTGATGGGGAAATCTGCTGAACAAATTCGGAAGGTATTGTGGATATGACATCAAATGCCAACCAAGTACTTACATACTTCCAAGCAATTAGCTTGGGATCATCAACAAGAAGGTAGGTATTTACATCAAGGTAAGCTACAAAGAAAGTGAGTATTATATCAATGGCAAAGAATCCATTGACAATATTATCCAGGATAGAGAGTGGGGGCCTTGCTTTGTGAAGGAAACCGAACTCAAATGGGGACACCCAGGCAGTGTAGATAACCAGAATAACAAGAAAAGTCTCCCATAACCTGTAAACTTTTACTAAATAAATATAAACTTTGCATATATGAATTTGAGAAAATCAAAACGAACATCATAAACCAATATAATTCTTTAAATCTTTAGTTAAAATAGTGACACGGATATATGCTCCATTAATCAATCTCCATATGGATCACTTGATATCATATGCACATGAGTTTTCATAATATAGTCGTGAAGCACTTCTATTTTCTGATTATCTCTGTTACTGTTAGATGTTATTATCAGGGTTCTTTTTCAGCATAGGAAAAAAAATCTCCAGATAAAAGTGCAGGGGGGAAAGGTAGGTGATGAGGACTTTCAAAAAGTACGTAGTTAGATACTTACACAGGCCTTGATAAAGAATTGTCACAATGAGAGAAACTACATTACAAAACCAAACATACCGGTACGTCTTAGTCGAGCGAATATACTTAATTGATATTTCGAAAGATGAAACTATAGTCTACATAGAATATGAAAAGTATTGAAGTTGGAAGAGACTTTTAGGCAACAGAGGGACAGAACCACAGAACCGCATGAAGAAACAGTAAAAATTCAGTCAATAAAAATTTAAAAGCACATCAAGGAAAGCGAGTTTGAACATGAGAAAAGAAAAAGGAGGAAACAAAAAACAACAATCAATTGGTAGGTACGCAATGAAAAGCATACAGATGGAGGACAATAAAATCCTGAATAAATCATGCACTGTATAAACCTTGAAAAATGATGATTCAACGGAGAGTGAACACAAATCAAACAAGCATCTTTTAGCAGGCAAGCCCGGAAGGTTCTATACCGACTTGAACATACATAGTAAAATTGTATTATTAGGTGCTGTAGAATACAAGAATATGCGTGGCTTCATATATACAAACAACAGAGAAAGACAAAAAGGAGAAAAATCTTGCTTTTGTATAAAGTTGAAAAGAACAAAATCGAATCCTAAAAAAAATAAACTAAAAACTAGGGATCGATGTTTGAGGTTTGACATGAAAAGATTCAAGAATCCCAAAAAAAAAAAAAGGTGGAAATGAATAGTAATGCAATATGGGGTTGGAGTGAACAGTCAAAATCAAAGGTTTGTAAATAACCGAATAGACTTTTCCTAACAATGCCAAGGGGAAGCCAAAGAAGGAGAATGCAGGAATGAGTATAAAAATCGTAGTTTACAAGACACAAAAGAAAAAACGTAATACTTACAAAAAATCAAACAGCTAGGCAGCAATTTAATGCAATATGGTAATTATTAAGAATTATTACACTAGACCCGCACTTAAACATGAAATACCGGTTATGTTTCGTAACAGCGCACCGGAAGGACGGGATATACTGAATATGTTTGGTTGGTTACGATAAGGTAATGATAATGTCATATCGGTAATAAAAAGAGAGAAGAGGAGAAAAATGAAGGTACCTGTAAAGGCGATGATAGGGGGAGATGATGAAGTGACGAAGGTGAACGCGGCGGTTGCTACGGGCACCTAAAGAAGGAAGAATGGTAGTGGTTAGACTGTAATGGCTTCCGTCACGTGAAATTTGTTCAATCTCTCTTTCTACTTGTTCTTCTCCGCACATGACTCCTAGTTTAAACATGCCCATCGCCATCCAATATTATTTATTTATTTATACATACATACATCGGAGAGGCTAGGGTTGTGTTGTGGTGGCGTTGGGGTTTGTTTGGTTATTACAAGAACCCTGAAAGAAAGAAATGAAAGTGTTGTATGTATATATATAGAGAAGTAATAAGGAGAAGACAAGGGTTTCTGTCTGTGTCCGCTCTACACACTTCTCCTCTCTCTCCTCCCCCCCCCCCCCTCCCCCTTCTTTCTTTCTCCTTTCCCCCTGCCCCACCCATTTATTACTACTTCACAGTTCACATACTTATTGCACTGCACAATTTAATTTTTTAATTAAATTTTCATAAAAAAAGCAAAATATTAACAATATTTTGAATGAAAAATATTGAAAATATAAAATGTAATGATTTTAAAATTATCAAATCATGAAATTTCATGTAAAAAAATACAATAACAATTAAATTAGTAAATATTAATGTTAATAGAATAAGTATTATCAATTAAATGAAGTTTATATGTATTTTATTCAATTTTTCATTAAAAAATTAATAAATAACTTAATTTAATATATAAAAACTCATTAATAATATTTATGATATAGGCCCAACACGGATATAAAACTAGTGTGATAAATAATTCGTGATTATCGTATGGCCGTGTTAATACTCAAGTGACAGATAAATTACTTAAGTGATAAGTAAATTGGATCCGACGAGGTACCTTTTAGAGTAATTTTTAAATACTTTTATAGAAACGGTAAACCGTTTCCTTTTCTTGCAAAATTGTAGCGTTTTTTTTTTGCTAAAATGATAAATCATTTTATTGATATAAAATTAGAATACATGTCAAGATATAATAAAAGCTTATTATGTAATCGAAAGATATGCTTATAGCCAATTCATGAATCGCAGGATTCATAGAAAAGATATTCTGTCGGAAGCTTAGATAATCCATGGATCCAGATCCATAACAAAATTGTAGTGTTTTGAATGATTCCATAGAGAGATAATTTTCACTTTCGAGATACTATTTTTGAATTTGAGTTCTGTAGATTATTTGTTGATTGACTTTTGATTAAAAAAATGTTTTGGCATAAAATAACTACAAAACAAATTTTTGAATTTCATCTAACTTTTTTGAAAATTAGCTTCCAAACACATATTCTCTGCTCATTATTTTTCAAGAAATGTTATAAACCATGTTATTTTGAGGAAAAAACGTTAACTTGATTTTGAAATCATTATTTAAAAACTATTTTGGAAGAATAATTTATATCAAATTTTATCAAAGTGTTTTCACAAATATTTTTCCCTTCATAATAAAATAACATAATGTATTTATAACACTAATCACAATTCAAAAGTGTGACGATAACTAAAATCTAATGTATATATTACTGACACTAAGATCTTCCAACCAAACTTATATTATGTCAATAAGTGAATAATTCTTTATATAAAAAAAATAAGTGTTTTTACAAATTAAATATCATTTTTAGGGTTAAATATCAAAATGGTCATCAAATGAAAAATATATATCATTTTACTTACCGATCTCAACAGGATATCATTTAATCACTAAAATCATAATAAATATCAAATAAATACCGTTAAATATTTATTCGAAAAATAAAAAAAAAACTTTTTTATTGAATTCTACATATTTTTTTAATACTACCACAACCAAATGAAAATTTGTGAATTATAATATTTTAGATAATATGTTTAGATTTTAAAATATTTATTAATTGTTTATTTTTAATTAAATCAAATAAAATAACTATAAAAATAAATAGTAAATAATTTTTAAAATTTTAATATACATTCTGATATACTAAAATTCAACAACTTTTCATCTAAATATGGTAATATTTCAAAAAAATGTGTATAATCCAATAAAATATTAATTTTATTTTTTAAAAAATATCAATTTAATATTTATAATAACTTAATAATCTACTTGATTTGTATGCAATAGGCATGGTTGTAAAAATCGGTAATCGGTATAAATCGGTCGAGGTACCGATTTAAGATTAATCGGGTAATCGGGGATTAATCGGAATGATTAATCGGAGTATTAATCGGATATTATAATAATATTTAATATATTAATCTAATTTACAATTAAATATGTCATTTTAAATAAATTCACATGATTAATTGGATTTCAAAAATCAAATCAGTTGGTTACCATACAGAGGATTAATCGGGAATTAATAGACTAAATCAGGGATTTTTAGAACGGGTTAATTATCTGATTGGTCACTGAAGTCATCCTGGATTATCAAGTTGGTCACTGAACTCAAAACGGTCTTAATCAGGTCATTTACTCGACAAAAATGTACGGTCCGTTAAATAGTCTTCATTTTTTTGACGGAAACAGACTGCAGATTGACATAAACGCTTATAACTGCAGATTCACTTAACATTTAAAAAATCCGAGACCTTATTTGTGTTATCCAGATTATTATCTTCAAAATAGGTACAATATTGATAAGTTTTATTTCAGTTTTTGAAGAATACCAATTCTAGTTCTTGAATTTTCTTTTTCGATTCATATAAATCTAGAGCTCATAATGAAAATCTAAACCAGTTTTATGAGACCCATAGCATCTAAATTAACAAACTTTAATTTCACAAAATTTGGTGGAGATTTTTCGGACAAAATTTTGCGGACAGTAATTTCCGTCAAAAAAATGAACAACTTGATAATCCAGGATGACTTCAGTGACCAGATTGAGACCGTTTTGAGTTCAGTGACCAACTTGATAATTCAGGCTGACTTCAGTGACCAATCAAATAATTAACCCTTTTTTTAGAACCATAGCAATAGGTAATCGGATTATCCAATTACGTACATAGCCCTATTGAATTTCGTCCGAACCGAGACTTGCACGTCCGAATTGATGACTTATTAAGTCATACTGTGTGTCTGTTACTGACAAACTGACAGATATATCTGGCAAGTAGTTAGCCATGAAGATAGAGTTTTTCGATGTTCCATATATTTCCCACTTGAATGGGTTACAATTTATTTAGTCAAATCTACCCACGATTTTTCTAATGTGTGAGTAAACAATAAGATCATATTTTTCTATTGATTTGTTAAAGGGATCTTTTACATACACAAAAATTTTAATTAATTAAAATTAATCAATTTATTAAATAAAATAATAATATATTCTTAAACATACATTAAAAAGATCCCAACTACAAAATACCCTGTAGCACTAAAGTGTGAATGAAGTTGAGTTACAAAATCTAATTCACAAAATTACCCAATTGGCATGTCATGGGATATTAGGATTACTTCTGCTTTCACTTGTTTTCGGTTTGTAATTATGTTATAATAAATTATTGTGTAATCTATTTGACATAGATTAAGGGTCTATTTGGGGTAATTTAAAACAATAAAGTGGGTAAGTGTCATATAAGTGATAAGTGAAGTTTTTTTTTTTTGTCAAAAAGAAAAGTGTATTCCATTAATGACATAAAAGAGGCTCAGTCGGGACAACTCCCCATCTGACCATACAACCTGGTTGAAAAACAAATAAACAGACTAAATAAATAGTTGCATTGTTTTCAGATCGTTTAACACATAGAATCTGAATACAAAGATTCTTGAAAGTAAAAATGACTTTGAAGGCCGCCGGAACAATCCAGCCTACATCATTCCTGAAAATAGTAACTTCATAATTGACCTTCACAATAATTCCTCAATGTTCAAACGTGCCCCAACTATTTACTTGCCGGAAACCAGTTATAGACTTGCCGAAAGTGTCATTGATGCAAGAACTCCAGATCCCCAAAACCACCAACCAAATCATTCTCAGGAGCACAGAACAACAACTAACGACTAACATACTAATAACAAGCCAAAAGGCCAGACCAAGCCAAAAAGGCTAGACGAAACACCAAAAATTCAAAGTCCTCAGAATTATCCCAAATATTGGTATGAAGTAAAGGAGGAGAAATTGAATCCAGGATAATTTTTATTTGCGAAATCGAGAACAAAACCGAAGTAGATCTGAGAATTAAGTTGAAGAACAAGGTTTGATTTTTTGGGCTAGATCTCGATTTTTATTGGACAAAAAGGAAAAGAGGATTTAGAATGGTGGGTGAAGGGTCAGATGGGGATTGATGGAAGGAAGGGGAATTGAAATGGAAAAGAGGGGCGGATCGAACGGAGTAGGCGGTGGCTAAAGGCGGTTGACTCTCAAACCTTCTTTCAACAAGTGCCTTTCTGATGTATAAAGGATTGTCTTTAAGTTAGTATTAAGTTAGTGATAAGTGAATTATTACTTATAAGTTATTTTGGTGTTTGGATAATTTTACATATAAATTGGGAATGTGTTTGGTAAATTATAACTTATAAATTGAGGCCCTTAATTTAAAAAAAGTATTTTTAACACAAAAATTTTAATACTTGAATGTAAAACAAAAATATTGAAATACAAAATATTTAACGCAAAAAAGTACTAAAAAATACATCATTTATGTAATGTGAGCAGCAATCTCATCACGTTTTGTACTAAAAAAGTATTTGGCTTTCTAATAAAATTGTGAATCGACCTTGTAACCAAAATTATCTTTGATATCACTAATGAGCAAAGTGATATATCATTTCTACTTGAGTGACCAATTTGATATTTAATTTAGATTTAACAAGCAAAATTAGTACCAATTCAATTCCTAAATAATAGTTACTTTGATTTTAGATGCATTTTTTTGGATTTAATTTTTTTAAATTTATTGCAAAATTTAAAATTTTATATCTAAACTTTATTTGATACAAAATTTTGAATTTTTATTAAATATAATTATATTTTTTTATATTTCAAAATACATATTAAACAAAAAAAGGAATGCTGAATATGTGTAAAAATAGTTGAACAATGTAAGAAAATAAATGAAACACTAAAATACATGTGCACCAGCAGCACACACGTTATCCCAAACAAGAGATAAGTTCAAACAAGGAAATAAGTTGGAAAGTTAGTAACAAATACGTAACTGTTAACTTGCTGCTTATCTCATTCAAGTAGTAAAATAAGTTTCATTTATATGTTTGCCAAATAGGTGCCATAAGTTGAAATAAACTTATATACAAGATAAGTTTTAGCCAAACACCCACTAATAGTTGTGTATATTATTCAATATTTTAGAAATTGAAATTCGAATTAATTCGATAAATTTACCAAATCATGAGTAATCAGATCAATCGGAAAGTATTCAAAATAAATACTTGAATGAAAAAATTGAATTTATTGAAAATTTAGTTTAGAACTTAAACTGTTGGTACACATATATGTATAATATAATAAATTACATATTATTTCTGAAGTGAAATTAACTTAAACAATACACATTATACCTGATTCTTGTCGAAAGAATGTCCAAAATACCTAATTTTTCCCTACCTACTACCCAAAATACCCGATTTCCAAAACTCCGCCCAGCCTACCCACGGGATGCGCCATTCCAATCGGCGTATCCACTGTACTGTTCACGCCAGAAAAAGACAAAACTCGCCGGGAAACGAGAGCTGTGTTTTGGCCGGCGACTTTGGTCGATATTTTCGCCTCCCTCGATCTCTGTCTTAGGTCGATCTCCACACTCCAAAGCACCACCACATGATCACCTGGTCCTTTCCTTCATCCTCCCTAGACCAGTTTCTCTCCGTCGGCCCCGCATGGCGTGTATGAACGTCGTCGAAAAAGCAAATCGGAAAATGTAATAATTTTGGGTGTTTTTAATCCGGTAAAATAAATGTAATAAAAGTGGTATGGATGTGTAGAGAATCGAATTGCGATTCTATTGGTATATATAACGTAATTGAAAAGTTTGTGGTATGGATGGATTAATGGAAAGAAAAGTAACGCCGGAATCGTCTTCCCCGTGAGCTCTGGAGACGACGAAGCTGACAGCAGCTGCGCATTCTGAAATTGCGTATCTCTTGATACTCCTGTTGCATATGCGTATACTGACGTCAGTGATGACGTCAGCTACGCCGTTTACAAATGCGCATCTTATGATACGCCGAATTCAGTTGCGTATGCAGTGGATTTGTTGTTGCCTTAAAAAACGTATCCTTTTAATACGCTGTTACGGTAGGCGTGATAATAGTTATGCCTGACGTATATGCTGGGCAATTTGGTCAGCCATTCCGTGCCATGGGTATTTTGGTTAGCCTACATTAAAAAGTGGGTAGAAAGGCCAATCACTCGTTCTTGTCCATATATATTCCTAAATAATGAAAAAAATTATTAATCCTAGTCTATATTCGATGGTTGAAATCTGAAAATAAGATGAGTTTCATATTTAAAAAGAATAAAATCATTAATTTTTGTACATAATCAGTATATAGACTCTATATTAAGATGATGAATGAAAGAATTTTGGAAAATTATTAATTAAATTAGGTAATTGTGTTTGTTCAATTTTTTAAATTTTTTTTTTGATATTTTAATGCTTAATTGAAATTGGATGGTTCAAGTTATATCGAGTTGGATTCAAGTTAGGCTCAAAATCGAAATTAATATTCTGAGTCATGAGAAAATCAGCTCAGATATTGGAACTTGTATTGTCAGATGTCTTGAACTTTCGATCATTTCTACGTACTATTTTCATTTATTATGAACATGAAAATAAAGTATTACACATGATCTCGGTAAAACTCTATTTTTAAAATTTTGAAAAACTTATAACTTTAGGTAATTATATTTAGACCATAATTAAATATCTTATACATTTTTAAAATTAAAAAGTACATTATTTATATCGTAAAATCCCTTTAAATTAATATTTTCTAAAGTGATAATTTTTCTAAATTCATAAAAAATTTTGGTTCCAGGTCGGGACCAGTATTAAAATTTAATAATCCCTCTATCGTGATATTTTATATTCTTTAAGAAAATTGTAGTATTAATATCGGTCCCAACTTTCGTATAAAATGATACTTCTGATAAAATACATATTTTTATGTATTATGAGTATAGAAAATATTTATTATAACATTTTGGCAGATATTTTCTTGTTCAACACCGTTTAAATCATTTATTGTGTTTAATTAGTCGATGTGATCTTGATTATGAAAATGTTTATTGAAATAAATAGAGTCATTGAATTTATAATTAATTTTTAACGTAAAAATGCTAATGTACATATTTCCAGTATATATTCTAGAATTAAAAAAAACATATACACTTTATATATTATTACGTAGAAAATAAATGTTAATTATTAAAAAATTGAAAATATTGAAATCTCTTTTATGTAATAACCTTTCTAAGGTAATAAAATTTTCCTATTTCAACAGTTTTATTGTATTAACATTAGAGATGTTCAAAAAGTCTGAAGACCGAAATCCGGTCCGATCCGATTCACAAAAAGCCCGAAAAGCTTGGTCCAAAAAAATTCGGTCCGGTTCGACCCGGCCCGAGGGGCTAAGATGGGCCTCCTATTTTTCATCAAGCCAGAGCTAGCCCAAAGCCCGAAAAGGCCGGTTAAAAGCTTGGGTTTTTGAAAAGCCCAGATAAAGCCCGGGATTTTAAAAAGTCGGATAGAAGCCCGGACTTTTAAAAAGTCGGACAAAAGCCCGGTTCAGCCAGAATAAAAACCCGAACTTTTTAAGAAATTCCGATAAAAATTCGATTTTTTATAGATCAAATCTAAAAATATTTAATTCTTTTAATAAATTTCAAGAATATTAAACTTAGTAATATAGTGGATGTGAAGATTTATGAGGCTAGGAAGAATCAATAATATGCAGGACAAACCTTTCTTTCAAGAAGACTTGTTGAGTGTTGAGGATGCTTCTCGAAATGGTCATATACGAGGAGATTTATATGGCTTACGGTTGGTTTAAGTCATAATGCAGATTATGAGTAAAAAGTTCTTTAGCTTTGTAATAAAACAAAGCTAGTGGTTTTTTAGTATTAGATTTTATGGTGTCTATTCTTATGTATTATGGATTCCAAAAGCTCAGGGATGTAGATTTTTAAAGGATTTTTCTTTTGTACGATTTTTTATATTAATATATTAGCTTTGCAGAAAAAGACAAAAATTACATATATATAATTTTTTATTTTAAAAAAGCTTGAATAAAAGCCCGGCCCGGCCTGAGGGCCTAAAACGGGCCTCATATTTTTGAAAAAATCCGGCCCTATTTTTTAAAAAGTCCGGCCTGTTTCTTAAAAAACTCGGGTTTTTTAAAATCCTGATAAAACCCGACCCGAAGAACTTTTTATGCATCTGTAATTGACATCTATACTATCTATAATAAGCGAAATGGGGGATAATTTGTAGTTTTGTTATCCCTTCATTTTTTGTTTTGGTTATCCCTAATTCACAACCGTTATATTTAATACTAAAAGTTATTATATACAGAGATCTAAGGTTCGATTCCCGCCAATATCATATTGTTGGAAGCCCATCTTCCCATTAGGCCAAACATAAAGTCCAATATCAAAACAGGCCCTACAGTCGATCGGCCCATGGTCGTTCAGCCCATATTCGGCCCAATCACTTTCCCTCAACGGTCACATGGTCATTTCCCCTTTTACAGATCATATAGTTACTTTACTTGAGTATTGGGGACAATGAAAAATAATGATGTCTCCTCATCATACCGATCCCGATTGGATCCAAGGAGAAAAAGGTGAAACCAATTCTATAAAAAGGGAAGTATCATTAAACTTAAAGACACGACAAAAAACACACACAAACACTCTACGTTTTACCTTATTCCTCTTTAAAAATCGATTTACTGATTCTCACACCGGAGGTGAATCGGGGGACCAATCCCTCGCATTCTTCTCGTTTTGCAGGTGGGGCCGAACCAAGGCTTGGCAGAAATCCGGTTATAACATTTGGCGCCGTATGTGGGAACATAGAGATACGATTTGTGTTGAAAATCACCACCTACCAACTGCTATGGCTAACGAAGAAACTCCAACAAATACCCAGGCAGGAGGCAGCCGTCCACCTCCTGTTACACCAAGAAATTTGAACTTCGACGAGGAAGGAGAAATGCCAACCCCCGAAGAACAACAACAAATG
This sequence comes from Saposhnikovia divaricata, assembly GCA_036435485.1. Classification (NCBI taxonomy): domain Eukaryota; kingdom Viridiplantae; phylum Streptophyta; class Magnoliopsida; order Apiales; family Apiaceae; genus Saposhnikovia; species Saposhnikovia divaricata. The sequence goes on from CM071598.1 coordinate 58,693,760, forward strand.
CTCCAAAAGTGGAGAGAGGAGCAAAGAACCAAAGGGAAACAAAAAGAAAAAAGCGACAAGGACGCAGAAAGATTGGCAAAACAAAAACTGGCCGATCAGTTGAAATTACAATCCTTGAAGCTCCAAAGGGAGGAAATAGAACTCCAAGAGAAATTTCTACGAGAAGCCCTGGAAACCGAAGGTCACGAAACCGAAAGCCGAAGAGAAAAAAGGACCAGAGATGATGAAGCCGACTCAGAAAATTCCGAGCCATGCTCCATACGATCCCGACCAAAGGTAGTTTATACCTCGGATTCAGACGAAGATGACTCACATTTAGGTGACAGAATAAAAAGGATTGAAAATGTAATGTTCGGGGACAGGAAGGTCAGTCACGAACCTGTGGTGACCGAAGACATCGAGCAGTACCGACCACCACCCGGAAGACAATTCCCGAAGATGCATGAGTTCAACGGAAAGGGTGATCCCGAATACCATTGCGAAAAATACGAGTCTCTCATGACTGGTATGGGGCACTGTGATGTCATGCTATGCAAGATGTTCAAAACTTACTTAAAGGGAACGGCATCTATGTGGTACCGTTCGCTAAGACCAAGGTCGATCGGATCATACGGACAAATCAAAAGAAAATTTTTGAGGCACTACTCTCACCTGTGCCGAAGAGAAAAAGATACCGAAGCTCTAATCCACTGTAGACAAAAACCGAACGAAGAGCTCGGTGATTATCTAGCCAGGTTTAAAGAAGAAGCAGGAATGGTGACAAACTTAGATAAAGTTAAAGACGCAGGATTCCTCTCCGCAGGCCTCGATCCCGTGAAAGGGAAAAAGCTTCGGTCTTCATTATATGACGTACCACCGAAATCATTAAACGATATATACCTTCGGGGAGAAGCCATTAGAAGAAAAATGGAGTCAATAGGAGGGTATAAAGATGACAAAAAGGAGTGGTTCCGGTAGGGACGAAAGAAAGGACGATCGACGAGAAGACCGAAGAAGCCGAGGGGATATCAAAAGCCGACTAAAAGACCTCAGGCCAGACAAAGGGCCCGAACGAAGACGAGATAGAGATAGCGTGGTGTTTACACCCTTAAATACACCTATCTCGAAGATCCTCCACGAGATAAAAGGTAAACCAGGATTCGTTCGGCCAGCCAAGCTGAGAACCCCCGAACACCGAAGGAACGAGAACAAGTATTGTGAATACCATCAAGATAAAGGACACAACACCGACGAATGTTTCCATTTTAAGAGGTTGATAGAAAAAATGATCAATGATGGAGAATTAGCACAATTCATCGGAGATCTGAGGGAGAAACTGGATAACAAGGAAAAGAAAAAGGAGATCGAAGGAACAGAAAAATTCCGAGGTGAAGTAAGAACCATTTCTGGGGGGGACAGTATTGGATCGGGACAGTAAAACCGCCCGTAAGAAATACGCCAGACAAATCTACAACTTATATCAGTCAAGCGCAGCGAAACAACCATTGTCTATCTCCTTTACAGAGGATGACCACGAGGATGTAATTTGGCCACATGAAGACCCACTCGTCATCAACCCTGTCATCGGGGAAAATAAGATTTGGAAAGTGCTGGTCAATGAAGGGAGTTCGGTAAACATTCTATACTACCGAACATACTGCAAAATGAACTTGGGAGGCAAACAACTGGAACCATGCCACGAGGCACCGCTTTACGGCTTCGGGAATCAACCCGTACCCATCGAAGGAACTATCACACTCTCTGTCCTAATGGGAAAAACACCGTATACAGCAATGAAGGAAGCCAAGTTCTATGTTGTTCGAGTAGACAGCCCATACAACGGAATTCTCGGGAGGCCAGCTTTATCACTGTTCCAGGCTGTATCATCGATCCCTCATTTAAAGTTAAAATTCCCGACCGAACATGGGATCGGAGAAATATGCTGGAGGACTTGGAAAAAGACAAAGACGTGGAAATGACCGAAGTTAGAAAAAGAAAAAAGGCCAAAAATGAGGCTGAAGGTAGTCACCAACTATTAAACATCGAGTTGGAGAAGTTTGGAGCCGACCTATCCAGTCCGATTGCCGAACCAGCAGCTGAAACCGAAGAGGTCGAGTTGTTTGTGGGACAATCAGGAAAAATGATCCAAATAGGCAAAGACATGGAGCCTGAATTAAAGGAGAAAGTCATCAAAATCATTAGACAGTACCATGACGTGTTTGCCTGGGGGCCCGAAGATATGCCTGGATTAGATCCATCAATAGCCAAACACTGTCTCAACGTCAAGGCTGATGCACAGCCTGTAAAACAAAAGAAAAGAAACTTCGCCATGGAAAGGCAACAAGTCATTCAGGCCGAAGTAGAAAAATTACTGGGGGCAAAATTCATAGAAGAAATTGACTACCCCGATTGGCTGGCAAACATGGTGGTAGTTAAAAAATGGAACGGCAAATGGAGAATGTACGTGGATTACACTGATTTGAACAAAAATTGTCCGAAGGATCATTATCCCTTGCCGAACATCGATCAATTGATAGACGCCACTTCGGGGCATCAAATACTCAGTTTCTTAGACGCTTTCTCGGGATACCACCAAATAGCGATGAATGTCGAGGATATATCGAAGACAGCATTCATCACACCGAACGGCACATATTCCTACGTAAAAATGCCTTTCGGTTTGAAGAACGCAGGGGCAACATTCCAAAAAATGATCAACAAGGTTTTCAAACATCAGATCGGCCAAAATATGGAATGCTACGTAGATGTATGATCGTCAAATCATTGAAAAAAGATCATGCCGAAGATCTTAAAGAATGTTTCGAAACATTAAGGAAAAACAATATGAAGATCAATCCGAACAAGTGTACGTTCAGAATGGGCAGTGGCAAGTTTCTAGGCTACATGGTCAGTGAACGAGGAATCGAGGCAAATCCTGAAAAAATACAAGTTGTAATCGACATGAAAGTGCTGAAGGCAATTCGGGAAATCCAAAAGCTGACCGGACGAATAGCAGCTCTAAGGAGATTTATCTCTAGATCAGCCGAAAAAGCTCTACCATTCTTTGAAGTGCTTCGGGGAACAAAGACCTTCGAATGGGGTCCAAATTGTCAAAAAGCATTTGAAGAACTCAAAGAATATCTGGTAAAAACCCCCTCTTAATGAAACCAAGCCCGAACGAAACTCTGCAGCTATATTTAGCAGTGAATGACCGCACACTGGGGGCAGTTCTGATTAAACAACACGAAGGGAATCAATATCCAGTGTACTACGTCTCTCACATACTAAAAGATGCAGAAACAAGATACCCCAATGCAGACAAATTTGCTTATGGGGTGGTGATGGCCTCAAGAAAGTTGCGACATTACTTCCAAGGCCGAACGGTGCAAGTAGTAACCAATCAACCATTGAAGAAAATCATGCAACGCCCCGAGGCTTCGGGCAGGGTGGTCGCTTGGTCGATCGAATTAGGAGAATTTGACCTAGAATTTATCCCAAGAACAGCGATCAAAGCACAAGCCCTAGCCGACTTTATAGTGGAATGCTCTTTCTCTGATTTGAAGGATTTGGAACTCGAAGAAAAATCAATTCGGCCACCAGGAAAGTGGAAACTCTTTGTTGATGGGTCGGTAGCCGGATTGAAGTATGGAGCAGGACTCATTCTAACTAGTCCCGAAGGCTTCGAGATTTGCTAAGCCATCAGATTCACTTTCCCTTTGACCAACAACGAAGCGGAATACGAAGCACTGATAGCAGGATTGGATCTGGCAAAAAGCCTGGAAGTAAAGCACCTAAGAGCCTTTAGTGACTTAATGCTAGTCGTCAAGCAGTTCTCGGGAGAGTATGGACAAAAAGATCCACGAACGAAGGCCTACGCTACGAAGGTACGCCAAGGCTCGGAGCTATTTGAATCATTTGAATTAAGCCAAGTAGCTAGGGAGTATAACAGCCGAGTCGATGCCCTATCAAGGTTAGCTTCAGCAGAAAGGCAGAACCTCACAGGTTCAATTTATCTGACCGAAGTAAAGATACCATCGATAGACAAAAAGCGATGCCTGGAAATACACCAAAGAATTAATTGGATGACTCTGATCAGGGCCTTCTTGGAGAAAGGTACCCTTCCACTTGACAAAAAAGATGCCCAAAGAATCAAATATCGATCAGCCAGTTACTCCATAATTGAAGGAAGGTAGTTCAGGAGGTCAATCACTCAACCTCTGCTTCGATGCCTAGATTCCGAGGAACAGAGGATGGCTCTCGAAAGTGTCCACGAAGGCATTTGCGGAGAACACCTCGTCGGACGATCACTAGCCTTCAAAATCCTAAGACAAGGTTTCTTTTGGCCAACAATAAGGGAGGATGCATCGGAATATGCCAAAAAGTGCAAACAGTGTCAGTTGTTCAGCAGTGTGCCGAAGCAACCCCCAGAGGAAATGACATCAGTGCTAAACCCCATTCCCTTTGCAATGTGGGCTGTAGACATTGTTGGTATCCTCCCGACCAGCACTAAACAAGCAAAATACTGTATTGTAGCCATTGATTACATGACCAAATGGGTGGAAGCCAAACCCCTCTCAGCTATCACCGAGGAAGCGGCAAAAAAGTTTGTATTAGAACATATAATATTAAGATTCGACATCCCGATGATCTGCGTCTCAGATAACGGAACACAATTCATTGGAAGCAAATTCAGAAAATTCTTAGCCGAATTTGGGATTCAACAAAAATTTAGTTCAGTCGGGCATCCTCAAGGGAACGGAGCGATCGAAGCCGCTAACAAAATCATCTTCGATGGAATTAAGAAAAGACTCGGAGATTCAAAGGGACTATGGGCCGAAGAACTGCCGTACGTCCTATTGGCCTACCGAACAACCCCAAGATCATCAATCGGAGAAACGCCATTTAGACTAGCCTTCGGAACTGATGCCTTAATGCCAACGGAAGTCGGCCTGGAGTCGTATCGAACACAAGTATTCAATATTGAAACAAATGAACATGGGCTCCGAGCGAACGTTGATCTACTTGAAGAAGAAAGGGAGGCGGCCTACCGAAGGAACTTAAGATACCAGCTTCAGGCAGCTCAGTATTACGATTCGGGAATAAAAAAGAGATCCTTCCGAGTGGGAGACCTAGTACTTCGAGAACTAGCTACTTCCATGCCCACAAACAGGGAAAACTCATGCCGAACTGGGAAGGACCCTATACAATGGTGGAAATAGTTCGCCCGAGCACATATAAGCTAGCCCATTCGGACGGAAGTCTCATTAAAAACACGTGGCACGCAGCACGCCTTCGTCGCTTCTATCAGTAAGCTCCCTAATACGTGTTTATGCATACGTTTGTTAACTAGTGCACAATGAAAATCAAATGGGTTATGCTTAACGAATCCATATTCGGGAACGATCGAATAAAGCATGTGTTCTCTTGTTTCAGTATTTAGTTATTTTGACATGATTAAGGCAGGGAGGAAATATTTTTCACCGCCCGAATAAAACCTTAATCATTTACAAAATACCCAAACATGTTGAGTATTGAATACAGAAAAAGAATACAGAGGGGGGGGTGAATGGATTCTTGAACTTTTCTTTGTTCTTGAATCTTTGCAGCAAGGTATGTGTTGAATCTTCTTCTCTTCTTGAGGTGGTAAAACAGTTGCAGAAGCCATGGGATTAGATTTTGGTAGGTCATTACTAACAGCATTCACCCTAGACTTAGAGTCTTGTGTTGTGGTGAGATTACTGCTAGCAATGCCTAAGGCTTGCTGTTTTCCATTCTTCCTCTCATAGACTTTGCCTTGGTCATCATCCTTCTTATCCTTGCTGTCTTTCTTCTTCTTCTTCTACTTATCCTCATCCCCCTTATCACTCCTGTGATGACTTCTCCTCCCATCACTCTTGTCTTCATCTTCATCATCCTTATTCCTCCTTGGCTTGGCCATTTCTGGAATTACACCAGTTGCAATGAATGATCTGAGAATGTGCAGTGCCTCTATCTCTTCAGCAGTACTTGTCCCCTTTTTCTTTTGCAGTAGATCAATGATGGCAATAATGAGTCTGTGATTTCGAGAAGTGAGATCATTGGGAATGACCAATTGTTTAATCTCTTCAATTCTGGTGCCAGACTGATAGATGATGGTCCATGGCTTCTTAATCACTTCTGGCAGCCTTGAAGGTTGGCCATTCCTCAAGTCATCATACAGACTCTTATTGTTTTCATTTACATTCCTCTTCTCTATGAGATCTATCAGTGCATCTATCTCTGAATGTTTCAAGGCATGTAGAGTTTTGTAGGTTAGATGCCAGATTCTGGATTTTGCTATCATCATTACTTCCTTGAGCCATGAGCTATTAACTTTTCTAGGTACCACTGTGAAGTTATCGATCTGATCCTTCAAGCTCCTTAGATACAATTGAGTGTCACCAGCCTGTTCTCTTGAGACTTTCAGAAACTCCAAGAATGCATCATCATGATAAACATTTGAGTTTGCAATTTCTTGTAGCTTGGCCTCAGTGACCACCTTCACTTCTACAGGCTTGGCACTTTTAGATATGGAGAGTGAAGGTTTATCAGATGGCATACTCCCTGCAACCACTGTGGTTGTGATAGTTTGCTTTTGACCACTGGAAGTAGTGATGTGCACAGTTGGTAGAGTAACAACTGGCAGAGAAGTAGGAGGCTCATCAATTTTGTCTTTTCCTTTGCCAGGCACATGAATTAGAGATTTTGAAGTTCTTTGATGAGCACCTTCAGTGATTTTGATGCCCTTTACTGGTGGTTTCTCCCCCTTTGTATTTGAGTTCCTTGATGTCCTCTTCTCCCCCTTAGGCTTGTTGTCAGGCACAGAGGCTGTAGTATTGACCTTTGGAGGTGAAGATTCTTCAGGTAGAGGGAGACCCATGTGCTTCATCATTGCAGACAACATTGATTGTTGATGCAGAAGAACATCAGCTGTGGTGGTGGCTTGAGTGTTCAACTGCTCAGTTAGAGTTTGTACCTTGTCTGTAAGATGAGCATTGGACTGAGTGAGAGTAGCTACCTCCTTTTCAAGTGCATCTACCTTACTGAATAATGCAGTAGATTTGAAGCCAGACAGGGATTGTTCTTTAAGTCTCTGCACTTCAAATCTAGACAGCTCATGCACAGGAACCTCAGTTACCAGCTTGTCTCCATATTGATTTGCAAAGAGTGTCCTAAGCATGGCATTGGCATCTGTAGTCTGATCAGATAGAATTTGAAATTTGCTTCCTAGACCTGTGACTGTATCTTTAAGGAGAGCTAGACCATTATCCATCTTGGTGCAGGTGGTGTTGAAGTGTTTGATATCTTTGACCACACTGTCTAGTTGAGGAAATTTGGCATCAAAGGCCCTCTTGATCTCTTCTACTGAAGTGGCTGTCTTGTCACTTACCTTGTTTACTTCAGTTTTGACTCCCTTACCAAGATAGTGTGCAGCCTTGAGGAAACCCTTGTAGGAATCATTGACAGCTTCAAACACTTCACTAGGGGACATGGATTTTGCATTTGAACCTAGTGAAGTGACGTATTCCTCTTGAAGATATTGAAGTGCTTCACTGAGAGTTACATCATACTTTCCTTGCATCCAGGCATCTACATTGCCATCTCTCTCAACATCATCAATAATCTTGGCCTTCTGCATCTCCACATCATCCCTACGACATAGTAGGATGGCTTCATAATCTGGATTTGAGATGTTGGAGGTGACAAGGTTCTGGGCTATTTTGATAAACTCAGAAATCTGATCCACAACATAGCTTTGGAGAGCGTCAATGGACATTTGTGGTGGAACAGACCCTGATCCTGAAGCACTGTCATGTTGCACAGGCTTCAGCCATTGAGACAAAAAGTGAGAGCTAGAGCTAGGCAAGCTAGACTCCTCAGTTACAGATGCAACTTCTGTAACCGGATGAAAAGACTCTGCTACTGTTGTCTCCACAGAAGTGGGATGAGTTACAACAGTAGTTGACACAGGCACAGAGTCTCTAGTTAAAACTAGTGAATCCTCTGTGTTTGTGATGGTGTCATTAGGAGATGCCCCAGCATGCATTCCCTGACCATCTAAATGTGGTACCTGGGTGGTGAGCAAGGTGTCATGCACCAAGTCACTTGAATCCATTGGCTCATCAAGAGAAAAGAATTCTTGATGATCAATGCCTTGCTCCTCAATTGCTTGAGTTGCAGGCTCCAAAGAAATATGAGTGATAGATTCTGGAAGAGAAGTGTGTTGTAGATTAGATTTTGGCAACTCCCCCTGAGAGATAGAGGGAGTTTCAATTGTGAAGTGCTCTCCACTCAGTGTTGTGCCAGCCTTATCACTCCCATGTGCTGACTCTGTACAAGTAGGTGCATTGGGGAGAATGCTTGATTCTATAGATGCACCCTGTTGAGAGGATACACCTAGTGAGCTGTTTGCCCCTGATTTTACAACTTCAGTCATTTGGGTGACTGAAGAGGTGGTTTTAGACTTCTTCTTCTTTGGCCTTAGTAAGGGTGACTCAGGTTCCTCACTTGCTATGCCTAATTCTACAGCCAAGGCTACTTCAGTTAAGATTTTTAGAGGTTCAGAAGCAACCTGTTTTCTCTTCTTTTTACTAACATCACCCTTTTGAGAGGATGATGCAGTTGTCTCTGTGTTTGGTAAATTGTTTGGCTGAGAGGGTTGGTTAGCAGGCCCTGGGTTAGCATTTTGCTCTACTTGCTTGGGCCTAGCTAACTCAGATTTTGAGTCACATATTGGCATGTTGTGGTGGTAAGTCCTAAATAAACTCTCCATAAGGGGAGTTATTTTGAGCCTTACATCCACATCATTCCTAGTCTCCAAGCTACTAAAAATGAGTTTGGTCATGGATTTCGGATAGCCTATTCTATTTTTGTCTAACCCAGGCAATTCAATCAATTTAACATCTATGAAATTAAGTACAGATTGAATAAAGCGAGGGAAGAAATTTTCATTACCTCTCTTGGCTGAGTTCTTACCAAGTCTCCCATACAATTCTTGCATTATGATCAAACCAACATCAATCTTTCTCCCATATGCTAGAGCATATCCTATTTGTTGAACAGGTGTGCTGATTTGATCAAAGCTGGACTTCCTTGCTGTGAAGACTTGAAGAAGAGTGGCAAAGACATAGCTCCATTCCTTCCTCAAGTACTTCCTATTTAAATTTCCAAGCTTGATTCTATCTGAGTAGTTGATAAAATCAAAGAAATCTTCCAATTCCTGATCAGTTGCTTGACTGTCATACACTCCTTGTTGTAACCCCAGTGCTTGATTCATATTTTCAGTAGTGATGGTGATTTCCTTGTCCTGAATCTTGCAATAGATTATGTATGAAGTTATTGCATTCTCTAGGGCCACGACCTCCACAGTAGCAGATCTCCAAAACTGTTCTACTAAATCGAGATACAGAGTTGGGTTGGCTGAGAGTGCATCCTTGATGTATGATTCAGCCATCCATCGAACGAAGCACTTAAAGTTTGCATTGGGTGCTTCAACATCGTTGGTTATTGCTATGAAATTGGTGTGTTTAGGAATTGTGAGTTGGGTATTTGCCATTGTTACACAGAGAGATGAGAAGAGAATGAAGGTTGAAGAAGAAATTTAGCTTTTGACGTTAGGGTTTATAGAGGTTTTGGAACTTTAGCTGCCTGAGAAATCGAATGAAATGATTTGAACAGTTGTGGAATTGTATATATGTGAGTGACTTGAGTTGTCGATTAGATATAGGTTTTGTATTGACAATTCAGTCAGTCGAGAAGTATAAAACAACTATTCGATAAGTCAAGAAAGGCTTATTCGATATCTCAAGCAGTTAGTAACTCACAGCTGGCAGTTATTTAACTCAGAAAATAATTCCAAGCTAAATAGAATATGTTTTTATGAGCGAAATGAAATTTTGAATATAAATCCAAAAAGCGATTAAGTGTCAGCGAGAAATCAGCCTTTTCAAATGATTCGATAACTCAAATATAGTATTCGAGAACTCCATCATTAGAGAACTAAAATACTCTATTCGAGAACTTAGAAGGGTTCTTGATAGCCCTATTCGAGAACTCGAGCCATGACAAACCAATGAACCATTCGAGAAGTCTGACTTATCGAACTATACTTTTCACTCATAAAATTCAATTTTCACTATCTTTTAAAATTTACCAGAAATATTCATTGAAGAATATTCTACTATATTAAATAGTGATTTTCTCAAAATTTCACAGAAATTTCAAGCTAAAGATGTATGATTTTCAATATATGCAGCATTGTGGAATATTTATAAATCATAATCCAGTCAATACTTACTTTAAGAATATTGAGCATTTGATAACGTAAGTATTTACTGCTGCAACAATCTAGTTGATATATTCACTCAGCCAGAATTTGAAGAATTCAGCATTCCAATCTCACTAACCAACCTTGTGAAGGTGGCTTCATCTAATGGCTTAGTGAATATGTCAGCTAGTTGTTTCTCTGTGGGAACATAATGTAACTCAATGGTTCCATTAGTTGCATGCTCCCTTATGAAGTGATATCTGATGTCAATGTGCTTTGTCCTAGAATGATTGACAAGATTGGAAACTATAGAGATTGCACTTGTGTTGTCACACATGATTGGAATTCTTTCCAACACAAGTCCATAATCTCTAAGTTGGTTTCTGATCCAAAGCACTTGAGCACAGCAACTTCCAGCAGCTATGTACTCAGCTTCAGCTGTGGAAGTTGACACAGATTGTTGTTTCTTGCTGTACCAAGAGACTAACCTTTGTCCAAGAAACTGGCAGCTACCTGAGGTGCTTTTCCTATCCACTCTGCATCCAGCATAATCAGCATCAGAATAACCAACCAGATTGAACCCTGTGTCCTTAGGATACCATAACCCCAAGTTTGGTATGCCCTTCAGATATCTGAAAATCCTCTTTATTGCTATCATATGTGATTCCTTTGGATTTGATTGAAACCTTGCACACAAGCATGTTGCAAACATGATGTCTGGCCTACTGGCAGTGAGGTAGAGTAGAGAACCAACCATGCCTCTGTAGATTGAGATATCTACCTTCTTGACCTTACTATCTTCATCTAACTTGGTAGCAGTGGCCATGGGTGTCTTTGCAGGTGAGCATTCTTCTAAGTCAAATTTCTTCAATAGATCCTTGATGTATTTGGTTTGACTTATAAAAATGCCATCCTTCCTTTGACTCACTTGCAGCCCAAGAAAGAATGTTAATTCTCCCATCATACTCATCTCATATCTGCTCTGCATGAGCTTAGAGAATTTCTCACACAGCTTCTCATTTGTAGAGCCAAATATGATGTCATCCACATAGATTTGAACTAAGATAATATCATCACCATGTTTCTTGTAAAACAGTGTCTTGTCTAGTGTGCCTCTAGTGAATTGATTCTCAAGTAGAAATTGTGACAATGTGTCATACCATGCCCTAGGAGCTTGCTTAAGTCCATACAATGCTTTAAGCAATCTGTAGACAAAGTGAAGGAATTGTGGATCCTCAAAGCCAGGTGGCTGTTGCACATATACTTCTTCTTCCAACTCCCCATTCAGAAATGCACTCTTGACATCCATTTGATATACCTTAAAATTAGAATGTGCAGCAAATGCCAAGAAAATTCTGATGGCCTCCAGTCTGGCAATAGGGGCAAAAGTCTCATCATAGTCAATGCCCTCCTGTTGAGAGTATCCTTTTGCAACCAACCTTGCTTTGTTTCTTATGACTACACCATTTTCATCCATCTTATTCCTTAGAACCCATTTTGTTCCAACAATGGTTCTATCCTTTGGTGCAGGCACAAGTTCCCATACTTTGCTTCTTTCAAATTGGTTTAGCTCCTCTTGCATAGCAATTATCCAATCAGGATCCAACAATGCATCTTTAAGTTTCTTAGGCTCAACTTGGGATAGAAAGCAACCATAGAGACATTCATTTAGAGTTGCTCTCCTTGTTCTCACTCCCGTATTTGGATCTCCAATTATCTGATCTGCAGTATGTGATCTATCCCATTTCCTTGTATGTTCAGATTGATTTCTCAGCCTTGATGTTGCTTCATCATCCAGATCATGATCATTTACATTTCCTCCCCCTGTGAAGTTTCCACTAATCACAGGTGTGTTTTGGATGCTTGTTTCTTCATTGTTGGTTGACACAGGTTCTTCATTCACTTGAGTTTGTTGAATTGTGGGCTCAAATTCAGTTTCAATCTCCTCATCAGAATCATCTAGATTGTCAAACTTCAAAGGATCTTTATCTTCATCATTGGCTTCTTCTAATCCAGGTAGTTTGTTGTCATCAAATGTCACATCTGTGCTTTCCATAACTTTCTTTTGAGTGATGACATAAACTTTGTATGCAATTCTTTCCATAGAGTAGCCAAGAAAAATTCCTTCAAATGCTTTTGCATCAAACTTTCCAACATATTCTGAGTTGTCTTTTAAAACAAAGCATTTGCTTCCAAAAGGATGAACATACTTTAGGGTGGGCTTCTTTCCAGTCATCAAGTTGTAAGGTGTCTTTCCAGTGTTTTTGTTGATGAGGGTTCTGTTTTGGATATAGCATGCAGTGCTCACAGCCTCAGCCCAAAAACATGTAGGCATCTTTGCATCAAGTAACATTGTTCTAGCAGCCTCTATCAGAGTTCTATTCTTTCTTTCAACAACTCCATTTTGTTGTGGAGTCCTTGGAGCTGAGAATTGTTGAGAAATACCATTTTCTTTGCAGAATGCTTCAAGCATGGCATTTCTGAACTCTGTTCCATTATCACTCCTTAATGCAATCACACTTGCATTGTTGGCCTTTGCTTCCTTGTCAATTTTCTTTATATGCTCAATGATTACTTGTGGAGCCTCATCTTTTGATGCCAGAAATTCTACCCATGTATACCTTGTGAAATCATCAACCATCACCAGAGCATACTTTTTCCTTCCTAGTGACATAATATTGACAGGCCCAAACAAGTCCATATGAATTAGTTGTAGGGGCTTGGTTATTGATGTCACTGTCTTTGACTTGTGGCTTGATCTTTTCATTTTTCCCTTTTGACAAGCCTCACACACTCCTTCTTGATAGAATTCAAGTGTGGGCATGCCTCTTACTAACTCTCTTTTGACTAGAGAATTAATGCCTTTGAAGTTCAAGTGTGATAGCTTCTTATGCCACAGCCAACTATCTTCATTTGATGCTTTTGAGTAAAAGCAACAAATTTTGTCCTTGTTTGCAGAATTCATATTGGCTACAAACAGGCTTCCTTTCCTTACTCAGATAGAGCAAAGTCACCAGTCTTTTTGTGGGTGATCAAACATTTATCTTTGTCAAAATTCACTTTGAAGCCTCTATCAGTAAATTGACCAACACTCAGTAGATTGTGCTTGAGTCCCTTGACCAGTGCTACATTCTCAATGATGACATTTCCAATTTCCAACTTTCCATATCCCAGTGTGTTGCCAATGCTGTCATCTCCAAAAGCAACCATTGGGCTAGCCTTCTCCTCATACTGTGATAGCAGGGCCATATCACCAGTCATATGGTTTGAGCATCCACTGTCCAAAATCCACATGACCTTTCTTTCACTTTCTTTTCCCTGCAAACACAAAAGTATTACTTCTCCTTTGGTACCCAAACAAGTTTGGGTCCATGTGGCTTAGCAACAGTCTTATAAACAGCATGCTTATCAATTTTCTTGATGTTAGTCTTCTTGTCACTGTTAGAAGTCTTAGAATCAGGGTTCTTAGACTTAGGTGACAGAGGCACCTTCCTAACTTTAGGAGGACTTGAAGACTTTGTTCTTGTGTAGTGTGTGTGAGCATTGTGATTGATGCATCCTTCCATGAATTGTCTTCTCAAATTAAAGCAACTAGTCATTACATTCATGTTACATGGCATACATTCAAATTTATCACAGAAGGGAGAGTCTCTATGTCTTAAAGGCACAGAGCAATCATAGAACGGTTTAGCAACACTACCAGATGGTTTCTTACATGCATGAGTTAAATGATTAGTGCTAAAACAATTTTGACAAACTTTCCTAGGGGCATTGGGCACATAAGCATAGTTGTTGTCCTTGTTAATCCCTAATTTGCCATTCCTGTTTTGTTTCTTTTTAGCCACTTTCTTCTCAACCTCATTATTCCCAGCTGAAACAAACTTCACAAATTTCTCAAGTCTAGGTTTACCTCCTACTGACTCCTTGGCTTTGGTTTTGACATTCTCTCTCTTAGAGGATGCTTGTTGTTCATTTGATTGTGCCTTATCTTCATCATCCAACATTTGCTTAATGAGTAAGGCATCCTCATCAATCTCAAGTGTTGGTGTTTTAAATATTGGGGTCTCAACCTTTTTCAAAACTTGAGGCACTTCCTCTTGAACAACAATGTCATCTTCAATGACTGCATAGCCTTTCCTCTGCTTGAGAGTGTCATAATCAAGTCCAATGGCAGCCTTAGGTCTAGCTAGATTTTTCTCATGGTAGGACTGCAATAGACTAGAGGAATTCTTGAATGATTTCAATTTAAATTCATTTTCAGCTAGTTCATCCCTAAGAGCTTTCTCAACTTGACTAGCACATAGAACCTTATTCTTTAGATATTCGATTTCTTGTTTAAGGTTTTCTATTTGCATAGCAGTTAGTTCTATTTTCTCATTTCTTTTGTTTAACAGTTCATTCCTAGTGGACAGTTTAACAATCTCTTCATTAGCAGCAGTCATACTAGTATGAATATTAAACATCTCAACAGATAGTTGTTCAACCATAGATTTGTATTCAGAAACAGACATGTCTATAGTAGTGAGGGATGGTACCTGAGAGTCTGATTCAGATGGTTCTTCCTTGGAGTTGGCCATCAAGGCATAGTTACAGAATTCTTGTTCTTCTCCATCACTATCAGAATCATCCCAACACTTCCCTTCAGCTATGTAGGCCTTACCTGGTGCATGCTTCTTTAGCAGAGCCTCATACTTAGCTTCAAGCTCAAGAAACTCCTTATCCTTCTTCTTAGGCTTCTTGCATTCACTGGCAAAATGCCCTAGGTCATTGCATCTATAACATCTCACAGATGACCTATCCACATAGCTGGTCTTGAATTTGTTTCTGTTTGCTTTCACAAGTGCCTTGCTCTTGTTGAATGAATGATTTTGAGATCTAGACTTGAAGGGCTGATTCCTCTTAAATCTGATGTTTGGGAATTTTCTAGCCATAAAAGCATATGAAGTGTTTTCCATGGCATCCAACTCTTCAAGAGTATAGAACTCATCTTCTTCCTTTTCATCAACAGTTTCAGTCACTTCTTCTTCAGTCTCTTCATCATCTACTATCTCTTCTATTCTCAGTTGACTTGTAGATGCTTCCAGGTCTTGAACGGATTTGTTGACAATCAAGGCACAGGACGTGTTTATCATTCTGCCTTGGTTGACTTGGATAGCCCTCTTCTGAAGCAACTCAAGCTCATGAGTTTTTAAAACCCCATAGAGCACATCATATGTGACTTTGTTCAAATCTCTTTCTCTTAGAGATATGACCCTTTGCTCTAGATGGTTTGGTGCAGATAGTAGAAACTTCATGTTCAATTCCTTAGTGCTGTAAACCTTCCCATTCATTTGAAGCTCAGTCACCAGTTTGTGAAATCTCTCAAACATATCAGTAATACTTTCTTTGGACTGTGCCATGAAAGCTTCATACTGTGTGACCAGTATCTGTTTCCTATTTTCTCTTACCTCCTCTGTCCCTTCACATAACACCTCGATGTGGTTCCACATGTCCTTGGCTGATGTGCATGATGCTATATTAGCAAACATCGACATATCCATGGAGTCTATGATCAGCAACATGAGATGACTGTCTAGGGCAACCTTCTCCTTCTCTGAGTCCGTCCATTTGGATGGCTCTTTTGCAACATATGATCAAGGAATGACTATTGTGCCCACTGTAGATTCAGCAATTTCTTGTTGTGGTACAAATGGACCATTCTTGAGGATGTCAGGGTAGAGAGGATTGGCAGCTTTGATGAACAACAGCATTTTTATTTTCCAGAGGTTGTAATTCTCTTTGTCGAACTTAGGGACCTTCACCGTACCTGTAGTCTTTGGTGTATTCGAACTCATGATCGTTTCCTGTTTAGATTAAACAGCCTGCTCTGATACCACTTGTTGAGTATTGAATACAGAAAAAGAATACAGAGGGGGGGTGAATGGATTCTTGAACTTTTCTTTGTTCTTGAATCTTTGCAGCAAGATATGTGTTGAATGTGTGAGATATGTAAGTACAGATAATCAGAGACAAACGCAACACAATATCACTTTAATCTAATATTTTATTAGATAAAGATTTTGCTACAATCTTTGAATACAAATGGTAGTATTCTCAGCTTCATTTTTCTTAGAGAGATATTTCTTGAGATGTATCTTGAAAAACTTATCACACCTAGCTAAGGAAGTGAAGCTGTATCCTTATAGACATGGATACACCTACTTACTACAAATAAGGTAGGTAAACAAAATACTTTTCAGTCTGTCTATCTTATTTGAGTAAGAGTCCAAACGGCTACAGATTTGACTTTGCAAAGCCTGTTCAGATCCACTTCTTCAGCTCCTTGTCCCTTTGTCTTATCTCTCCAAGCTTCTTTGTAGGCTTTCCAATCTGCTTTATAGTACATGGTCAAATAAAGCGTCTTGGCTTGTTGCAGGTTTCTGACTTGTACAATTCTTCAGTATTTTGTCTCCAAGAATGTATTCGAGAAGTGGCTAAGTGATTGATTCGAGAACTCGAATTGACTTAATCGATAACTCTGAGTTCTCGAATAGTGTTATATTGACATATCCAATCACTTCTCGAATAGCTCTTTTCTCTGGGACTCCTTGAGATATCGAATAGAGCATTTTGACATAATTCCTGAGATGTCGAATAGCTTCTTTAGTCCTTGAGATATCGAATAGATCATTGACTTGTTGACTCTTAGAGAACTCGAATGATGCTTTGACTTGTTGACTCCATGAGTTCTCGAATAGAGTACTAGACATATCGAATCTCTGAGATATCGAACAGTGTATTCAGAGATATCGAATAGTGTCTTCTGAGATATTGAATCTCTGACTTCTCGAATGCTAGACTTCTCGAATAGACAGATGTACTTCTCGAATTGGTACTTAGGCAAATTCTTCTTTTCTTCAAATCCCAACTGTGATTATTTGGCAGTCTTTATCTCCTTGCTTGAGGCATGAACCTTGGAACTTCTTTCAAGCATTATTCCTGACTTTATAGTTACAGTAACACAACTAGAATTTGATGCCTATTACAAGTACAGAACAAAAAGAAACTCTACAACTAGAGGTTCCCTCAGTTAAGAGGTCATGTAGGTAATGCATAGCATTACACATACTTAGGCTTGTTATTAGATGTATTCAGGCATGCCTCTGTGACTAACAAAACACTAGGGAGGTTATGATCTAATATAACTAAACATGCTAGGCCGAAGGCCGAAGACGCATAACAAAGATAAAATTATGCTAAGGCAAAATAATGCCGAAAAAATGCATAAAAATACAGAAATTATGCTAGGCCGAAGGCCGAAGATGCATAACAAAGATAAAATTATGCTAAATAATGCCGAAGATGCATAAAAATACAGAAATTATGCTAGGCCGAAGGCCGAAGATGCATAACAAAGATAAAATTATGCTAAGGCAAAATAATGCCGAAGATGCATAAAAATACAAAAATTATGCTAGGCCGAAGGCCGAAAATGCATAACAAAGCAAAAATTATACAAGACAAAATAATGCCGAAGATGCATAAAAGGATGCTAAGGTAACATAAAAGATGCATAAAAAATAGACCAAGTCATAGATAAAAAGCCCGAAGGCAAAGTTAAGAATTACAAGCCCGAAAGCTACTAAAACTAAACAGTTCAAAGAAAAGTTACAAAGCAACTAGTCAGAAAGAGCTTCATCTTCGCCCGAAGAGACTACCAGGGGGTCATCGGATTTTTCCCTACCAACAGGATCCGTTATACCAAGCTCGGCATTAAGCAGCTTAGTATGATCGAAACCGAGAGTATGAGCCTTCAACAGTGCATCCTCATAACCCATCTGGTAGCATCTCTCCTCGGTCAAGTCAAGCTTCTTCTGCAGTTTCCGGACGTTCTTCCTGCTAGCCTTGAGCTGCTGATTCCTCCATTCAATGCGCTTCTTCAAAATGTCCACCTCTTTCAGTTTCTCCCGGAGATCATTATTGTCTTCCTTCAAAGCTTTAGCTTTACCAGTCACTCGCTCCAACTCAATGGCCGAGTTTCGAAGGTCCTCTTTCGTCTTAACCGCCCGAGCATCCAATTTGTCAACTTGCTTCAACCGGGTTTGCATTTGCTCTACCCGTTCGGTCACAACAGCCGACCAGGCAGCGCCCTGAAAACAATCATGGAAAAGAGTTAAAAATCTCCAAGGAAAATAAATATGACCGAAAGAAGAAGAAGCTTACCATAGACAGAAGGGTCATCATTTCGGTGCAAGCTTGAAGATCATCGACCTTAGCAATCGTAGGTCGATCAGCCAGAAGAATGAGACCACGACAGAGGTCGGGAGCCACATTCCGGGATGAAGGAGGAACCGGAACAATTATTTGATCGCTCTCCAAAACTCCCCATTGAGGAGAGTACACCTTCGGTTCCTAATCACCCGACCTGAGGAGGTGAAGAAGCAGGATGAGTAAGGGCCAAACTCTTTTCCACCTGGTTGGGAGCCGATTGTTCCACTCTTTCGGCCAAATCAGCGGCAGCCTCTTCAGCATCCATAGCAGCAGCAGCAAATTCGGTCGCCTTCCTCCTTTTCCGCTCCAGAATCTCTTCTCGAGAAGCCACTGCATAGACCAATACAATTAGACATATGTTAAGGCAAATATGCAGGATTATACTAGGCTGACGCTGAAGATGTGCAAAAACAGGAATAATTATGACTTCAGAAAAATAAAAATAAAAAACGAAAGAAGGTTACCACTACCCCAAAGACCGAGCAGCCAGTCATTATCCCGACTGTCCGCTAGAGGAACCTTGTCCATTTTGAGCTCGCAGAGAAGCTTATAATCATGCTTGTCCGCCTCCAAGGGATCTGCAAATCTCAATTTATGTGGATCGACCTCTCTCTATGTGCCGAACTTCTCCATCCTAGGACCCGAAACAAACACCCACTTAAGGTGAGTTTCCTTATTACTCGAATTTGTCTTTGCCCAGTCGGCTCGGTTATTCTTACGAGCGATAGAATAGAAACCCTTACTCTTCGGGTTCCTACGCAACTCATAGTGAAGCCAAAAAAGACTCGTTCGGGGTACTATCTCACACGCCAAACATCGAGCCTAGAAGGTGTTTATGTGTATAAAACTATTCGGATCTAGTTGTCCTATAGCGATCTTGGTCTGCTTCAATACACTTTTGAGAATATGAAGCATAGGCAACCTAAAGCCGCATTTAAACACGGCTTCAGATATGCCCATCGCTCGACCTCCTCCGTAAGACGCAGGAACCTCGGGATTATGCCAGATCCTATCGTTCCTCCTAGGAGCATAAAAATACCATGTGTACTTATCTATAAGGTAATACGATGTGTATGATCCAATATCGTCTTCGGTCAATCTAGAACGTAAATTGGCGGCCAGATATAACTCGGCATCACTAAAGGGACTTGTCTGACCCGCGTCTTCGGTCGGCTGATCCATGTCCCTACATTCGGTAATGAAGAGACATTAGCCATGTACTCGGACAGCAATAAAAGGTGATAGAAATTAACCGAACGAGTACAGTGGGCCGAGATCGGTCGGGGACAAATCCATGACCTAAGGCAAAGAAAATCGAAGAGCCTAAAATCTACGGTTAAAAGAGGGGGACATCCCGAAGGAAGTTATCTAGACCCCAAAATCCCGAAGGCCGTTTTTCTCCTAGATCATTTTCAGATGAACCCCAAGAATCCCGTAAAGGTTTTCTCCCAGACAAAATGAAGAAAACTAAAAGCACAAAAGGGAGATAATCACATATACGTTTGGCTCAAGAAATGCAAGTGAATTCACACATATACATACAGTTATACATACATATACCCACAACATGAACTATGAAGATACAAAATACGCAAATCACCGTTTGAGAAGTATGGAGAAAAGAAAGGGAAAAGGAACATACTTGAAGAAATAAGATCGAGTTCTTGAGGATATGTGTTTCGGAGATGGGCTGATACCAGAATCGGAGAATCAGGAGTTTCCGACGATGAAGTAATGTTCCCAATCGTTGATAGAAGTTTTCTGAAAGGGTTTTTTAATCTCTGGAAAAAGAAGTGTGTAAAAAGAAGACTGAATTGCAGGGATTAAAAAGAGACACGATGCTTGGATCGAGAGTCCTTTCAAATTCAACGGTCAAGATTAATGCGAGAATCTCGAGAGCAGACAGCTGTAAATCATAAATAGACACAACTTCCCAAGAAATATCTCGACCTTGTCCATCGGCCAAATTATCCAACCAAGGCGTCCGATGAGTATACTCCGAAGATGGATCTAAGGTTTGACCTTCGTCCTAAGGATATCTCCGAACGAAGCTCAGGGACATGTTGGAAGCCCATCTTCCCATTAGGCCAAACATAAAGTCCAATATCAAAACAGGCCCTACAGTCGATCGGCCCATGGTTGTTTAGCCCATATTCGGCCCAATCACTTTCCCTCAACGGTCACATGGTCGTTTCCCCTTTTACAGATCATATAGTTACTTTACTTGAGTATTGGGGACAATGAAAAATAATGATGTCTCCTCATCATACCGATCCCGATTGGATCCAAGGAGAAAAAGGTGAAACCAAGTTTATAAAAAGGGAAGTATCATTAAACTTAAAGACACGACAAAAAACACACACAAACACTTTACGTTTTACCTTATTCCTCTCTAAAGACCGATTTACTGATTCTCACACCGGAGGTGAATCGGGGGACCAATCTCCCGCATTCTTCTCGTTTTGTAGGTGGGGCCGAACCAAGGCTTGGCAAAAATCCGGTTATAACACATATTAATTTATATTTAATACTAAAAATTATTATATACAAAAATACAATGTTCGAATCCTCCTACCAACATATTAAAATTAATATTTATAATATTATATTATATTATAAGTAATTATAAAAAATTAAAAATAACCGTACAATTGCACGGATTATAAGCTATTGTGTTTAATTGTCATTTCACTCATCCGACAAATGCACCACCAGCTCAATTGAAAGTTCAAACCAAGTCATTAGTCTCCTCTCAGCCAAACATGCCCAATTCCAGGAATATACGCTATAACATACTCGCAATAATTGTACATGCGATGCGTCCCATCTATTTCGAAGAATGGATTGATATTCACTATTCAGTTCGTTGTTTTACTAATAGTAGTTTTTTGGCAGTCGACTC
This sequence comes from Saposhnikovia divaricata, assembly GCA_036435485.1. Taxonomy (NCBI): domain Eukaryota; kingdom Viridiplantae; phylum Streptophyta; class Magnoliopsida; order Apiales; family Apiaceae; genus Saposhnikovia; species Saposhnikovia divaricata. The sequence goes on from CM071598.1 coordinate 58,715,176, forward strand.
GGTATGGTTTTCTTTAGATAGAGTTTGTTTGATTTAGTTTAAAATTATTATTTATAATTTAATTTGTTTAAAGTTATAAGTAAAAAATAAAATTTTTAAATTAATATCTATTTTGATAATTTTATACTATGAATAACTTATAAATTATTAAAAATTTTAAATAAAAATAAATTTGATTAAAAATTATTTTGAATGATGTTATTAACTTTTATCAAATAAAAAAATCAAAATAAAATAAGTCGTTCAAAAAAGTACCTCATACAAACTTCTAACTTTAAACAGTTTTTTTTAAATTTAAATCATTTTATAACATTTTATACAAATAAATATTTTTCAACATAAAATTAAAAATCAATTTAAATCCGAATTTTAAGCTCGAGCCAAACCCCCTCAAAGTCACAAGCAACTATAAGTAATAAGTGCATGTAGTTGTAAACACGGTTGACTTTTGAACTAGTTCTAAAGGCAAATGCATATATGATATATCCCGGATTTAAACTGTTTTCTGATTTTAATTGAAAAATATGGGTTAATAAGTTAAATTATGAATTAAAATAATAACAGTTTAAGTTCAAAAATTTATAGAGTTAATTCTTTTGAGCAATCTGCTTTATTCAATAAAAATAAATATTATGATTTAGATAAACAACTTTAAAAATATATTTTTTTTTGATAATTTTGATAACTTACGAATTACACAAAATAAAAGCAGATCATAACTTAAAATTAAAATTTTCATTTTAATTACACTTTAAAAATAATTAATAAAAAAATTATTAGTTTACCTGAACGAATTCATAATGAAACTTAGCTTACTCAGTTATAAGGAGGGTAGCTGTACGCAGACCATGCCCCTATACAATAGGGAGGCGGTTTCCGAAGGACCCCCGGTCATTACAAATATAGAAATACAAATACAGAAAGGAAACCTAATACAAACTAAGAAACTCACGCACACGCAGGAGTCGAACCCCTGACCTCCTTCAAAGGAGGCCAGTGGCTCAACCACTGCACCAACATATTGTTGGCAACGAATTCATAATGGATACTGTATCATTCACGAAGGAATTCATAATGGATACTGTATCATGTACAAAGGAAAATATTGTAACAATAGTCTATATTAAATAAAAAATTTCTTTTCGAAAAAAAAATGGAATTACGCTTTTATTACGACATGTCACGGTCGATGTTAACTAGTCCCAAGTCTTAGGATGTACCGCGCAATTGTCTTACACGAACACGAGGGTACAACTACAAGCTGGATCTGCAATTTCGTTAATACCTTTAATTTTAATAAATAAACTAGTTTATAAAGCCGCGCTTCGCGGTGGCGTTACAATATTTTTAAAAAAATTCAATACATTTACGTTATATTATAATATTAATATTAAATTTTAATAATTAAATAATCTTCTCTAATGAATCAATTTCTTGTTAAATATGATTCTTTCGATTGAGCCGCTCTCTCCTTAAAACCGAAATTCCAACTTTTTAACATATATTATAAAGACTTATAAAATATTTTTTATCTATAAAATTGAACCGTAAAAATAAAAAAAAATTATGACTTCAGTATCAAATTCTAATAGCTAATACAATCTTTTCTAGCGAGCCGTCTTCCCGTTAAATACGTTTCGAGCCGCTCTTATTTGAAACCGAAATTCTAACTTCATTATATAAAGAGAGTAAATTCCAATTTTTATATTCTTTAAACTTTCTAATATTTATGGAGTTTTAAAAGATGAAAATACATCTTATATTTTCTGTATATTATAGATATTCTTGTATTTATTTACAGTTTCCGCATGGGAATGTCTTTCTGTTATGTTAACATATCAAAAAAAAATAAATTAAAATACGAAGACTTTTCGTTACGGGAATAATATTACATTTATGGATATATTTTTGTAATGCAAGTATAATTAACTTGTATAAAAAAGTTAAAATAGAGGATTTCTAGGAAAAAGATGTATAATTTTAAAAAATCGTATAAGACGTCTCCACCATCCTCGTATTCTACTTCCAATAAAACATTTTATTTTATGTATTAATTATATATTTAAACATCTTTTATACGGTCTTATCTAATGAACGCTTTCTTGTTAAACACAATTATTACTATTGATTCGCTCTCTCGTTAAGACCAAAAACCTAACTTTTACATATATTACTTGTATGATAATGTTTATCCATAAAAATCAAATCCTAAAAACAAAATAAAATTTATAACATCTTATGATATTTTAATAGCTAGTGCAATCTTTTATAGTGAGTCGTCTTCCCGTTAAACACGTTTCGAACCGCTCTTGTTTGGGATCGGAATTCTAACTTCATTACATATTATTGACGATACTTATCTTACACAACAATTTTTCTTCCTTAAAATCAAAACCTAAAAAATAGAGTGAATTTCAATTTATAGTTTCTCTAGATTTTCTAAAAATTTTGGAGTTTTAGAAAATGAAAACACATCTTATTTTCTCTTCATATTATAGATACTCCTGTATTTATTTAGGATTCTTGCATGAGATTGTTCTTTTACTCATTGTTATTTTATTATGTTAACACATCATTATTTTCTTTTTAAATACGGTAACTGTTTCCATGACAATAGTATTGGATTTATGAATAAATTTTCCTAATATAAGTATAATTAAATTATATAAAAAATATATAATTTAAGAAGATCGTACTTTCTATAAAATATTTAATTATATGTCTGCTCTATATATTCAAACACCTATTCTAGTTCTAGTAGAACTTTTATTTATATATACTTTTTATAAATACGAACTCTTATTCTCTATAAATTCGAACTCTCATTCTACTTCCAATAGAACTTTTAATTGTATGTCTTATAAATACTTATTATACTTCCAATAGAACTTCTAATCATATGTCTTCCCTATAAATTCGAACTCTTCTCCTTTATAAATTCGAACACATATACTACTTCTAATATGCTAATTGATATTTTTATATTTATTAGTGTTTAAAATTCTAGAAAATTAAAAAAATCGATTGAGACGATATTAGAGCGCCACCTAAACTCCCGCTATCCTCCTTTATATATATATATATATCCTCCTTTATATATATATATATTGATGATTATGTAAAATTTGGGAACTAAACCTAACTTAGCAGGAATTTACACCTAGGAACGAATCCAGAAATTTACTTTTTCGAGGGATATCGAGCAAATTTTGAAAAAATATTTTCAATATTTTTATATTTTTACGAAATACTTTCATATAATTTCAAAATTTTATTGATTGAAAAACGTTAAATTTATTTTTAGATCCTTAGTCCCTTACCCCTTACCAAATCCGTACTTTGCCTACATTGCAGATAATTTTTTTAAAATTTTGAACAAAATCATTTCATATTATAAAAAATTATATATATCAAAATAATATCTAAAAATATTATGCATATCAAAATATTGTATATATATATAAAATAAATTGATTTTATTCTATGAGGAAGTTGTACCTATATCTCATGTTCTTTTCTGTCTTTTAAGAACTGTTAATAAAATTTTATTGACAATTAATCAATATTTTTACTAAATCATAAATTTTACTGATAGTTAATCAATATTTTTACTAAATAAAAAAAAATGGGATTGCAGAGGACTGAGGTACATGTCCAATTTTTTAATTTAAAATCTAATTCGCAGTATTAAATAGTTCGTTTTCACTGATTGATACTCCCTTCGTCCCTCATGGTAGTTTACATGGAGTTTTTTCACGGAGACCAAGAATTATGATTAAAATAACACTACACCATAAAAGGCCTATGAACACATTTAGAGCCTATGTTGCCTTTGGATATGTTGCCTTTGCCATGCATGTTTTTTGCTAATACAACATTATCATTTTTATGTTGCCTTAGGTAGAAAAAATATGTTGGCATAGAATAAAAATGTTTGTGTGTTGCCGTAGGTCTGAAATTGTGTTGCCATGATTTTACAATGAACAAAATTTTATATTTTCTACTATGAATAAAATTTTTAACCTTTTTTCACATGGAAATTACTTTTTTAATAAAAATAATAAAATTATTTTTATAAAAATCTAGAATATTCCATAAGAGAGTGAATATTTCACTAAACATGTTAAAACTTTTTAAGATGTGTAATTTTATTTTTATATTTATTAAATATTATTAAACAAAATTTTTAAAATATTTTTTTTCTAAATATATTTTAATATATGAATAAATAAAAAAATATTTTCGTATATAATGTTTTTTGAATATATTAACAAATTATGTAAAAGAAATCATTTAGCAAAAAAAAGGAATTAAATATTTAATAAAGAAATAAATTAATTAAATAAAATGTTGAAAAAAAAGGAGTAAATTTGGGGTAAAGTTTGGTGAGCGGCAAAAATACCGCCCAACCAAAATTTCAGACAGCCGCTAAAAAGAAGTTTCAGACACACTCTCTAGTCTCTTCACTCTATCCTCACTCTCTCCACGGTCTCTCTCTCCACTCTCTCCTCTCTCCGCTCACAGTCGATACACACTCACACACACTCGTACACACACATATTCTCTCTATCCTTTCTTTCTCTCCTCTCTCACATTCTCTGTTAGTCTAATTCTCTGTTACTCACACTCGTACACACACATGCAGCTCTCAATTGGTTCAATTGGTTTAGTTTAGGGATTTAATTCACTAATTCCGGGCTTTATTTCTCTTTCTCAGGATTAATTTGGAGTTAGGGCTTGAAACGGGTCGGTCAATTTCGGGGCTTTGAAATTAGGGTTTCAGTGTGTTCGATTTGGGGCTTGAAATTAGGGTTTCATTGTGTTCGATTTGGGGCTTTTACTTTAAGGTATTTACACTTTCTTTATAGATTGTGATATGTTTCTATTTTCTCGTTGTATGTTTTGTGAGTACTTGTTTATGTTTTGTCAGTACTTGTTTATGTTCATGCGCTTAAAGTCGAAGATAGTTGTTTTATCTCTTATAACTGCACTATATCTTCCTGTAAAGCATGATATATCCTGTTCTTGTTGTTGTAATGTTCTTGTTTTTGTCTAAGGCATATGCTGTTCTTGTTTGTATATCCTGTTCTTGTATTTGTATCTATGATATTATTTTTTATTCATTGTCTGGATTTTTGCTCAAAGTATGTGGTTCTTCCTTGTTAACTGAGATAGCAAATACAGTATATGGTTCTTCCTGGATTTAAATTAAGTGTAAAATATTTTTCTTCTAGTTAATCGTTTAATGAGGGATTAGCATCTTCCCTTTACCTTTCATAAAGATATTATAATACTACAACTACATGTGCTTCAGAACTTTTAGTTTACGACACATGACTATACGTTCTACAATAAGCTAACTTTTAGTTCTGTACTAACCTTACGTTGGTGTGTCGTTCTTTTCTTGTCCAAACCGATAGCATTTTTTAGACCAGGGAGCTAGAGTGGGGTTTTTAGTCGAAACCCCTGCTATAAACACACACTACTTTGGCGTGAACTAATATTATAGGTGGCCTGGGCTTGCATAGGTTTTAATTAGCAAACACACATACATAAAGATCGTTCATTATAATAGTTTTATGCTTCTCAACTGTAGTGATGGACGACGAGGAAAATGTTCTTTGGATAAACCTACCAAAGTACAGTGAAGGATACATTAGTGGGGTAGAGGCATTTTTGCAAAATGCATTTCCCAAATTTGTCGTAGGTGATGAAATAACCTGCCCTTGCAAGATTTGTAAAAATGGCAAGTGGCGCCGTGCAGATCTGATCTACGACCATCTTATCTGCAATGGTCCATCTCCATTATATGTTAATTGGATTTATGAGGTTTCACTCGAGTCCTACAAAAATAGTCATGAGGATCGTATGGATTATGAAACCTTTATAAATTTTGGAGATAACCTAGAGGAGATGCTTCATCATACTAATGGACCAAATGGAGATGTTAAAAATGTTAATCGCCATGTTGAAGAGGGAAAGAGCTGCCTTTATATCCAGGCTGTGCAAACTTTTCCCGATTAAGTTTTATCGTTAGGCTTTATTCCTTGAAGTGTACTCATGGAATTTTAGAGTCAGGATTTGGGGAGATACTAGAGCTGATAAGAGAAGCCTTTTCCCACGCACACTTACCTTTATCCTTCAATGCCGCAAAGAATGTCATTAAAGATTTAGGTCTCACCTACCAAAAGATACATGCTTGTCCGAACAGTTGTATGTTGTACTGGGGTGAAAACGAAAAAGAAGATTCTTGCAAAACTTGCGGTGCTTCGAGATGGACTATAGTGGAAAAAAAAGGCACGAGTGACAATGATCCACAGAAGTTGATTAACAAAGTCCCGGCGAATGTTATGCGCTATTTTCCACTAAAACCAAGGCTGCAACGTATGTTTATGTGCAAGGAGTTTGCAGAACTTATGACATGGCATGAGGTTGGACGGAAAAAAGACGGGAAACTTAGACATCCAGCAGATGTCGAGGCGTGGAAAGCAATGGATGCTAGGTATCCTCATTTCTCGTCAGAGAAAAGAAATGTAAGGTTAGGTGTCGCTGCTGATGGATTCAATCCATTCCGAACAATGAGTTCAACACACAACACCTGGCCAATTATTTTGGTAAACTATAACCTGCCTCCCTGGTTAAGTGCATTTTTAAGAGGTATTTGGAGCAAAGTCATCGACTTGAGCGAACTTAAGAGGCTGCAACAGGAAATTATTGAAGTTCTTTGTCAAAATTGAGACTATTTTCCCACCAGCTTATTTCGATGTAATGGTGCACTTGTTGATTCACTTATGTCAATAAATACTGTTGAAAAATACCGTTGAGCCTAGCAATGTTGAAAAAAAATGCTTAATTTCTGTTTATAGAATTTGAATAGGGGACTAGTTTTTGATGTATTGCTTCAAAAGTTGCTTAATGTATTGATTAATTAAGTGAACTTTGAAATTATTCCTTCTTGATTATCTCCTCTGCTTCTATATACTTTCAGGCTCTAGTTAGCTAATTGCTTAATTCATTTTGCTTTCTCATGTTTAATTTAAGTTAGTTTATTGTACTTAATCATGCTTAATTAGGTTACTACTTAATGCTAATTGCTAAATTTTGTTAATTTATAATTAGTTGATTTCTCCTTGCATTTATTTTATCTGTTGATTTCTTAATTTAGTTTTGTTTTCTAATGTAATTTTCTGCATATTGTACAGGATGGAAGATAAAATATTGCATCTCAGATTCCACCACAAAGGAGAATTTCAGGAAAGCCGATATGTTAGTGGAGAACAGATAGTGGTATCTGGCATTTCTTCTGATGTGTTTTCGTATACTGTCCTGATGGAGCATGTCAAAGAGGACCTGCAATATTCAGAAATTGGAGGAATTTATGTAAACAAAGGCATTGAGTCGGGGGGTTGGCAGATGGTCACCAATGATGCTGAGCTGAATGCATTAGTTGCTAGAGTTGACAGTGGTGACCACATCGATTTTTATGTCGACACGGTCGTCGATCATAAGGCTGAACCACTCAAGCAAATGCAGCCGCATGTAGTTATACGGCCAAGGCAGAATATATATGCAGGTAAATTCTAACTGTTTATGCATCCCACTTGTGAATGTATATGGTTTATGTCACTCTTGCCATCTAACTCGATAAGTTCCTGTTGTATTTTTCAGCTAAAACGCAAGTATGTTACTGCTCATCACTTGCAACAACAAAGGAACAAGAAATCAGTTCAACATGATAAGACAGAGGTGATAAGTACTCGGAAATCGCCACGACTGAATAAACTGCAAGTAAATACTGATGCAACTGTGACTAAAAGCTCACCAAGTGCTAGGAGGAAATTGGTTTTGCAGGATCCACCTCATGTAGATGAACAAACGGGTGAAAATATTTCTGAGGTAATTAAAGTTTCATATTTATTTTGAGGTTTTAGGAAATTTTACCTATTCCTTTGTTAGCTATTCCATGGATAACTGAGTTAAACTTGTTAAATCGTATAGTACTAATATCCCAATTTTTATAATACAACCTATTTTGTAATATCTTAAACAATTACCAAAATTTGTAATTTTTATATATACTGCCTTGCAGGACTGCTATCAACCCCCTCCACCCCTTCCACCACCTTTGACACCAGAAAACAAGAAGTTTTCTATGCGAGCAACAGATGAGGAATTAAAGTTATGCGGTAAGAATATGAATGAGTATGAAAAACAGAGAGCGTTGAATGTAAAGAAAAATAATGAAATGATGATAGCTCTCAAATTGCCTACTCTAGCAGCTGGAATGATGTGTAAAAACCCGAAAAAAAAAGGGAAAAGAAAAAGTACAAGGTGAAAGAAAAGGGGGCGACGATGATTATGTTCCAGGGGCTGGGGAGGAACAAAGTGGTAATAATGCTTTGGAAAATCCACTAAAGGTGTGTCGTAGCTAGAGATTTAACTTTGCACTTTATAAAAACTAACAAGTAAAATAACAAGGTGTGGTACCTAATCCAATTTTATTTCAGAGAACCAAACAAGTTGAGAAGACCAAGTCTCTTGCTGGACCAACAACTCGTTCCCGAGCTAATGTTGCACATGCTAAGGATGCAGCTGAGGAGGAAACGAGTAATCCAATTCATGAGGAACCTGGTATCATTGTGTTACCAGAACCAACTGCTGGACAAGGTTCAATGGCCGCTTTTTTGGCTATGCGGAAATGCCAAAAGGAAAAAGCTACTAAGGCTACTGCAACTGGAAATGCACCTGCAACTACGACGGTTGGTGTAGAAACCGCCTTGCCCGATTATGAAGAGGAAGAAGATCCTGGATCTCAAGGTAATTTTCTTTCTTCATTTTTCCTTCATTATTACATGAATATTGGTCACTGGTATGTCATTTATGTGTCCTTTTTTTCATAGGAGTGAAATAAGAAAGTGTGTTCTAATTTCTTATTTTTTGTACTTGATAATTGATGTTGTAGTTCCCAAGAGATTCAGAGGACCAACAAGAATGGACAGAGTTCACACCAGGTCCATCGACAAGAGAGTTGTTATTGACATGAATGCTAAGTTCCAGCCTGTTTCAGAAGACGATAGAGTAGTAACTGAATTTGGCAACTTTCTCGGGACAATCTCAAAGCGTTGTGTGTCGCTTACTTATGCAGATTGGCGTCATGTTCCTAGCAACTTAAAGGACACTATGTGGAATTATGTAAAGGTAACATATTAACTTTAAATAAGTGCAAACTGTTCTTGCATCTGTAAAATTGTTTTGGTGATACAGTTGACTACATATGATTGATTTAATCTATTTTTGTGTTTGATTTATTTTAAGCAACGGTATATTATTCCTGAGGAATTGCGAGGCTATGCGTTGAAGTCGATTCAAGAATCTTGGAGGGGGCGCAAGAGTCGCTTGAAGAGGGATCATTATAAGCCTTTCCCTAACGATGAGGCTAGGCTAGAAAATAGGCCTGATGAAGTCCCACTCGAGACTTTCAAGTCGCTTTTGGAGTATTGGGGAGATGAACATATTTAGGTAAATTTGCTGGAGTAATTGTGCTTGTTCACATTAATTGAGATGAAAAAAATTACCATTTATTTTTCATGTGTTTTTCAGAAAAGGGCCAAGACAAATGCTGAGAGCCGCAGTCAAGTCACAGACACACATACTGCTGGTCCTAAACTTTTTTCACAACTAAAGCACAAAATGGTAAATCATTTTTTGGTTGTCTACTTGTCTACTGGTCCTAAATAATATTGTTAGTGTTCTGTCTTTTATTCTTTATATATAAAGCAGGTAAGTAAAGATGAAATTAATTAGAAGTATTTCGTTCAGCTAAAGTATCTAACCTGATGCCTGTTAATTAATCAACTTTATAAAATTTTGAAATAATCTTGATCGAGTTCGCTATAAGATTAAAACTTTAATCTGTTCATTTCTTTAATCTTTTGTTCATTTCTGTAGAAGAAGGGGAAGCCAGATCAGGGTGAACCGTCAAGTGGAAGAATTTTTATTAAAACTCGTAAGCGAACAGAGGGACGCACCTATAAGACTGATCCTGCAGTAATGAATTACAGAATTGTAAGCATTCAGTTTTTTTATGTCTTAAATCATTTTATTTTCATTGTTGATGAATTGTTGATAAATCACTGTTATGTCTTAATTTCGTAGGAAAAGATTCACGATCGTCTCGACACATCAGGAGAGGGTGTTGATGATTTGCTGATTACCAATGGAAAAGCACACTGTCCGACATGGCTCCTAGGGAGATCTGTGAATCCATCAAAAATTCCTGCTCAAGCTCCAAAAGAGACCTACGTACTGGACCTGACATGCAAGATAAGGGAAACTTTGGTTGAAGAAATCGAGGCGAAAGTGAACAAGAAACTGCAAGCAGAAATGAATGCACAGCTGAACAAAAAGGTACAGGAAAACATGTCATGGGTGCTTAAAAAATTAGGCGAGGCGAACCCAGACATCGTAGTTGATCTTGGGGAGCTTTGTGCGAGTGTCTCGAGTGGCCATGAAGATGGTACTCCAGTGACTGGTGGCACCAGCTTTTAATTTGTTGTTTATGTCTATGTGACTGTTTGGGGAGCCCTGTTTATGTTTTAGACTGTCTTTTGTTATGTTAGTTCTATTACGTACTTAGTAAGATTATGTACTTATGGTGCACCAGATCTTATGTCTTTTGCTCAAGGCACCAATTAACTCTTATGCATTTGCTTTGAATTTGGATTGTAGTTTATGTACTTATGGCACCAGATGTTATGTAATGAATCTGGTATGTACTATGGCACCAGCTATTATGTATTGAATCTGGTATGGATAATTATGGTTGTGGTATTTGGTTATCTAGGGATGCATATTTTCTTATTTATGATGTTTTGTTGGAAATAGAAAAGTGTTGCCATTGATGCTATAAGTGTTGGCAAAAATGAAAATTAATGTGAAGAAATGTTGCTAGAAAATGTTGCCATAGGCTAAAATTTGTGTTGCCATTAAAGTGGGCCCCACAGTGGGTCCCAAAAGTGAGCCCCACAGTGGGTCCCAAAAGTGTTCCCCACTGTGGGTCCCAAAAGTGGGGTCCACTGGTGGGACCCACTATTTTTAAAAAAAATATTACACAAAGGCAACATAATATTATGTTACTAAAGACTACTAGTAATGTTGCTAAAAGAAGTCTATGCCAACATTAAAACTGATGTTGCCATAGAGAATAAGAATGTTGCCATTGACCCCCAAAGGCAACGACAAAAATGGCAACATCAGCAAAATGTTGCCTTAGGGGTTTTTTGGCCCTACAGCAACATATTTCGGTCCTACGCCAACACTTTTTTAGTGTTGCCGTAGGCCTTTTATGGTGTAGTATAAGTTAATTACTGGGTGTAATAGTGATTTTATTATTAAAATAAGTGAAGTAATGGGTGTAATAGTGATTTTATTGTTAAAATAAGTGAAGTAGTGGGTGTAATAGTGTAATATTAGACAATCTGCGATAAATACAAACAGTATAATATTTGTGCATGTGTGAGTAACAGTTATGTGTATAATTAAAACAGACAAAAGAGGAGACAAGGAACGAAAAAACCCGAGTCTAGTGCGTGACTGTCTCCTTAAAGCGTATTAGCCCCCACCGTATGTAACACCCCCAGATCCGGGGTCCGGGATCCGGTCGTTACGGTTTCCAATTCTATCCACAACACTTGAACTTTCCTTAACATAAAATAAATTACATCTCTATGACCCAACACAACAATGTAAAACACACCCGTTATAGTCCCAGAGATGAAATCAGAGTAACAATCAAATTTTATTAATCACATTATGAGTTCTTACAATCCAAAAGAATTTCAATATACATACTCTTTGCCATCCATTTACATAAGTCATACTAGACCATATACTTGGTACTGAAAGAATAAATATATCCTACCAATAGCTTCTTCTTCAGCTCTGGTAGTCTCATCGTCCTCGCCCGCGTCGAGTGCGCCTTGTGCGAGTCATCTGGTCTAGCTGTTGTTTTGATATAATAATAAAGTAAGGGTGAGCAATAGCCCACCAACAATAATATATAACTGAACGATAATATATAACAGTTCAAAAGTATCTTTCAAACCATATGCCATGCATTTACGGAAATGATGCCAGTATAATATGAACGATGAAGTTACAAGGTAACTTAAAGTATTTGTTTGTAGAAATATCTGCTACATCAAAAGTAAGCGAGATATTCTCATTTCATTAAAAAGAGGAACTTGCATGAAAAGATTGCAATTCCAGTTATGAACACTTTTCCAGCTCTGCCAACAGTAATCATGTTGCAGGAAATAATTAAGTTTGGATGATGAACCAATGATGGAGTATTCACCGCGCCCGCTGTTCCAATCTTGATGATCAGTCGAGATCGTACAGCTCAAATTAGATTTACTACCGGTAGAAGGAAGAACTGACGGCTTTACTTGTATACCGCCTTACTAGCTCTCCCCGGCCAACGGTTGGGCCAAAGGGGATGGACCGGCGCTACTCGGCCTCTTACACGACTCCTAGTTCAAATAGAATTCATGATTCTGAATGTAACGTTCGTCCCCCTTTCCCCAAGTATAATACTTGTTGATAAGACTCTACAAAGTAGTCGTATCTAGTTGGAAAGGAAAATTCACCAATAACTTCCAAGCTATTGCTTGGTAACGAATATCAACTTGTTCCAACAATCTTACCCCTCGAAAGATGAGAAGGTAAACAACGACTTAATAAGTCCATAGCACCCGAGTTGCGAGTGAAGAGAATACTTTATGACCGGGAAGTCGACAAGATAAATAACATTTTCCATGTAAGGTTCCCTTATTTTTAGGGAGATAGACTCAAGAAGAATGATGTCTGAGAACCTTTCTTGATATAAGATTAATAATAATATGACTCCGAGATATTTTCCGTAATAATCGAAGAAGATAAACCTTATTGAGGTTATTCTAAGTATGGAATAAATATTCAGAGAATATTTATTGAATTAAAATATTTAAAGAATATTTAGGAATATGAAAGAATATCATTAATCAGAGTATTTCTCCAAATAATCCTTGAAGAAACATCAAGAGAATATTTATTGAATAAATAAATATTTAAATGAATATTCAAAATAATATTCATTAATTAATAAGGAATTTAAATGAATATTCAAAAAGTAATATTCATTTAATGAATAATATTCTAAATGAATATCAAGTAATATTCATTTAGTAATCCAAACTTTAAAGGAATATTCGAGATGATATTCGATAAATAAATCAAGCTTCAGATGAATATTAGAATAATATTCATCAAGTAATTAATATCTTAAATGAATATTCAAAAGTAATATTCATTTAATAAAATAATAGTCTAAATGGATATTCAAATAATATTCATTTAGTAGTCCAATCTTTAGAAGAATATTCGGAATAAGAATCGATATTCTATTCGACTTTGAATGAATATTGAAAAATATTATTCGTCGAATGGTTACGTTCAAATAATTATTTGAAGTAAGGATCGTTAAATAAATAATCTCGAACGAATATTCAAATAATATTCGTCGCCCAAATAATGGAAAATATTTACTTAAATATTTTCCTCCGAGGTAATCTCGATATATCAAGAAATATTGACTCCCGGTCTATATTTGACGAATAAGATGTATACGCCCTTCTATGAGGGTCTTACAATAACCGGCTTATAATTGATACGTTAGTTATCTAATTTATAAGCCAATAAACAATCAGGGAACAAGCATAACGATATAACTTGAAAGTAGGCATGCATGCTATGGCATATGTATAACAGAAAACATATATATATATATATATATATATATATATATATATATATAATCAATCACAACAACAGCCTAAAAGAAGGGAATTGAAACTTGCCTGGTAGTCGAGTACGGTAAGGGGTGGTGGTAGCAGGTCCCGGGTCAGCTTGGTGATCTATAAATAGCCAAGGCATTCGGGATTAATCACTTAACATCTTAAAAGTTAAGTTATACTTAAATCAAAACACGTTCTCGAGTTATCTCGTTATACCCCTTTTTGTGGATTCCTTTTATCATTGATCCGTCCCGACATTCGTTCGTTAATACGACATGTCACTGTACTTACACTTGGGACATACTTAAGTCATACAAGTTCTAAAGTCGATCGTTACGAACCAATATTATACTCTGAGTTTTATCGTCCGTTTTCTAAGTGTTTTACCGAAGTTATAATAGAGTCGTCTTTTAGGGGTTCGTTCGCGTTTAACCTCGACTCGAATATTTTTAATAAATCGAAAAACGATCCTTTTGACATACGGTTTTCTTTCACACCTTTCTTTTTACCTCTAGTATTTATTTACCAAGATTCATCATGACTTTACATATTTTACGAGGGTTCAATTTCAGTTACGTACTTTCGTTTACGGATTCGAACTACTTTTAGTAAATCGGTCATAAATCCTAAACCGTAAGTCTGTTTGATTCGATTCTTTTTCCAAAATGATCTACGACTCAAGATCTACAAGGGCATGTTAGATACTCGTCCAGTTTCAGCCATTAGACCTAATGTGATGCACGGTTTTCAATGATTAACGAAATTTCGGCATTATAACGGCTATAATACGAACGTTCCAAAAATCGCAATCAACAACCCAAGCCACACCGGGCATCAATACAACTTATACACATAATAATCATCTCACAAGTCCAGAAGCTACTGATCTTAGCATCAAAATCATCATGCATCTTAAATCATATAACTAATTACATAATCATGCTTATAATTATCACCATAATCATACCAAGCTAAATCCATCAAAAACATTCATAAATCTCAAATCAAATTCTAGGGTTTCAAGAGATCTACCTTCCTTGGAGTATGATATAACCTTAATAAGCTTGGTATGGTCCTTGTCTAGCTTAATCAAACCTTAGATCATCCAAAGAAATCATGAAAACAAAGTTAGTTTCTAAGATCCACCATTCATCGTCAATCTTGTAAAAAACATATAAAATCAAAAACTAAGATTTTGGTTCTAAAATTTTTACCACACCTTCTACTCTTCAAGGGCTTTCTTTTGAGCTATAGAACACAAGAATCCAACCATGGGAGCTAGGGTTTGAGCCCCATCTTTCTTCTGATCAGAACCTGGACAGTTTTGGTCCTCCAACTTTAAGCATGGATTTGACTAGGCTATACTATTTGGATTTCCATGAAATTTGGAACGAATCTTGCCCATGAGTGGAGAAGCTATGATTAAAATTTGGTGATTTAAGGATGGATAGAAGTGGAGATATGAATTTTTCTTTGTGTTATGTTTCTGCTGGACAGTTTGTATGTTCTATGTTTTCTTTTGCTTTTCTCTCTTTTCTCCCACTTGATCATCTACTTTTTGCTCATATAACTAGATATTATCAGTTGGTAGGATGAGAATGATAGCATTGGGGTAAGAGCCAAGAGTCTTGGATAAGTTTTGATAGATATTTGTTTTGTTTCTTGTTTGATTTAAGTGATTTAAATCACTTAACTCCTAAATTGTTTTGATTTAATCCTTGATTAAATAATTTAATCCACTTGATATAATTCTCTTGATGATCATATAGGATATTTAATCTCGATACGAACTTAATCCGTAATCTAGGATTCGTTCGCTTTATTGATTAATCTCGTTATAACGTTTTAGCGGTTTCTAGAACGCTTGATTCACTGCCTCAGTGGTTTCCTACCTTCATTCTTAAATCAAATATAATAACATCCCAAAATATCAAATCCTCAAAGTTAATATCACAATTTCTTGGATTATAATAATATTTAATCCACTGTCCGGTCAAATATTATACCGAAAAAGAATTTGGAATTTCTGAATTCCGATCGTCTCTGCATTCACTTATTTCCTCCGCGTATTACTAATATGACTTCGAAACATCCATATCACGTCCCGTACATAGGGTGGCGTGAAAAGTTCTCCAACTTACAAAATCACTATTCATCCACCAAATTACTATGCACGTACAGGAAACACTATGCACGTATGGGAAATACTATGCACGTATGGGAAACACTATGCACGTACGGAAAACACTATGCACGTATGGGAAACACTATGCACGATTTCCCTTCAAGGATCCATTAGCTCCTTCCTGGATGGTAGATTATTCTTATCTAGGTTCTCAACCATCGAATTACTCTATTCTGACAATATACCAATGCATCAGGATCATTGTCCAAAGCAATATCCATTCATTACAATCATTGTTCTTTGAAACCACCATTCATTAGTGCTCTTTAACCACAATAAGAAAAGTTTTAATTCTACCCAAAATTCGGGTTATTACACCGTATATGTGAGCGAACCGCCTCCCAGGATAAAACGGATTGCAGTGAGGCTACATAAGAGCGTCACTCTTAGCGAGCTTGAGACGAGCAAGAACTATCACCAGAGGAAGAGAAGAGACTGTATATGAGAAGAGGATGTGTGTTTTCGAGTATTTAATCCTAATGCTCTAGATGCGTATTTATAGGATGAGAAGACTTGTGCGCTACACAATTGCCTTAATTAATTAGCCGTGCTAATCAATTAAATCGGTGGCAATTTCCTTAACACAATTGCCTAAATTAATTAGCCGTGCTAATCAATTAAATCGGTGGCAATTTCCTTAATTAATTAACTGTGTTAATTAATTATGTTAAGGCGGTGGCAAAAAATCCGTAAAAGAAACGGAATTGATTTTACCGAATCAATGAATTCAATTTATAATCGAATCCATATTCCAACAATCCCCCACATGGATGTGATTGATATCATAGTAGCACACACCAGACAGACACAGAATTTGATTTGGTGATAATTCTTCGATCAGATATAGCATACGATAGGTAGAGGTTTGCTCTTTGAACCTTCGCTTGAGTAAGCATACCGACCTTACTGGTAGACAGTGGAGGTTTGCTCTTTGAACTGTTCGACCGTTTGTGTAAGCAATGATATACTTATCACTATATTCTTTCTGACTCGTTCAGCTCTCATGATTATGTCCATTTTGTCCATGGAACATCGTCCTGGTTCTGCAGGAGTTTCTAAAGAATTGTGCCTCGCAATTCTCCTTTGAAGCGGCCCCACTTCTCTCCCACATAGGTGATCTTTATCTTATATAGTAACCCGCATTTACTCAACCGAATTTCATGCAATCAAACTTGAATTCCGTGTATTCGTCAAAGATCATTAAAAGCATAAGCTTAACCTCGTACCATACGGGTCTCACTGTTTCTTCATCATAGGAATAGGCCAGGGGTTACCCCTACAGTGATTTGGTCATCATGATTTAGTTGGCCCATTGAACCAAGTTCTTGGGACCTCCAGTCAGCAATGGTTGGGTGTTCACCATGATGTCGTTAAGCAATAGGCTAAGGCCCATCCCTCTCGATGATTTTACAACTATCTCTCGGTATAACCAGATTCTCTTTGTTTAACCGGATTATCTCAGTTTAACCATCTGGTTAGTGGATCCACAACATTATCATTTGACTTTACATCGTCAATCCTGATAATTCTCGTTGAGAGTAGTTGTTTAATGATATTATGTCTTCGTCAGAGAGGCGAGACATACCATTACACACACAACAATGTAATCTCCCAATTTGAAAATTATTTACATAAAATATGCATATTGAAGACACATTTTCTTGTCATTTAGGAATATCTTTACAAAGTGACTACCAATTCACCCTCTTACACGCATATATATTATGCAATAGACTCGTATTCCATCATGAATCGAGCTATGTTTAATCGTCTATCTAGGATTCCATGACATGACTGCTTTCGTTAATGTGAACTATATTCACAAGTGACCTTTAAGTTCTTAAAGTCAAACATCTAACATCCATACTATATCCACATAGTACAATTAGATGTCTTTTACAATGCAGCCCAAACTCACGAGTATATCTCAAACACCTTAGTCTCATTGCAATCACATTCAAGAGACTTCCATTTGACTCGTGCATCTACTCAGTTTATCCACTGTGTAGCCTATGTCTAATTTTGTACAATTTTAAAATGTACAAAAACTTCCAATCATTCTTGAGAGATCCTTGTTCATCTATACTTGGACAGATACATCATACATATTCATTCTAGCTATACTAGATTTAGTTACGTTGATCTCTTCAAGATTCACATCACCAACGTGTGACACGTATCCTTTTGGACTTTTAAATTTTTTAAGATTTTATTCTCCAAAATCAAAACTTTAAGTCTCATCCAAATTGCTAGAGATGATCATCTTGTCATTACTTCTCATAATGATTTGATCACTCACGTGCAATAACTTTTATCATCTCATGTGTAAATAACATATACACACCTGTCAATTCTTTGATTTTCTATCAATTTGACATCTCAACATTGGCATATGTCACATTTTGGTAATTACTTACCAGTCATCCGCTAAGACTTCAATTCGTCATTGACATTACCAATTTTTAGCATTTCAAAAATTGGCAATTACAGTTTACCTTATTACCAAGTTTAAGCGTCCCCAAACTGGTAATACCCATTATCTAGTTACCAAATTTGAGCGTCCTCAAAGTGGAAAACTAAGTCATTTATTTTGAAGCCATTGCTTGTCATAGCAATATCAAATTTTATATGCCACTGTTTTGGTGTCTATTTCGATTCACAAAATAATTCACCTAGTCATAGTCTTTCTATGCTTGTCTTAGCAACAAACCCTCAGGTTATCTCATGTAGATTTCTTTTAAATCTCTATTTAGAAAGACTTTCTCAATGTTCATTTGATATACTTCTCAATTTCGCAACACGATAATTTTAAGTATCACCTTAATGAACCTCATTCTCGTAAATCGAGAAATACTATCTCAAAACATATCAGGTCTTCACTTTGACTGTAATTTATAATTATCAGTCTGACCTCATACTTTTTCTTTACCCATGTATCTATTTTTTAATTTGAAAAATCTGTTTGGGTCCTAATGGTATCTATCTCGCAAGAAGATCCATATAATTTCAAACATGATTCTACTTAAAAGAACCACTCTCTTTATTCCTTAACATCAACCACTCTCTCTATTCCTTAACATCCTTTTCCCCCACAAGGGATAGAGAGTTCATATAACGCTATAGTCCATTTTCTAGCACACATGTTAGAAAATCTTGACTCGTTGACTTCTTAACTTTAGCCAATTTCCCTCTTAATATCTTCTTTCATCAAAGAATTATTAGAGGAACACGTAGCTTTTTCAAGCTTTGAGGTTCACCACTAAGCAAATCGTTAAGACATTCGGGACTATCGAATTTCTTATCCTATGTCTTTTGCTCTGTTTAGGTTCATTCTCACATTAATCCAATTTCATTTGGATCACTAACGAATCTATGTGGAACTACTTAGCTTAATAAATAAACATTCCCAGATTCCGTAGTTTCATACAAATTAGAATCTCATTATTTAGATTCATGTATAGGATATCATTAGACACAATCGTTGTCTATATCCATCCAAAATACCTCAATTCGTTTTGGATCTCTTTTACCTCTTAATAGGTATAGGTATCAAGACATCTTCAAGCCCCCACATTTTAAATATATCTAAGAATGTTTCTTTACATTCTAGAATTCACAGAAAATTTTATTATTTTCGCTTCAAGATAACCCCACATTTTAATATTTCTAAGAATATCAAATACATTCCAGAATTGATAGGAAATTCTATATTTCCTTTCATGGTATCTTGTTAAAGGAATGATTAGTCTCTTCATAACTAATATTCTCAAATTCAGTTATAGTCTGAACTGATCACAATCGTTTTGCATCTCCTGTTAGAGCGTAACTTAAGCCTGCAACTACTCCATCTACCTTATGCGAGTAAGGTATTGTGGCCTCATGAATATTCACGTTATGAAACAAAATTCACCCAGTGATTATTCACCACCAAAATCATTCTTAACCATCTTAATTTTCCGTAGTAAGTTGGTTTTCAGTCTCGAGCTTATAGAGTATATTCTTTTGTATAAAACTTCATATTTACTCTTTAATGAGTACACATAATCAATGTATTACTATAAAGTAATTACACAACTTGTTACCACCTCTCACTAGAGCAGGTTTCACACGACCATGATCCCATCATAAAGAGATTCCCAATTTTTCCTTGAATTAAATACTTCAAATCAACATTCATCAATGGTTTGATTTCCAGGTTGTCGGAGAAGACACATGGTCTCACTTAATACCCGACTTCCTTACAGGCATGGCCTGTTGTTGACAAAATCTCCCCTTATCGAAATCATTGAAAATTCGTATTTAATTCCGTGTTTCATAAACACATAAATCTCATAATCATTTTGTTTAATTGTAAAATCTCGAGTCATTACAGATTTTATCTTGTTTTTATTAAAACCTCTCAGGTATTAATATCATGTTCAAAGAACTTTCTTGTTCTTCTCACTGAAAAATTCAACCACTGAATTTCTCTTAAATTTTAATTTGATTCATAAAAGAACCTAATTTTCTGGCTCACCAACTGATATAACCAGTATAACCAAAAGATGTCCGAGGAAGAACATAAACTTCCAATAAACTCATATTCAGTGATCCTTGATCAACTGATGCGTTAGGGTCACCATCATTCTGGATTTATCCAAATTTCAGCATACAGGACTGATCGCAATGCCGTATTAGGTATCACATGGATCACCATAATAGGCTCGTGTGTCACTGCCGCAGCAGACCGACACCAACAAGAGAATATATAATTTAACTGGAAAAACGAATCCAACCAGAAAATTATAAATCTCGTGCCAACCCTCATCCTGTACTTAATAAGTAACAAGCCTGTTAGGTTTTTCAATATCTCGAAACATCCGACCAAGATTGATAATTCCAAAGAAATTTCCTCGCAAACAAACAACAAAAAAACGGTTAAATCAATAATTAAGCAAATAATTTTTTCTCACTTAAAAATTATTACTTAATTAATACAACCGTACTGATTATTTAAATAATTAATACCACAATTATTTAAATATACATATAAATCTTGGTAAACCTTGAGGATCAGCCAACCACATTACCCATTAATATCTAAACAAATATTAATAAGATTTTAGCTTGGATGATTATTGCCTGCAAATAATCAAACATAATTAAATAAATTTAATTATAAAAGGATGCTAAAATCATCATTTGTATAGCTAGATAATTGAGATATAAATATCCAATTACAGCGACACCAACAAATTTCTAACACGTGATTGACAAATCAAATATTCTTCGTGAAAATGTTATCTAACTAAAAGATTTGCCTATGATTAAAATTATTTAGCTAGCCAAATCCATTAACCATGTCACATGTCTTTACTAACATTAATGTTGTCATAATGTCATTCAATAATTAATGTATTAGTACTACACATACGTACATGGCTATTCAAGCTAAATCAAGTCATATAAATTAAACACTCATATGTCATATCATAACATAGCAAACTTTGACCTCAATGCATATCAAAAAATTTATGTGATGCCATATTATTCGATACACTAACTTTTGGTATAGACTTAAATACATGCAGCGGTACATCACATTGGATATCAAAAAACCATAAACTCAATCATAAATTGATTCGCATAATTAATAATAAATTTATAAATACTGAGATTCATGCTTTCAAATATCCAAAATCGAAGTTTGTGCATATACACGAAAACCAAATTTTAACATGATTAATCAGAACCATCGCAGGCAGTAATAACAAACCCAATAATGATTTTTGATTACCAAACAAATCCTTAACTATTTGATACCAAAATCGAAAAATAAAATACAAGATTGGTATGATACAAAAACTGCTTTAAGAATTATGCACTTTAAATCTGTCACTCAAACGGACAAGTAAATATGTAAGTACAGATCACAGATATATAAAATAATACGCTTTAAGATTGTTAGACAATCTTCGATAAATACAAACAGTATAATATTTGTGTATGTGTGAGTAACAGTTATGTGTATAATTAAAACAGATAAAAGAGGAGACAAGGAACGAAAAAACCCGAGTCCAGTGCGTGACTGTCTCCTTAAAGCGTATTAGCCCCCACCGTATACGTGAGCGAACCGCCTCCCAGGATAAAACGGATTGCAGTGAGGCTACATAAGAGCGTCAGTCTCAGCGAGCTTGAGACGAGCAAGAACTATCACCAGAGGAAGAGAAGAGACTGTATATGAGAAGAGGATGTGTGTTTTCGAGTATTTAATCCTAATGCTCTAGATGAGTATTTATAGAATGAGAAGACTTGTGCGCTACACAATTGCCTTAATTAATTAGCCGCGCTAATCAATTAAATCGGTGGCAATTTCCTTAACACAATTGCCTAAATTAATTAGCCGTGCTAATCAATTAAATCGGTGGCAATTTCCTTAATTAATTAACCGTGTTAATTAATTATGTTAAGGCGGTGGCAAAAAATCCGTAGAAAAAACGGAATTGATTTTACCGAATCAATGAATTCAATTTATAATCAAATCCATATTCCAACATGTAAAGTGTTAAAAAAGTGGAGTGAAGTAGTGGATGTAATAATGTATTTTAATGGTAAAAATTACTATTTATAGTATGTAAAAAAAATGAGAGGGACATCCAAAATAGAAATTATAAAAAAATGAGAGGAATGAATGGAAGTAATTTGATAGCGTAGCATTCAGAATCTTAACTGCGTACTAGTAGTAGCAAGTCAATATTCAATTACCACGTTTAAATATATTGATTTCTTGCGGTTGACCTTTTGAAATGCACCAAGACATTAAACGTGTTAAATTTTACTATTGCCAGCCACCCCATTTTACTCCGTGCACACGACCACCGGAAACACGACTAAAGGAGTCAACTGACAGTGGTGTATAACTTTCCTTTGATCAGATACTTACTCAGTCACTTCCATTTTTTTACACTTTTTTTTTCGCGATATCCCACCCGTTCTTTACATTAATATAAAATAATTTTTAATAATAAAATACATTATTACACCCACTACTTCATTCCATTTTTTCAATACTTTACACTATTACACCCACTACTTCACTTATTTAATTACACCCACTACTTCACTTATTTAAATAATAAAATCACTATTCACTCACTACTTCACTTACTTTAACAAAAAATATATTATTACACCAATTACTTTACTTATTTTAATCTTAATTCTTGGTCTTCGTACAAAAAGCAAACGTAAACAATCTACGGGGACGGGGGAGTACTATTTTAGGGAGGATCTGAATCATCAATATACAAAAAATATAATTTTTAACAGTTAATATTCGATTAATTTTTTGTAGTTAACATAATTGTGGATTGTCTTAGCTTATTGAAATGTGGACTGAACACCAATTCTGATTTCTGAGAACCTTACAAGCCTTAAAATTCACAGTCAACTTATTTCGCTTTTGCTTAAATTTTCAATGTTGAAAGTATCGAAAAACAATCAATTTGATGGGGTTCAGCTTAAACCTGCATGATATTCTTAGTTTTGAAAGGGGTTAAATGGCAATTAGGTCACTCAACTGACTGAAAACTTTCAGTTGGGTCATCCAACTCAAAAAAATTTCAATCAGGTCACTTAACAAATAAAAACTTTCAATCAGGTCATAAAACACATTAAATGACCAGATTTTAACGTGTTTAATGGCCTGATTTTAACCTGTTTAATGACCTGATTGAAATTTTTTAACGTGTTTAATGACCTGATTGAAAGTTTTTATTTGTTAAGTGACCTGATTGAAAATTTTTTGAGTTCGATGACCCAACTGAAAATTTTCTGTCTGTTGAGTGACCTAACTGCCATTTAACCCGTTTTGAAAGTATCCAAAAACAACCAATTCGACAATTCGATCTGCATGACAAATTACTTTGGTTTGGTCCGATTTAGACCCTCTAAAATGGACTAAACACCAAACAAATCAAAAGCGCCTTATGTATCAAGTATCAAATGCTTCAACTATACATTAATGTAAGCTAGCTAAAATATCTTAGGGTGTGGCGAATTACCATAGTCCAGCCTGTTAGAATGGACTATATGACAGTGATGAAAATATAAATCAAGAAAAATGGCCTACCTCTTGAAGAAACACAAACGTAAGGTTGCAAAGATGCTCCTATTTCGTAGAGGATCAGAATCTAAAACAGGACCATTTTCTAGAATTCAATAATTGAGTGCTATCCTCCATGAACAAGACAATAGCTACACTCCTACTTGCCATTTTGGTCCAGTTTTACAATGTCAAATTTATGGTCCAGCAATATGTAGGCAAATTGTCCCTAGGCTTTAAAGTAGTCAATTTTAATGTAACTGTTTTGTTAGCTAGCTCTTTTTAGTCTTGGGTGATGCATGCATCCTGCATGTTGCTAATTAAACCAACTAATCAAGTGGATTTAACATGGGGTTTGACAATGTAACCAGAAGCCTAGTACTTACTACCATAAGCTAGGATATGTACAAGGGAATATCATTCACATGAAGCTGATAAGCAATAGAATGATAAAATTGATGTTAAGCTAGGCTTCATCCTTGGGTGCATATGTATACACAGCGGACATAATTATAAGGGACGAGTGGAGCCTATCTATCTATAATAGCGGGATTTGTCTCTAATCAATGAATTCTAGCTAATAAACATTACTGATACTTCCGGAATCGTAGCTAGTCGCCAAGCTATCATTAGCTGCCATATTTGAAGGTTTTAAACTTGTTCATTGGTCACTACTCACTACTGCTGCTGCTGCTGCCTACTGCCTAGTATCTCATAGTTGGAACTTGCTTTTGGACTTTGGTTTAACTTATTTTTCAGGAAAATATTTCCTGTTTAAATAATAAATAATATATAGTTCTTTAAATCCAACAGACTCATTCTATGGTGTTAGTGTAAACTTAATATATCTGAACTTGATATAATAACCATCGCCTCGTTGTAGAGTGTAGTTTGCTATAAAACGAGGAGTTTACCTCCCACCTAAAGCAATTGCATACATTTAATTTTGAATCCTCTAAAAATAATTAAAAAAAATGAATGTGTGAGTTTGTTTATCTAAAAAAGATCCTAACCTATCTTGGTGTTTCTCATATTTGTCTGAGGATTGTTATCTTGCTAAATTTTCGATTGGGCTTTTACCTTAATTTATACTAAATTATAAGGATGTTTTAAGTATTGGGCTTCTCCTTCGGCACATCTATCGTTTGGAAGAGACATAGACAACAAGTTAATACTATTAGTTTGCACTTTGCAGTCATTGGATTGACTTGTGCTGGTTGGACATCAAAGCCTTTCTTCTTTTCCCGACATACAAAGCAAACAGAGCATTTTATTTTTACCAATTTAAGGAAAGCTCAAATGCAATATTAAACGATAGTTGCTGAATAAAAAAGGCAATTGAAAAACAAATTTCGAAAGCAATTTTAAAGGAAAGTCTATCAATCATTTTATTATTCGTGTTGCTTCTTGAATGCTTCTGTTTTCAAAATATAAGATCAAGTTCTTAAAGTAGCAGAGTTTACCACTCTTCGTCAACAATCTGTTTGTCAGACTATAGCTACTATCTCTACTGCTCAAGATTCCTTTGATGAAAGGATTTGCTATTTTAACAGATTACTATCATTGAAAATTAGGGTGTCATCTTGAGCATGCTTGATACTTTAATTTCTTCTTTTTTTGGTCTTAATGTTGCTGATGTCAAAAAGAAGGAGAAAAGTACTAATATGCTTCCACTAGTATACTTCCACCAATGCTTCTATTGATGAAATTTCTAGTATGAGAGATAAGGATGGTGATGACGATGATCAAAGTGGAAATCAAGAAAATAGATTTGGTGACTCTATAAGACTCAGTAAAGAAGTTTAAAAATTACAAAGGAAGAGACCCTTAAAGTCTAGCCAACCAAATTCGGGAGAAACTTCCAAGACGATAAGTTTTGAGACTCTTGAAGATCAATCATTAAGGTTAAGAAGGGAGATTGTGGCAGAACTCAGCTCATGTGATGTTTTAGACATGAGTAAGTTAGGTTTTGAGAAGGAGGTGACTAAGTCACAAAAACCTGTATCTAATACTTCTCAAAATTTTATGCATGCAACAACTACAAGGACTTCAACTCAACAAACTCTTGGTCAGCAGTTTCACCTTCAACCTAAAGATTTGTTTATTCAAAAGTCAGATTATTTAAAGAAAATCACTCCCTTTGTGAATGGAGATACATCTACTGAACCAAAGACTACACAGAATACTGGACTACTGGTGAACCAACTTACTGGACCATGAATCAAAAAAAATAGACTTTTTTAACAAAAGACAAGATTGGTCTTGGTCTTGGTCAAATTGTAGTGAAAAGTAAGACATCATATGTAGTCAATGTTGGGTATAAATAAACTATAACAACAATGAGGCAGTGATATATATTAAAACAAGAACAGGCATATAACCAATTAACAAAACAAATCACGAAGGCATAAACAAGAATATAATTAGTAACTGTAATTAATAAGAAAAATAAGAGATACTTATCTCTCACAGTAGCTTTAACAAAAACAATAAGAGAGAAGAACAGCTCCAGTCACTCCATTGGAACCAGACTTCTTAGCTATCCAACTTGCATCACTATATCCCTCTAGCACTCCAGGAAACCTCCTGTAATGCAGACCAAGATAGATGGTGCCTTTCAGATATCTAAGTACTCTATCAAGAGCATCCCAATGAGTGTTGTTGGATATCTGTTTACCCTTGCGGGTGGAGCAGTGTCTTGGAAGTCTTCTAGACAGACTATTATAACTCAGTCTAATTTTGAGGCTGAGTTGTGTGCATTAGATGCCACGGGGTCAGAGGCTGAATGGTTACATGGACTTATGTCAGTATTACCTGTAGTAAGCCGACCACTTCCTGCTTTTGCTGTTCATTGTGATAGCCGTACAACTATCGACAAGATTAACAGCAAGAAGTATAATGTGAAAACAAAGAGACATATCCAAGTTAGACTAAAGTCTATAAGGGGTCTAATGTCTGACAGGATCATAGCTGTTGAGCTTATTGGAACTCAAGAAAACCTATCTGATCCTTTGACTAAGGGACTTGAGCATGCTGTTGTCCTTAAGTCTAGGTTGGGGATGGGACTGATAGCCCATAATGATTCATCTACAGCGGAAACCCAATACACATGAGGGGAGATCCCTCGAAAGTGTATTCAATGTGGTAATAACAAGTTGTAAGGGTGAATTGGTTGTACCTTTTAACTACATAGATTGATACTCACGTATCTGGAGTCTATCCCCTATAAACCTATAAGGTACTGTAACTGCCAGAATAGCAAGAGTTATTTGAACTCTGAATGGGGTCAAGTCATATGACGAGATGCTAGCAGTACATCTCTGGAGATGCCCAGCTAAGCGAATGTAATTGTGTGGTCACAATTAGAGGAAATGGTTATTCCTTGAAGCATTCGACGAACAAGATCGAGACATGACCATTAACGTCTCAAAGCCGTAGATAAGCACCATAGCCTTTGATTTGTCGTCGTCTATGGAGTGTGGTTACACCAAACGGATAAAGATTCAAGGTGAAACATTCCATCTGAATCCGGTAGCCATCGAAGTAGAGGACTTAGGAGGGTTCAACTTAGGAGGGTTCAAACCCGGAAGGGTACCTAGTCTGAAAAATAAGTCATGATGAGGATAGATATGCATTTCTGTATGGATTTGTGGGGGATTGTTAGAAAATGAAAAGTTTGAGGCATGTTTATATAATATGTTCTTGATGTAATTTCCGGAAACTAACAAGTGGAGGTTATTCCTTGTAATGAGGACTTAAACTTCATGTTTAGATCTAAGACATTTTCTTAGTGTAATCCATAAATAAATTGAGTTGAAAGAAGGATGTTTGAAATGGGTTATGTGGGTTATTTAGTTGAAATAACTTGAGTCCCACATAGAATTGGTAATGAGAGGTTGGTGGCTTTATATAGCTCCATGTGCAAGAGTAGTGCACAACTACTAAGGCATGTGGGAGTGCATGGTTGTAGGGTGGGCCTCGGTGTCTCGCGTACGCGAGGCGACCTGGGCGAGGAATTTTATTACCTGGATTATGGATTTATTTTAACAGGAAATCAGACATTATTTGTTACAACAGTAATTCAGATTGGATCAGTACTTGGATTATTGGACCTGGTCAGACATCAAATCCTGATGGATAGATCCTGACAGTGATCAAATACTGATGAACATCAGATCCTGACGGACAGAAATCCTGATGGATCAGATACTGATGTTGACCAATCCTGATGAACATCAGATCCTGACGAAGGTCAATCCTGATGCTTCTGTAACTGAAAAATATATCCTGATGCTGCAGTTAATGAAATTAAATCAGAATATTTACTTTCCTTTTATGGAGTATCTGTTACGTTTTATTTTTTGGTATTATATACATACAGAAAGAACGTTAACGTTGTACGATACGTCCTAAGGATAGAAACCCTATCTATCTTCTTCTGTTCTCTGTTCTCTCTCAACACATACAGATTATATACATAATTCTCAGGCGAATTGAGGTGTTGGTCGCTGTTGATCATTGGAGTATTTGTGAACCCATTGATATGTGCTATTTTATCCTGGGAGTGATATTGCTGCAACCAAATCACAACGTAAGTGGGGCAATAATCTCTTCAAGAACAGCCAAGTCTTCTCGAAGGGCTTGGTGACTCAGCTGTTCTTCTCTCTTGTTGTTTTTGTTAAAGCTACTGTGAGAGATAAGTATCTCTTATTTTTCTTGTTAATTACAGTTACTAATTATATTCTTGTTTATGCCTTCGTGATTTGTTTTGTTAATTGGTTATATGTCTGTTCTTATTTTAATATATATCACTGCCTCATTGTTGTTATAGTTTATTTATACCCAACAGTCAAGCATGTAGTTGATCCTCATTCTTTGACAAATAGAATTGATGAGGTTGTTATACAAAATCATCTTAATATATTCGTGTCCGCTCAACTGGTGCTAAGGACTACAAAGGAAAAAGAGTTTGTGGAGAAAGGTTCTAGCTAATTCAAAAGGAGGTAACTAAAAGTATCTCTTGTACTTAATATCTTCTCGAGTTGTCAGATGGATGGATTTTGACTCTCTCATCTATCATAAGAGAGAGGATGAGCTTGC
Source organism: Saposhnikovia divaricata (assembly GCA_036435485.1). NCBI lineage: Eukaryota > Viridiplantae > Streptophyta > Magnoliopsida > Apiales > Apiaceae > Saposhnikovia > Saposhnikovia divaricata. Next base: position 58,744,376 of record CM071598.1, read on the forward strand.
CTATGTTAAGTTTTTGTTAGAAAAAAGAGCTGAAATAACACAAGGTTGCAAATGAAATTCTACGAGAATGGCTTGACAGGATTGATGAGTAATTGAATCAGTTTACAAAGGAATGTATCATAGAAGGTGCCACCTTTCAAGCTTAAATATGTTGTTGCATATAGAACTTATGAAGAATGGAGCTTAAAATTCTGAAGATTGAAAAAGATCAGTTTGGAAAGTTGTGCAGTATCAGGCTATGAAGGGTGAGCATTCTTTTATGAGCATAAGTCAACTGCATGAATTCAAGTATAGGCCTGATGAGCTGAGAGCATCTCATTATCAAATCATTTGTGTGCTATATATGACATGATTGAGCTTAAGGAGGAAATAAGCAAAAGTATTGGTGAAGACTGAGAACTTGCTGCCAGAAAATTTTTAAAGCATAATATTTATTTGAAGAAGACTCCATTTTATAATGGGTAGGAATATATTTATGTAAAGTTTATATTCTTAAATTATTATTTTAGTCAATTTTATATAAAAATTTTGACGTCATCAACTGTAATTTATGCTCCATTGTATGAAGTATATGAAGTATAAATATGGATAAATAAGGGAGAGATTGTTAAGAATAAATTAATGATGTAGACCAGAATCTTATATCTTTATGTGAGACTATGGTCTACAAGAGTCTATGAATTAGAGTCTACTACAAGAATGCATGATCCTAGTTTAACATCCTTTCACTTTAGTTAATACTTAAAATTAAAATAAAATTATGTTTTTATTATAAATATATATATAATAGGAAACACAACATTACAAGTTTATAATACGTAATATGCGATTTTCAATTTACCGAATACTTAATTCGGACTAGGAATGTTATCAAATACATAACTTTTTAAAATATTATCGTGCGATACGTAACACGGCTTTGTTACCTAATACCTTTAATATGACAACAACATAAATACAAATCATTAAACTAAACTCAAGTATTAAGAGTTATGTTTCCTTGTTAGCATACTAACAACGAACAACGGCATGCAATAATGATTCTCCAAGCATGAAACCTAGCTCATATGAAATAAATAAAACATAGAACAATTTAAAACGAGCTTCCTAGTTCCTCCCAGAATAAAATTTTACATGCATATCTGTATTTAAGAGATGTAGCAATGTCACTTTCCCTTTAATATAATTTTACTCTACTTGAGATACGTAGACATTTTATAATGATAAATACTTTCAAATCTATCCACATCTATACTAATCTATACTAATATATATAATAAGCAAATTAGGGGATAATTGGTAGTTTGATTGTTTGATTCAACCAACCGTTAAAACAATAATGACCGTTAGATATTTAGTACATAGATAATAACCGTTATATCTAATAATAAGAAATATATATTTAAATCCCCTCTTCTAAAGATCCAAGATTCGAATCTCGTCAACAACAAATTTACATTAAGATTTTATTTATTTATAATATTTTTTAACAATAATATACAAGTAAGTCAAATTGTCAAGGTTTAGTCAAAGACTCAAGAGACCAGGCAGTCAAGTAGTCGACCAAGAGTAAAAAAAACAAAACTAAATACACAATTTCGGTCGCCACAATTAGGGATAGAAGTTGAACACAATCGCTCGCCTCCTCACTCCTCAGTCGTCACAATCCAATCCAAGCCCGGAAACGATCAAATCCTCACAAATCAATTCAATCCAAGCCCAGAAATAGACTTCTCATATTTATTATAATGTCTGATGATCATCCTCATTCAAATATTCCGGTAATAATTCACATTCCTCATACTCCAAAGTCCGGTTTGTTAGCTTTTAAATCAATTTTGTTTTCTAGTTGTTCGATTTGTTCGAATCTTGAATTGATTAAGTATTTATTGTTTTATTTTCTTAGAGATTTTGTTTAGATTTATGTTTAATTCGTTGCTTGTTATGGTTTTCTTCAGCATTATGAATCTTTAAGTGAAGATGAAGCAGATAAAAGGGAAAACGAGAACGAAAATGGTACCGTACCAACAACAGAAGGTTCCGTGAAGCCAGAAAAAAAGGTAGTAAAAGGAAGCGGTCTAAAGCATGGGATACATTTAGTTTCAACTCCTGCTGAAGATACGGTCAAATGTAAGAAGTGCAATTATACAATTTCGTATAACTCATCATTTGGGACTGGAAATATGTTGAAGCATCAAAATATTTATGTAAACTCTTCCGATATTAGACAGATTATTATTTCTAAGAGCCAAGGAGCCATGATCGTGCATAATGGTGCATTTGGTCCCAAGGTTTTCAAAGATATGATCACGGATGCTGTGGTAAGGCACAATTTACCTCTTCAATTTGTTGAATATGAGAGCATTAGAGAAGCTTTTTTGTATGCAAATTCGAGAGCTACTTTAGTGAGTAGAAATACCTTAAGAAGTGATATATTACTCAATTACAAAACTGAAAAAAGAAAGGTGTTGACCATATGTTTAACTTCGGATTTGTGGGCTTCTTTTGCAACTGATGGATACATCACTGTTACTGCCCATTTTATTAGTGATGATTGGGTTTTGCATAAAAAATTGTTAAATTTTTCGTACATGCCATCACCACCCACGTGGATCACAATTTTTGACAAAATATATAAGTTGTTGTGTGAATGGAACATTGAGTCGAAATTGTTTAGTATCACTTGGATAATGCTTCTAGTAATGATGTATTTGTTGGTACTTTAAAAGCACAATTAAACTTGAGAAATGCTTTGCTTCGTAAAGGAGAGTTCTGCACATAAGATGTTGCGCATACATTCTTATGTTGATTGTGCAAGACGGTCTAAAAGATATAGATGCATCGGTTCTTAAAATTAGGGAATCGATTAAGTATATCAAAGGTTTTCAAGGTAGGAAGGAAAAATTTAAAGAATGTTAGCACAAGTGGCTTTAGAAAAGAAAAAAGGCTTGCGTCAAGTTGTGCCAACAAGATGGAATTCAACTTACCTTATGCTTGATGGTGCAATTTATTATCGTAGAGCTTTTACTCATTTGGCATTAAGTGATTCTAACTACAAGCAAAATCTTAATGATGCCGTATGGGAAAAAGTAGAGGGCATTTGTAAGTTTCTTGGTGTGTTTTATAATGTTACTCGGTTATTCTCGGACACAAAATATCCCACGGCCAATTTGTATTTTCCAAATGTGTTCATAGTTCAACATACACTAGAGAAGGCAATTGAAGATCCAAATTATGTAGCAAGATCAATGGCTATAAAGATGCAACCAAAGTTTGATAAGTATTGGTCTGATTATAACATGATTCTTGTTATTGCGGTTGTGTTTAATCCTCGATACAAGACTCAGTTTGTGAAATTTTGCTACAAAGTGCTTTGCAGAGAGAATTGTTATCAAATATCACAAATTCATGACACTTTGAAGGAATTGTTTGATCTCTACAAGGACAGAATACCTACTTACAATGTTGTTTATGAAAATCTGCCTGGAAGTTCACTTGAGATCAAGGACTTGACGTAATGATGGTATTAATATTCTGCTTTGTTAAATTAAGAATTTAAGATTCTGCCATATTTATTAATCTGTCATTCTGCCTTTTATATTCTGATTCTTTTTATAGGAATTTGATGCATTGGACAATGATGTCAATTCTATCCTGGAAAAATCTGAGTTAGATAAGTACTTGGAGGAAAAATGATTGAATCGAGCCATTGATATAGATGTCTTGGATTATTGGAGCATAAGTCAAGGAAGATTTCCTAATCTTGCACTTATGGCTCAAGATGTGTTAACAATTCCTATTTCAACCGTTGCCTCGGAGTCGGCTTTTGGTGTCGGTGGAAGAGTCTTAGATCAATATCGTAGTTGTTTGGGTCAGAACATTGTGGAGAGTTTGATTTGTACTCGTGATTGGAAATTCAAAGAAGAAGGTGATAAATTACTTTGTCGTTTAATTTAATTTGATTTGTCGTTTTATTTGTAATCTGATATGTTGTTATCTGTTTATGCTTTTGTAGTTTGTCATAATTATACATTGGAAGAGCTTACTCAAGACATCACGAGACTTGAGATTAAAGGTGACGAAGATTCTGCCATTTGAGCCTCTGAGGTAACTTACCATCTGTTGTTATCTGCTCTTATGGTAATAAATCTCATTCTGTCCAGAACTTAAGATTAAATTGCTAGTTGTGCATGGTTGCTATTAAGCTGTTTACCGAGGTGGTTGCAATTTATAATATTACAGTACTGCAATATTGTCATCAACACATTTACTGATATAATTATGTCCAGAATTTAAGATTAATTTGCTAGATGTTAAGCTTTTATTAGGCTGAATATATATTATGTCCCAAGGGTTTTATGCATTGTCAATGCATGATTTCTAGTTAATCATGATGTTTATTATGTTAATTAACAATGTATCTTTTCTTATGCTGATGGTCTTGCAGGTCTTCACTTTGTGAACACATGGTCCGAAGTTGCAACTTGCAAGCTTGTGAAGTTCTGGATATCATCTATATTAATTTCAGAGTGTTTTTACTTTTTAGTGATATTGTGGACTCTGTTTGTAATTTGAAAATGTAATTTGAACAATTCATGTACAATTCGTGTACCAGTTTTCGTGTTATTTTTGTTTCATTTCGTTTCGTTTCGTGACACGACTTCATCTCGTGTCATATCGTTTCGTGTTTGTACCGTTTCATATTCGTGTTTGGATTTTGGTACATGATTTGATATCGTGTCGTTTTCGTGTCAGCCCCTAAAATACACGAAACACGAAAGTACACGACACTAAACGACACTACCCACCCGTTTTGCCAGGTCTAGGAACAACAATAGCCATTCCAAAACAACAACAACAACAACAACACATTCATGAACATTTCTAATTTTATTACCACTCTCATCTACCTCTCCTTCAAAAAATAGCAAGTTCAAAATCCTCTGCATATTTCACGTCGTTTTTGGGTGACACCCCACTCATAAATACTCACGTCATCAATTAAAAAATTCTTCTATCTATGCAAAATGATGTGTTCTTTGCAGTGGACGGTTACATTTCTAGAGTATGATATATACACTAATATTATGCTTATATTGATTAGATCTATATTAGATTATGGTGAATGTGATATATATAATTTGTTTTAGCTGTAAAAGGTAATTGGTTATATATTAGGAATTATAATATCGTTACTGAAAATATATTACTTTTTAGTTGGAAAAAATAATCAAATTTTTTTATGCTAAATGGAAGAAGTAATCACTTAGTTAGTAATTACTCCCTCTCATTTGTTTACACTTTTTTTTTGGGATTTTCCTCTCAATTCTTTACATTTCAAAACTTATCTAAGATGGTAAAGTTTTATAAAATAAAAAATAACTACACCCACTACTTTCCTCCACTAATCTCACTTTATTACATAAAATATAGATTGATCCCACCACTTTACTCATTTTTTTTTACTTTTTTCCACTAACAAATGAGAGGGACGGAGGAAGTACAATTTTATTTGTTTATTTCATTAAATAGAAAAGATCTGTCATATTTTTGGAAAAAGAAAGGTTTAGTTAAAAAAAGGTAATTTTTAGTTGAAAAAAGGTGATTGGTTAGTTTTTAGGAATTATAATATCGTTATTTTGTTTTAAAAAAATAGAATTGCACGTAACAACAAACTAAAGGAAATTAAGTAAAGAATAGCTAAGTAAGGGTAATTAAGTAAAAACACAAAGTACCGTACTGACCGATCGATCAAACTTTTAATGTTTCGGCTATTATAATATACTAGCTTAAAACCCGTGCGATGCACGGATTTTTTTAATAATATATAACTTTTTCATTAATTTAAATTAAATTTTTTAAAACATGAATTTTAGAGCCTTAAATTTTTATTTGAGATTATTTGATAATAATTATATAAATATTATCTATGATATTTCTAAAGAAAAGGAGGGATTTTAGTTATAAAATATAGAAACGACGATAGGTTTTAGTTGAAAAAGGTAATCGGTTAATTATTAGTAATTATAAAATTATTAGTCTATTTTATTAAATAGAATGCCCGTGATATAATTAGAAAAAGAGATGATTTAGTTAGAGAAAATTAAAAAAGTAACGTGTTCTAGGTGAAAAAAGTAATTGATTAGTTTATAGTAATTATAATTTAATTACGTTATTTTACTATATACAATTGTTTGTAATGTTTTTAGAAAAGGAGAAATTAATATTGTCCGTGATACTTCTATTAAAAGATGGATTTTAGTTAGAAAATATAGAAAATATGATACATTTTAGATGAAAAAGATTATCGTTTAATTATTAATATTATAATATTATAATATTATTAGTTTATTGTATTAAATAGAACCGCCTGTGATATAATTGAAAAAGTGAGATTTTAGTTAGAGAAAATAGAAAGGTAACGTGAAAATTAAAAAGATGACATGATTTATGTGAAAAAAGTTAATTGATTAGTTTATAGTAATTATAATTTAATTATGTTATTTTTCTATGTAAAATTGCTCATAGTTTTTTGAAAAAGAGAAATTAATGTAGCCCGTAATATTTCTAGAAAAAAGGGAATTAAATTAGAAAAAATTGAAAAGATGATATGTTTTGTTGAAAAGGTAATCGGTTAATTGTTGGTATTATAATATTATTATTTTATTTTTATTAAATTGAAATACCCGTGATATAGTTGAAAAAAAAAGAGATTTTATTGAGAGAAAAGAAAAAAAGTAACATGTTTTGATTGACAAAGATAATCTTCCATGATATAATTGGAAAAAATGATATTTTAGTTAGAGAAAAGAGAAAGGGTAATGTGTTTGGCTGAAAAAGTTAATTGAGTAGTTAATATTAATTATAATATAATTATGTTATTTTATTAAACAAAATTGCTCGTAATATTTTTAAAAAAGGAGAAATTTTAGTTAGATAAATTGTAAAAAATATTGTATTTTACGTGAAAAAGGAAATTATTTAGTTATTATAAATATAAAAGGTAATATATTCAACCTGAAAAAGGAAATTGATTACTGAAGGAGAAATTTTAGTTAGATAAAATATAAAAGATATTGTATTTTACCTGAAAAAGAAAATTATTTAGTTATTGAAAAATAGAATAGATAATATGTTTAATGTGAAAAAGGAAATTGATTAGTTAGTATGATAAATTTTATTTGTAATTAAGTAATGGTAAATAAATAAATTCAACAGGTGACCAACCAAACTTTTAGTGTTATGTTTCAGATTTTATATAATAGTATAGAGTTTTTTAAAAAAGGTGAAATTTTAGTTAGATAAATTGTAAAATATATTGTATTTTACCTGAAAAAGGAAATTATTTAGTTATTGAAAAATAGAAAAGGTAATATATTTAACCTGAAAAAGGAAATTGATTAATAAAAGAGAAATTTTAGTTAGATAAAATATAAAAGATATTGTATTTTACTTGAAAAATAAAATTATTTAGTTATTGAAAAATAGAAAAGATTATATGTTTAACTTGAAAAAGGAAATTGATTAGTTAGTAGGATAATTTTATCTGTAATTGAGTAAGGGTAAATAAGTAAATTCAATAGGTACCGTACCAACCGACCGACTGATCAACCAAATTTTTAATGTTTCGGTTTTTATATAATAGTATAGATAAGGGTAATTAAGTAAAAACACAAAGTACCGTACCGATCGATTGACCAACCAACCAAATTTTTAATGTTTCGGCTATTATAATATAGTATAGACTAACTTATAATCAGTGCGATGCACAATTTTTTTTAATATGTTATAAATTTATTTTATGTTACAATTATGTTTTTAAATAATCACTTCTTTCAATTTTTATTTTAATAAACGACATGCAACGTTTAAAATTTTAACTATTAATTTTTTTTATATATTTTATTAATAATTGAAAGATATGGTTATGATATTTTTGAGTATATATAATGATTGTAAAAATATGTTTTAAATTAAAAATTAACTTATTTTAATTAGAAAATACATATTAATGATTGGAATAATATTTTTAGATGTTTATATTTTAATATTTTTATATATATTTTGAGAAAATAGTAAAATCTCAAAAAAATTATCTTAGAAAAGGTGTTATTTTTTTATAAATATTCAAGGAAAAATCATTATATTGTCGTACCAAAAATTCTTTCTACCATCCCAAAATTCCAAAAACATTTTTTTTTTATCAATAAAAAAACTGTTAAAAACCAGCAATTGGGTGTATACGGGAAGCGAACGCCGGGGTTGAGCTTTTTATTTTCTGCAAAGGGGAAACCTAGATATTTGTTTAGGTCGAAACCTAAAAAAACATTACACACAAATCAAATCTCGCTGTCTCTATTTCTCCACGCCGGCGATTCGATTTCATTCTCCACTCTCCGCGTTTGGATCTGTTCTTTTCTCGGTATGAGATTACTACATCCAATTTACTCGTCACAGTTATTCATGAATTTGTTTTTGTATCTTTATGAATTTATTTGCAATTTTTGTTTATTTAATTTTCCGATTATATCCAATTTATTAGAATTATGATTTTTAAACTTAAATTGCAATATACGCTTTTTGATAAGGTTACGAGTTACTGATACTCTCATATCGCATTGGTTAATGATTAGAATAGATAATTTGAATTGGAAAGTGATATATCTCGTGTTTTTGGTAGCTATAGGTTTTTCGATTAGTTTACGAATAACTGATAAGGTTACAAGTTACTGGTACTTTCGTATGATATTGATTGAGTTTTGAATATTAAATTGCAATATACTCTTGCGATAAGGTTACGATTTACTGATACTTTCATGTCGCATTGATAAGTTCAAATTATAAATTGCAGTGTACTCTTTCCGATAAGGTTACGAGTTACTGATACTTTTCTTATTGCATTGATTTGAATATATAATTCGAACTGGAAGTTGCTGTATTTTGTGTGTTTTTTTTATGCAGATAGGATTTTCAATAAGTTTACTAATTACTAATGCTGTGGATATTGGTTTGTTTTGTTAGGTTGAACATTAGTTTGTTGCTGACAGAGAAGAGGCTGACTGGATAATGACAACTGCGGAGGTGACTAAGCATAAGTCTAGGAGGGAAGAGTCGGAAACGAGGGAGGAGTCAAAGAAGAGTCGTCGAGACAGGGAGAGGAATGGAGAGAAGCACAGGGAAAGGGATAGAGATAAGAGTAGGGACCGAAAGGAGAAGGAAAAGCGACGCGGTGGCTCTTCTGATGAGGAAAGAGAGAAGAGTGTTGATGATAAGTACAAAGTGAAGGAAAAGTACTGGGATAGGGAGAGAGATAAGAGTCGAGACAGCAAGGAGAAGGAACGGCGACGTGGCTCTCCGGAGAAGGAAAGAGAGAAGAGTATTGATGATAAGTACAAAGAGAGGGAAAAGCATAAGGATAGGCATAGAGACAGGGAGAAGGAGAAGGAGAAGGAAAAGGAGAGGATTAAAGAGAAGGAGAAAGAGAAAGCGAAGAGAGAAAAGGAACGGGCTAGGGAGAGACAGCGGGAAGATAGAGAGAGGGAGAGGGAAAAGGAAAAGGAAAGGGAAAGAGCAATAAGGGAGAAGGAAAGAGAAAGGGAAAAGAGGGAAAGAGAGAGAGAAGAGAGGGAAAGGGAACGGGAAAAAGAGAGGAGGGACAGGGAGAGAGATGAGAGGGATAGGAAGAGGAAGGAGAGGCACCGAGACGTGGATCACAGTGATGGTGATGATGCTAAAGACCGTGAGGGGAAGCGGCGTAGAAGAGAAGATGATCATAAGGACAGGGATAGAGAACGTGAACGAAGCAAGTCAAGTAGGCACAGAGATGGTAGTGTTGGGAGTAGCCCTAGAAAAAGAGGTGAAGAAGTTCCCATGGATAAAGCAGATGAAAAAAGTCGAGAAGATGTTATTGAGGAAGAACAGCGGAAGTTGGATGAGGAGATGGAGAAGAGGAGGAGGAGAGTTCAGGAATGGCAAGAGTTGAAGAGGAAGACAGAGGAATCTGAGAGGGAGAAGCTTGGAGTAAATGTAGATGTTGATGAACAGAAGTCTGGCAAAACATGGACCTTAGAAGGGGAGTCTGACGATGAGGAAGCTGCACTGGAGGACAAACCTGAAACGGGTGCACAAATGGATGAAGATGCCAAGCCCATGGATGATGGTGTAGAAGATATGAAAGTTGATGCTGAAACTGATGTTGCTGCACCTCCTAATTCCAATGGAAACAATGGTGCTGACGAGGATGATGAAATTGACCCATTGGATGCTTTCATGAATCAAATGGTGTTGCCTGAAGTTGAAAAGCTCGCTGAAGCTTCTGTTGCTGAAGATAACTCTAACATGAAAAAGGATAAGGATGTCCATGCCAACATGAAGCAGCCACGAAAGGGTTTAAATAAATCTATGGGAAGAATCATTCCTGGTGAGGATTCTGATTCCGATTATAGTGATGCTGATGATGAAGACATGCCTGTGGAAGACGATGACGAAGATGATGATGAATTCATGAAAAGGGTGAAGAAGACAAAGGCTGAAAAACTATCTATTGTCGACCATTCAAAGATTGATTATCTTCCATTTCGGAAAAATTTCTATATTGAAGTGAAAGAAATCTCAAGAATGACTTCTGAAGAAGTTGCTGCTTATAGGATGCAGCTAGAACTGAAAATTCATGGAAAGGATGTTCCGAAGCCTATTAAAACATGGCACCAGACTGGATTATCAACCAAAATATTAGACACAATTAAAAAGCTCAACTATGAAAAGCCAATGTCAATTCAAGCTCAGGCACTTCCTATTATAATGAGTGGTCGAGACTGCATAGGTGTAGCTAAGACAGGATCTGGAAAGACATTAGCATTCGTGCTGCCAATGTTGCGGCATATCAAGGACCAGCCACCATTGATGTCAGGAGATGGTCCGATTGGGCTCATAATGGCACCCACCAGAGAACTTGTCCAACAGATCCATGGTGACATAAAAAAGTTTGCCAAGGTAGTTGGTATCAGCTGTGTGCCTGTATATGGTGGTTCTGGCGTTGCTCAACAGATCAGTGAATTAAAACGAGGCACTGAAATCGTGGTATGTACTCCAGGTAGGATGATTGACATACTTTGTACGAGTAGTGGAAAAATTACAAATCTGCGGAGGGTCACTTATTTAGTCATGGATGAAGCCGACCGAATGTTTGATATGGGTTTTGAACCTCAGATCACCAGAATTGTTCAAAATACTAGGCCAGACCGCCAGACTGTACTGTTCTCTGCTACTTTCCCTCGCCAGGTCGAAGTTCTGGCTCGCAAGGTACTGAATAAACCCGTGGAAATACAGGTGGGTGGAAGAAGTGTTGTAAACAAAGACATCACACAGTTGGTGGAGATGAGATCAGAAAGTGATAGGTTTCTCAGGCTTCTTGAACTGCTTGGAGAATGGTACGAGAAAGGGAAGATATTAATATTTGTCCAATCGCAAGATAAATGTGATTCCCTGTTCAGAGATTTGCTTAAGCACGGTTATCCTTGTCTCTCACTACATGGGGCCAAGGATCAGACTGACCGCGAGTCCACAATTTCTGATTTTAAGAGTAATGTATGCAGTTTGTTAATTGCTACTAGTATTGCTGCAAGGGGTCTAGATGTGAAGGAGCTTGAGTTGGTGATTAACTATGATGTTCCAAACCATTATGAAGACTATGTCCACCGTGTTGGGCGGACAGGGCGAGCTGGGCGTAAAGGTGCTGCTATTACATTTATATCTGAAGAAGACGCAAGGTATGCACCAGATCTTGTGAAAGCCTTGGAACTCTCTGAACAAGTTGTACCTGATGACCTGAAAGCTCTTGCTGATGGTTTTATGGCAAAGGTCAATCAGGGTACTGAACAAGCTCATGGAACTGGGTATGGAGGAAGTGGTTTTAAGTTTAATGAAGAAGAGGACGAAGTCAGAAAAGCAGCGAAGAAAGCGCAGGCAAAAGAATATGGGTTTGAGGACGATAAGTCAGATTCAGATGATGATAACGATGGAGTGCGTAAATCCTCACTTCCAACACCAGGTCCACTGCATAATGGGTTGCCTATTCCTGTTGGCCCAAATATTGTTCTTCCCGGTGCAATACCAGCTGGTCCCTCCACGATTCTGCCTACTGCAGCGGATGGCGCTGCCAGGGCAGCAGCATTGGCAGCTGCCATTAACTTGCAGCATAACCTAGCTAAGATTCAAGCTGATGCGCTACCCGAGCATTATGAAGCGGAGTTGGAGATCAATGATTTCCCTCAAAATGCTAGGTGGAAGGTGACACACAAGGAAACTCTAGGTCCAATCTCTGAATGGTATGGAGCTGCCATCACAACCAGGGGACAATATTTTCCCCATGGTAAAAACCCAGGGCCTGGGGAAAGAAAGCTGTACTTGTTTATTGAGGGTCCTTCTGAACAATCTGTGAAGAAAGCTAAAGCAGAACTGAAAAGAACACTAGAGGATATCACAAGTCAAGCATCATCCCTTCCAGGTTCTGCTCAACCAGGACGATACTCACTGGTGTGAGAACAAGTGGCCTCCGTGTGTGAGTGTGAGGACGTTCTCGTGCCCTCATTCCCCTTTATGTAAGGTTGTTCCTATTATGTCTAGTTGCTGAAATTTTGTTTGGGATTCATGTATTATTATATTATATATTGACCTGTGGGATTCAGTAGGCACTTGCATGAGATATATGGTTTTGCTGCAAACTGTTATAGTTACTTGAATTAGTTATCTTCAGTGAAATCAAGAGGTCTATCCAGCTATATTCATAATTTTATATGGTGCTTTACAATATTTATAGTTACAGCTTAATCGTTGTTTTTGATTTGTGTATGGTTTTTACTTCTGTCTCATACCAGTAATTCCTTGAAGAGATATATTTAATATTTCAAATGATTATATTTTCATAGATGGGGAAGTGTCAACTCTGTAAAATTATTCGATGTATTCATGATTGTCTGTATCTACAGTCAAGCCTGTAGAATAATTGTTTGCTGAAAGAAAGGATGCCAACATGCTTCTTTTAAATTTTTAGGACCCCCAGTCATAAGCACATGTATTTAGGAGCCTGCTCGAACGGGTGGACCAGAACAGGTAATGGAGTTTTTCTTACAAGGTGGGGTTATTGGTAAGTTGAGAAGGTCATGATGATTCTTGCTGAACTTTGGGAAACAGAAATGAAAAAACGTCGTGCTGAGAGGTTAGTCAGGATGTTATGCCTGAACTTAATTATTTTACTTGACATATATGATCAGCCACTATGCAAAAATTATAATCGATCTGACCGATCTATAACTTACCATTGCAGGACAGACCACCTCAATGTTGGGTTTTTGAAATGGTTTGTGCCTAATGTTGGAAGCCTATGGTTTGTGGTTTGATATGACTATTGATTGCTAGTCAGATAGGCTTTTATAGCAACTATTAAAGGATACACTCATGTTTTTATGTTTAAGGTCGTTTGGTGATGAACGAATGAGGATTTGTATGAGTGGGTCTGCCAGAGTGAAGGGTTATAACTCAGAACTTTAGATAGACAAAGATAAACCTTAGTCTAATGAAGGCCGTCTGTTCTGATGGTAAACAATAGGGATTATGTAGAAAGATACATGTAGTTGAGTCAGTAGGCAACTGGCAACATGTGGAAAGATATATTAAGTCAATATATACAACTCCTTTTAAATACAGAAAAAGTTTGGCGTGCAGTGTATCTGCTATTTTCTGAATTTCTGTACCTAATGGATGAGTTACTAATTTTCATCTGATATTGATATGTTTTATGATTAAAATACCATTAGGCTGACCTTATCTATTTGCATCGACAATATAAGATCGTCTGTTAGATCTCATGTGGATAGTAGCATAGGCTCATGCTGAAATATTCTTCTTTGGCCGTAGAGTGTAGACCGAGGTAGTGACTTGTGGATATGTGCCAACTGCCAAGGGAAATTTGGGACCAGCGCTCTCACTTCCATTGACCTCTAGGTTGATTGTGTTTTGAAAATTAAAAATGAACTTACAAGTTACAAGTATATCCTCCATTAGAATTGCACAAGGGACCATACATCTATATGTAATGATGTATTATCATTGTTAGCATCTCTAAACCTCCATGTAAGCTTGGATTGTATAGCAGCATTTCTTGGCCAAATCGTGGTAGTTATTTTTTTTGGTAAGCAAGGTAGATTCATATTTTAACTCTTCTGTATCAAAATAATACAATCAGTATTTACCAATTGATATTTATGATCACGCTTCATTGTTTCTTGTCAATTAGCAATCAAGGATCTTATTTTCTTCTGTTCCATTGGCTTATCTGCCAATGTGAAGACCTTGGTTACTGAAAATGAATTTTTTGATAACCATGTTATTACATTAGAATTTAGAGATGTAACATGGTATACAGAATACAGGTATGTGGTGTTGGATCAGATTTGCCTATTGCTTTGTCCATGGAGCATGCAGGTTTAATACACTTGCAACAATGCTATGTTATTTGTGTTTGGTAGTAAACTTCAAGCGTTAGTGCCTTGATCCACCAAACATGCCAATTAGATAGTACAGCAACGCTTTAATAGAATCTTTTGTTGTGTCTATACTTGAGCTCTCTTTTCTTCCACTGCGTAGTTTCTTCTTTGTTGGAAATGGTTTTGGAAACTGGCAAGGTGGCTCTATAACTTTCTGTCTTTCCGTATAATTTACAATTGGCAATTAGCTGATAGCGGATTGTTTTTGACTAGCGGATTGAATTAGCTATTTTGACTAGCGAATTTAAATTAGCTGTTTTGAATAAAAGTGTTTGGTAAATAGCTTTTTGAGTAACTTTTTGTGACACATAGCAAAAGCTCCTAAAATGAGTTTTTGGATCCCAAACCTCTAACTCAAATATCTAACAACCAAACACTCACATTAGAGGTTTTGTTTGGTCAAACCTCTAATTTCACCCTAAATCTCTAACTTTCAAACACCCCCAACAATGAACTACAGTATGAATAGATGTTTTTTTTGCAAATTTCCATCATGAATTGCTCCTAGGATAATATAATATATTTGTTTAATATTGATTAATTTTAGTTTAAAATTGTAATTTGTTATGAAATTTTTTGACATTAAAAAAAATTATATATAAATTTGTTAAATTTTGAAAAATAATTATTGTATTAAAAATAAAATTGTTCAATAACCAAGATAAGTAAATTAGGATGAGAATGATAAGACTCTCTTAACTTTAGTTGTAAATTTTGATTGATTCTAATCTATATTAATGAAAATTAATCCGTATCTATAATATTGTAATCATGATTTATTTTAAATCATAAAAGTGGTAAATTAGTTAATACTATGAAAATTAATTAATATAATATATTTATATAATCTTGATTAATTTTAGTTTACAATATTAATTTATTATAAATAATTTTATCTTCGTTTAATGTCTTCTCAAAAGCACGTGCTGCTTCGCTATCTAAGTTTCCTGCCATCTTTCCACTCTTAAGATGATAACTCCCCCTCCTTCTAGCGCCAATATTGATGAGTAGATTTCGTGACAACTTTTGAGTTATTTATAGTGAGTTGTATTGGCTAACGATCAAATATTCTATGGAAGACTTGGGTTGTGTTTGTGGGGGTGAGCTGAGCTTGAGAGTGCCTCCAATAATCTCAGGTTCCTTTACAGATAATCAGAGAACGAGTATCTGTCCCCTCTCAAGGTGCCTACGTACCCTTTATATAGGGATCAAGCTCATGTAGTTCTAAATCTAAGCTGATTCTACTTGATCAACTATATGAGGAAGTCTAGTTCGTGTTGGGCTCAAATTCCTTTAGAGTTTATCACGGACTGGTTGGCTTACTCTACTATGAATCTATTATCTGTTAGAGGTAATCTAGGATCAGCTGCGTCCTAGGAGTACACTCTAATAATAAATCTATATCTTTTTAGATATCTTCTAGATCTTTCTACTGTCTAAACTTAGGAACCTGGTGCTCAGGAACCTATATCTCAGGAACCTGGTTCTCAGGAACCTTTATCTCGGAACCTGTTTCTTAGGAACCTCTTTACAGGAATCTGTACCTGCGCAAATAACGAACGTATTAGTCTGGGGAGCCTCTATGTAGTCCCCATATATTTCTGGCTGTCTCTGTGGCTGATGCTAGGCTGACTCGAACTCTCTTTCAAGGAGGAACCTGGTCTATTGATGATCTGCACAGCTTCTGGTTCTTCAGGAACATCTTGATGCTTGTGAACTCTTAATAATCTCTTTGTCTGATACTCATTTCTTCATGTCTAATCTTCATGGCTTGCACTTGATCTATCTTCTGGCTTGTGTGGGCTGGATCTTATAGCTTAATAGGCCTAAATTCAGCTCATGGCGATTTTGGGCACAACATATTTTAATTCAAAAACAACCCGGTCAATTATTCTGGTCGGGTGTATATCAGTCTTCATTCCACCATCCCCAATATCTATGCTCGATCCCTGATAGTAATCCTAAGTGGCTATCCAACTACTAGACCCTTTAAAGTCTACAATCTAAGAACAAAAACAGTCATGGAGTCTATTAATGTATCTTTTGATGATATAATGATAACTAGAATAGCTAAACACTCACATGACAGTTTGACTTTTGCAAATAAAGCTTCCAAGAATCCTGATGAATCTGTGCCAGATACTGACACTCCATCAGATCCTGATGACCCACTTATTCCTGATGAGACACCAACTACTGATGGTGAAACAAGTAATGCAAATGTTGAGGGGGAGCAACTGCCAAATACCATCAATATTGATACAACTCAATCATCAGGAGAGAATTCATCATAAACCGATTCAAGTGATAATCCTGACAGTTCTTCATGAAGAGATAACAACATCTCAGGGGGAGCTTCTAATAATTCTAATTCTTTTGAAGATAACTCCAATCCAAGGGGAGCATCCAAATCTAGAAGTCAATTACCACCAGCAAGGAAATGGACTAAAAGTCATACTCCTGATTTGATTATTGGAAATCCTGATGCAGGTGTTAAAACCAGAAGTACAACTCAAAATGAGTGTCTTTATCATAACTTTCTGTCAAAAGAGGTGCCTAAGAAGGTTGAAGATGCACTTAAAGATGCTAACTGGGTTACGGTAATGCAAGAAGAACTGAATGAATTTGAAAGGAATAAAGTCTGGAAATTGGTACCAAGGCCAAGGAACATGTCAATTGTTGGTAAAAAGTGGTGTTTAAAAAAAGACAGATTCAGATGGCACAATTGTCAGGAATAAAGCAAGGCTAGTTGCAAAGGGGTATTCTCAACAGGAAGGTATTGACTATGATGAAACTTTTGCTCCTGTTGCAAGACTAGAAGCCATCAGGATTTTTCTTGCATATGCAACCCACATGAAGTTTAAGGTTTTCCAGATGGATGTTAAAAGTGCTTTTCTTAATGGAGAATTGGAAGAGGAGGTGTATGTTGAACAACCTCCTGGATTCATTGATCCAGAATATCCAAATCATGTTTATAGATTGGATAAAGCACTTTACGGACTAAAGTAAGCTCCAAGAGCCTGGTATGAGACTTCGGCTCAATTCTTACTAGAAAGTGGATTCAAAAGAGGTACAATTTATAAAACTCTGTTTTATTTGAATCATGGTAAAGATTTGCTATTAGTTCAGATCTATGTTGATGATATCATTTTTGGGTCAACTAATTCCAAACCGTGTGAAAAGTTTTCAAAGCTAATGCAGTCTAGATATCAAATGAGTATGATGGGAGAAATGAGCTGTTTCTTAGGTTTGCAAGTTAAACAGACTGATGATGGCATCTTTATAAATCAATCAAAATATACAAGGAATTTGCTAAAGAGGTTTAACATACAAGACAGTGCTACTCCATCCACTCCCATTGCTACTGTTGGGTTTCGAGGCACAAAACGCAACGAAAACAATACTTAAAATAATAAAATTTCGAAACCCTAACTCAGGATCCGTGTATAAGTCATGGCAGATTATGGAGATTAGAATCTTTACCTTAAGAAGCTTTACGAATAGATGACAAATGGAGGTCCAAAGCAATCACCACGCAACCCTCTTCGAGATCTACGTTGCCAAAGTAGTCCACACGAACGCTTGATCGTCTAACGATCACCGAAGCCGGTACTAGCCAAATAACCTACCTCTCTATTTCTATCTCTCTAGCCTCTCAAACGTTTGAACAACTAGGGTTTTTTCTAAAAATGAATTGCAAAAGTATGACCCTAAGCAATACATCGTAATGTATTTATAGGGAAGAGAGATTGGGCGAAAACCCTAAATCGAATTGGCCTTCTCCAAACCCATTCTAATTTGGTTTCATTATTAAATTCGAATTCTATTTAATTCTAATTAAGACCAGGTCAATTAATTAAATATCCAATTTCGAATTTAATGATTTAATTTAAATTAAAACTCCTTTTAAACGTTCTAATTGTGTAATCCTTTAGGTTATTATTACGTTGGCAATAATTTTAATATCCAATAATAAAATTATAAATAACGAGCGGCATCTAGTAATACATCATTGCCACCCAAGTAATAATAATAATTGGTGATCCAATTAAACCTTTCGTGATATAATGTTTCCGTGTAATATAATCCCTTTAACCAAATATTATAGATTAAACTCGAGGCATGTGATTAGTCAACCTTTTCAACGTTTAATCCGGGTTTCCTTGTTCAATGAGTAGACTATTAAAACAAATCAATATTTGAGCATGGTCATGCATTTTCATAGTCTCACTCAATCAAGAGGCCAACAGAAATCCTAAGAACTAGAGGGGTCCTTGATTTTCTGCCTCTTGGTTGCTGCACTTCGACGGTGAAATATCCTGTACATAGTCACAGCAAGTCCAATGATGCGCTCTTGCTCTTCCAGCGCACGACGTCTTTCCCTTTCTTTTTTCTGCTATGATCTCCTGTTCATGGATGAAGCTTACCAGCAAAAAGCTCATTTCTATCCCCTGTTCGAAGGAGAGCCTCTTGATGATGTCTGACGGAATGTCGTCGACAGGATAACTCGTCCCTTCAACCACTATGACTCTCCATCGATGAACTTAGAGTACATGAAAAGGGCCATGGTTTAGAAGTGAAAAGGAATTCGAAGCGATAGGAGCTTACAGAGAAGAAAAGATTGAATGAGCAAAGGGTTGTAACTGGCTGTTGAATAAATAGGTAGTGTTTGGAAATGTGAATCGACGCACAAACACGACTATAGATACCAGTTATAATTGCATGCAAGCCTAGTCTAGATAGATAATCTCTCTCTTAGATTCCTTAGAAAGTGTCATAATTAATCTTATTTATTTAAGTTAATAAAAATATGCAAGAGTAATTGGACAATTCTAAGTAATCAAGTCAAGAGATCAATTATCACAAATAGCACATAAGCATGCAGGCACGAAAACCAAAAAGATATTCGTTCACCAATTTGTAAATAAGATTTGACAACACAGTCATGAGCGATAATAAAATAATTACCCATCGGATAATAGAATGAATTCTCAAAAAGTAAGTCTCCCGTTGACATGCATTATTGAACTAATACAGCCAAAAAGAAACTTATTTTCCATCGAGGTACTAGATGTAACATCCCATATTATTTTTAGGAATTTATTCGATTAGTAATAATAATATCAATGAGTTATTAATATTATTTATGAGTAAGTATATATTTCTTTTATAATTAGAATATTGTTTTAGGATTAATAGTTAAAAAGAAAGGAAGTGAGGGTTTAAAAAAAAGCGTTAAAGAAAAAATAGAGGGTTTAAGACTTACGTTACTTTTGGGTCAAAAGGAAGAAGGAAAAGAGAGAGAAGAAGAAAGAGAAGAAAGAGAAGAGGAGATTACTAACGTAATTACTAGGGTTCTTCGGATTAAGGTAAAAGATTAGAGACTCTTCGATTTATATATACATGTATAAGAGATTGAGTTTTATAATATCCATGACTTTGTTATACAAATTAGGGTTCTTGGATTGGCTTGGAAGGGCTGAATTTGTTGAGAATTAGTGATAATCATTAAGGTCTAAGGTACGGGTAATCTTGTCTCTATTTGTATGTCTTGTTATCCCAATTTTGTACATCTGATTTCTTGTTAAATTCGTGCAAAATTCATTGTTCATCGGATTGTGTTGATTCTTGATTTCCTGGAAAGATAATTGAATTATCTACAACTTTCATTCTTTGTGTTTTGTGAAATTTTGCTTGTATGTTGGTCAAAATCTGCCGATTGTATAATCTTGTGTGTTAATTTCTGTTGGTATATCATAACTTCGAAAATTCGTAGTAAATTGATTTTTTATCCGATTATTATGAGCAATACCATTCTGGAAAGCTCGTTTCGACCTTTGTGTTTTGTATTCATATTCCGCTGACCAATTATGTGATTTTAATGTCTTAAATATCGAATTACTACTGTGATCAGTGCCTGATTCTGTTATTGCAGTCCGCATTTTCATTGTTTCTGAATTCATTACTTCTCTGTTTTTAACGAGCCTTACCATTTTGGAAAGGTCTCGGAATCCTCTACGACTTTCGTATTTTATATTTTTTCGTTTGAGCTCATCTTAGTGGAGTAAATATTTGATTTTATGGGCTGATCTATCCTACAAATTATTTGTGTAATATATAATATTTGATCTTTGAGTTTATTATCGAGTAAGTGATATGTGTGATATTTGTGAAGTTTGAGTAATGTGCTTTCGGTTATATTTTGATATACAAATGATGTGGGAGATGTTAGATATTTGGGTAGCATTGCGCTTATTGCCGTGCAAGCCCCTGTAAGAATTTGGGTAGCGTCAAGCAAGCCCCTGTAAGAATTTGGGTAGCGTTAAGCAAGCCCCTGTAAGAATTTGGGTAGCATTAAGCAAGCCCATGTAAGATTTTGGGTAACATTTGCTTTGTGCTTTGCAAGCCCCTGTAAGATCGTCTCCCATGTAGTAAGTAAGTTACTTTGAATATTATTTGTAATTGTAAGAGTATGTGTTTCATTATATTTTATTAATTAAATTTTGGATTTAATAGCTGTGATTATTATGTGTAAGTTGTACGCATATTTGTAAGAGGAAGATTATGTTTTAATTTGAAATCATTTATATTTTTAAAAATTATGAGTTGAGTGTCCTTTTTCTAATTGTCTCATTCTATATATACTTGTTCTTAATTCAGATATTCGATTTTTATTCGTCATTTCATCATCTTAGTCTTTGTGCACCTTTGCATTGTTCTTTATTTGGATATTCAATTTTGTTCGTAAACTCATTGTCTGTAACTTTGTTCAGTTATATTGTCTTCGTATGTAGTTTTCATCCAGCTTTTATTCATTATTTTGATATCCGTATATGAGCCTTTCGCTCACTGCCGGTCCTTTGTTTCTCTTATTTTTCCCGGCAGGTGATCTTATTTAGGTGGGCTACTTATTGGGAAGAGTGCAAGTTCCAATATTTGGAGAATCTAGTTGTACTTTTAATTTATGAATTGTAAGATTTTGGGTTTTGAGAAGTTGTATCGTTTCATTCGATTTTTAGTGGATTTTATAATTAACCGTATTTGTTAGGGATGTTAAACTAGAACCCAGAGATGTGTTGGTACATTAACGGCTAAAGATATCTGTTGACAGGTAAATTTTGACTTAGACAAAATTTATACCTTTTCTCAAGAGAAAATTCAACACATTTCTAGCTACTTAATAACATGCAAATATCTAATATGGATTAGGAGAAGTTCAGCATACCTAGCTCACTTACCAACCCTGTGAATGTTGATTCATCAAGTGGCTTGGTAAAGATATCTGCCGGTTGTTTTTCACTTGGAACAAAATGAAGTTCCACAGTGCCCTCCATCACATGTTCTCTGATGAAGTGGTATCTGATGTCTATGTGCTTGGTCATTGAGTGTTGCACTGGGTTCTCAGATATAGCAATAGCACTGGTGTTGTCATAGAAAATTGGAATCTTTTCAACCCTTAGACCATAGTCAAGAAGTTGATTTTCATCCATAAAATCTGTGCACAACAGCTCCCAGCTGCAATATACTCAGCTTCTGCAGTAGAAGTAGAAACTGAATCCTGCTTCTTACTAAACCATGAAACCAGCTTGTTACCTAGAAACTGACAGGTGCCTGTAGTACTTTTCCTATAAATTTTGCAATCTGCATAATCTGCATTTGAATAGCCAATTAGATTAAAGCCAGAATCTCTAGGGTACCAAATGCCAAGGTTTGGTGTTCTCTTGAGATACCTGAAAATCCTCTTAATAGCTATTAAATGGGATTCCCTAGGATTAGCTTGGAATCTAGCACATAAACATGTAGCAAACATAATATCTGGTCTACTGGCTGTTAAATATAAAAGTGAGCCAACCATGCCTCTATAGCTTGAAATGTCCACTTTCTTTTCCTTAGTATTCAGTTCAAGCTTAGTGGCAGTGGCCATGGGTGTTTTAGCAGATGAGCAATCTAATAAGTCAAACCTTTTTAGTAAATCAAGAACATATTTTGTTTGACTTATAAAGATTCCTTCATTAACTTGTTTAACTTGTAAACCAAGAAAATAGGTAAGTTCACCCATCATGCTCATTTCATATTTACTTTGCATAAGTTTGGCAAACCTTTTGCAAAACTTCTCATCAGTAGAACCAAATATTATATCATCCACATAAATTTGGACAAGTATCATAGAGCCATTGACATTTCTATAAAAGAGAGTTTTGTTGTAAGTACCTCTAGTGAAGTGATTCTCTAATAGGAACTGTGAAAGTGTGTCATACCAGGCTCTAGGTGCTTGCTTCAGGCCATAGAGTGCTTTAAGCAGAAAATATACATATTCTGGAAACTCTGGATCTTCAAAACCAGGTGGCTGACTAACATAGACCTCCTCCTCCAGAATACCATTGAGAAAAACACTCTTGACATCCATCCGATAGACTTTGAAATTGGCATGGGCTGCATAGGCCTGAAAAATTCTGATTGCTTCTAGCCTTGCTACTGGAGCAAAGGTTTTTTTCAAAGTCAATCCCTTCTTCTTGACAGTAGCCTTTTGCAACCAATCTAGCTTTGTTCTTTGTGACTATGCCATTTTCATCCATCTTGGTCTGGGTACAAGCTTCCATACTTTATTTCTCTCAAACTGGTTTAGCTCTTCTTGCATTGCTAAAACCCAGTCTGGATCAAGAAGAGCATCATCAACTCTTTTAGGTTCTTCTTTAGATAGAAAATTACTGTATAAGCATTCTTCTCGAGTTGCTCTCCTTGTTTGGACTCTTGCATTTGAATCTCCAATGATGAGTTCAAATGGGTGATCTTTGGTCCACTTCCTCTGTGGTGGCAGATTCATCCTAGATGATGTAGCTTCATTCTCTCTATGTTGATCATTCTGATTAGTTGTTGAGTGATGACTCTGAGATAATCCCCCTGAGTGTGTGGCTCTAGAGGTTGGAGTTCTAGCAGAGTAATCAATGGATGTATCCCTTTGGCTCTCAATGGATACCTCAAAATGATTTCCAATAGATGAAGTATTCTCAGCATCAACAAATGATGTGCCATGCTCTACACTAGATAGATCACCTTGAGCATGCTGCCTTCTCACACCAGTTGACATTGCTTCTTCATCATCTTCACTGAATTCACCACTTATCTCATTTTCAAATGAGAGTGTTTCATGGACCTTCATCTACCAACCCTTGGATTTTCTTATCATCAAAGTCAACATGTACAGATTCCATAACAATGTTAAGTCTTAGGTTGTAGATTCTGTAGAATTTCCCAACTGAATATCCAACAAAAATAGCTTCATCTACCTTTATATCAATTTTTCCTAGGTTTTCACCTTGATTCTTCATAACAAAACATTTGCATCCAAAGACATGTAAGAAATTAATTGTTGGCTTCTTTTCTTTGAATAGTTGATAAGGAGTCATGCCTTTTGCTTTGTTGATCAAAGAGATATTCTGAGTATAGCAAGCAGTATTAACAGCTTCAGCCCATAAACATGTTGGCAACTTTGATTCCTCAAGCATGGTCCTTGCAGCTTCAATTAAAGTTTTGTTCTTCCTTTCTACTACACCATTTTGTTGAGTAGTCCTAAGTGCAGATAATTCTTGAGTAATTCCTTGTTCTTCACAAAACTCTTTCATCATAGAATTCTTGAACTCTATTCCATTGTCACTTCTCATCCTTCTTACCTTAAATAAATGATTATTGTTGACTGTCTTGATGTGATTGATAATGATTTCCCTTGCCTCATCTTTAGAATACAGAAAGAATGCCCAAGTGAATTTAGAGAAATCATCAACAATCACTAGGCAGTATCTCTTCTTAGAGATTAACAATACATTGACTGGTCCAAAAAGATCCATATGTAGTAGCTGTAAAGGATGATCAATAGATGACATAGACTTGGATTTGAAAGAGGCCTTCTTTTGCTTCCCTTTTTGGTATGCATCACACAGTCCATCCTTCGAAAAATCCAACTTTGGAATACCTCTGACCAAATCCTTCTTGACCAACTCATTCATTGCTTTGAAACTCAAGTGACAGTCTCTTGTGCCACATCCACCCTTCATCTACACTTGCCTTGCTGAAGAGACATGTTACAGAAATTCCACTTGTTGAATTAAAGTCTGCTGTGTACACATTCCATTTTCTGTTACCTGTCATCACTACTTTATTGTCATTTTTCTTGTTAACAACACAAGCTTCAGAAGTGAACCACACATTTTGACCTTTATCACACAGTTGGCTGATACTAAGCATGTTGTGCTTAAGACCATTAACTAGTGCTACATCCTCAATGACAACATTTCCTTGTGAAATCAAGCTATATCCTCTATTATATCCTTTGTTGTTGTCTCCAAAGGTAATGCTAGGGCCAGCTTTCTCCTCAAACTTAGTGAGCAGGGTAGTGTCTCCAGTCATGTGCCTAGAACAGCCACTATCCAGATACCAAAGGCTCTTTCTGTTTCCCTACACACATCAAAACCAAATCAAATTCTTTCCCTTCAAACCCTTTACACCCCAAGGTTCAGAATGAGGTAAATCAATCTTAACTCTAGGTGTAGATCATTGAAAGACAGGATTTGATATTTGCTCATGCATTATAATTAATAGCAGAATTAGGCATATTCTGTGCAAGCATGTTATTCATCATCCATGGCATCTGAGCTATATTAAAAGCATTGTAATATGGATTATGCATGAATGACATGTTAGCATATTGACTAGATGCATAAGCAGGTTGGGCATACATGTTAGGCATATCATTTGCAGCAGGAATAGGCATAAACATAGGCATATGAGTACTTTAAACAAGTTTGCAATTAGCAGATAGATGATTAATACTACCACATCTCACACATACCTTCTTAGGAGCATACTTATCAGGTGTGTAATTGTTGTGATTATTAATCCCTACCTTACCATTTCTGTTATTTCTCTTATCCTTAGCCTTTGACTCAACCCTTTCTAACTTGTCCTTCAATTGCTTGTTGGACAAGTGGCCTATGTTTCTTTTCTCAACTGATTTTGTTTTGCTACATTCACCTGTGACAAAGTTTTTATTGACGGGTCCATATTGATTATTCAATTTTATTAAAGTTGCTGTGCTGACAGTCTTGGATTTCAATGGATAATCCTTATCAGTATCCACTGATCGCTCGTTGTTCAACGGATAATTATCCTCAATATCCGTTGACTCACTATCTGAAGCAACTTCACCACCAACTCCTAACTTTGCTTCTTCTAACTTGCTAAAAGAATCAATCCCTTGGACACTATAAATCTCTTCTGTAATAGTCTTTGATCCTTTCCACTTAGCAATTAGATCTTGTTCCTTCTTCAACTGTTCTTTCAAAGATTCCTCTCTTTTAAGAGCCTCGATTATTTCACTTTTAGCATCCTAGCAATCTCTTCTCATAGTTTCAAATTCAATTAACTGAGTTTCTATTAAAGCATTCCGATCACTTAACATTTCATTTAGATCTTTAATCCTCCTATTTTTCTTGTTAAACGATTTCAGAGTAACATGCATATTGTACAATTCAGCAGACATTTCATCAATTGTACTAACAAATTCAGCTTTAGAAAAATCAGTTAAGTTTGTAGAGCATACCTGGTTGCTAGCTTAACTAGCTTCTTCATCATTCTCATTAGCCATGAGTGCAAGATTGAAAAACTCTTCTTCTGCATCAGAATCTCCTCCCGCGGCCCAATCATTGTCCCTTGACACGAATGCTTTCTTCTTTTGCTTGAGAAGATCAAAATATTTTCTCTTGTAGTCAACAGCTCCAAACTGTTTCTTCTCATTCTCAGCTTTGGACTTTCTGCATTCATTGGCATAATGACCAGCAATTCCACAGCTAAAGCATTTTATCTTTGACCTTTCAACCACATCTTTGGAAGGTTGATAGCTTTTCTTGAATTTCCTGGCTCCTGCTGGATTCTTCTTGAATCTTAGCTTTGAGAATCTCTTTGACAAGAATGTAAGATAATCATCTTGATCATCAGATTCATCTCCACTAGATGCATCAAGTTCTTCAATCATCTTGCTTTTTCCATTGCTAGTTTCAGCTCCACCTTCACAAGTCTTTGGACTTGGTGTGGCTTTTACACACTCCATCTTCTCACCATCTTGGCTTATTGGAACATTTACCACCAAGGCAACACCCCCATTCTTCTTCTTGCTCTTCTCTACTTCTTCGTCTTGTTGCATTTCAAGATCATAAGTCTTTAGAATTTCGTACAGTCTCTCAAGAGTAAAATCTTTGTAATCTTGAGAGTTCCTCAATGAGACTGTCACTGGCTTCCATTCCTTAGGAAGAGATCTCAGAACTTTAGATTGGAGTCCTTGGTTTCATATTTTCTCCCATACAACTTTAACCCATTAAGTAATTTCTGAAATCTACTGAATATATCTGTTAAGTTTTCACCAGAGACAAAGTGAAAATGTTCATATTGTTGTATGAGGAGTTGCATCTTGTTTTCTCTGACATGCTCAGTTCCTTCATAGATCATTTGAATAGTTTCCCACACTTTCTTGGCAGTGGTGCAGTTAATGACATTATCAAACATATCTTGGTCGATGCTATTGAATAGGATGTTTATGGTCTTCTTATCTTTGTGCATCTCTTCCAATTCTTCGTCTGTGAACTCAGCCTGAGTTTTTGGAACTGGCCTTCCAGCAGTTGTAGTACCAGCAGCTTCACCAACTCCAGAGTTGACCTTCATTGGAGTATGAGGGCCTTTCTCTATACAATATATATAACCTTCGTCGATAGTAGAGAGATGAAGGTGCATCTTTACTTTTCGGTGAAAGTAATTGTATTTGTCAAGCATTGGAATCTTCACGCTTGTGTCCTTCTTTCCCATGGTGTTTGATCTTTAAACTTCTTATTTGTTAGAAGCTTGCTCTGATACCAATTGATATTTCCCAGTTATACACCACAAGATTGTAGAAGGGGGGTTGAATACAATCTTGACTAAATTTTTTTTCGAATTAAAGGAGGCTCAGAGGATTTCAGAGTGAATAGATAAAAGGATAACAGATAAAAACACATACAACACGAAATTAAAAATTTCAGGTGGATTTGTTGAGTCCACCTGAGGGTTGTATTGAAGAAAAATAATCTGTGTAAAGATTACACAGCCCTTAGTTACAAGGCTTAGTGTTTACAAGAAAACCTTAAGCTCTATGCGTTTATGCTCAGTGTTTTCTTCTTACTAAGACAATGCTACACTTAAAGATATATATACTCCAAGTTTACAAACCATACAAATAAAGCGAATATTACAAAGTCAAAGTATTTGTAGGTTTGCTGCCACTCCTCGTCGCCATGTGATACAATTTTGTCTGGATTGTCTTGGACAGATCTTCACTAGATTTACCAGCCAAATTGTTTGTGAGAATAAGGAATGTTTCTTTTTATTCTTCATTTCCAATACCGACTTCCATAATCTTTTTAGTCTATCAAACCATGTGATCTGCCAGGCATGTTAAGTCACTGTCAACTGCAAATATCAATACATTATTGGTTGTAGAGTTTTATCCGTTAAAGCTGACATCGATCGATAGGTTGAATACTATTTGCTGATGTGTCATATCTGTTGGCGTAGAGTCTTCATCTGTTGAACCATCACTTCACTTATACAGAATTACATAGCATAGCCTATATACAATTAACTACCCTATTCTGCATATCCATTGATAGTCAACATGACTTAGGAATACTAGCAACTATGACATCAATAAGCAGCTTATCCGTTGAGACTTAAAACGTATGTTACTGCCTTATCAATCGATAAGCTACCTTATCAACGGATATCTATAAACTGGACATCCGTTGATAAGTTACAAACATAACTTATAAAAATATGTTTTTAAGGTGTTTTCCTATTTATCATCAAGGACAACATAATTCCTAACACCATACCTATAACCAATGAGATGT
Source organism: Saposhnikovia divaricata (assembly GCA_036435485.1). Classification (NCBI taxonomy): domain Eukaryota; kingdom Viridiplantae; phylum Streptophyta; class Magnoliopsida; order Apiales; family Apiaceae; genus Saposhnikovia; species Saposhnikovia divaricata. Next base: position 58,772,850 of record CM071598.1, read on the forward strand.
GGTCATCCGTCAACAAACATACTAATCTTTATGCATTATAATTGTCCCAAATTAAAAATGCTCGATTAGGGATATTTAGGGATATGAACACTATTCATATAATCTCATTTTTAAGTCACATACTTAAAGATATAGAATACGTGTTCTATATTCCAAGGACATTTATTACTCTAATATTTATATAGCAGTAAATTAAGACATAATAAATTAATGTAGAATAATCCATAGAACATAAACATCAAATAACAAAATAGTCTTTCCTAGAAGCACAATTACATTGTCTCTAGGGCACTAACACTATCGGCTACAGCTACAAAGCTTGATCCTGATCAAGGTACTGAAGTAGATGTAACTCATTACAAAGGTATGATAGGCCCACTCTTGTATCTAACTGCTAGTAGACCAGATATCATGTATGCCACCTGTCTATGTGCAAGATTTCAGGCAAATCCCAGATACCTGAAAGGATTTTCAGATACCTGAAAGGCACCCCATCTCTTGGCCTTTGGTATGCTAGAGAATCTGATTTTAGTTTATGTGGTTACTCAGATGCTAATTTTGCAGGATGTAAAATAGACAGGAAAAGTACTTCAGGCAGTTTTCAATTTTTAGGAGGAAGACTAGTTTATTGGTTTAGTAAAAAGCAAAAGTCTATCTCTACATCAACTGCAAAAGCTGAGTACATTACTGTAGGAAGCTATTATGCTCAGCTAATGTGGATGTGAAATTAGCTACTATGGTTTGTCATATTCAAAAATACGTATTTATTGTGATAACCAAAGTGCTATTGCCATGACAGGAAATCCAGTTCAAAACTCTCTTACTAAGCATATCAGTATCAGATATCATTTCATGAAGGAACATGTAGTGGAATTAAGTTACAGACCAACAGATAGCTGATATATTCACCAAGCCACTTCCTGAAGCAACCTTTATCAAATTGGTGAATGAAATTGGAATGATGAACTATGAAAATTTTTTAGAACAGAGAGCAATTCTTGATGATAATCACATCCTGATGAGAAGGTATGAATAATTGATCAAATACTGACAAAATGATGATCCTGACAGAAGTCAAATTCTGACTTGGTCAAATTCCTGATAGTGGTCAACCATTGAATCCTGACATACAGGTCAGCAATATTTTATCACAGTTAGAATAAAGATAATTATTTTTAGTTGTGATATTACTCAATAATTGCTACATATTATGTATAATTGTTTGTGCTAATTTCTGTCAGTAATTGATGAGAAACGTTTCAATTTTAGTTGGACAACTGTATGTGTGCGCGTATCTCACTTTTAGGTATATACATATAGATACACATTAAAAGCCGTGCGACTATTACTACTCACCCACGTAAATTGGTCAACTAATTATGCTTTCACTGACACCTGTAATTGAGGGATAATTTCTTTGTCTAAACAAAAACATACTCAATTTTCTAAATCAAACATTATTCTCAAATCATCAATCTTTCATCTTCTCTCTCTCTCTCTCTCTCTCTCTCTCTATGCAAACAAGAACCCTAATATTTCAAAAATCTCACTTTTCTCAAATCTTCAATTACAATGGCATATACATCATTCATGAACAAACAGACCATCATCAACGATGTTACTCTCGCGACTAATAACTTCGTTGCTGTTCTAAACCATCAGGACTTACCAAACGATTTCCATATGATTCAAGATTTTTTTCCTCAAACCCATTAAACTTTGCATTAACCCAGACTGCCAAAATCTATTTTAAGTCTATTATGCAGTGTGGAGAACAGCAGTATTTGGAAAAGGAGCTTCAACAAGTACAACACAGGTTGAACTGGCTACGGACATAGGTTATGTAAAGAATGGTTTATCTATCAGTCAATTAGGTTTGATTATGAAAGTCTCTATGACATATTATGGTTAAGAAGCAATTAAAAAGAATTATGTTGTTTTAGAATTTGTGTGTGATCAAGCAATAGTTGTCAACAGAAATCTGGGTACATGCAAAGATAGGTTTCTAAGCATAAAGATAGTAAGATACATATACAGTAGAACCTCGATAAATAAATACTTGATAAACGAATAACCTCATCAAATGAATAACTTTTTTCGGTCCCGACATAATAGAGACAATGTATTTTTGACAACAATAAATGAATAATCTCGATTAATGAATAAAATTTTCCGGTCCCGAGCGTATTCATTTATCGAGGTTTAACTGTACTTGAATCAACAGACTATAAATAGTTTCAAGAACAAGAACTTCAAGAAGAGACAGAGTTCCTTGCCTATGGTAGATAGCAACAGCTCAGCTCTGAGTCTCAGTTTTGGCCTTCCCTCGATTGCTAGGGCCTACATCTTTCGTATCTACATAAACATAATCACTACTTTAGTATACTATACTTCTTATACGTCTAATCCTATTCTACCCAAACGATTCTAATAACGCGTTATCGATTAACACATATAACATATACCAGACATACTTACCAAATACTTTAGTATAACCAATTAAGCACTTAAACACGTAGCACATAGAGCATGCAACATGTAAATCACCTATGTCATATATACACTTAACATATAAGATCACTTAGTTTACGAGTAGGCTACCCTACAATTCTATATACTTTACGATCATAATTTTAACAAAAAGCGGACAGCATTTCCTCTGTATATTGGACTAGACCATCGGAACATAACCGACTCAAAATACAATCAACTCAATCCAATAAACTTTGAGTTCATATACAAATCACATTCATACTACTTGTCACCACGGGAAATCAATATTAATAAACTATACTCGATAGGTACTATTCATGTACTCAAAATATTCATTATTAAAAGTGCACCACCTTAACAGACACCGATTATTTACAAAAACATACATACTCAACTACGTCATACTAGTTCTGTCTATATTAATTATACAATCATACAAGCCTGACATTATGAAACTAACACTAAGAATCATCAATTTGACTAATTACCATTTAAAAATTATCAAATCATAATTAATTAATTTCTAAATCACATAACTTCTAATTATTATCCAAAAATTCGAGTTTAACTTATAACAAATCTGAAAACTACATTTACATGTCTACTAACTAGCACTTAGCATATAATTCATTCAAATCAACTTTTAATTACTATTAACAATTCATAAGGATTCGAATATTTCATATAAATTTACAAATTCGAATTAAATCTATAAAATTCAAAAATCATACATGCAATTCGATTAACTACTAAATATCGCAAAACAATCGTCACATAACTTTAATTAACATCTAATGATTTCATATCATCAAGATTACCACATAAAAATTCGAAACATATGTACAATTCGAATTACGCATGAATATTCATACTAACAAGCACATAATCAACAAATACTTGGTAATTGAGTAAGATATTATAGTTTAAGCTTCAGAAAACTCATCACCGCCTCCACCACCGGCTCACTGTAGCTCACGACCGATGGGGAAAAGTTGGAGGTCCCCGAAAATTATCAGGTTTCCATCACAACTCCTCCTTTCGCTGATTAAAACATCAAACATGAGCCAAGGCAAAAGAATTAAGTCGAATAGCTCAAGAAATCAGAGAAACCCGAAGTGGGTTTTAAAAGTTCTTCACGAATATGACATGCAAGACCAGAAACGTATAGAGGACTGGAAACTGAACAAAAATCCGGTCTCAAACTGTTAAATGATGCCAAAACGAGCAGTTTAGAGAAGAGAGAGAGAGTACCGGAGCGAGAGAGAGAAAATGAGATGATAGGCTCAGAGAAAACAAGAAACAAATGAGGAAGAAGAAAAAGAGGGGCTGGCGCTGGTGATAATACCCAAGGGTATTTCCATAATTTCACATAGTTGAAAATCTATTTTTAAATCACTTTAAAAATTGAAATAAAATAGAAAAACAAGGAGAAAAATATATCTAAATTTTTTAAAATAAAGTTTACAAAATTACAAGCTTCCCCATATTTTTAAAATAATTGTTGAGTCAAAAATGAATTTATATGAATTTTTGGAATAAAAGACCTTTACATGAAATAAAGCTTTTTAAATCATTTTAAAATACTTACACAAACAAATAAATTCTCCCACTAATTTTTTAAACTAACTAATATCACCAAAATGATAATGCAAAAGATTTCATGACTTTAAACGACTCCAAAGATTTTATAAAATTCTTAGAAGAATAAAAATGCATATTTAAAATAGTTTTAATGCTAAAAAATGCAAATAAAATTCCATGAACAAATATGACACTTACCAATCATCATATAATCACATATACATGATTCTACACATACTTTGACTTCACAAAAATATATTTACCATATAAATCACATTTTAAATCAAATAAGCAATTAATAAAATATGCGAATTTCTAGGTCATTATATCCTGTCAAATTTGGCCCACATTATCAATGATTATAAAGTTGATGTTGATCATTAATGGAGGGATCGTAGCATGCGTGAGCTATCCGATGCTAAGAGGGTAAGTGCGAGGCTGAGAGACGTGCGACAGAGTCGGAGAAAATGGAAACTAAGGTCACAAAAAGGAATTTTGCTGAGAAGACAAAGTTATTAGAAGAGAATTGGAAGTTGAAGGACCAAGTGGTGTCCGTGAACGAAGAGCTCGCTAAGGCTGGTGCTCCTGCAGAAATGGATAAGGGTAAGCGTGTCGATCTTGAGGCTGAGATTGGTCGTCTGCAAGATGAAGTGACGGGGCTTAAAGAGGAGAATTCTAACTTGAAGCTTGAGGTTGAAAGAGGGGTCACTGACTTTTCCAAGGCTATCAGTGCAGGCTATGGTTATTGCTATGATCGTTTGGCTGTGGTTGGTATTGACCTCACAGGTCATTCATTTGATGACTACTGTGCTGATTTAGCCAAGAATATGCTGAGGCCTGCTGGTGACGAGGACAAGGGCCCTGTTTGAAGGCGAGAAATGCCTCGTATTTGAATGTTAATTTATCTTGAACTTATTTCTGAATTTATTTTGAACTTCGTTTGATTGGCCAGGATATATCCTATGAGTTTGTAACTTAACTTTTGATGGTGTTTGGTTGCTAGGCTCGTTGAGCTTGGGATTCTATTTTTTCCTACTTAAATGTAAAGCATATTTCTATTTGTGTTGTTTGGTAACCGTTAATGCCATGTATAGCGAAAGGTGGTAACTTTAGGTTCACTTTAAGGTATACTTTTATTATTTAAGATCGTGTATCAACTTCTGTCCCGTTCTATTTGCTTTTCTTAGCCTTTGTTGTTATGAATTTGAACGTAATGGTTGTAAATTTGAGATTGATATGACAAGTTTCCCATTCGATTTTTTGAGTTTTTATATAAGCTTTTCGGAAATCAGCTAAAATACCTTAAATGGGAACAATTTATAACTTCCCTTTTGTTGAATGGCTGAGATAGATGAGCGCTACAAGTTTCAACTATTTAACTTAGGATAATCGATCTATAACAAGAGTTTAGTTTAATGTGGGATCAACCAAATAAAATGAGGCAATGTTGCCCAGCGATTTACAATTGTAGAAGGGGGTTGAATACAATTTGTATAAGATTTTGGAATTTTAATAAAATGAGTATGAATAATAACAGTTCTATTGATTACTGATATAAAACTGTTACAAAACTCTTTCAAGAAATACTAAGTTCTCAAGAGCTGCTAGGTTACAAGATATCTCGTGTAAGCGATTACTATAATGTAAAAGCTAAACTTTGTTTATATATATCACACAGCTTCTCTATATGTCAAATCAATTAACTACTATTTACAATTCATGACCTAATTGATAGCTACGATCCTATAAAATAGGAATAGATAAATCAACCTTCCTTGATTTCTGGACTAATGTCAATCTTCTTGTAATCCAAATCAGCTTCCCATCCTGATGACAATCCTGATACTGACGTCCTTTCCTGATGACATCAGCATCAGTATCTGATCAGTAGTCCAGATCCTGACATCCATTGAATTATAATCTAACAGGCAATTTTATTGATAATTTAATGGAAGTCTAATTAAGGGCCTCATATCGTTCCTATTGCACTTACACAGATTTTTTAGGTGGAGAGTAGGGCCTTACAACTATTTAAGGTGAACACTATTCCATGCATTCTTTATGGGCTCGCCATTGAGTTTCTCTAGCTCATAGGTCCCAGGATAGACGACTTTTTTAATTTTATATGGGCCTTCCTATGGGGCCTTGAGTTTTCTAGTTAAAGTGGGTTGCGACACTGCTGCCTCTCGGAGCACAAGATCATTTACTTGGAAATTTCTCACCTTAACCTTCTTATCAAAATATTTCGCTGGCTTGTTCTGGTAGATAACTGAGGTTTTTTTGGCCTCTTCTCGGACTTCTTCCACCAAGGCATTATTAACACCTAAGCCGTCGACTGAACTGTCGGGGTTGAAGACCTCAATGCGAGGTGAGCCTAAACTAATTTCCATAAGCAGTAGAGCTTCTATGCCGTAGGCTATTCTGAAAGGGGTTTTGCTGGTAGAGGTTCGTGGAGTGGTTCGGTATGACCAAAGGACATTGGGGAGTTTGTCGACCCAGCAGCGAGGGGTTCTTCGATTCTCTTTTTGATGCCCTGAAGGATTGTCATGTTCGTTACCTCCACCTGACCGTTAGCTTGTGGATATGCCATGGAGGATTTAATGTGCTTAATTTTTAATTCGCTAAGGGCACTTTCAAACTTATTTCCTACGAACTGGGTTCGACTATCGGTGACAATGACTCGGAAGATGCCAAAATGGAAGATGATATGTTCCATGAGAAATTCTATCATCTCTTTTTATCTAATTCTAGCCAAGGGCCTGGCCTCCACCAACTTTGTTACGTAATTGATAGCGATGACTATGTACTGCCCTAGGTTCTTTGACTTTAAAAATGGGCCTACGATGTCTATGCCCCATTGGAAAAATGGGCATGGCACCAGAACGGGGTTGAGCGCCATCGTTGGCCGATGATTGACGTTGCCGTGGAGTTGGCATGGTGTGCATTTTTTTACAAACTCTTCGCAGTCATTTCTGATCCTTGGCCAAAAAATCCTTGTCTGAGGATTTTCAAGGCGAGGTTCTTGCCTTCCATGTGCTCACCATATATGCTAGTATGGACCTCGATAATAACGAGGTCCGTTTTCTCCGGTCCGTGGCAACGAAGCAAAGGTTCGACAAGTGACCTTCTGTATAATATTGCATCTTTTACTTAATAATTTTTTGATTTGTTCATCAGCGATCTTGCCTCGTTCTTGGCCTCTGGAAACTTGTTATTTAAGATGTATTCCAGGAAGGCAGTTCACCAATCTCGATGAGAGGATTTCTACGACCATGAGGTTGTCAATGGACAGTGACTGAAGTTTTTCGACCTAAATCGGTTCCATGCAGGTCATTGATAATGATGAGGCTAGTTTCTATAGGGCATCAGCCCACTAATTATCCGTTCTGTCGACATTTGTCAAGTTCCATGACGTGAATTTTTTAGCATTGTTTTAGCTTTTTCCAGGTAAGCTTGCATCCTCTCGTTGTGAGTTTTAAATTCTCCGATGAGCTATTTGACAACCAATTAGGAGTCGCTAAAAATGTCGATTGTTTTAGCCTCGAGTTCAATGACGAGCTTGACTCCTGCGAGAAGTTCTTCCTATTCGGCCTCGTTGTTAGTTTCCTGAAATGCAAACTTAATTGCCTGTTGAATACGAAATCCGTCGGGGCTTACGAGGATTATGCCCACTCCGCTCGTATCGGATATTGAAGAGCCATCAATATATAATGTCCATGGCCTCGTGGTGTTATTAAACATTTGCCCTTTTTTGATGTCTGGTGAGGAGAATTAACATTTTACAGCCACAGAACAGACAGTACTTGGGCCTTCATCATCGTGCGGGGTTTGTATTCGATGTGGAGTTGACTAAGTTCGATGGTCCATACTGCAAGCCGACATGTCATGTCAGGTTTGTGTAGAATTCTTTTTAAAGGTTGATTTGTCATTACCTAGATTTCTCTGCTTTAGAAATAATGCCTTAATTTCCTGCTAGCGACAATAAGGGAGTAGACCAACTTATCTACCTGTGGATGCCTTGTTTCTGCGTCGGTAATGTGTGGCTGATATAGTAGACATGGGCTTCTTTGTGCTTTACAAAAATAGGCAATCGTTAAGTCACTGGCTGAGAGATATACCCGTAAGGGTTCACTTGCCGATGCTTTTGCTAGTATCAGGGGTGATGTGATGAATTTTTTAAGCTCTGCCAGGGTATTTTTGCATTCCTAATTCCCATTAAATTTGGAGTTTTTTGTAGCTCCCTTTATGACTTGAAAGAAGGGTAAACATCTTTTCGATGATTGGGGGATGAATCTTCTTACGGCCGCTATGCACCATGTTAACGGCTGTACTTCTTTAAGCGAGCTGGGGTCTTCCATGTCGAGAATTGCCTTGATTTTGGGCAGGATCTGCCTCATTGCGTCGCTGAGTTAGAAGGAAACCTAGGAATTTCCCTAAGGTTAGTCCAAAAGAGCACTTGGCGGGATTTAGCCTCATTTGATGCTTTCTTATGTTCTCAAAGGTTTCTCGCAAGTTGGCGGCTGGTTGTGTGCTTTTTTGGACTTCGCGATCATGTCGTCGATGTAGACTTGGAGATTGTGGCTTATCTGTGAGGCAAAGATGTTATCCATTGCCTGTTGAAACATCGCCCCGACATTTATGAGGCCGAAGGGCATATTTTTATAAGCAAAGATGCCTCTATGGGTTATGAAGGCTGTTTTCTCCCAACTATTGGTATCCATCTTTATCTAGTTGTAGACTAAAAAAGTGTCCATAAAGGATAAGAGCTCGTGGCCTGACGTGGCATCTATGAGCTGGACGATGTTAGGGAGTGGATAATGATCCTTGGGGTAAGCCCTATTCAAATCAAAGTAATCAATGTACATTCTCCATTTCCCATTGCTCTTCTTAGCCAAAACAATGTTAGCGACCCATTTAGGAAATTGGACAGGCTCGATGAAGCCTGCCTCGAGGAATCGATCGATCTCGGCTCGATCACTTGGGGTTCCCTCTAAGAAAACTCTTTTCTTCTGGAAAATAGGCCTGACTTTTGGGTCGAATGAAGAGAATGTCAAGCTATAACCTCGGGAATGCCCGACATGTCCTTCGGGTCCCATGCAAAAATTTCTCTGAATTTTTGTATAAGATTGATTATCATTTGTCGGAGATTGGCGTCTAGGCCTTTTCCAATCTTGGTTGTTTTGTTCGGCTCGCCCGGAATAACCTCAATTTCCTCAGTTTCCTCCATGGGAATACAACTCGACTTGCTCGGGGCCTCGATGAGGTCCCTAGGGTCCTTCTCGATAATTTGGTTGATGGAATTGTCCTCTAATTGCTTGCTTTTGGGAATAATTATCAATAGGTAGCATTGTCTTGCTGCTGCCTGGTCGCCGACGACCTCTCCGAAGCCAAAATTGGTTAAGAACTTCATTTTCAAATATGAAATAGAGGTGAAAACTTTTAAGGTTGTCAAAGTTGTTCTGTCCAAGATGGCATTGAAACTAGAGACGATGTTAATGACGTGAAATTTGACCATCTGCCATGTTTTACATGGTAGATTTCCAAAAATAACTAGGAGTCCAATGGTGCCTATGACCTTAACCTCATTTCCGGTGAATCCATATAAGGGGATATTCACGTTCTCCAACTTTCTATCACCCAGATTCATTCTGAAGAAGGTGCTGTGATATAAGATATCAACTGAGCTCCCGTTATAGACGAGTATTTTGTTGACTATATTGGTGCCTATTTTGGCTGTGATGACTAAGGCGTCTTGGTAGGACTCGATCATCCCCAAGGGGTAGTCCTCATCGGAGAAGGAGATGACGGGTGTAGGATTAAGTCGTTGCCTTTTTTGGGTCTCGGGGTGAATGCTGAGTACCTCACGGGCATACTACTTTTTAGCATTGTTGGAGGATCCTCCAGCGGGGTGGCCTCCAATGATGACATCGATGACCCTATCGTGGTCGTGTGGGTGATCTCTTCGGTTATTTGCCTCATTATCGAAGTATTGGACTAGTTGACCTCTTTTCATCTTACTCTCAATGAGGGAGCTTAGCAAAGTAGGCCTCGGTGGTGTGGTCGTGATCTTCGTGATATTTCGAGCTCGAAGGTCTACCCGACTTCATCGGCCTCTGGGGTCAATAGTCAGGTTCAGATTTCAGAATTGTGAGGACGGTAGCCTTATCCACCGTGAGTTTGGTGAAGTCTTTCTCGGATCTTCCTCGAGGTTTCCACGTTCTGTCAGAGCAAGATGATCTTTCAGATCGACAGCTCGTCCTGTCCTGTGACCTCGTGTATGCATCACTGTCCCTTTTATAATTTGACCTTGAAGATCTGATCCGGAGCCGGAGCCTGAGCCTGAGCCTTTGTCCTACCTCAATGAATATCTCCTTGGCAATTTTATTCTTCCGACCGCTTCTTACAATGTCATTCTGTACTCCACGATTCGGAAAGCTGATTGGAGAGATCGAGGGTTTTTTTCAAAGTACTCTTCCAACAAGGAACCATGTCTATGCTTGTCAATTCCTGCGGTGAGGTAATTCATAGCGAGTTCTTCAACAAGATTTAGTATCTCTGCAACCTCGACTCGGAATCAAGCCAAGAATTCCCTCAGCGATTCATCGGATCCCTGTCTTACAGTCATGAGGGATGCTGTAATTTTGCCACCCCTATATTTGTTGGAGAACCTTCCTTTGAACTTTGTTTTCAAAAGATCCCATGAATCGATGGATCTCGGGGGTAGATTGTTGTACCAATGGAGGGCCATCCCATGGAGGTAAGTGGAGAAGAATTGAAATCGTGCTATTTCTGAGTGTCCACAGAATGCCATTCGTCCATCAAAGTCGTTTAAAAACTCATTTAGGTCTATGGATACATCAAACTGGTCGATTGGGAGAGTTTTCAAATTTCTATTGATGTGTGCCTTCTCGATCTTTATAGCCAGGGAACTCTCCATGGGCGCGTCAGGGCCGGCTTGGTTCTGGATGAACTTCTTACATATTTCGATATCATTTTATAGTTGCGAAATGTCTTCTGACCTGTACAACCCACTAGACTCGCTCAGCCACGAGGCATCTTCTTGTGAGCTGGTTTGTCTTTCCTTATGAGGAGCGTGATACGACCTGTTTGAATCGGTCTCCTTCTCGTAGTTGTCGTACTCTGTGGTGCCATATTCTTGGGACTGGTGTTCCAAGGAGTGAGTCGATAATGATGTTTGTTATAGCTCTAGTTGAAGGCGTCTTATCTTTCTTCGCTTTTCCAGTTTTTCCTCAACCTTCTTCCACTGAATTTCGAGGGCTAACAGCTCATCATCAGAGCCGCAAAAGTCCTCAATATTGTCCTGATTCTCCATATTAGCGACGTCTCTTCAATTTTTTTCGAGAAGAAGACGAGCATCGCCCGTCAACACCTGCTTTCCAGAGGCCGTCGGGATCCTCATACGTGTGTCAGGTCGGCATCTCTTTTTGGTTTTACTGGGTTCTGTGGCACAGGGTCTTTGAGATCCTTCAGCCACCTTTTCTTTTGGGAAGGAGAACAAGCGCGTTGGTTGAAGAGGGGGTTTTGGGTGGACGACATCGTCACGAGGGACAGTTTGAATTTCCTCCTTTGTGAGTCATTGCACCACCAGTTCTTCCTCTTCTATGATCATTTTTCCGATGAAACAATATTAAAAGAGCTCCTTCTAGCACCAAATGATGTTTGTGGAATAAGTGATATGGATATAATGTGGAATAATTAAATATTCGGATCGGAATGACTTGAACAAAGTATTTTATTAACGATAATTATCTACAATCTTTTATGAGGTTCACTCTTTACATAATACTAGCTTGAATACCCGTGCAAGGCACGTGATTGCTCTAATTTATTATTAATATTTTTGTTTTTCTTGTTGCGTATTGATGTTAATGTGAGATGATCATATTGTGACGATAAACATCCTCTTAAGTATGCATAAAAAATTAGAAATATGTATTTAAAGAGATAGTTATTTTGTGTCTCAATCTCCTGGTCATTGTTTCTAAAGTGTTATGCTTTTCTTATGATTAGAGTTAGAAAAATACCTAACGATTGTAGTTTCAACATTTTTATAAGGATTTTAGGATGATCATTTCATAATCTATTGAAATGTTTTTTTTGTATACAATTATAAATTATGGGATTATATAAATGTGAATTTTGACTTAATCTTACTATTAAGTATTATTGAAGCTTCAATAATTCATTTAATGTATTTATAAAAAATGAATTCATAAAAATAAGGTTCTTGTTATAGATGTTAAAGGTGCAGTTCTTACTTAAGTGATGAAATTTTAAAAGTTTTTAGATTTTGATTTCAAAAGGTGTCACAGCAAATTAAGGAACATGATAGTACAATTTGAAACATTAAAATGTGACATGCTACCCTATCATAGTTTGTTATTTCATATCCGTTAATTGCCTCGGACCTCATATAATATAATTCACAGGTATCTATTAAGTATTTGAATCTCCCAAAAAGGCTCGTGACAAAGCGATCCATTTGTTGCTTTAAAACGGTAGTTTGGGAATATTGTAAAATGCACTTTTCTAAGAAGGCAAGCAATAACGAAGAATATGATCATTCGAAAATTAAAATAGTACTAAGATTCATTTCTCATCCGGATATTATAAATTGTACAATTATATAATATCTATAATACTTTTACCCCACTTTCATTTCTGGTAAGTCGTATTATATATTTGTTTTCAAAATGTGACTTAAATGCAGTGGTGGAGCCAGATGTCAAGGCTAGTGGGAGCAAAAAAAAAAAATTGCAAACTTAATAGTATGAAGGATTGACTTGTCACTGTCTTTTGTCTTTGTAAAACTTATGCCTTTAACATTGCCCCTTTGAGCATTGGTCTTGCCGCCCTAGTAGATGGTAAGAAAACAATACTAAACAAAAAAAATTAAAAGAGAAAAGCAGCATCTCTGGGGCACGAGAGTAGCATTTTTATTTTAATAGTATCATTATGTGGATGCCACATACAATTTTTTTTAAAAAAACTTATGGGGGCACATGCAACCAAAGGCGCCCATGTGCCTTCGCCTTTACTTAATTGCAACTACTATTTTTTTCTTGTTATTAGGATTTTGAGTTTTAAAAAACTAAATTTGCCTTGATTAGAGGTTGAAATGTGTATATTTTTTACTTGATCTCTATATAAAATTGCCAAGTATATACATTTAATTTAAGACAAGTGCATGTGGTGGACATGTTCTTTTAATACAAGTGCATGCGAACCGTTTTCACTTTTAAAAAAAATGCTTATATCTTATTTTTGACTTGATCACCATTTTTGTGAAATTTATAAAGTTTATTTGAATCAAAGTATGTACTATAAGTGCTTTCATGAATTAATGAAGATATTTTTCACAATACAAATTATCTTTCAAAGATTTTATGTAAAATCCAAACTCTTTTTCCAAATTTCGCATGAAATAAAATATTACAAATTTTACTAAAATAAAGTAGGTATGGAGATTTTTGAATATATGTAAGTAATAATATGTAAAATTATAAAAAAATATTGAACAAAAGACATATATGATTGATAGGTAAATAATATAGGACACTGGTGCATGTATCTAATGAAACATAAATTTTTATCAAATATACATGTAGCTCAATGGTCATGGTGGTGAATTTGAATTCAAAAAAAGGCGATCAATATGTCAAAGGTTCGATTCTCATCTATGTCATAATATTTTTTGACTTAAGTTGATATTTAGGGACATTTTTATTAAATTGAATGAAATAAAATGTGACATGTTGTGGTATTATATTTTTGTAAAATTGAGTGGAATAAAATTTGACATGTAAAATTATAAAATAATATTGAACAAAAGACATATATGATTGATAGGTAAATAATATAGGACACTGGTGCATGTATATATGAAACATAAAATTTAATCAAAAATACATGTAGCTCAATGGTCATAGTGGTAAATTTGAATTCAAAAAAAGGTGATCAATATGTCAAAGGTTCAATTCTCATCTATGTCATAATATTTTTTGACTTAAGTTGATATTTAGGGACATTTTTGTAAAGTTGAATGGAATAAAATGTGACATGTTGTGGTATTATATAGATAATAATAGATTTCATCCCCTTTTAAGTGATGAAGATGATTAAGTGATGAAGATGATTAGTATTTATAGGGAGATCTTCGTGGGTCCCCCATCCCTAACTAATTTTACTTGAGGAGAAAGTAAAGATTCATTACAACTTTGGGCTTCTAGGACCGATTAAAAGTATTACATACAAATGGGTCTATTTACGATCTACTTATGTTACTAATTTTCTAGACTAGTACAATGACCCAACAAATCCACAATTAGTTACTGCTGCTTAACAAAAAATTTGTTTGCTTGCTTGACTCAATTTAATTTACGAGTATAGATAACAAAAATCAATAATATCAAAAATTATATAAAATTATCCAAATACTTTGTTTGGATTTGAATAAAGCTCGCCGAGAGTACTTGTTAAAGGTGGAAAACTAGTCAATAATAATCACTTATTAACCCTAAAACTAAAAATTGAAAGTAGAACGATGAAATAATCAATCAAGAAAAATGTGACAAACCCAACATGAAGTACGTCCGAGCCTATTATGAATTCATGATCTGTTATCTTAACTACTGCATGTCGTTTCCCTACAAGTCTACGACCCTTCTACTTTACCTGCTACATCTGTAATTTCCCGTACTTGTGTCAACAACGGGTACGCATGCTTATATACATATATCTATGAAGATATACTCCTCATTCCCATAATATTAGTCTCTTTTGAGAGAAATTTTTTCCATAATAAATGTTTATTTCCAATTTTCAATGTAAATTTATGATTATTTTTATTAAATTATTTTTCTTGAAAATTGTATAGCAACTAATGAGAAATGACCAAGAATTTAAAGTAACTTATGTTTTTCAAAGTCAATACATTTATAATGGGTATAAAAGAAAATGTATTATTTAATTAATATTTTCTTAAAATAAGCAATTTTTTCAAAAAAGACTTGATTAAATATAGGGCGGAGGGAATATTATACTGTCTTGACCAGTTAGTAAATTATACACAAGCAACTTATATTTTCCATAAAGTTGCATGTGTAGTCTCAAAAAACAAGAATCTTCAATCTTGATCAAACATGTACCCTCTTTCTTGGGTTGTAATAATATTCGCTGGCTGCACATGATATGATAGGATGATAGACCTTACACTTTGAATCTAGATGCTTTTAAAACGTAGGATCAACAGATAGATTTTTTTTCTGGGAGAACCAGAGATTATACGGGTGATCGCGATACATACAACTACATATCCAACTGTAGTATTTTTAGAAATTAATAGTTGTACTTTAAAATATAATATATGCTATGTATTCTCTGTAACGTAAATTGTCCACGAATTAAACATAGTTTTAATAATTATAAATTTTTCTAACAAAAGATAACAAATTAAATAATAAATAAAATTATAATAGAGAATGCCTTTGAAACTTAGATAAACAGAACACATACAAGTCAAGCCTGAGTCACAAAGAACGAGTTAAGTAGTTTCATAGCCCAACCCTACACACACATATACATTTTAACCCTACATCCACATATACATTTTGGAGGATATGCTAACATCATTTAATACAATGCTTCTGCATGTACATATGCATACGGCTTTCTCTATATATATACTTACATGAATATATTGTTCATATCCATAAAATCTCTATCTCTCGTCTTTCTTTCGTTCTCTCTCTCTCTCTCTCTCTCTCTCCCCCCCCCGTTTTCCATCTCTCGTCATTCATTTGCCTTCTCCATGGATCGAGTAAATAAATTCAATGTAAATGAAAGACTTATCAAACATTATCTTTTTCCACTTTGTCGTCACATTGCTGCCCCTTTACCAAATACAGTGAATCCAGTTAATGTTGTTATGCTACCTCTGTTGAAAGACATTAAACCAGCTGATAGGTTTTTTTAGCATCTATTTGATTGCAGATGGGGTGACAGTGCGGGTTCTGATAAGAAGAGTGGATGTCTACGTTGTTGTTGCACGATCGGAGTCGGACGGACAGTCGTGGGTAGTATTACGTGAGAAAGAAATACTGTGGAATTTCTTAATGGTGACAATTACAAGGTACCTAATGGTAATGGTGGTTATAAGAAACCAATAATAACACAATTTAGGGTTGATTATCCCAGTCTCGAAGGATATTCACGGAGTAGAAATGATATCAAGTTGGGGAGAGATGAACTTGTTCGAGCTATTTACTTTCTTTTTAAGGGAAACATGGATGATTTTCCATCTATGTCGTTGTCATTCATAGTCGTGAATGAAAGCATAGCCGAAGCATTACGTTTTGAGTTGTTGAGTAGATTCATTCATAAATGTTTTGTTTTGGGTGTTGGTGCTGAACCAGAGAGCATACTGGTCGAACAACAATTAGATTGGGGTAAATTTTCCATGCATTTGGTTAAATATGCTTATAACAAGAAAGACAAACCATTTGTTATTGTTGGAGGGAATAAAATAAATACAGTTGATGAATTACAAATTGTTGCCTTAATAAAAGGTCGTGACATCAATAATATTGATGAAAAAGTGGATTATATATGCTTGGGAATTAAGAGGCTAGTGACAGCGGCAAGTGCAAGGGTAATGACAAGGGCGGGAGAAAGTAAAAATAAGACACTGGTCTGTTGTGTAGTATTTCTTTTCAAAACTTAGATTTTCCTTCATTAAGTGTTTAGGTTCAATTTGTTATAATTGCATGATAGTTCATGTGTAGCTCTTAGTATGATAGTAAGATGCAATCTTATGTATGAAAACATAACTTTTAAAGATTTTATTTAAGGTACTTGCTGTTATGATTTGTATACCAAAACATTTTCATTGTTGATTTTTTGATGATATATTTGGTTACTTTTGATTGGTTGCAGGAGTTCTACAACTTCTAATTAAAATTTTTATAAATTTATTGTACTTCCTCGTTAATAATATGATTTTTTTTCATGTAATACTAGCTTATCCCGTACAAGAAATTTTTATCAATTTTCAACGTTTTTTTTGTTCTAAGATTTTCAATTACATATATTAAATAGTTAAAAAATTAAATATATTAAAATAAAATTTTAAAATAAGTAATTTCTCAATATAGGTTTAAATAAAATAGTTCTTTCCCTTTAAAATATGTTCGCAATAATTAGACCTTAAATTATGTAGTTCTATAGATGTAATATATGAGACTTTTTTTTTTTTTTGGAAAAACAAGTTCCAAAGACGTGTTCAAATTAAAATAATTTTTTATTTATTCAATAGAATATTTTTTAAAAATGATTAGACCCATAAAATAAATAAATCATATATATAAATAACGATTTGTATGATAAGTATGTGTTATGCATGTGTTACTCTAAATATTTCATTACGTAATTTATTTATTTTCATATTTGTTGTAACATTTTTTAATTACAATAAATTGTTGAAGTAATTAAATTTATTAAACTAGCTTCAATACCCTTGCAAGGCACGGGATTGCTCTAGTTTACAATAAGAGTTTTTATTTTCCTCATTGTGCGTTGATGTTAATGTTCGATGATCCTATTGTGATGATAAAAATCTTTTTAGGTATGCATAATTTTTTTGAAATATGTACCTAAAGAGGCCGATATTTTGTGTCTCTATCCTTTTATTGTTATTTTTAGAGTGTTGATGCCTTTCTTGCGATTAAAGTTAGAAAAATAATTGACGAATGTACTTTCAACGTTTTTCATAAGTTTATTAGGATGATCATCTCTTAATCTATTGAATTGTTATATTTGCATACAATTATATATTATATATGAATGTGGCTTTTGATTTAATACTACTACTAAGTATTATTGAAACTTCAATAATTCGTTTATGGATTTATAAAATATGAATTCATAAAAATAAGGTTATTGTTATAGATGTTAAAGGGTCAGTTCTCACTTATGTGACACAATTTTAATATATCGTAGATTTTAATTTTAGAGGACGCCATAAAAAATTGAAAAACATAATGGTAAAATTTGATAGATTAAAATGTGGCATGTTGCCATATCATAATTATCATTTCATATCCACTAGTTACCTCAAGCCTCATATACTGTAATTCCTACATGTCTATTTAATTGTCTAGAATACATGCCTAGAATTTGATATAAAAAGTTCGACCATACACGAGTTATAAACGTGTTAGGTCATAATTAATATGCATCGGTTTAGTAATCAACTCTCCCAAATTACAATTCACATCACATGTATCGATTAAGTATTCGAATCCCCCAAAAAGATTCGGGGAAAGCGATGCGTCTGTCAGTTAGGACGGTAGTTTGAAAATATTGTAATAAATATATTTTCTAACAAGACAAGCAATAACAAAAAATAAGATCATTCAGAATTTAAATGAGTACTAAGATTGTATTATCACATTTCTAATCCGGATATTATAAATTGTATAATTACACAATATCTTTAATATTTTTTACATTTCTATAGGTGCTTTCATAAGCAATTAGAATATGATGATTTTTTTTTCGTAAAATATCCTTCAAATATTTTATGTAAGATCCAATCACATTTTTCAACTTTCGCATGAAATAAAATAATACAAATTTTATTAAAATGAAGCAGACATAGAGATTTTTGTATATATATATAAATAATAATATGTAAAATTATAAAACAAATATTGATCAAAAAATACATAATTGATAGGTAAATAATATAGGACATAAAATAGGACACTCTCACACTGGTGAATGTATCTAATGAATCATAAAATTTAATCAAATATACATGTAACTCAATTAGGGACATTTTTGTAAAATTGAATGGAATAAAATGTGACATGTTGTGGTATTGTATAGATAATAGATTGGCCATTCACTATTTTTGAAAATCTTATTTAGACCACCAACTTGAAAATCAAATCATTTAAAATATCTAACTGAATATATATATATATATATATATATATATATATATATATATATATATATATATATCCTTCAAATATTTTATGTAAGATCCAATCACATTTTTCAACTTTCGCATGAAATAAAATAATACAAATTTTATTAAAATGAAGCAGACATAGAGATTTTTGTATATATATATAAATAATAATATGTAAAATTATAAAACAAATATTGATCAAAAAATACATAATTGATAGGTAAATAAGGTAAATAATATAGGACATAAAATAGGACACTCTCACACTGGTGAATGTATTTAATGAATCATAAAATTTAATCAAATATACATGTAACTCAATTAGGGACATTTTTGTAAAATTGAATGGAATAAAATGTGACATGTTGTGGTATTGTATAGATAATAGATTGGCCATTCACTATTTTTGAAAATCTTATTTAGACCACCAACTTGAAAATCAAATCATGTAAAATATCTAACTGAATATATATATATATATATATATATATATATATATATATATATATATATATATCATTCCGTTAATTCCCCACATTTTGATTGGACAGAAAAGTGCACAAATTCACACATCACCTCAAAAAAATTAGGAAGGCATTTTTGGAGTTGTGGTAAATCAATGGTGAAATCTAAGCTCATTTGAGGTTTGTGAAGTGCGAATTCGTGCACTTTTCCATCCAATCGAAATATGGGAATTAATTGAGTGAAATTAATGGAGTGGTAAATATATATATATATATATATATATATATATATATATATAGTTAGATGTTTTAAATTATATGCTTTTCAAATTGGTGGTCTAAATGAGATTTTTGAACGTAATGAGTGGTCAGTTTGATACAAAACCCATAAGATATCTGAGCATTAAGGTGTTATGAACGTATTACAATGCCATTGGAATTAAGTTAAACTATAAAAGTTTGGTGGATTATCTCACGAAAATTAGTTTGGTAATTTAATTGTCACACCAGTTTTGTTAAATCTCCATTTTTTTATCTCCTCACTAGTGACTCCTATATATTAATTGATAAATCAACATATGGTACCTCCACCTAAGTTGGGCGCATGTAAAACAATTCATATTCGGGGATGGTGGTCGTCAAGGACCTACATCGTGAGAGTAAGTAATCGGAATAATCAAGCAAGTACCAGTTAATCGAGAGAGAGAGAGAGAGAGAGAGAGAGAGAGAGAGAGAGAGAGAGAGAGGGAGGGAGTCTGTGTGTATGAGTGTGTAAAATTGCGTATGTGTGAATGTGGGCAAGGGTGCTATTTATGGGCCAACTATCTCAGCCCTGTAGCACACGTGGCGGCCACTATAGCCACAGTGTAAGGGATGGCCTTTACCTGAACAGTTATTCATTTATGCCTTTTGCAGCGCTATAGTTGAGCAATTGGTACTTCTTCTTACAGTTGAGTGTCCTTGGGGCATGGTGTTGGGTGACTTTTGGGGATGTCTGCTTTTACTTTACTCCACCTGCTACTCTTAATATTATCTTTTGTGCATGCGTGCTTTTATATATTCTATTATAATAGAGTGTTGGAAAGTAATTATATTTGAAACATGTATGTCTTCATTACAAGATATGCTAAGTGTTGGTACACGATGGTTGCGGTCGCGGGCCACGGCCTTGGATGGAAAGATCGCGGTTGACTGACACGTGTCACGCATGTGGCAAGAGGTATAATGTGGTACATATCATTGCCCCCCCACTGCCTTTATCCACTGTAATGGTTAGGGGGAGGAGAGAAAAGAATAGCAAATGTAATTACCCTAAATTTTGTAATTATTTGAAATCTTGATAAATATTGATTATACGGATGTACAAAAAAATTTTAGCCCACACTATATAAGTGATGGAATTTTAGAAATCCGAATATGTATTATTGTTGTATGAAACAAATGAGTGAATGCAGAAGTCGTCAGAATTCGATGATTTTCACTTTTACTAACTGTTTCGTAATTTACGAGATATTAAAGAATACGATAATCACGGCATGACATGAACACTATAAATTGGATTTAAGTTGAAACAAAGTATTTAAAGTATTAAGGACAATTATAGTGAATACTACGCAACGAAACGCTTTTGAAAATGTGTCGAACTTTGTATGAAGGATTAAGTGATAAGTATAGTATAACAAGTAAGTTAAACATAAACCATGCAAAACCATGCAAACTACAAGTTCTAGCAATTAGTTAAGCAAACCAAACCATGCAAGAACTAGTTGGAAACCAAGTTCCATGAACTAGGAAAAGGCTAGACCAAGATCCATAAAAATCTTGCTTTAATTGTACTTGGATGACCAATACTTGCAAGTATGAATGACCAAACTATAGATATAACATATACAAACAAAAATATCAACCAAAACAAGATAGAAAAGCAAAAAAAAAGTTCTCCCATTTTTTTCCAAACTCAAGTCGGCCTTCCTTGTAAGGGGGAAATACAAAATTCATAGCTCAAGTTATAGAGCTCTAGAAATCACAAAATTTGGTTCACAGCTCCTTCATATCATAACTACGATATGTACAAAATTTCATGGCCAAACATTAATTATATCATGTCCAATTCTTGATTTAAGATGAGCAAGAATAGTGTCAAATAGTAACCATTCTTGTGTTCTTAATGTTTTCATGAAAGACTAAGGTGTTCAAGGCTATATCAAGGCTTCCTTAAGGCTTCTAATCCATTGTTATAGTGTGTAAAGCTTCAAGAAAGGTATAACCCTTCACCCTTCTTTGATTTATGTTGAGATATAAGTGTAGTTTTAAGTAATATTCAAGAAAGTATTAGTTCATGGAGTTTGGAGTATAAATGGTTGAATCTTGATGGTTGTTTGTTATGGGTTGATGTTGGTGATGTATTCATGAATTTTGTGAACTAACTTTGTAGTAAAGATGATTGGGTTGATATTAAATGGATTTAACGTAGTTAAATTTGGGAATCATCACTGTTAACGGAGGAATTTGGTGATAACAAAGGAGGATCTTCTCAAATAATACTCTTCTCAAGGAGGGCCTTCCAAAATATTACCCTCACAAAAGAGGATCTTCTCAAATAATACTCTTCTCAAGGAAGAGCCTTCCAAAATTTTACCCCCACAAAGAAGGGCCTTTCAAAAATAATAAACTCTTCAAATATGAGCCTTCCAAAATTTATCTCCAGAAAAGAGGGCCTTCAAAAATAATATACCGGAGGGTCTTCTTTTTTTGCAAATCCAATCCGCAAATCTGAAATTAATTTTCTGATATATATATATATATATATATATATATATATATGATGTAATAATATATGCAAAATAAAAAACTAAAGATATAATTCATGCATAATAAACATGCATAAAATATTTAATCAAAACTAATTTATATCTCGCAAATATTTTAGTAGTAAAAATTAATATTCATGATATAAAATATTTATGTAATTGCATAAAAATAAACTAAATAGAAAACTTATCTCGATTTTGCAAGAAATAGTGATTTTTGAGCCTAGTCAATTTTTTTTCTTCGATCTTCCATCGCCTTGTATTATTTTTCATGATGGTCACTGTTCAGATTGTCTTGATGTGTGTTTTCTTTATCCTATGGATCCTACAAGCTTGTTTTTGTCTTCCTGCCTTGCTTTGGTTGCTGACCATTTTTTTTACTTTTTTTTTCATGCACGTGTACTGCTTCCTGCATAACCTGTACATTCTTGTCTTGGTTTTCTTTTTGTGGTTTAATTGTCACAAATTCCATGTGCGCTCTCCACATTTTAGAAACATGGTTTTGCTTCATTCTTTTTCCTGAAAAATAAAAAACCACCGCTTCCACCATTCTATTTCCCCATTAAAATCGCCTAAAATCCAATTTGACCCCCCATGCGTATGAATTGATTGTCCCCCACAATCAAAAAATATATGCCCTCCTTCTAGCGCCAATTGTTAACGGAGGAATTTGGTGATAACAAATTTCGGAGGTTGCTGGAATAACGAAATCATGAAAATAGGGGGATTTGGGGATTTTGGATGTTTGGGGCTGGACTTGAGAGGTGTCTCGACTTGTTAGATGTGTCGGATCCTTTCCCAAGATGCCTGCGTACTCTATATTTATAGAGATCAAGCCAACGCAGTTCTGTTCATGATTGGTTTTCAATCTCTATGATTGTTAAGGGATGCATTTTAGGAATTAGTAGATTTTATCTCTTTAAATTATATTCGCGTTAGGATACCTTCACGATTTAAAGGATATCGTTTGGAGATATCATCTATCATAAATTGGAGATAGTTCCTCGTTTCAGAGAGAGGAAATAATTAAATAGGGAGTTAAGTTAATTATTATTATATTCGTATTTTGAAATTTGGGAGATAATTGAGGCAACCGAAAATATGTCGTAACAACTACCCCCAGTTCTTCAGTGCAGCTTGATAGACTGGAGAACTAATCATGCTTCGATCTTCCAAATTTCCTGAGTCACTGAAAAAACTAGGAGATGAAGATTAGTAAAAATTATGGAGCACCTAGGTGCCCGTAATATGCTTGTAGATGTAAATGAAACAATATGTGAGATGTAAAAAAAATAGATATACGAGTAGTTTTGTAGGTGTGAGGGAATTCATCCTGAAGGGTCATCCAAAGCATTCCGAGCAATAACCTGAAAAGAAATATTCAAAGAAATATCCTCCATTAAGCATTCCGAGGAATACCCTTCTCAAAAAAGGACGTAACCTAGAATCTCCATAATGCATTCCATAGAGTACCCTCCTCATAAGAGGTCGTACCCCTTAGAATCTCCATAATGCATTCTGGAGAGTACCCTCCTCAAAGGAGGTCATACTCCCTACAATCTCCATAATGCATTGCAGAGAGTACCCTCCTCAAAGGAGGTCGTACCCCCTAGAATCTTCTTGGTGAGGTCCCGGAAGTACGGGTTGTCTCCCCGGAAGTACTAGTTTTTCCAAGGTACTCCATAATGCATTCCAGAGAGTACCTTCCTCAAAGGAGGTCGTACCCCCTAGAATCTCCATAATGCATTCTAGAGAGTACCCTCCTCAGAGGAGGTCGTACCCCCTAAAATCTTCTTGGTGAGGTCCCGAAAGTACGGGTTGTCTCCCCGGAAGTACGGGTTTTCCAAGGTATAAAAGATACCCTCCTCAAAGGAGGTCGTATCCCTATAAATCTTCTTAGTGAAGTCCCGGAAGTACGGGTTTCCTCCCCTGAAGTACGGGTTTTCCAAGGTACTCCAAGCCATGCCCTCCACAAAGGGAAGGTCTTTAGAAACATTACCCCTGAGGATCTTCCAAAGTATTACCCATAAGGGTTTTTCTATAAAATTTCAAGCCTTGTCCGAAGAGTCTTCGAGAACATTACCCCTACGAATCTTCCAAAGCAAAATACAGAAGGGTTTTCCAAAACATTACCTTTTTCAAAAAAGGATCTTCCAAAATATTACCCCCATCAAAGAGTCTTCCAAAATATTACCCCCACAATAAAGGGGCCATCCAAAATATTACCCCCCACAAGAAAGGGCCTTCTAAAATACTACCCTTATCAAAAGAGGGTCTCCCAAAATAATAAACTATTCAAATAAGAGCCTTCCAAATTATTACCCTCACAAAGAAGGATCTTTCAAGATATTACCCTTATGGGTCTTCCCAAATAATAGTTTTCTTAAAGAAGAACCTTCCAAAATATTACCCCCACAAAGGAGGGCCTTCCAAAATATTACCCTCACAAAAGAGGATCTTCTCAAATAATACTCTTCTCAAGGAAGAGCCTTCCAAAATTTTACCCCCACAAAGAAGGGCCTTTCAAAAATAATAAACTCTTCAAATATGAGCCTTCTAAAATTTTCTCCAGAAAAGAGGGCCTTCAAAAATAATATACTGGAGGGTCTTCTTTTTTTGCAAATCCAATCCGCAAAATCTGAAATTAATTTTCCGATATATATATATATATATATATATATATATATATATATGATGTAATAATATATGCAAAATAAAAAACTAAAAATATAATTCATGCATAATAAACATGTTAATTTAAGCATGCATAAAATATTTAATCAAAACTAATTTATATCTCTCAAATATTTAAATAGTAAAAATTAATATTCATGATATAAAACATTTATGTAATTGCATAAAAATAAACTAAATAGAAAACTTATCTCGATTTTGCAAGAAATAGTGATTTTTGAGCCTAGTCAATTTTTTTTCTTCGATCTTCCATCGCCTTGTATTATTTTTCACGATGGTCACTGTTCAGATTGTCTTGATGTGTGTTTTCTTTATCCTACGGATCCTACAAGCTTGTTTTTGTCTTCCTGCCTTGCTTTGGTCGCTGACCATTTTTTTTCCTTTTTTTTTTCATGCGCGTGTACTGCTTCCTGCATAGCCTGTACATTCTTGTCTTGGTTTTCTTTTTGTGGTTTAATCGTCACAAATTCCATGTGCGCTCTCCACATTTTAGAAACATGGTTTTGCTTCATTCTTTTTCCTGAAAAATAAAAAACCACCGCTTCCACCATTCTATTTCCCCATTAAAATCGCCTAAAATCCAATATAACCCCCCATGCGTATGAAATGATTGTCCTCCACAATCAAAAAATATATGCCCTCCTTCTAGCGCCAATTGTTAACGGAGGAATTTGGTGATAACAAATTTCGGAGGTTGCTGGAATAACGAAATCATGAAAATAGGGGGATTTGGGGATTTTTGATGTTTGGGGCTGGACTTGAGAGGTGTCTCGACTTGTTAGATGTGTCGGATCTTTTCCCAAGATTCCTGCGTACTCTATATTTATAGAGATAAAGCCAACGCGGTTCTGTTCAGGATTGGTTTTTAATCCCTATGATTGTTAAGGGATGTACTTTGGGAATTAGTAGATTTTATCTCTTTAAGTTATATTCGCGTTGGGATAGCTTCCTGATTTGAAGGATATCGTTCAGAGATATTTTCTATCATAAATTGGAGATAGTTCCTCGTTTCAGAGAGAGGAAATAATTAACTTGGGAATTAAGTTAATTATTATTAGATTCGTATTTGAAAATTTGGGAGATAATTGATGCAACCGAAAATATGCCATAACAGTCACGATTATAGCCTCATAATGCCCATTTGCATTTAGACTTGTTTTAACCATGATTTATGAACTGTCATTGAGTTTTTTTTTGAACACCACTTACAATGTTTGTGTAGCCCTTGCCTTGTAGTTTGTTTTGGTATGAAAATCATGTCGATTCAATTTACGGTTTAGAAGATAATTCCGGTAGTGAAAGTCGCGCAAGAAAACCAAACTGCTATTTCATACTACTTTACTGCTATAAACGAACCACTTAAGAGTTGATTAAAATTATGAAACTTGGATAATAAATACTTTGGACAGTTGGTAAGACCACAGAAAAGGTTTCGTGTTGAAATGATAATTTTTCGATTTTATGAAAATGTTGGAACTGAGATTGCACAAGTGACAAACCCCTTAAGGGGATGGATAGTCATAGAATTGAATTTTCATTTAAGTGATTTGGTTTCGAGAGTCGTTTACGAACCAAACTATAACGTAAGTGATTAATGGATATCATGGACTTATAACGAACCAAGAACAAGTTATTTATAGAATTGTTAAGAAGTTACGTAAGTGTATGTGTATTAGTATTTAATTGAATTGTTAAGGGGACTAATCGTGCATTTTGTGATTATTTATAGATTATCAGGAATGTTTTCGAAACCCGTGATTAAGTATTATTGTTGTGTTTATCCACTTGGGTCATCTTCCACCACAAAATATCTTATCTTCAACGTTTGTCTTTTTCCCATTTGCTTTGTCTACAAGTTGGTTGGTGGCTCCAAATATAGCTTGGCTTTAAATATGGCATGGCATCATTCTCAATTTCCTTTTTCTTCCTTTTAAAGGCACTCCTTGCCCATTTTGCATCCTTTTCTTTTTTATTTAATTTTTTACAAGATTATGAAAACACACTAAATTAATAAGTTAAAAATACGAAAACAAGCAATAAATAGGTATTTAAACTATAAAAAATTATGTGCTAATCAAATGCCCCAATACATATCTTCTGCTCGTCCTCGAGTAAAATGAAAAAGAAAAAAATACTGAATAGAAACCTATACTCACTATCGTAGGAATCATAATAATTTTAGGTTTACCAACCCGTCAAACTCATAGACGAGACGTGAGAAGTGTTGTTTCCTAAGCGTTTACAGAAGATATACCCATAAAATTTTTGAGATACCTTAGCAAGTGTCCCAAGTCTCTCTTACTCTAGTGTTCATTGGTGTTAACAATTTATTGGAAAATACATGCCTTAAAGATTAATCTAATAATAGACAAGATGTAGGTTCCCACAATCCATTTGTATCGACTCTAAACGTTTACAAAAAATCTTAAGGTCTGTTGTGAAGTTAGGCCTTTTATGGAACTGTTGCATAAGAACAGTTTCTCTTTTCAACCAATATTTAACTGACCCAATCTCTATCAAAACATGGTTCTAGCTAAAATTCACGCTCTTAGTAGTTAGACCGACTGTGCAATGGTCGAGGCAAAAGGCTTTTGCATCAATACCCATTTAACGAGTTTTAGGTCAGCAATCCCAGACCACAAAGGACCTTAGGTTGCTAGGCAAAAAATTCCCTCAGACTTACTTACTCGGATTATCAATGAGGCCAACTATCTGATTTCCATACTAAGAATTTATTAGTACTTAAGAATTTATTAGTACTAATGGTTGAAATGACCGTGCAATGATTGAGGTCCCAAAAGACTTATACACTAATACCCATGTAGCGAGCATTAGGTCAGTAATCCCAAACCTCAAAGAGCTTTAGGTTACTAGGCACAAAGTTCCCTCAGACGTAATTGCTCGGGTAAGTGAGCCCAATCTAGTCACTCCTTCCACTAGCACTATACAACTATAAACATTATTTATTTTTTTCGACTAACTTCACTTTTTTCTCTTCTTTTTCTAAGACACTATAGGAACATTTTTTTTTCTACTTATTTTTTTCGCAACGGTTTGATTCGACATTGTTCTAACATGTGGGCTCTCCCTCAGGTATCAAATAACATTCTTATACAATCTTTCCACCAAAGGTCTTGTGCAAATGTGTCGTCTTGGACTTTCAATAAAAATTTGTTCGACACAAGTTTCATGAGAAAAACTTTACTTGATTATGTTCAAATTATCTAAAGACATTATACATATAATTTTAAAAAATAGATAACACCAACTAGTTCTAATGTTCAATAGGAGGAAGGACAACTTAGCAAAAATATCTCTATTTTTGCATTTTTTTTTAAATTTTTCAGTTTTTTTGGATTTTCTTTTTCATTTTTTAAATACTACTACTTCATGTAAACCCTCCCCCATACCTAAATCATGCATTGTCCTCAATGTATGCAAATATAAGAGAAATGTGACAAAAAAGGAATGGTGAGAAAATACCTGATAAGGAATGAAGGAGAGTTTACAACTACCTACTGAAGAAACTTACATGAAGCATGGATCGATGAGGTGGATAACCTCTTCCTCGGGATTAATTGACAGCTCAAAACATGGTTTGAGTCATTGTTCATTAACTTTAAATATATCACAAGTTTTAGGATTTTCAATTTCAACTGCACCGTGAGGAAAAACAATCCTAACAATGTAAGGACCTTCCCACTGGACCTCAATTATACGGGAAATAAATGAAGCCTAGAATTGTATAAAAGAACTTTTTGACCATGAGAAAATAATTTTTTGAAAATGGATTTATCATGAAAATTTTTAGTTCTTTCTTTATAGAATTTAGCATTTTCATAGGCCTCATTTATTAATTCCTCTAGTTCTGATTGTTGTAACTTTCTATGACTACCGAAGGTTGGCAAATCAAAGTTCAATTCTCTAATGGCCCACAAGGCCCTGTGCTCTAATTCAACGGGCGAGTTACAGGCCTTTCCAAACACAATTCTATAAGGGGACATGCCCAAAACAGTCTTAAATGCGGTCCAATAGGCCCATAAGGCATCTATTAGTTTGGTGAACCGATCCTTCCTATTTGAGTTAATAGTCTTTTCTAAAATTTGTTTGATTTGCCTATTCGAGACTTCAACTTGACCATTAGTTTGAGAATGATATGGGGTGGCCAATCTATAAAGAAATTGAGTACATTTTTTAAAGGGACTCAAATTGATGATTCTTGAAGTGCTTACCTTGATCACTAATGATAGCTTTAGGTGTGCCAAATCGAGAAAAGATATTCTCTTTTAAGAATTTAAGGATGACCTTGTTATCGTTGGATTTAGTCGGCATGACTTCAACCCACTTAGACACATAATCAACCGCTAACAAAATATAGAGATTGCCAAAAGAACTAGGAAAGTGACCCATAAAATCTATGCCCTACACATCTAAAATCTCAATGATTATGATGAGACTCATTGGCATCATATGTGTTAAATCAGGTAACTATTAAATTAGAATTAAAATTGTTAACTAATCATGGTTAGCATAATATGAAGGGAATGTTAAATAAGGAAAACTTTTAAAAGAATATGATTGGTCTTTAATTTAAAAGTGGTCTATAATTGGTCCTAAAATAATTCATAATTTTCTGATTGGTTAACTATATATATCTTAACTACATGGGTATACTCGGTTATTATAATAAATATATATATATATATATATATATATATATATATTATATCATTGCTATTATATGATAGACGAAACATTAAAAATTTTGGTACATGTTTTTTTGTATTTCGTGTTTTTACTTAATTAAAGGTAATAATATATTAGTGCATTTTTACCTAAATATCTTTACTTATATCTATCTATATTATAATATTAAAGCTAAAATATTGAAAAATGTAAAAAAAAATACAATTATAAATACATAATCAATTTCTTTTTTAATGTAAAGGATGTTACCTTTTTTATCTTTTCAATAACTAATCAATTTCCCTTTTACGTAAAATACATTTTCTTTAATAATTTTTCTAACTAAAATTTCTCTTCTTTTCAAAAATAGTACGGAAAATTCTATTTATAAATATTATTATAAATATTATAATCAATTTCCTTTTCAATATAAAAGATGTTACCTTTTTTGTTTTTTCAATAACTAATCAATTTCACTTTTCAGGCAAAATACATTTTCTTTCAAAAAATTTCTAACTAAGATTTCTTTTTTTTTTTTTCAGAATTATTTTTTTATTGATAATCGTATTATTTTATAGTAAAAATTAAATTATTTAATGAATTTTCTTTTTCAAAAATATTCATATTACAATTTTTTTAAAAAATATATTGTAGCCTCATTTGCAATACGAAATGCAAATTTAACATGATTTGCAATCTAATATGCAAATTTTACCGATAATTGAAAAAAAGTTTAAAATATAAATATTTTTGATAATTTCCTTTATTTAATTTATTGATATTAGTATTATTAAATAAATTCTTAAACACTGTGCGCGGTTAAAAAAACAGGGGAAAACGAGAAAACCAACAGAAAAATTGAATGTAAAATAAATGGGTCCACAACTAAACCCTAGTTTCTTCCCCATTGTAAACAAACAACAAAACCCCCCATCAAACCCAATTAGGGTTTATCTGAATTATTTACGTACGATTAAAAATTGTTTTAATTTGGGTTATATATATTAATAGTAGTTGTGCAGCAGAGTAATGGAGCAAAGATTGGCTAGTACATGGAGAATGAGTGTGAATGACAAGAAATTTATCGAAAATTCATTGCTTTCTGATCTCAGAGTTGATGGTCGCCGTCCTTTTGATTATAGACGCCTAAATATCAAGTTTGGAAGGTATAACTTGTGTATATATATATATTTTTTGAATTTTGATTTTGATGAATTGTTTAGTAGATTGTGAGTGTGTTGTGTTCGAAAGCCCGCGTAATCGTTTCAGCTTACTTTGTGATGATTTTTAGAGAAGATGGGTCGTCCGAGGTTCAGCTTGGGAATACTCATGTGATGGCTTTTGTGACTTCTCAATTGGTCCAGCCTTATCGAGACAGGCCTAATGAAGGCACACTCTCTTTCTATACTGAGTTTTCCCCCATGGCTGATCCTTCGTTTGAGGCCGGGCGTCCTGGGGAGTTTGCTGTGGAGTTGGGACGTATTATAGATCGTGGTTTGAGGTATCATTTTTGTTATTTGTTACTCATTATTCCTGTGAACTGAATGAGTAAAGTATTGCCTGAGTGGGCGGAGTCTTGGCCCTAATTGATTCAGTGCAGAAGATATTGAATGTATTAGACACGATAATCTGCTGTTGTTTTGTCTGTAGCGGATAAATTTAAACTATCTTGCAGGGAAAGCAAGGCGGTTGACACGGAATCACTTTGTGTTATTTCTGGAAAGTTGGTGTGGGCTATCCGCATTGATATTCACATTCTGGACAATGGGGGGTATGTGGTTTTGGAGACATCTTTTCTTTGGTGTATTTATTTTGGCTTTAGAATTTTCTATAGATTTGTTTAGATTGACCTTGTTCTTTTGCTGTTTTGCAATGAAACAGAAATCTTGTCGATGCTTCCAATATTGCTGCTCTAGCTGCTTTGTCAACATTCCGGAGGCCTGAATGTACTCTAGGAGGCGAAGATGGTCAGGAATTGATAATACATCCGCCTGAGGTTGGTTCTTGAATATTTATATGCATTTGCAATTAGATAAGTAATAGATTCAAGATATATTCTAGGTTTTCACGGGGTTGTCCATAGTGCGTGAGTGAGCAATCATGATCTGAAATGCAAAATGCCTATTACATTCATGTTCCTACTGTATATGATTTATATATGGTGCTCTTAACTTACTAGGAATTGTATTTTTCTAAAAAAATTAAGTAGCAACGTAGCACTACATTTTAGCATTTAATATATATTATCTTGCTTACACTCAACTATCAATTTATGACTACTGTTATCCTGCTCCATGGGTTCATTTGGAAGTGCAGCGACTATGGTATGGGGTTGGTAATTAATCCTGAAAGCATCATTGTGTATAGTTAAGTAGGAAGTTGGGATACTTGGGTTACCCAATGTATCGTCGTGTCGGATACTCAGACACTCATATCGGATGCCTGCACAATCCCAGTTTATATTTTCTTTTCACAAATCGTACTCAAAATTAGTGTCAAGTAACTACTTCCACAAAAGAAAAACATTGATCTTAATTATCGAATAAAAGTGTATCGATGTTTATATTCCAGTTTATTTTCGAATAAAAGTGTATTGCCGTGTCACATACTCAGACACTCATATGGGATACCTGCACAAACCTAGTTTGAGTTTTCTTTTCACAAATTGTACTCAAAATTAGTGTCAGATAACTACTTTCACAAAAGAAAAAGTTTGATGTTAGTTATTGAATAAAAAGTATATCGATGTTAATATTCACTTATGCAAAATAAAAGTTCTAATTTAAATTCTTGTGTTTTAGTGCCTGTTTGGCTTAACTTTTTTAAAGGGCTTATGGACTTATTTTCGGGTAAAAATTTTATATTTTGATAATTTCTTTTCATACAAGTATTTAATGTATGTTTAAGATTCAATAAGTTGCAAAAATAAGTTGGAAAATAAGTTGGAAAGTTAGGAATCTCTAACTTTGACTTAAAATAAGTTGACTTATTCTGGAAAAAAGTTCCCCCAAACACCCCTTAATGTTTTACATGATAACTTATGCATTCAATTTTTATTTTTTGTTTTGTTAATCGGTTTATCATTTCATATCATTATCATCAGATATATTTATATGTACACTAGCTTATAACCCGTGCGATGCACGGGTTTTTTTTATATGAAATAAATTTTATTTTATATTATAATTATATTTTTACATAATTATTATTTTTAATAAGTATTTTAATTCAAATTTAAATAATTTACATAAATTTAATTAGTGATATGCATGGTTTAAAACTTATATTATGAAATTTTAAATTAAATATGTCGTTGACGAAATTCGAATCTTTAATGTTTTTTAAAATAACTTGATCATATAAAATATTTAATCATTAGATCCAAGTTCTGATTTTTTGCTAAAAATCTAACGGTTCTGATTTTTTTGCAAAAAATCTAACGGTAAATATTCATTGTATACGGATTTCTATTATATATTTTTATTAGTGATTGAAAGATATGGTGTGAGATTTTGGGTATAATAATGATTGCAAGATTATGTTTTAAATTAAAAGGTAACATATTTCAATTAGAAAATAAATATTAATGATTGGAAGATTATGATTGTAAAATTATGTTTTAAATTAAAAGATAAACTGTTTTAATTAGAAAAGAAATATCAATAATTGTAAGATATGATATTTTAGGTGTTTATACAGGGCAATATCTTCAATTAAAAGTAAACGTCTTTTAAATTGATTGAAATATACGATATTTTAGGTGTTTATTAAATTTTATTTAATAGTACAATTATGTTTTTATATAATTATTATTTTAATAATTTTTTATTATTAATTTAATATATTTTAATATAATCATGTTTACAGATTATACTAATGTTTACTTATTATAAACAACATATAGAGATTTTTAATTTATTTTATTAATAATTAGAAAATATAGTGTGATATTTTCGGGTATGTATTAATGATTCTAAGATTAGTTTTAACTAAAAAATGTAACGTGTTTTAATTACAAAAGAAATATTAATGATTTAAAGATATGGTAGGATTGATGTTTTTAAATAAAAAAGGTAACGTGTTTTAATTAGAAAGGAAATATTAATGATTTGAAGATATGGTACGATTAATGTTTTTAGGTGTTTATAAAAGGTAATATCTTCGACTAAAAATAAATGTGAAAATGACAATGATTAATTACCATTAATTATATTATGTCATTATTTATTTTAATAATTAGGATAACCAAACCGACAAAATTTCAATATTTCGGCTTTAATATAATAGTATAGATGTTATATATATGGTATTCACTCGCATTCGAATTCCCACATTATAATATATGTTAAATATGTGTATCCCGCACTACGTACCCGAAACCGAATTCCCCCACATTGTCACATGTCAAATCCCGGGAAACGCATCCTTGCATCCTAAAGTTACTTATGTTAACATCAGATGTTAAATTTGATAACACGTTATACAGGTGAATGGCGGATTTCTAAATTTTATTATATCTTCGTTTCGACAATGATGTTCAAATTTTGTTTAACAGTTCGACAGATCACTTCAACTGTTAGCGAATCATAGAGATATAACTATTGTCTGTCCATCTGGCATATTAATTTTATTGCTTATCATTCAAGAAAAGTCTTCCATACTTGTGGAGCCTCATGTTCTCCTTCTCTTTGTTGCAAATGTATTTGAAAACTGGTATCTTCAGAACCTAACAAAAATAAGGTAGCTTATTTTTACCTTTTTGTGTAAAAGAGAAAATATCTCTTCTTGTCTATTCCATACAAAGCTATGCTGGTCCTACAAATTCTTGATTAGAAATGTGTCTTTTATTGCTGGTAATTGATTTTAAGTGGAGACATTCTTTCGCTACATTTAATTCAGTCGTGATGATTATGGTGACATATCAAGTGCCTTGTTTTATCACAGTGCAGTACAAACATTCTTCTCCATTGTAGGTTGTAGTCTTTAATCAAGTTGTAATTTAATTTAATCAGGTGTTCTGTTATTTTGATGTTGGCAGGTGAGAGAGCCTATTCCATTAATTATACATCATCTTCCTGTAGCGGTAACCTTTGGCTTTATTGGTAAAGAGAATATCGTGGTATGTTAACTATCCTCAAAGTTTTCTTTATCTCTTCTCCCTCTGATGTTGCTCCAAGGTCAACAAACGATCGTCTTTTAGGAATCACTGCTGATTAAAAGTAAATAATGGAATTTTTTTTTTCTAGGTAATCGATCCAACCCACTTTGAGGAGACTGTTATGGGTGGTAGAATGACTGTTACGCTTAATACAAATGGGGATGTTTGTGCTATCCAGAAAGCGGGAGGAGATGGTGTGTTGCAGAGTGTCATCATGCAGTGCTTGCGTATTGCTTCTGTGAAGGCTGGCGACATGACAAGTAAAATAAAGAATGCTGTGAGTTATAAAATTACTAGCTTATAGCCCGTGCAAAGCACGGGTTACTTTTAAATACTTTTAAAATTAAATGATTAAATAAAATAGAGTATAATAATTTATTATGGATATAATTTAACTTTATAATTAATTAATAAAATTATTATTAATAATAATAGTTATTTAATAAATGATATGTATTGATTAGAACTAATAATATAAAATCTTAATGTAAATTTGTTGTTAACGGGATTCGAACCTTGGATCTTTAGAAGAGGGATTTAAATATAGAATATTCCTTATTATTAGATCTAACGGCTAACATCTATTTACTAAATATCTAACGGTCACTATTCTTTTAGAAGGTTGAACCAAGTTGAACCAAACAACCAAATTATACCTCTGTTTGCTTATTATATAATAGTATAGATTACTTTATTATATGTTGCGAGGTCAATGCCTAACATCTATTACACTCTACACACAGATGGTTTTCTCAAGTGCCTTATTCTGTGAATTTCTGCAGGTTGAATCTTTCAATACAGAAAGAGCACTAAAAAAGATCAAACGTCATAATTCCTGTGCTGCTGTTGATGTGAGTGTACCAGCTCAGAAAGGAGGTGCTGAGTTCTCTAGTACTCATGTGGGTAGACTAAACTTAACGTCTGAGAAAAGTAGGGTCGCCCAAAGCAATGGCATGGAAGTTGATGGCAAAATATCGCAACAAGAAGAAACAATTAAGAGAGACAGTGATGCTAAGAGCTTCATTGGTGGGCCCTCTAGCTGGTATGGCTTTACAGATTGCATGAACTGCTAATATTTTCGACCTATTTAGGCAAACCATCTAATCATATACTCCCTCCGTCCCACTGGATTCTTTACAGTTACTAATTTGGGACGTTCCATTCATTTCTTTACATTACCAAAAATAGTAACTTTTAACAATAAAATACATTATTACATCCACTACTTCACTCTACTTTTTCAACACTTTACACTATTACACCCACTACTCCACTACTTTACTCTACTTTTTCAACACTTTACACTATTACACCCACTATTTTACCTATTTTAACAATAAAATCACTATTACAACCACTATTTAAATTATATTTCTTGGTCTCCGTGCCCAGTTGGGATGTAAAGATCCCACTGGGACGGAGGGAGTATTTGATTTGTTGTGTCAAGTTGGGGAACATTAGGATGTCATGGAACATTTGTAAATAATTATACCGAGTCTGAGTTGACACGAGTCTATGTAAATATTAATGGTTCATTTTAATAGTGAATTTGAATTAGACGATTGAGATTCGAACTTAGTGCTATATTGTTGGTTTCTCTCCATTTGTTCACAGAGTTTTTCTGTTTCTCCCTTGAATTATTCCTGGGTCAGCTGACTGGATGCAAAATGTATTTTGAGAAGAATCCCAGCCATCATAGGACAGAAATAGGTGAATAGGTTTCAATGTGCTGAGAGTAGAAAGAGTTCAAACTTTTTTCTTACCTTTAACTCATGAACAATGAAAAATCTGCATGGGAGATTAAATGACACGTGCTTCTTGTGTGGTTGATCTCCTAAAAGTACCATAATATTAATGAGGTTAATGAGTTCTTTTTGTAATCGATCTTGATGAAGTTTAAAGGAGAAATTGCCCTGTGATTTGGGAGTTGGGAGACTCAAGATGGAGTAGAATGAAGAATATCTCCACAAAGAATTGGTGGAAACTCAGGAACCCATTGGTCCACCCTCAAACTATCATGAAATCATAATAGTCAACTCTCTTAAATTATGAAGATTTCAGTTTCTTAAGTAAAGACCCTATAATTTAACCACCGTGCAAAATCTTTTAATATGAGTAGTAATTAATGATGTAACTCAAGAAAAAGGTAGATTGTGACGAGGATATATACTATACATGCCTTTTTGATTAATGTTAATATTGACCAGGTTAATGACTTAATGAGGGTGTTTCAAACTTTCAGTCAAGGGCTGATGAAATTATATTGTTGTATCCTTATATTCTGAGCTTTGGTTCTCTTTATGTGCATCCATGTAAGATACCTGTTATTGTTATTGTTCCTCCAAACAAAGCTAAGTAGAAGAAGTAAAACTAAAATTGCTTTTGGTTTCCTGATTGTTTTAATTGTAAGGTTTTGGGGTTTTCACTTTGTAAGTAGCTTTTTGTATCTCCGTTTAGGGACCCATATTCGAAGGGCGTTGATTCTGATGCATTGAGAGCTTCTGCTGCTTCACAAGGTATACTTGTACCAAGAAAAAAATTATAATCCACTTGCCATCTCTTCAAACATGGTTTATAACTTCATACTGGCTGATGTTGTAAGTTCAGAACATATTTCCATCTCTTTTGTAAGGACTTGCACGATCAACATAGTAATTGCTCTCTCTTATACATGTGTTTAGACCCACCGATAGAGTAATCTGCTGAAATTTTTTCCTACTTGGTTTCGTGAATTGACGTATCATATTATACACTATTAATAGATTAATATCATACATTAAAGTAGTACTTGGTGACCCCCATCTAAAATGAGTAATATACTTTGTATATTGTACTTATGTCCATAATGTACAGAGCGGTGGAAATTTAATTATTGTTATATGATGTGCAGTAGTTGAAGCACCTACTAAGAAGCTAGAAGACCCTAAAGTCGACGAGGCGAGTGATATGGAATTAATCCAACCAGTTGCTGATAACAATTCATGTACGTTGCCAAATGAAGTAGCTGATACTGGATTACAAACAAGCGAAGAAAAGACCCTGAGGGATGCTATAAAGCCTAAGCACAAGAGGAAGAAAAAGGAGGCATCCTCCCAGCAGTAATGCAAGTAAAATGACTTCTGCTAACAGGCTTCTTCTAGGCAAGGTGGGCAAGTTTAATATGTTTGTGTTGCATGGTTGCATGATGAGATGTAGAATGACTATGAAAATTTGTAAGTTTCTTGATGCAAGAGCTTCACAATGTTATTTATAGAAAGATCTGTAGTGCAATGGCTAGAAATTTTAGCAAATCTTTATTCTACAGCAATCTCAGCCATTTTGTCTCTTGGGAAAGTATTTCCCCTTTTAAAATTTGATTTTTCTTACATTTTTAATAGAATGGATAAATTTTGTGCTTGTTCTGATCCATTTTTCTACTATATATGCTAATTCTTCTACACTGTCCTGATACTTAAGAGTATTGGTTTGCACACCCCTAAAATGTAATGCTGAACAGTGAACACCCATCTAAAATTGTAGTATAAGGTGTTTTGCAGTTCTCATTATTATAGTATGCGTGCCAGTTTTGTTATTTATTTCTAGTACTTGGTCTTTACTTTGGGGGTTCGAAATTGTGGAATTTATCGGTAGAGGCCTGCCCTTCGTGTTTGGATCATGGTCTACTGCAAAGAGGGAAACAATTCTAGTTGAAAAATGGAGGAAGCTATTCACTTGCTTGGCTATGATGACAAAACAGCGTAAACTTGAGCAGGTTAAGGGAACACTTTCTGATTCTCATGTTCTATGGCTTGGTGAGTACTGAATGCTATGCTACTTGCTACATGCATCTAGCATTGATGCTCCGAGCCTGGTTTTAACTATTCCCCTGTGACATCCATTTTTTGATTGAAAAAATGTCGGATTTTATATACCGGTTAAGAACTTCAGATTTTTACTGTCATTGTATGACTAGAATTAAAAAAAAAAAAAAAATCTTTTAAAACTATACTACTTCGATATCTTCTTTGCGGTTAACGAAATGAAACGGTACAATTATTGCCATTTGTAATAAACATATTTTATATAAAGAATTTCCACGATTTAGCATTATCTTTGCTCTTTTTGGAGTAAGATTAACTCTGCATTTTCCCTCGTTGGATTAGGAATAATATGTTGAACAGCTTCCACCACATTCCCTTTAGTTTAAGAGAACTTTCTTTTTTTGCTAAGTAGAAAACTTTGGCTTTTATATTCCCAGTATGTTGCGGGAAAAACGTTGTGATTACTTGGCATGAAAAGGCGTTGTGAAAGAAAGTAGCACATGTTTATTAAATAAATATACAAAAAATTGAGTTGTATGGTCAAGTTATGTAATACTTTTTTCTCAATTTATGATAAATTCAATGTTCTTTACATCTAAAAACCTACGATGTTTTCTGCAAAGGTTCAATCAACAATTTTCCAGCTTATATGATGCAGTTTTCGAGTTATGATTTCTCAAAAGTTACCGTGTGCAACTACTTTGGAAATCAGGTTATAAGAAAGTAGCAATTCAATTACCAAATCCCTCTTGCCCCCAAGTAGCTAAAAAAACAATAATTACTTTGACCAAGACTGAGAACTGAGAAATGAAAATGTCTAACAATTTATTCTACGCCAATCTATTGAGCTTCCAGAACAATTAACAAGTAGAGTTCTTCTCATAGTAGCTTCAGAGAGATGGGAAATTTACGTCCACTTTATTTGAACAGGTAATACATGTCTACGTATCAAATGCATTTTACTTGTAGGTTTAAGCATGATAAATTCACAAGAGTGGAAATTAAGTCTAATGTGGTACATATTTATCAAGGGGTCTGCATTCAGGAGCCTGTTGCCACAACCCACGCCTGAAAGTTGCATTTCAACGCAACACCTGATATATACAAGAGCCTGTTCTTAATAGAGAAAACAGCAATAAATAGCAAATGAAGAATAGAGTACTGATGGAGTAATTAACAGAAAAATAGTAAATATTGATTTTTGGTTTGGTCTTGTACCAGCAACATAGCAGTACTGCTTAAGTAGCAAATCAAAGATTAATAAAGGTTCAAACTCTAATAACTTCCTTACAAATATCGGATAAAATGTCACAACTAATAAGTAGAAATTATCTACTTATCGCAGGAAATAATTATGCAACTACAACCAATCCATGTCAAAATTTAAAAGGTTACAGACCGGATAGTATAACTGCAACTGATGTTTGCCAGAATATGAATCTGATCTACAAATAATTTGATGTCTTCAAAGAAAATATATTCAGCCACAGCTGACTGGTTCATTTGCTCTCAGCGTCATACAGATCCCCTCTAAACACGTTAATAAAGGAAAAGCAACATAACACTGTACTAGAATGATAGTGCTCGCTGAAGTCTGAACACACATACAAAAAGACTCGGTGCCCAACCATTTTTTATGGAGTCCTGGTAATGTCTGCTCAAGATTCAAAGATTGACCTTTTGATATCATAATAAATACTTAAAGGTACGTACAATTTATATTAGAAGCTTTCTGTATTGAAAGAGATTAATCGAGAGTTTAAGTTAAATATTGAGTAATGCTAGGTGAGAAATATTCACAGAATGACGTGGCAGTGTGAGGAGTATGCAACAGTAAGAACATTGTCGGCCATTTACATCAGCACGCTGAGACTTACTCTAGTTTAAGTTTACTTCTTTTTCCAAATTTTTTATGCTATTCATTTTTTGTGTTTTATGACTTATAAAATATATTATTTTCTTACTTTAATACATAACTCTATTTATCAAAGTAAATTGCATTTTAGTGGCTTGTATTTTAATTGTTTTGCACTTAGATGGCCAACATTAAAAAGTGAACACTTTCATGACTGTAGTTTAATTTTTTTGTATTTATATGGCCAACTTTTAAAAGTGAACACTTTCATGACTGTAGTTTAATTTTTTTGCATATATATGGCCAACTTTTAAAAGTGAACACTTTGATGACTTAACTTTTTTTATTTAGCACTTTGGTGGCCAAGTTTTTTTTAATTTTAACGCTATTTTGGTGACCAAAGTGCTAAACAAAAAAAAAATTGGCTACCAAAGTGCTAAACAAAAAAAAGGTAAGTCATCAAAGTGTCCACTTTGAAAAGTTGGCTATCTAAGTGCAAAAAAATTAAACTACAATCATCAAAGTGTTCACTTTTAAAAGTTGGTCATCTAAGTGCAAAAAAATTATAGTACAAGCCACTAAAGTGCAATTTACTCATTACCGTATTAAATATATAAATATAAAACTAGTGTTACACAGAAAATTATGTTGTTGATTTACTAAATATCTACATAAAAAAAATCTGACTTAGATAATCTAATGTAAAACGATTAAGTAGATTAAATAAAATGTTAAAATAAACCCAAATTACATTAATAAATTTCCACACAATATGGTCTAAAGTTTCTTCTTCCTTAAAATTATGGAATTTACAAATATTTGTTGCTGAAGAAGCTAATTGTATCGTCCAATTTGTTGACTAGTGTTTGCCAGATTTATTTATATTTTTCTCTTTTTTTTTTTCAATGTAACATGATTATTAATTATCTACGTGCTGGTTTGAAAAGTTTGGTTAACAAAACTTTTGAGACTTCTTATGTGTGACACTAGTTTTATATTTATAATTTATTAACGTAATTTGATAAATAGAGTTATTGTGAATTATATAATAAGAAAATAATATTTTGTGTAATAATCTTAAAACATAAAAAGTAAATACAACTCACACTGCCATGTCATTCCGTGAATATTTCTGTAGCCAATTCTGTGCAACTAGCATTACTCTTAAATATTTCA
Organism: Saposhnikovia divaricata; assembly: GCA_036435485.1. NCBI lineage: Eukaryota > Viridiplantae > Streptophyta > Magnoliopsida > Apiales > Apiaceae > Saposhnikovia > Saposhnikovia divaricata. The sequence goes on from CM071598.1 coordinate 58,814,562, forward strand.
TCAATAGGAAGCTAGTCTAGACGAGAAACGGTGTCAATGACACACAAAATGATCACTTAATCAGATGTCAAAATGATTACAATCACAGGAAATAATTTCATTTCATGAATACAATTTGAGATCAGAAACACATACAACGCATACAACTTCTGTTGAATATAGTCTGCAAGTTTTCACTACTCAGAATATATTATACATAGTCCATATACATTATGTATTATAATACTAATAAAATAACAAGATATAAAATGGGAATTAGTAATCATAGTTATAGGATATGAGTCTAGGGCTCAGTAAGACTCGAAGCTGGGTTCATATTTAATTTATTTGAAAGGCTCAGATAGCTACTCAAGCTTGAGCTTGTTTAAAATTTATCCACCTAAGCTTGAGCCCAACTCAGATTGGCTTGTTTATTGCTGACTTCCCTTTCTAACTACTTCCATTTTCTGTCATATCCCACAGATCCACTTGGTATGAAAGAGACCTCACAGCAGAAAACTCTAGGAATGATATGTCAGCATGACACATACAGTCATATGGAGTTTACTGACAAGAAGATTCATATGCTGAGCTTATTAAGCTCTATTTGTTAAAGGAATATATGAAAGGATCGATGACACGCAGAAGCTCAAGAATGTCATAATTCCAGATATGAGGACAGTAAATAAGAAGAAGAGAAACTGAGAAACCCTCTCTATCAGAAAGGGATGTATAGATATCCTGTACATGCTGAACAGGAAAGGAAGCTTACTTATCAGAAGCCAAGTTCTCCACTGCATTTGGAAAAAAGTGACATAATGCAAGGTGGGTGCGAGACTGTGTTACATACTTCACCATACATGAAGTATGTGATAACCATATGGCAGTTTTTGGGGCAAAATCAATCGAAATAGGCAGACAGAAAGTGTCAGGGAAGCAAATCTCTCAGGGCTTTATCGGAAGATAATATGGAATTTAATCCTGAGCTGGTTGTAGGGAGCAGCAGGTTAGCAAGTATCGAAGCGTAAACGATGGCGTAGAGTAGTTGATGAACTTGTTAGGTAGTTTACATATAAGAAACTAGCACTATCAAAGCTCTCAAAGCCATTTCATATCAGATGACTACATCACCACAGAATACATTTTTTTTTACCTAGAATCCTAGATATTTACAAGTCTCAATTGGCGTGAAATGATTGCCTTAAGATGAACCGAGGACGGACAGTGAATGGAGTTATCAGAGCAGACAATCTAAAAACTCGGTTGAGTGTAGAGCTTAATTAGCAAACTTATTACTTATCATCATCCCAATTAGAATGATCTTATACATTGTTGGCAGCATATATATTCATATAAACTTGAAAAATGAGGCAAATAAAATCTAACATAAATGGTAATAGAAAGGATACACCAAGTAAGCTCCGTGAGCAAACGCCCCAATCAACACACCAGTAAACAACCGATCCCTCAGAACCGGTTTATGCCGCAACGTCAACCGAACTAAAATAAAAATAAAATAAAATAAAACCGCATCAAAATAAAAGCAACATAAAAAAAAACAGATATAATTAAAAAAAAAAGAGAGGAAAAAGGAAAAACATACTGAGAGGAAGAACAGGGGCATAGATGAGAGGTATCAAAAACTTAATAGGGGCTCCTCCCCTTTTTTGCTGCCTCCGTGCAATTTGTTCCCTTGAACAATTCACAATTTCATTATCACATATAATAAATACTTTAATTATACAGATTATATATACAAATATATACAGGTTGGAGGATATACATACCGGTTGTATTGATCTGATGAGGAAGAAGAATCCATGGCACAAACGATGATTTGTTTTTTGAGAATTTGGATGCTTTTTTTATAATCTTTTATATATTTGTTTTCTAATTTCACGTTAAACTTGTGGGCGGAACCTGCCTGCGCCTACTCAAAACTTCCTGCTTTTGGATTTTTTTATTTTTATTTTTATTCAAATTTATGGGCTTGTGGTTTCACGTTTGAGCCCCTTGTAACAATTGGGCTTGTTTATGTGTATTTTCATCTTGTCAATAAAGGTATGTTTGGTTTAGGAGTTAGAGCAACTCCAAGAAAGTCCATTGTGTTCCTTAAAAAAATAATGATTATTAGTGAATTTGGCCTTTTTATTGTAGAGAAATAGAGAATCATGGTACTCAGGTTAATATCAAGATAGTACATGTACAGCCGTAAACGAATCGAATTTGAATGAATTTGAATGAATTTTTAACGAATTTGAACAAAATTTTAATGAACCGAACAATGTTCGGTAATCTTATCGGACATATTTTCTTGTTCAAACTCGAGTTCGGTAATATTCGAATCGAACACGAACTTTTCGCAAATATATTGAACAAATTCGAACGAACACGAAAAGTTCGTTAACATTTTATGTTTTTCTTAATAAAAAAGGTTATTTTTAACTTTACTAAGTGAAATATTAGCCTAATTATTAAATAAAAAATTCACCTATATAATATTGACATTAAATAATTATAAATAAAATTAAAATATAAGTTATGGATAATATATAATATATTTACATATAATATAAATTATATAATAAATATACACTTTTTTCGAATCGAACTCGAGCTTAGCGAACGAATCAAACTCGAACCGAACACGAGTTGAACTCGAACCGAACACTTCAAAAGTTCGGTTCGGTTCGTTAAGGTTATCGAACATAAATTGTTGTTCAAACTCGTGTTCGATCAGATATCAAACGAGCTTAACGAACTTGGACGAGCTTAACGAACAGTTCGGATCGTTTATAGCTCTAAGTACATGACATTTCTCTAAGTACATGACATTTTAACAATTTTTATATAAGCATAGAAGGATATATTTGTAAATTTAGGATTAAATTTACATGATATAGAAGGTTATATAGTTATAACCTCCCAAGTTCCCAGGAACATTTTTTTTTGGTTATTATATGTCAAACTTTAACCATATTACTTATATTTTTATTATATTATTATAATATTATATTTAAATTTTAAATTTGTACTTCAAATGTAAAAAGAGAGGGAAACTAATATTTTATTAATAAAAATTAGATATGGAATGCCTTTGGATTCGTGACTTTTTAAGAAAACACCATAACATTGTTGAAACACTAAATTATATATTATTTTATAAATTTTAGCTTAAGATTTCAATTAGATAACAAGGGTCCTGATCAGTAGAAAATACATGCAAAGGGGGAATTTGAATTATGAAAGATCCATTTTTAAAGTGGTATCAAATTGGGTATCAAATTTGTTACCAAATGACTTGACATTAATTACCTATCATTTTGAAATGTTTTAATTACTTGGCATTACATATCATAAGTAGTTGATAAAGCCGCGCTTCGCGGCGGCGTTACAATATTTTTAAAAAAATTCAATACATTTACGTTATATTATAATATTATTAAATTTTTATAATTAAATAATCTTCTCTAATGAATCAATTTCTTGTTAAATACGATTCTTTCGATTGAGCTGCTCTCTCGTTAAAACGGAAATCCCAACTTTTTAACATATATTATAAAGACTTATATAATATTTTTTATCTATAAAATCAAACGGTAAAAATAAAAAAAAATTATGACTTCAGTATCAAATTCTTAAAGCTAATACAATCTTTTCTAGCGAGCCGTCTTCCCGTTAAATACGTTTCGAGTCGCTCTTATTTGAAACCGAAATTCTAACTTCATTATATAAAGAGAGTAAATTCCAATTTTTATATTCTTTAAACTTTCTAATATTTATGGAGTTTTAAAAGATGAAAATACATCTTATATTTTCTGTATATTATAGATATTCTTGTATTTATTTACAGTTTTCGCATGAGAATGTCTTTCTGTTATGTTAACATATCAAAAAAAAGTTAAAATACTAAGACTTTTCGTTACGGGAATAATATTACATTTATGGATATATTTTTGTAATCCAAGTATAATTAAATTGTATAAAAAAGTTAAAATAAAGGATTTCTAGGAAAAAATATGTATAGTTTTAAAAAATCGTATAAGACGTCTCCACCGTCCTCGTATTCTACTTCCAATAAAACATTTTATTTTTTGTATTAATTATATATTTAAACATCTTTTATACGGTCTTATCTAATGAACCGTTTTCTTGTTAAACACAGTTATTACTATTGATTCGCTCTCTCGTTAAGACCAAAAACCTAACTTTTACACATATTACTTGTATGATAATGTTTATCCATAACAATCAAATCCTAAAAATAAAATATAATTTATAACATCATATGATATTTTAAAAGCTAGTACAATTTTTTATAGTGAGCCGTCTTCCCGTTAAACACGTTTCGAGCCGCTCTCGTTTGGGATCTAAATTCTAACTTCATTACATATTATTGATGATACTTATCTTACACAACAATTTTTTTCCTTGAAATCAAAACCTAAAAAATAGAGTGAATTCCAATTTATACTTTCTCTAGATTTTCTAAAATTTTTGGAGTTTTAGAAAATGAAAACACATTTGATTTTCTCTTTATTTTATAGATACTCCTGTATTTATTTAGGATTGCTGCATGAGATTGTTCTTTTACTCATTGTTCTTTTATTATGTTAACACATCAATTCTTTTCTTTTTAAATACGGTGACTTTTTCATGACAATAGTATTGGATTTATGAATAAATTTTCCTAATATAAATATAATTAACTTATATAAAAAATATATTTTAAGAAGATCGTACTTTCTATAAAATATTTAATTATATGTCTGCTCTATATATTCAAACACCTATTCTAGTTCTAGTAGAACTTTTATTTATATATTTTTTCTATAAATTCGAACTCCTATTCTACTTCCAATAGAACTTTTAATCGTATGCCTTATAAATACTTATTATACTTCCAATAGAACTTGTAATCATATGTCTTTCCTATAAATTCGAACTCTTCTCCTTTATAAATTAGAACACCTATTAGTTCTAGTAGAACTTTTATTTATATATCTTTTCTATAAATTTAAACTCTTATTCTCTATAAATTCGAACTCCTATTCTACTTCCAATAGAATTTTTAATCGTATGCCTTATAAATACTTATTATACTTCCAATAAAACTTCTAATCATATGTCTTCCCTATAAATTCGAACTCTTCTCCTTTATAAATTCGAACACCTATTCTACTTCTAATATGCTAATTGATATTTTTATATTTATTAGTGTTTAAAATTCTAGAAAATTAAAAAAATCGATTGAGACGATATTAGAGCGCCACCTAAACTCCCGCTATCCTCCTTTATATATATATATATATTGATGATTTATTGGATTTTGCTCTTAATAAAGGGGTAGCTACAAATGGTACAAAAGTAGTAGGTGGAGCAAGAGATGGCTGGGTATGGGATATGATATGAGTTGATTGAACTGGAGTTGATATGTGATCTTGGAATTATGCCATTATATAGGCTAACTAGATTGTGGACGAAAACCAAATTATGATTGCCCCGACACATGGCATCTGCCGTTTTCATATTCTCTAAAATAATCATTGAAACAAAGTTTTTACCGAAACGCTTTCAATTTTTTTTAAGAGGAGCAATATTAGGGACTGAATTAAAATAGAGAGTAAACAGAATTTCTTCATAATTAAAGAATAGCAACACCTGATAACATATATGAACTATGCACCAATTTACAGTTTTGCATGTAGATCGGAGACATCAAAATTTTAACGGTAATTAAATCAGTGACATCAGATAAAGATGGCTCGCAAGAGCATGCAGATGGTGAATTGGTAATGGCATCAAAGGAACTTTGCAAGGCTTGAACGATGATGGCACTCAACATAGACTAGGACAAGAAGTGCATCCTGCAGGGTCAAGGATGACAGATGCATTCAGGAAGAAATTAAGGATGACAGCACCTGATCTAGTGTGTTCCCTCTAACTTAATTAAAATTTTTTTTTTTAAAGGCCATAGCATAATAATTGATAAAACCCAAAGGCTACAAAAGATCCAGTACAGAGTTCCAGAAATAATTCTTAAATCCATAACCCCACTCAATTAATCCCAACCCATACAATTAATCCCATCACAAACCAGACAAAAACCGCAGAATAATGCTTAATAAAATATAATAACTAATATCCCAAAAATAGACAATCCATATTCCATGACTCAGGCACCCATACCAGCTTCCACATGAACCACAGGTTGATCATAGTCATTCAAATCGTCCTAGGGAGCCATTATTCCAGCAACTAGACGAGGGTAAATCACTTCGGCTTCTGCAGCATGCCAGCATCTGCATTAACCTCCTCTTCCTGCACTGCAACGAACTCAAGCTCAAAAACTCTCCCAAAAGGCTTCCTAATAATTACCATTGAAGTATAGTATTGTTTGCGGTTCCATGCTGAGCTAAATAAGCTGCTGAGTTATTTGAATGCAAACTTTAATCAATTTTTAACTTATGAAAATTTTCGAAGGTTTCCACCGTTCCAAACATTTAAATTAGACGGAAATTTTTTTATATTTCAACTTGTGATACTGAGTTGTACCTGATCAAGCCTGATTCATTACTTTTGGTTTCAACCAAACATAGAGAGTCTTTCTGAATCATGCTTTTTAGCATAGCAACCCCAAATGTATGATTTGAAGTTTCATGAAAGTGGTCATTATAACTGACCGTACTTGTTACAGTTGTTTTACCTTGTTCTACAAACTGCCAGGCGCCAGCCACACCCACATACCTTGTTTTTAAAAACTGCCAAATTTTCTGAAATTTCTGCTACAAGGAAAACTGTTTTCGGCAGCCTTTTTCTGTTATCATCTAATCTTATGTACTTTGTCAGAGTTTTCTTTCAGATAATAATAGATATTTGGGAGATTTAAAAATGTAAAAATTATTTATTCATATTATATGGATGTAATTTATAAAGTTAAACCTTCATACTGTATATTATTAATAATAATAACGACTAACGAATTTTATTAACTTATCAAAATTAAAATATATTATCTTTGATTAAGTTAAAAGTGAACATAATTTTAAACATATTATTTATCGATTATAAATTTACCAAATCTATGCTGATTTTCACTATCAATTTTAACTATTTATTAAAAAAAAATGAAAATAGAGATAAACAAGTCTAGCAAATAAATAATCATTTGTACTTGCGAAAACTCCAAATCTTTTATTATCACATATCATAACTTGTCGTCATGCACCTCTTTGTTTATTTCTTTTGCCACTGTTCTCGTGTCCCTTGCATAATTTTTTTTTTTTTTTTTTTCTGATCAGTGGGGTTTTTTCTTGTTCCCTTAAAAAAAAAATTGCTTTAAAGACTGTAGTCCTAGTCAGCGAGTAGGGAACTTGGGATTTCAGGACCATCACACATCTTCTTAAAAGCATTTTCAATGAGAGCTAAAGCAGATTCAGAACATATCATAGATACCTTTTATGTAAGTTGGTTGAATGAATTAATTTCATTATCTGGACCGGAAGACGGAAGCTTGGAGTAAACAATCGTCTCACAAAGAATTTAATTAGGCATGCGTACAATCTAACCGGTGAGAATCAATTATTTAAGAGTTGTTGACAAAATTGACATATTATTATGATGTAATAAGAGAAGAGAAGAGTAGAGGTAAGATACTAGTAGTTAGGACATATAGCTAAGTATCTATAGAAACAGATTTAGGTAGGGTCGATGAAGGGCACATGACTGAAAGTGTGAAACATGTCTTTGGAGTATTAAGACAAATATAAAAGGATGCTGCTAGAAACCTCATTGCTGGGCTCAACACATAGCATATATCCCCCACCAAAAACCACATAAATACAACACCTAAATAGACAAACTTTGTTTGTCTATATCCATCCCCACCTCTAAACCTTCTTCTTTGGGAACAAAAACTCAGAAAGATGATGGTATGCAACACACAAAGTTTGGTAATGAAATGTCAATGTGATTTTTTATTTTTTAATGATGCAAATGCAAGGCATATTTGTAGAGTGTCTAAAATTCTGATTGTTACTATGGCTCCTGGGTTCAGAATTGTCTTCCATTCTCTTTCACTACATAACGCCTCGTCCTAAAATTTCTCCATCGATTACTTTAGGTTTTGAGCACCTTACTTGCGTAACTAAGATAGGATAACAAAAAATTTGACAATTGACAAATTGATTATATAATACGCTCTTTGAATTCAAGAGTTCAACTATATTGACAATTGACCACATGACCAGTCTTGTTGGATATCCTTTACTCTGTTTCTGCTCCAATGCATTATGCAATATACAATTGTACTTTGACAATTTTCAAGCGAATAGGTCATGCCCACTAAGATAGAAACAAAGGTTCACATAAGGTGCAGAGTTTGAATAAGACTTTTATAATTTCATTTCATGATGTTGCAGTTAGGTAAATATTTCATTTTCAGTTGCAAGTCATAACAATAAAATTATTAATATTAAGAAAATTGGATTCTTAGCTTTTGTTTTTTAACTAGAGATTTGAATTTATCAAAATTGTCTGAGAAGATTTTGTATTATATTGGAGATTTATTGTGGGAATGGGATGTTAACTTAATGACACTATTCCCTGACCTTAATAATCCCAGTGACGGGCCCTATGCCATTGGCACTGTCAAACAAACGTTTCCTCTCTTTGAACAAAATATTAAAATAGTAGTTGCTGCATGTTGCACTATATATAGGAGAAGGCACACCTCTGACCTCACCAAAGCAGTTAGTTATATATCAAACACAAGAGAGAAAAAGATCACAAGAATATGTGTGTGCATCAATTTACATAAGGTATTATAGATACATGTAGAAGGCCGGTTTGGGAAAGGAAGATAGGTAGATGACTATGAATAAGTTTTACTACAGCACCTGGTGCTCGTTGGTTGCGAGTATTATGGTGATATATTTTCTGGTTAAGATTATGGTTATAAGGCTATGGTGGAGACCAAGAATGATAGAACAACATTTTAGTAACCAAGGAATCAGAGGTCCCCCTTATCACTTCTTCATAGGCAATGCTAAGGAAATTGGAAGCCTTATGTTCAAGGCCTCTTCCATGCCTTTTCCTCCTTTTTCTCACAATATTCTCCCAAGAGTTCTCTCTTTCTACCACCACTGGAAGAAAATCTATGGTACTTTTAAGTTATTTGCTTTTAAGTTATTTGCTCTTTCTTACTTCTAATAGTTATCGATGATACTCATTCTTATTTCAAATCTTATTTCAAATAGTTACCGATGATCGTAGTGTGGATCATGAGATTATTTTGTCTGTGTTTCTATATAGTTCAAGAAAACATGATTCATCAACTTATTTTGCTTAGGTATAAAACAAGTTATCAACTCTTATTCTTTAGGCATATTTTTAGTTAGGATTTTTTGTTAGCCTTATCTGAAACTTCCTCTAGATGTTCACACAGCAACTCCACTGCTCTTCCCTTTTTCTAAAACTTCTTAATTTTTTCTATAGCTTTTTCTCTATTTCTGGATTTCACTTTTGTAATCGTAATCATCAATCCATCACCATCATCATCTTTCCGCAAAGTAATCAAAATTTCTGGGAGTTATAGTGTGATAGAGTTATCATCAACTTTACTGCAGGATTTTATGACTTTCTGTTCACAGTTAAGTCATTTGTGTATGATGGTGGGATATATTATTTTTTGAGTTGTCTTCTTCTTAGTTCCCTTATATATTCATTTTGTCAGCATTGAAAATTGTAAGGTGACTAGGGTCTACACTAACAGACCGTCTTTCTCTGAGATGAGTGATTGTCATATGCCATCATTACCTCTATTTCTCCAGCTAACTTGATACCTTCTACTTGACGCTCTATACTGATAATAAATTTTTGCATGCATATAATTTAAATATCATGAATTAATTGATAGTATCTATATAAAAACTGCAGGACCAACATTTCTGGTGTGGTTTGGATCGACAGTTCGGCTGACAGTAGCTGATCCAGAACTTATTAGAGAGATACTCTGCTCAAAGTCTGAACTTTATGAAAAAATAGAGGCTCACCCGCTGTTGAAACAGGTTGAAGGTGAAGGCTTGCTAAGCCTCAACGGTGATAAATGGGCTCACCACAGGAAAATCATCACACCCACGTTCCATATGGAGAATCTCAAGGTATTCCATAAACTAATTATTTCATATCAACTTGGTCTGTAACAGAGTATATAATAAATTACTACCGATACTAATATATTAGGTACTTATCTGGGTCGAATTATCGTAGCTCTTGATACCGGCAGTGTCAAGCAGTGTGATGGAAATGTTAGAAAATTGGCTACCAATATTGTCCAAGTCTGCCGAGGTGGAAATAGAAGTATCAAAGTGGTATCAGACATTGACAGAACAGATAGTCACCAGAACCACATTTGGCTCGAGTTATAAAGAGGGAACAGCTATTTTTAAACTTCAAGCTCAGCAGACAGCATTAGCATCCCAAGCTTTTCAGAAAGTGTTCATTCCTGGCTACAGGTAAGCCACCTACACATATTCAAAAAAAAAAAAAATCAAACTTAAAACAATAAAGTACATCAGATATTTATCCATGCATGATGCATATAAATTTTTCTGTTTACATGCCAGATTTCTACCAACAAAGAGAAATATGAAGTCTTGGAAATTGGAGAAGAAAATCAAGAAGTCTCTAGTGGAAGTTATCAAATCAAGGAGAAGGAACTGGGAGGATGAAATGCTGGAAAATGGCCCCAAGGACTTTCTAGGCCTCATGATTCAGGCCAGCATCAAAGAGGAGAAAAAATCCTATTACAGTTCAGCTTCATCACCGATAACAATCCATGAAATTGTGGAGGAGTGCAAGAGCTTTTTCTTTGCCGGCGAGCAAACTACCTCAAATTTGCTGACGTGGACCACTATTCTGCTAGCCATGCATCCCCAGTGGCAGGTGATGGCACGTGACGAGGTCCTTGAGTTGTGCGGATCACGTGATCCCCCCACCAAAGACAATGTGTCCAAGCTTAAGATGGTAAATTCTTGATTGGTTTCCCCATTCCCAAGTAATTTACAAGGGATCAAATTTGCTATTATATAGGTTTTGATTCTGTGTTCATTAAATAACCCCTAACGTTAGATATTTTGTTTTCCCTTCATTCTATTAGTGCTAATGTTGGGTTGAATTTTGTGATATGCAGCTGGGTATGATTCTGAATGAGACTTTACGACTTTACCCTCCAGTGGTGGCAACCATCCGACGGCCCAAAGTTGACTTGGAGCTGGGAAGCTGTAAGGTCCCACACGGGACGGAACTACTAATACCAATCTTAGCTGTTCATCATGATCAGGCAATATGGGGAAATGATGCAAATGAGTTCAATCCTGGCCGCTTCTTGGATGGGGTAGCCCGAGCCTCTAATCACCCTGTTGCATTCATGCCATTTAGCATTGGGGTGAGAACATGTATTGGTCAAAATCTAGCAATTCTACAAGCTAAGCTAACCATCGCAATAATCCTGCAAAAATTCACATTTAGATTGTCCCCGCAATATCAACATGCACCAACGGTGTTGATGTTGCTTTATCCTCAATACGGGGCACCAATCATCTTCCAACGTTTGTCACAATCTGGGAATACTCATAATCAAGAATCGTAAGAGATACCTAATTGTGCATCCATGCTATGCATCTATTGATGTAAATATGAATTGCAATTTAGGGGGTAATAGTACTACATAATTTTTATACATGCCTAAAATCAGGCACGTATTGAATCTAGGATTTAAGTTAGTTGATAGACTGCAATTAGCTACCTCAGCTTCTTACCAAGATGATTATCTAAAGTCAAACTGAAAAAAAAATCATGCATGATGTATACAGACCTAATCTCTGGGAGCAGTGGAGGACAAAAATTCAAAAAAGTACTTGGTGCCTGTTCTGGATGTATGTAATGTATATGCTTTCATTTATTGTTTTTTTTATTCTGACTAGACATAATTCAGGTCTGTAAGAATGTAAGACACTATATATAGAATATAAATGGTTCAAATGATCAAATCTATATCTCTGTCAACTTCAGGTCTCGCGAATCATCCTCACAATTAAGTCGACAAATTTAGGGATCTGGAAATGTATACACCCTCCCGGAGATATATTTTAGATACTAAATGTCCCAAAAGTTTATGGTCTATCAAAAATAAATGGTTCCATTTATCACTTTCCTACTTCCGTAAATAAAAAAGAATGCTGCTTGAGGCTTAAATGGTAACAAAGTAATGAGGGGCAGTTTCGAATTACTAATAAAGCTGTCCTCATGTGTTCACTACAATTCTCCAAAATCTTTCTACAAGTGTGATTTAAGGAACTTGAGAATTGATCTGCTTGTTTCACTTCGTCAAGTGTGTATTTTTGTATATGAATCACCCAAGAATCACTCTACTATATCTCTACAAATTATGAATACATGTAGTGGGAGCTTTTCTTAAAAGTGGGATTTGCCTTTCTCAAGGATAAAATGCACCAAAACCTGGCATCTTTTGTACATTTATATCCTCCTCTGTTACTACAATTCTGTTTTTTTTTTTTTTTGAAACTGTGTTACTATAATTCTAAAACAATTAGCCTTAACATGTAATGTTCTTTTAAAGCAAAGCTAAATCTAACACAGCAGGCATTCAAAATTTTACTTCCCTATCATCTTTTTCTTTAATGCTATATAGTTTCCTATTTCATAACATCTGTTTCTTTAAAAAAAATACATTATGGGGTTCATCCGTTCATGGCCTTGCAATGTGACTAGAAATAAGATTTGAGAGAGCAGCTCTTTATTTTTTCCCCTTTTTTGTTAATGTGTGATTTGTTTATTTGTTTCTATTACTTTATAGGATCTTCTCATGCTCTTACATAACCTTGTTACAGGCACGCACATATATATGGTCAAAAGCAGGCTTTATTGCATGCGATCCTATTCTTAGGAACCCCGATCCTCATTTCTCTATTCCTACAAAAATTGAACATTTCGTTAAACGGTTTGTACTTCTTTGCCACCAGACGTTAATAATCTCTTAAATTGAGAAACTAGTTTATATACATATCATTTGTTTGAGATTGATTATAGTCACTCCCACATAACAAAGTATATGCGTCAGATCCTGCTTGCCCGACTCAACAATGCTAAATGCCTGAGAGTATGCAACAAATTTTTGTTGATAATAAATTTTTAAGTGTATACTTTGATTAGCAATAATTAACCTAATCCCTGCCCAAGTAGTTTTATATTAGAATTTATTGCATGATCCCTGATCCTTGCCCAAGTAGTTTTATACTACAATTTACTGCATGATCGCTGCGCATGTTCCTAGCACCATCCTGGTATTGTCCCCTATTTAATTTCTCAACGAATGAGAATGATTTTTATGCGTTCATTAAGCTTATTACCATGTTACACAGACTCTTCATTTTACCTTGGAGTATCGTGTCGGACACTCGACACTCGGACATGGACACTCGGACTTGGACACTTATTTTAAGCCAAAAACATGTACAAAATGTTGCCGAGTCTGACACTTGGACATGCATCCATGTCCGACACTTGTAGCCGAGTACATGTAGCATAGGTTTATTAACGTTTGATGCCGATATGTGCGAATAAAGAATAGTTATAAATAGAAGTAAGTATTGCTCCTCCAAACTGATTTTGCAATACACATTTTAATATACATACATACAGCTAACAAAGGTCCATATATACGCGAGGAAAGTGACAAGAACCTCAGAAAAGTCGTCTGAAGTATTCAATTCTATACAAGGACTACCTTCTACAGTTCTAATAAATCAAATAACTAACAAAATCTAAAACAAAAGATTCATCAATTCTGTGACTAGAAAAGTTGAGAAGCTTTCTGTAAATTTGGACTAAATGATGCAAGGTTGCCATGAAAAAATCGTTAAGAAGAATGGATGAAGGAGAAGGAAGAAGAGGACAACCAGGTAGGCCAGAAAAAATTGATTATGAATCCAAGTGGCCAGCTCATGCATGACTCAATGATCCCCACTATATGCTTAAGATTTAAATATGGTTGTTCCAGAGTTTATAACTCTATTGATTTAAACTTTTGCAAGCACTAGTACTTAATTTATCTCGATGTATCCTATTGATGCTCCAATATTTAAGAAATTAAGCTCGCTAATATCTGTTTGATATGACTTAATTCTTTAGGAACCGATGAGATTATTTGAGACCATTCTCTGCATGATTGGCCACATAATGGCACTTTCTGTAATCATCCATGTAACGTACATATTAATTTTTTTTTTTTGAATAAGTACTTGCATTAGTTAAATACTATCAGTTAAGTACATGATAAATAAAATCAGGCGGAGTGACATGCCACTCCCCTAAGTCTCAAAACCACTTGCTAATGCTTGTAATGGTAAGGTACAAGAAGAATACTTCGGGACAATTGTGTTGGATTGTGTCCAACTCTTAAAGCACATTGATCACGTGCTAGTTGAATTTGTATATCGGTCTGTGAATAGTGTGGCGCACTTGCTAGCCCAAGCTACGCATACATATTAATTAATTTTAGCATACGATATAGTGTAGCCTAATTATTTACCTGTCATTCTAAAAAATCCCTGATATCACCAGTCCTGAAAATTAAAGACGAGTTTATTTTCTAATGTTCCTTTGGAATGGACCTATGAATTTTAATAAATCACGGTTGTCTCAACCATCAGGCTAAATAGGCATTCGCCTATGGTCATTATTACAACAACTATTATAGCTTTCTAAATATCTGCTTCTCATTGGGGGGGGGGGGACAGATTAAGTGTATTAAAATAATTAAGACAATCGATTCCATGCTATTTTTTAGGGGCAGATACTGTTTTGGTTAAACAAAAGCTAAAAATTAATGCTAGCAAAAAAATGGAAGAATATATCAATATTTGAGAGCCTATTATTAAAATTTAGCCTAAGCATTGAGATTAGTTGGTAAATTTATTGAATTTCATCTTAATTTAAAATCCAGGCACTGAATGCTAGCTTAGTTGCTTAGAACAAGTCCAACAGCTTCCCTATCTAGGTTCTTAACTTAGAATTTAGGGAATTTGACATAAAATGAAGCTTCAACAGTGTCTTAGTGTTTCCCTAAATCCCTAAGAATCCCTAACCATTCCCTATCTTTGGGGAACCACTAGCCATCCCTAACTTTATTTCATCAATAAAAAATTGTTTCCCTCCATTTTTTCCACTCATTGTCTTTATATCATTTCCTAGTTAGTTTCAAATTTATTATTATTATTATTATTATTATTATTATTATTATTATTATTATTATTATTATTATTATTATTATTATAATGATAAGGATTGAATATAAAATTATTGTTGGAGTTGGTATACACAACAAGGTCCCTAAAATACTAAGAATCCTTATTTTATAGGAGTAATATTTATAGGGAACCAACTACGACACCGTTGTACTTGCAATACAATGTACTACACTACTACTCTGACATATAAGTTGCAGCTTGGTCAATAATGAGAAAGCAATAAAACAATGCCAATATAGGAAAGAGTATAGTACTGGAGTACGATTACCAAGCCTTGTGACATACAAGGATGTCTCATAGTCTTGTGGCTGCACTGCAAGTTTCAGAACAATGACATTCTTAACCTCACTTGCTTCAGGCTAGCCTGTTTCATAATACTGTAGTGAGTCACCCACATTTAACTCTTAATGTATGAAGTAAAACGTGCGTGTCATTTAATTATTAAAACAATTTAGACATTGACAATAAAGACAGGATGCACAGACCAACTAGAAGTTGCACAGTAATCTCTTTGTCTCTTTACCTTCGAGGAGACATAGTCACATGGGAACTAATCATGAATTGTGCGTATAAGACCATAACAGGGGATCCAGAGGAACAGGGGTTTTGAAGAGCAGCAAACGATGTTATTTAAAAACATTCGGATTCTTTTTTTCAAAACCCGGGGCATCAATCATCAAGGATATAGCGTTTTTCTCGTGAGACTGTTAGATTTTAGGGTAACGCCAACGTCATTAAATCATGCCATTTTAATTAAAACACAATCTTTGTTTTTTTCACAAGCTGTCATTCAGGAAATAATCCTTTTAGTTAATTGTTGGGTAGAGCTAAATAATTTTCAATTTCTCATAAATAAAGCAGGACAGCCTAATAATTCCTATTTCCACATCTTATTCTCACTGAATCTTCCAAGAACAGATTTTGACTCTCGGCCCATTTATCCTCAAGATTATGTTTTGAAAAAGTTATTTATCCATCATCTTTAAATACTATTTGTTAGAATATAATATAAGATCCTGGTAAATCCTTTCCCTAACACTTTTCATAACATCCGGTATCTATCTATAGTCCTTATCTGTCATTGGTATTTGCCCGCACGAAAGTAGCTAAGTTAACCGAGATGACAAGATTCAAATTTAACCAAAAAGGGCAGGTTTAAGGTAGCCGTGCTATTTCACATTTAGTTTCACAAGATGATCATGAACCCTACAAACCTTGGGGCAATTTTAGCTGATAGGAGTAATAAGATAAAGACAAATTGAAAATTAACCGGAAAGAAACACTAGGATTAGTAGGATATATGTTGCTATTTACTTGCATGCGAACACTCAAATCTTCTACATTATGCCAATATCAAGCAGTGAATTCTGTAACAATGATAAATTTTGTATAATTCTCAGACTTTAAAATTTTATATAAGAGAATTGCAGTAGATGTGTAAACTAAATACAGCACAAACGTTTCTAATTCAAGAACATTTAGAAAAGGCAGGCAGACAAATCATATTACCGCAACTTATAGCATCCAAGATCAGTCCTACATACTATTGTGAAACACATTTAAGCTCCACGCGACCCATGATAGTAGCCTGCAGCAATCAAGTGTATAATCGATTATGATGGCTTATCTTAAGCCTCTCGCTCATCGAAAATTTGATGCTGGCATTTCCCCATTTCCTAATAGAAATGAAGAAGAATGACTCAGAACCACCTTTTAACCTTGAAAGGTAAATCTGAAGCCTCTTCTGATTTGGCAGGAGAACCATCAAAGCCTTAGCAGGAATGCTTATGCTGCCAAATGACATGGATGTCAGCAAACTGCTTAGATAAAGACCTCAGACGGTATTCCTATCAATATAATATAAGAAACAAAAAACAGATTTTATTGGCATCCAGAGAAGTGAGAACCCTATATAAAAAAGGAAGAAAAGACATTTCTAGAAAGTTTCTTCAAGAAATTGTAAATTAACATGGAGGGACCTAATCTGCTGTGAACTTCCTCGGATATGATTCACAAGTTGTTCGAAGGTGTAATCATTATGTAACTTCAAAGCTGCTTCAACATTAGCAATTATCATAGAAATGGCCACATATCCAGGAAGGTTATAGTATGGAGATAGATTCACCGTCATTTAATACTAAACATGTCAGGACACTAAAACTCCAGGGGAAAAAACTATTTTATTTTGATTGTACAATGTTTGGCGACAGCACACTTAATGATGCTTCACTTATGTTTACATACTGAATTCCCATGGAAGTAGCTAAGTCCCTCAACTCCATCAATTCGTCATTTGTTATATGGAGTGACAGTCCAAGGTTTGTCACTAATGTTTCATGTTCGCAACTTAATGATCCTGATGCATGCAATGCTTTTATAGCGTTGCAAATGAATGCAACTCTAGTCTATGGATTTCTTTTGCCAATCCCTTTTTGATGTGAGAAAGACAAGGTTTCTCAAATCCCAAATGACAAAAAGATCCAGCCTCACTACAATGACCCCTTTCTCGTTAAAAGAACTTGAATGATAAGGTACTCAAGATGAATACTCCTAGTAAGATTACAACTACCAATAGAGTTTGCACTACAATCAGTAGCAGTAGTACTTACTTAGCTTACTCAGTTATAATACCACTCAAAGTGGTGTCTGAGGAGGGTAGCTGTACGCAGACCATGCCCCTATACAATAGGGAGGCTGTTTCCGAAGGACCCCCGACCATTACAAATACAGAAATACAAATACAGAAAGGAAACCTAATACAAACTAAGAAACTCACGCACACGCAGGAGTCGAACCCCTGACCTCCTTCAAAGGAGGCCAATGGCTCAACCACTGCACCAACATGTTGTTGGCTACAATCAGTAGCAGTAGTATCTAAGCTTATTGCATGTAAATACCCATAAAAACCATTTTGTCTCTTTCTCTCCTCATTGACTCATTCATTTCAATAAAGCAAGTTGTTTTGTTGTTTGAAGGTGCACCTATGTGTGTTTCAACCAGCACTTCCATAGTGGAAGTGATTGGTTCTACCTTTCTAGGTAATGAGCATACGGCAACTCGATAGATCCTTATAAGATAAGTATCTCAGTTGTTATTTAAGAAGCCGATTACATAGCAGAAACAAGAACGTTATAAGCTGATTAAAAATTCAAACAAGATGAAATTATGAAAAATTCACACAAACTTTTTCCAACAGACAACTCATGCAAGTGAGTATACAACCAAAATCACTTGATTTCAGAAAAACTAAATTAAAAAAAAAAACGAAATCGAAGATTTAACTGACCTCATGATGACGATCATGCTCGTATCTTTTGGCTTCGGTTGCGCTTTTCTTTGTAAATTATATGTTCTCAACAGACCGGAAGTAAAAGAATTCAAAAGAGCTCGAAGATGATCCACACACATGGGAATGGGGATGAGTAAAGTCCTACAACTTTTTCTTTTTTTGTCAAGAGCAGTCCTACAACTTAATAGACTTATTATCTTGTATAATCAAATGCACAATTTGTTAAAGGGCTTATAGCTCTTCGGTCCGTACTAGCTGGAATTGCAAACAGGGCTGCACAACATTTTGTTCCGAACTTGTAAACTAAACTGGACCAGGTTTAACGGGTGATGGCCTATCTAACTTATATTAAAACTAGCATGATACTCTTGTATAATATATTTCGTAAATTGTGATAAAGTCGATTATATCTTCTTGTTAATCTATTCCATTCCATGTACTCCGATTTATCTAAGATCAGTAGTTGGTAACCGGTCTAATTTTAAAAATATTAGTGAACTTTAAATCTTGAAAGAGTACTCTTTGAGTGTTGTAAGAAGAATAACCGACAAAAGTGGTAAATAGTAGTTACTCGTTAGTTGACAAGTATTATAGCAACAACAGTGTACAATATAGTCTATTTTCCAAAAAAAAATAAATTAAAAGATTATCACGATAATATATTATTTAGTCTGTTTCAAGTAGCAATAACAAACATGTTGGAGGACATAGGTGGATCATTACATATGTGGCATAAACTGCCTTATAGTGGCAAAAATACAAATTGTTTCGACAGTACCAAAAATCAATCGGCATGTATTTGTTCAAACTAATATGCAAGAGTATTTAATTTTTATACAATGTTAGAATATGACTAAAAGTTCATTAAATCTTATGTAGTTATATGTAATCTATCATAGTTGTTGAATATCATTATATAGCTACACGTTTAACACTTAAAATTATTTATTTAATATTGTACTATATTATAACCCAGTTATGCATTTTACCCATTGTTTAATCGAAAATCGATAGAGAGTACAATTTAAAGTTACACATACATTTAATTAGATATCAATTATATTAAAGGTTTCCGTTTTTTACCTAAAAAGCAAAATATTTTGTAAATCTAAAAGTAGCTTTTTCAACAACAGTTTTGATCCAAAAAAAAAAAAACTTCTAGTGAAAAAGCGAATCCCCCATACCTTTTACAACAACTTCTGCATACAGTAATTTTAGGTTAAGGCATCAAATGCTAACAAACATTTATTAAAATTGTACTTAATATAAAATAGGATATTGATATTAACTAAGTAAGACATATTATAGGTTCTAGTAGTCGTAATTAACTCTATTTATTTTTAGATCAGGAAATCGATCGTCGTGTTTCCACATTTTTTGTGACATATGTCCAAATTCGATAGTAAATAATAGGGGTGAGCAAAAAAACCGAATTGAAACCGAACCGAAACCGGTCAAAATCGAACCGAAAAAACCGAAACCGAACCGGCGATTGCGGTTTTTAATTTTTAAAAACCGAGAATTTCGGTTCCGGTTTCGGTTATAAGTTAAAACCGAACCGGCTAAAACTGAACCAAACCGATTATTATAATATATTATAATATTATTAACATATACATATTATAATTTATTATATAGAGAAAAATGTTCCTACAGTTAACGGTAGAAAAATTACCTAAAATCATTTGTATTTTATATACAAAAGCTAGATGGCATTTTTGTAATAATAGAATTCACCCCCCTGTATTTACAAAAATGCCCTTATTTTGTATTGAAATATGAGTTAACTTTAGGATATTCCCTATAGTTAACTATAGGATCATTAAGCCCTATTATATACTAGGTTTAAAATCATATATATAACATCATTATTCGTTGAGTTTTATTATTTGAAAGTTGATATGATGAATTGAAACTTGTGTAAAACGTAACTAAATTTGAATGTTAAAGAATTATAGAGAAAATAATTAGTAGAAAAAAAACATGTTTCAGTTAAACTTTTAAGTATTAATAATAATATTTTTGAAGATATTGACAACACCTATTTTGTTACATAAAAAAATGCCTTTGAAATCCAATATTGATAAACATTTGTAAAGTTCAACAATGAATAATTAAAAGTAACATTTTTGTACCATTTTTGCTGTCAATGGCAATATGAGAGACGTGATTGCTTAGTTTGTTGATAAATTTGTTTGTATGATGAAAAAAAATAAAATGTAAATGTGATAAGAGGTGTGATTGACTTACCCCGTCTCATAACATACATGCATGATTAATTGATTAGTAATGGTATAATGATTAGTAATGGTATAAGAATTTGTGTAGTTAGAATATTAATTTAATCCAACACAATATAATGAAACAACGAATGTATAACTTTTTCATTGATTTAATCAGTAAAGAAAAAAGGTTGGTTCAATTTAATCGAGTTGTGTAAATTGTTCATGTGTAAAAGTAAATTATACAATTTCTTGTACTTAAATTGTGGATGTTAATTGAAAATTTTATATACTTCCGTATCTTGTCATGATTCTCATGGTCACTGATTATGAATTAATCAAAAAGTTAAAATCGTCTATTTATTATTGCCGAAAAAAATTGCATCAATTTTGAATAAGGATTAGAAATGGACGTTATAAATAAGTTTATTTTATCCTTTTACCTTGAAATAATTGTACTTTTAGATAGATAATTAAAATTTTATGTTAATATAATAATTATAATGTTCTAATAAAACTTGCTAAAATTTTATATTAAGTATAAATAAAGTGTATTTAATATAAGTTTAATAGGTACAATTAAGGACTAATTAAGATGTTATTAAATGCAAGAAAATTATTTTAAGAAAAAAATCAAAAATGTGAAAATCAAGAAAAATATTTTGAAGCTTCTGAGTGAAAGCATCTCCAATCTCCTGGTTTATTACGAATTCACAATCATTGATAATAACGATTGCTTGAGAAGTTCAGGTTAATAACGTTTTTTAAAGCCGACACCCCTCTCATAATGTACATATTCAATAATAGTGTAAAAATTTGTTTAATTAGAATAAATTTTTATTTCGATACAATATAATGAAACAATTGGTGTATAGATTTTTTTATCAATTTTTCTTCCGATAAATGGCTGAGTTTGTTAAATTTAATCGATTTGATCATAATTCATGTATAATTTATTCAAGTGCAAAATTAAAAATCTGCCTGTATTATTTGTATTCAATTCCAAATATTAAGTAAATATATTGTACTTCCATAATTTATTACGACTTTCACAATCATCGATAATAAAAATTGCATGAGAAGTTAAGTTCGTTTACCCTATAATCATCCGAAAAAAATATAATGATCTTGAATAGGGTATAAAAAATAACGCAATATATACAATTGTTAGTCGTCATTTTACCTAAAATAAACTTAACTATATATAATTAATATTTAATATTTAAATAATAACTATAATGTTCAAATAAAGTTTGCTAATTTTTAAACAAATTAAATAGAGTAAATTAAATAGATGTTTAATAGGTGTAATTAATGACTAATTAAATTGTCATCAATAGCTATTTAATGCAAGAAAAGAATTTTAATAAAAAAAATCAAAAAAACAAAAATTTAAGAAAAATACCTAACTGTTCTGGTGCATTTCCGATCTCCAGGCATTATAATATATTTAGATTATTATATATTACATTTTATAAATTTTAATATACATATGTTGTAATGATAAGTCAGGAATCAAAATGTGGCTTTATGTTTGATTACCTAGGTCTCTATTTTTTGGTGAGTTGTTGTGACCAAGTTAACAGGTTGTATTCTGTTACTACCTTATTGTTCTTGAAAATGCATGTAATTGTTTTTATGTGTGCTATTATGTTCATTACTCAATCTTTACAAGTTCATGTTATTTTCATTATCTTACAATATCACAGGGGTAACATGTTATTTTACTTTGTGGCTTTACATGTCTCTTTTGTTTTTTTGTTGGTATTCTCTATGTTCATTGGCTTTACAGGAAGCTGGAGTCTGGAGAGCATCTAACTTCACTATTTTTCCAGCCTTTAGCAATAATATGAAAAATAAATTTAAGGTTGTTTTATTTTTTCGGTTTTAAAACCGAAACCGAACCGAAAAAACCGAACCGACGTTTATGAAACCGAAACCGAACCGTGCCGTTTGGTTGCGGTTGTGGTTTTCAATTTTAAAAACCGAAAACATGCGGTTTCGGTTTTATCCAAAAACCGAGCCGAACCGTGCTCTCCCCTAGTAAGTAAATTCATATCATCTCGTGCACCACGTGAATTGTACTAAATAAATTCATTTCGTCTCTTGTATCACATGAATCAGTGCACGTTTTCTTGTCATTATGCATGATACATAAAAATATATTTTGATATTATAAAAGTATCATTATTGTTTCATAAAAAAATAATTTTTATTGATACTATATTGCTCTTAAAGGTATTAAAACCATTTCTACCACAATTATTTCACAATAAAAATTTGAAGATATTATCTTTAACATAAATAAATTTGAAGATATTATATATAATATAAAAAAATAATTTTTGTATATATATATATGTATTATTAATAAATAATTCATACAAATTCTTTTATTTACTTGTTTTCATGCCCTTTCAAACACGATTGTAAATTTTTCATGAACTTCTGTACACTGAAATACAAATCCAAATACTAAATTCATTATCACGTTAATGTCGAGTACATATTTGTCGGGTTTAGGTAGGATGTTAGTCACAGAGGCATGCCTGAATACATCTAATAACAAGCCTAAGTGTGTGTAATGATATGCATTACCTACATGACCTCTTAACTGAGGAAACCTCTAGTTGTAGAGTTTCTATTTGTTCTGTACTTGTAGTAGGCATCAAATTCTAGTTGTGTAATTGTACTTATAAAGTCAAGAATAATGCTTGAAAGAAGTTCCAAGGTTCATGCCTCAAGCAAGGAGATAAAGACTGCCAAATAATCACAGTTGGGATTTGAAGAAATGAAGAATTTGCCTAAGTACCAATTCGAGAAGTACATTTGTCTATTCGAGAAGTCAGAGATTCGATATCTCAGAAGACACTATTCGATATCTCTGAATACACTGTTCGATATCTCATTCGATATCTCAGAGATTCGATATGTCTATTACTCTATTCGTGAACTCATGGAGTCAACAAGTCAAAGCATCATTCGAGTTCTCTAAGAGTCAACAAGTCAATGCTCTATTCGATATCTCAAGGACTAAAGAAGCTATTCGACATCTCAGGGATTCGATATGTCAAAATGCTCTATTCGAGAAGTGATTCGATATGTCAATATAACACTATTCGAGAACTCAGAGTTATCGATTAAGTCAATTCGAGTTCTTGAATCAATCACTTAGCCACTTCTCGAATACATTCTTGGAGACAAAATACTGAAGAATTGTATAAGTCAGAAACCTGCAACAAGCCAAGATGCTTTATTTGACTATGTACTATAAAACACATTGGAAAGCCTACAAAGAAGCTTGGAGAGATAAGACAAAGGGACAAGGAGCTAAAGAAGTGGATCTGAACAGGCTTTGCAAAGTCAAATCTGTAGCCGTTTGGACTCTTACTCAAATGAGATAGACAGACTGGAAAGTAGTTTGTTTACCTACCTTATTTGTAGTAAGTAGGTGTATCCATGTCTATAAGGATACAGCCTCACTTCCTTAGAAGTTGAAGTTTTTAGAGATAAGATTTTCATATACATCAGAAGAAATATCTCTCTGAGAAAAACGAAGCTGAGAATACTATCATTTGTATTCACAGATTGTAACAAAATCTTTATCTAATAAAATATTAGATTAAAGTGATATTGTGTGGTGTTTTGTATTTGTTATCTGCACTTACATATCTCACACACTCAACACATGTCTTGCTGCAAAGATTCAAGAGCAAAGAAAAGTTCAAGAATCCATTCACCCCCCCTCTGTATTCTTTTACTGTATTCAATACTCAACAAGTGGTATCAAAGCAGGTTGTTTAATCTAAACAGAAAACGATCATGAGTTCGAATACACCAAAGACTACAGGTACGGTGAAGGTCCCTAAGTTCGACAAAGAGAATTACAACCTCTGGAACATAAAAATGCTGTTGTTCATCAAAGCTGCCAATCCTCTCTACCCTGACATCCTCAAGAATGGTCCATTTGTACCACAACAAGAAATTGCTGAATCTACAGTGGGCACAATAGTCATTCCTAGATCATATGTTGCAAAAGAGCCATCCAAATGGACAGACTCAGAGAAGGAAAAGGTTGCCCTAGACAGTCATCTCATGTTACTGATCATAGACTCCATGGATATGTCGATGTTTGCCAACATAGCATCATGCACATCAGCCAAGGACATGTGGAACCACATCGAGGTGTTATGTGAAGGGACAGAGGAGGTAAGAGAGAATAGGAAACAGATACTGGTCACACAGTATGAGGCTTTCATGGCACAGTCCAAAGAAAGTATTACTGATATGTTTGAGAGATTTCACAAGCTGGTGACTGAGCTTCAAATGAATGGGAAGGTTTACAGCACTAAGGAATTAAACATGAAGTTTATACTATCTGCACCAAACCATCTAGAGCAAAGGGTCATATCTCTAAGAGAAAGAGATTTGAACAAAGTCACATATGATGTGCTCTATGGGGTTTTAGAAACTCATGAGCTTGAGTTGCTTCAGAAGAGGGCTATCCAAGCCAACCAAGGCAGAATGATAAACACATCCTGTGCCTTGATTGTCAACAAATCCGTTCAAGACCTGGAAGCATCTACAAGTCAACTGAGAATAGAAGAGATAGTAGATGTTGAAGAAACTGAAGAAGAAGTGACTGAACCTGTTGATGAAAAGGAAGAAGATGAGTTCTATACTCTTGAAGAGTTGGATGCCATGGAAAATACTTCATATGCTTTTATGGCTAGAAAATTCCCAAATATCAGATTTAAGAGGAATCAGCCCTTCAAGTCTAGATCTCAAAATCATTCATTCAACAAGAGCAAGGCACCTGTGAAAGCAAACAAAAACAAATTCAAAACCAGCTATGTGGATAGGTCATCTGTGAGATGTTATAGATGCAGTGACCTAGGGCATTTTGCCAGTGAATGCAAGAAGCCTAAAAAGAAGGATAAGGAGTTTCTTGAGCTTGAAGCTAAGTACGAGGCTCTGCTAAAGAAGCATACACCAGGTAAGGCCTACATAGCTGAAGGGAAGTGTTGGGATGATTCTGATAGTGATGGAGAAGAACAAGAATTCTGCAACTTTGCCTTGATGGCCAACTCCAAGGAAGAACCATCTAAATCAGACTCTCAGGTACCATCCCTCAATACTATAGACATGTCTGTTTTTTAATACAAATCTATGGTTGAACAACTATCTGTTGAGATGTTTAATATTCATACTAGTATGACTGCTGCTAATGAAGAAATTGATAAACTGTCTACTAAGAATGAACTGTTGAACAAGAGAAATGAGGAACTAGAACTAACTGCTATGCAAGTAGAAAACCTTAAACAAGAAATCGAATATCTAAAGAATAAGGTTCTATGTGCTAGTCAAGTTGAGAAAACTCTTAGGGATGAACTAGCTGAAAATGAATTTAAATTGAAAACATTTAAGAATTCCTCTAGTCTATTGCAGTCCTACCATGAGAAAAATCTAGCTAGACCTAAGGCTGCTATTGGACTTGATTATGACACTCTCAAACAGAGGAAAGGCATGCAGTCATTGAAGATGACATTGTTGTTTAAGAGGAAGTGCCTCAGGTTTTGAAAAAGGCTGAGACCCCAATATTTAAAACACCAACACTTGAGATTGATGAGGATGCCTTACTCATTAAGCAATTGTTGGATGATGAAGATAAGGCACAATCAAATGAACAACAAGCATCCTCTAAGAGTGAGAATGTCAAAACCAAAGCCAAGGAGCCAGTAGGAGGTAGAACTAGACTTGAGAAATTTGTGAAGTTTGTTTCAGCTGGGAATAATGAGTTTGAGAAGAAAGTGGCTAAAAAGAAACAAAACAGGAATGACAAATTAGGGATTAACAAGGACAACAATTATACTTATGTGCCAAATGCCCCTAGGAAAGTTTGTCAAAATTGTTTTAGCACTAATCATTTAACTCATGCATGCAAGAAACCATCTGGTAGTGTTGCTAAACCATTCTATGATTGCTCTGTGCCTTTAAGACATAGAGACTCTCCTTTCTGTGATAAATTTGATTGTATGCCATGTAACATGAATGTAATGACTAGTTGCTTTAATTTGAGAAGACAATTCATGGAAGGTTGCATCAGTCACAATGTTCACACACACTACACAAGAACAAAGTCTTCAAGTCCTCCTAAAGTTAGGAAGGTACCTCTGTCACCTAAGTCTAAGAACCCTGATTCTAAGACTTCTAACAGTGACAAGAAGACTAACATCAAGAAAATTGATAAGCATGCTGTTTATGATAAAACTGTTGCTAAGCCACATGGACCCAAACTTGTTTGGGTACCAAAGGAGAAGTAATACCTTTGTGCTTGTAGGGCAAAGAAAGTGAAAGGAAGGTCATGTGGATTTTGGACAGTGGATGCTCAAACAATATGACTGGTGATATGGCCCTGCTATCACAGTACGAGGAGAAGGCCGGCCCAATGGTTGCTTTTGGAGATGACAGCATTGGCAACACACTAGGATATGGCAAGTTGGAAATTGGAAATGTCATCATTGAAAATGTAGCACTGGTCAAGGGGCTCAAGCACAATCTACTGAGTGTTGGTCAATTTACTGATAGAGGCTTCAAAGTGAATTTTGACAAAGATGAATGTTTGATCACCCACAAGAAGACTGGTGACTTTGCTCTATCTGGAGTAAGGAAAGGAAGCCTGTTTGTAGCCAATATGAACTCTGCAAACAAGGACAAAATTTGTTTCTTTTACTCAAAAGCATCAAATGAAGATAGTTGGCTGTGGCATAAGAAGCTATCACACTTGAACTTCAAAGGCATTAATTCTCTAGTCAAAAGGGAGTTAGTGAGAGGCATGCCCACACTTGAATTCTGTCAAGAAGGAGTGTGTGAGGCTTGTCAAAAGGGAAAAATGAAAAGATCAAGCCACAAGTCAAAGACAGTGACATCAATAACCAAGCCCCTACAACTAATTCATATGGACTTGTTTGGGCCTGTCAATATTATGTCACTAGGAAGGAAAAAGTATGCTCTGGTGATGGTTGATGATTTCACAAGGTATACATGGGTAGAATTTCTGGCATCAAAGGATGAGGCTCCACAAGTAATCATTGAGCATATAAAGAAAATTGACAAGGAAGTAAAGGCCAACAATGCAAGTGTGATTGCATTAAGAAGTGATAATGGAACAGAGTTCAGAAATGCCATGCTTGAAGCATTCTGCAAAGAGAATGGTATTTCTCAACAATTCTCAGCTCCAAGGACTCCACAACAAAATGGAGTTGTTGAGAGAAAGAATAGAACTCTGATTGAGGCTGCTAGAACAATGTTACTTGATGCAAAGATGCCTACATGTTTTTGGGCTGAGGCTGTGAGCACTGCATGCTATATCCAAAACAGAACCCTCATCAACAAAAACACTGGAAAGACACCTTACAACTTGATGACTGGAAAGAAGCCCACTCTAAAGTATGTTCATACTTTTGGAAGCAAATGCTTTGTGTTAAAAGACAATTCAGAATATGTTGGAAAGTTTGATGCAAAAGCATTTGAAGGAATTTTTCTTGGCTACTCTATGGAAAGAATTGCATACAAAGTTTATGTCATCACTCAAAAGAAAGTTATGGAAAGCACAGATGTGACATTTGATGACAGCAAACTACCTGGATTAGAAGAAGCCAATGATAAAGATAAAGATCCTTTGAAGTTTGACAATCTAGATGATTCTGATGAGGAGATTGAAACTGAATTTGAGCCCACAATCCAACAAACTCAAGTGAATGAAGAACCTGTGTCAACCAACAATGAAGAAACAAGCATCCAAGACACACCTGTGATTAGTGGCAAATTCACAGGGGGAGGAAATGTAAATGATCATGATCTGGATGATGAAGCAACATCAAGGCTGAGAAATCAATCTGAACATACAAGGAAATGGGATAGAGCACATACTGCAGATCAGATAATTGGAGATCCAAATACAGGAGTGAGGACAAGGAGAGCAACTCTAAATGAATGTCTCTATGGTTGCTTTCTATCCCAAGTTGAGCCTAAGAAACTTGATGATGCATTGTTGGATCCTGATTGGATAATTGCTATGCAAGAGGAGCTAAACCAATTTGAAAGAAGCAAAGTATGGGAACTTGTGCCTGCACCAAAGGATAGAACCATTGTTGGAACAAAATGAGTTCTAAGAAATAAGATGGATGAAAATGGTGTAGTCATAAGAAACAAAGCAAGGTTGGTTGCAAAAGGATACTCTCAACAAGAAGGCATTGACTATGATGAGACTTTTGCCCCTGTTGCTAGACTAGAGGCCATCAGAATTTTCTTGGCATTTGCTGCACATTCTAATTTCAAGGTTTATCAAATGGATGTCAAGAGTGCATTTCTGAATGGGGAGTTGGAAGAAGAAGTATATGTGCAACAGCCACCTGGCTTTGAGGATCCACAATTCCCTCACTTTGTCTACAGATTGCTTAAAGCATTGTATGGACTTAAGCAAGCTCCTAGGGCATGGTATGACACATTGTCACAATTTCTACTGGAGAATCAATTCACTAAAGGCACACTGGACAAGACACTGTTTTACAAGAAACATGGTGATGATATTATCTTAGTTCAAATCTATGTGGATGATATCATATTTGGCTCTACAAATGAGAAGCTATGTGAGAAATTCCCTAAGCTCATGCAGAGCAGATATGAGATGAGTATGATGGGAGAATTAACATTCTTTCTCGGGCTGCAAGTGAGTCAAAGGAAGGATGGCATTTTTATAAGTCAAACCAAATACATCAAGGATCTATTGAAGAAATTTGACTTAGAAGAATGCTCGCCTGCAAAGACACCCATGGCCACTGCCACCAAGTTAGATGAAGATGTTAAGGGCAAGAAGGTAGATATCTCAATCTACAGAGGCATGGTTGGTTCTCTACTCTACCTCACTGCTAGTAGGCCAGACATCATGTTTGCAACATGCTTGTGTGCAAGGTTTCAATCAAATCCAAAGGAATCACATATGATAGCAATAAAGAGGATTTTCAGATATCTGAAGGGCACACCAAACTTGGGGTTATGGTATCCTAAGGACACAGGGTTCAATCTGGTTGGTTATTCTGATGCTGATTATGCTGGATGCAGAGTGGATAGGAAAAACACCTCAGGTAGCTGCCAGTTTCTTGGACAAAGGTTAGTCTCTTGGTACAGCAAGAAACAACAATCTGTGTCAACTTCCACAGCTGAAGCTGAGTACATAGCTGCTGGAAGTTGCTGTGCTCAAGTGCTTTGGATCAGAAACCAACTTAGAGATTATGGACTTGTGTTGGAAAGAATTCCAATCATGTGTGACAACACAAGTGCAATCTCTATAGTTTCCAATCCTGTCAATCATTCTAGGACAAAGCACATTGACATCAGATATCACTTCATAAGGGAGCATGCAACTAATGGAACCATTGAGTTACATTATGTTCCCACAGAGAAACAACTAGCTGACATATTCACTAAGCCATTAGATGAAGCCACCTTCACAAGGTTGGTTAGTGAGATTGGAATGCTGAATTCTTCAAATTCTGGCTGAGTGAATATATCAACTAGATTGTTGCAGCAGTAAATACTTACTTTATCAAATGCTCAATATTTTTGAAGTAAGTATTGGCTGGAGTATGATTTATAAATATTCCACAATGCTACATATGTTGAAAATCATACATCTTTAGCTTGAAATTTCTGTGAAATTTTGAGAGAATCACTATTTAATTTGGTAGAATATTCTTCAGTGAATATTTCTGGTAAATTTTTAAAGATAGTGAAAATTGAATTTTATGAGTGAAAAGTATAGTTCGATAAGTCAGACTTCTTGAATGATTCATTGTTTTGTCATGGCTCGAGTTCTCGAATAGGCCTATCTAGAACCCTCTTGAGTTCTCGAATAGTGTCTTTTAGAGAAATCGAATAGCACACTCTGAGTTCTCGAATAGAGTATTTTAGTTCTCTAGTGATGGAGTTCTCGAATACTGTATTTGAGTTATCGAATCATTTGAAAAGGCTGATTTTTCACTGACACTTAATCGCTTTTTGGATTTATATTCAAAATTTCATTTCGCTCATAAAAACACATTTTATTTAGCTTAGAATTATTTTCTGAGTTAAATAACTACCAGCTGTGAGTTACAAACTACTTGAGATATCGAATAAGCCTTTCTTGACTTATCGAATAGTTGTTTTATACTTCTCGAATGACTGTCTTGTCGATACAAAACTTATATCTAATCGACAACTCAAGTTATTCATATATATACAATTTCACAACTGTTCAACTCATTTCGTTCGATTTCTCAAGCATCTAAACTCTTAAAACCTCTGAAAACCCTAACTGCGAATTTCTTCTTCAACCTTAATTCTCTTTTCTTCTCTACCCAAATGGCAAACACTCAACTCACCATACCATCCCAAACTAATTTCATCGCAATTACCAGTGATGTGGAAGCACCAAATGCTAATTTCAAGTGCTTTGTTCGATGGCTGTCTGAATCTTACATCAAGGGTGCACTATCAGCCAACCCAACCCTGTACATAGACTTATTAGAACAATTATGGAGGACAGCTACAGTGGAGGTCATCGCCCTTGAGAATGCTATTACCTCATATGTTGTCTACTGCAAGATTCAAGGCGAGGATATTACTATCACTACCGCAGACATGAATTAAGCCTTGGATTTGCAGCAAGAGGCATATGACTCCCTGGCCACAGATGCTGAGTTGGAAGAATTCTTTGAATTTATCAACTACTCAGAGGCTATTAAACTTGGAAAGCTGAATAGGAAGTACTTGAGAAAGGAATGGAGCTATATTTTTGCTACACTCCTTCATGTATTCACTGCCAGGAAATCGAGCTTTTATCAGATTAGTACACCTGTGCAGCAGCTTGCCTATGCCTTGGCTCAAAGGAGAAAGATAGATGTTGGACATCTCATCATACAAGAGCTATATGGGAGACTTGGTAAGAACACAGCCAAGAGAGGAACTTAAATTTTCTTTCCCCGCTTTATTCAATCAGTACTTAATTTCAAAAATGCTTCATTGATTGAATTGCCTGGATTAGATAAAAGTAAAATAGGCTATCCTAGTTCCATGACCAAACTTATTTTTGGAAACTTGGAGACTAGGAATGATGTGGATGTAAGGCTTAAGATAACTCCCCACATGGAGGGTTTGTTTAGGTCTTACCCCCACAACATGCCAATATTTGAGTCTAAGTCTCAGTTAGCACAGCCTAAGCAAGAAGAACATAATGCTAACCCAAGGCTTGCTAACCAACCCTCTCAGACAAATACTCTACCAAACACAAAGCCAACTGCATCATCCTCTCAAAAGGGTGATGTTGGTAAAAAGAAGAGAAAACAGGTTGCTTCTGAACCTCTAACCATCTTAACTGAAGCAGCCTTGGCTGTAGAACTAGGTTTAGGAGTGAGGAACCTGAGTCACCTATCATTAGCCTAAAGAAGAAGAAGAAATCTAAAACCACCTCTTCAGTCACCCAAATGGCTGAAGTTGTAAAATCAGGGGCACACAGCTCACTAGATGTATCCTCTCAACAGGGTGCATCTATAGAATCAAGCATCCTTCCCAATGCACCTATCTGTAAAGAGTCAGCACAAGGGAGTGATAAGGTTGGCACTACACTGAGTGGAGAGCACATCACAATTGAAATTCCCTCTATCTCTCAGGGGGAGTTGCCAAAATCTAATCTACAACACACTTCTCTTCCAGAATCTACCACTCATATTTCTTTGGAGCCTGCAACTCAAGCAATTGAGGAGCAAGGCATTGATCATCAAGAATTATTTTCTCTTGATGAGCCAATGTGTGACGCCCCCAGATCCGGGGTCTGAGATCTAGGCGCTCATGGTCCATTTTCCATTAATAACATACCTGTTCTTGCACATAATATAGAAAACGGCCATCGACCCCATAATAAACTCACACCGCGCACACACACACACAGGTTAGAGTCTCAGAAACGTCATACACTTGATTAAGCAAAAGTAAAAGTTTCAGAGTTATTACAGACCGAATTAAATAGCATTTATGCTACCAGCAACACTTCGATATGAAGCGAAGTTGGCGGCTTGAAAGTTTGTTACGGTACACTACTTTGCACAGGTCATACTTATAAATAAAACGTACTAACAAAATTTGCCAACCAATCCGGCTAATGGGGCCTACCGGTGGAATCTCAACTGCTGCCTCGGGTCTAGTCACCTGCTTTCGGGCAGTCTGTCTGGGTCTTGCCATTTCTCTTAACTATTGTGTTTGTAAATTTGAAAACAAGCAAGAGTGAGCAACTATAGCTCAGCAAGAAATATATGTATAAGGTAAGGAATATAACATTACATATGTTTAGCAGTTAATAAACTCGTTTATATCAATCAGTTATAAAATCACTTGTCATCGTTGATAAATTTCAAAGGTGCACCAATACGTGCCCTTGTTTTCAAAATAAACTTGCAGTTCTAGATACTGCATAGAGTCAACATCTTTCTCATCAAAATAGAACACTATCAGCAACTTGGCACATAAGCCTAAGAAGCAGTGTCAGAGCATTTTCCAAAATGGAGGAATGGGACTTAAAGAAAACATAAAACCTGACAGGGATTGACGATGATCAGTCGCCACATCCAAGTCCAATAATCCGCGGGTCTTATCTACCGGTAGAAGGATAGAAACTACATCCGTAACTATCCCCGGGTGAAAACTACATCCGTAATCACCCTCGATGAAAACTACATCCGTAATCATCCTTCGGCAACACCTGGGCCGGAATAATAATTGATGGACCGCCTGGCTCACGGCCGCTTACACATCCCGGGAATCGTTCGTCAACGGTTCCCACACCTGCCAGAGTCCCTTTTTCTTTTTCTTTTTAAAAACTTGATTTTGATTGAAAGCTGAGTAATTGAGGTCCGACATCAGTCGACCGATGATTCTTGAAATCACACAAGAAGCAAACCTGACCGGGGGTTTTCGAAAATGTTTTGAGTTCGAAAGAGTTCGAGTTTGAAAGTGCTAAAGGTATCTTGGATTAGCTTCGTCTTTAAAATAAGGAACAATAATTAATAAATGATATTTTAAGATTTAATATTAATAATTAATAAAAAAATTATTTAATTAAATAAGCTTTTAATCCAAGATAAGTATTTTGAGTATTTATGAAGATATAAAATAATTACTTGAGTATACGATACTCCCCGAATGACCCTTCGGGTTTTCGCAATTTAATTACGATATAATAATATACCGCTCCCCGGTCAATAGTATATACGGACCGCTACGACCTCTATTGCTAGAGTCGTTGTCCGAAGAAAACATTTCATTCTAAGTTCAAGGGGTGCAAACATATATGTACTTATGCATCTCAATTTCATCGATACTTCGATAAACATAACATTTGATATGATTGAAAACTACAAACACAACAGTGAAAGTCCTTGTATATGTAAGTTTTGAAAAGTAAACTTGCCTTGGTGAGGTTGGGGTGGTCGAGCTTGCGGAGTGGAACGATCTATACATAATCAATAGCCGATCGTTAGTACCTTAACAATATCTCTTTAATTGCGGGGTTTTAGGGGATACAAAATTAACTTAATGACTTCGTCTTATGACACTCTAGCCCCACTATAGGTTCATGTCACCACTCGATTACACTCGTCACTTATTCGACTTAATTTGGTTACCATATCCGAATCATATCCATTACCCCTAAAATTACACTCCACTTACGACTTTTTTCCTTGCGCGAATTTTACTCTAGCATTTTTATAAAATTGTAAAATACATATTTTAATCCAATTCTTTTTGGGTAGCCTTCCCCACTGCATTTACTAGCTTCTCAAATTTTTCCATGATCTTACATAAATTTTTAGGGGTTTAAACAAGGTTCACAAGGGGACCAATTAGTGCAGTCCGGATTTCAGAAACACATTTCACTTCTCAGGCCATAACTCAAAATCTATACATCGCCTAGTCATGAACCTTATATTTCTGGAAACTACATTCAAATACCTTTCCAACAATATATATTAGGACTTCAGGGGACAAGATTTGGGGGTTCAAAACCCTCTTACAAGATAGTTCAAGTTCCTGGAAAAATCTCAGCATGCTTATATCCCTTATCCATTCAAGAACCTTACATACACATCAAATCCATCATCTAAACCACCAAGATCATACTTTAAAACATACATGGAGTTACATATACTAACCACAAGCTTAAAAATCACAACCAGAGCACTTAAACTCAAGATCTACATCATCCATCACTTATATGTCCAAGATTCACACAAATAATCATGGATCTAACATTAAACATCACAAATACTACATGGCCAAGAGGGGTAAGGGTTTTTATACCTTCTTGAGTATCTAGGAGCCTTGGGTATGCCTTACAAGTCTCAAGAACACCTTGGATGAGCTCCTACACTCCTTATAATCCAAGATCTAAAAGAAAACTCAACATTGTTACTATTCATCAAAACTTTAACAATTTATATCTTGAAAACTAATGGATGAAAAGGGTTGGAATTCTTAGTATACCTTTCTTATGTGATGTAGAGTGCCTAGGAATTTTTCCTTGAATTAAGAATGAGGAGAAGTGGAAGAAAGAATTTCTTCTTCCTCTTTTTTTCTTGTTGGCCGAGAGCAATAAGCTTGGGGGGGGGGAGAGTTTCTTTGTTTTGATTTTTTGTGTTGGTTGGATAAAGTGAAAAGGGGTTGGGTGATATGTATTGATGTATGGATATGTATCACATGTTGCAAGCCTAGGCCTAGACCACCATACCCTCTTGTCTCCTTGGAAAATGGTACCAACTAGTTACTATTCCTCTTGTCCACTTTGTATTACTAGTTTGCTTTCCTAACTACTTAGTTGCATGGGACTTGCATGCAATAACATTCCTTTTATCATTATTCTTCCACCAATGCTTGTCACTTAATCTTTAATTCGTATCGTATCTTAATTAATTTCTCGTAATAATATTTTGTCGCGTAGAGATTTCCCTTGTAATTCCTTAAGTACTTAATTGTGTAAATTCCTCGAATATCCATAATTCCTCGTCATAATTCCTAATAAATCTTTTAATATTCTAATCACTCTCAAATCCCAAGTTTTATAAGTCTTACTAACAATAAGATTCTTGCCTTCAACAATCTTCGCTTTATCTTACATAGTGAATGTAACAACATAATTTCTCAGACAATCAATTCCATTAAACAACAGGGATGACTAAAAAGGTTCCAAATTGACAATGTCATATGATATTATATAAAAGAAAATATTACAAAAATTAGGGTTCTTACAGCCTCCTCTCCTTAAAAGGATTCCGTCCCGGAATCAGGTTGAAAACAGTTGGGGGTGCTTTTCACGCATCGTGCTCTCTAGTTCCCATGTTGATTCTTCGACATTCTGGTTCCTCCACAGAGCTCTCACTATTTTGAAAACCTTGTTCCTCAGCACCTGTTCTTTTCCATCCATGATTTCTACGGGTTGCTCCACATAGTTTAAGTCTGGCTGCAGATCCACTTGGTCATATTCTATCACGTGTCGGAAGTTGGTATGGTAGGGTCGTAGCATGGACACATGGAACACATTATGTACTTGCTGCAAGCTTGGGGGTAAAGCCAATTCATAGGCTAACTTTCCAACTCGTCTCAAGATCTCAAAAGGTCCAATAAATCTTGGACTTAGCTTCCCTTTCTTACCAAATCTCATCAATCCCTTCCACGGTGATACCTTTAACATCACAAATTCTCCTACCTCATATTCTTTGTCCTTGCGAGTCTGGTCCGCATACTTCTTTTGTCTGTCTTGGGCCGCTACCAGCCGTCCTCTTATGAGTTCGATAGTTTCTCTTGTCTGTTGGACCAGTTCAGGCCCTAATATCTTCCGTTCTCCAACCTCTTCCCAACACAAGGGAGACCGACATCTTCGTCCGTATAAAGCTTCATATGGGGGCATTCCTATACTCGCATGGTAACTGTTGTTGTAGGAAAATTCGATCAACGACAAGTGGTCATCCCAACTTCCCTTAAAATCGATGGCACATACTCTCAACATGTCCTCTATGGTCTGGATGGTTCTCTCGCTCTATCCGTCTGATTGGGGGTGGTATGCAGTACTCATGATTAACTTGGTCCCCACACAATCCTGAAAACTCCTCCAGAACCTGGAGTTGAACCTCGGGTCTCTGTCAGATACAATGCTCACAGGAACCCTATGCCTTACCACGATCTCCTTTAAGTAAATATCCACCAGCTTGTCGACAGTGTATCTCTCGTTGATTGGAAGAAAATGTGCTGACTTGGTCAATCTATCGATGATTACCCAAATGGCGTCATGATTAGTCTTGGTCCTTGGTAGTCCGACCACAAAGTCCATCGCAATATGCTCCCACTTCCACTCGGGTATCTCTAAGGGTTGCAACAATCCACTAGGCCTCTGGTTTTCGGCATTTACTCTTTGACATGTCAAGCATTTACTTACCCACTCTGCCACGTCCTTCTTCATGTTTGGCCACCAATAGTATTCCCTCAGATCTCTATACATCTTAGTGCCCCCAGGGTGAATTGAGTACCTTGAACTATGGGCCTCTTGCAAAATCTCGTCTTTTAATTCCTGAACGTTCGGGATCCATATCCTAGATGCGTACCTCATAATTCCATTCTCGTCCTTCTCACACTTAATTTCCTCGCCAGTCAAAATTTTCTCCATCGAATTCTTTTCTTCTTCTATCTTCTTTTCCTGACATAACTTAATCTTTTCCAATAGCGGTGGTTGGACTCTTATTTCCATTAGACTCTCTTGTCCAATTCCTGGTAACCTCACTTCAATCTCCAATTTCTCAAGGTCCTTGATCAACTCGTCCACTGACGTTATCATCTTGAGTTTCTCCTTTCGGCTAAGTGCATCGGCCACCACGTTGGCCTTCCCTGGGTGATAATGAATCTCACAATCATAATTTTTGATTAGTTCTAGCCATCTCCTCTGCCTCATGTTTAACTCTTTCTGAGTGAATATGTACTTTAAGCTCTTGTGATCCGTGTAGATTTCACACTTTTCTCCGTAAAGATAATGTCTCCAGATCTTCAAAGCGAAAACTATCGCCGCTAATTCCAAATCATGAGTGGGGTATCTTATCTCGTACTCCTTAAGTTGTCTGGACGCATAAGCAATCACCTTACCGTGCTGCATAAGCACACACCCTAAACCTTTATGGGATGCGTCGCTATAAATCACAAAATCTCCCTTATCATCAGGTAGGGCTAGTACTGGTGCTGTCACCAACCTCTTTTTCAACTCTTGGAAGCTCTCTTCGCATTTTTCAGTCCACACAAACTTCTCGGTCTTGCGAGTTAGTCGGGTCAAAGGGGCTGCTATCTTGGCAAAGTCTTGGACAAACCTTCTATAGTAGCCAGCCAATCCTATAAAACTTCTCACCTCTGTCGGAGTGGTTGGTCTCTCCCAATTTGACACAGCCTCTATTTTGGCTGGGTCCACTAGAATGCCTTGTTCGCTAATCACATGCCCTAAAAACTGAACTTCCTTCAACCAAAATTCACACTTCGAGAACTTAGCGTACAACTTTTCTTCTCTCAATGCTCCCAATACAATCCTCAAGTGCTCTGCATGTTCCTCCTTCATCTTGGAATAAATGAAGATGTCATTGATGAAGACTATAACACACTTGTCCAAGTATTTCTTGAAGACTCGATTCATTAAGTCCATGAAAGCTACAGGGGCATTCGTTAACCCAAATGACATCACTAGGAACTCATAGTGTCCATACCGGGTGCGAAAGGCCGTCTTTGGTATATCTTCTGGCTTAATCCTTAACTGGTGGTACCCGGTTCTCAAATCAATTTTAGAAAAATAAACTGCGTCCTTTAATTGATCAATCAGGTCATCTATCCTGGGCAAGGGGTATTTATTCTTTATAGTCACCTTATTCAACTCTCTGTAGTCTATACACAATCTCATACTACCATCCTTCTTTTTCACGAATAACACCGGGGCTCCCCACGGTGACACACTAGGTCTTATCATCCCTTTATCCAACAACTCTTGTAACTGAGTGGCCAACTCTTTCATCTCCACTGGGGCTAGCCGATATGGGGCTTTCGAAATTGGGGCCGTACCCGGAACTAAATCTATAGCGAACTCGATGTCTCTATCAGGTGGTAGTCCTGGAAGATCATCCGGAAATACGTCCGCGAACTCATTAACGACAGGGATTTCCTGTAGGTTTGGTGCCTCCTTCTTGGTATCCTTCACATAGGCTAAATAGGCTTCGCATCCTTTACGTAACAACTTCTTAGCTTGAATCATAGTCAGGAACTTTTGGTTTGCCGTTTTCCACTAAACACTACTTCCTCGTCCCTTGGCAGTCTCAAACTTACTTTCTTCTTTACACAATCAATCTGGGCTCCATGGGTTGTTAACCAATCCATACCTACTATTACGTCAAACTCTCCTAGTTTAAAAGGTATTAAATCTACCCGAAAGTGTCGCCCTTCTATTTCTAGGTCACAACCTGGACATACTTGGCTAACAGGGATAATTTCATGATTAGCTATCTCTACTTGTAGTCTGTCCTTCAATGGTTCAGTCTTAAGGCCTAACTGACATACAAAATCTAGAGATATGAAAGACTTGGTAGCCCCCGAATCAAATAAAACATTTGCCTTAACTGATTTGAGTAGTAGAGTACCTACAATCACATCCGTGTTCCTCACGGCATCTTGCACCGTCATGTTAAAGGTTCTTGCAGTAGGGGCCTTGTTAGAAGCAGTTCCACTCACTCTTGACGCAGCTGGCCCAGAGGACATACATTCCCTCATTCGGTGCCCTGGTTTCCCACACTTGAAGCAATTACCTCCGGCACTGGTGTTGTTACTAGTTCCTCGGCAGGCGTTAGCATAATGTCTTGTCAGCCCACACTTGAAGCACTTCACATCCTGTAGGTTACACACGCCCGCATGTTTCCTTCCACACTTATTGCAATCCGGGGGTAGGGCTCGGGATGGGGTAGAGTAAGACGATCCCTGTGGTTTGCCGCTCTGGCCCACACTCCAACTTTCAGCTCTCTTGGTTCCAAAGTTTCCGCTGGGTTGGGAAGTCGTCCCTCGCTTAAATTTGTTCGGAAAGCTCCCACCCGCAGAATTTCCCTTCCGACTATCAAATTTCCTCTTCTTTCCTTCTCTCTCCTTCTGCATCTGTTCACTCCCAGCCTCAACAATTGATGCTTTCTGTACCAGGGTGGCATAGTCTGTCAGCTCAAGAACCGCCACACGATTCTGAATCCATTGCTTTAGCCCCAATTGAAACCTTCGGGCCCTCTTTGCCTCAGAGTTCACATATTCCGGCACAAACCTCGACAACTCAGTAAATTTGGCCTCATATTCGGCCACCGTCATGTTACCTTACTTTAGTTCCAAAAACTTCAGCTCCATTTGTGTCTCCATGAACCTAGGAAAGTACTTTTCCAAGAACAGCTCGCTAAACCTCTCCCAGGTCACCACACCTCTTCCTTCCAAATTCCTCTTAGCTTCCCACCAATAGTTTGCCTCACCCTTCAGGAGGTAGGTGGCGAAAACAGTCTTCTGCTCCTCAGCGACACCTAGTATCTCGAAAGATTTTTCCATTTCCTTCAGCCAGGCTCTTGCCTCAACCGGATCTGCAGTTCCTTTAAATTCTGGGGGTTTCAGGGATTTGAAGTTCCGGAAAGCATTTGCATTAGCATTGTGGGGTGGTTGCTGAACCGGGGGACGGTCCAAGTTCTGCCTAAGTAGTTCCATGAACTGTTCCATATGGCCTCCCCTTGGATGTTCCACCTCTCGGGTGTCATCACCAGCTTCTTCTTCGTCATACTCAGAGTCATCGAACAAGTTATGATCATTGCCCTCATCCTCACTCAGGTTCACATTCTCCCCTTCATGGTTCTGGTGGCCTCCGGTCCCATGGTGGCTACCCTGGCCTTCAGAACTGACCGGGTGAGCTCGAGTGTTCATTCTTCTGGGTGGCATGATTCTGATAATGAAACAAGAAATGGGTTAGGGTTTTCTTATTACCTGACAGCGTTTACACGGGTCAGGAACGTATCGTTCCTCCTCATAATGGTGGAAGTTGCCAAAGTTTTAATAACCCGATGCTGGAGATAAAACGTCAAAACATTTTTGGGGAAAAATCTCTATGGGATGCGAAAACATTTCCAGGAGTTTTCAAGATTTCGAAACCTCAAAATAAATTTTTTTTTTGAAAAATTTTATTTTAAAAATTGTGGGAACATTTTGGGAATTTGTAGAGAACAATTTGAAATCACATATCGTAAATTTGAAACAGCATGGTTGTATTTGTGGCTTGTAGCAATTGTATATTCACAGTTGTATATCAAAACAGTAAAGCATGGCATCGGAAAGTAAGGCAGTTGAGACAATATCAAGGAAACTGAAACTAAATAAGTACGGTACAAGGGTTATCACAAAGTTTGGATGTTAGAGCCTAATACATAGTTCCGATGTCAAAGTCTAGCAAAAGTGGAACGATAACAAGTACATCATCTGAATAGTCAGGGCTACACAAAAGTAGGGCTACATTCGTACATACTATCCGAAGTCACATCTACATATCTGTAGGTCAGTCTACTCATCCACTAGTCAGAAAGGATACCACTGCACAAGTCAACTATCCCGCAAAATCGACACACTAATGTCATCTGAACCTAGAGGACTGAGCTATCTGTAACACATCATGGGGCCGCACCGCGATGGAGCAAGGCCCTCACTCGGGAAAATGCACGACGCACAACACGCCTAGCATCCCTAGCCTGAATCACTCCGCCCCCGCGGATCCCTAAACCAAGAATCCTCTCGCGACTCCTCCTCTCAATCCTATGGAGTCGAGCCCTAGTCCTCCTAGCAGCAACAGTCCTCGTCTCAGCCTGAATCCTCAATCGCGCCTCGCGCTCCTCCACTAGTGCCCGCCTCGCCTCATTAAGTCTGGCCTCTGCAGAAAGTAAGTCTCGGGTCAGGAACTGCACCACGTAGGCGTGCTCAGTGCCCGACACTAGGGGTAGGTCCATTGGCGGGGGTGGTATGACAGGAACAGGAGCAGGTGCAGTAGCAGGAGCAGGAGCTATAGCAGGAGCAGTAGCAGTAGCAGGAGCAGGGGTAGGGTCAAGCTCCTCCTCGCCAAAAGTATCATCCTCAGAGTCACCGTCAGATGAAACAGGGCTCGATGACTGCGGAGAGGGTGGGGGTGACACAACACGGCCCTCACCGGATCTCACACTCTCCTCGTCAGTAGCTACAGGAGAGGGGGTAACAGGCTCAGGCTCAAAGGGCTCCTCAACGGGATCCTCATCATCAGTATCTCCTATCAGCGTAATCCAGTGGCCAAGCTCAGAGTCGGCACCCATATCCTCCTCAGGATCCTCTGTATCTTGCATCAGTGCCTCATCATGCTCTCTCTCAAAGGCCTCAGGGTCTGGTATCTCCTCCATCTACACAAGGGAAATAAGGTGGGTCACTAACCATAAAGAAAGGTTAAAAGAGTAGTTCCCTCACGGGCCTTAAAGTCAGGGCTATATCCGATAACCCGACTGCAAACTCGATGAGAGTTCTAAGTATTATTAGGGTTGTTATTAGGGTTATTATTATTGTTATTATTATTAGGGTTGCTTTCTTAAATTACTATCGTTTCTTAGAACTGTAACCTCGCTCTGATACCATTTCTGTGACGCCCCCAGATCCGGGGTCTGAGATCTAGGCGCTCACGGTCCATTTTCCATTAATAACATACCTGTTCTTGCACAAAATATATAAAACGGCCATCGACCCCACAATAAACTCACACCGCACACACATACACAGGTTAGAGTCTCAGAAACGTCATACACTTGATTAAGCAAAAGTAAAAGTTTCAGAGTTATTACAGACCGAATTAAATAGCATTTATGCTACCAGCAACACTTCGATATGAAGCGAAGTTGGCGGCTTGAAAGTTTGTTACGGTACACTGCTTTGCACAGGTCATACTTATAAATAAAACGTACTAACAAAAGTTGCCAACCAATCCGGCTAATGGGGCCTACCGGTGGAATCTCAACTGCTGCCTCGGGTCTAGTCACCTGCTTTCGGGCAGTCTATCTGGGTCTTGCCATTTCTCTTAACTGTTGTGTTTGTAAATTTGAAAACAAGCAAGAGTGAGCAACTATAGCTCAGCAAGAAATATATGTATAAGGTAAGCAATATAACATTACATATGTTTAGCAGTTAATAAACTCGTTTATATCAATCAGTTATAAAATCACTTGTCATCGTTGATAAATTTCAAAGGTGCACCAATACGTGCCCTTATTTTCAAAATAAACTTGCAGTTCTAGATACTGCATAGAGTCAACATCTTTCTCATCAAAATAGAACACTATCAGCAACTTGGCACATAAGCCTAAGAAGCAGTGTCAGAGCATTTTCCAAAATGGAGGAATGGGACTTAAAGAAAACATAAAACCTGACAGGGATTGACGATGATCAGTCGCCACATCCAAGTCCAATAATCCGCGGGTCTTCTCTACCGGTAGAAGGATAGAAACTACATCCGTAACTATCCCCGGGTGAAAACTACATCCGTAATCACCCTCGATGAAAACTACATCCGTAATCATCCTTCGGCAACACCTGGGCTGGAATAATAATTGATGGACCGCCTGGCTCACGGCCGCTTACACATCCCGGGAATCGTTCGTCAACGGTTCCCACACCTGCCAGAGTCCCTTTTTCTTTTTCTTTTTAAAAACTTGATTTTGATTGAAAACTGAGTAATTGAGGTCCGACATCAGTCGACCGATGATTCTTGAAATCACACAAGAAGCAAACCTGACCGGGGGTTTTCGAAAATGTTTTGAGTTCGAAAGAGTTCAAGTTTGAAAGTGCTAAAGGTATCTTGGATTAACTTCGTCTTTAAAATAAGGAACAATAATTAATAAATGATATTTTAAGATTTAATATTAATAATTAATAAAATAATTATTTAATTAAATAAGCTGTTAATCCAAGATAGGTATTTTGAGTATTTATGAAGATATAAAATAATTACTTGAGTATACGATACTCCCCGAATGACCCTTCGGGTTTTCGCAATTTAATTACGATATAATAATATACCGCTCCCCGGTCAATAGTATATACGGACCGCTACGACCTCTATTGCTAGAGTCGTTGTCCGAAGAAAACATTTCATTCTAAGTTCAAGTGGTGCAAACATATATGTACTTATGCATCTCAATTTCATCGATACTTCGATAAACATAACATTTGATATGATTGAAAACTACAAACACAACAGTGAAAGTACTTGTATATGTAAGTTTTGAAAAGTAAACTTGCCTTGGTGAGGTTGGGGTGGTCGAGCTTGCGGAGTGGAACGATCTATACATAATTAATAGCCGTTCGTTAGTACCTTAACAATATCTCT
This sequence comes from Saposhnikovia divaricata, assembly GCA_036435485.1. Classification (NCBI taxonomy): domain Eukaryota; kingdom Viridiplantae; phylum Streptophyta; class Magnoliopsida; order Apiales; family Apiaceae; genus Saposhnikovia; species Saposhnikovia divaricata. The sequence continues at coordinate 58,858,890 of CM071598.1, forward strand.
TTAATTGCGGGGTTTTAGGGGGTACAAAATTAACTTAATGACTTCGTCTTATGACACTCTAGCCCCACTATAGGTTCATGTCACCACTCGATTACGCTCGTCACTTATTCGACTTAATTTGGTTACCATATCCTAATCATATCCATTACCCCTAAAATTACACTCCACTTACGACTTTTTCCCTTGCGCGAATTTTACTCTAGCATTTTTATAAAATTGAAAAATACATATTTTAATCCAATTCTTTTTGGGTAGCCTTCCCCACTGCATTTACTAGCTTCTCAAAGTTTTCCATGATCCTACATAAATTTTTAGGGGTTTAAACAAGGTTCACAAGGGGACCAATTAGTGCAGTCCGGATTCCAGAAACACATTTCACTTCTCAGGCCATAACTCAAAATCTATACATCGCCTAGTCATGAACCTTATATTTCTGGAAACTACATTCAAATACCTTTCCAAAAATATATATTAGGACTTCAGGGGACAAGATTTGGGGGTTCAAAACCCTCTTACAAGATAGTTCAAGTTCCTGGAAAAATCTCAGCATGCTTATATCCCTTATCCATTCAAGAACCTTACATACACATCAAATCCATCATCTAAACCACCAAGATCATACTTTAAAACATACATGGAGTTACATATACTAACCACAAGCTTAAAAATCACAACCAGAGCACTTAAACTCAAGATCTACATCATCCATCACTTATATGTCCAAGAAAACTCAACATTGTTACTATTCATCAAAACTTTAACAATTTATATCTTGAAAACTAATGGATGAAAAGGGTTGGAATTCTTAGTATACCTTTCTTATGTGATGTAGAGTGCCTAGGAATTTTTCCTTGAATTAAGAATGAGGAGAAGTGGAAGAAAGAATTTCTTCTTCCTCTTTTTTTCTTGTTGGCCGAGAGCAATAAGCTTGGGGGGGGGGAGAGTTTCTTTGTTTTGATTTTTTGTGTTGGTTGGATAAAGTGAAAAGGGGTTGGGTGATATGTATTGATGTATGGATATGTATCACATGTTGCAAGCCTAGGCCTAGACCACCATACCCTCTTGTCTCCTTGGAAAATGGTACCAACTAGTTACTATTCCTCTTGTCCACTTTGTATTACTAGTTTGCTTTCCTAACTACTTAGTTGCATGGGACTTGCATGCAATAACATTCTTTTTATCATTATTCTTCCACCAATGCTTGTCACTTAATCTTTAATTCGTATCGTATCTTAATTAATTTCTCGTAATAATATTTTGTCGTGTAGAGATTTCCCTTGTAATTCCTTAAGTACTTAATTGTGTAAATTCCTCGAATATCCATAATTCCTCGTCATAATTCCTAATAAATCTTTTAATACTCTAATCACTCTCAAATCCCAAGTTTTATAAGTCTTACTAACAATAAGATTCTTGCCTTCAACAATCTTCCCTTTATCTTACATAGTGAATGTAACAACATAATTTCTCAGACAATCAATTCCATTAAACAACAGGGATGACTAAAAAGGTTCCAAATTGACAATGTCATATGATATTATATAAAAGAAAATATTACAAACATTAGGGTTCTTACACAATGGATTCAAGTGACTTGGTGCATGACACCTTGCTCACCACCCAGTACCACATTTAGATGGTCTGGGAATGCATGCTGGGGCATCTCCTAATGACACCATCACAAACACAGAGGATTCACTAGTTTTAACTAGAGACTCTGTGCCTGTGTCAACTACTGTTGTAACTCATCCCACTCCTATGGAGACAACAGTAGCAGAGTCTTTCCATCCGGTTACAGAAGTTGCATCTGTAACTGAGGAGTCTAGCTTGCCTAGCTCTAGCTCTAACTATATGTCTCAATGGCTGAAGCCTGTGCAACATGACAGTGCTTCAGGATCAGGGTCTGTTCCACCACAATTGACGGTTGAAGCACTCCAAAGCTTAATTGTGGATCAAATCCCTGAGTTCACAAAGATTGCTCAGCACCTTCTCACTGCAGACATGCCCAATCCAGATTATGAAGCTATCCTCTTATGCCACAGAGATGATGTAGAAATACAGAAGGCTAAGATCATAGATGAAACTGAGAGGGATGGAAACGTAGATGTTTGGCTACAAGGAAAGAATGACATCTCTCTCTCAGAAGGTCTCCAGTACCTCAGAGAAGAATACATCACTTCACTAGGGTCCAATGCCAAATCTCTCACCCCTACTGATGTGTATGAAGCAGTGAATGACAGCTACAAGGGCATTCTGAAGGCTGCACACTACCTTGACAAAGGCCTAAAGACAGAAGTTAATGAAGTGTGTTCAGCCACAACCAAGCAGGTGCATGAGATAAAGAGGACTTTTGATTCCAAATTCCTGAATCAGATCTATACATGGAATTTGCAATTCTATTCTCATTCAAGAACGGAAATTGCCAATCTTCTATTCCAACTCTGAAACGGCAATTGCTTGGTGGGCAAGACTTCTAGAGCCTATATAAACACATCCAACCCTTGTAATTTGTATCATTAGGAGACACACCATTACATATCAATTACTTAGGATTATTTGTATCTTTTTATACTTTGTTTTTATCATGGTTTCATCAGATCCCATGATGACGAGAGGTTCAATTATGAACTAATCGTTGTCATGGGATTCTAACGGATTTATCTATGTAGCTTAGTAGTTTGATTGCTTTAAAGATTTGTGTGTAGTGAATTTTTGATATCCTCGTATGGTTGTGATTCATGTGTTTAGATGCGTCATGAACATCTAATTTGTTAATCTCTTGTGAAGCGAGAGTGGATCTTGAGATTTAGAACTTGCCATGCTAGCATAGGATAGGTTGATATTATTATCATGATTTGTGGCATACATAGAGATATGATGCTACCCTATGTGATCTAAGTGGATAACTTGTGCTTCAACCTTTATGTTTTCAAATTCTATAGAGATATAGGGTCTAAACATATTTGGTGTCTACCCATCTTCTATCTCTTTTGTGGATGCATGTGTAGTTTGGTATTAGTATACCGAGAGGTAGCTTTTACTTGTTTCGTGTTATCCGATCAGATATCAAAACCATCACATGCATTGATTAAAGGCATCAACTCTAAGCGAAGTATTTAATGAAGTTAGGATCCCATGTTACTCTTGTAGACGTAATTCAATTTCAATTCTTGTTAGTGCTGCCGGGGATCATTGGTGTTTTATTTTTGGTTTATGTGCTTGTCAATAGTGGTCGTTAGAGTTCACTGACTCGGATTGTTTCTTATATAGTTGTTTAGTTTTATGTGTTGCAGGTAGCAATGGGAGAACCAGCAGCAGCGAAAGCAGCATTGATGTATTATTCTCAACCAAAGATTAAGGACATCCAATTTGGCATTATCAGGCCAGCTATTGCAGCTAATACTTTCGAAATCAAGCCTAGCATAATTCAGATGGTGCAGAATTCGGTTCAGTTTGGGGGTACTCCTATGGAGGATCCTAATATGCACATCCGGGATTTCATCGAGATCTGCGACACCTTCAAGATCAATGGTGTGTCGGAGGATGCTGTCAAATTGAGACTTTTCCCATTCTCTTTGAGGGATAAAGCTAAGGGCTGGTTACACTCTCTACCAGCCGGTTCCATTACTACGTGGGAGGATCTTGCTCAGAAGTTTCTTATTAAATTCTTCCCCATGGCTAAAACAACAGCTATTAGGAATGCTCTAACTCAATTTGCACAGCAATCTGGAGAATCTTTATGTGAAGCTTGGGAGCGCTATACAGAGATGCTTAGATCATGCCCTCATCATGGTATGTCGAACTGGATGGTAATCAACTGTTTTTACAATGGGTTAGGATGGCAGTCGAGACAGATGGTGGATGCAGCTTCAGGAGGAGCATTATGGGCTAAGAGCTATGAGGAAGCTTATGAGTTGATTGAGATGATGGCTGCGAATGAATACCAGAATCCAACTCAAAGATTATCACAAGGCAAATTAGCAGGAATTCTAGAAGTTAATACAGTCACAGCTCTAGCAGCTCAGCTAGAGGCACTTAATAAGAAATTGGATTTTATGCCAAAGCATGGGGTGCCTCAAGTTGCTAGTGTTTGTGAGCTATGTGAGGGCGCACATGAGACGAGTCAATGTGCCATATCTTCTGAATCGGCACAGTTTGTGAGCAACTTCCAACAACCTTCGCAACCAGCTTCAGCCACCTATCATCCCAATTTCGACTGGAGCAACAATCAAGATTTTCAGCAGCAACAGTTTCATGGGGATGATGGTCAATCTTCGAATGAAAAATCTGAATTGGATGAATTAAGGTTGATGATTAAAAGTCAGGGGGTATCTCTCAAGATATTAGAGGATCAGTTTGAGCAAATTGCAAGTGCCTTTCTCAACGGGACACAGGGAGTTCTTCCTAGTGACACAGAGGTGAATCCAGGAAAACAAGATGGCATGGAGCAGGTTAATGCATAACACTCCGATCTGGAAAAGTCACGAACGATCAGAATTCAGCAATTGAGGATGAAAAAGAACTTCAAGATCAAGACCCTACAGAAAAAGAAGAACATTCTGTTTTGTCAGAACCTGTGGTGGATAGTGATGAGGAGGTAGAGTGTGAGTCGCTAGGCTTGATTGATCTATGGGATTCTAAGGTGCTGATTGATGAGGTTGTTTCATGGTCGAATCTTGAGGATAGTGCAATTGAGTCTTTTCTTGAGGAAGATGCTTTGCTAGAGTATGAGAGCAATAAAGATCTTCATGATTTGTATAGGAATTTTACTTCTGATGAGATGTTAGATGAATTGAATGCTATTTGTTCTAAGCATGAAATTCAGCTTGAGGATTGTTCTTACGATCCTAAGTCTGTGGTTAAGACTTCTGTTGGTGAACTACACACCTCTGTTCCTAGTCCGTCTATCTCCATTCTTGATCAGTCTTTGGTAGAAAATCATCATGTTAAAGAAGCTTCCAAACTTGAGCTTAAACTACCAGATCACAGGAGGTATGCATATTTGGGTCATTCATCTACTTTGCTTATTATTATTGTTGTTAACTTTTCAGGTAGTGGAGTGAACATTATGGCTGACACCTTTGAAGAGCAAAGAAGGTTAAAACTTGTCATCAAGGTTGTAGCTCCGGAAAAGATAATTAAATGGCCATATAGAGATACGGTCTAGCTAAAGACTCTAAACAAGCGCTCCGTGGGAGGCAACCCACGCTTTTCGGCATTTTTATTTAGGTATGTTTCCTGCTATCCCTTGTTTTATCTTCAATTCAACGGGGACATTGAATATTCTAAGTTTGGGGGTGGTTTGAGGGATAAGTAGTGTATATATATGTGATTGTTAGTCATTGTGTTCATGTAGGATTTCATGCTTTGCATATTAGTAGTAGTTCATGCATATATGTTCGTATTATTTACGTCTGTTTCATGTAGGACATTCTGTTATTTTTGTTCGTATATCATGTGAGTTCATTTTAGTTGCATTTTCATGGTATGCATTTTCCATGATCCCTTAGAACGAGCTAATTCTGATTGGTAGGTAGGTGTCTAATTGAGTGTGGTAATGATGAGTAGAGGGTTGATTTATAGTTTCTATGAAATTGACTTGCATGCTTCAGAAACAAAACTAATTACACAGTCTCATTGGGTGCTTTGGGGCTAGGTTAGGGTCATGCTTGTTTGTATGTTTTGAGATTTAATCACTTGTTTATATTTAGAATTTTCGTTATTCCTTTGATGGCGTAGGAGCACTAAAGTCTAAGTTTGGGGGAAAATAGGAATTTCATGCTAGTTGTAAATATTTGTCAATAATGGCTAGATGTCAAATGGCTAGTAGCCGGCTCATATTTATATGAGTAGTCTAGGGTTGGAATTGAGAATTCTCATTCCAGATTGCATACATAAAAAAAAAAGAGAAAAGAGAAAAAAAAAAGAAAAAAAAAGGAAAAAAAAAAGTTGTGTAAATGTGTAGTTGCATAATTGGCCACGAGTGAGCTCTTTAATACTCGAGTAATTAAGTCTGAGGGGACTTAGTCCTGGTAACCTAAAGCCCTTGTGGTTTGGGATTGCTGACCTAACACTCGCTACATGGGTATTATTGTATAAGCCTTTAGGGGTCTCATTCATTGCACGATCAAATAAGCATGTTTGTTTGTGTTCTATATAGTTGTTTGTCGTTAATAAAGCATGAATTCCTGTCTAACTTGAATAAGGATGGAGGTGTTCCTAGGTTATGAAGTGTCTACAGTCTATTCTATTTATAAACCTGTGATTATCTTGGCGAAGAATATGTATGATTTTTGACCTAGTGTTGGGAGTATTTCTGATGAGCATCGCACACACGCACGTTTCTGTTCATGTATTGTTAGTATACGGGGACTTAGTCGAGCTCTATTTGGATTTAGTTGCATTCTTTGAGGTATTTGCTTGCTAGTTGGTTTTGGTTAGTTTAAAGGGGATCGTTGCATTCATGCATTGCATTGTTATTGCATTAGGTTAAATGGATTTTGTGGGTACATTCGCTATAGGCCCTCACGAGACCTTACTCGTCCACTAGGGCTACCTAGGGGTTTAAAGGGCTTGTTGCATATGCCAAATGCAACCGTGATCACCTACGGAAGTGGTACTAATTAGTTAGTTGTAATTGTTTATGCTTGAGGACAAGCATCGGTTTAAGTTTGGGGGTATGATAAGTGGATTTATATCCACTTGGAGCGTTCCATATCGGCTTAAATTGATTGTCTTGGGCTCAAGTTGTTGTAATTTTGATGTGTTTTGCTTAGTTGTGCAGATTTACGAGAATGTTGATTAAGGTGGATGCTTCTATCGTTTTTGGAGAATTAATTGATTGAAATTCGGATTTCTGAGACAGTTGCGCAGTCTACACTGTTTTTGACATATCTGAAGTTCTAGAAGTCCGTTTTCAGCGATCTTACTGCCCACGCGAAGCTTGGGAGATTTTCTACAATATGGGACAGGTGTTGCACGGGCAGGTTGCGCGTGGTTGGCGCAGGCTGCGCGACAAACAGACTGCTGGGCGCAGGTTGCGCGTGGAAAATCTTGAAAATTACTGTTTTGGCCATATCTTGAGTTCTAGAAGTCCGTTTGAGGCCCGTAAGCAGTCCACGCGAAGATAACGAGATTCTCTATCATTCTAAGGTGGTCCAGAGGTCCAACTATGATTGGAACGTTCCAGAAATATTGAAGAAAAGTCAGCTACGAATTTTCCTTAAAAACCGAATCAGTTTAGGAAACGTATTATGTGCCGAGCTGCAGAAATTCAACTTTGACAAGGAAATTGCTATAATTCCTACTTCTAATAAGTATGGTAATTTCTCTGGGCGGCTAGAACATTCCTGAATCAGATCTATACATGGAATTTGCAATTCTATTCTCATTCAAGAACGGAAATTGCCAATCTTCTATTCCAACTCTGAAACGGCAATTGCTTGGTGGGCAAGACTTCTAGAGCCTATATAAACACATCCAACCCTTGTAATTTGTATCATTAGGAGACACACCATTACATATCAATTACTTAGGTTTATTTGTATTTTTTCATACTTTGTTTTTATCATGGTTTCATCAGATCCCATGATGACGAGAGGTTCAATTACGAACTAATCGTTGTCATGGGATTCTAACGGATTTATTTATGGAGCTTTAGTATCTTGATGCTTTACAGATCTGTGTGTGATGTATATCTGATATCCTCGTATGGTTGTGTTTCATGTATTTAGATGCGTAGCTAACATCTAATTTGTTAATCTTTTGTGAAGCGAGAGTGGATCTTGAGATTTAGAACTTGCCATGCTAGCATAGGATAGGTTGATGTTTTATCATCATGATTTGTGGCGTATATAGAGATATTATGCTGCCCTATGTGATCAATATGGATGACTTGTTCTTCAACCGTTATGTTTTCAAATTCTATAGAGATATAGGGTCTAAGCATAATTGGTGTCTATTCATCTTCTATCTCTTTTGTGGATGTATGTTTAGTTTGGTATTCGTATACTGAGAAGTAGCGTATACTTGTTTCGTGTTGTCCGATCAGATATCATAACCATTGCATATAGTGATTAAAGGCGTCAGATCTAAGCGAAGTATTTAATGAAGTTAGGATCCCATGTTACTCTTGTAGACGTAATTCAATTTCAATTCTTGTTAGTTAGATAATTCTTAGTTGTTAATTTACTTTTTAGTTAAGCTTAGTTAATTTAGTTAATTAAACCCAATTTGTTATTTGTCTTAGCAGTGAGTAATAACCATACATTGTTGCATAGGTACAATAACTGAATTAAAACCATAACCAGATCTCTGTGGGAACGAACTTGACTTATTCATATATTACTTGTGACCACGTACGCTTGCGTGATTTAGTGCAAACAAGAACAATGTATGGTCACTACTCACTGCTAAGACAAATAACAAATTGGGTTTAATTAACTAAATTAACTAAGAAGTAAATTAACAACTAGAATTATCTAACTAACAAGAATTGAAATTGAATTACGTCTACAAGAGTAACATGGGATCCTAACTTCATTAAATACTTCGCTTAGATCTGACGCCTTTAATCACTATATGCAATGGTTATGATATCTGATCGGACAACACGAAACAAGTATACGCTACTTCTCAGTATACGAATACCAAACTAAACATACATCCACAAAAGAGATAGAAGATGAATAGACACCAATTATGCTTAGACCCTATATCTCTATAGAATTTGAAAACATAACGGTTGAAGAACAAGTCATCCATATTGATCACATAGGGCAGCATAATATCTCTATTTACGCCACAAATCATGATGTTAAAACATCAACCTATCCTATGCTAGCATGGCAAGTTCTAAATCTCAAGATCCACTCTCGCTTCACAAAAGATTAACAGATTAGATGTTAGCTACGCATCTAACAATTAAGCACAACCATACGAGGATATCAGATATACATCACACATAGATCTTTAAAGCAATCAAGATACTAAAGCTCCATAAATAAATCCGTTAGAATCCCATGACAACGATTAGTTCATAATCGAACCTCTCGTCATCATGGGATCTGATGAAACCATGATAAAAATAAAGTATGAAAAGATACAAATAAAACTAAGTAATTGATATGTAATGGTTCTCTCCTAATAATACAAATTACAAGGGTTGGATGTGTTTATATAGGCTCTAGAAGTCTTGCCCACCAAGCAATTGCCGTTTCAGAGTTGGAATAGAAGATTGGCAATTTCCGTTCTTGAATGAGAATAGAATTGCAAATTCCATGTATAGATCTGATTCAGGAATGTTATAGCCGCCCAGAGAAATTACCATACTTATTAGAAGTAGGAATTATAGCAATTTCCTTGTCAAAGTTGAATTTCTGCAGCTCGGCACATAATACGTTTCCTAAACTGATTCGGTTTTGAAGGAAAATTCGTAGCTGACTTTTCTTAAGTATTTCTGGAACGTTCCAATCATAGTTGGACCTCTGGACCACCTTAGAATGATAGAGAATCTCGTTATCTTCGCGTGGACTGCTTACGGGCCTCAAACGGACTTCTAGAACTCAAGAATCAAGATATGGCCAAAACAGTAATTTTCAAGATTTTCCGCGCGCAACCTGCGCCCAGCAGTCTGTTTGTCGCGCAGCCTGCGCCAACCACGCGCAACCTGCCCGTGCAACACCTGTCCCATATTGTAGAAAATCTCCCAAGCTTCGCGTGGGCAGTAAGATCGCTGAAAACGGACTTCTAGAACTCCAGATATGTCCAAAACAGTGTAGACTGCGCAACTGTCTCAGAAATCCGAATTTCAATCAATTAATTCTCCAAAAACTATAGAAGCATCCACCTTAATCAACATTCTCGTAAATCTGCACAACTAAGCAAAACACATCAAAATTACAACAAACTTGAGCCCAAGACAATCAATTTAAGCCGATATGGAACGCTCCAAGTGGATATAAATCCACTTATCACACCCCCAAACTTAAACCGATGCTTGTCCTCAAGCATAAACAATTACAACTAACTAATTAGTACCACTTCCGTAGGTGATCACGGTTGCATTTGGCATATGCAACAAGCCCTTTAAACCCCTAGGCAGCCCCAGTGGACGAGTAAGGTCTCGTGAGGGCCTATAGCGAATGTACCCACAAAATCCATCTAACTAAACAATGCAAAAACAATGCAATGCATGAATGCAACTAATATGAAAATGCAACGATCCCCTTTAAACTAACCAAAATCAACTAGCAAGCAAATACCTCAAAGAATGCAACTAAATCCAAATAGAGCTCGACTAAGTCCCCGTATACTAACAATACATGAACAGAAACGTGCGTGTGTGCGATGCTCATCAGAAATACTCCCAACACTAGGTCAAAAATCATACATATTCTTCGCCAAGACAATCACAGGTTTATAAATAGAATAGACTGTAGACACTTCATAACCTAGGAACACCTCCATCCTTATTCAAGTTAGACAGGAATTCATGCTTTATTAACGACAAACAACTATATAGAACACAAACAAACATGCTTATTTGACCGTGCAATGAATGAGACCCCTAAAGGCTTATACAATAATACCCATGTAGCGAGTGTTAGGTCAGCAATCCCAAACCACAAGGGCTTTAGGTTACCAGGACTAAGTCCCCTCAGACTTAATTACTCGAGTATTAAAGAGCTCACTCGTGGCCAATTATGCAACTACACATTCACACTACTTTTTTTTTTTCCTTTTTTTTTCTTTTTTTTTTCTCTTTTATTTTTTATGTATGCAATCTGGAATGAGAATTCTCAATTCCAACCCTAGACTACTCATAAAAATATGAGCCGGCTACTAGCCATTTGACACCTAGCCATTATTAATAACAATTAGCATGAAATTCCTGGTTTCCCCAAAACTTAGACTTTAGTGCTCCTACGCCATCAAGGGAATAACGAAAATTCTAATTATAATCAAGTGATTAAATCTAAAACAACCAAACAAGCATGACCTCAACCTAGCCCAAAAGCAAACAATTAGTCTGTGTAATTAGTTTTGTTTCCGAAAAAAATAAGTCAATTTCATAAAAACTATAAGTCAACCCTCTATTCATCATTACCACACTCAATTAGACACCTACCTACCAATCAGAATTAGCTCGTTCTAAGGGATCATGAAAAATGCATACCATGAAAATGCAACTAAAATGAACTCACATGATATACGAACAAAAATAACAGAATGTCCTACATGAAACAGACGTAAATAATACGAACATATATGCATGAACTACTACTAATATGCAAAGCATGAAATCCTACATGAACACAATGACTAACAATCACATATATATACACTACTTATCCCTCAAACCACCCCCAAACTTAGAATATTCAAAATACAAGGGATAGTAGAAAACATACCAGTATACAACAATGCTTGGGTTGCCTCCCAAGAAGCGCTTCTTTAACGTCAATAGCTTGACGTTACTTCCAAGCCTCCATTAAGGATGATAATAGTTTGCTTGGTCCTCTCTTCGTGAGACTTCATCATCATCACGGCGGCACACTTTGTGCCCCTTCTCCTCGCTTGGCCTATTCGTATAACAAATATGTCCTGTTCCAATGCCTCCTTCTGTTGACCCAAAATCTGTCAATTTGTAGAACAACACACACTCGCGGGCTTCGCTTGAATATAATGGAGGAGGATAAATGTAAGTTGCTGAAGCCTTTGGTTTCTCAAAGAGAACTTCCTCCATTGGCTCTAATGCGCTACCTCCAGCTTCACACCTTGAAACAAGTAGAAGACCTGTATCTGTCCCATGTTCTTCAGCCTCTTGGTACGCACATACCAATTCTTGAAATTTGTGCAGCTCATCAGTGTCTGTCCCAAATAGTGCCCTTTCCAAATCATCCACCATCCTAACATGATCAAATTCCTCACATGACTTGTGAACGCTCACCTCACCTTGGAATTTGTCTTCTTCGATTAAGCATGCAGTACCTTGCTCCAAGTCACCGTCATTTTCTGGAATTGCCTCTCGTATGGATTGCTGTTTCTCTTGTTCCAAGACACTCAAAACTTGAGCAACTAGTGTCTCCATAGATTTGAGATTCTTCTCATGACCCTCTACAAGAATCCTAATCTCCTTCCTAATCTCCTTCAAATCATCAACCTCATCTGACTGAAAAGTAGGAGTAGGTTGCTGATGTTGAAACTCTTCACTTCCAAAGAAATATGACATGTCTGGAACATCTTGCTGGTACTGTTGAGGATGGTATGGAAAATATGGTTGTTCCTCATAAGTGACATATGGATCAACTCCTTCGTAGTAACAATATTGTGACGGATCATGAACGCCAAAACACCGCTCACATTGATAAGGCATGGATGTCCTCGAATATGCCCACCATGGCAACTCCTGACCTGCCATCTTCAACTACTCAAGTACCTGAAACACACCGAACTAAACAAGATAGGTAAGAACTAATCCGAGTCAGTGAACTCTAACGACCACTATTGACAAGCACATAAACCAAAAATAAAACACCAATGATCCCCGGCAGCGGATCATTGGCCGTGATGACGATGAAGTCTCGCGAAGAGAGGACCAGGCAAACTATTATCATCCTTAATAGAGGTTTGGAAGTAACGTCAAGCTATTGACGTTAAAGAAGCGCTTCTTGGGAGGCAACCCAAGCATTGTTGTATACTGGTATGTTTTCTACTTTCCCTCGTATTTACTTCCATTCAATGAGGACATTGAATATTCTAAGTTTGGGGGTGGTTTGAGGGATAAGTAGGGTATAAATATGTGATTGTTAGTCATTGTGTTCATGTAGGATTTCATGCTTTGCATATTAGTAGTAGTTCATGCATATATGTTCGTATTATTTACGTCTGTTTCATGTAGGACATTCTGTTATTTTTGTTCGTATATCATGTGAGTTCATTTTAGTTGCATTTTCATGGTATGCATTTTCCATGATCCCTTAGAACGAGCTAATTCTGATTGGTAGGTAGGTGTCTAATTGAGTGTGGTAATGATGAGTAGAGGGTTGATTTATAGTTTCTATGAAATTGACTTGCATGCTTCAGAAACAAAACTAATTACACAGTCTCATTGGGTGCTTTGGGGCTAGGTTAGGGTTATGCTTGTTTGGATGTTTTGAGATTTAATCACTTGTTTATATTTAGAATTTTCGTTATTCCCTTGATGGCGTAGGATCACTAAAGTCTAAGTTTGGGGGAAAATAGGAATTTCATGCTAGTTGTAAATATTTGTCAATAATGGCTAGATGTCAAATGGCTAGTAGCCGGCTCATATTTTTATGAGTAGTCTAGGGTTGGAATTGAGAATTCTCATTCCAGATTGCATACATAAAAAAAAAAAGAGAAAAGAGAAAAAAAAAGGAAAAAAAAAGTAAAAAAAAAGTTGTGTGAATGTGTAGTTGCATAATTGGCCACGAGTGAGCTCTTTAATACTCGAGTAATTAAGTCTGAGGGGACTTAGTCCTAGTAACCTAAAGCCCTTGTGGTTTGGGATTGCTGACCTAACACTCGCTACATGGGTATTATTGTATAAGCCTTTAGGGGTCTCATTCATTGCACGGTCAAATAAGCATGTTTGTTTGTGTTCTATATAGTTGTTTGTCGTTAATAAAGCATGAATTCCTGTCTAACTTGAATAAGGATGGAGGTGTTCCTAGGTTATGAAGTGTCTACAGTCTATTCTATTTATAAACCTGTGATTGTCTTGGCGAAGAGAATGTATGATTTTGACCTAGTTTTGGGAGTATTTCTGATGAACATTGCACACACGCACGTTTCTGTTCATGTATTGTTAGTATACGGGGACTTAGTCGAGCTCTATTTGGATTTAGTTGCATTCTTTGAGGTATTTGCTTGCTAGTTGGTTTTGGTTAGTTTAAAGGGGATCGTTGCATTTTCATATTAGTTGCATTCATGCATTGCATTGTTTTTGCATTGTTTAGTTAGATGGATTTTGTGGGTACATTCGCTATAGGCCCTCACGAGACCTTACTCGTCCACTAGGGCTGCCTAGGGGTTTAAAGGGCTTGTTGCATATGCCAAATGCAACCGTGATCACCTACGGAAGTGGTACTAATTAGTTAGTTGTAATTGTTTATGCTTGAGGACAAGCATCGGTTTAAGTTTGGGGGTGTGATAAGTGGATTTATATCCACTTGGAGCGTTCCATATAGGCTTAAATTGATTGTCTTGGGCTCAAGTTTGTTGTAATTTTGATGTGTTTTGCTTAGTTGTGCAGATTTACGAGAATGTTGATTAAGGTGGATGCTTCTATCGTTTTTGGAGAATTAATTGATTGAAATTCGGATTTCTGAGACAGTTGCGCAGTCTACACTGTTTTGGACATATCTGGAGTTCTAGAAGTCCGTTTTCAGCGATCTTACTGCCCACGCGAAGCTTGGGAGATTTTCTACAATATGGGACAGGTGTTGCACGGGCAGGTTGCGCGTGGTTGGCGCAGGATGCGCGACAAACAGACTGCTGGGCGCAGGTTGCGCGCGGAAAATCTTGAAAATTACTGTTTTGGCCATATCTTGAGTTCTAGAAGTCCGTTTGAGGCCCGTAAGCAGTCCACGCGAAGATAACGAGATTCTCTATTATTCTAAGGTGGTCCAGAGGTCCAATTATGATTGGAACGTTCCAGAAATACTTAAGAAAAGTCAGCTACGAATTTTCCTTCAAAACCGAATCAGTTTAGGAAACGTATTATGTGCCGAGCTGCAGAAATTCAACTTTGACAAGGAAATTGCTATAATTCCTACTTCTAATAAGTATGGTAATTTCTCTGGGCGGCTAGAACATTCCTGAATCAGATCTATACATGGAATTTGCAATTCTATTCTCATTCAAGAACGGAAATTGCCAATCTTCTATTCCAACTCTGAAACGGCAATTGCTTGGTGGGCAAGACTTCTAGAGCCTATATAAACACATCCAACCCTTGTAATTTGTATCATTAGGAGACACACCATTACATATCAATTACTTAGGATTATTTGTATCTTTTTATACTTTGTTTTTATCATGGTTTCATCAGATCCCATGATGACGAGAGGTTCAATTATGAACTAATCGTTGTCATGGGATTCTAACGGATTTATCTATGTAGCTTAGTAGTTTGATTGCTTTAAAGATTTGTGTGTAGTGAATTTTTGATATCCTCGTATGGTTGTGATTCATGTGTTTAGATGCGTCATGAACATCTAATTTGTTAATCTCTTGTGAAGCGAGAGTGGATCTTGAGATTTAGAACTTGCCATGCTAGCATAGGATAGGTTGATATTATTATCATGATTTGTGGCATACATAGAGATATGATGCTACCCTATGTGATCTAAGTGGATAACTTGTGCTTCAACCTTTATGTTTTCAAATTCTATAGAGATATAGGGTCTAAACATATTTGGTGTCTACCCATCTTCTATCTCTTTTGTGGATGCATGTGTAGTTTGGTATTAGTATACCGAGAGGTAGCTTTTACTTGTTTCGTGTTATCCGATCAGATATCAAAACCATCACATGCATTGATTAAAGGCATCAACTCTAAGCGAAGTATTTAATGAAGTTAGGATCCCATGTTACTCTTGTAGACGTAATTCAATTTCAATTCTTGTTAGTTAGTTAATTCTTAGTTGTTAATTTACTTTCTAGTTAATTTAGTTAATTAAACCCAATTTGTTATTTGTCTTAGCAGTGAGTAATAACCATACATTGTTGCATAGGTACAATAACTGAATTAAAACCATAACCAGATCTCTGTGGGAACGAATTCGACTTATTCATATATTACTTGTGACCACGTACGCTTGCGTGATTTAGTGCAAACAGATATTCATAAAGATCAAGTAGCTGGAGATAATTTGAATATAGAAAATAAGAGGGAAAGTTATATAGACTTAGAGTCCAATGGGCTTTTGGTTATAGACCTAAAAAGAAGAAGAGTAGTGGAGCCCAACTTACATGCATCAAATGAAAAACAGAATACGAATGATACAGATATGCCTGATACTCAGAATCATGATCAGATGGAACTGCCGGGGGATTGGGCGCCCCTGGAATTTTTAGTTCCTAAAAGACCTTGTAGGTCGAGAAATGCCTACATTTGTTTTTTTATGTGAAACCTTAGTGAAAAAAGACAAGTTGGAGTGGGTTCGAGTGTAGTTAGGTTTTGAAGGTTTATTCATTATTGAGCCTATTGGACGAAGTGGTGGCTTAGCTTTGTTGTGGAAAGAACGTGATTAGGTAAACTTAATGGGTTTTTTACAACATCATATAGATGTTGAGGTGAACATTAAAGGTATGCATAAGTGGAGGTTAACTGGAGTTTATGAGGAGCCTTATCGAAGTCAGAGAAGGAAAATATGGGACCTTTTGCATCACCTAGCATGGGATTCGAATTTACCGTAGTGTGTGGTGGGGGATCTCAATAACATTACATCTCAAGCAGATAAAAGTGGGGGTCAGCCTTATCCAAGATGGTTAATAGATGGATTCAATGAGGTTATACAAGATGCAGGACTGATTGATATGAATATTGTTGATCATCAATTTACTTGGGAGAAGGGTGCAGGTATAGATAATTATATGGAAGTCAGACTTGACAGGGCCCTTTCATCTAATTTGTGGTTACAAGTCTTCCCAATGGCTATTTAGAAGGATCTGAAGTAACAAAATCAGACCATTGCCCTATTTTTTTTGTTTCTCAACAAGTGTGTAAACTAAATACTTCTCACCATTTTAGGTTCTAGAACGCATGGTTGCTGGACCCTATGTACAAGCATATAGTCAAGGATGGTGGGAAGGTGAGGGGCGATTAAGCATTCAATAAAAGGTGAAAGTATGCAGCGATAAGTTGATGATTTGGGGTAGAGAAGTCATAGGGAATTTTAGTAATCGAATAATGTTGTGTAGAAAAGAAATGAGGAATTATAGGGGAAAGAGGGATGTAATTTCTCAAGAAAAATACAACGAAGCAAAAAAGAGCATGGCATTAGTTCTAATTCAGAGGGAGATTTTTTGGTATCAACGAGCTAAGCAGGTCTGGTTACAAGCTGGTGATCAGAATAGTCGTTATATTCATGCATCTGCGAGCTCAAGGAAAAGGAATAATCAAATTCACAGGTTGCAGAATGATGAAGGATAGTGGGTAGAGTGGGATAATGATCTAGAGGAGCTTATTACAGAATATTTTTCAGGCTTATTCAATAGTACGGAGTCCCAGTGGTAGGAAGTAATACAATGCATTCCTACAACTATCACTGATACTCAAAATGATGTTCTGTTG
Source organism: Saposhnikovia divaricata (assembly GCA_036435485.1). Lineage (NCBI taxonomy): Eukaryota > Viridiplantae > Streptophyta > Magnoliopsida > Apiales > Apiaceae > Saposhnikovia > Saposhnikovia divaricata. The sequence goes on from CM071598.1 coordinate 58,876,213, forward strand.
AAGGATATAACGGAGAAGGAAGTTAAGGAGGTGATGTTTCAAATGCACCCGGAGAAATCATCGGGACCGGATGGTATAACTCCGTCATTCTTTCAAAAGCATTGGAGCATTGTTGGAGCAGATGTAGTGGCTTTGGTAAGTGAATTTTTTGTTGATGACACTTTGAGTGATGGTCTAAATAACACTAATATTGTGTTAATTCCTAAGAAAAAATCTCCCGCCATTATTACTGATTTAAGACCTATATCTTTTTGTAATGTTCTGGTTAAGGTTATTACAAAAGTGATTGCTATAGAATGAAGAGTTTGTTGGATTTGGTTGTGTCGAAAAATCAGAATGTATTTATTCCAGGCCGACTCATTTCGGATAACATAATGGTCTCTTATGAAATTATGCATTATTTGAAGAGGAAGAGAAGAGGTAGAGAAGGCTATATGGCTATGAAAATTGATATGAGCAAGGCGTAAGATAGAATAGAGTGGGACTATCTCAAAGCAATCCTATTGAAATTGGGTTTTCATGAGAGGTGGGTGTCTTTGATTCTGAAGTGTGTAAGTTCGGTCTCGTATAACATCACACATGCTAGAAGAGAGTGCAGGTCAATTTTTCCTACTCGAGGTCTCCGTCAAGGAGACCCATTATCTCCATACTTGTTCATTCTTTGTGCTAAAGGTCTTTCAGCGTTGATCCGGAAAAATGAAAGTCGAAAGCTTGTACAGGGGGTTAAGGTGTGCATATAAGCTCCAAACATTACTCACATGTTTTTTGCTGATGATTCATACTTATATTGCAGAGCTAATGATGAAGAAGCAAGAGGAATTTTAAGTATGTTGGATAAATATGAAATGGCCTCAGGAAAGAAAGTCAATAGATCAAAATCTTCAATATTTTTCAGTTCGAACATTAGGGAGGAAAAAAGACAGCAACTATGTCAAATTCTTCAAATGGCAGAGGCTGGAGGTCAATGTACATATTTTGGACTTTCGAACATGATGGGGAGGATTAAAGCATCTACGTTTGGCTTTTTGAAAGAGAAGGTAAAGAAGCGCATTCAAAGTTGGGATGGAAGATTTATTTCTCAAGGGGAAAGAGAGATCCTAGTGAAGTCAGTTGTTCAGTCTTTGCCTACATATGCCATGAGTGTTTTCATGCTTCCGGTTGAGATTACAAAGGACTTAGAAAGATTGATAACAAAATAGTGGTGTCACTCTAACTCAAAGGAGAAAAAAAGAATTTGTTGGATGAGCTGGGAATGACTAAGTCGACACAAATCAACAAGAGGTATGGGTTTTCGTGATTTTAGAGACTTTAATGTAGCCATGCTGGGCAAACAGGGGTGGTGGTTCATCACAAATACTAACAACTTGGTTAGTAGGCTCTATAAAGCTAGATACTTCCCTCATTGTTCATTCTTGGATGCTGAAGTTGGTAATAATCCTAACTTTATATGGAGGAGTATTCTAGAAGCCAAGGAGTTGATTAAATCAAGAATGAGATGTAAGGTGGGATCTAGGAACTCCATCAATATTGTCGGGCAACGTTGGCTACTAGATGATCAAATTCCATTCATCACATCGAATTCTCTGAGTCTGGTTAACGAGAAAGTATCAGCACTTATGGCAATTGATCACAGAGGGTGGGATGAAGATATTTTAGCTAATTTATTCAATGAATGGGATCAAAACTCTATCCGTAGCATTTATCTGGGTGAAGTGGTTGATCAGGATAGACCTTACTTGTAAATTTTAAAAGATAGTGAAAATTAAATTTTATGAGTGAAAAGTATAGTTCGATAAGTCAGACTTCTCGAATGATTCATTGTTATGTCATGGCTCGAGTTCTCGAATATGCCTATCTAGAACCCTCTTGAGTTCTCGAATAGTGTCTTTTGGAGAAGTCGAATAGCACACTCTGAGTTCTCGAATAGAGTATTTTAGTTCTCTAGTGATGGAGTTCTCGAATACTGTATTTGAGTTATCGAATCATTTGAAAAGGTTGATTTTTCGCTGACACTTAATCGTTTTTTGGATTTATATTCAAAATTTCATTTCGCTCAAAAAAACATATTTATTTAGCTTAGAATTATTTTCTGAGTTAAATAACTGCCAGATGTGAGTTACAAACTGCTTGAGATATCGAATAAGCCTTTCTTGACTTATCGAATAGTTGTTTTATACTTCTCGAATGACTGTCTTGTCGATACAAAACTTATATCTAATCGACAACTCAAGTCACTCATATATATACAATTTCACAATTATTCAACTCATTTCGTTCGATTTCTCAAGCATCTAAACTCCTAAAACCTCTGAAAACCCTAACTGCGAATTTCTTCTTCAACCTTAATTCTCTTTTTCTTCTCTACCCATATGGCAAACACTCAACTCACCATACCATCTCAAACCAATTTCATCGCAATTACCAGTGATGTGGAAGCACCAAATGCTAATTTCAAGTGCTTTGTTCGATGGTTGTCTGAATCTTACATCAAGGGTGCACTATCAGCCAACCCAACCCTGTACATAGACTTATTAGAACAATTCTGGAGGACAGCTACAGTGGAGGTCATCGCCCTTGAGAATGCTATCACCTCATATGTTGTCTACTGCAAGATTCAAGGCGAGGATATTACTATCACTACCGCAGACATGAATCAAGCCTTGGATTTGCAGCAAGAGGCATATGACTCCCTGGCCACAGATGCTGAGTTGGAAGAATTCTTTGAATTTATCAACTACTCAGATGCTATTAAACTTGGGAAGCTGAATAGGAAGTACTTGAGAAAGGAATGGAGCTATGTTTTTGCTACACTCCTTCATGTATTCACTGCAAGGAAATTTAGCTTTGACCAGATTAGTACACCTGTGCAGTAGCTTGCCTATGCCTTGACTCATGGGAGAAAGATACGTGTTGGACATCTCATCATACAGGAGCTATATGGGAGACTTGGTAAGAACACAGCCAAGAGAGGTACTGAAATTTTCTTTCCTCGTTTTATTCAATCAGTTTTTAATTTTAAAAATGCTTCATTGATTGAATTGCCTGGATTAGATAAAAGTAAAATAGGCTATCCTAGGTCCATGACCAAACTCATTTTTGGTAACTTGGAGACTAGGAATGATGTGGATGTAAGGCTTAAGATAACTCCCCACATGGAGGGTTTGTTTAGGTCTTACCCCCACAACATGCCAATATTTGAGTCTAAGTCTCAGTTAGCACAGCCTAAGCAAGAAGAACAAAATGCTAACCCAAGGCTTGCTAACCAACCCTCTCAGACAAACACTCTACCAAACACAGATCCAACTGCATCATCCTCTCAAAAGGGTGATTTTAGTAAAAAGAAGAGGAAACAAGTTGCTTCTGAACCTTTAACCATCTTAACTGAAGCAGCCTTGGCTGTAGAACTAGGTTTAGAAGGTGAGAAACCTGAGTCACCTATCATTAGCCTAAAGAAGAAGAAGAAGTCTAAAACCACCTCTTCAGTCACCCAAATGGCTGAAGTTGTAAAATCAGGGGAACACAGCTCACTAGATGTATCCTCTCAACAGGGTGCATCTATAGAATCAAGCATCCTCCCCAATGCACCTACCTGTAAAGAGTCAGCACAAGGAAGTGATAAGGCTGGCACAACACTGAGTGGAGAGCACATCACAATTGAAACTCCCTCTATCTCTCAGGGGGAGTTGCCAAAATTTAATCTACAACACACTTCTCTTCCAGAATCTACCACTCATATTTCTTTGGAGCCTGCAACTCAAGCAATTGAGGAGCAAGGCATTGATCATCAAGAATTCTTTTCTCATGATGAGCCAATGGATTCAAGTGACTTGGTACATGACACCTTGCTCACAACACAGGTACCACATTTAGATGGTCAGGGAATGCATGCTGGGGCATATCCTAATGACACCATCATAAACACAGAGGATTCACTAGTTTTCACTAGAGACTCTGTGCCTGTATCACCTACTGTTGTAACTCATCCCACTCCTGTGGAGACAACAGTAGTAGAGTCTTTCCATCCGGTTACAGAAGTTGCATCTGTAACTGAGGAGTCTAGCTTGCCTAGCTCTAGCTCTAACTATATGTCTCAATGGCTGAAGCCTGTGCAACATGACAGTGCTTCAGGATCAGGGTCTGTTCCACCAAAATTGACGGTTGAAGCACTCCAAAGCTTAATTGTGGATCAGATCCCTGAGTTCACAAAGATTGCTCAGCACCTTCTCACTGCAGACATGCCCAATCCAGACTATGAAGCTATCCTCTTATGCCACAGAGATGATGTAGAACAACAGAAGGCAAAGATCATAGATGAAACTGAGAGAGATGGAAATATAGATGCTTGGCTACAAGGAACAAATGGCATCCCTCTCTCAGAAGGTCTCCAGTATCTCAGAGAAGAGTACATCACTTCACTAGGGTCCAATGCCAAATCTCTCACCCCTACTGATGTGTATGAAGCAGTGAATGACAGCTACAAGGGCATTCTCAAGGCTGCACACTACCTTGGAAAAGGTCTAAAGACAGAAGTTAATGAAGTGTGTTCAGCCACAACCAAGGAGGTGCATGAGATAAAGAGGACTTTTGATTCCAAATTCCCTCAATTGGAGATTGTAGTCAAGGATATTCTAGCCTGTAAGTCTACCTGCACCAAGATGGACAATGGTTTAGCCATTCTCAAAGATGCTGTCACAGAACTGGGGCACAAATTCCAAAATCTCACTGATCAGACAACTGAGGCCAATGCCATGCTTAGGACACTTTTTGCCAGTCAGTATGGAGATAAGCTAATCACTGAAGTCCCAGTGCATGATATGACTAGGTTTGAAGTGCAGAGACTTAAAGAACAATCCCTTTCTGGTTTTAAGGCCAATGAGCTCTTCACTAAAGTGGATACTCTTGAAAAGGAGGTAGCTTCTCTCCAAAAGTCTAATGCTCATCTTACAGACACTGTAACCACTCTGACTGAGCAGTTGAACACTCAAGCCACCACCACAGCTGATGTTCTTCTGCATCAACAATCAATGTTGTCTGTAATGATGAAGCACATGGGTCTCCCTCTACCTGAAGAATCTTCAACCCCAAAGGTCACTCCTACAGCCTCTGTGCCTGACAACAAGCCTAAGGGGGAGAAGAGGATTTCAAGGTCAAATACAAAGGGGGAGAAACCAACAAAGGGGGAGAGACCACTAGAAAAGGGCATCAAGTTTAATGAAGGTGGCCATCAAAGAGCTTCAAAATCTTTAACTCATGTGCCTGGAAAAGAAAAAGACAAAGTTGATGAGCCTCCTACTTCTCTGCCAGTTTTCACTCTACCAACTGTGCACATCACTACTCCCAGTGGTCAAAAGCAATCTATCACAACCATAGTGGTTGCAGGGAGTATGCAATCTGACAAACCTCCATTCTCCATATCTAAGAGTGCCAAGCCAGTATAAGTGAAGATGGTCACTGAGACCAAGCTACAAGAAATTGCAAACTCAAATGTCTATCATGATGATGCATTCTTGGAGTTTCTGAAAGTCTCAAGAGAACAGGCTGGTGATGCTTTATCATATCATAGGAGTTTGAAGAGTTAGATTGACTATCTCACTCTAGTACCAATGAGAGTTAATGGCCTATGGCTCAAAGAGATAATGATGGTAGGAAAGAATAAGATATGGCACTTAACCATCAACACTCTACAGGGTCTAAAGCACTCAGAAGTGGATGTGTTCCTTGCACTAATTGAAAGAAGGAATGAGAACAACAAGAGTCTCTATGATGAGTTAAGGGATGGTCAACCAGCAAGGCTACCTGAAGTATTCACAAATCCTAGAACCATCATCTATCAGGCTGCAACAAGAATTGATGATATCAAGCAGCTGGTGATTCCTAAGCATCTAACTCCTCAGAACAAATATCTCATTATTTCCATCATTGAGCAGCTGAACAAGAAGAAGGGTTTAGAACAGCAGAAGAATTGGAAGCTATATCTTATCTCAGGTCATACATTGCAACTGGCATTGTACCTGAATCTGCTAAGTTCAACCCAAGCAAGGATGGTGATCAAGACAAGGATGGAGACAGAAGTGATGGAAGGAGAAGACATCACAGGAGTGATAAGGGTGATGAAGATAAAAAGAAGAAGAAGGATGGTAAGGAGAAGAAAAATGATGATGACCAAGGTAAAGTCTCTGAGAGGAAAAGTGGAAGACAGCAAGCCTTAGGCATTGCTGACAGTAACCTCACCACAACACAAGACTCTAAGTCTAGGGTGAATACTGTTAGTAGTGACCTACAAAAATCCACATCTATGGCTTCTGCAACTGTCTTGCCACCTCAAGAAGAGAAGAAGATTCAAGTCAAGAAACCATCTGTATATTTCAAAAAGCAAACTGCTAATGGAATACTATAATGGTCTACAAACAAAGGTCACATGCTACTGCCAGGCAACCATGTAAAAAGATCAAATTCAAACAAGCTGCAAGGAAACCAAAGCTATCCAAATCAAGGACTCTGACACTCTATCCAGACTTAAAACTCCAACCACTAGATGAAGACTTTGATGAAGACCAACTGCAATTCTTACAAGCTCAAAGAATCTACCATGTTGCCATTGTTGATAACTGCCTTGAGATCAAATATACTGATGGAAGGGAGGAGAAATTCAAACAAGGAGGATGTCAACACTGGGGCAAGCTACATGACATAGAAAGAATCATTGCATTGTTGAGCTCAGAACATAAAGTGGAAAGAGTATGGAAGCTGGAGCTAATTGATTATGTGAAGATGAAGAGAGATCATGAGGAGAGAATCAGAAAAGAGTGTCTTGAGAAATGGCTAGCAAGGGAGAAAGAAATTGAGAGACTGGAGATTGAAGCAGAAAAGCTAAGGGCAAAGGGATTGTGTAGAGTTCAGTTTGGACCCTATGTGGTGAAGTATAGGAGGAGAAATGGGGATCAGGTCCACATCAGAATGAACCTACTCAACCACTATCCTGCAAATATTCTGAAACCAGTACTTGAAGATTTCAAAGACTCAATTTTGCTTGAAGAATTGGATGCGATGGCAGAAATAATAAAAGCTATGGATGAGAATACAAGGAAGGAGAAAGAAAGAAGACAGAAAGCATATGATGACTTGTAAGCCAAAGCTATGGAAAGGGAAACAAATGACAATGGCTAGTACTTCATCATAGGCTGTAAGATTACTCACCCTGTAGTTCTATCCACATTGCTAATCAAAATTCATACATGTACTGTCAAGTTTTATCTTTATGTATGTTAGGCTTGTTATCAGACATGAAATTGTGACTAAGGGTCTTACTCATAATTTGGGGGAGATTGTTAGTCACAGAGGCATGTCTGAATACATCTAATAACAAGCCTAAGTATGTGTAATGCTATGCATTACCTACATGACCTCTTAACTGAGGGAACCTCTAGTTATAGAGTTTCTGTTTGTTCTGTACTTGTAATAGGCATCAAATCCTAGTTGTGTAACTGTACTTATAAAGTCAAGAATAATGCTTGAAAGAAGTTCCAAGGTTCATGCCTCAAGCAAGGAGATAAAGACTGCCAAATAATCACAGTTGGGATTTGAAGAAATGAAGAATTTGCCTAAGTACCAATTCGAGAAGTACATTTGTCTATTCGAGAAGTCTAGCATTCGAGAAGTCAGGGGTTCGATATCTCAGAAGACACTATTCGATATCTCTGAATACACTGTTCGATATCTCATTCGATATCTCAGAGATTCGATATGTCTATTACTCTATTCGTGAACTCATGGAGTCAACAGGTCAAAGGTGATATTCGAGTTCTAAAAGGGTCAACAAGTCAAAGCTACATTCGATATCTCAAAGACTCAAGATGCTATTCGACATCTCAGGGATTCGATATGTCAAAATGCTCTATTCGATATCTCAAGGACTCCTAGAGAAAAGAGCTATTCGAGAAGTGATTCGCTATGTCAATATAACACTATTCGTGAACTCAGAGTTATCGATTAAGTCAATTCTAGTTCTCGAATCATTCACTTAGCCACTTCTCGAATACATTCTTGGAGACAAAATACTGAAGAATTGTACAAGTCAGAAACCTGCAACAAGCCAAGACGCTTTATTTGACTATGTACTATAAAGCACGTTGGAAAGCCTACAAAGAAGCTTAGAGAGATAAGACAGGGGACAAGGAGCTAAAGAAGTGGATCTGAACAGGCTTTGCAAAGTCAAATCTGTATCCGTTTGGACTCTTACTCAAATGAGATAGACAGACTGGAAAGTATTTTGTTTACCTACCTTATTTGTAGTAAGTAGGTGTATCCATGTCTATAAGGATACAGACTCACTTCCTTAGCAGATAAGTTTTTCAAGATACATCACAAGAAATATCTCTCTGAGAAAAACGTAGCTGAGAATACTATCATTTGTATTCACAGATTGTAGCAAAATCTTTATCTAATAAAATATTAGATTAAAGTAATATTGTGTTGTGTTTGTTTTTGTTATCCGCACTTACATTTCTCACACACTCAACACATATCTTGCTGCAAAGATTCAAGAACGAATAAAAGTTCAAGAATTCATTCACCCCCCCCTCTGTATTCTTTTACTGTATTCAATACTCAACATAGACTATCTAAAAATTCCTGGTCTGTTTATATCTTAATAGATAGGATTTGTGTTAAGTAGTTTGTATCTAACCAAAGGGATCCCCTTTGGTTAGACATATATAAGTATTTTATTAATTATAGTGTATAGAATAGATATTAAATTATATTAGTTTAATGTTTCCTTGACTTAGTTTACTTGTTTTGTTTGTTTTGGTGATTTTTCAGATTTCTTGGATAGAAAGAAGTGTGAAGAGAAGATGGATAAGACGGTAAATTGGATTACTTTAGCGGAAGCAACAAGAAGTTCCTAGCCATTTGATGAATAGTATAAATGTATATTGTTGCACTCAAGTATTTAGTAGGGTACTCTTTTTCCCCTTTGAGTTTTTTCCCATAGAGTTTTGCTCTTGTGGGGTTTTATCGAGGCCCTTCTCCTAGGCTCTAGGAGTGTCTATACCTCTGTATTGTTTTGTGGAGTTCATCCTTTTAGACTTTAAGGTATTATTATCTAAACGTCCAGGGGTACTTGCTCACCTTTCGGTTAGATAATAAACTTTTTGTTTGAAGGAAACTCTTTTCCTCCTGACATTGTATTCTCGATACAATTTATGAATGTAAAGTTTCTTCTGACAAAAAAAAATTTATTTGAATGCAACTTTGTAAAGCATAATGTGACATAATATGTAATAAAGGTAACGATAACTTAACACAGGAACAAAGACAGTAACAATATTAAATGAAGCACCGGAATTCAAAAGATTAGAAAACATGGTAAATACAAAGATTCAAAATACGAGAAGTATTTTTGAGGTCCATCAAAGAGTCACGGAAAGAAGTTCATTAATATGTTCAGGCCTTAGTGACGTATAAAGTTTCAAGACGTTTGAGACTATAGAAGTATTTAAGGTTCGATATTAGTAACAAAAGATTCCAGTGGATTTTATTCTAAGCAACAATAGAGCTGCAGACTTGTTCAATTGAGATTGTAAAGAAAGTACGATGATCAGGATCAGGGTTAGTCATTCGTGAACCAGACCAGTGCACTAAACGTCAACTCAACGAAACGGATCATTATTTTTAAAGGGACAAAAGAATTGATCAAGTATTTACGAGGAAGCAAATTTGGAAAGTTCGAACCAAAAATTGACTAAGGCAAAAGCTGAAGAGCTAAAATCCAGGTGCCCTACATGGAATTAGCTCCTCAACTTTAAAAAAGCAAATTGTGCTAAGTCAGTTAAGTACATGAAGAGCTAAAATCATAGTGCCCTCTATGAATTTCGCTCCTCACAAAATGGAGGCATTTTTGACTAAGTCAAACAAGTTGAGGAGTGAAATTCAAGGGGGCCTCTAGAGTTTTAGCTCCTCAGACTACTGATGGAAAAGGCTCAAGGATGAAGAGCGAAAATCTATATGCTCTACATAGATTTAACTCCACACCCTTGGAGTGTGTTTTTGGCTAAGTACTATGCCTAAAACTTTTAGCTCTTCGTGATTTAGCTCCTCAATAGTTGCAGTAAAAGTGTTGAAGTCTATACTACATGAAAGAGGCAGAAGCATATTTTTCTGTTATCTTCTGCATGTTGCAAACACAAAAAATATGACAGCTCCATTAAAGACCATTCAAAGCTTCAACTATATTTTTAGTTTGTAATAAAGAAAATCATTGTAGCTAACATACGTGTTAAAGTGTAGCACCCCCTCTGTGGTTTATATTAATACAAAGTCATATTCCTCGAATCGTGTCTGTTTTTCATTGTTTTGATTTCGAATTTACTAAATCTTAATCCGCGAAGAAACCAAAATAATCGTTAGTATCATATTCAACCCCCCCATGATACTTTTGAACCTAACAAACTTTATTTTTTTATGACATTTGATCAAACATTTGCAGATATTGTTGCAACTTCACAAGTAAACAAAATCAACTAAATGCAACTTCATAAATCATATATGAGCCAAAATTGAAAACCATAACATTATAATAAAACATTCAAATTACTATTAATGATTTTGTATACATTCATTTCATCACAATCACTGTATTACTTTTTCTTCATATACACATATAGATTCAAAATTATAATTTCTAAAAAAAATTTGACAACCTTTTCTTTACATAGATCCAAAAATATTTAATCTCAAATCAAAACATATTATATTCCCATTTTTTCATGGACACATATACATGCATATGTGGGTGTTTATATTTTGTAAGTTTAACATATAAGAATAATTATGGATACAATAATATCCATGAGTCGATGGTGAATTGGTGATGTGAGAAAGAATTTGTGACAGGAAAACGAAATCAGATTACTCAAATAGAAAGGAAAAAAACCAGATGAGAAAAAATAAGAAAAAGAGGTTATAAAAGATCGAAATTTATATACAACTAGCGTAACAGCCCGTGCAAGGCACAGGTCTCTATATAAACGCCTCTAACTTTCTTTTAAGGATAAAAGTAATGGTTGATTTATTTGTAATTGTAGTGTGAACTCGTAATTCTATGATTGTAATATGAGTAGCAATACATGTTGATAATGAGGAGTAAAGAACCTCGTTATCGAGTAAAGTGAGTAGTTGGAACCACGCATCCATCAACGTCGAGTTTTACTAGTTGTTAAAATGATTAGAAAAGAAAAACACACACATAATTTTGATGGTTGTTCATTATAAGTAGTAAGTGGTAATGATTGAGAATTCATTGATTTAGTATTTGAGGTGAAATCCAAGTACAACATTGCACACCCTGATGTGACATGAGATTGTGATAAACATTCGTAGGCATTACACTACGACTGTAGTGTATGCATGACAATGTTTTTGTTTTTTAAATTTGAGAACAATCTTTGAATACGTCACATGTTAGTTAGAAAATAAAGATATAGATGAACATACCCGAAAAGTGTTTTAATTAATTAATATGTATTACGGTCAATATAGTAAAGTCAATTACAACTTATAACTTAGAAATTAGATGGTCAGTTACAACTTACAATTTAAAAACTAGATTATACGGTTCATACGAAAAGTTCAATAACGACGATTTTAGTAAAAAAAAATTGGAGTGAATGTTGTTTGGAAATTGATTTACGAGACTATACATTTGATGCATATACCCCAAAATTATATATTCTCATCCCGTGTATAGAGCATATTAGGTGTCTATTCTAGGCCAAATTTTCGTCAGCGGGTATATTGGACCATTGGATTATATTAAGTGGGTATGTTATTGGGTATTGGTTCATGCAACTATAAATTTTAATCCAATATTTTTTTATGTATTATTATCACTTTGGCTTGATTATAGATATGAAAATGTATAATAACTTGATTATGTATATGTATTTTATCTGATTAATAAAGCGATAATTGATATAGTGTTCGAAATACAAATCTCACATCGGTTAATTTGATTATAAATATATTTGATCTAAGTACCCTTAAATTCACCATGTTTTTTTATGAGGCCTTTTGGGTAACTCCCAAAAGGACTCAGACTAATGGAGTTAACTGGCTGCTTATTAACTAGCAATCTGCCCTTCCCACAAACGATGTGGGACAACTCCTAACAATCTCCCCCTTCACACATCGGGCTCGACACCTGTCGAATCTGCCTCCTTCTGTGTGATCTGGCTCCCCCTTGACCCATACTGGAAATTCATTTGGCTATCTGGCTCCCCTTAGGTCCACACTGGAAGGTCTCCCCCCTAGGCCCAATTGGAAATCCACCTAGCTATCTGACTCCCCCTAGGCCCACACTTGAAGGCCCACCTGCTCCTCCTTAAGCCCATCCTGGGGTAGCCCATCTGCCTCTTCCTTGGATTCATTCTGGAGACCATTGAGATCGTTACGGATCGTTATAACCATAGCTTTGATACCACTTGTTAGGCTTGCTAAACGAGCCTTAACTCCAAATTAGTATGATATTGTCCACTCTAGGCCATGGCCAAGCCCTCGCGAATTTGTTTTTCGGCACATCCCAAAAGGTCTCATACTAATAGAGTTAATCTGACTACTTATTAACTAGCAATCTGCCCCTTCCACAAACGATATGGGATAACTCCTAACAATCTCCCTTTCACACATCTGGCTCGACACCTGTCGAATCTGCCTCCTTTCTATGTGATCTGGCTCCCCCTTGACCCAAACTGGATATCCACCTAGCTACCTGGCTCCCCCTAGGACCATACTAGAAGGCCCATACTGGAAGGCCCATCTGCTCCTCCTTAAGCCCATTCTGGGATAACCCTTCTGCCTCTTCCTGGATCAATTCTGGAGCCCATACGAGATTGTTATGGACCGTTATAACTATAGCTCTGATACCACTTGTTGGGCTTGCTAAGCAGGCCTTAACTCCATATTAGTATGATATTATCCGCTCTAGGCCGTGGCCAAGCCCTCACGGATTTATTTTTAGGCACATCCCAAAATGCCTCATACTAATAGAGTTAATCTGGCTGCTTATTAACTGGCAATCTACCCCTTCCACAAACGATGTGGGATAACTCCTAACAAAAAGCTCGTAGATCCAATATGTGTCAAATTATATCTAACCGCAAGCGCACGGTGTCTATTGCTAGTACAGAATGACAAGCGGGTCGTATCCACAAGGAGACAGGTTCTATCGATTCCAATTCAATTATTATAATTTTTTTCAAGGACAAACGATTATTTAAGGATCTTAACTAACTAATTACTATAACTAAATTAACACTTACTAAATAAATACTAAACTAATGAATTTAGAATCTAGGACAATCAGGTCCACCATGCTTGCAAAATAACTGGCTCCTAAGCTAAAGCAGTTAACATGGTCAAGTAACTAGAGTTTGTCATTCTCTCTCAAGTAATAACACTCTCGAAACATGCTTACACAATTAACCACTTTTAGTAATTCAATCAGTTAGGTAATTAAAGCAATGTTAATCTCTCTCGAGTATTAACGCTCTCAGAAATCCAATGATGCTCTCGCACTCAAATTCAATTCTGCTAATCGTACGTGTGCCTCTAGTGAGTAAAATCTCTCGATCTATTACTCCTATTCGCATAGAATTAATTCATGATATTGATCGATTACACAAATCAAACAATAAAACATATCAACTAGAATTAACCATAATCAATCAAATCACTTTGAAATCATGCCATGATCATAGTGCAAACATGGTTTCCCCTCTAATGCCCTAGAAACAACTACTCGCTAATAATTAAACAAGTAAAACAATTCATAAAACAAATAAGCATAATTAAACTAATAAGAATTAAGAAGAAATTCAGATAAGAAAACCTGTAATCATCAATCCTGTCACAAGAATGAAATTCCTGTCTTTCTCTTAGTTTCTTGTATATAAACCCTAACTAATTTAAGTCCTCTTTAATCTCCTCCCTAAAAGCTAATAATAAAACTAATATTTCTGATCCTCAATTTAATAATTATAATAATAATTTTATTGTTCTAAATATTATACAAGTAGATAGCCATAAGTGAATAGGATTCTTTATGTAAAATTCGTAACTACTTTTGCTCCTCGGTTTCTGGGCTGTTCCAGTTGGGCTCTGCTTGCTAGACCACCTTAGAATGAAAGAGAATTTCACAAGCTTGGCGTGGACTGTAAGATCGCTAAAATCGGACTTCTGGAACTCAAGATATGGCCCAAACAACGTCAAGAGCCCGTGTAGTCCAATAATTCCGAATTTTATTCTATTTAGACTCCAAAATAGCTCTTTTTGCTACAAATCCTTCCAAGTTAATGAATTCCTTATTTCCTACAATAAAAAAATAAAATCTATTAAATAAAAATCCAAATCAATGCAAAACACAATAAATATGAGAATAAAATCATCTAAAATATATATAAAAATATATTCTATCATCCAACCATATAGATTAAAAGATCACATAAAAATTGTTTAACATGTTATGTTACTTAGAAATTGGTATGGTAGACGGTGTAATTTATAATCAAATATTATAAAATTTGAGGCATTATATACTAAATGTAAATCTATACTATTATATTAAAGTCGAAATATGATAATTTTGGTTTTCGATCTTTTATTCTAATTCATAAATATTATAATCAATGGTAATTAGCCGATTGCCTTTTATAATTAAAACAATTGTACTTTTAATTGAAGATATTTCTTTTTATAAACACCTAAAAACATTAATTGTACCATATCTTTCAATCATTAATATTTCTTTTCTAATTAAAACATGTTACCTTTTAATTTAAAACATGATTTTGCAATTATTATTATATACCCAGAAACATCACTATATATTTCAAAAGGTTCAACCATATAACGAATAATGACCGTAAGATTTTTATTAATTAAATAAGAACCGTTAGATCTAATGATAAGGTACATTATTATATCCTTTTATATTAAGCGTAAGGGAAATCTTATCCAAAAATTTTCAGTACGGTTGTCGACCAGAATAGTATAAACCATCGGATCATAAAATAGATACATGTGAACCGTTAGATGCAATATTAAAAGCTTAATTTGATTGATAGTAGGATTATATTCAAATATTAAAAAGTAAATTTAATAATTTAAATCAAATATAATTAGGCTCTTTAAATTGAGTAGAATTAAATCTAATCTTAGAAAGTAAGTTTATTTGATTAATAGTAGAATTACATAAACCAAATATAAGTAGGTTTTCTAAATTGAACTGAATTCTCAATTTAAAAATTAGTAACTATCTTTTCTCTTCAATTTCCAAGTAATTTCAGTTGGATAATAATTATCACCATCACTAAATTAAAGTAGATTTTTTGAGTTTTGCGTGACCAGTAAAAGTATCAGAGATAAATATACTACGGGCTAGAGATTTAAATTGGATCTTCACACAGCCAGTATTATCGGGAGTATTAACAAATTTAAAGAAGTAACGAAAAATAGAGATGCTAGGTGGAAGGTTGTGTTTTTTTGCATTGGGCGAGATAACCATATATGCAACGCCAAGCATTTAGTGTAAGTTGGGTTGGGCAAACCCTAGCTTCAGCAAGAAGGTGATAAACAAAGTCAGGAAGAGTGAGCCTAAAACCAGAGCAAAAGGTTTCTCTATGAATTTGGGTAGCAGGCTCTGTCATTGGGGCGCAGAGCCACGGCCCTATAAGGCCCATTTATTCCAAAAAGCAAGGCTATAATATCAACATCTTTTTGATCATATTTTGAAGGATAGTTATAAGCATCTAAATGGAGCATATTTGGAAAGGCTTCCCCAAATTCATTAAGCAAATCTCTAAGTGAGTAAACACCGACATGAACAAGAGATTTCTTACCTCGATTAGCCCTAGGCTGAGGAGCAGTAGGTTGAGATATTTGAGATTGGGATGAACCGGAATCCGCCATTGGTGGAAGCTTGAACCCAGAAAACACAAAGGAAGGAGATGAATGCTCATGAAAACTTCAAGATTAGGCCGGAAAAGATGGCTAGAAATCTCCAACGGTGGAACCCTAGCAGAGCTCTTTTAATAAAATATGAGAGAAGTTTTTGAGAAGATTTGAGTGAAGCGTGAAAATGAAATCACACCCCAGCCCTTTTATACTAAAACCTAGTAGGTCAAAAAGCTACATGAACTTGTTATAACAGGTAATTGGACCTAGCAACAGGTCATTGGGCCATCCTAAAGGCGGGAAGCCAATAATATTTGAAAATTCAAGGAAAATTCTATAAGTTTCTAGAGAATTCTAGAAGGATCTACAAAAATCCTTATAAAAGGCTTGAGCCCAAAATTGGAAAATAAGGCCTAAGGTTAGGCCCAATTAAAAATTAAAAAAACTCAGGCATAAGCCCAAACATATGGAGAGAAGTAGAATTTTATCTTAACAATAAAATATATACCTCAAGCACGCCAATGAAGCTAAAGCCTCTAAATGAGCGAGACAAAGAGTCCCCTAGGCGGTTCTCCGCAACGCCCAGGTTGAAGTTCTAAAGAAGCATATTTTTCTATCTTTTTTAAAAAAAATGGAAAAAATGGAAAAATTGTTTGCAACGCCAAGGAGATTAAAGTCTCTAGACGTGCTAAACAAAATTCTCCCAGGCGGCTCTGTACCATGCCCAGGCGTAGGCACTAGTGAGACATGTTTTTATTTTTAAAAAAAATTTTTGCACCTCCCCGGACATACAAACCTGAGCACGTGGTTAGCAGAAGGACCCTGGGCGGCCATCACCCATGCCCAGGGTGTGTAAGAAACTGACCCCTTTCTTTTCATTTAGAAAAAAAAAATGCACGCCATGTACACCACGACGCCATCCAGACCTTCTCTCCTATACGTTGATTGCAAGTGGTCTCCTGGGCGGCCACCAACCACGCCCAGGGTGAAACTCAAGCTGCCCCCCTTTTTCTAAATAAATGGTAATCTTTTACTTTAGGATTTATTTAATTAATTTTTGAAAAATGAGAAAATAGGTAAAAATACCTATAAAAATTATGGAAAATTAAGAAATATTTTATAAAATTATTTCTAAGGCTAGGAGCCCAAATATTTTATTTTTGATAAATCATCAAAAATAAATAAAATACCTCTCGGCACCCAAAAATTCTGAGGAATAGAAAATGATTATTAATTTTTTTTCCAAAATGGGAAAAATTGGAAATTAAATTCCAAAAATTCCAGAAAAATAGAAAAATAATTTTTAAATTATTTTATGCTTGAAGCACAATTTAATATTTTTATTTATAAGTCAAAAATAAGGAAAAACATCCGTGGGTACTAGAAAAATCTTAAAAAATTAGTAGAAATATGAAAAAATGTGAGGAATTCTATAGATATTTCCTTAAAATAGATGAGCAGAATTCAATAACTAAAGTTATTGGAAAATAATTGTTTTGCCTCGAATAAGGCAAATCGTCATAAATGTGTAGGTCACTCCACACTTTATATCAAGGCGGTATTCATGAAACACTAGTGTATTGAATCCCCGGTAAGGGAATGAAAATGAACCCCGAGTCTCAATAAAGACAAGTGATAACTTCTACGAAAACTTGAACGGTTTCCCAGAAGTTGGGGGACAAGTGTTATGGGCCAAAAATAAGCCCTAAAGATACAATTAATGATGCATTAATTAAACCTAGTTTGGTCAAAATACGAAGCCCATTAGTGAGACCCGAAACCCTAATTAAATATTAATTTTGTAATTAATATTGGGGGCTAATTAACAGCTTGGAAATAAGAGTCAAATATGGATATTTCTTCTACAAGAAGTAGCCTCCAAGACACCTAATCATACATAGAAACTGATTCCTGCACAGAAGGATCTAGAATTCCACAAAGGAGGTGTAATATCTCGTAATTTTATAATAATAATAATAATAATAATAATAATAATAATAATAATAATAATAATAATAATAATAAAAGAGTAACAGAAAAAAAAGGATTAAAATTAGATAATAAATAGGATTTTAAATATAACTAGAATAGTGGGTCTAAAATATGGATAATTAGTAGGATTGGACTAGGATTTTGTAATGTTATATATACATCATATTCTCCTTCGTCTTTTATACAAAATTCGTAGGTTTTTTCACACACAAATTAGTTGTCTTGTAAACTTTGTAGAAAATTCTTCGTAAGTCAGAATTTGTTGATTCTGGACTTGTCGGAAAGATATTTTTGTGCTCTACAACTTTTGTTCTTTGAGTTTTTCAAGAAAACATCGTTTAGAGGGTAAAAAAGGGTAAATACATGTCTGGTCAGAATTGGATAGGATGATTTTATTCTTGATTTTCCGCGTAGAGGTAAGTTTCCGACTGATTTTTTTAGTGTTTTTAAAATTACATGTTATATTTGTGTATTTGATTATCAAAACTTGGGTTAAGTTATTATATTTTGAAGTGACGTGTATTATTGTATATGTGTTATGTGTAAGCAATAGTCTTGGGACTTTGATTTATGCCATGGTTTGCGAAAATAAGAATAAGAATAAGGACCGAGTCACCGGGTTATAGTGACAGTTTTCTAAAAATTTAGGACCGTTATCACCGAGTTGTAGTGGTCGTGGTATGAATCATGGGTTTCAAGTTATTCTTGTTATGTGTAGTTGTATCGTATCGTATCATATCGAGTAAGAATAAGAATACGTGTATAGAAAGTTATGTATCGTATAATTTTATCGTATCATATCGAATATTGTATTCTTTTATGTGTATACATGTTATGTGGTCCTACTAGTTGGATCGGTTGGTTTCTTGCTGGGCTGTATAGCTCATTCTTTTAATTTTCAGGTTCCGTATATGATCAAGTGGATAACATTGGAGTTCAAGGAGACCAGAATTGGAGTAGATTGCCTTTTGGATTGTCATCGACAGCTGCGCTTTTGTAATAATTACCTTTGTAATAGGCTTTTTTATGAATAAATTGTATTTTCCTTTTATTTTTGTTTTAGAATTAATAGTCCGAAAAGTCGGGTTATTACAGTTGGTATCAAGAGCAGGCTGTCCTATGGAGTGTATTAGGTATGGGACTAGTACATTCTCTAGGATGTTATCCTTTAGACTGTCGTTAAGACTAGAATTTTAGAATAGATGTGTCACGAACTTTTGGAGTATAGGAGTTTGAGATATTAGGGTCCAAATTCTTTTTTAAGGAGGGTAGTATGTAATATCCCGTAATTTTATAATAATAATAATAATAAAAGAGTAATAGAAAAAATGATTAAAATTAGATAATAAATAGGATTTTAAATATAATTAGAATAGTGGGCCTAAAATACTTATAATTAGTAGGATTGGACTAGGATTTTGTAATGTTATATATACATCATATTCTCTTTCTTCGTCTTTTATATAAAATTCGTAGGTTTTTTCACACACAAATCAGCTGTCTTGTAAACTTTGTAGAAATTCTTCGTAAGTCGGAATTTGTTGATTCTGGACTTGTCGAAAAGTTATTTTTGTGCTCAACAACTTTCGTTCTTTGAGTTCTTCAAGAAAACATCGTTTAGAGGGTAAAAAAGAGTAAATACAGGTTTTGTCAGAATTGGATAGGATGATTTGATTCTTGAGTTTCCGCGTAGAGGTAAGTTTTCGACTGATTTTTCTAGTGTTTTTAAAATTACATGTTATATTTGTGTATTTGATTATCAAAACTTGGGTTAAGTTATTATATTTTCAAGTGACGTGTATTATTGTATATTTGTTATTTGCTAGGGACTCTGATTCATGCCATGGTTTGCGAAAAAAGAATAAGAATAAGGACCGAGTCACCGGGTTGTAGTGACAGTTTTCTAAAAATTTTGGACCGTTATCACCGGGTTGTAGTGGTCGTGGTATGAATCATGGATTTCAAGTTATTGTTGTTATGTGTAGTCGTATCGTATCGTATCGAATAAGAATACGTGTATAGAAAGTTATGTATTGTATAATTTTATCGTATCTTATCGAATATTGTATTCTTTTATGTGTATACATGTTATGTGGCCCTACTAGTTGGATCGGTTGGTTTCTTGCTGGGCTGTATAGCTCATTCTTTTAATTTTCAGGTTCCGTATAAGATCAAGTGGATAACATTGGAGTTCAAGGAGATCAGAATTGGAGTAGATTGCCTTTTGGATTGTCATCGATAGCTGCGCTTTTGTAATAATTACCTTTGTAATAGACTTTTTTATGAATAAATTGTATTTTCCTTTTAGTTTTGTTTTAGAATTAATAGTCCGAAAAGTCGGGCTGTTATAGGAGGTGATTTGTCCACCAAGTCTCCTAACCCTACTCTAAATCTAAGGCTCCCTAAGCCTATATAAAGGGTCTAACCCCTCATTCTCAGAACTACGTTTTTGGCTTGATTCTTAACTCTAAGATACGTAGGCATCTTGTGAGGACCCGAATGAAGTCACGAAATATAAGCGCAGCCATTAAAGCTCGAAGTTCTCAAACCCTAGTAATAAATACACATAAACCCTAGCCGTAAATTTACAACCTAATTTTTGTTCCACAAATAAATATCAAGAAAAAGTTGTGCATTGCACGAGTTATAAGCTATTATATTTAAATTACTTTACTAAAGTTTTAAGGTTCGTGTATTGTCAACAACATATTTAATTTTAAAATTTATAATATAAGTTTGAGTAAAATGCATTTTGTGTATTCGTACTTTACTCAGTACACCACTTACAATACTCTAGTTCAAAATCGAGCACTTGAAATACTAATGTATATTTGTATTTTATTATACTTTGTTGCATTCCGTTAACTTGGATTAACCCCGTTAGTAATTGAAGCAGTAAAGTGCACTTTGTGTACTTGCATTTTGTCTAAAGTGTATTTTGTGTACTCGCACTTTAATTAAAATTTTGAACTAAAGTATTGCAAGTAGTGTATTGAGTAAAGTGGGAGTACACAAAGTGCACTTTACTCCCTAAATTACTAACGGAGTTGACCCAAATTAACGGAATGCAACAAAGTGTAATGAAATAAAATTATTGATATTTCACGTGCTCGATTTTAAACTATTGCAAGTGGTGTTTTGAGTAAAGGATGAGTACACAAAGTGCACTTTACTCTATAAGTTTTAAACCATGCATGTCATTATTTAAATTTACATTAAATTATATTAAAATAAAATTAAAATAACCATGACTATATAAAAACGTAATGGTGACATAAAATAAAATTTATAACATATCAAAAGAAACCCGTGCATCGTACAGGTTATTAACTAAAAAATATAATTTACAAATTATAATATAAAAATCTTAATTTAATCATGTTTTTTTGCTATATACATAATCATGTTTTTAGCAGAAAAATTTCAATTGTGTAACATTTTGTGTATCTATTTATATTTGTGCAAACATTTCTCTAGTATGATTAGATTTGCAAAAAAAAAAAATTGTTAAAAATATGATTTTAAGCCACTTGTGTAAATAAATTAAAAAAATTGTTAGATATCAAAATAGAATAAATTGTATGGATATTTGTAGATATTGTTAATGAATTTTATATTTTGACCTTTAGCATAGTGGTTGAGAATGTCATTTCTAAATCGAAGGGTCACGAGTTCAATTTCTAACATTCATTTTTATTTAAGTAACCAACTGCTCTAAAATCTTAAGTTGTAAGATGAAGGCCCAACTGGATCTTTATATTATATTCTAACACTCCCCCTCACTCAAAGTCCATGTTTGGGTCGAGTATCTTTATATTATATTCTAATACTTCCCCTCACTCGAAACCCATTTTTGGGTCGACAGTGGATCACGAACGCTCTTCTTTGGAGCATAATTTGCCTTTTGTGTCCATAATAAATTGTGAGAATATTGGGGATCGCAGAGAGTCGAACCTGAGACCCTTGCATGCCTTACTCTGATACCATGTTAAGTAACCAACTGATCTAAAATCTTAAGGTGTAAGAGGATGACCCAACTGGATCTTTATATTATATTCTAACATTTCTCTTAATTAAAATTATAATGATATTTTTGTAATTACATAATAAAACAAGGACATATCGATAATTTTACAAGCATTTTTTTGGTACTTATTGCCGATGTTGCTACTAAATATTTAATATATAGTAATAGATTAAAAATTGGAGATCATATATTTGTAAAAAAAAAGCTAGGAAACACTGTGTTTCTTATAAATACTAAATCTCTTATTGTACTAGTTATTACTATAAATTATTCTTAAATATATATGTAAACTTGATATCATTAATTTTCGGGGTGAATGTCCAAAATACTTAATTTTCAGTAAAACATGCCCAAAATACCTATATTCAATAAGTATGATATTATCGTTTTTTTTCTCTATCCCTTTTTGTAGGCGGAACAGCAGATCTGGATCAATATCCTAAATACCTACCAGATACTCCACTGATAGTGGAGTATTAGGATGACACACCATTTCCAGTGGAGTTTCAGGAACATACGCCATTTCATGTGGAGTTTCAGGAACATACTCCACTTCCAGTAGAGTATTATTGACAGTGGAGTATTATAATGGAAAATTTAAACGTTCGATACTCCATTGATAGTGGAGTTAGAAAATCACTCCTGACGCTTCATTGGATCTCCACTACAAAATGGAGTGTTCGACCAAAATGAATATTTTGGTTAATTTTTCTGAAAATGGATATTTTGATTAAATAAATATAGGTCATTTTCTCTCATTTTTATATCATAATATTAAAATGCTGTATATTTGATCATATATCCTCAGCGAAAATTAAAAAAAAAAAAAAAAAAAAAAAGAACAAAACAACAAAACAACATCGCAAAGATAAAGAAATATAGATTTTACAAGAGAGAGAGAGAGAAGTGGACGATCGGCGTCTCAGACATCCCTTGTCTGTAAGTGCCCTTCAAACCCTAATCCCCAATTTCCTAATTTATCTTTGTATTCTGTTTCTTCTTTTAATTGCATATCTTGTTATATCTCCACTTGCGATGTTAATTTAGTTTGTGTATTTAATTAATAATTAAGCTCATTTCTGAGTTAAGGTTACTTTGTGATTAAAATCCTATGTTATTACTTTGAGTTAGAGCATATGTAGAGATTTAATTCAGCTGGGGGTTTAATTTCCAGGTGGGCTTCTTGATCATTGCAGCTTGCGGTGTCTACACTAGTATAATTATGAGTGGATCTTCTACCGGTTCCGGTTAGTTATGTTCCGTCGCGTTGGTTTCAATCTGAATTTTGCTTAGATTTAATTAATGATCAAGTTAATTTTACTATGATTTTACCATTTTTAGAGATTTGCCTAGGTTTCTATAATTAATTGATGAAGAAGAAAAGCATTTATTGTATTCTTAAGTTTTTTTTATATGTTCGTTTGGTTTTTAATAAGAGTAGAGGACATGCCTACAAGAAGCCTAACATAGTTTCGATGACTTGGTGAAACTACAGTGTGTATATTTTTTCCTCGTTACATTATGATATGACGTATGAGAATGACTGACCTAGACAATTGGAGGAAATTCTATATGAACCTGTTTAGTAGTTTGTATCTCTATACTTTGTTTGTACTGTTAAATATGGCTGTTGCTTTACTGATGCATATAGGTGCTAAAAATGCTAAAAGAGCTTTTGAATTTGGAAAAACACATGTGGTTGGACCAAAAGGTACGCATCAAGCCACTATAGTCTGGCTACATGGCCTTGGCGATGAAGGTTCAAGGTAATATTATTAATGCTATATCTTCATTGTATAGTTTGTTCTTGTCTTCTCTCATTAATGCTGCTTTTATTTTTAGCTGGGCCGAGCTCTTGGAAACACTCCCTCTTCCAAATGTAAGGATATAATATCTCACTCACTTATTTGTGGCATATTTATGTTCTTACATATAAACAACTTTTGGTGATCCCTTTGATTAACAGTCTGTGCTTGCTTGATAATATTTGCTGCAGATTAAGTGGATCTGCCCAACTGCTCCTTCCCAGCCAATTACCTTGTTTGGTGGTTTTCCTTCAACCGCTTGTAAGTTAATCCTACGTGTTACTGTAAATTGACCATATTTTGGTTAAACAAAGTCATTTACTTCTTTTGCTTTCTTGGTAGGTAATTTTGTTCCAATCCCAATTTTGGATTATTTCGATAGCTGACTAGGTTTAGTTACTGAAAGCGTAACACCTTTGCCCCACAAGGGGACATTAGGGTTAAAAATGTTATTATATACAGGCTTGGCATTGATTTTAGTAATACCAAGGTAATGACATGTTGGATGGGTGCTTGGTAGTCAAGATGACCTAATGTTGCTATTGGGTCAAAAAGTTATTAGGCTTATCAAGACTCGATTCAGGTTCTGTTTTGTTACAGAAGGCTACCACCATTTTCCCCACTTTTTTTCTTAAAAAATGTCTTGCCCTGTAACTTTAAAGATCATAAATTGTAATTAGCAAAAAGTAAGTTCTTAATATGTCAATTTAAAATATGTTAGTGCTTGTAGTTGATGTGTCTGAAGGAAATGGTAAAGCAATCATTGCAGATAAACCTTTACGAAATCACAGTATGACTTTCTAGTGATTTAATGCAAGGATGTATGCCGTTGCATGTGCAATTTTTTTTTGTTTATTTGTTTCTAAGTCTGCTCTTATTGTACATATTGTACGTTTAGGGTGTGACGTGAGTGACCTCTCAGAAGATGCTAATGAAGATCTAGAAGGGTTGGATGCTACAGCAATTTATGTAGCAAGTTTGTTGTCTGCAGAACCCCCTGGCAGTAAGTTTTTAACTATAACTTAAAAAGTGAGCTGATGAACTTTTACTAGAAATGTTATGGTACATGCTTTTGTTCTAACTACAAGATATAATTGCATAGAATTCTGAATCCATTTATCCTTGGAGTTAATGATTCATTCAACCGGGAAAGACCATATAATTTTTTACTACCAAGTACTACTAGGGCTTATAAGTATGGAATATCTGTTATTTGACAGTCTTTGCGTATATGGAACATTCAGGAGTAGTAATATTCTTCTCACTGTTTTTGGCAACTGTGTGCCTTTAATGGCCCATGCATTATGTTCGTTACAAATACTCGGCTTGACCCTTGTCAACGCTTTAACATTTTTTTCAATCTTTTTCTTTTATCTATGTTATAAACTAGCTTATAAAATTTCTTTTGTCATTGGTCTTATGCTTATATAAACTGGCTGTTTAATATGTAGTTCTTTTACGAGTTACTTGATTTGAATATTCATTTACTCTACTTATGCATTGATAGATATATGTATTATTCAGTTTAGTTCTACCAGTACATTCAAGAATACTGTTGCATAGTCACCATTGATAGTTTATAATGTCTGTCTTTCTGTAAAAATGTGGGCTTTCCTAATATCATATTATGATTAGGAGGTTGACCGGAAGTCTAAAATGTTTTACATGAAAGTGCATGTGTATTCAAATCTATATTCCTAACCTGTTGTAATAGTGCCAATGTTGTGTTAGTGTCATGGAGAGTGAGATCTTAATTTAAATGGCCATCTATTATAGTAAAATATGTATACCTAAGTTAAGTTACTTTATATATGATTGAGAATTATATTTATTCAGCCGCAGCTTCTAGCTAATTTTTTATTTGTTGTGCAGTTAAACTTGGCGTTGGAGGCTTCAGTATGGGTGCAGCATCCGCCCTTTACTCTGCCACTTGTTTTGTACATGGAAAATTTGGGAATGGGAACCCCTACCCTGCCAATCTAAGTGTAATTGTTGGACTTAGTGGCTGGCTGCCCTGTTCAAAGTGAGGATTCTTTGATTATTCCCTATTAAACTTCCAGGGAATATAATAAATCGTAAACTTTTATTTTTGGCATTAACCATAGTGTGCATTACCTGGTGTAGGAGCTTAAGTAACAAAGTAGAAGGGGATGAGGCTGCACAGCGCGCTACCTCCTTGCCTATTTTGCTCTGTCATGGTAGAGGTATTCACTAACATCTCTCAAACACTCAGTATGGGCAGAGCATGTATCTGAGAATGATCTACCCAATGTATAAATTTATACCATCTCCCATCGCAAATAGCCAATAATTCTTGGCAGTTCAATTGAGAAATGAACAGAAATTTTGCTCACTTATAATTTGCAGTCAGCTGCCAAGTAATATATATGTGTGTGTGATGTTTGAATTTGTTGAAGATGGTTGGTTTTCCTACTCTGAACATGACCTCATTGTGATAAGTAAAAACAATTACATGGCTTTTCACCATTACTACAATTGCTCCCTGGGGCTAAAACACTCTCTCCCCTCCCCCCCCAACCCCCAAAGGTCAATAGGCATAAAAGAAACACCCGTTACCCTTATGAGTTCTAGGCCTTTAATAGTCTCTTCATTGTGCTGGAGATCATGCGCTATTGGGGAAACCTTTTACCCTAGTCTCCAACATGTAATTAAATTGTTATTATACATGATCAGTAATAATGTTAAGACTTTCTTATTGCAACTTTGGTAGAGTGTAACTTTAAGCAATTCAGTTAATCTATTGTAGTGGCTTTCTATGGAGTGCACTATAATTATCTGCTCTCACACATAGATTTTTATGGAACAAAGACTTGGTGAATGATCACTTTTTGGAAAAAACAAAGGTTCAACTTCTTTTGTTTTACTATAAAGTATAACCTGTATATGTGGTGATTGATTGATGATTTTTAATGGATACTCGACCTTTATGAAAACTTTCTTTTTTATCACTTCTAAATTATTGGTATTGGGTTTCTGTGCATGAAGCCCGAAGGTAACTACTATATCGTGGTGCATAATTACGTTTTAAGTGTTATATTGGTAGCATTTCTTCCAGCGATCTAACTTATCACCCATCAGAAGTACAGTTTTTCTTCATGTTTATTTCTGACATTAAGGTGTCATTTGGTTCAACAATGTAACATCTTCTTAGAAGTTAAACCTTTTGATAAACTTATACTCCCCAGGAAGTAGGAAGAAACCTTTAGAATAGTTTGCATAATTATCACTTAAGTAGAACTTGCATGGAATTAAATTGCGTTTAATATCAACACACGCCGAAAGACTAATCTACCTAGGGAAGGGTAGTTAAGTAATAAATTACAATTACACCGGCAGTTCGGCTTCCTTTACCTTATATATTGTTTAATATCACTAGGCATTTTTGTTGCATGTTCCACACACGCACGCGGAGTTTTGGATACGATGAGCTAAAACTACACCATGTGGTTTATTGTTTAGTAAGGGTATTTATATCAGTACTCTTCAATCTCTAATAATATTCACATATATGCTGATTGAGGCTGGATTAAATATTAAAGAGGCAGGTTAAGCGTGCCTTTAAAAGATTGCTTGATGGAGTAGAGTTACTATTTCCAGTTGTCTAGAAGAGATAGATGATGATACTTTAAGATTATATTTGACACCACAATCTGCAATATATATATATATATTAATCTACTGTAATTCTCACATATAATCTGATTCGTTTATAAAACTTCCGTATTATGTGTTTGAACTTGATGCAGGTGATGATGTTGTTCGTTTTAATTTTGGTGAGAAGTCCTCACAGAAACTAAGCTCGTGTGGCTTTCAGGATTGCACGTTCAAAGCATACACTGCGTATGTAATTTGTATTATTGTATATCAGGCTAACTTAACCAATTACTATGAGTAAATTATAGTCGGCTAAGAATTTCTTTTTTTTTTTTTTTTTGATGCATTAAAAATGAAATTTCTTTATGTTTTTGAATTGCAGACTGGGACACTATACACTGCCAGAAGAGTTAAATGATGTCGGTGCATGGTTATCTTCGAAATTAAGTCTAGAGGGGCCACAGTCATAATTCGGCATGGACTTGAAGAACGATGTCTGGTATTGAGAACAGTAGAAGATTGAAATGTTCAAATGTCAAGTTATGTATACAGTTTGCTAAAGTTATGGATATTACACAGTTTATGGAAACAATTTATTATTGCGACTCCGTAGGCTCTATTTGCCCTCTCCACTCCTCCAGTTGTTTCCTATCGGGACTGTTTAAATATCTTAGATGTGATGATTTTCTCAGGCGAAGACCTGAAGTGTGGTTCAGGTAGACCTTTGGCGTCAGACTCATTTGTAGTAATTTTGGATGAGTTCTATTAAGTTGATGCTTTTTGGTGCTTACAACATTAGTATGTTACTAGTTGCTGACTTGCTGCTAGGTAATTTGTGCACTGAATTTTAGAATATAGAATATGATGAATCACCACATTACGTAGGATTATTTTCGTAATGTCCTTCCTAAACCACTTAAGCAAAACACTTTTCACCCCTCTCACTGGTTGCATGTGAAAGGGGCAGACTTAGGATTTTCATTTTTACATTAACTACAATTACTTGTGAAGATAATATTTATATGAATTATTTTTTTGAGAGTTGACTCCCATAGCTAGGATTCTAGCCGTCATTTCTCCATTTTCCTGACCTTCATCCCCTTCATCGATTAAGCACCCTTCGCTCTCCCATTCTCTTTTCTATTTACCAGTTTTTTAATGCTCTCCCATCCTCTTTTCTATTTACCAGTTTTTTAATAAAATCGAGATCTAATATTTTTTGGGTGAGATCTTGTTGAGTACCTTGTTATCAAGTTGTTAGTCGTGCCCATCTTTTTGGGATGTTAGTGTGTTATGTTTTGATACATTTTTGTGGCTTGTTACGGGTTTCAGTAGTGTTTCTAAGAAAGATTTATATGGTATTTTGAGAGATCTATAAGGCTCGCATCGAATTTGTGACGATTGTATATATCGCAAGAGTTCATATTTCACAAAAAAAAAAGTTCATATTTTCGGGGCATTTGTTGCTCCAATATCAGTTGATGTAAATATTGGGCTACATATAATACTTATGTGAAGGCCAATTGCGATGCTACTAGTTTCAGAACTGATATAGGTTGGATTGTTCGAGATGTTATTGTAATACTTTTAGATTAAAGAATTTAGATATTCTATGTGTTAAGAGATTTGAAAACAAAATAACTATTTGTTTAGCTCGTTTTTTATTTGGGTGAAAAACCAAAATACCCACCTTTTAATTTCAGCTGCCCAAAATACTCACGAATGAAAGTGTCCGCCCTTTTTACCCACGGACCTTGCAATATACACATGCGTGGAGGGTATACGCATGTTAAAATTGCGTGGTCAGAGGCCACGCATCCCTACAATGCGCACACTTTGTAATGTTGACAAATTCATTCGTGAACAGTAACACCATATACGCATGTTTGGAATGCGTGTTTGAAGATGCGCAAGACCAACATGCGTATATGTTACCACTATTCATCGTCATCTACCGCCTTCGCCGGACGTTTTTTACTCGTTTTTTTAACCACTTCGTTCACTGTCTACAAGCATCGAGCAATTGCATACTATACACCAAACTGATCGTCTCTTCATGCTCTACAACCCTATGTCACTCATTTTCAATTTCTTTTGCCGAATTAAAAATCCCCAAAACGAAGCCTTTTTCCGATTTGCTTTTCCGATCTACTAATACACGCCCCTGCGGGGCCAAACAACAACAAACGACCGGGGGGAAAGGGAGATAAATGTCTGGGGATCATTTTGATGTCCTGGAAAGGGCTAGAGTTTGCCGGAAATTGGAGAACAAAAGGGGGCGATCGCAATGGCGATTTCTTTGTCGTCCGAGCGCCGGAGCAGAAAACGAAATAATGACGTCATATGACGTCAATATGCATTACCCTAATGCGTATCTTAGTATACGCAATAACAACATGCGTACTCCGTGGGTAGAAAAGGCGGACTGATTTGGATATAGGCATTTCGGGCAACTTCCATTCAAATGTGGTGTATTTTGGGCTTTCTTTCTTTTTATTTCATAACCAGGTTGTATTTGACAATTCGGGGGTTTGTTTCGGCTGGATTCCACTGTTTTAATGAATTCTTCGCTTTACGTCAAAAAAAAAAACTACAATTTTATAAGGGTAATTGCATCTACAGTTAACAGTAGATAATTTTTCTAAGTTAGTCACTAAAACACTAGTTTTATATTACTTTTTATCTTGAGGTTTTAAAATAAGTATTATGAAATTAAATCTCTGAACAAATATATTTGTACTTTCAATTATACATGTAACTAAAATTCAAATACATCAAGTGTCGATTGAAATTGAAAGTTAAAAAACATAAAATGATTGCTTATTAAAAAAATATTAAAATTATCCAATTTAATGGTTAACTTTTACATTTTATTCATTTTATAATGATCGAAGTGTAAATATATTGTTTATTTTAATTACTCATTAATAGACTATCCAAATATACATCAAAACCTCTACAAATTAATATAGCCGGGACAGGAGAATTCTATTAATTTAGATAGATATTAATTAATAGATAAATTAATAACTATTAATTTATAGAGAATTTTTGACATCAAAGAAAATTAATTTCCAATTATATATATTTAAATAGAATGAATTGTACAATTTATGTTTTATACTTAATTCAATTAATTCAATATATATTGTTTTACAAATTCAATGAATATTATCGAGATTCAAAATAAAGATTCATGTATATTTAGATGATATCAAAGATAAAAAAAACATTTTTGAAACATCTAAAAAAGCAAGACATAAAAAATATTGATTAATAATTTTTTAATGCTTTACGAAAATAACATTCGATCTTTTGTATGTAACAAAGAGGGTTAAGGATAAGTTTCATATAGATTCAAATTTTAATAATCCTGGAATTATATTTTAAAAAAGGATAATACATACTCCCTCTGTCACTCTCATTTCTTTTTACACTTTAAGTTTTGGGATACCCTCTCAATTATTTATATTCTAAAACTTACCCAAAATAGTAAAGTTTTATAATATAAAAAGTAACTACACCCACTACTTTACTCCACTAAACTCACTTTATTACATAAAATATTGATCCACCACTTTACTAACTTTTCTTACATTTTTCTCTACTAATTTACACTTTTTCTTAACCTCAGCCCAAGTCATTTGTAAACAAATAAAAAAATTCTTATTAATTTATAATATTATTGGAATCATATATTCTATAATATAGAATTTTTCAAATAAATAATTATCTTATTATCTTATCGCAATTGATAATTTTTTGAGTCAACCCAAATTAAGACAAAAAAAATTATTAATTTATCAAATATTAATTTAACAAAATTTCACCGTACATGCATTATGAATGCACCAAAATGAAATTTACAAAACAATCTTAAAATTAACAAATGTAGGTCCAACACCTGCTAGTCTGCTACTGCTACCCACCCAATTGCCACCCCAAAGTTTAAAAAAAACCATCAGCTGAGAATTGAGACTGAGATCATCAAATCATACTGTATGTATTATCATGCTACGCATATACTGTAACACGTGTTGCAAAGTTTTAGCTACTTTGGCCCAGTGGCTTTAATTGCAGACCATGGTTTCAGTTCTTGTGAGGCAGTTTCCATTTTCAACCGATATATACACTATCATATATATTTAAATCTCTTTTTAGAAAATACATCGAATTTTAATGCAAGAGAGCAAAAAAATCATTAAGTAGCAAAGATTTTTTAGAGTAATTTTTCTCTTAGAATTGTAGTTGACATATACATACTTACAATAGCCAACAACATGTTGGTGCAGTGGTTGAGCCACTGACGTTAGGGGTTCGACTCCTGCATGTGCGTGAGTTTCTAGTTTGTATTAGGTTTTTTTTTCTGTATTTGTAATTCTGTACTAGGCCGGGGTTCGTTTTATATATATACTAACAATGGTCAAATAAGATATTAATATATACATATAAAATGATCCAAAACAATTTCACATAAAATAAATTATATAAAAACTAAATGAATTGCTAAATAAATTTTAATGTAATATTGGTCTAATATATATTTTTCCTTACTAAGAACTTTTGTGCATAAATACTTAAATAGAGTTCGATACCAGAGAAATGAAAAGCATACACAACATGAACAAGTTGCAGACTTGCAGATGTAGGAAGAAGACAAAAGTTTATCAAGAAGCACCTGGAAATATAAACAAGTGCCTCAGACGTTAGTATTTTCTGAAACCATCAACTATGTTTTGGCTACATCTCAAACTGTTTCACCTTAAAACGACTACTTTGGACTACAAATACCAAACCATAACTTCATTGCTCCTCAATCCAAACCATCATCAGTTAACAACTACAACTCAGGATTTCAACACTTTCTTTCAATCTCCAATGGCTAAAGATATGGCTCAATCGCCTCTTGAAAGAAACAACATGACTTCGCTGGACCAAAAGCTAGCCATGGCCAAACATTGTTCTCATGGTAATGTCGCATTTGCTTTCCTTGCTTCATTTTTCTTGATTGATACTTGTTTTTCTTCATGGCATTACAAAAGTTTGCTTTTCTTCGTATGTCCAGAAGGGGTTGTTGCTGGAGCAAAAGCTGCTGTGGTTGCTACTATTGCAACCGCTATTCCAACTGTAAGTCATCTAATTTAGTCACACCGAGTTCTAATTTCCAAAGCAAACACCATAATTTCAACTTCTGAAAACTAAAAGTGTTATGCCAAGTTCCATTCAAACACACGCAGGTAGCTAGTGCTAGGATGCTGCCTTGGGCAAGAACCTACCTTAACCACACTGCTCAGGCTCTCATCATCTCCACAGGTTGATATACAAATAGAGACAAACTTTACCTACTAGTCTGCATCTTTTGGCAATAATGTAGTGTTTTCTATTTCACTGCAGTGGCTGGTGCTGCATATTTCATAGTTGCCGACAAGACTATTCTAGCAACGGCAAGGCGAAACTCCTTCAAGCAGAGCTCAGTTTCTAACATAGAAGAGTGAAATTGAGCAAAGTTCACCAAGACTGTTATACTAGTAATTAGCAAGATAATGTGAAAAAACCATCTTGTACTACTAGTATAAACATTGAATAAAGACCAGTTTGAATGTTTATGTACTAGACCAAGCATAATAAACAATTATCCGTCTGTATATATTTGCACATATCTGAATCAGATTTGCTGAAGAACACAAGTGAGCGTAGTAGTAATCAATTGTCAATCCTATATCTATGGAAACCAAACCAAATTACAACAAAAATAATTAACTAGTTGGGCTAAATTTCCTTCATATATAAATATTAATTTTATCACGCATAGAAAAATGATGCGGTTGCACGTGACGGGACTGATATCCCAACATTAGTTCTGAGTTCAAATATATAAATCTAAAAAAAGAGTTAGAATCTTATAACATGGAACATAGTCTTTTTCTTAGTTTCAGATAACAACTCTTCATTTCAGTCGCAGTTCAGTGACTTTTCTTTATCAAAACAAGTCACAAGGGATATTATCATGATCCACATGCCTGTTTTATCTACAAGGTAACAAGTTATGCAGCAAAGTGTAGTTGCTGTGTTTTCACCAATAGTCCATACATGTAAAAGAACCTTGTCTAAAATGGTGGAAGCGATTCCTAAGCAATAGTCTCCTCTTTTAGTAGCGTAGAGATTATTGTGTAGCCAGATTAGAATTTCCCCAAACACGATGATCCTTAACAGTCCTGATTGTCGACCATGGCCTCACTGACTAACCCAAATGCTTGTCAACCTCTCACAATATGGGAAAAGAAAACCTTTTTGGCCGAGGATGTGCTCTGTCACTAACAACAGTTTTTAAACATAACTATCCAATTCAGTTGAGCAGCATCCTGGAATTTTCTCTGTATCCATATTATGTAACCTAGTTCTGATCTTTCTACAATTCTACTCACCCATTCTATCTCGTCCAGCAAACATATTTGAAGATAGCATACTAGCCCAGTTTCTAATTTTCAGTCACATATTTCCGCAGGTCAATTTTATTACGAGGCCTACAAGAACCAAGCACATATGCCTATATAAAGCCATCTGGCTTCATTTCCAAACTCGTAATAAGAGTGTCAGCTTCATCAAACAACCCATCTCCGCCTAATAAATATATAATGCATATTTGCGTCTGATATTGTTTTGTAATTTAGGGAAAGTGTCATAATCTTGGATCATGGGGAAAAAGAAGAAAGCGGAATAGCTAAGATCAATTAAACCATCAAAGTTGAAATTAAGCTGAAAAAAAAAGTTGACTGAAACAAAAGAACGAGTGTTGAGCTGCATAAAAGATGCTCACAGTGCTAAAAGCAGTGAAGATTTCTATTTTTACTCCGCATCCTCTAATACTTAAATAATATATGAAATATCAGAAAAGGGAACAGGGAGCGTATTAAATGATTCCTAATTCATGGTTCATAAAAAGTTTAAATTCAAGGAAAAAGTTTAAGGAACTATTTACATCAAAGAAATGAGATGAAAAGTTCATACATCAGTGTCCAACAATGTTAATTCGATGATAAA
The DNA here is from genome assembly GCA_036435485.1 of Saposhnikovia divaricata. Classification (NCBI taxonomy): domain Eukaryota; kingdom Viridiplantae; phylum Streptophyta; class Magnoliopsida; order Apiales; family Apiaceae; genus Saposhnikovia; species Saposhnikovia divaricata. The sequence continues at coordinate 58,910,641 of CM071598.1, forward strand.
CGTTGTAGCATTAACTAAAAAAACACTAAAAATAGGCATTGCAGAAAAGAGAATATTCATAATTAAAAGAAGCGGTTATTTTTCGCATCACAGATAGGATGTGGATTCTCTTCAGTATTATTGAGGAGAATTATCTCCCATTAAGAATAGTCACATGTCCAGAATAAAGAGCCCTGAAGAAATGCTTTGCCTAAGGTTTTCTTCAAAATGGGAATATATCTTCAAAAATATCAATATTGATGATTAGGATTCCTCATTAACAAATCTTAGGTCAACAGAAGCGCTTACGTGGAATATACTATGTTTGACACATCAGAGAATGTGGCCCCAGCCACCAAATGGTCAATGGACATTTTAACCGTTCCAGCTTTCAGTATATTCTGAGGAGTGTTGTGAGTTGTTGCCTAATGAGGACTTCGTGATTATTGGTTTTGTTCTGTGCCCACCAAGCTAACCTATGCCAAATAATACTATGTATACAGGGGTGCTCTGAAATCAAGCTGTTTGCGTATAAATTATTAAAGTTCAAGATTCATTTATTCAGGTTCATCTTATAGTTGTCAAGAAAACAAGTCCAAATAGAACTGATTTCACTTTATGATTTTGAACTCGACTCAAACTTGGACAAATTTGAATATCACTTCTCCACCTATAGTAATCATCAATGTTCTATCTCACTTAGCTTTGTAAACAAAGGTCAGGCACAAGCATTGAGAATCTGCCCATTTAATAGATTGACTTGTTTAAATAAAAACTTAAATTTAAGTTTCATACTAGTCGAATGGCAACCCTAGCCGCGAACCATAGCCCTAGCTTTGAGCAATACTCAGACTTCGTGGCTGGTTTGTGGTCCAAAAATAACCCGAAGAATGGATTGAAGCCGTGGCCTATTGGCTATAAGAATTTTGTTCTGAAGTTAAAACATACTGTACAGTGTATTACACATGGACCACTTCCTTGCTAATATCTTTGGAGCAAAGATATTCCATGTGTATAATGTCCACACAAGACGTTTTCGACACTCCTTCCAAGGGGCATCTAATATAATTCTACATTTATTATATCTAATACATCATAATAACCCGACTACTTGCAACTATCCAAATATATTATAAGGCTCCCTATTTCCTACATGGATATGCAACTTCTTACATTTATAAGATTTTTTTGATGTGTTCTGAAAATTTGCATTGGAATCTGTCACTGTGTGTCCGTGTTCCGAATGTTTATATCATGTATATAGTGTAGACTTCAGCCAAATGGAGAAAGGATTTATGTCGTACCAAATATTTTGCAGTATATGTACAAAGTTTCATATATTTGCAAGGAAATATGCTGGTGTCATGAGGTCCTAGCTTATCATATAAACAGTGAGAACTATATATAAAGTAATATTAAAGGAATGTTTTGGAAATTATAATTAACACAATACTTTACATACGTGAATTAAGTGAATTCTCCACCGAATTAAAAGTTTGGTATAATAGCATGGAGACACAAAAAAAAAACACAAATTGCAAAGCCTCTGAAAGTAAGAAGTAAAAAAATGATATATACCTCCATAGGTTGCAGAATGCATTTGTTAGCGAGCATTCTAAACGGAATTTCGCTTGGGATTAATCTCATAGCCATCAGCATCTGCATAAATGTTAGGCTGCACAACTTATAATTAATCAAAGTAGAACTGCATTCACCACGTTACATATTGGACATGTCATATAATGTGTGATTGGCATTAGCTGAGTACTTATGATCAGATAATATCATTTTAGTGTAACACTCGTGATTTTAAGCACGCTGCACACCTATCCAAGTTACAGTGAAAGTAAACATGCCTAATTTGATTTTGGGTAAAGAATGATGACATGACAAACTATGAAGATGCGGGAACAACTTATGGTACTATAAGATTAATGCTAAATAGCTAGTATAACTTGAATTGGATGCAAATAAAAGGCAACTCGGAAGGGATACCATGAAAACTCCACTGATCTATCTAATGTATTAATTACAGGCCGTTAAAGATGAAGATAGCATATATTTATTAAGTGGCCAGGTCATTTTTAATATAGTGTTGTAACTCAATGATCCAAAGGAGTAAAATACCAATTTACTACTTTCAGGAATAACTAGCGTATCAACCATACAAATGTTAGTTTTCTTTTGGTTTAGAAAAGAATTTTACTGCACATATGTTTACACATCCAGCATAAAGTAAACAAAAAAAATACTAAAGAAAGCCACTAATTATGAATCTTGAAATGGTTTTTTTTATTATAGCAGAAAAAGAATCGATTAGAAGAACAGAACGTGACAATGGATGTGCATAATGAAGAACTGATTCCTAACAAGAACCTTTACTAGTAAACTAGCCTTCCAACTTAAAACCAAACAATATAAAACAAGTAATCAAAAAGTCTGTATGCAGGTTACACTGAATCCATGTAAGCATCCATGTCACCTTGACATAAGTGGGGCCATCCATGTAGGCATGAATGGAGGTAACAGTCATATCCCTGTTTCCACACATTCAAATAACACTTGCCCCTCATAACACCTCCACAAATGGATGTAGTAAAAAGGAGAATAATACTTCAACTACTTTCAAATAATGCCTGGGGAATCATGTAAAGAGGGGCATTATTGGAACAAAGTAGATATGTGCATTGGTGCATGCAACTTACCCATTTCATACCTTTAGAAACCCTCAATTCTACCCTATACCTCTCTAAGAAAAGGCTGCAGAGAAGTGAAGGTTTATCTAAAACTTTAATAAAAATTAACATTAGAATCTCATACCAAGTAGTCAATCCACAACTCACATGACATAAATGGGTCCGCTTGTAGCCCCCACCCTTGAGGCCTTAGCAAGTATATAAACCCTTCCAAGTGTTCATCAAAATCATCAATCCATTAACATATCTCTTCAGCTAGTTCCCGTCATACTGTCAATTTCGAGCCATTATTCAAGTTCTTGAGGTGAGTATTTTCCGTTAAAGCTTGCTTTCTTTGTATAGATGCTCCTTCTATGCTTAATCTCGCTCGTATATCTATTTTTTCCCTTTTTATCATAATAAAAAGCTGCAAGAAGTGTTCCAGACTTTGTTGAATCTCCTTTAAATAAATAATGCACAATGAAGTTTTCTATCCAAGCATCTGTCATCAATAAAAAACAATATCTTTCATGAAATTATTGACAAGATTTAAATACGATATATTTAATAGCAAGTAATCAGCTCTGTCTTAATTCATTAAGCTTATATATTGCAATATGCACTTCCTATTAATATTGTTCATGCTTATGTATTTGTTTATATAAATATGTGTTAAATTGTATAATTTCTTCTTTTCATAACTTCTTATAAAGAGAAAGAGATGAGCAGCGGAGACTGGATGTGTGGTTCGTGCCAGCATTTGAATTTTAAGAAACGAGATTCATGCCATCGTTGCAGATTCCCCAAGTTTGGTAGTGAGGCTGATATGGCATCCTATGGGATCAACAGAGAAGAAATATTGGCTGGGGATTGGTACTGCAATGTCATGAATTGTGGAGCACATAATTATGCTAGTAGAACAAATTGCTTCAGATGTGGTGCATCAAAAGAAGATTTTTACGGGTATGGTGCTGGCATGATGGCATCAGGAGGGTATGCATGCGAAAATACTGTTCCTCCTGGTTGGAAATGTGGTGACTGGATTTGCAATAGGTGAGAACATGATTTTTTTATTATCAATCAGCATTGCTTAATAATGCAGAATATATAGTCATTTAATTTCTCTCTAAATTTTGCGGAAAATGAATAGAATTATGTAATTCAGAGTTTCCGTAAAAAAGAATGTAATTCAGAGTTAAAATGATTATAATAAAACAACAATGATTACAATTGCAACTGTCTGTGACACCCTGAAAGTAGTTAATCATCTCACATGAGTTTCACATCTAATATGAACAACTTGGCACTTTGATCAGATATGGATGTGGCGTACACAACTATGCCAGTAGAATGGAATGTTATAAATGCAAAACACCAAAGGAATACGGTTAGCATCCAACATTATTCATACTCAAAATGTTTACACTCTTAATACCAAATATTCATCTTCTTAAAGATTCATAACTTTCAGGTGGTGCAGTGTAAGAAAATGAACTACAAAAGATATCTACATGAAGCAATACGAACCTATTAGCTGGAAATGTGACTTCCACTCTCCCAAACAACTCTTTCGTTACAATTATCTTTTTTCTCCATGTCCCTTACCAGTTAACTTACAGACTATAGGTTCACAGTTGGTTGTTCAGTTTCAGTTGCACTTCCATGTCTTTCCCTAAAAGGGGTTTCCTAGTGTATTGTATGGGCAATCTTATTTTACAGGAAGCTAATGAAATGCCTTAACTTTTTGCACAAGTTTAATTGCATTCTCTCTTTTACACAGACATACAAAGAGTGCTTTAGAAAATTATGACTTATTTCTACTTTTGTGGTGTGGTCCAAATTTTTTTAGTGGTTTCTGAGTTATATAACTGTCATTAAAAGCTTTCTAAAGACTACATTGCAATTCAATAATAAAGAGAAGGACCACTATTACAGCATTGCTCCAAAAACAAAGTACAGGAAAACTAGAAGAAAAAAAAGATGCAAAGAACCATTTTCCATTTTAGACTTGTCTTCGAGCAATAATTTTAATTCCTTTTAGCATCAAGTCTATCAGAATTCCCAATAATAGAAAAGATAAGAACCGGATACGCTGCTTTATGAGCACACGAGCAACTCCGACTAAAAATGAGACAATTCTTACATTTTTACCTTAAGAAAGACAACTTGTTAGTCATAGATCACCCTTACAGAACCTTTATATTATTGCTCAGAAGATATTTCATGTTTTTTTAGAAACAAAAAAATAGTATTTTAAACAATCTAAGACATTCAGTTGACGGTATTTACGTTAACTTTATTGACTTTATGGGCATGATAAGAATGTAGAAAGTGTGGTATTATCAGTCTAAAAGTGAGATTGAAGAATGTAATGTCTTCTCTAAACTATGCCATATACCTTTCAAGAGATTCTTGCTTCCTATTTTTATAATATCCTTTATTATGTTAGAGAAAGTATTCAATTTCAAGTTAACTACATGTCTCCATAGCATATAATTTCCCAATGTAGGGACAGCTAAGCTGGCTGCTTCTTGAACAGCAATTCCATTTTCCAATTTATATGTTAAGAATTGGGCGTTGGTATATAATACTGATATGCTTAGTCCTATCTCTGTCTTTCAGTTCATGAATACGATCTATCTACGAAATAAACATTGCAGAACATGTATACAACTAGAGATCATATGCATGTCATCAATATCTTGCACTCACATTCTAAAAGTTCTCAAATAGCGTCCAACAATGTTGCATGAAACACTGTCAATATAATCGTATGGATGCATTTACCATAGAAAGAGTTATGGATTTCGAAGATCGATTTCGAGCAAACAGAGTGACCTCCTATGTACAAAAAACTACCAACTTCATTAAATTGCATAATTGTTCCTGTAATATAAAGTCCAAAAACTAAATTCCCAGAAGGCTAGAAGTGATGTTAATTACTGCATTATTATCTTATTATTATTATGATCACAACAAGAAGTAAAATATATAAATGGTAAAACAAAAACATCACACAATTATACTTGCACGAAACAAATTGGTAGAGTGATTAGACTCCAAATAAAAATAAGATGAAATTACCAAACTGATAATAAGTAGAACCAATATATGAGCTAAAATAAGACAATATAAGTACCGGTGATCGGAGTTATACATCGTCGAAATTCCCGGTGGCAACTTACAGAGTGCAAGAACTTGGAGCATCTCGAGGAGCTAATCTTGGCTCTTAACGCAAAAAAAAAATGTTGGTCACTAAAATCATCTATTATCGTCCTTCCAATTTTTTTTCTTTTCAGGTTTATATATCTTTAAAATGAGTTAAAAGTTATATGGACACTAATATTTTTTAATGGAGATCGGACACTATATTAATCGAAAAATATTATAAAAAATTATTTATTGAAAATTATGTTCTATATAAATTATTATTTTATTAAAAATCTTGAAAATCATATATGTTTTACATGCAAATTTTATTAAAAATCTTGGAAATTATGTATGTTGTGCAAACAAAATATTGCAGAACGTATTGTTATAAAAAACATGTTCTACTTGCAAATCATATATTATTTTGAGATTTTGATTGAAATAATAATATTTATTGAGCATTCTTTGCAAATATATATGTTTTGCAATGTTTTGAGTGTATAATGTATATGGTCTTCTCGGTCTCCACTCAAATGTTGGTCTTTATAGAACTTAACTCTCTTAAAAATAAGTATTTATTTTAATAAATCTCAAATCGAGCGAAAATGAAATAATGTTCTGTTTGGGATTATTGTCAAAATGTGTTGTGTTATTCAAAAAAGTACGATTAAAATAAGTATGGTTGAAAAAATCAAATAAATGTTTGGTAACAATGTTTTGGTTATAATTAATAAAAGTATAATCTTTTATATGACATTTGATGTTTAAAATCAGTATCTGCTTTTGCAAAAGCTGAAAGACAGCTTTTTCAAAGTAGGGAAAACATACTTTTCCTGACATCATCTTTTCAGATAAAAATATTTTTTAAAAAAATTGTTTTTAAAGTTTATTAAATAATTTTTTATCTATTTTTTAAAAATAAATTATTATTACTATCTGCTATAGCAATACCAAACAAACGTAAACTTCATAATTGGAAGTAGACTGTCAACGGGTCGGATTCGGATATCGGATCGGATTACCTTAAATCCATATCCGAATTCGTTAATAATTTTCGGATTCGGATCGGATCGGATCAGGGGTCGGATATTTTTTAGGTCGATCCATATCCGATCCGTTCGGATTTCGGGTTATCGGATCGGATCTCCGATCCGTTTAATAAATTTTAAAAAATTAAAATTTTAAAAATTTTTAATATAAAAAATAATATTTTAAAATTTTTTGATGAAATAAAATTTAAAAATATGATATATACATTGACAAATCCAAATTTATATTTCAAAATAATATTATTTATAATTTTTTTATATATTATATATGTTATGTATATATATTTAATATATATTATATATTACATAAATATATAAAATATTTAATAAATATTCGAATCGGATTGTTATCGGATCGGATCATATAAAATCCATATCCGCTCCTTATCGGATCGGACCCTTATCGGATCGGATCATTAACAGATCGGATTTTTTTGGAAGGATCCATACCCGCTAATTTAGCTACGGATCGGGTCGGATATCCGATCCATTGACAGGCCTAATTGGAAGAACAATAGACACGTAGCTATTCTCCCATTCTCCTTAGAGCATCTCCAACCATGTAGAACCCTTAGCTAAAAGTAATTAAAATATATTATAAATAAAAATTATAGAAATTATGTAAAAAAAGAAAAAAATCAACTCCAATGGATCATTTCCCTTGTCTATATTTTTAGCCAACCTTCTGATATTAGCTATATTTATCGAAGCTCTAGAGACCTGTAGGAACATTCCACATCATTTCTTACCATATTCAAATAATATATTCTATTTATAATAACTTAATATAATAATAACAAACAATTTTTAAAATATAACCAATCAATATAACCGGTACCATCGAAGCACAACGCCTTACACGTTCAATAAATTTTACATAATCAATATTTTTTTTTTTTATCATTTTAGCCAACCTATTAGAGATGCTCTTAGAGCATCTCCAACCATACATATCCCTTACCTAAAATTGTATCAAAAATACCATAAATAAAATTTATAAAGAATGTGTAAAAATATTTCATCTCCACCGGGATATAACTGTTAGCTAAAATTTTAGATAATCTCATCATATTGGCTATATTTGTCAAACCTCTAGAGACCTGTAGTAAAACTCCACATCATCAATTATCATATTATAATAATATATTCTATTTTTAACAACTTGAAATAATGAAAACATACCATTTTTAAATTATAGCCAATCAATATAGCCAACTACATAAAACACCTTACAGATTCAACAAATTTTACATAATCATTATTTTGCCAATCATTTTAGCAAATACTATTGGAGATGCTCTTAATCTGTTCTCCTCCCCTCCCTAATCCTACTCTCTTCCCTTTTAATTTAGGTAATTTAATAATAGCTTTTTAGGTACGTATTTTTATTTAATTTTTTTAATTTTAAATTTATTGATTTTTTATATTAGTTCAATATTAATTTTTTTATTTTAAATTGATTACGGTTCAGTATTAGTTCAAAGTAAGAGAAAAGTGAAAACAAACTTATTTTTTAGATCGAGTCAGGTTAGTACTTGTTTTAGACCCGGAGTTTTTTACTTAAACAAAATATTAATGTATTTAAACTGAAACTGAAATAAATAATTTTTTATACGTATGACATAACACTGACGTATGCATACAGTTTTAGACAAAAGATAGATGCATAGATTCACAATAAAAATTAAAAATGTTGACATAGGTTTCTTCTTCTTCATACTACATGAAACAAATCAAACACAAGCCTAACAACTACGATGTTCTTCTTCAAGTACTATGAACCCTACCCATTACCATTTGATCTCCATGCCCATGTCTACCTTTCAGACAACCCATTTGGACCCACCCATTTTCGACCCGACCCAACTTTGGTCATCTTCATGGGTTTTAACCCGGAACAATATGATGATGATGATGATGGATATATTTTACTGGAATATCAGTCAGCAATGGTTGCATATACTAGGCCATGTAAGTGCCTTTGTTTCTGTTTGGATTTATTTTCATTTGTTAGATTTCCATCAACATATAAATTGTTTCCTACTGTTCACATGACTATTACTCATTCAGCTGAAGGTTTCCTTGTATGCTTTGAAACTATTAATAAGGACATGCTAAAAAAGAGAAATCATAATGTTCATGTTTAGCTTACTTTAAAAACAAAACAACTTGCAGGAGGAATTTTTTGTTTTTACTTTGAGTTATTATATGTTTGTTTTATTGTTTACCTATTCTTTATAAAGACCCTTAGGTTGATCTCAGGGAATTACCTGAGGTTAGAGTGATTCCTAGTATAAATATTGATGGTTGTAAATATGTATGTAATTTTTATTCATGTTTTTATATGATATTCCATTACAATCTCATGTAATTTACCCGAGGGTGACCTCGGGAACATGTATCTCTTATTTGTCAGCATCTAGAAAGCAAGGATTCTTCACTTACCCGCCGCATTGGATTCTTGGGGATTCTTTGGTGTGCGGGGATTCTTCTCTCACTTGAAGATAATGTAAATACTTAATAGATTAACTACTTTAAAATGCATTAGTTGTGTTATTAAGAAATAATGATATGTATAATTAGGGATAATGAACTTATTTAGTTGATGATTTATTTTAATTTAAATGAAAGGAGGCCTTATATGGATCTTATATTATATTCTAACATACATCTAACACCTTAAGGTTTTAGATGAGCTTGTTACTCAACACTTACATTTGTATATCTTTAATATATTAATATTTGCTGAATGCACCCCCTCACTTGCATTCATGCCTCCTAGGTTAGCATAAGTTATTGACAAAAAAAAAAAAAAAAAAAAAAAATTAAAGTTGCTAAGGCGTGTAAGGCTTAAACTTCTTATAGGTAGGTTAGTGTTGATTAGACCTCGGAATTGTGTTGTGTACTTTTCGTGTCATGATGAATAAATTATATATTTTATTGCAAATTTTCATAAATACATAAAAATATGTGTTTTTCACATATATTTACTTATAATATTTTATAAAAATTATGTAAATGTATCTTTTAATAAAATATAGTCATTAAAATATAAATATAATTATACTTACACTTATGTTCTGTACATTCATCTTGATTGTGTACTTAAGATGAAAATCCAAACACAACACTAGGACAGGGTCGTGTGCTTTCGTGAAATGCTACAAATTCTTTTTTGGTATATTAGCAGATTCACAATATCTTGCTCCTACAATGCAATGCCTTGGTGCACACAGGTTATGATCAACTGCTTGTTCAAATTTTTGCTGCATTATGTTCTTAATAAAAAATGGAAAAAATTTCAGTGATTATCTACAGCATACACAGTTCACTGGTGAGAATAATATTAGTAATAAGTTATCGTAAAGGGTTTGCTTTCTCAACACTTGTTAACCTCTTTTCTCATGAGACAGAGAGAGCAAGCATGCATTACATTTAATATGTATTTTTGGCTTTCAGTTACATCTTTTTTCTTGCATTCAATCTATTAGATGATTATTATACAGTTGGAATTTTACAAAGGGGGTTTCTGGCAATTTTCATGATGTCTATCACTTATTGAAAAAGGCTATGATACAAATTTGGGCACATCTAATCTTGTTGTTTTAGTAAGCAAGTTCTTGTTTAAGCCGCTAACATTTATAATCTATGACTTCTTATCTAATTAATATCATGTTCAATTTTCAACTTGCATAAACTCTTCATGAACATTGCTGTTTGGAAGTGGGTATAGATAAAGTAGAAAGACTCGTGATATCCATAACATGAATCCCTGATAATACTTAAATTAAACTCAGATGTATTGGTGATAACATGGAGATTTGTTTAATTTACATTTCTAGGTTCCCAACCAGTTTGACTACATTCTTGCAAACAATTACTTTTAAGAAGGAAATCAGTTTTAGAAAAGGAAAAGTACCTACAAATAAAATTAGATGTATAGATACTCTTTTTTATTGCGTAATTTGGTAGTGGAAATTGCAATAATCGTAATCAGATCATTTAAATTTTTTAATGCAAAATCAAATAATAAGAACGAGCAATACAATTTATATATCCTTTAGTGTAATTTAGGATGATAGTTATTTACCAGTTTTTGAGGGTACTTTAATGGCGTAGTGTGTAAAATCTTTATTTGAGTCATTTTGTTTAATATCTAGCCAAAGTTAGTTGGTCAAAGTTTTTATTTAGTACATTAATTTTTTATTTTGGAATAATTAGGTTTATATGCCTTACAAATTAGTATACGTTCTGATAAATCTCGGGTTGAGCGAGAATAGAACCCAGGACCTGGGACGACAAGAGATAAGATTAGTATATTAATTTTTATTCTTAATAAAAAGTAAAAACTTATTCTAAACCGGAACGTGGGCCCTCCTCTAGTTTGTACACCCTCAAATTCCTGCTACAAAATATTTTTCATTAGTATGAAATAGTTGTTCAAGGATTTCTGTACCAAGCTGTTCTTCTGAACCATTGCTAAGAATTCTTGTGAAACTAGAATTCTTTACTAAGCCTTGAAATTACTTTGATCAACAATAAGGTTCGTTCTGTTTTGCTTGCCTGTAATCTCTAGTTTGTTTACTCCCACTAAGATGTCTGATCTTTCCATCTTCCCTGATGAGATCTGTGATTAATCGGGTGATAGGAAGGATAAATCGTCCTTGATGAGATCTGTGATTAATCGGATGATAGGAAGGATAAATCAAATGTTCTCTAATAGTACTTTCAATTTTATAGAAATGTTTCATTAATTAATTTTGCCTAGGCTGATTTTTGGTCGATTTGTTTGATTAAATCTTATTTCTGATTAATTGCAATTTTTCCCAAGTAGATTCGATATTTCAAAAGAAAAAAACACCTTGGAGACTGATTATTCCCGAATCGGGGCATTTTTGCTCCACCTTACCCTTCTAGTGATTAATCTGGTAATTGAAAGCACTTTTATAAAAATTTGAATTTTGTAAATTTATTTTTATTGTTGATTCTGTTTACGCCGACTTTTTGGCTGATTTGTTTGATTAGTTCCTATATTTTCAATTTCCAATAAATGTCAGTTTTACTCGCAAAGATCCGATCTTTTAAAAAACCACCTTAGAGATTATTCCCGAATCAGGGCATTGATACCTTCTTACCCTTGTAGTGATTAATTGGGTAACCGGAAGGATTGGTCCGATATACATAAATATTATTTTTAGTTATAAAATTGCTTTGATTATTAATTCTGCCTACTCTTATTTTTGACTGGTTTATTTCGATTTACGATTAATTGCAATCTTTAGATCCGATTTATGAGAAAAACACCTTGATGCCCAATTATTCCCGAATCGGTTCATGTTTTTACCTTCTTACCCTTCTCGTGATTAATGGGTAATGATTAATCTGATGTATTTAGTATGATTCTTGATTCTATTAAAATGTTTTATTATTTATTCTTTTAGGCCGGTTTTTGGCCACTTTCGTCTGATTTATTTTCTGTTGATCCAGTTTTTTAGAAAAACACCTTGGACCCTATTATTTCCAAATGGGGGCATTTTATACCTTACCTTTCTAGTGATTAATCGGGTAATAAAAGGATTAATCGAATGCATTCCTATATTTTTCTCATTTTCTATGAATTTTGTATATTACGAGTTCTGCCTACACCGATTTTTGGCCAATTTGTCTCATGTAATTTTGATATCCCAGTTTCTGACATTCCAGTTTTTCCCACATAGATCAGAGAGTCTAAGGCCGTCGTGTTGTGTATGTGTACGATAGATTCTACAAAAAATGGGGGTTGGCATGTTGAAATTTCCTGAATTAAACTACAGGTGTAAACCAGCCAAGATTAGCTTGTAGATTTTATCTCAAATATGAACGAATCTCAACAAAACTAAAATGCAGTCCTCGATGAGAATTCGAGCTTCTTTCAGTAATAACAGGAATTGTACAATAGTTTATATCACATTCGACATTTTTGAGTATGAGTTTATTCTCAAGGTAGCAAACTTGGATCTTGCTCAAGCTCAACTCACTAAGAAAACAAACTTGAGGTTAGAGCCTTAAATGAGATAAATTTTGTAGTCAACAGTTTTGCAGATTGGAGACCTAGTATGATTGTTGTTTACCCGGTGCAACGGCTCCTGGTTCAATAGAACTGCTTAAAAAACAATTACCTTTTCTGACTATTAGTACAAGTACGAAACTTTACTCAGTTATAATACCACTCAAAGTGGTGTCTGAGGAGGGTTGATGTACGCAGACCATGCCCCTATACAATAGGGAGGCTGTTTCCGAAGGACCCCCGGCCATTACAAATACAGAAATACAAATACAGAAAGGAAACCTAATACAAACTAAGAAACTCACGCACACCCAGGAGTCGAACCCCTGACCTCCTTCAAAGGAGGCCAGTGGCTCAACCACTGCACCAACATGTTGTTGGCTATTAGTACAAGTACGGAACGTAAGTATTAGTGAAATTAAACTAATTAAATTTTACATATTTTTATGTTTATAGACAGCAGATCCGATCCTATCTACAAAGAATGAGTTCTCCTGTTCCTCCGCCACCTGGACATATGCCTGCAGAAAATGTTCTAAGGTCCAAGCCTCTGGGTCCACCAGACAAGGAATCCGCTGGTTCAGGATCCCAGTTCGGGCATGCTCCTCCCTTCAAGAGACCGAGGAGCCAAGATGAAGGCTCACCAGATTCTTCAGCCTTCATACCCATGATAAATAAAAGATCTGGTAATATCTTTTACAAGACTCGACTATGCGAGAAATTTGTGAATGGTAATTGCTCAAAAGCCGAAAAATGTAATTTTGCTCATGGCTCGGAAGATCTGCATGAGCCCCCACTAAATTGGAAACAATATGTTTCTGCTAATGGTAAAAGAGGAAAAATAAATCGTCGGATGAAATTTTGCAAGAATTCCATTTCTGAAAAAGAATGCCCATATGGGGAGAAGTGCAAATTCCTACATCAAGTTGCATGCAACACTGAGGTGGCAAGGCCCCTTCCAATTAATATATCTTCACCAAGTATTGAAACCACGGGACCAATTTTGGACCAAACTAGACCGAATAAGCATTTGACCTGTTCTGATGCTTTGGTAGTTAACAGAAAGCTTGCATCTTTTAAAACAAAAATGTGCACCAAGTGGGAGATCACTGGCCAATGCCCCTTTGAAGAGAGATGTCAATTTTCTCATGGGCACTCTGGTATGCTTCTAGTGTATAGCTTAATTTTCTTGCACACTGTTGCTTTGTGATGAATGTGTTGCTTTTCTCTCTTGAATATGTACTTGGTGGCTCACTCGTGGGGGGGAAAAAGTTGAATTAACTTGTCAGTTTTTATTTAGTTTTCCAACTTTGCTTTAATAATGTTATTGCAATTCTATATCACCTACATATTTATCTGTGTAATTCTTTGAATCGCGATTAGGGAACTGAAGCATATGCTTCTGAGTGTATTCCAAGTATGCATAGTTATTAAATCGTCGATATCTCGTCGATATATCGACGAAATATCGTCATCTCGCTCTGGAAACCTATCTCGTCTCGGTCGAAATATTGACGAAATATCTATATCTCGTCGATATATCGACGAAATATCTATATCTCGGTCCACGACCGAAATGGAGCGATATGACGAGTTAATAACTATGCAAGTATGACAATTTCATCACAAAGTTCTTTCTTAAAAGGAATATGAAATGATTGTTCACATAATTTTTGCCATGTCTAGGGTGTGACAATTCATAGGTTTCACATGTTTTCCAATTTTGGCTCCATCTTATTCCATATCGTAATATCTATCATAATTATGCAGTCAATTTCAAAGTGGCAGAAAACAACTTAAACATATAATTCTCTAATTGTCTTGCACCCATTCCCCTTGATTTGTTATTAGTGTGCAACATATTGTGCCAAGTGTATAAAATGTGTTAGTTTTTATCTTCTTTATAAAAATAAAGCTATTACAGTAAACTTTGATATTTAAAAGTCTTTTCCGTTCCTTCAAATAAACATACTGATATTTTTTGAGCAACAAGACTATAGCAATGAAGAGTGTGAAAGCCCCCCATCTCCATTCTCATTGTTAGATTGTATTTAGTTGTTTCCAACTGGAATTGATGTAATGATGTTTGCTTATGCACTTTCTCTGTTGTGACACTTCAATGTTCAGCTACAACTAAAAATAATCAATTGGTTTCTTGAGCAAGTACATTTTTCGTTTTCCTTCAAACCTGTATCACAAACATGTAACCATGCATATTTCATGAGCTGTTCTGTATCACACCCTTCTTTCTTACAAAAAGCTTAATTGCCTGGCATCCATATTTTCACACAGAATTACAGGTGCCTGGTGCCCAGACCAAGGCTGAGATTGTAACAGATGTCCACTCATTCCCAAAAAAAGCTCTCCCGCAACTTGTAAATGATGAATTTCCTACAAAAGCAGAGGCAACGCAGGAAAGAGTGAATAATGAGGTCTTACGAAAGTTAAAAGCATCTAAGAAGATTAGTACAATTTATGGTGATTGGCCTGAAGATCTCATTCCACCAGAAAATTTGCTACGCTAGATGGTTCATATAACTAAATTTGATATAATATTGGGAGACTGTTGATTAGTAGCACAAGATAATTTAGGAATTTTTTTATTTTTAAATGTCTTTATGAAAGTGATGCTCTGCAGGTAAATTATGCTATGTAGTGTTTTCCTCTCATGGAGAGATGGATTTTATGTGAAATTTAACTTGTCTTTCAAGTTACTTGTTCCTAATTTGTGTCGGAATCTTAGATGGTGCTATTGCAAACCCATCTTTGTTTTACTTGAAAACTTTAAATAATACTCTTATATCGTAAACAATATGTTTATTTAGTACATTCCCCTTCATTTTCTTTTCTTTCTGTTTCATGCTCCAATTGCTCCTTGCCAGTTCTGTAGCTGTTTGAATTCCTAGACCACATACATAAGGTTCACGACCCATCTTCACCTTATTTCAATGTGCTTAATTATTTCAGAAAGGACCGTTGGTAAGTTCGTATGACTGCAGTGTTTTCTTGTAAACATTTTGACATTTGTGTCAAAATTTCAACTTCCCGGTATGATGTAGTTCTACTGGGCAAATGGTGTGTCTGATGTGGATAATTTTACGAATGAAACAGATTTGCTTTGTGTAACTGAGGACAATGATGGTTACCACAGTTGCAATTAGCTGGCTATGGGTGACCTTGCGTACACTGGGCATTCAAGTCTCAACTTAAGTGACATCAAGGGTTGATTTGTGATTAGTATAAATCAAGAAGATTTTGACGCCAGGTTTGCTTTTGTATATGTATGTGTGTGTATATATATATATATATATATATATATATATATATATATATAGTATTAATCTTTAAATTAATAAAGATAATCTTTATGTGCTTTAATTGCAACGCGTTGTTTTATTTTCTGTGCATAACAATTCAAGAGTTTATTACCTACCTTAGTTAACAGTGGTCCGTGTTAAGAACACAAGAGACACTGATGTTGGTGAATGTGGTAATTATATAGATTTAGGATTGTGATTACATTTTTGCGAAAAGGATTGTAGTTTAGGAAAGCATGAACTTTTATAGCTCTGCTCTATATAGTCAAGCACACAAGAGACACTGGTGTTGATGAATGTGGTAATTATATTGATTTAGGATTGTGATTACACAAGAGACACTGATGTTGATGAATGTGGTAATTATATTGATTTAGGATTGTGATTACATTTTTGTGAAAGAATTGTAGTTTAGGAAAGCATGAACTTTTATAGCTCTGTTCTATATAGTCTTGTAGTTTAGGAAAGCATGAACTTTTTTAGCTCTGCTCTATATATAGTCATGTGCATGAACGAATATGGAAGAATAAAGGGCTTCCATTAGTTGTAAACTTGTAATACTAAGTTCAAAGCTCGATTGTGTGCAAAATTTGTTCCCAAAAAAATCCTCCATTAAATAGAGGAACTGGAAGTGTCTTCTACAATACTTGATTTTCTGCGAAATTTGTGGGTGGTAAGTGGTGAGAAATGTACCTTTGGTCATGGCTTTGGTGAGCGGCATGAGCCTCCGCCAAATTGGAAATAATATGTTAATGTTAATGGTAAAGGAGCATGAGATAATGATCGGCGAAAAAGTCGGTGGATAAATTTTTGCAGGAAATTTATTTTTGATAAAGAATTCCCATATGGGGAAGAGTGCAATTTCCTACATCGAGTTCCGTATACCACTGAGGCAGGGGCCCTTCCTATGAATATATTTGCACTAAGCATGGAAACCACAGAACCGAAATTGGAGCAGAGAAACAATACTGCACAAACTAGACTGAATAAGCATTTGACCTGTTCTGATGCTTGGTAGTTAACAGAAAGCCTGCATGTTTGAAAAATAAGATATGCACCTAGTGGGAGAACCACAGGTGATTTCCCTTTCAAAGGAAATTGTCACAATGCTCATGGGCAATCAGGCATGTCTTCGTTGTACTCTACTCTACTTCATTGTTAATTTACTACTTTTTGTGCTCCAGTATGTAGATGAAATATGTCTCCTTACTACCCCTAGTGGCAAATGATATCATGCTACTGATACATCTCTTGACATGTTGCTGCAGAACATACTGTCAAAAAATAGAATTTACGTTTATCTTTACGTTAATGCTGAATTTGTCCGTTTGCTGAATCCTTTTCCCTTTAGCTGAACTATTAAGTCTAGATTATTGTTATATTAGGAGACACAAGCACTCGATAATTCACAATAAAAACTGTATCATGATATACAATGTGGAAGTCTTTGACTGAATTTGACAGTTACTTAAATTGTTGGATTAATTTGTAACTTCTCTACTGTATGATATGCGAACTCTCTGTGCATACACCATGCACTGTTTTTTATACTCTGGTGAAGTAAGCATTGTTTGTTTATGGTACTCTTAATTGTCTGCTTTCTTCATTTCCCATTATTAGAGTTGGCAATGCCTGGCTCCGAGAGAATGCCTGATGTAACAATAAATAGCTCTATTTCAACAAACAACCACCGACTTCCTTTAAATGGTGGAGGTCTTAGTGATTGAGGCGAATAAGTCCTTCAATTGAAGACAACTTAGAAAGATTGTTGGAATTTATGGTGATTTGCTTCATGGTACAGTTTAATGAATAATAACTAGCCAGGCACAATGGATCACTGAGCTATGGCCATTCGAGTTACCATAAGAACTGAAAGCTCGTTTCCTTTAGAATGAAAGCTTTATACAAAATCGATCAATGTTTTAATTTTCCCAAAAAGTCGAGATTGGAACATTATCCTCCTATGTTAGTTTTTATCTTTTATCCTTTCAACCTGGCAACCTATGACATTTACTTCTACCACCAACAGTACTGTCTTTCTGGATACTCTACTTATTGTTTTGAAAACTGATGTGGGAATAGATTTGATTGTCCGTTCAACTTGTTTTAATTTCATGTTCCAATGCTTTGCCTGGTTTGCTAGTTTAAGAAGGAACTTACATGGGTTGATCAAGTCACCCCAACCAAAGCGAAAATTTATTTGGGTTTATAGAGGTTGTAACCAAATATATTGAGTTGGTTATAAGTTATGATACATTACTGTAGTAGTACCTGTATGGTTATATGGGTGAACAAATGAACATATCAATTTCAAACATGTCAATGCTAAGCGTAGCGGCCACAAAATTCTAGTGTGTATAACAATAGCATTACTGCATTTTAAGCGAAATGAAATTTAAGTTACAGTTAAAAAAGTTTCATATTTCAGTCAAAAACTTGTTTGGGAAAGACATTTTTTTTTAGTACAGAGTTTGAGAAAGACATTTCAAGGGAAATTACAGGGTGGCACAGATAGTCTAGATTTTCTGTTTGAGACGGATATTAGGAAGATGTTATTTTATTGAATGTTCACACTTCACATCATTTGCATAAGCTTTGCTCATTAAGATGCATAATATATATTGGCAATATGTATATATATAACAGGGGGATTCTTACTTGAACATATTGAGATGCTATAATCTATATTGGCAAACGTTTATCGTCCGTGTAACTGTGTAGTTCCATTTAGTCATTAGACTGCGCAACAAGGGAGGGGGAAGGGCGGAGGGGGGATGCCTTCTATCTTTACATAGGTAATGCTATCTTATTCATAGATACATCACTGATTTAATTTTTTACTTGTGATATACAGCTTTCTGAGAGGTTCTTCCCCAACTTATAGTTGATCTGACCAAAGCATCCATAGGGTCAACACATCTCTTGAGAAGAGGGTCATTAGGTGGCAAAATATTCCTCAACTCATCCCCAGCAAGAATGATGGTGTTCACTGCGCTCATTAAAAGTAAATGAATTGCGATTCTCAACAGATTTTGTGCTCCTTCGATATCTTTCTTCTTCAATGATTCCATTGCTGGTAGCACTGCATGCTCCATTGTTGGTTTGTCTGGTAACACAACCTCAAATCCCTGTCCAAAAAAATGTATTCTCTGTTCTGAATTAGAGAAACATTTCTAATGAGACCATAACTTAGCTGAAAGGAGTTTCATAATTAAGTCACGTCCATAAAAATCTCTACACTAAAAAACATACCTGACCCTGTAGTTTTTTCATGTAAAAGGCCGCCATTGAACTTGAGTTATCTGCCAGTACCCCTATTCGGACACAACTCCCAGCTTCTAGTGGTCTAAACTTTGCTTCTTTAAGCTCCCTGGCAACACAATCTCCTATATCAAGAAATGGCACAGAACATCCTAGTGACACCTCTCTGTGCCACAAATGCGAAATATTGCATGGCATAACAATACAACGCACTCCTGATTGCTCAAGAAACACCCTTTTCTGTCTCAGATTCTCGATGATTGAGTAACGATCATAGTTATCAATTCCATTTTTCTCACAGTTTGGAGGGAGATGAAGTCTGCTGATCGTGGGATCACTGCAGACGATGAAAGGGGCAGATTCACCTCCACTTCTTGAACTCCACCAAACAAGCTTTTCCAAGAAAATTAGAGTTGATACCACAGATACTCCACCAATGATACCAACTGGGATTCTGCATCTTTCTCCGGATTTCTTTGATTCTCCACCTTCTTCAGTTTGTAACATTATAGAAGAACCTTGTATAGCCAGGGATGAGTCTGTTCTCGTCTGGTGATGAGCTCTTCTCTTGTTTATGGTTCTTACATGGACTTGCGGGCAGTTTAGGGTGTTGAAGGAGCTTCTCATTGCTCCATCAAACAACCCTAGTGACTTGTGTAGCCAGTGATTCTGCATCTAGTCGTATAGATACACAAATATTATCAGGCGCTAAATTGACCTTCTTCCAATAGTGGCCTAATTCCGTAAACTCGAGAGCTCCACAAACTATTTCTTCAGCACTACTTGGCCCTTAAACCCATGCGTGGAAGCTCAATATTCTGTTCTTGAGCCAAGACACCTCAATATGGGTCATTTTCCCCATCATATTCTTGATCAGAACTGAATAAAGACTAAGCTTAGTAAACCAAGTGTATGTGTCTGTGTGTGTGTGTGTTTATATTTTGGAAAAGATCTGATGACTTATATTATTGTGTACTTTTGTCCAAGATTCTACAGAAGAAACAAAAAGCCAAAATACCCATGAAATAAGATATACATAAATATTAAGTAGTATATTTGTTGATAACACAGAATGATCAATCATGCATGTAATATTTGGGGAATCTACAACATGATCGTCACAGTATGTTATCTCCTTTTTGGTTGCGTTAATGCCTACCGTTGAATACTCGAACTATCAAAACAGAAACATAATAATGTAAGACAGCATTTATCACCAATTTTTTGAAATTTTCATCCTTGTGGAACAAGACAAATGTCGCACATGGTACACTTCTTGGTTGCTAGTCAGATAATATAATACTGTATATTTCACAACCACTTGCTTTCCTGATTGATGTTCATTTTGCCCACCCAGCTGCCTTACTACTGCACATTAAAATAGATAAGTAGGTTTTTAACATCAAGTGTCTGTCGGCTGGAAATTAACTTACTGGATAGTTGCACAAGATTTTACTAAAATTAATAATATGATTTCATGCATGCTCAAACATCTTAACGAGATTCATCGGTTAGCTAGCTCTAAGCCTCTAACTCAATAAGTGTACCTATTTATTCGAGAATAGTAGTACCCACTAATATCATACCGTTTTTTTAATGTTCGTACGAATCTAAATTTTCTACACTTTAGTACCACATCGAGACATCTGGGCGTTTAGTTTAGTTGTATTTAAATTCAATGCGATTGTCACAAATTTGATTATTGATGTTTAAACACTAGAAAATATTGTTTGGTTCTTTGGTGTTGAAAATTACACAGCAATAATATCATAATTACAACAATCGGAGATAGACAAATGGCATGAGAGATATGTTGTCCTCCTGTCTTTATATATAAAGATGCAGTGACCCATCGAGATTGAGTGCTTCTATTTTTTTTTTTTTTGCTAAATAGTGCTTCTAAATTATTGAGGGTACTGGAAGTTTCTCTTTGGACAGCGGCTTTATTTCTGGCAGAGTTGATAGGAGAAGTACAAACGACGGCCCTGGGGTAATCTATTCATAAACTGATATCGTGATACTAGAAACAAATTTTATGCATTCCCTCCTGTCAACTTTGTGATTTGTGAATGTATCTATCAATTTTGTTTGTCATACAATTAGGCGTTTTTGGAGAGTGACTTGCTTGCATGGTATCAGACTTCACCTTAGCTATTATGAGGCTCCCTCAGGCAACGATTGTCAGTTTTTGAAAAATCGAATTCTCCCCAAACGTAGTTTGACTCTAGTACTCGATAATATTTTGATTTTAATATTGTTGTGGAATAAAAACTAGGTAAACAAATTGCGGCTAGGATTTATGTGTATTTAATGCTAGGGCTCGTGAGCTTCGTGTTTTAATGGTTGTTTCCGTGTTCGAGACTGATCTACGCATCTCGTTATTGAGAATCAAGCCAAAACACGTAGTTCTGAGAATGAGGGATCATGCCCTTATATAGGTGTCAGGTGTCAGGAACCTTAGAATCGTAGTAGGATTAGGTGACTTGATGGACAAGTCAAGTCACCGCCTTGAGGAAGGTTCTAGATTTCTGTCTTGTAGGAATCTGTTTCCACATTGAATTTAGGTGCCTTGGAGGCTACTTCTTGTAGAAGTAATATCCTTATCTGACTCTTATTGCTGAGCTGTTAACCACCCTCAATATTAATTACGAAATTAATATTTAATTAGGGTTTTCGGCCTCGTTATTGGGCCTCATGTTTGGACCATACTAGGTTCAATTAATGCCACGTTAAATGTGTCTTTACGACTTACTTTTAGCCCATATCATTTGCCCCCCCAACCTCTAGGAAAACTGATTAAGTTTTCATTGAAATTGTAATTGTCATTTTCGAGACTCAGGATTTATCTTTGTACACTAGTGTTTCACGAATACTATCTTGATATAAAGCGTGGAGCGACCGACGCACTTACGACGATGTCTAAACGACAGTAACAGGTGCTAATTAGCCTTAAACGACGTTTAAACGATGTTAAACGACGTTGAACGGCATTAAACAGCACTAAACGGTGTTAAACGACACTAAACGGTGCTAAACAGCCTTAAATGATGTTTAAATGATGTTAAACGATGTTGAACGGCATTAAACAGCGCTAAACGACACTAAACGGTGCTAAACAGCCTTAAACGACGTTTAAACTACATTAAACGACGTTGAACGGCATTAAACATCGCTAAACGACACTAAACGGTGCTAAACAGCCTTAAACGACGTTTAAACGATGTTAAACGACGTTGAACGGCATTAAATAGCGCTAAACGGCGCTAATCAGCCTCGACTTGGTTCTTATGTTTGAAACGGCTCCAGCATCGACGTTTAAACGATATTAAACGACGTTGAACGACATTAAACATCGCTAAACGACACTAAACGTTGCTAAACAGCCTTAAACGACGTTTAAACGATGTTAAACGACGTTGAACGGCATTAAACAGCGCTAAACGGCGCTAATCAGCCTCGAGCGCGCTCCTTAGGGTGCGGGAGCGCTGTACCAGCTGCCAGAAATCCTGTTTTAAGTCAATTTTGGAAATTTCTTGACGGCCAAGGCACGAGGGGCTATAAAAACACATGCAAGAGAGACGAATGAGAGACAAGATAGAGAAGGATATACAGGACTTGGAGACGGATTTACCGAAGAACGTGATAGCTAACGGAAATCTAGATCTACATCTTTTGTATTCTTGTAATTAGGCGATACTTTTGGATGCTCGTTTTGGATTTGTTTTCTAAACTTTAATACTCTAGTACTCTCGTTATTATTCAGATCTTGTTTTAATATCATGTAATCACTAGATCCCATGATGATGAGCCGTTCGATTATGAACTAATCATTGTCATGGGATTCTAACGGATTTATTTACGGAATTTAGTAGTTTGATTGCTTTAAAGATTGGTGTGTGATGACTCATTGATTTCCTCGTATGGTTGTGCTAATTCTTCTTGGATGCGTAGCTAACAACTAAGTTGTTTTTGTTAATCTCTATTGAATGCGAAAGTTGATATAGAGATTTAGAACTTGCCATGCTAGCATAGGTTTATGGATGTTTTGACATGCATGATTCGTAGTGTAATTTTTACCATCTTACGCTGCCCTATGTGATCTCAATGGATAACTTGTACTTAAATCGTTATGTTTTTCAAATCTTATAGACATATAGGGTCTAAACATAATTGGTGTCCACCCAGCTTCTATCTGTTTTGTGGATGTTGAGTGGTTTGGTAAACGTATGCCGAACGATAGCGTGTACTAATTTCGTGTTGTCCGATTAGTTGTCATAACCATCACATACATTGATTAAAGGCATCAACTCTAAATGAAGTATTTAATGAAGTTAGGATTCCATGTTTTATATCTCATAAGTAATTCAGTTTTAATCTCATTAGTTTATTAATTCTTAGTATTGTTAAATAGCTTGTTAGTTAATTTAGTTAATCAAACACACCTTTGATATTTGTCTTAGCAGTGAATAATAATCATACATTGTTGCATAAGTGCATAATCTGATTTACACCAGGTCTTCGTGGGAACGAACTCTACTTACTGTGATATTACTTGTGACCGCGTACGCTTGCGTGATTTAGTGCGAACAAGTTTTTTGGCGCCGCTGCCGGGGACTCTGTGTTTATTATAGTTTATGTGCTTGTCATCAGTGGTCGTTAAAGTTCACTGACTCGGATTAGTTTTCTTACCAATCTTGCTTTGTTCTGTATGTTTCAGGTACTTGTGCGTGTATGCGAACACGTTCTCAATCTCGTAAGGATAAACTGGTAGAAGAAGTACTTGAAGCAACAGTAGAAATGGAAGAACCAGCAGCAGCAACGAAAGCATTAAAGGATTATTCCCAACCGAAAATCAATGACATTCAATCTAACATTGTCAAACTAGCCATTGCCGCAGTGCCGCTAATACCTTTGAAATCAAGCCTGACACGATTCAGATGGTGCAGAATTCAGTTCAGTTTGGGGATGCTCCAATGGAAGATCCCAATATGCACATCTGGAACTTCATCGAGATCTGTGCCACTTTCAAGTTCAACGGTGTGTCGGAAGATGCTGTGAAATTGAGACTTTTCCCATTTTCTTTGAGGGATAAAGCTAAGGGGTGGTTACATTCTCTACCAGCAGGTTCTATTGTGACATGGGAGGATCTTGCTTAGAATTTTCTCACTAAATTCTTTCCTATGGCAAAAATAGCAGCAATCAGGAACGCTCTTACTCAATTTGCACAGTAGTCGGGAGAATCTTTATGTGAAGTTTTGGAGCGCTACAAGGAGATGCTTAGGAAGTGTCCTCATCATGGAATGCCCGACTGGATGGTGATCAATTGTTTCTATAATAGGCTGGGAGCACAATCAAGACCAATGCTAGATGCAGCATCAGGTGGAGCTTTATGGGCTAAGAGCTACGAGGAAGCGTACGAGCTAATTGAGATGATGGCTGCTAATGAATATCAAAATCCAACTCAGAGACTACCACAATGCAAAGTAGCAGGAATTCTGGAAGTTGATACAGCTACAGCTATAGCAGCTCAGTCAAAGGCTTTGACTATGAAGGTGGATTCATTGACTAACTATAGAGTTCAACAGGTGGCAAGTGTTTGTGAGCTTTGTGCGGGTGCACATGAGACGAATCAATGTGCCATATCTAATGAATCAGCGCAGTTTGTTAGCAATTTCAGAGACCACAGCAACCGGCTCCAGCCACCTATCATCATAATAACAGAAACCATCCTAATTTCAGCTGGAGCAACAATCAAGGTGGTATTCAACAACCATAACAGCCTTATCAGCAGTTTTAGGGTCAGCAATACGGATCTAAGCCATTCAATCCTTCTGGTTTTCAGCAGCAGTATGCTCCAAGGCAACAATTTCAACCTCCGGGATTTCAACAACAGTCTCATGCAAGTGCGGGGCAGTCTTCTATTGAAAAATCAGAATTAGAAGAATTGAGGTTGATGTGTAAAAGCCAAGCGGTCTCGATTAAAACCTTGGAGAATCAGATAGGTCAAATTGCTAACGCGCTGCTGAATAGGCCACAAGGAACTCTTCCTAGAGATACAGAGGCTAATCGAAGCAAGAGGGAAGTCAAAGAATAGGTGAAAGCAGTTACTTTGAGATCTGGAAAAGTCACGAATGATAAAAAATTAGCTGCCGAGGAAGACAGAGAAATTCAGAAATAGAAGCTGGAGCGCGCCCGCGTCATAGGGAGCGCGCCCGCGCCCTCTTCAGAAACAGAAAAATTAATTCCTGATTTGGCAGCTAATCAGTTGGATGGAGAAGCGGAAAAGAGCAAAACTTCTACTGAAAAATCTACTCCGGAGCAGACTACAGAGAGCAATCAGATCTATCCTCCTCCTCCATATCCAAAAAGACTCCAGAAGCAGAAGTTAGACGAGCAGTTTGCCAAGTTTCTTGAGGTTTTCAAGAAGTCGCATATCAACATACCTTTTACGGAAGCTCTAGAACAGATGCCGAGCTATGCTAGGTTCATGAAGGGTATTCTATCACAGAAATTGAAATTCGAGGAATTGGAAACTGTTGCTTTGACAGAAGAGTGCAGTGCGGTGTTGCAACAGAAACTGCCACCGAAAATTAAGGATCATGGAAGCTTCACAATACCGTGCACCACAGGCAACTTATCATTTGACAAATGCTTATGTGACTTGGGAGCTAGTATCAATCTGATGCCATTGTCTGTCTTTAAGCAACTTGGGTTGCCTGATCCGAAATTGGTTAATATGACCTTGCAGTTGGCAGATCGATCGATCACATATCCGAGGGGTATAGTGGAGGACGTATTAGTGAAGGTGGATAAGCTGATTTTTCCGGTTGATTTTGTTATACTGGACTTTGAAAGGATAAAAGGATTCCCATCATCTTGGGAAGGCCATTCTTGGCTACAGGCCGAACTTTGATCGATGTACAAAAAGGAGAGCTTACCATGAGAGTGCAGGATCAGAAATTCACTTTCAATGTGTTCAAGGCAACAAAATATCCGTTAGATTCAGTGGAGTGTTTCAAGGTGGACGTTGTTGATAAGATTGTGAAGAAGGAGATGGAACAGCTAAAAAAATCAGATTCCGTGGAAAAAGTTTCAAGAGGGATTTTTGGCATTGAGAATGAAGAAAGAAAGGGGCTATTTCATTTGTTGGATGCAACTCCATGGGAAAGAAAAGTTGACATTCTGCATAAGTGTCGTGGGCTAGCTGATTCTAATAATTTTCAGGTGCAACGTAAGTTGTCAAGTGAGGAAGCTTTTGCACTTGAACTCAAGCCACTACCACCCGAGGAGCCACCACCTGATTCACCACCCGAGGAGGGTGGCCCTGCCGATAGTTAGGGGAGTTCTCTTTATTCTTGAATCTTGCCTTCAATGGGGACATTGAATATTTCAAGTTTGGGGGTGATTTGAGGATTAGTAGTAGTAGAGTCATTGTGCATGAGTAGAAATCATATTGCATGTGTAGTAGTAGTTTAATTCATATTATTGCATGATTGTTTCATATAAAGCATATTCGTTTGCATATTTGTTTATTTATTCCATGTGAGTCCATTTAATTGCAATTGCATAGCATATTTCATGATCTCGTAGGACTTGGCTATTTCCGTTCGGTAGGTCGATGTTGATTTGAGTGTGGTAATGATGAATAGAGGGTTCACTTAAGTTCTTATGAATTGACTTGCATGTTTCAGAAACAAAATTTTTACACAGTCTCATCGTTTGCTTTTGGGCTAGTTCAGGTCATACTTTGTTTGTTTGTTGAGATTAATCACTTGTTTATATTTATAATGTTTTTTATTCCCTTGATGGCATAGGAGCACTAAAATATAAGTTTGGGGGAAACCAGGGATTTCAGGCTAGTGTAATAAAGGTTAGGCATCAAAAGGCTAGTAGCCGCTCATATTTTATGAGTAGTCTAGGGTTGGATGAGATAGAGCGAAACACACTCATTCCAAATTATTAGTTCAGAAAAAAAAAAGAAAAAAGAAAAAAAAAGAGTTATGTGAGTATGCAGAATTGACCACGGGTGAGCTTTTTAATACTCGAGCAATTAAGTTCTAGGGGACTTTGTGCCTAGTGACCTGAAGCTTTTCTGGTCTGGGATCCACTAACCTAACGCTCGCTACATGGGTATCATTGTATTAGTCTTTAGGGGCCTCATCCATTGCACGATCAAATAAGCATGTGTGTTGTGTTATATGTCGTTGTTTGTTTAGTAATTTAGTATGAATCTTTGTCTAACTCAAATGATGATGGAGGTGTCTCTGAGTTATGAAGTGTTTAGCGTTCATTCTATTTATAAACCTGTGATTATTTTGGCGAAGAATAGGCTATGATTTTGATCTGGTGTTGGAAGTATATCTGATGAGCTGTACCGGCTGCCAGAAATCCTATTTTAAGTCGGTTTTGGAAATTTCTTGACGGCCAAGGCAAGAGGGGCTATAAAAACACATGCAAGAGAGACGACTGAGAGACAAGATAGAGAAGGATATACAAGACTTGGAGACGGATTTACCGAAGAACGTGACAGCTAACGAAAATCTAGATCTACGTCTTTTGTATTCTTCTAATTAGGCGATACTTTTGGATTCTCGTTTTGGATTTGTTTTCTAAACTTTAATACTCTAGTACTCTCATTATTATTCAGATCTTGTTTTAATATCATGTTATCACTAGATCCCATGATGACGAGCTGTTCGATTATGAACTAATCGTTGTCATGGGATTCTAACGGATTTATTTACGGAATTTAGTAGTTTGATTGCTTTAAAGATTGGTGTGTGATAACTTATTGATTTCCTCGTATGGTTGTGCTAATTCTTCTTGGATGCGTAGCTAACATCTAAGTTGTTTTTGTTAATCTCTATTGCATGCGAAATTGGATATAGAGATTTAGAACTTTCCATGCTAGCATAGATTTATGGATGTTTTGACATGCATGATTCGTAGTGTAATTTTAACCATCTTACGCTGCCCTATGTGATCTCAATGGATAACTTGTACTTAAACCGTTATGTTTTCAAATCTTATAGACATATAGGGTCTAAACATAATTGGTGTCCACCCAGCTTCTATCTATTTTGTGGATGTTGAGTGGTTTGGTAAACGTATGCCGAACGGTAGCGTGTACTAATTTCGTGTTGTCCGATTAGTTGTCATAACCATCACATACATTGATTAAAGGAATCAACTCTAAACGAAGTATTTAATGAAGTTAGGATTCCATGTTTTATATCTCATAAGTAATTCGGTTTTAATCTCATTAGTTAATTAATTCTTAGTATTGTTAAATAGCTTGTTAGTTAATTTAGTTAATCAAAACACACCTTTGATATTTGTCTTAGCAGTGAATAATAATCATACATTGTTGCATAAGTGCATAATCTGAATTACACCAGGTCTTCGTGGGAACGAACTCTACTTACTGTGATATTACTTGTGACCGCGATGCTTGCGTGATTTAGTGCGAACAAGTTTTTGACTCTCACCATTTTTGGGAAATGGAGTTTGTAGTTCTGAGATGGAAAGGTGGTGACTGAGGTCATTTCTTTGTTAAGAAATTTGGATACATAGAAGATAGTTCACACTTCGTGTGTGACCTTGATCAACAAGAATTACTAGACCGAGACAGACTGCTTGCTGATGATGGCCGCACCCATTATAAACTATTCTGACTGAGAAAAAGCTTATAGAAGCTGGCCTTAACTTTTTCTCTATTGAGGGTAATTTTTTTTTCATTTTCCATTATGAACTCTGTTTGTTCTTATTCCGATATTTTTCTTTTTTGCATTTCAGCTGTTAAGGAGTTGGACAGCCGTCCTGAAAA
This sequence comes from Saposhnikovia divaricata, assembly GCA_036435485.1. Classification (NCBI taxonomy): domain Eukaryota; kingdom Viridiplantae; phylum Streptophyta; class Magnoliopsida; order Apiales; family Apiaceae; genus Saposhnikovia; species Saposhnikovia divaricata. The sequence goes on from CM071598.1 coordinate 58,939,944, forward strand.
TCGGCCAACTGTTTCCAAAAGAATGCTTAAGAAGGCCGAATCCCAGATGAACCCTACTGGCCGAAAGGTTCCTCATTTCCTAGAGGGATGCTCTCAATCGGGAAAAAGGTCCCGAAATGCTGATGGGGTACCAGGTCCCCTTTTATCCCATCTTGGGGGTATTTGTGACCAAGACTACGTCTTGGGGAGTCCTTCTTTGGCCTTGGATTGGTCCAAGTGCTCCATCACTCCCCCTGACCTTCTGACGGTAACTTCGGGGGACAAGATTGATGAGTCTAAGCTTTTCGGAGCTCAAGCTTTATATCAGGTATGACACTCCTTCTTGTGGATTCGGTGTTTTTGTATATTTTGACATTATAAATGCCTTATCAATTTTTTGTTTCAGGCAAATGCCTACTTTCAATCTTCTGCCCGTCATGGCCGGGCCTTCAGGGATGTGAACATGGCCTTATTGAAGGAGAAGAAGAGATTCGAGGAGATAAATTGAGACCTAGAGTCCAGAGCTATCCAGGCTGAGGCGGATGCCCATTCTTACCAAAGGTAACTCTCCTCCTTGGCCAGGAAGAAATCATCAGAAGCTGATAAGGTGATCAATGCTTACCATAAGTCGGAAGCTTCCTTGAAGTTCATAGATGATCATGACGACGAGATGCATCCTTACAACATGTTTGTCGGTTGTCGTTAGCAATAAGTATCCAACTGTTGTTAACCCGGTGAACTTCCCATGCCCGAACTGGGCTGTTAGCTGTGGAGGATATGTTGATCATGCTTCCGGTTCTAGAGTTAAGGTCGTGTCTCAGGCATCGGGCTCCAGCTCTGGGGGAGGCTGACAACCTTCTGGCCCTGTTTCTAAGGGAGCTGCCCAAGCTATTAGCCTTGATTCAATCTCCTCGGATTCTCGTGGTAAGAGGCCTATGCCAGCAGGGAAAGGGAAGGTGGTGTTAGTTCGACAACCACTCAGTGTATCTTATGAGACTGCAACTTCCTCTGGGGAGGAAGAAGAGGTTGAGAAGACTGCGGCACAGCCGTCGGTGGTGGCAGCCAAAGGAGATAGCGGCTCTAACGAGGTTGATTCCGAGGAGGGTTCAGACGAAGAGGGTGATGATGAAGAGGAAGAATCTTCGGAAGAGTAGAATGGGGATGCTCCACAAGAGTAAGTGGCCTTGCATGGCCTTGTTATCCACTTGTGGCTTTGTTTTACTTTCATTCAGGGTCCTTCGGGTCTTAACTTTTATTCGACTACGTTTGTAACTTTAACTCTGAACCTTGGCCCTTCAGGGCATTTTTATTTATGCATTTGCTTTCCTTTATTCGTGTGTTCTTTTATTTTCAGTACTTGGTCGTTCTAGACTTACACTCAACAGGTGTTTGGTACATAATTAAAATCACAGAATCATAGAATGGAAAACAAATTTGCATTAATAATTCGAAACGGGTTCATCCCTTACATAGAATACTACTATCCTACTCAGGGCAATGAGCCCTGGAATGGTTTCATCGAACCTTATTTCTACTTCTCCTAATAAATAGACAAAAAGCTAAGTCCTCGCTGGGATAGCTTAAACATAATAAACCTTCAGGTTCTCGTTTCCATCCAAGGTTTCCAGCTTGTAGGATCCTCGTCCTAACGTCTTCCGGACTCGATACGGCCCTTCCCAATTGGGGGCTAGCTTTCCTTTCTGGCCAACTCCTGAGGCTTCGATTTTCCTCAAAACCAAGTCAACTTGTCGAAAGAACCTCTCCTTAACCCTTTGGTTGTAGTGGAAAGATGCTCTCTTCTGATGCTCTACATTGCTGGCATTTGCTTCATTCCTAACTTCATCAATCAGATCAAGGGCGAGCCTCATGCCTTCTTCATTAGTCTCAGGTTCATATTCTTCCACTCGTGGTGATGCATGTGTAATTTCAAAGGCACAACTGCCTCGGCTCCATAAGCCAGCAAGAACCGGGTTGCTCTGGTCGTCACCTTGCAGGTGGTGCAATATGCCCAGAGTATAGGCAGCAACTCATCCACCCAAGTGTTTCTCGAGCATTCGACCCTCTTCTTCAGTCCGTCAAGGATAATTTGGTTTGCTACCTCGACCTGTACATTAGCTTGAGAATGAGCTACTGAAGTAAAGCGGAGCTCGATGGCATTCTCATCGCAGTACTTCTTGAACTCTTCATTATTGAACTTTCGCCCATTATCCGTCACAAGGATTTGTGGGATACCATATCTGCAGATTATGCTCTCCTAGAAGAACTGAGCAACTTGCTTGGTGGTTATCTTGGCTAAAGGTTTAGCCTCAATCCATTTGGTGAAGTAGTCAATGGCCACTATCAGAAACTTCCTTTGTGCTGAAGCTACAGGGAAATGACCAAGTATGTCCATTCCCCACATGGCGAACGAGATAGGAGAGTTGATCAATGTTAACATCTCGGGTGGTTGCCTTACCACCGGGGCGTGCTTCTGGCATCTGTCACACTTCTTGACATAGTTCTGCGCTTCGGCCAACATCTCTGGCCAATAGAATCCTAAGCGAGTGATCTTGTGAGCTAAGGCTCTGCCCCCCAAGTGCTGCCCACAGATTCCTTCATGAACTTCCTTGAGCGCTTCTTCTGCCTCTTGGGGCCTCAAGCACTTCATGTATGGGATGACAAAAGACTTCTTATAAAGGATGCCTTTGATCAATGCATATCTCAACGCTCTTACTGAGATCTTCCGTGCCTCCAAGGCATTGTTAGGGAGCCATCCGATTTCCAAGTGAGCCTTGATAGGATCTATCCAACAGCTTCCTATACCAATTGGTGCCACCAATCTCGAATTGATGGTTAGGGCCTTCAAGACCTGGAAGTAAACACTTCCCGCATAATTCTCTATCTCAGAAGAGGCAAACTTTGACAGGGCATCAGCCTTAACGTTCTCCTCTCTTGGAATGTGCTCCACATAGCACTCATCGAATTGAGTCGTTACAGCTTTCACAACTCTCAAGTACTTTGCCATAATTTCGTCCTTGGCTTCAAATTCACCATTCACTTGCGAGACGACCAATCTTGAATCTCCACAAACTTTGAGGTTCTGGACTTTCATTATTTTGCCAAGCCCAATCCGGCTATCAAGGCTTCATACTCAGCTTCGTTGTTAGTTGTTGGAAAATCCAACTTCAAAGCATACTCAACTGTGAACCCATCGGGGTTTTGCAAGACTAATCCTACACCAATGGATTTTTTTTTTGATGCTCCATCAAAATAGAGCACCCAATACTCCTTCTGATCAGGTACAAGTTCTTCATCTTTATCCTCACTTCCTTGGTTGGGTGTTATCTCCTGCCCCCTGACTTCTTGGTTGCTAATGATACATTCAACCATTAAGTCAACCAATACCTGAGCCTTGATGGCTGTCCGAGGCTTATATGTGATGTCAAACTCTCCAAGTTCAATTGCCCATTTAATTAGCCTTCCACTAGCCTTCGGGCTATGCAATATATTTCTCAGCTACTGGTCAGTCAGGACTTCAATCTTATGTGCCTGGAAGTACGGTCGTAACTGAGGACAACACTCAGTGCTTGTTCAGATACCGCTAGATACAGATAAAGTGTCTCTCCGGGACTTGGTTTGACCAACAACGGGGCTTCAACCATGTATTTCTTTAATTACTCAAAGGCCTCTTGGCTCTCAGCTATCCACTCAAAGTTCTTCACCTTCTTCAATGCTTGAAAGAAAGGCAAGCACTTATCACCAGATTTGGAGATGAATCTCCCTAAAGCTGCAACTCGGCCCGTCAACTTCTGCATATCTCTTATAGAGCATGGTGGATCCATGTCTAAAATCACCTTGATCTTGTTGGGATTGGCTTCTATGCCTCGCTTTGAAACCATCAGACCCAAAAATTTTCCTGATCCAATGCCAAAGGCATACTTGGCTGGATTCAACATCATCTTGTGGTGGCTCAGCACTTCAAATGCCCCTCTGAGGTGCTCAATATGATCAGCCTTGAACAGGCTCTTGACTAACATGTCATCAACATAGACCTCCATGGTTTTCCCAATTAGATGGGCAAATATCTTATTCACCAATCGTTGATAGGTGGCTCTTGCATTCTTTAGTCCAAAAGCCATGACAAGATAACAAAAAACACCAAAGTCAGTTATGAAAGATACCTTTGGGATGTCATCCTTATGCATCTTAATCTGGTTGTAGCCACTTAAACCATCCATGAAGCTCAACATCTCATGCCCAGCCGTGGCATCTATCAATGTGTCAATCCTTGGTAGAGGGAAACAATCCTTAGGGCATGCATCATTCAGATCGGTAAAGTTGATACACATCCTCTACTTTTCATTCGCCTTCTTCACCATCACAGGGTTAGCCAACCATTCGGGGAACTGAATCTCTTCAATAAACCCAGCTTCCAAGAGCTTGTCTACTTCTTGATTTATGGCCTCTTGCCTTTCAGGAGCGAAATTCCTTTTCTTCTGCTTTATTGTCTTCCGCTTAGGATTGACATTCAACTTGTGAGTTATGAATTGGGGATCAATCCCTGACATGCCAACTGCTATCCAGGCAAACACATCACTGTTCTTTTGTAAGAACGCTGTCAATCTGCCCTTCAGGGGTTCTTTCAGTGAAGCTCCTATATAAGTAACTTTTTTGGAGTCTCCCATCTCTAGAGGTATAGGAGTCAAATCCTCTGCTGGTTTTCCTCGATGTTCATCATCACCATGGATATCCATGTCTTTAATCGGGAGGACCTGCCCCCCGACTCTGTCAGCTCTTAAAGTAGCTACATAGCAACTTCTCGCCATTTTCTGATCACCTTTCTGTTCTCCAACACCATCCTGGTTGGGAACTTGATCTTCATATGATAAGTGGAGGCAACAGCCTTGATGGCATGAAGTCCAGTCCTTCCGAGGATTGTATTATATGTTGAGGCCGCCTTAATCACCAGAAAATTCAACATCTGAGTGGCCTTCTTGGGCTCCTGTCCAATAGTTACAGGCAACTGAATAGTCCCTTCAACATTGAACTCCACTCCATTGAACCCGTATATGGGCATGTTAGTGGGAGTCAATTGAGATTCGTTATACCCCATCTTCACAAATGCATCATGAAAAAGAATGTCAATGGAAGCTCCATTGTCTATCAAGACTCGCTTCACTTCTAACTTTCCAATCACAGGGGTTATGACCAACGGGTCGTCATGGGGGAACTTCACTTCTTCGAGATCTGAATCATCAAAGCCAATCGCTACTTCAGTCTTTGCATGCTTTGGGGCCTCTCCCACGATGTGCATTACTTCTCTAGAATAAGCCTTTCGAAAGTTCTTCGTCGTGCCGGTCGCTATCGGGCCTCCCCAAATCATGTTGATAATTGTCCCTCGGGGCTGGATGTTGCGATCGCGGTCATTATCCCTACGATCGTTATCCCTCCTGTCATAATCCCTTCTTTGATTTCCACGATCTTCGCCTTTCGTGAACTTGCTTAGTTTCCCTCTTCGGAGCAAGAATTCAATCTCGTCCTTGAGTTGCCTACAATCGTCAGTATCATGTCCCACATCCTTGTGGAACCTACAGTACTGGTCCTTGTTTCTCTTTGCGGGATCACCCCTGAGTGGCTTCGGCCATCAGAAATTTTTATCCTTTTTGATATCCAACAAGATTTGACTCCTAAAAGTATTCAACCTTGCATATTCATAGAATCTTGGTCCCAGATTCTTGTTAGAGGTGGAGTCAGAGTCTTTTCTAGTTCGGGGATACTTGTCCCTAGTATCATACTCCTGCTCTTGCTTTCACTTCCTAGACTTCCCATTTCCTCCACCCACGGGGGAGGCCTCTTTTTTCCTCATGCTTTCTTCAGCTTTTATATACTTGCTCGTTCTTCTTTGGAGCTCAGTCATGCTCTCGGGGGGGGGGGGTGCTTTGCCAACGACATCTGAAAGAAGGTGTTCGTTGTTCCATTATCCAAGATTATCATAGCTATTTTATTCTCCAGGTCCGGGACGTTCAGCGTCTCCTTAGTAAAACGTTTGAGATAATCCCTGAAATTCTCATTCTTTCCTTGCTTCACTTGCATAAGATATGCAGAGCTTTTCTCATGGACCTTCCCACTAACAAATTGGTTGATAAAAGCTGTGCTCAATGCCTTGAAAGAGCCGATCGAGTTGGACGGCAGACGACTATACCATCTTTGGGCCATGCCTTCCAAGGTTTGAGGGAAAGCTCTGCACTTGAGAGCATCACTCGCGGGCTGCAACAGCAGTGCGTTCGAAAACGTCCTCACATGGTTAGAGGGATCGCCTGTTCCATCATACGCCTTTATTGTAGGCATCTTAAATTTCCTGGAGACATGGGCATTCATCACCTCCTTAGTGAATGGAGGTGTAGGATCATCAGGGTCTCCAAGTGGCATCAAATCTTTGGGGTCACCCCTGGGGGCGTCTGTCCTTGTAGCTCTTCCTGTTGGGGCATCAGCCCTTTTCTGTCTCCTTGAGGACCTTTTCAAATCAATAAAGGGAATCTCTCCTAAAGTTGGAGGAGGTCTATTTTGATTCTGTCTGCTTGTTTTCTTGCTATGTCGTCTTTCAGCCTTTGAATCTCAGCCTCATGAGCCTTGATTTTCTCAACAGTCGTTTGAGGGGGTCCATCATGGATTCTTCGGGTCCTCGTTTGAGGTTCCCTACTAGCACGTCGCCTCCTTGGGGCCTCATTATTATCGCCATCCTCAGATGATGAATCATCAGTATAGGGACTAGAGTAGTCGTCATATCCTTGATCAGGGCCCAACCCCCTAATATAAGGAGGTTCACGTATTTGCAAGGCATGGCCGCTTGGTCCAACACCTTGAGTAATCGGAGGGTTGTTAGGCAAACCATACATCAGGTTGGTGTTTGCGGGGAGATCCGTGGTGTGGATCTCTACCCCCGGAGGTAGTGGGCGATTAACATTAACAAGGGGAGAGACCACCATCTGAAGAGGGTTGGTCTCTTGGGTTTGATGGACGACCACGGGTAAAGTTATCTCAATATGGGGAATCTTCCCTAGAGGTTGAGAAACTTGAGTTTGGGTGATTGCCCCTGTTGATGGGTGTACTTGCCCTTGTTCAGTAGCGATGGGTGGATCAGAAGTGATGGGTGGACAGAGCTGAGGGGTATAGCCTCAGTCGAGGTTGGTATTGTCCTTCGTGTGTTAACCATGGTTGATGTCCTCTTCCCACAAACGGTACCAAATGTTGTGGAATAAAAACTAGGTAAATGAATTGCGGCTAGGGTTTATGTGTATTTAATGCTAGGGTTCGTGAGCTTCGTGCTTTAATGGCTGTTTCCGTGTTCGAGACTGATCGGTCCTCATAGAATGCCTACGTATCTCGTTATTGAGAATCAAGCCAAAAAACGTAGTTCTGAGAATGACGGATCAAGCCCTTATATAGGCGTCAGGAGCCTTAGAATCGTAGTAGGGTTTGGTGACTTGATGGACAAGTCACCGCCTTGAGGAAGGTTCTAGACTCCTGCCTTGTAGGAATCTGTTTCCACATTGAATTTAGGTGCCTTGGAGGCTACTTCTTACAGAAGTAATATCCTTATCTGACTCTTATTACTGAGATGTTAACTACCCTCAACATTAATTACGAAATTAATATTTAATTAGGGTTTTCGGCCTCATTATTGGGCCACATGTTTGGACCATACTAGGTTCAATTAATGCCACATTAAATGTGTCTTTAGGGCTTACTTTTAGCCCATATCAAATATAATTTATAAGCTAAACTAGACAGGAAACGTTTGAATGGTACAACAAAAATTATACACTACAACAAAAATGCTTATTATCATACCAACGAAATTGGTCATTTTTAAGTAAATTTGGTCGGTTTTGAGTTTTTTTTTTTTTTTATCACAAATGGCTTGTCGGAAAGAACCCAAAAATGTCGGATTAGTCAATTATAATGCTCATAACCGACCAAAAATATGGTTGATTATGTACTTTTTGACTTCATTATTTTTAGCCCCATTCAGTGACGTGACAACAGACGTGGCACGTGTGAATTAGCACCACATTATATAAGTGACCAAGATAATGGTCGGTTATTATTATCCACGTCATTAGTAGTTAGACCAACTTTTGCCATCGTGGCATCCACGTGGCACCAATGTGATAGCCATGACTAGGATGTGATTTTAGTCGATTTTGTCAATTTTTGGTCGGTTTGTTTGTGTTGGTCACATGTATATCAGAGACAAACTAAAGAGATGTTAGCAAAAACAATTTCTGCCTACATTTAATCGACCAATTTCTCAAGAATTTGGTTGTTTTCGTTGTTGAAGATGGTCGGAAATAATATATTTTTGGTCACTTTTCTGGGCTTCATCTCTTACATTTGGTCTATTATATTCCAATTAATTGTATGTTTTAGTAGATTTTCTGGGCTGCAATTTTTCACATTCGATCATTTTTTCTACATTTCTTGCACCACACAGTCATATATAAACATAATAATGTAGAAATTCTCAATCCATAAATTAAATACAATACACATCTATATCCATAATTAAAACGGAACACAACAATATATAAACCCTCAATCCATAAATAAAATTCACTTACTAAGACCAAATTGGTTCTCGTCTGACAAAATGCAACAAATAATATCTTAAAATAACGTGCTTTTTTCCTTATCCCATCATAGACTTACATAATCAAACAAATATAAAAGAAGTTAATTATGCTTTCGCACCACTATACCCGTCATCTTCTCTATCACATCCTTCACCACTGCAATCCTTGTCATTTTCTCCATCATCATCGTCTTGGTTGATTTGCCTAAAATTAAATTTAATATAGATAAATATTAAAGTTTGATATGCCTTCTAATTGTGATAAAATATTAATAATGTAATATATACTTGCCTTTTGTCGGTTTTATGCTCCATTTTTTGCCCGACTTGTGTGGTTGTCGGTCCTCAAATATTTTACAAATACTTCCCACACGTCGTGTTCAAAGTATCAAATTGTGATTGGGGCTTTGGTCCTCTCCATGCTCGGATCTCGGCCACGATCATCTTATGAGTGTTCGGATTGCATGGAAAAGGTGGACTAGGTGTTCACGAAATTGCACGGGTTGTTCGACTAGGTCCACGACCTCGTCCTATATCTTTGAGTCCTTTTCTTGCCATAGATACTACAAATCAATCATAAAGTATTCATAATTATATCATTAATACAAGATACTAAATATAACACCGAAATGAAAATGTGAACATGAATTTGGACTTTAACAAATATCACTTACATGAGAATAATGGCACAATAAAGTACCAAAATTTATCAAAGTAGATCAAGAACATTACTTATATGAGAAAAAAATTGAGAACCACTTATGTGAAAAAACGAAACATCACTTATGTGATAAATAGCCATATCATAACACCAATTGGTGTTAAGTAACCAACTCATCTAAAACCTTAAGGTGTTAGCGGAAGGCCTTATATGAATCTTATATGATATTCTAATACTCTCTCTCACTCGAAAGCCCATTTTTGGGTCGAAGAGTGGATCACGGGCGCTCAACTTTGGAGCATAACTTGTTTTCGTGTCCATATTAAATATTGAGAATATTGGGGGTCACAGAGAGTCGAACCTGGGACCTCTGTGTACCTAATCTCTGATACCATGTTAAGTAACCAACTCATCTAAACCCTTAAGGTGTTAGAGAAAGGCCTTATATGGATCTTATATTACATTCCAATAAATGGAACCACTTATCCTCATAAAGACAACACAATAAAATAACAATGACTACTAAATTAATGAACTCAAGCAACTCAAGTAGATATAAAAGTGAGACTTAATTTTTGTAGCATAGAGAATTTACAAAATTAGATATCAAAATTAGATCAAGAACATAACTTGTATGAAAAAATTTACCATTTTCAAGTCATACATACACATAAAAACATGTTTACATACAAATACAAACACAAACATAATATATCTATATAAACAAACACAAGCGCACATAACATAAAGAAACGAATTGATTGGATTAAACGATTTAAATAAATATCCAAATGAATTAAACAAATATGAAAGATGAGTCCTAATCATTACAATGTTAATTCTAATCGAATTAAACAAACATCCAAATCAAATTAAAAGAAAGATTAAATAAAATAGTTGATGAAGATTTGATGAAATTACCATGTATAGTTGATGAAGAATGACCGATTTTCTCATTTTCTGATGGGGAACAAGAAGGGAGAAAATGAGAAGGCAAAGATAGAATGAGGGAGAAAAAAGAAAAGTATTAAATTAAAACCCAAGTCAAATCATTTCCCACAAAATCTTGGTCACTAATGTCATGCGCTCCTTTTAACGGTTCATTCAATTTTTCACTAAAAAGTTCCCGCTCAAGCATAAAAAGCGACCAAAATTGGTCGGTAATGAGTGTTTTAGTTTTTTTTTAAATGATTGTTAAACGATTTTTTGACGATCCAACTTTACGATTGTTAATACTTGCTTATGTAGTGATGTGAAAAAAAAAATTATCTTGTACGACTTTTTAACAAAAATCTAGTTAAAGTACATCTCCCGAAAATGAGACTTGTACCTGATTAACAAAATGTTTTTGGGTCTTTTTCAAAACTACCCATGTTAACTATTTGATTTTTAAAAATACACTGCCCAACATTCTAATATTATGAAAATACGGTCATCAGTTCAATTTTTTTAAAAATACGGTACATATATCTCTCAACCTGCTTCATCTCTCAAACTCTATTCCTAAACACCACCTTCGACCTTCATTTCCGTCCATCACCACCATTGCAGACCTTCGACCTCCACCTCCTCGACCTTCATCGCCGACAACAACTGCAGTCACCCCACAGTTACTACTAGCGACCATCTTCTTCAATTGGTTCAGTCGAGCATCTCCTACAATTGACAGGCCCCGCAGGGGTAATTTCTCAATCAACGGTGGTGGTGAGTTCTCATCGGAGCCCTAATTAACAAGTCTAGGGTATTGGTGACAAGTCCAAGGAGATGTGAATCTCTTTGTTGCAATCTGATTTATTGAGGTTAAATATGATTTTAATGCTTAAATGATTTTATTTAGACTAATTTGATAGCTTGTTAAAGTGATAAAATGTGTGCCTGCCAATGATGGTTTATAAATATACTTTGAGTATTTCTACTATGAAAACAACTAAATTTGAGGCTCATTTGTTGCTCACAATTCAACTTTTTTTAAATTATGTTTGTTGATTTTGTATCTAGAAGTGAATTTCTAATTATTGGTTGATTGAGCTGTTTGTTTTTCAATTTGTGCAAATGATGATAACTAGACAGGGACATCAGAAAACCCTTTTGGATTTGTGTGATGATTTGTCGATGGGAATCTCTTTCATGCACTCCCAAATTATTTTCCTTTCTAACATAATCACTTGCCTTAACATGAAATTTCTTCCTACGATGTAATTATATTAATGCTATGAGCAAGTGATGCAATTAGATATTATGAAATTTTATAATGATTAATTTTTTTAGTAACATGAATCATCGAAGCTGAGGCTCTAGCTACTTTTGAATGTTTCATCGTGTGTAATTGCTTTGTGGATTCCTTTTCTGTCTGATTGTATGTATACTTCTTATATGGTTTGCCAATGATGCATTATATGCAAGTATTATCAGAGACAAAATGATGATGATATATGCTAATATTGTCACTACCTCTGAGACAAGCTTCAAGTTTACAAATAAATGAGTTAGATTAACTGAAATTTGGTTAATTATGTATGTATTCAATGGTATGTTTTTCTTGTTTTTGAGTATGTCTGGCCTTTCAAACCCAGCCTTGTGATTGTTTCTAAAGAACGGAGATAAGTTAGATATTACTTATCTAACTTTTGCATAGTATTATTGCTTTAGAATTTTGTGAAGTACTTTTATCAATTGCAACCTTTGCAAATAAGATTGCAGAAGTTGCAAACATGACATGTGTGAGCCTTTACAACCATGTATAATCATCTTGAAACATGTGCAATTTTAATTTTAATAATATGTCTAATGTGAATTTTCATAAGTTGAAACTGATACAAATAAGTTGCAATTGTTTGCAACTTCTGTAACCATGGTTGCAACCATGGTTACAACCTTTGCAACCATGGTTGCAGAAGTTACAAACAAGGTTTCAGAAGTTGCAAACATGGTTGTAAAGGTTGCAACTGATAAAAATAGTTAAATTTGACTATTAAGATGGGTACCCCTACGGGGCCTGCTCTACGAAGAATCATATTGTCTTTAGAAATATAAACTTATATGTATGTCTTAATGTAAAAGCAACAAGGTGGGTTATCATTTACTCATTTATAATAATCGAGTTTGTATCAGAACCGACCTTCTATATTTTTTTCTTACCAGGTGGTATCAAGAGATGGAACTTCAAAAAAGGGCTGATGACTGACGAATCTAAGAGTCATAGAGCTCTTGGTTCAATTAGAGCTAGAACTACTCTCGGACGGGTGTACAAAGGGAAGAAAATGCCTTATTCCCTTTAATGGTGATGAAGAAGTGGGGAGTGTCACGGCTGTTTTTTTGGAGTGTGTTTTGTTTTGTCTTTTGGAGGTTGTTGCAAAAGATTTTTTATTTGAGAGGAGTTCTCTCACACTTGTATATTCTTTTTAGATCTTTATAAATTTACGAGGTGTTGTCCTCATTTATCTAATAAATAAATTAGTTGTTTAGAAATTAAAGTTGTAAATACTATTACAAATGTCAATGGAACTGATATGACATGTATCTGAATTGCTAAGTTAATTAAGTTGAAAATAGCAATGGAACTGATATGACATGTGTTTCTGAATTGCTAAGTTTTTTTTATTTTGAGTAGAATTGCTAAGTTAATTAATTTGCAAATACTTTTGCATAAGGTGCAAATACGTTTGTGTAAGTTGTAAATATTGTGGTATAAGTTGCAAAATGATTGCAAACATGTTTTCAACTTCTGCCATCATAGTTGCATAAGTTGCAAACATGGTTACATAAGTTGCAACTGACACAAATAGTTAAATATGGTACAAATGGTTTAAAAAAGAAAAGTTTCAAATACTTTTATATAAGTTGCAAATGTTGTGGCATAAGTTGCAAAATTATTGCAAACATGTTTGCAACTTTTACAATCATGGTTGCAACCATGTTTGCAACCTTTACAATCATGTTTGCAGAAGTTGTAACCATGGTTGCAGCCTTTGCAAACATGGTTGCAAAAGTCGCAAACAGGGGTGCAAAAGTTGCAACTGATACAAACAGTTAACTCTGACTCTTGAAATGGGTGCCTCTACGAGGCCTGTTCCACATAAAATCATATTGTCTTCATATCACCATTTGAGGATTATAGTTTGAATCATCGTGTTATTTGTAGTGCTGGTTCGAGATTAGTTATGATCAGAATTTTGAAGGCATTGCTCTTAACCATAAATGAAAATGCTCAAGAAGAGCAGGAGGCGTTGTTCACTAAAGTGCTAAAGCATAATATCCTAACATTGTTAAAACAACATTTTTTGCAATAACCATTAACTGAAGATAAGTTTCGATTTAAATGTATCAATACACATAAGATATTATTGAATAAACAATAATACAGATTCAAATGAATAAACAAACCGGCAAGCAGCACTCTGAATCAACCCAGCCAAAAAGACTCCCACTTCCGCCAATGTCAAGCCCACAAAATACAAACACAAACCTCTTTATCATAGCAGGCATAGCATATACCAGATTTCTTTACAAAAACAACATCATGCTAATACTAGCACCCAAACCAACGTCACTAAACCACAACACACCATGAGCAACCAAAATTTGAGACCGACCATCTCTGCACGAATTCTGCACCTCACCAAAAACTGAAACTTCTAATCAAAAAACCAGAACATGGGCACTGTCAGGCTAACTTTGCACATTCACCTTCAAATACGATCCCCCTCCCCCGACTGCAAGTTGAGATTATTTCAAGATCGTATTTGATACATAATGTGGATATAATTCTTGGATCTGTATGTTTGCAGAAGTTAATTGTTTAACACAATGCAACTAACATCACCTGCCATCTTTAAACAACAAATATATAATCTAATTATGGTGACTGTAACTATCATCAATTGACTCTAACTATCATAAATTTCCAATCAAAAAATAAACTAAACTTAAACTAACACGAATCATTTCACAACAAAACATAAAAAGTAAACAAAAATCATATAGATAGATAAAGATTGAGAGAGAGAGAGAGAACTGAAGTGGAGATCGACGGAGATGGAGTGGAGATGGAGTTGGAGATCGACGGAGATGGAGTGTAAATCGATGGAGATAGACGGAGATAGGGTGGAGATCGACGGAGATGGAGTGGAGGTCGATGAAGAAGGATGCCTACGACGCCGGAGATCGGAGATAGGCCGGAGGTGATGATGTTGGTAGTGACCGAAGATGCGACGGAAGTGTTGGTGGTTAGTCGGTGGGGGTGAGTGTAGCATCCCAAAATCCGGGGTACAGATATGGGGCCACTAACTATAAGCAATATTATACATCTCTGAATATAAACAACATTAACTAATAAAAACCCCTTAACCAAGATCGCATATAGGTTATGGTATGAAACAAACTATCAAATTATTTTATTACAATCCAACCTCAGAATAAAAATGTTATACAATTTTTACGAATAGACAAATCACTGTCTAATTACATATCCAACCTTGACAATTCCCAATCCATTATTTGAAAAAGTCCATAACTCGAACGTCTCCTCTCGCTGTCTATAGAGCAATACCCACTAGCCACTAGGTTCTCTAATTATCTCTAACCACTGGAGAAGTAAACAAAAGCAAGAGTGAGCCAACAATGCTCAGTAAGTGTAAATAGTGATAACAATTTCAATAACGACGACAATTCTGATAAACAAAAGAGTTTCATCTCATTCTATGAAGAATCAGTTATATCGACTTTTAGATTGCCACGAGGGCCAATAATCCTCCCTTCATAATGTGCATCAAGAACTAGAACTGACAAGAGTTCTGATATCGAAATATTATTAAAACAGACTTCCAAGGAGTCAAGAACTAAACATCTCAATTTCAGAGTATAGATTAGAATTGGAATTTTTTATTTATTTAAAAAAAAACATCAAGGTTAGGCTGCTGATCAGTCACGCACTAACCCCGGACAAATGCACACAGCAATGTCCTTAATTGGATCCATGGCACACATTGGCCTTAACATCTGACCACGAATCTGGTCTTACCCCGAAGGGTTTAACGCCCCAAGGGCCACTTTTAAAAACATTTAAAATTTTAAATCATCCACACTAGGTGTCGGAACAATCGACAACCTTTGCCAACCAACAACTGGAAAACTCACGTTCCAGAACAACAATAACTCGTGTTTAAACGATTATTTGTAAAATAATCTCAGGATAGTTAGTCGCAAATCAGTTTGAAGGAAACATTTTTATAAAGGGGTCCACTGGAGAAATTATGTGAAAAATCAAGAATTTTATTAACAGGTATTCGTGAAAATTTTAAACTTGGATTCTCTCTATTTAGAACGTCTTTTAAACATTTTTGGAGAAAATAAAAGAAATAGTATTCAGTTGAGGAATCCAATGCCATAGCTTGAGTAAAGTATTTAAGCGGAAAAGATTATATTTAAGATTCTTTTAAAAACATGGTATTCGAATTAAGGGTAGGGAAAATAAACATTTCCATGCTAACTGGGAAGTATATCATTTTCTAAACACATTTGACCAAACTACATTATACGACAAAAGGAATGAATTGCATCACTTGAAAGATAAGTGAAGAGCAAACACTTGCCTCGATTCACGGAGTTCTCGACCTTAACATCGATCCATAACTCAGTTTCATGACATTTCTTTACTTGCTAGCCTTTTATTTGGCCCTACTTCCATTTCTACTTCGTAACTCACTAACTTCCACGTCAATACATCCGTCGGCTTTGATACTTGTCCTTCTATTCGTCTTTCTTTTTACCCGTGCACCGCTCTTGGCCATGTCTCCTATTCAAACCTTTACAAGGTCAGATACTATTTCAGTATTAACTCAAGCAAAACTTATCGTTTGCTCTATTCTACCCATGTGCGTCCTATAATGCTTACATATACAATACATGTAGACATAATCATTCATATTCACATAATAGTCTCACTATAATCAACTAAGTCACATAAACACGTCACATAACCATTTCAAAACAACACAACCACTTAATATTTAAACTCACAATATATTCTTGAAATAATCCACTGATACATATACTTAAACCCTTAGTAATCATAACACACCTTCAAGCATTGAATGTAAATAAGTTAAATAGGTTTTAAATAGATTTGCAGGGAATTTTTAGAAAATTTCGGCATGAAGTATTCGTTTATCGGACTATGGGCACAGCCCCTCAATATCAATTAAAAACGATTCAACCCTGCTTTTACAAAAATAAAGCTGCCTCAACTTGCAGCAACATAAAAGTAAACAATTAATGAAAAGTACCCGCCCAAACATGCGGCAAATAAACACATAAGAAAATGTATCCTCCCAGACATGCGGCACATAGCACATAATGATTTATATTAACATTAACTACTACTTACGCTACACCAATGATCATATCACTCACGCATTTTAATGATACACGTGACGATCAATCATTGATATTCATAAGCCCTAGGGAACAACCCCTAGCACTAACTATTACTTACGCTATATTAATTATACTGGTGATAGTTAATCATTGATATTCGTAAGCCCGAGGAACTAGTTGCAGAGAATTACACAAGTCCTAAAATATTGTCACTTAAGACTTGTGATCTCATTGCAACTCCTCGCAGATAAACACATAATAAAATGAATCTCACAGTTAATCTTTGATAAATAACATTTAAACTGAAATATACTGCTTACGCAATTATATAATTCCTTTATCAAAACCACTTGATCACACATAACCCTCCACCAAAATCTGACAATTAAAGCACTTAACAAATATTCCTATTCGACCTATATCACTTAGCACATAGACAATTACAACTAGCCAACTCAAATAACTTATATATAATACAACAACAACAATCATCAACTAACAACCATACAGCTCCAGACTGAACCATCATTAAATAATCGGTAGCTCGACATCCACAAATTAACATTTCAAACTAATATATATTAACAATAATTACCATAACAAATAACGTAATTTACCCACTAATATAAACAACTAACCAGTTGTCCAATTCGACATATATCAAAAATCCCCAAATTCCACTTCAGAAATTATTACAAAATAATAACAATTAGTAAGTAATAATCACCAAAACATATAATTAAACCCACAATCAATCTCATAATTAATTAACAATTATAACCTCTTCCAAATTAAACTACAAAAATTAAATCAATCGTATCGCAATTAAATCTAATTTAATTACAACAATTCATATAATTAATCTAAAATTGACAATTAAATAATTACATCGAAAATGAAAATAAATAAATAAATAAAATATTATACCTTTTTCCGAACTTTCCAGTTTCCACAAAAAATCTCTCTCTCTCTCTCTCTCTCTCTCTCTCTCTCTCTCTCTCTCTCTCTCTCTCTCTCTCTTCCCCACCATACCACCACTGTTGCTGTGCTCCACCCGCTGTTGAAATTAACACAAGAAAACCCAAACTTGGAAGCCTCATACCATTCGGAGATACTGAAACAAAACAGAGTAATTCACATAACTTGGATTTTAAGCACATGCAACAACTATAAACTTAATACAACTCAAAACCCATGGCAAGCAACTCGATTAAGGGACAACCGACTCATTTCCATCATCATCGGTGGTCGGGTTTCGTCTCGACGAGCCCAAAAACGTGGGTTCTAGCCAAGACTCATCCCTTCAAGCACATCACGATCATCAATTCTTAAAAAAAACGAATCAAATCCCCCATTGACAAAACCCCGAATTTAAAATCTCAAAATTTTGAAACAAAAATCATATGGGTGAATAGAGAATTGAAAAAGATGAATTTAGGTTACTTATACTTGAAATTTGAGTGAGAGGAACACTAGCAATGGAGAGTTTATTTTGTGAGTTTAAGAGAGAGATGGGAGACAATAAGAGAGATGAGAGGGTACAAGTGTCGGGTCAAAAGAAATGAAGAAGAAAGGATAAGAAGCTGGTGGTGGTGGCTCATAATGCTGCCAAGGGCAGTTTCGTAATTTAGTAATGCTGAAAATCTTTAAAGCTGATTTTAATCCTTTAAAAATTGAAATGAAATAGGAAATTAGTAGGAAAATAAATTATAAAATTATAAAATGAAGTTTATGAAATTGCAAACCTCCCCATATTTTTAAAATAATTTTCGAGTCAAAAATGAATTTTATATGATTTTTACAAGTTTAACATTTTTAAATGGAATAAAACTTTTTAAATCATTTTAAAATAGTTACGCCCACAATTAAATACTCCCACAAATTCTAAAAACTAAATAATATCATAAAGATTATAATGCAAAAGATTTCATGATTTAAAATGTAACACCCCCAGATCCGGGGTCGGGGATTTGGTGGTTACGGTCTTACATCCATTCATAATACTTGACTTGAGTCCACAATAAATAAATCACATGCTGTGACCCCACAATAATTACCACTCACACACACAACAGTTATAGTCCCAGAGATGAAATTGAAATAAGTCTTACATTAAAGGGGTTACGAATAAAAGTTATTACAATCCCAAAAGGATAACATCATAGGTTTAAAAGTTTTGCCGTTGATTACATTAATTATACATATAGTTAAACAGGAAACAAAAGCTGTCTAACTATGCTACCTCAGCAATGGCGGCTAGCATCTCAGCGGGTAGTCCGGTGGGTCGGGTAACCTGCTTGCGCCGAGTGCGCCTGACGCGAGCCATCTGACCTAGCTGTTGTTGTGACATAATATAAACAAGGCAAGGGTGAGCGAAAGCCCACCAACAAATATATACTGAACGATAATTTAAAACAGTTCAAAGCTATCTTTCAAACCATATGCCATGCATTTACGGAAATGATGCCAGTATAATATGAACGATGAAGTTACAAGGTAACTGAAAGTATTTGTTTGAAGAAATATCTGCTACATCAAAGTAAGCGAGATATTCTTATTGTTATTAAGAAGAGGAACTTGCAAGAAAAGGTTGAAATTCCAGTTATGACTCTTTTCCAACTCTGCCAACAGTAATCATGTTGCAGGAAATAAATAAATTTTGGATGATGAACCAATGATGGAGTATTCACCGCGCCCGCTGTTCCAATCTTGATGATCAGTCGAGATCGTACAGCTAAATTTAGATTTACTACCGGTAGAAGGAAGAACTGACGGCTTTACTTGTATACCGCCTTACTAGCTCTCCCCGGCCAACGGTTGGGCCAAAGGAGATGGACCGGCGCTACTCGGCCTCTTACACGACTCCTAGTTCAAATAGAATTCATGATTCTGAATGTAACGTTCGTCCCCCTTTTCCCAAGTATAATACTTGTTGATAAGACTCCACAAAGTAGTCGTATCTAGTTGGAAAGGAAAATTTACCAATAACTCCCAAGCTATTACTTGGTAACGGATATCAACTTGTTCCAGTAATCTTACCCCTCGAAAGATGAGAGGGTAAGCAATGACTTAATAAGTCAACAGCACCCGAGTTGCGAGTGAAGGGAATACTTTATGACCGGGAAGTCGACAAGATAAATAACATTTTCCAAGTAAGGTTCCCTTATTATTAGGGAGATAGACTCAAAGAAGAATGATGTCTGAGAACCTTTCTTGATATAAGATTAATAATAATATGACTCCGAAATATTTTTCGTAATAATCGAAGAAGATAACCCTTATTGAGGTTATTCTAAGTATGGAATAAATATTAAGAGAATATTTATTGAATTAATATATCTTACAGAATATTTAGGAATATGAAAGAATATCTTAAATCAGAGTATTTCTCAAAATAATCCCTGAAGAAATATCAGGAGAATATTTATTGAATAAATAAATATTTAAATGAATATTCAAAACAATATTCATTAATTAATAAGACCTGAAAAGAATATTTAAGGTAATATTCATAATTAACTAGGAATTTAAATGAATATTCAAAAGTAATATTCATTTAATGAATAATATCCTAAATGAATATCAAGTAATATTCATTTAGTAATCCAAGCCTTAAGGAATATTCGAGATAATATTCGATAATTAAATCAAGCTTCAGATGAATATTAAAATAATATTCATCAAGTATTTAATATCTTAAATGAATATTCAAAAGTAATATTTATTTAATAAAATAATAATCTAAAAGAATATCCACATAATATTCATTTAATAGTCTCATCTTTAGAAGAATATTCGAAATAATAGTCGATAATCAATTCGACTCTGAATGAATATTGAGAAATATTATTCGTTGAATAGTTACGTTCAAATAATTATTTGAAGTAAGGATCGTTAAAATAATTAGTCTCGAACGAATATTCAAATAATATTCGTCGCCCAAATAATAGAAAATATTTACTTAAATATTTTCTTCCGAGGTAATCTCGATATATCAAGGAATATTGACTCCCGGTCTATTTTTGATTAATAAGATATATACGCCCTTCTATGAGGGTCTTACAATAACCGGCTTATAACTGATATATAACTATCTAGCTTATAAGCCAACAATAACATTCAGGGAACAAGTATATCAATTCAACTTGAAAGTAGGCATGCATGCAATGGCATATGTATATCAGCAATCATATATATATATTTATTCAATCACAACAACAGCCTAAAAGAAGGGAATTGAAACTTGCCTGGTAGTCGAGTACGGTAAGGGGTAGTGGTAGCGGGTCCCGGCTCAGCTTGGTGATCTATAAATAGCCAAGGCATTCGGGATTAATCACTTAACATATTAAAAGTTAAGTTATACTTAAATCGAAACACGTTCTCGAGTTATCTCGTTATACCCCTTTTAGTGGATTACTTATTATCACTGATCCGACCCGACATTCGTTCGTTAATACGACATGTCACTGCACTTATACTTGGGACATACTTAAGTCATATGAGTTCTAAGGTTGATCGTTACGAACCAATATTATACTCCGAGTTTTATCGCCCGTTTTCTAAGTGTTTTACCGAAGTTATGAAAGAGTCGTCTTTTAGGGGTTCGTTCGCGTTTAACCTTGACTCGAACATTTTTAATAAATCGAAAAATGCTCTTTTTGACATACGGTTTTCTTTCACACCTTCCTTCTTACCCCTAGTATTTATTTACCAAGATTCGCCATGACGTTACATAGCTTACGAGGGTTCAATTTCAGTTACGAACTTTCGTTTACGGATTCAAACTACTTTTAGTAATTTGGTCATAAATCCTAAAGCGTAAGTCCGTTTCACGTGATCTTTATATCAAAACGAATCTTAGAACATTATCTATCCTATCATGGCAGATAAAGTCTCTGGACAGTAGGGGTTCGACATGGAAAATGGCATACAAAACATGGTATTGTAAAATCGGGCATTATAACGGCTGTAAATCGAATATCTACCAATTTCGAATCTTCCCATAAACATAGTATCCAACCCAAACAACATATACATGACTTATATACATGAACTGAGGCCAAGAAATGCCTTTCCGTTCATCTAGCTATTTACATCATTAATCCAAAAATTCATACATAATCATGCTTATAATCTTAACATAACCATAACTAAGTTATAACTATCATAAACATGTTTAAATCTCAGACAAGGGTTAGGGTTTAAAGAGCTTTATACCTTCCTTAGATAGTGATATAGCCTTTCTAAGCCTTGTATGGTCCTTAGGAGTGATTATGCTTGCTAGATCAACCATGAAAAATCATGAAAACAAAGTTAGTACTTGATGAACACTATTCACCCTCCTCTTGTTTGATTTTTTTGAAAATGGAAATGGATGAGTTTGAAGCTAAGATTTTGAGGAGATAAGTTTTATGAAATGTAAGACTCACCTTAATTATTTCAAGAACAAACAATGGTGGGAAGGTGGAGTTTGGATTTGGAATTAAAGGTGTTGCCGAATGGAATGGTAATGGGGGGGGGAAGTGTTCTTGCTCTTTCTTTGTATTGGTTGATTGTGATAATGCTTAAAGTGATTTTGTGAGATAATATCTCATCCAAGTGGGGTTAGTGGAGTGTGATGCATTGGATGAGGTAATTAGCATGGACAAGTGTTGTGTTTTCCATGGTTGAAAGCTTAACCAAGGGTTTTTGATTTCTAAGTACTAGTTATGCTCCATTTAATCTAGTTACTCTTGCCCACTTGGTTACTAGATATTTATTCTAGTAGCTTGCACAAGACTCTTGCTTCCTCTGCTTGTTTCTGTGTCCGGTTATTACCCGTTTCAATTGATCGTTCGTGAGAATATTTCACGGATTTCTAATTAGGGTTTACCGGGAATCCTCTTTAATATTAATACTTTCATTCTCCATTTTTCATTCTAACTTTCCATTTTATATTCCTTAAATCCATTCGTTAAATACTTAAGGCTATCAGTGTCCAGGGAACTCTCGGAGAAAATAAAAGTGCGGTTTTTCATAATCCGACAGCTTTTACATACACTTATTTTCCCCCTGGATCACTAATACGAACTCGGAAATCCGTTCCGAATACTTCTATATAGTGTCGTCTCATATTATTATATATTCCCACCAAAACACTATTCATTCTGTATTCTTTACTTGTTCTCTTAGGGTTGTATAATTGTCCGTATTCTCTTTCGATCGTTCCTTAACCTTTTTACGGAACTACTGGATTAATCGTTATCGATCTGGATGACATGAGAGTATTCTCTTGCTTGAAGTTGCCATATCTTATTCCCTTAGAAGATAGATTATTCTTACCTATGTTGTCGTCCTTTAGCATTCTTCAAGACATAAACATAATAAATTCGAATTCCATTCATTCTTTCCCAAATATCAATTATTACATTGTAGCCGTATCCACTATTCATTCTTACATCATTAAATACATAAAAGTTTTAATTCCTCCCAAAATCAGGGTTCTTACAGTCTCCCCTCCTTAAAAGGATTCCGTCCCGAAATCAGTTTGAAAACAAGTGGGGGTACTTCTCTTGCATTGCGCTTTCAAGTTCCCAGGTGGATTCTTCTACATTGTGGTTCTGCCACAAAACTCTGACTAGCTGAATGACCTTGTTTCGGAGCACTTGTTCTTTCCGGTCTATGATTTCCACAGGTTGCTCCACATAGGTCAGGTCTGATTGCATGTCCACTTGCTCATACTCTACAATATGCTTAGCATCCGGATTATACTTCCTCAGCATCGAAACATAGAACACATTGTGCACCTGCTGTAGATTCGGGGGCAATGCGAGCTCATAAGCTAGTTCCCCAATCCGTCTCAAGATCTCAAATGGTCCAATGTATCTGGGACTCAGCTTCCCTTTCTTCCCAAATCTCATTAAACCTTTCCAAGGTGACACTTTCAAGAACACTAGGTCCCCTACTTCGTATTCCTTGCCTTTCCGAGCTAAGTCGGCATATTTCTTTTGTCGATCCTGGGCTGCTACCAACCGTCCTCTGATTAGATCCACTGCATCTTTAGTTCGTTGGACCACTTCGGGCCCGAACATCTTTCGCTCTCCAACTTCATCCCAATACAAGGGAGATCGACATTTTCTTCCATAAAGGGCCTCATAAGGTGGCATCCCAATGCTTGAATGATAACTGTTATTATAGGAGAACTCAACCAATGGCAAGTGATCATCCCAACTCCCCTTGAAGTCCATCGCGCAGACTCTCAACATATCCTCTAGCGTTTGGATGGTCCTTTCACTTTGCCCATCTGTCTGGGGGTGGTAGGCTGTGCTCATGTTCAGCCGGGTCCCTACACATTCTTGAAAACTTCTCCAAAACCTGGAGTTAAATCTAGGATCTCGATCGGATACTATTGCGACTGGGACTCCATGTCGCGCCACTATCTCTTTTAAGTAGATGTCCACTAGTCTGTCGACCGTGTACCTTTCGTTGATCGGGAGAAAGTGAGCCGATTTCGTCAGTCGATCTACAATTACCCATATGGCGTCATGATTAGCCTTGGTCCTTGGTAAACCTACTACGAAATCCATGGCTATATGTTCCCATTTCCATTCTGGAATCTCTAAGGGATGTAGAAGTCCGCTGGGTTTCTGGTGCTCTGCCTTCACTCGTTGGCAGGTCAAGCATCTGCTTACCCACTCTGCTACGTCCTTTTTCATATTGGGCCACCAGTAATACTCCTTCAAATCCCTATACATTTTGGTGCTACCGGGGTGCACTGAGTATCTTGAGTTGTGTGCCTCATTTAAAATCTCATTCTTGAGTTCCTGAACGTTTGGGATCCATATCCTGTATGTGTACCTCATGATCCCTTCCTTGTCTCTTTCGCAATTAATTTCCTCCCCGGTCATTAGCTCTTCTGTGGAGTTCTTTTCTTCCTCCATCATCCGTTCCTGGCACAGTCTAATCTTTTCTAGCAATGGAGGTTGGATTCTAATTTCCATCAACTTTTCTTGGCCCTCTCCAGGTAACTTAACCTCGATTTCCAACTTCACAAAATCCTTCACTAGCTCTTTCTCTGAAGTTATCATCTTGAGCTTCTCTTTCCGACTGAGGGCGTCAGCCACCACATTGGCTTTGCCCGGGTGATAGCGAATTTCACAATCGTAATCCTTGATTAACTCTAACCATCTCCTCTGGCGCATGTTAAGCTCTTTCTGAGTGAAAATGTATTTGAGGCTCTTATGGTCTGTGTAAATCTCGCATTTTTCCCCATACAGGTAGTGTCTCCAAATCTTTAAAGCGAAGACTATGGCTGCTAGTTCTAGATCATGCGTGGGATATCTGACTTCATAATCCTTCAATTGCCTAGACGCATACGCTATTACCTTGCCGTGCTGCATAAGCACGCATCCCAGTCCTTTATACGAAGCATCACTGTAAATCACGAAATCTCCTTTTCCATCAGGTAATGCCAGCACTGGGGCTGTCACCAGCCTATTCTTTAACTCTTGGAAACTCTTCTCGCATTTCTCAGTCCATTCAAATTTCTCGGTTTTACGGGTAAGTCGAGTTAATGGAGCTGTGATTTTCGCAAAGTCTTGGACAAATCTCCTTTAATATCCGGCCAGTCCAATGAAACTCCTCACCTCAGTTGGAGTAGTTGGCCGTTCCCAGTTTGAAACTACTTCTATCTTGGAGGGGTCAACCAACACTCCTTCTCTATTGATCACGTGCCCTAAGAATTGTACCTCATTTTTCCAAAACTCACACTTGGAGAACTTGGCATATAACTGCTCTTTCCTGAGTATTTCTAAGGTTATCCTTAAATGTTCAGCGTGTTCTGCCTCTGTCTTTGAGTAGATGAGAATATCATCAATGAAAACTATCACGAATTTGTCCAAATATTCCTTGAACACTCTATTCATTAGGTCCATGAAGGCTGCTGGGGCGTTGGTCAATCCAAATGACATAACTAAGAACTCATAATGTCCATATCTGGTGCGGAATGCAGTCTTCGGGATATCTTCAGGTTTGATCTTCAGTTGGTGATATCCCGTTCTCAAATCAATCTTAGAGAAGTATTCAGCTCCTCTTAGCTGGTCAAACAAATCGTCTATCCTGGGCAATGGATACTTATTCTTTATGGTTAGCTTGTTCAATTCTCTGTAGTCGATGCATAACCTCATACTTCCATCCTTTTTCTTAACAAACAACACTGGTGCGCCCCAAGGCGACACACTGGGCCTTATCATGCCCTTATCCAACAATTCCTGTAATTGTTTAGCTAGCTCCTTCATTTCTACTGGGGCTAGTCGGTACGGGGCCTTCGAAACTGGCGTCGTCCCCGGGGCTAATTCGATGGCAAACTCAATTACCCTATCAGGTGGTAGTCCGGGAAGATCTTGTGGGAACACGTCCTCGAACTCATTAACTACCAGAATGTCTTGCAATCTTGGCACTTCTTTCTGAGTATCTATAACGTAGGCTAAATAAGCCTCGTTCCCTTTTCATAACAATCTCTTGGTCTGCGCCATGGTCAGAATTTTCTGGGTCTGTCGCATCCCCTTAAACACTATTTCTTTCTTCCCTGGGGTTTTCAACTTAACCTTTTTCCCTTTACAATCTATCCGCGCATCATTACGAGACAACCAATCCATACCCAAAATGACATCGAATTCCCCTAGCTTAAAAGGAATTAAATCGACATAGAAGGATCGTCCTCCTATTTCTAGCTTACAATCGGGGTGAATTTGATTACCCGGTACGATTTCCTGATTAGCTATTTCTACTTGTAAGGAATCTCTTAGTTGCTGGGTTTTAATTTCAACTTATGCGCAAAATCTCTAGATATAAAAGACTTAGTTGCTCCTGAATCAAATAAGACATTTGCACTGACTGAATTTAGAGAAAAAGTACCTGCTATCACATCTGTGTCCCTCACGGCATCTTGTACTGACATATTGAAAGTCCTAGCAGTTGGTGGCCTATTTGAGGCAACCTTGCTTGCTCCTGATGCTGCTGGTTTGCTCTTTGGGCAATCCTTCCTCATGTGCCCTCGCTGTCCACACTGGAAACAGGTTGTGCTGTTAGGGATGACCGTGGTGCAAGAGGTAGCATAATGCCCAGCTCGCCTACACTTATAACAGTTTATCTGCTTCAGGTTGCACACCCCGGAGTGCCTCTTCCCACAAGTAGCACACAATGGCAATGGAGGTCGAGAAGGGTTGGAACGGGACATTCCTGATTGATGGCCGCCCTGGCTCACACTTACACTCGCAGATGGTTTAAACCCTACATTCCTCCCTGGTAGGGAAACTGCTCCTCGATTAAACTTGGTTGGGGGTTTTCCTCCAGCGGATCTTCCGCCCATACTAACATGCTTTCTCTTTATCCCCCCTTTCTCTCTCTCTCTCTCTGCGTCTGATCACTACCAGCCTCCACAATGGTTGCCTTCTGCACCAAGGTGGCATAATCTGTAATCTCTAAAACAGCCACCCTATTCTGGATCCACTGCTTCAGCCCTTGTTGAAACCTGTTAGCTTTCTTCTCTTCTGTGTCTACAAACTCTGGCACAAATCTCGATAGCTCAGTAAATTTGGCCTCATAGTCCGCCACTGACATATTGTTCTGTTTCAGTTCCAAAAACTTAAGTTCCATCTGGGTCTTCATGAACTTCGGGAAGTACTTCTCCAGGAATAATTGTTTGAACCTTTCCCAGGCTATGACAGCATCAGTCTCCATGTTTTTCTTGGCTTCCCACCAATAATTGGCCTCTCCCTTTAGTAGGTAAGTAGCAAAAACAGTCTTCTGAGCCTCATTGATACTCAGAATCTCAAAAGACTTTTCCATTTCCTTGATCCAGGCCCTCGCCTCAACGGGATCAGCCGATCCGTGGAACTCTGGGGGCTTAAGGGACTTAAAAGCCCTAAAGGAATTTGCCACTGAAGTGTTGTTGCCTGGTGGTGGTTGGGGGTATTGGTTCAAATTCTGCCTAAGTAGATCCATAAACTGGCCCATGGGGTTTCCGCCCTGGTTCTCCCCTTCCTGTTCTACTTCAGTTTCTCCACCCTCTATTTCCCTTCCAAATTCTTCAGAGTACAGGGGTTCATCCTCTGCTCCATACTGGGAATCTTCTTGCTCATTATAGTCCTGATCTTGTTCCTCACTACTTTCACGGTTTTCCTCGTGTTGGTTGTGACTCTCTTGGTCAGTAGATTCGCGGGGGTTAGCCCTAGTGCCCATTCGTCTTGGAGGCATTTTACTGAAAATTTGGAAAATTATACATTAGGTTCACTTACCTGTTTTAAAGGATTTTTCCTTGCATAATTCTTTACATGATTGGGTTTAAAATCCCACAGTTTTATAACTCATGGCAACTTAATCGAAAAGTAATACATATTCTAATAAACTCGTGATCACATCCCAACAAAATTGTAATGACTGAAATGGAAACAAATATATACCAGGTACCGAAAAGGTACAACATCCGAGTTACAACGATAGTTTAAAGTACAGCCATCCTAACAACAACAACAAGTCAAAAGTGAAATACGCTGTCTATCTGTCTAGTCTGCAAAAAGGGAAAACAAGTACAAGAAAACCATCCCTACAAAAGCCGGCACTACTATGTCCGTACATGACTAGACAACTAGACCACTGCATCACTACATCTGAAATCAGCCGCCACGACGAAACATCCTCCGAACCCTCCCCATGGCGATGCGGAAAACCTCCTCAGCCTCTGCTCTGTCTACCCTACCATGCCCATCAGTAGGCAACTGTCGCACCCTCACCCGAGCCCTCAGCTCGATGCGGGTCACAGCCCTATACCCAACTCTGTCACTGATAGTCCTCCTGCCCTGCAACCTCATCCGGGCGGCTCTCTCTGCTGCTAACTCACTCCTAGACTCTGCCAACCTGGCATCTGCCACAGACAACTCTCTATAAAGCCTGTTCACAATCAAGTTGTGAACACATACTGGGACTCCTCCTATCGGGGCATGAGGTGGGGTGGATGGCTCAGCTGGAGCGGCAGTCTCTGTCTACTGGGGCTCTGGGGTAAGCTCCTCAAACTCGTCGGGGTACGGGCTCACAGGTAGTGGTGGTGGGGTAGGGGCTCTCTCAACAGGGAGGAGTGGCACAAAAAGTCCAGAACTCCCTACAGCACCAACTACTGGCTCATCTATATCTCCCTCAACACCCTCATCTACCGGCACCACATGATCCGTGGTCATGTCAGTGTCATCTCCCAAAGTCCTGATCTCAGTCACAACCCAATAATCATCATCCTCAACCACTAACTCAGCATCCTGTCCTGTCTGGATCCCCTCCGGGTCCTCCTCCCCCTCAGTCTCAACAACATCTGTGTCAGCATCATCCTGGACCTCCTCAAGGTCCTCCTCCTCAGACTCGATCACATCAGTATCAGCATCAACCTGGACCTCCTCAGCGTCCTCCTCCTCAGGCTCAGTATCCTCCTCAGGCAAGTGCTCATAGTATGGGTCCCTAGTCCGGAACATGTCCTCATCATGCTGTCTCGCAGCTGCCTCCTGGGCCGACAAGTCGCTCGCCTACATAAGACGAACTATGTTACTATCATGATACTTAAAAAGTTCCCGTAAGGGTTTTAGGTGAACCTGGCAAGGGTTCTTATTATATTATTGAATTTATTATTATATAACGTCGTATCATCTCTTGGGATATATAACTCTCGCTCTGATACCATCTCTGTAACACCCCTAGATCCGGGGTCGGGGATCTGGTGGTTACGGTCTTACATCCATTCATAATACTTGACTTGAGTCCACAATAAATAAATCACATGCTGTGACCCCACAATAATTACCACTCACACACACAACAGTTATAGTCCCAGAGATGAAATTGAAATAAGTCTTACATTAAAGGGGTTACGAATAAAAGTTATTACAATCCCAAAAGGATAACATCATAGGTTTAAAAGTTTTGCCGTTGATTACATTAATTATTCATATAGTTAAACAGGAAACAAAAGTTGTCTAACTATGCTACCTCAGCAATGGCGGCTAGCATCTCAGCGGGTAGTCCGGTGGGTCGGGCAACCTGCTTGCGCCGAGTGCGCCTGACGCGAGCCATCTGACCTAGCTGTTGTTGTGACATAATATAAACAAGGCAAGGGTGAGCGAAAGCCCACCAACAAATATATACTGAACGATAATTTAAAACAGTTCAAAGCTATCTTTCAAACCATATGCCATGCATTTACGGAAATGATGCCAGTATAATATGAACGATGAAGTTACAAGGTAACTGAAAGTATTTGTTTGAAGAAATATCTGCTACATCAAAGTAAGCGAGATATTCTTATTGTTATTAAGAAGAGGAACTTGCAAGAAAAGGTTGCAATTCCAGTTATGACTCTTTTCCAACTCTGCCAACAGTAATCATGTTGCAGGAAATAAATAAATTTTGGATGATGAACCAATGATGGAGTATTCACCGCGCCCGCTGTTCCAATCTTGATGATCAGTCGAGATCGTACAGCTAAATTTAGATTTACTACCGGTAGAAGGAAGAACTGACGGCTTTACTTGTATACCGCCTTACTAGCTCTCCCCGGCCAACGGTTGGGCCAAAGGGGATGGACCGGCGCTACTCGGCCTCTTACACGACTCCTAGTTCAAATAGAATTCATGATTCTGAATGTAACGTTCGTCCCCCTTTCCCCAAGTATAATACTTGTTGATAAGACTCCACAAAGTAGTCGTATCTAGTTGGAAAGGAAAATTTACCAATAACTCCCAAGCTATTACTTGGTAACGGATATCAACTTGTTCCAGTAATCTTACCCCTCGAAAGATGAGAGGGTAAGCAACGACTTAATAAGTCAACAGCACCCGAGTTGCGAGTGAAGGGAATACTTTATGACCGGGAAGTCGACAAGATAAATAACATTTTCCAAGTAAGGTTCCCTTATTATTAGGGAGATAGACTCAAAGAAGAATGATGTCTGAGAACCTTTCTTGATATAAGATTAATAATAATATGACTCCGAAATATTTTTCGTAATAATCGAAGAAGATAACCCTTATTGAGGTTATTCTAAGTATGGAATAAATA
Source organism: Saposhnikovia divaricata (assembly GCA_036435485.1). Classification (NCBI taxonomy): domain Eukaryota; kingdom Viridiplantae; phylum Streptophyta; class Magnoliopsida; order Apiales; family Apiaceae; genus Saposhnikovia; species Saposhnikovia divaricata. Next base: position 58,970,645 of record CM071598.1, read on the forward strand.
TTCAGAGAATATTTATTGAATTAAAATATTTTACAGAATATTTAGGAATATGAAAGAATATCTTAAATCAGAGTATTTCTCAAAATAATCCCTGAAGAAATATCAGGAGAATATTTATTGAATAAATAAATATTTAAATGAATATTCAAAACAATATTCATTAATTAATAAGACCTGAAAAGAATATTTAAGGTAATATTCATAATTAACTAGGAATTTAAATGAATATTCAAAAGTAATATTCATTTAATGAATAATATCCTAAATGAATATCAAGTAATATTCATTTAGTAATCCAAGCCTTAAGGAATATTCGAGATAATATTCGATAATTAAATCAAGCTTCAGATGAATATTAAAATAATATTCATCAAGTATTTAATATCTTAAATGAATATTCAAAAGTAATATTTATTTAATAAAATAATAATCTAAAAGAATATCCACATAATATTCATTTAATAGTCTCATCTTTAGAAGAATATTCGAAATAATAGTCGATAATCAATTCGACTCTGAATGAATATTGAGAAATATTATTCGTTGAATAGTTACGTTCATATAATTATTTGAAGTAAGGATCGTTAAAATAATTAGTCTCGAACGAATATTCAAATAATATTCATCGCCCAAATAATAGAAAATATTTACTTAAATATTTTCTTCCGAGGTAATCTCGATATATCAAGGAATATTGACTCCCGATCTATTTTTGATTAATAAGATATATACGCCCTTCTATGAGGGTCTTACAATAACCGGCTTATAACTGATATATAACTATCTAGCTTATAAGCCAACAATAACATTCAGGGAACAAGTATATCAATTCAACTTGAAAGTAGGCATGCATGCAATGGCATATGTATATCAGCAATCATATATATATATTTATTCAATCACAACAACAGCCTAAAAGAAGGGAATTGAAACTTGCCTGGTAGTCGAGTACGGTAAGGGGTAGTGGTAGCGGGTCCCGGCTCAGCTTGGTGATCTATAAATAGCCAAGGCATTCGGGATTAATCACTTAACATATTAAAAGTTAAGTTATACCTAAATCGAAACACGTTCTCGAGTTATCTCGTTATACCCCTTTTAGTGGATTACTTATTATCACTGATCCGACCCGACATTCGTTCGTTAATACGACATGTCACTGCACTTATACTTGGGACATACTTAAGTCATATGAGTTCTAAGGTTGATCGTTACGAACCAATATTATACTCCGAGTTTTATCGCCCGTTTTCTAAGTGTTTTACCGAAGTTATAAAAGAGTCGTCTTTTAGGGGTTCGTTCGCGTTTAACCTTGACTCGAACATTTTTAATAAATCGAAAAATGCTCTTTTTGACATACGGTTTTCTTTCACACCTTCCTTCTTACCCCTAGTATTTATTTACCAAGATTCGCCATGACGTTACATAGCTTACGAGGGTTCAATTTCAGTTACGAACTTTCGTTTACGGATTCGAACTACTTTTAGTAATTTGGTCATAAATCCTAAACCGTAAGTCCGTTTCACGTGATCTTTATATCAAAACGAAGCTTAGAACATTATCTATCCTATCATGGCAGATAAGGTCTCTGGACAGTAGGGGTTCGACATGGAAAATGGCATACAAGACATGGTATTGTAAAATCGGGCATTATAACGGCTGTAAATCGAATATCTACCAATTTCGAATCTTCCCATAAACATAGTATCCAACCCAAACAACATATACATGACTTATATACATGAACTGAGGCCAAGCAATGCCTTTCCGTTCATCTAGCTATTTACATCATTAATCCAAAAATCCATACATAATCATGCTTATAATCTTAACATAACCATAACTAAGTTATAACTATCATAAACATGCTTAAATCTCAAACAAGGGTTAGGGTTTCAAGAGCTTTATACCTTCCTTAGATAGTGATATAGCCTTTCTAAGCCTTGTATGGTCCTTAGGAGTGATTATGCTTGCTAGATCAACCATGAAAAATCATGAAAACAAAGTTAGTACTTGATGAACACTATTCAACCTCCTCTTGTTTGATTTTTTTGAAAATGGAAAAGGATGAGTTTGAAGCTAAGATTTTGAGGAGATAAGTTTTATGAAATGTAAGACTCACCTTAATTATTTCAAGAACAAACAATGGTGGGAAGGTGGAGTTTGGATTTGGAATTAAAGGTGTTGCCGAATGGAATGGTAATGGGGGGGGAAGTGTTCTTGCTCTTTCTTTGTATTGGTTGATTGTGATAATGCTTAAAGTGATTTTGTGAGATAATATGTCATCCAAGTGGGGTTAGTGGAGTGTGATGCATTGGATGAGGTAATTAGCATGGACAAGTGTTGTGTTTTCCATGGTTGAAAGCTTAACCAAGGGTTTTTGATTTCTAAGTACTAGTTATGCTCCAATTAATCTAGTTACTCTTGCCCACTTGGTTACTAGATATTTATTCTAGTAGCTTGCACAAGACTCTTGCTTCCTCTGCTTGTTTCTGTGTCCGGTTATTACCCGTTTCAATTGATCGTTCGTGAGAATATTTCACGGATTTCTAATTAGGGTTTACCGGGAATCCTCTTTAATATTAATACTTTCATTCTCCATTTTTCATTCTAACTTTCCATTTTATATTCCTTAAATCCATTCGTTAAATACTTAAGGCTATCAGTGTCCAGGGAACTCTCGGAGAAAATAAAAGTGCGGTTTTTCAGAATCCGACAGCTTTTACATACACTTATTTTCCCCCTGGATCACTAATACGAACTCGGAAATCCGTTCCGAATACTTCTATATAGTGTCGTCTCATATTATTATATATTCCCACCAAAACACTATTCATTCTGTATTCTTTACTTGTTCTCTTAGGGTTGTATAATTGTCCGTATTCTCTTTCGATCGTTCCTTAACCTTTTTACGGAACTACTGGATTAATCGTTATCGATCTGGATGACATGATAGTATTCTCTTGCTTGAAGTTGCCATATCTTATTCCCTTAGAAGATAGATTATTCTTACCTATGTTGTCGTCCTTTAGCATTCTTCAAGACATAAACATAATAAAGTCGAATTCCATTCATTCTTTCCCAAATATCAATTATTACATTGTAGTCGTATCCACTATTCATTCTTACATCATTAAATACATAAAAGTTTTAATTCCTCCCAAAATCTGGGTTCTTACATAAAACATCTCCAATGATTTTATATGATTTTCGAAAGATTAAAATTGCACTTTAAAAATACTTTTAATGCTCCAAAAATATAAATAAAATTCCGTGGACATATATGACACATATCAATCATCATATAATCACATCAATATGATTTCACATACATCTTGACTTCACAAAAATAAACTCATCATAAATCACATAGTTTCCACATTTAACAATTAAATACACATTAATAAATTGCGAAAAATTCTAGGTCGTTATAGATAATTTTATAAAATTTACAGAGGATAAAAAATATATGATTTAAATATACTTAAATCCTCAAAAAATAAAAATAAAAATACACCAATCTTCACAGCTTACCCAAATCATCAAATAATCACATAAACAACATCTCACACACATTTCTCCTTTATAACAATATTCACATAATATAATTTATAACTTATAATAAAGAAATATTATTATAAACAAAAATTTTCTAGGTCGTTATAGTGAGGCCGATAGAAGATGGTGTCGGGCGGTGGAGAGAAGAACAACACGGGTGGGGTGGGTAGTCGTGGGCAGATAGAATATTACTGTGTGGATCGTATTTTTAGAAAAATTGTTTATAAAAACTGAATGTAGCAATAAAAATGAAAAAATGAAAATATAAAAATGAAACGAAAGTCAAGCCAAAGTAAAAACGTGAAAAAAGAAAAAAAAAACTTATATATTTTTTATAGATTTCCAATGTTTTTTTAATGATTTTTTTTGATGATCCAACCGTACACATATTAACACTTGCTTACTTTAATGATGTGAAAAAATAAATAAAAAATTAAAAAAAAATGAATCTTATATGACTTTTTCACAGAAATCTAGTAAAAGTACATCTCCTGAAAACGAGACCCTTCTCGATAAACAAAAAGTTTTTTTTAAATGATTTTTTCGACGATCCAACCGTACGGATGTTAACACTTGTTTATTTTAGTGATGTGAAAAATTAAGTAAAAACAAAATGGGTGATGGCCCAAAATATTCATATGGGAGCCATGCTGGTCCTTTTTACTGACCAGACACGGTAGACCGTGTACCGTGATATAAGGGGTGTTGCGGAACACGATCTTCCGTATCATGCATAATACGGTACACCGTGTTCCGTATCATGCACGAACACGGTACACCGTGTTCCGTATCATGTATAATACGGTACACGGTGTACCGTATTCAGCTAATACGGAAGCCGAAACTCCGTATCCCGTCGATATTTCGGGCCATTTTTTTCAAAATCAGTATTTTGGGAAAAAACTCGTGAAAAATAGGCATTTTGGTAATTCTCTTAAACAAAATACCTTGCATGACTTTTTAACAAATCTAGTACAAGTATATCACCCGAAAGTGACCCTTTCCCGATTAACAAATTATTTTTTAAAATGATTTTTTAAACAATTCAATCGTACAAATGTTAACACTTCCTTATTTTAGTGATGTGAAAAAAAAGTAAAAAGGTAAAAAATATATCTTGTACATCTTTTTAATGAAAATCTTGTAAAAGTATATCTCCCGAAAACGAGACCCTTTCTCGATTAACAAAAAAAAAATTAATGATTTTTGATGATCCAAACGTACGGATGTTAACACTTCCTTATTTTAATGATGTGAAAAAATAAGTAAAAAATAAAAATATTTCTTACACGATTTTAAAAAAAAAATATTTATTGTGAGGTAGCACTATCTCACAAGGTCGTAGGTTTTGATTGCCCCTTTAAAGAGGAAAAATTAAATTTTTGGTTTATAATGAAAATGCATTCATGCTTTGAGTGGTAAATATGTGATACTTCTACTTATAATAGATACATCTACTATCACTCTGTCCAATTCAAAATGAAAATTTTAGTTTGTGTATAGCGCTTAGTTTTAATGCCTATCTAATATATTTCCTAGCATACTCTATGGCTTTAAAACTAGGGATATGCAGGCTCACAGGCTTCATAACGTTAAGGTCTTTGGTGAAAAACTTGCTTGTACTAGTAAACCTAAAATTATTAGAATACTGACATGTTTTATGCCCTAAAGCTTGACATTATGAATGCTTAATTTGAATCAGGGGGCGTTGCAATTTTAAATATATAGTGATCTTATGTCTTGCCTAGACTTGATCAGTCAAAATATAAATTCATGTATTATATCTTCTTGCTCCAAACTGCAGGTTCGTTTAATCCCAGTGTCAAGTTGGGCCTTGGTGTTTGTCGAGAAGCTTACTGTTGATCATCGTATTGCACTTTAATCATTTCTTTTTGTAGATAACATTAGCATCAGATGCTGAAGTAAAAACAAGATGTTCAACTGTACCTCCTCACTTCTTTAACTCCATTTCGTTCCACAGTTTATATATCTAATAATTTTCACGATGCACATCAAAATCTCGTATTGGCGATTCAGAGAAAACAGGAATAGGATGTCGGGATATATAGACTGCACTGCAGACTCAGCTCGTACTACTACAGTAACAGACTAACAGCATTTCTAAAGTTCCTTGGAGTATCTTAGCTGATCGCTTGGGATGAGAATTAGGCGAGGATTTGGTTGTTCATGCGAAATGTCATCTTCTTGCATTTGCTTGCCTTTTCTTTAACCAATAGGTGGGTGTAAATCAATAAGCTTCTATGAGGCTATGACTTTGTATTTCATTTCTGATTACTCTGTCATTGGGGATACTATTCGAAGGAGATGGTGATTGTATTTGGGTTAATCCTCAACCGAACTCAGTTAAGGTATCAGTTGACGCGGCTGTTTTTGAAGACAAGGATGCAGCAGGGTTGGGTCTGGTAGCTAGAGATGCTGATGGAGTGCTTCTTCAAGCGAAGACAATAGTTTGGTCAAGTCCAGTAGCCCCAGTTCTGGCGGAAGCCATGGCAGTGAAGGAGGCTCTAAGTTGGATCGATGTGATGCAGTGGCCTAAGGTTATTCTGGTTTCTGATTGTTTGGTCGTGGTACAAGCGATCAGGAACAAAACACCAATGAGATCACAGTTCAGAAGCATTATTGAAGAATGTCGGAGCTATCTTCGGCGGTTGAACAAAGTTTCTTTGTATCATGTCAAGCGATCTGCAAATATGGTTGCCCATCAACTTGCTAGGGAATCATATAATTATCCAGGTCGTAGTTTTGATAGGGACTCAATTCCGATTTCGGTTAAACATTGATTCGAGTTGGATTTGAATTATTAATAAAATTCCCAGCTTTTCGTCAAAAAAAAAAAAAGGGAAGTTTACAACTCAATGTTTTTTCTCACTCTCATTGAAAACAATAATTATGTAAACAAAATGATATTATCCAATAGGGCTTTTAGGTTATTAGCAATTTCTTGTGAAAAATTGAGAGAGAATATTATATGAAGAAAGCGGCGAAACAAAAATATGATACCACTGAAAAATCACTATCATGATCGAACAACGACGAAAATTAATATAAATTAAATTTGCCAACTTGTCCTCTCTCTTTCACGTCCAAACTCTACGTAACGTCACAACTCAAGAGATACACACATTAACAAATTAATACAATAATAATACTGATTGCCTAATCGCCGATACTGATCCGGACAGAAATTTTAAGGCAAGAAATGGTCATCTTCAATATGAAGTGCTGAGATTGTTTCAAGTAGCTGCTTTTGTTGCACACTACAACTAACAAGCGAACACATGCGGAGGGATTCTCCGGCTAGGGGTACAACTGGTATGTTGTCGCAGTTACATATTTCGATCATGAGACCGTCCGGATCGTGGAAAAAGAGTTGATCTACGTAAACTCCACCTTCTTCAACCCTTGCCTTAACGTACTCTATCTTCATTTCTGTCAGTTTTTTCTCAACAGCTGACATGCTTTCGCACTGCATTAAAAAATATCAGTTATTTTAATTAGTAATCTAAAGGAATTCAAATGCTCTCGTGTATATGCAGATTATGCCTCCTTGAAACTCCAACTATCAATTTTTTGTTTTTGGTAAACACTAGTCAAGAACAATTATAAACCTTAATGTTATTCCACTATTTCTTTCGGATTTACTGCATAATTATTTTGATTTTCGGAATTAATACAAGCTCGCTCATATGTAGTTTCAACTTCTAATTCACCATTTTATGCATAGCGTAAATGGTATTAGATAGTAGATGTTTGATCAAGTATGAAATATACTTGGAAGGAGATGTGATTGTCTTTGGGATTTATGGGGCTGGTCTTGGGCATCCTTTCAGGGTCTTCAGATTGCAAGAGATGAATGCCAATACTGTAATTAAATAACCTTCACAGTATAAATTCAAATTTGTTAGCACAATTAAGTACTCGTTTTAAACAAACAAAAAACATATACAACGAACTTGGAATATAATTCCAGCAGGTATAAAGGATAACAAATAAATGTACCAAGCTCCGTCAAAATTGAATGAACCAGGCCTTCTGATAGGGAAGAAACCGAGAACATTCTGATAGAAATCAAGAGACTCTGAAACTGATCGACAAACCACAGAGATATGGTTCAAAGATTTTAACTGTAAAGGGTTTCCCATGTTCTCTTTCATCTTCTAAATCAGCTTAAAGAATTCTGGTCTAGGAAAAATGCGATATATGTGTGATTCTAAATAACAAATCCTTAAGCTCGAACAGAGAAAAAAGGGAGGGAGGGAGGGAGGGTGAGGCAGAAGACAGACTCGCAGGTAGGTGTACATGATCTAATTCGACACCTTTATATTTATAGCCGGAGTTGGCGCAGTAAAAAACAAATTATATGAAAGTTTCTTGATTATATACTAATGTTCCTCATTAACAATTATGTATTACACAGCAGATACACGTAGACCCACGTTTACTGCACCATTATCAAATGAAGATTCTAATCTGGAAGCTATATATAAAAATATACATGTACTATGACATCAAGAAGTAATGATTGCAAAAAAAACAATTTCTTGAAAAAAAAAAATTCAACTTATAGGATCCAGATTAGTTAGCGGAATTTGTTTCATATATGCATCAGAGCCTTTACATTTCAAGTATTGCCTTAATTAGGCAGGACACAGCAGTTCTCTTTCTTCCATATCTATCAGGTATCTTTTATTTAATGGTTCGACAGCTTGCCTACTCACCCAACTACGACTAACCCTGATTGTGATGATTCTGAAAGACTTTGTCGTAAAAAGTTCATGCGATGATCAATTGTCTACTTACTATCGCATAATTGATATGTCTCGTATTTGAACCCGAGAAACCTACTCAAGTAATTTAATTTACGCATCTGAAAACAATTAAATTGAATAAACTACATTAGTAGATCAACAATCGTTTTCATTACATCTGTATATTGTAATGCCTCATAATTAGTCCAATGATTTTAAATCTACATGGGAGTCGCCATATGTGAGGTTTTTTAAAATATAATATGAGGATGTATCAGTTTAACACGATCCCAGTGTGATTAGGTTCGTTTTCTTAGCTTGATGGTCGATCATGATCCAGACAAACTCCATTATATTTTTCATTGTTTATGTACAAGTGTTGAATAACATCTTTAAACTAGGTACTTTATGTTAGGAATTCCCGTTTCCTGTCTTTGCGTAAATTAAATACGGAGATTATAACAGTCAATAATAAACACAGATGAACACCAAGATTTATACGTGGAAAACCCCCTTAAAGTAAAGAGGTAAAAACCACGGGACCAGCTCCGAATGTTTCCACTATAATGATAACAATGGTTACAATATTCTCTCTCAAGTTTATGAAGTAACACTTGAGACACAACTGAATAGAAATACAACGATTCCCTACTCCTTCGGTACTTGACCGGATAACCTGGATGAACTCCCTTTGTAGCAACTACAACAGCTGGACGAACTCCTAATGCTGCAGCGGGACAGATTCCGATGGCTGCAGCCTGACACTCACACAAACTCCCTCGAAACGAAAGAATAGAGTAGCACGAGGGCCCCCTATCCTGACCTGCTTGAAACTACCACAAGGTAAGTTTCCTACTAGACGGACTATCTAGCAGCTATATATATACTGAGAAGTAAGAGAGGAAGAAGAGATTTTGGTGTGATTTTAGAATGAAGGGGGAGGGGGGTATTTATAGGAGGGGGGGAGGTAGTAGGTGGGGGGGTTGTTGTGAGTTTGACAAATAAGACAATTAGGCAAGGTAGGTTGCCTAACAATCTCCCCCTCTTTCCAAACTCACAGTTAATCACTTGCACTCCATACCTGCACCCCGTTTGCACAGCTCCAACTTTTCCCGTGGAATGACCTTCGTCATCATATCAGCCGGATTCTTATCCGTGTGTATCTTCTCTATCTGTATCACCCCATCTTCAACCTGTTCCCGTAGCCAATGGTAACGTACATTAATATGCTTAGTACGACTGTGACAAGTAGCATTCTTGCTCAAGTCAATAGCACTCTGGCTATCACAATACAACTCAAAGTTGTCTTGCTTCTGACCCAATTCTTGGAGAAACCGCTTTAACCAAACTAGCTCCTTGCCTGCTTCACAAGCAGATTCGGTTGTTGACAACGCAACACACTTTTGTAACTTGGACTGCCATGCTACAGCTCCCCCCGAAAAAGAGAAAAGCATCCCTGACGTGGACTTCATCCCATCTGGATGTCCTGCCATGTCAGCATCTGTAAAACCTTCCAAGACTGGTTCACCGTGTCCATACTTCAAGCATAACCCGGAAGTGCCCTTGAGATATCTGAGAATCCATTTAACTGCTTCCCAGTGCTTTCTTCCTGGATTTGACAGATATCTACTAACAACTCCAACAGCATGAGCAATATCTGGTCTTGTACAAACCAATGCATACATAAGACTCCCCACTGCGGATGAGTAGGGAACTTCCTCCATATCCTCCTTCTCCTTGTCTGTTGACGGACACATTTTCTTGTCCAGTTTAAAATGTCCCGCCAATGGTATGCTAACAGGTTTAGCATCATCCATATTGAACCTTTTCAATACCCGTTCAATATATCCCTGTTGTGAAAGCCACAACCTCCGAGTTGTTCTGTCACGAACAATCTTCATCCCTAGGATTTGTTTTGCTGGACCCAAGTCTTTCATATCAAAGAACTTGGACAAATCTTCTTTCAGCTTGCGGATCATGTTAGCATCTTGGCCGACCACTAACATATCATCAACATAAAGTAGCAGGATAATGAAGTTACCGTTAGGAAACCTTTGCACATAAGCACAGTGATCGGATGCAGTTCTCTTGAACTTATGATTCCTCATGAATGAATCAAACTTTTTGTACCACTGTCTTGGCGCTTGCTTAAGCCCGTATAAACTCTTCTTGAGTTTACAAACCATGTGCTCCTTCCCTTTCACTTCAAATCCTTCTGGTTGGTGCATGTAGATCTCTTCCTTCAAATCTCCATGAAGGAATGCAGTTTTCACATCTAACTGCTCAAGCTCAAGATCCATGCTAGCCGCTAATCCGAGAACTGTTCGGATTGATGTCATCTTTACAACCGGAGAAAAGATTTCATCGAAATCAATGCCTTCCTTCTGTGCAAAGCCTTTAACCACCAAGCGTGCTTTATACTTTACAAGCTTTTCATCATCCCTTTTTACTTTGAAGACCCATTTGTTCCTCAAAGCCTTCCGTCCTTTCGGAAGTGTAGTCAACTAATAAGTTTCATTCTTGTTTAAAGAATCCATCTCCTCTTGCATTGCTTTCAACCAGCAACTGCTTTCTTTATGAGTCTTGACTTCCTCAAAGGTCTCGGGCTCCCCCTCATCAGCAATTAAGATATACTCGGATGAAAGATATCTTCCTGATGGTCTCCGTTCTCTCGTAGAACGTCGTGGCTGAGTTTCTTCAACTTCAGGCTGAGGCGGTAGCTCCCCCTGCTTAGTAGCCTCATCATCTGCTATATCATCTCCCTCATTTTCTACTGTATCTGGATTTCTAGCTTTCCTTGGTTGTTGAGTGCTCCCAAAATTCTCATAATTTTGAGACTCATGGAAAACCACATCTCTGCTCCTGAATATCTTCTTTGATTCAGGATTCCACAACCGATACCCGAACTCTGGATCCCCGTAGCCAACGAGAATACACGGAGTTGTTTTATCTTCAAGCTTTGTTCTATGCTCCTTTGGGATGTGTGCAAAAGCCTTGCATCCAAACACCCGCAAGTAGGAATAGGAAACATCCTTTCCTAACCAGATCTTCTCTGGAATCTCAAAATTCAGAGGTGTCGATGGAGATCGATTGATCAAGTAGCAAGCTGTTCTTATAGCTTCTCCCCAAAATGACTTCGGCAATTTAGCCATTTTCAACATGCATCTGACTCGTTCAGCAATGGTGCGGTTCATTCTTTCCGCAACGCCATTCTGTTGTGGGGTGCCAGGAACTGTTCTTTCATGCCGGATACCATGCTTTGTAAGGTACTTTTGAAACTCTTTTGAAGTGTACTCCCCCCCGTTGTCACTACGAAGGCACTTCAGTTGTTTCCCTGTTGATCTTTCAACCATGGCATGAAACTTCTGGAAGTACTCAAACACTTGATCTTTGGATTTGAGTATCTCAACCCACACCTTTCGAGATGCTTCATCAATGAAGGTAACAAAGTACCTATTTCCGCCTAAGGACTCCACCTCAAACGGACCACATACATCAGAATAAACTCTTTCTAACAGCCCCGACTTTTTCTTCAGTGGACTGCTAAAAGATACTCTATGTTGTTTCCCGAATAAACAATATTCGCAGGGCTGCAATGCAGTATCTTTAGCAAACGGAATGAGTGATTTCTTCGCTAATATCTGTAGCCCTTTCTCGCTCATGTGACCAAACCTCTTGTGCCACAAACTTGCTGAAGCTTCATCTTCAACTGTATTCAAAACATTTGAACACATCTTCACTTGTGTCTTGTACAAAGAGCCACAAGTGGATCTCTTGCAACCACCATTGAACCTGTAGTAAGCTTCCACCTTCCACCACCGAAGGTATTTACGTACCCCTGCTTGTCTAGCGCCATGCCGGAAATCAAGTTGAGCCGTAAGTCCGGAACATGCCTGACATCTTTCAAAGTCATTGAACAACCCGTGTTTGTCTCAATACAGATGTCACCAATGCCTGCGATCTTTGATTGATCTGAGTTACCCATTCTTACAGCACCAAAGTCCCCTGACTTGTACGTCGTAAAGAATTCCTGAGTGGGTGTTGCATGATACGTTGCTCCAGTATCTATCACCCATTCGACCTTCTGATCATCAACATGTAAGCATTCTTCTTCCCCAAAAGAAAGGATCACAACATCTTCTGTCATAGCAGCTGTTGTACTTTTCTCGGCGTGTTTCCCTTGCTGACCATTGTTCTGTTGCTTGAGCCAGGCCCTACAATCCTTTTTGTAATGACCCTTCTTCTTACAATAGTAGCATTCAACATTGGCATTTGATTTGCCACCGGAATTACCAAAATTCCTACTTTTACTACGTCCTCGGTTTGTCTCCCTGTAATTGCTTCTGCCCCTGTTCTCAGTAACAAGAGCCTGGGAATCGTGGTTGACTCCTTGTACCTTTCTTCTCATGGATTCACTAAGGATACTCTGCTTAATTGATCGCAACGTTAGTTGCTCAGTTGGTACAGCATTAGTTACTGTCACCACTAGCGTATCCCAGCTGGATGGTAAAGTGTTGAGAAGAAATATTGCTTGGAATTTCTGCTCAAACTCCATCTTCATATTTGATAGTTGATTTAACAACCCTTGGAATTCACTCATATGCTCTGACATGTTGTTCCCATCCTGGTACCTCATGTTCACCAGCTGACGAACTAGAAAAGTTACATTTTGTGAACTTTTCTCTTGGAACGTAGACTCTAATGTCGTCCAAAGCGTATAAGCATCTTCTTCTTCAGAGACATGATGATACTCCGAATTATCAATCCATCGACGAATGAGACTGATACTTTTCATGTTCATCTTCTTCCAGTCAGCATCAGACTTTGCTGCAGGTTTAACTCCTTTCAGCTCCACCGGATCAAACAAGTCCTTACTATAAAGCAAATCCTTTATTCTACTTTTCCACATCGGATAATTTGAAGCTGTTAGGCTTACCATTACACTGGAAGAATCATCCATTTTAATTTACCAAAGACTATGGGAATCTCACTTAGAACCACACAAGTAGGCCAGGAAAGTGGATGTGTTTGGGGAGCCTTCTGTATTAGTACGGCGCGTTATCAAGTAACCACTGCGCACAAAGCACTTTCCTCGACACCAACAATGTGTGCCCCAGCTCTGATACCACTTGTTAGGAATTCCCGTTTCCTGTCTTTGCGTAAATTAAATACGGAGATTATAACAGTCAATAATAAACACAGATGAACACCAAGATTTATACGTGGAAAACCCCCTTAAAGTAAAGAGGTAAAAACCACGGGACCAGCTCCGAATGTTTCCACTATAATGATAACAATGGTTACAATATTCTCTCTCAAGTTTATGAAGTAACACTTGAGACACAACTGAATAGAAATACAACGATTCCCTACTCCTTCGGTACTTGACCGGATAACCTGGATGAACTCCCTTTGTAGCAACTACAACAGCTGGACGAACTCCTAATGCTGCAGCGGGACAGATTCCGATGGCTGCAGCCTGACACTCACACAAACTCCCTCGAAACGAAAGAATAGAGTAGCACGAGGGCCCCCTATCCTGACCTGCTTGAAACTACCACAAGGTAAGTTTCCTACTAGACGGACTATCTAGCAGCTATATATATACTGAGAAGTAAGAGAGGAAGAAGAGATTTTGGTGTGATTTTAGAATGAAGGGGGAGGGGGGTATTTATAGGAGGGGGGAGGTAGTAGGTGGGGGGGGTTGTTGTGAGTTTGACAAATAAGACAATTAGGCAAGGTAGGTTGCCTAACACTTTATCACTTGTTTGCGTCGCAACCGGAGATTTCATTTCAGGTTGTTTAATTGTAGAACGCTTCTGGATTCTGCACATGATCTCATTTCAGTGTTTTTCATTTCCATATCTTATATTGAGCTGTTATATTCTGTTTAATAGAAAAAGGATAATCAAGTAACACTTATAGTTGACTTTTAACATATAATTACACGTTTCAAAACTTCTTTTTCTGTTCTTGCATTATATATTCATGCATCAAATTATTTTTCAAATTATAAAAACAGCAATTTGCAAAAAATTGTACTCTGGGGGTAGCAAAATTGACCTTGAACTCTACAATGTGTCCTTGGCATATATCTACAAATCCCCAGTCTTATTCAACTGCACAGCAGTACTTCTATATAAATATGGTTTTAATCGAGAGTAACATCATGATGTCAATAGTTGTCAAGAAAAAAAAAATTAGCATCATGATGTAAATGATAGGTTTTATTAATTATAATGATTGAAGAGAAACCGCGATTTTCTAATTACGACTAACACAAGAAAACCTACAACTTCACCTACTGAGGAGTACCCCAAACGGTGGCAAGTGTGTTCCTAGTTGTAGGCGAGCAAGTCTAAAATTTGATAATGATCATCTCACCTCCCCTATGCTTAAATATATAAACAGAATCTAATTAATGTGTTCTTACAAAGAGTTATGAGTGATTAACATCAGTAAACTTCTTCTGTAAAGATATTCCAACATTTGAGAGGTCGAGTTTTAGTAGAGGCCGCGAGTATTTAAATTTTTGTAATTCATCCTATATTAAGCAAAACCAAAAAAAACGCGATGACTTGTAGTGGTTAGATGACAGTAGTGTAGTAGTTGGGCTACTGTGGTGTTTAAATACAGACTTGTAATCAGCTAACTTGTTTTCAGCGGAGAGGTCGCAGTAGCTGCAAGTGGAGAAGAATATTGTTGGTTATGTGAAAATTGGGTTAGAGAATTTCTGCTGTATTTTTATACTTTTGTCCATTGTCCTTGCTGGAGCAAGATATAAAAAATATGCTTCTATTGTTTATTATTTCTAAATTTATACGGTGGGCGGGTCCTTAGATTCAAACAGCAAGACTTCCCTCTATAATTTAATACAAGAAATTAGTTTAAGTTGATTGGTTTATAATTGGAGTAGCGTTATGTATCCCAAATTTGGTTTCAAAAATAGTTATCGAATGATGTGGCATTGATAAATTGTCAGGGTGATTTTAATTGGTGAGATTGATGTGAATTTAGAGAGGTCCAATATAATATTATCAATCAGGAAGTGACACGTATAATTTGAAAATTTTTTTGGGATCCAATTTGGGTACCTATCATTTTTCTTATTATAATTACTAGCTTGTAACCCGTGCAAAGCACATGTTACTTTTAATTTTTATAATTTGTTTATAGTGTAATATAATATTATAAATATTAATTTTAATATGTTATTAAAAGAATTTGAACCTTACATCTTTGTACATAACAATTTTTAGTATTAAATATAAATTAATATGTTGTTGGCGGGAATTGAACGTTAGACCTTTGTATATAACAACTTTTAGTATTGTTGAATCTAACGGTCGTGATCTATTTGAGTTGAAGATCTAACAGTTGTAAATGAGGGATAGCCAATGAGGGATAACCAAAAATGAAAAAATGAGGGATATCCAAAAATAAGTGTTAACCAAACTACAAATTATAACTCATTTCGCTTATTATAGTAATTATACTCCAATTAATATCCAATTACATACTCTTTTAGTTATATTTGAATTACAATTCTTCACCTACACCCAACTTTTTTAGACTCTTCCATTATTCAATTATTTGGAAATCAAATATTTTCAAAATCAATTTAAATAATTTTAATTAATATCACATATTTATTCACAAATTTACAACAAATTATAAATCAATAAAGTGAACATAAACTAAAATATATAATAAACAATAAAAATTTCACACAATTACAAATTAATATTAAATTCTATTTTAGACAAATATTACATTAGTGATTATTATGGAATCATAATTTGAATATGATAATATCAACAAAAATTTGAATGTAATATGTGGTTTATTTTTTGTAAAATAAAATTTTATATGTATTTTAATTTATTTTTTCATTTTTGGAAGGTGTTAACAAACTTTTTGGGAAGGTGTTAACCAACCGACCAACCAACCAATTATACCCTATTTCGCTTATAATAGTATAGTATAGTATAAAGTGAACACAAACTAAAATATATAATAAACAATAAAAATTTCACACAATTACAAATTAATATTAAATTCTATTTTAGACAAATATTACATTAGTGATTATTATGGAATCATAATTTGAATAAGATAATATCAACAAAAATTTGAATGTAATATGTGGTTTATTTTTTGTAAAATAAAATTTTATATGTATTTTAATTTATTTTTTCATTTTTGGAAGGTGTTAACAAACTTTTTGGGAATGTGTTGACCAACCAACCAATTATACCCTATTTCGCTTATAATAGTATAGTATAGAAGTGTATGTTTGAGATATATTAAATTAAGTAATTTTTAATTTAAAATGATTAAGCGTATATAAGTGATAAATAGAATAATATTTATAAGTTATATATGTGTTTGGATAAATTTACTTATAAGTTATAAGTTGGTGAAATATTTTGTTAACTTTATTTAAAATTTATTTATTATGTTTTTTTAATTTTATAGTCATTTTCCTTGTTTTTTTGACGGACAAGAAGATTTTATTAATACTAAAACTTTGAAATCAAGAAGGGATAAACACCCGAACTGTCAACTACAATTTGATTGTGAAACAAAAACGAGCTAAAAAGATAGCCGTTTTGTTTTCAGATCGCTTAACACATAGAATATATATATTCTTGACAATCAAAATGATTACAAAGATTTTTCGAGCAATCCAGTCGACACCAACATTCCTGAAAATAGTATCATCACAATTGACCTGCGCACATAAAAAACCGTTGATAATCTAGTGTTCATACCCGTCAGTTACACCAACTGAGATTGGGGGTACAGATACCCCATATATTGAACAATCTTTCGTTGTGCAAGGTTAGCTCTCACAATAATCACTACCATTTCAGATTCGAAACGGGCTTCCCAGATCTCCCAATACACCATAGAAGTCATTCTTAAAACAACACCGCAACAAACCAAATTGCAAAAAAAAAAAAAAAAAAAAACCTCCAAAAGAAGTGACACAAACAACTCCAAAAGAAGAGACATAAAACACCCAGAAAAATGGATGCAGGAATAAAATATCTCACGCAAAGATGAAGATTATTGAAAATTATTGAAGAAAAAAAACAAAAAAGAAGACAAGAAAAAGGAGAAGATAGGTCTCCTGCGATGGCAATGATTATTTAGACTGAGTGTATGTAAGTAAGGAGTAGAGAGGGAGAGGAGGCGGCGGGGTGAGGAGAGAGATGGGAGAGAGGGGGGGTCGACTCTCATTTAAAGTTATTTTAGTTTACTTTTAATCTTGTTTTCCTTATTTCCTTTGTTTTAATTAAAAATAAATAGTAAATGAACATTTTAAATTTTAAATATTTTATCTGAAATATTAGATTTAACAATTTTTCATTTAATTGTAGTAGCATTCAAAAAAATGTGCAGAATAAAAAAAATACTTTTATTTTTCGAACACATATTTAGAGTTATTTGTTTAATATTTATTATGATTATAGTGCTTCAAATATATCCCGTTGAAATCGGGAAGTAAAATAATATATGGATAGTGACCAGTTTGATACTTAACACTTTATCTAATTATTGCCTAGTTATTTTCTTTTGACAAGCTAATTATTGTTCAGTTTAAATTCATTTCCTAACAACTAATATTTAAAATTTTAATTTCAAAAAAAGTTACGTATGACTTAATAATTTAGGGAAATTTTTAAAAATATCCATGTTTTCAATTGTTTTTTCAAAAATACGACCAAAGTTGTATATGTGATTGCGCAGCAGATTGCAAGTAATTGCACTTGAGGTCCGGTTAACATTTCAGAAAACTTTTTTGAGAAAATATTTTTATAAAATTCTAAATTTCTTTCAAAAATCTTTAAAAATTCTAAAAATATTCATTAAATATTTATTTATTTAAATAAGTAGTCATTTAGATTAATTATTTATTTATTTAATTATTAATTGACTTGTTTTTTTAAAATTTTGAATTTAAATCTCAATTAATTAATTAATTAATTTAAATTTATAATTTAATTAATATAATTACTCAATTAATTTAATAACAATTGAGGTTTCAAATGAATATGTACCGTATTTTTTAAAAAAAATCTACAACTTAGAATTTTATTAAAAATTCCAAAAATTTATGATACGACAACTTATCGTACATATTATAAGCAGAATTACACTTAAATACTAGCTTATAACCCGTGCGAAGCACGGGCTTCTTTTGATAGGTTATAAAATTTATTTAACATTATAATTATGTTTTTATATAATCCTTATTTTTAATAATTTTTTAATTTAATATAAATTTATATAATGATATGCATAGTTTAAAATTTATTTTGTAAAATTCTAAATTAAAAATGTCGTTGACGGGTTCGAACTTTGAATTTTTATTAAATTAATTTAATCATATAATAGATCTTATTATTAGATCTAACGATTCTTATTTATTACTAAAAAATAATGATTTGAATATATGGTGAGATATTTTGGGGTGTATATATATTAGTGATGGCAAGATTAATTTTAAATTAAAAGGTAACATGTTTTAATTACAAAAATTACTACTAAAAATAATTACGGAAAGATATGGTGTGATATTTTGGATATATATTAATTATAGTAATATTAGTTTTAAATTAAATGGTAAAGTGTTTTAATTAGAAGTAAAATCTTTAGAAAAAAATGATAATTGAGTTGTTGGAGCAGAAAAAAGAGTCCAAGTAGAAGTTCAATGTGGATGAAGGAATTTTAATCGGAATATAATTACGTTAACATGAGTAATTAGTTTTTTGAGTTGTTTTTGTAATTTAATTATTTATACTTACACTTTAATGATATATATGGTGTTGCAAAAGAAGAGAAAAGCCGAAGAAACTTGTGTATTGAATTGATGAAGATGGTGTAAATTAGGTTTAGAAGAATAGAGTTCTGTGCGCAGTGTTCGTGAAGGCAACGGAGGTTTTAAGTTTAGCTATATTAGTAATGGTGTAAATATAAAATACTATTGTGTCTTTAGAACTATAGCCAATAACGGATTAAAATTGATTTATTTTATATTTAAAATTAATTAAAAATTAAATTTACCAAACCGAAAACCAAAATAAATAGGATAACCAAACCGAAAACCAAAACTTTCAATATTTTAGCTTTAATATAATAGTATAGATACAGGTCAACAACCGTATTTTGCATTCATGAATGAACAAAGTATACGATTATTGAATAACAAATCTAAACCAGCAAAGCAAAATGCTCAAGTAGCAAAGGGATCCCCTTTGGTTTATTAAGTACTAATAAATTAAGTATCTAACCAAAAGGATCCCCTTTGGTTTTGATTTCTATGCTTGATACTGAATCATATTTTTGTTCATATATTTATGTTGATAATATTTATAAAATATTTGGTAATAATTTTGTGGACTAATTTTCGTTTGTTGATTTTATTCATTTTTCGCAGGGGCAGTCTGGTTGGCGAGTATAATAACAAGATAGATGGGGTGACTTGTAGTAATGGAATAACCAAGATGAGACGGAAAATAAAGTAAGGATGCGACAAAAACTGATGATAACGGAGAATTACAAAAGCAACTACTAATTCTATTTATTTCTTGGAAATTTGTAAAACAATGTATTTTATATTTTTAGGGCACTCTTTTTTCCCTCTTGAGTTTTTTTCCCACAGGGTTTTGCTCTTGAGGGTTTTTAACGAGACCTTTTGAAAGGCAGAGTGTGTAAACTTGTAACACTATAACTAATGTAACTCAAACTAAAAGAAAAGATACTTAACCAGAAGACAATCAAGAACAAGAAGTCACAAGAAATCAACACTAAATGAAGACAAGGTAATTAATACAATTCAACATGTTAACTATGATCAAGCCAAGAAGAAATCATTGAGAGAAGTTCAAGTCAAAGTTGTTCATGCCTCAGTGATTTGAAAAGCCAAGAATCAAGATCATAACTATCAGTATCAATAAGACCAATTGATTTCAAGTGAACAAGAAGGAAAGCAAATATTGGAAAGCCACATTACTAATTGGATATGGTAATTTATTCAAGAAGCAAAAACCCTATCAAGACTAGTCACTTATGAACCAGACCGTTGCATCAAGTGTCAGGACATTGATAGCAAGTTTATGTCAGTAATAAAGATCCATGTTCAAGAGCTTGGTGAAGAATAAAGAAGACATGAAGATATCACAAGTTCAAGATGTGCATTGAAGTTTCAAGTTGAAGACCAGAATATTTTCTAAGTACTAAATATTCTAGATGACCAAGTAGAAGTTTCTAAGTAGAAGTTCTACTTAGAAATTCGAGATGGCTAAGTAGAAATTCTCAAGTAGAAGTTCTACTTAGAGTGCAGCTTCAACATGACACATGGCATCTTCTGATTGGCAGATTTCCAAGCTTTCAAGATAAGGCAAGATTTATGTGGACATCATTGGGCCACGTATATCTTAGTCTTTGAAGACTACAGGACATAGATTACATGTAGTATAAATAGAAGTACTTGTGTAATGTTTTTAGTAAGTGAGCAATTCTTGAGAAAAACACAAGAGAAAGAGAGAGTGTGCATTCACAGAGCTTAGTATCATTCACTTCTCTCTGAACTTCTGTTATACTTTGTAATGAATGTTGTAGCAACCATTTCAAGTTATATATAAGACATATATTCCTTGAATCTGTGTGTTCATTTATTGCATCGTATTTATTGCTTCTCATATTCGAAAAGTTGTATTCACCCCCCCCCTCTACAACACATTTGGACCTAACAATTGGTATCAAAGCTATATGTTTAACATACAAAACATAGATCCTTGTGTTTAGTGGAAGAATCGTGAGTTTTTCATTTTCTAGATCTACTTTTCATTTTCTCGAAAAGTGAGCTTTAATTCGTTTGTGGTGAAAAACTCATCTGAAAAATTATTTAAATACTCCAGGTGTGATTATTTAGCTTGGATGTATTTTAATTAATTTTTGTGAATTAATCTGGGTACTTTCATATTTGGTGTTCTTGAGTGTTCATCATCTGTTCTTATCAAAGAAGACAACCCAACAACTTTTTGATCTCCTTTTCAAACAGAAAAATAGTAAAAGAATAAAAAGGTGTTTTTGGACTTTGTGATTTGCATTATTCACGGCCGAAAGTAAACAAGACATACTCAGTACCTAGCACGTGGGTTAGGTGGGTTAGGTGAGTAAAGCATTCAAAGTCAAAAGGTGTTAAAGAGATAATATTGTTTATTCAATATTAAAGTAATCTGCAGAAAAATTATTCTAAGGACAAAAGTTCTACATAGAATTTCTACTTGAGATTTTCTACATAGAATTTCGACTTGGACAATTTCTACTTGGTGAATTTCGACTTGAGCAAAATTTCTACTTAGAGAAATTTCGACTTAGGCAAAAGTTCTACATATAAATTCTACATAGCCTAGTCTTGGGTACTTAGAAACTTTTAGTGACCAGAATTGAGATGGCTCATAAAAATGCATTCAAGATCCAATGTTCAACCGAGATCACTATGAAGAATGGGTTTTCAGAATGAGACTATATTTAGAGACTATTAACCCTGAATATCTGGAAGTCCTTGACAAGGGTAAATTTGTTCTAATGGTGGTTATTCCTGCACATACGGAAGGAGGAGTGGTTATACCACCTCGGTCTGAGCCTAAAAAGGCCTCGGAGTTTTCGGATGCTGACAAGGAACAAATAGCTTGTGATACTGCCGTACGACAAACCTTGATGGAATCTCTTGATCATGAAATGTTTAATATAGTCAAAGGTCTGACTACAGCGAAGAAGATTTGGGACAAGATAGAAGTTGTCATGGAAGGATCTGCAGAGGTCAGAAGCAACAAGACACTCATACTCAAGATGGAGTATGACACCTTTAGAATAAGGAAAGGAGAAGGCATAACAGATGTCTACCTACGATTCAGTCAGTTGGTATTGGATTTGAATCTGAGAGGCGTAACTCTCCCCATGGTTGAGACTAATACGAGATATCTGAGGAACCAGCCAAAAAGCATTGAACATAGGGTCTACGCAATAAGAGAAACCAGAGATTTGCATACAACTTCTCTGGAAGATTATTATGGAATATTAAAGACCTATGAGCTGGAAACACTTCAAGATCAAGCATGGGACAATGATTCAAAGGGAAAAGAAAGTGCATCAGGATTAGTTGCTGATGAGGAAGAGTCTAAGAAGGCAATGGTTGCAGCAAAGCCTAAATCATCACTTGCACCACATCAAGTTGATAATGATGATGAGTGCGCATCTGACAGTGATGATGACTACTACACCCAAGAAGAGCTGGACAACATGGACGATAGTGTCGTGGCATACATGGCAAGGAAGTTCAGCAACATGAGATTTAGAAAGAGCAACCGACCACAAAGAAATTCTTCATCTTTCTATCGGGCTGCTAAGGGTGGTGGTAGTTCGTCAGGCTACCAAGGTAAAGGCAAGAATATCAGTTACAAATCTCCATTGGATTTCAAAATGAAGTTCAAATGCTATAATTGTGGTGAAGCTGGACACTTTGCCTCGGACTGCAAAAAGCCTAAACAGACTTATCCAAAGAGACATATGAAGCCCTCAAAAGCAAGTATGAAGCACTGGTGAAGGAAAGACATGGAAAACGAGCTTTATTGGTGACAGAAGGAAGATCTTGGGATGATTCAGATGAGGAAGATATTACTCATGTAGCAAACTTTGCCCTCATGGCTGAGACATCAGAGGAACCAGAGGTACCAGTTCTGACTCTTAAAGTAGAAATGTCTATTGATGATTATAAAGAACAGAACGGGGCTCTTAGTGAAGAGATCTATATGTTGTGCAAAAGCCTAGACTCTTCTCAAAAGGAACAGAAAACACTTGTTGCCAAATGCAGAATGCTTGAGGCAAAAGTGGAAGAGCTAGAGGCTGCTTGCACTGTAGATACTTCCCTAAGAGACTTTATTAAATCTCTGGAACACAAGCTCGTCCTTAAGGAAGAAGTAGAAGCATGTCTTAGGAACAATCTAGCTGAGTTAGAAACTAAATGCGAAGCTTACAAACTAGCTGCTAGTAAAGTGTATGTAGATAATGACACATTTAAGAGGATAACTGGAGTAGGTGTAGGACTTGATTATTCTGATCTTCCTAAGAAAGAAGGAAAGAGACCTATTGACCCTAGTTCCAGTGATCTTAAAAAGGAAACACCTAGCATTCTTAAATCAGCTGTCAAACCTATGTACAAACACCTTGTTCCTAGAATAGAAGAAGAAGAGACTGAATTGATAGCTAGATATGAGATTGAGATGGAAGATCGCCAGAAAGCACAACCTATAACTCCTATCAAACATGTTAAAATCAATTTTCCTAGAGATGAATCTAGACTAGGATTAGGAGCTAAGGCTGTTAAACAACAAGGAAAGAAAGAAAAAGGCATAAAAGAGGTTAAGGCTGAACGAATAAAGAAAGCATGTTATCACTGTAAATCTACTGAACATCTTTCTTATGCATGTAAAGCTAACATAACTGTTCCTGCTGCACATGCCATGCCTACCACACATACAATGAATAATCTGCATCAGAATCATGCACAGTGTGGTCAACCTAATTGTATGCCATGCACTTTTAACATCATGCAAACTTTTATGCATTTAATGAATGCATCTAGCCAGTCATGCTCAAATACTGTTGCTAGTTCAAACATCAAGAAAAAGTATGGGAGAGCCAAGACTGTCAGTCCTCCTAGAGTTAGGAGTGACAAACCTTCTCCTAAGACTGACAAATCTGTCCAGTTTGAGAAAGGAAAGGAGATAGTCGAAAGCTCTAGTAATGTGAAGAAAAGTGCATCTCCTGTTGTTAAATCTGTTGATTCTCGATCTTATCGAAAAGCCGGGCCCAATCAAAGTTGGGTTCCGAAGAATGTCTAACCAATCTGTCATTGCAGGGCGTTAAGCAGAATCGAAATAAAGTTATATGGGTGCTAGACAGTGGAGCATCGAGGCATATGACTGGAAACAAGTCCCTGCTTACAGAGTTGGTTATGAAGGCTGGCCCTTATGTTACCTTTGGAGATGACAGCATAGGTGTGACAAAGGGATATGGCAAACTGAAAACTGGCAATGTCATCATAGAAGATATTTCCTATGTTGAGGGACTGAAGCACAATCTGTTGAGTATAAGTCAATTCTGTGACAAAGGTTACGAAATTGTCTTCAACAAGAAAGGTGTATCAATCACTCACATCAAGGAAGGCTCACTGGCTTTGAGAGGAGTTCGAAAGGCAGATCTTTTTGTTGCAGACATGGATTCAGCAAATCAGAATGAGGTCACCTGTTTCTACAGCAAAGCCTCGGATGATGAAAGCTGGTTATGGCACAAAAAGCTATCTCACTTAAACTTCAAAACGATGAATGCTCTCGCGAGGCGAGAATTGGTGAGAGATCTACCTCAAATGGAGTTCGCTCCGAAAGGACTCTGTGAAGCTTGTGAAATGGGAAAGTCGAAGCGAGCATCGCATAAAAGCAAAGAAATTTCTAGTATTACTGAGCCTCTACAACTTCTTCATATGGATTTGTTTGGCCCAGTGAATGTCCTATCTTTGTCTAGGAAAAGATATGCATTGGTAATCGTGGATGACTTCTCCAAGTATACATGGGTATTGTTCGCAATGACGAAAGACGAAGTACCTTTCTTAATCATTGATCACATCACTCAAATTGAGAATGTTTCAACACTTACTGTGAAGACGATTAGATCAGACAATGGCACTGAATTCAAAAACGCAGTGCTAAATGACTTCTGTGTATCTAAGGGAATACGTCGTCAGTATTCAGCCCCGAGAACTCCACAGCAAAATGGAGTAGTTGAAAGGAAGAATAGAACTTTGGTTGAAGCAGCAAGAACTTTGTTGTATGATTCAAAACTTCCTTTGTATTTCTGGGCCGAAGCAGTGAGTACCGCTTGTTACACTCAAAATAGAACCTTGATCATAAAAGATAAAGAAAAGACACCATGTGAGCTAATGAACAACAGAAGACCAACAATCAAATACTTTCATGTCTTCAGAGCAAAATGCTATGTGCTTATAGATGATGAAAATCTAGGCAAGTTTGCAGCAAAAGCTCGTGAAGGAATCTTTGTTGGTTACTCTACAGATGTGGTGGCAGCTTATAGAGTGTTCTTAGTGAATGATCGAAAAGTGACTGAAAGCTACAACGTCAGATTCGACGATACCAAACTCTCATCAATTTCAAGAGATTCTAGTGAACCTGAGTCCCTAAAATTTCAGAATCTGGACTTAGAAGATCTTGAAGATGAACCTGAGTTGGTTGTTCCATTAAATGTTCCAAGCGTACATGAAGAACCTGAGTCTAGTGAACAAGCTAATTCTACAAGATCAGGAGAGACTTCTTCAGTACCAACCGGCAACAACTCAGGGGGAGTAAATAGCAGCTCAAGGACTACTGTTCAAGGCTCGAGTCGAGTTGACTCTAGTTCTGTAGGAGCTGGCACTAACTCAGGGGGAGTTAGTGAAAATAATCAAAGTAGTCAGCACCCTAACTCAGAAAGTCAAGCTGAATCATCAAGACAATTTCCAGGTGAACGGGTATGGAATAGAGACCATCCGTTTGAGTTAATTATTGGTGATCCAGATGCTGGTGTGACTACTAGAAGAACTGCAAGAGCTGACATGGCTAATATCTCCTTATATTCTGGGTTCTTATCCAAGCTTGAACCTAAAGAAATAGAAGAAGCTCTTGGCGATGCTGATTGGGTGATTGCAATGCAAGAGGAACTCAATCAGTTTGAAAGGCAGAAAGTTTGGAAACTAGTACCCCGACCAAAGAATATATCCGTAATTGGAGCTAGGTGGGTATTCAGAAATAAACTGGATGAAAACGGACTTGTAACACGAAACAAGGCTCGTTTGGTTGCAAAAGGTTATTCTCAGCGAGAAGGAATTGATTATGATGAAACCTATACACCAGTTGCAAGACTTGAGGCAGTCAGGATGTTCTTGGCATTTGCAGCACATAAGAACTTCAAGGTTTTCCAGATGGACGTGAAAAGTGCCTTCCTGAACGGAGAGTTAGAAGAAGAAGTGTATCTGGAACAGCCGCCTGGCTTCGTTGATCCAGAACCTACTGCTGCAGAACGCCTCAGATTCTTTGAAGAAATTGGATGTTATCCTCCGAAAGGTCCAATCACAGGAAATATCCAAAAACAATTCTTCCATGTGGAATGGAATTACTTTTTCGAGGCCATCACAAGATGTTTTCGGGCACGCGAAAAAGATTTTCATCAAATTCCAATTCCAATGCAAACCTTTGCAGTTGCCCTAGCAAGAGAACTGGATATAAATTATGGACGCATAGTTCTCTCTGAGATAGTGGCCTCAATGGGATCTCTTGCAAGCAGAGACCTCACTACAACGGATGTTGTCTGATGGTTTCCTCGGTTCCTACAAATGCTGATTAATGACTTAATACCGAAGGATGCTCTTGCTGTTAGACAGAGATTTGCCGGAAGCCCAACATCTGCATCGCTAGGGATGGGCACTAAGTCACTTTCAACCATTGCTAATCAGGATAAACATCAAGGTAAACCGATGTCTATTCCTGAAAATATACAAATTTGGCTTACATATGATGCAGGAGTTACCAATTTGGAGGCATCATCACAAGTTTCATCACATGCTCAAAATCCATCTGTTCATGCTGAGCCATTTGATGAGATTCCTGATGAGGAAAGCGATGATGCACAAGGTAATCAATCAGGTAATCTCTCCCTGCATACTATTCATTCCTCCTCCTATGTATCTGATTCCGCGACCCAAGAGACTGCTAACCCGCAGGATCTATCCCAGGGTGAGAGCTACATTTCTGAGCCCGATACACATTCTTATTCTCTTTCACCCCTGTTAACGGAAGTCAGAAAGCCAGCACGTGTATATATAGAAGATGATGAGGAAAGTGAACCCGAAGAGCAGCAACTTATTCGAAAGAAAGTCAAACTTTTCCACGCTGCTACTTCACAACCACAGTCAAACCCTAGTGTGTCACACGCAACCACTCCACCTCACGAGAGTGGTTCTCCCCTTAAACAATCTGCACATAGGGATTTTGATGACAATTATGTACCTTTTGAAGATCCTGTTGCTTCAAAAGGACATGGAGTTTTAACAACTTCAACCGTACCTTCACCGGTACGTACTGATGCTGCAAAGAGGATCGGTTCTAATGTCGTACAAGAACACTTTGCAGCCGCTCAGCCTGAGATTCCAACTCAGGACAGAACAGACATAGATCCCATAACTGCCAATTATTTTGCTTATCCAATTTCTGCAGGTACTGCTTCATATTTCGGATCAATAATTGAAGACATACACGAGCGTGAGATAGGGAGTGTGTGTGAGAGGTTAGGGAGAGAGGGACCTTCATTTTCAAGGCCCGAAACCGAGCGCCAAATACTAACAGAACGAGTAGTAGAGCGAGGTCACCTAAACCAAACACTGTCCCTTAACATTGAAAATCTTGATACGCGTATGACTTCTATGGAAAATC
The DNA here is from genome assembly GCA_036435485.1 of Saposhnikovia divaricata. Taxonomy (NCBI): domain Eukaryota; kingdom Viridiplantae; phylum Streptophyta; class Magnoliopsida; order Apiales; family Apiaceae; genus Saposhnikovia; species Saposhnikovia divaricata. The sequence continues at coordinate 58,998,522 of CM071598.1, forward strand.
AGATGAGGCAGTTCGGACAGACGATGGGGCAGTTCGGGATGAACATTGGAAACAACCAAAGGGCTCTAGACGACTACGCAGCAAGAATGGCAAGTCAAGCTACAGCTTTTGATGATTTGACAAATAAGGTCAATGACTTGGGCCATGCTGGTGGTGTCTTGGGAAGCACTCTCAATGAGAGGATGGGGGCATTGGAGTCTACAATGCATACAATGGCTGTGGAGATCAGTAGAATGATGTTCGCAGTCAGGAGTTTTGTGCCTCCGGAGTGTTTCGAGTCGCAACAACCTCCCCCCGATGCTGGTGCAGGTGGTGCTAGTGGAGCGGGAGCCTCTGGTTCTGGTTTTGGAGGTTCTTATGCAGCTGGTGGATCTGAATACCAAGGTGGAGCTCAGGATAACTCACCTAAGGGGGAGAGTGAAATGGAGACGAGACAGCAGGCAGTTCACATCGAAGAAATTGAAGAACCCGCTGATCTTGTCAAGGAACCAGAAGTTGAGCCGTCTGTTGATGAAGAGGCTCTGAGGATGAGAAAGGGTAAGGCAATAATGGTTGATGAACCATTCGTTGACCTGAGTCATCAGGAAACAGTACAGGAGGTACTTGACTCAGATTCTGATATGCAAGACGTACCGTTGGCACATGCTATAAAAAGATCTTTGAAGGAACAAGGTGGAGGTGCTGGGATGTCTTCCGGAATGCCTGAAGAAATTCCTGTTGATGAGGAAACCCTTAAAGCTCAACAGTTAGCCTTGGAACAAGCTCAGTTCCATAAAATGAAGATGATGCAAGAACATGCTGCGTTACTAGAAAAGAAGCTGGAGCTCCAAGGGAAGCAGTATGATCATGAGCTTGCAAGGCTAGCTGATCCTCAAGTTGATCTGGACAAACGAAGGATAGGGCAGAAGTGGGATGAAGCAAGGAAGATAATGATGGGACCCTGTGCGAAAGGAGTTCATAACAAGGATGCAGATGATCTGTTCTACAACTTGAATTTGCAGAATCCAATGACTGGGGACTATATAAATGCTTTGAAGAGATTAATTTCTAAAGTCAGGGTTGGTTACAATGCAAATCTTAAGGAGTGGCAGGTTATTTTGTCTTTGGTAGAAGAAGTCCCAACATCTTTCCTATATTTGGATGACCAATTCATAACGAGAAGATCTGCGTCAGAGTTGTTCTTGCTAGCGATAAAAATTCAATACTCTCATTCTGAGGAGCTAAGCATTCTGTATAGAGATCAGTTAATGCAGCTAGCAGAGGACAAGGGTCCAGAATTCTCAGCATATCCAAATTTTGTCCGGATGGTAGTTGACGGAAAGATGAAGAGGGTTAGCATGGAGGAAAATGATTTAATGGAGCTTTCAGTGGAATCTCTCAAAGCTGTCTGTAGACAAATGATGAGTAAGGGATTCGCTTCTGAGCTTAAAGATAAATCCGTGAAGATCATTGAAAGAGTCATATTCAAGAAGAGCAATGAGGTGTGGAAGTGTGATGTCATTGCTCCAAACCCTCTTGATGACGTGAAGATTGAGCCGGAGCTGATAGAGAAGAAATGGAATATTCTTCAAGCCATGAAGAATGTAGATGAAGCTCTGATAAGGGAGGCAATTGGTGTTCCAGGAAGTGATAGTGTATACTGGATACATGCTTATGTTGAAGATACAGCTGATGCCTTAGTATTCATAGATGCAGACCAGAATCAAACAATCTTGCATATGAGTAGACAATGGCTGCTACGGACTCAAGATGCTGCATTTCTGGAGAGAGTATTATATGTATTTAAATGGGGCGAAGTGGAAGATAAGTTTGTGCAAGAAAAGCAGAGACTCATGAGTTACCTGTCTGAGATAGTGGTGGAAAAGAAGCGAATGGAGCGAGATGCGGCCAGTGTCCACAATACTGACCGTGTCAAGGGCTACCCCAAGATGATCTATTGTCAGTTTAAATCTGATAAATCTCACTGGAAACCTCAGCTCATAATGAAGAACTTTGAGGATATTCCAAAGATCAGGACTACTCAGGAGGTGAACAAACTCAGAAGGCTTTTCAAACATCCTTATCCAGAGCCCAAGAATCCTCTAGAAATGGAAGCTGTAAGTCTGTTGAATGCTAGGTGGAAGCAGCTTAAAGATCCAGTGTACAAGAAAGAACAGCAGCAGAAGGAGAAGCGCAAAAGGCAGAAAGAAGAGAAAGACCAAGCTGCTGAAGCTAGAAAGAGGAAACGGAATTAGGGTTAAAGGTCAGAGTGGTGTGAACTTGAAGTTGGAAAAACTTCATGTCTTTCGGTTGCTTTAACTCACTTGAGGAAAATTCACCTTAGAGTGAATCCAATAAGGTGATATAAGTTTGACTAAAAGGCATGAAATAATCCAGGTGATAGGAATCACTCAAATGATCTTTAATTCAAAGTTCGAATTCTGTTTCTAGTTTAAGTTCTTTGTATTGTTTTCATGTAAATTTCAATTGTAAATTATTCAAGACTGTAATGTTAATTATCTTTTCTCGTCTCACTGTTTAGTTGAGTTATCCTTCATTAATTTGAATGTCATTGTTAGACAATCAAATTGGGGGAGATTGAAAGGCAGAGTGTGTAAACTTGTAACACTATAACTAATGTAACTCAAACTAAATGAAAAGATACTTAACCAGAAGACAATCAAGAACAAGAAGTCACAAGAAATCAACACTAAATGAAGACAAGGTAATTGATACAATTCAACATGTTAACTATGATCAAGCCAAGAAGAAATCATTGAGAGAAGTTCAAGTCAAAGTTGTTCATGCCTCAGTGATTTGAAAAGCCAAGAATTAAGATCATAACTATCAGTATCAATAAGACCAATTGATTTCAAGTGAACAAGAAGGAAAGCAAATATTGGAAAGCCACATTACTAATTGGATATGGTAATTTATTCAAGAAGCAAAAACCCTATCAAGACTAGTCACTTATGAACCAGACCGTTGCATCAAGTGTCAGGACATTGATAGCAAGTTTATGTCAGTAATAAAGATCCATGTTCAAGAGCTTGGTGAAGAATAAAGAAGACATGAAGATATCACAAGTTCAAGATGTGCATTGAAGTTTCAAGTTGAAGACCAGAATATTTTCTAAGTACTAAATATTCTAGATGACCAAGTAGAAGTTTCTAAGTAGAAGTTCTACTTAGAAATTCGAGATGGCTAAGTAGAAATTCTCAAGTAGAAGTTCTACTTAGAGTGCAGCTTCAACATGACACATGGCATCTTCTGATTGGCAGATTTCCAAGCTTTCAAGATAAGGCAAGATTTATGTGGACATCATTGGGCCACGTATATCTTAGTCTTTGAAGACTACAGGACATAGATTACATGTAGTATAAATAGAAGTACTTGTGTAATGTTTTTAGTAAGTGAGCAATTCTTGAGAAAAACACAAGAGAAAGAGAGAGTGTGCATTCACAGAGCTTAGTATCATTCACTTCTCTCTGAACTTCTGTTATACTTTGTAATGAATGTTGTAGCAACCATTTCAAGTTATATATAAGACATATATTCCTTGAATCTGTGTGTTCATTTATTGCATCGTATTTATTGCTTCTCATATTCGAAAAGTTGTATTCACCCCCCCTCTACAACACATTTGGACCTAACACCTTTCTATTGTGGGATTTTTTTCAGACTTGAAGGTTTTATTGTCTAGATGTCCGAGAGCAACATGCGTGCTCTTCGGTTAGATGATGAATTTTCTTGATCGAATAAATTCCCTTGTAATATTATTGTATTTCGATACAATTCATGAATGAGAAATTCACCTTTACAAAAAAAAAAGTAGCAAAGAAAGTATATTATTATATCCTTATATATAATAAGCGTAAGAGTGATCTTATCCATAATTTTCGTCACTGTACTATCAAAATAATCTCAACCGTCAAATCTAATATTTTTAAAAATAGATAATCAAAATTATATCATATTAAAAGAGAAAATTATAATCTAAAATGGATATAATTAGAAAAGGTTGCATTAGAAGTGAATTTTAGATTGAAAATTATAATCTTAAAAGATATAATTAAAAAAGGTTATATTGGAGCTGAATTTTAAAAAGAAAGTCATAATCTGAAAAGGATATAATTAAAAAAATGTGGTATTAGAATTGAATTTTATTTATTTTTTATTAGTATTAAAAAAATCATATTTACAATTTGAGCTCTATCTTGATATCTTGAAATCAGATTTGGATGATTTTACAATCTACGTGAAACTCATAAAATTATCTTTAATTTAGTGATGATTTAATAATTATTATTTATAAATCAAATAGAATTTTTAACCTAAAAATCGTCAATTTCTTCTTTTTTTTGTTTTTGCGTAAGTTTAATTGGAAAATAATTGTTAAACCATTACTAAATTAAATATTATTTTGTTATTTTCACGTGAGCTGTAAAATCGTTCAAATCAAATTTTAAGAATTCAAGATATAGTATAAATATTAAATCGAATATGTAAAATTTGTATATATCAATTTTTTAACAACAATTTGATATGTAAATTAATAATATATAAAATTAAAAAAATTAATATAATTATAGATATTAACAAAAGAACCGTGCGTTGCACGAATTATAAGCTAATAAGCAAAATACATGTTAGCGGTTTCAGAAAATAATAAATACAAATTAGTAGTATCTATTAATTGTTTACCTTCTTTTAATCTTTTGTTTTCTAGCTTGCAGTTTGGAAGATAGGATAGTGCCTTTTAACGGAGAAATTTACATACATCATTAAAATAAAATAATAAAAAATGTTTTGCTTTGTCCTTGATATATATTTAAAGTTTTTTAATAAATACTAAGTTCAGATTTTTTTGTAAAACTCTCTTTTTCTAAAAATTATTTTGCCAAAAACCCAATTTTTATAAAATATTTATAAAAGTATGTTCTACAACTTTTGCAACCATATTTGCAACCTGTTACTCCATATTTTCGGTTGCCTCTATTATCTCCCAAATTTCCTAATATTCATCTAATAATAATTAACTTAATCCCCAAGTTAATTATTTCCTCTCTCTGAAATGAGGACTCCAATTAATGATAGAAAATATCTCTAAACGATATCCTTCAAATCAGGAAGGTATCCAAACGCAATATAATTTGAAGAGATAAAATCTACTAATTCCCAAAATACATCCCTTAACAATCATAGGAATTAAAAACCAATCCTTAACAGAACTGCGTTGGCTTGATCCTTATAAATATAAGGTACGTAAGCATCTTGGAAAAGGATCCGACACATCTAACAAGTCGAGACACCTCTCAAGTCCAGCCCCAAACATCCAAAATCCCATATCCCCCTATTTTCATAATTTCGTTATTCCAGCAACCTCCAAAATTTGTTATCACCAAATTCCTCCGTTAACAATTGGCGCTAGAAGGAGGAGATAATTTTTTATTGTGGAGGACAATCAATTCATACGCATAGGGGGTTATTATGGATCTGGAGCTACTTTAATGGAGAAGCTAAACAATGAAAACGGTGGGTCTATTCTGAATTAAGATAAGTTTTCTCATGATTCTGTCCATACAAGTTAGCTATCTTATAAAATTCGTAGTAAATTCAATACATGTCGGATTTTGATGATTTTTAATGATTCGGAAAGATTTTTAAATTGTCTATAACTTTCATTCTTTGAGTTTTCTCAGATTATATCTCGATCTATTCTCAAAATTACAAAAAACAATCAGATCTCGTTTTTCAGCATCGATAAATAATCAGCAGACGTTTTATTTGATTCCTGATTCATTATAAGTCCATTTTTTGATGAGTCATATCTTGTCGGAAAGATATTTTCGTTATCTACAACTTTCGTGTTTTGTGTTTTCCAAGAAAAAATCGTTTAGAAGGTCAAAAAGGTTAAAAACATATTCGGGCAGAATCTGAATCGTGAAGATATTCATGATTTGAGATGCAATTTCGTGGTACATGAAGAACAAATAAAAGCTTGAAATATTCTGAATTTACCGGAAACAAAAATCGAGTTTTTGTTGAAAACTACACAAGAAGACCCTTTGGATATTATTTCGGAAGGCCCTCCTTTGCGACGGATATTGCTTGGATTATTTTGGAAGACCCTCTTTCGATGGGGATAATATTTTGGAAGGTCCTCTTTTGATGAGGGTAATGTTTTGCATTGTAAGAACCCAGATTTTGGTAGGAATTAAAACTTTTATTATGTAATGGAGTATAAGTGTAACAGTGGTTCTAATGAATGAATATGGAATGGATATGGATTCCAATGTTTATATGTCATGAATAGTGCAATGGGCTAAAGACTTAGATTAGAATAATCTATCTCCTAGAAAGTAAGATATGGTATTCCAAAGAGGAAGGTTATTCTCATGTCATCAAAATCGATGTTTGTTATAAGTTAAGTGATTCCGTAAAAGAGATTGTGAACGCTCGAAAGAGAACGAGGACATTTTTCTAAATACGGGAAATAAAGAAAGAATAAGTAATGAATAGTGTTTTTGGTGAAAATTGGAATATTATTAGACGACACTATATAGAAGTATTCAGAATGGATTTCTGAGTTCGTATTGATGATATATAGGCAAAATAAGTGTATGTAAACGATATCAGATTCAGAAAAATAGCACTTTTATTTTCTCCGAGATTTCCCCGGACACTGAAGGATTTAAGGATTTATTAAAGAGATTTGAGGAAATTAAATTCAAGGATTATAAAGGAGGATTGAGAATGGTAGTATAAATATTAAGAAGGTTTCCAATAAAACCCTAACAAGAAATACTTGAGATATTCCTCCGAACGATCAATGAAATTGAGCAATAACCGGACAAAGAAACAAGCAGAGAGCCAAGATGCATGCATGTGCAAGTGGATAGAATCAAGTAACCAAGCTAGTTACAATGCTAACTAGCAACATTAGAAATCAAACCATTTAGTTAGCTTAAACACATCATCTTACCACTAAACCACAACACTTGTCCACTTGATGATGCAAGAGATGACCTAATCACTTTAATCAAGTAGCTTTATGCTAGATATTATCCAAGACATCACAATAATGCAAGATTAACCAAGAGACAAGCCAAGCAAACTCCTTTTTCTTCATTTCCATTACATTCGGCCCAGGCAAAAATTCAAGAATCAAAATCCAACTTCCAACCATTGTTAAATCTCAAGATTAATTAGGTGAGTACTACATTTCATATCATAGTTATCCTATGAATTTAAGCCTTAGATTCCAAGTCTTTCATGGTTAATAAAATCATCAAAGATGATGATGAATAGTAATTTTTAAGAACTAACTTTAGTTTTCTTGTTTCTTTGGATGATCTAAGCTTTGTTAAGGTATTTTAAGGATTAATCAAGGCTTAGTAAGGTCTTTACACACTCCAAGGAAGGTATATCTCTCATGAACCCTAGATTTTACTTTGAGTTTTTGTTAGTCACAGAGGCATGCCTGAGTACATCTAATAACAAGCCTAATTGTTTGTAATGCTTTGCTTTACTTACATGACCTCTTAACTGAAGGAACCTCTAGTTGTAGAGTTTCTACTTGTTGTAGTACTTATAATAGGCATCAATTTCTATCTGTGTAACTGTAATTAAAAGTCAGAGAATAATGCTTGAAAGAAGTTCCAAGGATCATGCCTCAAGCTTGAAGATCAAGACTGTCAAAATAAACACAGTTGGAATTCGAAGAATGAAGATTTGCCTAAGTACCAATTCGAGAAGTGTTTTGTTCTATTCGAGAAGTCTAGCATTCAACAAGTCAAGGATTCGATATCTATAAAAACACTGTTCGACATCTCAGAGAGTCAACAAGTCAAAGTGTCATTCGATAACTCAGAGATTCGACATGTCTATTACTCTATTTGAGAACTCAAGAAGTCAACAAGTCAAAGTGGTATTTGAGTTCTCTGAGAGTCAACAAGTCAAAGTTGTATTCGATATCTCAAAGCCTCAGAAAGCTATTCGATATCTCAGGGATTCGATAAATTAAATGCTCTATTTGACAACTCAAGGATTCCTGAAGAAAAGAGCTATTCGAGAAGTGATTCGATATGTTAGCTTTGCAGTATTCGAGAACTCAGAGTTATCTTTCAAGTCAATTCTATTTCTCGAATCAATCACTAAGTTACTTCTCGAATACAATCTTGGAGACAAAATACTGGAGAAATTGTACAAGTCAGAAACCTTTAACAAGCCAAAGCACTTTATGGACCACAAACTATAAGGTACTTTGGAAAGCCTACAAAGAAGCTTAAAGAGATGTACAAGAGACAAAGAGCTAAAGAAGTGGATCTGAACAGAACTTCAAGAAGTCAAACCTGTAGCCATTTGGATGCTTACTCAAATAGGATAAACATGCTAGAAAGTAATTTATCCTGTAACCTTATTTGTAGCAAGTGGGTTGTATTCATGTTCTATAGGAATATAACCTCGCTTCTTTAGTTACAGAGATGTTTTAAGATTCAGATTTAGAAAATACATCTCTCTGAGAAAACGAAGCTGAGAATACTATCATTTGTATTCACAGTTTGTAGCAAATCTTTATCTAATAAAATATTAGATTAAAGTGAATATTGTGTCTTGTGTTGTTCACTATCCGCACTTATAGTTCTGCACACACATAACACATAGCTTGCTACATACACCAAACAGATTCAAGAACAAGAAAAGTTCAAGAATCCATTCACCCCCCCTCTGTATTCTATTCGTGTGTTCAATACTCAACAAGTGGTATCAGAGCAGGCTGTTTATTCAAAAACAGAAAACGATCATGAATACACCAAAGACTACAGGAACGGTGAAGGTCCCTAAGTTCGACAAAGAGAATTATAACCTCTGGAAGATTAAAATGTTGTTGTTCATCAAAGCTGCTAACCCTCTATATCCTGATATCCTCAAGAATGGTCCTTTTGTTCTACAACAAGAGATCCCTGAAAAGACAGTTGAAACCACAACCTATCCAAGAACCTATGTGGCCAAGGAACCATCCAAGTGGACAGACTCAGAGAAAGATAAGGTTGCCCTGGATAGTCATCTCATGCTGCTGATAATAGATTTTATGGAGATGTCAATGTTTGCCAACATAGCCTCATGCAAATCAGCAAAAGAGATGTGGGATCACATTGAGGCATTGTGTGAAGGGACAGAGGAGGTTAGAGAGAACAAGAAACAGATACCGGTCACACAGTATGAAGCTTTCATGGAACAGACCAAGGAAAGTATTACTGACATGTTTGAAAGGTTTCACAAGCTGGTGACTGAGCTACAGATGAATGGGAAGGTTTACAACACTAAAGAGTTGAACATGAAGTTTCTATTGTCTTCTCTAAACCACCTAGAGCAGAGGGTCATTTCTCTAAGGAAAAAACAAAATCACATATGATGTGTTCTATGGGGTTTTAAAGACTCATGAGCTTGAGTTGCTTCAGAAGAGGGCTATACAAGCCAACCAAGGCAGAATGATAAACACATCATGTGCCTTGATTGTCAGCAAAACTGTTCAAGACCTAGAAGCATCTACAAGTCAGCTGAGGATATAGGAGATAGTAGATGATGAAGAAACTGAAGTTGAAGTGACTGAACCTGTTGAAGAGAAGGAAGAAGATGAGTTCTATACTCTTGAAGAACTAGATGGCATGGAGAATACCTCATATGCTTTCATGGCCAGGAAATTTCCAAATCAGATTCAAGAGGAACCAACCCTTCAAACCTAGACCCCAAAACCATTCATTCAACAAGAGCAAGACACCTGTGAAAGCAAACAAGAATAAATTCAAAACCATCCATGTGGATAGGTCATCTGTAAGGTGTTATAGATGTAATGACCTAGGGCATTTTGCCAATGAATGCAAGAAGCCTAAAAAGAAGGATAATGAGTTTCTAGAGCTTGAAGCTAAGTATGAGGCCCTTCTGATAAAGCAAACACAAGGCAAGGCCTACATAGCTGAAGGGAAGTGTTGGGATGACTCTGATAGTGATGGAGAAAAGCAAGAATTTTGCAACTATGCCTTGATAGCTGATTCCAAGGATGAACAATCTCCATCTGACTCTCAGGTACCATCTCTCACTACCATAGATATGTCTGTTTCTGAATATAAATGTATGGTTGAACAACTGTCTATTGAAATGTTTAATATTCATACTAGTATGACTGCTGCTAATGAAGAGATTGCTAAACTATCTACTAGAAATGAACTGTTAAACAAGAAAAATGAGGAACTTGAGCTAACTGCTATAAAAGTAGATAACCTTAAGAAAGAAGTTGAATATCTGCAGAATAAGGTTCTTTGTGCTAGTCAGGTTGAGAAGGCTCTTAGGGATGAACTAGCTGAAAATGAATTCAGACTGAAAACTTTTAAGAACTCCTATAGTCTATTGCAGTCCTACCATGAGAGAAACCAAGCTAAACTCAAGGTTGCCATGACTTGACTATGACACTCTTAAACAGAGGAAAATCTATGCTGTCATTGAAGATGACATAGTTGTTCAGGATGAAGTGCCTCACATTTTGAAAAAGACTGAGTCTCCAATTTTTAAAGAACCAACATTTGAAGTTGATGAGGATGCCTTACTCATTAAGCAAATGTTTAATGATGAGGATGAGGCATAGTCTAGTGAACATCCAGTATCCTCCAAGAGTGAGAGTGTCAAGGAAAAAGCCAAGAAGCCAGTAGGAGGTAGACCTAGACCTGCGAAGTTTGTGAAGTTTGTTTCAGCTGGGAAAAATGAATCTGAGAAGAAAGTGGCTAATAAGAAACATAACAGGAATGGCAAGCTAGGGATAAACAAGGATAATAATTATGCCTATGTGCCTAATGCCCCTAGGAAAACTTGTCAAAACTGTTTTAGTACTAATCACTTAACACATGCATGCAAGAAACCAACTGGTAGTGTAGCTAAACCATTCTATGATAGCTCTGTGCCTTTAAGACATAGAGATTCACCTTTTTGTGATAAACTTGACTGTATGCCATGCAATATGAATGTTATGACTAGCTGTTTTAATTTGAGAAGACAATTCATGGATGGTTGCATCAATCACAACATTCACACATACTACACAAGGTCAGAGTCTTCAAGTCATCCTACAGCTAGGAAGGTACCTCTGTCACCTAAGTTTGAGAACTCAATTTCTAAGACTTCTAACAGTGACAAGAAGACTAGTCCAAAGAAAGTTGATAAGCATGCTATTTTTGATAAATCTGTTTCTAAGCCAAGTGGACCTAAACTTGTTTGGGTACCAAAGGAGAAGTAATACCTTTGTGTTTGCAGGGCAAAGTAAATGAAAAGAAGGTCATATGGATTTTGGACAGTGGATGCTCAAATCACATGATTGGTGATATGGCCCTGTTATCACAATATGAGGAGAAGGTTGGCCCAATTGTTGCTTTTGGAGATGACAACATGGGTAACACATTGGGATATGGCAAGTTGAAAGTTGGAAATGTCATCATTGAAGATGTAGCATTAGTCAAGGGACTCAAGCATAATCTGCTAAGTGTTGGTCAATTTACTGATAGAGGATTCAAGGTAAATTTTGACAAAGATGAATGTTTGATCACCCACAAGAAGACTGGTGACTTTGCTCTTTTTGGAGTAAGTAAAGGAAGCCTGTTTGTAGCCAATATGGATTCTGCAAGCAAGGACAAAGTTTGTTGCTTCTATTCAAAAGCATCAAATGAAGACCGTTGGCTGTGGCACAAGAAGTTATCACACCTAAACTTCAAGGCCATTAATTCTCTAGTTAAAAGAGAATTAGTGAGAGGCATGCCCACACTTGAATTATGTCAAGAAGGAGTGTGTGAGGCTTGTCAAAAAGGAAAGATGAAAAGGTCAAGCCAAAAGTCAAAGACAGTGACATCAATAACCCAGCCCCTGCAACTAATTCATATGGACTTGTTTGGGACTGTCAATATTATGTCACTCTCAAGAAAAAATTATGCCCTAGTGATGGTTGATGACTACACAAGGTATACATGGGTGGAATTTCTAGCATCAAAGGATGAGACTTCACAATAATCATTGAGCACATAAAGAAAGTCGATAAGGAAGCAAAGGCCAACAATGCAAGTGTGATTGCATTGAGAAGTGATAACGGAACAGAGTTTAGAAATGCCTTACTTGAAGCATTTTGCAAAGAGAATGGCATTTCACAAAAATTCTTAGCTCCAAGGACTCCACAACAAAATGGAGTAGTTGAGAGAAAGAATAGAACTCTAATTGAGGCTGCTAAAACAATGTTGCTTGATGCAAAGATGCCTACATGTTTTTGGGCTGAGGCTGTGAGCACTGCATGCTATATCCAGAACAGAACTCTCATCAACAAAAACACTGGAAAGACACCTTACAATTTGATGACTGGAAAGAAGCCTACTCTAAAGTATGTTCATACTTTTGGAAGCAAATGCTTTGTGTTGAAGGATAATTCAGAATATATTGGAAAGTTTGATGCAAAGGCATGTGAAGGAATTTTTCTTGGCTATTCTATGGAGAAAATTGCATACAAAGTTTATGTCATCAGTCAAAAGAAAGTTATGGAAAGCACAGATGTGACTTTTGATCACAGCAAACTACCTGGATTAGAAGAAGCCAATGATGAAGATAAAGATCCATTAAGGTTTGAAAATCTAGATGATTCTGATGAAGAGATTGAAACAGAAGTTGAGACTACAATTCAACCAATTCCAGTGAATGATGAAGCAAGGGAAGAATTTGTGTCAATCAATAATGAAGAGACAAGCATCCAAGACACACCTGTGAATAGTGGCAACTTCACAGGGGGGAAATGAAAATGATCATGACTTGGATGATGAAGCAACATCAAGGTTGAGAAATCAGACTGAGCATTCAAGAAAATGGGATAGATCACACACTGTAGAGCAAATTATTGGAGATCCAAATGCAGGAGTAAGGACTAGGAGAGCTACTCAAAATGAGTGTCTCTATGGTTGCTTTGTATCTCAGATTGAGCCTAAGAAACTTGATGATGCACTGTTGGATCCAGATTGGATTGTTGCTATGCAAAAAGAGCTGAATCAATTTGAAAGTAACAAAGTATGGGAGCTTGTGCCTGCACCAGAGAATAGAACCATTGTTCGAACTAAATGGGTTCTGAAAAATAAGATGGATGAAGATGGTGTAATAGTAAGAAACAAAGCAAGGTTGGTTGCAAAAGGATACTCTCAATAGGAAGGCATTGATTATGATGAGACATTTGCCCCTGTTGCTAGATTGGAAGCCATCAAAATCTTCTTGGCATTTGCTGCTCATTCAAACTTTAAAGTATATCAAATGGATGTCAAGAGTGCATTTCTGAATGGAGAGTTGGAAGAAGAAGTTTATGTGCAACAACCACCTGGCTTTGAGGATCCACATTTCCAAGAATTTGTCTACAGATTGCTTAAGGCATTGTATGGACTTAAGCAGACTCCAAGGGCATGGTATGATACTTTATCACAATTTCTTCTTGAAAATCAATTCACTAGAGGCACATTGGACAAGACACTGTTTTACAAGAAGCATGGTAATGATATTATCCTAGTTCAGATCTATGTGGATGATATCATATTTGGCTCTACAAATGAGAAGCTGTGTGTGAAATTCTATAAGCTCATGCAGAGCAGATATGAGATGAGCATGATGAGAGAGTTGACATTCTTTCTTGGGTTACAAGTTAGTCAAAGGAAGGATGGTATCTTTATCAGTCAAACCAAGTACATCAAGGATTTGTTGAAGAAGTTTGACTTAGAAGACTGCTCACCTGCAAAGACACCCATGGCCACTACCACCAATTTGGATGAAGATGCTAAAGGCAAGAAAGTAGATACCTCAGTCTACAGAGGCATGGTTGGTTCTCTACTCTATCTCACCACAAGTAGGCCAGACATCATGTTTGCTACATGTTTGTGTGCAAGGTTTCAATCAAATCCAAAAGAGTCACTTTTGATTTCTATAAAGAGGATCTTTAGATATCTGAAGGGCACTCCAAACTTGGGTTTATGGTATCCTAAGGACACAGGGTTCAGTCTGGTTGGTTATTCTGATGCCGATTATGCTGGATGTAGAGTGGATAGTAAAAGCACCTCAGGTAGCTGCCAGTTTCTTGGACAAAGGTTAGTCTCTTGGTACAGAAAGAAACAATCTTTGTCAACTTCCACAGTTGAGGCTGAATACATAGCTGCTGGAAGTTGCTGTGCTCAAGTGCTTTGGATTAGAAATCAACTTAGAGATTATGGACTTGTGTTGGAAAGAATTCCAATCATGTGTGACAACACAAGTGCAATCTCTATAGTTGTCAATCCTGTCAATCATTCTAGGACAAAGCACATTGACATCAGATATCATTTCATTGGAGAGCATGCAACTAATGGAACCATTGAGTTGCATTATGTCTCTAAAGATAAATAATTAGCTGATATATTCACTAAGCCATTGGATGAAGCCACATTCACAAGGTTGGTTAGTGAGATTGGAATGCTGAATTCTTCAGAATCTGGCTAAGTGAAAATATCAACTAGATTGTTGCAGCAGTAAACACTTACTTTATCTAAATTCTCAATATTTTTGAAGTAAGTGTTGGCTGAAATATGATTTATAAATATTTCAAATCTGTTGCATATGTTGAAAAATCATATTATATCAACTTGAAATTTCTATGAAATTTTGAGAAAATCACTATTTAATTTATTAGAATTATTCTCCATTGACTATTACTGGTAAATTTTAAAAGATATTGAAAATTGAATTTTATGAGTGAAAAGAACAGTTCGATAAGTCAGACTTCTCTAATGACTTTCATGTCAGTGGTCGACTTCTCTAACAAGTCTATTTGGAACACTCTCGAGTTCTCGAATAGTGCCTTTTTGGAGATATCGAACAAAGACATGTTTGACTTCTCGAATATGGTAATTGAGTTCTCTAATGACTGAGTTCTCGAATACTGTATTGGAGTTCTCGAATCATTTGAAAAGGCTGAATTCTCGCCGAATCTTAACCGTTTTTGGATTTTTATTCAGAATTTTAAATCACTCATAAAAACATATTTTATTTAATTTAGAATTATTTCTAAGTTAGATAACTGCCAGCTGTGAGTTACAACCTGCTTGAGTTATCGAATAAGCCTTTCTTGACTTATCGAATAGTTGATTTCTACTTCTCGAATGCCTGACTTGTCGATACAAAACATATATCGAATCGACAATTCAAGTACTTCACACTTATACAATTCAACATCTATTCGATTCATTTCATTCGATTTCTCAAGCATCTAACTATCCAAAACCTCTAAAAACCCTAACTTCTGAAGCTAAATTTCTTCTTCAATCCTCGTTCTCTCTCTCTCTCTCTCTCTCTCTCTGTGTGTGTGTGTATCAATGGCAAACACTCAACTCACCATACCCAAACAAACAAACTTCATCGCAATAACCAACGATGTTGAAGCACCCAATGTGAACTTCAAGTGCTTTATTCGATGGATGTCACAGTCATACATCAAGGATGCACTCTCAGCCAACCCAACTCTGTATCTAGACCTACTGGAACAGTTTTGAAGGACTGCTACTGTGGAAGTTGTGGCCCTAGAGAATGCAATAACGTCATACATAGTCTACTGCAAAATTCAGGACAAGGAAATCACTATCACCACTGAAGACATGAATCAAGCACTGGGCTTACAACATGAGGTGTATGACAGTCCAGCCACAAATGGTGAATTGGAGGACTTCTTTGATTTCATTCACTACTCAGATGAAATAAAACTTGGACATTTGAATAAGAAGTTCTTGAGGAAGGAATGGAGTTATGTCTTTGCCACCATTCTTCAAGTCTTCACAGCAAGAAAGTCAAGCTTTGACCAAATCAGTGCACCAGCACAGCAAATAGGCTATGCCTTAGCTTATGGGAAAAACATCAATGTTGGCCAACTTATTGTGCAGGAGCTGTACGGGAGGCTTGGTAAGAACTCAGCCAAGAGAGGTACTGAAATTTTCTTCCCTCACTTTATTCAATCTGCACTTAATTTTGTAAATAAGAAATTGATTGAATTGCCTGGAATAGATAAGAGTAGAATAGGCTATCCTAGATCCATGACCAAACTCATTTTTGGTAACTTGGAGACTAGGAATGATGTGGATGTAAGACTTAAAATAACTCCCCATATGGAGAGTTTATTTAGGACTTACCCCCACAACATGCCAATATTTGAGTCCAATCACAGTTAGCACAGCCCAAGAAACACTACGCCATAGATGACATACAGTAACACCACGACTGTGTTACCTTAGACCCTAAATTCTGTTACTAAAGGCCCAAAAAAGGCTAAGGTAACACCTTAGCTGGGATAGTTTTGTTCTATGTAACCTTTGGAGTCTAAGACAACACTTCGACATACCTAAGCTAACATAGCCATATCCGTTACCATAGACCTATACAGCAACACACTAAGCATTTTATAGCAACACCAAATCTATGTTACCTTAGATGTTATAATTTTGCAAAATTATTAATCAATTATGTGGGTCCCACATTGGTGGGGTCCCACATGTTTTCCACATTTTAAATTTTATTGACAAAATAAAAATATAACATTTAAATATTGCATTTTCCAGGAAAAAATTAAAAACTGAATTCAATTCATGTTTTCATTCACCAAAAATGTCATCCAACATCATTCCAATACCATCTACTACTAAACCAACCATATCATCTACAAATATTCACCAACACTAACTATTGTATATAACTTCAAACATAAAAGTACTAGAATAAATAACATGGTTATTTTTAAAAGATCAGTCGAGCTACAACCTCCAGTAGACCAACAGACTTTTTATATACAGCTAGCCAAGCTGATGGAGCTCCTCCCCTGGCAAATCCTTCAGCTAATCCCATGTAGCTTGCATTCTCCACGATAACACCAGCTGTAGTAGATGACATGTGTGTGCCATGGCCTGATGGATCCTCGGTAAATCTTGTGATCGCAGCATCTCTTGCCTTCATAGCCATAGATCCATGCAACTGAACACATTGAACTCCGGACTGCAAAACATATAACGTCAAACAATATTAGTCTACTTGATGAAGAAGCAAATATTAAAAATTGTAGCTTGCACATTTACCACCCACATTCTGCAGGGAATAGTGAATCAAGTCCAGGAATGATGTGAATTGGCTGAAAATGATTCCTTATGCAGAACCATCCTTCTCAACCATAAACCTGATTTCTTCCCTCTATACGATCAAATCAATTTAATATCAGTCAGAACGCTACTAAAGATCTGGGAAATTGACAATAAGTTTTTAAAATCAGGAGTTCTAACTGATTTCAAGGGTGTGTTGAACCATTGCTTTAGGAAGTAGTAGTTTATTATGAATACAGAGTTTAAATAAAACAAGATCATACTGCAGACTAAGTAAATTTAAGTGGTTTCGCAGATTCCTATCATTTTTCAAAAAGTTCATTAACAACCAAAACTTATATAATAGCAGAATAGGTTATAGGCGAAAATGCAGCAAAGGAATTTTTTTTTAAAAATAATCGACAATTTACCACAGAGATAATTATATTAAGAAAACCAAACAAAGAGCAATCATAATCATAATTTGACATATAGTTGCAATAACAAGGTATTATTTTCATTCTAATATCTTGACAGTCTAGTATATTTGACATTATAAGTGTCTTTCAACCGAAGAGAGCTAAAAGACTTCCAATATCTTCTAATAAACTTTTTGTTGATTGATGTGGTAACATTGTGTATATATAGAGGATATAAGATACGTGTGTAGAAAGAAAAAGAATGACATGGAAGTAGACAAATAAAAGTAGTTTATAGACTGATAATGAAACACAATACGGTAGATAACCATCTAGGTCTGATACTTAAACACTTTAATCATATACCATTTCCTTTGTATGTTCCACATCGAGATATGGAGCAAGCTCTTCCGCTGTAATAACACCGCCATTTGTTGCTATGTATTCTCCCATCTGAAAAGTGGTCATAAAAAGCCATGAGATATCACAACTGATATGGAATAAAGAAGCCATAAGAATCCAATATTTTTTGTGAATGGTACGAGCTGCCACTGCGAATAATATTTATGGCAATGCAAAAAGCAAAAGCTACCAAAACTGGAATACAGAGCCCAAAAGAGTGACAAAGGTTTACAATTTTTCTCGTGAAATATATCGAATCACAAAAATTCAAGAATTTTTATGGACACTTCTACCTATACTGCAAGAGGAACAATTAGGGAATTTGCAAATAAAAATTAAACATGAAATTTCAAGAATTTGGACCATTCTCGCAAAAAATTATAAAGAAAATAACATTCTATATATGTTATAAGGATGAATTTTGAAGACGTACTGTAACATTTGCAACAGACTCCTTTGTGGAAGATGTACTGTTTACAATATGAATCATGGGTGATAAACTAGCATAAACATGAAATGAATAATAAACAATTATGAGGCTATAAACATTCAGAAACATGTAGGTAAATAATATTGGGGGTGGTGGGGCTGTTTCAAAGGAAAGGAGACTAATGTATGTTTATATTAGAGTCTGTATAGCCTCGTGCTAGTCGTGAAATGCAGTGTGAGTTGTAGCTGCAGTAGGGATTTTGACCAACTCTAATAGAATTTGCATATATTGCAAGAGCTTAGAATACATGTTAAGTCTGTCTCAAGTTACAGAGCTTTTAATAATTACAGAGCTGCTCCAAATAAACAAATTATGAAGGGAGCAAAACAATTATTCACTTGCTTTTAATAAGATTGCAGTAATCAAATAATACTGTACTAAAGATCGACCATCTAATGTTTTACCTTGAAGATGAGTTTGTCCAGAGGCCTTGATAATCCTTATCCAACTGGTCAACATAATAAGCACAAAGAACATCTTCAGTCATCCAACAGATATTTCTTGAAATCCAAGTCCAAGAATGCCATCAAACTTAGCTACCAAGAATGTGACGCCTGGCTCTTTGGTGGCCTCGATAAATCCTAGTGACCAGTGATGCCAAAAAAATGAATATCGGAATTAAATAAGAAAATAAGAACCATCTTGGTACAAGAAATGTCTTACAAGTTCCTTAACAAGATCACCAACGTTGACATTATCTTGGCTAAAGAAACCAGAGATAGATCCAGTTCCGTAATGGATTGAAGCAGATTTGCCTGTTCAGAATATAAAAAAGTTGATAATCATTAGACATGTGTAGATCCACAGCATTCTGCATGATATTTTTAGGACATAGAACATGTTTGATCCCTGAAACATTTTGCCAAAGCTCTTATGGATATTATAGTGGTTTACACATATCATTTTTCTTTCTACATTTATCAAGTGAAAATTTTTAAGAAAATAAAATCAAAAACCCCCAAAAAAATTACAAGTCAATTTATGGAAATTCAAGGATATAGTTAACTTAAGGCCAAGCAGAAGGCAGTATGATGCATATATTAAAATTTAAAAAATTATATGCAGTATGATGCATATAATTAACTTAAGGACACCACAATGTCAGAAACAGATAAAATATAACTTACTCTAGAATGCCAAAGTTGGACAAATTCAGATGCAACTCCTTTTTAGGTGCAACTTTAAGAAAGAAACTAAACAGACATACAAAAGAACTGGGAAAAATCTTATTTTGGGAACATAATTTGTGGTGCACACTCAACTTCTACCCAAATCGCGCGGATTCTATGTGTCATTCTCCTAATTGACAAGTGATTAACAGAAGACAACAAGATAAACATGGAATAGGTTCAGTAGTACCCAATCATTAGTTGAATATGGTGATCAATGGTAGCAAGCTCCTGAAAATTGCAGTAAGATAGATATATACTGTGTAGGCAACATATATGCTCACATGTTGAAAATTTACACAATAATAGAATTTACACAATATATATTAAACTTGAAGCAAAATAAAGTTCAACTCTCACCAGTGTTCTGCGACTCCGGGAAATGCACAAGCAAGATACACTAGAATGGCATGACTGCAAAACATGCAAAAAACCATGAAAACAATAAAGGCATAGTGATAAATATTTGTGTACAAAATTTAAGGACAACATTGATTCAACTCAAAGCCAAATATACTAGGTACTTTGTCAAGAACACGGGAAATAGGGTTGTAAAAGAAAGAAATGCAAAGGAAATATCAAGACCAACACTTTCAATTGCTTTTGATAACTTTACTACAATATCTCTCGAACCATTGAAAGGAAATAAAAGTACAAATTAAACATACATAGAGACTGAGAGAGACATAGTAGGAGAAAGAGAGAGGAGGTGAGAACAAATCGAGAGACAGAGAGAGGGAAATATACAAATACAATTATAAATTGAAAACATAGAGAGAGTGACATATACAAATATAAGTACAAATCGAAGAACATATATATATATATATATAGGGAGGGAGTGAGAGAGAGAGACTCAATTTGTACGAGGAACTCCAAATCGAAGCCCAATTGAACCCTAATTCCGTTGAACCCCAATTGAACCCCAAAGCAGCTAGTAACGAGAGAGAGAGAGAGAGAGAGAGAGAGAGAGAGAGAGAGAGAGAGAGAGAGTGTGTGTGTGTGTGTGTGTGTGTGTTTGTTGACAAAGTGTGTTTCCCGAACCATGTGACTGAGTGCAAGCGAAGCTTTTACCCAATTGAGCGAGAGAGAGAAAGAGAGAGAGACAGAGAGGTGAATGAGGTTCGAGAGAGGTCAGTGAGTGAGGTGAGAGAGAGTGAGTGAACCAATTGTTTTTCCCCAATTTTGATCTGCCCGCTTTTTCCCGACTTAACCAATTTTGACCAACTTTTTGATTTGCCCGCTTTCATTTTTGTTTGCCGCCAGCCAATCCCCATTTTCTTTTCAATTTTTCATTCATTGCTTTTCTTTTCTTCATTTTTTAATATTACAAAATTTATTAATTTTCTTATAAAAACTGTATGACAATAAAATTTATTATTTTAATTATTGAATAATAATTTAAATCTATTATACCTTGTTATTTTTTCCAATAAGTTTATTAATGAATTAATCAAATTTTAAATTTTTTTTGAATATTACTTTATTTTAAGATATTCTAAATTAAATTATTAAAAAATATATTAATATTGGAAAAATATAAATAATTCAATTATTTGATAGAATATTATTTTATAATAATAAATTCAGTGACTTGATTAAAATTATTGATATTCAAAATTTAATAATTATTAAATCTTTGATTATAAATAAATTTCAAAAATATGTTAATTATACTTTAAGGTAACATAGTCCATGGTGTTACTAAGTTTAACACCTTCCACAGCTATGGTAACATACCTTTAAGGATATGGTAACACCAAAACTAGAGTGTTGTGGTAGGTCCAAAATTTCATAGCTATGGTAACACCCAAGAAGGTAACACCCCCCCTTAACTGTTGTAGAAAGCCATCTATGGCGTAGTGAAAGTAGAACAAAATGCTAACCCAAGGCCTGCTAACCAACCCCCTCAAACAAACACTCTACCAAACACAGAGCCGCCTGCATCATCCTCTCAATAGGGTGGTGTTAGTAAAAAGGAGAAGAAGAAGAAGATAAAACAGATTGAATCTGAGCCCTTTAATATCTTGACAGAAGCAGCATTGGCTGTAGAATTAGGTCTAGAAAGTGAGGAACCTGAGTCACCCTTATAGAGACCAAAGAAGAAGAAATCACAAACCACCTCTTCAGTCACACAAATGGCTGAAGTTGTAAAATCAGGGGCACACAGTTCACTAGATGTATCCTCTCAACAGGGTGCATCTATAGAATCAAGCATCCTCCCCAATGCACCTTCTTGTAAAGAGTCAACACCAAGGAGTGATAAGGCTGGCACTACACTGAGTGGAGAGCACATCATACTTGAAACTCCCTCTATTTCTCAGGGGAATTTGCCAAAATCTACTCTAAAAGACACTTCTCTTCCAGAATCTACATCTCAAATTTCTTTGGAATCTGCAACTCAAGCAATTGAGGAGCAAGGCATTGATCACCAAGAATTCTCTCCTCTTGGTGAGCCAATGGATTCAAGTGACTTAGTGCATGACACTTTCCTCACCACCCAGGAACCACATTTAGATGGTGAGGGAATGCAAGATGATGCATATCCTAATGACACCATCACAAACACAGAGGATTCATTAGTTTTCACTAGAGACTCTGTGCCTGTGTCAACTACTGTTGTAACTCATCCCACTCATGTGGAGACAACAGTAGTAGAGTCAATTCATCTGGTTGCAGAAGTTGCATCTGTAACTGAGGAGTCTAGCTTGCCTAGCTCTAGCTCTAACTTCATGTCCCAATGGCTGAAGCCTGTGCAACATGACAGTGCTTCAGGATCAGGGTCTGTTCCACAACAATTGACGATTGAAGCTCTTCAAAACTTAATTGTGGATCAGATTCCTGAGTTTACAAAGATTGCTCAAAACCTACTCACTGCAGACATGCCAGATCCAGACTATAAGGCTATTCTCCTATGTCACAGAGATGATGTGGAGCTGCAGAAGGAAAAGATAATAGATGATGCTGAAAGAGATGGCAATGTAGATGCCTGGTTACAAGGAAAGTATGGCATTGCTCTCTCAGAAGGTCTTCAATTCCTCAGAGAAGAGTACATCACCTCATTAGGGTCCAATGCCAAATCTCTAACTCCTGGTGAGGTGTATGAAGCTGTAAATGACACCTACAAGGGAATTTTGAAAGCTACACACTATCTTGGCAAGGGCCTTAAGACAGAAATTAATGAAGTATGTGCAGCCACAATCAAGGAAGTAAATGAAATCAAAATGGACTTTGCCTCCAAGTTCCCTTCTCTCAACTCTGTCATCAATGACATTCAGGGATGCAAAGCCACCTACACTACAATGGATAATTCATTGATATTGCTTCAAAGTGCTGTCAACAATATGGCTACTCAGATGGAAAAGCTCTATAATCAGACAACTGATGCCAATGCAGTACTTAGGACTCTCTTTAACAATCAATATGGAGCAAATTGGTGACTGAAGTCCCTCTCCATGACATGACCAAGTTTGAAGTTCAAGACTCAAGGACCAATCTCTTTCTGGATTTAAAGCTTCTGAGTTGTTCACCAAGGTGGCTACCCTTGAACAGGAAGTGAGCTCCCTCAAATATTCAAATGCTCATCTTACAGACACAGTTACAACTCTTTCTGAAAAGTTGGACAATCAAGCTTTCCGGTAGTATAAATATTAAGAAGGTTTCCGGTAAAATCCTAACAAGAAATACTTGATATATTCCTTCGAACGATAAATGAAATTGAGCAATAACCGGATAAAGAAACAAAAAGAGAGCCAAGATGCATGCATGTGCAAGTGGATAGAATCAAGTAACCAAGCTAGTTACAATGCTAACTAGCAACATTAGAAATCAAACCATTTAGTTAGCTTAAACACATCATCTTACCAATAAACCACAACACTTGTCCACTTGATGATGCAAGAGATGACCTAATCACTTTAATAAAGTAGCTTTATGCTAGTTATTATCCAAGACATCACAATAATGCAAGATTAACCAAGAGACAAGCCAAGCAAACTCCTTTTTCTCCATTTCCATTACATTCGGCCAAGGCAAAAATTCAAGAATCAAAATCCAACTTCCAACCATTGTTAAATCTCAAGATTAAATAGGTGAGTACTACATTTCATATCATAGTTATCCTATGAATTTGAGCATTAGATTCCAAGTCTTTCATGGTTAATAAAATCATCAAAGATGATGATGAATAGTAACTTTCAAGAACTAACTTTAGTTTTCTTGTTTCTTTGGATGATCTAAGCTTTGTTAAGGTATTTTAAGGATTAATCAAGGCTTAGTAAGGTCTTTACACACTCAAAGGAAGGTATATCTCTCATGAACCCTAGATTTTACTTTGAGTTTTATGAATGTTCTTGGTGGTTTTAGATTAGTTATGATTATGATGTTATTATAAGCATGTAAGCATGATTATGTAGTTGGTTTAGTTGATCTAAGTAATATGATGATTATGATGATGAAGTGAGATGTTCTTGGACTTTTTAAGATGTATGGTATGTCCGGTGTGGCTTGGTTGTGATGTGACAAATTTGGAAATGTTCGATTTATAGCCGTCATAATGCCGAAATTTCGTTAACCCTTAAAATTCGTGCATAACAATAGCCTTAATTTTCTGGTCTTGATCAATATATGACATGCCCTTGTAGATCTTGAGTCATAGATCGTTTTGGCGCGAGAATCGAAGCAATCGGACTTCCGGTTTAGGAGTTATGATCGATTTAGTAAAAGTGGTTTAAAACCGTAAATGCGTGTTCGTAACTGAAATTGAACCCCCTTAACATGAATAATGCAGTGGCTAATCTTGATAATTAAATATTAGAGATCATGAGGAAGGTGTGGGAGAAAACCTCATGTCAAACAGATCGTTTTTCGATTTTATAAAAATGTTCGAATCGAGGTTAAGTGCGAATGAAACCCTTTGAGGAACACTTGGTTATAACTTAGAAAACGGACAATAAATCTCGAGGTATAATCTTTGTTAGTAAACGACCGACTTTAGAACTCATAAGACTTAAGTACCTACCTAGTGTAAGTGTAATGACATGCCTTAATAACGAACAAGTGTCGGATCATAACGGTGATAATAAGAGTACACTAGAGGGTGCATAACGAGATAACTTGAAAATGTGTTTTAACCTAAGTAAAGTATATACTTAGCCTTTCAAAAGCGTTAAGTGATTAATCTCAAATATTTTGATTGTTTATAGATCATCGGACTGACCCACGACACACTACCCCCACCAGATTACCAAGCAAGTTTCCAAACATTTTGGAACTGTTGTTGTGATAATATATATGATTTGATTTTTGTTATACATATGTCATAGCATGCATGCCTGCTTTCAAATTATATTATGATACTTGTTTTATGATTTGATATTGGCTTATAAGCTAGATACGAGATATATTAGTTAAAAGCCGGATATTGCTAAGACCCTTAGTGAAGGGCATATGATCTCATTCTTCAAATATAGACCGGGAGTCAGTATTTCTGAATATATTGTGATTATTTTCTGAGGAAAATATTTAAATAAATATTTTGCCATTATTTATTTAATGAATATTATTTTGAATATTCATTTGAGTTTTATTTATTTAATGAATATTATCTTGAATATTCATTTAAGGTTGATTTATTTAATGGGTACTATTTTGAATATTTATTCGAGGAATTATTTATTTAGTGAATATTTTTATATATACTTATTCGAGTGTTATTTATGAGCAATATTTTATATTAAGAATATTCTGGAAATATTTATGGTTTAATAAATGTTCTTTGAATATTTATTTAATTCTTTTAACTAGTTCTCTAAATAATTTATTTTATTCAAAAATTATCTTGATCTTCAACTATTATGTAAATTATTTCTGAGTCTTATTTTTATTATTATTATTATTATTATTATTATTATTATCATCAAGGAAGGTTCTCAAAAACTCAATTCTTCATTCAAATCTATCTTCCAAATTATAAGGGAACCTTACTTGAGAGCTGTTATTTATTTTGTTTGACTGCCCGGTCATAAATCTTTTGAAACTATTCTTTTCACTCGCATCTTGATTTCTAAACATCAAAACGAGTCTTTTTGTTACTTCCTCAACACTCGAGGGGTAAGATTGATGGAACAAGTTTATATCCATTAACAAGCAACAGCTTGGGAAATATTGGTAAATCTTCCTTTCCAATTAGATACGACTACTTTGTGGAGTCCTATCAATAAGTGTTACACTTGGGGAACGGAGGATGAATTTTATGTTTCAGAGTCATGCATTTATTCGAACTAGGAGTCGTGTAAGAGGCCGAGTCGCGCGGTCCATCACCAGGCCCAACCGTTGGCCAGGGAGTTACTAAAAGGGCGGTAGACAAGTAAATCTGTCAGTTCTTCCTTCTACCGGTAGTAAAACCATATTGGGTTGTACCATCTACGACTGATCATCGAAGGTTGGGACAGCTGGCGCGTGATAACTCCAGTATTAGTTCATCTTCCAATTTGGGTTGCAATATTTATCTGCAATTCCCTCTTTTATAATATATGATGATATCTTGCTTATATTTTGCATAGCAGATATTTCCACGGAATATATTTTGAGTTACCTTGTAACTTCATCTTTTACACTATACTGGCTCTATATTCGTGAATACATGGCATATGGTTTTCAAAGATATTTACAACTGTTATATATATTATTGTTCAGTTACATATTATTTTTGGTGGGCTATTGCTCACCCTTGCTTTATTTATTATATCACAACAACAGCTAGGTTTGATTGCCCGCGCAAGGCGCACTCGGCGCAAGCAGGTGACTCCAGTCGTAAGACTGCCCGCTGATATTGTTGGTTCCATTACTGAGGTAGTAGCTACCAGTAGACTAGACTGGCAGCTTTTGTTTATTAGCCTTCATTATAAGTATGACTAATGTTAATCAACGGTAGAAACTATTAAACTTGTGCTGTAATCATTTTGGGTTGTAATAACTATTACTTGTGAATCTTATAAGTAGAGACTTATTTCAATTTCATCTCTGGGACTATAACTGGTTGTGTGTGATGTGGTATTATTGAGGGGTCATAGCATGCTATTTATTTATTTTGATTCAAGTGCAATTATTGTTTATGGAATATGAGACCGTAACGACCAGGTCCCCGACCCCGGATCTGGGGCTGTTATATGCAAGATCTTCTTTTGACGAGGGTAATATTTTTGAAGGCACTCTTTTTTGGGAAGAGTAATATTTTGGAAGACCCTCTTTTGATGGGGATAATATTTTAGAAGGTCCTCTTTTGATGAGGGTAATGTTTTGCAAGATCTTCTTTTGATGAGGGTAATATTTTGGAAGGTGCTCTTTTTTGGGAAGAGTAATATTTTGGAAGACCCTCTTTGGATGAGGGTAATACTTTGGAAGGATCTCTTTTGATGAAGGTAATATTTTGGAAGATGATCTCCTTTAAGGAGAGTCTTATTAAAATTAAAAAAAATCCTTGAAAAACCGTACTTTCGGGGGGCATGTCCGTACTTCCGGCGCCTCATCAAGGTACGATTTTTAGGAATATGACCTCCCGAGAGGAGGGTGTTTCTGGAATGAGGATACGACCTTCCAAGAGGAGGGTATCCTGAATTATTAAATTCTTGCAAAAACCGTACTTTCGGGGGGGATGTCCGTACTTCCGGCGCCTCACCAAGGTACGATCTTTAGGAATATGACCTCCCGAGAGGGGGGTGTTTCTGGAATAGGGATACGACCTCCCGAAAGGAGGGTATCCTAAATTATTAAATCCTTGAAAAAATTGTACTTCCGGGGGGATGTCCGTACTTCCGGCGCCTCATCAAGGTACGATCTTCAGGAATATGACCTCCCGAGAGGAGGGTGTTTCTGTAATGGGGTTACGACCTCCCGAGAGGAGGGTATCCTGAATTATTAAATCCTTGCAAAAATTGTACTTTCGGGGGGATGTCCGTACTTCCGGCGCCTCATCAAGGTACGATCTTCAGGAATATGACCTCCCGAGAGGAGGGTGTTTCTGGAAAGGGGAATACGACCTCCCATGAGGAGGGTATTCCGAGATATATTAAGAAGATATTTTCCAGATTTTTAGGAATATGATCTCCTTGAAAGAGGATTTTCTTTGAATGTTTGTTTTTCATGATATTGCTCGAAATTCTTTGAATGACTCTTCGGGATAATGCTTGGATGATCCTCCACGATACATTCTCTCATACCTACAAAACTTATTATTTACATCTCGCATATTGTGTCGTTTATATCTACATGCATATTACGGGCATCTTGGTGCTCCATATTATTTACTAATCTTCATCTCCTAGTTGATTCAGTGACTCAGGAAATTTGGAAGATCGAAGCATGCTTAGTTCTCCAGTCCATCAAGTTGCACTGAAGAACTAGGGGTAGTTGTTACGCCATATTTTCAGTTGCCTCTATTATCTCCCAAATTTCCTAATATTCATCTAATAATAATTAACTTAATCCCCAAGTTAATTATTTCCTCTCTCTGAAACGAGGAATAATCTCCAATTAATGATAGAAAATATCTCCAAACGATATCCTTCAAATTAGGAAGGTATCCCAACGCGAATATAATTTGAAGAGATAAAATCAACTAATTCCCAAAATACATAACAATCATAGGGATTAAAACCAATCCTTAACAGAATTGCGTTGGCTTGATCCTTATAAATATAAGGTACGCAGGCATCTTGGAAAAGGATCCGACACATCTAACAAGTCGAGACACCTCTCAAGTCCAGCCTCAAACATCCAAAATCCCAAATCCCCCTATTTTCATAATTTCGTTATTCCAGCAACCTCCAAAATTTGTTATCACCAAATTCCTCCGTTAACACAACCGATATCAACCATAATAAATCATAAATTCAATTTTAAAAATTTAATTTTTGAAATCTTCTTTGTTTATTTGTCAGGAATTAATGAAATCATATTGGTTGCATGATGGTTAACAAGTTGCATCGGTTAAACTAAATACAATCAAAATCAACTTCAAATACAACCAAAATCAAATTCAAATTATTTTTCAGAAAACATGTTGCATTTATTTGATTTGGTTGCAAAAGGTTATT
The DNA here is from genome assembly GCA_036435485.1 of Saposhnikovia divaricata. Lineage (NCBI taxonomy): Eukaryota > Viridiplantae > Streptophyta > Magnoliopsida > Apiales > Apiaceae > Saposhnikovia > Saposhnikovia divaricata. The sequence goes on from CM071598.1 coordinate 59,027,226, forward strand.
TTGTAAATATTTTTAAAATATGATAAAATCGTAAAAAAAAAATATTTTTTTAAAAAAATAATATTTTTGATAATTTCTCTATATATTTTTGTTTCGTGACTTTTATCGATTTCTTTAATTCATTAATATAGTAGAATAAAGAAAAATTATTATGTAGATAACAATTCACAAAACTCAAAAGACATGTTTAGGCAGTCATTTACAAATATAAATATATACTAGCTTTATAGCCCGTGCAAGGCACGGGCATGCTCTAGATTGCAAATATAAATGGCGTTTTGCGGCGGTTTTATAACATTTTTATAAAAATTTTAAATAAAGATTATTTAAGAAAAAATCTATAAAAATATATGTGTAATATAAATATAGATTGATGAACAAAATATTGTACAAATTAAATATACATAGATAATAAGATGTATTATTCATATATTTTTCTATATCGATTTTGTCTCATAATTTTTTAAGCCGACACCCTTTTTTATATCCTAACTATAATATAGTTGAGACTTGCCTTTAATAACAACAATTATTTCCTTGATTGCATATTTTATATTTGAAAATTGAGATAATTTAAAAAATTAGATATATAGTTTTCGAGTGATTACAAAGCTCTACCAAACGCCCGAAAAATTTCCTTTATATAATATAAAGATGTTTCAAATTTCCTTTCAAAACTTCATATTTTTATTATTTCGCTAAATAATTTGCTATATTTTGTATAGTATTTATCATACCGTCTTATAAATAAACTATATATTATATGTAATTATTAACCAATAATCGATATGTAATCCAAATCGCATTTGTATATTTTTTTTATAAATTTTCTTAAAATTCATATTTTTAGTATGCCTATAGTTTAATTGATTCTAATCTGACCAACCAATTTTAATTTAGTACATTTTTTTTATTAAATTTCACAATGAAATTAACCACGAGCACTTCATATGTGATATTGTTAACAAAATAGTTGATCTCAAAGAATAATTATTTTATCTATGCATTTCATATATGAGATTATGAACAAAACATTTTATCTCAAAATAATAATTATTTTCTCCATTTAAAAAATATAAGAAAATTTTCTATAAAATTTATTTAGCTGGGTAGGTCTATAAATAATTACAAAAAAAATAATGCGCACAAGTTATAATATAAGTAATTTTATCTTAAATGAATAGTTTAATATATATTAAACATAATATAACCCAAAAAGTATTTATGTATGTAGTTAATTAATTCCATTATAAGTGTAAATGTCTATCTAGTCAAATTGGTTGGTGAGTTTAGTTTCATTATGAGAGGTCATGGGTTCAACTGCTTAGAACAATAATATTTTTTAAATATTATAATTGAGTTAGGTTCAGGAACTAATTTATTTGCTCAGAATGCAGGTTTGACAAGTACCTGTTCTCCTATTATATATAGAAAGATTTACATTATATATACAAATGTTGATACCATAAATTAACTTATAGATCTTATCATTTCAAGCACATATTTTACAGAAATTACATATATTTTATTCAATTTTTCTAGTGTGTGCCCAAGGGCACATGCTAAGAATTCGTGCTCGCTTATATCAAAATTTGGTTGGTAGAAATTTTATTAATAATGATGGACCCCCTGCATGCACAAAAATCTCCACCAATCAAAATTTTCCAACTCATCAAACACAGACTTTCCAACCATATTTTATTTATGTTCATGATTTTTTAATTTGTTAAAATAAAGTCACTTGCGTTAGATATTAAACAATTTGAACGTGATATGCAATTTTAATAAAAATTAAAAATCAGCAATTCGAATTTATAAAAATAAATGATGTATTTATATTAAGCACCTCATTATGAAAACATTAAAAAAAAAATATTTATTTTGTGGGATTCAAAAGAATTCATATACATCTATATATATCAAAACTAAAAGACCGTAGAGATTGAATGTACAAAATGATATCTTTTATATTTATGTTAAATTCTTAAAAGAAAGGGATATTTACAAAAATATATATGTTTTTAACTTTCTTTTACATTTTTACTATCTTTAAAATTGGGTTTGAAATGTATACTTTCAGTTTTCTAAATATACTACTGTCTTTGTTTTTAACTTCTATTTTTTTTTAAAAATACCACCTTCTATAAAAATAAATTTCTTTAAAATTCTGTGTTGAAAAATATGGGTTGCAACCTCATTTGTAACTTCAGGGCGGCGCCAGCCGTGTGAGTTTTCAGTTGTCATTTTCGACCAGTTTTTTAAAATCTATATATATATATATATATATATATATATATATATATATATATATATATATATATATATATATTATCTATTTTAAAGGGTCCCGCCAGGGGCACCCAATAAAAAAAGTCTTATAATTCTAACCTCTATTCATTCATCAAAAAAAATTTTAAAAAAAATTAAAAAAGAAATAAAAATAAACTGCTGCCACGTCATCATTTTTTTTAAAAAAAATAATTTTTTTTGAGGAATAGATAGAGGGTAGAATTATAAGACTTTTTTGTATTGGGTGGCCCTGGCGGGGCCCTTTAGAATACAAGAAATATGAGGGGGACTCATTATAAGAGAAAGTCTCATTATAAGAGGGATCTCATTTGAGCAGCCCCCTATATATATATATATATATATATATATATATATTTCAAAAAACTGGTCGAAAATGACAACTGAAAACTGGAAGTCAGTTTTCGGTTGCATATGAGGTTGATAAGGGAGCAGACAAATTTCCGATTGCAAGTTCCAATTTTCAGTTTTCAGTTTTTAACCTTTGCAACCTCATTTGTAACTTCAGGGCGGCGCCAGCCGTGTGAGTTTTCAGTTGTCATTTTCGACCAGTTTTTTGAAATCTTTATATATATATATATATATATATATATATATATATATATATATATATATATATATATATATATATATATATGAGAGTAGGGAGCCTGAAATATATCTCTGGTAAGTTTCATGAGATAACTGCTTTTTATATATAAAAATGGGATGGGTATTTTAGTAATTTCAGAAATTTTTAATTAGCCCTGCGGGCCCAGCAAGATTTAAAGATTATTTTATATGTATCTTAGGAAAAGTTCCCTGAGATATATCTCAGAATCCTTTTTCTATATATATATATATATATATATATATATATATATATACTTCAAAAAACTGGTCGAAAATGACAACTGAAAACTGTAAGTTGCAACTTCCAGTTTTCGGTTGCATATTAGGTTGCATAGCAACCTCATATGCAACCTAATATGTAATTTCGTTGCAACTATTGCAACCTCATTTGCAACTTCTAGTATTCATTTGCAACCTCATTTACAACCTCATTTGCAACTTCCAGTTTTCAGTTGCAACTTTTGCAACCTCATTTGCAACTTTTGCAGCCTCATTTGCAACTTCCAGTTTTCAGTTACAACCTCATTTACAACCTCATTTACAACTTTCAGTTTTCTGTTGCAACCTCATTTGCAACTTCCAGTTTTCAGTTGCAACTTTTACAACCTCATTTTCAACTCACACGGCTGGCGCCGCCATGAAGTTGCAAATGAGGTTGCAAAACGTATTTTTGAAAAAATAATTTTAAAGAAAGGTATTTTTATAAATAGTTTTAAAAGTGGTAATATTTTTAAAAAAAAAAATTAATTTGAAGGATGGGTAGTTTTGAGATTATCCCTAATTAATATTATGTTAAGTATGACACCATCAAATGACATCAGCATTATAATTACATAAAAAATTCTATAAATGAGATATTTGCTCTTATTTTAAATTGTACACATGATATAAGATGTGAAACTGTTTTTCATGATTTAATTTGTTTATTTCTGTGTGATTTCAATAAAAATCGAAGAGTTTTACATACAATTTGTGATAGTTGATGATACAAAAAAAAATTAAACTCTTTAACAAGTTTGAAGAGCTTCTTAGTGATTTTGGATTTCATGTCGACAATGTTAGAGAACAAACATATATTATATTTTTTGGGTTGCTTATCAAACTTTTTTTTTGAATTTACCGCTAAAGAGTGAAGAGGTTATAGTGACATGTTGCTAGTGACACTTTTTGGAGATGTTCTGTACACGAAATTGGTTATTGGAATGGAAAATGCTAGATACCCCAAATTGGTACCCAAAATAATTTCAAATGCCAAGTGTATTGTTATAATTGGTCATAATAAAATGGACCCCCTGCATTCACACCAACCTTCCCAATCAAAATTTTTCAATCTGCCACATCAACTATGCCATATCATTCGGGAGTAATTTTTGGATACCAAATTGGGGTAAGTCACATTCAATAGCAGGGCATTAGTCACATTCAGTAGCAGGGCTCTTTAACTTTTAGGTCATGTTTGTTGTGGTGGATTATAATCCCTGGACAATTACATTGTTTTTTTTAATTTGAAGGATTATAATCCCATAAAATTAGATTGCAGTCTTCTTTTTGATTCATTTCTATGGATTTATAATACCTTTTCTCACAAGGCATTATAATCCCATGGAAATGAATTAAAAGATGATCACAATATGAATTCATAGGATTATAATCCCTTATATTTTAGATAAATAAGGTAATAGTCCGGGGATTATAATCCCTTCAAACAAACATGGCCTTATTGTATAGCTGAACACAAGTTTTTCATTTCTCGTACAGCTGTATTTAATTTTTCAAAAATGGTATAGGAAGCATTTTGTCTCTTCCTGCTTTAACATTTTTTTCTTTTTAAATAAACAAATATTATTCTAATCAAAAAATTATTTTGACAATTTTTGTCTGATTTTTTTCTTAATACTATATGGATTAATAATAAATTTGCAATAAAAAAATTTGAAAAATTTTAATATAAAAGATATGGTTTTTTTGAAATTGAAAATAAAATAATCAATTTATATAAGTGAAGCGGAGAGCAATTTTTATTGAAAGAAAAAACATGTTTTTAAAGATTCTTTTTTAAAATTTGCAATTCTTAGAATTTATTCATGCACAAGCTTGATCACGGATAAAATAAATTTATTTTTACTTGACTTTTTTTTTAAATTTGTTTTACTTTGTTTACAAATGCTACTATAACGCTTAACTATAAAAGAAAAAATATATATGAATTTTGATTTATAGATTTTTAATGGCCCTAAAAATGATATAAAATTTATAATTTTTAAGTTCGATGTAAGTCCATTTTAATTCATATCTAAATTTAAATTTCAATTTGGTTTATAATAGCATAATATAATCGTATTTTAACACATTACTATACATACTTTTATTAAAATGTAAAGCAGTTACAGAAAATAAGAAATAATACAGTATAAGATAATGCATATATGAAACGAAAGAAATACAAATTGGAAAATAACATGAAGGAAGCATACAAAAATTCATAAAAAAATTTAAAATGAACTTAAATTAAACTTAAAAATTGTAAATTAAATTAAACTTAAAACTTATAAATTAAACGTAACTTAAATTCAAAAATTAAGTTTAAGTTTAAACTTAATTTTAAAAATTAAGTTTAAGTTAAACTTAATTTATAAGTTTTATCCATTTTCATGGGCATAAAAACCTATTTTCATAAATCAAAATTCAAATTTTTTTTCTTTTATAGTTGAATATTATGGTAGCATTGTAAATAAAACAAAAAACAAAAGAATCATGAAGAAATATGTTTAATTTTCAATATAAATCCAAATTAGTTAAACTTTTAAAAAATTTATATTTTTCTACCACTTTTGGGATCTAAAAATCATATTTCAGTAAAACAAATTTAAATTCTTTTTTATGTAAAAGTATTGTGGTTAAATTTGTGAAAAAAAATAATAATTTATATAAAAACCTATTTTTTTACTCTTAAAAAATAGTGTGCTAGGAACTACAAAATTAAAGAGAAACGAAAAAAAGGGACGCAGTGATATAAAATTTATAATTTCTAAGATAGCAGAAGATAATCACATTTTAATAACTTAAAATACCTACTTTTATTCAAATTTAAAATATTACAAAAAATGGAAAACTATATATGAAGCAAAAAATTGAAAATAAAATCTTTAAAAACATGTTTTTCCATCCATGAAAATTGCTCTTGACTTAGCTTATACAAATTGATTATTTTACTTTCATTTTCAAAAAATCACATCTTTTATATTCAAAAATTTCAGAATTTTTTCACTGCAAATTTATTATTAATCCATACTTATGTATTAAGAAAAAAATCAGGCAAAAAATGAGCTGGGCAGTGGCCACCGAGAAGGATCCAACTAATATTTGTTTGTTTGCATTGCAGGAAGAACAAAAAGAAAAAAGATGAAAAAAATGAAGTTGGTCGCCACTAAGAGACTAATTTTTAGGGATAATCTTAAAACTATTCGTCCTTCAAATTATTTTTTAAAAATACTACCACTTTTAAAACTATTTATAAAAATACCTTTCTTTAAAATTCTTTTTTCAAAAATACGTTTTGCAACCTTTGCAACCTCATTTGCAACTTCAGGGCGGCGCCAGCCGTGTGAGCTACAAATGAGGTTGCAAAAGTTGTAACTTAAAACTGGAAGTTGCAAATGAGGTTGCAACTGAAAACTGGAAGTTGCAAATGAGGTTGCAAATGTTCGCACTAATTCACGCAAGTGTACGCGGTCAGAAGTAATATATAATAAAGTTGAGTTCGTTCCCACAGAGACTGGTTTAGGTTTAAATACAGATTAATGCACCTATGCAACAATGTATGATTATTATTCACTACTAAGACAATATCAAAGATGGGGTTTGTTTAACTAATTTAACTAAGGTGCAAATTAACAATATTAAGATCTAATTAACTAACGAGATTTAAAACTGATTACTTATGAGAATAAAAACATGGGATCCTAACTTCATTAAATACTTCGTCTAGAGTTGACGCCTTTAATCAATGCATGTGATGGTTATGATAACTGATCGGACAACACGAAACAAGTATAGGTTACCTATCAGTATACGAATACCAAACTACTCATACATCCACAAAAGAGATAGAAGATGGGTAGACACCAATTATGTTTAGACCCTATATGTCTATAAGATTTGAAAACATAACGGTTGAAGCACAAGTTATCCATTGTGATCACATAGGGCAGCATAAGATGGTTAAAATTACGCTACAAATCATGATGTCAAAACATACATAAACCTATGCTAGCATGAAAAGTTCTAAATCGCAATATCCACTGTCGCTTCAATAGAGATTAACAATACAATTTAGATGTTAGCTACGCATTCAAAAGCATTAAGTATAACCATACTAGGAAATCAACAATTCATCACACACAAATCTTTAAAGCAATCAAACTACTAAACTACATAAATAAATCCGTTAGCATCCCATGACAACGATTAGTTCATAATCGAACGGCTCGTCGTCATGGGATATGATGAAACCATGGTAATAAACAAAGTCTGAATAAAAATAATTATGCTAGAGTAATAAGGTTTAGAAAACAAATCCAAAATCTGAAGATCCAAAGTATCATAATAGAAGAAAACAAAAGATGAAGTAGATCTAGATCTCCGTTGCTTGTCACGAGTTTTGTAAAATCCTTCTCCAACTTGTCTCCCTTGTTTCTCTGATAAAAACGTCTTTTCTCTAATGTCTAGAGGTGTTTATATAGCCACGGGAGTCTTGGACAGCAAGAAATACCAAAAAAATCGATTTAGAGTTGAATAAGGAAATTTCCAGCCGGCCACAGCGCGGATGCGCCTCATTCTTGCGCGACTGCGCCCTCAGCACTTTCCCTCGCGCGGCTGCGCGTTCTAGCAGCACAGCTGCGCTCCCAGATTCTGCCAATTTTCTGATTTTACTTCAAACTTAAAGAAAATTCCGAAAGCTTCGCGTGGACTGTAAGATCGCTAAATTCGGATTTCTAGAACTCCAGATATGGCCAAAACAGTGCAGACTGCGCAACCAACCCGGAAAATTCGAATTTTCCACAATTTGCTTATTTCTCCTCCGTATTCTCTTCCGATTCTTTTGCCATTTCACGTTCTTCAGTTCTTAAGCTCAAATCCACCATATAAGATGCAAAAAGTACCTTCCCGCTTCAAGTCGTAGGCCTACACATTCTCACTAAAAACGAATCAAAAACACAACATACTTGAGGTCAAGTCATCAATTTAAGCCGAAATGAAGCGTTCCAAGTGGATATAAAATCAACTTATCAGCAAATGAGGTTGCAAATGAAAACTGGAAGTGAAAATGCACACCTAGAGGGGGGTGAATAGGTGTAAATGGCTAACTATATTCAACTAAGTCCGATTTTAAAAATTACCAGAAACAGCTTACTGATTTCGTTTTATGCAGAGACAAATGGTAAGCTGATTGTAAACAGTATGCTGAATGTAAAGATGACAAGTACAGTAAAGTGCATAAACAGTAAGCTAAATGCAAGCAGTAAGTAAAGAGCAGAAAATAAAGAACACAGAGACTTTTAGCCAGGTTCGACCCCTAACCCCTATGGTCTACGTCCTGGTCCCTTACCAACTTGGTAAGAGAATATATTATTGATCACTGAAATAAACCAATTACAAGATACAACAATATATCTCCCTCAATACCCAGCTGTTGACAAATGGCGTGCTGAACTCCCGTTTCTGAACTTGCTCTCTAAGCTATACTTCCCAAGTATACTTCTCTAGCAACGATCACCAAACCCTAGTTCCCAAGCCAAATTGTCCAACAACTAAACCTTACAAATCGAACAATACAATCAATAATGGATACAACTCAAACTATGAACTCTTTAAGATATAGCACGTATGAATATACTAAGAGCTCGAGAGAATCAAAGGATATAGCAATGAAAACTGAGTTGTTTGAATTCTTGTGTGCTTGAATATTTTCTCTGAAGTGTTAAGAACGAATGAACACAAGAACAAGGTTTATAAAGCATCACACCAACGTTCAGAAAATCAATCACCAATTATTCGAACGATTAGAATCAATTTCCAACGTTCAATTGGTTAGAGATTTTACAAACGTTCTTGTGAACGTTAGACAGAAGGTTTGAAAGAAAGAGATCGATGAAAGCTTAACCCTTCTGATTTGTATAGATATAAAAACGCGTATAGGAGATTTTGAAAGAAAGAAATCTTTTAAATAAGGAAACTCCTATAAGTTTTATGATTTTGTTTTAAAGAAAGATATTTGAAAAGATTTGAGCTCTAGAATATATTATATACGTATTATATAATAAAGAGCCCTCACAATATATTTCCTGAAATAAATCCTTGAGAATCGAACTTGATCTTTATCTTCCGAAATTCTGGCAGTTGCAAATGGCTTGCTGTTTGTGACTGACTGTCAGAAATGGCTTGCTGTTTGTGAACTGTCAGTGTGCAAATGGCTTGCCAGACTCTCTCTGTTGTAATACCAAATGGCTTGCTGTTTGTATATTCTGTGTAAACAATCAGTAGGCTAATATACCCTGCAAAACCACGTTAGTACAATACAAGCATAACACGATGTTTTATATCAAACTACAATCAAATAGCTTGCTGAATGTGATCATCAAAACCATAGGAGTATCAATCTCCCCCTTTTTGATGATTACACAATATTTAGGAGAAATAAGAACTCCCCCTAAATCCCTGCATATTAGTACATTTTGATATAAAACAAATTCAAGATGAACAAGCAATTAATCATATCCAAGTCGAATATCTTGACCAAACAAACAAATAAATTCTCCTAAATTTCTCCCCCTTAATCCATCAAAAAACCATCAAAAAGAATATTAGTCCAGGTCTGGAATAAGCATAGAGAAAAAATATCATGGTAATGGCATATAAATAGTTCAGATACAAATGGTAAGCCAACGTTACCCATTCTGTGCTTGTCAGCTTGCTGACTACACAGTACACATGCCAAGCTCCATTCGTATGGCTGCAAATCTTTCTTCAGCCAATGGCTTTGTGAAGATATCTGCTAGTTGAACTTCAGTTGAGACAAATACCAACTCAATCTTCCCCTTTGCTGCATTATCTTTCAAGAAATGATGACGAACGTCAATATGCTTTGTTCTTCAGTGATTCACAGGATTCTTGGAGATATTGATAGCACTCGTGTTGTCACAATATATTGGAATCTTGCCACACTTGATATTGAAATCCCTTAGAGTTTGAATCATCCATAAAATTTGAGAGCAACATCTACCAGCTGCTAGATACTCTCCTTCGGCCGTTGAAAGAGCAACAGAAGCTTGCTTTTTGCTTTGCCATGACACCAAGCTTTGTCCAAGAAATGTACAAACACCACTTGTGCTCTTTCTATCAGTTTGAGACCCTGCATAATCTGCATCACTATACCCCACGAGATCAAAAGTATTTGTGATAGGATAGAACAAACCAAGATTGATAGTACCACTTAAATATTTAAAAATTCTTTTAACCGCATTTAAGTGAGACTCTTTAGGATTGGATTGAAACCTTGCACAAACACAAACACTATACATGATATCAGGTCTTGAGGCAGTTAAGTATAATAGACTTCCAATCATACCTCTATACCTTTTGATATCCACATCCTTACCATTCTCATCTGCAAACAGCTTGCTGTTTTGAGTCATAGGAGTTGTTTTTGCTTTGACATCTTCAAAACCAAATCTTTTGAGCAGATTCTTTGTATACTTGGATTGATGCACATAAATACCATCATTGGTTTGCTTGATTTGGAGACCCAAGAAATAATTGAGTTCCCCCATCATGCTCATGTCAAATTCATTGTACATGCACTTAGAAAACCACTCACACATAGATTCATTAGTAGAACCGAATACAATATCATCCACATATATTTGTACAACAAGAATATCTTTACCATTTTGCTTTGTAAATAATGTGGGATCGATATTACCTCGAGTGAATCCATTTTTGAGAAGAAACTTACTAAGTCTTTCATACCACGCTCTAGGGGCCTGCCTTAAACCATATAATGCCTTCTTGAGCTTGTAAACATAATCATGAAACTTCTCATGTTCGAATCCAGGAGGCTGTTTGACATAGACTTCCTCATTCAGCACGCCATTTAGAAATGCGCTTTTTACGTCCATTTGATATAACTTGAATTTCTTGTAGCATGCATAAGCAAGAAGCATTCTGATTGATTCTAAACGAGCAACAGGAGCATATGTTTCATCAAAATCAATTCCTTCTTGTTGATTATAGCCTTGAGCCACGAGCCTTGCCTTATTTCGAGTGACGGTTCCAAACTCATCCACTTTGTTTTTGAACACCCATTTGGTTCCTATGATAGAAGCATCTTCTGGTGGCTTTACAAGTTCCCAAACATCACACCTGTCGAATTGGTTGAGTTCTTCTTGCATGGCCATGATCCAATTTTCATCTTCTAATGCTTCCTTGATATTTTTGGGTTCTTCTTGAGCTAGAAAGGCAGCATAAGCACAAAAGTTTGCCTTTCCTCTCCTTGTTGTGATTCCATCTGAGATATTTCCAATAACAAGTTCTGGAGGATGGTTCTTTACTGTCCTTGTAGCCTTTGGTAGAGAATGTTGAGAAATTTCTTCGTGTGAAGTTAATCTGACCACTTCAGCTTGCTGATTTGCAGTTCCAGCTTGCTGTTTTCCATTCTCAGTAGTGTTATTGGCTTGCTGACTTCCAGTTTTAGCAGAATTGTTGGCTTGCTGATTTCCAGTGACTTGAGGTTGTATGTTATCATTTGTTTCACCTGCAAATTCTTCCTCATCTCTTGGCAGATCATTGTTAGGTTCTTGAAAAGTAACATCAATAGATTCTTCAACTATACGTTTATTTAAGTTATAAACTCTATAAGCTCTACTAGTTAAAGAATAGCCAAGAAAAATAGCTTCATAAGATTTAGCATCGAATTTACCATCATTATCAACTGTCTTGAGCGCAAAACACTTTGAGCCAAAGATTTTGAAGTAACTAATGTTTGGCTTCTTTTTCCTCAACAATTCATACGGAGTTTTGTTCAAAATAGGCCTGATTATGACTCTGTTCAACACATAGCATGCACTATTCACTGCTTCTGCCCAAAAACTTCTAGGCAGCTTGCTTTCTTGCAATAAAGTCCTTGCTGTTTCTTGTAGTGACCTGTTCTTCCTTTCTACCACTCCATTTTGTTGTGGAGTCCTTGGTGCAGAAAATTCATGTGTAATTCCTTTTTCTTCACAATAATCAATGAAGTCCTTGTTGAGAAATTCACCTCCTCTATCACTCCTTATACCTACTAGCCTTGTATTCAACTTGTTCTCAAGTAATTTAATTAGCTTCTTAAACTCATCAAAAGCACAATCTTTAGTACGAAGAAATAATACCCATGTAAATCTAGAATAATCATCTACAATCACAAAACCATATTGTTTACCTCCAATACTCTTGTAAGCTTCTGGACCAAATAAGTCCAAATGCAGAAGCTCTAAGGGTTTAGAAGTAGATACCATTTTCTTTGATTTGTGAGTACTTCGAAGTTGTTTGCCCAATTGGCAAGCTGAACAGACTTCTGTTTTGACATACTTTAGCTTGGGCAGACCTCTCACTAGTTTCTTGCTTGACAACTTTCTGAGCAAATCCATGTGTGCATGTCCCAATCTTCTATGCCAAATATATGGGTCATTATCTACTGCAGCCAAACAGCACGCTGTTTCCTGCATATCAAAGTCTAATACATATATATTTCCTTCCCTTCTAGCAACTAGGGGGATTTTGTTAGTACCAATAGTAATAATAGTTTTATCAATGCCAAAATCAACATAATGTCCATCATCAAATAATTGAGTAACACTAAGCAAGTTATAAGTAAGACCTTTGACATATTGAACTTTATCAATTGAAATATTACTATTACCAATAGAACCGGTACCAAGGATTTGAAGAGTTTTACTATTCCCAATTGTCACTCTTCCACCCTTTTTCATTTTGAGATTCATAAACTGGGATTTGTCTCCACACATATGTCTTGTGCATCCACTGTCCAAGATCCATTTCTTTGACTTGACCTTAGCAGCAAGGCACATCTACAAAACAAACAAAAATAACTCAATGTTTTGGTACCCATATAGGTTTGGGTCCAGGTTGGTTAGTAGCAAGAATATATAAAGTATTTAAATCAGATTTCTTGATCCACATTTGGACCACTTTTGGGGTCTGATTTTGCTTGTTGTCATTCTGTCGGTAAGCTGTTTGTCTCCTGCTATTTGCATTCTGGTATGCTGTTTGTCGCCTGACTGGTCCATTCTGGTAAGCTGTTTGTCGCCTGACTGGTTCATTCTGGTAAGCTGTTTTCACTTTATGATTTACTTGAACCACACAATGTCTTTCCAGATGTCCTTTTCCACCACATTTGTTGCATGTCTTCCAAGGCATAGCATAGTCATAGGGTATGCCATTCTTTCCATCATATTTGAGCACCTTATCTTTCTTGTTGAAGTTTAAACCAACACCTTCTCTGACCAAAGGTACATTTGCCTTCTTCATCATTGTTTTTAAAGTGTCTTCACCTTGAACAAAAGTTTCCATGCCCTTCTTGAGATCTTTAACTTCTGTTTCTAGGAGGGTGATTACTTCAGCTTGCTGTTTGATGAGTTCAGCTTGCTGAACTCTCTTTTCAGCAGTTTTTGAGGATTCGGCTTGACTAGATTCCTTCATCTTGTATGATTCCAATGCTTTAGCTTTAGTTTTAACATTAGACCTCAGCTCTTTGATTTCTTCAGTCAAGGTCTTGTTTCTCTTTTCAAGTAGCTTGACATTAGCCTCTAAATGTCTGTTCTTAGTATTTAGTTCCTTGATCTCTGTAGCTTTACTAAATGAAGTTGAATCCCATTCTTCCATTTTTGGCAAAAGATCTTTTACCATTTTGGATAAATAGGCATTCTTATCAGTCAGCTTGCTGATTTCAGCCTTTAGTGCCATGTGTTCTTCAATTGTAACACTATTTTGTTCCTGCATGGTTAGTGAATCTAACAAAGTATCATCTGAAGAAATATAATCATTAAAAGAGTTTACCTCACTAGGATCCTCTTCAGAATCAGTTTCAGCATACACTCCTTCTGAATTTCCTAGAACAGATTCATCTTCCATTCCAACAAGTGCTAAGTTCACCATCTCTTCACTTGAGTCATCACTGGAATCTGTATCATCATCACTCCAAGTCAGTAGAGCCTTTGATTTCTTCTTGTCCTTGAAAACAGTAGGCTGTTTTGACTTTAGTTTGTAGCAATTCCTTTTATAATGGCCTGGCTTGCCACATTCGAAACAAGTTTCCTCCTTAGAGTCCTTTGAACTCTTTTTGTTGTTGTAGAAGCCACCTCTTTCCCTTTTCATCATATTCTTCTTTTCTATCAGCCTTTTGATCTTCTTTGAAATAAGTGCAAGTTCCTCATCAGAATCAGATTCATCATCAATGTCAATTGGCTTGCTGTTTTTAGAATGGAGAGCCATATTCTTCATCTTTTCTGTTGGAGCTTTAACACTTGAACTTCCCACCTGATTTCCATTTATCTTGCTTTCAAATTGCTCTAGCTCAGCAAATACGGCCAAGTGATCCATAGTATCAATAAGTGGTGAGGATTCCAAGGCAGTAACCTTAGCTTCGTAGATGAATGGTACTGCACTCAATACCTTCATATTGATTTCATCTTGTGGAATAGATTTTCCAAGCCTCTTTAGTGAATTTATAGTAACTTGAAACCGTGCTTGACTATCCTTGATAGTTTCACCTTCATTAAGCTTGAAATTCCCAAAGTCATTCATTAGCTTGCTAAGCTTCACCTTCTTTAGAGATTTCGAACCTTCATGATAAGTCTCCAAAGCATCCCACATTTCTTTTGCTGATTTGAGTGAAGATACTTTATCATATTCAGCCTGGTTTAAACCATTCATAAGAGAACTCCTTGCCTTTCCATTGTAGTCAAGTTTGATTAATTCATCCGGAGTGAGATCATCAACATCCTTTGGCTTGCCATCCTTATCAAGAAAGACATATGGACCTTTTTGCACAACTCTCAGAACTAATGGATCTCTGGATAAGTGAGTTTCCATGCTGCTTTTCCACCAGTGGTAGTTGTGTGTGCCATGAAGAAGTGGAGGCCTGAAATCAGATTTTCCTTCGGGATAGTTTTCAGCCATTATGATCGAATACTTTCCTGTTACAGAATTGTTAGTATACCAAAGCTCTGATACCAAATGAAAATGCACACCTAGAGGGGGGTGAATAGGTGTAAATGGCTAACTATATTCAACTAAGTCCG